>JAWUZG010000051.1:3045000-5677500 GCA_036785705.1 Acanthornis magna
ATTTATCCATCCATGACTTCAAAGGAAAATAGCAAGCCACAAATAACCCAAAGATTAGTTTTGTCCTAGCTGTTTGAATTTGGCAGGCTTGTAGAGGTTGAAAGGGATGCTAAAATTGAGGAATGATCCACGATTACGTCAAATTTAGGACCAAACTCCTGCATTTCTTTCTCAAGCTGAATTAATATATTTTCAGCTTCTTCTACCATCTGTTTTAATATACATACTATATATGTGTGAATTGCAGTTTTTTTAATTCACCTGCACCAATGGAAAATTTAATAAAAATTAAGAAGTCACATAGTTCATGCTTCCTATTTCAACAGCTGAAATCGCTCAAAAGATTCTTACGCTATCTATTCCTACAGCATGCCTTATTCTGTTAGTGGTTTTGTGCACTGGGTCATCCTATGCTTCAGATCCATTTCAGGAAAGAAGAACTTTGACATTTAAATAATATATTATGGACTACAACAATAGAAAAAAGCGGATCACCCATATCATGACTCATCTGACTGATCACTTACAAATCACGAGGTCCCTGCTGGACAGAATGCTGGTAATAAGTAGGCCACTCTTCATGGAAACTTAGGTCAGGAATATTTTAACCCACGAGATTTTTTCTGCCACATTATGGAGTGTGCATACCACTCAAGACTCATTCTCATTTATGCAAAACCGCAAACACACTCCTTCTGGTATCCAGTCCTTCATCTTGCAGCTCTCTTGCACGTTATGTATTGATTAAGATTACACCCAAAATTTTTGTTTATGTCAATGACGTTTTTGCTTAGAGAAACCAATTACAAAGCCTTGTGGGCAAAGTCCTCCTGAAACCTTATCATATTACAAAACCTGCTTGAGTTCCTGAAGAACAATTGAGTGTTCTTTATGTGGTATGAACCCTGTCCTTCTTTTAACGTGCAAGTGTGTAGTAGAGCAATAAACAAAATTGGGTGAAAGTTAACATTAAAATGGAGATGCTAAAAAGACATCTTCACCACAGTTCATCACACAGCACACTTACTGTATGATAAATGAATATATAAATGAAGAGGAAAGCCTTATTTTTGTACTATGTTTTTGTCATAAAATTACAGTATCCTTAAATTTAGAAAAGACCTCCAAGATCAAGTCCAACCTTTGACCAAACACCACCTTGTCAACTAGACCAGAGCACTGAGTGCCACATCCAGTTATTTCTTGAATGCCTCCGAGGATGGTAGCTCCACACCTCCACAGCCCATTACAATACTTGACAACCCTTTCAGTGAAGGAATTCTACCTTATAAAATACATTCATTTTCTTTCACTTCCAGAATCTGCTGTGGCTTGCACTGGGCCTAGGCTGGTAGAGCACTTCCAGTTGGCCAGACCTCTCCAGTTACACTGCTCTTAAAGTTAATTTCCATTTTCCTCACACAGAAGCAGTGCAAACCTGGCACTGTTCTTGCACTTCTTGAGACATCTTCTACCACCCTTGTTCCTGTGATGAGGCTTCTCCTGAGAGCCAGCAGCAGCTTTCAGGTATTTCTTCCAAATAACAGGTCTAGGCATCCTTTTTTTCAACAGAATTCCTTGATGACATCACTCTCTTTTTTTCAGGCTCTGAAGTGTTATTCCATTTATCTGCATCACAGATGAGTCGGCATCTCTCAAAGAAATCTTAAGAACAAGCATAATTTCTGTATTTCAGATGGAGTTATTGAACAGCCCACAGAGGCCTATCGAATTCTCATAATAATCAGAGCTGAATACACTCTGAACAGGCCCTTCCAAGACCTGAAAATATATCCACTTTTGAAGGAGATCAGTAGTTTCAATATAAAATGTTCAAGAATGTGGTACATTTCAAAGGAAAAGCGCAAGTCATGCAGAGTGGCTGAGGGGGCTGGGGGCGACGGAGGGTCTCAGCCTGGAGAAAAGGAGGCTCGGGGTGGAGGGATCTTCTTGTTCTCCACAACTCCCTGACAGGTTGTGGAATTGTAGCCAGGTGGGAATTGGTCTCTTCTTCCAGGCAACCAGCAATAGGAAAAGATGACATAGACCCAAGATGTGACAGGGGAAATTCAGGAAGAATTTCTTCATAGAACGGGTTGCTAAGAATTGGAATAGGCTGCCGAGGGAGGTGGTGGAGTCACAATCCCTGGCGGTTTTGAAGAAACAACTGGATGCAGCACTTTGTGCTGTGGTCTAGCCAAGGTGGTGATCAGCCAAAGGCTGGACTTTACTCTGGAGGCCTTTTCCAACCTAAATGATTCTGTGTTTTTTTGAAAACAATTAAAATTACTCTGTTCATAGAAAGTCTATTATTTTTGTATTTTTTAAATACTCTCAAGTCATTTCCCATTGTAATACCTCTCAAAATTACATCATGCAAATACCCTTAACCTTGGAAATTATTACTTTCTGGTACTGCCTGAAATAGCTTCTTATGTCAAAAAAATACAATCTAGCTACCACAGGAAGAGCTGTGACAGTATTTAGAGTTTTATACTAGAAGTCAGTCCCTCACTTCCCACCTCTAGCATTAGGCACCTGACTGTGTTACTCCTCTCTCTGTATTTCTTTTTCCTCTATAAAATGGGGAAAATTAAATACCTGTGTCTATTGAATTTGACAAATCTCTCTCCTTCCCTACCCCAGCATGGCAAGGGGAGACAGAGGTACCACAAGTCTAACACCGAAATGTATGAGCCTGGAAAAGCATGTGGCTTTTCTTCCCACCAGTAGTCAAAATAATGCCTACGTTTTGAGCACAAGGAATAAACTCAGAAAATTTTCACCACCATCTCACTCCTGTACTCCTTTTTGTGCTCCCTCCAGGCGCTCACTGGTAAGCTGCTTATCTACTTTAGAATGAAGAGCCCTAAATGTTCTAAGTTCTATTGCGTACATATTTTTCACTTCATAAACCTTTGATTTAAACATGCCTATATATATATACATATATATATGTGTATATACATATATATATATATGTAAAAGTTCAGCTAGTCATTTGTGCTTAAAACCACACTAATTCAATCCTCTTTCTCTACACCAGGGGCTAGAATTTGACAAAAATGACTGAATTTCACAAGAAAAATTGCTATTGAAACAGTGAATAAGGACCCCAAGAACCATTTGAAAATAACAGTCTTTAGCTCAAAAACCTTCTTAACAAACAATAATGCGAGTTCCTCACATGTAACTTTAATAAAATAATTCTTTAAAAATCAGGAATCATTCAAAGTTTCTGGCCATCCAAATAAAAGTTAAAAAATTAATTTATTCTACATTTTTATTTTTCAGTTAATGAAGACTGAAAGAATTTTATCACAAAGCAGAGTGAGAAAAATGGAAAAATAAAAAAATTTATTCACCAGTAAATATATCAAGGGGAACAATTTACAGAAGTTGAAACTCATGCCAGTTGAGTATGTTTTTTTCCTAATTTTTAATAAACTGCAATAATATATTTAACAGAAAAGAGTATCAGAAAGTAGTTATAGCATCACAACTATGAATTGATAGCAGCATTATGTCTAGCTGCTCACTCAAAAAAAAATGAATAATTCAGTTTTATTTGTTAAGGCAGCTTCCAGGATCAAGATTTTGTCAGATGGGGCATTTCGGCCACTGCCTTTTAAATGTACATTAATTCAATCAATTTTAAGATTGGCAATACTGCTGTTATTTTTATTGTAACTTGTTCAAGCTCTCGAAAGCTGAGCACATGCCAAAAAGTTTATGATACCTCTGCTATTTTTGAAAGCTTGAGCATGAAGTTAGTTGAGAAATTTACAAATACATTAGTGTTAGAATAAATGAAACTCTAGCTATTTTTTCCTTTGCTAGGATTATTGAATTCAGCAAATGAATTCTCTGTGTATAAACAGATCATCTGTATAGATCATTCTATTTTGCACTTAACTGCAGCACCTGATTATTTAGAACTAATTTAGGGCAAAGTAGTAAAACTAAGTAATTTCATTTGAACACAAAATGTTTTGAAACTCAAACTGATCTTTATCCATAACATGTAACTTCATCTATGTAAACATATTTAAAGGGGTTTACTATGGGAGCATTATTGCTGAACCCTTAGATGATGGTTAGCTCATATGCCCACAGCAGTGTCTTTTTGATCACTGACTCAGCAGTGTTGATAGACTAGTACAGAAACATTTCTTCACTTGCTTTAAACTGGCATGCTCTGTACTGGGAAATACAGAAATTTGACACCAGCTGAGACTCACCTGAATGATCTGCACCTTCCTTTACTTTCAAAGGTTCCACGCTCAGGAACAGAAATACATAAAATGCGTGTGCTTTTTTTTAGATTTGAGTACTTTTTCAAAACTGAAATAAAGCTGTTGGAGTCTTCCATGGTAAAATAGGCCAAACAGTTCCCGTCACAGTTCATTAGATTACAAGAAGCACTTTTGTAAGTGATCACAACCCAAACACTGCCTTCAGGCTCACTCAGTCAGAAAGCAAAAAGTCACATGACTGCTTTAAACTCGGGACATTTTGAAAGGCTAAATTTAAGGATAGTTTCATATCCTTTCCAGCTCTCTGAACTATCTTTCAGATTTTCAATTACAAGAGCTATAAGTGTAATTTTCACAGTTACATAAAAGCACTCAGAAATGTATTAAAGCTGAGAATCAGCAGCATTTACATCTCCCACATGATTATATTCTCAATTGCACAAATAATAGAAAACTGTTTTTGAAAGGTGATACACGTTACCCATCTGTCTTCATGTCCTCAGCTGCTCCACTGGAAGAACATGCACCATCTCTTCATGGAGGATCTCTTTGTAAGGACTCAAATCAAGATAAGGAGCAATGGGTACAAGTATCACTGTAAGAAGTTTTATGTTGATGTAAGAATTCTTTCAAGATAGTTTAAGAAAAATCTTTCACTAAAATAACTTCTGCAGGGACATGCTGCAGACCCCATCATGGTAGGTTTTCAAGATACAATTTGACAGACTGCTAGAAAATCTCTTCTAGGTTCCCCTTCCCGTAAGAGTCTGATTATGTGACCATTTGAGGTAAGTTCCAACCTGGGTTATTCTTGTGATTTGCTGTGTGTCAGTATTTTACTTATATGACAGAGCAATTTTTTGAGTATTTGGTCACCAAGTCCACATATGTGGAGTTTCAAAACCATGGGTAACCAGAGATAATTTTTCAAAGTACTTGACAAAATTTGTCAATGAGTTCAAAATACAAAAATTATTTGGTGGTGGTTTGTTTGATCATTTTTTCCTAGAACTATTCTGATAATCATTACATTTGTTCTATAAAGATACTTTTTTAAAAAAACAATCTGGAAATGAAAGATGCCTTCAGTTTCTTTAGTCTATTGTCCAATTCAAAGTACAACAACAATCAGTGAATAGTATTGATCTGTTTACTACTGTAGAACATTATTAGTCAAACTCTGTAAAGCTTATTCAGGATCCATTAATTGAAAGATTTTAATAGGATGCAGTATGTTGCCTGAAAAGATTCTGTGCAAAAAGTGTTCAGAGATCTATACTATGAAAATGAGACGCTTATATTATCTTTCAAACAAAATACAAAAGATTAAGATAATATAAGCATAAAGAACAATTGAGCAATGTTGAAAAACGAGAAGCAAGAGGGAGTTGCTTACAAGAACAAGATTAGCTCTTTAGATAGCTATCCTTTCTGTGCCTATGCAAATCAAAAGAAATCAAAGAAATGCAAGCTCAAAATAATGAAATTAAAAGGAAAGACAATTACAAGGAACTTTTAGTATAAAAAGAAATTATGATATTTCGACTCAAATAACAATGATCTCACAGCACTCACTCTGTACAGTTTGCTGTGGAGTAAAGGAAAACTACTTTGAATCTCTAATATGAATATAAAAAATGATTTGGCTTTGTGTTGCCTTAAAATTTGAAAAAAAAAACCAAAAAAAACAGCATTCTAGCAGAGATGATTGTGAGACAGATTCTTATTTTCCAAGCTATGTAACGTGTATAACAGGTTCTTACTCACTTAAGTTACAGATCAAGTCCTTAAAGGTTAAAAAAACCCCAAAAATAAAAAAAAAAACCAAACCAAAACCAACCAACCAAAAACAAATGCTGAAAGACAGAACTAAGAATGTTCAGAAGGCATATCTCAGAACAGAAAAGAACCCTTTTATACACAGAAGCAAACAGTAACATTAAACTAAGATCAACAAAATTTGCAAATTGTGTAATGGCCCAGATGTAACAATCTGATTACAACAATCATCGTGTTGAAGTTCTTTGCATTGGAAGAATATGTTGATGGGTAAAAAACACTTCAATTCCCCTCAAAGTAAAGGCAGCTTCATCAAGTTATACTCCTGAGTTTCTGTATTTAACAATAACTGTCAAAGCCAGATATCTCTGTCAGTCATGAAAGTCATTAACATTTAGAAAGACAAATAACACAGCTTGACAAATGTGTTACAGCTTACAGCAAAGAGGAAGAGGAATATTTTAAGTTGACTTAAGCTAAAACTCAAGTTAAAATTTCCTATTCCTTTAATTGAAATTTTAATTAGAAAGTTTTAATCAAGGAGGTTTTGTAAAAACTGTTCTGATTTGTTATGATGTGAGGTGACATATGACATTCATTTTTAGAGTAGATTTTTTTCTTAAACTGTATTCCTTCTTTGTTTCCTTTCTTTTCCTGCATTTGTGATAGAGATGTATACATTTGTGGCAAATAGGGGGCTATCTTAAGCAGTTTTTGCAAATATGCGTACTGAAAGTTAACTTTTAGTTGTAACCTTGCAGAAATTCTTACAAGCTCAAGGAAAATGAACTAATAGCTAACATGGTGCTTCTCTTAAGATAACCAAGACTTGGTCACAAATTGACAAACAGTTACTGGGTGGATCCATATTTTAACAATTACATTCGGTTGGTTTGAGCTAAGCTGATTAGGGGATAAGAGATTCCATACACAACTGCTTTCAAAGCATTTTCATACCCAGCCTACAGCCCAGGTACAAGCTAAGTGTATTGCCCTGATTAATCTCACCCATAGCGACTCCTGCAGAAAAAATATGCTGCCATGCTATCAAATTGTGTCCCTAGAAAATGTCACCATGTAACCGTAACATTAAAATTACACAAGGACATTAAACAACTGAAATTGCTAGGTCAAACATTTTAAAACTGTGAAATTCAGAATCTGCCTGGTTAACAGACTGAACCTGAGCACAAGCAGGGAGGAGACATTGATTTAACTAAAGGGATATGGGAAAAAATCCTGTGTATTGTTTAAGTGACATAAAACCATTCCAATTCCTCAAGCAAATCTTTTCATGAATAATGTATTCATGATGTATATGAATAATGCTTCTTGGAATTTGATTTTTCCTTTCTACTGTGCATAAAGGGGTTTCTTAAACTGCACAGAGTTGTGGGACTGGAATATATAAATTACTACATTTTTCCTAAATATCTTGTCAAAGAGGATATTTGGAAAGTTATTAATATTCTACGTGGTCATATATTTACTTGCTGTATGAAAGATAGCTCAACATGAAAGGCAGAACCTTACGAAATTTTTATCTATAGACACTATTGAGGAAAATCAATACTCAAGCACAGAAACAAGGAACAAAGATAACATTAAATTGTATCATTTTGGTAGAAAGTGGCTTAGCTTATATTTTACTATTGAAGTAAATTTTCTTTGAAAAGTAAAAATGCTTTCAGAAAGTCCAAAAAGGGCATTGTTGGTCCTGTTTCCTACACTTTATCTCTTTAGCTGTATCACATAACATCACACTGAGGAGCTCATGGTTTGAGGCCTGCTCCTGTTTTTGCCTCCTGTATATTTAATTTCCATACTGGAGTTCCCTATTTAGCCAAGTGGATATTCTGTAACATCCATCCCATTTCCCTAAGCATCAAGATGGATTGTTCATGCAGTTGGAGAAGGCTGTCTTTTAAGACCTTGCAGTTTTCTGGAGCTCCTTTGCCCTTTCGAGCTGCCTCACAAATGATCTCATCAGTTAATTCCATGAATGATCCATAGGCTGTGCTCTCCTGAAGCCCAGGGTCAGTGCTGATCATCTCACCTCCTTCACTCCCCCCAGCATTTTCAACTCCACTATTACAGGGTCACCAAGTCAGGGCTTCCACTGACTGCCACAACTCCAGACACTTCTGCCTGTTATGGACCAAGGTCCAGCTGTTGGCACCTGTACCAAGTACTCCTGACACTCCCAGGAGTTTGTTTCCACTTCTTGGGTCCTATTGGGTTGCCCTTCTAAAAGGAAGGTTAATGCCCCACATGAAAATCAGGGTCTGTGATACAGATTTACTCTAACAAAAATATCAGTTTCAATATACTTTCTTTACAATCTAGACAAAACTTGCTGGATTTTTTCACACTAAGTCACGTAAAGTACAACTTCAGCTGAGTTATTCCTACAAGCCTGGAGAATAAGAGAGGACCTATCATCTTGCAGTCAAAAATGGTATAATCTAACTTTTTGTTTCACATTGTTTATAGGACAGGATATAACACAATACCAACTTTAATGTTTATCCTTTCAACAGATCTTTCTCTGTAAAAAAGACGAGACATCCTTTTTAGATGCTGTGATTCATAGAACTCTGCTGACAGCTCAGATATTGGACTCTGCATCTGTCACCATAGAGCCACACACACTTATTAATCCTATGAAGCAGTTACAGCATCATCTCCCTATCTCTATGACACAGATCATAATACTTCCATAAAATCCTCCAAAATAAACAGATCAAAAGCACTACATACAACCGCCGTGACTGATTGTATTAATTTCTGTAAAAATAAGCACATATACATAAGATTTACATCCAAATCATATTCACTACAGCTACAGAAATCAGGAATTCCATGGAAACACATCTGCTGTGCTCCTTATATCACAGGAACTAACAACCAAGTCCAGGCGCAATGGTTAATTTAACACAAACCCTGTTCTAAAACACTTCTTTAAAAAATCCTCTTGTTGATGATCTCAAAATAGAGAAATTCTTAACACCAAACAGGTCTAAAAAGCAAAGCAAATACTTGCATGTGTCATTTCATTATCCCTTAAGTTGCAAAAGTTTTACATGCAGCAAGTCTTCCTTCTCAGTTATTTGTCCACCATCATTTTGACAAGCACTGTTTTGTTTCAAAGAAGCTTAACACAGGACAAAACTATGTGCATTTACTATATATGTGAATTTAAAAACAGTGACAAGTTCTATACAAGTAAACAATTCCACTGGATGTGCAGCTTTTCTTTTGCTATTTTTGCTTTGCTTTTCAAAGCAAATAAATTCTTTCTCTATTCTGGTGTTCTAAAGAAGTTTGCCCTGCAGACCTTCAAATCTGTATTCTTTTTTTCTGGTCATGGATTTTATTTGGAAATAAATTCATCAGGAATTCTCATTCTGAATCACTAAATAAAGAGAAAAGTATCCTCCTGAATCCTGTGCTAGTAATCAAGGAAATGCTTATTCTCATTCTTACATTAATCAACACTAAACCTTTGGAGTGTTTCATACTGAAGTAACAACACATTTTTAAAGTAATTCTTTGCCATGTCATATGACTGCATTGATTTCTAACTTCATTAAGTTCTAGTGTCCAATAATCATTGCTTTTCACCTTTTCGTAACAGATATCTTCCTGCCTAGAGAAAAAAATCTATAATTCTCATCCCTCAGTAAGCCAGCTTTTCAATGGTAAACAAGATTATCTGTGCTTCCATTCTATTGATCACATCTCACTCTCAGCGTCCCTTTAGAAAATTACTTCAAATAATTTGTAACATTCAATTAGCAAATGGATGTGCTCTTAAGCAGTGACATTATTCAAGGATTAGACTCCAGAATAATGTAACTGCTAGTAGAGAAAGAGAAACATGACTAAAACTAATTCCTACAAGGGTCAAAGTAATCATGAGACACTTACGATCCTAAGCTGCGTATAAACCTCAAAAAATTAAATATCTCTATCAGATGAAAAAGGAGAAATTACACATTTTTTCCAAACTTTCTAATTCATCAAAATACTTAGGTTTTGTAGATACTGTTGGGGTTCGGAAAATTCTTAAATACTCCAGATAGACAGGCAAACTTTGACAAGTAACTTGAATTTTGCCAGTCCTCACCCTGTCTCGGGTTGAACTCCTACACAGCACAATTTTTAATATTTGTTTTTCTATACAGCCTAGTTCAGGCTTTTGAGGGCCAAGGTCCAAAGTTCTGTTCCCTTTCACAAAGAACATCTAAGCTTTAGGATATTGTTTTAAATCAGTAATAACTAATCTCAACAAATCAAAGCCCTTGTGCCAGGGCTGTAGTCAATGAATACTTTGACATAGATCATCACCCTTAGACCTTCTCTTAGCATTGACCACCCAAAAAAACCCCGCAAGCTTTTTAAACAAAAAAGTAAGTTTATGTAAGTATATGGAATAATTTCATCTTTTATGGTGGTGAAATTCAGTCATTAAGTTCTACAAGGAAAAAGTAAAAACAGGTTTCAGAAAATTGCCTCTCTTAAGGCACTCAACCTTTGAGATAAGTTCCTCTCTCTAGCAAAACCATTACCAGGAAATGAAAGAAAATTCTGCAATGAACCCCTTTTTCAGTCTCTGCAGTCTCCTAACCTAAAAAATACTATTAATACAGCACTATTTGTACTTCAATTAAAAAAAAACTCACAAAATTCTATGACAAATTATATTCTATTTATTTCAGTCTTCAGATTCTAGAGAGCTTTCAGACAGCCACAGATACTCAGACAGTATGATCTCAATTTCTCCTTACTCAACTAAAACCACATGTATAACGCTATGCTTTGGGGTGATTAGATGCAGCAAACTTCCTCCCGACATAAACTATGCCATGCTGGGAATTTATACACAAGCATTCAGGGCTCCGAGAGTACTCAATGCTATCACACTACAAATGTCAGTCCCTCATCTAGGTCTTGGAATTCTGTGAAAATAAAAATCTGCCCCTCCTAAATTTTTGATTAAAACCACAAAGGCGAGTGCCTTGTAGCCAGTGCATCCCTTGAGAGCAGGCCACTTCTTCACCAGTCGTCCCACAGTAATTCCAGCCACAGCACTCCCAGGACCACATGCCCACCCTGTGGGTTTTTCAGCTACTCCTGGTCCAGATAATGGAGTGGCCAGCTCATAACTCTCTGGGAGAAGAGAGTAAGGAGGCTGGGCAGAGTGAACTACCCCAAGCTATTTGTCAGCGCTGTTGCAGAAGAACTTGGCTGATCCACCTTCGGCATTCAAAGTGGGCATCCTGATCACTGTGCCAGCCATGGCTCAGCCTGGCAGAAAGGATTCAACAGGCACACCAGCAAACAGCTTTGTCAAACACATCTTTTGGAACATCTGAGAAACGGGTAGTCAATAGGTAACTCAAGTTAACTATTGAGAGACAGAATATGTAAATTCTAAAACCTAGGAAAACAGAATTCCCTTAATCTTGTCAAGATAAAAAGGACGAGAATCTGTCTGAGGCCAGCACAGAAACTGCTGAATCATCCCAAGGACTGCACATGCTCCAGAGAGTAAGGTGAAAAGTTACTGTGATGAAGACTACCAGATCTTCATCACAGAAAGACCCCCAAAGACTACCAAGACACACAGCACATGCATGGCACATGTGCTAATGATATTAATTATTTCCGAGAAATGATTTGTATAACCACTCCTATCCCAGGGAATGTAATGAATATTCATGAATGTTACCCATAACGTGGCATGTTGGAAGTGCCAGGGTGTGTGTATTTGGAGGAGCAATCCCCCACACCCGGCACGCCGAATAAAGCAAATACCCACTTCTTTGACTTTGTCTCTGAAGTGTCTCTGGGCCTGCTTGGGGCGAATCACATCCTCCTTCAAGCTTCTGTTTCGGGGGAAGTGAAAGAAGGAGTTTGTGTTAATAAAATGTTTAAGGAGAATATACATACATCCATATATATAGTAAGATATTATAGCTTTAAGGAAAACAAACAAAGCAGGGAGATGATGAATATAATGTGATTTATTTTGCAGCCTTGTTAGCGTACAGTTCTTAGAGAAAAAAAGGAATACATACAAATTTGTAAGATCACACAGTTCCGAAAGCAAACCCAGCTTAACTTCAATACTTCACATGAAAATGAGAGCAGTTTATTATTTAAAATTTATTTCTTAAGTTTTAGAATTTACATCACCTTTTTTACATCAACAAGCTTTTCTCTCTTAATGTGATGTTATTTCAAAACAATTAAGTGTACTATAAATACTGCTGAAAAAGCAGTTTAAAAAAATCAGTATCAACTACTTAATATTAACATTTTTCCACTTTCTACTCACATCATTTCTTGTCATAGATCTGGTCATAGATATACAAGGGCTCTTTTAAGAGCTTCAAGATTACTGTTTGAAATAAATATTTTTATTATTATTTTAGCAAGGAAGTTCTTATCTTTTAAAGAAGTATGAAATTCTATGGTATTTTTCAGAATGCTTTTACTTTTTCTATTTTTTTTTCCGTTTGATTTTCGGTAGTGCATATGAGCAATCACTATTGTTTGTTTTCCTGAGCTGTTGCAGCGGCAATACTGTTTTCAGCCCTGGAAGCACAAACTGAAATCCCATTTTGGGTTCAAATTCACCCCACAAAAGGCAGTACGTAATTTGGTTTTCTTTCAGGCTTTGCCTGTAACAGTCCTGGAACCACAAACTGAATCACTACCCATTTCTGTCAAAGCCAGTCAATGCTTCCATGTGCAAAGCTAGTAACAGACAGCACCAGACATACTGTTTTCCACAAATGTCTCCCTTAAGTCAGTCCTGCCCCACCCTTTCCCAGATGTCTTTTTCTGCCATGCCCTTCTCACAGCTACTCCTCAACTCAGGTGAACTGCAGCCTTGCACTGGCTGTGCAGCAGCTGCTCTCAGCATCACTGTCCCTTCTACACATATTGCCTTCACTTGCTCAGGCTTCCCTTGTCTGAACTCTCCAAATGAAGACATTTGATCAGCCTCTAGCCTTTACTCAGCTGTGTGCCCAGGTGGCCAAGAAGGCCAATGGCACCTGGCCTGTGTCAGCAATAGTGTGGCAGCAGGACCAGGGCAGGGATTGTCCCCCTGTGCTGGGCACTGGTGAGGCCACAACTCAGATCTTGTGTTCAGTGCTGGGCCCTCATTGCAAGAAAGCTGTGAAGGTGCTGGAGCATGTCCAGAGAAGGGCAATGGAGCTGGAGAAGGGTCTGGAGCACAAGTCTTATGAGGAGTGGCTGAGGGAGCTGGGAATTTTCAGGAGGAAAGGAGGCTCAGGGGGAACCTTACCACCCTCTACAATTCCCTGACAGGAGGCTGTAGCCACGTGGGGGTCAGACGTTTCTTCCAGACAACTATCAAGAGGAGGTTTAGGTTGGACAACAGGAAGAATTTCTTCAAGGAAAGAGCTGTTAAACTCTAGAATGGACTGTCCAGGGAGGTGGTGGAGATGTGGCACTTAGTGCCCTGGTCTGGTTGACAAGCTGATGATGGGTCACAGGTTGGACTCAATGATCTCAAAGATCTTTTCCAACCTAAATGATTCTGTGAAGCATGAGCTGTGCTTTTTTCACAAATGGACAGGCTGCACAAACACTAACATAATTCTGTACCAGATCTGTTGTGCTCTTATCCTTTTAAAGGAACAGAAAGAAAAAAATTAGCATGAGGCATCCCAGAGCAAGCACAAATGCTCATTTTATATGTTTTAGCCATTTCCCCATTTTTGCTAAGAAAATTGTCTGTAAGTATTAATCTGAATTATACTTTGCTTCCTGACATTACAGGAATTTGTTGTACTTACTTGGCAGACATAGTTAAAAAAAAAAAAAAAAAAGAAAGAATTGTAGGGAAAAGATTGTGTAATTTAAATCTAATTAAGCTTTTAATAAAACCAATTTTTCATCATTAACTATGATACATTCCCTTTATAGTCTAAATTTATTGCCTATCCCCAACAAAGAAAAATGTTTAGAGACAGAAAATTGAGGCCATGACACCATATAAATTAGGTATGTCAGATACAAGAGAAAATGCTATAAAGATCGTACAGGTCTAGAATGATTTTCACTGAACCTCATAAAAAAGTGTGTAAAATACATTTCCCTGCTTCTACTTTCGCAGTACAGATAGCCTGGAATCTACAGACAACTGTTTTGTCCTATTTTTAGAAGGCAGTAAGAAGTAGAAAAGTGCTGCTCTGTACGTATCACCAAAAGTAACTACAAACTATTTGCTATTAGTTTTCTTTACTATTCAACATGGTAAATTTTAACACAAATTATTCTAACATTACCAAGAACTAAAGCTAATTTTTAAAGACTGGGATGATACAGCTATGATTAAGCCACCCAAAATTATATGCAAACCTTTAACTTGCTTAATTACATCTAAATCCAGAGAAAACAGCTCTCAACCCCAGCCTTAGGCATGCTACCTGAGTGTTCATATCTCTGTTCACATAATTGTAGCTCTGAGTCTGAACACTTGTTTCTGATTCACTTAGTCAGCAAGTCTCACTAGACAACTTTTTTGAATACTGCAACCAGTTAGAAACATGAGCAATCAAATTGGGGACTTGAGAGTGAGATCTATTCCCAGCTTCTCCTTTAAGACAGAAATCTGGTTTCCCTGCAACATTTCCATGGTAGTGGAAGGTGGGCAAGCATCTGAGGTTACCTGGATTATGATTATGGATTATTAAATTATGATTAGTAATAAATTAAGCAAGCCAATAACTGAGTCTTGAAAAAGACATGTACTCAAAGAGCAAAGAAAATGCTTGCCTCTCCAAGAGTTAGGAGAATAAAAAGAGATCTGTGTCTACTTGAAACTCACCAAAAGAACTTGCAGGAATCTTTGCAAATACTTACAAATTTTTCCCTTATTCAAGTGATTCAGAACATTTGCTTGCTTTTAAGAAAATCATCCAAGTGCAAGATCTATATTATAACGCTTCAGTAGGACCAGTTCTTCTGTTTTTGTGTATCCCATCCTACCAGTGCTAAAACAGCTTGTTCTTAACTAAAACTCTTCACTTCTACAGTGCCTGTGTTCATTTTTGGATCCCAAACCCCTCTGAAAATGTTCATTGCCCCAACTTCACCTAATGAGAAAACAGAGTTCTATAAAAGGCAAAGCAACAGGCTCAAGGCCTGGAAGCAGACTGCAGCTAAGATGAAAACAGATGTTAGATTCTCTTAATTTTAGTACCTTGTCTAATTGAGAAATGTTTACTTGCCAATACTGTTTAATGATATTCCAATGACTGCACAGTGTAAGTTAAATGGTGAATGTGCTACTGATCTCTTAGAAGTTGTCATGTAAGATGAAGCACACTGCAAAATGCAAAGGGCCTCCTTCTTATTCTGTCACCTTTAATTTGATTGGAAATTTAAAACTGCAAATAAAAGGTAAGCATTAATTTACGGGCTCAATACACTTTGCTGGAAAATTAAATCATCTGGGAGTCTACATCTGCAAAACAAAATTTATTATCTGTAATTAACTAACCTTTAGAAAAGCCTTTTTAATTTCCTCCTGTCAGTGCACAGGGAAGATGAAACCATAACAAGTGTGAGCAGAACAGCCACTACATCAGAATAAGAGCTCCTGCAAATATTCGATGGATAATGCAGTTAAACCCTCAATTAACGAAAGTTCAGTCATTACATGATCTGTATTAAGATGCAGAGAGTTAAATCACTGTTACACAATTGCATCAGATAATAACTAGTCTAACTTACTATTTCAGATAGACAACTGCATGAATGCAGAATCCACTGTAAATAGTTTTATGTCTTTTTATGAAAAAAAATAAAAAATGTACTTGCAACCTTAACAAAAAAAGGTCTCTTAATTTTGTATTCAAGTCTTTTGCTAGAAGCAACTAGGGATTTGTAGAGAACTCAGACAATTAAATCCCTTTTGTCCTTTTTTTATCCTGAACTTGTCTGTTTACAGAGAAGCAAACCACAATGAGTTCTGCTAAAGGAGTTAAATCACTACACAAAATTTCAAAATAGGCAATTCCTGATCTTTCAGTTCAGTAGAACATAGGTGAAATCAACGTTCTTGTTTGTAATTGTAAAAACAATTGTTCTAACCTAACATTAGCAATTAATGCTAGAAAACAATAATACATTTTCTTCTCCAAGCAACCCCTACAACCAGAATATGACTAGTTTAGTTGTAGTTTAAATAGGGATTGGCACTGCAGTTCACATCTACCTTTTTATCAAAAGCTTTCTGGTTAATTTCAGACAAATAGTTTTTATTTAAAAACCTAGGTACAATATGAAAAAGTGTTGGAAGACATACCAGTTTAAAAAATTTTTTGCATAATTTTAGTAAAGGGTTTTGTTTGCCTTTGCTCCAGGAAAAAGAATTTTAAGTTTCTTTCCAGGGCATTGTTCCATCAGGTGGGGTTCTGATGAATTTAGCATCTGGAGAGACTGGGAGTAGGCAGAAGACAAGAGATAACAGCTCTCAATGGTCATTAATAGACCATCAACTCCAAAAAACAGCCCTGGTTAGTTGGAGACACCTGGTCTGGAAAAAGAAGAATAAGAAAGAAAACATAATTAACATCAAAGGCGAGGAAATCCAGATCCAATAGAAAACCAAACACTAAGAATTACGCAACTTTGGACCAATGAACACTGACCCAATACATTTCTATGTATTTTGACCGTATAAAATATCTGAAAACTAGTAAAAGCCATGTGTAATGGAATGATTCTATCTGCACACCTGGGCTATGTGTGGATGAGTTTATTTCTGTGGCACATCCTGGCCAGAACAACATCTTGGCCAGAAAATAAAGTAATGCCTTGACTCTCCAACATTAAAAATGTTGTTGGAGGGTTTTTGTTTTCCCTGCAGTTTCGGTCATAAAAGCACAGGCACCTTCTGTCCTCAAATATGCTTTAAATACAGAAATATTCAACATAGAGATTCAGACTCTCCTGTCTTGGAATAAACTCTGCCAAATGAGGGACTTCTCAAGGATAATACGATCATTTTCAAGACAAGCTATGCCTCTCTTAGTTTTTGAGACAAATTTAAGAGAGGACACTTTGCAATGTGTGGTCTCCTCTAAAGGGTTTCAATAATCCCTCACCAACAACAGAAAATTAACACTAACAGAATAAATTGGGGGGGGGGGGAGGGAAGCAATGGTTTATTAACAATGGAATGCCCACAAGGCAAGGGAGAAAAATAAATAGCTGCTAAACACCAAACTATCAGAACAGAACAACCCCCACACACACACATACAGGAACAAAGACCCAAAAATGCCCAGAGAATGGGGCAAATGTCGACGAAACACCCCTTTCTGACATGTGGGGCAAGATGGCACCAGCTTTCACTCTGAGGAAAGTGGAGCTTCCATGGAGGAGTTCCAGCAGGAGGCAAAAACCTGGTGGCCCTCTGGCATCGACCTCCTCTCCACTGCAGTCAGGGCAGATGAAGCAGCTGGGCTGGAGCCCCTCGCTGTGCTTTCTCTTCCCAGCTCAGCTCCCCGAGGTTTGGGGCTGGAACAGAGTGACCACGTTCCCACCAGTCCCACTCTTCCAGTCTCGAACCAGCAGCTGTCCAGCTCACCTCAAGGCAGCTGAAAGATTGCTGCTGCAGCTTCTCCAAGCCAGGGAAGGGAAAAGCTTCTTGCCTGGACCAACAAAACCAAACTAGCCAAGCAAAACCAAACAACACAGCTCCACAGAGCACCTGGGCAGTGAGGCTTCAAAAATTTCCACGAAAAACCCCAACGCTCCTCCCCCGCTCCAGCCCCACAGACACCTAGTCCCGGGCCTTAAAGACAAAGCAACCATCTGGGGTGCATAAATGGGAGGATCATGGAATAGATTTTCATTATAAATCACTGCAAGACACTCTCCTTCAAAGGAAACCTCGGAAAATGTTCTGATAAATCCATTGATGTGGTTATTCACAGACCATGAAATATATACAACAGACCACCTTGTCTCTTCTCTTGTTACTGTATTTCCTCTGAAACCAGTAAGAGAGATGGGTTCAATTTAACAAAGTCAGGATGAACCAAAATGATGCCAAACAAAGGCAGTAACTTCAATAACTGGAGAGCCTATGTTACCAGGAGTAAAAGGCTGGGATTTAGATTGCTAACAGATGAGACAACCAAGGCTTAGGTAAAAGCATTTCTGTAGACAGCCTGTATTTTAATGAGGCCAGTGGAATGATAGGCAAAGGGTACCAAGCACTAAGGAATCTCCTTGTACAATCCACTGTGAAAGAAGACCATGGCTTCAGAGGCAAGAGCAAAAGCTCAGAGTACATAATCTACACACTCTATCTTCTCTCTCCGTTTTTTGGAAGAACCACTATAACAAACATAAATATGTGTGTTATTTTTTTTTAAAAACAGCTTTTTAATTCTAAAAAGAAAATTCTCTAAGGCTGGTAGAATTTCTGTGCTAATACAGGGTTGCAATATCATGCAACAACAGAAAATGGCAACAAAATACAGTACAAAAATATACCTTTGGATTACTATTAGGATATGCTTGCAAATATTTACTTAAATTGTAGGACTGAATTTCTGTTTTTTTCTTTTATGTTCTTGAACCTCTTCTGGAATTCCATAGCAACTCAGCTGTTCTACGTCTTAAAGAACAAATTTATTTTTATTCTGACAGCAAATACCCATTTTGTCGTCTTTCTACTCTAAAAAAGTTGCACACTTAAAATTCTTTTCTTTTCTTTTTTTCCATTTGCATGTTCCACTGACGGTTCATGTGTTCAGTCATCCTCTCTGCTTACTTCAACTCTGGCCAAAGTCATTATTCAAGCAGTAATACACTCTAGATGTTGAATTAGTCTAAATGTTCCAATTCCAACATTCCAAGAGGACTGACCATTATGTGGACTGACTGTTAACAAAGAAGCACAGTTTCTTTGTGAAGTCAATGTTAGTAAAAACTTTTGGAATTTATTAATTTCTCCTATATTAATTATGAATATTTTGTAAGAGGTTCACACACACATGAAAAATTTGCAAATGCAGACAACTTAAAAATATTGGTAGCAGGAATTAGGAAGGAATGAGGGTTACATGGTTTTGCATTCTTTGACTGTGCTCACAGTTCAGTAAAGGCATGTCATGTACTTCAAAAACATAAAGCATTTCATTTCCCCTCAAGTCTAAGATGGGCCTCAAATTCCCATATCCTTTTTCAATGACCACCATATTGTGGAGACTCTATGGCATTAATAGTTTGGGGTTTTTTCCTAAAAGTAAAATGTTTTCAAAAACTACTGTCAAATGTATCCTAACTAGTGACCTGTGCAAAGTGTTTACAGCCTTCATTTTTTTACTGAAATATCTTCCTTACAGTGACTAAGTCTAATAAACCAAAATCTAACGTTAAATTTTTATATTTTAGCAAATATCAAAACATATAACGATCAAAAAAAAATTTTGAAAATAATTCTTTTTAATTAGAGGTCTTATTTATATGTGACCAATAAGTTTATTAACAGCAGATCTATCATTTAGCAATGTCATGATTACTTGCTTTCAAACTGTAGTAGTGTCATTGACCTGGGAGTAAGATCTGAAGAAATCTGAAATTTTGTTTCAGTAAATCCCTTTATTCTCAGTATTAATGTTTGCTTCAAACTCAAGTTTCCATTACAAACATGGGAGAAGAAATGCTGTTCAGAACTCAAATACAGTAAGAGATATTTTTAAAAATTATCAGATAATATCTCCACAATCCAAATAGTCTATCCAGTAACTTTGTTGACAAACATCAGAAGAAAAAAACCAGAGCAATCTCTCTAGGTAGCACAGTGACACACTGATATTTAAGGACCATAATGGCTGACACCTGCATCAAAAATTGTTCCTCCACTCCTCATTATGTGAAACAAGGAAGGCAATACTTTACCAGCTGCAACAGCAATAGTGTTGCAGACCTCAAATGTTTTCAATCCGTAACACAGCTGAATGAAGTAGAGCAGAAACAAAACCCACAGTAAGTTTGCCATCCTCAAAAATAAGGAATCGACACTTTTTATCAGTTCATAAGCTAAACATGCTAGGACAAACCAACAGGATTTTAACTGGTACACAATACATGATGCTTTCCTTTCTTGGATCTATGCAAGTCATGGCAAGATCAGTGATAGATAACATAACCATCACTAATTTGCTTTTTGAAGAATTAGGACTATCAAAGAGCAAATAAAGGTTTTATTTAATATTGATAATCCTTCTCTTAAAATGGACCACACAAGATACCTGCAATAAAGTCAATCATTTGTCAATTAACTTCCTCTTTTTTAGAAGACCTCTCTGCCACAAACCTGGAAGAGTATATCTTCCCATTAAGGCAAGATTTTCATACTGATCACATCAATAGTCTGAGTAAGTACTCATTCTTTGAGTTTTGAAGCAGAATTATTGTAAGAGTAAAAAGCATGGTCTCATTTTCTAGGATCTTGATAAAGACATCCAAGCAGCTATCAATTTTAGTTCAAATTCCTTCCCTCCTTGAAGGATACAGAGCCGGTTTTTGTCTCCATGGACTTTGTGTAGAAATCTGTGGCTCCTGTTGGATGGCCTCTGCGGTGCGTAGATGCGGTTTGGACGGAGACAGAGATCTCTGGATTCTGGTCTTAGAGCATGAGGTTTATTGTGATAAAAAGCGTGGGGGTAAGAGCCTGCCAGGAGCTGCAAGACACAGCCCCAGGCAAATAAGGGAGGTGAGAGAGAGAGAGAGGTACAGGAATCAGGGAAGCGGAATACAGAATACCATGGTTCTCACTTACAATACAATAAATCATGTTCTATGCTGAATATTCTAATTTTCACTAACCAATCTAGGACAAGATACAAATTCTATAGCCTTTACATACAGCCTATAAGCATCCTTGTATTACCATGTGGCGTTATATTTTAAACCCTTAAAACTGCTTTTTTTTACCTTATGCTAAGTTAGTAAAGTCTACTCTGACCCTTGGACCTGCAAACAGGCAAGGGCTATTGTCTGCTCAAGGAAGGTTATTGTTCAGTCAGAGAGGGAGATTACCTGTGGTGGCTATACCATTGTTTTTCAGTTTATTCAGTAACTGAGGTTTGGTATCTCAAAACTTGTCTTCATTTCAATCTTGCTTGTAATTTCTGTATTTTCAGCATCTTTTGCCAGGTAATAATTTCTATAAGACTTTCCTATTTCTTCCTCCCCAACAGACTTGATCAACTTCTGACACAAATTCTACTATGCTTTTAGAACTTATTGCAGACCAGGTCTCAAAAAAAGGCACAAATAAGAGAGAGTACTAGACTCACCAATCAAGGAAGTTCATACTGAAAGTTAATATCCAATGTTAAATAGTTATACACCCTCATTGCATAAATATTCCAACAGTTAAATCCCTCAAGATTGTTTAGTATTGCCATTTCATTATTGTATATGACTTTCATTGTTACACTGTATTACAAATATAAAAATACTTTCATTAGAAGTAAATTTTCATGAAAGAGCTTAAACTGCATATTTAATATGCAATTTGTCAGGGTCATTTAGAATCCTGTTTTTAGTGATTCAATCATCACCACGTATACATGTGTGCATAATTTAATTTAATTATTTCTCATTGATTAATGAAAAATCCACTGGACATTTAGAGAAGCACAGCTATATAACAAAAATTATTGTTACAGTTTTTATTAACTTTCATAGTTAAAGATCAAATTTTGTATTATACAGGAAAAAAATGAAATTTTATTTCTCCTTCAGGCAGGAGAAATAGGTACTTTGATATACCTTACTGCCACAAATCATTAATGTAAGAGTAAAAGCTCATTCCTTTTATAGACAACTAAGTAAAGAACAACTCTTCCATTTCTTCTTTTTTAACATATATTCAGAGTTTTAAGGTTGAAACAGACAAATTGTGGTTGCCTGAAAATGACAGTTCATTCCTTTATTTATAATTTGTCTGTGAATATCTTGTGATTACTAAGATTGCCAAGAAATACCCAAAACTAATATTGTTATCTGAAAAGCATCTTATCTTTACTGGAGCCATCAAGCTATAAAGCATTTCTTTCAGTATGTTCACCAGTGGTCACACTTGCAATAAATAAGAGCCAAATAAAAAGATGTCATGCCCATATTCCAACTCAGAGTTACACAGTTTCAACTGCCGAGTTTTGGTTAAGGATTTTTTTTACTTCCACCTTTATATTTGAAAGAAATTACAATCCTTCCTTAAAATAAGATTTTTCATTTTATAAACACTAAGCTTAATAACTTAAGGTGCTGCATATAGATCATAAAAATATCTAACAATTAAGTTTGTACAAGCAGGATAAACATGTTTATTTTTAAAAACACCTACAGAATTTAAAAAATTCTACTTTATTAAGTGGACTTTGCTAGCATTACATTAAGAAATCATTTCTTTACCCACTAACACACAATATATTTGGATAATAAAATAGCTTTGGGTTTCAGACAAAGTATTTCAAAAGAAAATATAATTAATGATTGAGTAGCTGCAACTCGCTTATTGACAGCTGAATTATGTCTGACATTTTTAGTGTCTCTTACAAAACTGAAACTGTCATGAAAATTGCTGCACACTGTAGCACACTAAGTTTTCTGTAGAGGATTAATCTACAAATTTGATTTAAAAAAAAAAATAAACTGTCTCTGGACTTCATTAATAGCAGATGTAGAAAATTTGGAAGGTTCCTCTCTAAGAGTATTCCAGAAAATAAATGTAGTTGCCACCAAAAAACACTGGAAAGATTTAACCAGTTACATGGAGACACACACAAATCCATAACACTAGCACTCACAAAGGTGCACTCCTCACAAACCTCATAAAGATGCTTCCTTTGTAAACCAAATGAACCTCAAGAAGACACTCTTCAAAAATCCCATAATCATCAAAGTCACGTCATAAAACTCTTAAACTCCTTAAGGCACTACTCCCATAAAGGTGATCTCCTCAAAACAACACAAACTTCATCAAGGTGCTCTCCTATTAAAGACTCCCTCATCAAAAACCAAATAAGACTCATAGAAATGCTCATCTCATAAACAAAATAAACTTCATAAATGTGCTCTCCTCCAAAACAGCATAAATCTCATATAGGTGCTCTCCTAAAAAAACCCCACATACTTCATAAAGGCGCTGTCCCCATAAACCCCTAAAGCCTCATAAAGGCACTATCCTCATAACGGCATTCTCCACATGAACTCCTAAAATCTCTTAAACATGCTGTCCTCATAAACCCTGTAAATGCCATAAAGGAGTAGTCCTGATGAACCCCATACGCTTCATAGAGGAGATATCATAAACACATTAACTTCAAAAAGGGACTGTAGGAATAAAACCTTAAATCTCATAATGACACTGTCCACAAAAATCCCATAATCCTCATAAGTGCACTCACCTAATAAAGATGCTCATCTCATAAAACCAATAAAGTTGTTTTCCTAATAAAGGTGTTTTTCCGCATAAATCTCATAAACCTCATAAATTCTCTTCATGCAGGTGCTCACCTCAAAAACTCATAAAGCTCACACAGGCACTCTCCTCATAAAACCCATAAACCTCATAGAGGTGCTCGCCTCATAATACCTACAAACCTCATAAAAGCACATTCCTCAAAAGGCACTCTCCAAAAACCCCATAAAATTCTAAAGCCCATCAACCTCATAAATGTGTGTCTCCATGAAAATGTATCCTCATAAACTCCTTAAAACTCATACAGGCACTCTCCTCATAAGCCCCATAAAAATCATAAAGACACTTGTCCTCATGAAGGCCATAAACCTCTTAAAGCTGCTCACCTCATAAACCCCAAAAACCTCATACAGGATCTCTCCACATAAAGGCACTCTCCTAGTAAACCCATTTCACATCATAAAGGCACTCCCCACATCAACCCCATGTCATGAAGCCCATAAACCCCATAAAGGCCATAAAGCCCATCAAGGTGTTCTCCTGATAAACCTCATAAACTCTCTTAAAGGCACTCTTCTCATAAATCCCATGAACTTAATCAAGAACATCTCCAAATAAACACCAGAAACCTCAAAAGGGCACTCACTTAACAAATCCCTCAACCTTATAGGGGCACTCACATCATAAACCCCAAGCTCCGCATAAAGGCACTCACATCATATGCCCCATAAACCACATAACAGTATTCTCCTAAGAAAGGCACTCTCCACATAAGCCCTTGCAACCCTCATGAAGGCACCATCCTAATAAACCCAATAATCCTCATAAAGGCGCAATCCTCATAAACCCCATAGAACTCAAATGGCTCTCTCCTCATAAATCCTATAAACCTCATAAAGGCTCTCTTCTCATAAATGCGCTCATGCATAAACCACATACGTTTCATAAATGCACTCTCCTCATCAAGATCATAAACCTCAGAAATACGCTATCCGCCTAATCCCCATAAACTTCATAAAGGATGTCTCCTCATAAAACCCATAAACCTCAGCAAGGCACTCTCCTAATATACCCCATAAACCTCATATGGGCGCTGTCCTCATAAGCCCCATAATCTCTATAAAGGGGATCACAAAAAAAAAAAAAACTAACCTCATAATGGTGCTCTCACATATACTCCATAAACTGGAGATCTTTATTTAGAGGGCAGCTTTATGAGGTGTATGGGATTTTTGAATAGAGCACCCTTATGAGATTTTTGGGGTTTATGTGGAGGGCACTTTAATGTCTTCATGAGAGTTACAAGGTGAGAACCTTGAGGTTTATAGAGTTTGTCAGGAGAGTGCCTTTCTAATTTTTATGGTTTTGTTGAAGAAAGTGCATTTATGAAAATTTTGGGGTTGATGAAGAGAGTACCTCTACGAGGACTACAGGGTTTATAAGCAGAGAACCTTTATGAGGTCTATGGATTTTTGAGGAGAGGGCTTTTATGACAATTACAAGGTTTATCTGGACAGCAACCTCATCAGTTTTGGGGGGTTGATTAGGAGAATTGCTTTCAAGAGGTTAATGTGGAGATCTTTATGAAGTTTATAGGGTTTATGAGGAGAGTGCACTTACGGTGTTTGTGGGTCTTTTGAGGAGAGCACTTCTATGAATTTTATGTGGCTTATGAGGAGGGAGCCTCTATGATGTCTGTGGGGTTTATGAGGAGAGCGCCTTTACAAGGATTAGAGGGTTTGCGTAGACAGCAAAATCTTGAATATTATGGGATTGATTGGGAGAGTGGTTTTAAGAGGTTTATAGGGTTTATAAAGTAATCTTCTCTATGAAGTTTATAGGGTTTTTGAGGAGAGCACCATATGATGATTATGAGTTTCACGAGGAGAGTACATTTACTAATTTTATGTGGTTTATGAGCACACACCTGTATGACGTCCGTGGAGTTTATTAGGAGAGCACCTCTATGAGGGCTATGGGGAGAGCGCCTTTCTGAGATTCATAGGGTTTATGACGAAAGCACCTTTATGAGGATCATGGAGCTTATTAGGACAGTAACGCCTTGAATTTTGTGGTTGATTAGGAGAGGGTTTTCAAGTGTTTTCTGCAGTTTATCAGAACATCTTCTTTATGAAGTTTATGGGGTTTACGAGGAGAGAGCCTTTGTGAGGATTACAGGGTTTATGTGGACAGCAACCTCTCGAATTTTGCAGGGATGATTAGGAGGGTGTTTTCAAGAGGTTTCTGGGGATTAATGAGGAGATCTTCCTGAAGTTCATAGGGTTTAAGAGGACACCACCTTTATGAGGTTTATGGTGTTTAGGATGTGAGTGCCTTTATGTCTATGGGGTTTATGAGGAGAGCATCTCTATGAATTTTATATAGTTTATGAGGAAAGTATCTCCAGGAGGAGAAACCTTCACAAGGAGACAACTTCCTAAGATTTTTTACTTCTACAAGGAGAGGGCCTTTTATAGGGTTTATGATAGGATCAGCTCCTTGGAACTCATAGTCTATGAGGAGAGCACCACAAACCCCATAAACCTCAAGATGGCAATCTCCTCACAAACCCCAAAAACTTCATAAATGCATTTTCCTAATTATCCCCATAAACCTCATAAGGGAACTATCGTCACTAACCCCCTAAATCCTCACCAAGATGCTGTCCTCCTAAAGGCACCCATCTCATAAATACCATAAACTTTCATAAAGTTTCTGTCTTAATACAGGCACGCTCCTCATAGATCCCACAAACTGCATAAAGGCACTCTCTCCATAAACCCCCAAAAACCTCATCAAGCTGCTCTCCACATAAAGGTTTGCTCCTCATAAACCCCACTAAAGTCATAAAAGCCTCATAAAGGAGAATCCATAAAATCATAATCAACCCCATAAAATGCATAGAGCTGATAAAGGAGCTTTCCTGGTAAACCCTATAAACCTTTTAAGAGGTTTTAAGAGGGCTCTCCTCATAAACCTAATAAACACACTCTTTTCATAAAGGCAATATCATCATAAAGCCCATACAACCTCATAAAGGGGCCTTCCTCATTATGGCTATAAATTACATAATTGTCACAAAACAGACATTAAACCTCCCCTTAAAAAACCAATAAATATAATAATGGAGCCCTCTCCATAAACCCCATAAACTTCATAAAGGCTCTCTCCTCGTGAACATCATAAATCTCATAGAGGCCCTCTCCTCACAATCTCCAATAATGTCATAAAAGCAGTCAAACTCATAAATTCCTTTATAAACTCAATTGCATTATAAAGGGTCTCTCCTAAAAAAAACTCCATAAACCTCATAGAGGTGCTCGCCTCATAATACCTATAAACCTCATAAAAGCACATTCCTCAAAAAGGCACTCTCCAAAAACCCCATAAAATTCTAAAGCCCATCAACCTCATAAATGTGTGTCTCCATGAAAATGTATCCTCATAAACTCCTTAAAACTCATACAGGCACTCTCCTCATAAGCCCCATAAAAATCATAAAGACACTTGTCCTCATGAAGGCCATAAACCTCTTAAAGCTGCTCACCTCATAAACCCCAAAAACCTCATACAGGATCTCTCCACATAAAGGCACTCTCCTAGTAAACCCATTTCACATCATAAAGGCACTCCCCACATCAACCCCATGTCATGAAGCCCATAAACCCCATAAAGGCCATAAAGCCCATCAAGGTGTTCTCCTGATAAACCTCATAAACTCTCTTAAAGGCACTCTTCTCATAAATCCCATGAACTTAATCAAGAACATCTCCAAATAAACACCAGAAACCTCAAAAGGGCACTCACTTAACAAATCCCTCAACCTTATAGGGGCACTCACATCATAAACCCCAAGCTCCGCATAAAGGCACTCACATCATATGCCCCATAAACCACATAACAGTATTCTCCTAAGAAAAGCACTCTCCACATAAGCCCTTGCAACCCTCATGAAGGCACCATCCTAATAAACCCAATAATCCTCATAAAGGCGCAATCCTCATAAATCCCATAGAGCTCAAAAAGGCCCTCTCCTCATAAATCCTATAAACCTCATAAAGGCTCTCTTCTTATAAATGCACTCATGCATAAACCACATACGTTTCATAAAGGTACTCTCCTCATCAAGACCATAAACCTCAGAAATACGCTATCCGCCTAATCCCCATAAGCTTCATAAAGGATGTCTCCTCATAAAACCCATAAACCTCAGCAAGGCACTCTCCTAATATACCCCATAAACCTCATATGGGCGCTGTCCTCATAAGCCCCATAATCTTCATAAAAGGGATCACCTCAAAAAAAAAAAACCCTCATAAAGCTGCTCTCACATATGCTCCATAAACATCATAAAGATCTTTATTAAGAGAGCAGCTTTATGAGGTGTATGGGATTTTTGAGGAGAGCACCCTTACGAGGTTTTTGGGGATTATGAGGAGAGGACATTTATATAGGTTTATGTGATTTATCAGGTGAGCACCTGTATGAGGATTATGAGGAAAGTGCTTATCTAAAGTTTATGGTCTTGATGAGAGCACCTTCGTTAAATTTATGTAGTTTACGCAGGAAGTGCCTTTATGAGAGTAGTGCCTTTATAAGTCTTCTGGGTTTTATGACGCAAGCACCTTTATGAGATTTATAGGACTGCACCTTCATGAGCTTTATGGCCTTTACAGGGTTGATGAGTAAGCACCTTTATGAGGGGCCACCTTTTATGTGGTTATGGGGTTTGGGATTAAAATGCGTTTATGAGGTTTCTGTGGTTTATACAGAGATCAGCTTTAAGAGGTTTATGGCCTTCATGAGGACATCCCCTTCATGAGGAAAGTACCTTTGTGATATTTGTGAGGCTTATGAGGAGAGCGCTGTAACTTATCAGCTTTACAAGGAGAGCACCTTTATGACATTTACAGTGTTTATTAGGGGATCACCTTATGAAGTTTATGGCCTTCCTGAAGAGAGAACCTCTATGGAGTTTATAGATGTTATGAGAAAAATGCCTTTCTGAGGTTTATAATCTTGATGAGGGAAAGTGCATTATGAAGTCTGTGTGCTTTATGCAGAGAATCCCTTGACCAGGAGAGTATCTTTCTGAGTTTTATGGTCTTCATAAGGAAAGTGCATTTATAAAATATATGCACTTTATGAATGTGCGCATTTGTGATGTTTATGAGGTTTATCAGGAAAGCATCATTATGAATTTTATGTGGTCTCTGAGGAGAGCGTGCTCAGGAAGAGACACCCTCATGAGAAGGCAACTTAATGAGGTTCATGGGTTTTACGAAGAAAGGGCCTCCATAAGTTTTATGAGTTTACTATGATAGCACCTTAATGAAGTATATGCAGTTTATGAGGAGAGCACCTCTCCACATAAGCCCCATAAACCTCAAAAAGTTGCTCTCCTTACAAAACCCAAAAACATCACAAAGATTCACCTTATAAAACCCCAAAACCTCATAAATGCGTTCACCTAATTATCCCCATAAAACTCATAAGGCTGCTATCCTCAGAGACCCATAATCCTCACAAATGAGGTTTCCTCCTAAAAGCAGCCACCCCACAAAACCAATAAATGGCAAAAAGGAGCTCTCTTTGTCAAGGCGATCTCTGTATAAACTGCTTATACTTCATAAATACACCCTCCTCATCAAAACCATAAACCTCAGAAAGGCGCTTTCCTCATAACCCCACAACTGCGTAAGGGTGCTCTCCACATAAAGGCAGTCTCCTCATAAATACCATAAACTTCCATAGGGGTGCTCTCCTCAGAAGCACCAGAAACCTCATGAAGGTACTGTCCACATAAACTTCATGAACGCACTGTTCTAAACAACGCCATCAATCTCATAAAGGCGCTGGCATAGTCATGCAGGATACTCTGAGTTTTGGCAAAGAGTTGTTTTTGTGTGGAGATAACTACTAGGTGCAGAGAGGAGAGTTTTCAGTTAAAACAGATGTTCTCCAGCAATCAGGTCATGGACAGACATGGATTGCTCCCCAAGTGAACTCATTGTAAGCATATAAAGCTTATCTCTGAGAAAAACTGGCAAAAACCACAGGTAGCAGCAGAAAGAACTGGAACTTTGGCAAAGGGAGAAATCTGGGCTGCCCAGGGAACCCAGGCAGCACACGGTCCATCTAAGATGGCTGCCCAGGGCATCACATGGGAATCTGAGATGGCAGTCCCAAAAGAGAAGCACACTTTTGCTGAAGAGCTGGTAAAATTGCAATCTGCCTTAGAGGCTGAAACCATTTCTTGCCTCAGGGCAGAACAAGAGCTGATGGCCTAAAAGCAACTAGCCCAGAGCCTGACAAATCTATTAAACCTGTTTTAACAAAGCCAAAGGGCTTTAATGATGCAAATTGACACCCTTGGCAGAAGCATGCTTGCCAGCCTGGGGTAGGTGTTGGGTCTCTGCAAACATGATCTCACACCAAGGGAAAAGTTTGCCCCAAAGCCAGACTCCTCCCCACACCCTGAACTCTGCCCACTGGTAAAAAATGAGGAGGAGAGGGAGGTGGGACTCCCTGACCATGACGTGAGTGATGTCACCTCCTTTCATTCCTTGGAGAAGGGGTACAACTTACTGGAGCCTATGCCCTCTAACAATCACTCTAAGCCCTGTGTTTTTGTTAAGGGATTAGCATATCAAAAGGCAGAGCCACTGGAGATCTATCACACCCTGCAACAAAATTGAGTAAGTTGCAGGGGAGAATTAGCAACCAGCCCAAAGGAAAAAAATGGAGACTCTTTTGAAAATTTTACTGATGTGGGGAAATGAAATAAAGCTTTCTGAGAAAAAAGCACATGGCAAAGGACTTTGGTCTTTTAACTAGGATGCATACTTATTGCATAAAGAGTTTAAACTCAAAAATACTACAGGTGCACTCCACATAGAGGCACACCCCTCACAAACCTGTTTCATGTCACAAAGGCACTTCCTTCGTCAATTCCATGAAATTCATCAGAGACCATAAACCCCATAAAGCCCACATAGGCACTCTCACAATAAACCTTATAAACCGCTTTCTTACTGGTACTCTCCTCATAAATGTCATAAACAATATGTCCTCATAAAAAACAGAAACCTCATAAAGGCACTTTCTTGATAAAAATGTAAAACCTCATAAGGGCACTCACCTCATAAACCCTAAAATCCTCATAAAGGTGCTCACCTAATAAACTCCATAAACCTTAAAATGTACTCTCTTAATAAAGGTGATTTCCACAAAAACCCAATTAACCTCCTAAAGGTGCAATCCTCATAAAGCTCATAAAGGCTCTCTCCTCAAAAGCCCCATGAACTTCATAAAGGCGCTCTGTGCCTAAACCACATAAATTTTATAAATGCGCTCTCCTCATCAAGACCATAAACATTAGAAGTGCTTTCCTCATAATCCACATCAACTTTGTAAAGGAGATCTCATAAACCCCATAAACATAAGGGCGCATAAAGGTGCTCTCCTCATAAACCTCAAAGACTTCATAAAGGCACTCTCCTAATACACCCCATAATCTTCATAAGGGCGCCTTTATGAGGATTATGGGGATTATGAGGAAAGCATCTCTCTGAGGTTTATGGTCTTGATGAGGAGTGTTTTTATGAGGTTTATGGGGTGTATTAGGAGAGTGCCTTCATGCGGTTTGTGGGGTTTATATGCTTTTTTGATGAGGGTGCCTTTATGAGGTTTGTAGAGTTTATGAGAGCATCATTATAAGGACTATGGGAGTTATGAGGACAGAACCATTTTTAGGTGATTGTACTTATGACTTTTATGACCTTTATGGCATTTATAGGTTTTACAAGGAGAGGGTCTCTATGAATTTTCTGGTATTCAGGAGGAGAGCACCAATATGAGGTTTATGGGGTTTCAGAGGAGAGTGTCTTTATGAGCTTCATGGCCTTTATGGTGTTTTAGACCTTTTTGAATTTTATGGAGTTGTTGAGGAGAAAAGCTTTATGACATTAAGGGGGTTTATGAGGAGAACATCTTTAAGAGGTTTATGGCCTTCATGAGGAGATAGTCTCCATGAGGTATGTGCTTTTATGATATTTGTGAGGCTTATGAGTAGAGTGCCTGTTCAGATAAGCCCCCTAAACCTCATAAAACACTCTCCTCATAGACACCCTCTCCTCAGAAACCACATAAACCTCATAAATTCGCTCTCCTCATAAACACCATAAACCTCATAAGGATGCTGTTCTCAGTAACCTCACAATCCTCACAAAGGCGCTCTCCTCCTAAAGGCACCCACCTCATAAACACCATAAACCTCATAAAAGTGCTGTCCTAATACAGGTGGTCTCCTCATAAACCCCATGAACTTCATAAAGGAGATCTCTTCATAAACATCAGAAACCTTATAAAGGCACTCTCTTAATAAAACCCTATACTTCATAAAGGTGCTCAATTCATAAACTCCATAAACATCACAGAGGCACTCAACTCATAAACTACATAAACATCAAAAGGGCTGTAAAACTCATAAAGGCAATCTCCTCATAAAGATGCTCTCGTCATAAACCACATAAACACATTCTCCTCATAAAACCCAGAAACCTCATAAAGTTGTCTCCTTGTGAAGGTGTCTCCTCCTGAAGATGCTCTCCTCATAAACCCTATAAAATTCATAAAGGTACTCTCATCGTAGAGGTGCTCTCTTCAAAAACCACATAAACTTCATAAAAGTACTCCCCTCATCCAGGGAAAAGCCTCGGAAATGGGTTTTCCTCATAATCCCCATAAACCTTCACAGATACCGTTTTCATAAGCCCCATAAGCTTCAAAATGGAAATCTCCTCATAAACCCTGTAAATACCATAATGGTGCTTTCCTCATGAAGGCCTTCTCATCATGAAAGCCTTAAACATCTTAAAGGCACTCTCCTCATTCATACCAAAAACCTCATAAAGGTGTTCCCTTCCTAAAGGCACACTCATTATAAACCCCTTACGAAATTCATAAAGGCCATAAAGTTTATGAAGACAGTCTCCTCTTAAACCTTATTATTCTCTCAAAGGTCCTCTCCTCATGAACCCCATAAACATCATAATGGAGGTTTCTCCTCATAAATGCCAAGGAACTCGTAAAGGCTCTCTCCTCCAAAAGGCACTCTCCTGTTAAGTTTCCTTATCATTCCTACCTCTACATTCCTACATTTTCTGGATTGCTATAGATGTATTCCTTGATGCCCTGCCTCTACCTCAAGCACTGGAGCCGACAATTCCCCTGCAACACCTTTAACTAAGCCCACTATGCATGAGAGCTTATGCAGGAAAATGATCCACTGAATTGGAATTAGAGCAAAGGCAGGACAAGAAAGAGTCATCTCATGTTAGCTGTGATCAATACCATCTGCCACTATGATTGTAGCTACCTCTGCTCTCTCCAGTGTGACAGAGGGGACCACGAATGTACAGCAGCAATTGCAACAAAGAAAGCCTGAAGTACCAAAGCCTTTGCAGAAAGGAAATATTTCCTCTTTAAATAGCACACCTGTTTCAGTATCCCAAGCACGTTAGTTATGTCACTAAGATGGATTTGAGAAAAGTAAAATCCCATCCAAAAAAAAGAGGGTTCACAAGTTAATATACAAAATGCATACATGAAGCTATGTAGGAAAAATAGCTTTCATAGTACGAAACTCCTTATACCGCCTAATATGTAATACTTATAACTATTCTTAAAATGCAGGGCCTAGTTTGCTGTGCAGTCTTGAAAGCACAAATTACTTTCCTTTTTTTCTCCTATGACTGAATGTGTTTACAGGATATTTCTTGTTATGGAAGATAAATCTCTACCCAAGAAACACGGGTATGGAAAACTGAGATCAATAAATTAAACCGCTAGAGACATTTACTAATAAAATTACAATGCTGAACTTTACAAGATACTAAATACCTGCAATTACTCTTATTTTAAAAGGATTACTTATCTCATGCAGAGATACATTGACAACTCCATTTTTCCAATTGCAGTTTCTGAAGACTGTTTTTTACTAGTTAACTACTGTGTTGTACTCAGGTTTTTCCTTCTTCTTTTCATTACACTGATTCAATGAAAAACAGTGATTCAGTGAAAAACAGAGTCCTTATTCTCTGAACAAAGCAAACCCTGTGGCATCAGTATCAAGACTGTTTTCTGTTTTCGCAACGTACCTCCATTCAGCATAGCAAAATCTACATTATCAACAAATAAAACAATTAATGATCTGAATTTACCACCTAGGTAAGTACTCCCTGGCTATTCCACTACCAACACGCCTGCTACTTGTGGCCATGCTCATTTTGCAAACACAGTATCTGCCTGCTAGCAAGTTTCCTGAGACAGTGGGTTGGTCACAGAGCAGCCACCATCTGCTACTTCTTCTGCTCACAGAAAAGTTACTCTCTCCATTCACAACCATAATTTCCTTCCTTGAGTTGGTGTTTTGCCAATTGACAGAGGCGAGAGAATGGACACAGACACCAACAGGAAGAATGTTCTTAATTTACTGTTAATATTGAGGCAAAACAAAAGTAAAAGGACATGTGATAAAACAATAAGCTTATTGCTCACTTGACTTTAGCAACGAGCAAAAATAAGCAAGGTAATGCATCTAATCGTTACTATAAGAGAGAGAGACAGAGAGAATAGCGATTAAGATACATCACCAATTGACTAAACTTTACTATCATCCAGAGCCACTGGGAAGCCCCGTTTCGCAGTGAGGACCTTCCCAGAGAACCCTTCCCAGCAACTGGGAAAATCCTACACAGTGGGAGCACTGGTAGGTGAGGTCTCTGGTTCACCCCGAAAAGGGGTCCAGCTTCTATAGGCCCAAATCAACAAATCTGAATTATTTGTTTACCTTTAGTGCAGAAAACATCTCGTTCTGGTGGGACACTTCCCAACCAGCTGGGGCCAGGGCTTGGCCAGAGCCCAGGCCATGGCTGGGACAGTTTTTGCTTAAATTTTCTACTAACAAGCTTCTAGGGATATCATTTGGGAGGATTTCTCCTACTAACAAGCATTTAGGGATATTGGTTGAGAGAATCTCCTCATGTATCTTACACAAGGTTATACAAATGTCTCTACAACAGCCGGTTTGGTATTAAGAACAACTAATATAAGTGTTTTGATAATCTATTTTTAACTAAAGAACCTTGATGGTATTAATAGCATCATGCTCAAGATTCATCTTGTAAGTCACCTCAGGCTTAGGTTTGCTGTTCAGGCCTTAGCATATCAGTTGGCAATTCCAAATTCCTCAGACCTTTTACCTTACTTTATTTCCTATTAATTCAACGTAAGTGAAGATTTGGCAAAATCATTCTATAATGCAGCTTAAAAAGAGATTATGACAAAGACTGTCATGTATCTGTAAATAGCATAATATGATGCCAACATTAAAATCACTGATATATGGTGCCTGAACATGGATCATAGCAGTGAATGTGCAAATGCCAACCTAATCAGTCCCCACCATCTGTCCCCTTGCAGCAGCTGCCACCAGGAGTACCTGCACAGGCAAGTGTCCATGGGTAACAGGAGAGGATGGTCAGTGGCTTCTGTGAGCCACTCTCATTCTCCAGGCAGCCATAACATGCAGGCAGCAAACGGGGTAGAATTGGGTTCAGTTCCCTAGATTTTTCTGGCAGTACACTCTTACTCCTCCTTTTTGCTGCTGTTAGAACTGGTGGTTTTCAGCCCAGCTCCTTGTGCCGGCTTCCAAAAATGCAAAATAAAACACAAGCCTTTGAAAGTGAACTTGAAGAGGCTGGTTCACAGCATCTCAAATCTTAGATCTCATTATAAAAATGAATAAGTAATAAAGTGTTTCACTTGAATGACTTAAACCCTACCCCAGTTACCTTGTCCTGAGATTCTTTTGTTACTTAATGATGACAAAAGGATCTGAGACAAAAGCAGACCATTATTTTTCCCCCTTTTTCTGGTGCTGGATTAGCACATAGTAGCAACACATGTGACCAGATGTTCCTTTTCACTGGATATTTAAAGGGAAATATGAATAAATGACAATGCTTAAAATAAAAACATTAAATATTTATAGCAGAAAATCCATAAATCTAGGCATAATCCATGCAAATGACATTTTGATGTTTGTTTTATCATAGACCTAAAAAAGCATAAAGTATCCCCTTACTACCCATATCCTTAATGCAGAAAACAGCTTCTAGAAAGACGTCACTAGCTTTGCCATGGAATCAGATTTGCTATCTCACTGCACCAGCCTGCAAATCTATGCAAGCTTTAGACATAGGTTACTCTCAATAAACCAGATACAAAATTTTTAAATACAGAGAAAGCTTGAGAAGCAATTTGCCATCTCTGATTCAAGAGCTCTTTCCTTGGCTGAACTAATCCAAGAGCTACTGCCGCCCCAACATGCAGCCATGGCTAAACTGCAGGGCTTGAATAGTTGTTACACACTCATTTTTCATTGATATTTTGCTAGTTTCTGTTCATATTGAAGAAAGTCTTTGGAGTGTGACTTCAACTAAGTTTTAAAACATTTATGTCTAGTAAATACATTGCAGTATAGAAACTTAAAAAAGGTGATAAAAGAAGCTTAGGTGAAGAAGTGAACTATTTGTCCTATCCCAGTTTCCTTCAGTGGTTATCTAAAGAGCATTAGCCCTGAGTAAGAACAACCGAGTCATGAGTAATCCTTCCTCCAGACTTTAAATTTCTTTTAGCATAAGACAAGAGACATTAGGAGACCAAGAAAATATTTTAAAAGCTACAAGGATGATTTCAAGTAAAACCAGGACCTTACAAAAAACCCCGTATTTCAGAAAGGCTCTAGACTTGATCACAGATAAGTTGGGGGCCTTTTTTTTTGCTTGTATTAACTAGCCTAAGTTCCCTGCAGTATTAATTTGCAGCATAACTCTTCTTTGTCCAGACCCACCATACAAATGCCTAACTTACTGGAAATAGGGCTCACTTAGGTTCTAAATAAAGACTGCAAATGCAAAGTACTGGATAAAAACATAATTATAAAATACACTAGAACGTGGAAAAAGAAGATTAAACCTTATTAAAATATCATTCCCAGGCATTAATAACAGCTCTATAATTAATAGCAACACAGTTGACTACACTAAGTCCTACAGCAGAAATTAAATTTCCATTTTTGTATAAAAATAATTAGGTTTCATAAAAAGACTGGGGGTGGATTTTTTAAATTTTTCTTTACCCTGTACTGAATATTACACTGTTCCTGCAGATTTATATTCAGAAATATACATGTGCTTGTGCGAAATAATTCACTGAGTAACATCACTTTACCCAAGACTGCAAATATAGTACAAAATTAATGCAGCTTGTGTTTCGCCATCATAGCAGTCAGGACACTTGAACCATTTAACATCTAAGTGGGCACTGGGGCAAATAAAACTTCAGTTTTAAACTGACTAAATAATTGAAGTTCACATTTCTGGTATGCAGCATCTTTTCTACAAGCAATAAAACCGATTCTATGAGGAGTTTTCATGGCATTCGATTAGAGCAGAAGTGCTATCCTAAAGGGGTTACTCTGTTTCAGTAAGAAAAGACTTCGAACTGGAGCAGAGCAGCAGGAGCAAAACAAGTACTTAAAAAAACCTTCTCTACTCTCTAGACCACAGACTAACACTAAATATTTTTTCTTTTAGGTTGTCAGAATAACACTCTGTTTTAAGAGTTGCAGGTTTCTATACTCTGCTGGGCTACATAGGATCTTTACTTTCATTCCTTCATAACATACGTAGGCTGATATATCAGATGGATCTTTCACGAGAAATAATGACATGTTTTACATGCTTTGCTATTTACAGATATATTCACGTCTCACATGGAAACTATTTCAGTAATGTCTGAATAATAGATTAAGTACAAAAGGATACAGACAGATGCAACAAATCCTCATGCTGAAGTCCAGTTCCCAGGGCCCATGGCCAGTCAAGGGTGCAGCTGTGGCTGAGCTGAGAGCAAACTCTCCTCACAGGCAGGCCAGAAAAAGAGCAAAAATTCCAGGGCTCATCTTAAATATCCATAGGTGTGAGTGGGGCCTCCAAGTGAGGCTGGTCAGGGCTATTAAGGCTAATTAGTCCACTCAGATTCTGAAGGGGTTTTTTCCAAGAGAGGTGCCATGTATCATCATTAGAAGTATCAAAATATTTAGAGATCAGGGTTAAAAACAAAAACCTGCCCATTTATTAGCTTTCATTCCCCATCCCTTTCAGCCAGATCCCTGCTCCTAAAGGGAGCAAGCCTCAATCTCTATCTAGTTTTTACCATCTATGAAAATCCATGACAATTATCCATTGAAAAGGCCATGTGCTTAGTATTTTAAAATATCTTTTCTTGCCCAATCGCCTGCATGCATGACAGGCTGATTACACATTTCTGAAGAGAACAGTTGCTGTAGTCTCTTGGTAGCAGAATCAGAATTTTTTTCATTGACCAAGAGCATTAACATTTCCTTCACGCACCAATGAAGTCCCTGAAATCCAAAAGCTTGGACAAACTGCTTTTAACTCCTCAAGAAGAACATCTTCATCATACCTGTCTGTATAAATATTAACACAAGTATTTTCCCTTTTATTTTCAAACTTCTTCCTCTCTCTCCTCTGTCTACACCCAAACTTTTGAGTTCAAGGCAGCTTCCACCTTTCCTTGCTCGCCCATAGCAGTGTATTTTGGTGAGGACTCACTTCATCTATATCAGGGTTGAATGTTTTACAATCATCATTTTTACTTGGCAACAAGAATGGTAATCTATCAAAGATAGTACCAATACATCAAATGACCACACTTCTTTTTTTAAATTCAGTTATTATTGGGGTTCAATCTTACACCACTTTATCATTTTTTAATATACTTTCTTTATGTAAAATAAGTAAAATTTCACTATTGGTGTTTGACCTGAACTTTTGTTCTAACTTAAAGCAAGCAAAAGAAGTAAGCATATTTGCTGGTGCCACCTTAGTTTTCAGGACTTGTATTTGCAGTGTCATTCAAAAAGATCAGGAAAAGCTAATTATTACCCATCATACTGAAAGTATGGGGGAAATGATCTTTAATGGGAAAACTATACTTAATGGGAAGTCACCTGATATTTTAAAGAAAACCTGACCAACTCTGAAACTTTGAGACCCTTGGCACTTGAGGTTTTTACCTTTCATCTCCAATATCCTATTTCAGCCCTGATGAGTATTTTGAATGCTTCTTACTTCACAAAACAGAACTTCCTTATACCTTTGTGATAGTTTTACCTTGATCTAAAAGATACTTTGCATAAAAAGGTGAGGGTGAGGTGTCAGTTACATGCTGTTATTATATTTGGAAAACATGGTTGCATTTTAAAAATTACTCAAAAATTGGAGTCTTCACTTTATTTTGGAAAAGAAGCCACGTGGATGGGATGAGAGGCAGCAGAAGAGACAGCAGTCACTGATTACCTTACAGACCAGACTTATTTTCCATTGAGCCCAAATATGATAACATTCACTGTCCATTCATTTTGTGGAAGGCTATGTATGGAAGATATTTATGTATTGCTCATTCCTCCAATCTCTTATAACTTCTCAGCCATAACTGTAAACCAGATTAAAATTAACCATCTTCCAATTTGTGCTATCATGTAAATACTTGTTCGTTTTATTGATTGCATTGCATAGGGTTTATATTGCCTTGGCAAACAGTTTACATGGACTGTAAAATAAGCCCTAGAATAGGCCATGAAAATATTTTTGCAAGTCAAGCTTCATTGCCTACTAGGAAATGCACTTCTAATGTACATTACATATATGGAGAAGATAGGAGCACAATTTTTATAAACTTTAATAGATTTCAACACAAAATTAACATTTTTTTTAATTCAAAAGCTAGACCAGTTCATATTCATTCCTTTATTCAACATTATCGTGGTCATTAGATTCCATTATTCAAAACCTTTGTTTCACTTATTTCCTGCTGTTAGTTCTTATTTATCATATTTAAATATTTATCATATGCCACTTCTACTTTTGTTTTAAAATAAGTAAGGGCAAGAGTCAGCCTTTGCAGATTCAGATGGTCCTCCTCCCTATTCTTGGGGAAAAAACATGAAGTTACTCTTCTTTTCAGGAGTGAGAGAGACCCACCCCCAGTCCCAGGCCTTAAAGATAGAACAACAATTTGGGGCGCATAAATCAGTGGATCATGGAATAGACTATCATTATAAATCACTGCAAGACACAGGGCCAGGAGTTATACAGTTAATGGAAGAGCTGCAAAGGAGGTGGCAAAGGAAAGTGGCTTGAGGAGGGAAGCTGTTAGAATTGAGTTAAATTTGAGTGCAATAGTTTTGCAGTTGAGTGGTTGTATTCTGCCTTTTTCTCCAACTACCTAATTCTTATTCTTTAGATGCTTTTGCCTCCTGTTTTCAAAACTGTCTTTCAAGGGGTGTTCTTTCCTGTCATTCATTCTGGACTATGGTGGCCAGTTTTCTTGTTTCTATCTAAAATCAATTGCCCTGGCCATCACTGCACTGCTGCACTCCCAGAAATGCAGCTTTCTTCATGCCATTGCACATCCGTGTTGTAAAAAGCAAAACGCCTCAAACTGCATGGCAATGCCAACATTTTGTATATTAGGCTGCATTTTAAGACCATTTGTTTATCTGTGCTGCTGACCAGATAATGGTCTATCAAAGTGCTGCAATATTGAAATGTCAATGTTTGTTTATCAACTGCATTGAGATTCCATAAATAAGTGCAAGCAGTGCTAAGTGATTTCTATGCAAATCATATGTGGCTTAATTAGATTCATAAATTCAAAGCACATTTAATCAGTTATATTTGTTTCACCAGCAGTTACAAAGTTTCCTTACTCATATCAAAAGCACAAACAATGGATCACAAATTTCGTTTTTTCTAATTTAAACAGATGCAAACCTAGTACTTCATATCTGAAATAATTAATTAAAAACTCTCATCAAGGAAAGAGCGTATAAAATTATGTCCTGGTTCTTTTCTTTCTGTAATTTATTCTCCAAAGTGGCTGTTACATAAGTTAAACGTTTTTCTTCTATACAGATAACATTTTAGTAGGAATTAATATACAACTTTCCAGATTAAATAGAGAAATTCTTTATTCAAGACCCTTAAATATTAAAAGATTTACCCTGCATATATTCATATAATGCTAAAATATATTTTAAGATTAAATGAAAGTACACAATCATTTCCATTAAAAGAAAAATAATTAGGTATCAGAATTGCTACAGATTCTTCCTATAAGTCTGGTTTTGGATTTTTTACCCTCCAGTTCGCAGAAGTACATAACAAAGCTGTCTTAGTGGACTTCTTAAAATAAAAAGTCACTTCTCAACCCTTTTGCATTCCTTATGCTACCATTCAAGATGGGAAGGTGAAGCATGTGCAGAAGAAACTCTTGACTTACACAACTAAATGTAATTAAATAGTCAGAATTAGAAATCAAGCACTCAACCATGGGTCTTACCTAGTCCATATCCCCAAGGCATGATCAAATTTATCTCATTGTAGGTATTTTTTGAGCCAGCTGTTAATCACTACCAATCCTTAGCACAAACTAGCTGTTCTTCTCCAAGTTTACCACTAGAAAGGTAATATCTATCCTCAGTCATGCTGGTGGCAGTTTAAACCCATCATTATAGATATAAAGAGAATATTGGTTTTTCTTTCCGTTGAGTTCATATATTGGAAGTCTGCTTTGAAAGTCTGTAAAAGAAAGAGTCCTCATTGTCTCTTCGGAAGAACAGCCTCAGTTTGTTCAAAGCTCTTAAAGGCTATGCTCAGGAGGCCTCTCTTCACTTCTAAAGCAGCCCACATGGACCAAGTATTCCATCTGAGATTCAGCAAAGCAGAAGTATTACTTCCATCTTATTTATACTCTTTTTATCTATTCTTCTTAAAGCAGCTTATGGAACTGATGACTAGCACCCCAGTTATGGTTCTCTGTAACCTGTAACTCTTTTGATTCTTTTGAACAAACAACTTTTCTGTAGATCATCTTCTCTGTCATATGAGTTCAGTCTTTCCTAAAAGGAGCACTGTGCATTTGTTGTTTGAAAAACACCTTATTTTTTCACACATCCTTTTAAAAAATGCATTTACATTCTCCCCTCTCATCAGCATATGTAATAAATGTAATAAAATGTGTAATAACCTCCTCATTTGTGAACAACAGTGAGTAGTATCTGACCCAGGACTCATAAGTCAGTAGTTCTCTCTATTTCATGTTAAGCCATTGTTTCTTGCCTTCTGTATGATTCTCCTACTGCTTTTGATATAGTATTTTCAAAAATGTTCTGCTTATTTAAGTTGCTTTTAACCACATCAAGACTTGAGATGAGTCACCTCTGCACCTTTTCCTTCACTCCCATGTAGTCATACAGAAGACAGTGTTTTACAGAATGTGCTCTTGAAAGTTTGAATTAAGTCTTATTTGTCTTACTCATTGCCTTAGTTGTTTTCAGACAGAAACACAGATTTTTCTTTAGCTTAATTAAGTCTAAGCGTTCCTAGCTCCTTTTATTTTTATTTTTCAAAAGATAAGCCTTATATTTATCCCTTTCTGTGCTTTTTCTATTTCACAGATCCACACAAGTTTTGAAAGGTCACAAGTAATGACTCTGCAATTCAATCAAACTGGTCTTTCTATTTCATAGCATGTCATTCACTTAATCCTGGGGATTTCAAAACATGCAGTGACAGGACAAGGGGGAATGGCTTCAAACTGAAATAAGGCAGGTTTATATTAGATATAAGGAAGAAATTCTTCCCTATGAGGCACCGGAACAGGTTGCCCAGAGAAACTGGGGCTGTCCCATCCCTAGAAGTGTTCAAGAAGAGGTTGGATGGGGCTCTGAGCAACCTGGTCTAGTGGAAGGCATTCCTGTCCATGCCAGGGAGTTGGAATGAGATGAACTTTAAGGTCCTTTCCAACCCAAGGCATTCTATGATTCTATAAAACTACAAACTTGATGGCAACTTGTAATCTAACTCAGAAGTCTAGATAGAAATTATTTCACAATTTTTAAAACATGTTGCTGCATTTCCCATCATTAAAAAATTTTAAATTGCTATTTTTATGTCTAAACTGTAATGACCAAAGAAAACTCTTCATCTAAGAAATTATTTCTTCTTTAATGTATAGGTGCATGAACTGGAAAGATATGAGTAATGCATACTCAGAGGTATTTCAGAAACATATAAACTCTAAGTAGAACGCTTTAAATACTTAGAGGTTTATTAATTGATCCAACACCTCCACACTGTCTACAAGACAAACAGTATTATTTGGGACATGCATTAGGAATGAAGCTGTGCAGTCAGGAGAATGAAAGATTCAAAAAACTTGGCTACAAGGCTAGACTTAGAACAAAAGGTACAAAACATAACAGCTGCAAAAAAAAAACACCTTAAAATGGGGAATTAAAGAAGTCCTTCTGCTTCACTAAAATAAGCCTCAGAGGCTGCTGTCTCCAACATATGTGAGGCATCACTTCAAAACACGGAGTGCTCCTCCCAACAGACAAATGTGCTGAAGCAAATCCCAATGACCACCTGGGAAGTAGCCATAAGGACACACCCTCACTGAGAGTCGTGGTAGTGTCAACACCCCTTCAAATCAGTCTAACCTTAATCAATACATTTCAGTCTCCCTTATCCGGCAGACATAAGAGGTAAAATTACTGTTAATACTTATGATGAGATTTCATCATATATATTAACAATGAACAACAGCAGACACTCTGGGGCTCTAAGCTATTGAACAACATTGTCATGCATTCCAGCATCTTAAAAGTGAAGTTATCAAAATTCATTGTGGAATGATTCAATTTTTTATTAATGTTAATAAAACTACTACCTACCCTGGAACATTGTAAATTATCTTTCATTCAAAATATGTCTTCTCTTTCAAGCAAGATAGGCTATTTTAATAGAGTGTATGTAAGGTCAATGAGTAGAGGTACAGGTTAAGATTGAACTGAATAATTTTAGCATTATTTTCTTTCCTTGCAGCCCAACAATTTATGCAGACTAGTCTGTATGTAAAATTCTAAATGTTTTAAGTTATTTTTACTGGAAAACAGGATGTGAATTTGGAAACTGAGTTACCCTTTAACCTTATTAATTATATAGTGCTCCACACAACTGGTAGAAACACTCTTTACTTCATGGAGATGCATGACCCTCCTTCATCCACAGTTCCAAGGCAGACATTTGCTCAGCATACATATGCAAATTCATTAAGGTCATAATTTACCCCCAAAATTAGAGCACATCAGTTTGGTAAGTACTTTAGCACCTTTGTCTTCTGCTGTGCATTGGGTCTTTCCACTCTAGCCATACTATGTAGTCTATATAAATACAGATAATCCTCCTAACTGGTACTAAAAATCTTTCAGAGAAAAAACAGATGCTTTGGCAATATCAGTTAAGTTTGTAACGTTTCCTGTGGTGTACCACAGCATCAGCATGTTTTGCTAACATTCAAGTTTGTACAAAGATAATTCAGGGGCTCTGACCTAGGGCTAAGTAGTGCCACTTAAATACATATTTCCCCAGTATCTAGTTACTACTGAATTCTTGCATTTCTACTTTACAAATATAAATTCATGAGGTCAAAAATCTTTTAATAAATGTCATACATTTAATAAAAGATTATATATAATTTTTATTTGGTCACATTTCTTCATTTGACCAGCTATTGATTTTGTAATTTTAGCCATGTCTTTTATTATTCTTCCCTATCATTCCTCTAAGTTTTGGTTCTTTTTTTTTTTTTTTTCCAAAAACCTCATATTTTATCACATGTAATGGTATCAAGAGTTTTCACAGTAGGATTTACATTTGGATTTGGCACAGAATAGACAATTCCTAAGGCAACCTATAATTCCAATCCATTAGGCTAATGTATTGCAGCTGCTGTGAACAGTGGGCATGTCATCTTTAGTATAATGACATCTGGTGAAGCACAGAAGATAAAACAAAATAAACTGATAAATTACTCTGCATCTAAACATCACAGTCATTTTCACTCTGTTCCCTCACACCCATTCACAACATAATTTGCTGTATGTGTGGGGTACATGTTTGGGTTTTTTTTAAGTGTTTCTTTTTACACCTGGTGGAATCTTCTATTAAAGACTTCTGGCCAGGTGTGTGGAGCTCACCTGTAATGTATATATAAGTAATCAGCATTCAATGGTTGTCAATTAGGGGCTTTTTCAGAAACTACTAAGAATTGATGTAATTTATTAAAACTACTTATTGGGATTGTTCATCCTTAAAAAAAGAAGGCTCCAGGGTGACTTAATTGTGACCTGAAGGGAAGAAGATAAGAAGATGGAGAGAGACTATTTACAAGGGCATGGAGTGACAGGACAGGGGGAAATGGCTTCACACTGAAAGAGAGTAGGGTTAGATTAGCAATAAAGTCATGGTTTGGATGCTGGCCAAATGCCAGGCACCCACGACAGATGCTCACTTGCTCTCCCCTACCCCAGATGGGCAGAGGAGAGGAAAAGAAGTTCAGCAAAGTGGTTGTGAGTCAAGATAAGGGCTGGGAGAAAACACTTCAAGGGCAAAACAGGCTCAACTTTGAGTTGCAAAGTGAATTTATTACTAACAGAGACAGAGGAGGATAAGAAGAAGTAAAATAAGCCCTTAAAGACGCCATTCTTGCCCCCCCAACCCCTCCCTCTTTCCCACTAACAGCACAGGGGGACAGGGTTTGGGGTTTTGGGTCAGCTCGTTACCGAGGTCTTTCTTCTGCCACTCAGGGAGAGGAGTCCTTCCCCTGCTGCGCTGTAGGGTCCATTCCACAGCAGACAGTTCACTGTGAATTCCTCCAACATGGTCCAATCTCATGAGCAGCAGTCCTCCCAAAACTGCTGCAGTGTGGGTCACTGATCCACAGGGTGCAGCCTCCAAGGACAGGCTGCTCCAGCCTGGGAGCAGGGCCCTCTGTCTCCACTGATCTCCCACAGGGTCACAGACTCCTCCAATCATCCACCTGCTCCAAATGTGGGCACCTCCCCCGTGGGCTGTGAGTCGATCTCTGCATCCCCATGGACCTCAGGGCAATAGCTGCTCCACCATGGTCTTCACCATGGCTTGCAGAGGAATCTCCTCTCTGGCACCTGGAGCACCTTCTCCCCATCCTTCTCCTCTGACCTTGGTGTGTCCATGTTGTTTCCCTCCCATGTTCTTAACTCCTCCTCTTCTCTGGCTCGGAAAAACTGTGTGTGTGTTTGTTCCGATTTTCTTAAATATGTCATCACAGAGGTGTTACTACCATCTCTAACTGGCCCTGTCTTGGCCAGTGGCATGTCCGTGTTCAGAGCCATCAGGGATTGGTTCTGCTGGACATGGTGGAAGCTTCCAGCAGCTTCTCACAAGAGCCATCTTTATGGCCCCCCTGCTACCAAAAACCAGGCCAAGCAAAACCATCACCATAAAGAATTTCCTGTGAGGGTGGTGAGGCACTGGCACAGGTTGCCCAGAGAAGCTGTGGCTGCCCCATCCCTAGAAGTGTTCAAGGCCAGGTTGGATGGAGCTCTGAGCAACCTGGTCTAGTGGAAGGTGTCCCTGTCCACAGCAGGGTGTTGGAACTACATGATTTTTAAGGTCTCTTCCAACCAAAACTGTTCTATGATTCTTAATTTCTACTTAAAAAAAACTTTCACCACAAAATCTGCAACATTTCCTCTTGACAGAAGATGGACCATTAGTAAATCATTCATGAATTCATTTGGATTAATTTTCACTTCTTTCTGCTGAAAGAGCTAATATCAATATTTTCTACCTTGTCAGTGTCTTTGCCAGACTATCAGACTTTATATCTCCAAACTGTCTTGTTGAGATTTATTTTAAATGGTGTATTATATATTCTGAGAGATAGATTGAGAAAAAATGAAGAATGCTTTCCTAATCTATTAGGTAAGGTACCTTCACACTACAGGGTCTAGTCTCTACATTATTGCACCAAGGAAAGGCACTGTCACACCGAGATGCAATGAACACTAGCATCAAGATCAGGAAAGTTCCTGATGAAGTAGGCCTTAAAAAATCCAAATTGTGAACATCAACTGCTATAACTCTTCGAGCAACCATTCATTTCTGTGCCACTATGATAATTTATGCCAGCATCTCTGAATCCAATGGTGAATCTGGATGCATTCTGTAAAGCTTTTCAAAGTGCCACTACAGCGCTCCCTAACAAAGCCCTTCTGCTTGGTTAGATTGTCTGATCTTGCTTCAAGATTTTGTACTCTGAAATGTGAACAATGATAACAGCCTGACAGCAGGGAATTATTCTTCTTCAGTAAATCTTTCACTAAGAAATTATTTTCAAGCCTATACCTTGAGGGGAGAAGGGATTGTGAGAGAAGACTAACTTTATTAACAAAACATTTAAGGAGTCTGTCTATAAAATAGGAGAATGGTTATAAAATATTTAGAAAACAATGGCAACAATAAAAATATTCATTGGAGCATATTAATTCAAGCCCTAGGACTTCAGCATTTAAAACTTCAGCCGCAAGAGAGCATCCCAGGGAAGCCAGAAGCACTGATAGCCTACAGTTTGTGATGGTTCATATAGCTTAGCTCTAATCCTTTTTTCTAACATTTTCCAAAGAAATACAGATTTTCCCCTGTAAAATTATTCTATTGAATTCTAATAACACCAGTTTTGACCTTAATGTAACCCCTTTTGTATTTCTCAAAAATTGGTGAAGGTGTTGCAAGACAAACATATTTCTTGCATATTTATTTTAAAGAAACTAATTCAAAATACCTCAGAATGAAACTATGGAAGAAGTAGTTAATTTCTGGGTGATTATATTACAAATGTGTAATAAATCAGTTTTTTAGAAAAGTCTTCTGAGACATATTTAATCAGATTGTAATATAACCCCATGTATTACATTCCTAATTACATTGTATCATTTAGTTAATTTGGTTTGTACTTCAATTATTAAAATTCATGATTTATACTTATGAAATTAAAATGATCAAACACACTTGATAATGCCAGTTTTAGAAATAGATTAAGTCATTTTCTACTATCATGTAATTATGTTAATACTAGGGTTCATTTTAATTATGACAGAGAGCTACAGAAAAGTTGGAATACTTTGTATCAAATACCAGTAGACTGGTGAATTACAAAAACAACTACAGCAATTCATTTATAAATAAGGAACCAAAAATATCCATGACCTAGAAAATACTTTCCCACATACATGAGATTCACCTCACATTTGTCCATTAAATAGACATCATCCTTTTTCACAAGAACATTTGTGAAGCTAGAGATATGTAGTACAGTTTACTTCCATGTAACAAAGCTTAGGTAGTAATAGTAGCCTAGGGCTACAATGTGCCCTAGGCCGGGAACATTGTTCCAGGTTAGCCAGACTATAAGGCCTGACCATTTCTGTCCCATTTCTAGGTGTACCAGCATGATTTGAAAATAAAAGAGATTGAACGATAACCAACTATTCAATCAAAACAATCTTTTTGAGAATCTACACTGAACACACCTTAGCATTATCATAGAATCATAGAATAGTTTGGGTTGGAAGAGACCTCAAAGGGATCTTTAAGATCATCTCATTACACTACCCTGCCATGGACAGGGACACCTTCTGCTAGACCAGGTTGTTCCAAGCCCCATCCAACCTGCCTTGGACACTTCCAAGGATGGGCATCCACAGCTTCTCCAGACAACCTGTGCCGGGGCCTCACCACCCTCACAGGGAAGAATTCCTTCCAAACATCTAACCTAAACCTACTCTCAGTTTGAAGCCATTCCCCCTATTTACAAGGGCACTCCAGGCCCTTGTAAATAGTCTCTCTCCATCTTTCCTGTGGGTTCCCTTCAGGGACTAAAAGACCATAATTAGGTCACCCCAAAGCCTTCTCTTTTCCAGGCTGAACAATCCCAGTTCTCTCAACTTTTCCTCACAGGAGACAAGCTCTAATCTTTTTTCAATAACATCCTCACAAAGGCAGGCTAATCTTGAGCTATAAGCCACCTAAACTGCTGGCAAAGGTGCTAATGGGACAAGTCATCGTGGACTATGTGATTACTACCAGGAGGACACCAGATTCCCCAGGGCAGGGACACACGTACCGAGAGTTCCTTCTTCACTGCAGACTAGAGAATTGTTATGTGAATTTAGGGCAAAAAGTAGGTAGAATCATAGGAAAATAAGGTTGGGAGGGGCCTAGAGGTGTCATCTAATAAAACCTCCTCATTAAAATGGAGTTAACTTCTGTTAGATTAGGTTGCCAAGAGCTTTGTCCAAGGAGGCTGTTCCTAGGAACCCGCCAGGACAACCATTTCCAGTGATGCACTATTAACATCATGATATATTCATTCTTTAGGTCTGATTCTGATTTTCCCTGTTGCAACCCATGACTGTTGGCTCTCATCCTTTCCATGCACACCTCTGTGAAAAGCCAGGCTCCATCTGCTCCACTAAGTAGTTGCAGACTGCTATCAGATTCCCATGGCACTCTCTTCTCCTCAGCATTTTCTCATGTGATGTACACCTCAGGCACCTCACTTCCATAGTTACCCTCCTCTGTGGTCTAACACATTCATCAACACCTTTCTTGTACTTCAAGGACACAAAACTCAGAGGATTTTTGCTGCTTCCTGACAGTAGATTGTTTGGCAGAGATTTAATAGGAATTGTTTGACTTGTGATAATTTCCCATAATAATGTTCAGAACACTGGGAATGACCCACCAATATATACACAAACCTAAACTGTGCTTTCATTCTCTGATGTGTTTCTGTAACAATATTCTGTAGTAATTGTTCGTGTTATGAATAAAATATTCACTTTGGTCCTGTGAAAGCAATACACCTCTTTCTAGGAGCAAGGAAGCACAGAACTATGAGAGAAGGTCCCTGGTTCTGCTATCTCAATTTAGGGATCAAACAGAAGCATCCAAAATAAAAGCATACCTGTTCTCTGTTCTGAGTATTATCAGTACAAAAGAACAGCCATCTCTGAAGGGATCCATTCACCAACATCTGACTCATGTCCTAGAAATTCTTGTCTTTGTCACAGAAGAGAAATGCAATGAGTGTGTCTGAAGTTAGACACCTAATCAGAAGACCTGGGTTTCTAAGAAAAGCACAGACTTAAAAAAGATTCATTTTATAGTACAATAATTAATTTAGTAAATACACTTTTAGATCCATGCAAAACAAACAGCGCAGGTTTCTACCCTGAAGAAAAATAATCTTTTGCCTGTATTCTGCATCATTAGAACGTTACAAATACATGGACACGTTTGGAAATAAAAGTCTCTCTAAGCAGGTAAAATGCTGCAAAATGGCTTCTTGAGACACAGAGACTGGGTGCACACAAATGGGTCTGAAAAATCCCTGGTCAGACTCTATATTGGAGGGGAAGGAGGACACAAAGGGGTACGTCCAAGTCTGGAACTGGAGCACAGGAAACTGCAACCATATTAAAAAACCCTTTTCTCAAGCAGGCTCCCTTATCACCTGCATCTTAAGCATGACTGAGTCATGAAGTAACCATGATCGATTTGAAAAGAAAGGAGATACAAAGGGAATACCCTGGTATGAAGTGCTCCCTAAAGATAAGGTTGAACCACACTGAGTGTTTTAATCACAATGCAAATAATACAGAAGATATGTTTTGCATTAAGATGTATTAATAAATGTCAGCCTGTGCCAATGCACAAGTGACCATAGTCCACGGAATGATTCTTTTATGGTACTGAGGCTCACCAACCTTCAGTCAGAAACCAGAATGTCTGTAGAGCCTGTAATATCATACAGGCCTCTGCTTTGCTTGATTGCTGATCATTGCCAGATAACTGACTTGAAACTGCAGGCCCTGGCTACCCAGGCACTAAAACGTTCTTCTCTCCACACTCCCTTCAGCCTGACTCTTCACTTATAGCTCCTCAAAATAAATCTGGTGAATATGCATCATTACAGTTACTGCAGAGCTTGAGGAATATCTTGACCTGATTAATTATTATTCAAAGGCAAGGCAATTCTAGAAAATAAATGTTTTTTCCTATAGCACATTTTTCTTCCTTATACTAACAGTAATGCTTTACAACATAGTTGCACTGATTTAGAGGCCACTGATGGGTGCCATTGCATATACAAATTAGCAACTTTTGCCCTTTTATGTTAATAGAGCACTAAGACTAAAAAATACTCTCTTTTCTAAAGTATGCAGTATGCACTATGTGTCTCACACATCATCATCTAGGTACAATTCTATACAACTGAAAGCAAAAAGCAAAAAAAAATAATTTTCTAGCTCTCCCTTTATTCCATAGATGGGGGATGTATTCCAGCCATGGTAGCAGGTAATTTATTATTTTGTTGCTGCAGAAACAGACAGCTGAAAAGGGGTTTTGAAATGGAAATCATGACATTTACTGAGAAATAATCTCATACCACCATTTACAGGAAGCAGGTGGTAGCTGTTTACCATTGGAGACAGATGGAAGTCCTGCAGTCGACTTATTTTTTTCTGTTAGATAAATTAGCTTAAATGATTCAAGCATTTTCCCCCTGCTTAATTAGTGCTTTGTGCAAATTTAAGTATTTAAAGACTGGTTTACTCTTGAGCAAAATGTTGCACAGCTCGTATTGTTTTTCCTTTTTGAGCCTCCATGAATCAGATTTAGCTTTTATAAAGTATATAATAACTATTTAATATCCCCAAAGGAGATGTTGCACGAGGGCAAGTAGCACTATGAAAAATTCCACTCATGTTAATGTGGAAAAAATTGTCTTCCAACCAAGCACACTTCCATAAAACCCTACCCCGAGTGCCACAGCCTGTCCATGGCAGCTGGGAGGATGGGCCAGTGATACCAACCACACACACACTCTGCTGTCTCAGCCCTGTGCTTAGCATTTCCATCAATGAAGAATTTTAACCTCTCTGTTTAAATAAGCAATTTTCAAAACACAAATCCAGTATCTCCAAAGCTGCCACACCGTTTATAGCAGAAGAACTTCTACATCTACTACGTCTAATGTCTCCAATGTTTATAAATATGTCTTATGCTGGAAAAAGTTTTGCAAATCAGAATACAATTTGTTTGGGTTTTTTTGTTGTCATTTCTTCATTTGTTTTTTTTTCTTGGTTACTGGTGGGATTCTTTTCCTTGAAAAACTATATGAATGGAAGAGGGACAGAAAGTAAAAATCACTTTCTTGTAGGGTTCTACCCTGAAAAAGAAAAAATGAAAAAAAAGAAATGAAGACAAAGAAAAAGAAAAAAAGAAAAAGAAAGGAAAAGGAAAAGGAAAAGGAAAAGGAAAAGGAAAAGGAAAAGGAAAAGGAAAAGGAAAAGGAGACAGAAAGAAAAAGAAAAAAGAAAAAAAGAAAAAAAAGAAAAAGAAAAAGAAAAAGAAAAAGAAAAAGAAAAAGAAAAAGAAAAAGAAAAAGAAAAAGAAAAAGAAAAAGAAAAACAGAAAGAGAAAAAAGAAAAAGAAAAAGAAGAAAAAGAAAAAGAAAAGAAGAAAGAAAAAGAAACAAGAAAAAAAAGAAAAAGCTTTTGGTTTTCTATTTAATTATTGTAGGTGATCCATAATAGGATCGATCTTGTCAGCACTCTTGTCATGAATTAAATCACTGCTGAGAAATATATTGGTGAATTTTGAATAGCTATCACATGGGGAACAGCTGTAGATCCCATTGGAGCTAGTGCTAAAATTCCTCCTATTTTCCTGTTGAACAATCCTATGGGAGCAGGATTTCATCCCATGATCTTAAAAGGATCAGGTTAAAAGCTCTAGTAATTTAATATCTTTTTTATTAAGTTTGTAATAGTTACAAGCCACAGATTAATCTAACATAGTGAATTTAATAGCTTTAAAATATGGAATACCAGCATTAAACATAAGAATAGGTACCTTAAGCACCATAAAGACAGACTTAAATCATATTTTGCAAAGGTGTTTGACCTTTCAGTGGGTGCTGATACATATTTCCTTTAAACCATTTAAAAATCTCAATCTGGAGAACTAGACTATAATTCAAATACTCAAGCAGTTCCTTCACAGCCATCTATAGATTATATCTCCCTTGACTTGTCTATCTGAGGTTTAAATTGTCTGTAGAGCTACCATTCCTGAAGGGCAAAGAAAAAAATAATATGCACTTTCATCTAAAGAAATACAATATCTAAATGTTTATTCACCTCTCTCATTATGCTAGCAGTGAAGAACTCTGCTATCTAAGCAGTCGTCTAATCTCAAAAATCAACACATCATCAATTGGGGCATAATACTAAAATTCCCCTGGAACTAGGATTTTTCTGCAAAGTTGTGTAGATCTGATTGACTGCTTCACCTCTTCACATGTACTTGTTGAAACTTCTGGTTTAGATCATCTAAAATATTCAGCCTCCTAATTCTTATGTCAATCTAACTGATTGATGCAGATAGCATTTTCTGTTTAACAGAGAAAACAACTTATTTCAGCTTTCTTTTTCCTTCCCTCTTTTGTGAGGTTTTTCCTAAGCTTTATTGTTGGATTGGACAACTTTCTATGGCTAGTCAAGTAGAGAGTTTGGTACATTTTTAAAGGAAGAATACACATTTCTAGATTTACTCTGACAGATAAAAGATATGGGCTATCTTCCAGATGCAGTTTGTCAAGAGAGGTATTTATGCCTATAGAATAATTTTTCTCCTTTGGTACACTGTCTGCAACAGTTTTATACCAATCCCCATCATACCAAGTAACCACAGGTCCTTCATATACCCAAGGTGGATTTATTTATCCCCTAAACTTGCAAAATCGTATTATTGCTACACACACTTTTTGAAAGTCTCCTACTTTTCTTCACTTTAGTCTTTGGTTAAGCATAACGTAACTTAAAACACTTCATCTTGAAGCAGAGTGACAGAGAATGTAATGATGAGGCATTGCCGAACAGATAGATTCTTGGTGGCTTTGGGCCTAAAGGAATGAATGTTGGAATTCAATGAGAAAAGATTAAAAAATTAATGCTTGTCTATTACATTCTGCCAGCATGGTCCTTCCATGGGTCTTTCAATGGTCTGTTTTTACTAGTTCTGTCATCCCTTAGAGAAAAACAGTGCTAACAAAAATAATTCACTTTCATGTCTGTCTGATATATCTGGATGTCTGTATAAGGTACCTTCCTCCTCAACCGAACACTTAGTTTTAGGTTTTCCTTGCTCTCGTAGCACACATTACACTGTTTTCCTTGGGGTGACATATCTTCCTCCCTATTGGTCACAGAATCGTAGAAGGCTTTGGTTTGGAAAGGACCTTAAAGATTATTGAGTCCCGTCCCCTGCCATGGGCAGGGACGCCTTCCACTAGACCAGGTTGGTCCAAGCCCCATCCAACTTGACCTTGGACATTTCCAGGGATGGGGCAGCCACAGTTTTTCTGGGCAACCTGTGCCAGGGCCTCACCACCTTCACAGGGAAAAATTTCTTCCTAATATCTAATTTAACCCTGCTCTCTGTCAGTTTGAAGTCATTCCCCTTTGTCCTGTCACTCCAGGCCCTCGTAAATAGCCTCTCTCCATGTAAAGTCTCTATTCATGTCAGATCTTTATAGCTAATTCTAATACTGACAAGTTGATCAATCCAGACATTCTTCCAGACAGTTTAACACATAAAGAAAAATGAAAATTGTGTTTAAGGGGTCTTTTTTTTTACTATTTGCCATCTCTAGTTTCATCTGTGTTCCAACACTGACTCTGATGATGTAATTTGATTTGGCCATAGTTTGATGACTTTTATGTGTGAATACAGCACACATTAGAAAGGAAAGGCAAGTATGCAAACTATTAATATGAAAATGGGATGAAAATTAGATTAAGGCTTCTAGCAATTAGTAGTACAAGTGTAACAAAAATTTTCTTCCTGGTAAGGTACAGCATATCAGAGAAAAAATCTGGTAATAAAGATGAAACTTGATACAGTTATGGATCATTATGAGATTCCTTGTCATAGCACAAGACTTGACTCACTAGTTCAAAAATCCAGTTTTACAGTCCTGTCAGTTGTGGTTATAGTAGAAGAAAGGACCACTAAATTTGTTGTTCTGTGTCTCTCTGAATTTCTTTTGTATTCAAATCTTTGACAATTCTTCATCTTCAAAAATGCTCTCCATCACATGTGTGAGCCTCATGGAAAAATTCTCCGTATATTCCTGGTGTCATGTATTTTATAACACAGGAAAGCAGGAAATGTCACTGCAAAGGGCATGCTTTCAAATATATAAGGGAATAGCAGTCATCTAATTTCAGCATTTTACTATGCAATATTTTATTTTTAATATTTTTAAAGTAACGTACACTACCTACATAAAACATTTTATGTAGGGTTCAAAGTAATTAAAAATTACTTACTCTGCTAAAAAATACAATTTCAATTAGATCACAAAGTAGACCAAATGTAGATCTGGAATCTACAAAAATATTCCATAAATGTTTTTAATATATACTACTCGTAATATATATTACAAAATTATAGTATGATTGTATTATATTGTGTGTGTTAATAAAATACTATTATACATTGTGAGTGATTTCTTATTAAAAACTATGAAGGGCAATATAGTAACAACAGAACCTTCCTGTTACTAACCATTATTGAGACATTGCCTGCTGGCATTTGTCAGTGCAGGTACAGATATACAATCAAATCTGCACCTATACTCACCTCTGTTCCTTGCAAATTTGATCCATGCTGGATATTGTAGAGTTACGGTCTCTCAGAGTTTCACTGCTCTCCATCACAAGCAACATTACTCTTCACTCTTGTTAACCATATCAGATAAAAGCAGGGAAAAAAATCAAGAATGAAGATTAATCTGAGGACAAGAAGTAGATGTCAGTTTGCAGAGATGTGCGGTTCACAGTCACCAAGATCCTTAGGCACTAATTTTTAGACAGGTAATTACTCAGCACGGTTAAAACTCTTGGCAAGATTAAATACATTACTAAACTGTGAATTTCAGATTTCTCATAAATACTTAAGTTTTTCATGTGCTTATTTTTTGAAGACCAGAAAAATTATTTTTCACTTGTGGCTTAGTACTCTGCATTTGTTATCATTCTAATAATAGAAGGAGTGACATTTTAATGTGTTTCAATATGAGATAAAATCAGTTACTATAAATCAAGATGTATGGGAACATAAGAGACAACACTTAAGAAAATAGATAAAAGAATATAAATGTAAGGAACTATGCATAAAACATTAGAAAAAGACAAACTAATTCCTATTAAAAAAACATAATTGCTCTTTTGCATGTATGTTTCAGAAAAAGGGATAGTTCATGTTCATAGAATATCATCATACATTTTGGTTTTATCTCTCACAGATATTGACACAGTAACTATTTTTATTTATTCTAAGCCTTGTTTATGATCCCTTACCTCTTCATTCCATATACTCTGCAATTACATGACAAAAAAAGATCGTATTTAGGGGCACTCATGAAAAAATTAAAATCTAAATAATTAAATTTCGAGATGTTGGAAAGATAATTAGGTAATATTGCTGTTTTACATGGGTTGTTAGTTTGGATTCTTGTCTAATTTTCACCAACATGAATTCATAACGAAGCTACCTATTTCATAGTGAATGTGTACTGAGCAAGTAGAAACAGAAACTGTGGGTTTATATTTTCTGGTTTTGTAGTTGCAGTAATAAATTTTGGTTTTCATCACAAGTTTGTCATAAATTTTTCATTTATTTGTTATAAATATTTGTGTCATTCATACAAGTGATTCATCTTACCCAGTATCCAAAAGACAGGAAAAGATCATTCAAAAGCAGAAAATGACTAAATATTTTATATTCTCAGAAGCATTGTGACACTACTTCAGATATATCTCTCCTAGAAACTTGAAGGGTGAAATTTAATTCAGTGCATTTTATTTCCTATTCAGTATAAAGAAGCTTTCTGAAAATTTCATGTCTATATAGTGGCAATTAGGCTACACAACAGTTATTTTTAAAACCTTATTATAAGATTGGCTACCACAAACTAAATATTCCCTGTTGCAACATCGCACACCACTTGTCTGTTGGAAGCCATCTGTGGTGATTCTTAAATCTGCCCAAGGCAGCCAATAATAATGTCAGGAAGAATCCTATAAATAAATGATCCTATCAAGACCATTTAAATTTCTCCACCAAAACAACTAATGTTATATTATATTTCCTTTCCTCTTAACATTCCACTTAACATTTAGCCTCAACTAAAAGTAAGTAACTACAGCTTTGGTATTTTTAAATCTTCATTGAATTAAAAATAGCCAAATAATAAACATTTTACTGAAGTCTATATGGGCAGCAGCCTAATTTCATACAGGGAAAGAGCATAAAGCATGTTTCCAGCCCTTGTAAGCCAAGAGTAGCTGTCAATGTACTCCAAAACCAGTAGTCTTATGGCACTATCATTGCAAATTTAGAGATTTATTTTTTATGACATCCATCCAACATTTAAGGGTAATTCCATTCTTTAATTTCACCATAAAATATGAGTTTTCAATCTGTAGTTAGCAAAGGGTTACATATTAAGCTTCAACTATCTTTCAGGCTGCAGGGAGAAGCAGAAGTTCATTCAAGAAAGTAAATAATGTATTTATGGTCAGGTCAAGTATCAAAGCAGTTGTTAAGTGTTGTGTTTGGTGATTGGGTTGGAGTTTTTATGAAGTTTACCTTGACAAGTGGTAAGACCAAGAGACACGTGTTTCAAGAAAGCCAGAACTTGACAAGTCTGACCTTGATAAGTATCTATTTCAGAAAAGGGTTCTTGGCTTAGAGACAAGTTTAGGAGAAAACACTCTGGAATGAGTGTTTAAAGAAAAGGCTTTCAACAATCCCTTTCTGCCAATGAGAAAATGAATATTAGTGGATGAAAGTGAAAAAAACCAACTGATTGTTGACAAAGTTCCTGCACAGCACAGGAAAAAGAATGAATAAATTCTAGGTATTGAATTGTCAGAACCTTACCCCACACAAACGCCCACCCACAGTGGAACAAAGAAACCCCAAAATGCCAGGGAAGGGAAAAAAAATGGCTGGCCAAATGGCTGGGGGGAACAAAATGGGGCTGGCTTTTGTCAGCTTTTTCCTTTTGGGGAGGAAAAAAGGGGTTCATACAGCAGCTTGGGCAAAACAGATGGGAACCTGTTGAACCTCTGGCATTGGTCTCCTCACAGCAGATGAAGCTGGTGGATTTTGGTGTCCTTTCTCTTGTTGGTTCAGGTTTTCCCAAGGTCTGGGGCCAGGCAGAGTGGCTCCCATGGCTCCCCACAGGTCCCGGCCGATCGCCTCCCATTGACTCTCTGATCTCAGACCAAAACCAAGATGAGCAGTTCAAGAAAAAACAAAAGCCATCCAAGGATTGCTGCTGCAATCCCTCCAAGGCCAGGGAAAGAGGAAAAAGAAACTTCCTTCTTAACCTAACAAAAAACCAAGCTAGCTAAGCAACAAACTCTATGTTTGTTTGTCTGGGCATGTATGTATGTATGTCTGGGCATAGAGCAGGCAATAAGGGAATAGAGTTTCATCTTGAAGGTGCTTAGCTATTCATTGAGAAATGTGAGGTGATTTAGAGAATGAGCAAGCATTAATCCACAGGGCTGGGAGCTGGTATTGCAGGAAATTATTTGCAAAATATGCCCCAGGTGGGGGTGGAGGGGACAATAGGATGTGAGGTAAGAAGTCATGGACAGTACTTGATTCCCAGGAATTCAAATTATAATTAATTAACACTTTCTTATTATCATGGATTTTCCCTTACTGAACAGTGCAAAATATTTGGCTGCTTGATGCTTATTATCTGTTAGCTATAAAACAAGAGACCAGACTAGAACTGGACAGGTGCTGTATATATCAGTGGTAAAAATAAGGGGGAGGGAGGAGAAAGACAGGGGAAAAATATTTTAATATATCAGCATTAACAAGTTCCAGTCCTGCAAGTCCTTAACCACATCCAGATTCATCTGATGTGACAGTCCATGCATATTGAGAGACTGTAGGAAATACAGCAAAGTAATACCAAAACAGAGGTCTCAGTTCCATTCATTACGTTTCCATCCAAACACATGAAGAGCAGTGCAGACGCCTAAGGGGTAAACGAGCTATTCATCAATGGTGAAAAATCAAAGTTCAGTATTTGCCCTGATTTTCCAGCTTGACCTTAGAAAAGACCACCTGGAAAATAAGGTGTCTTCAAACTGCTTCAATTTAACTTTGTTACAATTCATTTTTGGTCAAGCCAGAAAAGTTTTCTTCATCAATTTTTCAGGCTATTCTGTTTGCCTACAAAGATGGATAAATCTCTTTAGACTATAGGTGCAGAACAACTTTTGTACCCTGTAGGGATCTGTTTTTTCTTGTTCATTTTTAATAAGTACTTATAACTTACTCTTACAACTGTCACCATCAGCGAGCTCTAACTATTCTAGTTTAATTGTAAGATTTAATTATGTAACATGGACTAGTAATAGAAGCAGTTGGGGCTTTCTCAATTATTTGTCCATTTTCTTTAAACAATATTTTTGTAGATAGAAACATCTACACGCATATTTGCCAATATAAGAGACAGTTATGACAGTTTTAGGCTACATTAAGCTGGTTCAGGTGAGGAATTAAGTTCAGGTGAGGAATGAAAGACAGAGACAATCCTGACTAGTTAAATTTAGTATCAATTGGTCTTTGCTGGCATTATAAACATTTACTTAATATGCACAAACAAAAAATGCTAAAACATAAATGTTTTTAAAAGTAATTGTATAATTTCCAATATGTTTTCCATACAGCCACTATCCCTCCATCTATGGTGCCCTTTACCAACAAAGCATCACTACTCTGAAATAAAAGATACTATTTCTTATATGAAGTGCAAATAAGGGCTCAAGAACTGCAGACAGACATTCAGCTACTCGGATCCATTATATTCATCTTTTGCCTATTATTTCACATGTACCGTAATTAGAACAGGCAGATTAGAAACACCATCTCAGGGACCCTTTTCACTATCTGAAAAAAAGACACAAAAAAGCTGGGCATACTGTACAACAGAGGGGTAAATCACTTTCTCATCTAGTTTCTTGCACTTGCTGAAGTAGTCTGAGATTGTTTCCTCTCCTCCATGTGGCCCTTTTTTTCTTTTTTTTTGTAAATGTACTGCATCACTGCACCTTAAGATTCTAGTCTGTATTACAGGATTTGGTCCCAGGCAGCTTCACACTACTTTTAAAACATCATTAAGGTATATAAGCACTCTTCACCCACATACAAAAAGGTGATGGATCATGTACAATGACTCAGCTCGCAGGATCTATAAAGAAGTGTTTTTCCTGAGCAAGGTATGAAAACTTCAAACAATGTGTTTTCACTGTGGAAACTTCCAGACAGTGGGCAATGACAGCAGAAATAGTCGGATCCTCTGCCTTACTCCTTTCCCTTTCTTAAAACACAAGATTGAGTAGCTCCAGAAATTTTATAAGAAGATCTGGCTCCTGTGAAAGTCTCATGTATTAACAATGCATGACATGGGTAGTAACTGTAAGAAATACACGGCCTCCATGCTTATAAATTAAATCAGTATTTTCTACACAGTATATGCATAAATAATTACACAGAAATCAAGATTCCATATTATATCTAGACTTCTGAAGTGATATTAAATAGCTTCTGTCACTGCTCCAAAACAGTGTACTATGCTTCATAGCACCAGTGTGTCATCTGTGAGATAGTTCTAGATTCTTGCCTAAGTGAAAATTATGCAAGTACAGTAAAACATATCCACTTGTACAAGCCTGTAATTTTTAGTGAACAATATAATCATAATTCTATCACCCTGAGCAGAACTAATATACAATTACATTTATTTATTTTTAAAATCCACAGCGTCATCTACAGAATCAAGAGTGCCACTTCTCCCTGCATCCTAGGAAACCTCCATACTCAATTAAAACACCTGGCAGTCTAGACTCTTTCATCTCTTTCATTTGCTTTATCTGGCATATTCATTACAGTTATACACAGATATATGCTTTCCTTTTTCTGTTTCATTACTGAATGCTCCCCTGTGTTTTATACCCAGCATACACTATAAATCAGCTGAGATAAATGTGCATAAAAGAATGGGTTCATCCAAGCTTTCTTCTATCCCCTAAGCATTCAGCAACTTATTCCTTGATGAAGCATAGCAGAACATTTACGGTGGCCTTCGCTTGGATTTACTTTGTTAGATTTTCATTAAAACAGTGACTCAGTACAAATATTGCTTATCCTAATAAAGTTCTTTGGAGCATTTCAAATTTGCAGCTAATACTCTTTAATGTCATTACAGCATTAATAATCTATGCCTAAAGAGCAACAAAACTTTAGATTTTTCTGGTTTGGGAAAGAAGCTTCATAAACCCACAATTTTCTTGTGACTCAGCTTTAATGCACCATTAATAGTGACACAAGAAGCGAAGCTGTATGACACCACAGCTTTGTATATATTTTGATGAGTCATCTTTTAAGTATCTCATTTCAAAGATTACTTATAAAATTAATAGAAATTGAGTTGCGAATAATAATCATATCAGGAAATAAATGGGATTGATCTTCAGAAAATGAGTAACATCCTTACTACATGAAGGATTTCTGCTCCCTTTGGCAGATTAAAATTTTTCACCTTGAGGAAAAAGAAGACATTACAATGCCTGTAAGCAAACCAAGATAAATCCTTAGCTGAATTCTCCACTCATATATGTACTGCATTTTCTCCAAATACTGTCTTGGAAAACATTTGTCATTTTAGGCTACATATGGGTTTTGAGAATATTACCTGCAAAAGACATTCCCAGTAACACCATTCTGAAACAAACTAATCCTTATTAGAATCTCAGTAATGCCAGTTTAAAGTCAGAGTGTGAGGAAGCAACCATAAACTCAAGATTCCATTTAGTCTTTCAGAGTAATCAAGCCATAAAGATCCATGTTCAAACTCTGCTTGTGAACCAGTAGTGTAAACAATAGTCATCTGGCTGGAATATCTAGACAAGGAACCTGAAAAAATCAGACCAATACTTTGAAATTATGAAAAAGCAGAAAATGCAATAGAAGCACATTTCCTGACACAAACCATAAGTGACTTCATTATGACTTCAGTGATTCATTTTCACATGGATTTATGCAAATATATGAACATACTGATGAATTGCTAGAATCTTATTAATTTTAGCAACACATTATTTCCCAAAGCTGTTAAGAAAATAATTTTTCACTACTATAGGAATAACCCTGAAGATCCATGGCTTATGAACCATCTTGTCTGACTTTCCAGAGACAAACTAAAGACCTTTTTTTTTTTTTGGTCATCCATCACAAAAGGAAAATAAAAATCAGTGATTGCTGTCACTGTGGTATGTATATACAGTACAGCCCTAATCCTTTGGTGAATGTGAAGTAGAAGTGACAAGGATAAAACTCAAAATGCACCTATGAAAGCATTTTCCACTTAGTGCTTACTTGATGCTGTAGACCCTCACCTGTTCTGCTAAAGCACATGCAAAACTTCACAGCTGCTTCAGTGTAATTAGCGTTTCTCAAACCAGCACTCCTAAAAATGCTATTGCTTGACCACTCAGATTGAGGCCTAAGATTGCCTAAAAATGTTTCAAATTCTACTTCCAAGATAAATAGCATTTTTAAAAGCATTGACCTAACACTTCATTATGCATGCTTTTCCAGACATTAAGAGGAAAGTAATGGGCCTGTGCATAATTAATTTCTAATATAAATCTATGATCAGCATCAGTAAATTTAAAAATCAAAGTTGACTGTCTGGGATCATTTAATTGCATGGTACCATCAGGCTCCACTTTATTTCTACCCATTATCCACAAGATGTCCTTAGCTTTTTAATGGGTCCATTTTTCATCTCTGTAATCAGTTCTACTCATTTTATGATCTCTCTGTACTTTGTACACAGTTACATTTAACAAACTCACTTATAGAAGTGATAATTACAAAGGATCTCAAAATGGGTGGAGAAAGTTTATGCAATTTTCACAAAGAAAGTGAGAGGATAGTGACAATGATCCAAAAAGAAGCTTTCCTCCCTGCATTCCATGTTTCCAACCTAAGTTAAATCAAAGTTTTATGGAACTAAGTGAAGGTGGCCACCACTTTAGAACTGCAGTACCAGGTTTTCAGAATAAGGAGACTAAGAGAGGCCTCATGGAAATGAGCTCTGTGATGCTGATTGCACAACCATTTGTAATACTCATATTAAAAGGTCAATGGACAATACGCTAAGAGAAATCTGCTATAGTCTGGGCAACAGAGCAGGCCTCTTTTTTGTTCTGTTAGACGAGAAGAAGTTTAGCTAATTTACAGCCTGGATTTACATTTGGTGCATGGCAGCACATGTCCTCCCAGATGGGATAATTTGGCACACATTTTTGAACAAGGAAGCACGCAGTATTTGAAAACCATCAACTACCATAGTACCGAATGCATTTTATTTTCTGGCCTGAGCACTCATGTCTTACAGTGAATACTTACCAGTCTGCCACTTTATCTTACAGCATGGTCACACCTGAAATCTCAAGGTCGGCATGGATTGAGAAAAAGTGTCAGAAAGAAAACCTTCACAGCAGTGGTAATATAGCCATGAATACTGCTCATTTAGGATCAGAAGCTGAAAAAATTACTTTGAACCAAGAGCATCTTGTAGACATATACATTACTTGCGTAAATGTACATTTCTCTTGAAATAATACACAACTATATCACACCTCTCTATAACATGGAATTTGGGCCAAAGACAAAACCACATTTTGACGTCATCATTTTACTCTTTGCAAAATCATTATTGAAATTGTTGGTGTTTTAATCTCTTAAAAATTAACATTTTAGAGGATACTAAAATGTTGCAGTCAGTTTTCACAGAAAATGGAATTGAATCAGAGACCCTGTTACGTTAGGCTTGCTCCATCTCCTGGAAATATTGTTCTGTGCTGAACTCAATAAGATCTTACTTCAGTGCTGTAGCATGAAGAACCAAAATTTGGTACTGAGGAAGCATTCAAGGCTTTGATAGTCACATTTTATGGTGAAAGAGCTGCACTGAAAGTGTTTGCAAAAATAAATTTTTGATGAGTTTACCATATTTTGACTGAAAAATAAGTCTCAGAACACTGGACTTGCACATAAGAGACCACCGACACTGAGCTGGCAAACACTGCTCGGGATAAGGCAAAACATTGGAAAGACAGAGCTAATTCCAGCCAGAAATACAAATAACTGACAAAACAGATACCTTAAATTGTCGCTATTTATAAGCTACTTTTGCTGAAAAAAAAAATCAAATGCTTAAGAGTGCTTATTAAATTCATTGCCACAGTGAATGTTCATTTATTTGTTAATCAGTCAGCCACATCAAGGATCAAATTGGTACAAAAATTACTAACTTTATAAGAAAGTTTTACAGTTAATCATAGGGACCTAATTCATAAAAAAATAGGTACAAGTGGCTTACATTTTACAAAACAGGGAAAAGAAACGTAGTGAACTATCAGCAGAATATACAGATCTGTGACAGCAGAGTTAATGAAGACTTGGATCCTCAGGTTTTGCCTTACGCTTGGGTCGTTCCATGCTAAACACACAGTTCCCCGAACTAGAGCTTTTGTCTTGATTGAGGGACGCTTACTGACACGTTCTAGTACCTCATATTGCACCCGTCTCACACTTTGTGGGGCACTGGTTCAGGTCTCTCTCCTTTACTCAGTACATTATTGTCAGAATAACCTGATTGTTTTTAAACTGTCACCTGTCACATTTCCTTGGGATTAAGAAACCAGTTCAAAATTATTTGTAGTAAAAGAAAATGACAGTGTCATCATGCACATAAAATTCCTTAGGAAACCCGGATAAAAATTCCACAGGGTTATTAAAGCATCTAATCAGCTTTTGGTAAAGAAACAGAAAAAATGTACCGATGTGATGAATTTCTGATTATTATTAATTTGTAATGTACGAAAGGCAGCACTCTGGTACCTCAACCACCATCTGCATTTCCATTATTAAATACATCTTTCCAGTTCACAATCAAAACACGCAAAACTCAAATTCAGTCTTAAGAATATTCTTCTAAAAATCCAGATATGACACTCTGGGTGAGAAAAGGACTACCAGCGATACAATGGACACCTTAAGCCATTCATCAGGGTGAAGAAAGTTAGAAAATATGTGTTAGAGTTGAAGACCAAGCTGACTTTGCAGAGATTCCAAAACACTTTTACCACAGGCACATGCCATGTTTTCAAGTTATGATGAGACCGCCCTGCTGCGCAGCAGGAGAGGATGTGAAGGGTTGGGGTTGTTTTAACACTGCCATAATATTCTCTCCCTCCACTTTATTTTAAATTTAGCAGTAGTAGAGTTTGCAGTACATCATGTTCCTAACCATCAAGAGAAAAAAAAAATCAGGCAACTCTCACAGCAGGCTTTTAGTTCAGCTGTTTTGGATGAACAGAGAAAGAAAGATTGTCAGAGAAAGTAAAATGTCTCCTTGAGAAGCAACTTTCCTGATGTAAACTTCTCCAAAAAAACATCATTTATATATATTAAATAGGGACATTGTATGATGTTCCATAAATATAATCACATGGGATTTATTGCACTTAGCCCTGTGGGCTGGGAAGAGCCATGGCCATAAATGCAATCATATTTATGAGCCTGCAAGATATGGCCCTTTGTCAGAACTGAGAGCGGCTATCCCTGTTCTTTCTGGAACAAAATAAAATCCTGCATAAAACACTCTAATCTGTTGAAAGTAAGATCTCAGCATTACGCATTGGAAAATTAACTCATTTTAGTTGATTAAATGTAGCTTAACAGATCATATGCTTTTACTAGCAGCAATAAACAAATGCATAATTCTAAAATATATATAACACAAGAGAACATAGCTTTTCCAGACAGGAGGCCCTTGATCATAAAGGCGCCTTGTTATGTACCATGATAGTAAAAGTAAAAATAATAAAAGTGTTGTTACCAGAAAGGAGATAGTTCCCTTGTGGCATTTGCTGCTTTGTGTTGTAAGACATTTTATAGCAACAGTAAAAGATAAATACATTTCACATTCAAGTGAAGCAATGAAAGCAACTAGGGATAGAGTGGCAGTCTTCATTTAAATAATGCATAGGCTCTGTTGGTAAAATTGCTAGCTCATCTCAATTTAATACCCGGCTACCTGTCCACAAAAAAACAGATAATCAGATTATTTGGATTTTTAGAACAAGCAGCCTTTGGTTTTCCCATTTTAGTCTCACTAGAGAAAAACTCAGTGTTGTAAGATACTTTTTAGCAAGATTCTTTAGAGCTCTCATTATCTTGGAGTCCACAGCTCTCTTTTCACTGCAAACAGCAACTGTGCGTCACACCTTGCTAACAACAATGCTCATTAGTGCTCTATCTTCAGCACAAATGCACTGAATAGTCGTTTTTAGCTAATGTAATTAAAGACATTTTCTTAAGGCAGATGCAAAAGAATCCAGAGTAAAACTTTCTGCAAGTAGACAAAGCTTGTCTCCCCCATTTTCATACATCTGCCCAAACTCTGTAAGTTTTTTACTCTTGCAAGTTTTTTCTTACTAGTATTGCAAACATCCAGTGCTAAACAGAAGTCTACTTTCTCAAACAGTTGTTAGTGTCTTGGTAACATTTTCACCATAAAATGCACATCAGGTCTGCCAGCAAAGCAGAAGAGTGAGTTAAAACCAGACAACATGCTAAGTTTTTACTCCTGTCTTAAGCTGAAGAAACTTAATTGAATGTAACACCACAATACAGATGCAAAATCTATGAAACATACAAGTGAATTTGACCCAGTAATTTTCATTTAAAAGCACAAACAGAAGTAAAACTCCCCATTTACTTTTAATATTCATCTAAGGATGAAAAGCTTTGCCTCACAATAACAGAAATTGGGGTTTAGGTCTAGCTTTATTGCTTTATACAAGAGCGTTTTCTAAGCTCTGCAGCAATGGTGATGATTCAGTTCTGCATACTTTCTGGAGGGGGTATTATCTGAAGGAAAGACTCACTACTAACTAAGCCTAGCATGCAGAGAATGAGCTCTGTGCCTCAAGAAACCACTACTAGTGGTGAGGGATCAGTCTGAAATATTTATGAGAAAATTTAAGCCGGAGGTGTTTCTCTTATACATTATAAGTTTAAGCTGAAAACGTTTTCAATATTTATTGCAGAAACTGATGGCAGCTCCCCATTTTTTATTCCTCAAACTCATTCTCTTTAAATGCAGAAGTGGAAGTTGGCCAGCTCTGGAGGTCATTTTATTCACTGGATAATTGGGGTGTTCAGAACACCACTCTGAATAACAGACCTTCTCCTGAAAGCGCACTGTCCAAAAACAGCACACTACCAAAATGTAGGTTCATTTATGCTTTTTCACATGCCACAAAAATTACATACTTGGAAAGAATTAGCATTGCTCTACCACTGTCTACCACATTTCAATGACAATATAGGTATACTGCAGTCTAACACCATATGTTAGCTAGTTCTCACTAACCTATAATGATAGGCTCTCTTCATTTAATGACTTTATTTGAAATTCATTAGCAGCATCCCAACTGGTTACTTTTAACTTATAGCTGCTAATCAAATAGTGATAATGCAAAATTCCATCACCTGTTTCCGTTCATACGTTGCCTACGAAACAAAGCCTAGTTTATTTGGACTGTCATAATCCTTTTTTTTCTGAAATAAATTTTATAGACTTGAGTATTTCATCCCACAGACCTCAATCCTCCAGTGCAGTATTAGCAAGTCTTATAAGCCAACACACTGCATTAGCCATCAGGACCCTGTGGCTTTCTTAGCCACACAAGTGGCCTGATTGCAGAATCAGGTCTGATGGCTGCAAGGTATTGATCACAGAAATCACTGCATTTCTGTATTTCCCTGCCTTTGAACAATTACACCAGTGGGCCAATTGTTTCTGCTTCCAAGAATGAGCAAATGGTTTCTGCATCAGCACCCACACCAACCTACAAAGAAATTTAAGAGATTTTTGCATCCACTATAACTTCAGGGACTAAATTAATCTGAATTAATTTATATTAATTTGTGGAAGTGAATATAAAATAATGGAAGTGAATATAAAATAATGGTGAATATCACTGAACACAATTCAACACTTAGATGATTGATTATTTGTGAATATTTTTAAAGGTTTTTTTTACTACTGTTTTACTACTCCTTCTGCATGAAAATGCAGTACTCCAGAGAGACTTTCATAATAGTGAATTAAATTTTCCCTAGAGTTCACATTAGAAAGAAATACAGATGGTACACCCCTCATCTTTTCTCTGGTCCATCTCCAATATGCTCATTTTTAAAAATTAAATAGCACATAATAAAGAAAAATATATTTTACACCTAAATTGTCCAAAAATGTATTTCAGAATTAATGCCTGCTTAATTAAAGGTAGCATTTCATACCTCTTGGAGCTATAGTTTCAGCCTGCCTGCAGAAGTGCTGACAGCAGCTCACTGTGAAGCAAGATTTTTTCTACAGATATATTATTGCTCCTCTCCTTTTCTCTCCCTTCTCTCTTCATACAAGCTTGTGCTAAACAAAATTTGAAAGGTGGTGACATCTGTACAACCTATGCTCCCCTCACAGTAGTGTGGGCAACAATGCAAAAATCTTAAGTAATTGTGGTGATCTCATTTCAGGAAAAAAAAGTATTAGAATAAAGCAGTTACTGGTAGTGACCAGTAAAATTTCTTATACAGTTTTGATCCACCCAGCATTAAAAATCTTAGAAAATATTTTGGAAAGATTATCAGCCTAGCTCATCATCTGTCTCTGGGGAAAACCATCACTGAATATAAAGACACATAGCAGAGTAGGTATGGAGTTTCCAAAGAAAAGTATTGCCTGGTGATAAAAGCACACGGGTTAAAGCCAACACACTTACCCTGACATTGCTGCAGTCAACACAATAGCAATAAAATAGGCATTTTTTTCCACATGATACAAATGCCACAGGAGGACTCTACCTGTGGCATATTGGAATACTGCAATTTTGTTGACATTTCTATTAAAATATAACACTATTGAAGTCATAATGCTATTCCGAATTATATAGTACTTGAAATGCAACATATTTTCTTTTAATGTCAACACTGATACAGCTTCTACTGATGTAATCGAGAGAAGTTCATTTCACAGAATCACAGAATCACAGAATCACAGGCTGGTTGAGATTGGAAGGGACCACAGTGGATCATCTGGTCCAACTGCCCTCTCAAGCAGCATCATCCCAGGGCACATGGCACAGGATTGTGTACACACAGTTCTGGAATACCTCCAGAGGGGGACACTCCACACCCACTCTGGGCAATCTGTCCCCTCACAGTAAAGAACTTCTTCCCCATGTTCAGGTGGAATTTCCTGTGCATCAGTGTCTGCCCATTGCCTCTCGTCTTCCAGCTTCAAATACTCAACTAGAAGATTTTAAAATGAGTTAATTTGTTCACTTCCCTTTCCCCAGAAGAATTTCCTGAAGTATGATTATTTTGTGGTGCTGGTATATTTTATGGTATTATTAGGCATCGAAGTGTCTGCCTACCACACTTTTGGGTACAAAGACTACTATCTCAAAAATCTCAGAGCATCACAGCTTCTGAGTTCAGATTTAATCAAGGATAACTGCTATTTTACTGCATCCACTGGTGATAGATGTAATGCTGCTAAGGACACATGATGCTACTAATCAATAGTTTTAGTCACAAAAATCAAAAGTACATGGGTTTTATTCTACTTCCAGTCAGAGTTTTTGGCTGAAAGAGCTCCTCCCAGAACTGCAAGAGGAATTTCAGTAAATTTTTTGGAGATATCGTGTACCAGAAGGCTACATATCATACATAAATCCACATAATCTCATTTCCAAGAGAAAAATCACTGCTCTTCAGAAACTACTTGAAATTTGTGAAACACACAAGTACAATTTTTTTTTTATATCTGAGCACTAATTTAATTTCTTCTTTCCTAAAGGCACACTTCTGTTGATTTTCCTAAGTTAAGCACTCAGATGTTTGGATTTTATTTGAACATTTCTACCAGAAACATAATCAAAATTAACAAAAAATTGCATTGGATACTGTACACATATGTTATCATAAGTATAGGTGATATCATTTCTATCATCCCTTATTCTGAAAAATTACTCTTGTTAAGTAAAACTTTTTTAATCTCATGCTATTCTACAGATTATTTAATCATATGTATATAATATATACATATGATGATTATTCTATATATATTCTAGAAAGTTCTAAGCCAAGAAAAATTGAAAAATATGTTTATTTCAACATGCTTCACAGCATGGAATGAGGATTTGCATGTTATCTTTAGAAGCAGACATTCTTGTCCAGAAAACAAACAAACAAAAAAAAAAACCAAATAAAAAAGAAAAACTATACCCAGGGACATCTGATTCCTCTAGTTTTATTCACCTTCTCTGTAAAGGCACTAATTACATCCATCTGGATCAAAAAGAAGGGACAAACTTCCTTCTCTTGAAGGAAATGCAATGAAAAATGTATCCAGTAAAGTATCTCTCGATTAACCTTCAAGGAGATAATGAGCCTGAGCAGAACTCTGCATTGATAAGTATCTATCTACAAGACATTTTCCTGGAACACAAAAAAATTCAGATATTAAATTCCTCGAGAAATATCTATACTTATTTTCTTTATTTTGCCACCATTATTGATTTTGGTGCAAGCCACCCATATTGAATGCTCACCATTTGAGTTCCGTGCAATGCCTGGCACTGAAGAAAAGGCTATGAAGGTAGCAGTTTATACCAGTGGGAAATATTACAGCAAGTCAGCCAGCTGAAACCCATGAATAGATTTTCACAATAAAACTGTATGTGTCAGTAATATTCCAGTCATAAACATTAAATATTTGTGACTGTCTGTAGTTAGATCACAGCAGCATCCACCACCTCGTCTCTGAAAGCAAGACATTCTCAAAGAAAAACATTCAAATAATGCAGAGGGCTAAAATTAGGAATAATTTCAGGACTGAGGTCACTTGGTCTGTTCAGCCTGAAGAAGAAGAGACTGAGGGGAGACCTCACTGCAGTTATAATTTCCTTGTGGGGGGAGGAGGAGGATCAGATGCTGACCTCTGCTCAGCAGTGACTAGTGGCAGGACCAGAAGGAATGGCCTGAAGTTGTGTCAGGGGAAGTTTAGGTTAAATATTAGGAAAAATCACCCAGAAGGTGCTTGGGTACATCTCCCAAGGGAAGTGGTCAAAGCACCGATTTTGACAGAGCCCAAGTGTTTGGACAATGCTCTCAAGCACATAGTAGGATTCTTAAGAGTGTCCCTTGCAGGGCCCAGAGCTGGACTTCATGATCCTTGAGGGTCCCTTCCAATTCAGCTTATTCTGTGATTCTGTGAATTAAAAGTGTGATTTACTAACACGCCTTCAAAGCTCAAATCCTATTGGGTTTCAAGCCATATTACTTTGATTTTTAAAATAAATTACTGCTGTCTACACATTAACAACAAAATAGCCTCATACAAGAATCAACTGATTCCATTAATTGCTAACTTTATGCCCTTAGTATTTCCCTTGCTTGACACCCTTTGTCCTCTAAGCTTCCCATCTCCCTGCTCACAAGATCTGCATATGATCTTTTGCACTATAGAACCGAGCAAAAGAAAACAGATCCTGCAATTGCATGCAACTGTGGGCATGACCGGCCAGAGAATACATCACAACTCCTCTCTTTCCTGCCATCCCCTCAGCAAGGACAGTAATTTGGATCTCCCATCTATCCAGAAGCTGATTTTCATAAATAAAATAAATCACGTAGAAAAGCAATTATCTCCTATACCTTCCGCCACCCACTTTCAAATTGGCCAAGAAGTTCAAAAGTTGAGGGGAAGAGAAAGCAGACAAGAAGGCAGTAATTTAATATACCTCATCTCCTTCACTGCCAAGAAAGAGAAAATAAATAAAATAATGGAATGTGTATCAGGATACCTAAGTCTGATCTTGCAAGCATAAAATTGCCATTTTGTCACTTAAATAGAATGACTTACATGAAGACAGTAGCACTCCTTAATTACCACTGGAAAGAGCAGTTTGTTGTCCAGCATAGGATAAGAGCCATTAGAGAAACATCATTGGATTTAATTCTTCAACCATATAGTCCAGGAACTATGTCACATAAGTGGCAGAAATATTAATATTCTGAAAGCATGTGAATTACTAGAATTTTTGTTCCTGCAATCTCAAATATAATGTTATTACAAATTACTGTTTATCCAACATTTTTGTATCCCAGTGAAAACATGACTGCGAAAAACAGTGATAATTTCCCCATAAATTTCCATGCTCAAATGATTGTTACATAAATGTTGGACTTTTTATCAAAATTACTGAATAATGATAATGAGTATATTATATAGGAACATTTTATTGGCCAGATCTAATTCAGCTGGAAACTTTTCATACTAACTGTAAACAAGGATATAGAAAAAACTCTAAGTTGTTATGGTCCAAAGTTGTCGTTGCAGAAAAGAGTTACCTGATTCCAGATGGCACGTGTATAACATATACTACTGATGATGATATTGGGTATCTGTGATAATTCCATGCAATCTGTCTCAGCAGTTCAGGAAATTGCATCAACACAAGACTTCAGGTGAACTCTTCATTCCTTCTGTGTTAAACACCCTCAAGCTTCCAAAAAGGAAAGGGAAGATTGCCCTCTGCTGAACATATCCAAAAGATTGGGATATTTGATTTGTTATTGGTTTCTGATATTGCCAAGATATAAACGTAGAACATGATAACTCCATCGGTTCCAAATTCTGTGGGCACTAAAAGAATTTCCCCTGCCTGCATACAAACCGAAGTGTTTTAACAGCCAAATAATATGCCCCAGAGTTCTGCTTTACTTAGGCAATTTCTCAAAACCTACATTATGAGCAAAAGACTTATGTGGGTCTTGCCTTTGGAACACAAAAAAATTGCATTAACTTTTTCAAAGGTTCCTCTTCTTTCATAACGAGAAAAAACATACACAAATTCAAAATGCCATCACTTCTCTGGTCGTAGTCCAACGGTCCCTTTCATCTTCCTTCCAACTTCCCTCCTGTAAAGTGCCCAAAAAAAAAATTTTAAAAAAAAAACAAGAAAGAAAGAAATCAAAGAATTCACAGCCTTTTTCTTTTGAAATTAACTTCTTATATGCATATTCCCTATTTAAAGAGTTTTTCTACAGACTCTGTAATGTAAAAACTGTATGTAGGTAGGTATTTTTATACTTTTGTTTTTGCTTTCCACTTCAGCTATATTTTTCACATTCTTACATCTATCTCCCACCAAACAGGAGAGAATTTTGCATCAAATAAATTGTAGTAGAAAAAAAAATGCTCATTTCTATTTTTTTAATCTCATAATGTAAAAAGTAGCTGAAAGCTGTTATTTCCAAAGAGCAAAATTAAGCACGCATTTTCCTCCACTGAATCTTCTCAGATGCCTCTGCAATATGTTACAAACAAGCTGATTTAAAGGCCATGGGAGCTCAGCGTAGTGCTATGTATTATACATTTTGTTATTTTTTTTATTCTGAGGTTTTTTTCACAGATAACCAGAAAAATAAAGTCTTTGCTTTTCTGAATCACTCCCAAAAGCTACCTGAATAGAAGTATACAGGCTAGAATATCCTGTTGGCATTCACAATGCAAATTTTTGGGGTACACACAGCCCAGCATAAGAAAGATTGCAATTCTGAGGCTTGATGCCTCTTCAATCTGGCTTCTTGTCCATCTGCCCCATCCATATCCCACTGCACTACCATATCATAGAATCACAGGATCATTAAGGCTGGAAAAGTCCCTCAAGACCATCAAGTCCAACCTGTGGTCAATCACCACAGTCAACTACACCAGAGCCCCTGAGTGCCACATCCAAGGATGAAGAAGGATGAACACCTCCAAAGATGGCAACTGGTAGATGGCAGATGGTAATCCATTCCTGTGTTTGAGAATCCTTTCCATGAAGAAATTCCTGATGTCCAACCTGAACGTATTTCTTCACTAGTTTCTTCCCTCCCACAGAATGATTCCGTCCTTCCCATCTCCTCTAGCACACTCAGGGCTGTTGCAGGTGTTCTGGACCGCAAGGCCTCCCAGGCCTCCTCTCTGCTGCTCATGGTCTCTTTCTACAGAGGCCATCTCTTGTGTAAATCCACCCTAAATACATGTTGTGGGTTTGGGTTCTTCAGGGAATTTTTTTCCCATCTGACTCCCTGTGAAAGGGAGGGGGTTGTCCATGGAACAATTAGGAGTAATTAGGGAACAAAAAAAAATGGCTGAGCACTCTGGCATACCACACTATTGACTGGTCAAGGGAAACAAGAATTTGGGAGTCATGCCTGGGGGAGGGGGAGAAGCAGGGTGGTTTTAGGCAGTTTCTGAGCTGGAGGTGGATCAGTCTTTGCCTGGTTTGGAGGGTGGATGGCTGTGGGATTTTTGGTGCTGGACTTCTCCTGCCCAGGGGGACTGGCTGCTACTGCTGAGCCTTCCTTGTCATTTCTCCTCACAGTTGGTGGGCCACTGCTCACAGGAGCGACCATTGGACTGGGACTTTTCGACACCCACCCTTTCTGGGAGAGAGACCCTCACCATCTGCATGGGCGCCTAAAGGGAAACACACGCCCCCACCTCCTCCCTCTCTCCAGAGGGAGCACCTCCAGCTGCTTACCGGAGCCTCAGCTGCTGCTGCTGCTGTCACCAGAACACCACACAGGGCACACGAGGGCCAGAGGAAGACCAACAGTCCCCACCCTCCATCTTCTCTCTCCCTGAGGCTGCCATTACCCCCTGGGCAGGCTCAGAGCTTCCATTGGTCGCCCTCTGCCTCGCCTGAGCCAACAGCGCCCCTGCTGCTGTGGGGGAGTCACTGCAGCCCCTCTGCCTCACCAGGAGCCAACAGCGCCCCTTCTGCTGTGGGGGAGTCACTGCAGCCCCTCTGCCTCGCCAGGAGCCAACAGCGCCCCTGCCGGTGGTGATCATAACTACACCAAAGGGGAAATTGCTTGATGGGCTTTCAGGAAAAGGCTGTTATTGGGTTTTTTCTTTTTGTTTGTGTTGTTGCTATTGCTGTTTGTCTGTCTTGTTTTATATATATATATATATATACTCCAGTAAAGAACTGTTATTCTTTTTCCCATATCTTTGTCTGAAAGCCCTGTAATTTCAAAGCTATAATAATTTGGAAGGAGGAGGTCATCTTTTCCATTCCAGGAAGGTTCCCACCTTCCTTGGCAGACACACCTGTCTTTTAAACCAGCACAATACAATAACAAAAGAATATATTTCATTTGTTTGTTCAGAATTGTTCTCACTGTCTGAGTAGCAGCAATTCCACATTGGAACAATCTTTCTCAGGAACTGCTTTGATGGACCAAAAGTTATTCTCTCCTGACTACATTACATCCCATCCCTTGGGGTTATTCTCTTGAAAGAGTGAAGCAGATTTTGTGAATTATGTTAGCCAAAAATCAGTTTGTTTATGCATTGTGACACAAAGGGAAGGCTGCCAGGGGAGGGGTGAGAAAGGCAGCCTTTTTCAGTCTGTTCTTCATTAGACATAATTTTGTCACTAAGTAAAAACCCTTTATTTTTCTCTCTTCATGTTCACATGTCTTGGCTGTGGTCAGCACTAGAGATAGCTTGGAAAGGTATGATTTGTGTTGGCAAGACAGTGGCCAAGCTGGCAGAAATGACAATTAATGTACAGAGCAGCTGCTGAAGGACAAAATGGCATCTGCTGTGTACATTAGGTCTGTACCACATTACCTCTGTGCTTGGTGATGGCCTCTTGGGCTCTAAACAGATGGTTGCTATGCAGATTCAGGACATCTATCAACCCTGGTTTCGGAGCACAGCCAAGAATATCAGAGCAGGAATCCTAGGTGGGCAACCAGAATTTTTGTGCAAGGTATTAAGCCAGAGGCTGGCAGATGCTGTAGCAGACTTCTTCTTTTCACTGTGGGATTGAAAGAAGGCTCTCACCTTAGTTCTCATCTTCTGCCAGGGAGAGTTTGAGACAGAGTTATCTCTGCATGAGAGAGGCCATCCCCTCAAGCAGGAACCTATTTCTAGTGTGGTACCACTAAAGAAGTGAGCTTTCCCACGGAGTTCTTTTAGGAGTTGTGCTGTGCATTCAGTCCTTAGAATATGTTGAGAGGGTAGTTGCATATCCTTAGAAAATGCCTGCTGCCAGACAGAGCATGTGCTGGAGAATGTAATAAGGGTTGGTGCCCTTGGTATGCAGTTAATTTGTGCAATCTTCCCTGGAGTATCCAAGAACAAACCACTTCAGCATATATGTACTCAAGGAATTTAGCCCATAGGACTCAGATAGGCCCATTCCTATAGGATAGATACACAGACAGTGGAATTACATTGTCATCTGTAGCAAGGGAGAAGTAATTTAAACTTTGCCCAAAAATATGCTTTTACCAGGAATGATTTAGTTCAAAAGCATGAGTGTAGGATTTGTGGTCCATGGTTTTGTTTCAGATGGTCAGGACGGAGACGAGAGATCTCTGAAGTCAGGTCTTAGAGCATGAGGTTTATTGTGAAAGGGTGTGGGTGTAGGGGACCTGCCAGGAGCTGCCAGACGCAGCTTGAAGCAGGTCAGAGAAGTAAGAGAGAGAGAGAAGAAAGAGGACAGAATACAGAATAGAATACCGTGGTTGCCGTTTACAACACAATAAATCATCTTCTGTGCTGAGTATTCTAATTTTCATTAACCAATCTAGAACAAGCTACAAATCCTACAACATTTACATACAGCCCATGAGAGTCATTGCATTACCATACGGCGTTACATTTTAAACTCTAAAAACTGCTTTTTGGACCCTCTGCCAAGTTGTTAGGGTCTGCTCTGACCCTTGGTCCTGCCTGCAAGCAGAGGGTCTTGTTTAATCAAAAAGGGGGATTGTTTAATCAAAAAGGGGGATTATCTTCAGTGGCCATACCATTGTTTTCCAGTTATTTAGTAACTGGGGTTTGGTATCCCAAAGCTTGTCTTCATTTCAATCTCGCTTATAGTTTCCATATTCTTGGCATCTTTTGCCAGGTAATAATATTTATAAGGCTTTCCTATTTCATCCTCCCCAACACATGAGAAACAGTAAATTGTTAGGTATTTTTCTTGAAAAACTTCAACACCTCACTTCTACCCCAAGGAAAACCCATTAGGCTTCCCAGTGAGCCCTCCAGAAAAACTAACCATTGTGAAGTTCGTATTACTACTGCTTTTAAGGCTAAAAAGAAAACTATGGTATCAAGATCTTTCCTGGGAAGGAAAATGGGAAGACATTTCCTATTTCTTTTCAGCAGGATGCAAAAGAACTGTGTTAACCAGACTTTTCTCAGGTTTTGGGGTTGCTCTTTAGTCTCAGTCAGATAAAGACAGAATGATGAAGTGGAAGACTCCAATATTTTCTCTGGAGTAAAATCTGTTTTACCACAAGGAAAAGGAAAGATAGCCAGAAATGGCTGGACAAGGCTTTGTGCCTTAAGCACATACACTTTTGCAGCCCTGCTAGGCTGTAAGCCCCTTCACAACAGCTTCTCTCCTTCGCCTTAAACCAGGTGGAATTGTGCTGCTCAGGAAATAAAGTGGCAAAACCACAGAGACAAGCTCTCTGAACAATAGACCCTCTGTTTAACAGAGATATACTACTCCAAACCTTTGCCAGAAAAACTGAAGGCAAAATGGAAATGCATCATGAAAAATGTGCCCATCCTGCTGAAAGAACTTTAGTAAGTGACAATCCTAACTAGCTTGAACAAAAGCAAAGTAAGTAATTTAACACAGCATCCTCTTAATTTGGATTCCCAAGAAATTTCCAAGAGGGTACCAAAAAAATGAGTAAGGATTTATTCTGGCAACAGTCAATTTGCCCTGTAATTTAAAATATGTAGTAGACACATATATCTTCCCTTGCCAACACAACCTCCTTTATCCCTCAGAAGTCAATAAGTCTCATTCCCCCACTAAGTCAGAATAAACCTCAGTTCTTGCAAAGAAGCGCAGACGCTTGTCAATGGGGAAAAGAGGTCTCAGGCAACACCACTGGAATGTTGCAACCTGATGTTATCACTGAGAAACTATTTCACTCATTTAGAGGCATTTTTGGAATAAGATATAATAATTACAAATTAAGGGGGTTTCAAATGCTCTGGATTATTGCACTTACTAGTTTAATTCAGGCATTTCCACCCATCATCATACAGCCAATGACATAATACATATGTGCTATTTTTGTCACAGTGCACCCACTACATTCCATGTACAGGCCAATTTACACTATTCTTCGTCATTTAACTAACAGCTGTTTACATCTGTCAGCTTTCGGAGGACTGTACCATATTTTTATAAGAGAAAAAGTACGAGAGAAACACAGTGGCAGCTAGAGATACTCACTCTAGAAGAAAATGAGGTTTTAGTACAAATCATTTACACAAATGTCCTGGGGTGGCGTAAATGATATTTTGTATTCCCTATCATTTGTATGTTTGACCAGAAATATGGTCCTGTAGCTATAACTGTGTCCCGAAGTAATGAGAAGCTCTGTCAGTGCGGGATGTTTTGAAACTCTTCCCCCGGACTGTTCTACTGGGGAGTGAGAAGGAAGGGACACTGGGTTTTGGTTTTTTTTTTAGTCAGTTACTGTTGCTGGTTGCTGCTGCTACCGGTGTGGCTGCTGCTTGGCTTTTTTTGTTTTGTTTTTTTTCCTGGGATTGTTTTTCGTCATTTTTGGACCTTTTTTCTTCGACTTGCTTCCTCATCTGAGAACCTGAGGAGCCTCAGAGGACAGTGGACAAGAATCATCCAGGGAGCCACCACAGGAACTCCACCTGGCCCCTCTGGGGACCCCAGAAAGGGGAAGCTACGCCTGAGGAAAAGGACACTAAAGTTCGTCAGCTGTTGATTCAGGTTTAATGACCCTTTTTTTCCCTTTCCCCTTCCACTGCGTAGTCTGTTAATTAAACAGTTCTTTTTCCACTTTCAGCTGAGATATTCCGTTGTTGTGGGGGAAGGGATGCCGAAAGTCTTTGCTGTGAGGGAGGTGTTTTATTCAGAACACTTTCCAGCTAGGAAAATTTTCTCTAATCTGAGACAACAGATCAAAAGAATTTTTTAAGTTTCCTCTCCCCACATTAGTTTAATGCCAGACCTTCTGGTAACGCATTGGAGTGTGGTGGTAAATGGTGTTGCAACCAGCTGGTGTCCAGTCCCTAGTGGTGTCCCCAGGCATCAGTGTTGGGCCCAGTACTGTTTAATATCTTTATTGATGATCTGGATGAGGGGAGTGAGCAAATTTGCAAATGACACCAAGCTGGGTGCAAGTGCCTATCTGCCGGGCAGGAAGGCTCTGCAGAGGGACCTGTAGTGGCTGGATCAATGGGCTGACGCCAATGGTATGAGGTTCAACAAGGCCAAGCACTGGGTCCTGCACTTTGGCTACAAAGTTTTGTTTAATGCACTGTCATTCCTTCTGCTGCCATAGCTCCAACTCCAGAATGAAAGACCACGTGAGTTACAACAGACATGCACTATTAAAAGCTGTTTCTGCATATCTCAAACAGTTTGTTCTTCATCCTAAGTGCAGAAGAAAAGAAGTTTTTCTCCTCTCTGAACATCAGCACTGCGTCTGACCTTGGCTTGGCTCATTTTAGAGCCAATGGGGATAAATAGGGAGGGAGGAGGCAGGGGCAGGTTCACTGTGTTACACCAAGTCAGTGAGTCAGTTGCCTGTGATCTTGGATCCAGCTCTAATACAGTCCAGCTGTGAGACCTCAGCCCAAGCTTCTGAAGAAATTTCCTGAGATGTGAGAAAATCTGTATAGCAGAGCCACACAAGATCAGAAAGATAAAATTGCCGAGGGAAGACTGCTGAGAAGTAGTAGCTCAAAGATTCAAGGAGAGAGACACCAACATGATAGGTATATGATCCTAAAGGGAAAACCATGGAAATTACAGCAGCTCAGTAGCCTTGAGGATCAACTCATTCCAGAGAGAAGTCTATTCCTCCCCACCTGACTAAAAGACATGCAACTACTTTGTCAGCTAAAACTTTTCTGGTGCCTGATCAGGAGTGGTGAGCACACAAATGTTTAGCATAGTTGCTCATTGGTTATTACTATTGACTATATATGTATCAGGAAGTTGTATTACCGTCGTGGTTTGGCTCTGGCCAAACACCAGGCACCCACGACAGCTGCTCACTTGCTCTTCCCTGCCAGAGATTTTCCCCTCCCCTGGGCAGAGAAGAGGGGAAAAATATCAATGAAGCCATCATGAGTCGAGATAAACACTGGGAAAAAAAACACCCCAAGGGCAAAACAAGCTCAACTTAAAGTTACACAGTGAATTTATTACTAACAAAGACAGAGGAGGATACAGAAGGAAAAGGAGAGATGAAGGAGAAGGAGAAGGAGAAGGAGAAGGAGAAGGAGAAGGAGAAGGAGAAGGAGAAGGAGAAGGAGGAGGAGGAGGAGGAGGAGGAGGAGGAGGAGAAGGAGAAAAGGATAGCCAAACAGGAATAAATTCTTGACAATGGTTACTGAGAAACCAATGCCTTAACTTCTCACTGGACTGTCAGAGTTTATTCAGTCACCACTTTTTCTTCCAGCACAAACCCACAGCAGACTACTGCAGGGGTCTATCCTGGGATCTGTTCAATTTTAAATCTTTATGAAATTGTCCAGAGGAGGCTGTAGAGTGAATTTACAGCAAGTCTGCAGATGAGACCAAACCAGGGGTTTCATGCATTATAGGGAGGACTGCCATTTAGAATGGTTGGAGGATTTGGCCAGCAAGAACTTAATGAAATTAAATTAGGACAAATGGAAGTTTGTCCATCTGCACAGAAGAGCTCCTGCAAATGATACAGGTTGGGAGCTGATTGAATGGGGAGTAGCTCTGAGGAAAAGAGCCTGGAAACCTGGGCTGAGAGCACATGGAGAATGAACCAGCCCTGACAGCAAAGCCGGCCAGCTGCCACCAACCTGGTGAGGGGCTGGAGCTTTTGCCCTACAAGGAGAGGCAGGAAACTTATTTAGTCTGCAGAAAAAATGCTTTGGGGGAACCTTAATAGCCATTTATCCAAATATACAGGCAGGTTATCAAAACAGGGGAACTCGGAGCTTCACAGCAGTGTATGTCTGGGAATAAGAGGCAAAGCACCTAAGGCAAAGAAATGGTCAGACTAGGTATAAACAAACAAACAAAAAAATCCGAGGAATAGGTTGCCCAGAAAGGGTGTGTAATCTTTTGAGGTATTCAAGCTCCAAGTGAAGACAATCCCGAGCAGCCTGATTCAATCTTGAGTTGACAGTAGGGCGGATGAGTGACCTCTTGACAGCCCTTCCCACCTGAGTCTATAGCTTTGTGGGTCACAGAGAACAGTCCTTTGCTGACATAGCTCTCCTAGGGAAATACTCTTCCCTCCCACCATCATATCCTACCACACATTAGCTTGAATCAATGTGTGTTCAATCAGGTCAGTTTAAGGAAGTAAAATCAAGCTCACTTTTGTTCAAAAAAGTTCCAGTCTGTATCCAAAGCCTTAATAATTTTAGGCAGTATCTTATAATATCATCACTTAATTTTAAAAAGTCATAACAATTGTTTTGAACAAACTTGCATGCTCTAAAAAGTATTTAAAATTATAATGGATTATTATTTTTTTTTTTAAGGGAAGTAAATATGACTCCTAAAAACAAAAACTTCCAGAGCTTTCTAAAGTTCCTATGGACATATCTACAAGGCAAATAATGTAGAAGCAATGTCTTTTGCATAAGGAGGCATCCTGAAGACTTCTTAATGGATAGCAATAAGAAAATGAGTTGGTGCATTGTTTTGTGGAATCACAGTTCCTCTGCTATTGGGATGTTTTGAAATCAGGTCATGTACTTGCTTTTATAGCAGTTATTTCAACATAATCAGAATAAAGATGACATATAGAGGAATACAGACTTAATAAGCCTCAGAGATCTTATTCTCAGGAGGAGAGAAAACTGTCCTTCAAGAGCCTTGCTGTTGGCAGGAGAAGAGATTAATATAACTTCAGTTTTAAGATACAGGATTCACTGACTATTTTGCTTCTTGCTTATGTGCAGACTGTATGTTCATGGAAAAAAATTTAAACTTTTATGGACCACCTTAAAATAATATTTGTTATAAAAAGCTAATAAATCAATCTATACACACACACACAGAAATATCCAAATATACACATACACAAAGACACATCATGAGAGGTTTCACTGTAAGAACTGTGACAAACTTCCATAAAAAGGAGTCAAATTATTAGGGCGTAATTTAGTTCAGGGTCTGTCATAAGGATGTGATGTCACAAATTATATGGTCCAGCTGAAATCAGTGAATATTAATGAAATATCAGACGTCTCAAGAAAACATCTTGGAGTCAGTGTAAAATTGCTTACTCTAGCAATCTGTTGTAATTATTTCATGGAAATAAGAATGTTCCTATTTGTGCTCACACTGCAGCCCTCTACAGCTGGATAGAAAACAGTAGCTTAATTTTTTGACACTTTTTTTGTATTTCAAAGCTTGCAAAACTATATAAAATTAAAATAATATGTATAGTCTCTACATAGACCACAGATGTGTAGTCTGTCTCAGAGCAAAAATGGAAACCAAGCCACCCACGGTTGCCTGGAAGCTGTGAGTTTGGGAGTATTTCAAGTTGCATGCTTCTTTATAGACAAGACACAGGAAAAGAAGCAGTTTGTGATAAAAGTCAAAACCCAAACCAAAAATACAGACCCACAAGGCTATGCTTGCAATTTCCCTGTGCTATTATATTTTGATGGAAGGGGAACTGAAGCAATCCATGTTAAGTAGGATATGAGGACAAATGAAGAATTTAGTAACAGCTGACATCAGCATTGAACAAGACAATACAAATAAGGCTTGTTGTCCAAAGGTCATGATCTGGCTGTGCAGACTCGGTCCTCACTCTGATTTAAAGCTATTCTTTGCACAGTGCCTCTACTTTCCCAATTCATCTCTTTATCATTTTCCAACTGCATAAGTAACATTGCTTCAGGTTCTTTCTACAAGTCACTCCCTGTCTGCCTTGGAAACCTTTCCAATTACCTGCATCTTCTATTAGGGAAAAACATAGAACAAAATATTATAAACCCAAATGAAGTTTTTTCTATGCTTCAAGTTAAATCTCGTCTCACAAAATCTATATAAAATAATATAATAAATAATACAAAACTGTGTGCGTAGTGTTTCAGGGCACACACATTACTTATAGACTTGAAGAGAAATAATTATGTTGTTGTTTCTGGATATTTACAACTGAACCTTAGCTTTTTTCAGAAAAGTAGTTTTATATTTGGTTTTAGTAACATTAATTCTGTTCCTACATAGTATTCTGGAGGAACTTTTGGAAATTCAGTACATCAATCTCTTCTACTAAGTATCAAAAAGCTTCACATTCATCTACTATTTCTAAAAGTCTTTGTCAATTTAGGGATATAAAAACAGGACATATTTCCATCAGTTACATACTCTAAAAAAAAATTACAGAAGTGACTTAGTAAAAATTCTTCATATTTCATTATCAATTGCCATCACAGTAACTACTAAGCCTTCCAATTTGTATACCCATTTTTAACAGCGACTGCTTACAGTAATCGGATCTAGATCCTCACAAAAGCCACTGACAAGTGCATAGTTGATTATGTAATTAAGTGTACATGTAGGATCAGAGATTTCATCTTGAGAGACAGAAATTCTGTCCCAGTAAGATTTTTCTTTCAGAATTGTCAATAACTTGTCCATTTACTTCTCTCCTTGTTTTTAAGATTTTTTTTCTTTTTAAATTTCTCATTTCTAAACCAAATCCATTATTCTTTCTGGCTGATGGCTTGGATTCTGTACATATTATCCTTATCCTATTATCCTGATCCTCCTCCTCTATTTTGTATATTCTTTCTACCTACTTGTTCATTTATTTTTAGTTCATGGAGTAATGTCAGACAACTTTCTGTATGTATAAAAGTTATGCTCAATGTGTTCAAACAGTTCATTTCTCCTTCATCTTTTTCCTCAAATACATTTCTTTTTATTCTAAACTAAGGATAAAACAACATCTTCTTTTTTGTTTCTTCCACACTGGCACACTTTTATTGATCTGCAAAAGATGCCAGAATGTGTTGAAGCTGAACAGCTGAATGTAGCACTTCAATCAGTGCCAAAGTCATTTTTTACAATGTTTTCTAAACAAAAACAACAGAAAAAAGAACAGCAGCTCAAAGACTGGACTGTTTAATTTCTTATTTAACTGCTTTGGGCTAAACAACTCCTATTTTGATGATTGATCTGCACCCCTGCATCATAAAAGTGTCAGATTCTACTTCATTTTCGGAACTCTCTGAAAGGCAGTATTGTTTCTCAAAGTATCAGTTTTAAGGGGTTTTTTGATTCTGTTTTCCTATTAAATGTAACTTTTGTAAAAAATGTGAACATGATTATCCCAGAAGGCAGAATGACAGATATGCTAGAACTGCTTTTTCTACCACTTCTGTAATCACGTGAAATCCACAGGGAAAAAAAAAGCATAAAACCACATACATTATATGACCTACATAATCTTGAAATTGTTGCTAAATGAATGTTTATGTTTTACACTGTGTTAAGATGAAAAATAACTCTTAAATTATGCAAAACATGAAAAACTCAGCTGTTTTTGTCAAAAATTTAGAAACCCTACATACAAAGAAATTTCATTTGATTGCAAACTTGTCATTAAACTACAAGCTCATTGGTAAGCTGTCTAGAAGGAATTCTTAGCCCTGCAGAATGTACATAGGAATTCCATCAGTATTACACAACGTTTAGAAGATTAGTGGAGATTTAAGAAGTAAAAGGTATCTGAGGCAGGATTTTATGTACCTGTGAGTTGTCTGATGAGGTTCAACCACCTTGGTTGAACTGCAATGGGTATAACAGCAGGTAGGCTGCTGTAAGCAGCCACAAGGTCATTTTAAGTTCTTCTAGAAGATTCTAGCAACTATCAAGGCACTCTGTAATTAGGAGACCACCTAAACATCAATGAAAAAACTCACATTACAAAGTAGATTTCATAAAACAAAAAACCTCCCACTACCCCAACCTCCATGAGCTAATGTGACAAGACAGCTATAGCAGCTGCTCAGGGCTGAGCAACCAAACAAAAAGTTTTCAATTGCACAGGCGCCAGGTGTACTTGTCGCTGATCATCTTCAGAGTGTGAATACAAAGCTTTGCTGAGTTCAAGATGACAGCTGACAGATCAGTCTCCTCATGCCCATTCCAAGACACTGTGATGCTGAAACGAAACCACCCTTCAGTACTGAGAGCTACAAACTTTGACCAATTCTTCTTTTTTGTTTCGAACCAAGCTGAACAGTAATCAAGTGAATAAAGGTGATTAACAAAACAGATTCACCACCTGGCTTTAAACCCTTGGCTCAGAGTGCGATTAGCTGTTAGGTAATAAAATAGCCCTGCACCAGCTCACACAGCTGAAGTCCCTCCTACTGTGCAGGGTAGAAGGGGAAGATCTATATTTCTGCCACTCTCCCATTGTGGAGAGCAGGACAGGCTCTTCATAGTTGTTATAGTCACAATTTAGGAACCACAGAGTTTGTCAACTATAGATTTAAAGTGTTTTCCCCAGAAGGAGGATTTATATACACACGTACAAAACTATGAGCTGCTCTATATTGAATTAGGAACTGCTACATCAAACCTCACAATACAGGTTTAGCTAAATTCTTGGCAAACTAACATTTGGGTGCCCTACAATTCTCTGATAATATCATGTATTGACAAAAATTATGCCTCACAAATGTATAAGTTTAGTGTTCAAACTTGGGTGATTTTGGAATAAAAGAAGAGCTACTCTAAATTATTGTCATGCACTTTTACATACACACACACACACACACACACACACACATAGACTATCCATGCCTAAATACATATATACACAGCTTTTCCAAATATGAAATGTGGAAGCTTCCCAGTTTAAGAAAACCAAGAGACTTTAGCAGATGCCTTATTACAAAATCCTATCCATGCCCACAGCTTTTAAAGATGAACACAATTTGCATAGTACTCACACAAAACTCTAGACAGAATATTTGTAATTCAGATTTGGCTTACAATGTATTCATTTACATTTTATAATGACTTTAGCAGTCAAAAAAAAGACAAGAATGAAATAGGCTTTTTCCCCAGATACCAGAAAATAAAGTGAACATATTCAGTGCACCAGTAGTAAGACCACAACTTCAATTTTGAATATCACCATCAAGAAAAGAAATCGCAGAAGCCAGATTGAGCACTTACTTTGCTCTAGGCACTTTATGAAACACAGACCCTCTGAGCCTCCTCTTAAAAACTGGCATCTAAAATTCTAATGAAATCTCAGCTGAAAAAGGGACTTGTCCTCTTTCCTCCAAACATAGTAACTCTATATTCATTCTTTCATGCATGCACCTAAAGCCCCATTAAAGTCAATGGGAGTTACACAGTCACGTAAGTGGGAATAACCCCATAAATATGCCTAAAGGTCACATAGAGTGAAAAAACAAAGTCTTCACCAGCATTTTATTTTTTTTTAATGATGTAAAATTGTTGCAATTTGGAGTAAGTTCCAAACAGGAAGAAAGAGCAATGGGAGGAATTTTCATCCTGGCTTTAAATTACAATTGCAGGAAATCATGCTGCTTCTTTCAAAACTGGAGATAATAGAAAGTCCCTGGATTAGTTATATCTCTCTGCTATTGAGAATAACTTAAGCAAACTTCTTCAAAGACCATGATGCATGCACCAAGATTGATAAATTTAACTAACCCTTAAAATTCTCTCCTTCAAATAGTTTTCTTTCCTTTTCAGAAAACAGGACAGCACATTTAAAATAAAACCTGAAAGTGCTCTGAGCACATTTTCTGTTTTAACTACAGTTTAGGTAAAGGGCACTCCATCTGTTCCATCAAAAGCCAAGAGGCAAGGCAGATATAGCTGGCTTCCTAGATTTATCCTTATTTATTGAGCATGAAAATAGGTAAGGAAAACATAAATCCAACACTGGGGAAGAAAGGAATGATATTTTTCACAGAATTGTGAAAACCAGCTTCATGGATAATACACTTGCAAATTTAATAATACATTACTAAATCAGTGGCTGCATTACTTCTATTTCCACATTGAGAAAATAGAATATAAGATCTTAATAATGCACAGAATTAAGAAACAACCACTTATCATAGTCACCAGGCTGGCCCAGGATATTATTCAGCATGACAGAACACTGACAGCCTCCTTTACATATTTTGCCTACACAAGCACCTCAAAAATCCAAGATATCTGCTGCAGGGGTGGGGAGAAATTACATGGAAGCAGGAAGGAAAAATCTCTCCCACAGTTAACAAGTAATAGTACCACTTTTCACAGTTACATAAACAAGATCAACAAATATGTCTGGATGGTTCACATGTACACAACTTCTTGTCCTCCCTAACTTTTTCTCCCCTTGATGCCTGATGATTTTTACATTTTCTTTTTTATATACCCTTTTATATTTTTATATACCCTCTTATATATTTTTATGCCTTTTATATATCCTCTGTATTCTCTGTACCCTTAGCCTACATGCTTGTAATTTTTGTAGTGTGATATTCTAGCTTTGTTTTGGGGTTCTGCTAGGCAGGAAGACCAAACTTCCCCCGTAGCAGGCTGGTGAGCCCTATGCTGTCTCAAAACTCAAGGTTTCAATCTCCATTGAAACCTTCTCTCTGGAACATATTTAGCAAACTTGGCTCAAGTCTCATCTGGGGGGGATTCTTTAGAGTAGGGGGACATTACTTCATTTATTAAGCTTCTTATTTAGGGATCCTAGACAGATATGCTAATTTGCAAGGTCTATAAAAATTGTATACAGGTTTTGCTCTGGGCATCTTGGCATGTTCCAGCTTGAAGAGCTGTGCACGTAGGATCCTATTAAAATACCGAAGTAAAACCCTTTTATTCCTCTAACCATGTCTAGTTCATAATTCTAAGACCAGCAAAAGGTAACACACTCACCTTCCCAGCCTGGGGATAACCCATATTGCCATGCACAAAACACCTACTGCACTAGCTCCCTATCCCCAAATTGTCTGTACTTGAATTCTACCTGTTTCCTCTCTCTACCCATCCAGTCCTTATTTTGTCCTCAATCTCATCAATCATTTTCTTTTTTGAGATCAGAGTCTGTCTCTTTCTTAAAAAATTCACTCCAATTCTCAGCTTCTCCCCAAAGGCTTTAAACTCCATTTCTCACAATGCTCTTTCTACTGCCCCCAAATTTACATTCAAATTCAGTTTCTCTGTGCCATCACAGTGTCCTCCAACATTCCATTCGCACAGCAAACAAACTTATCATCAGCTTCTTCACCCAATTCCCACATTTTTTCAAACAAAGCCTGCACAAACCAGTTCCTGCTTTTCCCCCCAATATATTACAGTTTCTTGTTCTAACCTATTCCAAAAATTGTCCCTATGTCTATAAAATGCTATATCTTTTGCACCCCTATGAAAGAGAAAGAAAAAGAAAGAAAAAAAAAAAGAAAAGAAAAAGAGAAGAATTCTCCTTGCTTTTTTATTTCTGTGTTTAGTCACACCACAGCTTTGGAAATAAGGAAAAGTAACTCTAGGAAATTTTCAGATCCAGCATGCGCAGTGTAGAAAAAGACCTCTGTATATGAATTCTAATGCATTTACCTACCATGTGTACACTAGTGTCTACAGAACATGGGCAAAGCAATATTTTTGCAAAGCCACATAATTTATCCAGAGGAACAACATTTTTTAAAAAGTAGAAAAAGGCAAAGTTTATGACATTTTGTCATAAAACCAACCTACATCTTAAATGTTGTATCTCTGCTTTACCACTTAAGTGCACTAGAACTTGGCAACTAAAGGGTTGTAAATACGTTGACGCGTGTTTTTTCCCTTATCTCATTCCACTGAAATGGCTGAGCCTTTTTTTGCTGAAATTATCCCAGCCTAAGTGTATACCCAATGTGGGAAAATGTCCACCTTGGCAGGAAAGTTAGGTTCCAGAAATTAAGGAGACATAGCCAAAACGTTCTTGCTCCTTCAAAAGCACTAGCAATCAAGAGCTCAATGTGTGATAATTATCAGGTAATCTTTCCTCACTGCACCTTCCATTTCACATTCAATTGAACTCTTATATTTCCTCTCACTTCTTTTGTTTCCATTTTTTTGCTGCCAAACTCGTTGCAATGTTTGGACAAATCCAGGCAAATCTAATGGGGATCTGGGCCAGGAGCACAGCTAAAAAGTGTTGCAGGGTGAGGTGTCGTGCCCAGGTGTTTTGTGGCAGTGGTAAGTGTGGAATAACTGACTTTTGTGCTTCCCCTTTACGGTAAGTTGCATTGACACCAGAACAGAGCATCTCCCATTCTCAGTAACTGTCCAGGCTGTGTTTCTGTCAAAAATATTTTGTCGAAACACATAGCACTGATTCTTATCATAAACTGGGCTTCCTAAATCAGTGATTCATTATTTTGTTTCACAAACTTTGGCACAGTCCTCCATCAAAAAATGCAGTAGCTGACCATAGATGGAACCAACATTAATATGAGAAGGATGAGGATGCAAAGCAGATCTGGGAAAGGAAAAAATAATTTCTCGGTCCCTACTTTCCCTCCCCAGACACAAATTTCTTCCAAATGCCTTTTGGAAGTACTGAGTTTAAATGAGCAATTGAGTCAGAGTGATGATCTGACCTTTCCCAAGTATTATTCTTACATGAAACACAATCACTTTAAGACAAAGTATATATAACTTTTTTAATTGGGGAGGCATTTTTCTGCTAATGGAAGGCAGGCTGCCATTTTCCACACTGAGCAGCACAATTTCAGAGCTGTTAAGCCCTGGAGCTTTCTCTAAGTCTTCAGTCTCAGAAGCTCTACTACGCCACTTCTCCCAATCACTGAGATCAGGTAACTGAGACGTATTTAACTGAAGCCTGAATCTATTAAATACAAATTGCAGTTAAGTAACAATAAGGATGTGATCAAAACCTGGAATACCAGGGGTAGAGGAGAGAGAAAGGAAGAGGGAAAAAGAGGGGGGAAATCAGAATCAAAAAGCTCCCAAAATGCAAAAAAAGGAATCTGTAGTCATGTGTAACCTCTGATTCTTTTGTCTTTCTACAACAAATAAATGAAAAATAGAGAATGCCAACTGTTTCAACAAAAGGAACACACCTACAGACCATAAACTTGTGCCAATTTTTGAAACTGATTACCTTTGAAACATCCAATAGCAAACAGGAAAATAAATTACTTAAATCTTTATAGAAATATCAGCATCTGCTGTTTTCATTTACACTAGAATCTCATGAAGACACTGCATGTCTTTCCTTCATCAGCTATTTTCTAATTTTATCTTTCCTTTTCATTAAAGGGAAGGAGAGCAAAGACACCAAGAAAGAGAAATTACATGCAGTGCAAACAGACTCAAAAATTATATTTGAAAAAAATCTGAAGCAGTTGTTGCATTTTTAATAAGTTCCCAGTGAGATATTTTAGAAAAAAAAAAGGGTGAAAGTTAATAATGTAAGGGTTGAAATGCATAAATATCCAAGATAACTCTAATAAAACCTGACTTTTGGAGAATGCAAGCTGAGCATTTGAGTTCTGAAGCAAGGTTGTTGGAAGTGCTGTTTACTCTCTTTTGAACTAGCACTCACTTAACAATACAATGACCGTTGTATATAAAAGATAGCTTAGTAACTGCTCCTTAATTTCAGTTTTAATAGAGACACTGGATAATTCAGAAACCTGGCTAAAAAAAGAGAGTATAGTAGATCTCACTTCCCATTTCTAAGTTGATAAAACTCAGAGAGGTTTCTGCTCGAAGCGTTATGTTGCAGCCAAAAAAACCCCAAAACAAAAAAAAAAAAAAAAAAAAAAAAAAAAAAACAAAAAAAAAAAACACAAAACAAACAAAAAAAAAAAAAACAACTACTCAACAACAATAAAATTGAAAACAAACAAAAAACACACACACACAAAAACAATATAAATAGGTCTAATCTTTAGGAAAATGTTGCAATGGAAATCATCAAAATCTTCAGAGCCAAGTGGCTGTTGCATCAAAACAAAAGATTGCTGTATATCTCTTAGCGCTCCAGAAGGGTAAAACAACCCACTGGTCCAACAGCCATAGCCTTGTTCATTTACCCGGTTGAAAAAAAAATGTTTTGCTTCTGTTCCCTAGGAAGAGAAAAGTGGTGCAGTTTGCTGATGTGGAATTCTACACAGAATACTGAATTCCCCTAGTTCACAATGAAGCTCAGTTTAGCATAGGTAGGACAGCACTGGTCCAGTTAGTTACTTATAAGAAAGATATAGTAAAATAGCTTCCCAAGATTTTTTTCCACAAAAATTTCACTCAAAGTTTTAGAAAACTTTTTAAAATCTGTTTTCCCTGACATTTTCCCCCCAAACCAAGTGTTTTCTTTGTTTGAAGCCTGTTTTTCTTTTTCTAAATCCTCCTGTCTCCAACTGAGGAAATAAAAAACCCACAACAATGTGCAGAATAATCAACAGTAGGGGATTGAAAGGGGATAGAAAGAACTGCAGTTTCATTTTGCCCACTGATATCAAATGCAACTTTTTTAATAAAGTCAAAAAAGGGAAATTTTCTCTATTACCACATCCATTAAAATTTTCAACACTGCAAAAGCTATTTTTCAGTAAAAACATTTGACATTTGTCAAGGTGACAAAAAGCAGAACTAACAAGTGTGAATATATAATTTTCTCAGGAAGGTCAAAAGTACAGATATTATGCAGAAAGCTTAGTTGTTCTGTTTCATAAAATGTTTTCTTATTCAACCCAGCTCAAAACCAGCACATTTTCACTAAGCTTTCACCTAATTTCTGCTTAGAACAAACTGGGTTAAACTATGGCATCAGCAAAACTGTGAATTAGGATCTCTTTAAGACCTTGTAAGAGTAGGTAAACATACTAAAAGACCTAGAAATTATTATCTTTTTTGTGCATCTCATCCTGTTCTACTCACAAAATATCAGATTGTTCACAAGTCCAATAATTTTTTAATAACTCTATTTGCGATTACTGAACATCTTGGAAACTCCATGGGATGTGTGGGATGCTGCATTCTTCAGCTTCATGTGCATGATCATATGGTTTGCTGGAGTCGGTTGAGCCTCACAGAATTCAAAGACTACCTGTGTATTTCAAGACAAGTGCATTTTTTCCTTGACAAAGCCAACGCTGAGAAGCTCTGTGCATAGGGGGAGCAGAGACACTCCCCTCAACACCTGTAAAGGAAATGTGGGTTTTACACACAAATAAGGGAAATATTCCTACACTTAAAAGGAACACCTTTCCTCCAACTTTTCCCAGCTTCTATTCCATCAGTCCAGAGTCTACTCCTTCCCCCTTATTATCCCCACAGGTTAATCAGTCCCTTTAGCAAGGTGAGGAGAGACAGGAGGTGTGTTATGACCCAATTACTCAGAGATGCCTCTGTCCAAATTAAGGTGCAAATGAGACCATATGCCAAAGTCAATAATAGGGATTTTGTTTAACATTAAATGTGAAGCAGAGAGATTGAAATAAATACAAAAGAGGGGAGAGGGAGGGAGAGAGACAAAGAGAGAGGGAGAGAGAGAGAGAGGGAGATCAAGAAGAAGATAGTCACCACCCATGGATCCAGAAGCTTCACGTTGGTCCTTCTTCACTCAAGGCTTCTCAGTGATGTTAGTCCCAGGTCATTCTTCTGGGAGCATCACCTTTATACAGCCCACCTTCTGAGTATCCATGGGGTAGTTGCAGATACCATCCCATAACTCCGGGTGATACGTCTGTGTGCAGTTGCTTCCTTTCCCACAGTTTGCCACAGTGGGAATTTTTGTCCAGATGCATTAACCAGGATATGCTAAACCATAGCTTGCCTCAGCAGGCCTGGAATTAGCTCCTTCCTGTTGCAGATTCCTGCTTTCTGTGTTTATGCCAAGTTCATGCTGCAGTGGTTGGTCTTACGGCAAGTTCCTTCTGTGACCTTGGCAGTGGATGAGACAGGCAACCGAGCTATTTATGTCCTTACAAGGCGAAGGACATTGGCTACCATTGGCACAAAGCTGTTTCTCTCTGCTCCTTTCTTCTCCCACTTTTCCCCGGCTCCAGTGTGGGGTCCCCAGGGGATCTGCAGTTCCTTCTGGAATATTCATCTCCCCTAGCATTGGCTTTCCACTGCCACAGTAATTATCTTCTCCATCACTGTGTAGCACCCCCTTTTATGTCGGTCCCCTTGAGGTTCTCAGGGCTGTCTCTCTCCCTGTTCCTTTCACCATTCTGTCCCCCTTATCCCTGCTGTTCCCAAGGTGCTGCCATCAGCTGTGTGACTCAGCCATGGCCTGCTGGGGGGCAGCAGGAGATGGTTGGAAGTTGCTGCATCCAGCATGGAGCAGCCCTGGCTGATCCTCACAGGGAGACCCCAGCAGCCCCCCACTACAAAAACCTGCCCACCTACAGCCAATACACTGGCCTATGTATTCCCTAAACCCTTCTTCCTGCACAGGGCATGGTGCTGCGTCCCCACAGGTTCTGTGACAGCCTGGAGAACTGTCAGGCTCACCAGAGAGCAGAACAAGCCCCATGTGCCTCGGTCTCCTTCACGCCCTCAGTTCTTACAGCAGTGCCTCTTGCTGCCCTTCACACCAGTCTCTGATTTCAGCATTAGCTGAGCTCTGACTGCCCATCCCAATACACTGGAGCAATGTCTTTATATTCCTCCTAGAAAGCCCATATCTGCTTCCACCTTCTGTGCAGTGCCATTTTTTAATTTTATCTCAGTCAAGATTTTCCTGTTTATCTGTGTCTTTATCAACTTCAAGGCTCTCCAAAAGGCAGAACTTCTCCACAATGCAAGGCTGCACTTGCCTTCCATTATTATTCCCCAATCTATACTAAGCATAAACATAATCTAAACTTTGTAATGTAAACACATCATCTGCTGTCAAATCTTCTGCTAGGATTTCGTGCATTGTGCCTGGCTTGAAAATCCTTGCAATAACTGTATTACTGCCGTTTGTCATTAATATGAGTCATAGCATCATCAGCCCCAAACATCAAAACCATTTCTAGTTAACCTTGGGAAATCTATCAAAATTATTTTAATATAATTTGGCAATTAAATTATTGCAGATTTTGCAGCAGTTGGCCTCACAATCAAACACCCCCAAAAATGTCTATGAGATGCTGAGCTACCAGACAGTATATTTCTCAAAGCATTAAAATCATGCAGGTGAACAAACCGTATTCTGGTGCCTGACAACATATGTCAGGACAGGTAGGAGAGCGAAGAGTTAACTGGTACAGCTTGTGTGTGCACAACTTAGAACTGGAACAATTTCCCAAGCCACTGAGTCTCATTCTCTGATGTCACAGAGGTCACCTTACTGCAGTTCCATCCATAAATGCATCAGGTACCAAGCTACGAAGCATGATTCAGTCACCATCTCCCAATACAAAGAGGTTACTTCAAAACAGAATTCCTCTGAGTTGTATAAATTACCATTGCATTCCAAAGGTAGGTTTGAAACAAGGCCAGTTTTTCACCCACTTCTTACACTAACATTGAACGTTAGTTTAAATGGACCTTCTACTTCAGTAATCTTTGCCTGCCTTCATGCACATTTAAAAGATAAATATCTGCTCTCAGATTTCATTTTGCCAAATTAATGTGGCCTCCTCGGGGTCTCTTTCCCAAATATTCATACCCATTTGTGTTTGTAGTTTGAGTACGTTGTTCTTGAACATGGATGAACAGAATTGTCCACAGCACTCTAGATGAATCTAGCAGCACCTTTTGCAAAATATTACTATTTTTTGTATTTCATCCATACAGATTTTGCTTTTGTCCTTCATTTTTGGACTTGCCTCTTTTGCATTTGTCTTCTTCCCCATGTCATATAATGCTGGTGATGTAGACTTGCAACACTGAACAAGCTCTCATTTTTCTGCCCAACATTTCTTCAAAAACCACCGCAGTTCATACAGAAATTCTTGTAATTAATACTTATTTAACAACCATAGCTGTGTCTTCATTCAGTGCTTTCCAATCATGTACTATCAGCACACTCCCATTTCAGTATCCATCCTATGACATAAGAAAAAATATTTGCTATGTCCTGAGCTGTATCATAAAATAAACATATTTATCATAGTGTTTGCCTAGCAGAATTCAGAATTATCTGTTTTAGAAAAATCCCCAGCCACATACATTTCAACACTAAATGCTGAGCAGCAAGTAGCCTACATGAGCTGAGTTTCTGCCATGAATTTACCTTTTATTACAGCTCTGGGCACAGGAATTACTTACTGGGCTAAAATGCTAGCAGTATAGTTTCAGCTGGAGTTTGGCAGAAAAATAGAGAAAGAAACAAAATAATGCACACCATGCAGTGTTCTGGGCAGATAATGCTGACAAACTAAATACTTCATTAATTATGAAGGACTTTAAGTAGCTGACAATATTTTTAGGGAATTTTAGAGGATGATAACTTCAGAGGATGATAACTTCTCAAATTTTGTCTAGCACTTTAGTCTGAGCACATATAACCCATCCCTATGACACAAAGCTGACCTTGCAACTAGTGAACATTATGGCTCAGAAATCTGTGGGAAATCTTTGGACAGTTTCCATGCTCAATAACAATAGATTTCACACTAGCGGTAGAAGATTGTGAAATTTACATTCTGTCCAAAGGTTTGATGAATTCTGGATAAAGTCAGAAGATTTTGCCTCAGCTCCCTGGGCAAATTACAGGGGAAATTTTGCCCAAGATTCTTATTGTTTGGTTTTGGGGGGGTTTAAAAAAAAAAAAAAAAAAAAAAAAAGAAAAGAAAAAAAAACCTAGACCATGGTTTCATATTCTGTGATCATATGTGATCATATTTTTAATAGAATAATGTAGTACTTCACAACAGAAATTTAATACAAAATGTTAATATATGGAAGATGCAAATTTGATCCTGCAGAAATAAAGGATAATAAATATTAGCCAATATACTAAAGCACAACTAAAAACAGCTAAATAGGAATCTATAAGTGAAACATCTTGTGTGTCTTCATGTAATTTTACTAGAATGCAAATTAAATTTATCTATGTAAAACTTGATTTTGTTTAAACATGCAATGTTGATTAAAAAATGTGTATATTAGTAAAAATAGAAACAGCAGATACTAACAGGAACAGTTATCATATTTATTAGCTAAGCAAGTTCCCTAACTGACTAGTGGAAATGTCTAAATTTGCAAAACATATTAAAATATTCTATGTCAGTCTTATACAGGAAAGTGATTCTGCCTATACTAGATTTGCCAAATGTTTAGTCAGTGATTCAAATTTCCTTGACTATACCTTATATTAAATCAATATGCACTTTTTAAATTTCTGACAAGGCGTATGCAACCACTTACTGTTTCCCCCTTGCACTAACCCTGATGCCGTTGCAGAACACAGGAAATCAGGATATAGCATTATCATTCTCTCCTTTTCATTGTATTTTTCAAAATGCATACTGATGAGACTCAATAGGCAGATGCATGAAGACAAAAAAGCATTTTCCAATCAGTTAAAGAAATACTCTTTTCCGTATGAAATTAACCTCTAATCCCCAAATTCCCCCTAGCTGCTAGTAAGAAAGCCCTGGAGTTTTGTTTTCCATTCGGTAATTTCTAGAATGCTAAGAATATCAGAGTATACAAGACAGCACAGAAAGCAGAACACACTACTCTTGAAGCTGTGTATGGGACCATATCTCAACCCCAGTGAATCAATGGGCTTCCTGGTATATGAATGTCATGGGACAATCTATAAGGGATCTTAACCTGACTTTTCCTTGATCTCCGTGTAGTTTCTTCTGCTTCAGAAACCAAACCCGACTTTCTGTTCTTTTTTGCTATTGCAATGCTGGGAATACATCCTGGGAAGAGTCTGAAGGTGGCGTGGAAATCTCTGTATTCTCCTTTCACACTTAACTTCCAGGATTTCTGAAATGAAATCCAAGTGTTGATAAGCACCATCCACTAATGGGTTTCAAACCGTTTTAGAAAAGGTGGAAAATCACAAATCTACTCAGGAGCATCAGCAAAGCCAGGAACAGAAATAACATGCTTGAGTTTACGTGTAGCAGCTGGGCCTCAGGGAGTTATAGTTAATCCTACTGTTCTTTCCCCTGTGAATTCATTCACACTGTGGCAAGAGTTTTGGACTCACCTAGATAGTTATATGGACTCATCACATCAGCTCTGGTAGCACTTTTCCAGAGCCCCATTTGACTGTCATATAGAGAATATTCTAACAGATATCCCAAAAATAGTATAGCCATACCTGATAATGAACACCAGGATTAGGAAGTCTAAAATGGAAAATATAAATGATTTCTTGCATGGAATAACAGATATATAAGGGGATGGTTCTTCAGTGAACAGGGATATATTACAGATGTATCTACAGTGAGGCAAAAAATTAGCCTTATTTCTGTTGCATCAAAAATCTGTTAATTAATATATTTAATATCTATTTGTGCATACAAAAACTCTTTCAGATAGAGGGGGAAGGATTAATTTTTTGGCATCCCTTCAAATTACATAGCTAAAGCACAGTTATTTGGTAATTACAAGCACAATTGTAGAGTAGTAATATTTTTTGTTATTACCAGTTACCACTAATTTCCTGGTTGTATTATTGTGTGCCTAATTACGGTGTAATTACAACAGAGTTAATTTGCAACATTAATGCACTCAGTAAAAGTATTACAATGAGAAAAGACAATGAATAATACACTTACGTGGTGAATTACCCAGTAATGTTAATTAGTTCTAGTTAGTTATTGAAAGGGAGCTTGCAGAGCAATTCTGCTGTAACTGCACTGCAATGAAAGTACCTCTATTGTAAACCACAGGAAGGTTTTGTCAAGGCTTGAATTTATTCCATTAAGAGCAAATAATGTTCTTAAACTGTGAAAAAAGCATTTGAAGCCATATATACAAAATTCTTCAAGGTGTCAATGCAACTCCACACAGGTAAAACAAAAGAACAAACAACAACCACAACAAACCACAGATAAAATTGATATTCTTGTTGGACAGGTAGGTGATCTTGACCAGAAATGCCCAAATTAAATTATTTTAGGAAGTGAAATCAAGGCATTCTCATAGAATTGAAACTTCCCAAATGTCAACAGAGCTGACAACCCCTGGCAAATTCCTTCACCTTCCCCATCTCCATCAGATGCCCTGTGCTAATCCAGGCTGTGCTGAGCAGAAAGCATAAGGAGTTATCCCAGTCCCTGGACACACCACCCCTTCCCCCAGGCCTCACAGCAGGACATCGTGTCCCCTCCATGGTGTGACACCGACCTGGCTTCAGCGCTGGGCAGGTGCAGAACAGATCAAGGCTTCCTGTCCTGCTCTCTCTCCCTTGCTTCCACACTGGAGACAGCCTCCGAAGGGGCACAGACAGATGCCCATCGCAGCCCAACCCTGTATCTCCCTGCCTTGTGCCAGCTCCTGCCAAGCCTGGATGGAGCTCTTCCGACCCAGAGGCACATGGATGGAGCCTTTCCCACTGCCAGGGCTCCTGGCTGAGCCTGCCCTGCCCAGGCACCAGGACAGATTTCCCCAGCACCTCTCCACCCAATGGAGAATGGGCTGCTGGGGAAGCTGAGGAGCAAAGGCAGGAGAGCAGAGCAGCCTTTTGGGCTGGATGTGCCACAGAGCTGCTGCTGCTTCCCAGATTAGCGTATTTCCTTCTGCAAGTATTTACAGATTGGACATTCCTCTTCATATCAGTCAAATTTGTGTGAAGAAAGGTCAGATCAGTACAGAGCTTTTTCTGTGATCTTAGCCTATGAGAACGAAAGTGCAAAAATACAGATAAATTGCAGCTTTGAAAAGTTTAAAGTCATCTGAGAACATCTATTCACAGTTTGAAAATAAAATGTTCAGATTCATAAATGTGTTTGCTATGATCTACCAAGCTGCATTGCAGGGCCTTAGGGCACTCCCATCAGGCTGCAAAATTTTTGTAGTTAGTTTTGATTTTCCTAGTTAGCTTTGTGCTCCATGAAAGAAACTCACACCTTGTGAGTCAACCTGTTCACTAACTTGTTATTCAAACTCATTTCCCCACATCTATGATCCCTCAAGTGCTGCTTCTCCAGTTTGAGGCAGAGCTGGAGGCAATTGAGAGTTTAAGCAAGCAAATATTCCCCCAAAACTCCCATTCAGCTATCAAAGGGCTTCAGATTCCTCTTGGTGACTCATGTATACAAGATTTCAGTACTGAGACATTCAGTGTTGCAACAAAAAAAGGTCTCGCTCTGTTTCTCTTTGTATTCAATTTCTCATTACTTAAAAAGGGATATGGAACATAATTATTAATGCAAGGGGGATTCTCAAAAACATACCAAAGGAGGGGGTGTGGGGAGGTGGAATGAGAAAGGAAATATTTTTATTTTCTGCCTCATAGGAAAATGACTATTTACATTCTTGACCCGATCAGTCATTTGGGTATACTAGGTTTATGACTTATCTAGGACTACCTCTTTTACATTTTTTACAGAATTATTCCAAGTATCCCCACTGCACTGCATCATCTGTGTTTGTTTCTTAGCTTCAGTCAGACTCCTATGTGGCATATCAAACAGCAGACACCGAAAAGCTTTGATATATCATGTGGCCATAAAAAATGAGGAGACAGACATTGTTTATTACTAAATCTGTCCTTTTGACTAACAGCTTTGAGACTCTGACTGTAAATGTAACATATTCTTCTTCATTATACTGTGTCTAAAAGTAATGTGTACTGAAATCCAAAATTATTTTGGCGAAAGCTACTGCTTTTATTAAACTCTCAGCAAGAAAAAAAGGCTGATGAAATTCTTACGAATTCCTTAATAGCTTGTGTTCCAGATGTCACTTTTTTCAACACTTTTGCTTGCATGTTTTAATAGATAGATAGCACATCACATTTTCTTTTCACTTTAATCTTTAAATTAGTATCAATTTGAGGTAGGTTTCATTTTTTAAGAAACTCATTTATTCTGCAGTCCAGAGCACCAATTAACATCTTCAATTGAAATCTGTCCACAATTGTAGGCTAGAGACAAGTTGCCTTTATTTTTCATGGACTCATTAATGATTTAGAAAGGTGTAAGAGAAAGAGAGAGGAATCAGACAGTAGATCTTCTGTGCGGTTCTCATACATATCAATTTTTTTACCAAAAAAAACCCAACAATAAAACGTAAATTATAAATAAAAGAGAAAATCTTTTGAAATGCTTTAATATTAATTTTAGAGGTGAAAAAAGTATTTTCAGACATATTTACAATTAGGACTATTTATGTCATTTTCACACAGAGAAACTGAATATGAGACTTGCATATTTCAAAGAAAGCTATGTCTGAAAAACACAGTACTGTAAATTATTGGGATTTTTAATAAATGTTATTAAAAGTTGGGATTTTTAATAAATGTTTTAATGAATGTTAAGGACCCATCATCAAAATCCCAATAATGATTAAAAAGAATTTTGAGAATATACTTTGCCTACATTTTTTTGATTGTTGTTTCCCAATCTTCATCTTAATCTTTAGTTACAAATGGCCTTGTGTCTGGACCATTGTTTTGCAATTACAGCCCAGGAGCCTCAAGCTCTGCTCTGGTCAGCTAGATGAGCCTGGAAAAGAGCCGGGACACTGGATCTTTCTGCAGAGATCAGCAGCTCTCCCTGAGCTGGTGCAGAACATCTTCCAACTCTTTCACTATTATTATTATTATTATTATTATTATTATTATTATTGTTATTACTAATAATAGTAATAATAACAATAATAATAACAATGTAGGATTGCAATACTTTGTCAAACCATCCCCTGTCATCAAGAGCTCCATTTACATCTTTGAAGGATGTGGGAGTCCATGTTGTAATTTCTAAAAATTTTACCATGAGGTCTTTTTCATGTGGATGTTTTCTCAAAACTCCTGGTGCTGTAAGCAGGAAAATGAAAAAGGAAAATATGGATTTTAATGATTATTCCAAGCTTTAAAAGGGAAAGCATGCGAGCAATTACCTCTGAAAGTGCTTAAAAGTAAAAGCAAGATTTTAATATTTTCTAATATATGGCTTTTGTATATGTATCTGTGTGACTTCGAATTTTTTGGTTTTTCCTCTTTTCTCCCCTTTTAAGGTTTTGGATTAGTAATAACAAAACTCATCAAAACTTCATTGTGTTCAACTATATATGTTGATAAAGTGTAATTTCTCCCTTAGAGGCCTTCAGAGTTTTCTCTGCCATTTATCAAGAGTTTTTAAATGCTTCAGAAACATAAAATATATATACAAAATAAAACAAACAGAAGAAAACGGGTAAAATTCCATTAATGTTGAGGCATCAACTTAAAACCACAGACCACATTTACTTTACTGTCAAGATTTAACCAAGTTGTCTTAGCATCAGTGCAAAATGCCTGTGCTCACCACACAAATTTTTCAGACCTTCCGTAAATTTAAACCATCATCAAATTCACAGATTCTGAATCATCAATTTGAGCCTTACCAAATAAATACTTTGAATTTATACAACTCTAGCTTAATTTATTTTAAAAAATAGCAGCACTTGATGTTAGGAATTTCATGAAAACACGGCGTGAATCATTATTGCTAAGAACCTCTCTCTAGAGAATCAAGTAGTAAAAACAAACAAACAAACAAACAGACATAAACCACCACCAAAAAAAACCAAGGGGGTGACTCAGACCTGTTAAGAGTACAAAGCGTGCAAAGATGGAAAAATACAGCTGCCATACAAATCTTGTTGCCATAGTAACAGCCCATTTCAACCAAAGCATCAGAACAATTCATATTTTCAAGAGGTTGACAACTGAAAGCTGAGCAAATATGGTTACCAAAAACTAACACGAGCAGAAGCTGTAATATCCCAATTCAAGAAGGGTGAAGACCCGAAGGATCAGAAGATAAGCAAGAAAGTGTTCTACAGAAGCACAGTGACTTTTTTAAGTGTGCTTCCATATTAATGATGAACTCATAGCAGCTGAAGTATAAATAAAATAACCCATTAAATATCAGAATATTTTTCTTGATCCAGGATTATACAGTTTGACTTTTCCCCTTATGGATATCAAGAAAATAAAGTTAAAGAAAACAGCACAGAAAAAAAATCAAGTTGAGTTATGCAGGCAGTGTAGAGTGAAGATATACAAAATAAACAAGCAGCAACTCCAAGAACTTGACATTTTATCATTGAAAGCTTTTATTTTTTCATTGATTTGATGGAGTTTTTCTGATTTACCCTAGCTGAAAACGTGACCTTTATTCTTTAAAGCATTTGGTTAATTTCACTTACAGGAAATATTTTGGTAAATTGCAACTACAAGGTGGGAGTAAGGTCAAACAAGTAAGAACAAGAGTTTTCCACACTTCACTCCATAGTACACAATTAATTTTAAGGGTCTATGAGAACTGAATTATATTGTATCTGATAAAAGAGAGAAGTTCACCCCAAATCTTCACAGTTTTAGCTAAAAATGCAAATATTGGTACACCTGCCCACACACTAACAAGTCACTTGTTTCCCACTAGCTGACATTGATTAAAAGGAGTTTTTTGGTTGGTTCTGGTAAGATCGTTAGACAGCTTGAAGATCATAAATAACTCCAGTGTTTATAGGTAGACTTCACGCACAGACAACCTTTAAGTTTATTAGAGTTGATCCAATTTCTGTTGGCAGAACAAGTGTGTATCATATAAAGCACATATTTAAGTGTTTTTGCTAAATGCGGGACTAGTTAAGATACAGTGAAAAGAAATAAAGGCACTCAAACATGTTAGGCAAATTTTCACTCATTCTGAATTCTTTACTTCTACAGCCTTCAGCTCTAACAAAATCTAAAATTATTTATATACTTAACGCAATGAAAATAACCTGAAATTGTGTAAAGTATATATACACATATATGTGATATGTATATACACTGTTCAGTAAAATTAAGCTGGAGATTCTGTGACACAAAACTAGAAAACTGTAGAGTTGCAATTTTCACAGAAATATCCTGCTTCTGACATTTTACATATATACATTAAGATGGATAAGATTTTTATTATATAATTGCAGCATGGTAAGTAATAATGCTAGATTATTTGACCTTTCTTTTAACACATACCAGATTCTATAAAATTTTCCACTTAGCAGAAAGATGTGCTATTAAAAGAATAGAAGAATTTGGGTTTGTTACTCTCAAACAGTAAGATCTCCTGATTTCTCTACTTCACATTTTTTATGAAATCATAATGGGAAAATCTACGTAAAATGAAATAAAAGAAATTCTATTGCAATACCAACCTAGGAAGCAAATGGTGCAAACACAAAAAGCTGCAGAAATTTTGGGGGTTTTATTATGACTTGCTATGAAAACGTTCCCTTTTGTGTTGTTCTTAGACATATTAGGTGTGTCCAACAACAGAAAAAGCAGAACAGTAGAGATGTTGAGATTTCCATCCTGATTTTTGCCTATATACAAGTGCTACAGACACTTTTGCCTTCTCAAAACTGTAATGAAAGTTTGCAATGACTGTGTTCAGAGGTCTTCTTTCAGTTAAGATTTATCATCTCTTACTCACAACCCTCAAAATGTGCATGCAAAATAAACAGCATAATTATGACTGAAAGGAATGAAAGTTGGATTTATTTTTGGTTGAGGTGTGGTTGCTTCTTCAATATTAATGGCAATAATGCCACTCACAATGGAAAATATATATTCTGAAATTCATTCTTTTCTTTGTACCTGTTCTTCTTAGTGCTGAGAAAATGAATTATTATTAGCATGACGAGATAAAACCCAAGTTATCAGGACGTGGAACTTCAAATACACAAATGCAATTTGAATTACACAATTTAAATTGAATATTTCCATTTATAGTTGTTATATAAAGTATGAGATACTTATGGTGCGTTAAAAAATACTGCTTTCCATCTCAGTGTGTTTTATATTCTGCACCAATTACTGTTAAATTCAGACTACAAGCCCATTATCCATTGTCTATTCATCCACTCACAGCAAAGTTAAAATACTGGAGTGCTTTTAAGCAGCCACACAGTGTGTGAAGATAGGCTGCATCAGAATAGAGAAGACATATGGCTGCTTTTTATTATGATTGCATACAGTTACAGCAGCAACTTACTGCCAAACCTCATGAAGCAGCATAAAAACAGTGTTAAAATTAATCTGTGACCTTCATAGACATGTTGCTAAGATTCTCTGGTGTGGGGTTGGTGTGACTTTGTGACCCAGACCACTACCCTACAGAGGCCAGGATCTGCCTTACGACTCTGCTTTGCTCTCATTTCTCTCCTATACGCTCTGAATTTGCTCTGGGGTGATGCTGAGCAGCAGGTGATGTAACCAGCAACAAACAGCCAAAAATATAGGTGGAAGAGTTAAATGTCACAGAATAGACCAAGCACTGCACTTCAGAGCTAGATGTGGCTGCCCAAGCATCTCTGTTCAGAATCAAGTGACCTCACTTTGTCACCCCCAGTCTACGTATTGCTGCTGGTGAAGGTTTCACGCAGCAGAGAATGATGTTTCATATTCTGGGGCTCGATGGTTATAAAGTATTACTCCCACCACCTCTTCACAAACAAAAAGTGATCAGTTCCCAAAAACTGAGAACAGCCTCAAGCAGGGAAGAGGCAGGTACAAGAACACACGACATTATTTTAGAATCATAAAATCATTAAAGTTGGAAAAGTTCGAGTCCAGCCTGTGTCCAATCACCACCACACCACTGTATGAGCACTAAGTGCCATGTCCAGTCATTTCTGAGCCCGACCCTCACCTGGCTACACCCTCCTTTCAGGGAGTTGTAAAGAGAGAGAAGGTCCCCCCTGAGCCTCCTTTCCTCCAGGATGAGCCCCCCCAGCTCCCTTAGACACTCCTCATCACACTTTTGCTCCAGACCCTTCTCGAGCTCCACTGCCCTTCTCTGGACATGTTCCAGCACCTTAATATCCTTCCTGAATTGAGGGAGCCAGAATTGAACAGAGGATTCAACATGTGCCTTCAAGTCACCTCTAACAAGGCCCTCAAGTGCCCCGCACAAGGAAAAATCACTGCCCTGGTCCTGCTGCCACACTATTGCTGACACAGGCCAGGATGACATTGGGTACCTTAGCCACCTGAGCACACAGCTTTCTTCCTTCTTACAGAACCACTCATAAGATCTGAGTTCTGAATAGAAAGATTAGGCTATAACTCTGCATTTTCAGTATGGATTCCTGGTTGTTGCAGTATCTGGCATAGTCAAATTCTAAAAAAGTTATAATTTTGTTATTTAGATTGAAAAGTTTTAAGATGCAAGAAAGAAACTGAATGTAAAACATTTTGTATGTTACTGATGCCAGAGTGATTTTTTTCTTTTTACATATTTGTAACCTTCCCAGTACTTTTCCATACCCTTTTCTCCAGCTAGAAAGACCAAACACATTCCAGAGCTCCAAGCCCAGGGGGGTACAAGGTCCCCATCCTATCTTGATTCTTCCTGGGAACCAACATCTTCCAGACACATTTTCATAAACAGCTGGTACCAATGGTGGGAGGCTCCAGAGAAGGGGCTTGACCTGGGGGGAATTGCATCACCACATGTCCTCCTAATTGATGCTTTCTATCAACTGTGCTAGCTTCTGAAAACCTATAAAACTGTATTCACCCCCGTGGGGCTGGGCTTTTGTGGACATTCTTCCAATAACTGCCCCTAGAGCTCCAATAAAGATCCACTTTTGTATTACTTCCTATACTAAAATTATCTTGAGTTTCATTTCCAGGCTGAAAAAGGCAACATTACCACTGGGAAATCTGATGCACAAAAAAGAATTGCAGCTATGCAATCCTTCCTAAAAATGAAAGTTTAGTATGAAATATGCCCATAGGAAATCTTTAAAATATTCAGTTTGCTATCTGGAAAGTCAGTATTTATGTGGTCTTTGAAAAGCCATTGTCTTTATTGTGAGTTTAACATTTTTAAATGGAGATGAATTTGTGCACACCTCTCGCATAATTATGTGCTCCAGCAGGTCCCAAGTGTGCAGAATTCTGAATTCTAATTGGATGGCATTAATTATCCTCTGCCAGGAATACACAATATCCTAAAGGGTTTACCCAATCATTTAGTGTACTCACAAACCTAATTCTCGGGCTAGTAATCAAATCATTGCTATTACCAAGTCATCCAATATTCCATTTGTTAAGGCTTACTCATGGAGTTATCTATATATTGATAAAAGTGAAAATACTCCATGGTTGTACCTCAGATGAGGAAATACAGACCAGACAAACACAGGAGAAAGAATGGGACTATCACAGTCTGCTGATGGTGAATAAAATGTATCTGTGCATAGTCACAACCAGGAAACAAAATTACCCTAGGCGCAAAAATTTAAGGAAATGTAAAATGGGGTATGAGACTGAAAGTTAGAGGTTTCTAAGAATTATAAATTAAAGGAATAAGAGCTGCAAGGCATAGCAGGGGAATGGAGGGAGGATCTGATCCCTAAGCATGGATAATGAGATCAAAAAATCAATCCCATAAACTTGGTGATCCCTACTTAGCATTTGTATTAAAATTACATCCAGCCCTTCTAGGACAGCTATTACATTACTTAGACACCCTTGCCATTAGAAAGTTTGCCACACTGCCTAATTTGAGCTCAGTACTTGTCATATTGTTGTTGGCAAAATAGTTTCAGCTTAAGCAATTTTTTTCAATTATTTTATTGCAAATTAATATAAACTTGATTACTGACTTGGGTATGGGGCGGCGGTGGGTTGAGAAAGAAGGCCATTAAAATTTTCCCTTAGGGAAATACCTGACCTCTTCTGCAGCTCAGTCCAACTCTTCATTTCCAGGCTCCACATGCCCCACTGCCATCACGTTACACCCAGATACACTCCCAGTCCCCTTGGTAAGGTGACTCTCTAATGGTTTCTCATGCCTTTCATATATTATAAACTTGAGAGTGATGTTGGGGTTTTTTTACAAGTTTTTTATGAAGCCATTTACTGTAATCTCGAGCTCTTCCTCCACAGAACTGTTGTCAATTAATCCCTATCTTGATTCTGCCAACTATTTTGTTAGGAGTGCAATGTTAGTTTACATTTCATCTATTCTATTTCTCCAAACTGTCAACGTAATTCTAAAATGTCATTTTACAGTACTTGCAACCAATCCTGTGGTATTTCCAGGCAGTCTCCCCTATGACTCAGATCTTTCCTAGAAATGGTGACTAGTGTTGTGATGGCTTAAATTCTCAACTACGTTGATTCTGAAAATCACCACTACATATAATTTCTTTTTGTTTCTCTTCCCCTGAAGACCCAAGCATGTTGTTTGTTTGTTTGTTTGTTTGTTTGTTTGTTTGTTTGAAGTTCTATTCTTTCCATTATGTGCAGCAGAACACCCTTCTGATCATATACACTATGGCAAGAACTTGTGGAGTATCTTTGAAAGTATTTACTTCCAATTTGCAGTAAGGCATTGGTTAAAGAAGCACTAACAATCCAAAATGAGGACAATAAGAGTTAGAGTCCCCCCTTTTCCCAGCTGTCCCAGAGACTCCAGCCTCAGCCATACACCCTGTACACCCTCTCAGAGCCTGCACTCTATCAGAGGCCACTGCTTGTGTGTCATGCCTTGAAGACTTGGAACAAACGCAGATGTTCTGCTGAATAATTTTCAAGACAAAAGAGGAAAAAGAAACATTTTGGAAGCTTTCTTTTCCCTTGCTGAAAATGCTTATCTGGTTTTAAATAAAGAGAAAAAAATACCAGGAAAGGATATTCTTTGTGGCAATATTTCAAGACATAATTCCACTTACAAAATAAAGCTTTAAATTCAATGTATCCTTTTTCATACTGATAAGGAAGCCTTCCATAATCATAGGCCTATGCAGGAAAGAGTAATCAATATGAAATATTCCATAAACCCCTTATTGTATGATATCATTGTTCATCAGAAAACCCACTGGCTAAACTCCAAGCTAGGTAGAACAAGGCAATCAGTAAACTCTCCACATCCTTCTGCTGTGGAGAGCATCCCATTGCTGATGCTGTGCTCAGATTCCCTGCCAACCCGGGGGCTACCCTGACAGGGAATGTTGGTTTTTGTCTCTCTTACTCACACACATGCACACACACTCCTTTCAGATCCTCAACCAAACCACCTTTCTAATCATTCTTTTCTGAGTTAAATATCTTTGCAGAAATGCTTCCAGTCTGGCCTGATTTAAAGGGGTTTTTTGTGTTTTTGTTTTGTTTTTTGTTTTGGATTTTTTTTAAAAGGTGTTAAAGAGAAAAAAAAAATCTGAGGCTATATTTCAGTCTTGTGAAGTTTTTCCTCACTTGCTGATTTTCACAGTTATTTGTGTTTTAATGTAGTTTTCTCCAGGTCATATACAATGTATGCCATTTTGTTCTCAAAGAAACAGGTTTCTTAGTCTTATTAAAGAAGAGCTTACTGCACACTAAGTGTGTGCACTTCTAGGTGGAAGGAAGATAAAAATACTTTATTATCACGTTGTTAGCAGCATTTCATTTCTAACAGTTAGACCTTCATTTATGTCTGCTAATGTAATAAAATTAGCCCTGTAATTTTAGTTGCTTAATTTTTTATTAATGACAGTACAATTTCTTAGCCATGCTGTTCTTCGTTTAATGGAAAAAAACTTTTCTTTCTCTGTGAAAGCTAGCAAGTGAGAGATTTGATTTTTCCTACACTAAAAAGTTCTGTCTATTTCCTTTCAACCCACTGACAGCTGAAGTGAAAAGAGCTGACTGACAGCTGCCTACCAGCCTGTGCACACCCCTAACTACAGCTGCTCTGCAGGGTTATGCACATGCTTACACTCCCCTATGCAAGGTCTAAGATTGTGAGTTTTCTACTATATATAAATCAATATAATCTCTTTCAAGTTTGAAACTTTACAGCAGGCAATGTAAACCTTGAGACTGCCAAAAAGGGAAGTTCTCTGTCTTCTACTAACAGCAAAGAATTCAAAAGCAACTGAATAAAATTTGTGAAAATATTTTCCCTTTCTTCTATATGTGTCATTCATTTTTCTGACCATCTATTCTTTTGTCTCCTACCTTATATTTTGTTATTTCAGTCAACCCACATAACAAGACTACTTTTAGCACAGATTTGCAGATTGTAACTCCAGGCTGAGTTACAGACCACTGGGAAGAGATATCAGCTACATCAAAAAAAAGCTTCCCCCTCCTACTCCTGGCTGGGTCAGGGGAAAATACAACTGCTTTCCATTCTCAATTCACTTATTCTCTTGCTGGAGTAAAAGAAGGAAATGCTGTCTTCTCTACCCCACAAAACATGAGATGTGAAATTCCAAGAGGATGGAGGAAACAAGTGCTGGCATTATTAAAACAGAAGGAAAAAACAATAAGTTGCATCAAACAAGATGCTCTGAGGAACACACGCTGTGAAGAAGAAGTCTCACTACAGGTGGAAATGCTGATCCACCAGGTATGGTGCTTGCCTTAGGTCAAGTAGAACAGATCACCAGAAACTTCAGGAAATTAAGACAGTTAATTGAAGCTGAACTCTAGCAAATATTGTGTCCAAATAAGATTACTTGGGGTTTTCTGGGGTGGTAGAAGTTTTGCCCAGTTTTAACTGCAATTCTCTGAAAACTTAGCTTCAAGCAATATACAAACAAAGTGCAACAATGCATCAAACTCTCTAAAATATTATCATGTCTACTAACAATAGTAAAAAGCTTTTTGGGAAGAATTGCTTTGTCCTTGTTGGCTAACATTCATTCGCTTCCTCCATAAGGTTTTGATTTCAATTCACCTCTAACCTCAAAGGTATTCATCACTTCGATCCAAGCAGAAACAGTCATGCTCAAAGGCTTACTGTAGATTCCAATTGAGTTTCCTTCAATGCATAATGATTGTGAGAAACTAAGTCAAAGCTTTGTGAGGTTTAAAGGTTTTCATTTTATTATTAGAATGGTTTTATTTAGAGGTGATCTGCTATGAAGTGAGTGAACCGTAAGCAGTTTCATCTGGAAGGCATGAAACTATTTCTAATAATAAGTCCTTCACCTCACTTTTTAGTAGACATTATAATTTCAAAAGTATTCCTATTCCTCCTCTCTTATGTAAAAAGGCAAATTCACACAGGATCTTTTTTAAAACATTACTTTTTCCTTATTTTGTCCATCCCAGACTCAAATAATGTACTGATCACAAGTTTTACTTAGGAAATTATTGTTTCCTTTTATTTTCTTATCTATCAGTATAAATCTGTTATCCTCTATTAGCAAGCATCCAGCTATGAACTAAATGGATTTTTTATGTAGTTCCTCAAGGTAAATACCATTTTCTCTGGGCAAGTACTATCTTTACGGACTATGCTGCTGCTGGAAAGGATTTACGATGTGCAAGACTGCAATGTGCTATAAAATAATTCTAATAATGTAGGTACTTAATCTCTTTTAATGCCTTTTTTTTTTCTCCTGAACAAACCTTTGATTTTTTAAAATTTATTTATAAGGAGCCACAGAGATTTCCATGATTCACTCTAATATGTAAACACTTATTCCAGAAATTATTTATTAATTGGAAACTTGAAACAGTTTCTCTTAATAACACATGGTTTTATTTTGGAGAATAGCAAAAAAAAAAAAAACCCCAAGAACTGTATTTTGAGAATGACTCAAAAAGGTTGGTTGAAAGATGAGAAGATTCAGGAGACACAAGAATGACATGCACCAAAAACTGCTGCCAAAAGGAAAGAACATTGTGCTCATGTCTATGTCAAACAGACAAACTAATGAACTTAGACTACATCAAAAGATTTGGCTTGTGCAACAAACTTCTTACCAACATAAATAGCAGTACACTGAACTAGAGATCCTTGAAGACCACATATTTACCCTCACCAGAGGATTTTTAGAAAAGACCAGATAAATATCTGCCAGGAAAAACAGTTATAGTTGATACTGGTCTTAGCAGGGAAATGGACAAGACATCTGTCCTTCCAGCCTGACAGGTCCTCAAGGCCAAGAGTCAGCAGGAAAAAAAAAAGGAGGATTCCAATTAACTATCTGAAACCACACTACTTTTCATTTCCAGGCCTGGAACCACATGTGATTGAAAGGAAGAGCCACTTGATTTGACAGGCTCTTGTGTTGCTGCAGTACCTTTCACAGTACTTTCTAGCTCGTCAGCCTGACTTGCCTTTCCTGGGTTTGACAGCAGTAAGTTTCGAGGGAGAGAGGAAGTACTAGAAAAGTTATTATCCTATTTACAAACACCACTAGACCAGCTCAAGATGAAATATCACCAACCATCCATTCTCATTTATTTCTATTTAATAGATAGGGTGAAATCATTAGCAGCCATGACTTATTTTTCTCTAAACTGGAGACAAGGATGCTTAATTTTTTATAGCCTGAGCACTGCACAAAACATCAATAAAGACACAAAATTGTAAAGAGTGCAGAATTAGGCCAATCATGTAGAGTCTATTACACACCTCAGCAGGCATGTTCCCTTCAAAATATTTCTTGGCAAACAGTTTGCAGTTTTAAATCTTTAAATTAGAAAAATTGATTGACTATGATTTTACTAGATTGAAAAATCTTTAAAGCTACAGAAACACCAACAGATTACATTGAAACAGCAGAGAGCTTGCAGCACCGGGGATGCACAATAGAAATGCTCATGAAAAGGAAGAGAATATGTATATTTCAAATGCAAGAGCAGAGTTATTTTATCCAATAGTAAATGCAGAGCACAAAGAAATCAAATATAGCCACCTTTTCAGAGTGCAGATGAAGGCTATGAGATTAGCTCACCTCTTAGCACAAGACAAAGGCAGGGATAAACACAGCACCAATTTTTCTCCTATGACAGATCCATGAGTCTGTCCTCATGCTGCCAATAATTGTCGTCCCAATAGCTGTAAGGCCTTTACAAATGTCTTCTCTGAGAATGGAATCAAGACCAATTAGGGTAATCTATACATACATACATACATATACATATACATATACATATACATTAACATACTCAGTAATGTATGCTGTGAGAGATGTGGTTCTTCTCAGATTCCTTTGCAGAGGCTTCCACTGACTCAGTTTACATCCCTACTGTAACAGGCACCTCAGCTGCCTGGCTGCCATTGGCAACACAAGATCATGCTGGTTTATGTTTCCATAACTCCTCCAAAAACTGCCTTTCACAACTCCCAATGCATACAAAGGAAATAGCAAGGAAACAGATAGTTCTACTTACAGAGGTTGACAAAAAAAACCCAAAAATCAGAAGCTGGTAAAATCAATCTTATTTGAGAAATGATGAGCCCTTGGAGCTTAGAAGCATTCCCCAGCTAAAAGTATGGAAGATTTTGATGCACTATAATTTTACAATCACTCCTCTGTCTTTTCATAGGATGTTTACCAAAAAAATTGCAGTTAGAGATAAAATACAGCATAAGAAGTATAACAATGAAAAAAATAGTATGTATTTAATAACAAAGTTTTACATATCCTAAGGCAGTGCACTGCCTTGCACTTGTTTGCAAGGCAGTGTACACAAGTACCTTTAAACATGGGATTATTGTCCATCCATACCAGAGTGGAATAAAAAACATTTTAGCTACTGGATTTTTTAACTTTAAAATGTTTGATAAATTTTAAGTGTGCCTGAAGTCTCTGAATTTTTTAATTTATCCTCAGGATAATCATAACATTCTTTAATGTTTAAGTTGTTTGCTTTGTTTTAAAGCACAAGATTATTAAAAAGCACTGTAAAATGTAAGTCCACCTTGACACAGGGCAGTCTTGGAACTATACAGCTCAAGAGAGCCTCATGTCTGACTACGTTGTGGTTACCATTTTAATGAGAGATATTCAAAGCATAAAAATGCATTTCAATAATAGAAGTCAATAAAAAATTTAAATTCATTTTATCATTCCAACACAAATCTCAGTTCTTATCTCGTTAACACAGCTTTTTAACTGATGGCAGGACAGCAAAGAGAGAAACCTATATTCTTCAGGTACATGTGTTAGGCATACCAGGTGAGTCAACAGGCCTGACTATTTCAGCATCTCACAGTGAAGATACTGTCAAAGGGCATTTTGGGATCCTGTAAAGAAAAGGCATGACTACTTGCTGGGTATTCTATTAGTTTTATTTAAAACTCTAAAGTTTAATGTAGTACCTTTCAGCACAAGACATTCTATATTTTTCTGTTTGTATGTATAAATATTGCTATATTGATTTAAAAGCAGCTGATCTAGTTTCAAAACCTATGTCTGAAACAAGACACAGAGGACAAGTAAAAACATTTAAGAAAAATTATTAACAAAAGGAACAAGAAAAATCCACACCTTGGATCCCATTTCAAGATCTTACCATTTCAGATTAAATAGGTGTGCCAGTGCCCTTCAGTTCATCCTGAATGCCTCATGACTGAGCTTTTTGGCCATCTTTACGGCCTTTTGATTAATAAAATAAGATATATCACTTGCATTAAGTGCAATGAACTTAAAATATAATAGTATAACACAGAACTCAGGAACACTGGGTATCTACAGTAGCTTTATAACACTGCTTTATTATACAATATATTCCAGGTACAATAGCTATAAAGAGCTTCTAACCATCTCTACCCACTCCCATCAATTACCACATATCATCACACAAAGCAAAGATAATTGGCTTTAAAGCAATTTTGAATGAACTGCAAGGAGACAAACTGTCCCCCTGAAGAGGGATCAAAGCGCTTAGGATGTTGAGCTGGACACTGATTGCTTCCCCAGCTGGGAACAGAAGAGGCAGCCTGCAGGATCACAATTTCCTGGGAGGAGCCAGGGGCAGGACTTCCCCCAGTCATGATCCAGTTTTAAAGTTATTAGAAATACGTCCATCCGAATTAAGGTGCAAACGAGACCATATGCCAAAGCCAATAGCATGGGTTTTGTTTAATTGTAAATATGAGAGAAAGAGAGAGAAAAGAAGGAAGAGAAAATAAATAAATAGAAAAAAAGGTGGGTGGACAGAAAAGAGTGACAGAGACAGAATAAAGAAAATATCACCATTCTGGGGATCCCACCAGCATCCCAATGATCCTCTCCCACTGGTTGTCTTGGTGGTGAGGGTCTCCCAAAAGGCATAGAATCCGATGGATTAATATACACTCAAGCCAGGTGAGAAAGCCAGGGTACATCCCCTGCAGTGGGGGCAGCCTCCAGAACAGACTCTGGATCTGTTGCATCATTTGGCAACGTGTGCAGTCCTATGGTGCAAGGACTCAGCAATGAGTCTGGGGAGTGCTTTGGGGGTCTTTGATGGATTTTGACACCCCCTCAGCTGCCTCTCACATGAATGTCCCATGGATGTGGCCTGTGGGGTTTGGGGTTTCACAGCTTGGCCAGTTTGTGTAAGGGAGGATGGGTGTTCAGTGCCTCTGGCCAGAGGTTACACCACACACCTGAAACCTCCTCCTGCCCCCTCGTTTCGGGGGGAGTTTCTGTAAACTGGGCCTCTGGGGGCTGTGACCTTCCCCACCCCAAACCCAGGCAGGGATGATTCTCTGCTGCATTGGCTTTCTTGTGGATACATTCCTTTCCCTCAGCCTGAGATGACCAAACAATAGTGTCCCTTTTATCTTATCTAGGCAGCTTCACTCACAGTCTGAAGTTCAAGTTAAACATCTTCAAGGAGCGGTCTGTGGTTGTAACTTCTTTATACAGTTTTTGCTATAATGGGCAAAACTCTTTCATAACAGTGTTTAAGGTATGAACCATTTGAGTTCCTGATACCACCCTACCATAAAGAGCTTATCCATTCTATCATCTGGTGAGATAATTCTGGGCATTCTCCCCCTCGCATGAATGGCTGAATTAGCACAGGCCAGATAGGCATCCAGTAAAGGAGTGATCTCTGACACCAGAGAGATGGGATACAACAAACATCCCTGCTAACAAGGGGCAACTTGCCTTGAAAACAAGATGTGGGGAGATAAGCTGGAATTTCTGACTGACAGACACTTCACTTTATGAACTATAAAAGCTACACAAACTTTCAGGGAGGTAGAAGTTTCCTACACACACCCTAGAATCGTGTAGGGCTTTTCCTCAACATTGGGCGTATCTTTGTGGTTAGTGTTCGGAAATTGAGGGAAAGGACTCTATGTGTACTCCATCACCAATTCAGTGTTACACTGAAGTCAAGATACACTGAATCCTAATCTCTGCTATTTCTTCACTAGCTGTAATATAGGTACCTTTCATTGTGCCATATTTTTTATCTCCTAGTAATTCTTTTTGTTCTATCCTGTGTAGTACGCAGTCTGCTTAAAGTCTTATGTCTGTTAATCTTGTGTTTACTCAATAAATAATTCATTTTGTTATAGATCTGATTGGCCATTACTAAGAACTTGGGAGCAAGAACCATTTGGGGTGCAGGCTGCCTCAAACAGAGCTACTGCCAGAAATCTGAGCCAAAGGCAGCACTTGTCTAAGCTCTCATCTCCATTCGTAACAGAGCCAGACTACCAGGACAAGTAGGAAGAATAGGAAGGCAGCTAAAGTTTCATGTTAGAGGTGAATGCAAACACTGTCACCTGTGTGGCAGCTTTTCCTTACAAAGTTACCAAGGCTTTCTTTTTTTAAGGATCACTTTCAAGTAGAAAGTGTGAGACCAACATTTTTGTTCTGTTTTGCCACTACAGGAATTCATGTCACTAAATATCTAACAGGAGTATGAATTTGTATTATTTGAGGCTATATTGCCTTCAGGATGATAGAAAAGATCTGATTCCTTGAACGAGGTGCTTTAGATGTCACTTGAGTTCTGATGTTTTTGCTCTTCACAGGAACTGCTTGTTGCAACTCTTCAAGTTGGAGTAGTATACAGGATCAATTTGGATTTCCTTGCCATATCTTTCTCATTGCATCTCAAAGGATCTGTTTCCATATCACCTAAGCAAGGACAGAAAGGATGGAAGCTCTCTGTGGTACACTTGCCAGATAACTAAGTGTAGGCTGGGTACAAGAGATAAATTTCATCTCCTCTATTGAGCAAAAGCCAAAGAGTAAAATATGTGGCTGTTTTTCCTTCCTGTTGGACCACTACAAAAACACTGGGCAGTTTGTTTCCAAGTTGCAGGTCATAGCTTTGAATAATCAGGCACCAACAAATAGGGAGACAACCTAAACTGCCGTGTGACTAAGTAATTTTCATACAAATGGTATTTAAATATTTAGGGGTAGCTTCTTTGGCGACAAGCAAGACCCCTCACATGGAATACATCATAGAGACAAAGAAAGAAGCCCAGTCTGCAGGAACTCAGTCTGAGTAATGCAGACATTCATACCCACCCTGGTGAGATGCCCCATTCCTTAACTTGCAAGAGATGCTTAGATTAACCTCAATGAATAGATTCACAATTCCTTTTCTCTTCTCAAGATAATTGCAGTTAAAAAATTAAAAAAAAAAAAAAACAAAAAAACAAAAAAAACAGCAACAATAAAATTCTGCAAGACAGTGTTAGATTTGAGTGGCTTCATTCTTTTTATAGATATTCAAATGATACAGATTCACTGATTTTTAACATTTACTTTGGTTTGACTTAGAGAGATTGTTCTCACAGATCAATTCTTTCAACAGACCAATTATAATGAAATGTACTGCTTGGTCCACAGCCAGCATACTCTAGAATACATTTATTCTTTACTTCCATGTAATTTACTGCCCTGGACAGCCTTGTTCATCTGTAACTATTTTGCTTTGACGCAGAATAGAATTTTGTTTTGTTCTTAAAATAAACTTGTGTGCTTTCAATGGGATGAAATAGCATGTCACTTCTAAGCATCATGTTGCACTCAGTGGGCACTCAGAGACTGATCTGTATTACACCAGTCAGGATATACACAAAGTAGTAAAATTATTTAATACCATGCCTGGCATATTACCCCATACTGAGGTGTTTATTTTTACAAATAAGACTTTATAAATAGAAGCATTTACAGCACGTATTTGTTTTGTATTTACAAGAAAATGCTTCAAGCAAGCTGCCTTTTTTTTGAAAAGTCTATTATTTTTCCTATTAGGGATTGGGTGCTCACTCACACGTGATCACTGAAATATAGGGGTTTTTTTTATTTTCTGTTGCTGACTGAAAGTATCCATCTAGGTGGGAACTGGCTTAAAGGTCACTTGCCTCCATGTAATTACAGCTGGAAAAAAAGGGCAATCCAATCAAGATATTTTGTTCTTTAAATTGTGCTCTGCTGCCTTTGATGAGAGGGGACTGTCCTGATGCATAGCTCAACTCTAGAGATCTCTTCCTCTTGCTCTGCCTGACTGGCTGCTGGAAACCCAGCCCTGAGTCTCTCTGTTGCCTGACCTGAATTCCAACAGTGCCTGAGTCAAGTCTTCCATACTGCCTTAGCCCCTCTAAGGGCCAGAGCAAACCTTTGGAAAATTATGGCTGCCGAGATGTCTTCCAAGCTGAAAACTTTTGAAAGTGCATCTAAAAAAATCGACATAATGTTTATTGCAATGTTATCACCCCTTCATGGTTTCGTGCTTTAGATGTATTGCATAACCTTTCAATTCACCTAAAATCTGGCATGAGGTCACAAGGATCACTATTGAGAAATAACTGATTTGATTTTATTTGTACCAAAACCACCTGGAAAACTGGATAAGTGCCTCACCTTCCTGAAATTCAGTTAGCATAATTCAAGAACACAAAAAAGACAAAATTAACTACATGAAAAGAGGGCTTATTAATTGTCCTCACATATAATTAGACCTGCTTAGATCTAGTCTAGCAAAGTGTCCATTGATAAATTTCAAAAAGTGATCTTTGCAAGATTTAACTTGCAAATTACATATAACTCTATAACTGTGGCTGTTCCTACTACTAAGGTAAGGGAATACTTGATGTAACAGGATGGTACCATGGGATGGTGGTGAGAATAACTACTGCAGATCTAATTTATAAAGAGAAAATGTTGTTTGCCAGTAATCTGCCATTTCAAACTGTAGTCTTGACTCTAGTTCTCTCTTTTAAAGAGATGCTGTCTTGAGTGGAATATGCTCTGGAGTCTGCAGAGGGTGAGCTTGCATTTTGCTCTTTTCTCCCAGAGCAGGAAAGCAAGTGAGCATGGAAAGATCCCAGAAAAGAAAGTAGTCCTGCACTGAGGGTACAATCTTCCATTTGATTCAATTTCTGCACAGGCACCTCTAGACTCTCCCTCTAAATAGAGTAGGTGTGTCTCACATTATCAGAGTTTCAGAGCAGTGTCCTCTGACACATATCCTTCTCAAGGCCTACAAAAGAAGTCATTTCTTACCAAACTTCTGCATTTTGCAAAGGGAATGTGGGCTGATAATTGAAAAAAAAACCAGCTCATTGTAAAGTGGAAGGAGAAAGAATGATTGTGGGAGAAGCAGATTGGGCAGACATTTCCTCAGATGTCTCAGACACGGAGCTTGACTGTGCTTGTGCCTGTCCATCTTTCCTCAATGCTACTCCTCGGTTGTCACTTCCCAGTTGCTGACAGCAGCAACGCAACAAAGCTTTAAAAACATCAGTCTTCTACAGGTGCAGAGCCACCTTTTCCCAGTGCTTTTATGCTTGGAAAGCTTTTGCTAATCTTTAAAATTATTTAGCTAGAAAAGAATCTTGCAGAGAAATGCATAACCCCCTTATACTTTCTGCTTAAAATACAGTCAGATTTTAATGCTATTTTTACCATTTTTTGTATTAGCTGAACTCTGACAAAAAATCTAATCAATTTTGGCTTCTGTGGTCAATAGTAAGTTTGCAACGTGGTTTGGAAGAATTGCAGGTACCAAAAAGGAAAATGCACTCCTGCATTATCTTGGAAATTCTTCAAACCTGATGACCACCCTCCTTTATTTCCATGATATGTGGGGTTCAAGTGCTTGCATTACAACCTACTGTCCCCGTTTGCTTCTCAGAATGGCAAGAGACCAAAATTTGATTCTAAAAATAAGCATTGGAAATACATGCTCCCTGAGACTCTCCCAATAATATAGAATTTTTAAAAAGTTTTTCAGTGTAGTCATATTATGTAGTCACCATGCTGATGCCATACTTTTTACTTTTAGAAGAAAGCCTAAGAAACATCCATTTGGAAGACAAATAAATCCTCACAGATATTATTCGTAACCCACTGCACAGTGAGAATTTTATATAAAAGGTGATATGTGCTTGATCTCATAATATCTATTTTTTCTTTCAAGCTTTCTACTATGTACTTAATGAGGAGGTTCTTCCTGTTACTATCAATGGAAGAATGGATGGATTTGAATATCACTTCCACACAGCTTAAAATTCATTCAAGATCAAGCAGGAGTACAACTGTTCATAAAGAAAAATATTTATTATGCTGATTCCAAGAAGACTTTCTATTATTGCCATATGAGAGCTGTCTGCAAATGATAGAGATCCCAATTGAATGAATTGTAACAGCAGGAAGAACCATTAAAAGAACGAACAAAACAAAGGCAACGAGTCATGAGGTTAAAGCTAAATGTAATTTTAATTGTTTTGCTGAATTGAATTCTAAGGTCTATTGCACAGTCTTCACCTAAAGACAGAATTTTCTTTTCAAATATTCATCAGCCTTATTTAAATTAAACCTTTAGTATTCCAGAAGCTTTCAAGAATGACTCACATCTCAAGTAAAATGTACTGATGAAAATTGAAGATAGCAGTCTCATGTCATTAAAGAGATTAAAATGGCAGCATTCACATAAGAAAAATAAAATTAATTTCATTTTCAACAAACAATTAATGCTTGGACATACAAATGTTCATTAATTTAATTTATTTGCCAGCTGGTGTCTTAAAGGGTAATGTTACACAAGATGTTTGCATCTTACAGGAAACCAAATGCAGATCCCTAAAAAGACAGAAGCTGTGTGTTAAGTTAGGTTCAGAAAAAAACTAGTATCTAGAGTTTCAAAGTTGAAGACTTTCTTTTTAACTGTCACAGGTTTTTCATGGCTTTATTATTTCATAAATCAATTATGAATGTGGCATTAATACAGTTGTTCCTTATACAACAAAAAATAAGAAACCCAACAAAATGTTACAAAGTAGATTGGGGTATAATACAAAATTTTGCTAAACTTCATTAAAATTTTGCATTTTAAGTATAGTATATCTTACCAACAGTATTGCAATAATTATTGACACTAAATACTTGTAAATATTTGCACTAGGACAACGTATGCCATGTGCCACTATAGCCTGTGCCCACTAAACACTGACTTCAGAGTGAAAAAGTGATAGATGTGGCAGATTATACATGGAGAAACAACACAGCTGCTAAAACAAAAGATGGGCTTTTTTGAGCTATATTTTAACTTTTTTTAAAATGCTATTTTCTATTTTTCCCTTTATTGTTTAAAGGAGCATTGTCAATATAAAGCTAAAAAATGCATTTCTCTACCTCAGTTCCTGTAACAACACTGTAAACTACAAAATATAACAACAACAGAGACACCTCTTTGCCTATCTTTATGTTTGCATCTGGGGACAGAGCAAGAGGAGAGTGGGTTATTTCTCCTCTTTTAGTTTAAGTGAAATGTCATTTTTTTATGTGCTTGAATCCAGTCAAGAAACCAAGGAAATAAGAATTCAATCTGATGAAGTGCCAAACACCCTCAAATCCCATTAAAGTTTGAGGACAAAATCCCAGCTAAGTAGAAGCAAATGGGAAAAAAAATCACATGGGCAGGAAATTGCCCATCATTATTGTTTATTTACCATGGATTATGTTGAGCTATGATTAGAGGAGTGGATTTTCTCAGAATGATACAGCAATACAGGCTGCCAGGAGACTCAACAAAGACTCACACCTGCATGAATTCTGAAAAGTTGGAGTTTTCAACCTTCCACTCCATGTCTTGGCTTCATTTCAAGAGTGTAATTTTAAAATGACAATTAATTATTGATTCAAAAAAGATACTAGTGACCATAAGGTGTCTTGAGGTGTTTATTTGACCAATGAAGAAATGCCAGATGAAATAAAATAATTGCATGATAACAGCAAAAATATACCTTCAGTATGTCTTCAGCAGTATTTCTAAATATTTCTAAATTTATTTTTAAATTGGTTCATGTGTAGCAAGGCAGATGTCCATTCTTTTTCTGGTACTGAGTGTGGAGAACACAAGAGAGGCCTTTCATTGCTGTCCAAGAGTCAACCAAGAGTTGTGTCATGGTATACATGTCTGGGAAAAACACACATTCTTATAAGACCTCTTAAATAAAAAAGCAACATGCAAGGTTAGCAGAAATAAAAGAATTAAACTGATGACAGCTGGCCATTACTGCATTATGTGGTGTGTTCCTATTCCTTCGCTCTCTCCCATAAATCATCACTGGTGACTAAATTATTTGGTTGTGCCAACACTGAGAGGGGACATGGCTTTTTAGCACAGGAAGATCTGTCCTGTTATTTAATGATTACCAATGCCTTGTTAAAAAGCCCTAGAAACCAAAATATTCTGTATGATGTATTTGAATTTCATAATATACTTCTCTCTTTTCTCAGCTGAAGGCATCTAAGAAGGTTTAGATGGCAGTGTTGCTCTGAAACATTGGACGTTCCTTTGTCAAACTCTAGGATAACCCTGAGCCAAAAAGTGTATTAAAAAATTATTTGCTATTCTGACACGCTATAGGTCCTGCAATACCAAGGGGTCAAAGAAGTCTTGGAGACTAAAAACCAGAGATACAAACAACTGTCTTTTATTTATGCTTTGAGAAAGCAAAGTACACCTAAAATCAATGTACAGCATTCTTTATCTTCTGCAATGGCCTGAATTTGTACTTCATATTAGAATATATTACAAGGAGAGAGGGAAAGATTTCGAGCTCTCATTTAGCAATTGAACTCAGCAATCCAATAAAAAAAAGGTAAGTTTTTTTTCACATGCCGTTTTATTTTTTAAAAATGCACAGTTGCTACTGGAAAAATATAATGGGAGAAGTAAAACTGCACTGACAGAGGATCTGACATAGTCCTTTGTTCTGAAGTACTCTCAGGAGGAGCCTCCTTTCTGCAACAGTTTAATGAAAATTGGCTTCTAATTTAGCTGACGTAGGAGCTGGGAATTAAACAGTGGGAATACTGGCCTTTGATTTCTTTCTCTTTCACATGCAATAGTGGATACCTGTGGAAAAATGGCCCTGACATTTTCAGTGAAGGCTGGGTTCTCATATCACTTCTAAATGTTCCATGATCAGGGATTCTGGAGAGAGTCAGAAACAGCGAATCAGCAGAGTTGTAGGCTGAGTAAAAATTCACCTCTTGAACCATACCTGTTTGTGACACACCTGATCAAGCAGGAGTAGATGAGCCTAAGACGTGTTCTAGAGACTGCTGACATGCTGAGAAAAATAGGCAAGTTTTGCCCCAGGAAATGCCCAGGACCCAGAATACTCTCACAATTTTTTTCTCGTTACAACATCTTGGAAGGTTTCAAATTAATGTTTTAAGTATTTCAAAGGTTCTATGACTGAAATATTTTCTCACAACTGCATTTTTTTTCAGTACTGAGGAAAAAGAGGATTTAGTTTCCTGAAGGTTTAACTTCACTGCCAGATAAAAACAAATGTTTTCATCCCTCAAAAACTAAGATTGATTCTGAAGGAACATGAACTGGTATGTTTTGCTGTATTTTACTTTCAGAGGCAGACAGCAAAAGTTGAAGGGATAGATGATGAAAGGGTGTGAGAACACACACATGCAGATTGCACATGATGCACTTCGGAACTTGCTTTATCTGAGTAGAACGAAATTGGACATTCCATAAAAATTATAGTTCAAAGATATTCTCTTTACAATTCTTTTGTTTAATATCCCTCCAAGTATACTGGAAAAAAAGACACTGGAAGCTACATGCAACTCAGCCATTTTCTTCTAACATCTGCTTGCTGTTCACATTTTATGTCAGAAACAACCACAGGTGATAAGTGTCCTGTGAAATGTGACCATGCTTCCTTCTGGTTGTAACTATGGTTTCAAGGGAATTGGTGGCCAGTAGGACAAGCAGCCCATTTTATTTTGTCTTTAAGAATGTACATACAGAGTCAGATTTATAATTACAACTGAAAGCAAAAATTTTCATTATTTCTAAATCTTCTATAGCAGATTGGCTATGCAAAGCTTCTCTTTTGTTCCTGTACCTTATTGCTTGGCCATCATTTTTGCTCAATCTGCCTTTTACTTCATTTTACTGCAGCCTGTTGCAGAAGGTCATTTATTAGGTAATCACTTTTCTATTGAAAAGCCTAATTACTCCATGTTTATCAGAAAGAGGAAATAGTACTACATTTGAATACTGAATGGGCTGCCAACTACTTTCCAGATGAGGGATATGAAAAATTCAGAGGCTTTACTTATTGCCAGTTAAATGAAAATAGCTAAATGAACCTACACATTTAGGGTTAAAAACAGGCAACTACTCTGATGCAAAAGGATGCAAAAGCATGGGGTTTACAGCTCTTACAACTTTAATACCAAAGTAAATACATTTAATAATTTATTACTCTGCAGTACTTTCTGCATGGACTACTAATGCCCTCTACTGGTGCTTCACACACATAGTCTGAATTTTTGGGTTAATAAAAATGGCTCAGGACTCATTTTTTGTTCTCTTCCAGAGAATGAAAAAAAATTTAGCCATGACTGAGTTTCTCTATAGTTCACACCCACCAAACATGTATCTGCAGGAAAGGAGCTTTTGTCTGGGGTTTTATCTCCAAGATACATTCTGTAAGTGCTGTTTGCTTTTCCAAATTCACAACTGCCTTGGGAATTACTGACTACAAAAAACTCATGCACTGATAACCTTTTTTTAAACTTTTTTTTAAACCTTTGTCAATATTTGAAAGGAAAAACATTCCAATTTTCATGAAAAATTACATGGGAACAAGCAGCAGGATGGTTACAAGTAAAGAGTTGTTTATAGCTTAATGGTCTCATGGAGATTTTTATGACATCTGGTCTTGAGCTGCCTTAGACCGAGAGGCCACCACTATCAGTTTGTGTGACATTTGCCTTGATTTGTTCACATATTCTAAAAATTTGTGCTGTATATCATACAATTCTCTTGCTGCTGCACCTAATCTTTTTCTTGAGAGATAGTTTAATGAAAAATAAATTTTGAAAATGCTTGCTCTCCCAGCTCCCCAAGGAAATGAAGCGCACACAATCATGTAATTTTTGGTCCTCAGACCCATATCTCTCAGAGGCCTTTGAAGCCACTGATCAATTTTCAAACTGACACAGGAACAGAGGCTCAAGGACCTCAAAAGATTGTAAGTAGCAGAGAGTGGGCTCCCAAAGGCAGACAGCTGTCTCCCACCTCTTCACACACTTAGATGGAAAATCAGCAGCCACAGGCTGGCTGGCCAGGCAACCTGCCAGTGCCACAGAGTCACCCACCGTGCCCACATAACGGGAAGCTGGGAATACTATCGGTCAGGGAGTGGAGCAGGACACAAATCACAGAAAAATAGAAAGCCATACTCCTCTAGTTCCATGTCCCATAAAGCAGTGTGCTTTAAGATTACTGCCAGTTGCCTGGTAAAATCTACCAGGTGACCATCATAGACATGAACCTTCCTTGCCTGCATTTGCTCATGGATGAAACTGTCTCCTCTACATGATCCTTACTTCACTCCCAGGAAGAGCTGTTTTCTCTTACCCGGCAGCTGAGCTGCCCATGAGAGTTCTTTCAAAGCTTTCTCATGTGAAATGATCAAAGCTAGGTCAAACATTTTAAAATAACTGATCTTTGCTGATTTTGCTGCGTTTGTTCAGATTGAACTCAGTCCAACATGAATAAATCCTTGTATGTTCCAGCTGGACACGTTCTGAAACACCAAAGTCAGTCTACTCATGAGAGAAGGATGGGAGCTGGACCCAGGCTCAGGGAAACACTGAATGAGGCCAAACACACCAGAGCCTTGCTGAGTGCTGGCATTGATAAGGGAAATGAGGCACTACAGGTCAGTGCAGAACTGTCTGGAGAGAGCAATTAGAGAGGGGAGCAGCCACCGGAATGTTTCGCTGTGGGGTTCTGAGCTGTAGGATCCAGGCTAGGAACACCCAAACACCATCAAGTGTTCAGAGACCTTTTTGAATCATGTGTCTCCAATAACCAACCAGATATCCAAAGTCCGCTGATATCCAAAGATCCACTGAGCTAATACAGTTGCTTTTTCTGCAAAGATATTATTATGTAAATCTTTAAATGAGCCACTCCTTTAGAAACAAATGTCTCTTTTAGGAATTATATCTACACAAATAACGGAAGCAAGTATTACAAATTGCAAAGACTGGATATGTATAAATACTTTCTGCACGCTGCAGGTAACCTGGCAGAGGAGGCATATATCTACAGTGCTCAAAATGCCATTTATAGGAACATATTTTTTTAGGTAATTCTTTTTCTATGTAAAAGCCTAATTACTCAGTGGTTATTAGACAAGGAAAATAGAGTTCCATTTAAATTTAGAACTGAAGTCCAAGCCAAATTCCAGGGAGGAAAAGAAACATTTTACAGATGGTGACTTACAATCTAACTGCACAGTTAGGTAATACAAATGTCCCGGAAGATGAGAGAAAAGCACAATGTTATGATTAAAGTCACCCAAATGAGAATTAAGAAATCTGAACCTGTCTTCAGACAAGACAGATTTGACACAGCTGTGGAGAGACATTACATAGCTACATGAGAAAATGTATTCTTAAATTAACATACACTTATTTAGGTGTGACAAACAACTTATATGAGGCAATATTTTCCACAAAAGCTGGGCATTCAGAATGACATATCATACAAATGAAGTTTCTAGCAATAGAAGTACCACTAATATTAACATAATTGGACAATTCTGGCAGCCACAGCCAAGCAATGTGTTTAGGTATCAGTTAGTTTAAAAAAAACCTTATGGATAATCCTTTCAAAAACTCTAACCTATTTTTAAGCCAGAGTTCTTAGAAAAGTCATCAACTTTTTCAAAGTTATTAAGGTGATCAGTGTTGCAGATGAATGCTTGATAGGAATTTTTTGATGGATAAACAGGTAGGTGCTTAGTTCCCACAGATGTCAACAAATCTGCTTTTATGTGCTAGGTTGCCTGAGTTTCAGTGGTGTTGATCAGATTCCAGCCTCCGTAAACACACCAGTAGTTTTTGAAAACAGGACAGTCAAGTACTTTTAACACTTCTGTTTTTCTCCTTGGGCTGTCTCTCTGCTCTCTCATCTGTCATTTGGTTCACCCTCACTGATGCTATTCTAGTGCAGAACTATATATAATTTTTGTGATCTACTCTGCCTCAGCCTTTTATTTAACCATTTCTTCCTTCTCTTCCTAACCCTGCCACCTGTTACTCATTGCAGAAAAATATGCTCTGGTAGGGATTGTTCTAATTTTGATTGTTAGTTTGTTTCTTATTTAATCACTGTCAAATTCTGTCAGTTTTCTACAGAATCAGAGTGAAATTCTCTGGAAGATAATCTGGATGTAATATTTAATTCCTTAACCTGAAAAACCAAAGTGTCATGGATAAACACAACACTCTTGTCTTCATAAGAGACCAGATCTGCCCTTTCTGCCATGTCATCCCAGCTTCCCTGTTTAGTCCTCTGCATTCATGGATGAAAGAATTTCAGACAGGATAGCACAACTGGGATGAAATTAATTCAAGGCTCTCAGTGTTGTGCTATTCAAGGGCAAGGGAGCGAAAGGTGAGGAGAAGGTATGGACTCTATTTCTAAACACCAGATTGAAACTACCTCCTTTTGCACAAGAATAAATTTCTCTGCAAATTCTTACTCTATACTTTGACAACTGAAGTTGCATTTCTGGCTGCCTTGCACAAAACATCAGAGAAAAGAATAATAGAATCACCTGTCCAAGCTCCTGTCCATAGCAGTTGATCTCGAGGACCATGTTGTTCAGGGTTTCCTCCTTGAGAATTTGCAGGATGGAGCCTGCAAAACTTCATTGGGCAACCTGCTTCATTGTTTGGCTGTCCTCACGGAGAGATGTTTTTCCCTCTATCTGTTATAAACCTCCCCTCTTCGTTCCCATTGTCTCCTTCTTGTCCTTCCACACATGGCTGCAAAAAGCCTGGCTGTGTCCTCCTGATGGTTCACCCTCTGTCTCTTCTCGAAGCTGGTTCCTGTTTAGCTTCCAGCAAGCTCAGGTCCTTTTCCACAGAGCTGGTCCTCAGACAGTCAGTGGCACTGCAGAGGGTTATCCCATCTCTGGTATATATTTTGCTTCTGCTCTTGTGGAAATTCCCATTGGCACATTCCTGCAGTGTGGAAGGCTCATTTTAAAAGGTCACTCTGGTTTTTGAGGATTTGGATAGCATCCTGGAAGCTGCTATGATCCACTAACCTGACAAGTGCACATGGCATTGATAAAGCCATTAAATGGGACAGATCTGTCAGGATCTCCACTCACAGCCAGTCTCAAGGTACAGTATGACCCCGTAAGTGCTGCCTTAAGGCCAACAGTCTATTGGTTTCTCACCTCTTCAGTAGTGAGCTCATCTAGCTTGTCACATCCCAACCTGGATAAAAGATGCCATGAGAAGCAAAATATCAAGACAGATGACATCTGCTACTCAGCCATCCTCCTCAGAGCTCATCGCTGTTAAGTTACTTGTGCATAATCTAACCTTGGTAAGTACTAATCAGCTTCTTCCATGCATGTTTTCCTTGAAGAATTTTGACTAACAGCATGGCTGAGGGGAGAAAAACACAGGCAAAAAAAAAAAAATAGTTCAACTAGATTGCAATATTTGTTTCCTTAAAGTGACTCAATAATAATAACTTTAAAAATCTTTCAAAAAAAGGAAAATACAGACTTTCTATCCATGAAAAAAAAAGATCAGGTTTTAAATTATCACATGTCCTGCAGGATATTCTGGCAGAATCACATGCCACAGGAAAATTGTTGACCCATAGTGGATCTTTGCCATTGACAAAATTAGTTTATGCTATTGTCAGTAAAAGCACATACTGTCACACATGAAGTAAAGCCAATGTTAGGGGTCTTTTCCAACTTTTTTCAAGAGAATTTGAAACATTTCTAATTCCTAAACGTAATCCCTGCTCCTGTAACCTAGACTGGCATGTAACAAACCATGCATGTATGTCAGCATCCAACCCAGTTGGAGCAAAGCAGACTGGGTGTCAAGGAGCAGGGAATGCTGATGGCAGAATATATTACTTGAAAAGTATGTGGTAACATTTCTTGACATAAATACCATTAGTCTTTAATTTTCATTAGCAATGTTCACATACTTTTACTAATAATCCACAGAAATGGACTCTTCTGGGAAGCAGAGAAGTACTTTTAGTTCTTTATTGCACAGAAAATACCATGTTTAAAATGTGTGTCAGTGAGGGGGTCAGGAATGTTTAAACAGATAAGTTTTCAGCACGAGGAGGTGCTGTTGACACTCAAATCTTTAGCACAGATCCAGTCATGCATCAAGACACAGACCGACATATTTGCCAAAAAATTCTGAGATGAGCATTATTCCCCACCTTCCAGGATGAAATCCTGGCTCTGTGCAAGGGAACTTGTGCTATGTTATAAAGTTCATAACTCTGAAGAACAGACAAAGGTCTGTACTACATTGTGCACAAATGTGGTTCTGTAAGACCTTAATTATCAGAATTCACCTACAAGTTTCCAGTATTCATGACTGGCACTCAAAATGTCTGTGGGTAGCATTGCTTGGACTAGTATTAATAGCCTAACAAGAACTACAAGAGCAAGAAGCCTAAGAATTAAACAGATTAAACACTGGTAGGAAATATCCTATCACAGATTTGCATTAATTTGATTCACTTTCAGAGTATTTGAAAAATCAATTCATTATGGTGTAAACACAGAGCTTCCAGGCAACCCAGATTTCATAAATATAAATATGTTGAATCAAAACATCTGTTCTTCAAATCGGGTGGCTCTTCTAAGCAGGTTGGTGATAGTGTCACATAATGGTTATAAAAAGCAGTAGGTAGTGCAAATTTTCAGATCTCTATGTCTGAAAACCCCATTCTCTTGTTTAGAACAATTATGAGAAAAACACATGACTTTCAGATGTGAAGGGCAAATATAATTCCCAATATCTTTGGCATACTAATATACAAAGATATTGGCCCAACAGATACATGACAGCAAAAATAAATATTTAAAATGAATGAAGGATGACTGTGATAAGCCATAGGACATCATTATCAATATATACTGCAAGGGGTAAGTAAATTCTCATTTTTACAGAGGGAATATGAAAAAAAGAAAAATTAATATTTTCTATAGGAAACATTGACATTGTACTTTTCTCAGATTCCTGTTCCTCTCCAAAAATGGATGTCTTACTCAGAATAGTCTTCCAGTGCTGGTTCCCAATCTCCCATCAAGAAAAGTGAAGGCAGTTACACTACAGGAGCTCCTAGACACTGCTCTCCTCAGGAGATGCAGTTAAGAGCACAACTTCTTGAAGTAAATGGCCTCTAGAAAAAAAGGATTCATTAGCTTTTCAGTATTTGGTTTGTCCATGTTTGGGTTTTTTTAATTAAATGTTTGTAGTTTTTTAAGAAACATGCACTTTAAAATTAGTATTTATATCATTTAGTCACTTTTTCAACTAGAAAAACACAGTTGACATTATAAAGTTTCTATTTGCTCCAGTCTTTTGATCATACCACTGTGAAAAGGGTTTGAATGCAGCATTAGGGAACAAAGGCATACAATCTCCTTGTGATGGTATGCAGAAATCTCTTTGTTTGCAAGAAAACAACCTTTCCTATACGCTCCATTTAGGCGGACTAGGCAAGGATTGGTTGCATGCTTGTCAATCACATGCCATCCCATCCAATCACCAGGCAGTGTCCACTCGCTGACCAATCACTGCCTCACGCAGGAGGCATCCTTTCAAGAGCAGCAGTACAGGATTTCTTTACAGTAAGGCTCTTCTATGTCTCCCACGTTTGAAAAAGGGAATCTTTATGTTCCCTTCATCTGTCAGCTTCACAAATTAAGCCTTTCCACCCAAGGAGACAGCAATTATTTTTATTTTAAAATGCCAAAGAGTAGGGTAGTGGAGTGTCTCTTCCACCTGTACATTGGCATTCTGTCCTTCCCTTGCTCTGTCTTGCAGAACATGAGCAAATAAAGTCCAGAAAAACTTGATTGAACACACTAGGATTCACAGTGCAATCCCACCTACAGAGATTGAGCTCTTCCCTTCTCACAGGAAATTTCCCACTGGAATTTCCAGCTGAAGAAGGCAGCCTGTTCTACACACCAAAAATTACATTAAAGGGGGAAACAGTGCTTCAGATCAGCACCTTTAGGATTTATATAGTCAAATAATTTTGGACAGCCAATTTATTGGAAAGCAAATCTATCCTCAAAACACCTCACTGTGTTCAAGACACATTATTGCCATTCAGCGAGGGACAGTTGTGGTTTTTGACATATCTGATGTCATCCACTGAGACCTGGGCAAATCAGAGCATTCTCTAAGAGAGGGGGAAATAATTGAAAAGAGAAAGACAGTGTTTGCCCTTGTTCTCACTCCCCCAGATCCTGATGACTTTCCACAGCTGAGGGACAGCAGTTTTTTCTGCCCACTGTGTGTCTTGTCTCATGCAGCTCAGTTGTTCATGATAGATTAGATCACATCTGATCAAGAATGTTCTTCTTTTTAGCAAAACTTGACCATTCAAATCAAGAGTATATGGAAGGACTTTTGGATGACACATTAACAAATGTTATGGCTGAATCATTCAAGGGCTGTAGTTATTTCTGAACTTGTGCCTAAAAGTGTAGTAATCTATTTGACACTACCAGAAAATAGCTTTTTCTCTTTCTTGTATTTTTTTATCCTTTACTAAAGTATTTATTATAATTTTCAACCTTATTGCAGAAAATTCTGACACCTCTAGTATTTGAAGGACTAACACTAAAAAAGTTTGCCAATTTTTGCAGAATGTCTTTATAAAGAGACCATAATTCATTTTAAACAGGAATCTCAACATTAAATTTTAATTTAGTTCATCCAATTTCATTTGAAAGTGACATTCTCTGGAGAGAAAACTTTCTTACCTGTTTCTGAGATTGAATGTTCACAGCTGAACTTTCTAGTTGTGGTACTTCCATCATTCACCATTTTATCATGCATTTTGAGATACTTGTTTTTTGGGATCTGAAATCACAAGGGTTTGACAATCTTATTTTAATTTTCAAAAGTGTAATTTTTCACCTGCTACCACTCTTCCAGAAAGTTGGAAATAAGAAAACAAAGTACTTAAATTAAAAAAAAAAAAAAAAAAAAAAACCCTAAAAAAATTAAAGGAGAACTTGAATTATTTTTTTTTAAATTTCATTTTAAAACCAATTTCTTTACAGAGTACAAAAGTGATGGCATGGGGCTGGCCAGGTGAAACCCTTATGCATTCATCTGATTTTATGATACAGAATTTTCTGAATTTGCAAGAGAATATTTACAGTGTTGACCTTGCAGAAGTTCTGAAGAAGACAGTAGGACATCTAAGTGTAAACAGGCATTTTTGTGTTATGTTAGGGTGAAAATTTCCAGCCCACTGGCTTTGCAATCTTGCCCTGGACACTTTTAAGCCAATGTTCCCATGTCCTGCGGTCACACAGAGACATCTGGAAAGGGATGAACACAGGATAAGGATCTAAAGGAGCTTTAAAGTATTTGCCATTCTAAGTTGTTAATCCCATTAGATTCTACAAGGAAAACTCACATCTGGAAAACAAACTCTGTTACAAAGATCGAAGTCTCAGACTAGCACAGCTAAACACTGGAACAATGTAAATAATAGCAATTTAATGATAACAAGAGTGCACTGACAGAAAACTGTCTGTTACAGGAAAGAAGGAGCAATACCTGTGACAATGCCCAATATTATAAAAATGAAAATCATAGGATTAGATACTTGCTTTGCCTGACTTCATACTTCCAGAAATAAACTAATGGAGCAGCTGCCACACTGCTGAAGCTAGACCATTATCCTTTTTAAAATAATACCATGCTTTTTACCGTGTATATGTAGGCAAAAATATATGAATATGCTTAAATATGGGAAATTATTTCAAGAGCATTAAAAGTCTCATTTTTCTTAGATGTGTATTGGATGAATTCACTTAAATAAATTAATGCAATCCTGAGGTACTTGCAGACCGAAGAAAGAGGCAGCCTGGTTTGGGGAAAAAAATGGTTTTTTAACTTAATGTAGACTTTCAATCATGATATTTCTCACACAGGATAGAGAAGACAGTCAGAAACATGAATGAGATACAGAGGTTTAAAAATATTTTTTTTCTACAGAGTTAAATAACAATGTCTATTTCTTCACTGAAGATGGAAAGTGGAATTTTGAGCAGAAAGCATGTTTCAAGATCTAATGAGGTTTTGAGGAATAGCAGCATCCTAAGCCAATTACTTTACTTTTAATGACTGTTAGTTAAAAGGAGTTAAAAAGGCTAGCACAGTTGGGGCCAGTGAAAGGAGGAAATTAGGGACATACATCTCCATAGTCAGCTTCCTGGAACAGCTCATTTAGTTATTTCAGATCAAAAAGTTGAGAAGCAAAACAGGGTGTTTCAGCTCCCAAAAGGATACTTTTGATTACACAACAGAAGCCTTCCAATTAGCTGTTAGAATGGCACATCAGGAGAATTTGGCAGCTCTAGATCAATAAGCCGACCCCAGGATTTCTTTTTCCTTTCAGACTATAAGGAAAGGAAAAAAACAGCATCCAAGGGGAGAAAAAGTATGCCAACACAAACCATCTGCACAGTATAAACAGAACAATGGTGACAAAGACTTTTCAGTATCTTTCTCTAGTTGCTCTTCCTTGACCTTTCTTCACCTTATTGCACTGCTTTTAAGCAAACAAAAACATTCCTATGGTAAATCAAAGTCAAAAGCAGATTATTTTGTGTCTCTGCCCACGGCAGGGCGTTGCAACTAGATGATCTTTAAAGTCTCTTCTCACCCTGTTATTCTATGATTTTTCAGCTGTTTTGCCTGTATCTTCCCACTGTGGTGATCTCCTAACTGTAAATTCTTTTCTGCATGTGCATTCCAGCTTTTTTCTCTTTTCTTTTTCTTCTTTAAACCAGAATGAGACTTGACTGAAATAAAGCTTAGCAGTCGCCTAGGTCCTATGGATCTGAGAGATTGTGCCGTTATCTCTCCACAGTTGTTCCTTTTCTGTCAGCGCAGAGACTTCCAAACAAGCTGGAGGCTTTCCTGTGTGTCCCACAGCTTTACATGAAAAATTTATTCAACATTATGAAATTAAACAAAAATGCATCTAAAACAGAAAATTTAGTCTTTTCACTTTCCTTCCATCACTTCAGTTTCTCTTGACTATAAGTAAACTAATCACCTTCTGCAAAAAGTTTCTCTTTCTCCTAGTTCATCCAAGGCTAACAATTCATAGCAGTGGCAGCTGGGAAAGCAATTCAGGAATTAAAGTGAGGACCTGCGCTAGAGCCACTAGAAAGAGATAGACACAGAGACTAAAATGTGTAAGTCTGGGTAAGATCTAAGCTGTGTATCAGAAGGCCACTCTTTTCCCCACACCGCATACAACAAACCAGAAAACAGGGGAAGGGACATTCATGCCAATGGGGAGCACATGTTACATGTTTGGCTGGAGATGAAGAGGCAGGAGATGCTGCTCAGGAAGGAGGTTATTGCAACTTCAGGCTGTGTGACTGTCCAAAATCCACACATCAGAGGCTGCACCAGAAGCTGCTGTGTGAGGGCAGGAATTGCTGATAGGCAAAGAGCAGTAGGATGCCTTCTCTCCTGAAAAACCTCTCTATGGAATGTAGCTTTTATGTGATCAGACAAAAGTACAGACTTCCAAATTTGAGGACAGGGACTTCCAAGAGGATGTGCCAAAAAGCCAAGGCAAGCCTTGATCTTGAATGTTGGACCAACCTCCAGCAAAAAGCTGTTCAGACTTTCTGTGTAAAAATAAGGACTCTAAAGACAACTTCCTCATGAGGAGAAGAGGAAGGGCAGACACTGATCTCTTCTCTGCGATGCCCTTTGACAGCACCTGAGGGAATGGCCTGAAGTTGTGTCAGGCAGGTTTAGGTTGGATATCGGGATTCTTCACCGAGAGGGTGGCTGGGCACTGGAACAGGCTCCTCAGGGCAGTGGTCTCAGCACCAGCCTGACAGAGTTCAGGATGCATTTGGCAATGCTCTCAGGCAGATGGTGTGACTCTTGGGGATGGTCCTGTGCAGGGCCAAGAGTTGGACTCAATGGTTCTTGAGGATCCATTCCAAATCAACTTGTTCTGTGATTCTGTGATTCTGTGATTCTGTGATTCTGTGAACGTATAGTAGCTTTTAACCGTTTTTTACTTACAGCTCCAAGCTGTGTCCAATTGCGTGTCACCCTCATTAAGTCCCAGCCTTGCCTTTCCATGATTCTCCAATAAACTTCCCTGATCAGGAAAGAAAGACAGGCATGGAATCCAGAGCCCTCCTTTTGTGTGTGCTGAGAGGCATAAGAGGACTGACACGGTTCACACCCGTACAGCACATCCAGGACATGAACCAGCCCTCAAATGCCACGCCAGCAAACCAAGCAGCTCCTGAGCCTACACCTGCACACAGCCCGTTCCATAAAAACTCCAGCATCCATCAGCAGCCGAATGGGAACCTGTAGGATCATCACTGGTCATCAGTGCCTTGCAGCCTCCAAGTTAATTGATTAGCATTGCTCCCAGGGAGAGGTAAGAAAGATAAAATCAATAGGTCATTCCTATCTTTGGCCGGGAATTTCAAAGGGGCAATATGGATTATTTTCTTTTTAAAGCACATTTTCAAGTTTGAAGGGAGGAATGGGAGAATATGTATTAGGGCCACAGAAGATTTCTTTCTTGAGCTCATTTAGTGATAACTACTATTCAGCTGTCACTGATAGGTTCTACATATTAAAAAAAATTAAATCTCATTAGAGATTAGTGCTTTGCCATATCCTAGATTTCACAGCCCAAAATTACAAGCAAACTTGCCAAAAATAAATGTGAGCATGAAACAAAAGGCAGAGTAAGCCAGAAGACAGAATACTGTCTGAAAAATCCCATAAAAGCAATGCGTTATACCATGGGACTTAAGCATCATAGAGCCCCATGAAATGAAAAAGTTCCATTGATTTCCTCTCAGCTCCATGAGTGGGCTCCTTTATCAAGTGCCTTTGAAAGTAAGACCTCCTGCTGCAATTTTTATATTAAGCAGGGGGAAAAAACACATTCCATTGTCAGGGTTGTTGCAAGGATGTAATCAAATGCTTGACATCCCAGCTCACAGACACCAAGGAACTTGGAAAAAAATCACCATGTTTATAGTTGCCATTTTTCTTTTCTAATAGAAGGTTGAATATTACTTTAAAGCTCAATGACATCAAGGGTAGATAACTTTAAAACAAATTACTTTTCCTCTAACTATGCATTTTCCTCATCACTGTGATAGTGATAATTGCCTGGTGATTGCTTATCGTAAAGGCAAGCTCTTGTCACTAAAAAATTTCCTCTTTAGGTCACTCTTCTGACAAGCAGATTCATTTACAACATGAACCATGAACCTGAGCCACATTTCATTTGTACTGAAAATTAATATGAGAGTAACAGAAGGAATAGTGCTGGGGAAGGAACTTTCCATAGGCATCAGGTATTTTGGGAAGCTACCACATTATCTAAATGAATGGCTGCCATCATCCGTCTCTGCTCAAATCCAGAACACCATGTGATCAGTATGAGAAAGGAAATTATGTGATTGATTGATTAGCTGATTAAGATCCACAAGTCCACAAGGGAGGGAAAACTTTTACCGAAGGTTTCTTGTTCTTGAAAATTATTGGATTTGTGTTTTCAATATTAAGTCATTTTGCGGAATAAGTATAGAGTTGGCACATCACATTTGGGTTTCCATTTATGCCCTGCATTGGCTGACATGGACTTACTGTGTACGCAAAATAAATGAGATAGAACAAAATCTTAGTTTCTATGATATATTATTATCAGTGTATTAAATTATTGTTGTATCATTTATTATGTATTATATATAATATAGAATGTATTTCTTGTATTATTGTATGGTTATTATATTGTTATATTAACATAAAATGTAGGTATTGTATTTTTATATTTTATTATATCTACTATTATTATATAATATGATTATTATATCTTAGTTTAGAGTAGATATTAGGAAAAAGTTCTTTCATGTGGGTGTGGTAAGGCCCTGGCACAGGTTGCCCAGAGAAGCTGTGGCTGCCCCATCCTTGGAAGTGTTCTAGGCCAGCTTGGATGGGGCTTGGAGCAACCTGGTCTGGTGGAAGGTGTCCCTCCCCATGGCAAGAGGTTGGAACGAGATGATCTTTAAGGTCCCTTCTAATCCAAGCCATTCCATGATTCTATGAAAAAATATGAACAGTATTTTTCATATGCAAAATGCCAATGGTGTATGTTTGTTTATCATTCTGGGTTTTTTTGCAGAAGGCAAAAGGAAAGAGGAAAGAGAGAAAGCATACACACAAAAGCTTTTACTTCAAGAGGGCATTTGTGATGGGAACAAAAAATTGTATCTTCATCCAGCAGAAATCTAAAAATACTTGCAGGTGCAGTAGTAAAATAGTTTGAAAAGAAAAAAAATATATGTGTATACTGCTACATGCAATAGATTCTTTGACCTAGCAGGAAAACTTCTCAACATGAACAAATCTTGGCAACTACATGCTGACATGAGATAGATATTACTTATTTGCCTGTTGAATCAGAAGGATGCCCTGCTGTGATAGTCTCCCATAGGCAGGGACAGAGATGTGAAGCCAGACAAAGGCACGTATTTGGGATCAGGCCCCAGCTCACACAGACTGTCGGCAGCCTCGGGGCTGCTGTACCCACACCCAGCTGTTGTGGTCCTGGGGATCCCTACAATGAGCAGGAGGGGACTGAGCCAATCTGAAGGGACAGGCCCAAGTGACAGAGATTGACCTCACTGGGCAAGTCCTTCTCTTTGAACAGAGTATTCAGGACCCTACTTTTGCCAGCCACACAAAGGTCCTCAGCCACCATCGCGGGCTTCAGCCACCATCATGGGCAGCCCGAGGAGCAGCCTCTAGCTCGTAGAACTATAGAACAAGCTGAGTTGGAAGGGACCCACAAAGATCATCGAAGCCCAATTCCTGGCCCTGCACAGAACAGCCCCAAGAATCCCACTATGTGCCTGAGAGCATTGTCCAAACACTTCTTGAGCTCTGGCAGCCCTAGGGCTGGGACCATTCCCTGGGGAGCCTGTTCCAGGGCCTGACCACCCTCTGGGGGAAGAATATTTTCCTGATATCCAACTTAAACCTTTCCTGACACAAGTTCAGGCCATTGCCTTAGATCCTGTCATTGACCACCACAGAGCAGAGAGTCTGACCCTCCACTTCCCCTCCTGAGCACAGCGAAGTTGCAGCTGCAATGAGGTCTCCCTCAGTCTTCTCTTCTCCAGGCTGAACAGAACAAGTGACCTCAGCCGCTCTTCATACAGATTCTGCTCAAGGTCCTTCACCAACTTCACAGCTCTCCTTTGGATGCTCTCTAATAACTTGATATCTTTTTTATATTGTGATGCCCAGAATTGCGTAGAATGATTATCAGTGCTTTACATGTTTTCAGATACATGTAAAATGCTCAGGCAGCAGCTTCTCCTTCAGCAATATGTAGCAACATACTATATACTTCATGAGAGGATTGATACTAAAAACAATTCCAAAGGGTAAAATATATTTTGGAATATTTGGAGGCAGATAAGGTCTGCATCAAAAAATTTGAATCATTCCATTATTCATCTTTAAGGAAAGAAAAACATACAAAACTATAAGTAAATTAAGTATTCGCTTATTATGCCTTGTGGAGAGATGAACTAGAAAATTTTGAGATCTGGGTGTTCTAATATCATGGTAACCAAGAGGTCGCTAAATTCATTTTTATCCTAGAACATATTGCATTCCAAAACAGTGATTTAAATGCTAGCTGAATATGGATAGTTTTCAGCAATAATTTAAACTGATGTAACAGATTCTTGATCTGTTCCTCTCCTCTATATTTTATATATATATATATATATATATATATGCACTACACACACATACTGTATTTTGACAGCATCTGAGAAACCAGCTGGATTATGATACCAGGTTGTATTAGCAGCATACATGAGAACTAGAATAAAGTTTAGAATATCAAACCCCTATTCAGAGCATTCTCCTTTTTGTAAATTCATAAATAATAGATTAAAAAGTCAATGCACATTTGCTCACAAGTCAGGTTCAAACCAGATCAAACAGGATCTAAATAGACAAAAACAACTCAAATGGTTAAAACAAGTTCCAGCAGTTCTCCAAGACCTTCTTGTGCTCTTTTTCTTTATGTTTCCACACAGATGGAGAAATGCTGCACCATATCTGGAAGGTGAAACACAGCCCCATTTCCAAATATATGGACTACAAAAAAGAGGAAAGAAAAAAGAGTAAGAAGTATCAAATAAGGGGATCCAGTCTTAGGTATGAAGAGGGTATGGCAGTGACATAAGTGGCAATAGCAATCAGTTGTAGGGAGGCAGTAACACATAGATGAGAAAAGGTGCTGAGCTCTGAAAAGAAAGAGACTGAAATATTATGTTTGTGGTATGAAACAAGTTATTTCTTCTCTGTGGTTAGCTGAAGTTTGACTTCCTCTTTCCATTATAAAAGAATACATGACATTTTGAGTTACCCACAAGGCTCAGACTCAAAAGAAAAAAAAGCCCAAGGAGTTTGTGTTTTGTCCTCAGATCCATAGATCAGCTCATTCCAAAAGAAAATGACAGAAATTCTCTGATACTGGATATTGGGGATACTGTCCAAACTCAAGACACCAGAGCAATGTCTCACTCTTAACGTTCTAGATTCGTACCAGAACTGAAATATTGAGCCTAACTGAAGAGAAAAGGAAATTATTTTAAGTAATTTGGAGGGGGGTTTTTTTGAAAGTACACTGAACAGAAACAATAACAACTAGAAACCATCACATTCCTTTCCTTAAGAAAGGTGGAGAAAAGAGAAATTTCACACAGAAGGTCAGCGGTGGCTCTGGAAAATGTCATGCTAGAGGTGGTATAAATGTAAATGAACACTTGGTAGTCTGGAACAGGAACTCAGTGTTTGGGGGGTTTTCTTTTCTTTCTCTGTTACTTTGGTTTTTTAATCTCTAGAGATTTATTTTGCATACTGAGACTGCTGTCTGTAGTTACAAAGCTAAGGGTGCCTGGAGGAACACTCCACAGTTAATAGTTTCACCCAGGTGGCTCAATATCTCTGATGGTTTCAGCAAGTTTAGAAGAGTGCCTGCCAATTCCCACAGTGTTTCTCTTTCTGTCACCTGTCACGCTTATCTGTATGTTCCCTGTTCTCCTCATCAGTCGCTAAGTCCCTGGCAGAGCCACATACTCCTAACTCCATACATGTTACCTTTTCATCCCTGACTGTGCCCATTCTGAAACCAGTTCAAACCGTGATTCTCTGCTCAGAAACAGCAGCACACCCTCCTCCTCTTCCCTCAGGTATGTTCTTAACTTACACTCCAAATGAACGAGGAGCCATCGGTATGATGAGAATCAGTAAGACTGATCACTCTTTGCTACTGTCTGAATCTTGTTTTTTATGGGGAGTAATTTTTACTGTCTTAATATACATTTCAATTTTCTACGGAGATACTCAAACTATCTCAAAACATGTTGCTTCAGGTCTCAAGAGCACTGTCGCCTTCTTCCACTGCTAGCAAGTTGAATCAGTTCTAGAAAAGTGTGTATGCAGCTATGTTATTTTCACACTAACTTTTTCTAGCGTGACCATTCATATATAAATTTCTGACTTACAGGTAAAAGCAATTCTCTACTGCACACTACAGTTCTGTGACTCTTTCCCAGATATCTCTAAACAGAGCCCATCAATCAACTGCAATTTGATTTTCCACTGTTGAGAGTGTAAACTGTTCTCATCAGGTAACTTCTAAATGCATAGTCAAGGTAGTGTCACTTAAACTACAGGAAAAACAAAAACCCTCCAACAAGATTTTTAATGTTAGGGAACCAAGGCATTACTTTATTTCTGGCCGAGATGTACCACAGAAATCATCTCATGCACGCATAGCCCGGGTGTGCAGAGAGAATCATTCCATGACATATGAATTTTACAGGATTTTCCCCCAAACTTTACACAGTCAAAACCCATAGAGTCGCACTGTTTCAAAGTTCATTGGTCTAGAGTTGAGCAACCCCCAGTATTCAGCTTCCCATTGGATCCGAATCTCCTGACCTCCAATGTTAATTAGGTCTTTCTTATTCCTCTTTTTCCAGACCAGGTGTCTCCGACTAGCCAGGGCTGTTTTTTGGAGTTGATGGTCTGTTGATGACCACTGAGAGCTGTTATCTCCTGTGTATCTTCTGTGCTACTCCCAGTCCGTCGAGATGCTAAACTCATCAGGCCTCTCCTAGAGGAACAATGCTCTAGAAAGAAACCTAAAATTCTTTTTCCCAGAGCAAAGGCAAGCAAAATCTTTGGCTAAAGTTATACAAAAATTTTTAACCTGCTGTATTTTCCAACAGTAGAATGCACTCATATCATGGTATTTCACTGTGGCAGCTTATCGATGTCTTCATTTACTTTTAAATTTGTTTTACATAATCGAAATATAAAAGGCCATGCATGGATTTTAGACAACTTTAAATGCTTCAATTTTGTAATACATGTTTAATTTTCATAATTACCACACATTTGTCCACTCCATTTTAAGGACCAAGCCCAAAAACCTAGCATGCATAAGTATACTGAGGTTGCTTGCATGTCTCATGAGCAAAAGCCCTATGATATATGAGATTAAATAATGATTAACTTCATCAGCTCTTTCACACACCTCTAAATTGCTTGCTGAACTGTAGATCAACTGTAGCATCGGGGTTTTTTTTCCATAAAATTCCCTCAGCACACACTGAAATCATGTTTACTAGCCATTTTTGGAACTGGCAATTCATAAGAATTTAATGCAAAAAAAAAGAAAAAAATAAATGTGCAAGCATACACACACAAGGTGGTAAAACAACATATTTTGAAATAAATTTTTTTTAAATGAAAACACTGAACTATGTTTCTGTTCTGCTATAGGGTATCCTTAATACACAATGATTCAATCTTGGAATGAATTTAACAACTGCTCTTTCATATGCTCACAAAACATGGCTCATATCTCTCTTGCATTTCTTTCCTGATAAGACTAAATAATGCAACTGAACAGCTCTGTCTTCAAAACCGTCAGCAGAGCAATTAGCACCTTTTTAAAAAAAAATAAAATATGTCCTTGGGGTACACAGTTTCTTTCTTCTCCTTGTATCAATTCTGAGCAGACAACATTCCATATGCATTTCTTCATTTCTTCAAGGATGATGCATGTTATACTTGGATTGCAGCAAAAATCAGAATTAACTAGTGGCAAGATGGAAGCTGCCAGAGTGATTTCACTTTTTAAATGCTTCAGTTGAATTTATTTAAAGTTTTTTCCTATGCTAAGGACAAGTCAAAAACAAATCCACCTCCTCATCAGTGATGCAGCAAATAAAGAAGTTTCAAGATCCACATGAATATTATGGCGGCTTGACGTCACAGTATGCTTCATTTCATCATAGAAAGTATTGAGGATTATTAATTTGTTGTAAAAGACAAGGAACAAACACCAGAGAACTTCTGCTCCAACATTTTCCAATGCATTGTAGGTACTTTGAAATGTCACCGACCTCCCAGCTGAATTGAAGTCTACAGAAATGCAGCCATCAGCTCTCTTGAGAGAAGTGGCTTAACTGCTCAACACTGGAAAACAGCAGGAGGGTAGGGACTCACGTAGGTTGGTTGTCTGTAGAACACAAAGAAAAGGGCTTCAATGATAGTGAACTCAGAACAAGAAGAAAGAGAAGACAAATTTCAAGAACAGCACATGAAGGAAACGAAATTGTCTTTTCCAAAGGTGCAGAGAAACAAAAGCCCAAGAAAAGTAAAGAGAGGGGAAAGAAAACCATTATTAAAACTGATTTTCCTCATAAAGTGCTGGGAAAGTGAAGGACTTCAGTTTCTTTAGATTATCTAGAATGAGTTTCTATCAGACTAGCTGCTGATTTGCACCAGCCATGCTTTCTTAGAGGCACACATTCTTTAGCTCCCTGCTCCCAGCATCCTGCAAAATCCAGAGCTCCATGTGGTGGTTTCAGTCAGTTCTCCTCCAGCTCTTACACCAGCATTTCCACCCTTCTCTCCAGGGCTCAGCTTTCTTTGATTTTTTTGCCTCACACCTATTCTGATTCAAACAGGGTGTTAGACGCCAAAAGAGATGGTGAAGCTACAACTTGTTTTCCTTAATTTTTAGATTTTTTTCTTTGTTTGACGTCAGCTTCACTCATTTTGTCTTTGCCCATGGGACTATTGAAGCCACTACTTCATTACAGCACTGTCTCTAAGTGTAAAAAGATGGTTTTAATATTCCGTTGATAAAATACATCAGGAAAGCTAAGCTAGGCTGTTCAAGGGACATTTATTTAGGTTACCAACACCCTACACTTGCAGTAAGTCACTGAAAAATAGGTCTTGTTGATCTACAAGCCTACAAAATCTACTGTTTCATTTCTGCATCTAAGTAAATTCTGCATTCATTTGGTTCTCAATCAATGAGAATTATTTTCTATTGCTTCCTACTTAAAGAAAACACCAGAAAAAGAAGCAAGTGCTTTACAGACAACACTCACAAATACCAGAGCTGATGATTTATTTTGCATTTTTTCTTGTTTTCTCTTTTAAACACTTCCAACCAAGACTTCCCATTCTCTTAGCTCTTTCCAGGGGAGTTCATCCGGCTTTAAATGTTCAAAAGACTGTTTTTTCTCACAGGAACACCCCAGGCCACTAAGGAGCCACAGAAATGCTGGACAGTCAGGAAACTGAGGCTGAACAAAGTCAAGGTAGCAAGGGGCAAGGCCAATGCCCCTGCTCCGAGGGGGTCTGGAACCTGCTCTAGTCATCTTTTTGTATTGCACCAGTGAGAATCAGGGAACTTGAACCCAAAGGTAGCCACATGAGCCAGAGTTGTTATAAAGAAAATTACAAGCACTGAAAAAGGCTTGACCACCACAACAGGACCTCAGTTCATGATGTGAGCTGCTCTTTGAGGCAGATCACCACACCTCACTCCACACACAGTGTTCATCCACTAACTCCTCCATCCTTCCAGTGCTCCTACTATTTGAAGCTCAGCCCTTCCTTTTTTCTTCCCACACAACTCATTTCATCCCAGAGAACAGCATTTGTCGTGCCCACTCTCTTATTCCAGTGTTTTCTTCCTCCTGTGCCACTTCCAGCAGTGATTCACAAGCTCACAAATTATTCTGTCATTATTTATATTTCTTTATGAAACTGCCAACAGATGGGTAATGGTCTTCCAAAATAATAGTTACCTCCAGGCACACATACTGACAAAGTAAAATGAAATGCTATTGTTTATACCCTGTGCTCCTCTTTGGGATACACGAAAAGTGCCTTAAATTATTTCTGAAAGTCTTTTTGACTCAAATGCTGTTCCTCAGTGGAGTCAGTTTCCCACAGTGTAGCAGACCTCACCCTCTGTGGTGTCCCAGTCAAACCCTGGAAGCCAAGATTCAGTATTTCTGCTATTGTTTTCCTTTTAGAAACAGCCAGAAAACACCTTTGTGATGTATAAAAAAGGTACTAAAAATGTTGCACTACTCTGACTGCAAGAAGATAGTCATGAAAAACAGTAAAAAAGAGGACAGATTTGTAAACTAATGAGCTAAAATTTAATGTTTGGAAATAAGCTCCAAAAGACCAACAACAAATTGAAAATCTCAATACTTTCACTCATCACATAGTTTTTCAGATTTGTTTTCTTGCCCAAACATATTCTAGGTTTAATGATCTCCTTTTCTCCTATATGCATTTTTTTACATGTTAACACTTTGTCTCTATGTGACCCCAAAAGGAAGAGAAAGGCAAACTCACTATGAAATTACAAAAAATATTCTAGTCTTGCTTTATGTCTTGCCTTATAGCTAGAATAAAAATGCAAATATACATATTCCTTTTTTTAGTTATTTTCTTGACTTGCCTATTTTGAGTAACCATATCTCCCTCTAGGGCTATTTCAGACTTATGCAAGACTGATTTAATGCTGTATAGAAACAACCCTGGGCAAATTATAAGGATTGAACAAGAAATATTAAGTCAACTTGAATTGTGATAATTCTGATGTTACTATAGTTATTCAGCATTTTTGTAGAACTCATCATTAAAATATCGCAAAAGTTCATCTCTTACCACAAAAGAAACTCAGAAAGTCAGTGTAACTTTCAAAGGTAGATTCTGGGTATTTTTTAGAGGAGTAATGTATTTCAACTAGTTTTTGATGTAAGGAACCAGACTTGGAGGAAGAAAACCTCAACACCATTGCAATGACTGCAAGGGTTGCGCATTTCTTTGATGATTTCATTATTTTGTACAACTCTTATTTTGAAAGTGACTAACTAAAAGTTTTGTTCAATCCATAATAAATTCAGTAGCAACTCTGAATGAATACCGTACTTATGATGCTATTACACCTTTTTTCCTGTGAGTATCCTCTTTGATGACTCCCTAAAAACCTCAAAGAACGAGCATGGTTTTCCTAACAGTGAAAATTCCAAAACACTTATTAAAAGGTTTACATCAGTGTAATAGTTATTAAACCAGAAGGTTAGTAACCAATAAAACAGTTGCTAAATGCTTTTTATGGGGTATTTTATAACACTTAAATTTCTCCTTTAAAAAAGAAGCACATAAACAAATCAAACAGCAAGACTCATTTGTACCCTCCAGCAGTCCCTGGATCAAGTTATTTCCTCAACATATTAAACTTGCAAGTCACTGCAACACAATACTGGACACACCTGACTGCATAGTTCCCCATTCTTCCTTCCTGTTCTCTCATTTATATTCTTTTAATTTGTTCTTTAACATACTGGTGTTCATTTCTTGAACAATTCAGTGCTCACTTCTTTACAGAGTGTCTCTAAACACACTATTGAAAGAGACTGATCTGTAGATCCAGACAAGCAGAGAAATTATCAGAACCTGACTGTAAAAGACTAAATCACAACCTTAGAAAACATAAAACTCTTTAGCAATTCCAAGAAAGTGCTAGGTATGCTCAGCTCCTAGCTTTAAAGAACAATTCTTTGCTATTCAAAGTACATGTACTGCAGAAATCAAGGACTGGAAGACAGACCAACAAGAAAGAAAAATGCAAAAACATTTAAAAAATAGTTCACTTGCAGGCATCAAGTAGAATAGACCCTGAAACACGTAGAGTCCAGTTCTGGAGTTCAAAGTATATATTTGATGTCTTTTCTATTAAGATTAATTTAAATGTCTCAGTGGTCATCTAATTTCTAAGGATCTCATTACAGGAATGAGGCTTGTAGCTGTGAGATACGTATGTGGTATGTGGAGAAGGGATTTCCATGAGGTATGTCCTGAGATATTCAGTGAAGGGATTTCCCTAGGTACATAAGGAATGTTGATGGGGTGATAAAATATCAGACCCTTATCACTGCAATTGGCCAGGTGGAAGAGGGAGTGATACCAACATGTCGCAGTTCTATTCTGCCCCTGCACAAGACTCACAAGCTTTGTAATCTCTCTCTTTTTAACTGTCATTTACACTTAAAGTGCTGCCCCCCCCCATTTATGATGTCAGTAACAGGACATTTGACTACGGGCTCACCTCCACTTCTCCCAAAAGTAGAAATTGACATTTGAAATCCTTCATGGTGGAGGGGGAGAATACAATCCCCTTGCAGATAAGTCAACATACTTGCTCCTCTCTCCTCGCCAAAACAGGGACACCTCTTTGGTAAGATTTGTGCCCCTCTACCTCCGAGACACGTGTACATGACATCTTGCAGATCTAGTGCACTTATCACATTATCTAGATCAATTTATCACTGCAATAATAAGGATCTGTAATCCGTTGCTTGTAATAAACCACACTATTGGTGAATCTGTGATCATGAATGAGACCAGAGAGTGTGTAACCCACACTATTGGTTCTCCTGGAATCTTACTGAAGGTGACCAGATTCATAGCGTCAAGTTTGGTATTTGAAACTCAGCCCAGCTGCACCAAGCCCCTCTGAAAGCTGAGGACCAGCTGGAAAACAAGGAAGGTTATTTTCTGCCAAAGTTCTATCCTCCTACCGCAACACTCATTGGCACAGTTCTGGCTCACCACTGGATGTCTAAAATTCCCAGACTATAGGAATCACACTGCAGTGTACAATAATAGCTTCTGAATATTATAGTTAACACATTTCCAGAGAATATAAAATAATAATAATGCAAATAGGTGTCTTTTACAGTATCATAGAAAAAGCAAGGAACATAATGCACTGTACACAATATACTGGAATGTGACATTAATCATCATACTGTATACTGAAAGATAACTTTTTCAAAGACTCACATCTGCATTCTGCCATTTTTGAGACCCTGGCAGGACTACTCACAGTACATATGTACTTAAAATTGACCTATTCTGCACATTTGGTGCTCTTTTAATTATGTTTGTTACATTCAGAAAAATATAAGATTTCAGTTTTAAAATATCTTTCCTGGCTCAACCCACTGCATAAATAAATGTATTAAGCCAGTCTAGCAGAGAGTTAGAGGCAGACACAGAAAAAGATGGGTTTATTCTAAGAGCAAACAAACAAAAAAAAAAAAAAAAAAAAGCAGCACATTTTCCTGTATTATTGACAATGAATAAACATTTATATAGCGGGTTACTTACCAAAGTAAGTAACCCATTTTCCATATGTTCCAAAGGTAGCAGGGAAGAGGGCAAGGAAACTGTACTAGAGAGAAGAGAAAGTTTATTGACTCACAACAAATTTGCTACTTCAAAAGAAAAACCTACTACCTAAATAAGGAATGCATCTAGCAAGACAGTGACAGACATTTTTCATAAAGGTGGCAAATACCACCTCTTTAGAGAAAGCAAGTTTTTACTCCTAAGAAGGTATACGGGAGGCTAATTTAAAGAGTTTATATTTTTTGTAGCGATATTGCAGCAATATCAACTCCTCAAAAAGAATGGGGACAAAAGTTAATTTCTGGAGATGCTTGTTTTGTCACATTTCACAGTTGTCTTGGTTTAGAGACAAGTTTTGGGAGAAAACACTCTGGAATGAGCATTTCCTCTAAGAAAAGGGGTTTTAACAATCTCTTCCTTCCAATATGTAATATTAATCTGTGAAAGTGAAAAAAAAATTATTTGACCAAGTGCTCACATGACACAAAAGAAATTAATAACTGTTAGATATTGAACCTTCAGAACCTTACCATACATACACCCACCTACAGCAGAGCAAACATACCCAAAAATGCTAGGGGAAGGTAAAAAACTCCACCGGCTACATGCTAGGGAAAAACAAGGTGGTGATACGCCCCAAGCAGGCCCAGAGACACTTCAGAGACAAAGTCAAAGAAGTGGATATTTGCTTTATTCAGCGTGCAGGGTGTGGGGGATTGCTCCTCCTAAACACACACACCCTGGCACTTCCAACACACCATGTTATGGGTAACATTCATGAATATTCATCACATTCCCTGGGGTAGGAGTGGTTATACAAATCATTTCTCGGAAATCATTAATATCATTAGCATGTGCGCCACACATGCGCTGTGTGTCCTGGTGGTCTTTGGGGGTCTTTCTGTGATGAAGATCTGGTAGTCTTCATCACAGTGTACTTTTCACCTTTCTCTCTGGAGCATGTGCCGTCCTTGGTGGGATGATTCAGGGTTTCTGTGCTGGCCTCAAAGAGATTCTTGTCCTTCTTATCTTGACAAGATTAAGGGAATGCTGTTTTCCTAGGTTTTAGAATTTACATACTCTGTCTCTCAATAGTTAACTTGAGTTACCTATTGACTACCCATTTCTCAGTGGCCAGCAGCTTTGTCTCAGGTGAGAGAAGAAGAGTCCACACAGCAGGTGTGGGACGAGAAAAAAACGGATGGGAACCTGGTGAACGCCGATGTTGTTGGTCTCCTCTTCGCTGCAGATGAAACTAGTGGATTTTAAAGTCCCTTCTTTCTCTGGCTCAGCTTTTCCTGAGGTCTGGCCAAGACCTGGTGGCTGTCCCCGCGGCTTCCCCACTGGTCAGCGCCGGCCAACTGTATGATCTCAAGCAAAAGCTATGCCAAAGGATACTGCTGCAGTCCAGGGAAAAACTTCTTGCCTCAGCTGACATGAACCTAGCAAGCTAAGAGCAACAAAGCTCTTAGCCAAGTTAGCTAAGAGCCTCCAATACGTGTCTGCACACACGATGAGCACGTTGGAAGTGAGGGCTTGAAGAAAGCCCATGGAGTTCCCCCAGCTCCTTTCCCACCCCTGGATTCAACTTGAAGTAACAGGACTCATTCCTGGGCATAAAGCAGACAATCAGGAATAGAGTGTCATCATGAAATCACCCCAAAACAACGGTTCTCAATTTTTTATGCTTTTGAGATATTATCAGAAGATAATGAGAATGTTCCCTGTACACATAGAATTTGTCTGCCCTTTATTGGTTTTTTGATTCATCCTTCTCCAAGGTTTCTCAAGAAAATTTATATGAAATATAGCAAAAAGAAATTAGAGTCAGAGGTAGAAGAATGTGCTGTATATTATGGGTAGAAAGTAGAGGATATTGTGATTCACTATCGAATATCATAATGGATAGGAGAACAAATTCATAAATTTGAGACAAGTTTGTTTCCTTCTGTATCATAAAAATACATTATTTCTTAAAGGGTGGATTTATTATCTCTGGATTCAGATATCCAGCCTCGCCAAAGAAAAATGTAACATTCTCTGAAGGATACTTGATAGCTGTGGGCCACAGAATTACTGCTACTGCTAATAATTCTAATAATAAGAGTAGCAGAACATGAACATGAATTGAAAAAAAATCTGAAGATATGATGTTGCTACAGACAGCATCAATTAAGAGATCAAGTTAAACCAAAAGAGAGACAGAAAGACAAGGGTAATTAGCCCACCCTGCAATTTTACAGAGGCAAAAGAAAGACTTATAATATGGGTTGTCATGCGATTTTTGTCTTCATATGCTAAAACCACTTATAACTGAGGTCAATTTCTTTTTGCCTGAATAATGAACTATTAATATTTATTTTGAGAGTTGTTGAGGCACTTCAACCAAAACTGAAAAAACAATTATAACTGACCATGTGAGGATCTGTTACAATAGGTCCTTTTGAATTATTCTGCTGTATAAGAGAGGTTACAAGGAAAAGGGAAACAGTCAAGAAGGAATAAAAGCCAGAACTATCAAAGAAATAATATATTAGACAGAAGTTAGAAAAAGTCTCCAAGAATGATCTCCAGGGAAATAAGTGGAAATATATAGAGGGGGAAAAAAAGGAATACGTCCTGGCCAGATCATTACCTCTAGCTTAGTAAGGTTGAAAAGATTAAATAGTTGCAGATCTGGGAAAAGGGAAAAGAAAGGAGAAACTAAGATGTTATCTTGACAGCATCCCTCCTCCAGCTATGTGATAATCAGTGAGACCAAGCAGACAATCATTTAGTGCTACAAAGAGGACAATTATCTCTCTGTGGCATTTGGCCAAGCCACTCTCACTCATCACAGGTTAGATCAGACTCTCTCTAAAAGCCCACATCTTTTATTACCAGTCAGACAGAAAGTCATGTACCCTTGCCTAAAATGGGTTCTATGCTCTGGAGATGGAAACAAATGGAGCCTATGGACCCTAAGGAACTATAAAAGCAAATATCAGATACAACCTGAAGGAAGAGCCAAAGGGTAGAATCCAGAAGACTGACAGGGCTATGGCAACGCACGGAGAAGAGGGAAACAAAAATTAAAACACTGTTGAAAGATAAGGAATGAGGAAAAAAGGAAGAGAGAAAGAATGAAGTTAAACATTGTGGGAAGGGCAATCTGAAGGACTCTTGATAGACTGGGGTGGCGAGGAGGAAAGAGAGAGGGGGAAGCAAGGAAATAGGGAAGAGACGGGATAAATAAGTGAAAACTACATAACCTATGGACCTTTGGAGTTTCCACTCATCTTTGTCTTCTGATCCCTTTTCAGTCAGATCATCTTGCATTGATCTGACTGAACAACTTTCTGAAAAGACTGTGGAGAGCATGTGAGGAAGTGTAGCTGTATGTGCTGCCTCCCATGGTCTTTGGCCTCCTCAGTCAGCTGCTGAAGCTCTTTTCACAGTTTCAGAGAGAGGAGACCAAATGCTCTTTTAATGTGGGTCATGGAGAGTGTGAGAAGACACTTTATTTCCAAGCCTGACCACAAGACAGAAGCTTTCTTTCAACTACCTAAACAGGTTGTAAATTTAAATGTAATTTTGTTGCTCATACTTAGTATAGCTGTATGCATAATAACCCTTATTTTTCTTGTGTCTAACGGTGGCAGCAGAAAGACAACAGGTGCATGCAAAAATATATTCTGCTGGATTGATTTTTATGAAGGTGCAGAGTCTTTGCCATTAGCCAAAAATCAGACCTTAATAGCAAGTAAAAAAATTTTAGTTTGTCAGCAGAGCAAAGAGACAAAGAGATGCAAGAATAACTTCTTTAAAACTCAATTACCACTGCCATGTTAAACATCTTGTTTCATTGACAAGTTCTGTAACTTGAGGAATACTGTGTATTGAATCTTATTGGCAACATTTTGACAAATTTTGACAGTCTTTTTTTTCATTCCAAGCATCTGTGCATTCACTATTACCCATATAAACTTATTAAACAAGTTTTTTATTATTTCATCTCATTTGCGATTAAGCCTAAATCACTGTTTAAGTTTGAAAACCATCAGGGGCACCATTGCACCTTACCTTGCCCTAGGTTTGATTTAGGTGGGACGCTCTTTAAATGAGAGGTATATAAATCTAGAGAATGATTGAGTAAAACGTGTGGAACAAATTTCAGAGTTCTACATGGGAACATGTATTGCAGAGGAAGACAGAGTGACTGAACGAGTTGTTTGGACAGATGGATAACTTAAAGTAAACACATGATGAACAGCTTATATCTTCAAAGAAGTCTGCCTGAAATATTTCACCAATATCCAGGAAAAATAACCACCCACAGTAGTGAATCAGTCACCAGACAATGCACGAGAACTGAGGAAAACCATCCAAACACATCTGAATTTGTAGTAAGACCCACTTAATTGTATTATGACACACAGGTCATGGAAAAAGAGAAAAGGTGCCACCAGAATAGGTAGTATCATAGAATCATTAAGGTTGGAAAAGGCCTCTGAGATCAACGAGTCAACCATTAATTCAGTACTGCCAAGTCCACCACTATGCCATATCCCTAGGAGCAGCATAGCTACACAGGTTTTGAACTCTTCCAGGACACTGATTCCACTATTTCCCTGAGGCACATGTTTCAGTGTTTGGCCACCCTTTCATTTTTCCTAATATCCAATCTAAACCTCCCTGGTGTAGCTCAAGGCCGTTTCCTCTTGTCCTGTCACTTGTTAATTGGGAGAAGAGCCCAACCCTCGCCTGGCTGCACCTTCCTGTCAGATAGTTGTAGAGTGATAAGGTCTCCCTTGAGCCTCCTTTTCTCCAGGCTAAACACCTCCAGCTCCCTCAGCTGCCCCTCATCAGACTTGTCCTCCAGACTCTTCCTCCCCAGCTCTGTTGTCCTTTTAGCACCTAAAGCCAGAATTCAATAAAAGCATAAACAAAGTTAAAGCAAATAAAACCTGGGAGAGCTTAACATAAAACTAGTGTCAGAACTAACTGTGTCAAAACCAGGAGACACTCAAAATAGCTTCCTTCCCACAGTACAGAAAAAGCAGACCCTCCACCCAAGGACCTTAGCTGCCAAAATCAAGGCAAATGTAAGACACAAAAGTTGGGGTTTTTTCCAGATAAAACCTTGAAGGTACTATTCAGGTTAACAACTGTATAAGCTATCACTTGACAAGAGGTTCGTAAGTGTCGGAGACTGAAATGTTATAATTTATGGCTTAAACATCTTCATGAAGGACTTTTGCCTAAAAACAGCTGAGAAAACTACCATGCCCTAAGGCCCTGGAGATAAAAGTAACTGAGGTCTGGGATGGGAGAAGAATACATTCACAGAGGGCTCAAGCTTAGCACCTTGGGGTGGAGATCATAGCCCCAAGGATATCTGCTGCCAGGCTTGCACAGACCCTCACACCAAAGGGTGGGGGGAGAAGAGGTTTTGGGGGTCTGGTCTAAAAGCCTCTGGTCAGAGGCAGTAGATGCCCTTCCTCCATCCTCCGCTGTGCAGCAGAGCTCAGCTGAGGGACCCCTTCGTCATGGGGATGCTGCACCCAACTGAAGGACAGCAGAGGGGTGTCATGGCCCATCAAAGGGCCCCCCAGACCCTGCACCAGAGCGCTGCAACATGATGCAACAAATCTGCAGTGTTGCAAGGGACAGTGTCAAACTTGCTCGCCCCAGGGCAACACATGGACATTCCCACCTGGCCCAAATGTGTATTAATCCATTGGATTCTATACTTTTCAGCAGTGGTGGGCAGCAGGGGGTCCTCACCACCCAGAAGACCAGATGGAGGGGAACAACAAGATGTCGTTGGGATCCTGGGAAGGATGATATGTTTCTACCTAACCCCTGTCGTTCTCTCCCTGTCCCCCCACCCCCCCATACACACCTCTTTTTCTATTCCTTCCTTCCTTCCTTCCTTCCTTCCTTCCTTCCTTCCTTCCTTCCTTCCTTCCTTCCTTCCTTCCTTCCTTCCTTCCTTCCTTCCTTCCTTCCTTCCTTCTTCCTTCCTTCCTTCCTTCCTTCCTTCCTTCCTTTCTCTTTGCCTCCTTTACTATTAAATAAAATACATCAAGTTTTTTGGCATCAACGTCTAACCTCATTTGGTTTTAATCAGATTTTGGGGTACATTTTGAACCTTTCTGGGTGTTATGATCCAATTATTAAGGTTGTTGGAAATGCCTCTGCCAAAATTGAGCTGCAAACAAGACTATATGCCAGTCTATAGCATGGGTTTTATTTGATAGTAAGTATGAGAGAGAGAAGAAGAGAGAGAAAGAGAGAAGTAGAAAAAGAGGTGGGGAGTATAGAAGGAGAGTGACAGAGACAGAATAAAGAAGATATCACCACTCTGTGGATCCCAGTGATGTTCCACTGATCCCCTCCAGGAGTCTTCTTGGTGGCGAAGGTCCCCCCAAAAAGCACAGAATCCCATGGGTTAATATACCCTGAGGCCAGGTGACAATGTCCAGGCATGTCCCCCTGGGGGAGGGACAGTCTTTTGCAGCAGACTCTGCTGGCATCATTTGCAGTCCTGTGGGGCAAGGCCTCTGGAGAGCACTTTGGGGGTCTGTGGTGGATTGTGACACCCCCTCAGCTGCCTCTCATGGGGATGTCCCATGGATGTGGCCTGTGGGGTTCGGAGTTCCACAGCTGGGCCAGTTTGTGTAAGGGAGGATGGGTGTTCACTGCCTCTGACCAGAGGTCACACCTGAAACCTCCTCTCCCCACCCCCCATTACAGGAGGGGAGTCTGTGTAAACCTGGCTTCTGTAGGCTGTGGTGTCCCCCACCCCAGTTCTAACCAGGGAAGAATCTCTATTTTGTTTGGCTCTCTTACATATGCATTCCTTTCCCTCAGCCTTGTTTGTTTCTCCCTAGGCCTGACTGAACGATAGTTTCTTATCTCAGCATCTTAACTTACAGTCCAAAGTTCTAGTCAGGTATCTTCAGGGAGGCTTCTTGTTTGTAGCTTCTTTATACAGTCTTCATTCTAATGGGCAAAACTTTATATCAATGTTTGAGGCATGAACTATTTCAGTCTTTGGCACTGGGTTTGATCAGTTTTATTCACAGAGACTTAGTTTCCTCTGCTCTTCTGTGTTTAAACTGGTTTGTAACAAGAATGGAAATTAGTAAATTCATCAACAAAGACATGACAACAGGGCAGAACTAATACCAAAACAATAGAAATTTACTAGCTAATGGCAATGAATTACAGGTCCTTCATCACATAAAAGTGGGCACTCCATTTCCCTGGAAATGCAACAGTGTGTTAGAATATAATTTGCGCAGATATCATCATCCAAAGCACTACTGTCTCTAGCAACATTGGATTCCAAAGTTGGATTAGAAAAATCAATGGCTAGGAGAACAGAACAAGCATGCATGTTTGAAAGAGAAACTCTTGGCAGAGTTTAGCTATGTAAGAGTTAGAGCTACAATCCTGAAAATCCTCGCTATTCAATTACCACTTTCCACAGAAACAGCTTAATTCAGTGTATATTAATGCTTCCCCGTAGACTCAAAAGTGCCCTTTCCATGTATGTTGGTTTGAAAGACAGGTGTCTGACAAGGAAGGCAGGAACCTCCCTTGGAATAGAGAATATGACCCCCTTTCCCTCTGAATTGTTTTAATTTTTTACTCAAGGGGCTTTCAGGCAAAGATATAGGAAAAGGAATAACAGTTCTTTATTAGTATTTATAACAAGGCAAGCAGAAAACAATGGCTGCAACAACAGACAAAACCAGAAATCCAGTCTATATATATGTTATACATATATATATATGTTATACATATATATACACATATGTATATATACATATGTGTGTGTATATATATGTATAACAACCTATATATATATATATATATATATATATATATATATATGCAATCCCCCATGCACTCCAGCGCTGGAATAAACATACCTACTTTACAACTCTAACATGTTGTGGAGTCTTTCCGCAAATCACTAACCTCCAAAATTGTCCACCTTGAATTTTTTCCCATACCAACATGTTACATCAAACTTAAATTCTTAAACTAATATACGTACATGCATTGCCCTAATTATAGGTGTATATATATATATGCATGCAGATATGGATACAGGCACAGTGTCATGGGCAATTCACCCCAAGCTAAGGTCCCTTTGAGGAACGTCATGTCTCTCCATTCTTTTACGTCACCCACCAGGTGCAACCTGGTCCCTGAGCAAAGACTCCATGCATGTGTGGACGTGCCTCTGTTGTACTTCACTTGAGCAGCTTAGCACAAGTTTATCCCTACTGGGATCCAAAAGCCAGGTACCCCACAGCTTCTGGTCCCTAAATATGCCTCACTCACACCAATAGACTCAGGTGAGAGAAGATGCAATTGCTACTTGCCAGTTTATTTTGTAATTGCAATGGTCATCCAGGTGCTTAATAGGCAGAGCATTTGAGTGGGAGAACATTCAGCTGCTCTTTGAAAATTCCCATGAGCCAGTAGAGCACATTCATCCATGGCCAACAGGCTGTTTTGGACAGGGACACATCCCACCCATCACATTTGAAGCTGTGCAGGCCAGACTCACCAAAGCACCGCACTCAAGGTTACCCTGAAAGGAATACGCTGCAAAAACTACAAGTATTCTTTTCCTCTCCTTGTGGTCCAAGAAATCTTGATTTCTTGTACTGAGGCACATCGTCAATAAAAAGAATAGAAAATTTTTGCTATGATTGCACTTCTAGAAAGTCATCTGAATTTTAATTCCTCCTAGGCAAGTAGAGGGATCAGGATGTAGTTTCTCACATTCTGCATTTATGTTCTATTCATCAAGCCATGATCCTGCATGGGTTTTGCCCTTTTTGCCTATGTTGCAGAGATTTCCCAGGGTGTCACTACAACATTCTGAGTTCTTGTAAGAAATCAGGTACCTATGTACCTAAGTCACTTGTTAGCAACCAGTAAAGTATCATGGACTTAGCACAAAGGCCTCTAGAAGGTGACATTTTAGTGTCTGAAGGACTATGATAGTGACCACATTTCTTAAACCTCTGTAACATGGGAATGGATATTTCCAAGAGCCTGAGAAGATTTACCTCACCAATATAAAGAAAAGGCTCCATGTTCTTTTCTCCATACTATGTGGACTCCTCAGTGGTTATTAAAACTTGCCGAACACTGTATATAGATATTCCACATGTCTTTGGTATTTTGCCTTTTAAGAAGACATTACTTTCCTCATTTGGATTTCAGACAAACCATATCCTGAAAATAAAAACAACAGAAGTAAGCTTGTTTTGCATGAGAAGCAGGACAGGTCAAAAATTACTTTTCAGTATGATGTAATCTATAAAATTTTCATATAATTGTGCAATTTAAAGCATAGCTGGTTTTGTTATGCTTTCTAATACTTGCACTGCAGGCCAATAAAGCAAAAGTGTTACAAGTAGTGGAATAGAAATAATTCACAAACTACGCAAAAGAGAAAAGAAATTACATAGTCAGTAAATATTTTGCTAAGATTATTTCTTCCCTTTTTGAGAAAGCAGAACAAAATAATTCCTTAAAAATTCTCTTGAAACTAATAAATCTCCAAGGCAACTGAAAAGACATCCTTTTAAGATACTTTTATTTTAGTTCCCTCACTCCAATTATTCTATATATTACTGCATGGGTCAGCGGAAGGTCTTCAGAGGACATAAAACCTTCTTCAATATCCTTGTCTAAACCATCTCTGCATGCACAAAATCAATAACTAAACCATGAAAGTTTCCAGAAATAAGCATATAAACTAATTACAGTACTTTAGCTTTAATTAGCACTAAGTATTTTCCAGACACTGATGTTATTTATCACTGTTGAACTAACAGTGCCGCTTAAAGTTCAGGAGTTTACTTTGTGCAGATTATGTGGAATCTGAGCCAAGAGCAAAGGCTTTCATTCATGCTTCTGGACATCTCCATCTCTGAGATACTGGGGGTTTTATGTCACACTAGTAAATCCTAACACATAGTCCACTGGGCATTTGTGTCAAATTGCAGGCTGATACTTAGGTTAGACAGCACATAATTGTAGGCATTCTCAGAGGACAAAGCAGTCATTTCCAGGAACCTGAGGTGACTGACGTATAAGTGCAAGGGAGAATGTGTTATAAGGAAAATAATCAACCACAGGAAAGTTGGGAGAGATGCATTTCTCCCATATTCTCTGTTGGCTTCACTATATATATGAGAACAAACACGAGTGAGGGAGCAAGAGGCAAAAATAAATTGTGCTAGAGTAGCTTGGCTTTCCACCCTCCTGCACCTTGATATGCACAGGGGGAATTATTGGGTGCACAGGCGATGTGAGGGATTCCACAATGCCCTCCGGCCAAGGAGGCAAAAGCACAAGGCTGTGAAGCTGGAGAAAGATGGGAAGAGGCTTTAGTGAATAGCTGCATACAGGCATCTTATTTAATTCCTCAGATCACAATAGTTTGTCGGTGTTACTTTACCAGTTATTGTTGAGTAACTCAGACCCAAAATCCATCCAAATGAGAAATTTCCATGTATGTAACAATTTAAACCTATTTTGCATGACTCTAAATGGAACATTAAAGTGTGAAACAGAAGAGGTAGTTTCCCTCACATTCCTGCAGGTATGTTAAAAATAAATGGACAAATTCAAATTCAACAGGTACCTCTGCAAGTAGAGCCCTGTGTCAAAGCTGAACGTAAGGGAAAATCCAATCTAAGGAAATGATGTTTCATAAATAACTGGCATCCATAAACACCTATGGGAAATATCTCAAGATTTTGGCATGTCTCTGCTCTCTCTGCTACTATGCTACTGCTTATGAACCCAGGACTCTTAGATCAACAACTTGCCATGGTTTGACCCTGGCCAAATGCCAGGCACCTACAACATTTGCTCTCTCTGCTCTCCCCTGCCACAGCTGTGCAGAGGAGAGGAAAAAAAAACTAACATACACACACAAAGGGCTCATGAGTTGAGGTTAGGAGCCAGGGGAGGATGCCCTATAAGGGCAAAATGGGTTTAAACTTAAAGTTGTAGAGTGATTTATTAACGTAACGGAGTCAGAGGAAGATAATGAGAAGTAAAAATAAGCTCTTAAGACACCATTTCTTCGCTCACCCTCCTCCCTCCTTCCAACCAACAGCACAGGGTAGGGGGCAGGGCATGGGGGTTTTTGGTCAGTCCATCACCAAAATTTCTTCCACTGCTCAGGATGAGGAGTCCTCTACTTTGCCATGGGGTCCCTCCCACAGGAGACAGTCCTCTGCGAACTTCTTTGGCGTGGGTCCAAACTCACGAGCAGCAACCCACCCAAATCTGCTGCAAAATGAGTCCCTCATCCATGGGGTGCAGACCTCCGAGCCAAGGCCAGGCTGTTCCATTTTGGGAGCAAAGCCTTTCCCTCCACTGGGACTCCCACTGGATCACAGCCTCCTCCAGGCATCCACCTGCTCTGGCATGGGCACCTCCCCACAGGCTGTGAGTGGATCTCTGCACCCCCATGGACCCCATGGGCTGTAGGGGGACCACCTGCTCCTCCATGGTCTTCACCACAGCTGGCAGAGGATTGTTGGCCCCAGTGCCTGGAGCATCTCCTCCCCCACCTTCTCCACTGACCTTGGTGTCTCCACGTTGTTTTTTCCCTCACATATTTTCACCTCCTCCTCTGGCTAAGAAGAAGTGCGTGCACACACATTGTTTAGATTTCTTCTTAAATATGTTATCCCTGAGGCATAACTAACATCTCTAATTGGCCCAGCCTTGGCCAGCAGCATGTCCATCATCTTCAGATGTTGGTTTTGCTTAGCCCAGGACATCAGCAAGGTATCTTTAGTATCTAGGGGAAATTGAAACCCTCAGGCCTACCACAACAGCTTTTGAAGGGTTTAAATTTCCTCTAGATGCTAAAGATACCTTGCTGATGTTCTGGGCTAAGCAACACACAACTAAATATGCCAGGACCCAGTCTAGCCCAGGACATTTCAGTATCTGCAGCTCTACCCCATCTACTCCTAACATCCCAGCAGTGTTGGGACTCCAGCCACAGTCAGGGTTTAAGAGCTTCCTACCTCCTTCCCCTGCTGATGGAAACAAGGAAATTTTTAAAGTCATAGACATGTTTCCTATTTTTCCCCAGAAAAAGCAGAAGATGAAGATTTTCAAAACCAACTCAAAACTTTCTTAATTTCTTTGCTTACAAAGCAGATTCCAGATGCTGTGCTGTCCTGAAGTACAATGTAAGCATTTTCAGAGTGTCAGAATTTACTCAGCACAAAAATGCTGAGTTTTTAGTTGCTCCCCTGGCAACTCACTTTCAGATCAGATGCATTTTTCTATTGAAAGAAGCACATGTTTTTGCAAATACACAGTTTTCTTGTTCATTTGGGGTAGTGGAAAACAGCTTATGTGCAGATATAATAATCTGTGTCAAAACCCACAACATATTTTTCTGAATACTGTTTTAAAAGGATTAATCGGAAGCTTTTCTATTAACATTAATGAACATTCTCTTTTCTCTTTACAGGGTATTCATTTAAATACCCTGTAAAGAGAAAAGAGAATGGACACTATCAGTGTATGAATAGTCAGCGAGTCTTAAAAATTGCAGAAGCCCTGAGGAAAATTCACGTTCTAAATGAGTCAGTGCGTGGTTGAAAGTGACACATCAGGGAAGCATATTCCATTCCATTTAAATTACTGTCTTTCTTTAGGCTTTTATGCTGTTTATGATGGATTATATTTTGTTTGCCAGTGATTCTGTGGTTTCATTGTTAGCAAGTGTGCATCTGCTGCTTCAGCATTCCAAGGTACCAGCTTCAATTAATGTAAAATTAAGATGTTTATAATGTCTACTCTGCTAATACAACAGGGGAAAAGGATATTATAGGTCAGTTCATATCTCAGTTAAATCAGACATATGGGCTTTTAAAAGGCAAACAGTGCTTTTGCTAACACAAATATTACATGCATATCAAAGTCCTGTGTGTCTTTGATTATAGCAGAGGCTAGGTACCAGGGGTAAAATATAATGTATTTATTCTGCTAAATTTTGTGCCATACTGCCATTAATAAAAGAAATAACACCTTGAAACATAGGCAGGTCATGTGTTCTCAGTTTTGGAGCTACCAGCATTTTTTGCAGTCCTAGTCTTGAAGAGCACTCATGAAAAATCAAAGAGCGCCATGCCTTGTCCAGATATGGGCTTGTGTTTATGCAAGATCTTTTTCCCTGTCTTTAATTCCAAGTCTTTGGTAGATTTTAGTAGTTGATGCAATAATAGACAGTCCTTAAAATAATAGACAGTCCTCTATTAAAATGTGTCTCTAGTCTGCACAATTCCCATCTAGGCTTAATGCCACCCAGCCTTAGCCTCCCACTCCTTCCACTGCTCTCCTTTCTTTCTCCCTCATCACACCCACACAGACACAGACCCAAAGGACACCATCCTTAAACAAGTAGGGGGACAGGGAACAAACATCCACTCATCACCTCTGAATCTTTCCTCCAGACTCATTGATATTCCAACTATCTATGGTCAGTATCTTCACATCCTGATTTAGTAAAAAACAGACACTTGTTTGTGACGCTTGTAAGTGAGCTCACTCTGCTCAGATTGTTCTTTGAAGCCTGCATAAAACCTCAAACCCTGAATTAGGCATCATAGATGTGTCAAAACAGTACATCCAACTTAGTACCCTCATGGAAAAGTTCCTTACATCTCTTTTGCTTCCTCAAAATGAGGTTTAACACCCATTTAAATGCACATTTCAGAATGATATCTCAAGCTCATGTATAATCCCTTGTTGAAATCTTTCCCAGGGAAGGATGGAAAAAATCCCAGAATTATATCTATGCTAAAATAAGTATCATTATCAGTACCAGTACAGTCACCACAACTGTTAATACACACAGGACACACAGTTTGCCAAACTGTATGATTGAAGAAACCTTACAGAGAAACTGCAAGAAAAGCTAAACTCGGGAAGAGAGCATAACATGAGTTGTCATTTAGTGCATTAGAAGCTAGTATGGATAAGTTCAGAAAAGAGGTGACTCTATCCAGTTTTCTGACTCACCAGCCTATCATAAGAGAGTCATATGTTCACTGCCTTCATTAAAATATAAAATCTCTATAAGTGGTTAGAAATAATTTTACTTCCTTTGCATTCACCATTATAGTGGTTTTGTTGTTTCTCCTCAACTCCAAATACTATTAACTACCTCTAAGTACCTCTATTGGCAGGAATAACTCTACATCACAAATTGACCCTGTCATCAAGGAGCTCTAAAAATCAGGGATCTGATCAAGAATGAGGATTCTCTAGAAATTTCTCTCTTTAGACTTAAATACAATGGGTGTTGAGCATCTCACACTTTTCCCATCAAATAAAATATATCAAGTTTTTTGGCACTACCATCTAACCTCATTTGGTCTTAATCAAGTTTTGGGGTACATTTTGAACCTTTCTGGGTGTTATGATCCGATTATTAAGGTTGTTAGAAATGCTTTTCGACTTTGTCTTTGGAGGATGCATAGTAATAATGTTCCTTGATCTTTCCAGCTCTAACTGGTTTAAATTCTCATTTTGGCTAATTGGTTTTATAATATTGTCTTAGGTTACATGGAAGGTGTAACCAAAAAGTGTATTCTATTACCATCTTCATAAGTCACCACTTCCACTGGATTCCCAGAGAAGAGCTTGAGAGTCCCTACTGGACCTCCAGAGACTGACCAGATCATTCTTCAGGAACAGCACTTCAACCAGGTCACATCCATCACTCCAAGGAGACTGCAGCCACCATTTAACTGGACTGCTATCACCACCCTGACCAACAGGGTGGCGAGTTGTATTCTGTTTCTATCAGTTTAAACTGATGCTTTCTGTATTACTGCCTTTAATTTTTCGTATTAAATTGTAATTCAGACTTGGAATCTCTCACAATATATTTGTGGGGGGTCAATTCCCCCACTGGTTTACTTCCAAACTAGCACAAATATCTGCCAGCTTTTCATTAGGACATTCTGCTGCTCCCCAAGGACATTCTGTTGCGTCCCAATACAGCTATACTTGTCTTTTTGAGACTATCCACCTGGTGAGTTTATCTATTCAAACACTAAGCAACTAGTTAACTATGTTAGCTATTACACTGTACAGAAAGCTATAATTCAGGTAATATAGATAGAACTCCAGCTATATAAGCATCTTGCAACTTTGACCCAAGTTATATAGGCATCAGAGCAAGGAAGATCCAGGATAAGGTACCCTGGCCTTAAAAGAGTCCAACATAAAAATCAGCAGCAAAGGTTTCTGCAACCTTTCAGAGAGTGAACAAGTCTACCTATTTCCTCAAGCTCACAGAATAACAATGACTTTCTGGTTTCCTTTTTCACTCTTATACCTTCTAAAATTCATATAATTTACCACAACTTTCCTCTTCCTTGTTTCAAAACCCATATAAAATCAGTCAAAACAGTCAGATAAAGATAAAACAGCAGTACTTGTTCGTGACCTTGGAAAACACAGACAATTATGGTGTTTTTTCCATTTTACATTTGCTGGCTACAATTAATGGTAATAAGGAATATGTTTTACGTTATATTTTGGAGGAAGTTATGTTTTGCTAATCTTCATGTTTTATTTCCCATTATGGGAGATCAGGTACTTTTGAGGTGCTGTATACAACAGTCCTGTAAAAATAAATGTTCTTTAAGAAGAATGTACGGGTTTCAAGGAAGAAGCAGATAACCAATATTTCTAAGTAACTAATTCAGTCAAAATCCACAGAGGCCTGAAAATGAGGATCTAAAATTTGAATGGCATATGAGGCTACTGAGGTAACATTTTCTTTATGATGTCATTCCCTTGTTCCCCTGTGAGCTGAAATAAGAGGGGAAAAAAAGGAAGTGTCACATTTTGAAAGATTTTCTTATATTGCATTAGCAACTACCCTTTTCATTTAGCATTTTTCATTTAAATTGTTAATATTGATTTTTTTACACACAACCCAGTACAACAGTCACTTGTGGAAGGCTTTGTTTATAATTGCAATGACTTCTGTATTGTACTAGAGAAGATGAATATTGATGTCACTGGCTTGAGAATTTATAATGTAATAAAGCACTGTGCTGTACAGCACAGAATGTCATTATTCACCAGCCTCACTCCATTTGAACAATGCCTGTTAGAGTTCTTGGGTGATTTCCTTACTAGTAAATGGTATTTTTGGAGGGACGACATCACTCTGTAAGCACATGTGTTTTTCTCTTTTGTGACATATGAACAGGGACATGAATAATTCTCTGCAGAATTAATTTTAGCTTTGCAGCATGCTGCAGACTAATACCACAGTAAACAGAGAAATATGTGGAAAAAGCCATTAAGAAACATGATTCTGGGATGTTTTCTGCACTGTCTGAGGTTTACAAGTGATAAGTGTTCTTGGCTTTAATTACAATATTTAAGTTCAATAAAGACAAATATCCAAAGCAATTTTAAGAGATTATTACTGTGTATTATTAACTAATTTTATTATTAATTGTATAGCAGCAAATTAGTTGCTTATCACAATACAGATGACAGAGGTAAACAGCAAACACCAACTAAATCCTGTGATTTTATGAATAGTCGTCATTCGGCTATATACAAATAAAAATCAACAGGTGTACAACAGTTTTGCATTTTCTTGGTAAAATATGAGACTCATTTTTTGTGGATGGTGAAGAATGTTGTGGATGTTAATCTGCTGCTCTTCAGGAAACCATGGACAGAGAGGCAGGCATAATCTAAAAGGGTCTAGGGCAAACGAGCATTCTCACAGAAAATGGAGAGCTGGACACAAGAGGCACAAGAAAGAGGAAAGACCCTCTCATTTTCTCCTTCAGTCCAGTCTCATGCAGAAAACAGAGAAAGAGAAGTTTTGGATTTATTGGCTAACAAAAAAGTGGAGCTTCCAAGCTATAACCACATATCGTGGTTTGAAGGAACACCCAAATTTTTCATCTTCCAATCTGAAAATGTTGGTTCCTCTCCTACATTTCCTTTCTTTTCACGTCTTGGGCAATCAGAGTCCCAGGTGTTTAATATTAGATTATTTTTACCATGATTCAGTGTGACTGCAGCAGAAAAACCCAGTGAAGAGGTAAAAGTCACTTGTTTCGGAAAAACCATCATGAAGCTGCATTCTTAAATAAGGACTATTGTCCCTCATACCAGTGAAAAACATTCCACTAGTTTGACTTATGCAATGATCAGCCGCAGAATAACATCACATCCGTAGACTTGTAATACATTTCCAAATCTGTAATCACTGGGAAACACAACAGATTATGCTGTTCGAGCCGTTCTTGCCCTAGAACATCTCAATTTATTAGGTCTTCCCTATATTATGTACAAGAGCAGGTAAGTTACATTGTTATTAGTAATTCCTATTGCACTTCAGGTCTCCATTTCTCTGTTTATTATTGTTGACCTCGAGGGCTGCATTAGCTCTGTCCTGTTAGAGATGCACTGAAAGCATCCTCAGAGTCACAGCTCTCACTGCCCATTCCGTCTGCATTCTGGATTGCTAGCGGAACTTCCATGGGACACCCTCACCACACCAAGGGGGAAGTGGCCCTATGGCTTTCTCAAGTGTCCACATACACGGTGTCTGAATGACAACTCCGAACTAATGCTTAAAATGTAAAAAAAATATTTACATCAGAATATTACGTTTCAAATTAATCTCAGCATCATTAAGAGTACTACAAAGGGGATTTAGGTTATGGGAGGTCTTAGGGTTATGAATCTTCCGTGTAGTTTGAGGCACAGGATGGATAGAGGTTATAAGAAAATATTTACTGATCAAGAAATTAATATTTTTGTCCAGCTGTACTCCCAAGTAATGCAGCTAAAACATTTCTCTGCTGAAAAACAAACAAAACACAAAACCTTTATTACGGACCATGCAGATTCATAACAAATCTGAGTACACAAAATTAAATATTTCATTTCTCTTTTAAATATGCTCCATGGATCCTATACCATACATCTTATATTTTCCTAATAAGGAAAATGCAGGCTTTAATGTTAATGGTAAGGTTTTTTCCTCAGTATTATGCTCTACCTGAAAAATGTATGCTGATACATGTAAAGGTTTATGTGAACAACCCTTATTAGATAATTTTTTCTATCATTATCATAATTGAGTCCAACTCATCAGTGAAACCTAATTTCTATTTTTTTCAACAAAAGTTAAAAGGTAAAATAGTTTCTTATCAGTCACAGTGATATTTATTTCCAGCAATGCAGACTGGAAAGTTATGCTAATAACAAAAGAGATCTTTTTATGAATACCTAGAAAAAGCATTTTTAACGAAAAGTCACAGATTTGCTTAATGGAAAACTGAGAGAGGGAGAGAGAAGTTCCTTGCATGTGATTCTTCTCATGAACTGTTTCAGTTTTTTTTAATAAAAAATATTTTGTAAGCTGGATAGTAAAGGGAAAATAAACGAGTTGGTATCTAATATTTAGTTGTAACTACAAAGATCATTTATACAGATGTTGTTTCATTTCATTTGCCTAACAAGCAAGGGCTTATCTTCTTAATAGCTTGTGAAGGAATATTTTTCTTTTTTTTTTAAACATCAAACACAAATAAAATTGTATATTCAGTTACTCATCAGTACTCTTCTATAACATGAACAAATTCTTAAGTGCAACTAACAAGCCATCCTTTTTATTTGGAAAAAGACATATTTTTGAGATTATTTTAAAATTAGGCACTGTTAATTACTGTTACTGCCTACTGTTACCAAAACAGTGTCTCTTTTCAACATAAACAATGTTTCAGTATGATGGCATTTCAGCTGCTCCATAGCTAAGGAATTGTAAATCCACCCTTTCCGGGGTAAAATGCTGGGGATCCTCGGTCCATAGGATGTGCTCAGGCTAGACTGGCAGAGTGCAGTCTTTTCCTACGGAAAGAAGAATTCTCAGGATAAAGGAGGGTGCTGTGGGAAGGTTGTCACTGAGTGTGACAGATTACAGGTGTGTCTTCTTTTTCCTGGAAATTTCCTTCATAGACACCACAGTTGACATTGCCTTTTCCAAGGTCCATAAAATGTCTGTATTTTATCTCCCTCTGTATCGTCATGTTTTACAAACATTTTCATCTGCTTTCAAAAGCAAAGACAGCAGAAAGAAACCTTGTATTTAGCATGGACTCCCATGAATCTCCATAAGGATTGAGGATGCGCTGTAGAAAGACAATGCACTAAGACGATCTGTTATTCTGTAGTTCCGTATTCACTATTCCACTTTTTGTCAAATGTCAGAAAAAGATCGCAATCTGTCAAAAACCTAAACTTAAATTATTCTAAATTCTTCACGCACACACAAAAAAGATTCATTGTAATTCTGGAGGCTTATCAAAGCATGACATGACAAACCAATCATAGGGGAGGACCCAGAGAATAATGCCTGGTATATTATCCTGTTCAGTGATGGAAATAATTCCATTTTACAGTTAATGCTATATAGTTTTCTGTATGCATTTTGGGATTATAACTACACTGCAGGCACTAAAAGTACACACTATCTCTTTCTTCCTCCAAATGCTTAGTAAAATAACAAGTTCAAATATGTTCACAGATATTCGTGTTTCTAATTGGATTCCTTCTAGGCCACCTACTCAGAACAACACAATTGAGATGCCTGCAGCAGCCTCATTTTGTGTATATACTGTATAAATAGCTCTGGGAGTTCAATAAAGAGCCAAATCACACAACAGGTTTCACAAACAGGAGCCTTTATTTGATAAAGGTGAAAAGGTCAATCCCCCAATTTCCAAATACTTTTTCCTTTTGAAACACTAGAGGATAAGTGACTGAGACAAGGACGGAAGGGAGCAGGTAAATTTTTGTTTTTTCTTTGGCTTTTATCTAGGTATTGGCTCTAAAATGCATTAAATAAATGTAACAATACAAATGGCAAATTATTATATGCAACACTCACAGTAAATAATATGGAATTATAAGAGACAGTGGGTATAAAATGGACTAGAATGAGAAAAAATCTATTGCTGCAGTAAAGAAAAAGTCCAGTACGATGAGAAGGCTCTGAAATCAAAAGTCCTTTAATAGCATAATGCTGTTTAAACAGCTAAAATGGATTATGATCCCTCTGAGTAGGTGTGTGCTTTAGCATCCCACATTGTGTTAAAGAAGATAGAAATTCAAGAAGCAACTGCCATCAAGAGAAAACCTTCAAATAGATTTTCTCTGCTGGCAAAATTACTACTTATATTTTCCACTTTACAAAGAAATACAAAGCTGTGGGTTTGTATGTGAATAGATTTTTATTCATGCCAAGAGAACTGGATGGCTAAAAAAATAATTGCAGTAGGCAAACACAAATATTCTATGTACATGCACATGCTTTAGTTGCATCAAAGGTCAAAAAAAAAAAGCTCCTGTGTGAGGCCTCTATGAGTTTATAAATGTGAACGTTAAGATTTTCTGTCAAATTAGTTTCGTGTTTGCCTAGGAAGTGGTTTCATCTGTAGGTGTTATGCTGATTATCCCGGTACCTTAAATTCTTTCAGATCCCTATTTAATAGAGCTTCCTCAGATGTTTCATGTTAAAGCAATCCCCTGATTTGCAGTCTGGGAGGACTAGTCTGAACTAGTTCATGGCTTCTCAGAAATACAAGTTTAATTTTGCTGACCCTCCCAAAACAGAAACAGGAAGCAGAGGGACAGAGGGGCAGACAAATGGATGAGGGGAGCAGAGGAAAAGACAAGGGAGGAGATAATTTAGAATCAAGCTTTACAGATCCTTCAGTGTCATTTCTTGAGCATTGCTGCTAGCAAGGAGCTGCGTCCTTTCCAGCCAATAGCAGAAGATGCCAGTCTATATAAAACTAAGTGAAAGTAGATGTAGCCAGCCTGACGTGCCAGGTCTTCCTTTATGTACGAGGACCAGCATGTCTACTGCAAGATTTTCTTAGTTATGCATCATTTAATCAATTGTGATCTTCTTTCCATAAAGAAAAGGCAATGCTCTTATTCAAAAACAAGTCCCCCAAGAGTTTTGTTTCCAACCATGGGTGTTCTGGTTCTTCTCAGTGAAAGAAGAACTTCTTTTTAAAAACTTTTTAAAGGGCAAATGTACTTTCACCCTATTTGCATTCTGGGAAGTTGTCTAATTACGTAGTTGCATCTCTTACACAAATTAAAAAATGACACCTGATGTGGGCATTTTCCCAGAGAACATTTTAATCTGTGAAATCTTCTAAGAAACTGGAAACAGGACCTTAATACAAAAAAGGGGCAGACTTTAGATGCAGACCCTGCCTACACATGCCATGGAGGGGGAAATCACCCTGGCTTTATCTCGCTGCTCAATGCCTGAGCAAAGGTTTTGCTCCAGGGAGCACTGAGTTGGAGCTATGTAAGGAACATCAGTATCTCCAGCAGATGGCACAGCACTGCAGGGCAGACACATCAGGCTCCCTTCACCAGTCCACATCTCCTGAGGAGCACTGAGGAAGGAGAAGGCAAGGATATTTCTTTCAGTCCAGCAAATGGTATGCTGCCAATGTGCCTCCTCCATGTGTGGTCTGCAGTAAAGGAACCATATTTGTGCATGTAAAATTACTTTCACCTACTGAGGAAAAAGCTCCTAAAAAATCCTGTGCTTATACCTGCACCTGTGAATGGTATTCTTAGCATCCAAGGCAGATGGTCTCTGTTAGAAGCAGTGAGGCCCCACAGACTCCTGGGATGCTACTTGCAATGACGTTTCTACATGGGCTCAACCAGTCCACCCTTGCAAATGTCTAATGCATTTTTTTCCTCTCCTTAGTAAGTAGTGTAATACATTCTTTTCTTTTCTGCATTTTGCTTTAAAATTCATCTTTTTACTTGCTAATCCTTCTAACAAAAAAAAAAAAAAACACCAACCCTGTCATATTCCTTTCTCTTTCACATGAGTGTGGTTTCCCTCCACTTCAGTTTTCGTTCTTCTCTGCACCACCTACACAATCTTTCTGCGCAGCCTCTGATGACACACTGGACGCACACTGTCGGTGGTGTCACACAGGGAACTGAGCAGAAGAACAGGGAGCAACCACAACCGTAAGGGAAGGTCTGCTCAGCCCCTGGAGCCCAGGAGGGTTTATGCAGATTATTCAGTGGGACATTGTATGTATCCACATACACTGGAAAAGCTCTGAATTACTTAGAGCATGCTTAGGCAAGAAGACTCACCAAATACTGACATTTCCAAGCTCTTAATGGAGTTCTGCAAAGCGCTTGTACAATGACAATCATCTAAGCTAATCATCTGGTCAAATCTGAGCCCATTTCCTAGAGATGGTGAAAACTGTGAACCCAAAGGAGCCCTTCCTATATTCAACACTTCCTCAAAGCACAGATATTCAGGAGGTGCCTCACAAATAGCTGCTTAAGATTTTTAAGGCACAGGGGAAGTTAAGGCTAATTTTGCTTTGCTGCAGCCTTCCAAAACTTTACACCTGTCAAGTTGTGGGCAACATTCCGTAACTGCACTAGCTCTAGGCAAGACTCTGATAGCTCTGCACCTGAACATTCCTCCAGTAGCACAAAGATTATAGTAGTCTCTCATTAACTTGGTTAAGGAGCTGTTTGCATTTTTTTTTTCAAAATTCTAATGCGAGGAATAGATTGGGAGAGTTTTGTCAGTCCATTAAAAGGTTTTATCATGAACTTGATCAAGAAAGAAAAAGTTAACTTTCTAAGCAGTTGAAAATATGATGGAGATACAATTTATTTTCTAAATAAGGAAAATATTATGGATTTGGATGTTAAAATTGCTCATTCTTCCATTAGTACAACACTTAAACTTTTAATTTTACTATTACATTTACTCTGGATTCTGTCATATATAATAAGAGACCAGAAACCTTTGAAATGACTTGCTGTTGAACTGAGTTGGCTTTTAAAACCATCAAAACTACGTAAATTGCAATGCAATACAAGAAAACTAGGAAAATAGGATGGAAGCGCTGCGAAAAGAAACTGACGTGGTGCTCCTGCCATCTTGTGGTTCTGTTGCACAGAGTCCTAAGAACATAAACTCATTCATTTCTGTACTTCAGTTAAGTTCCAGTATTAGCTCTCCTAGTCTCTGTCTGTGGCAGGATTCCCAATAGTAGTTGTGCACACTTGTAAAGTTCGGATAAAGCACAGCCATGTATTGAAATAAGAACTCTATGTATTAGGACAACATACCTGGAAAGAGAAAGACATTTTTACTTTGTAGACTTCTTTTTTCTCCTCTGGGCTCCAGTCATGCTTTCCCAAAGGAAAGAAAAATACATTTTATTACATTTATAGAAACGCAAGTATAACAAATACATAGACTTACCTATATATAAAAGTATTTTTAATGTCTTTTTCTCCTAAAAATGAATACATTTGTACATATATGTACCATTCAAAATGTATGCATTTAAATATCTGTGATTCTTAGTTGGACCTGGAGATGCCAGTAGATGAAGTACATGATCAGCCTTACTTATTTCAATTTCACTTCTTCCTAAGAGAATCAAGACATATGATTACTTCCCCCACAGCTGCAGCTTCCAGGAGCTACCACATCAACTCAGACAATCTGACCCGAATGTAAACCATTTAACTCAATTCAGCAAACCATCATGTTTCCGTTCAGACGGATTCAGTCTGAAATGAAATTTTGAGCTTGTTTCCCAACTGGAAATCAAAACATTGCAACAAAATTGAAACATAATCACTGAAAAATTGAATTTTGCAGACTTTGGTTTGCTCAGATCATTGTGGTCACACTCAGTTTACAGTAAAAAGCCTTAATCAGATCTAATCCAAAGCCACCAGCTGATCAATCAGAATGAACAGAAACTGCTGGCTTCCCTTGTTTCATCTTAGAGCCCAAACACAGAAACTGGCGATTTTTCTCTGCCCTGAGAACTTCAATCCTGACAACATAACATCAAGGCTTACATAGTTCACCTGCCACCAGTTCCACAGAGCACACAATTTTGCTACACACACCCACACAAAAACAGAAAGCAATTAGAGTGTGAGCAATGGGTGGCCATGTTCTTGGGGCCCCCAGATGACTCCTTGAAAAGAGGACATGATATGGTAATTTAGCTAATAGCACCCTACAAAGAAGGCACATGCAATTCCTACTGCAGGGAAGGAGTAAAGTGTTTACCATTCCATCCCAGCCATATCCTATGACAATATATTAAATGTGCTTAATTTTTTTGTGAAAGGACTGGCACATTAGAGCACTGTCAAGACCACTCAGCTATAGATAGCCCTTTCTCTTTCTGATGAAAAAGGAAAACTATATTTGGAGAGAAAAGATTTAATCAGCATCTTCAGGAGACTAGAACTCTTAATACGATTCAAGAATTTTTACCATGGTAAAGAAATCACAGCTGCTCACTGAGAGCACATTGCTGGTTCACTGAATATTCTTTAGTTCCAAGTGGCACAAATAGTTAGCAACTGTGGTAATGTCCTGTACACAGCTGGGATGAGTGGTTGAAATGAAAATTGAAAAACCCATTTGACTCCTTGACTCTGTACAGGAGTGCTTTACCAACAGTGAAAACAGTCCTAGCACGGGGACTGTAGTGACTCATGTGATTGGAAAGCACAGATCAAAGACTCCGATCCCACCATCATTTTAACAAAGCAGCTGCCTGGGACTGGAACACTTTACTCACTTTTTGAGCACTGTAACTGTGACTAAAAGGTGTGCTATCCCAGAAGAAAGTGGCTGTGACACATGGTATCAGCAAACTGCTTTGCACTCACAAGTGTTCAGTGTGTAAATGCTTCTCACTTTGATCACCCAGAGCTTTATCATAGATAGACGAGCATGTTTGCTGTATTATAACCCTCAGCACCCACACATGGTCGTTAGCAAAAAAATATTGATGAGTCTTATTTTAAAACTTTGTCTTGCCCAGGCAAAGAGATTTTTTAGGGATTATTGATCTGTATAGCTTGTAAAAGACCTCTGGCGGCCTGCTCAAAGCAGGATGAACTCAGAGCTGGTTGTTTAGTTGAGTTATTAACACCTCCAAGGTTGGAGATTTCACAATCTCTTTAGGACATCTGCTCTAGTACTTGAATACCCTTATTGCAGAAAAAAAATTCCTAATGTCTCATTGGAGTTTCCTGTGCTACTCTTTGTGCCCTTTATCTCTCAGCCCTTCACTATTCAACTGAAATAAGAGTCTGACCCCATCGTCCTTATCCTCGTTCTTTCAGTGTCTGAAGGCAGCAATTAAAATCCCCCCATCTCACCCTTCTCACCTCAACAAAGAGAGCTCTCAGTGCAGCCCCTGCCCCAGCCCACGCTTCATTCCAGCTTTCTGCAGTGTGCCTGTGTCCCTCTGGTGCTGGGGCAGCCCCAAACAGGCCACAGTAGTCCAGCACAAATGCTGAACAAAAAGGAATGATCATGATCTCTTTTCTGGGCCTGCTGACCGCACTTGTGCTAATACATTGGATATGGTTGGTGCTTTCATTCACTGCACTTTGCTCATTCATGTTCAGCTTGTGAATTCCTTTCTTGCCGGTCAGAACCCCAGCCCTGAATGAGGGCTCTGTCATTTCTCCAATCTGACAGGGCCCCTCTGGATCCACCCACCCTACATTTTCACTATCCAATCCATATTTTACCAGCTGGCTACCATGGCATGTAGCAGATGCTGGTTGGTGTCTAAGGATTCTGAAGTTGAATGAGAGTACAAATAATTATCTGTGCAGCTTTTCTGTCCCTGGAATATCAGTTCAGATAGGAATTAGATCTTGAATCTTGATATTAATGCTATAAAATATTCTTTACATGTGCTGAAGAAAAAGAATAACTGATGATTATCAGAAAGATGCCGTTTTAAATCTTTGTTCAAAAATATTTAGAAGGTTAATATCAGGTGTCTTCAGGTTTCTGAAGCTTTTTTAGCTCACCTACCATACTTGATAGGTTGCAACAGGTCAACTGAAAGGGAGAGTTTTCAGGTGCTCCAAGAAACAGACTGATTTTTCCACTATAGAGTTATGTTTACAGGCACTTTTATTTTTCCAAAGAACTTTTTTTCTAGCTGAAGTCTTCTGTCTCCACTTGTCCTGTCCATAAATTATTGCAGAAAATGAGAGCAGCATCAAGTGAGAGTTTGGTAAAAATAAATTAACTTCTTCAGTTACAAGAAAATAATTACTTTTCACCTTTATTTGAATCAAATATGCTGGAGGAAAAAAAGCTTTAACCATGAGTAAATACATTCTGCAGATGAGCTGGAATTGGATGAGCTGTGATAATTGAAAACTGAATATATAATACATTACACTGCACTAGATCTCCATGCAACACCCTTCATTGGTGGATGAGCAGGCCTAATTTTTTTCAGAATGAATGGTGAATATATGTGCTTAACTGGATTGTAACAGCACATACCAGAACTGCCAGCATCCACCGGGATGCATCATCACCAGAATCCTGTAGCACTGAGTACCATCTCCACAAGATGAAGACTGCCTCAAGCAAAGAGTACCTAGGACCAGGACAAGAGAAATTAGAGAGAAACGTTAAACAATTTCTAAGACCATCAAGATGAAAAAAATTCCAAAATTAGTAACATATTAAAAGACTCTAAGTCCTCTATCAGTGACTCAAATTTCCGAGGTCAAGTTCCTCTGATTAGAGAGGAAGTGTGAAATCCACTGGCCAAATGAAAGTTTTAATAGCACTTTAGTGCCAGTGTACAGAGAATAAATGTCAGTTTCATAGGTTGTTTTTAACTTAAATGCCAGAAGTATGAGTTATTGATTTAAGAGTAGCAATTGGCCTGAGAGTTGTGTGTTGCTATAGGCCCTAATTTCCTTTCTTAGCTCTTTGTCTTGTGTTTTAAGACCTTGAAAATTACTCATAATTGGATATTTTTAATGTGACTGCTGTAAAATTAATTGCACTAAAATTAAAAAATATGAGGATTAAAGTGGTATCTGTCACATTTATTTCATACTACTGCTTGAATGCATTGTAAAAGTCTTAATTATACCACCACATGTTGTACAGATTTCTACCTCTCTCAGTATATAGTGCAAATTATCTTGGAACATATCACTGATTCACAGCGAAGGAAGCACTTGCTCATAACACCTTAGTTTGATTTGTCATTGACACCAGGAGATGAAAACTCAAATAAGAATCAAGATGGTCTTCTGAGTAAGACAGCTGAAATCTATCCCAGTGAATCACATTTTATCCCTGCCTCTGTCACAGAGACTCATCAGCTGAGCAGAAAAGTTTTTGAATTATTTTCTCATGTGTCTACTAATTATGAGTTTCTCATTAAATGCCTGGATAAAAATCTAGCTCCAGACAACCTGAAGTTGGCATCCAAGACAGAAACATTTTAGACCTAAAATCATACTGTACCTCAGTTTCCCCTCTGTAAAAAACAATCTGATATTTTTACAACTGTAGGCCTGCAGTATGTTAAACAAATAAATTTATCATTGTCCAATAATCAAGATCACATGAGTTAATATTCTTTCTTCAAAGAGGGTAAATTAGAGTTCCAAATAGATCCCTTCATTTGGTTCAGCATTTTTTATCTCACAAGATTGTTACTTTTTAAAGCTCCTATCCCTGGGATAAACTACAGACATCAATTAGCAAAAAAACAAAGTGTATGGTTTTATTTTCATGGAAACTTGGTTGTTGTTAATATGTATTTAAACAGACAAAAGTAAGCACTCAGATCCAAAGATAATTGCAATAGGTAAATCAAAGGTAGAAATTGGTATTTACATGACCGTGTCTATATTGAGCACCAAGAAAGCTTTGTGGTAAAGGGAACTTTTGTGCACTAATAACACTAAAAGATTTTTTTAAGAGACTGAATTTTCATCAGCTTATGAAAAAGGCAAAAGACTGTCAAGTTCAAAAATAATCTTTCATATACCAGAACTTTCTGTGGTGTGCTTTTCTGTGGTAGATTGGCTCTAAACCAGATCCCCAAACTGCCTTTTAGTGATACTTTATTTATGATTAAGCCTTTACTAACTTGTTGTACAGACTGCTTAACATTTAAAAGGAAATTTTACTGAAAAGGTTGCTCCTGTGGTTCAGACACTTTTTTCAAATTACTAATTACTATAGGGGAAATCCTTCATACACTGATTACTGAATGTACAAAAGAACACTGGAGGACTAACCAGAAATATCCATCTCATTCCAAAGTTAATCTAGCCCTATGATCCAGACGTAAACTTTCACACCAGCTATCACACGTTCAGCTGTTAAAGCCATCCTCAAATATAACAGATGCATCTTCATGGCCACTGATTACCATCAGTAACTAAAACAAAACTTTTGGATGGAAGATGGCCAACTTGCAAAATTTTGTTTTTACTGATCATAGACTGGCAAAGTGATAAGGGAATGAACCGAGGTTTTATGATTAAAATTGTGAGGATTTTTTTGATAATAGGTGATGACTTACTATATGGAACAAAACTGCCAACATGAAAAGTTTTTTTGCTAAAATTTTTGAATTCTGAAAAAGCAACATTTTTATACTTGAGGGATTTTTCAGTAAGAAAAAAATCATCAAAACTGAATGTATTTAAAAATTTTGAGGAGAGGACATACCAATGACTTTCAACAGAGAAGCACCTGAGCAAGAGAATTCTGTTCTAATAGCCATAGACTAAAGAGGAATGTTAAGCTTGGAAAGAAAAGGTACTATTGAATTCTTAAAGATGAGGAAGAAGATAAATCACAGTGTGTGGAAAGGAGCATCCTAAAAGGGGTTGGAAAGGGATCCTTTGCAGGCAAGAAGTAGCAGCTTCTGGTTTTTTTTCGATTATATTCTATGGACAATCCTCCTGACACTTTGGTACAGGGTTCTTTTCTCCTAAAAAAATTTAATCAGAACTGCCCCAAATTATTCTGCTTTAGTGTATGGAGCAGGCCTACAAACACATGTAGTTCTGCAGGCGACTGTTATACCCAAAATGTTTTAAAGGAATTTAGCTAATTGTACTTGCAAAATTATCGGTAATATATATGGATGAAAAGCACTGGTGATATCAGTATAGGGAGAAAAACAAATCCTTGAGTTTTAGAGAATATAGGAATACTGAAAGTTAGGGATGCAGGCCACAGCATCACAGATTTGATGGTGCAGGAAATAGATTCACTGTGGCTATTAGATCTGGATGCATTGCTCACACCATGTCATGAGATGCAAGGTGCTCGGAAATCCCCAGTGGAGGCATTGATAGTTCATTTTGCAGATTGAAGAGACCTTCTTGTGCCTTCTTTGGCCACACTTCCCCTTAGTGCAGAAGTGTGGATATCACATGTGGGATATCCCTGTCCACAGTTATAACACCGCACACTCAGCAGGGCCTGGCACCTTATTCAAGCTGCCAAGCGGAAATCCATAGTAGGACCAAGTTTCTTTTCTTTATTCTCCTAAAAGAGAAGCAATGCAAATGAAAAGTTACGCAGTGATAGCTGTCCAAGAGCCCAGTGAGCATTTGTTGATAGAAAATTTGTCTATCATACAGTCACACCCACATGGGTAATTAATTGCATCTTAAAATAGGTGAGTGAGGAAGTAAGGCTGAATCAACTACCGATAGGAACTATCTTTGCCTATTATTTTTAGAAAAAACCACCACATTAATAAATTAAGTAAAAGAAGTCTTAGTGCAAACAGATTTCTGTCAGACAGCCACACTTGATAAAAATTAATATATTTCTTCACTGATCAGAACTTTCCCATTTGCTTATTACTATTCCTCAGTGATCAGTGTCATCTTCTTGAACATCATTTCTACTGCTGTATTGAAATTTTATAGGACGTGTTACAATTTTATTCTTTCTGCAATATCAAAAAAATATCTGCAACCTTTTTCAATAAGTGTATTGTAAATTAACAGTTTGATATGAGACGCCAGATTTCCCCGGAGGCAGAGCTCTGACAAGTGCCGGATGATTCTTAATTCTATACTTTTAGTCATTCCAGGATGATCAAAATTCAACAGACACTAATAAATAGTTCAGCACTAAAATGTACCTGAAAATCCAAATGCTGGATTTTATCCACGCCTGTTCCTGTCTGTATAAAGATTGATATAACTTTCCTTTGAAAACTCTTAAAGATAGTTTCTTCCTAGCTTCTCCATTGTTTCCTCATTCTTTGAGGTAGAGCTAGTAAATCTCAAAGGGTTTTTTTTTCAATTCCTGTGAGTATTTGGTTTCTTTTACAGTCAGGATGTTTAAAATTTAAAAACCCAAAACTTATAAAGAGGAGGACAACAACTCAAGTAATATTTTCCAAGACTGATGGGGAAAGGGAACATTTGGGTATAGATAGGGTTAGGGGTTTTTTCATCATTTCTGTTCTCAGTTTCTTCGAGACTTCAAAAAAAAATTTTATAAATGTTACATGTCTACTAGAAGCCAGCATTAATTGTTTTAGTTTCAACACAAACAAGATTTAAAGAGTGAAAATAGCAAGCCTATATTTCCCAGTCAAATAGGGAACTTGAAAAATCCTACACTAAAATTCGCAATACAACAACATTGCTTCTTTTGCCACCTGCAGTTTCTCTGTTTTCCCTCAGGAATTTAATGCCTATGCCTTTAAATTAGAATTTAGGTCTCTCCCTTATGTATATAACCTGTTATTTAATCTTGTACTTCAAAGTTTTTCACTTTGTCTGTACTACCAAGGGTATGCATAACAGAAGTGAAAAATATGATTAATACTACTATCAGGAGTGTGTACTAATCTCTTCTATCCAGAGAAGTCATAGGTTATTTCCGAGCTGATGTCATTTGTAGAAAAAAACCCCATTTTTTAAGTCCTGACATGATTGGGAAATTTATAATCTAAAATACAGCCTCCATGTTAAGACTTTTTTTCTATCTGTCCCTTTTTGCCCTCTTCATTCTGTGAAAAACTTGACGACCTTAATGACAGGCATGGTATAAGCAAAAGGTCAAAATTGTCATATAAAAATTAGCACTTCAAAGGTTTACACTTAGAAGAGGTGAATCAAAACCACACATGTGTGTTGCCTGTCTAAACAGAAATTATTGCTGTCCTGATATCCATCCAGAGTACTTATTTGTGCTGTGAAAAGTTTGCCTTCCACAGAATGTGGCCCCCCAGCTCAGAAGGCTCTGCAGAGAGCTGAGGCAAGGCTGTACCAGACCTGAGGATCAGCACTTCTCTAGCCCAGCTCAGCCAGGAAGAGAAGGCCTGGGGCTGGGCTTATAGAGTGTTCCTGGAGCCACAGGGGTGGGTGGAAGTCCCAGGTGAGGCTGGTCAGGGGTTTATGGCTTATTAGTGCACATTAGGCTCTGATAATGGCGAATGGGAAGAAACATGCCAGGCTATGCGTTCTTGGTTTTACCAGAACATAAATACAAGCTAAATATTGGCATGACTATCCCCACCCAGAGCAAGACAGAAACAGTCATTTCTAACCAAAGAGACACTCACAGGGAGCCCGAGACAGTTCTTGAATTCAAGACTAATACTTCTATAAGCAGCAACTTCTGATTTCTCTGTCAAAAGCTATATCACAGAACCACAGAAACCAGGAGAGGAATAGGTTTAAAGACACCATCTAGTCTATTCACCTGTCCCAAATGCTGTAGAACTGCTGTTCTATTATTCCTATCATCTGATCTTAAAAATCTCAAGTACTGGTTTTATATAAGGCATAAGCCTAAGATACATGTCCTGTCGGAAAATATTTAGGGTTTTGTGTAGGCTTCTTAACTCAAAGAGTTTAGGTTGGAGTCTAGTATTTCTTCTATCTCAGAGACCATTCTTTTTTATCCTGACAATCAAGATCACAGAGAACAGTTTTTCCCCCCTCTTTCTGTTCGTTTCTTCTCTTTTTCACAACTGATGAACTGCTACCTCTATCATTTCCTTCCTGACTAAACAACCCCAGATCCTTCAAGCTTTCGCCATAGGTCACATATTTTAGGAGGTAGACTACTCTTGCTGTTCATTTCTAAATTTTATCCAGTTGTTCTGTATTGTTCGTGTGGCATGAGGATTGAAAGAAATACTCTGGTTGATGAGCATATGGTAAATATATCAGAAAATTGACTTTCAAGGCACAACCTGGCATTTGTCTTTATTGCATGACACCCTTTCCCAGATTTTTTTCTGAAGTTTACCAGGAACACTTTGAACTGTAATGTTGTCTTCTAGTGTAGTTGGTATCATCTGTAAAGTTGAGTCATACTCCCTATTTCTTCATCTTGGACAGTAATGAAAATGTATTCTCCTCTTCTGGTGAAGAATCACTAATTAATACTCTGTAAGAATAGTTTCCCAACCAGTTTTGCACTGTGCAGCAATCTAGTTTCATCTAGATCATTTTTCTACAGTTTACTTATGAATATGTCATGTAAGAAAGTGTCAAAAGATGTAAAATCAAGCATCTTTGCTTGCACAAAACCAAGATCACCTTCATGAATGAAACTGCTTGACACAATTTGTCCTTAATGAATCTATAGTTGTAGGTGTTTATAAATTCCTTGTTTCATTATTTGTTTCAGTATTTGGTAATAAAAGATGAGAGTCTATAACTCCCTAGATTCCCTCTGTGATGTGCCTACCCTCCTGCAGCTTTTGGAGCATCACCTGTTTCCTAAAGGTTTACAAAGAGAAATATGAATGAGATTAAGACCACATCAAGCTTGCTCTCTCATTTGGGATGGCTGCCCCAGTCTCAAACCAGCTCCTACAAAACCTGTTTATAGACCGTATCATTCCATTTGCCACCGTTTGCACCTTCAGGGGTGTGGAGTAAGAGGTGACCCCATGCATGAATGTCCTGTAGACCACGTAGTGACATTTCCCCAGACATTAAATCCCATGGACAATTGACAGAAGACAAGGCAACTCTTCCTAAAGCACAGGGCCCTTAAAAGAGTATAAGGAGTTATGCTTGTTGCTACAGAAGCTGTACACTAAGTATTTTTGTGTTATTATCTCGTTCCTGTTTGACTCTTTTCCAACACAGTCGGGTGTGGCAGATCCAGCAGTTGCTGTCAGAAGTATCTCATCCGCTGTCTTCAAGAACAAGAAAAGGGAAGCCAGTCATCTTCCCTATTGTATTCATTGAGATCACTGAAATACTTTCCTTCCTGTATGAAAGGCAGTCTCTGCAGGGAATGAAAACAGCCTGCCATGAGGTAACATAGGTAAAACCCATATGCCACACTTTTCGATGTCCATTTTCTACCCAAAGATTTATTTTTTGGAGGAGCAAAAGAAAGCAAATACATCTATAGCAACAATAACCTAAACCAAATTATTATTACCCATATAAAAGTAATTTGAAAGCCAAGGACACACAATTAATATCATAGTTTTTCCATTCCCAGCAGAGAGGCTGGCATGCCTACCCATGCTCTAGAGGGAAGAAAGTAAAAAGCCCCTCAAGACAAACTGAGAAACCTGATACTAATCTTCCTGCTATAAGCTGGAACATCATCGACGAATTTCCATCTCCAGGTCCGAATAGTCACCTTGAAGCGAAGGTTGAGTGGAAATGAGTGCACGGAATACTTTCCCAAGATAAACATTCTCTACCCCAGTTTGTCAGCGATGTCTACATTAAGCTTCCACATGCAAAGAGTCACTCTAGAGAAGTTTAAGCTGCACTTCAGGACGAGACACAGTGTTTGGGGGTTTTTTGAGGAAAAGTAGATACAGAGGAAAAACAGGAATCAAATGTGCTCTAACATGCTTCGGTTCACTCATGATCATCCAGATTTTCAGTTTGGTTTATCAATAGATTAAGATTGCAGCGCACATGAGCTCATCTGCTCAGATTCAGCTTTTTGGTGAAATTTCATCTGGTCTGCATTTAAGAAACACATTTTCTTTATCTGCCTTTATCTTTTAGAGGTAATGTCCTAGTTTACTTCTTGGAACAAAAAAGACAGCTCCATCTTAAAAGTGCTGGAATGGCAGTCACAAAGGCTGCTTAAAACAGCACTATTTTGTTTGCTCTTTCTACTTCTCCATGGGTCTCCTGTAGCATTCACATAAGTTTGTTGACTTCTGAAAATTCTTCAGATCCAGATTTCCAGAGATGGTTTTGGCAGCCTTCACAGTCACTGAAATGTTGACAGCAGAGGGAAATAGATAGAGTCATAAAATTCTTTAGGTTGGTGTCTTGGGGTGATGTTATGACAATCCTGTGTCCCCTATCTTCTGCTTTATGCCCAGTAAGCTTTAAGTTTATGCCTAGTAAACTTTGGCCCCCATAGCTTTAAACTACATCCAGCAGGGAGAAGCTCTGCTGGCCGCAGGTTGTTTTGAAACTCTCCCTCAGGTTTCTCAACCTTGGGCATGTGGGGGCAGCGGCATTCCTGGGTCCTGCTTCCAGCTGCTGCAGCAGCGAGGAGCTGTTTCTCTGGGACTGCTTCTTCTTTGTCTTATTTTTGGATTTTTTTTCTACTTGTTTTCCAGTCCAAGAATCAGAAGACCCCCAGGAGGATGGTAGGCGAGAATCCTCCAGGGAGCCACTGGAGTGACTCTACCTGGCCCCCAGGACCCCCAGAGGGGGAAGCTACACCTGAGGAAAAAGGACACTAAAATCCATCAACTGTTTATTCAGGTTTAATAAGTCCTTTTCCCTTTTCCCGTGGCTTGTGGGCATTTTGTTTTGTTTTGTTAAATAAACTGGTATTTTTCTTTTCACTTTCCTCTCAGGAAAGTATTTCTGGGCCTGGTTGGGGGTGGGACTCACTGGAACTTGGGAACATTCCCCCCCCAATTTGTCTCAAATCGAGACAGTTGGAAAAGACCTTTAAGATCATTGAGTAAATCCAACACTGCCATGTTCACTGCTAATCCATATCCTGAAGCCCCATTTACATGTCTTTCAAACTCCTCTAGAGATGGTGATTTAAACACCTCTTCTAGTGCTTGATTTCTTCTTTCAGTGCCAAACTTTTTCCCTAGTATCCAGCCTAAATCTCTTCTGGCACAACTTGAGGCTGTTTCCTCTTGTCCTATCACTTGTTACCTGGGAGAAGAGCCTGACCCCACCTGGCTACACCCTCCTGTCAGGGAGTTTGAGAGAGAAAGAACCTCCCTGATCCTCCTTTTCTCCAGGCTGAAAATTCCCAGCTCCCTCAGCCACTCCTCATCAGACTTGGGCTCCTTCCCCAGCTCTGTTCCCTTCTCCGGACATGCTCCAGCCCCTCAATCTCTTTCTTGCAGTGAGGGGCCCAAAACTGTACACAGGATTGGAGGCACCTCACCAGTGCCCAGCACAGGGGGACAATCCCTGCCCTGGTCCTGCTGCCACACTATCGCTGACACAGGTCAGGTGCCATTGGCCTTCTTGGCCACCTGGGCACAGCTGGCTCATGTTCAGCTGCTGTCAATCAGCACCTTCGGGTCCTTTCCTGCCCAGCAATTTTCCAGCCGCTCTGCCCCAGCCTGTGGGACTGCCTGGGATTGTTGTGAAAAAGGGCAGGATCTCGTACTTGGCCTTGTTCAACCTCAGCCCACTGGCCTCCGACTATCAATCCAGCCTGTCCTGATCCCTCTGCAGAGCCCTGCTGCCCTCCAGCAGACCAACAGTCCTGCCCAATTTGATGTCATCTGCAAACTGACTGAGGTGTATTTGAACCCCTCATCCAAATCGCTGATAAAGACATGAAACAGGGCTGTCCTCAATATTGAGCCCTGGGGACACCACTTGTGACCTGAAGCCAACTGGATTTATCTCCCTTCCCCACCACTCTCTGGGCCCAGCCATCCAGACAGGTTTTAACTCAGTGAAGAGTGCACCTGTCCCAGCCATGAGCAGCCAGTCTCTCCAGGAGAATGCTGTGGGAAATGGTCTCAAAGGCTTTATTACAGCCTGGGCAAGAACATTCCCATCCTTTCCTTCATTTACTAAGCAGGTCCCCTTCTCATAGAAGGCCATCGGGTTGGTCAGGCAGGACCTGCCTTTCACAACCTGAGATGGCTCAGTCTGATCCTCTGGTTCTCCTGCACGTGCTGTGGGATTGCATTCCAGGTGACCTGCTCCATGACCTTCCCCAGCACCGAGGTCAGGCTGACAGCCTTGTAGTTCCCCCTATCCTACTTCCAGCCTTTCTTGCAGATAAATGACACATAATAGTCAACTGAGACCTTTCTGGGTTAACTGGGACTGCTGGTAAATGACTGAAAGCATCTTGGATAAATAACTCAGGAAGCCAAGAGGTGTGAGATCAAAAAGAGTTTTTCTTTGTTGTTTCTGATGAAGATTTTTGGAAAAGGAAAAGAAGGTGCGGACAATGAGGAGAACAGCATGAAAGTAAGAAACCAACTCTGATGTGTAGGTGGTTCCACTCCCCCCCATTGCACAGTTCAGTGCCCCCCCAGATTTAGGTAGAGGGAACGTGAGTAAGTGTCAGAGTGAACACATCAGCAGATGCACATGTAGGATGATAAAGTCCTGATCCTCACAACAGGGCTGAGATCAGAAATCCGCTGAGATGCAGAAATTCACTTTCAAGCACTCTTTTAGAATTACCCTTGTTCAGTGGGAATCCCCATTTAATGTATAAAATCAACTGAGAATTGCTAGGATGAATCATAGCAGTGGTTCGGCTTGCCCTAGACAAAACCAGAGATGTTGTTACAGACACCTTGGGCTTCAAATTACTAAAAAATATGTTGCTTTTTAAGTCAAAGCTCTCATTTGCCATTATTTCTGTGTGTATTTTAAGTCCACTCTGTGTAAGCCATGTTACTTCATCATAGCTCTAAGACTGCAGTAATAGCAAAGGGATATATTTATTCATAAATATATAAAAATTAATAATTCATTTCAAATTGCTGCCTGTAGTTTGATGGCAAACTTGATTTAGATTTTTTTTTTCTCTTTGTGGCAAAAGAATGAAAAATTAACATAAGCAGATTTCAAGAGATGAAAAAATATAGTGAGTCAGAATGATCACTGAACAGTATTCATATACACCACACAGTAAAACAACTCCACCCTGGGACACAAGAAACAGCTGGAATTAGGGAACTTCATTTCATGCAGTTATCCAGAGGAAATAATACTTATCTCACCACCTTCTCTCTCCATCTGTGGTTTAGTGGCCTTAAATTACTAAAAAAATGACTCAATACAGGTGTAGGTCCCAAGAAGGAAACAGATTACCAGCCAAAAATGAGATGTAAATGTTCTTTAGGTAATAACATTTCTCAAGTCTTTGTTACAGGGGATCTAAAAAATCATTTCATTGTCTTCTGTGCATCAGAGTGATTGCCATGAATCCTGCAGAAATTCAGTCTCTGACCCTGCAAACAAATTTATTTACCTTAACCTTTTGAATAGTCCCATTATGTTTTCTGAAATTCCTCTTTCACATGAAGCCAAGCACAGTTACCAGGATTTCTATGACTACAGGAAAGTTTCCAAAGCTCATTAAAATATTTCAAAGAAGCAGGTTGCTCAGTACAGCACTGGGTATGAAAGTAAGATGTAGGACACTCCATGTCATGTTGAGGAGAGCTCCACATACACTGAATATTGCTGAAATACCTCATATTTTATCTGGGCATGCTCCTGCAATAAAATAATTTGAAATGTATTCAAGAAATTAATAGTGAGCTAATAAAAAATGGAGTGAGAACAGATATCATTACTTTTACTACATTTAATGCTCCACAAAAAGAGAATAGATGCACCGTGTTCTGACATGTGGAACAGAGCAGTTCCCATTTCTGTGGGCACAATCCCTATCAGACCAGGGGAAATGAAGGGAAGGCATCACTTTGTCCTCTCAGAGGGCAGAAGACAAGTTTGGGAGCTCACTGCTCCTCTGTGGCTGGTAAGAACCCTGAGTAATTTCATATTAATGAATGAAGTTTCAGGATGAAAGATGTAAAAGCAAGAGGTTGTAGGTTTTCCTTGTAACATTCCCAAAAGAATTATCAACCCAACCCCATAGCAATTTGTTTAATGAGATTCTCAGCTTAAAATGACTGCGGGCCACTGTGAAAATCAGATTCATTTCTTGAACAGAAATATGAAGAAGTGACGTTTGTGTAAGACTCCATATTCTTTCAGTTTAGACCAGTTTGTCATTCTGGGACCTGATTTCTAATTTTGAATAAAAGATATTACTTGAGTTCCAAGTTTAATTAAATTTTTTTTTTTTAAATTTAGAACTACCAGATGAGATTTTCTACTTCAAATAGAGAAATCTATCTCCATATCATTTCTCTAACTGTTGAGTCATTGGCAAATCAAAAATCAGTAATAGTTGCATGCAACAAAAAACAAAATTACACAAGATTTTCTTCTGAATTTATCAGTATGTTTTCATAGTATCTCTGAGTAAGTGCACGTGTCCTACCAAGGTATATATATAATATATATTTCTTTGTTCTTAGAAATAGTTCATGTTTTCTGTCTTCATACATTTGGATCTAGCTTTTACCGAAGTCACAGTGAAGCGAGAGTCTTCGACAGATACAACGTTATGATGTATATGTAGGAACAGCATGAATAAATCCATTCATTCTCTCCAGTCAATCTTTATTAATTTTACATAATATTCACACAAAATAAAACCTGCTATTTTTATGGTACATGTCCCATGGTCTTCAGTATTAAGAGCACAAGACATGAGTTAATATGTATATGAACAACCAACTATTTTTAGGAATCCTCAACTAATGAGCTAACCATTGTTTATTGTTAATGCCACATTATACCCTGCAAGAAAATTGGCTTCCTACTCCATCTGTGTTGCATCTAATTACATATTTCAGACAGTAATACATTTCTTTCTATTTAGCTTTATTTTATATAGTTTCTTAGCAAATCTGTTCCAAAGGAGAAGTCTGGAAAACTCAAGCAGCTTTTAAAAAGTTAGTGGGAGCATGCCTGCCTACCAACCAGAAACTTTTATTGTTGTGGTTTTAAATTAAATATCACACCTGTGTTTGGTATTTAATGGACAAATTACCTTACCTAGTAGCCTACCCCCCAGAAGGAACTGAGCATCCCTGATTTCCATTGATGCAATTGACAGGAATGACGCATCTTTCCTTTCCCAAGTCCTTGTAGGCCACCCCACTCCACAAGCAAATCTCTTCACTCTCATGACCCGTGGCAGAACTCAAGGAAATGGCTGGAGCTGAGTCAGGGAATGTTTTGGTTGGATATCAGGGAAAGGCGCTTCACCCAGAGGGTGGCTGGGCACTGGAACAGCTCCCCAGGGATGTGGTCACAGCACCAAGCCTGACAGAGTTCAAGAAGCATTTGGACAATGCTGTTGGGCACATGGTGGGATTCTTGGGGCTCCTGCACAGAGCCAGGAGTTGGACTCAATGATCCTGACAGATCCCTTCCAACTCAGCACATTCTACGACTCTTTGATTTTAAGTTTTGCTGAAATCCAAGTTAGACTTTTCTTTAAAAAATAGTTATTCTTTTCTTCCCTGTGCATGTGCATGTCAAAGAAGTCAGAATATAATAATTTTGTTTCCTAGAACCAATGTTGTGGCTAAAACACAGTCCTGGTTTTAAAAATCTGATAAAATTAAGTGGCATTTCCTGTTTGAAACAGGAGAGCAACAGAATCTTTCAAGAGCGTGCAATGTCAGAAATTTTCAAGTGGTGCAATTGCTTTCATAGCACAGTGCTCTGAGCTGTGGGGTATGGGGTAACCTTTGTCTACAGCTCAGAATGTAAGAAAAAGTATTCCCTGCACTCAATACACATGTGTATTGTCTTTCCTATTTACCAGGCAGTAGGAATGCAACATCAGAGTAGATCCTTAGATGCACATCTAAATAAAGGTATAACATGCACTTCTGCAAAGCTGTGAAGAAATTCCTTCCCTACCCATGCTTTTATGCATTTGCTAGATTATGGCAGCAGACAAGTTTACTAACTCTAAACAAATCTGATAATCTGAAAATGATAAGCCTTTCAGGGCTCAAATATGGTTATCATAATTTGGACTTGTGCATATAAATATCCACAGAAAGCTTTGATGTTTAGATCAAGATAAATGTTCTTGCATTGCACTCCATAAATAAGAAACTAATGAGTTAACTGCAATCACTGCCTGACAAGAATGCCCTCACTGTGCCAGAAGATGTCCAACCTCTCTCCTTATTTACAGCCTTTGGCACCTAGAGACCATTACAGGTACATTTACTCAGATGATGCATTTGAGACAGCTGGAAATAAAACCGCAAATTGATAAATTCCGTGTAGTAGCTGTCATAAAGGGATTTCAGATGTTTTCTTTACTTTTTAACTGTGGAATCTTACTTATTTGGATCACGTTATGGGAAATTCAAGTATTCATCTGCAACATCATATGTTTAAAATAAATCAATTTTGTAAAGTAAATACGCACCTGAAATCTTGTAGAATAACTCCACAAACAAGTTCGGAATTGTGTTCCTGTTGCTGGTAATCAGCACTGGATCTCAATTACCTATATGGCACGCTGCTTCAGGAGGATGCTGAGATTAGTGCACTTCCTCGGGCTTTTCTGATTGACCTATGACTTGGCCTGGGCTCCGGGAGTAGGATTCACCTGAAAAAATGTGCTGTCTAGCATAAGTAGACCTCAGCATCTGAGATAAATGTATGGATTTTCTGCACAGTCATGGAGATAAATAGGTCTTCTAGATTAGGAATCGTCTCCATCTAAAGTAGAAATCTGAACCAGGCCAGATGAATCATGTCCAAAAAAGTGTGTTTCTTCCCACTTACTGTACAGACAATCCAGCTATCACAGACACAGATAGCAGTATCATTAAAGTCCATCTCATATGAGATTAATCCCTTGTCAAAGACCTAAACCTGCTTGCATTCAAACCCAAAGAGACCTCAGAATCGCCCTGGTCCCGTACAAAGTCCCAAATCCATTAAAATGATTGTCCCTGGAACATCCCTGGCAAAAAAAAACGATTCCATTAACACATTTGTTCACCTGCATGTGCAGTAAATCTTGAGCAAGGAGTGACCTTTCCCATGCATCGAGACCTCCTCAGTTCTAGTTTTCATATGAAATAGTTAAACTCTGCCCTACGCATCTTTTATTGGGATTTTGAAATATCCAGTAGCCTGTGCTGGCAAACATCTGGAAATCTGTGAGGTCACCATCTGCTACAGCAGGACAAATAAATTAATATACAAATGACTATCAATTGCTTAAACAGTAAAATTAGAACAGCAGCAAATGTAAAATAAAGCCATCCACCTGTAGTATGACACATGGGAGACAAAAATACATGTACCTGGACAAGCTGGTTTTTAGATTTTTATTTTTTTAAGTCTGGTGTTTTCTAAGAGAAAGGATCCAAGTGCCCAGGCAACATATGTTATGCACAAAAGTCTGTGCAATATGATAAATTGTGTGTAAGTAAATGCATGCACATCCTTTTACATGAATTACATAGAATCTAAAACAAGAATGAGTGTGTAAGTTTATGAATAAGTGAAAGTACACAAAGTTAGGCATGTGTAAACTTATCTTGTGCTAAATGAATCATTCTTGACATACAACTGTAACGGCAGCCTTCATTAGAAAGGGGAACAGCAAAAACTTCTAAGAAATGAAGCAGGAATGCTTCCTAACATTCAGTGGTTTGGCATTCTTTGTTAAGAAGGTGAAGAAATCATAAACAGAGCATGCATTTCATGAGTCACTTCAGAAATTAAAGTTTTGTGTATGAAGCTATGTCACTTGGAAAAGAGGATACGATATCTACGTGGAGGGCAAGAAAATACTAGACATATTTCTTGTTATTAGTTTCAGGCTGTGCTTTATAAATGCTCTTCTTTCAAAGGCTGAAATTTCAGAGAAACAGGTAATATTTAATACCTGAAGGTTTTCATTTTATGCTAGAGTGTAGATACACCCTACAGAAAGGAGTTTTAGGGTCTTGGGAAACAAGCATGTGTGTGTGTGTGTGTCTGTGAATTGTAACCTTGTACATTTTCTAGAATCATAATTTACAGATCTATTGATCCTCCAGCTGATGTTGTCTTATTTTGCCTGAAAATCATTCATAGATACATTTAGCATTCTGAGAAGTGCCCAGTTCTGGGGGACCTACAGCAGAGACCACCCCACAGTCATCTGGGGATCTGCAGCAAAGACCACCATGGGCTGGGGTGGAGAGGAAAGGGATAGATCCATGTGCATGTACAATGATCACATTCAGCCTTCAAGGGCAGACTGAGCAAGGTCTGTACATGTCCTAGGAATAATGGACTGTTATTTGCAACCAGCTTCCTCATGGTAAACTATCTTCCCTCAGGCTGAGGGGTTTTACAGTTACTGAACTGTCTCGTCTCCCAACTAGATCATCCCTTTCTGTCTCACCAGCTCTGCTTTGGCAGCAAAATTTCTGGCCAAACTGGTGCTCTTTTGCATGCTGAAAACTAGAAATTCATAGCAATTTATCTCTTTGTAGCATCAAATGCACAGCAACACAGTTGTCTGATGTTTTAAACTACTACAATGGACTATGTACCACTAAGTTTCCCTTGTGCTCAGTTATCAGCTACTGCATGGAGCTGAAATGACAGAGGGAAATATTCTGGCTGGTAGCAGATCTTCCTTGTTCTACTCTGCCACCTGTTCTTCCTGCAGGATAGGAGATTGTAGGGAAAGGGAACACAAGCTAAAAGAGCAAAGTTGTGCAGTGGCTGCATTTTGCTGGGCAGAGCACAGCACTGAAGTGTTGAGTGTTTTGACGTTTTCCTTAGCAAACTCAGACTCAGGAATTCTGCACTAACTTCACAGTTACAGTTTTCACTCAGGGAAGCTTGCAAGCCCTCACAGCTGCACACAAACAAACTGAAAAAATGATCCTAAAATGGAGAACACATGAAGGAACAGGAAAAAAATTGTTTTGCCACTTCTAAATCAATGTGGTGGCATTTTGCTTCTGACTGAAGTTTTTTGCACTTGGAGACATCACACAGAGTTGGTCAAGAATCCACCAACACAGTGCAATTTTATGATGACCATAGGCCTCACAGAAATATTTGTGTTTCAAAAGACTTTCACTAAGTAAGGAGTAGCATTTCCCGTGGTTTCCTGCCACCTCATCTCTCCCTGTGAGCCCCTGCTCACTCAGGCTTCTGGCCTCAGATTATCACTTCCCTGCCACTAGGGCTGCCTCGGGACCAAACTGCCCGGAATTAAAGCCTCAGGACCAAGCTGCCCCAAATCAAAGTAGGACTTTTAAGGCACCTTAGCAAAAACTCCAACAGCTCTGGAGGAGCTGGAAGCTTGGTCCCTACTGTGCCCTGCTATGCAGATTTTTATGGAGTCTTTGCTGAAGCCAGACTCTCCTGGACTTTGCACTTCATAGTAGGGATGTGCCATGGGGGGCTTTCCAACCACCCCTGTGTGCCAGGGATCCTCTGGCTTGAAATACACCAGTTTGGTGGCTCACTAGCCACGACCTCCAACTGCATCACACTTGAAGAATCTCACTCCCACTTCACTTTCCAGCAGGGAATCCTGTGTGCCCAGGTTAGCCATCCTTAGGCTGAGGTGGCTTGAAATATTGGAAAATTCACAGAGCCACAACCTGTGCGGATGCAGAGATTGAGACAGAGATAGAGATAGAGATAGAGATAGAGATAGAGATAGAGATAGAGACAGAGATAGACATAGACATAGACATAGACATAGACATAGACATAGACATAGACATAGACACAGAGATAGAGACAGAGATAGAGATAGAGATAGAGAGATAGAGATGTAGAGATACAGATAAAGACACAGATACAGATAGATATAGACATAGACAGACAGACAGACAGACAGATAGATAGATAGATAGACAGACAGAGGGACTGATAGATAGAGACAGAGATATATACTCTGCTACACTGTCACACTGTCAGCTAATTTATTAGGTATAGTGTTATTTTCCTGCTCATGTGTTCGCTGTTGAGGCAGCCTCTGCTCTGGGGTACTTTGCTTTGTTTTCCTCCTGTTCCAGAAATGCAGATGATCCAGATCCTACCATTAGCAGACACAGGTGTGATCCTGTTTAACCCAACACAAGACTGGCCATGTGAGGAAGGGCTCCTCACCTCACAGACCTCAGTGTGACCATGTCCTTCTTTAAAAAGAGACCATGCTGGTCCATGCAGCTGTCACTTTTCTCGGTGCAGGGTTTTATTGCTGTCTTTTGAACAAGTCAGACATATTCCTTCATCCCTCCCTCCAACAGAGAAGAAATCTGTTGAGGCTGTGACTCAAAGTAAAACCGATGTCCCCACTGAAGACTGCAGCCTCTCCTTGGAGCACCAGGTTAGATGTGACTTAATAACATATTTTTAGGTGCATAATAACTAGTTGGTTTCCCAAGACAACCTGATGCTGGCACCACATGCTGTTAGACCCTCAAGGATTGATTATTCCAGCTCTGCCACTGCCTCTTACAGAAGGCTGTGAGTAGGAGCCCTAGAGCCCTGAAACACCCTCGAAAGGGAAACACCCTGCCCTCCCTGCAGCCGTGAGCTTCCAGGGTGCCAGCCCAGAAAAGGTAGACCCTATTTTTCCTTTCTTCTAAAAAGCTAAATAGAAGTGTAATTATAGTGATATCGGTTATAGTGATATTGGTTGTAGTGAGATCTTCTCTGCCCAATGAGATTGTGCTCCCAGCTACAACTCTAAGTTTGACACTGTCCTGCCTAAAGATCTTTCTCAGAGGTGAGTTACCTCCCTGAAACCAGCCCTCTCCACTTGTTTATGTGTTGCTTTTGTTTTACTTACCCATTCATCCATTTCTTGAATGCAGAGTGCTTGTAACTAGTGCAAATTTTAAGGACTGTGATTCAGCAAATGAGTTATGCATTAAATTATTTGTTGTTCTTATTATTGCTGTTGCTATTAAGTAATAGCAGTATTATTAATACACCTTACTAACATTTACACCTATTTATTAACACACCTTACACATTTACACATTTAAAGAGAAACACATTTAGGTGCCAGCATCAGGTTGTCTTGGGAAACCAACTAGTTATTATGCACCTAAAAATATGTTATTAAGTCACATCTAACCTGGTGCTCCAAGGAGAGGCTGCAGTCTTCAGTGGGGACATCGGTTTTACTTTGAGTCACAGCCTCAACATAAAGAGAAACACAATAATAAAAATTAACACATTTAAAGAGAAAATGCAACTGTGGAACAGTTTATAAAGTTATTCAGTTTGCCTAGGAACACCCAAGAGCATAGAATACATCCAAACATGAAATTTTCCATTCAACATCCCTCTCTCTCCCAGGCACAAAAATACTTCCTACCATATTACCAGACAACCTTTTTTTCTTTTATTAATCTCATGTCTCTGTGGTACCAACCAACCAATGTTGTTATTAAGGGTATTCTGGGAAGGAAATACTCATCATTGAAAAAAAAGCACAAAATCCCATGTACTTTACAGAAAGAAAGATCATTGATTGAAGACTGACTTCTTCAGAAATTTTTGAACTTGTGTGTAGCTTGTAAAAATTCCCCACCCACATTACTCTCTTTGAAGTGCTCGCAGAGCTGCTCCTTCCATTTCTTGCCATAAAACTGTCAGCTGAGTGTTTCATGTTGTGATACAGCTCTCTATCTTACAGGAAATCGACCTAAGTCATTTTCCTGTGAGTTGAAAAGAAACAGACACAATTCATTAACCCTTTCGATACATTATGTATTTACACACTTGTAACCTTGCATGTCTTAGAACGAAGAAAAACAGTCTCAGTGGGAAAGAGCAGTGGCTGTGGGGAGGGTTTTTTCCTTTATGAATGCTTTTTTCTACTCATTGGGTAATATATTTATCCACAAAGATATTTGTGGGGGTTTTTATGTTCTTTACAACATTGCTTTTTTAAACAGCTACAATATTTTTTTCATACTAAATATTAACATATTCTCTCAGCCTGGAAAATTACCCTCCCTTTTTCTTTTTGATTTGGCAGCCTAGTATGTTGTTGAAAGAGAGTTGTGCCATGAGCCCAGACACAGCTCTAAATTACCAGTGTGTGGTAGATATTTCTGATTTAGTTCTTGCTGAAGTCTCTTGCTGGATGGTGAGAGATTGACAGAATGCAAGAGATTAGGAGCTGTGAATAAAACAATGCAAATTCATAATCCTTATCTAAATTTCCCTAGACATCCAGACAAAGGGAAATTCGGGAGCTGTAAGGCTATCTTGCACTGCGGAATTCTTAATAATTCTTAATGCTCTGTAGATAATGGCTTATCAAAATAGACATTCACTTAGGCGTATCCTAATATTCCACATGGATAAAATTTGCAGTACAAATGGGAGAAGACAGCACAGAGGTCCTTAGCTTAAACCATAACAAGAGGTGAGCTGAGATCATAAATTCAAGATTCAAAACTCAAAATACGTACCATTAACTTCATCTATCAGAACCTTATGCCTACTACCTATGAATTTTGCATTCTTCTCAAAAAATCCTTTATCTGTGCTATATTCTGCCTGAACTCTGCTGTTGGAACCACTGAATAACAGCAGGTTGGAAGGAAATTCAATTATAAGACCAACCTTATCTCGCTGCATCTGACCATAGGACAATGCAAGTAAACAAAACCACCAAAGAGAACACAGATGCAGCTCAGGAAGGAAAAGCATGAGAATCATCTTCAAAGGCAAAATAGGTCATATTTCAGGCAAAGGATTTTTGACCTTCCAGTAGCACTCAGAAAAAGCTGCAGATAGCCCTAAAATATTGCCAACACTTCTCTTGTGAGGAAACAAGAGGCTTGCCATTCTTTTGCTTCATCTTACATTCTCATAGCTTCTGAACTGCTGTTCTACTATCCACTCTCTTGCTGAGGATATGTCGCCATGTACTTTTGGAATATAATCATAATATTTCAGTAAGTTCAAAGAGTTACTGATTCTTTTTGAAGTCAGGTGTCCCTTGGTCCAATTTCACACCTAAAACTACTGATTTAGGAGAAGGTAGGAACAAGAGAATACACAATACCTTTCACAGTACTAACCTGGTTTATGCAAGAAAACCCCATGCTTACAACCCTCAGAAACACAGTAAAACTTCTGAAATAATAAATTCCATGGACTTGCAGTTTTCTTCAACTTAACTGACCAATAATCTATAGAACTGTTCTTCTGATTCCCAACAATGCAATTCTGACTTTTCAGAAGGAAGTAAGAACTGAAGGATTTGATACCTAGTCTGCGCCTGGGGGCATTTATGTGTGACCTACACTTACTTCTGTGTAACTTGTATAAAAATCATACAAGTACTGTCCTGACTATTCAGGGTTCTTAAATGTCACACAAGGAAGGCATACAGTAAATGGCCTGCAGGTAGAAGGAGGTTCCACAACACTGCAGGTGGAAGGAGGTTCCACAACACTGAAGGCAGTCAGAGTTTTCTGTTTTCCCCTTCTCTGCAAAAACACAAGCGCAATGTTCGGGCTGGGATGAGAGAAAAAATTCTCTTTTATTTTTGGGTCAAAGCTTAGCTGTGATCCCAGCTGAGACACCAAAAGGTTGTTTTAGCTTAGTGAGGAACCTAAGGGGTTTCTGAAGGTCATTTCTCCAGGCTGGACTCATGTCATCCTGCGCCTACCAAGACTGAGGGTAAAAAACAAGTAGAAACATGAAACTTCGCTGCTTAAGGTTACATACATGTTTTGGTTGCCCCAGCTTAGACTAAACACACTTTTGGGGTGATTGACTTCCTCAGTCATATTTTCATTGCCTATTGCAATTGTAGGGTACATTACACAGCTGAACAGGAAAGCTCCAGTAAGTTCTTCATGAGGAGACACATGCAAAATCAACCTTTCTGAAATCTGCTATAAAAGCATCTTTTGCTATTTCATTATTTAGAGAGTGCTTCCCTCTCCTTGTTCCTTTTTCCTCCTGCCAAACCCAGCAGGGATTTATCTTCTGCCTGTCCTATATTGTCCCTTCCCTGCTAGAAACAAAGTTTACAAAGCATGGATGCTAAGCATAATGAAAAATAAAGGATCGCCTCACACTCTGCTAGAAATTAAAATTACTGAAAGCCTGGTTCTCCCTTAAGAATAAAAGACTGTAATAAAGAAAATATCCAGAAACTATGCAAGCTCCAACTCTAACTTGAGAACTCTCTGTTAGGAAAATGACATCAGGATATAAATGCAAACATTATTCTTTGACGTCTGGATATAACTCAAAGCACCTAAAAATTACACAAAGTATTTTAGGCATTACCAAACATCTTTTTAATTATACCTGAATTCTATTCAGTCACATTTAGACTTATGCAGGATGCATTAAAATGTGTATTTTATGAGCATAGCCCATTCTGCCATGTAAAGTTAATCTCAAAGGCAATTCACATTAACACTCATTCCCTTCCTGTATTAAAAACTCCTTATAAGTTCCAGTTTTCGTTGCTTTCCAGGACTGAGTCTTTCCTTTAAAGAGGTAGAAGGAGCCTGTTTTCTCTAGGATGCAGCATTTCCAGCAGTTTTCTCCATCACTGCCATGTCACTCCAGGGCTTGAGCATGGGGACTCTGGAGTTCATGTTCAAATTCTGATCTCCAGTTTTTTCACAGGAACACCCTCCAAGCTGCACTCCAGCATCTGCAGAGCCTACTCATTGTTCTGGTATGTCATTCTGGATTACTTACTGTCCATTTTGGCAGGAGTGGAGGAGGACCACAAGGTTTTCCTGAGCCTCCACACCTCCTGGGGTACTTGCTCTAGCTCTAGGTCCTCAGAAAAGACCACAAGCTCCAAGCAGATCCTGCAGAACATCTTGCTTCTGTGGCAGCTTTAGAAAGCTGCATCGCCATTGCAAGGACAAGAAGAAGGACAAGAAAGGGAGGCACTGTCCATCAGTTTTAAAGCTGCACCAGAAAAGGAAGAAAGGTCTGAGCAATCGCATTCTGGCTCCTCTCTGGCTCGTCAGTACAACTTCACTATCACAGTAATAGGCACCTAAAGAGTAACTTGGGCAGAATTTTGGTGTCCACAAGAAAAAAATGTTTTCCTGTAAAAGCAACTCAGTTTTCTTTAAAAGGATTGCACAAGTTGAATGGCCAGAAACTGTGGCAAAGAAATAGAGGAGAATGGGGAGAGATGATTTGAAAAAGCTTCAAATGTCCATCTCAAATGATGTTTTAGACTAGGCAGTGCAACCGGAACTGATTAACCATATAGAAGTTTTTTTGGCTCACTGAAATGGTAACCTTTAATGAACCTTTGTTCAAAAATATCTTGTCTAATAAATGTCAAAATTTCCATGAAATTATTAAAAGTGTACTGAAAATAAAAATTTACAGGCAGCTTTTACAGCAAAGACAAGTTTTAGCAACTTTGGCATTTTCAATGAAAATAGCCTCATTAAGGAAGAAAACAACTTATTTCAAAAGAGAGAAGAAGATGAGTCTGGACAGTCTGGAGAAAACTGCAGTTAATTAAAAGAGACTCTTGCTACATCTAGGTTTTTATTACCTTTTCCAGTGACCCATATTTTAAGGCTTTGCAGTTACTCATGAACAAACTCTTTGAAAACGGTTCTTCTGCCATTAAGCAACTTTAATTAAACTTAGCATTTCCACCTTCTCCATTGCTTATTTTCTACTAGAGTCTTAATTGCAGTTTATTCCTGTCTCAAGTAAGTTATTATGAGCCCTAACCACTATCTCAAGTGAAGTTAGTGCTGAGTGTTATGGGTCTGACCAGTGTCATACTCTGCTCAAACTCTCCTTGACTCCCATGAGTTTTGGGCTGGAGTCTATTCCTTGTATGAATGTATTACTCTCTCTTGGTCAGGTGTATCTCACAGAGCACCACAGAAGACAGGAAACCTAAGCATCTTTGCCTTGTCAGACAGCAGATTTATGTTTCTGTGTAAGCTGGACAACTAGAAAGACTCCAGGGTTTTTTTTTACATTCTTGAAAGGCATAATTGCTTTGGGCCTCAGAGTAGCTACTGGAATAATATGAACACACCTGAAAATACAAAGGGCTTTTATCCTCTCCCAGGAAATTAGGCTGTGCCATACTCAAGTGCAGAACCATGGTGGTAATTGCTGAAAGGTGAAAAAGAGAGTTTAGGGAGTGAAACTCAGAGGAGTAGGAGGAGAGCTTGGGATAGCCTCAGCAACAACCCAGACCACAGGAATGCTACCAGACTACCTCACAGCATCCATGGTTTGGGCATTTGGAGCTGCTTTTCTGCCTGCCTTCAAACGAATGCACATACAGAACCCTCAACAGTCTACCCCAAATTAGGCATTAATGCCTAGATGACAGTTATCCTGATAAATTACCTGTGCATGTTGTTTTTAGCAACATTAGGGTTTTACCTGTTGTTTAATCCAAAATTATCTATCAATCAATATATTAACTGGCGTTTTCATGCATTTAAAATAATCCCTTACAAACCTGGTCATTTTGTGAGTGGCAAAATGACAAAACTTTATTGCCTATAGATTTGTTATTGACTTCCCAGTGGACTCTCTGATATTTAATAAGAGTGGAACTCCATTTACCATCCTTTCCACAAATGGGAGTTTTAGTAAGGTCTTTTCTAATCTGCATATTTGCTTTCACAGAAATTATAGGAACTTCATATCCTCAAGATATCCCTTCATCATCATATGTGTTCAAATTAATCCATGATTTCAAGTTGTTAGGGAGGAGACCAACAGATATGCACACAGACATACACAGAAATTCCCCAAGTCTCACTTTGTTAGAAATGTAGGTTTCCAGTTTATACTGAAATCAAGCAAATATGCAAGTTATAAATAATTTGAGGCAAAAATAAAGGAATTGTCTTGTAATATGATCAGGCTAGAGACAATCTCAGTGTCCAATCTCACTGAAATGCAACCTCCCTTTCCCTTCCCATAAAATCCGGCCCCAAGTTTTGGCCCTCCATCAAGTACCACATAGGAGAAGATATTTGGGGAAGAGGACCAAGTAGCTCAGGGCTTTTTCTTTTTCCTCAGTAAGCACCCAAGAGAAATCCAGCCTTTTTTCAAGCCACAGGTGCAGGAAGGACCCAGAGAGGTGTCTTCCATAGCCTCCCCACCTACCCAGAGGCATGAGCATTAGAGATGAGCACAGCTGACTGCCCTCCTCTACTCCAGCAAAGACAAAATCTTTTGAGTTTCCAAGAGCCACTTTGCCTGGGATGTGTCAGGGAAACATGACTGCTCCAGTCACAGCTTCCAACTCATCTCTGTAGCCATGAAGCCAAACCCTGTTCCATTCGTAATGATCCGTGAGGTTCTGATGGAACCATGGAAGTGCAGATCTGAGGACAAAACACCTGGAACTTATGTGGGCTCACTGGGGAAAATGAAGGTATTTATCATTACACACCTAAAACAAAGAGAACAATAGCATGTTTAAGATAGGCTTTCACAGATTTTTTTCCTTATATTTCAGTGGCTGACAAACAGGACTACTGTATTTCAGCCACCTTTAGTGAGTTCTGAATAAAAATATGTTTTAAAACGTCATAGAACTTCCAAAGCTCAAGGCAAGAAAGATCCTGTATTCATAGTGAAAATGTACTGTTTTGAAAAGATACAACCCTGAGTGTCTGAGGAAAATCAGGCAGTAGCAGCTACAATTTTCCCTGCTGGAAATTAAAATAAATTGGTTTTTTTCTGGGAATTTTTTCAGAACCTAAGGACTGTATCTCCCATCCATTTAGACCAACCAGTTTTTCCAGTCATCTGCAGTGGTCTTTCAATGGTGTTAAAAAATGCAATATCATTTTAGTAACAGCCTTCCACATACACCCTAATTTTGCCAAAGCATGTCCCTGGTATTAAAGGTCTTGCAGCTGTTCCAGCTACAGCTGTCCTGAGTTTCTGAACATTTCTTGAGGTTTATTTTTTTTCTGCCTGGATCTGCCAGGGATATTTGTAACACAATAAGTCCATGCAGGACAGCCCTGGATGAAAAGTAATACAGAGAAAATCAAGAAACAGCTCACCACAGTGAACTCCCTCTTCAGTCAGATCTCTGAAGACACTGGCATGAACTCTCCCTCTCTCATGACATACCCACAACCTGTTTAAGTGTTCGGCACCACCAAACAATCATTTGCATTTATTATTATTATTACTCAGTTCAAAGGCTGATGTCAAGATGTCTGAGGGAAGGAAAGTACGTGGTGCATTTTTTTTAAATCCTCAGTTTGATTGGAGTTTTCTGTTTTCCTTGGGTTTTCTTTTTTTTTTTTTGTTCTTCTACTTTTTTTTTTTTTAAAGCTCTGTTCTAAGAAAAGGAAAGCAGGGGATTTACTAAAGGCAAGGCAAGTCGGTTAGTTATGAGTCACCTTCATGCCTTATAAAGGGTCCCAAGTTGTTTGGAGCAGGCTTTCTTCACCTAACTCATGCTGCAGGGATATCAGGAAACCAGCCAGACCAACACACCTCTGTGGCAACTGCTCCTGCCTCATTTTTCATTTATCTTCTCTCTCTCTCTCTCTCTCTCTCTCTTTTGCTCCGTCTCTCTTTAAAAGAAAAAAAAAAAGAAACCAAACAAAAAAGCCAAGCTGAGTGATCATGGTTACCCTGTGAGATGGAACAAAGGAAGTCTGTGGCCTTCTTGCTGCATTGGTTTTGCTTGCATCTCTGTGTAAAGACAGTGCCTCACAGAAGGTAGGTTTTTCAGTTTGGTTTGTTGGTGTTTTTTTGTTTATTTTTGCGTGCGCTCTTTTTTTAAAAGGAGAAACTCGTGTGCTGAAGGAGATGGGACCAGGCCAAGGGAGGGGGCCCCAGGGCAGGGCTTAGAAGCCTCAAGAGAAAGGGAGGCTGAACTTCAAACTTTTGCACACATGCAGAAATACTCCAGCAGGCATCCTTACGAATATGCCTCCAGCAGCCACCCAGACCCACACAGCCTCCAGGGAATGCAAAGGCTGTCCCCTTGCTGTCTTTGGATTGCTGTCTTCACCCTCATGGTGCCGTCATTTACCTGCTGGGACAGCACACAGAGGAAAGCTGTCTGTGTGCTGCTTGTTAGCTCATGCCCTCCTCCTTTTGTTCTGAGGTCAACACTTTAGAAGGCTGTGCAACCTGGAATAGAATTTGTACAGCATTTTGGTTGCCTACTTTGAAGAGTGTCATGATTCATCTGCAGCTATTGTCTTGCCTACAGCTTGCCAGAAGGATTTTGAGGTCTGGAAAAGTAGCTGTACAGATCAGTGTGACATTTAATTTTGGACATATAGGGAGTTTTGGATAATGTGTCAAGTTTTGGTCCTGGTTTCATAAATAAGCAGCAGAGAAATGCCTTCTTTACAATATACCCATTAGACTTGCATCATTTGCAATGGTTTGTTTTAATTCTCTTTAAAATGAATGTGATTCAAATGCCCATATAAGAACTCAACATAGATTTCTTGAAATCCATAATCATATCAACAAAACAGGAGCTCTATGCCCAGCATTAATACTTGGCTGGCAAAAACTCTAAAGTTTTATTTGTTGATAAAAATTTACTCTGGACTCAAATTTTGGCAGCCAATATCTAAGATTAGTAATTTATTCTATTAGCTTTTCAATATGGCAATTTTTAATTTACAAAGGAACAAGCAAAGTAGCTGAAATATAGTATTAAAAAAAAGATTATCCAGCTACTTGAGCCACAAAGGGGAGGCATGTTTTATTACACAGGGAAGTGTTCAGCAGAGAAAAGCCTCTTCTATCTACATACATATCTGTGGAGCTTTCCTAGTATCTTAAAGACCTGAATTCAATATTTTTCCAAACGTTTTAAAAAGAATAGCTTAACTTTCTGGGAAATTAGACAAGAAGACTTAAAAATCTCCTGGAAATGCTAATAGGGTATCTGAAAATGGATGGTTGGTGTATTGTTTATATGTAGCAGCCTTTTGTAGATGATTAAAACATTCATAGAATTGTTGATTGTATTAACTCTAATTTTCTTTCAGTCAAAATTACATGTCTCCCATTCAAAGCTAAAACCATCTCTGAAACTGATACATTCCATTTTGGTCTTATTTTTCACCAAAAAAAAAAAAAAAAAAAAAAAAAAAAAAAAAAAAAAGTTCTTTTTCATGACTGCAGAAGAATACAGATTCAAAAGACACTCACATGCACTACCAAAGTATCAGGCTTGGGGTCTATCACAGTCTGATTCCTCCAACATGACTGTGAGTTTACATATTCATATATGAGCACTGCCGATTTCTGGCTTTGGTGAACTGCCTTTTCTCCCACCAGAAAAGGACTTTGTAGAGGTGACAGCACAACCCTAAGCACCATCAGATGAGGCTTCCCAAAAGGCAAGTTCTAAATTCTTTTTGCTGTTTAGAGAACACCTTTTATCTTTCTAAATTGGCTAGCAAATTTTGCAGAGTTGGAATTACTTTCCTAACCGGTACGTGCTTTTCATTAAAAAAATTATATTAGAAAGTACTACCAAAGCTTGCATGTCCTCTTGCTATGAGCCCAGGGACAAAATGTTGAGTTTTATTCCAGATTTGTGACAAAGGTCACAGTAAGTGACCTATAAGTAAATAAGAATTCGGTCATTGGGACTGGAGAAGCAAAACTGGCTAAAAATCACATAATAAGGCTAATGAGCTGCATGCTTCTAGTCCTTCAGTGGACCACCAAAAGTCCCCTCAGAACCATGAGGAACAGTGCAACAATGTCCAAATATACAGGTGGGGAAAGGAGCACTTGGTCACAGTTTAACTAAGTACTTTGAACTACACTTTGTGATGCTTCTTCTGAAGGGAATCTGACTTTTTAATTGGACAACTGCTGCAGAGGCAGTGGCACTGAAAGCACATATGAAGTCTGGAAATGAAAATAAAACACAGACCTGTCTGAGGTCAGTACAACGGATGAAAGAACAGAGGAGCAGATGAGTGGATGCGACCTAATGACCAGAGGTCAGCAGATAAGATAGGAAGGATGCATGTTTTATTCTGATGTTAGGGGAAGCAAGACAGTGCTGGAAAGGGGAAGAGGGAAATCACACCAGATCTTATGAGCTTTTTCTTTATTGTTTCAAGGGAAATAACAGGGGATTTTGTTTCATTATATTTAAACCTGAGTAGATGGTCACTGTTTCCACTGATGGCAAGGCCACATTTTTAGAGCTGTTTGAGAAGACAGCAGGGAGCAATACAGGTATTTGTTCATGTAATGGAAACCTGACAGCTGTACAAAAGGCTGTTAAAAAGGTTCAGCAAGAGGAAACGTGTCATTTCTCACCACTTCCTGATAAAGCATGATTTGTATTTTTGCTTTTAGAGCATAGAAGGCAAACAGCTTGCAGTGTTGGAGATGCTATGCACCTTTTAAACCCAAAACTAAAATGCAAGTATAGCAGCCTAGGCAAAACTATTCCATTACATAAATCCAAAATCATGGGAGTAAAAAAGCCCCAAAGTAAATTCTCATCTGTAGTTATGGCCACGTGCTTTTGCCCGGAAGGGCTGGCTCTGGAGTAAAGCTGTAGAGACCAAGTGCTGCCCAAAGTCTCACTTCCCTCACTGCTCAACAGTACTGCTGGAAGTTGGCACAGCACTCATGCAGCTTCTTTAGAGAAACAATTATTTGATGATTGAAGTGAACCATCCCTCCTCCAAGTCTGAACACAGGCAGACTGAAGAGGAAAGTACTGTCAACCACAAATAGCTGCTGCAAACCACAGATAAAAATATTTTCTTTTTTAGCAAAACCCACGACGGGCACGAAATAATTGGAGTTTGGAAGCATGGTGTAAAGAATAGCAACCTGGAATACATTTAAGAGAGTGCAAATTTACAAACAGATTCTATCGATATTCTTGGGGCAGTAGATTAGGAGATGACAGAAGATTCTGTTATGAAAGCTTTTGTCCTACTGCCTAGAGTGATCCTTATCCACAGCTTAATGAAGACAAATTTAGTGTTTCCACTAGAGGAACAGATGTTTTGCATCAAGCCCTTCATATATACGTATGCCCCCTGGGTGACATCAAGTGAATAAGGATTTAGGGACTTGGAGACATTAAAAGCACAATAATTGAATTAGAGAATAATTTAGGTTGGAGATCATCAAATTCAAAGCCCTGCTCAAGGAAGGTTCAATGCAGAACAAATTCAGATAAGACAATAGCCTTTTATTGACAGAAATTACTTGCTTGCTTTCTTCCTAAAACAAAAAAAACCTGCAAAAATTAATACCTTAACGTGGACCTCTTCTCCTCCTGCCCTGGCCTGTGTCACTCATCCCACACACACATACCATGAACAGACAACAACATTTTATCACAGGTTTAGAAACTGTTCGCTTCATTTCCCACAAATGCAAATCTTACACCACAGCTCTCAGTGCCTGAATTTAGTAGGAGTTTACTCTACTCTCATCAGAACTCTGAATCATCACTTTAAACTTGAGGTTTGGAAATTTCTAAACCGCTTTTTTTCTGCCTACCAAAATTTTATATTCACCTTGGAATTTTTGTTTGCCACTCACATATTGCAGCCATATACTAGGTTGGTTTCATTTAGAGTGGCACAGAGTGAAAGGTAATTTCCCTAAAATCTCTAAATTAGATCACAGTCTTACTATGACATTTTAACTTCCTCTTAAAACATGTGTTAGTAACAGTAGGGAAGTTATAAAAGTACGCAAGTTTCTTTAAATTTACATACAAAAAAAGATAAAACTGCCTCATTTATAATGTCTCATTTCTCATATGGACTTTCTTGTTACTTTTTGATTAAACAACAGAAAGGTGGCTGGTTTTTTTTTAAGTGGTTACTGGGACACCAAACAGAAAACAAACAAGATTCAACCATTTATGAACTCTGCCCAGGACCTGATACTTTATTTCAGAAGGTTGGATAAAGAAAAATATATTTCAGTCAAGACATATTTAGCAGAGAACTAACTGGGCATTATTTAAGCCTTTTTAAAACTGCTTGGAAAGACTTTCTCAACAATTCCATCCTTATTACTAATGTAAGTAACTGAAAATTGCAAAAATAAATCAGGTAATTTAATATATAGTGATGTTTCTCTACCCTTTCTTTTACTGAGAGTATTTTATTTCATTATGTGATTTCTTTGCAAATTTTTGAAATTGCTGATTCCTAAAACTGTATCTGCTTTTTTTTTTCCAGAGGAGAGCTCATAATAGGCTGAAAGAAGTAAAAATGTGTTCAACTTTGGTCAAAAAAATTCAACACATTAATTTTATGGTCAAAGCACCAGTTAATGGACTGGTTAATATTATGAAGCAATTAGCAAACTTTTCAACACAGACAATTATATTCATTAGTCTCATTCTAACCTACTGGAACGAGGGTGCAGGAGTCCTGCACATGGATTCTAGACCAGCGACTAAATCTGTCCAAGAGGGTTCCACTGTGTTCATTTATGCCAGAATCCAAAGGATTTGTTGCCTAATCATCAACCTTGGATATTGATAAACCATGATTGTGTTTTAGCTCTGTTTCTCACATCCTGTTAAAGGGTCAGCTCTCCTGAGAGGTATTTTGTCTTAGTTAAATCAAAATATACCAAGTCATTTTTGGTTTTGTTTTTTTTTTTTTGGGGGGGGGGGGTTAAAGCATTTTGAGGAATGAGGTTTATATTAGAAGTCTTCATTAACCGATATGTAAAGGGATACAAAATTAGGCAAGATCATGCTGCAGTCTGTATTCTTCCTGCTCACAGCTAGCACAATGCACTCACTGCTCAGTGTACTCTCGTTCTCTTATAAAAGTAACTAAAACAATTGCAATTTGACTGGGTTTATATGTACAGAAGACAGTTCCTGTGTATTTAACTATAATAATTCCCCCTCTGATGTCTCTCCATTCTCTGCCATAATTTTGTAATACCCTTTTTTGTTGTTTTTTTTTGTTGGTTTTTTTTTTTTTTAGGTATATCAAGGGGAAAACCCAGTGCTTTGAGTTCTTTATGTCTCGTACTCCAGTCTTGGAGTTCTTCTGTAGGCTGTATGTTGTTAATGCTAATTGTGATAGGGGTTTTTACCTATAACTGACTCCTACATGTTAGCATTAACACTGTACCATGCCTCTTACCAGAATTCACACGGAACAAACTGTTGCTGTGGGAGGAGAACAGAAATCATGAATCAGTCAGTGCTATGCTAGGAAAAACCTCTGCTCTACGTGTAAAATACAAGTTGTTCTGCATACAGGCATGCTTGTTAGAATGCTTGCTAGGTATAGAGTCTGGAAAGGCAAGGGAAAAACGCAGCTTTGTGTACTAGAAAGTCCTTACTTGGATGTCAAATGTATAATATTTTGAGCGCAACAGCCTGGTTTTCACTTTGTGTTATCACTTTTTATCTCTTTTGGCTTTACTTCCTACACAAATATTTCATTTCTTCATTTTTATTTAGGAAATAAAAATAATGAATTAAACTTTTGGCATGTGCAACTGTGGATTCTACTCATTTCTATAAAAATTTTATTATATGTAAGAGAAAAACTGAAAGAGAATGTTTCTTTGAGATTCCATTGTCAGTTCTTTATGGCAAATGGGTCAATGGGTCATTAGAAGAAAATGAAAATATCATCTATTTACTTTAGGATTACTAGTGCATTTCAAATTTTTGGAAGTCTTAGAAAATTGTAGGGAAACAGAAAAGTATTGTTATATTTATTTTGTGGAAGGTCAAAATAGTTCCTGAATATTCACAGTCACAAAACCTGAGTGAGAGAGCCAGTCTTTAAAACACTCTCTTATCCTCTATTTAAATCTACTTAAAGAATAGTTTAGCTATGAAACTTTAATTTGATGAGAGAACAAAAGGGGAAACTAAAAAGCTCAAAGTACTCACCATTGATTAAGAAATAAGGTTAATGCTTGCGCTGTATCAATCTGAACATCTTTCTGCTATCAGTGCTCTGCCTGTGAAACCCCAGCACCAGGAATGAGCACTCAAGACCGCAAACCAATGGTCTCATAAAAACTGTCCCATACAAAGAGTCTCAATGAATGTGATTTTTACACTCAGACAGAACTGCTGCAGGGCATAAATATTTTCCAAATCAGGCTGTAAGTTCAGTGGCTCTCCCAAGATGCATACAGCTGGGGGGTCATAACCACCAAAAAGGAAAAGCCACCTTCATCCCTTCCAAAATCAAAACTCTAGCTCTGAGAGGGAGTTCTAGAAGTGGTGCAGCATATTTTAGTAAAGAAAAGCATACTCCTATTACTCCAGGGAAAATTGCTTTGAAAGCAGGAAGAAAATTGTAGTAAGAGAGGAGAGCTGACAGAAAATCTCATTTCTTGGGTGAAACTGAAGCTCAGTTTGATTTCCCTGTCCATTTGAGGTAATGGTCAGCAGTATCGCTTTGCTGAAGCAAAGATGATCCTAGAGGCTCTATCCTGTATAGACACACGCCAATAGAAGGTGGCTGATGAAGAAAACAGATCTTTCTGCTCACCATTCTGATTCAAAGCCATGACATAATAATCAAGTATTTGTTCCCTCACATTTTCTCTCTTTAAAGTATAAGTTGAGTAACTTGCAAACTTAAGAAATAGGTAACAATTATAAATATGATCGAATATTAGACCAATTATATGTATTATTTCTGCATAGTTGATTCCCCAGAAAACATAGTAAGGTTGTGTATATTATATTGTATTGTATTGTATTGTATTATGTTATGTTATGTTATGTCATGTCATGTCATGTCATATCATGTTATGTCATGTTATTTATTATATTATACTATCAGATACTAAAATAATAGGTTTCTTTTTACTCTGAAGAAATGTTAATGCTGTCCATGACTGGGATTAAGTCTCACGAAAAGCCACAGCATGACAGCATTACCATTATCAGAAGGTTGGTGTTCTTCAAGAAATATCCACTGCCAACTCTTCCCATTGAACACCTCTATGCTACCTAATTCCCGCGTCTGGATTCCTTAAAAACAAATAAAATAAATGTAGCAAGTTCACTGGCTTCAAATATAACAAAGTATTACACTGAGTGGCATAGTGCTAGATAAATTACCAAAAAGCAGTAAGATATTACACCTTGCCAGAGGTTAAAATAGAAAGGGAAACTTGTTCTGGAGGCTGTAATGAAAGGACTTGATGTCTACTGATGATTGAGCATTTTCATCACTTGCATATGTTCAATTTCTCAGGGAAGAGCTTTACTGCCTTGGTAAGAAAAAAATAACTCTTTCCTGGCATTTAATACCTTCTGTTATGAAGTAAGTCAGACTATATCCTAATTGCCTTTTCTGTCTCCAAAATCCATGATAACATGAAATACAGACTATTTCTTTGGAAAAAAATTTCTCAGTTGGTCATATGTATCAGCTGGAACAGCTCAACCTTCCTACCGCCATCTCTTAATCAAGACACCATGTAGGGTTAACCTTAATAGAGAGTTTCCTTTAAAAAAAAATAAATAAAACCAGTAAACAAAAGGGAAGAACCAAAAGTTTCAACCCTTTCAAACAAGACACAGAAGGAGGAACAACTTGAATGTCAGAAGCCACGGAGCTACTACTGAGATGTGCAACAAGGAAGGCTTTGGTTCCTGCCTTCTCCCCTGTCATCATAAAATCCTGGAATGGGTTGGGTTCGGAGGGACCTCAAAGATCACCTTGTTCCAACCCCCCTGCCATGGGCAGGGACACCTTCCACTAGACCAGGTTGCGCCAAGCCCCATCCAACCTGACCTTGAACATTTCCAAGGCTGAGGTACTTGTAAGTTCTCTGAACACCACGTTCCAATGTCTCACCACTTTCACCATAAAAAAAATCTTATCTATTCCTTATCAGAACCTGGCCAGTATCATCTTCTGCTCATGTACGTTGGCCTAAGTGTCTCTGCCACCCCCTTTCTCCACTTCTCAGCATTGTGTCTTCCTAGATTCTTCCTTACCTTTAGCTGGCTCTGCAGTTCTTTTGCTGAGTAAAAATTGCCTCTTTACACCCAGAGAAATTTAATAACAAGAAATAGCAAAGAAAGGGAATTGGCTAAATTCGGCAGTGTTTTTTGACCATCTACCCACCCCTAATCCCTGCAGTTTCCTATAGTGCTCAGCATAGAAAATAACAGCATCTACTTTCTTGTCTTTTTGAACTGCTCAATGATGGTGTCTTCTGACTATTTCCAATGGAGAAGATTGGGCCAGGCCCCAGGGTAGGCAGGACAGTGCACAAACATCCAGAATCCACACCCAGCCAGAGCTTTGCCATACCCATTTTGGTATTTTATATAACCCCATAGCTCTAAGTTTGGTATACAGTGATAGTTGCAGGTGTGTGCTGGAGCACAGCCCCAAACAGCCAGCCAGGCTGGTACCACCTTGCAGTTCAGCCGAGGTTCAGTAAACCTACGTCAAAAAGAGAAAGGAATCATTAACCCAGCTGCTGCAACAGCCCTCTCAGCAGACAATTTCAGCATTTTACACACCAACAATCAATGGTAAAATACAGAAATTACCCTGAGTTCAGGGTCATATCTCCTTGCTGCTCTGTGACTGCTGTGAGCACTCAGCACTGCTTCCATTTGTTCTCACGCTTATCCAAGAAATGTTCAGGACTTTTCTAGCAATGCCATTACTTAATACAGATCAGGTAGGGAGTAGTCAAAGTACCTTATGAGCCGTCTCCCCAAAAAACACAGATGTTTTCCCCTGCACATGTGGCTCTGAAACCCATTTTGGCAGAACAGATTGGAATCTACATTCCTATTTCAAAATGTGCTGTGGTGAGAAAGAAATTAACTCTATTGCCCAGCTCTCTTAACTGCTACCATCCTCTGTGAGAATCCTGGTGCTTTTCAAAGGCATCTTCCAGCTACATCTCTCCCTAAGGAAGATGTGCCTTCTGGAGCCCATGAAAAGTCAAGGTGTGAGATAGTGCTGAGTTCCACAGAAGTTTGAGCTTACACCTTTTTATGCACAGACCCCCAGGGAAGGATCTGCTACAGACGCCACCAGCATTTTCCATATTGTAGTCCTGCATTTGCGAAACTCTCTTCTGTGGGGATTCACCTGTGGGGCGACTTCCCTGCTCCTCCCCAGAATTCTGCCAGCTAACCCCATGCTCAGCTGCAAATTCCCAGTCCTGCCAGTCCTACACCCACTTGCTGGTCATAGATCCAGCAAAGGTCAGGAAAGGGAAATTCCCTCTCCACAATTTTCAGTCCAGTTATATGCCTTTCAAAATATTCCTTGTACTGCACACTATAAAACACTCCCTTCCCCACCAAAAAAAACCAAAAAACAAACAAAAAATAATCAACCAACCAAAAAACCCCAACCCAAACATAAAAAACAAAGAAAAAACCCCACCACCCGCCGCCAAACAAGAGCATACCGGAAAAGTTCTGACATTCCAGCTAAGGTTAAAAAAAGGTATATTCCTAAGGGATAGCAGCACTCTCACCTTTCTCTACAGGCGCTGGAATCCAGGAGGAATCCTGAAATGGATACCCAAAACAGAGAGTAGACATCAGGAGATTCCGTGGGCTGTAACAGAACAAGCTTAAGATTCAAAGGAGACCACCTGGATTGGATCCCAAAATTCAGAATGCAAAATTTCACCAGTCTTGAGTTAATCAGAGATGGCAAGTACTACATTTAAAAACAAACCAAAAACAAACAAACAAGCAAAACTTAAAAAAAAACCCAACCCACAACAAAACCCCAAACAGAAACGGTAAATTTTTGCATTTCTCAAGACAAGAACCCATGCCTGCTTCTTCAACAGCACCAGAACAAAAGGTTCAAAGCAAAAACATACTCTGGCAAGCTAGATTTAATGAAAATGTATAGAATGTGTAAATGTGTGTGTGTGCACTTTGAAGGTAAACCTTGAATCAACAATCTTATTTAAAAAAATAAGCATCTGATACCATTAGAAAAAGTCCTCTGCAACATTATCAAGAGGGGGAAAAAAACATCAGTTTTTCAAGTATCCCGAGAAGACATGGGTTATACCTAAATGTATTCTACCAAACTACTACTCTGCTCTCACAAAACTGTGGTGTCAACTGATAAGCAACCAAGTGATGCAGTTAATGGTAAAAATAGTAATTGGGATAAAATTCAGAGAAAATATTTGCACTTCAAAAAGTAATAAAAATCTCCTCTGGTATAACGAGTACAGCTCTAATGAGTTAGGGACAAAAATACAAAATGTCAGAAAACATCACCTAATAAAACCCCCTTGTGAAATTTAATTTAAGTCACCGTATTTAAATATCAAAGAAAGAAAATGCATAATAAATCTTACTACACTGGGGTTGTAGTTCTTGGTACTATTCTGGAACATTATCTTTAACTGCACTTGTGCAGCAGAAAGAAATCATTAAACTCCAAGAACTTTCTGGCTTTTACATTCTGTTATTTTTGCATTGGTAAAGCAATGGCAGTTACACCTTTACATACCTTTAAGGGTATCTTTTAAGATATTATTTGTCTCAACATTCAGTTGCAGTAGGCAACAACGTATGGATGGACACATGCAATTACTATTGTCAAGACAAGGACAAGCGGCAACTTGCAAGTTATTGCAGATAAAACATTATCTTGCCTCCCCCTGCCCTTTTTTTCTTTAAGGAAATCTTTAAAGCGGACTGAAACATCTCATGCGTACCTGTGTCTATACTTATCTATGATTTAGGTCACAGAATTCAAATTAATTACCCAAGACATTCTGTATGAGGCACAAACAAGTCATGTAAAAATACACATTTTATTATGTACATTTAGAGGTTCAACTTAATTTAAATTGATACAGTTTTTCCTTCTTCAGTTCCATCTTTTGCCTCAAGACATTCTGCTGCTGCTTCCAAATATTCTTCTTCAGTGACCTGCAGAAAGATACCAGTTTCGTTTATTTTACAAAATTATTTCACTCTCCATGATCCTGACAATCTTCCTGATACCGTCACTGTAACAAGAAACGACAACCTACAAAGACAATTATCTTCTCCAAAATTAAACAACTTGAAGGACAAGAACATTCAAACTAAGACTCAGAACACATCCTTGGCTAACAAGTTTCAGAAGACATATTTTTTTTCTGTCTCTTGCCAAACAAGTAAGTAAGATTTTTGATCTGAAGGCTCTAAAACAGTTGCTGTTTAATAATTACAAATACTTCCTATGTTTAAACATGCACTGATAGTTACAGCAGCTTGGCCCCCAAATGAAAGCAACAGATAGTGGTTATTTGGTTATATGTGGCTTATAATATTTTATAGTACCATTTATTTTAAAATATTTTTAATTGTACAAATCATACCAATCAAATGGTATATGGGCTTTTTTAAATGGCACAATGCATTTTAAAAACAGACCTCAGTAACAGTGCTACCATGTCCTCTACTAAACAAGAAGTTAGATTTCTGATTTCCATTCACCTGTGAATATTTCCATTCCTCAAAATATGTTCTTGAGTATATTACCTACCTCTAATCATTCAAATTGTCCTCTATCAGAGCATAACTTTGTGTTTGGTAACCTGTACTTCACCACTAGCCAGACTTACCAGCCTCTTTGATCTTTCCAGCAGTTTGTGCCACACAGTGTGGTGAGCCTGTGAAAATGTCATTAAATGATGTTAGCAGAGGTAAAAAATAATCACAGAATAGATTCTGATAACTGTATAGAAATGATGGTACAAAACCATAATAATGTCCAGTTCAAATGCCACCGCTTACGATTTCGGTGTCCAATTTGCCCATTTCCCTTTGGGGGACTTGAATAAATGTCTGCCCACACATACCCCATCCCTGGAAGTATTCAAGGCCAGGTTGGATGGAGCTCTGAGCAAGCTGGTCTAGTGGAAGCTGCCCCTGCTCATGGAAAGGGAATTGGAACTGGACGAACTTTAAGGTCCCTTCTAACCCAAACCACTCTATGGTTCTATAATTCATCCACTGTGTGGAGTCCTTGAGGGGTTAATTGGCAAAAATAGGAATTATGCTTAGGAAGGGAACACAGAGATGAGCTGAGGAACCCTTGAAAACTTCCCCAACTAAGACAACAGCACATGTGCTAGACCACAATATCAAAATCATGTAAGTCAACAGGAATGGGAATAAAGATTATTGCCTCCACCTTCAGCTGTGCAAAGCCTTTGTTTAAGACTCACTAGAGCTAGGACTTGTTGTTGTTGTTTTTGTTGTTGTTGTTACATTTTACTTTGGTGTCATGAAATTCTTTGAATGGTATATTTACCATGAGTATAAATACAAAGTTCTGCTCTTTTAAGCACCGTCAGCAACCTTGATTTCAGAAGACTGGTATGCACAACTCAGACAAGCAAAATGAAATAACCATGCAGAAATTACACAACCAAAACAACACTTTCCATACTGAAAAATAACATCAAGAGCCCTTTGATGCAAACTTTTCTAGCTCTGACTGCACATCCACAACAGTTTCAGGAAAATGAACCCCAAATATCCGACACAGTCACCATCGGGGCCCTCCCTTTCTACTGCTCTCAACTCTGAATTCCGTTTAGCTACCAACACAGCACCTAACAAAGACGGGAACATAGGCAAAATGCTCTAACTTAAAGAAGGAAAACCTGTGCAAAATGGATTACTTACCTTCAAATGGACTGGCAAGGACACACCCTGGAACCTCCTTATCAATTCAGACTGGTCACTCTGAAGATTATGGGCTGCTGTTATCTCATACTGGTAACAGAAACTTGTCCTTGGAATATGAGGACCTTCACTAACATCTACAAAGTCACCAAACCTGGGGGGAGGAAAAAAACCTCACACTATATGTCAAATATATTTGGAGTGAAGTACAAGGAGATTAGGTTTTATTTTTGATTAGCTGATTCCAATCAACAGAAAGAAAATCCACACAAATCCCAAACCAAATCCAAACAAATCCCAGCTCAGAATTTCTAAGTTTCCTAAACCAGAAGTACAGGCCACAGAATTTCCTTAAATGAACTTATGAAATTTAAACCTCAAGTCTAGGAATGGATCTTAGGTTTAAAAAATCTTTGATGCCATGCTGGCTCTAATACAGGGCTAACTGCCATTCACCAAAAAAAGATTTGTCTCCAAGATCATCTATTTTCCACGATATTGTATTTATAACCTGCACAGTTATTTCCCTTTCAGTTCTTGGAAAACTGCAAATCAATTAAGAAAATTGAGTGACAGTATAGTACAGCAAAGAAATACTCAGAACAAACCTCTCCCAGAAATCAATAGGTAAGCCCATTTTCCCCCTTATTGAGCAAACCAGAGTGGGAGGAAGGAAAGAACGACACAACATTGTTCTAAAATTTCAAGAACCATCACTGCGAAGGCATCTGTTCCTTTAGATAGATGTGGACCACAAAAACAAATGAGGAACTCTTTAGACATCTAGAAAACTGAATATCCTACAACAGCCTAAGCTAGAGAAAAATTCTTTTAATTGCCTCAGATACAATACAAGCTTCCTGCCTCCAGACTAAGAACTCTGTATCTTACACTGCATCCCAGGAGGTTGTTCTAGTCTCATCTCCACTACTGCAAAGCAGTAGTTTGACAGTTAGCACGATCTAGACAACTTCAGAAGAAAAAAACATATAATACTAACTCTTGTTTTCAAACAAGTATTTGGTTTGTATTTTATTTAACCTGTCAAGCTCTAGAGATTTAGTTTTCATGTAAAAGCACTGAAAGCACTTTTCTGGCACATACCACCATTAACATAACAAGAAACACAAATGTAGTATCACAAAGTATCACAAAATAATGGTTGCATTAAAAAAACAAAGCAAACAAACCACCAAAGCAACTTAAGACAGACCCCAGACAGCAATGAATACAAGTGATCTTTAAATTTAAAGCCATCACAAGCAACTTGCTCTTCTCACTTGCAGAGAGCACTTGCAATATAGTCACATGTTTCAGGGAATCATTACAGAATAGGAGTTTAGTTTTGCTTACCTATGTAACGTTACAATTCCTTCCATATTCTGAGAAGCTTTTCTTTCTATCATCTCCATTTTGTATCTGGACAAGAAAAAATATTATTTAAAAAATCCTCACCTTTAACACCTAGTTCTTATAAAAATACTTCAGAAATAAATTTAATTAATTCCAAATTCCTAAAAATCAAGCTTGTATTTATGTGAGTTTTGAGACTGGTTTAAATTCCTAATGACAACACGTATCAACATGTCTTGTAACAGACCTGTTATAGTTAACCTCAGTTCACGGAAAAATTATGGAGATTATACTGAGCACTACTGAAGGGCACTTTAAAAACCAAATAACACAATCATCAGGCACACTCAGACTCAGGGATCCTGAGACAGGATGTTTGGGAATCATTCAGTGCTGTGCCAGGGGGCAGTTCAGACTGTACACTAGGAAGCATTTCCTTAGGAGATGGTGCTCAAACACTGAACAGGCTTCTTAGAGAGCTGGGAGATGCCCCAAGCACGTCACTGATGAAGATGCATCTGGGCAATGCCTTTAATAACTTGCTGTGACTTGTCAGCCCCACATCAGTCAGGCACTAGGTGGTTGTTGTAGGTCCCTTCCTATTGGAACATCCATTCCTACATGGATTTCTATCCCTCCTATAACAGATGCACTATTCTGTGCATATGTTATAGGAGGGCCATGCTCCCTCAGTAGTTTTATTCAGAAAGATACAATGAACCTACTACTACAAATAAGAGTTTTTCAAGTCACATGTAAGACTAGAAGACATCATCAGACCACCTAAACTGCAGACCACCAAGCTGCTACACTTTTATGCAATGTGTAGCCCTCATCAGCTGGTCACCTGCAATGCAACGAAGTGCTGTCTGTGCTTTCTATTATCTAAAAGTACCACCAAAACTCAGCTCCCAGCTGCTGTCAATGCAGCAAACACAGTGGAGATGATGATCCATTTGTCACCTTCAGCATTAAGCTAAAAAACTTGCTATTTTGCAACTTTAGCTTCATCGTAGTTTACTTTTGGTTCACAAAAAAGGTAAATTATTTACCATTTTCCCCCTACATCTCTCCAACTGCCAAAAAGCTGTGGATCAGAGAATTTTTTTCCCCAAAACATTGCTAAGGTATTTTTTTCCAGCGAAGAAGACAGGAGGATTTGAACAAACCTTCTTTTATAGCACAGACCAAAATATTCCCAGATCCACTTTCCCCTTGAAGAGCTCAAAAACTGCATTTCATCAAATCATTATTTGAAGATACCAGGACATGAAAAATGTATGTATCTTTAAATAAGGAAGCCTTTCAGCAAAGGCTAAGAGTAACTACCACGCCAAGGCTAACCACCAGCTTCGATTTAATAATACTGGAACACTGAAGCTCACTAGTGAACAAAGTAAGTCTTAGTCTTTCAGCTTGCCACAAAACTACGTCCAGTAAAGGTGCCTGGTGTTGGCCTCTGGAGAAAGACAGTTGGTGTGAATAAGTTAGCGGAAAGAGAATGGAAGCAGGCTCATTCTGAGCAGTGGGAGAAATACCTTCTTACTTCACCTGTCACATCTTATTTTAGATTTATAAAACAAAACAGAGATTTGATTTCTAATTGCCTTTTCGAAAGAAGGGCAAATTCAGACACTCACATGTTATGCTGAAACATTTCACGTGCTACTTTTGCTTCAACACGCAGTGTTTCAAAGGGCAGGTCTTGGTAGATTAGCTTTTTGGCATCCCTTGTAAGAGAACGGAAGTTGTCCTAAACAAAAGGACATAAAAACTGTAACCACCTTTTCACAGCTGTAGTGAACAGATAAAGCACAGCAAACACTAAGTATTAGTCAAAACAACAAAGATCATCTACTATAAACCCTAAATACAGGGATTTTGCTGTAGGACTGTCTTACTATTATTAGGATTGTTATAGATCATCACTATTTTAATGGACAGATTCAATGTCCAGTCAAATCAATAGGCATTTTTCCATTGGAAACAATATACACTAATTAGAATAAAACTGCCCAGGTTTTCCCTAGATGGTACTACATACGCAGTCCTGCTACTGTTAAATACTCATGTATATATTGTTTCCCAGAGTGGTGCCTTCACTTACAAATAAGCTCTATTGTGATAGATCAAAGGGAAAAAATGTACTGAATATTTAATAAATAAAAATTGGTCACCTTGGACCAGAATCTGAAGTTCTACATAACTCAGATTTACTAGTAAATAAGAAATTGTTATGAGGAGAAATTACATTTAAAATGTCATGTGGAAAATATTTCTAACTAAACTACTTCAGCTACAAGATCATATCGAAGAAAAATTCTACATTGTATCAATATTGCTTTGCTAGCCATACACATAGGTAAAACATTTGTGATCACAAATGATTTTGAGATTTAGAGTATTCAGATTATTAGATTTACTGCAGAGCATGAAATATTAAGGAGAGCTATTAAGGAGAGCTGCAGCTGAATGTGCCCACAGTTTTTATTCAACAATAAACTGACTCTGCTGCAACCCACCAGAAAATATTTGTCTTATACACACTTTCATTTTCAGAGGGTCTACTCACACAAAGACTGTAGCTGCATCTACATTACCAGGCAAGAGCAGCTGAGGAGGAGCAGAGCTGTATAGTAACAAAGATGGCACAGAGGTCCCAGCAGCCCCATCAACTGTTTCTGAAATTGTATTTCAGATTAGAATTTTCTCTAGCCCCACAGACCTAAAGCCTGTAAGTGTGTGGAAGACAGCTCAAGGTTTAGTTTCATCCGAAAGGAACTCTGAGAGCACCCTGCCATAGAGCCAACGTGTGATAAATGCAGAGATCAGCTCCAAAAGAGTACTCCTGATCTGCACTAACAAAAAGGAAAAAAAAGCTCTGTCCCTTCTCTCCCATTAAAAAAGAACAACTGGACAAGGACACAAACTGTACAACTTTTTGGGCAAGAAAAGTGCTTACATTTGTTGGTTTCCAGTCATTCAGTTTCTTGTCCAAAACTACATCAGAACAGAAAGCTCCAGAGATCACTGCAATTCCAATCCAAAGAGAAAAATATTCATGTTTGTAATAAAGTATGTATTTCATGGTCATATTATATTCTTACAGCAAAATGAATGAAAAGAAAAACAGAAGTATCTTTAGAAATTCATCATAAAACAAAAGTTTTCAGCTCTCATTATATAATAAAATGGCAGATTGAACTTGTGTCATTTTAATTTCATTTCACTGAATAAGAAAGTAATTTGAAATTAGTTTTAATGCAGTGTCAGTACAACAGAACCTCAGTAAAGAGGGGAAAAATACACTGCTTCATAAAACTGCATCTAACACTGCAGAAAAAAAACAAAACCACTCACTTTAAAACCACTTCACCGTTTTTCCATTGTACACCTCATACAATAAATCTGAACTATTAAATTATAAAGAAGAATTTATTGCATAGAGAAATCAGACAATAATAGAGCTGAAGTAAAATGTTTATCCATGACACAAGCACGGCACAAATTTCTGGTAAAGGCAACACAAATTTCTCTGATAGATGTTAGAACACTGTTTTGTGTATATTCAGTTATGCCTATTTAGAAATCAAATCTATGAACCCAGTAAGTTCACGCTATTTCTATACATACAGTATAAAGATATAGCTAAGTATATCCAAGATTATTAAAAATTCTTGTAAAACTGAAATGTACTTACTAACCACAACTGTACTTACTAACCACAACAATGCTGAGATTGCTAGAAAGAGAAGCAGTTATAACACTCCACATGACCAGCAACCAACCTTCTCACATATTAAATGCATAATTATGCAGGCTTTTTTATTGAAGCAACCTGCTCTCTTGTGCATTTTCTCACTTTTCTAAATCTTAAATCAGGTCACAGATGAACAGAAGTTATTACTAAGCTTGTTTGCAACTCAATCATCTTCCATTTGGTGTAGACATTGTCATTTTTAGTAATTCAAGTGCTGGACAAGGTTATTAGAGCAAATTCCACAGAAACACATCACATCACATCTAGAAACCTTGCTCATGTCACTTCACAATATAGAGGTTTAGCTACTAATTTCAGCTATGAAATCTTAAGTGGTCTGAAACCCAGTGGCCACACAGACCAATCTTCTGAATATTGATAACAAAATTGTTTTTAGTGTGATTATTATAAATTAAAGGCAACCACCACAGCATTTAATACATGTATCAATGCTAAGTACCATCAATCATTGGGAGAGGAGCCTCTGATTTTTTTCTAAGTTTGCTTATTAAACACTTGCTTAAGAAGCAGCAAAAGACAATCAATATAAAACACTTTTATCACCTGGCACTTCTGGAGATTTAACTAGGCTGACTGAGTATTCATCCTTGAATGCTCGCTTTAGCACACACGCCATGATCATGGCACAGGAACGCCAATATGCCTACAAAGAGAATTTCAGAACATGGATTTATTGCCTAGAAGCTAATTATTACCAAAAAAAACCCAAAATGTGACTCGATGATGCATAAACCTAGCTGCCTACCCAAGCATTCCATCCCCAGAAGTGTTCAAGGACAGGCTGGACAGGGCTATGAGCAACTTGGTCTAGTGGAAGGTGTCCCTGCCCATGGCAGGGGGTGGGACTGGATGAGTTTCTAATGTCCCTTCCAACCCAAGCTTTTCCATTATTCTATGATTACTTTCTTTAGTATTTAAACTTCTACTCAGAGATTATTCTCCAAACAGAAACAAATTTAAAAAATCAAAACTGCACTTAGAATGCAAGCCAGATGTAACCCTGGAGATATTTAAATCTGAATGAAATCACAGAATATTACAACAATTGAAAGGAATGCAAACACATCACCTAGCCCACATGCTGGTCCAGCTAATGATAGTCATGATGCACCACTGAAAACATATTAAAAATATCTGAACTTTAATGACAACAAATTTCAAGAAAGCAGACAGGCATGGAATGGAAAGGTACACACAAAATCAAGTGGTCATAATCAGGGCCACGTGCAATGAGACAAAAAACAGAGAACCAGGATCACTTACAATGGAATAAGATATTAACTTACCTTGTTTACTTCCTCTGGATCTTCATCTTTGAAGGTAAGGAACTGAATTTCACATGATTTGGTCAAGGGTCTGTACATGTCCCAGATTTCGCCATCCACAAGAGCCAGAACAGATTTCTTGCAATGCCATTCACTTAAATCTAAAGAGAATTGAAAAACCCCAGAAGTATTAGACAGTTATTAACTATATTTCTCAGGCTAAGTGGTTCAGACCGTTGCATTTATAACAATAAACTGCAAGTTTCATATTTGTAAATGACTTGGAAGGATGAACTGTTTAAAAAGTCTCCAAAAATTAACTCAGCTTCTACTTCAATTGGCAGCACAACATTCACCATGAGGGGCTAGTTCAGGAGTCCATTCACTTACGCATGGCACAGTTGTATGGCGTGGACAGAGCCTTGTTCATGACAAACACACTGCCAGGGTGCGAATTTCCAGTGTATTTCACTTCTATTTTCTCAATCCGTGGGTGTAGTGACAACTGTCTCTCTTTCTCTTTGGTGAAGAGTTCGTTGCGCATCCGAACCACCTCATCAGGTGTCAGCTGAGAGACAGCTGGTGTGGAGACGTACCCTGGTGACAGGAGAGATTCAGAGTGAGCAATAATCCTGGAGTAAGCAATCCTGGGGTAGGTTCAGCAGAGCATCTCTCTTATGAGGAACGGCTGAGGGAGCTGGGCCTGTTCAGCCTCAAGAAGAGATGACTGAGAGGGGACCTCATCAATGTCTGTCAGTGTCTGCAGGGAGGGGTCAGAGCATGGACCAGGCACTGCTCAGTGGTGCCCAGCAACGGGACAAGAGGCAACAGGCAGAAGCTGATGCACAGGAAATTCCACCTGAACATGATGAACTGTGCAGTGACTGAGCACTGGAGCAGACTGCCCAGAGGGTGTGGAGTCTCCCTCACCGGAGATATTCCAGAATCATCTGGATGCAATCCTGTGCCGTGTGCTCTGAGATGATCCTGCTTGAGCAGGGAGGTTGTACCAGATGACGCACTATGGACCCTTCCAACCTTAACCATTCTGTGACCCATTCTGAGTTTTCAAAGCCTCTTTATAAGGTGTTGGTTTTTACAGTACTGCCGATCACCCACCTGTCTGTCTCAATATGTACAAGGTGAGCACTTCAGCAGCTCCAGCAAGTGACCATGCTGGGCCCCTGCAGTGCCTACACAAACTCACAACAGGAGACTCAGAGGCAACAAAAAGGGGTCAAAAAGATGATGAGGGGTCTGGAGCATCTCTCTTATGAGGAGAGACCACGGGAGCTGGGCCTGTTTAGTCTGGAGAACAGAAGACTCGGAGGGGATCTCATTAATGCAAATAAGTATCTCAAAAGCAGGTGCCCAGTGGTTGCTGCCAGACTCCTTTCAGTGGTGACCAGCGACAGGACAAGAAGTGATGGCTGTAAACTAAAACACAAGAAGTTTCACTTCGACATGAGGAAGAACGTCTTTCCGTGGAGGGGTGCAGAGCACACCCTGGGAGGGTGTGGAGTCTCTCCCTCTGGAGACATTCCAAATCCACCTGGACACGTTCCTGTGTCACCTGCTCGAGATGAGCCTGCCTTGGCAGGGGCGTTGACTGGACGATCTGCAGAGGTCCCTTCCAACCCCAACTATTCTGCGCTTCTATGAAAAGGTTAATGTCGCTCCCTGGCTGCAAAGGCCCTTCCCTCAGACAGGCCGACACCCCTGCGGTCTAATCAGGGCACCTCAGCCCCTGAATACACCGCTGCAGTACGAGCCCGGCCCCGCACTCACGGCTCACGGCTCCCTCCCGCAGCCCCGGCTCCCTCCCGGCTCCCTCCCGCACTCACGGCTTGCTGCCCGCAGCCCGCGGGCGGCCCACAGCCCCGCCATGCTCGCAGCGCCGCGGTGCGCCTCCCCGGGCTCCGCCGGAAACACCGGCCACGGCCGCGCGGTTCCGCCGCCGCTCCGCGCTGCAGGAGCTGCCCGGGCCCTGGCGGCACCGCTGCCCTCAGCAGCCCCGGCACAGCGCAGAGCCACAGAGGGTATTCTGCGTTGGAAGGGACCCGCAGCGATCGTGGGAGGATCTCATCCTGGTGGGTGAGAGGCTGGACGTGCCCCTGTCTTGTGCACTGGGAGCCCAGAAATCTATCCTGTGTTGGACTGCGACCAAAGCCCCGCGGGCAGCAGGGCAGGGAGGGGATTCTGCCCCTCTGCCCCGCTCTGCTGAGACCCCACCTGCAGTGCTGCAGCAGCTCTGGGCTCCCAGCACAGGAAGGACAGGGACCTGCTGGAGCCAGGCCAGAGGAGGCACCTCTGGTATGAGGAAAGGCTGACAGAACTGGGATTGTTCAGCCTGGAAAAGAGAAGACTTTGGGGTGCCCTGATTGTGGCCTTCCAGCACTTGAAGAAAACTTACAGAAAAGGGAGGGAAGACTTTGCCAGAGCTTGTAGTGACAGAACAAGGAAAAATGGCCTCAATCGAAAGAGAGTAGGTTTAGATTAAAGGAAGAAATTCTTCGCTGTTAAGGTGGTGCGGCCCTGGCACAGGTTGCCCAGAGAAGCTGTGACTGCCTCATTCCTGGAAGTGTTCACAGCCAGGTCTGATGGGGCTTGGAGCAGCCTGGTCTGGTGAAAGGTATCCCTGTCCATGGCAAGGGGTTGGAATGAGATGATGTTTAAGGTCTCTTCCAACCCAAACCATTCCGTGAATCTATTTCTCTGTGATTGGAGTCCAGCTCCTGGCCCTGCACGGGACTACCCCAAGTGTCCCACTACCATGTGCCTGAGACAGAGGTTGTGGAATCACACCATGTTTGCCCGGAGAAGTTGTGGAGTCTACCTCACTGGACATATTCCAGAGCCATTTGGACACAGTCCTGTGTCATGTGCTCTGGGATGGCCCTGCTTGAGCAGGGAGATTGGACCAGGTATCCGCTTCCAACCTGATGCACTCTGTAATTCTGTGATTCTCAGACTGTTGTCCAAATGCTGTGTGATCTCTGGCAGTCTCAGTGCTGTGACCAGTGCCCTGAGGAGCAGTTCTGTGCATTCCCCTGGGCAGGAACATCATCCCAGAATGCTGTACCTCCACCACTCGCCACCTGCTCCCCTTCACTAACACTGCCCACATGCATTGGATTTGCATGGCTAGGCTTTGGGAGGGTGGTGCCTAAAGGGGAGCACCTTTATATTTTTATGTGATAAGCTGCCAGAAGCTTTCCCAGTGTCCAGCAGAGCCAATGCCAGCCAGGCGGACCCACTGCTGGCCAAGGCCAAGCCATCAGCAATAGTGGTAGTGGTCAGGGATAACAGATCTAAGAAGGGAAAAAAAGTACTTTTTGGCAGTAATTGTAGGCAGATAAGGGAGGAATGAGAATGCGTGAGAGGAACAGCCTTGCAGACACCAAGGTCAGTGCAGATGGAGAGGAAGGAGATGCTTCAAGCACCAGAGCAGAGGTTCCCCTGCCCGCACGGGAAGAGTGTGAGGAGTCCTCCTGAGGAGCAAGCAGTGGCAGGGAAAATGTGTGACAAACTGACTGCAGCCCTCATTCCCCATACTCCTGTGCCACTGATGGGGGAGGAAGTAGAGAAATCAGAGGTGAAGTTGAACCCAGGAAGAAGGGAGAGATGGGGGAAGACTTGTTTTTATTTCTCACTATTCTGATTTTATTGTCAGTAAATTAAATGAATTTTCCTCAGTTTAATCTGGCTTGCCTGTCATGGTATTTCATGAGTGATCTCTCAATCCGCAAGCCTTTCACTGTATTTTCTCTATGTCCAGTTGAGGAGGGGAGTGATAGAGTGGTTTTGGAGAGCACTCAGTGTCCAGCCAGGGCCCACCCCTCACACCTTCCAACTGTCCTTCCTCCCCAAAAGATTGAACCCAAGCAGAAATTAGCTTCTGCCCATGTAGGAAATACATGGTTCACATTAAAACTTACTAAAATTTGTGAAATAACTCAAGAGTTCATTTTGATGCTTTACAGTTTAGCTGATGATGGTCTTCATCACAATCCTCTGTTGGCAGTGATGTAACGGTGGCCATCACGAAGCCAATGTCAGACAGTTCCACTGAATTAGTGCCATTAAGAGCTAAAGCATGTAATTAAACTCAGCATCAAAAAAATAAAAGACATGGAATTTTCCACTATGGAAACACATCTGTGGAACAGTGGGACAGCTGGGTCCCCTTGGTTTGGTACCTGGCACTGGCTCCCCTGTTCACCTGGGCTCTCATCCAGAAAACCAGGTGTGTGAGTATGGTAGCTTTTTGTGCTCTTCCTTTCATTATTTGATAGATTAAGAATTTCAGCAAGTCAGCCATCCTCCTTTCTCATTTTTAAAATTACTTAAATACAAGTTACTTAGAACGATGCTGCTAATATTTGTGTAATTAGAGCTCAACTACACCATTTCTCCTGTTAACTCAAGGAGTTATATACAGTCAATGATCACATGACAATCATTTTGGTTTAAATGGTTAAAAAAACATAAAAACAAAACAAGGTTGCTATGTAGGGTATAAAAGAACACTTTTATGCTATAAGTAGATAAATGCTGAATGTTCAGAGAATGAGAGATGGAAACAAATCCTGTTCTGTCACTCTGAGGGAGAATTGAACGATAGGAGCGATACTGCACACTTTATTATACCTATCTGTCTGTTTTAAACTGGCACTTACTAATATCAAAACCTTCTCCTGTACAAGTATTTGCAACTTTTAATTCAGCTGAATCTTCACAAAAAAATTATGGTAGGATATCTGCTTCCTGCTTTTACTTGTTGGTGTGTCTCCAGAAGCACAATGCAGATTAAAAAAAATCTGGTATTTGCTACACACTGAAGACTACAGGAGGAGCAAGGTCATCTGCCCTTTGGTAACCCTCAGCCTACAGAATGACCATGTAAAGCTGTACACCTCAGAGAAAATCAAAATACATCCAGAGGTGCCAGAAATTTCACCCAGGGTTCATTGAGAGCAGCTTTGTGGACAAGGGCTTGGGGGTCGTGGTTGATGAAAAACTCAACAAAAGCTGGCAGTAAACGCTCATAGCTCAGAAAGCCAGTTGTGTCCTGGGCTACATCCAAAGGAGTGTGGGCAACCCAGTTATTGATCCCTCAATGCCTGAAGAAAAACACCTTCCAACTGACAAGGGCTCTGGGAAGGGTTTGGCTGATGTCCAGTGGCTTTTGACATGTCACAACACTGAGCACATTTGTGGTGCAGAGAAGAGATGGGTAGCAAAACTGTCCAAGAATAATTAGAACCTACCAGTCTTCATAAAGCTCTTTAACTTTCAGGAAAACCGTGTCTATTATTTTGTAATGGTCAGAAAATAAGAGGTTGCCCTCTGAAGCAGCAGGAACCCTGCAATTGCTCTTATGCCATGGTATGTGCCCCTACAGGAGTGTGTAAGCAGCAAACCATGACTGTTTATCACCCTCATGGTCCCAAAACCAGCTCTGAGCTGAGTTACAGATTGCTTCAAAAGTTAAACTGGCTTAAAAATTCCTGTGCCTCCCTTTGCCATTCTTGGCTGTTTCTCACTGCTCATCCTCTAGGTAAACAAGTGTAGCAGCACTATACAAGGCACTGAACACAAGGCCGCTGAAGTGATACAAATTGCAGCATCAGTACTGCTGAAAGATAATGTTTTATTCACGTGATTCACATTATTTCTTATACTGATTTCTGTGCACAAGCAAAAGTGAGAGCAGTAATCCACGGCCAGAAGCAGCAACAGCCTTTTAAGACAGCATGTGGTGTAACTACATCTTAAGAAGTGTATTTTTTGTAACACCATAGAATTATAGAATCATGAAATCATTAAAGTTGGAAAGACTTCCAAGACCATCAAGTACAATCTTTGAGCGAATACCACCATGTCCACTAAATAATGTAAAGTGCCGCTTCTACCTCATTTTCTGCACACTTCCACCACTACTCTGTGCAGCCTGTTCCAATGCTTTACAACCCTTTCTGTGTATAAATTTTTCCTAAAATCCAACTTGAACCTCCCCTGGTGCAACTTGAGACCATTTCCTCTTGTCCTATCACATGTTACTTGGGAGTAGAGACCAACCTGGCTACACCCTCCTGTCACGTAGCTGTAGAGAATGATAAGATTTCCCTGAGCCTTCTTTTCTCCAGGCTAAACAACTCCAGCTCCCTTGAACGCTCCTCATTAGACTTGTACTCCAGACCCTTTCCCAGCTTCAGCTGCCCTTCTTTGGACATGTTGCAGCATCTCAATGTCCTTCCTGAATTAAGGGGCCCAAAACTAAACACAGGATTTGAGGTGTGTCCTCACCAGTGCTGAGTGCAGGGGACAGTCACTGCTCTGGTCCTGCTGGCCACGCTATTTTTGACACAAGCCAGGTGCCATTGACCTTCTTGGCCACCTGGGCATGTGCTGGCTCTTGTTCAACTGCTGTAACCAGCACCCCCAGGTCCTTTTCCAGCTTTCCAGACACTCTGCCCCAGCCTGTAGCACTGCAGGGGGTTGTTGTGACAAAAGGGCAGGACCCAGTACCTGGCCTTGTTGAACCTCAGACCGCTGGTCTCAGCTCGCTGATCCAGCCTGTCCTGATCCATCTGCAGAGTCCTGCTGCCCTCCAGCAGATCGACATTTTCATCCAACTTGGTGTTATCTGCAACTGACTGGGGATGCACTCTATCCCCTCATCCAGATCATTATAAAGGTATGAAACACAGTTGTCCTCAATATTGAGCCCTGGGGACACCACTTGCGAAGAGTTGCCAACTGGATTTAACACAACTCACCAGAACTCTCTGGGTTCTGCCATCCAGGCATTTGTTTACCTAGTGAGCAGTAAAGCATTATAAACACTGTGGCAAAATAATTCTGAATTCACCGCCAGCAGCATTGTGGCTAATGCATTGTCCACTGTTGCTTAGGTTGAATTGTGTCCTACAATGCCATCCTATGTGATGGATCTTTTTTAGAAATGTGCCTTTGATTGCTACTGAGCTGCCTACTCAGAGGCAGTAATCTTGCAAGTTCAGTTGGAAGAAAAAGAAGAAAAAGGCATTGATTCGGTACTTTACAAGCCACAGATAAAATCATACAAGACATTCCAGAAAACGGAGGTGGGGTGTGGGGGGTTTCACAGAAAAAAGGTATTGAGAACAAGTAATTTGTATTACTCTTATCTTGTTCTACCCTCACATTTTGTGGCCTTCTTGGTTCAAGTTTGGCAGACGCATTAGATATGAAATATTTTAACAGACTAATAGAGATACAGTGTTCTATCACAGCACTCCAGTCCATTGCATTACAGCCAGGCAACTGAGCCATGGCATGCTCTATCTTTAAACAGACATCAATGACAGCTTGGAGGAAAAAAATCAAATCTGAAAAAATTTTTTGCTTCTTTTCTCAAAACTGTACTTGCTCACAGTTTTTCATTTCAAAGTACAAAACAAACAGATAATCTGTCAGATAAATCTGATTTTTTTTCCTTAGATGGGAGTTAAAACAATAAACATGAAGCAGCTATAAAAAAAACCAAAATGCCACAGAAGTCAAAAGGAGACAAGGCCTTCTGTAACCAGGGGAATGGACAGCCATTAAAGCAGTACCCCAGGACATTGTAAAAAACTAAATAAACTAAAATTGTGATAACTAAAATTGCAAAAGAAAAAAGTATCCCTTAAATATGAAATATCAGCCTATCTACTCACTTATGCATGGCTGCTGATTATTCTTTACACTAAGGGGCAAGATAGATTCAATGTACTGCAGGCTGGCAGTCAAGCAGCACAAAAAATACATAGCACATCAATCAATGGGCTTTAGAAAAGAGACTTGTGACATGGATTATAAAATATGCATATTGGCGATTAAACTAAATTAAATGGAATCTGTTTTAGCAGTTTTACAAAATAGTTTTTCATCAACTTGTCCCATAGCTGTGCCTAGAATCATATCAGAATGGTCACTTTACAGCTGTGTGCTCCTGTATTCAGCACCTACTAGAGCAAATATATGTGACAACAATTTAATGTACTTAGAAAAAAGATGTGTACAGAGATTTAATGCACAGGCTATGGCACCAAATCTCAAATGACATCTCTGACCACCTCAACCATAACATTTCTCTTTTTAGAAATATGAAAAAATCTGTTTCTTCTTCTTTAAATATGGAAAAATATTCAAAGGTGTCTTCCTGATCAAAGTCTGAACCATGTAAATTCCAATAACAGTAGGCCCTCAACTGTCCATATAAAGAATGATATAGGCATGCTTATGCATAAGAATGCTTTTTTCCTGTATCTTTTATTTTCTCCTTTGGTGGCTCCATATTTTACATCTTCCCCCCTGCTACTCTTACCATTATCAGGCAGTTATCAGCAAGCTTACTGGGTTACCTGCTATTATAGATGAACCAAGAGACACTAAAACATTTAAAGAGCAATCATGGTAGGAAAGCACAGGAAGAAAAAGGAAAAGTAGCAAAGAATTGTAATCTTTTATGCTTTCACTGCTGTTTCACTCTGCAAACACGAGAATGGCCACTCCCAGATCATCACACATATGTACTACCTGCTTATCAACAGGATAAAAAATATGTGCTTTCTTACATGGATTGAGGGTTATGTTATTCATTCTGCTTAAATTCGATGACTAAACCTGAGATATGCCTGGATGTGACATACTAGGGAAACATTGTCTTTCATTAAACTTTTTTAAAGTTCTTTTTCATGGCATTACAAGGATGAACATTCATTATCTCTTGCATAATTATCTTCCAGTTTAGCATGTGTAAGCCATAACAGAGAAGTGATTACATAGAAATTAACATCTTACACCTCAAGGTGCTAATTAAACAGCCAGTTCTCTTCATGTACTGCATTGTTTTTGCCCCTGTTCTACGCATGTTTTTGAGAAGAGGAATCACAGTCATCTTCCTTGCTAATCTATCTGTGATTGGTGTTTGAGTATCTACATTGCACACCTTTACAACCAAATTTAGCAATTCTGATTTGTTATACTGACTTTTTTTGTTATTTTACATCAAAGATATTCTAGAAATCAGAATGCAAATTGAAGAATAAATCTAGAGAGATTTTGTTCCCCCTGCAAAATAAAACATATTTTGAGTGGAGAAATCACCAAAAGGAGGATTTTCTTAATATAACTTAATTTCTCTTTATTCATTTTTTTTGTCTTATAGCTAGGACAGATAAATGTTTTCCAAGTGAAGAGTCAGAGGCTTATAGTGTTTCACAGAATTTTTACAGATTATTTTTCAAAACAGTTTTTTCTGTTAGGTGAGGAGAACAGAACCCTTTGACAGTGATGGTGCCATAATAGAAGAGGTAAATTCTTCTTATTAGAAGAGATTATCATCAGCACTTCACATTTGCAATAGAAAGTTTCATTAAAAGGAGGAAGAATTCCACTGCAATTTAAGAATGTAGATTTATCTAAAATATTGTCCAATAAAATGACGGCAGTCTTTTGTTTTAGTAATTCCTGAGATTGTTACTAGACATCCAAATCCTGAAATCATGTTGCAATTTCACTCAATTCTTCAAGGCTTTTCTATACAAAGAACTTGACTGGAACAGCTATCACAAAATAAGATAGCTATTCTTGACCGGCATTTTGTGTGCAGATGTTAATTATAGACTATTTTTACTATGCTAAAAAGAAGTGCCTATGGAAAATTCTCCAAGAATAACTGTTAAACTGAGCATCTCAAACAAATTCATCCATGTTGGGCTCTATGTGCTATTTAATGAAAATATTTCTACTACATTCAGCCTTAAAAGATTAAAAAAGCAGTCATGCTCTTCTAACAAAGTACTTAACAGTACTTGTAAGAATATCATTATTCAGCAAAGAACATAGAGAAAAAGTGTATATATTAAATGAACTATATGCATTATAACCACTTTTCCAATAATTCTGTATGTGCATTCAGAATACTGACATTTATTTACTGGTGTTTCCTGCAGTTGTATAAAGCCAGTGGAGAAACCATGATCTAGTCATTGCTGAAATAAAAGAAAGAAATGGAAAGAAAACATGAACCATACTAGAAAAAGTCAGAAAAATGTGGGGGTAACAATCATGTGCACTAAGAATTTGCTTCACTTGCAAGAGAAATGAAACAGTGAACAGAAAAAAGGAACTTTACTCTGAACTCCTGCTTGTATAAAACCTTTGCTTTTAGATAGATTTACTAAGGTATAAGAGCCGTGTTAATGACTCACAGAATTCCAGAATACTTTAGGTTGGAAGGGACCTTAAAGTCCATCTTATTCCAGCCCCTCCCATGGGCAGGGACACCTTCCACTAGACCAGGCTGCTCAGAGCCCCATCCAGCCTGGCCTTGAATGCTTCTAGGGATGAGGCAGCCACAGCTTCTCTGGGCAATCTGTTCCTTCACGTTCACTGTAAAGAATTTCTTCCATATGTGTAACCTAAATTTCCCCTCTTTCACTTTGAACCCATTACTCCTTGTCCTGTCACTACATTTTCTGATGAAGAGTCCCTCTCCTGCCTTGCTTCAGGTACTGGAAAGCTGCTGTGAGGTCTCCATGCAACCTTCTCTTTTCCAAGATGAACAGCCCCAATTCTCTCAGCCTGTCTTTCTAGGGGAGCTGCTTCATCCCTCTGATGCCCTCGGTGCCTCCTCTGGCCTGGCTCCAGCAGGTCCCTGTCCTTCCTGTGCTGAGAGCCCAGAGCTGCTGCAGCACTGCAGGTGGGGTCTCAGCAGAGCAGGGCAGAGGGGCAGAATCCCCTCCCTGCCCTGCTGCCCACGGGGCTTTGGGCACAGCCCAGCACACAGGGGGCTCTGGGCTCCCAGCACACACTGCTTGGGCATGCTGAGTTTTTCATCAACGTTAATAACCATCAGTATTAATAACATCCTTTAATTCAATTCCATACTGCCATTTCTTAACATTTCCCATGTCTATACCTTTTCCATCAGGCTCTTGTCATATGTTTAAATTCTATATCAAGACTACATTTTTATAATTGTCTGACTTTAAATAGTAAAGCAGTCCTTCTGAAGTTAATGAATCTTTGTACATGCCTAAAGTTATGATGTGCTGGGACACACAAAATAAAAAACTTTTCTGTTTTGAATGGGACCATTTTGGTTTTACTAAATGCACGTCACCATAGCAGTAATATATACTGGACATATATACACATATATATATATATATATATGCAGATTTTGAAAAGAAATATCACTTTTATCTGTATACATTTTTTCCATGTAAGAAATAAACTAAGAAGATTTTGGCATCAAGAGCATCATGGCATCCTATTTCCTTGCTCTCTATTAAAATAGCTGTGAGAGATTTTATTTATAAATGAGCTTTCTTCATTTTGCTGCCCTCTAACAAAATATAGCCGACATTGCTGTTCTGATCACCAAAAAAAAAAAAAAAAAACCCAAAACCAAAAACAACAACTTGTGATACTTTTCTTGTTATAGAACTGCTTTACATCAGTGGTAATATATTTGTAAGATGTCGTTGGAAACTACTCAGATGCACTATTAACTGTCACGATGAGTAATTTTCCTTGATTCATAAATTTAAAGGGCCATTACACCTCCTGTATATTTAACCAAAAATCCCCCAGTCTAGTATAAAATAATAATATAAAAGGTTTTGAAGGTCACCGTGTGACCCATGTCCTGCTGTAGGTGGGATTCTGTCCAGTCCAGCTGTACAGACAGGCACAAGGAGTCACTGTGACTTCTTTCGCCTTAAAGCAGCGCCACGCCCTCACATCGCTTTTTTGTTAGCCGGAATATCCAAATATTTGTTCCGTGATTTCACCCCATTATCCCTACTTCCACTCTGGGTGGGTTTGCCTGAGGGAAATGCACCAACAGGGGCAACGCTCTTCTTTGAGAAGTTTAAGCTTTTCCTAACGAAAAGTTTATTCTGTTGCAACAAATGTCCTTGAGCTTAGGAAGCTGTCCCAGCTCAAAAATAAACAAATAAACGAACAAAACGGAGAGGAGAGCTGCTGGATACAGCCCAACACAGCCCCGGTATGCGCGGGGGCACTGCGGGGGCGGTAGAGGAGAGGGATGCTCCCGGAGCCGCTGCTCTCCGCGGCTCCCGCTTTAGGGCGAGCGGCCAGGGCACATCCCCATCCAGCCCCGGCTCCTGGCTCGGAGCGGGGAGGCGCCTCCTCGGACACGTTAAAAGTTTGGGGCGGCTCCGGGCTCGGAGGAGGCAGAGCGCGGGCGGCGCGGCTGCTGCGCCTCGGTTACCGCAACAACTCCGCGGGCGCTGAGCCCCCGGCCCACCGGGCACCGCCCCGCGCCGCCGCCGCCGCGGGAAGATGGAGAGCCGCAGTCTCCGCCTGCTGCTCCTCGTTTCCGTGGGGGTCCTGAGCTGTAAGTGCCCGCGCCCCTGCCCCTGCCCCGCGGGGCTATCGCGAACCGCCGCCTCGGGGAGCGCCCCGGGCTCCCCGCCCTGCTTCGGCACTGAGCTGTGGGGGGACGGCTCCCCCGAAGTCTCTGTGTGTGTGTTGTAGGGGAAGGCTTCTGGAGGTGCCGCTTCCCCTCCCTCATCCCGGAGAAAGAGGAGCCAAGTCGCGTCTCCAGGAGGGAAACGCGAGCGAGCGCGTCCCCCGCCGCAGCCGGGGCGGTGCGCGCTGATTCTTTCCATGTGTATTTTGTTTTGCGCAGAGGTAACCTCTTTTAGGCCGGTTGAGTGCAAGTCGGTGGCTGTACAAACTTTAGGATGCGGGCTGCGTAGTTTGCTTTTCTGATGGCCTTTACAAGGTGAATGAACAGGGGTGGGAGTGTGTTTTCTGTTGTCAGCACTGGGCTGCTGCAGCTCCAGAACAGATTTGTGTTTTCAGTATTTTTATGGTCTTAAATCCTTAAAAACAAAAGGGTAAGATTAGAATAAGTTGGACAAAGATTTCCCAGCCAGAAAGCACGTGTAAATAATAGGAAAAACAGATCGTGGGGCCACATACCTGCAGAGAACCAGTGAGCTAACAGAGTTGGTAGTGCTAGTCATCTTAGGGCTGTCACTTTCCGATCACATCTCATAGTGCTCCTGTTCTGTGCTTCTGCTTACTGGTGTTTTGGGGAAAGGGCTGTACATGGAAATAGTGTTTTGAAAATAACAAATATTCAGTCTTGCAATGAGATGACCACCTGGACTAGCCCAGGATGTATTCTCAATCCATTGTAGATGTGGAGCATCCATGGTACTGATGCTGGGTATATTTTGAGGTTTACTTTTCATTCATCGTCACCTAAGAGAAACCTCTGTGTGTGTAAATGTTTTTTTGCAGTCCTGCAGTGGAGAGATTTGAAGTGATGCATATCTGATAGGTCTTTGGCATGGCAGAAATCTTTCTTTTCCTCTCTTTTTGCTCCTACAAGACCTTATGGAAATGTTGAGCTGTTAGATGAACAGCTAGTGTAAAAATTCTCTTTTGTGTGTAAATAATATTTTTTTTTGCTTCCTCTTAATCAAATGATATATCTGAGCAGATGAGGCTGCTGTGGTTGTTTTTTGGTGACAGGTTTGTGTTCAGACTGCTCAGCCTTCTGGTTAGTTGTGTCTGTTGGCAGTGCTGGCTTTGACTGCTAAGGAAATGATAGAGGGTGCAGTACAGTGCATCAAAGTCTGGTGTCTACATTGTTATCAAACGTGAGTGTTTCTTCGTGGTGGATTTTTTCCCCCTGCCTGTCCCAATTCCAAAGAAACACCAGGTAGGCAGCAAGTTTACAAGCAAGGTACTGATAAGAATGCTTCTAATGAAGAGAGTGACTGTAGGTGCGTGGATGTGCAAATGCTTATTGTTTGTGGGAACCAGAGGAAACACAAGCAGAAATCCAGGCAAGTAGGAGTCAGCTGCTGCTCCTGTGGCTGGAGTGTGTACACATGAACAATAAGGCTGAGTAATTTTGGTATCCAAATCAGGCATACAAGCTGAGCAGTCTCTTATCTGGGACCCACGTTCTCTGGAGATGGTGGGGATTGGGCAGAAACTAGTGAGGAAAAGAAAGTCATGGTTATTACCTCACAAGCAGCATGGGGGTTGGCCTATTCTTCCAGGCAACCAGCAACATGGCAAGAGGACACAGCCTCGGGCTGCGTCAGGGGAGGTACAGGTTGGACATCAGAAAGAACATGGAAAGGGTTGTAAAGCATTGGAAGGGGCTTTCAGGTAGGTGGTAGAGTCACCATCTCTGGAAGTGTTCAAGAAACAACTGGATGTGGCACTCAGTGTCCTTATCTAATTGAGAAGGTGGTGCTTGGTCAAAAGTTGGACTCAATGATCTTGGAGGTCTTTTCCTAAATGATTCTGGAATTCTGTGGTTATATTGTGGAGCAGGTGTGGAGGACTTTCTTGGTAGCTGAGCTGCAGAAATTAAAATCTGTATAAGTTGGTCACAGGACATCAGCATAGCCAAGGCAGATGAGGTTTGGATCACTTTACATCAAGAACCTTCTAAGAAATATGACCTGCAAAAATCATAGTTTCTGTGAGCTAATCTTCCCTTTCACCTTTAGTTTAGGGAAAGGCAAGGGAGCTGGGGTCTTTCATCATGTTCTCTCTCATCATGAGCTTCTGGGAACTGACATCTGAAAGTTTTAAAAGGTGCCACAGCATATGACTTGTGAGAGCTGTTGGCAAGACAGAATATGTCGGAATATAACAGAAATTATTGTTGTTAACCATCGTGACTTCTCAGGAGGAGATAGTATGTACTGACCAACTTGCCTTTCTCTGAAGCATCTACGTGTGATTTTCCTTAACATTAGTGCACATTGAAATTAAACTTCACCTGGTGATGCTGGAAGTAAATCCAGTACAATGTGTCTGTGTGAGGACAATGCAGAGGCAATAAATAGTAGTCTTACATAAATATTTGATGGAGCTCACTGAGGTAGTTTGAGCAATAAATAAGGTGATATTTTGCTTATTTGTTTGTTTTGGCTTTAAAAAACCCCACTCCTTATTCCCCAGAAATCTTTCACTCAGATACAGAGGTTCTAGACCAAAAAAGCCTTTTGTTTCTTTCCCCCTCATCCTGACAAGAAATCATAAAGCATGATTGCATTGCTGTAGGAATTGACAGTGGAAGTGTTTAAGCTATGCTTTCTTGACTATATGTGATACACAACTGATGTACTCAAATTTGAGACTGTTGTCAACCCTCAGTCTTTTGTTGAACCCTCTTTGTTTGCTGGGTTAGCTTGGCAGGAAATATAGGATGATTTCTAAATCAGGCCATATTCAGGTGAGAAGGGATTTCTTAAATTTGTAAGACTGCATACTTCTCTAGTAATATCTGTTCGACATAATGCTATAAAGCAGACTGCCTGGTTTTGGAGGGGGAGTGGGGGAAGAGGCATTCATTCTCTTGCTGATTTAGGTGAGAAACAGTATTTCTTTGCTATAGGCTCCTCAAGGTTTAGAAACATGCACAGACTCTCAGACACTCCAACATAAGCTGTAAGAGGAGAATAAGCTGTTAATATATAAACAAACAAATGAAAACTAAGTCCAAAAAAGCAATGTTTGTTTCTAGTCTTCAGCCTAACATTTTTCATTTATGGCTGTGGTGACACTGCACAAGATATCCAGACACTTCTAAAACTGATACAAATTGACATGGTGGGAAGACTATTTCTGTCTTTAAGAGGGAGATATGTTACCCTCTAGCATATTTTATAACCTTTACAATTTCCCCCTTTTGCTTAGAATCCTCAAGGCTTAGAAGAAACTGGCTGTGAGTTACTATCACCTCTTGCAGAAATCATGGCTTTTGCTGCATTTCAGCAAGTCATGTTTTTTCCCCTAAACCTGGGCATGCTGCTTGGGAGGGGCTCTGTATTCCTGAGAGGACTCAGCCAGATGTGCTGCTGTTCTGTTTCCCTCCTGTCTATCTCCAGCAGAGTGGAGGCAGAGAGAGCTCTTCCTTGGCTGGCCCCATGGTGTCATTCTTTTAGGTTGCTAGCCCCACAGCCTACTATTGAATGTGCAAAAGAGAAAATGAGGGTGGCTGTCTCCCCTCACTGCGTACAGGAGACAAGAAACATGCCTGGAAATGTCACGTCAAGACAGTCACAATTCCTTGTTTCTTTTTTAAGGTGGATATATGCAAGAGGAGGACTTGCTTTTGTTACTGCTTGGCCTCTGAGGTCCTGTTTTCTCTGCTTTAAAGTTGCAACAATTCTTTGTTCATGGTGTAAGTAGGTATTTCTGGTAATTGTGACTATCATAGGGCGTCTGGAATTAATAATGAGAGTTAAAGCTACCACTGTGATTAACAGATCTGACTGAACCTGTATGAGGTCTTCCCATTGGCTATTTAACTGAATTACAAAAAGATATTTTTGTGATTGTTTCCTGTATTACACCTATAATTCCTGCTGCTTGCTAGCTGCCAGGTTCTGTCTGCTTCAGAAAGTGGCTGATGCCAGTGCAAATGATTTGGTGAGAATACAGAAGTAGTTAAACTTTGACATCACCTTTCCTGTTCAGCTGATTGATTTTACAAAACAGCTGGTTTCATCTTTCATGACCTAGAGCTACCAAACTCATCTGTGTTCACTGACTAACTCCAAATGTTATTTGGGGTGTGTGCAGACCTGCTCCTAAAGAAGTGGACTAAAAATATTAGTGGGTGCCCCAGGTGCTTTATTTAGTTTCTTCTCAAGTGCTGGTGGTCACCGGGGAGACGTCCTCTTGTGAAGTATGGGAGAATCTTCCTGTACAACTGATATTAAGAAAATTCAGTTTCCTCATAAATTCACATGAGTAAATCATAGTAATATTTCTTCACTGTAGATAGTGACATGTATGTAAACCTTCTGCAGTAGCAGTAAGCTTCCATTGTTTGAGGGGGAATCGATTTGGGTGGGTGGTGCTTTTGGAGGGTCAGGAACAACTAGTAGTTTAGTGCTGCAATTGGGAAGTAAAAGCTTACATCTGGTATGATCTACTTGGAGTCCATCAACACTCAGAATGTAATCTTTCTGTTGGAGCACTTCTGAGGACACTGGCTCCCTGCACCAGACAATCCCTTTTAGGAACACTTCTCTTAAAGTAAGGCTTAGAGTCATACTTTCCTTTAGCAGTGCTAGAGGTGAATCCAGTGCAAATGCTTATGTAAAGGAAGGTTACTAAGGAATATGCACACAGCCAGAAATGTCCACATTGCAATATAAATGTCTTGTATTTTAAAGCAATTGAAGCACAAGGCAGACATTTGTATTTGTCCTTGCAGGCTGTTTGCCAGGGCCATATGGAATGGCTAAATTCCCTTGAAGTTCCCTTGAAGTTATATAATGATATCAAGCAAAACAAAATTTGCATAAAACAGTGTCCTTGTGGATGTATACAATGAGCTGTCTTATTGCTGGTTTTTCTTGTTTTGCTGGGGTTTTTTCTCCACCATAATAACTTAGTGGCAGTATTGCATATACGTGGAAAAAAGGATTGTTTACAAGTTCTTACTGTCTAGTTCAGTGGCTAGCTCAGTTCTAGTTCAATACCATGGCATGAGCACTTCAATGGAAACTGAGGGAAATGTTATGTGGAAGCTGTTTATTTTGTTTACAAGTAATTCATTCTGTTCTGGTTAGCTCACCCCCTCTCCCACCACTCACACCCCCAATTTTGTTAAGCTAACTTTGTTACCATTTTCCTTTCTGGCATGTTTTCTCCCATCCCCAGTACTTTTGAAAGAACCATCAGTTTTAGCAAAATATTTCTGCAGAAGAGCCTGTCACATCTTCCTTAAAGCACTGTGATTGTGCTGTAATTCCACTTCAGGAAGCTTAAAGCAAATATTATGGTGTCTTGTAATCAAGACAAATGATTTGTTTCCTTCATCTAAATGCTGGGGGTTTTTTAGAGAATGGAATATGTATTTCAAAGAATGAGACAGCAGATGAGGCTGGAGGAGCATTTGGATGATTGCCAGTGCTTGTGCTCACCTGTATTTCCAAAGTCACTTTTTCCTGGAGGACTCCAATGAGTTATGTCACCTCTGTGCTCACAATACATCATCAAGCACTTACATAAAATTTTTTAAACCAGGCAGAAGGTAAGTGTGGCAGCTGAACATCTGGTCCTGTTCACTTGTTGGTTTCTAACACAGTGGGAGATGAAGGAGCTTTTGGAGAAAGAAGAAGAGGGAAATGGCCATTTCTGAACAGCAAGTAATGTAACAGTGGTAGCTGTTGAACCACTAGTAAGTCTGTAAACCTTTTTGGCTAGCAGAAGTTACAGCAGGCATCCAATTTCTCCCAAGCATTATCTGCAGGGGAAAACATTAAAAAAATTCTGGTAATAAACCTTTTTTAATGACTGCTTTTTAAGAGTTTAAAACCTAGCAGTTTTCAGTAAGAGATGGGAAGATCAAGCTTGGATTGAAATAGCTACAATTTGATTCTGATTGTTTAAAGAGGCACGAAATGGTCAGATTTGAGCTGGAAAGAACAGACCCTACAACTGTGAAGTTTCAATAGATATTTTTCACAGCTCTTAGGTGGATTAACATCTTAAGGATCAAACATGCTTTTGACCCCATCCAAACCACTGGATCAGATTCAAAGGGAAACAAAACATATTATTGTCTGGATGGAAAAATGATGTATTATAGGGTTGTTTTGATACCAGATAATTTTAACAAAATGGGCTATATTTGTTGTTGCTAACGTATTACTTGGACATAATGATGGAAAATTCCAGAGAAATTACTTTTGCTCAAATTAACATAATATAGAAACCAAAACTATTGTTCCTCAGCCTGAGGAAAGTGCCCAATATGAATTGGGAGACAATTTTAGGGATGTTATGCTAAGGACTTGTGTGTGTTTGTGAGTGTTAGACAAGTGTTTGTGCTTGGCATACTTGTATGAGGAAATTATATGCAGAAAACCAGCATTTGAATGCATATTATGTGAGTCAGACAGCAGTTTGCCACTAGAATATATAGGCAGTACTTATCTCTGAAAGCCCTGGCTCCGAACTGAAGCCTTCTAGTAGCTGTACTGGCAAAAATGAGTAAAAAAATCTCTGAAATTATATCTGTAGAATGCACTAGTGTGTTTAGGTGCATGGTCTGACTAACTTTTGTGCTGTAGTATCCTTATTGTTTCCATAAAATGGCCATAGAAGTAAATAATGGTTCTTTGCATTTTAGTCTATTGGACTACCTAAGCTGATTTTTCTGCCCCTTCTCTAGTCTTTGGGGAGGTCACCCACAAAGGAGAGAAATTCTCTCTTAAACTCCTGGCTTTTTGTTTGTGTCTCTTGTTTAATGTACCCATGAGCCAGATTTACTGGGATTTTGGGAAGTAAGACAGAACTTTGATGCAGCTTTGACACCATCCAAAATGGTGGTGCTGAGCACTTCTGAAACTGGGATTCAAACAAGCTGTCCAAGGTATTTAATAACGGAAGGCGATATTTCTGTATTTGGGCAGTCTGATTCCCTGCCTATATAGAAAAAAGTCTGGGTGGGGACAAGAAGTGATGGCTTTGGTGTGCCAGGACCTAGGAGCACTGCTGGCCAGGAATTCCTGCAGTTCTTCCCTGTGAGGGTGGTGAGGCCCTGGCACAGGCTGCCCAGAGAAGCTGTGGATGCCCCATCCCTGGAAGTGTTCAAGGCCAGGTTGGATGGGGCTTGGAGAACCCTGGTCTAGTGGAAGGTGTCCCTGCCCACGGCAGGGCTGTGGAAGGAGATTTGGAAAAAGGTATATTCTTAGTAACTTCTACCAGATAAATGCATATTGCTTCATTGCTTGAAACTTGGAAGTTTCCAGTCAGGAATATATACTGCACATAAACAACTCCATCTTGTTTCAGATGTTTGCAACACTTGTAGGAATGATTAAATAGAAGAGGATTATCTCTAAACTTGAATTATTAGAATATCAAAGGGAAACATCTCTGATATCTTCTTAGCGTTGCTCAGGAACAAAAAAAATGTGATTAATGGGTTGTGTTGCTGGGTTGACTTCTTTTGTTGTGTGTTATTTGTTTGTTGGTGGGGGTGTATCTGTCCATACCTTCTGTTTTGTTTTGGGGTTTTTTGTTTTGCTTTTTTTAAAAGAGCAAATATGTATCACAGGGTTCCCCTTGAAAGGTAGGAAAGATCTCTCTTTTTTCTTTTCCTTTTTTTTCTTTCTTTATCCTCTAATGTCCACATAAAGCCCAATTAAAAGTCCATTAATAGCAATGCTTAGATGGTGGAAGAGTTTGTGCAAAAATGGTCTGTATCCTGCAAGAAGCGTCAGTAGCTTTCCGTTTAAATGCCAGTAAATATTTTAATTTGAAAGGTAAATGTTTTGGGTTTAGTCAGTATTTGATTATTCTTTGTATCTTGCAATGAATGCTGCTGTGGCCTTCTGTTCACTGCAGAATGGCCCTCCCTGGTGTAATGTGAGTCACTGAATCATGAGGATCTCATAATCATTTGAGAAGCTTCTAAAAGGAAAAATCAGTATTTCATTATTGGAATAGAGCAATACAGCACCTGAAAATGTAAAAAAGAGGAAGGATTGGGACAGACAGGTAGTAGCAAGGGCTCATAGAATTTTGATGATGCTGTTGTAATATTGGAATGATGATGCTGTTGTAATATTGGAATGACTAATAAAGCAAAGACATTGAGGCATTTCAAATTTTCTGGTAACTTCCAAGTTGGTGCCTAGGAGAAGAGGTAGAGAAATGTAGGGAGATGCATCTGTAGTGGAAGCATGCTTAGATATCAAAAAGTGGCCTTTTGGGCTGAAGTAGTTTATGGTTTTTTTACTTGCCAGTCTGTCCAAGAAGCCTTCACATAATTCCACTAGTAAGTCAATTGCTTTTTTTTGTTGTTGTTTTTTTGTCCCTTTTCTAAATAAGACCTACATCCTGGACATCAGCTACTGCTGTTTGAATCACATGATGCAGAGGTTTTCTGAAATGAATTACGCATAAAGAGTAAATGGAATTATTTTCTATGTGTTCAGTGAAATGTTGTTGAATTGATTGCTCAGGGGTATTTGTAGAAGTTAATATACTTGTAGCACTTGTCTTCAGACCCTCTCAATAAATAATGTTTTGGGGGGCTGAAAAGTCATCTGGGGAAGCCCTGTCAACAGGGAATCAACAATATTTGTAGAGAGACTGACTAAAAATTGTTTTCAGCTCTGCTTTTTTCCTCCCACTGCACACTGTTTATTTCATTTATGTTCCAGTTGTACCTCTAGCTGAGTCCCCAAAACAGGAGCAATCTACACACAGGTATTACTCACTTCCCAGTTGTGTTTAAATTCTTAGTCACCTTTCTTAGGAGTAAGAAGGGAAGGGAAACAGTGCTCAGAGGCATTGCCCAGTTGCTGAAAGAGTGCAGTGGCTATCTAACATAAATAGCTGTTGGGAGGACTGATTTTTGTGAGAGAAGAATGAAGTGATGCCTCTGTAAGCATTTACACATATTTAAAGTTTATTCAAAGCTTTTGAAGGCTATGTGAACAGAGAAAGTGGAGGGGGACAGCCAGTTCTTCTTGTATGTACAAACTTCCAGGTGCAGACCCTATTTCCTGAGCTAACCCTATCTCAAGGCACACTATTTAAATATATGTCCAGTGTAGATATGTTAGGAACTTAAACACCCTCGGTTTTGGAATGGCACTAATCATCAGTTTTGGAAAGGGAAAAATTATCTGCTGCATTGTGTTTCTGTTAAGGCTGCAATCCTGTGTCTGTGTGTTGTGTTTGAATCCCTTGTACCTTTACGGAGCCCTGCTGAAATCTTGCATGTAAAAAAAAAAATCTGATTATTTTAGATTGCAGATTGTGGTGACTGAAGGGTAGACAGTTCATTCTTAAGCTGCCTGTGCTGTCAGATGGGATACATGTGGTGGGTGGACAGATAGTATACAAGGAAGCTTCTATGGCTAAATGAGACAAGAGGTTTTGTTATGAAATCAGACTGTTTAAGTAGAAGATATGTGTAGATTTGGCTATGAAGAGTTGCATTGCATAGCTGTAAACTCTGAAGTGGATAATCTTTGCCATATAAGTAATTAATTTTGTCCTGTAAGGAACTTACTCCTTTTCTGCCCTAAAACAACGCCTGGCATTCATAAACATAAGCCATAAAAACTTACAGGCTTATTTTTCAAAGGCTCTTTCAGCAAAACTGTTAAACTTTGACTGAGTTGGTGATGAGTTATCTTTGAGAAGAGAAATGCTGGTAGCAGTGTATTCCTCAACAAGCTATCTTGTTCCCTTTCTTGATTTCTTTCCCACTCATAGCTCTGCTGAGGCTCTGTTCCATCCAGGTTTATTGAAAGAAGTCCAGCCCTGCAACAACAGTGGGAATAAATATGTAAATGCACCTAGATCCTTTTCTTATTAAAATAAAATTGTTCTGTGAATTTGGAGCTGAACTCTGAAGACCGTATTTTGTGTTTGGGTTCCTTTTGATCATAGTGTTTATGCTGATGTGCAGCTGCCTGAATAAGCTGTTTGCCTGTATAGTCCTTGGACTATTCTTCAGTCAAAATGGTATTATTAATCTTATTATAATCAGGACCAGGGCAATGATTGTCCCCTGTGCTCAGCACTGGTGAGGCCATACCTCAAATCCTGTATCAAGTTCTGGGCCCTCATTGCAAGAAAGAGGTGGAGGGGCTGGAGCATGTCCAGAGAATGGCAACAGAGCTGGGGAAGGGTCTGGAGCACAAGTCTAATGAGCAGCGGCTGAGGGAGCTGGGAATTTTCAGCCTGGAGAAAAGGAGGCTCAGGGAGGACCTTCTTACTCTCTACAACTCCCTGACAGGAGGGTGTAGCCAGGTGGGTACAGGGTGTTCTTTCAGAGAACAAGTGACAGGACAACAGCAAATGGCCTCAAGTTGTGTCAGGGAATGTTCAGGTTGGACATCCAGAAAAAATCCTTCTTGAAAAGGGTTGTCAAGCTTTGGAATGGGGTGCCCAGGGAGGTGGCGAGTCCCCATCCCTGGCGATGTCCAAGCAATGGCTGGACATGGCGCTCGGTGCTCTGGTCTGAGAGACAAGGTGGGGATTGGTCACAGGTTGGACTTGATGGTCTTGGAGGTATCTTCCGACCTTAATGATTCTGTGACTTCTAAAGGAAACTTTAAGCAATAAGTGTCACACAAGTTTCTCAAGCATCAATATGTCATGAGCAGTTGGTTTTAAAGGCAATGCAGACGGAAGTAGGCAAAGTAGATGACAAAACATCTTTAAAGATGTTTTGTTTTTAAAGACATCTCAGTAGTTTAAAGCAGCGTATATGCTTATATGGCAGCCATGGCTTCATAAAATGTGTTGATCTATTGACTCTAACAAATATTCTAGAAATGTAACATATGGGTTTTGATGATATTATGTATGCTGTAGAGTATTGCAGACAGCCATTTTAACCACCAAACTTCTAAGCATAGAGCTGTGCTGGAGATGACACTCTGGAATGAGTCAGCTCCTCTAAAGGGTTCCAACAGTTCCTTTCCACCAATAGGAAATTAATACTAATGGATGAAAATGAAAAAATCCTACGACAGTTCATTAACAAACAGAACGCCCACAAGGCAGGAAAAAGGTGAATAACTGCTAGATAGCAAACTGTTAGACCTCACCCCCCACACTGGAAAAAAGACCCGAAATGCCAGAGATACTCATTCTTAACACAATACAAGATGGTGTTGGCTTCCCTCTCGGGAAGGCAGGAGCTTTCACGGAGCAGCTCCAGCAGCAGATGAAGGCCCAGTGGCTCGTCTGGCATCAACCTTCTCCCCGCAGGAAAATGCAGCAGATCATGGCAAGCGAAGCAGCTGGACTGGAGCCTCTCAGTGTGCTTTCCTCCCAGCTCAGCGTGGTTTACTGCAGGTTGAAGCAGGGCAGCTCTGCTCCTGCAGGCACAATGTCCCTGGTCTCTGACAAGCAGCTGCTCAGTCGCCTTAAGGCAGCCCAAAGATTGCTACTGCAGCTTCCCTGAGGCAAGGAAAGGAAAAGTTTTTGCTTGGGCCAAAACCCGAGCCAGCCCAGCAAAAACCACGCCGCACAGAGCCACAAGAAACCTGGGAGGGGAGCTTTTAAAAATGCCCACCCAAAAGCAAAACTCTTCAGCCCCCTGGCCCCACACACACCAGGTCCAGGGCTATAGGGTCTCAAAGGTACAGTAGCCAGAGGATCATGGAATATGATATCATAATCAATCACTCCAAGACAATTTTTGTGACAGTGAAACAGCTGTCTAAATGTACCGTCTAAATGTAAGTACCTACAGACAACGTCATCAAATCCCATTACATGAAGGAGCAAACCACTGAATTGTGAATATTGTCTCATGTACTGAGCTTTCCTTTCTTCTGATGTAAAGCAGCAAAGTGTTTCATCAGGGAAATACTCTTGAGGATGTGGCTCCTGTGGAAAGCTGTGATGATCACTAAGTTAAAATTTATGCTTGATATAAAAACAGATAAATAAAATAGAGTTTGTTTATTCCTGTTTCCTGTGTAACTTTCCAGTGTTGTTCTAATGTTTTCTAATCTGAATACCCACATGTTGTTCTGCTTATGTAGCCTTTACTGTGAAGAAGACTGTACTGTTTTGTAGTTCATTTTTTAAGTTTTCTTTGTCCCCTTTAAGGAAAACTTGGCACCTCTTATACTGTGACCTATTGTTCCAGCTCTACCTTCCGGAGGATTTCTTCTAATCAACCTTCTCCTTTGAGTGCAAAAAACATCTTCTGTTTATTCTAGCTTCTTTTGGCATGTGTTAGCCTTAATGGAATTAGAGTGGCTTTAGTTTCGTCCAAATGTGCCAGAAGATGTTTCTATAAAATTTGGTGTTAAATAACTAAATTATCTATTAAAGGCCTGTAGAATTAAGGTTAAGAATACACATTCATACTGTAAACCACAATGTTCATTGAAGGTACTAGTCATCAAACACAATTATCCATTGCTTTTGCCAGGAAGGGACTATTGAGAAATCTTGGCAATGTAAAAGATCATGTGTGAATTAAAATGGGATGAGCTAATTTGGCCATTGCATTTCGATCCTTAGGAAGGGTTCACCATATTCTTTTAGCCATGAGAGAAGTGATCATTATGTTCCCTACTCATATTAGCAAAGAATCTGGTCTTTAATCTGGAGGACAAATAGCTTAAAAAGCAACTTCAGTGCTGTCTGTTGCTCAATAGGATGCAGTCCTAAAATTCATGGTTCAAGTGACATTTCCACAAGTGAAACACCCATCCCCAGTTACTGGAAACAACTCCTCAGAAATCCTAAATTCACAAAGCATTGCACAAGGCTCTTGCTGAATATTTGAAGAGCATCCTACCAATGTTGGAAGGACTTTTTTTTTTCAAGTGGGTGTGCTAAATAGAACGAAGTCATGGCAGTCAACAAAATTTGAATGGGAAAAAGCATATGTAAAGCCCTTTTTAAAATCTTACCACAAGGAGTTACATGCATTGCATATAGAAGTATATTCTAGGTCAAGGTTTGCTTCAGAAAGAATGGGTTTAAAAAAAATTTAAAGTATTTCAGATGTTTTATCTCCTTCAGAGGGGGGTTATAGTGGGACATAAGGTGGCAATGCTGACTTGGTTTTGATCGTTATGCTTTGCTGCAAATGAGACTTTTGTCTGTAGTTGGCCAAATTAGCTATCCTGCCTGCTATTTGCGATCTGTTTGCAATGCACAGTTCTGGTTAGTTAGCTACTCCTATACCTTTAGAAGCCAGAACTTAATACAGTGTCATATGTACTCATCCTCTGCAGTGAAAGTGTTTTGTAGAAATACTGCAACTAATCAAAAAAGTTTCGAGAAGATCCACTAGAGAAAAAGTGCTATGAACTTGAAAGGGACTGAGGATGGCAGATGGGTTGAAACTGGATGATCTTTAAGGTTTTTTTCAACCCATTATATGGTTCTGTGATACACAGGAAATTTGGTTCCAGCTTAAATTAAAAGGACTAACTATAGGATGAGACACCTCTTCACTATACCAATGTATTTACTTACAACAATTTAAAATTGTAGTGCCAAGATGTTCTTCCTAAACATCTGGAAACATGTTCCAACACTAAGAGAACTTGTCTGACTTCACTGGTTCTGAATGAGCAGGGACTCCAGTTTCATATGGTGTTTACTGGAATTGTAATTAATACTGGTTGGTACAGTTTGAAAGTAAACTAAATCTGTTTTAAGGATTTTAAGATAAATAATGGCTGTATTTATAGGTTCATAAATGAGGTGACTTCATGAAAGTGTTTATTCTTTCCAAACTGTTTGGCAATTCCAGCAAAAGTCATTTAAAGGTTGTAGGAGATTTCAGGGATCTTTATCTCAAATTGTGGGCCAGAATGGTTGTGTTCATTTAGGGAGTGGTGGGGTGTTGTTTGTTTCTTCTGGTTTCCCAACTCTCTTGTGTTTCAGAGCTGATTTTACAGTTGATGTAAATCAGTCTTGATACTATTGACTTAAGAGGAACACCTCAGGTTGCACTGGGTACTGAGCTTTGTTTCGAAAATTTAATAACATTATTCAGTTTCTCTAGGTGTTTGCACAGGCAAGGGTTTCTGCTAGATTGTTACCCCTGGAAATGCAAAGGGAAATCTGTTTGCTCAACTCTGCAGTGTGTGATACGAGGGGGGCAGGACAGCAGTGGCAAGGGGCTTCTAAAGCAATGGACTATTCGCATGGTCTTTTGAAACATGGTGGCTCTAGCTAGACACCTGTCTTTAGCATCTCGATGCATCTTAAAATAAGCAACAGCTGAAGCAGCTATAGGCTCTCACTGCATTTACAAGCTGTCTTTGAGCCGCCAGTGAGTTGCTGTGGAAACCATTGCTGAGCAGGACCAGGAGGGGGCTGGAAAATAGGCTTTTTTTGAGAGCCTGATTAGTTTAAACCCCCATCCCCCATTTGCAGAAGCTCCCTCTGAATTGCCATGGAGACAAGAGGAGTAGTGAAGTTTTGAATCTTGTAAAAGTGCAAGCTATAAATATTTATTTGGCTAACAGCATATGCTGTGATGTCTCTCTGTTGGAATAAACTCCGTGCTACATTGAACCTTTACAAGTTGTGCATTCTGTGTACTCAAACCCTTCCTGTCTTATGTGTGAGTAGAAAAAAAAGGAGGCAATATAAACTTTGAAGGGAATTAAATTTTACATTTTGATTATTAATTATAAAACATTTACTTATATTTTTTTTCCTCAGCATTTCCCCCTCTCATGAAGTATTTTTTCAGTGTTGGGAACTACAGAAAGCACTTAGGAGGCTGTTGAGTTTATTTGAAATTGTTGTACTTTCGTGTTTAGTTTCTTCAGAAAGGCTGACCTAAATAATCTCTTGCTTTCTTGCCCTGTGCCACTTGATTTTTTCTTTTCCTTTCCACTTTCTCCTCTATGAACACTTCAAGTTTTGTGTTTCCAAACCAAACTGTCCTTGGGGCTCTGCTCTGAAACAAATCATTAGCATAATCCTAAATTCTTAGGACTCCTACTGATAACTTTAGATAATTGGCTCTGAACTTCAGTCTTTTGTTACTTTTACTTTCAAGAACTTTTTTTTTTTTTTTCTTAACTTTGACATTAACAATAAAGGCACCATGACTGCTGTGCTGGCTTTCCAGATTTCACTAAACAGTGCCCACAAAGCTGAGGATTAAGTCATTCTTAGGCTGGCATTATAAATAAAAATCTCTTGGCTGGTCTGATCTGTAGTTGTGGCATTTAACACAGGAACTTCTTTTCCCTGTGAGACTGAGTGTTCCTCAAATCATCCAACACCAGCTTTTACTACAGGTAGAAATCCTGCTCTTAGGCACTTTCTGGAAAAGCTTCTCTTCCCTGTTTAAATAACTCCTGGCTGAATGAAAATGCCATTCTGCATTCTGTTTCTCATGTGATTTCCACTATAAGGACAGTTACTGAAGCTGCTTAAAACCTACTTTCTATAAAGATGAGTGGGAAGGATTATTTTTGGGTTTATGCTACATCTAAGTAAAATAATACTTTTTGTATTAGGCTCTGGAACTCTGGATATGTAATTAGTAAATCCACACATAGTTCCTGTTCATTTTCCAGTTATGTCCAGTTTCTTAGCTGCTTTTTTTAATGGGGAGAAGAGAGGGGAAACAGTTCAACAAAGGTTTTACCCAGTTGTCAAAGAGGGCAGCGGCATTCTAACATAAATAGCTGTTGTGAGAACGCACTGATTTTTGTGAGAAAAGTGATCTCTATTAGCATTTAAACATATATAAAGTTTGTTCAAAGCTTTTGAAGGCTATGTGAACAGAGAAAGATGAGGAGGACAGCCAGTTCTTCTTGTATGTACGGACTTTCAGGTGCGGAACATTTTTCCTGAGTTAACCTTATTTCCAGGCATGCTATTTAAAATAGTAGGTCCATTATAGATATGTTAGCAACTTAAACATCTTCAGTTTTGGAATGGGACTAATCCTCTGAAGACAGGAAAAATTATCTACTGCATCATGTTGCAATAGAGAAAAGATATTTGAATCTGAGCAGCCATTTAAAATCTGTCATTTTAGTTTAACTTTTGGTTGGTTGTGGTTGGGGGTTTTGGTTGTTGGTTGCTTTGCTTTGGGGTTTTGTTTTATTTTGTTTTTTCCTCTGAAACAATTTAGTACTTGTCAGGGGAGGAATGTCCCTAAAGTGCATTTTAGGGTGACACTTTGCTTTGCTGCAGTAGAATCCTTAGAGATTAGTTTCGGCCATCTCCACTGCCCCTCACGTGTCCTAGCTGCCTCCTGCATGTGGCACATGTTAAGGCTCCCCACACATGTACAGCCCCTGCAGTAATTTTTCATCCCAGGTCAGAAACATTTTATAACATAAAACCTAGACAATACTGAGGCATAAGTGAAAACTAAATTGTTTTCTCACAGAAGGCCAATGAGATCTTGGGGTGTATTAGGAAGAGCATTGCCAGCAGGTCAAGGGAGGTGATCCTGCCCCTCTGCTCAGCCCTGGTGAGGCACATCTGGAGTGCTGTGTCCAGTTCTGGGCTCCTCAGGACAAGAGACACATGGAGCTCCTGGAGCAGGTCCAGTGGAGGTTACAGAGATGATGAAGGGATGGAGCATCTCTTATTCGGAAAGGCTGAGGGAGCTGAGCCTGTTCAGCCTCGTGAAGAGACACCTGAGAGGGGAACTCATCAATGTCTGTCAGTGTCTGCAGGGAGGGGTCAGAGCATGGACCAGGCTCTGCTCAGTGGTGCCCAGCAATGGGACAAGAGGGAACAGGCAGAAACTGATGCATGGGAGGTGCCACCTGAACATGAGGAAGAACTTCTTTCCTGTAAAGTGACCACGCACACTGGAACAGATCATCTAGAGAGGGCGTGGAGTCTCCCTCACTGGAGACATTCCAGAACCTTCTGGACATAATCCTGTGCCATGTGCTCTGGGATGATCCTGCTTGAGCAGGGAGGTGGGACCAGGTGATCCACTTCCAACCTGACTGTCTTGGTTTAGAGAAAAGCATGGGAGAAAACACTCTGGAATGAACTTTTTCTCTAAAGAAAAGTGTCTTGGTTTGAAAGACAGGGGTCTGTTCGGGAAGGTGAGAACCTCCCTTAGAATAGAGGATATGAACCCCCTTCCCTCCGAATTATTATAACTTTGAAATCAAGGGCTTTCAGACAAAGACATGGGAAAAAGAGTAACAGTTCTTTACTAGTATCTGTAACGAGGCACAGAAGCAACAACAGTAGCAATAACAAACAAAACCAGAAATCCTGGCGGCAGCCTGCCCTGAGCTGCCAGGCACCTTCCCCTCGGTGCAGTTCCGGTCACTGCCGGCAGGGGCGCTGTTGGCCCCGGGCCGGGCAGGGCAGGTGCGATGACTCCCCCGCCAGTAGGGGGCGCTGTGGCGCGGGGTCGGGCGAGCCTCCCTCAGGCAGTAATGGCGGACGGGCTGATGGCAGGATGGACTGCGGCAGGAAAACCTCAGAACTGCAGGCTGGAGCAGCAGGGCTGGCTCACCCAGGGCAGCAAGCAAGAGGTGGCAGAAACGCCGCAGCTGTGGCAGGAGCCGCAGTGTGTCCCCGCAGGCGGGGGGTGCAGGGCCACAGAAAACAACCAGAGTCAGTGGCAGAAAAGCCGCAGGGTTAGGGAGTGGCAGTCAGACTCCTCCATAGGGGGAAGGGTCCTGGTTTTCCCCTGAGGCACCTGCGTGGATGGTAAAGGTCCTCCCCAGTCAGATTTGGTGTTAGTAAGGTCCCAGTTCAAATGGCTGCTCTTAAAAGCAAAAGCTCACCCAGTAAGGAAGAAATGCAGAGCTGCGCTCCAGCGGTCACAGAGAACCCTCTCGCAGCTGCAGGAGTTCAGCTTTCCGATGCCCAGTGCACAAGTGAAGCTACAAGGGGCCAGGTGCTTTCCTCACCCCACCCAGCTACATCTTTTGTGTCTTAAGTACCTGGTTGTTATTGTTCCTTAGAAATAGAATGGGGGAAAATTCCCCAACCTCCAAGAAAAAGGGTTTCAGCAACCCTTCCAACCAATATGAAATGAACTTTTAGTGGATGAACATGAAAAAAAACCGGTTTATTTGACAAACAAGGAGCCTGCACAGGACAAGAAAAAAAATTAATAATTGTTAGATATTGAACTGTCAGAACTTTACCCCCCCCACACACACCCCCACCCACAGCAGAACAAAAAAAAAACCCCAAAATGCCAGGGGAAGGGAAAAAGAAACTGCTGACCACATGGTAGGGAAGAACATAATGGCAGACGGCCTTTGTCGCAGGGAAGGAAGAAAAAAGTCCACACAGCAGCTTGGGGAGGAAAAAAAATAGATGGAAACCTGGTGAACCTCTGACATTGGTCTCCTCCTCGCAGCAGATGAAGCTGGTGGATTTAGAGTCCTTTCTTTCATTGGTTCAGCTTTTCCTAAGGTCTGGGGCTTGGCAGAGTCGCTCTGGCAGCTCCCGGAGATTGTCTGATCTCAGACTAAAACCAAGTCGAACAGTCCAAGAAAAAAAAACAACCGAAGCCACTGAAAAATTGCTACTGCAGCCCAGGGAAAAGGGAAAAAAAGAAACTTCTTGCCTGAGCTAACCCAAAAAACCCCCAAGCTAGCCAAAGCATCAATGTAGCCTACAATCTGCAAGGCAAAACTGAGCATGGGAGAGTGAGGCTTTGAACAAAGCCCACACAAGACCCCCAAGGCTCCCACCCCTACCCCAGACCCACCTTAAAGTCACAGCACCCATTTCTAAATGGCATAAAGCAGATGATCAGGAATAGAGTATCATCATAAAATCACCCCAAGACATTGACCATTCTGGAATTCTGTGAATGCATGCAAATATACAAATATCTTAAAGGGCAGGTGTCAAGAGCATGGGACACTTTTCAGTGGTGTCCAGAGACAGGACAAAGGACAGTGGGCACAAACTGAAAAACAGGGAGCTCCATCTGAAGGAGGAAAAACTTGTTTACTGGGAGGGTGACAGAACACTAGAACAGATTGCCCAGAGAGGCTGTGGATTCTCCTTCTCTGGAGGTATTCCAGACTCTGCAACTTTCTCTAGGTGACTGAGATAGCAGGGTGGTTGGACTAGATGATCTCCAGATGTCCCTTCCAATCCCAATTATTCTGTGATTTACTCCATTCTGTATGGTTCTGAGGCTGGGCTGGAAGTAGGGAAAATGCTTTTGGGTTTTGGGGAATTTCTTTTGATTTTGCTGTGGCTGGGGGAAGGTCAGTTTCATGTGTGTCAGATACTCAGCTGTAAAGATGCAATTTTAATTTTGTAATAGCTGCTCTTCCAAAAGAGAAGCCAAAGCAAATATTGGATTTAACTGTTTGCATCCTTCTGCCTCCACTCCTTCCTTCCTCCAAAAACCTAGTCCATTTGACCATGAATAAAAAAATCTGTGAGGAATTAGGTGAGGGCTTGTAGAAAATAAAGGGAGGGAAAGCTAGCAAAACTTGCTGTATTTAAGTCATGAAGTTTCAAAAACATGACAGAAGTGCTACTGACAACTATCACATAAGTAATAATATGGCTGAGAAGCTCTTCAAGTTCCTTTTGTCATTTAGACCTCTTTAGCTGTCCAGTCAGAAGATGTGCCTTCTGTCTTAGGCAGACATCCTTTATGCAATACACCATGTTTATTAAATATAAATTTGCTTCTCACATCTGGTTTTAGATGGGCTGATTGCTCCCACCCTGCAGACCCTCCATTCGCACTATTCCTTAATTTCTTTTCTGTGGCCGAATATATGCAAGGGTTTTATTTGTGAATCAGATAACCTCTGCCCAAAGTAAATCTTGTTCTGTTATTATTCTTTAGGATTCAAGAAATTTTGTAACTTATGGTTACTGAATGACTGAAAATGTGTTTCTTTTGCCTATTCCCCCCTTTCCCACAGTGACGTGGGATAACTTCCTCTAGCTCTTGTTCAAAATTTGAAGTCTTAATGCTGTCTTTATGTTGTTTACTTAATCACGGAGTCACAGAATCGTTTAGACTGAAGGAACCTTGTCAGAGACTGAAATGTTATGGTTTATAGCTTAAATATCTTTATGAAGGACTTTTGCCTATTATAGCAAAAGTGTGTAATGATGCTGTACCACCAAAGCCCACCCCGGATGGGCCTTCTGACTAAAACCCTGAACTGTATGTTAAACGTCTGTTACGGTCCGGTTTTTAAAATTACTAGAAATGCCTCTGCCCAAATTAAGGTGCAAAAAAGACCATATGCCAAAGTCAATAGTATGGGTAAACCTTTCAGGATTTGATCCATTTATTCACAGAGAGTTAGTTTCCTTTGCTCTTCTGTGCTTAGAATGGATCACAACAGACCTCAAAGTTCATCTCGTTCCAGTCCCCTTGCCATGGGCAGGGACATTTTCCACTAGACCAGGTTGCTCAGAACTTCATCCAGCCTGCCCTTAAACACTTCCAGGGATCGGGGATCCAAAACTTCTCTGGACAACTTGTTCCAGTGCCTCACCACCCTCACAGGGAAGAAGTTGTTCCTAATATCTAATCTAAACCTACCCTCTTTTAGTTTAGAGCCATTCTTCCTTGTTCTGTCACTACATACCCTTGTAAAAAGTCCCACTCCAGGCATCTTTGTAGCCCCTTTGGGTACTAAAAGGCTGCAGTAAGACTCTTTTCCAGGCTGAATAATCGCAATTCTCTCAGCCTTTTCTCACAGCAGAGGTGTTCCATCCCTCTGATCCCTCTGATTGGTGCCTCCTCTGGCCTGGCTCCAGCAGGTCCCTGTCCTTCCTGTGCTGGGAGCCCAGAGCTGCTGCAGCACTGCAGGTGGGGTCTCAGCAGAGCGGGGCAGAGGGGCACAATCCCCTCCCTGCCCTGCTGCCCATGGGGCTTTGGGCGCAGCCCTGGACATGGTTGACCAGACTCATGTGATTGACTTCACACAATGAAGTTGAGTTTATTCCAGTTATTTCAGGCTGTGTTTTGGTGCCTAAATCACCAGTTTCAGAGATGGGTTAAAGGCTTTGTGTAGCTCAGGAGACTGCAGCAGAGGCTGTGAATACTCCCAGTCTCTCTCCAGCATGCCTGCTGGAGGTTGGCATTCACCAAGCAGAACTGATGGAAGGGGAAGGCTGCTTAACACCGACCCTGAGAGGAGCATGGGTGAGAAGAGAGGTGGGTCTGGGCCCTGGGTGCCTGCTGAAAACTGTCAGAGTTAACGTGGTCCAGCCTGCTGCTGCCACCCTAAGCAGGGTTGGTAGCCTTTGGGTTGTAGCAGCCACATCTTGGACTACTAAGAAGAATATGAGTTACTAGTTTGATAATTCGCAACTAATCCTCTCCAAAGGTAGGCAGCTTTTCCTTTCCCTTCCTCATTTATAGATTATATAGTCTGTGGACTACTTCTGCTAGGAAGAAGTGTGGCAAAAATGGAGGCAAAACAGATAGGTTTAAATGACGTGACAGTGACAAAACTCCAGATACCATTTGAGTGCCTCGTGGTAAGTAGTTCCATGGCTGAGAAGTTTGCATCAGCACCTCATCATGTTGCTGAGGCTCTACCCTGAAGTGGTCACATGTCTGAAGGATGCTAACACCAAACAGATGTCTGGTTTCCTATTCTCTTTCAGGGATTTCAGTAAGAGAGCTGGCTTTATTCTTGAGATGCTGGACTTCCTAAACTTACAGTATCCTTGGAAACCCTTTGTTAAGCTTTGCTCTAGACCACCTGCTGTTTAGAACTTGGCAAAACAAATACAAGACTGCTTTTTCTCTTGTACTTATAACTTTGTTTTGATTCTGTTCTCATGTAATTTCCTCCTGGCACACTGTTTCCTTTGATTTGATTTGACTAATATGCTTTTCCTTAATGATTCCTCCAGTTAGTAGTTTAAGTTTACAGCTGTGCGTTTATCAAATGGAAAGTGTGTATTTTGGGGGTTTGCTTCTAAACAAGTAGAGTTACTGACACATAAAAGCAGTTTCTTTTTTATTTTCCCGTCTTTCAAAAGCAGTCTGAATAAAACTGGTACAGTAATATGTTGTCTTTTCACTATTGCTCTTCATATGGTGAATTAAAATCCAGAGCTGAAGACTTGGATTCTGAATATTTGGCAGAGATATTTCTTGAAGGACATCTAAAGGAAGAGATGCTCTAGCTTTAAGGACCTCTCCTATCTTTCTGCTTGATCAGAATATATAATGGTTTTAATTTAGTCAGCTGTCTCTGCCCCACCTCACACGACTGTTTGAAGTCTACAGCTTCTTGAAGAGAGTCATGTATATGTGTGGTTTGTGTGTTTGAGGAGGAGTGCTGTGTGTATGTTGAACTTCTTTCTCTCCCTTTCTCCCCCTCTTTCTTGTATTTTGTATTTAATTCCATTGCATAATAGAATTTTCATGTATTCTAAAAATCCCTTGATGTAAGGGTAAATATGAAGACTTTGTGCAATTGCAAGCTCCCAATACAAAGCACATGAAGTAAATCTGTAATGACTTCCACAGTGAAAAGTAAATACCGTGGTCCTGCCCTAGAAGTCATAAAATGTGTTTTCCTTTTGTGGCTTCATATTCTCTGAATTTTTTGATCATGACAGTGAGCTGCATGACATCTGTATTAATGAGGAAGCGAGAAATTTCCAGGCCCATGAAACAGTGAATGTAATACAGTGGTGAATTGCATGTACTTGAGCTGTTTTGTGTACAGACAGGAAAGGCTGATGTACCAAAAATTTATAAATGGTTTTATGCACACATTGGAGACCTAGAAATGCTTCCTTTTGAAGTGTTATCAAGTGTTCGCTGCTGTCAGAGTCTCAGAAAAAAGTGCTCCTCCCCATCATGAAGGAAGATGTTATTTCAATAGTTAAGTGTGATTTGTTATCTATTGGCATCTAGAATATGGAGGAAGAGGGGAAAGAGATGGGTATTATTCTACAAACATGGTTTGGGTAAAAATCACAAGTTAATTTTTTTTCCCATAAATCTAAATAGAACCTAACAGGTTAAAAAAAAATTACTTTCTGACTTCAGGTTTTATTCTAGATGAAGCCTGAACAAAACCAAGGAGCTGGATTGTGTGTGGACTTGCAGGAGTAATGATTGCTTTGGGAGGGTGTCTCAGTTTAGAGACAAATGTAGGAGAAGAGACTCTGGAATGAGTTGTCTCCTCCAAAAGGGTTCCAACAATCCCTTTCTACCAATAGGAAATTTATACTAGTGGATGAAAGTGGAAAAAAGAACGAAAGAACCCAATTGTTTATTAACAAACAGAATGCCCACAAGGCAAGGGAGAAGAAGTAAATAAGCGCTAGATTAAACTGTCCGACCTTACACCTCCCACCCCCAGAACAAAAACCCAAAATGCCAGGGAAAAAATACCAGCTCACGCCACGTGGTAGAAGATGTTACCAGCATTGGTCTCAGGAAAAAAAACCCAGGAGCTTCACGCTGCAGTTTGGGCAAACAGATGAAAACCTGGTGACCGTCTGGCATCGATCCCTTCTCCACAGCAGATGAAGCAGCTGGGCTAGAGCCTCTCAATGTGCTTTCTCTCCCCAGCATGGCTTTCCCGAGGTTTCAGGCCAAAACAAAGCGGCCAAGTGGTTGATCTCAAGTGACCCCTCTCCCTCAAGTCCCACTTTCTCTGGTTTGAGACTAACAAGCTGTCCAGTCACCTCAAAAAATTACCCAAGAATTGCTGCTGTAGCTTCTCCAAGGCCAGGGAAGGGAAAAACTTCTTGCCTGGGCCAACAAAACCAAACTAGCCAAGGAAAACCAGACAGCACCGCACCTCAGATGCCTGACCCGCAAAAAAGCCCAAGCCTCCCCGGGACCCTCTTTAAAAACACAGCAACCATTTTTGGGCATAAAGCGGAGGATCGGGGAATAGACTATCATCATAAATCACCCCAAGACAGAAGGGCTGGAGAAATGGTTCCCTCCTCTGGTTTCAACAGGGTGTGTGAGGGCTTATATAGAGGATTTTTACATTTCTTTTTTTAAATTTCAGTAGTAAAGTTTTCTTTCTTGGAGGGATGGAAAAAATTTCCAAGCGCTATTTGCAGTGCAAATATTTTTTTGCTATTTCAGTATTCTAGGAGTACATAAATGAAATGACATTGCTAGAATTCTTCATGTCTTATTTTCATATTATAAACTTCTGATGTATAACTCTTTTGGGGGTAACATGAAGTTGATGATAAAATTAAGATATATTACAGACAGGATAGTTACACACTATTTCAATCTTATGGTAATGTGCACACAAGAAAATTGACTTTACATTGTCAGGTGTGAGGCTGTGTTCTTTTAGACACAAGAATTGTTGGACATGTATTTGGAAGGGGATGTGAGATAGCTAGAAAGCAGCACAGAGGATTCATGTGTCAGCAGGCTCCTGGTAGTAACTGTGACCCATGGAGACCAGTCCATGCTGGAGCAGGGGAGAGCATGCAGAGGAAGGAGCAGCAGAAAGGAGCTCATTCCCACAACTACTGCATTTACTCTGTTGTAAATTGGCAGGAAATCTAATTATTTTTTCCTAAATTGAGTCTGTTTTGCCTGTGATGGTAACTGCTAACTAAACTCCCTGTCTTTCTCTTGACCCATGAGCTTTTTAATCTTATTTTCTCTCTGGTCATGTTGAGGAGGAGGAGTGAGAGAGCAGCTGTGTGGTTGTCCAGCAGCCACCCAAGGTCAACCCACCACAGCACACAGTGAATGAGTAACTGATGTCTTGCTACAGTGCCAGCGGCTCAGATACCTATTCTGAATGTTGCTCCATGACTCAGAGGCAGTGGTTATAGATACCAGTAGAATTGCAATTTGTATTTTTAAAGGATGCTGAAAAAAACCCTAGAAAATTAAGGAGGAAAAAGGCCATAGAAACAGAATGAATGAAGAATTCCCTCTGTTGTGCTAGACTTAAACCATAAGGAATGGTCTTTAATTGAGAAGAAAACAGTGATAGGGTACTATGGTGTATAGGATCAGTATTGTTTAATGTTTTCATTAATGATATAGACAAATGGTTGGAGTGCACCATCAGCAGATTTGCAGATGACACCAAGCTGAGTGGTGCTGTTGCCATACTTGAAGGATGGGATGTCATCCAGAAGGACCTAGACTAGCTGAAGAAGTGCCCCATGGGAATGTCATGAGGTTTGACAAGAATGAGTTCAGGGTGCTGCACCTGGGTCAGGGCAACCCCCCATATCAATCCAGGCTGGGGATGAACAGATCCAGAGCATCCCTACAAGAAGAATTTGGGGATGCTGGTGGGTGAGAGGCTGGACATGCCCCAGCCATATGCACTGGGAGCCCAGAACCCCCCGTGTGCTGGGCTGCTTCCAAAACAGGACAGCAGGGCAGGGAGGGGATTCTGCCTCTCTGCCCCACTCTGGTGAGACCCCAACTGTAGTGCTGCCTCCAGCTCTGGGGTCCCAGCACAGGAAGGATGTGGACCTGTTGGAGCAAGTCCAGAGAGCCACAAAAATGATCACAGGCATGTGACACCTCTCCTATGAAAACAGTCTGAGAGAGTTGGGCTTGTTCACCCTGTGAAGGAGTAGGCTCTTGGAAGACCTTATTGCAGCCTTTCAGTACTTAAAAGGGACTTAAAAGAAAGATCGGGACAAATGTTTTAGTAGTTGTGTATTAGGACGACAGGTAATGGCTTAAACTAAAAGAGGGTTGATTAAGTTTTTACAGTGAGGGTAGTGAAACACTGGCACACATTACCCAAAGAGATAGCGGATGTGCCACCTGCTTCCAGCCCTGCATCGCCAATCCAGCCCATCACCGCGATCCCCGCCGTGACCGTGTCCAGGGTTCTGCACCTCCTGCCCGGGCACCCACTCACCTCGTGTCTGGCTGCCCATCAGTGCAGGAGCTGTGCCTGTTCTCCGAGAGCTGCGCAGGCTCCCCCTGGCAGGGAAAGTGCACACATCACCTGCCGGCTGGATGTCGACAGCACACTCTGAAGTTCTGGTAGTAACACCTGGTTTTTCTGTCTCCCCACTCTCTCTCTCCCTATTCTTTTTCCTTCTCCTTCTTCCTTTCCTGTCTTTTCTATTCTTCTTTAGTAGGGCAATGCCCTTTTCACTGCCAATAAACAGTTCTCAGATATAATACTTGCTTCGTTTGGCTTAATTCCGTTCTAGATCATCCATTTTAAAAGAACCCCCTGCATTTCCCCTTGGTGGAATGCGACAATGAGATGTCTAAGAATGTACGGGGATTTTTTTCTCTCTGAGTTAAAACTAGATAAATCTGATTAATGTTTTTCTTCCCATTTCAACAAGAATTTGAGGTAAATGCCAATTACTGCACATATTTTTTATCCTGTAGAAGCTGTAAGTTGTATTCTTCAGCAAACATGCATGTCTTGTAATAAGAATGTAATGGAAAATATGCTTATGGATCAATAGAAGTTTACCCAGTTAAAAACAGACTGAGCCATTACCCCAGTATAAAACAACGTTTATTGTTTATATAGAACTCCTTACATGTAAACATTATTATGCTATTGTAAAAAAGAAATATTACTTATTTTTTACAGGTGCCAGAGCCTGGAGAAAAAAGATGAATTGTTCAAGGCCAGCCTTGGTCTAGCTCTTAGTCTGTACTCTTTGTAGTAGGCAATGTCTAATTTGTACAGTGTGAGGAGGTCAAACATACTGCTTGTAGCTGCTGAAGCACATACGAAATCACAAATGTTTATTGCTGAATTGTCTTTTTTTGCTGTCCCCTTGCAGATCCTGAAGTGTATGGAATCTCCATTGAAACAGATAACAAAAACGTAAAAGCAGAGGAGTTTAAAGGTACAGTATGGCCATTATTGTGATAATTTTTAATACTACACAATGCAAACTATGTATACAGAAGCTGTGCAGCTCTTGAGGTTGTCTTCCTCTTACCTGAGGGGTCTTGTGCCTGCTCTCTCCACTGACTCTGAGTTATCTTGGACTTGTCCCCATTTTCTCTTATTTGATGTGGGGTTGAACAAGGTGCTCCCCAGAGATCCTTTTCAACCTCAGCTGTTCTACAGTTCTATGACTTATTTGTCAGTCTTGTAACTTCTGCCTGGTTTCCTTCCACACAAAATTATGGGAGCTGATGGAAAGGAGAAGCATTAAATATCTTACAAGACAGAAAAGCGAGGGACTAGAGAGAACAGCTATAATTTAACTAATTATAACTAACAATAATTTAATGGCAGTTTTTACTTTTCAGTAGCTATAATGGCTATTGTCTGGTTTTCAAAGACAGGTGTCTGCCGAGGAAGGCAGGAGGCTCCCTTGGAATAGAAAATATTACCCCCCTTTCCCTCTCAATTAGTATAACTTTGAAATTAAGGGCTTTCAGGCAAAGATAGAAGAAAATGAATAACAGTTCTTTACTAGTATTTCTGCTAGAGAGATTCTTTGGTCTGGTTAGTCGAATCCACCACGGGGCAGAAAGGGTGGAGCTCTCCATCTTTCCCTCCCAGCTCTCGCAGGAAATCCTGGGCTGGCTCCCACCTATTGCGAGATTCTGGAGCTGAGGGGTGGGGCAGCGACCATCCCAGACACAAAACAAAAAGAGCAAAAAAACCAAGGATGGGATGGGATGGGATGGGATGGGATGGGATGGGATGGGATGGGATGGGATGGGATGGGATGGGATGGGATAAAAAGACATCCCCAAGACAGCTATTTACATAGTTATATATGTATGTGTCACATATAAAATAGCAAATTGCTTCCAATAACGAGGTGGAGAACTTACAGAGGCAAAGAGGAAAACCTGTTTGCTGGGTAGATGAGAAAGGGATGTAGTGTAGTGTGAGGTTTGTGGGTTTTGTGGGTTTGTTTGTTTTTTGAATTTGGTTGGAATGGAGAGAGGTGGGAATTTGGGATTGAAAAAACTGTTCTCTGAGCTTTAATCCTTATTCAGCTATTCAAGGTAATAATCAAATACTTTAGAGGTCTCTCAAGCTGTCTTCTGGACTTCTGCTAAGTATTCTTCTCTTGACAGAATAAATTTAGAGCTCAAGGCAGGCAAAAGCAGAGAGAAACTCTTCAAGTAATAGTAAAGCTTGATTAGGGTCTGTCTTTTTATATGGTATATAGTTTGTATTTTGTTCTTTTATTATTTGTACATTGAATGAAATCAATTTAGTACAGTCCAGATACCAAGCCAAGTTCTCCACGTGTAGCAGCACTAAAGGATGGTAGGGCTGATAGACGTAGTTATTCCACTGAGTGCAGCTGGTCTGAAATGCATTTCCCTTTTCTCCTTTAAATCCTGTTACTGTAGGGGCGAATGATCGGGCGCTGGAACAGGCTCCCCACGGAAGTGGTCATGGCACCAAGCCTGACAGAGCTCAAGGAGTTTCTAGGTGACACTCTCAGTCATGGTTTAGCTTTACGCAGTTCTGTAAGGAGGAGGGAGTTGAGGTCGCTGATCTTTAGGGTTCCTTCCAACTTGAGATATTCTATAATTCTATCAACAATGATAGACTCCAGACCAGCTGTAAATCCAAATTAAACATTGTACAGATCTCGCCAAGATTCTCGAGGGCTTTTGCAGGCCTAGCAGTACCAGTGCTGATGCACAGCATCCTGTGGGCCTACCTTAATGCAAGTCAAGTACACCTGCTCTGGAAAATACCTCTGCCTGACTCCATTACTATGGGAAACAGCAGGAGAGGGGAGCTATAACTAAGGAGGATTTTATTATGTTGTCTCTGTTCTGTGCACGCTCCCTTTCTTCCATCCATTCCTTTTGTCTGAATAAGATTAGTGGGTGGGCATCAGTGCTAGGTTTTTTTCTGAAACAAAAACATGTGGCGCGCAAGAAAGGGGCAGCTCATTCGAGACAGAGGTGACTTGTTCAGCTGAGAACACTTCAGCTGAGCTGTCTCTGTGTCAGCTAATAGAGACCAGCTCATTAGACCAGCCAACTGTCACAAGGTCAGTAGCAAAAGCAAGCTGAGCTTGAGTGATGGTTTTTCTTTGTTAAAAGGATACAAAAACAAAATGGAAAGGAAATTAGCAAATCTTAAGATTCAGGAAGCCTCCACCCATCCACTCAACCTGAAGTCAGGAACCTCAGACTTCCTGAATGCACAGTATGTTTTTCGAAGTGGCCAGTGCATGTATAACATGTTTCTGGCAAGGAATGCCCTCCTGCCTCAATTTTTCTTTCAAGTCTGGACATTTTTTTTCCCCTGTGAGATATCACCAAGGCTACCAGTCTGGCTTTTTGTTTCTTTTCAGAGCAGACCTAGGAAATCAGACTGAAGGGCAAGGGAGTAGATCTGTCAGTAGCTCTTAATTGCCTTCCAGCCTCGTTTACTGAGACTGGAAAGGAGGATGATGATTGATTATGTTTAAGCAGTGCATGTTTGTGTAATGAAAGCTAGACAGGTTTTGCCAAAACTATAAAGGCTTTTACTCCTTGATACTGTGGCCTGTATTGGAAGATGAGTATCTTACAGGTAGCAATGTCTATATTGCATTTGTTTCTTTAACCATCTTATTGGAATGTTTTCCGTCTGCATTAAGTTATGCATTTAAACAGTAAAACTACTGATACTGAATTCAGAATGGTAATTCACAAAGCATTGTTAATAACAGTGTCAGAGTCCCTTTTTTAAGTGGTGATCTGCTCAAAAATATTTAAACTAAAATGAGGGTAGTAATAATGTAATTGATGAACTAGATATTCCCATGTTGGATGGAGAAAGTAATAAACCCCATCCAGCATGGGAATATCTAGTCCCCAGCATCTGAAGTTTGATCCAAAGGCCACTGAAGTATAGGAAAATTACTGGTTTATTTTAAAGGGGGGGACATTAATTTCATAGAGCCTGAATGTGTGCCAACACTATACTAAAGTCTCTAATTTTCCCTTTTCCCTTTTTGTTTTCTTCCCTCTAGAGGCTATTCTTAGTTGCAAACACAAATTTTCGAAAGGGATGAGTTTAAGAATAGAGTGGAAGAAAATCCAGTCTCAAGGAGTCTCATTTGTCTACTACAATGGGGAATTTACAGGTACAGTACTACAAACAGATGGATGATTTAACATGTCATTCTCTAGCATAGCTGTTGACTCTTTCTTGGGGAACTACATCAGGAAAATGGCTGAATGAGAAGGCTCTTGACTGTCCATATGAAAGTGTTGTCCTTTTGGGAAAAAGAATTCCTTCCTGGGGGAGAAAAGGCATTTCTTTATAAAATTATCAACTGTTAGTTACATTTTTAATTAAGTTAAATATAATGAAACTCAAGACTAAGAAAAATGGTACTGCTGATTCCTTGCCATTTTTTAACAATGCAATTACATGCAGATGTAAACTCCTCTAAACTACTGAAGACTCTTTACTCATATCCTAAAAAGAGGTTTCTGAAGCCTTCTGTAAAGCAGGAGGCTTAGATATGAATAATTCAGCATTTTTATATACATAAAATATAAACTCATCTGTATATTTTAAATTATTTGTATTCTTTTCAGAAGTAGAATTTCTCTTTGTATGTTCTGAAAAGGACTTACCTCAGCTTTGTGTGTTGGCGAAAATACAGGTTACCTTGTTGTCTGGGTTTAGAGACAAGTTCTGGGAGAAAATGCTCTGGAATGAGTGTTTTCTCCAAGAAAAAGGGTTTTAGCATTTTTTTTCTGCCAATATGAAATGAATCTTGGTCGGTGAAAGTGAAAAAAAAAACTGTTTATTTGGCAAACAAAATGCCCACATGACACAGAAAAAATATGAATAACTGTTAGATATTGAACCTGCAGAACTTTACTCTCCCATACACACACACACACTCACTCACAGCAGAACAAACAAAAACCAAAATGCCAGGGGAAGGGAAAAGCTCCACCAGCTACATGCTAGGGAAAAACTAAATGGCCGATGGTTTTGTCCCAGGTCAGGGAAGAAGAGTCCACCCAGCAGGTTGGGGACAAGAAAAAACAGATGAGAACGTGGAGAACTCCACTGTTGCTGGTTTTCTCTTCACTGCAGACGAAACTGGTGGATTTTAAAGTCTTTTCTTTCGTTGGCTCAGCTTTTCCCGAGGTCTGGCCAAGATGGGGTGTCCCTGCACCTTTTCCCCACCGGTCAGCACCAGCTGGCTCCGGCCAATAGTACGACCTCAGACAAGAGCTAAGACAAACAGTTCCAGAAGAAATTACAGAAGCAGCCACAGAGGATTGCTGTTGCAGTCCAGAGAAAACTTCTTGCCTCAGCTAACACCAATAGAGCTAGCTAAGAGCAACAGTGTAATACGCATCTGAAGTATAGGCTGAGCAGGCCAGAAGTGAGGGCTTGAAGAAGTTACCCTGGCTCCTGCCCTGCCCCCAGACTCAGCTTAATGCAACAGGACCCATTTCTGGGCATAAAGCAGATGATCAGGAATAGAGTATCATCATAAAATCACCCCAAGACACTTGTACACAATAAATGAAGGTTAAGAAGTAAAATCAAAATAACTTGAATTTCATTATAACCTGTCGAATTTTTAAAAATTCATTGTAAGAAGTCTGATGGCAATATCTTTGCTAAATCCACCAAGCTTTTCTTGCCAGGTTTAAAAGTCAAATACTCTGCTGTGGTCTCACTCACAACTTTTTCTTTAAGGTAATTAAGTTAGTGATTGCCATATCTCTTATGGAAAGTGATGTCTTTCAGTCACCTCACTACTGCTATACGTGTTTTCTTGAAATATCTGCAGAAAAATGCTTTCCATCTTCCAACTGGAAAATAAATGGCAGATGGGGTTTTTTGAGTTGAGGGTGGTTTTTTGGACAAAATGGAAGGTTCATACTGTCTTGGGAAGGGGATTACATATTGCTCTTTGCTGATAGGTAACTAAGACTGACCAAATGAGCAATAGTTTCATGCACAATATGATGTAAAATATCAGTAAGTTGTATGTGATCTCAGAAAAAGCCAATGAACCATAGACAATTGCTTTCAAACTAAAAGAGGGGAAAGGTTTAGGTTAGATATACAGAGGAAATATACACAGGAAATTCTTCCCTGTGAGGGTGGTGAGGCACTGGAACAGGTTGCCCAGAGGAGCTGCCCCATTCTCGGGAGTGTTCAAGGCCAGGTTGTATGGGGCTTGGAACAACCTGGTCTAGTGGAAGGTGTCCCTGCCCATGGCAGGGGGGTGGAACGAGATGTTCTTCAAGGTCCCTTCTAATCCAGACCATTCTGTGATTCTATGATTCTATAAGAAAAGAGCAGAAACCTGTCTGTCGGTTCTCCCTAAAGGTGATCTTCGAGGCCGAGCAGAGATGCTGAATACAGGAATCCGAATCAGGAATGTGACTAGAAGGGATTCTGGGACCTACCGCTGTGAAATCAGTGTCAAGAGTGAAGAGGGGCAACGCCTGGGAGAAGCTACTATTACTCTCACAGTATTGGGTACAAACTTTATTATTTAAGCTTCTGTAAAGAAACTGGATGATGGGGTGTTGGGGTGTTGAAGGTAGGGCTGTCCACACAGTGTGTGGCTGCTGGGTTTTTGGGTCTTCTTCAGGCTGGGTTTATAAACACATTTGCACATGAACATTCTACAGCATCCCAAAACAGCTTGGCAAAAGTCATGCTTGCGTTAGAAAGAGACATAACTCGGATTTAGTTACATAAAAGTGAGTTTCAGTTCTCAAAACTGAAATCACTCAGTGACTGAGAATCTGGATAAGATGTTCATGGCGTTTGGCACTGGAAAGTCAGCATCTGTCAACACCTATCAAATATTCATAAGCAGAAGTTGGTTCCAATATGCTAAAGTCTCCTCCTGGTTTTGGAAGGAGACAATTTTGTGCAATGACAGCCAGAGAGCTGGAAATCTGTGGACTTTATTTACAGGAGAGATGGTAGTGCCTGCTGGGGGGCAGTTGTTCTTTGTAGGTCTTTGTTTTCTTTCCCATTTAGGGAACGGATGGAAAAGTGAATATTGAGCACCTTATTCTCACATTGTTTCTGGTATTTTTCCCACTGGATGAATGGTAGAGGCTGATAGTTTTCCTTTTTTTCCTGTATAGGGACAAAAGAAAATACTTGATTTTGTAGATTCTGCATTTGTCCTATTAAAAATAATAATAATAGATCTTTAAAAATTATATGTAAAATCTCTAAGTTCTTCATAAAGGATGATAAATGTATGAAGTTCTGATTAGTGCCAACAATGAGGTAATCCCACTTATTCCTTCTTTCTTCTACTTTCTCAACAGCTTTCCTCTTTTAAATGTGGCTTCTTAATTTAAAGTTGAAATCTTCAAGGCCAAAGGAGAAAGGGGGGTGTGTGTGTGTGTGGGTGGGTGGGGGTGTGTGTGTGTGTGTTGCTTACAAACCTTTTTGAAAGTTACTGTGAATTAGTTAGTATTTCACTTGGTTTTCTTGATTTCTGCTTTTTAGCTGAAATCAACCAAGAAAAAACTATCAACACTTGTTCAGGTGTCAGTTGGTCTTTTAATGTTCCATAGATGCCTCTTCATGATTATTTTTCTTCTATATAATGTTAAGTACCAAAAATTAAAACATTAAGTTTCTTTTCTGTTCATATTAAAAATCAAAAAAGAGACATTCATCTTCATAGGAGAAGGAGCAAACAGTTCTCCTGCATCTGTGTGGGGGAATGCTTGTTTTTAATTTAAACTGAAATGTAGTAACCAATTGGTTTTGGTCCTTGGTAACTGGGGTTTACACAGTGCTTATGATGACTGCCAGTCTTGGTAATTCTTTCTGACAATCACTTCTCAAAAGCTGACTCCTTTTAACACAAAAAATCTTTTTCCTCTTCCTCATTTTTTTAAATACTAGGGCAGGGAAGGGGGCAATTGCTGGACTACAGATTCCCTGAGGTATCCCATCTCTCTCTGTGAGCAAGATGTTCCATACAAGAAATGAAGTGAAACAAACTCTCTGGGGTTGGATGAGAGTGCACAGATTGGAGACAGGATGACACAGCATATGGTGGGGGAGGCTGGCAGTAAGCACCTCTTTCATTTTTAGCAACTCATAAATTTTACTGTGCTCTCAGTAGCAGGGTTCTGCCTTCTAGCCTTTCTCCTGCACCTCATTTCATTGATGTGGTAGTTATCAAACGTGCACAAGTGCTCACCTCCTCACCATGACTGTCAGCCTGTTGTCATGTGAACAGTACAAGTACACCTGTAACAAGTACAATTTCTCTGTCCAGTTGCTCCAGCTACCCCGGTGTGTGACGTACCCAGCTCTGCAATGACGGGAACAGTCGTGCAGCTGAGCTGTAAGGAGAATGAGGGCTCCCCTCCATCTGAGTACCAGTGGTACAAGAATGGTGTTGCCTTGCTGGAGAAGACAGGAACAGGCAGTGCTAGAGCAGCAAACATAACTTACACCATGAATAAAAAGTCTGGCACTCTGGTAAGTGTAATAACCAACTCTGTCATAGACAGCTATCAAGGAGACCAAATTTTACTGTTCAGTACAATGATATACAGGGATCTTAATCCAAAAATTCACAAGGTCAATGTCACGCTGAAATATGTGCTGAGAAATGTAGAAGGTAGTTTCTGCCTCCAACCAGTGACAAGCCATAGACATTGATTGATACACACAAACTGGGTAAGGTGCAAGGCTGCAGTAGTGAAAACTGAGAATTTAGAAATACATGACAAATTTTACCTTGTCAGTTGGTAAACCAGTGCCAGATGAGAATGAGCTCTCAGTATGGCAACAGAGCTATATTTGACAGAGCCTTAAAATCTGGAATAGTAGCTTCACACACTTCAGGGAGAGTGCAGAACTCAGAGCAGTACAGAATCTCTGCAATCCAGTGCCATTTACAAGTTCCCATTCAGGACCTGTGAAGCCATTTGGGACTGTAAGTAAGCTTAGTGGGTTCTTTGTTTTAGTTGTAGCTTGTTTTGTGGGTTGTGGTGATGGGCATTTTTTCCTTCAGAACTGTCTGTCTCTCTATCATTCTTCCCCCATTAGCTGATCCTTCAAGAAAAACTTGATGACACTTAGGATGCTGAGATTTTTCAGAAGAAAAGTGTTCTAAGAATACCCTACTTATGTGCAAAATCAAATGTGGAAACTGAAGTATGACTAAGCATTCAGATGTTCTGAGGATCCTTCAGCACACTGTGGAAATCAGGTGGACTGCTCAAACTTACTAATCACTTCTGAAAATATCAAAGTATGGCATACATTAAAAAGAAACAGTTAACAAGTCTAATGATTAAAAAAATAGAAACACTGGAATTGACATGAGGTCTGTCTCTGTTCATCTCTTTGTTATGGATCGAGTGAGAGCTTTAGACAAGCCCTGCCTTAGGCCAAGATTTTTGGCAGCAGCTCTACTTAGGTGACCTGCACCTAAATAACTCTAGCTTGCAAGTTCTTAAGAATGGATGATTAGGTCTATTTTAAAATTAGTTACTTATTGAATAGGCAGAAGGCAACAGACGAGGCCTTAAACAGAGTAGCTTTCTGCACAGTATAAAACAAAAGAACTACTAGTAAATTACATAAACCAGTGCAACATTAAGGTACCTATGTTAGAGATAGCAAAGATATAGTGTAGATTAGGAGTCAATGTAACTTTCCACCGAATTGCCAATAGTGTACACAGAGTCCCTTCACTTAACTCTTGAGAGACTAACCACAAAGCAGCATCCTGACTTTGGGGAGAAGACCCCACACATTTCCAGGGAATGCGCAGAAGACTTCTGCTTTGTGAAAAGTATGGTGTAGCTTTTATAGTTTACAAAGTGAAGGGTCTGTCTGTCAGAAATTCCAGCTTGTCTTTCCACATCTGCTTCCGCAGGAAGATGTTTACTGTCAGCTGAAAGCATCAAACCCATGGCAACAAAGTAACTCACTACAAGTCAAATTGTCCTGACTGAGTTACTTCACCAAGGCTTATGTGAGGCTCATGTGTGAGCAAGACGCCCTGAGTTACTGCACCAGCTAAAAAGCAACAGATAGGCTTTTCTGTGGCAGGGGGAGATGTCCTGCTACAGTCTTGCTTCCTCATTTTCATTTTTACAGTAGTAGTATTTGATAAATAGTGTGGTTTAGCATTTCTCTGTTGGAAGAAGATATAAAGTGCATTTTTGGAGGGTGGAGAACCACCAAAACAACTCTACTTCTGAAAAATTTTTGCTGACAATTTACTTTAAGTACTATGTGTCAAGTTTTTTTGAAGGATCAATTAACGGGGTTGTTGTTTTGATAAAATGAACAAACGGTTCTGATTTCAGGTATTCTAAAATTAGAGCATATCTAAAAAAGTGGATGTTATTGGAAAGTTCTGATTCACTGAAAAAGAATTTCCTTGTAGATACACTCCACTTAGTTAAATGTCCATCTAAAGGAACCTCTTAGACAACAAGCAGAAGTTCAAGGACCAGGGAATGTGACTTAGGGAGCTGTTATAAGTTTGAAATGGGACAGATTTTTTTACTGTCCTTCATGGGTTTTTGGGTTTTATTTATTTAAAACAAGCAAACCCACACATTGACACGTCAAAATTTCTATCCTACAGGATTTTTTATTTCTCTGTTCTGATAATTGTTTTGGATTCTTTCCTAACAGCTGTTTAATACAGTTACAAAGAATGACACTGGAGAGTATTTCTGTGAAGCCTCCAATGGGATTGGATTATCTCAGAAATGTTCAGTCAAACGAATGCAAGTTGGTATGTGTCAAAGAAAATAAGGGTAGAAAACAGCCTTGTAGTAGGATTTATGTAATTGCATGGTGCAACTGAGAAGCAAAGACCAGATTGAATTTAATCTTTTTATTTGGTTATGGCGTTTTGGGGGAGCAGAAATAATAATATAAGTTCCTTATCACAGTAATTAGTTTTTAGATTGCTAAACAGTGAACTTCACAGAAAAGCAGCAGCCATATGAGAACATTAATATTTCTGAATGTTTTTGTGGAAGACTTACAGGAGAGTGTGCCAGTCTACTGGGGTGGTTTTTCATATAAAGCCTCCCTTTTGGGATACATTCATGGGAGATCTTAGTGCAATGGTCTATAACAACCCAAAATGCATGAAGGTTTTTGCAAAATATACAACTAGTTCTTGCAGATATCAAAGGAAAGCAAATGGTAACAAATCCTAGTAACTACTGCAGAGAAGATGCTGTCCAAGTGTTGCATAAAGCAGCACATGGAACTGCAAAGTTCTGTACGGTGCTTTCTCAGAACCTGATGGAAAATCACTGTGTCATGGCTTTTAATGCATTCCTGGTGGATTATGAGCAAGTGTTTCTCAGGCTACTGAGATAGACCTGGTCTGTGAAAATAAACACCTAAGTCCTAAATTGCTGTCAGCCTAAATTGTACAAAAAATTGATAGGTTTTGGGGTAAAAATCTCAACCATATATTAGCATATGCCTAAAGTCAGAATGCAAATAAATAATTGGAAACATAACAAAAGCCTATGAAAATATTTCTGCTTGTTGATGGTTTTGGTTTTCCTAAAATGGATGATTGTCTGAAGCTCTTAGTGATTATATCAGGATATAGGCATAGTCCTTGTCCTGGTTGAACCCAGGCCATCATCTTCAAAATACAAATGGCCAGATGTTTCAGTTAGCCTGGTGTAGAGTTTAACTTCAGGCAACTTGGCTTGATTGTGTTGTATTTTAAAAGCCTTGCTATTAAAAGATTTAGAAATCATTGAATTTCAAATAACTCATTTGAAGAGTTCATTAGAAGTGGAACCCAACTGCCATCAGCTGTTCCAGCTGTGTTAAGCAAATTAACTATATGAAAAAACTTGCTTTGAGACTTACAAAGATTTCAAGATATTTTCTCTTAGAGACATATGACTTGGGTAAGACTTATCTGGGGTGGATAGGATGAGGAGTATGTATCCCTTGATCCTTCTAATTCTGTCCTTATATTTTGACCCAAACTAAGCAGTTGATGTATACCAAGCACTTCTGCTGAAGTGGCTGTGACACAGTCGTGCTTTTATTTCTGCTTAAATACATCTAAGTGTTCCTAATTAACTTACACCTCTTGGGCCAAAGACCACCTATAGATACAAAAGATGCCTGTGGTAATTAAGGAAAAATCCAGCCAGTGGAAAATTTTACAATTTAGAACATTGGACTTCTGCTTTATAATTACAGATGACCTTAACGTAAGTGGTATCATTGCGGCTGTAGTATTTGTGGTCCTGGTGATGGCACTGTGTGGCCTTGGAGTATTTTATGCCCAAAAAAAGGGCTACTTTGCAAGTAAGTAGAATAAAATCACTCCTTCCTTGTGTCAAAAAATGTCTATATTTAGCAGTTTCCATGAGGCTCTCTCTTTACCCAGAGAAGCTGTGGATGCCCCATCCCTGGAAGTGTTCAAGGACAGGTTGGAAGGAGTCCTGAGCAACCTGGTCTAGTAGAAGGTGTCCCTGTTTATGGCAGGGGGTTGGAACTAGATGACCTTTAAGGTCCCTTCCAACCCAAACCATGATTCTGATGACGTCCTCCTTTACATGAAGGCTCTAACTGCATGGTACTAAAGCTGGAGAGCATTAAAACAGCAACATTTTGTGCAGACATTTTTATTCTGTCAACTTCAATTGCAAAAGGTACCTTAAGAATGACATGGAGATGTTTGTGCAGTTGCTTAAGGCTACCAAACAACAATCTAGAGAAAGCAACAAGCCAGACCCTGGTTCCTGGAACATCTCCGCTCTGGTTTTGGTAGGGAATGCCTAAGAAAGGCAACATAAAAATAAGCCAGTTTTAGTCTACAAGGCCTGACCAGCTGAGTTCTGATGAAAGGGAAACTAAATTAACTGTCTCCTTCCTCTGGGTCATGAAAAAAGTTTGCTTTTAAGGATTGCTGCAAAAAGCTTGACACCCAGCAACCCTCTCTGTAGCCTTTACATTGCTACCTGTAGGGTTGAGCACGGCAAGAACAGATGCCAAACATCAGGGTCTGAAAAGGTCAGCTGCCTGAAAGTACCAGACGTAGGAGACGAGAGAAGTCTTATAGAATAAGTAAAGGGCCTTTGCTCACTTTTGCTCACTGAAAGCACTTTGGGAAATGTACAGCCGACATGCAGACAAGAATGAGTTATGTAAGCTTCACGTGAACAGTGCCTGATCGAAGTGCTAATTGGTCAAGGGAGCGCATGAACAGCAACACAGGTGTTGATAAGGGATGTGACATGTGGCCAGTGTATGTTTTGTTTCATTAACAAGAAAGCTAACAAGAATATTTTTAGCCGGAATATTTTTAGCACAGTATAAAGCCTTGCATAGAATATTTTTAGCACAGTATAAAACGCCTTGCATAGCTGTACAGTATAAAAGGCCTTGCGTAATTGTAATAAACAGTTCTCTTTGCTGGAATCAAGAGAGTCTGCGCCTCATTTGCTACAACCAGAAGCTACAGAGATGCTGGTTAGAGTTCACTTGAAGCTTCATTTACCCTTGAAAGCAACCTAATATTTCTTCTGCTTAAACTCACTATGCCAAAAAGAGACATTAGGTTCAGAAACTCCTTCTAGAAACTGAAAAGCTGAATACTCTAGGAATAACTAATTCAAAGAACTTTAAATCAGCTAAGGAAACTCTTCTTGTGTAATTCTTTTTTTTCTTTCTTTCTTTCTTTTTCAGAGGAAAACTCTTCCCAGTAAGTATCTTGATGCCAGTAGTACATAAGTCACTGCAAACTTCATTTACATTTCACATGATTTAGTAACTGTAATGATTTTTACAGCCTTTCCAACATGATTCTTGTGCAGCAGCTTTCTTGACGCTGAGATAAACCTGATCCTACAGACTAGCTAGTTTCCTTATTAGAAGCCAGTGTGCTGGTCAGAAAGGGAGTCATTACATTACTGTGGTAAATATGCAGACGTGTCTTTTTACATAGTAATAGCTTACACCCTTAACTCAGCTATTGGCATTCATGTGGGTCATCTTCAAACTAAACAAAAGACAATCAGAACCAAAATTAACTGCTCTTATATCCATGTCTACAGGTTATTTCAGGAAGCATTTTGTAAAAATATGACTGGTGGAAACTTTCTGACAGTGCCTGCTCTACCCCTTTGATGTGGATTTATTTCACTCAAATTTCTTAGTAGCGAGTCAGAATTCCTCAAGCTATTTTAGTTCTGGCCATGAGCTAGACAAAAAGTATAACTGGAAGACTTGAAAAGACAAGTAGGTGATGGGCAGTGGTTTATGAGATAATGACTGATATCTGAAAGCATTCAGTGGCTTTGTTACTGTAACTTTCTTCTAAGGGGGGAGAAAACCCCTGAGGATTGTTGGAAATCCAGGAAAATGCATTCATGTATAAGGTTACCAAAGGAGTAAAACCAACACCAGAAAAGTCACAATTTAACCTGTATTCCTTTCCTGCTCTGTTAACAGAAAGAAGACAAATTATCAATCTACAAGTGAAAAGGCAAGTCTTTTGTGTTCACTAGCATGTTTAAAAAGCTTTAGATATCTTTAAAATTCCTTAGATCTGTAAAGTCTTTGCACACATCCATAAACTCCTCACACCTGCCACGCTGTACCTGTCACCAGTACCTGGAGATACTTTATCTCTGTCTGCATTTACAGCTTCCTTTTGCACAGTCTCAATTGCCACACAACTACAGCACCTTGCTCCATACTTTGCATCTTCATGTACATATTAATTAATTAACTGAGACACAGTCCAAGACAGCTGTGAGAGAAAGACTGGGCCCTAACTCTTCTAAGAATAATATGGATCAAAAGACTTGACCAAATATGGAAGCTGAATTTACTACTTCCACCCCCACTTCCTTGAGTGGGCTCAAGAGCTTCAACTACATGTACATTGTTCCAGCTTTTCAGATTGGTGCAAAAGGAATGAAGTTCTAACTAAAACTTCATCTAGGAGTGACTTAATATCACTGTCTACAGTTTAAGGGCATTAGTAGTTTAAGCAGCATTAGTAATACTAATGTAACTTTAAAAGATCCCTGAACACCACCCATTTCCTTAATCAAAACAAAACATACTAAATTGCATAAACTTATTCCTTGACCTAGTATGTATATAAGAAACTTACTGAGACCAACTATCTGTTTGTTCTGAGTGAAAAGGATAAATCTTTGAAGAGCTATGGTAGCTGTTAATGCACTTAAATATCAGATGATGAACAGAGCTGTTTGATACCTGTATTTATGACTAGGTTACTACTTCTGTTCTGTGTGGAGTGCATTTTACACTCCTACCCCAGAAAAGAATAAACATTAACTAACAGTGCCTCAGACACATTTCTTGTCAATCTTGATGCCTTAGTTTCTTCTGAAATGTACACTAAACATTAACATCTTTGAACTATTATTTATATAACCTTGTTTCCTTCCTTTAGGATTTCAAGCACACCAAATCCTTTGTTATTTAGAAGATTTCAGCCTCTGTGAGGGACATCAAATGACTACTTGTTATACAAAAGCATCAGAGTGTCCTCGTTTCAGTTGGGATAATTTTCTTCATAGTAGCTGTGTTTTGGATTTAATATGAGAATAAAGTTGATAACACACTGATGTTGTATCTGTTGCTGAGTAGTGCTTACTCCAAGTCCAGGAGTCCTCAGATTCCCATGGTCTGCCAATGAGGTGTACAAGAAACAGGGACAGAGCACAGCTGGGACAGGTGATCTGAGCTGTCCAAAGAATATTCACAGAATCACAGAATCATAGAATAAGCTGAGTTGGAAGGGACCCATCAAGATCATGAAGCCCAGCTCCTGGCCCTGCACAGGACACCCCAAGAATCACACCATGTGCCTGAGAACATTGTCCAAATGCTCCTTGAACTCAGACAGGCTCGGTGCTTGGTGACCACTTCCACACCAGAATGTCATGCCCAGTATATAAACTGGGAAAGCTGGCCAGGAGGAGCCAATCGCTGCTGGGGGGATGGGCTGGGCATCGGTCAGCAGGTGGGCGAAACTGTTGTACATCACTTGTCTTTCTTGGGCTTTACTCCTTTCTCTCCTTTTCATTACAATTAATATTGTTGTTATTATTATTATTATTATTTAGTAGAATTAGTATCCTATTTTACTTTGCTTCAATTATTAAGCTGTTGTTCTCTCAACCCACCAGTTTTGCTTTTTTTCCCAGTTCTCCCACCATGGCTGGGGTGGGGGCAGTGAGCAAGCAGCCACACATGGCTGAGCTGCTGGCTGTAGTTAAACCCTGACAGTCCTTTTTGGCACCCAATGTGGGACTCGAAAGGTTGAGATAAAAACAGATCTCAGAGCATGTTAAAACAAATTTGTTATAAGCATTTATTGTATTGGTTCAATAGTTGCTGGAGACCATACTGATTAATTTGCTCTAGGCCTGGGCTAAGGTTGTCACTGTTGTTCTGTCTTGTACTGGCTTGTGATGTGACAGAATGGCTGGTGCTGAGCAGTGTGTGTCCCCTCTCCTTTGGGAGCCATCTGGTGGCAACCACCCACACTTACATCTACTGCCTTTCGCCCTCAGAGCCAACCCATGGGAAAAACACCTTCCTTCCCCTCCAGGATGATTACGGAAGCATTTGAAAATTTTAAAGACTTTGCATATCCTGTGACTACCCTTGAAACTGGCCTGGTCCTTTTGCTAACAACCAGTATGTTGTTGCACATGGCTCAGGCCTTTAGGGGTAAGCAACAATCCGTGGCTACCGAAACCCCAGTGACACGTACTGTGCCTACACAAACTTCAGTGATAGGCCAACAAGAGGCAACCACTCAATCTTTATTCCTGAGTGAGCTGTGAGATATACGTAAATATTTCAGCTGCTGTCCTGATGAGCTGATTACCACCTGGCTGCCCCGATGCTGGGGTAACAGGGCTAGCAAACTGGAATTACAGGGTAGGGATCACTTTCTAGGAAAGCAGGCATTGAAAAGGTGATTGGACAAGGGACACAAGTCCTAAGCCTCTAGAAACAACTCTTGTCAAGCATGAAGGAAAGGTATCCTTACAAAAAAGAAACATATCACCATGCAAGTGAAAGGCTATCCGATACCTGAGAAAATCAGCTGTGCTAGAGATTATTTATTTTGACCTGGACAATACAAGGTTCCCCACAGATCCAGACCAATTCCTCTGCACATGGCCCATGTGGTGGAAATTTGTAGAGCCTGACATGACCAGGCCAGAGGGATAAAGAACATCATGCCCAGTATATAAACTGGGGGGAGTTGGCTGGGAGGGGCCAGTCGCTGCTGGGGGACAGGCTGGGTATCGGTCAGCAAGCGGTGATGAGCACATGCGCTGTTCATCACTTGTGCCTCTCAAACTTTATATACCTCTCTCTCTTTTCCTTATTACTTTGGTTCAATTATTTTAACTGGCTAATCTCAACCCATGAGTTTTGTTTCCAATTCCCCTCCCCACAGTGGGGGGAGAGGACAGGGAGTGAGCCAATGGCTGTGGGGTGCTTAGCTGCCAGCTGGGGTTAAACCACAACACCAAGGGATCTTTTGACCTCTGCTCTGTAAATATTGTTTCCATGTATTACGTGTTGAAAATAGAAACTGCCAATGTTTAGTCAACCTAGCTGTGATGGCACTTCAAAAAAAACCAAACCCCCAAAAACCTTAAAGATAAATTAACTTGTATATTCAATCTAGCTCTGTGTGAATGCTTCTAATTTTGTTCATATGTAAATGCAGCAATACAAGACTCACTCTTGCAGCTTGGAGCAATCTATTCAAATAATTTGCATAGATGACCTCTCTACTTGTGTCTCCACCATTGTCAAGGGGTCAAGTTCTCCCGCAATTCTGATTTACTAGGACTCTGAAATTGTGTTGGATTTGCCAAAGCCATCTCTAAGTGTGTAGCTGTGCAGAAGTAAACTCACTATGCTGACAAAATAAATCTTCCTGTAATTAAAGCTCAAGCAGTGTTTTAGTGTCTGATGTGGAAGTTTCTCTCTCTATAGCCTGCATATGTAACTTCATTCTGAAGAAAAACCATGTCAGTACAATTCAAACTGTAGTATCTAGACCCTAACTGCTGAAGTGTTTATGTAGTTTCTCGGATAATTATTATAAATAAATAGCTCCTCAGAAGCTGAAGTGTTCATGTCAATAGTTCAGTCACAGAAATTCACACCTTACAATCTCATTTGCAGATTTCAGTTTCTTCTGGAAGATTAACACTCTATCACCTTTGTGTTCATTGATGCAGTGTAGAATTAGGGCATTTGTGCCTATGCTTTTGGCTCTGTAGCTCCATCACTACTGTAGTGCTCTGATACAGACTTAAGGTTCATGGAGTTTTTTTTCTTCCGTGACAAACTCAACAGAACAAGTAGTTCCTTCATGGTGTATCATTATGAGTGTTACAGTATCTCAGCATTAAAACATAGCTCACAAAGGAGTTCTGCAGTTAATACTGAGCAGCACTACTCAGCTGCCTCTGTCATGTAAGAGTTGATGATCACAGCTAACTATGCTCATCACGCAGTTAAGAGCTTCTTCACACCACGGAAATCAAACATTTATTAAATTACAACTGGTGCCATGTTCAGCAACTCCGTGACTGTACACTGCTGTTCGGTATACAGGCTGCAGAGATTACTTCGGAGCCTCCTCAAACTTGGGCTCTACAGGAAGAATGGGAAAGAGAGAAAATTCCTATTAGTCTCATTTTATTCCATCTTCAAACACCACAATTAATTTGTAATTCAAAGAAAACTAGCCATTAAGTTGGCAGGCCAAAGCAGTACATGGCAGTCTATACCCCCACTTACTGATTAAATGAGTGCAGCAGTAAACAATAACTATGCTGGAGACAGGTCTTTTCCACCTTGCAGGAGTTATGTATAAAGGCTAAGCCCCAGTAACATTCTGCCTGAACAGCTTTTAGCAACACCTGGGATAGGGGAGAAGGCAGCAGGGAAACTAAAGAAGCCAACCAGAATGTTACTGGACGAGTATTTCTATAGTTCTGATACAAGAACAAGTAACCAAGCTCTTCTCTCCCTTTGATTAGTGCATTATCAGTGTATATTAACAAGAGTGGAGCACACAATTTCAACTCCACTCAGCAAGATACTCTCCACATGCAAACACTGACCAAGGAGTTCTTGATGTCAAAGGTACGGACTCACAAAGGTTAGGGCTTTGCGCACCTTTAATGCTTGTTCTCCTTAATACAAAGTCTGCGAGGCAAAGCTCAGCTTATAGTAATCATCACTAAGACAAAAAATTGAAGCTCCTACCCATATAATTACTCAGATTTGAAATCTTATTGAAATCACATCAAGGATAGGCAACAGTCATAAAAGAACATAGTCATATGCGTGTGCATGCTTTGTTCTGTTCCTATGGTCACACAAATTCATTTTCCTTACAAAAACAAGTGAAATTTTAATATGCACAGTTTCACATATGACACATAAATAAAACTGAATATAGAAAAACTACATCCCTAAAATTGTGGAAAAATAAAAAAAGAAGAACCATAGATCCTATTTTACAGGTACTCTGTTTTATCTGCACCAGTAACAGCCTAACACCAACTTTACCCAACACAAGTACTACCAAAATGTGAAACGTTTTCAGGTGTGTTCCTAGTCTAAATTAGAATTTCCACGTAGTCTGGTCAAAATTACAAGTCACTGACTATGGTGCCTTGGCCTTGGCTGGGTGCCAGATACCCACCAAGCCGCATGATGTCTGCTCTTTCCCTTCCACGCTAAAACAAGCATAGAGCAGTTAAACAGAAGTCGTATTCAAGCAGCTGAAGAAAAAGGTTTAATATAATTTAGCCACAAAATATTTGTAAGTAAGAAAGTTAAGTCCCATGTTCATTGTCTGAAATCACTGGCTTTCCAGCAAAGCTTACAAAATAAAAATAAAGTCAGTTTGGATGATATAAGACTAACTAATATTCACATTATAGTCTGCTGATCTCTTTGCCAGAATGAGAAAAATACAGTTCCTGGGCTATTTCTATTTGAGCTCTTTCTTTAGGGTCTGTGAAGGACAACTAAGATAGTCTGATCTGACTGCAAGTTCTGCCAATCATCAGTATAAGGACGACCACATCTCTGCTAGAAAAGACAAATAATCAAAATAGGAGTCACATGGAATCAGATGTGAACTGTGCAAAAGCAGTAAGATTCCCAGAGGGCATTTTACATGAAATTAATGGTACAAATATAAACTAAATGGGAATTAAGAAAATCAGTGAGTAAACATGTCTCTACTTGCAATTAGAAATCAGTAAGGTTGTTAACTCACCCTCAAATTTAAAGTCTGGAAACTTGGTGAGATCTCCCTCACCATATGCCCTTTGGAGTCTTGCAAGGGATTCATTCATGTCTTTCTGAAACTCAGGTCCTGCATCAACAGGCCCTCCAGCTTGCCTAAAAAACATTAAATGTTGTGATCAACAGGTCAGTTCTAACATTTCATGCAAAAAATTCTACATTTCCAAGCCCATTTGTAATTAAAAATCTTTTCAACAACCAACCAAAGGAAATATTTAACACAGTTCCACAACTCAAGATATGACACCTTAGGGCCTCCTTATTGTACACATAAACAAGATTCTCAGGGTAAAGTAAAAGCTTTCTACTATCAGTGATGAAAATCCAGCTCTTAGTGATGAAAATCCAAACCTTTTGAGACAGAAGGTCATTTTATGAGGCAAAAAAACTACACTGATGAGTATGCAGGCTCTCAGGGTTTTTAGTTTTGCTTGTTCCAGGTGTGAATTCCTAACAAAATTGTGATTTGCACCTCTGCTATCTCTGAATCTTGGTTAGTAAAGCTTAACTATTCTTGCAAAGAAAACCTGTTTTGAATACTAAAGAAGCAAAAAACCCCACCACAATGGGAATTTCTTGGGATATAAATATTAGATAACTAAGATAGTTACATAAAAAAACTTTATATAAAAAAGTTAGTATGCCTTTAGATTACCAGCACTCAGTTGTATCAGCACAGGATCCAGACTTAGAATTGGCAAAACCATCAAAAATCTGCCTCCCTACACAGACCGATTTGTAGGTAAGGATAAACACATCTTCCACCAGTAGAGCTAAGAAGTGTCTTACTTCCTTCCCAGGAATAGCTCCCAAGAATAAATTACACAGAATTACTATAGTTTTAGCTTCCTCAATGTAGTTAATTCAAACTACTTCCTCAGTAGTTCATTCAAACATTACAAGAATCTAAGATTCCATTCGAAGGAACTGCTTATTAACTTAAGATGTTAAATGAACCAACCTGATAGTTCCATTAATTCTCAATTGCTTTTGGAGGCTATTTCCATTCAGCTTCTGGAAACAAGACTAGAGAATAACTGTTTTCCCCAACCAAAAAAAGAATGAAAGGATTTATTTGGCTTTTTCCCCTGCTATTTGTAGAGCATGCAGATGGGTAAAAATTAACATACCAGTACATTCATGTAGTGTGCAAAAGACCCTAACTGAGTGCCTTAACTGCCCAAGAAGGATGACATGAGATTTTTTCTTTTTTAAGTGAAAAAACCCTGATATTTTCTATTAGGTAGGCAAGAACAAGCCTTCTCACTAGTGACACCACCACTAAGTGTTGCAGGAAAACACACCTTAGATACTTAGAGACAAGCCTACAAAACTATCAGCTTGTAGTCAAAAATCAAACACTTCATGTCTGATGTTTTCAGGTCAAAACCAACAGATTTTCCCCTTTTGCCATCAGCCCCTTCCTTAAGATAGTTTCCTTTACTTACTTGCTCTTCGTGTTGTACTCTCTGATCTTGTCCAAGAAGAGCTTCTGAACAGGGTCGAGCTCTTTTGTCTTGTTGAAGACAATCGCAGAGAGCCCAATGTTCCTGCGCAGGTGAACAGACACAGCAGAGTGGAAAAGGGAGGAAAGCCGCAGGATCTGTCGCAGGATCATGATGGCACTACTGCCTTAACTAGTAAAAAAAACACCAAAGCAGAAATAAAGAATTAGTCGTTGCGATATAAATGCATAAAAAGAAGAAAAAAAATAGCTTGGAGCTGAAGGCAGCAAAGTATTTAAAGGATATTTCCTTTATTAAGGTATTATTAAGACAAATGCATAAAGAAGAAAGAAAAAATGTACTTTGGAGCTGAGCTTTAAAGCAGAAAGGTATTCAAAGGTTATTTAAAACAGCATGGAGGGGGTGAAATTCCAGCAGCCACTGAACCCGAGGGCACTGTGACACCACGAACGCAGCTCCGCGGCCCGTTCGGTACGGAAACGCGACCGAACAACCCAGACAAACTGGGAATTCCGCTGTTCCCATCGTTTAAGTAAAAAAAAAGTGACGATTTCAAGCCAGCAAAGCTCCCCCAGAGTCACCTTGACCGAACCGCCGCCGCCGCCGCCTCCGCTCGGCCCCGCGCGGTGCACGCCGGGAACCACCCACCCACCCCCCATCGCGCACACGCGGGGCGCCCCCTCTCCATCCCCACACACCGCCCGGCCCTGCTCGGCGCCCGCCGGCCCCGGGGCAGCGCGGGGAGAGCCCAGCACGCACCGTGCCCGCACGGAGCCGCTCCCAGTGAGGGGAAGCGGCTCGGGGCCTTCCGGGGCCTGCCGCAGCCGCGGGAGCCGCCGGGAGCCGTAGTTCCCGCGCGGGGGCCGCCGGGAGCCGTAGTTCGCGCGGGGGCGCGGCGGTGTCGCGCGCTTTCCCCGCGCTGGGCCCGCGCGCCGCCCCGATCCTGGCGGGACCCGCTCCCGTACCTGCTCCCGGAGCCAGACCTGCAGCCGGAGCCGCGGGAGTTGCCGGACGCGGACGGACGGCGGGACGTGTCGGTGCGGCGGGCGGACGGACGGAGGGACGGTGGCGGCGGGTGAGCGAGGCCCGGCCCGTGTTTTGTTTCCGTTTCTCCCCCGGCGGCTCCGCGATCCCATTTCCGTTTCGGGTTCAAACAACGACACGGAGGCGCCGCGGGAAGCGGGGCCTGCGGGGACATGGCGCCTCGGCGGTGGCGGGGAAAGGGCCCCGGGATCGAGGAGCTTTTGCTCCCGCCGCGGGGCTCGGGCAGCGCGGACACGGCTCCGCGAGGCCTCCCCAGCGCGTAAAAACTTATCCCCGCTCGTAAAAACCTTGTTTTGGGTGAAAACGTAACTGGATGTGGTGTCTTGTGGTTCTCCCCTTGCACTGGTGCGAAGCACCTCGAGTAATATGAGCAGTTCTGGGCCCCTCAGCTCGAGAAGGACGAGGAGGGAGCCGAGAGAAGGGCGGCGGGGCTGGGGCAGGGTCTGGAGCACACGGCTGACGAGGAGGCATCCTGGGGAAAAGGAGGCTGGGGGGAACCCTGTCCTTACAGCTCCCTGACAGGAGATTGCAGCCGAGTGGGGATCGGGCTCTGCTCCTCGGCAAACCAGTGATAGGCGTCTTAGGCTGTGCCGGGGGAGGTTTAGGTGGGACACTAAGAGGAACTTCTTCACTGAAAGGGTGATTACGCATTGGAACAGGCAGCCCATGGAATCACCATCCCTGGATATGTTAAAAGAAAGACAGGATGTGGCACTTAGTGCCATGGTCTAGTTGACATATTGGTCTTCAGTCGTGATGATCTTGAAGGTCTTTTCCAACCTAATTGATTCCATGATTTTGCATAGTTCGCTTCCTGGTGTTTGGCCAGGTACATGCTGCACAGCCACGGCTCCCAGTGCGGCTTTATTTTCTCACACCAGGCTGTCAATAAAGAAATTAAACGCATCAAATCTGGCATGATTTCCCCTCATCTTGTTCAGTGCTTCACTATCTCAGTCATAAATCTGAACTGGCTGATGAGTTGTAAAAGCTGATCTGTAAAGGACAGGTTGTCTGCTTTGTTACCTGCTTTGTGCTGGTATTTACAATTTGGGTAATACAGATGGATGGTAACCGTGTGCTGCACACACCAGAGCTTCTCTGGGACACAGATAACTCCAGTGACTGGGCATCAGTGTCAGCTGATAATGTGTATGGGCTCCAGAACTGGACCCCATTTAATAAACATTAATTCTACTCAGAGTTTGTGCCCATATCATGCTGGGCTCATTCCTTGCTGAACTCCCTGTGTTCTAGGGTAAAGATAGATCTTAAACAGAACAAAGGCACTGCTCTCCTGACTGTAAAAGATGCTGGGGTAGCACTGTGCTGTCATACAAGGGGAAAAGGCTCTCTTGACATGTGCCTTCTTATGTGTTAGTGGAAGTCAGATTTCTTCTTGGCGAACAGGTAAGTCTTTGGGTTTGTTAGGTTGAAGGAAATAGTAGAAACAAGCAGAAGTCAGTAGGCTGAACCTTACACAAATCAGCTACAGTTTTGTTCACTCCTTTGAACAAATGCTGCTGTTGTAGTGTTCCTGCCACGTGTACCCTCCAAGCAAGCTAGGTTCTTTGAGCATTCCTGTCTCTCAGTAGCCCTCAGGCCAGGGTCAGGCAGCTCAGTCCCATCTGAACCTATGGTCACTTTCAAACTCTGCAGCAGCAAACTGCTAGACTTCATGTGAAATGTTTATATCATAAGATGTCTCTTTATGCTAGCATAGGAAAGACTGAATAATTTTCTCCATTAGGCTTCTGTGAACTTTGATGAGTTTACGTGTTTTCATCATGTTGCACTTCTTTACACCCATCATGTCCCTTCTTTGTGTCTGTATGCAGTGGAACCATCTTTCTTCCTCTTTGTGTACCTGCTCTTTGTGCCTGTGTTCCCCTTTCCTACCCCTCCAAGGATCCAAAAATATAGCAGAGCCTGTGAGATTCAATCATGAACTGCCTTTGAAGAGGGTGTGAACAGTTCCTAGTCCAGCTGCCAGTTTGCAGTCCAATCCATAGGGACTTATAAATGCCTTACCTAATTCTGTACTGTTACTATGGGCAGTAATATTTTCTCACTCTGTATCATTCTGCATTTAGCCGTATTGAATATTTTCTGTGAGAAATCTATCATGATGGTGGATTCTTTCTCTAAGTCTGCACTGTTTTCTCAAGAAATGATGTACAAATATGTCAAGGAACAGAAATCCCAGCCTAACCCCTTTGTGACCTTACTGGTAACCTAACATCATCACAAAAAAAAAAAAAAAAAAAAAAAAAAAAAAAAAAAAAAAAAAAAAAAAAAAAAAAAGATAATTTGCCTTTGTGTTTCTAATCTGGTTGCTAATACAGAAAAGACATTCACCCCTTTTTTATCATACCAGTTTGCTTCTTTGGGAGTTTTCAGTAAGGGATACTGCTCAAACCTTGGTTTTGAAATATTTTTTAACAGTCTGACAGATCATCTGTAACCGTGCAGGTATCGGTGCATTCAGATATTTAAGCTTGTCTGCATTCTTCAGAAGTTGTGTTTCAGTCTATCGTACTTATCGTGAGGATGATAGACAAAATTAGATGATACAGGAACTGGACTCCTGGGGCCCTGTTCAGTGGACGCTACCCTGGCCCTTTGGAGATTTTCGCAGAGCCAGATCTGTGACCAAGTTCTGGGTTTGCTTCTAGCAGTGAGATATTGATAAGGTGATCTTTTACTTCCTAACCTTGGTGGCTTCTTACAGAATGAACCACATGCAGCACTTGATTTCTTCGCAACTGATCTTACAAAATGGCTTTTGAAGGAGGTGATGAGTAGTTCGAATTTCTTTAGAGAGTTTATGTAGGAGCTGTAAAACATAGTTGGTTACTATTCCTTTTGAGAAGTTTTGAAGATAATTAAGTATCCTTATTATCTTGTCTTCAGTAGACACTCTTGCTAACAGTCAGGTTTGGGATAGAGTAGTCCCTGGGAAAGGAAGATTCCAGGATGGAAATCTTGGTGATCTCTTCTATTTTGGATATTTAAATAGTAGTCATGTTTTGGTTTTTCTCCAGTGGTTTTTTCCTTCCTCTCTACTTCTACTTCCTGCTCCTTTTGCTTTGAGTTCATTTTGTTAATTATTGTTAACTGTCAATATAATCTGGCCTGGGTTTTTATTGTATGTATTTCATAGTTATGGTATATGTGCTGGTTTGTGAAACATAATAATACCAGATAAACTGTGTCTTTACATACCAAATGCTGTAGTTCTTTCTTTCCCAATTATGTTCCCAACAGACTCCAGCATTCTACAGGACATGAAAATCTGCAGTGTTAGTGAGAATGTCATCACAGAATAGCTTTCCCTTTCTTTACTAACATCCTGCTTTAGTTTGGGACTTCACAAAATATGTTCATTGTGCTCATGTCATGAACTCTTCGCCTGTGGGAGGCATGGGTGGAAAGATTGGATAGTCAACAAACACTTTGTTGTTGACTTTATTTGCCTGTGAAGAAACCATGGATCTTCTCTCTTAGTTCCTCCTGCAGCATTTCATGTAAATGCTGCTTAAATTTATAAGCATCTTTCAGCCATGCTAGGAAAATAGTTTGAATTTTCAGATGTGCTTTGCTATAAGTGGCCTGTAGCAGCAACAAAAAAATCCATGAATTTGGGTGAGATTCTCCAAGAGAATCAAGCTTTGGGCTCTGTGCAAATGTCGTAATAGACCCTGTGTTTGCTTCTAGAACATTTGTTTGAGGACAGGCAATATATTTTGTGAAATCTGTATTAGCTTTTGGATTTATTGTTTAGATTAATTCTTGGCTTTAAAAAGCTATTCTGGTATTTGGTTTAAAAAGTGTTCAATAGGACACAAAACATTGTCTAGTCTTGTTGGTCTGTGACTTACACAAAAAATTCTTTTCTGTTCATAGGTCTGTTCTTAAGACATTGCAGCCATGACTAAGAGAGAGGCAGAGGAGCTGATAGAAATTGAAATTGATGGAACTGAGAAACAGGAATGCACTGAAGAAAGGTATGTACAGTGTTTGCTTTTTGGGGTCCTTGGGCAGCAATTAACTAACTAATTAGTTTTTCTGTTTCTTATCTAATTAAATGGTGGTTTTCTAGAAGTTGAAATGTAGCTACTGTAGGAAATCAGTATAGTGCTGTCATGTTCCTCAGTCTTAGTTATTTAAATCTCAAACTGTTCTGGTTGTCTCTTGCTACATTATTAATACTTTACTTTTCCTATTTGCATGTCTGTGTTAGTATGTCTGTGTGTGTGCTGCAAACCTATCAGTTTCAGTGTATCCTTCTGTAATTGAGATGAACCTTTCCATTTCTCCAGTCCTTTACTTTTATACAGGATCATTTGTTTTTAGCAGAGAAAAAATGATGCTCAGTATCAACTGTACTGTTGTTGGGGCCATTGCAACCATAGATATTGAAGTAGGATACCCTCTGACTTAATTACCTCAGCCTGGATTTTTAGTTCCCAATGCTTCCCTTCTAATTTTCACTACTGTATTTGGAAGCTCAGAGTGTCAGTTAATGTGCGGGGTAGAAAGAACTGAGGCTGGTTAGGTTAGCTACTCTATAAGAACCTGTTCTGGAGACCTGATTCAAAGCCACTTACTAGCTTCCTGTTATTCTGAGCTCCTTGTGTATTTTCCCTGCTTACAGACTATTTCTGTGTATGTTCTGATTTCCTTCTGTGTACATGAAGAGAGCCCAACTGTGTGAGGTTATTTTTATAACATGAGTCCCATAACAATGACATTTATGAATGCCTGTCCCAATACTGTCATTGTTGTAGTGCAGGACAACCATGACATGTGACTAATGGTTCCTTCAAGGCTCCATGCTGCTGTACTTCCTTCTAGTTGTCCCTTGTATGTGTTAAGCTTGTTATTCTTGTGCTGACTGATGAAAAGACGTGGAAAGTTGCTATGTATAAGAGTGAGTGGTTTTTTCCTTCCGTTTTCCCTGTCTGTTAAGTTTCTATGTTTTCTTTTAACTTTAGTATCTTTTAAATACAGCCCAGGCAAGGCAAATAAAGTTGGATTACTCTACATGCAAGTTTACAATGTATAATATGCTAACCATGGCTTACTCCCTTGGAAAAGGTGATTTGAATCTTGGTATTTAACCCAGCTTTTTAGTGGTGACAGGGTGAAAGAAAAGTTACGCAACCATAAAATGAATGAGACCAAATTTAGTAATTCACTCTCTGCTCAAATGAAGAGTACTCAAATTAATACTGCATGATATTAAGATTTCAGGCTCAGTATTACCTTTTATTTAGTCTACTTCTGATTTTTATCAAGCTTTCTTGTATCTGCTCTATTAACATATGGGTAATGATTTATTATATTAATTTGCTATTTAAGCATTGTCGAGCAAACCTACACCACAGCAGAATTTGTGAGTCAGGCTATTGACATCAATGAACCCATTGGAAATCTTAAGAAGTTGCTGGAACCCAGACTGCAGTGTTCCTTGGATGCACATGAAATTTGTCTGCAAGATATCCAGGTAAATTGAAAGGCTATGAAAGATTTAACCTCTTAATGGAGAAGTGTTTTGCATACTTTTGCCCTGCCTTCCATTCTCTGTGGAATTCATGCTTCATGTGGAATATTAATTACAATTAAGAGTTTAATTTTATGTTAGGTTCATTATCATCAGACCATTTAATACATACACACTAGTACAGTATGAATACAATAAAAATATTTTTGGAGTTCCTGGTGTGAGGTGAAGAAACTACCTTGCAATTGAAAGAAGAATGAGGGCAATGACCATAGTATTTTCTCTTGAGGTAGCCCATATCATTTGTTGCTGAACTTCCATGAGTCTAATCTCGTTTTGAATCTAAATGAGAAGGTTTCTATATTATTCAGGTATAGAGGTAGCAAAGCATTACTCGAGAAATCCCCCCCTGTTTTTACAAGCATTGCCACATGTTAGACAGTATAACTGCTTCACATTCCATTTAGCTAGATGTTTTATTTGAAGTTATAATCAGACAGCTGTGGCTTTTCAAAAAACAACAGGAGAATATTGTTATAAGAATTTTTATGAAGGTGTTAAAAACTCAGAAAAGGAACTGTAGATAGTTTTCAGGTAGCGAAGGTACTTCCCAGTACTGCATTGCTTCTTTTAGGTCAAAAAATGTTCCTGTAAGCAAAAATACCTTAAACAGAACAGAGTGGCAAATTTCAAATACAATCCCTTTTTTCCTGTTATGCAATATGTCTATACAGTACTAAAAATATTTGCACACTTCTTCAGAAAATCTGCTGCAGGCACCAAGTGTTTCTGAAGTTTAAAGGAGAATAAGTTTATTGTAACTGTGAGACTAATACATATTTTTAATTTTTTTATGCTTTTATCAAGCTGGACCCAGATCGAAGCCTTTTTGATCAAGGAGTGAAAACAGATGGAACAGTGCAACTCAGTGTGCAAGTAATATCTAGACAAGGTAAGCAGTTACATTTGTCTGTTGTACAGATGACCTAATATTGCAGGAATACTTGTGAGCAAACCTAATTTCCTGCTATTCCTAGCTGTAAAATTGAGAAAATCACTGAATGGTCACAGAGCTTCAGAATGTCTTTTTCATTGTGTACTGTAGTTAAAAGTAGTAAAATTAAAATAAGTATAATGGACTAATGCTATTTGAAATGGTTTTTAGAGACATTTCATATCATTTTTGTAACTAACAAAACCAAACATAAATCCAGAACCCATACAACTCTGTCAAGAAGCATCAGTTAACAGTATGAGTACTCAACTGAAGCTTGAGTAGTTACTCGTATCAAACCAAATATCAAAGTAGGTGAAAGATTTTTTGTAGGTAGGTGACAGTTTCATCCCTATGAGGTAAGTTAGCTTGTCTGCTTTAGGAACAATCACATTATGAAAGTAAATGTAGCTAACTGAAAATCCTTATCAAGGTCCAGGATCACTGTCTATTGTCTGTTTTCTTTGTATCAGAAGTCAGAGTAAACTATTGTGACAGGAGCATTAAGCAGGTAGGTAGGGATTTGTTGAGGCATAGTTTTTATTTATATTATCTGGTATGACAAGATTTCCCCTCGTCAAATCCTCAGGAACTAGCAGCTTCATTGTTTTGTTTTTTGTCCTACTTTTCTGCTTTGCCCCCTCCATATGTCAAGTGGAAGGACAGCCACCACTCTTTAGAGTCAATGTTCATATTGGGCTGTGGGAACAGCTACAGGTGTTTATTTACATATTTTCAAATGGGGACGAGTTCCTACTGGAGTAAATTAGTAATCTATTTTGAGTTACATCAGCAAAGCAAATCAAAATTTGGGGAGCATGTTTTGTTCCCTTTGGCTTCATTGTAGATTAGGCAAAGAAAACTTAGCCTTCAGTAAGACACAATTTGCGTTTAATTCTGAGTGTCAGGTTGAGTCCTCAGTTCCCCATATGTAATGGAAAGTGTACTACCTTTCTGTTTTTAAACTAGAATAGAAATATCCTTCAAGGAATTAGGATTACTGCTCTTAATTCAAGCCCAGTAAATTCTAGTATTCAATGTTCCGACTTCCATTTTCAAAAGAATGCGAGTGATAAATATCCTTACTATTCATATTTACTATCTTCCATTTTTTCCTGTGTTTTGTTTTTTTCTCTTTAGTCTAAAACTGAGGTTCATGACCACATAGCACAAGGAGCTTCTTGCTCTGTGCCACGTCACACCTTTCCCCCCTGCCCTTCTTAAAAGAACCACTTGAATATTAAGTAGTTCGGTGTTACTTTGGAGCACTCCTCAGTGTTGTTTTTCAGGCCTTCGTACTTAAGCAACTCACAAGAAATCTGACTGTTGAAGGCATGCAAAATATGGCAGGGCAGAATACGAGAAAACAAGTAGCATTCATATAAATAAAAGGAAGGTATTTGGATCACTAACAGGAGAATGGACTTGTTACTCTTGACCACAGGACCCCTGTGAGCCAGAGGGAAAAAACTGCTTCTTACACCATCCTCGTATTTTACTTGAATGGATGAGGTTTTGAGAGATTCTCAATTCACTTACGTTTATTTTTCCCTAACTTGTGTAATGTATAGAATTTAGCTAGGAGTAATCAGTGATGGTAGTCATTGTGGTGGATTGGACTCCTATTTCTTGAAAGAAAGGCTGCTATGTCTGTTCAAATGTTCTATCAAATTTTGATCAGCTGGCTTTAAATTCAAAGACACCAGGTGAAATATAGTTGTTCTATAGTCTTTTTCTATAGTTGAACTTCAGTGTAGTTCTTTCATAGCATTTCATACTACAGCAGATAAAATACCATTCCTATTTTTACATTTTAGTAGAAAGACTGTTCAGGCGCTTTGCCTTGTCCTAACTCATTTCCTCTGGTTGGAGGAATGGCAATGTGAGGAAAACTCAGTGTGGTTTTCCTGCCACTGAGAACAGCAGCTTTGAGTGCAACCCAGTTCTGTACTCCTGTGAACTGGACCTCTTGCATGTCTGTGGAACTATGAGTAACTGTGTTCCATTGTATGCCATAGAATTTGAAAAAAGCTAGTTTTGAAGACCTCCACAGTAAAATATTTTGGGTTTTTTTTTTTCTGTAATAATTTCTGAAATAAGTAGAATTTTGTTATTTTTAGTATGTGAAGGAACAAATCATAAGTATAATGACACTCATTTAGATTAAAGATGCTGTTTGACTAATGTCCTGTATCTGGCTGTGGTTAATACTATGCATTTCAGGGTGGAGAAAACCAAGCAGGGTCCCTGTAGGTCAGTCATCACCGCAGTATATTCTCTACCTTCAGAAACTTGGCAGTACTGGCAACACCTGCATGTGTCCTGGTAGCTCCTATCCTTGCAGCATTGTACTGCTTGTGCCAGTTTATGCTTCTGGGGTGTGTGGCATTGTGTTCCACAGCTTGGGTGCTGTCCAAGGAAGACTGGTCATCTCTTACGGCATAGGTAAAGGGAGAAGAGATGTGAGGAAGGATGCAGACAAACCCAGGGAATTCATGTTGATCTAGTGTGGCAGTAAGTTAGGTGGCAGACTCTTAATTCACATTTTTACTTCCAAGCTGTTTCCTCTACAGACTCATTGCTTTGATCTCCATGATTGTATTGTGGATAAAGCACGAAGTTCTTTTGGCATGTAATTATTTGACATACAGTGATGTATATTGTTGAGCAATAATAAACTGTACTTCTATAGAAGCTTTTTTCTTTACATTGTTTTTTGAAGATCAAAAATAGAATCTTAACCCTTAGTGACTTCCCTTATCCATTTTTATCTGATTTTGAAAGAAGTCTGCGTTATGCGTGTTAGTTTTAGATGGCCTAGATAAAACACTCTTCTAAGTAAGATATCTGTTTGCTTTTTCTTTATGTTTGCTTCATCTAATCAACCACTTACTGGTTGTCTACATCTGTTTTCACATCCTTGATTTCACATTGCTGAGTTTTGTACTCTATGGCCTTTGTACTGTTTGTTCCCTTTCTAATTTTTTTTTCAAGCTGAATGCTTTTTAAAATCTAGAGGAATACTTGTCTGAAAAAGTTTTGGTTTTTTCTTACTTGTAATACAGGTACGTACTCCATTTGTTTTCCCTTACAGACTATGACTGGATTGTGGCTTTAGGTTTTAAGGCTATTACCTGCAGGACCATCTCATATGTTAAGCTTTAATATAGATTAGGCAGGAAGGACGCAAAGTGATATCTTTATGGTATAAGATACTGAAGTTACTCTGGCCATATCATGTTCTGTGAATCCTATTTTCCTTAGCCTAACTCTAGTCAAGGTTTTCCAACTCATGATTAAATGTAATTGTAAAGTTTGGGGTTTTTCATGTGAAAATATGTTTGATAAAAATCTCTTAAAGTGTGGTTGTTGTCATTATAATGAAAATTATATGTCACAAAAATTGAAATAATTTTGAAGAATTTTCTGTACAATGTCAGAAATTTGGTGAGGCACCAGCTGGACAAACATCTCAGAAGACGACAGAGCAGGTGGTGATACAAAGCATTAGTGAATGTGTTCTTTCTTGCTGCAGAATAGATACAGACATATCTTGTAGCTCCATGATCTAATATCTGAAATGACAGACATAAAGCCAAAACATGAATAGCTGATGAAGCCTAAAATGTGAAGAATTTCCTAGTTTTCTTTAACTTGCTGTTTAACACACTGCCTGCTACAGAGTACTGAAAAAAATGTTAACTGCTGTGTGTAGACCCCAGAGATATCAGGGAAGTATTGTAAAGGCAGAAATGCCTCATGGTTGGAGTAAAGCTGGATGCTTGTTTTGGGTCCTTTCGGAGGTTGCCAGCTTTTTGTTCAACATTCTGTTCAAGATCTGTGAAACAGATCAATTAAATAGAACAGGAAGCTGTAATACTGGAGGAAGAAAGAAGGACAACTTTGTTATTCACCTTACTAAAGTATATGCTGTATAATAGAGTCATTATACAGCATATAATAATGACATATGTCATTCTAATTTAGGACACTCGCAGAAATTTGGTGACCCTTTTGTGTCCTGCTTCTCTCCTGAGTTTGCTAAGCCTCCTAATCAGAAAGTTTTAAAGCAATGTTTTTGTCATATTTGCATTATTGTCCCTGAGTTTTGTGTTCTTTCCATACTTAGGGATGGAGCCCAAGTTGAACATCCTGGAAATTGTGAAGCCTGTGGAGACCGTGGAGGTTGTGATTGATCCCGATGCTCATCATGCAGAGGCCGAAGCTCACCTTGTTGAGGAAGCTCAAGTGATAACCTTGGATGGAACAAAACATATCGCAACAATTTCAGATGAAACATCTGAGCAAGTGACGCGATGGGCTGCAGCACTGGAAGGCTACCGGAAGGAGCAGGAGCGCCTTGGAATACCTTACGGTAATAATGCACAGCTATGGGTGTATTCAGCTGGGGGCTGGGCTCTTGTGCTCATGGGGCATTGGTGCTCAAGGGCCTCAGAGAAGGAAACCTGTGGTATGCGTAAGTACAATGCCAGTATATGCATAAGGGAATTGCAGAATCATGGAATGGTTTGGGTTGGATGGAATGGAAGGGACCTTAAAGATCATCTTGGTCCAATCCCCTGCCATGGGCAGAGACACCTTCTACTAGACCAGGTTGCTCCGAGCACCCTTGAGCTTGGCCTTGAACAGGTTCAGGAATTGGGCAGCCACAGTTTCTCTGGGCACTGTGTTAGTGCCCCACCACCCTCACAGGGAAGGATTTTTTTCCTTGTACCTAATTTAAAAACCAAGGAGAAGTAAAATGAATGCTCATAATAGTTTCATTAAATGAGTGCTTCCATGCCATAACTACCTTGTCAATGCAGTTTTTAGAAAGCACTTTTCTTCCTGCCCTCTTTAGAAATGTGTATGTTAGTGATACAGCTCTTCAGGTGAGTGTGGAATTGAACAGACTCAGTACTTGGTGGGTATTGCCTGTAAAGTTACTGAAACAATTTTTTTGTGGACTGGAGGATGCTGAACATTCTGTTAAATCAGATTTTGCATGAAAAGCTGTACTGGACTTCATCATACTGGAGGAGGATGATTCAGAACTGAAAATAAATGTTCTGCTAGATGGTCTTTTTTGAGTTAATGTTGTTACTTGGCAGGTTGCTCTTTTAATGTTAGCTTAAAAAGACATCTCTGAATGTCTGTTTAAGATTGAACTGGAACTGTGTGGTTTAGACCTATATCATGTTTGGGAGATTATCCACCTGAATTGCTTTTTGTGACTGGCAAAAATGTACTGTCAAGGCATATTCAGGAAGACCTGTGAAACTGGAATATATTTGGCAAAGGAGATATTTGGAAGTGTTTAAGAATTCCAGTCAAGTCACGCTTTTCAGGGCATGTAGTTTGCCAATATTTTGAGTGTATTTTTGAAAACTAAAGCAATGGCTTTTTCATGGCTGCTTGTTTTTCTTACCGGTAAGCACTTTAAAAATAGTTGTCATCATGTTACATCTCTTGATAATCAGGGATTTGATGCAGAATGTTTGAAAAAAAAACTGAGGGATTATCAGAAGCAAACTAATACTTTTCATCATGCTCTCACATTAATATCAGAAGAAAATTACTTAAACTGATGTTGTTATGTAGAGTAATATTTTTAATACACTTTTATAATGTTGATGCTTTAAGAAAATCCTATAACCCAAAACTGTGGCTTTAAAAGTTTAATGATTTTTGGGTCATAGAATCCTGCGGGTTGCAGGAAAATCATACTAGTTTATTGTAACAGAGATCCATGGATTACAAGTAGTGGTGTTTTCTTGATATCAGAAAAATGTGCTGAATTACGCTCCTAGAAAGAATAACATTTTAAATGCTTTCTGAGTAGACATTGCAGGGACTTGGGCTGAAATAAGGTGCCCCTAGGTTTTACATTATAATCCAAAATTATTTCTAGTCTTTCCAGAAGACAGGGTGTGTTGATGTTAAGTGTTGATCCCCAGTCAGTAAATAATCATCCAGAAAATTAGTGGTTCTGTGTCTTCATCCCTACAGGCTTCTTTGCTTTGCTGCAAATGGAAAATTTGCTTTTAGCAGGTCTTTAAAATGTTGTGGCTTTCTCTTTATGTTGTGTTTTGGGTGGGTTTTATTAGAGATTAGAAATATTTTTCTGTTAAAAGTATTTCTGCTATTAGAATCCAAATATTTGGTACCTAGAAGGAAGGAAAATATTAATTGTTATGAGAAATAAAGGCAGAAAAGGGAGCAGCAGAAAGCTTGGAAACCACAGAAGTGGTTAGAGAAAGTATTGATTTTTATTTCCTTGCCGATTGTGTTGTCAATGAGAACAAATTAGCAGCTTTTTGATGAAAGTTCACTGCTGCTGATGTTTGGAAGACCAAGTCCCTTTGTGGTGTGTCTTTTGCCACAGTTTGTCTTTTGCAACATTGCGTTGTTTTAGGTAGCATCAGTGAAAAGTGCTGCTATGTAACCACAAAATTAAATTTTTAGCTCCTAGATAAATGTTTATAGACTTAGAAATGTTTATAGACCTCCAGCAGGCCAGTGCTCAGCCAGGCTCTATGCAAGGGCTACTTCAAAAAGCCTGGTTCTTAGTTTTACTGCTGAGCATTCCCTGTAGCGAGGAATATCCTTTGGTCAGCTGGGGTCAGCTGTCCCTTCTCAGCTTCTGTGTGTACCCCCAGCCTACTCGCTGGGATGGCTGAATGAGAAACAGAGAAGGCCTTGCATTGGAGTCCAATACTCTGACCAGATACACTTAGATGAATAGAGCGATTGCAGAACACTGCACAATCCCCATCCCAGCAGGATTCCTGGTACATCTGTCTATAATACACCTCACCATTAAGAGGTTGGGTGTCCCTAATGGCCAGGAAAAAGAAACATGGGTTACAACCAACTCAAGCCCATTGTTCTCTTTGAAATTCTCTTTCTAGTTGTGTGGTTTATATTCTCTGGGTTGGGCTGAGCCACATCTTTGTGGCCTGGCATGTCTGCAAGCACTGCTCAGCAGTAGCCAAAACATCTCAGTGTGTTATTAACCCTGGTTTGGTCATCATCCTAAAGCACAACATGATAGGGGCTTCTGGGAAGAAATTCAATCCATCCCAGACATGCCCAGTACAGTGGTGTTTTCTGTCAGCAGAAACGGAGATTATATGAATGAGTTTAGAATGTGATACTTTGTCATAATTACAAACTGATCAACATTTTTTAAGAAGAATATCCTTTTGTGTGAGTACTCTTTTTTTGAAGCTAAAGACCTGTGGAAAAAGAAAAATTCCTTTTTTTGTGTGTTTGAGATATGTCAGGCATAGTTCTGATGTAAAAACTTTCACTAAAGAAAATCCCTCTTTTGCCCTTTCCATCACCCCACCAACCCACACCACTCCATCACCATTTTAAGAGCAGTCACCAACTTTCCAGTCAGATTAGGTCACAGTAACTCTGCTTCTTGGTGTTATGCATTTACTCTTATGGAAATAATTATATAGTCAAGGAAGAACCTTGCAGTATATGATGAGAAGATTTGCAGTTTCATCCCTCTTTTCCAGACCCGGTTCAGTGGTCGACAGACCAGGTGCTCCACTGGGTGGTGTGGGTGATGAAGGAATTCAGCATGACTGACATCGACCTCAACACACTCAGCATTCCTGGGCGGGAGCTCTGCAGCCTCAGCCAAGAAGATTTCTTCCAGCGCGTCCCACGGGGAGAAATTCTCTGGAGCCACCTGGAGCTTCTTCGAAAGTGTATGGCAGATTTTTCTGTAACTGATTTTACTTATTCCCCTTTCCTGCTTCTCTCTCTTTTTTTTTTTTCTTTTTTTAAATCTTTTGTCTTGAAATAGGAAACCAATTATGAGCAATCATTTTTCCCTTACTTAATATTGGGGGTAAAAATGAGGGTATCAATACAAGATAACAGGAGGTATTAGAATGTCTGCTGCCATGAAACATGTCTGCATACTAAACACTGCCTGTTTTTTATCAAACCTCATAAATAATAGAAGATAGTGAATGATTATTCCTCCTTTGTTTTTTATAAAGCTTCATAGTTTGTGTATCTACTGAGTTTGTTAGTTCTGTAATTAAATGTTGAATGTGAGTTATTAAATGTACATTTCTGTGTCATATAGATGTGGAGATTATTAAATACAGGCAGTGAAATCCTTAGATGGTACACAACAGAGCTGCTAAGTGATGCATTTTATGTGCATGATACAGTAACATATATGTTCATTTCTGATTTACCATGCTTGGATGTAACTTGCCAGACTAGTAACTATTTCCATCTTCATTCACATAATACAGCTGAAGGTTTTTGGGGATGGAGAATGCATAAGATAGTGGAAATTTGCCATGTACTCCCTTCTAAAAATTGAATGACAGATGTTAAATGTCTCCACTTGTAAAACCATGAGCTGTACATGTCTCTTGCAGATTGATACCAAATTTTTTTTCCTCTATGAAATACGAAAGTTTTTGATCTTCAGGTGACTTGAAATTTGAGAGTTAAATATAAACCTGCTGGGTTATTTTCCAATTTGCAGATGTGTTGGCTAGCCAAGAACACTCTGGAGAAATAGCGACTGTTACTATTGATCAGCGTAAGTACTTCTGTCAGCGTTCATTCACACAATTCTCTGTTTGCAGGTTTAGCACTGTACTGTGGTTCAGCAGTATGATAGTACAGCATTTAGAAAATCACTTAAAAGACTATATTTCCTTGGGGAGGAGAGGAGGGCATGTTTTAAACCTCAAAATATAACATTGAGTTTCTCTATATTTTGTTATTGTCTGCAAGGTAGTGTTTGACCTGAACTATGGAAGTTTATAACTTTCATTTTGGATGGTAGGTTTTCCATTTTTTATAAATAAGCTGTCTAGGATACGTATTTGAGGGTTTTAGTTGTTTCAGGGCTTTAGGTTATATATTGCATTAATGAATTCTATTAAATGAATTCTATGTTGTTGTTATTATTATTAATATTAATATTAATATTAATATTAATATTAATATTATTATATTAAAATATTAATTTCAAATTAAAAAGTGTTTCCAAAAACTGAAGGGGCCTGTGGAAGAGATGACTTGCTTAGAAACCAGTACTAGAAATAATACATTAAAGTAACCTTCCAGTTATTTGAAGCTCATTCTTTCAGCTGAAGCAGGGTCATCAATTATTAACATGAATCAATTTTCAGAAGACTTGTAAGCAGCTTATATGTTAAATAGACAGACTGGTTTTTATATCCTGTGGTTGTGTCTAGTTAAAGGCAGCTTGAGTGAGGCTTCTGCATCCTCCTACACCGTTGCAATAGAAGGTGTTTGCTGTTTGAACATCACGTATGGAGGTTGTGCAGTGACTACAGAGAAAAGGCCATTAGGGCAGGTCATGTGGGAAGAGCATGAAGATGAAAACAAAGGCATGAGACAGTTTGGGTTCTTTTTGTGGAAGCATGTAATGCACATGATAATAAACTAAAGCAGATGTTTTATCTGTAATTTTTTTTTTTAATGTAATGTGACATTTCTGCAATGAGTCTAAAACTACAGTTTTCATAAAAGAGGTAAAAAGTCTTTAGATTATACTTAGCATAGTGTACCTTTTTAGCAAAGGAAAAATCTAGCTCCTAGATGTTATGATAATACAGGTAATAAATAAAATATGCCTATTTCTGTGCCAGCAATTTATAATTGATGTTCTTTGCTCTACAGCTGTGCAGATTATACCAGCGTCTGTACAGCCTGCCACCCCAACCACCATCAAAGTGATAAACAGCAGTGCAAAGGCAGCTAAAGTACAGAGAGCTCCACGGATCTCTGGGGAAGACAGGAGTTCCCCTGGGAACAGAACAGGTATTGCCTCCATTATTTTTACATGCCAATGCACCGAACACTAACTGGCTAATTTGAATTACAGTTTGGTGGAACATGTCTTTGTAGCTCCAAATGTGAGGTTTGTAGGAGTCCGTGGGGTGTGAAGGGAGCCACAGGCACAAAAATCCATGGCACGCACATGCAGCCCTGGCAGGTTGGTCACCTCACGCTAGCACCATGGTGCTGCAGTTTTTCCATTTTGCTGGAAATAAAATGCATAAATCTCCCCATCTCTTAACAATCTGTCCTCTCAAACCACTGCATAGCATTTATTCAAGCTTTTAACTTCTTTCTATTTTCAGGAAGGGAAGAAAATAAACTGTATGTTGCAAAATGTAGCCTAGCTGCTACTTGCACTGTCTATTGCCCTCTTCGTCTGTTTCCCCCAATCTGGTGACTTCAAAATTTACAAAGTTTCATATTTCTTGTTTAATTAAATGAATGCATGTCTGGAAAACTGCATACTAAATTTGCAGTTTAATTTTGGAATTACTGTTATTTGTACTTACTCTTTGATTATTAATTTCTTTTTTTTCCTTGCTGTCATTTTTGTTTTGCCTCTCTTTACTGTTTTGAATTTTTCTGTTAAATCCTTTCTTCTCTCCCTCAAGTTTTTATTTGTATTAGACTCTATAAAGGCCTCTAATGATGTCATTTAGAATGTTTAGGTGAAGGTTTTATTGGCTGACATTAGTGAGGAAGACTTTGTGTTTCTCTCTTTAGTCATCAGGTCTGCTCTATGTATCTTGTTGAGAATTTAGGAATTTAACTGTAGGTACTTGAGTAAGAAAAATCTTAGTGATTGGACATGAAAGATGCTACATTGATGTAAGCTGAAATTTGGGGGTTTCTTTTGCATTTCTCGTATTTCATGTTGAAAATTGGAGACCAAATTTTTTTAAGAGAATCAGCTTCTATTATACATGTGTGTGTGAAGAGGAATAAGCAGCTCTTGCTGAATCTGTTCTGTTGTAAAGATGTGTATGTTTGATGATGTTATGTGTATAAATGATTATGTTGGGGGGGTTGAAGTTCTAGGGGAAGATTTATGCAAAATCTTGATTAATTTTTTTCCTGTATTCCTGTGTAATTTTTTTAATAAAAATGGGTACTGATGACTTTGCAGGAAAATGTTTACTAAAGAATCATTAGAAGAGATTAATTAAGTGGAAGTTTTCCTTTCATCGTATATTCTTTGTTGGTCTGCTTTAATATGTTGGTTGAAAATTTTTAGCTAGGAGAGGTACATAAAAAGGACAAGTTGAAGTGGAACTTGTTATTCCTATTTCAACAGGAAACAATGGCCAGATCCAGCTGTGGCAGTTTTTATTGGAACTTCTCACTGACAAAGATGCTCGGGACTGTATTTCTTGGGTTGGTGATGAAGGAGAGTTTAAATTGAATCAACCTGAACTGGTTGCACAGAAATGGGGACAGCGCAAGAACAAGCCCACGATGAACTACGAGAAGCTCAGTCGGGCTTTGAGGTAAGAAACTTGAGCAACTCATCAGGTATGATTTGCTGTCATTTCGCTACCTCATTTTTAATTATCATAATGCAAAACTTGCAGCTTTTTTAGTAAAACCATAACCAAATCTTCTGAAGCTGGTCCTTGCCATGAGATCATGCTAGTCTTAGGGGTGTGGCATTTGCTGGGCTTTTTGTTTTTGCTTTTTCTTTAATGTCATTTTTAGAGAAAGAATAACTAGTAGGATAACTTGTTGAAAATAGATTTTCTTTTTTCAAGATCATTAATTTGAATAGCTCACTTCCAGAAATATACCTCTTTTTTATTTATCTTCAATATTTATGCCTTTAGCAGCATGCAAAAAAATATTCATTGTATTTTCACCGAAATATGTGAATTATTAACTTACTTTTATGTTCTACTGTCCATTTCTTGCTCTTGTTATGGAATAAAGCAGATACTTTTCTGTAATTATTAGTGGTTTTCTGGATGTAACAACCTTTTCTAGCTTCAAATATTCATTGATCCATTTCATTTGTCCTACTGTGTGGATCTTAAACTGAAAAATACAGTCGACAGCTAAGTTTCAAAAGTTGAAATTCTAACATCACAGTGATCTGAAGAAATGGAAGAGTTTTAGTATCTTCATTCCGTTGTGATTTTGTAGTTTGACACTGGTAAAAGGGACTTATATTATTGAATCATTGTGGGTGATGTACTTGAGGAGGGTGAAGAATGCAAGTACCTGAATTTTACACTACTTTTCCCTGATTATTTTAGTCTCTGAAATCATTTGAAAATTCATCCACATTCTCTGAAATCTCGAAAAAAGTTGAGAGTGAACTTCTGATTTCTTATTCTGATATGGTTAAATATATTTCTCTTGTTTTGTTTTCAAGAAAGGTGGTTTTTGCCTAATCCTGCAAGTTATTTAAGCAGGTTTAGAAATTCTTTTTTGTATGAGTGGAGTTACATGTCAATTGAGGTCTCTGTTTTACTTTTTAGCATTTTCACTTTTGGCTACATGTTGTTTGCTTGGTTGTTTTTTTAAAAGTAACCTCCTCTAGCATTGTTTAAAAAAATCAACTTCTATTTGAAAATACCTTTGTAAGAAATTATTGTAAAGTACCATATTCATTAGTGTTTGATAGGCATGAGATACACAGTTTAACTATACCCTTTTGTTTGTCTTAGAACTTCTTTAGGCACAGTATTATGGATGCCAGAATTATTTTATGTGTTTGACAGACAAGTGGGGAAATTAATGAAAAATAAATATTTTGAAGGATATTAGGTATTGAAAGATGAAACTTCTAAGAGTTCCTGAGCCTCAGGTCACTGAAAGCAAGGAAGAGCATTGGTAGATGCTTTCTCTCGTGCTTTTCCTTAGGTGTTATGTTTCAGTCTGTTGTGGTCTATTCCTGTTCTAGATGGATCTTTAATCTGGTCTTTTATGGCTGTTCTTGGATTATTTATATATTAAATTAGAATGTTAATTTTTTCATCGAATCACAGAATCCCTTGGGTTGGAGGGGCCGCAGGAGGTCGCTGGTCCAACCTCCTGCCCAAAGCAGGACCTTTCCAGTACAGCTCTTCCCCAGCCTGTGTTGTTCCAATACCATTCCCATGTTTCCAACATGTGCATCTGTGAGTCTTTGTACTAAAGGCATATGTGAAAACCTTCTGAAACATAAAAGTGGTGTAAACCATGCCAATGTTTTCAGGTTTTGTCAACAAGCTCCACAGAAGATCTCAAAGGCAGCTGAAGAATTTTGGAATAATGTTCTTGTCTGTAGGAATTAAACAACAATTTGCATAAATCACTATTAGAGAAGTTTCACATTTATATTTTAGTCACAGAATTACAGAAATCACATTCCTCAGAGTGGTGTTGTTATGGCAGCTGCATCAATATTGACGTGTTTTCTAACACTTTAATGTCTGAAGGGATATTTAGTGCCTCTTGCTACTCCTGTGATAAACACTGTTGCCAAGCTAAAGTTTATTAAATGGTGATGTGTTTTGTTTACTAATGTATTGAAATCACTGTGCCAGTTATTGATCAATAGAGAAGATTATGTTGGTATTATTGAGAAATATGCTGGCTCTTCCTCCCAGCTGTAGGAAAAGTGGGTGGTATAGAAACTAGGGCAGAGGGGCAGAAAGGGAAGAGTAGCTTTTTTTGTTACACGTCTTGGTAGATGTTCTAAAAATCCAGATCTGTTTAGTTACCCAGTAGGGAAGTGAGACTTTAAGAAAAATAATTCATGTCCTATATTCTTCTGAAACAAAGTTTCCTTGTGTCTTGGAACATTTTGGTAGCTTTGTAAGCTTGCACAGGTATTTAATTTTATTTATTTTTAGTTTTCTACATTTTTGAATAGGCAAATGCTGTAATCAGAAATGCACTGAACATAGTATTGAAAATATCCTCTTCCCACATTGACTGATTTTAAGTTGAGTGTTTTGAGCATGAAATGTGGGAATCTTGCGTGTTTTGGGCCTTCACAGAAACATGATCTGATTTCTTGTGGTCATTTTCCTTTCTGATCAGTAATGTGGACTAAATCATTCAAAGTATATTCAGCTTTTTAAAGTATTGTTCTATAGCCTTTTTTTAAGACAGGAATAATTATATGGGACTGTACAATAAATGTAAAGGCTTTTACAGAGTTAAATAACTTTTAAAAAATGTTGGCCGGTGCCACTTGACATTTGCCACAGCCACATTTTACAAACTTTGCATTTCTGCAGGTGCTTCATATTGTCCCAAGTGAGCAGAGCTCAGTTTCTCTATATCCTCTACCCTGTCATATTCCACATGAGTGTCTACACAGTGTTCCCACACACCACACACGAGGGACACACCAGGTTATTGCTCATTCTTCCCCAATGCTGTCCAGTACTGCAGGACTCTGCTTCAAAGCTGAGCATAAATTATCATCCCACCCTCATGGTTACAGAGTTCATCCAACTCACTGCAAATAAACCTCGGTAGGAGGCTGAAAGTGCTGGACACCATTCCACAACAGTTCCTTCAGCTGGTGCTGAGATGTTTTGAAGGACGGGGCTGGCATGGGGAATTGCTGGGTGGAAGCTGTAGTAGCAGCCAAGAACAAGTGTAGAGATGTGGAGAAGGAAACAGAGAAGCAGGTGGTAGTTTGAGGGGAAGACTGAGGAGAAGGACTGAAAAGGAAGCTTTTTTATAAGTGTGTGTCATTCAGGAGAAGCTGAAGGAGAGCTTTAGCAAACAAACCACAGTGTCTTTACCCACAGAGCAATAATAAGCTGCTCTGACCCTTCCTGTACTCCACCACAGACCTCTGTGGCTTCATGCGTGATCTCAGTAACTGATAGGCTTACCAACATTGTTTTCTACATAACCTGTCTCTCATCTGTCTTTGGTCCTGCTGTTAGCTCCTGACCCTCAAAAGTAAGAAATTAAAAGGCTTTTTTTCCCAGAACTTGAGACATCTGAAGAATTTGCTTGGTTGCTTAGTAACTTACCTCTTTTCCACTAGAGCTGGGAGTCAGAAGTTTGTCTTTTGACTTAATTTTGCTAGTGAACAAGAATCATCTTTGCTTTATGAACATGTCACCCACAGGATTGAGTTTCAGGCAGTCAAGAAATCTGGGTTCATTTGTGCTGCATTTGGGTGATGGTTTTGAGGAAATTAAATTGTGTGATTTGTGTTGGTTGAGTTCTTTTTATTTTCCAAATTTATCACAAACTTGTTAAGCTCATCAAATCCAAGTTACATCCCAGCCACTTAAGTGTGCTTAATGAGAAATGTGACATGCATTCCATTAAAGCTTGCAGTGGGAGAAGAACAGCAATCTTAACTGCAAGATTCTAAGTTCTATTTTATTGGTGGGACCTAAAGTTTTATAACTGTCGCTGGAGGTGGGGGGTGGGTGTCGTGTCAACCTTGTTATCTCACTACATGTCTGCCCTGTCATGATAATTCTTTTGTCACACAATATAAAAAGATTTATAGTTAGAGAACTCACTTTTAGTTGTAAATAAAGGCAAAGATGTAGTTTTGCCAGCATATGAACTATAACGAAAAAAAAGCCAACCCACCAACAAAAACAAACCAAAACAAACTGAGAAAACCCCACAAATCTAACCCATGTCTTTATAGTTTTATTTCCATCTTTGGAGACAGTATGGAGAGAATGGCTGCTTTCATATCATAGAAACTGCTTGGTAATTTTCAGTCTGTTCCCAGCATTACTTTTTATTCTTCAGAAAGGCAAAGCAAAGGACAATAATAAGGGGAAAGACAGTATTTTCTTACTAAGGCAAAGCACCATATATAAGACATCTTCCCCTCCAAGCTGTTTTTAAACTGCTCTAAGACTTATTTCTGAACTGGTACTTCCAATGGCCTGTAAAATAATTACCATATTTTGTTTCTCCTTAACATTTTAAGGTAGAGAGACTATTTTCAACACTTCCCTTTTCTCATATAAGAAAATGCCTAAACAATATCTTGGTATATGAAATTACGAGAATCTTAACAAGAAAAATAATAATATTTTGGCCTCTGGTGACCTTAAGTAAGTAACAGGTGCATATGAAAGTTACAGATGCTGGAAATGTCCATTGCTGATTTCCTTTCCATTTTGCAGGTATTACTATGACGGAGACATGATCTGCAAAGTGCAAGGCAAGAGGTTTGTGTACAAATTTGTTTGCGACCTGAAGACTCTGATTGGGTACAGCGCAGCGGAGCTGAACCGCTTGGTCACGGAGTGCGAGCAGAAGAAACTGGCCAAGATGCAGCTCCATGGCATTGCACAGCCAGTTACAGCAGTGGCGCTGGCCACAGCATCCCTGCAAGCAGAGAAAGATAATTAAGCACTGGGACCTGTAAGTGGGAACCTGAGGCCTTTCCTCTATAACCAGAACAGTTGGTGCTCTTACCTTTATGAGAATTGGAAACTTCTTTTGTTTCTTGACCGTACAATATAGAGCATGATTTTCTATAAAGAACTGAGACTCGCATAAATTTGGATCTTTTAACGGCATACATTTTAATGTAAGTTAAGGAATCGCCCCAAATTCTGCAGCTAGTGAGCGGTGGAACCACTCAGTGCTGTGACCACGGCTGTGCAAAGTAATTTCTGCAACACTTTTAACAAAAATTAAGTCCCTGTAGTCCCCAGGCTGATCAGTTGTGTGAATGCAGCCTTTTCCAGTCTTTTGTTCTCTGCTGAACTACCAAATGGCATTTGATGCTTTCAAAGTTTAAAATATGTTCATTGTTCTCAGTTAATCAAGCAGAGCTGAAAGACATGTTAAATGTTACAAAGCATCAAGTTCTTAAAATAGCTTCTGTGTTTATAAGCAAAGGAAACTAAGACTAGGCTTAACTGGAGATCAGTGCTGAAGAAGGAGATCCAGGTTTAGATATGGCTTAGGTGAGAAGCCAATTATGAGTATTCCATTGTAATATATAGATAATATGCATATATGAGGGCAAATACCCATTTTGAAATACGTACTTGACATTAGCCATTTCACAGAAAGCAAAGATGAACTTCTTCCCCCACTGCCATCCCCCATCAAGTGATTCAAAAACTTGAAAAAAACAGCCCTCACCCAAAGAGTAGCTTGTTTTGGTGGGGAGTATTAATGCCGTGTTCTGCAAGGTGCTTATACCTGCATGGTAGTCAACCTTAGTAACCGAAGACTTAAGTTAATCACAGTCAGTAGTCCCTGGTTAGGAACAAAAAGCAAATTGAAAATAGTTTTCCAGAGAACTGAAGTTTAATTTCCCAATCATTGTACAGTCTAATGTATATTAAATACAAAGAGGTATTTTTTATTTAAAATTAGTTTCTCTTTGAACTTCAAGTGATATTTTTGAAGCTTTTTAAGCTAAGTGCATGCTCCAGAGCTGGGTGCAATCTGAAGTCTGGATGATGAGTTAGAAGTAGTGGGGATGTATCCTGAATTCTGAGCTACTTACAGTGCTTCTTGCAAACTTACACGTGCAGTAAAAAGTAGGCTGCAGCTTTTGAGCTTCTGTACTGGTGCTTGTTAGACTGCTTCTTTTGATGTCTGAGAGTGGTGCAATTTGGGAGTTGCTTTTGCCCCTTCAACTTAATAAACAATATTATGTCACCATCTATATTTACCAACTTTTTATAAATTAAACCCCCTCTGGTAACACTTAAAAATTACAAGGGAAGATATTTCCTTTAATTCTGCAAGAGATCGAGCTACTCTTAAACCTTAAATCCGAAGTCCTTGAGCAGTGAAGCTCTGAACATAAAGTGTGTTTGTGCTGAGCAGTGAGAGCACTGGGCTGCTGCTTTTGAGCTGAGCGGGAATGGTCACACTTGCCGGCAGAAGGCAGAGAATACAAACACTTGTGTGTATCCTAAAGATGGTTGAGGACAAGGCTTTTTGTAGGTGGCTGCTCATCCACAGGTAGTTTTTGGTTGACTAGAAATCTTGCATATAGTTCTAATATGTTCTTTCATCATTGACATGATTATAAAATCAAAGGTATTTTGCTGGATTCTTTCGGTAACTCTTACTGTTGTTTTCATCTTCGAGGTTTTACAGCACTTGATCTGCTGAGCATGCTAGTGTCATTTTGCTTTTTAAAAAATTGTAAGCCCTGAGTAAAAAATGTAAATGTATCTGTCATGAAAGGTCAACATCACTTCTTTTCTTGCTGTTAGAGTTGATGTCGCTGGTTGGCAACTGTTGGAGGTGGCTTGTGCAGGAGATGCAGGTTTGCTTACCAAGAATTATGTGAAGATGGTATTTGACGGCAGCAGCTCTGCATCTAACACTCCATGACTAAATGCAAGTCCACTACAAGTCACTGGTTATAGTTAGCAGAGTTCTGGAGAGGCCTTTTTAGTTAAAATACAGTATAAAAGAAAAGAAGCTTAAAATACCAGCTTTCTCAATCAAACCGGACTGTGAGAGTATAAACACACAGCAATATTGAAAACTAGTATCAATAGTTCATTCCCCTGCCTGTTCTTGTTACATGATAAACCCCTTGGGGGAACTTCTGCTCCCACCTTTTGTTTGTAAATAATCCTGTTGTTACTTTGCAGCCTTTCAGTAGGAGTAATGGTCCTTGGGGTTCTTTGTTGTTGCTCCATCTGCTTTTCCACCGTGTTCTAATTAGTAAAGAAAGAATCTTTCAAGCGGTATGAAATTATTATCACACTCTCTGTAGTTGAGGGAGAAATCTGTGACTAACTTGATGTCTTCAGTAAAACAAAAGATGTAGAATATATTGTCAAAGGATTTTCTGTTGCTGCCAGAAGGAAAACATAGAAAGACTATTTTGAGTTTTTGTAAAACAGAAGGGTTTTTGCATACTTTTTACTCTTTAAATAAAGACACTTATACTCTGCTAATAATTATGTATTTCTTTTGTGTTTTGCTTTTTTGTTGGTAATTTTACATGAAACAATTATTTTCTATTTTTACTCTGATAAAGTATTTGTGCATAAAATGTCAATATAGTAAAATAAAAATGTTATACAGCTAATTTGCCTTCTTAATTTTTCAGACATTTTTAATGTCTTTCAGGGGCAAGCAGTTCAAAGATGAATACCTGCCCTTTTTTCTCTTTTAAAGTCAGAAGCTCAGTACAGAAAGAAGGCAAACTCAGCTTATATTCTGAAGATCCATCTTCTTTGACTCAATATTTGGCTATGTGTTTCTACTTTTAAACTGTAACTAGCTTTCTGTAACATCTTAATTGTATATCTCAAAATGGTGCTTTGGTTAAACAAATGATGAAAACTCAATTGTAGGACAAAACGGATCCCTGTGAAATCATTCCGTTTATGCTTTTAGCAGTGTTTAAATCAGAAAGGTTCATGTTGATCTGTAAACTTAGGACTTTTTCACTCCTGCAGATGGCCCCATTTACTTCATGTGGCCCTGCTAACAAAACTGTTAGTACTGTCCATATTGAAAACAAGGTAAAATTCTAATTATACTGCCCTTACTTTGCGTCTACTGAGACATGATTTAAAAATATTCTTGTTATACCTCTGAACTCCTCCATCTGGACTGCCAAATTCAAGACTGAAATATTTTGTCGTATTTAAACCTACCTCATCACTTAATTTCAAAATGTTTATATTTAGCTTAGCACCAACAACATGTAATGGACTGAAAATACTGGTTTTCAGACTTTTCAGTAACTTGTTGGACTTGATGATCTTAGAAGTCTTTTCCAACCTAAATGAATCTGTGATTTTAAAGTTCACTTACAAGTGTTCTGGTGTTGTATTAATGGAGGACCTTTTATTTGGGTTTATAGCTGTTAGTATATTTATCCAGTGTGAGTTTCTTTTGGGATTCCTATCATACAGAAGTTGTTATTGAAACAATGTAGGGAATTACAATTAACAGCTTGCAATTTCTTTCTTAATCAAGATAAGCTGACATGGGACTCTACTGCCTGCTCAAGAAACTGTGTTACAAGGTCCATTAACACAGGTTTGTGGGGACTATTTTTACTGACTGGACCGGGGTGTCTTGTTCTTCAAGATCATAGTCATACATATTCTTAAAGGTTGTGCATTTAAGCTATATCAGGGCTGCTAAAATATATTTGGGTTGATAGTGTATAATTTTTTTTCTTTTGGAAAAGTATTCTTAATATGAATGATGCTAAACAATTAATTAAAGGAATTAATGGTTGACTGGTTTTGAGGGTTGTAATGTGAAACCCCATATATTAGATATATTATGACTCCATTATATTTTGCATCATTATTTCAGAATTGGAGCCCACAGAATCTAATCAGGCACCGAACTGAAATTTTACTGTCTTGTAATTTTAGAGTATTAACATCTTACCCATTAATAACTTGAAACTGAGGTTAAAAATGCTGAGGAGGGAGAAACAAATATTGAGGGTCTGCTTTTAATTAAAATTGTCTTTTACTTGTGAAACTGGGCTTCTGAAAACCAAAACGAAATGGTTCTAGTGGCAGTTGTATCAGAAGATGGGTCTGAAAGCCCCAGGACAGGTCTCATTTACTTTGAAAAGACAGAAGAATCAGTAGTTGTGTTTGTGGTTTGTGGCACACCATGTCCATGTAACTTCTTTTTGTAGGTGGTGTCGCTGAAAGCAGCTGTGATGAGAAAGAATCTAAAGAAGTAATTGATCATAGTTTTAAGCAACTTACTTGTGCAGCTGCTTAATAAAAGTGAAGGCAGTTTGGAAGAGAACTATCAGAAACAGCTGGAATCTTCATGTAGATAGCTGTTACCAGAAAAAGCTAACACTCCCTGCAGAGCATTAGTTTTTCATAGTCCAGCAGTTTTTGGCTTATAAAACAACTACTGGACATCAGAGAGTAATAAAGATCCAGTTTATAGTAATTTTCATGTTACAAGAGTAGTAATAGTTGTTCAGAAAGAAAGAGTAGATAGAAAATGCTTGTTTAGTTTAGCACAACTTTGGGGAGTGTGAAACCTTGTGGAAATGTGTAATTTTGTCTATTGAATTGCTTCAAGTATTTGTTACTAATGATCTAAATGAGCTGTTAGTAAAAAACCCACACTGTCCATCCATAAGAGATCTGAAATCTTAAGACACTTCTTTTTTCTTACCTCTGCAACCTACCTTTTAACCTAAATATACGAAATTAGCATTGGGAGCTGTATTTCGAGTCCTATGGGACCTACCTCTCAGAATTCACTCATCAAGGTAGAATACCCCCATCTTGGTAGACGAAAGGCAGATTATATAAATTATATATGAGTCTAATAAATTATTGATTATAATGGAAGCAAACATGGATGGCCGTAAAACCCTGTTTCTTAGAAGATTTATTGTTTATTTGAAATTCCTCCCAGTTAGGGAAAGCTAATTAAGGATGAAATAATGTGAGTTAGCTGCTTTCCCCTTCATCCTGGTAAGCTTTGGTTTTTCAATATTCTCATTTTCAAGGACTCTGCAGGAGCTGCTTCATAGGAACTGGTTTGCATAAACCTTCAGCTGCAGAAGGCAATGAGAAACCAGCATGTTTTATACAAATCTCATCAGGGTGAAAGCTGGTAACTGTGCATGGAAAAAATGAGTCTGGAAGAGTGAGAATGCAAGAGCTGAGATTTAATGAGATTAACTAGACATTAATTAGACACCTGCAAGTTGCAGTTCTTTAAACTTCAGGGTTGGGATAGAAAAGATATTAATTTTTTTTCCTACATAAAAACAATGTTTTATTCCAGAAGCTCAAAGCTGTATTATTCCCACATCCTATGGCATACCATCCTCTTGGGCTTCACAGGAAGTGTCCTGTGTGGGAATCCATAAATCCCACTTTGATGTCCCCAGTGAGATCAGTGAGGGGAGTTCAGGGACAATCAGGATGCAAAACTCACTGTGAAACTTGAGTTGTTCCTGGTCCTTGTGCCATGAAAAGAGCTGAGGGTGGCAGAACCGATGGAAAGCAGTTTGGCTGACAACTGTAAATTAATAAGATGACCTGAACTGTACCCACAAAGGAGCTAGAAACTGTAACAAGAGTTTGAACTTGTCTTCAGGCATAATTCACCAGGCCTAAAGTGAGCTTTGTACAAATGGGAGGAATCACCTGGGGGATAGTTACAGAGTAGAGGAGTTTTTATGGAGAAATTTGTGTCATTCTTGCTCAGCCAATGGATCAGTTACATCTAAAGAGTTATGAGCACTAAACACAAGTTCTGTGACACTTAAGAGCTAGGCCTGTGCAGCCATGCCCAAATCAGTGTGCCCAGCTAGGAAAATAAAGCATAATTCTGCCTTTTGCAATGAACAGCATGATGTTGTAGACTGGCCACTTGCTGAACGTTGCTCAGCTGGAGAAGCAGGAAAAAGCCAGGAGCTGTTATTCCTGGGCCTGCATGTGTCAGGATGGAAAAACCTCAATCATTTTGGAAAACAGGTTTCAACAATTAGTTTAATTGTTACTCGAGTATTATTTTATGAAAAGGAGGGTAGTTCTTCAAGGAGAGGCAGTAAGCAGCCAGAGCACAGTACCATACCCATAGCTGGTTTAGGATACTAAACTGGCATTAAACTGTTTTTTGGAAAAAAAAAACCTGGAAATAGCAATGTGAATTTATTTTATAAAAACCAGACAGGTGGCAAGAGTTTTGCCTCAGACCAGAAGGCAAACTAGACCATATCGGTATGTACAAAGAGGATAGACAACCTTTGCCTGGATGTTCTGCCAAGGAAATCAAGGGGCATTGTCCAAGACTGGTTTGTGTTGAGGGTCTGAACGTCTCCTGACAGAAAAACGCTGTTGCAAGTTTATAAAAATACACGAATATATTATATGTATATGTATTATATTTTATATATATATATATACAGGGGAAGGGGTATCCCCCCCAAGTTCGCTCGGTCAGATAGTATTGTGTGCTTTGGACTTCACCCTGCAGTAGAGAAAGCTCAGATGGGTGAGTGCTTTAATTTTTTGTTTATTCTAAAGACAGACTTGGCTGAAGAGAGCAAATGGAGAGAAGAAATAAAACCTTCTTCCTTAGAGGTGCAAAGCTGCTCAGAAATGTCACCTGTCAGGCTGGAGGAGTTATTAAATAGACCGCATATAAATGCAGGTATAGCACTGATGTTGGCTGAAGGTGCAGGCAAGCCAGGGGGGATGGAAATTGCCATCACGGAGAAACAAAAATGCAGGGGAGCAAAGAATCTCCTGACTCAGCCAAAGCAGCTCTGAGAAAAGCTCAGTGAGAGCTGGAGCAGCCTGGTGTGCCAAGGGACTGTCTCCTCTTGGCTCCCTCTCTCCCAGAGCCTCTATAACTACACCAGATGGTGTCAGGGTAGTTCTTGGTTTTATCCTCACCAGCTGCTGACCAAAGCAACTGGCATTGATTATGCCCTTGGGCTGGGAAGTAAACAGATGAATGCAGTTTTTCCTCTTACAATTTTCAGCAGTGTACGCCTAGAAACATGTCATCTTTCATTATCTGGGTTTCAGTGAAGGGTTCTGAAAAACCTACCCTGATTAAACTTTGGGCATCCTATGCAGAATTGTTTTCAATATCAGCTAACAGATAGGTCTTGTGAGCAGAGATCCTGGGGAACAGCTTCCAACAGGCTATTTTATTACAGTGTTATTCAGTGAAGCATTTTAAATGACCCATTTAAGAATTTTGATCTTAAAGCCTCTGCCTGCTGGGGAATCTTTTTTTTTTTTTTTTTAACTGTATTTGGCCTTGTGATTACAGAGGAGCTCTCACTAGAAATATGTACTGTAATGCTTTACACTTTTCCATTGTTTGAGCTACTGATGACAATTTTATTTCAACCAGGAACAAAATTAAAGTTTGTTCACTACAGAGAAACTCACAAATTTCATACCAGCTCAATCTGACTTTCACAAATAATTTGGGCATTACTGGAGCTATTTACTCCAGTAAGGACTTTGTTCCTTTCCTTTACTTATATCACCTTTGAAAGTCTTCAATGAAGTGGAAGTCCTGCAGGCAAAAGTACTCCCTTTTCCTGACAGTGGTCCAAGGGAGTGTGCTAGCTCAGCACCTGCCTTTTTGCCAAAGGGCATTGGTGCCAAAATAAGTCCAGGAGTCACTTTCTCCTGGGAAGCTTGACTTTTTCCCTTCTTCCAAAAGACATGCTGTGGGCAGATTGGTTTTCAGAGGATATTTTCATCAGCTTGTATCTAGAAAATGCATTTTTCCCTATGACCTTCAGGGCAATCAGCATTCTGTATGGAAAAGAGGCAACTTCCCTTTGCAAGGCCTAACTTAGACAATGAGAAAATGCCTGTCACTTGCAAATCTTCAATCATTAAACAAAATCTTAATTGAAACCCTGGTTGTGGTGGTTCAGCACACCAATAACAGGTATAAAAGAAGCAAACATCAGAGATATTGCTGAGTAAGGTCTCATACAGCTTCTTTTCCCAAAAGCTGAGCTCAGCTGTAGCTATGGAGATTTTTGGCTAAAAAAAATTTAATAAATAGTCTCCTACCCCAAGGACAAGGAACCTTTTTTCAATGCTGATCTGAGTCTCTGAGAATTTCTTTACCTGTCGTCTCTTTGAGAAGGATTTCTCCACCCACACCTATCACACATTCAGAAATATACTGTGCATTCTTTCTTGTCAAAGAAGAAATCCTGATATATTTCCTGCTCATCTGTGTATTCCAGAATTGTCCATGGTACTCTACAGCAATTCTTGATACCTTTTGGAAAGAAATACAGTTGTGGTTTATCCCTTGATCATATGAAACACATTAGGTTCTTGCACAGTAATACACATTGGCAGATGGAAACAACAATTATTATAAACGTGCTAATTCACTTAGGGTTGTGTTGCATCTGCTTTGCTTTCTAATGAGGAGCCTGTAGTCTTAATAGTAAATTAAAATACGATTACTATCACTAGAAGGACCAGGAAAAAACATTCCCAGCAGTCAGCCCTTCAGTATGACAGTTGTCACCTCCAGCCCCCCCAAGAGCTGATGCTGAAGCTTCCTTCCTGTATGACTGAAAGAGAAAACTCCACTGTGCCGAGCTCTGTCCCTCAGCTGCACTGCTGTGCTCCACTTTGCTCGTGCTCATTTCATCTATAAACAATTTACAGTGACAATAAATAATTAAAATACTACTTCATTGGGTATTAATCTGTGTTATGCTCTTGAAGAGGGAGGTTCTTGCTTTCAGATTGTGGAAAGTTATAATTTACTTTGGATTTTTGGATTTCATAAGAACTGCGGTGATTTTCCATGCACCGTAGGGGGGAGCTTCCTTCTGGGTGGAAAGAAACATCTTTAAAAGAAGTCCTGCTCCACTACCAGCATTTCCCAGCTGATGTCACTATGACAATAGATTCAAGCACACCAGAGATCACCAGCACTCTATAAAATCCAGTGATGCTCCTGAAGAGAAACAACATATTCCGGGGTGCTGCAGGGAGATGCATTAACGCACGTGGTAGAGCTGAAGGCTGAGCATGAGCACCACTGGGCAGCTGAGCCCCACGGGGAGGGGACAGAACTGGTGTGGGGAGGGGGCTGGTCAAGCACATATCCCAGAAGCCTGACAGTCCAGCCCTTCTGCAAGAAACAGGAGGCCTGGGATTGCCACGGGGATTTGGGAAAGCTTCTTGTTGTCCAGGTCTCAGTAGACCCACCAGGCATTTGCATCCCAAGTATATTATTGCCAGCCAAGAAACACATGAATATAATGCTCCAAAGGGTGTGGAGGAAATTAAGTCTGGAATAGAGGTAATGGTGAATGTGCTGCAAGGCTTTGCATGGAGCTTTGTTGTTTTCCATATGAGAACAAAGCCCGGAAAAATCTAAGATAACATACAAATGCAGAAAGAAGCATAAAAAAACCTGAAAAGGAAGTGAAAAGTATTTATAAGTCAAAAGCAAAGAAGTAATTAAAAATGGGTAGGCTTAGCATGTGAGAGAAGCATAACAGAAGACTGCCAAGTAATGGCAAGTAACAAGGTGTTAAATAAATGGGAAAAAAAACCTCTTCCTAGTCAGTAACTCTTGTCAGAACTCCCTCTTACCTTACCAAAATGAGACCATACCACATGCCAAAATTCTCTGTTGAAGAAAGGCCCTTTGGATTTTCTTTCTTGTGAGAAAGACATGCATTGGTTAACTGCTTTACTGGGTGCCTACAAAGTGACAAGGAGCTGGGGACCGCAGTGACAAAGCACTCTCAGGACACTCAGTCTGAATTTGCAGTGAGTCTGGCACAACTGTGCTGAGAAGTATCAACCACTCATTAGTTTTTCCTGGATTTTTTTAATGCCACTTGACACTGTTTTGTCCCAAAGCCCAGCACAGAGCTTCCATTTGTTGCTGCTGTGCCTTCACCCTTCCAAAGCTGCCTGGTTGGGTTGCACCTTTCTGGGTGGATGAGCATTTTGCCTCCTCCTTTCCACCGCCTTCAGCTGCTGGCTGTGAGCACTGAGCATTTGCCTTCCTTGCTGTAGGCAAGATGTGTCTCCTGGGGCAGCAGGTAGTGAATTCAATTAATCAGCTGAAAATGGTTATTTTCAGCCCAGGGTTTTTCCAAGTATATGAAAATTACTCCTGTCCTTCCCAAACAAGCACTTTGGTTGTCTGCTGTGATACGCTCTGGAAATGGCTTGTCATGGTTTCTGAGCTTTGAGCTGAATTAGAGTAAGATGGTCATCTGAAGTAAGACTAAAATCATTACTCTTGTCTCTTCCCTTGGGCAGAAGTGTCAGGCTGTGCATTTGCAGCAGCAAAGCCTCAGCAGACAGGGCTGCTCTCCCTGGCTTCCCACGTGGTACAGTGGTGCATCAACAGCACCCATGACACTGATCTGTTCTCTGGCATTTTCAGTGGTGTGATTGAAGCTCTCCCACTGAATTAATGCAGGGGGGAAGCTTTGAAGCTATAGGGTCTGTGTGCCTCCTGTCCTCCTGTGTCACAGGAGCTCCCATGTATTTGCTGGAGAAGCACTCAGGATTCCCTGTTGCTGCAGCTTTTTCTCTACTAACCTTGGGTTGTTCTCTCAGTCTCCTGCTGGTAAAATCCTGGGTGTATGTGCCTGACAAGATGGATGGAGAGTATATGTTCTCTTAAGTGCATATACAAATTACAGGGAATTTAATAGAAGATTGCAGTATCAATAATTGGAATGAAAAAATTGGAACATCATCTTTAAAATTCCTACTCACTTGTGCATAATTCCAGCTTCCTAATGAGCTGTGTCTAAATATTTATGATCTTTTTACCTCTTCAAAAGCAGGGCCATTTTTATTAAAAAAACATTCCTGCTACGTTATGGCACAACTTGATGTTTTAGCAAATGGGGGGCACCCCTTGGGCTGCAGGTCCCACAGCAGCAGCTCCACAGCTGCAGCTTCTCCTGAGTGAGGCCAGACCCCTGCCAAAGGCACAGCCCTGCCACCTCCAGCAGCTCTGTTCTGGGGAGGATGAGAAGGAACCACTCCATGCTTTGCCCCTCTGCCTGCCTTCATCTGCAGAGCTGAGCAGGAGCACGAGCACCTCCAGGTTTCGCAGGTGCTGTCCCCACACCTTGTGTGTCCCCGTCACCAGGTGCCACCCCAGCCAGCAGCGCTGACTCCAATGGTGCTGCCAGTTCTCACCACCCGGGTTTTGTGATCACCTGGGAAGAGAAATGATGTGTCCTGGCTGCTGGGCTGTGCACTCGTGAGGCAGCAGGATCCAGCCTGGAGTCCCAGCAGGAAAACGCTGCCAGAGGACAATCAGAACTAGCAGCAGTGCATGGCAGAAGTTTTGTGAAATATTAGTGTGTTAAAATTGCTGTATTTCACCGGAAGGTTAGCCATGGCAATAAACTCATCTGACTTCAAAATGGAAAGTTTTGATTTTGGGGCAGATATAATAAAAAAATAAAGATTTCCATGTAGGAAAACATGCTTAGCAATTATATATGACATAATATTTGATTACATTTATCTAATATTTGCGTAGAATAGATAAATTGTTTAAAACAATCTTCACAGTATGTTTTGATAGGTTTATTTTCAAGATCAGTTCAGTGTTGTTTCCCCATGAACTGCTGTACCAAATCAGTAGAGAAGATTGCATGGGGACAGAAACATGCAAAACATGTGGCAAACCCTTCTCACTTGGGTTTGCAACTGGCAGCAATGTCTGTGGGATCGGTGCCTGAGAGGTGGCTCAGGGTTGAGGCCTTGAGGCACTCACAGCTCTTAGCCCTGATCCCTAAAACTTTTCTTTCTCAGTTTACAGAAAGTGTGATTTATAAAGAGAAACGAAGAATCGGCCAAACACCCCAGTGTGTCATTAGTATGTCACCACTGCCCACATCTCTGGAATGCCAGCAACTGTGCTAAATTACACTTGAACTCCAATAACTGGACCAGTGGGGTGACAACTGGAGAAAAGCCTGCTCACCTCCAGTTTTATGAAAAATAGTAGGTGGCTCATCCCATGTATTGGCGCCAAGTCCTACTCACACTGCTTTGGAGGGTGCCATGCTGTCACACGCACAGCAGTTGGAAGGAAAAAACATCCTTATCTCCTCAGATGTTTTCCCTTTTTTTTCCCTCCTCCATTTTAAACCCGGGCTAATTTTTATGGTTATGAAATGTCACTGTGATGATGCTGGAGCCTACAATTCAGTGGGCAGTGGCAGCCACTTCCTGCATTCAGAGTCAGAGCAGGAGGCTGAATTAGTAGGTGCCTAGAGAGAAGTTAAAATGGGATAGCTGTTTCAGAGATTGATTCACTGAAGTACCTCAGTAAGCAGCAGAGACACAGGAGTCTCAGATTTTGTAACCATTATTGCTTAATGAGACAGAAAGTCCCCCCCTTCCTTCAGGCACTATATTAGAGATCAATTCTGTTAAAACAATGGTATTTTTCATTTTCAGAGGCTTCCTACCAGCGTCTGCAATCACACCATACCTCAAGACAGCACATCATGGGTTTTCAAGGATCCCATCTCTCAAGACAAGCAAACTCAAACAGATGACTTGTGTGCATTACTTACGCTGCTGCTTCCCACTCGGCTCGCGTCAGAGACCTGCTCCTGGCTCCAGTGTCAAACAGCACCAACAGACTGAGTCCATGGCACAGAAAAACTGATACTCAGACAAGTTCCCACCACATCTGTAGGCTTGAGCTGCTGGTGTCAAGGTGAAGTTTATTCCCCTTTGACTCCGACTGGGCAGAGGCAGCCACTAAGGCAGTGGAGTGGTGCAGAACACCAGTCTGCTGCTGCTTAAGAATTAGTGCCCTACAGTAGTAATTATAGCTACCTATTCGGTGAAGTAAATTATTTTGATTAAGGTCTTTTAGGCTAATAATGATCATTATCATGTTCAATTAAAATTATTTATTTTATTTATATAAATATATTTGGGTTGCCATCCTTAGTCCTGTGGAACAAGGCTGTATAAAGGTTCCAGTGCACCCATGTAATCCTTTTGAACAAGTCCGGGACTAGAATTGGATCCAGCTGCAACCAGGCTCCTCGCTGAGGACTTCAGCAAGCAAGGGGGTACCTTGTGACTCAACAGGAGGGTCTCCCTGATAAACTTTGTCTGGAGCTCCCATTCTGCCCACAAAAATCACTACTCAACCCTAAAAGCGAAGGCAATATCCAGGTAAGGTTATCCCCTTTTCCTACAAGTCTATTATTTCTGACAAGTTTGATGCATTGATGAAAGTCAGCAAATCCCTGAAACCTTCTGAGCCTTCACCTGCATATGCTAAAAAGGGAAACCCAAATATTTTGTCTTAGCAACCTATTGCCGTATGGCTGAGTAGAGGCTGCTCAGCAAAATCTTTGCTCTTGACACCTCCTTAGGACATTTGGATAGCCTGATCTCTTCATCTTTTGTCTTGAGAGTAAAAAGAAGCTAAAGGCATAATGAAATATTCTCCTAGACACAAAATCTGCCCATGTAATAATAATTATTATGCTGTGATACCTGCTTTGAAATTTATTTATATTAGTGAAAAGAAAGATACAAATTATTTAGATATAAAAGATTTGTATTACAATGAGCATTGACTGAATAATGCTTTAAAAACTGTAAATCACATGAAAACAGGACAATAAATACAGGTTACCACAGAAATGACTCCTAACATAATTTCCTTCATCTCATATAGGAGAGCCCTGCCATGGTCTCAGGCAGCAGCCTGGAAATGTGTGGCCAGGGAACATTTCTGCAGACTGCAAACAGAGCAGGTTTTCAGGCAGTGCCAAGGCTGATGGATGAAGTGAGCTCAGCCTAAGAACGGACTCTGCATCTGGGAAATGCGGATGCCCTTGGGCTGCTCCTGTGACTGGGAGCTCTGTGAAAGCTGTGTCCTGCCATAAGGAATTGTTCACACATATCTCAAGCCCCACTGGAAGGCATGTGGACATATGGAAATGTCAGGAGTGTTTTTCCATATCTACCTTTCATTACAAGCGTCAAAGAGAGAAAATCAGTAGTTTTGTAAATAAAGGGATGCCATCAGAAATTTCTCGACCAAAGTGATGCACAGCTGACAGAGCTTGCCTGGCTATTCCTTTTCTCTTTTCTCCTCACTCTGATGTGAAACTGGGCAGCTACATGAGTCACCTTGTTGGTACACAAACGACCATTGGCTTGAACTCTGAATTACTATTTAATGCCCTCCTGGCATTTGACCAAAGGCATTAACAAGTTGCTAGTGAAAATAACAGCCTCGAGTGGGTGTTTGTTTAGTAAAATTGCAATACAGTTTGTTACAACTGCTCTTTTCTGGTCAGGAAAGCCCCACTCCATATCAGAAAATCAGCATTTTGATGCATCAGATAAAGGACCACTGTGCATTTCTAGACCTTACTGTGAAAAACGAATTGTTAAAATTTTAAAAGTTTCATAAAGGACAATAGGGGACAAAGGCAATAAGGCAATAGTAACAGCACTGGGTGCTTAGCCTTAGCCAGAGGCACACTCGTTACTGATGGTGACATTCTTTACATACCCTTCCTATTGCATCAGTCAAATACATATTCATAAACAATTATACATATTCAAACATTTCCCCAAACTAGTTTGCATGTTCTAGGAGCTTTTTAACATGGCCCCTCCTCTGATCTGTCTTTTTAGAGCGTGCGCAGTCCTCTTGGCTGTGGTCTTGAGGGTCGTGTATCACCCCCACCACGGCCCCCTGCTCCGTGGTTTCTGCAGGTGACAGTTTCTGAGAGATGAAATGTCAGTGGCAGGGGTCCTCGTCATGCCTGTTCCTCAAATATTATCCAACCAAGTAGACGGTTTAGTTATTTCAGTTATTGTAAGTTAACCACAAGTACTCTAAAACAACCATATCAGCTATTTCACAACTATGTCTAAGTTAAGTTAGTTACAAAAATAAAGGCATTAGTTATTATTACACAACTATATCTTTATAACAAAGCTACTTCTGTAAGAATTAGCATTATACACATAGCATCCATTTTAATATTTGCGAAAAGTCAATACTATAATATGTGTTTATCACATCACCAAAGGGAATTAATGCCTGATGATAACACAACCACTCATCTTCCCATGTTTGTGACCTCCAAAGTCCTCTGCAGTTATTAAGATCCAGTGCAATTTTTTCTCAAGTGTGCCTTTTAAAATCAAGTGGGTATTATGGGCTTTCTGTGAAACTGATGGATTCCACATGCTCGCTTGGCTGTGGAAACATCTGAAGCGCGAAAGGGTCTGCTAAATAAACCTCATTATACATCTATCTGGTATTTATTCAGGCCTGTACCGAGCAAGAGACATTTTATACCTCATTTTTCTGAGTTAGAGGATAAAAGGACAAGGCCAAAAAACACAGAAGAAACTTTTCCATGCTGGTATCAGTGATGGCAGAGCTTTCAGTTATATTTAGGGTTTTGTTAACAGAAGTTTTATTTCCTGAAGTCGTCTTGGGGCGATTTTATGATGACACTCTATTCCCTTATCGCCTGCTCTGTGCCCAGGAATGGTTCCTGTACCTGTGCGTGGCAGCCCTGGGGCTCTCGTGTGGGCCTTGCTCACAGCCTCACTCTGTGCTCAGCTTGTGAGGGGACAGGTGCTACTCTGTTGCTTGGCTGGCTTAGTTTTTTGTCGGCTCAGGAAAGAAGTTTCTTTTTTCCTTTCCCCGGACTGCAGCAGCCATCCTTTTGTGTTTTTCCTTGAGCTGTTCGGCTTGGTTTGGTCTGAGTTCAGACAGCCGACGGAAGGCAGTCAGCCGCGGCCTGTGGGGCCTGCGGGTGCCTATGGCCGCCGCTCGGCCCGGCCCCAGGCCTCGGGAAAAGCTGAACCAACTAAAGAAAGGACCCTGAATCCACCAGCTTCGTCTGCAGGGAGGAGGAGACCAATGTCGGAGGTTCACCAGGTTCCCATCTGTTTTCTCCTGAGCTGCTGTGTAAACTTTCTTTCCTTCCCCGAGACAAAGGCCGAGCACCATTTTGTTCTTCCTTGCCATGGGGTTGGCAGAGTTCTTTTCCTTCCCTGGCATTTTGCGTTTTTTGGTTCAGCTGTGGGTGAAGGTGTGTGTGTGGGGGGGTAAGGTTCTGATGGTTCAATATCAAACAGTTATTCACTTTTTCCCGTGCCGTGTGGGCACTTTGTGTGTCAATAACAGTTGGTTTTTCTCACTTTCAGCCACTAATACTCATTTCATATCGGCAGGAAGGGATTGCTGAAACCCTTTTCTTTAGAGGAAATGCTCATTTCAGAGTGTTTTCTCGCAAACTTGTCTCTAAACCGAGACAGAAGAAAATACATGGATTTGGGTGTCTCGTCTTTCCCAATGACATCTCTTTTTTGTTTTCCACAAATGGAAATACTTTCCCAAGAAAACCTTGATCCGGACTTTTCAGTGGCTTTTGTCACCTCTCTGGAGTGCTCTGAGATAAAGGTAAATATGCAGCCTCTCTTGGAGAGGGAGTGCATGTGCTGTGCTCCATTCAGGGCCCCCCTGCAACTATGGGAAATGCCATGCCAGAGCAGGTAGGTGTTTCCTGCAGCCCATGGAGAGCCCACGCTGGAGCAGGGGGAGACTATATGGGGACAGGAGTGGGAAAGTGAAGCCATTAAGGACTGACTGCAGCCCCCCATTTCCTATTCCACTCCACTGGTTAGGGTGGGAAGAGGGAGGAGGAAAAGGAGTTGGGGATGAAGGACTGAAGTTGATCCTGGGAACAAATGGTGGCAGTGTTCTAATTTTTGTCTTTGTTCCTCACAATACAATTTTATTTTAATCATCAATAGATTATATTACTGCTTGTCCATGACATTAACTAGCAAGTGATCCCATGAGATTTTTCATCTTTTTTTCTCCCCATGCCCTGTTGAGGAAGGGGAGTGAGAGAACGACTGGTTGGACATCTGGTAGCCAGACAAGGTCAACCCACTACATTTCCATTTCCCTTTGGAATTTTTTGTGGAGCTATCAGCTCTTTGGAGAGTCAGCATGGCAGGGAGGAGCACACACAGGCCTTAAGGGATAGGAGGGTCACTGCTCCTCTTCACCCAGCCTGCGAAGTGCCATTCCCTGCCTTAGAGGGCAGCAGCAGCTGCCAGCAGCAGTCTCCCCCCATCTTTGGTTTTTGTTTGTGATCACTGGAAGTATGTTGTGTCTCCTAAGCTCTTGAGTGAAAACTCCCCTCTCGGGTGCTCCCTGCTTGCCCAAAGGTGTATCAGCCCTCTGCAGCTCTGTCCCCACCCCACCCCAAAAGTGAGTCATCCCAATGCTGGGATCAGGGAAAACTATCATACACTGCAGCCCATGCATTTTCCTTGACCTGCTGCCTTTCTCTAGTCAGAGAATTACCTGCTGTTCCTGGGGCAACAGCCTGAGCTTATTGCTACTCAGTTTCCTTTTTGGAAAAAAACAACACATTAAGGGGGTCTATTTGCTTCAGGGTACTGTGGTACAGATGAGAGTAACAGGGTGACAGGTTATGTTGAATTTGCATGGCAGGGTTTTGGTAGCAGCAGGGTGGCTGGGGTGGCTCCTCTGAGAAGGTGCCAGAAGCTTCCCCCAAGTCCAACAGAGCCAATGCCAGCTGGCTCCAGGAGAGACCTGCCACTGGCCAAGGCTGAGCCTGTCACTGACAGTGGCAGCACCTCACAGAATCACTGATTCACAGAATGGTTGACACTGGAAGAAGCCTCTGGAGATCATCCAGTCCAACCTCTCTGGCCAGGCAGGGTCACCTGTGGCACTGTTAGGGATGTATGCTTCTGGACTTCCATCACTCCCACACCTCTGGATTTAAATTTGACCAGCGAAGGGAACACTGACTATGTGCACCCTTAACCTCTCCCTGGTCAGAGTTTATTCCATGTCAGCACTGTGATGTTACTCCTCCGTGTCAGCATCCATTCTGGCTCCAGAATAGAGAGAGGGAAGAGGGCAGCAAAATGACCCCACCAGGGACATTTGCTGTCAGCCCACATGAATAATTACCCCCAGCGCTTCCCAATGCTGGCTGGCTGCACAGTGCTCTGGGGAGAATGGGCTTAACACTGTAATAAAGCTGTTTCTGTGGTGGCCAGCACTGCAAAAGCTCCCAGGGAGTATAAGTGTTCTCTTTGCCTTTCTCACCTTCTGCTTTTTTTGGAAAAAGGGCTTTTTTTTCCTTTCCCTGCCCAAAGGTTGTTTGTAACATGACAAATGCTCCCCTGAATCAGATTAAAGGGCCATCCCTGCCACTCAGTGTGGGAGATAAAGAAAAGCCTTACAGAATAAGGTTTCTCACCTCTGTTAAATCCTGTTCACTTCTGTTCACTCTTGCTCACCAAACAGGTTGTGTGACTGGCGTGGGGAAGCCTTGTGCGTGAGGCGAGATGTGCGACCAGGGCAGTGATTGGATGGAAAGGTGCGTGATCAGCGGCGTCACATCGGCAGGCAGCCAATTCATGCTTGTCCCGCTTAAGCTTCGACTACAAAAATGCTTGGTTTGGTGCAATAAAGAGATTTTCTTTGAACCAGCAAGAAAGGAGATCGTGCGCTTTGCTCCCCATTGCTACAGCCCAGCATCTCAACACTGGCAGTGCCAGCAGGAGATGCCACTTAAGGTGAGTCCATGAGCCCAGGTACCAGTGGCAGTCCTTCCTCCTTGCCCTCCTAGCATTCCTAGGTGCTGTATTTGAGCTGCTAGATGGCACATCCTTGCCTAGTCTCTTCGGTATTTATTTATGAACCTGTTGCAGATTAATTTTTTCTGGCCCCTTTTTGGAGCTGATGATGCTGATGCAGTGAGTCCAAGATGACCACCTGCTGTGTACAGATGAACTACTTTTCCCCATGGACTGATGGCCTGTGAGGTTCAGCAGGTGCCCTCAAACTCTGGCTGTGCACAAGGTGGTGGATAACAGCTCTGCATCCTGAATCACAATTACGTAAACCTTGGGTCACACTGTCCACCCCAAATCCTCTCCAAATGATGCCCTCTGCTTTTTTCCAAGTGATTGGTGAGTTCCTCATATTCCACATGATGGGGAAAGTTGTCAGCTTGTTAGTGTTAGGAAGAGAATATGTACCTAATGTGTGGGTTGTGTAAATGCATTTTTAGGAGGTTAAAGAAAAAAAGATTCTGAAATGTTGATCTCTTAAGTTGTGCATATTACATTCTTTTTCCTTTGTCTGCCTCCTTACTGAGATTTCCATAAGTGTGACTATTGCTGGTTCAGTTCCATATTAACGTCAAGTTACGACACGTTAGTCTGAAACTCTGCCTCTAATGAATGGGACAGTAGAATGTGGATGTTTTAGACAGACTTTGTTTTCCTGCTGTGTTTTGATCTGCTCAAATGAAACAAGAACTTCTGCCTGCCTCTCTCTCCCCCCAGCTGTGCATCACACAGCTGGGTGAAGGGTTCACCTATGGCTCATTTGAGGACAGGTACCAGCAGGAAGATTCTTTTATGTAGTGCAAGGCAAAATTGTGGATCATCAGTTAGCTGGTATGTCTTGGGAACTTCAAATCAGCCTCAGTGTTTTCTTCTACACTTCTGTCTTTCTCTACAAAGCTACAGTCAGGGTTCCCTGGGAGAGAGAAAGACCTTTCCTGGCACTTCCAGCAGCACACTGATAGTCAGCTTGAACCCTCAGTTTTTTGTTTAATTGCCTTTAATTGCCTCCTGCCTTAACACTTGATACCTTTACACCACCTTGCACCTATTCCGGCAGTACTTATTTTTCTGCATTTCTAAAATACAGCTGCTACTTACTAACAAAGGAGATCGTTCAGAGCCACCCAGAACCTGTGGTGCACTGTGCCTTCAGAGACTGTTTCTGCCTGGGAAGGGTTTGCATCTAATCTCCTCTTTGGCACTCAGCCATGACTGGGACACACACATTGGAGCCTGCCTTCCCTGACTCTGCCCAGGAGCTCTGTCTCCTTGCCCCTGGAGCAAGCACAGGACAGCTGGCGGCTAACTCACGCCACAAACCTTGTGTATCCCAGCTCCCCTCCCATGCCATGAGCAGCATCCACACACCAGTGTCCAATTAATCACTTGTAGGCATAGACATGACGATGGTATCTTACAGCCAGAATGGGAAAGAGGCAAACACTGCAGCTTTGCCCAATAAATGTCTATTGCTGAGTGAAGAAGCTGAGGCAGCTATCAAAAACTTTAGAAACGTCCTCACTGTCCAGCTATTTTGAGCAAAAGGTTTAAACTGGTGCCTGTAGGAATTCCTGCTTTTTTTACCCTTGAACTGGGCTCCCTTGACTTACAAAGCCCCTGATTTTTGCTTGCTACATACTCTTATTTGGCACTCTTGCTCCCAGTTTTCAATCAGAGTCCTTGTTGTAGAGGTAGCAGCCTCTTCAGCTGGATCCTTTGTTGCTCTGCTATGTCTTGCCTCACTGTAAATCTCTCTCATGTAGCATGCAATTCCTGTGAACAAATGAGAAAATTTTGGGCTGAGATGGCTCATTTGAAATGACTGAAATGCACAGTGCAAAAGCACAGAGGCATTTACAAACTGCATAACCTGGACTCATAAGACCAGGATAGTGATAAAACCTAATGCAGCTTTTGCTTTTTTGTAGTGTGCCTAGTGAATTCAGAGGTTGGTCCTGTACCCTTGTTAGATGGAGAAAGTAGTTATCATAAGCAAACTCAGGGCAGCCCAAAGGGTAAAAAAAATACTCTAATTGTTCTTCGGGGTTTGTCTATGTTTCTGCTGAGTCAATCTAGGTTCAATTACTTTTAGCTTGTTGTAGGTTCAAGATGGGAACTACTGAAAAATCACATGGCATTTTGAGGGTAGTGCTAACATTTCTTACTGAGTGGGTGGGAAGGCTGGAAAAAGAGAGGAAAGAAGGACAGGAATGGCTGTGTCTCACACCTGAAACAAAAGACACTGTTGTCTCTAATGGTTTGGTTAGGATCTGCTGGGGGGGGTTAAAAAAAAACCCTGAGAGCCTCCATGTCCCCTATGGACATATTTGTTTCTCAGAGGGATTTTGATGTATGTAAGATAGATCCCTTTCAGAGGACATGAACCTGCAAGGTCTGTTTCAAAAGTGCACGGGTGCCTGATGGAGATGTAAGAGCCAAAACCACCGAGGGCCAGGGGAGGGGTAACCCAAGTATCTCTGCTTGCTCCAGGCTTGTAGATTGAGTATTACTCAAGAGTCAGAGAGTAGAGTAGGCAAAGCTTAGAGGAGGGTGTAGGAAGTCCTCCTCTGAGGGAGTAGAGAAAGATGATAGAAAGAAGCATTGGGATTCTTTTGTATTGGCACTACATCTATTACAATATCAAAAGCATCAGTCACTAACCACACTGCCTTGCAGTCCACTCCTGGTGACCAGTGTGTTTGTGGCCCTTGTCAGCAGTGACAGCCATGAGCTCCGTGTGCCAGATGCCACCAGAAGGCTGGCTCCTCTCTGCCTAGAAACATCCATTTGACTTCCACCTTGAATGTGGTGAGGGCTTGAAAAGAAAGATACAGACAAAGATATGGAGTCCAAGGCTGGGACCAGATGCCCTGGGTGACAGGAGTCCTTCTGCAGAGATGTGCTCAGCTATAATGTGAGGGTCCACGAAACCCATATGTGGCTGGGCAGCACTGGTGGTCAGTGCCGCTAGAGACTCCCCGAGCTAAGCTCAGAATGGGAAGGTGGGCACAGCCAGCAGCTCCCACAAAGGAAGAGAGCCTAGAGAACTATCTGACAAACACTGGGCACCACCTTACGCTGTCAGTCCTGCCCACCTGGGTAATGGTTGGCTGGCAGGACTGGTACGGTGAGTTGCTGCAGGCAACCAGATCTTCTGATCCCGGACATAAGCTCCCAAAAATTGACATGGAACACCAGAATCTACTGGCAGCTGATGGCCTTGACTGTGGCCACTCATGTCAAGAAGCTAGATGTTTGGCAGGCACACCAGGCGTGATGAGGCTGCACATGTCCCCAAGGCCCTGGCCACACTCAGATGAGGCATGGTGGCTGCTCAGGAGGAAATCCCGCCATCCTCATCCTTTCAGAAAAAACAGCCCAGGACAACAGATGTCAGGTATCTTCCTGCCTTCTGGATTAATCTCGCACCCTTGGCCCACAGCCCCTTGGAGATCATCATGAACAGGGTGAATGGGTAAAATGGTCTCTGGGTGCCCCTCAGAAGCAGCACCAGGAAAAACAGAAATAGAGATTTTTCTGGCATTAAGCCTTAAAAGGGAGATGATATGAGTACAAACTGATGTGGGCAGTGACACAGTGACAGAAGACAGAGGAAAAGACACTGCGATACTTTCTGGAAGCAGTGATGTGTGAGACAGGGTTTGATGGGGTCAGTCAGCTCATGAAAGTGCCAGACTGTATGTGCAGTCGAATTGTTTAGCCCTGAAGGCTGGATTATAGAAACTCTGAAATAAACACCTTGAATTTAGGTTGTAATGAGGACATGAGATGCCTCAAGACCAAGTGCTTTGATCAGCAGATCCACACTTATTACACTGCATTAATTGCTGAGATAGGCTGAGCCAGATGTCACACCAGGTTTCTCTTTACCAAAAGCAGCAGCAGCATGAAGTTTCCAATGCATCTCAGCACTCATTCCCCACAGAACAGCTTTTATATTTTATGGTTTCCCTGCTCCCCTGCTCTTGTTTCCAGTCAGTTGAAGGGCTCTGTCTAATTCAGCCTGGAAAGAACTTGGGGTTTTTTTTGCAAAATTGAAACCCACACACTTCCCAATTTCATGAAGTCCCGAGCTGGAAGCAAAACAAAATAAAACATGTTATATATTTATAGATCTAAAACTAATGAAAACCTTTGTTCACAGCTAAGAACAGGCTATCAGTGCTTATTGAGGTCTAATTGTTTATTGTTGGAGAAGATCTAGTTTTGGACTAGAGTTTCCTGTAGCTAAGTGCCATCAAAGTAGATTAAAAAAAGCTACTTTGGAAGAGTTTACAGCTGACAAGGTCTGCAGCCAGGTTGGAGAAAAACAATCAGAGCAGCCTTATGAAAAAATGCATGGGTTTGTGTTAATGAAGCTGGAGTTTGTTCTTGAGTTATGTAATAGTCTGCAGAATTATAAAATTGAAGGAAACATTATGCGCTAGCAAAATGTTGAGGACTTTATTGCGTATTTTACAAAGTAGTTTAGTCAAAAGCATATGGAGCCATTTAAAATGCCAGTTGGCTAACACTGACTTACCTACACTGTGAATATATTTTGTGTTTATTATAATTTTGGCGTGAGACACATCTACAAGTGTGTGCTTTTAATGAGGTTGACTGTGAGATACAGGCCTATTTTTGTTATGGCCCTTGACTTGCAACATTTCTTGAGTTGTGTAGTTAAATTGGAATTTTAAATATGAAAGTCTAAGTTAATGCGCTGCAGGCCTTAAAGAGATCCAAATTATTTCAAAATAGAAATAATAGTAGCATTTTCCATCTTTCTTCACAAAAAGCAAGAAAAATAGTTTGATTAGGTATTAGCTGTGTTTGTGTTTTTACATACTGCAGGGCTAAGAAAGGGAATTTACTGGGGGAAAAGTGAATCTCTATGATGGTTTCTGAGTCTAAAACCCTGACTCTTGTTGTCTTACCTGCACACAGGCCATGAATTTTGAACAAATACGTATTTTAGATATGTTAACTTGGTAAGATTTCTGACACAGAAACAAGCCTGCTATGAAAGTGGCTTGGGATTTTTAAAGGGCAATTTTATAAGCAGAAAAGGGCAATGTCATCTTTTGCTCTGTGTCAGCCTCAGCAGCATTAGGGATTTCATTTGTGCTGCTGACAGACTGGACTAATCTGACCAGTGTCTGCCCTGGTGCTCCCACAGAATCACAAGCAGGCTCTATCCATGTGACTGAAGCTGAGCACTTGGAACTGAGATGTGAGTGGACCTTCAAGGTCTTGAAATAGAGGTAGATAAGAATGCATAATATATTAAAGTCTCAGGATCTTGCATTGCTCAAGCATATGTTTCGAATGCATAGGAGTGTGAAGGCTGCAGAATGCTCCTTCTTTCAACTAAACTTGTTACAGCTCTCACACACAGCTATCAAAGCTGTGTGCCAGGGCTCATAATTTTAGGCAGATCAATAGAAGACTGATGTACATAAAAGCTGTGGGTTGCTGGTTTTTTAAAAATGTGTTTGGTTTCCAAGCCTCAGATGAGGTCTTACAGTCAGGATAATAATGACTGGAAAGTCCTTTAGAGCAAACCAAAAAGAAAAACAGAGGATGTGAGTGTTTATTCCATATCCTCAGGGTTTCAGAGCTCTGTCTCTGCTTCCTCTTAAAGTAGGGCAATAAATCCTTTTCAGAAAGTAGGTTTGTATGTTTCCTTCTTCCAAAAACTGTGCAAGGTTTACTTTTCTGCACATAAAATACAGTTAAGGTTTTTGCTCACTGTTTATGACTACCTTAGAGGAAACCTTAATGACTATCTAACAGGAACCTTCTTATGCTCTTTCACAGCAGATTTTCTAACAACCCTGTTGTCAGAACCAGCCAAATACCTTTGGTTTTTTCTGTGCCAGAACACAAAAGAAAAACTGTACTACAACACTTTGTATAAGTAATGGGTACAAACTGTATTTTTAAAAAAGACTTGGCTACTTGCAGCTCAGCCTTTTGTTGCTCATTGTTTATGTCACTTGTGGGGAGACTTTATGCTACTGCAAATAAGGGGTTTCTAATGAAGGTACCTGCAAGGCAGGTGATGATCATCTTTTGTAGCACTGTGTTAAGACTGCCCTGACAACAGACTAGGGGCTTCGTCCTGACTCTCCAGGTGCTAAATCCACATGCTAAATCAGCTTCCCAGATCCAACCCTTACAGTGCTGATAAGCACAGATTCCCCAGGAGGTCAGTGGGCAGCATGGGTGTCATGCATGGAGTAGGATTCCAGCCCTCACTGCTGCTGCTGTGATTCTGTAACACCAAACTGGCCAGGAGTGGCTAACATCCAACAGTGGTGCACCCCTGAATAGCCTGAACATTACAGACACATCCTGGGCTGTGCCCTGGGCTAGGAACGCTTGGTGAAGGAGCAGAGAGTTCAACATGGTTGGCGTGGCTGCCACAGGCACACAGCAGGGCCAGGTGCAGGGCTTGGAATGCTCCCTCCAGGCAGCCCCAAACGAGTGCCCTGGGCCTGCATTTTCATCCCAGCTGAATAGAGGGGCACAGCCTCCAGCTCTTCCCCAAGAGGCAGCCAGCTGACACACACAAAAAATTTAAAAACAGACTGCTCTCTTTTGTTCATAAGGCAGGTTAAGAGACAAGGTTGTTGAAAGGAAAATAAACCCCACTTTGCCAGTATTTATTTGTTTTAGGTTTGGTTTTTTTCTTCTCAAGGGACTCTAAAAATCAAATAAGACTCCAGAGCTCAGTTGCTTTCCTGGCAGGGACTGCTGCTGGCCATAGCTTGGGTTTGCTCTCATCTCTGTGCAGTGGCTGGGGGGGTGCAGACCTTTTTCATGAATCCTTCCTAGAGGAGCAGCATATGGGGTAAACAGGATTTTGTCTGTTTCTTCCCAGCCCTCTCATCCTAATTAAATGGAAAAAAGATCCTGCACTTAAAATGCACCCCAGAGCTATAGCCTGAAGTAGTGCTTAGGCACAGTTAGATGGACTCGGTGTGGTGATCAGGGACTCAAATTAGCCATAATTACCACAACCTTGGACCAGGAGCAGTGTCACAGCTGTTCCAAGTCTCTGCTTCCTGCAGGTGCTGGTCAATGTCTGCTGAGGGGTGTCTTGCCCTGTGCCAGGTAGTTTTTTTCCTCTCTCTCTGTCTTTCATTTATTTATTAATTAGTAGCATTTTAAAAGACCAATCACCCTTTAATCTAGGTGGTACTGCTGTGATCTATCTGGAACTGCTGTGGATGCTTCTCTCCAATGATCTTCCTTAGAGAATCTAGGTTACAAACACAGACTTGCCAAGGGTTGGAAGGGACCTCTGGAGATCATTTGGTCCAACCTACCTGGCCAGGCAGGGTGACCTCAGGCAGGTGACACAGGAATGTGCCCAGGTGGGTTTGGAATGTCTCCAGAGAGGGAGAACCCAGGACCCGTCTGGGCAGCTGTTCCAGTGCTCTGCCCCCCTCCATGGAAAGAAGCTCCTCCTCATGTTGAGGTGGATCTTCTTGTGTTTTAGTTTATAGTCATTACTCCTCATCCTGTCCCTGGGCAACACTGGAAAGAGTCTGCCACCACCTTCCTGACAACCTCCTTTGAGATATTCGTATATATTGATGAGAAACCCTCTCAGTCCTCTCTTCCCCATGCTAAACAGGCCCAGTTCCCATGGTCTGTCCTCACAAGAGGTGCTACAGACCATACATGGGAGGCACTAGTTAGGGAGACTTGCTTTCTAATTCAGTGTCCAAATTCAGCTTTAACTAAGAATCTTATTAAAGCCAGAATATTTCAGTACTTCTATATAAATCCCAACAGTTCCATTTTGAACCTTGAAAGATTTTTCTGTATAGTCAGCCAAATAAATTTCACAGGACTGTAGAAAATTGTGGGGAAGATTCAGTGCTTGCTGCTTCTAGGAAGGAGGTGGAATAGATAATTACTGGAAAGCAACAAGAGAGAGGAGCTGTGCTGGCCTGACTTAATGGAGCCACTCATTTTCAAGTGGTGGAAAAATTGCAGAGAAATACAACCAGGATACTGCACACAGTGTTATTTGTAACCTGTTCTCATATATCATTAGAGTATTTTCAATCTCGCTGCCTGGAGGCATTTTAACAGCAGCTTGCCTACCACCCACAAAACCCATTAGTTTGAACAATAAAAATGAGCCATTTGGCCACACAGTGAAGGCCCTAAAATTGCTTTGGTAAGTGCAGATACAATGAGGATGGAGACTTTGGAGCTGTGCAAAGATCACAACAGATCTAGAGAAAAACACAGCTGCTGTGAGCAATTCTCTGCAAGGGCAACACCAAGCCACAGTTTGCTTTTCCTAGATCACTCTGTAGCCAGAGAAACACAGCATCATCAAGGCTGGAAGACACCCTCAAGATCATCTAGTCCAATGGTGAACCCAGCACCACCATAGTCAACGCTAAAACATATCCCCAAATGCTGGCTCTCCATTTGGATTTGGAGGCAGGTATAGCATGCAGAACACGGCACATTTTTTAGCGTGGCCCCACTAGTATGTGTCTGAAAATGTCTGAAGCTTCATGTTGTGTCTAGTACTCATTAAACTGAGTGCGCCAGTGCAAACCAGCCAAGGCAGGACCACCAGCATCCCCCGAGGGCTGAGGAGGCTCGGGCTGGCCCTCATCCCCGCCCGGCACCACTCTCCATTGCCGGGGACCCCCTCACCAGCCCTGCTGATGAACCTGCACTGCAAACACTCTCTAACCCCATTCTGTAGAAATGGTACAGGCTAGAAAACTTTTCCCATTTAATGTATCCACTCGACAGTCAGGAATATTTTTATTTTATTTATTCCCCCACCCCTCCAAGAGTAATTTACTCAGGGCTGGGGAATAGAATTTTGCTTCCAGCCCCTAGCTGCATGCAGTGGCCCTGCCCAGTTTATTGCTGAAGAGGGTGATATCCAATCAATCCCACACTTAGAAGGGAGGCACTCAGCTACTGTCCTCTGTCTGCTTTTCTACTTTATGAGCCTGCCAAACTGTTTTTATTCATACCTAATACAATCTTCCCACAATAAGGAGCTTGCACGGCTAGAGATGGGCAGGATGCTGCCACTATTACTTGGGAACTGTGATGAATTGTTCATCAGCTTCCAGGGTCGCTGCAGTTGTGGGAGTGATCCTCTTGAAGTTTCAGGAACTTTGTTCACACCTTGTGCTTTCCATGCACGTCACGGTGTGCATTTATTGGCTTTCTTTCAGGCGAGTGTGTGTGAAGAGAATCATAAAACCTGATCACTTAATCTGTGCATAAAGCAGTGATTTATGAACAGCTCATCCACAAGTAGCAAGAGCAGTACCAGTGTCTCACTGGACACATAACCCCACATGGGGAGGCTTGACTGTCTGGGAATTAGTGTTCAAAGCAATTGAATTTTTCTATAACTGGGATTGCATGGGATTATGGTATTATAAGTGGGATTTGCTCTAAAGGCTAGTGGCTCTCTGTATCTTATGGATTACTCCAGTTTCCTCTAAAAGGAATTTTGATAATTCTTCTTTTAATGAGACTGGGCTAAATTGAATTACATCCTGCCTTCTCCCTGAAGTGGGATCTTCTTCTATGATACTGGAATGTGCACAGAAGACAGTCTTATGTATTCCTTTCTAGGTGATATGTGTGACCTATATAACAACACCAAAACAAACAGATACAAATCTAAACTTAAATATTTGTAAAAGAAAAAAAATATTTCTGAGCAGTTCAGGGGCTGAAAGCCTCTGCTCACCATCACATATTATTCTGGCCCAACCAGTTCAGTTTTAAAACTGGAGATGGCAAGTCCTCTGGGGATGTTTTGTAAATTCTTCATAACACAGTGGTACTCCAGGGCCTGCAAATAACACCAACTGCTTCCAGGGCTCTGATCCCTTGAGCTGAATTCCCTTGACACAGTAGACATGGAAGACCAAAAGGAATAAACACTTGTTTTGTAACAGGCATTGGGAAGCTGGGATACTGGTTCAGACTATTAGGTGACACCTCATCATCCCAAATGTCCACAGATGGCTTCTGCAGCTCCCCGCCCTGGCTGTCCCCTCACTGACTGAAGATTCCTCCTGCTCAGGCAGCCAGCATGGCTGTGTTTCAGGCCAGCAGGTGAATTACCTGAACAGGTGAGGTTTTGTGGGGAAGGACTAGTGAGTTACAGGACTGGAGACTCTTTGTTTCCTCCTAGTTGAGGTCTGGAGTGACTCAGCCACTCACCTGAGCTGTGCACCCCTCTGCAGCCATGCCTCATCTTGCTGCAGAGACAAAAGCTGCCAGTGAGGCTGAAGAAGAGGCTGCCATGGCTTGCACACAAACTGAGTTACAAGAGGCTTTCCCTGGAGAGATCGTGCTGTCTTTATTCTGCTCCTAGTTCTTCCCTCACTCCTGCTTCATCTAACCCATTTGCTGTAGAGAAACACTAATTCTTTTTCACAAACACACCCCTCCAGTTTTATTCCATAACCCATTTGGGTAGCTGCATCAACCCATCTCCAAGTTCAAACCGAGGAGTCCTTATTTTGGGCTGGGTATGAAGGCCATCTTGAAGATCCCCAGATCCACTCACCCACTCTGGTCTCATCTCTCTCGGCAGGTGAGCCCTGTGGTGTGAGTTACTGTGCTCACCCTGTGCCACAGGAGTGCTCCCAGAGGGCCAGGAGCTGAAGAAAGCTCTCAGGCAATAGAGAGTAGGTGCTGCTCTGGAGGTTATGCATCCCAGCTCATCAACAGCTTTGCCCTCTTTCTGCAGCTTTGGGGAAAGAATTCCTGGTGCTGCTGTCCTAGCCTTCCCAGGCACTTGCTGTGAGGCAGCAGAACCAGGCTGGGTGCAGACTGGGAGGCTCCTCCTCGCCTTCACCAATACAGCACATTGCAGGGCATGGATCTTGCTAGAAAGGAGCAGAGGAGCAGGGAGGAGAGGGAAGAGCTTGCTGGTAAATCACCCCAAGGGGATGGACAGGAAAATGGGAGGTTGGTTAGGCATCCACATCATGCTCCTCTGCGTGAGCGAGGGCGGCTGGTTGGCGCAGAAACACACCACTACAAGAGGGCTCCTCCAGGAATGTATTTATTTACATTAAAACACTATTATACAAACTGAAAGTAAAAGAAAAGGAAAAAAAAAGAAAAGAAACAACATCTTAGAGGGGTAGCTGTGCCAAAGTTGGTGCTCCCCACTTCCTGCCCTGTCTCACTGCTGCCTTCCTTCTGCTCTGGTCCAACTGTCAGTGCCGCGATCTCTGTAGGATCCCAACTCTCTCTCAGTGTGAACATCTATGTATTCTGTTTAAATGGCTTTCAGAACTCTTTGTTTTCTGCCTCTAAAGAAAACTCTTGCCCACACATTCTTTTCTTAATTTATTTATGTAACACAGTGTAGAAAGCTATCAATTCATAAGCAATGGCTCTGTACAATCATCCTGCAGAGGACCCCTGTTAATTTTCGGCCAGCAGGCACTTCTCCCCCCAGAAGTGCTCACAATTAACAGGGACTCTTTTTAATATTTTTTTTTTAAGATCAAAAAGATACATGGAAAAGAAAATAAAGTTTACCTTTCAATGCCTAAAGTGTGCACATAAAACAGGCACAAAGAAACGAATGTGTATTCCCATGATTTCTACATCACTAATACAGCAGGAGCAACAACCTGTACAATAAAATGCAGCTGCAGAGGAAAAGAATTTCAATAACTCATCTGAAATACTTTTTAAAAAATGTTGGTTTACTTTAAAATGCATAGTGATCAGAAAAAAATGTTCAGCAAAGAGAAGCAGCTAAACCCCACAGACACAGAAAGCATCCCCCATCAATTCTTAAAGCATATTTCAATTAGGACTTAATTTCTGTCACAAATCACAAGAATAATATACAACTGGCTAAGGAGCTACATGATAAATAATTGGGAAAGAGAATCTATCCATGCACTAGTTAAATACAGCTAACCTCTTTACAGTACACAAAAAACATTCATTAATAATGTAGTGTAAAGACTGAAATGTAAAGAGAAAGAGAGAGAAAATACATTACTGATTTTATTAATTCAAGTTCAGGCATCTACTTGTGTTACAGCACAGCTGTCAAAAGGCGAGAATGAGTAAATAATAAAACAGAGTGTTTTTCTTTCTTTCCACATTACTCTATAACTGAACACCAATGGGCAGTGAAGCAATCATTCTGCTGTCCAACTCATGAGGCTGCTATGGTGTCCTAGTTCTGCATCTGTTCAAAGAACTTGTAGGTGGGATTTTCATAGCCATTTTGCTGCATCTTGGAAAGGTGGCGCTCCTCTGGTGTCACTGCAGCATCCACCTGTCAGGAGAGGGCACAACCAGGGTCACATTCCTGCTTAATTCACAACACACCCCATGTTTCCCCACTTTATGAACATCCGACGTACTTTGTACCCTGTGCGTTTGGGCAGAAAGCATCCTCTGGCTCACTCTCTGGATAAAAGATGATAATGCACCGAGAACAACTCTGCAACTCATTTTATTGCTGTAGAACTTCAAAGCCAGCAGTAACAGCTTTGGAATTTGTTGTCTGGCTCAGGAAGCAACTCCCCAAACAAAAAAGGGGGATGGAGTTTGCCTCTCCCCACTCGTCCCTCATTATTAGATTTCCTTCCCCCAGCATATATATCAATATCTATACTTGGGATCAATTGGGTCTCAAAAGAAGAGAAAAAGCTCACAAAAAAGCTGAAGGCAGTGGCGTGAGGCTGCCTTCTGTCTGCATTCTGCTCTCAGATCTGTTGCAGGTGTGGTGGTCTCAAAACAAAAAATTAATTGGAAAAAATAAAAGGAGGGTAAGCAAGGAAATGCCAGAGCAGCCAGGCACAAGGTGTGCCAAAAGGCCTAATCCCCACCCTGAGGCCCCATGAATTTAACAGCATTAACAGCATTCGGCTGCTGCTGAAGGTGTTGCGAGCATAGCTGTGAGGGCAAGAACAAAGCAGGAACATTGCAAATATTCCTGCAGCCTTTCCAGCACTTAGAGAAAATAAGAATAAAAGCAGGTGCAGAGGAAAAGCCACCGTTCCCTTCAGTCTTGGAGGGGCTGCTACAGCACCGAGTCAGCCCTGGATCTTGGACGCTGCATCACCCCTGTCTCAGAGAATCCAGTGCTTCTTCAAATCATGAAGTGAAAAATCTCACAATTCACAACTAATCCCACTAGCAGATTCTCTTCTAGCATAAAGTTAAAACTCAATATGAAGCTCTGGGTTTGACAGACCCGGGTTCCATGTGTGTTAATACCTGCCTGAGAGCATTTTCATTTCTAGAAGGCTCCCCCAGTAGGCTGGGATGCAAAGGAGGGGGATGCCAAAACATGTGCTGGACTTGTGTCTTTAAGCTCCAAACAACACTGTATTGAACTCTGTTACCCATTTTAGTTCAAGCCTCTCACTCAGCTCTTCTTATTCATGACTAGAAAGTGTGGTAAGTACACAGCATAACCTGCTTGTGAGAAAGAAATGGAGCGACATACCACCATAAATTAAAAAGGAATCAAGGAAACTGCAAGGCAGAAGAGACCAAAGAATTGATGAGACACTTGGAAGAAAATCAAGGAGGAGAAAGAGATTAGGGAAAAAAAAAAATAAAGAAGGTCAGGAAAAAAAGAATGACTTTTTAATGCCTTTGCACAATGTTCCATATTAAAAAAATCTCATTTTCATAAAATCAGTTTCTAGTGAAAGTCCATAAACTCTGAAATATGGCATTTATAGATGAAAGGGATTTCCTGAAGCTCCAACTTGCCGTCTTAGTCAATTTTTTTTTTTAAATCCCCCCTTTAGCCTTTAAAATACCTAGTGCTGGTACTTCCTCTCCTTCCTGTAGCTCTCTGCTGCCAGGTAATTATTCTAACCATCAACCTACGTGCGCTATCACTCATCCTGAATGTCTTCTCTTCTACTCTCTTTTACCCATTTTGATGCTGCCAAACTCTTCACATTCCCTACAACCTCTGCCCTAGGTACCACTCTGTCAAATGACACGTTTTGAACCCAATTATCTCCTTGTCAGTAAATCCCCAAAGCCCCTTACCATTTTAAGAAGCTTTTTGCACCCATTATGGAGGTGGCAGAAGCTGAAGACAGCATGTAAGAAGTGTGGGCACTGGTTCGACACTTCTCTTTTCTATGATGTGATATCTCTTGAGAAAACACCTCAGTCAGGTAGATAACCTCTTGTGAGGCTGTTTGTCCACCTGTCCCCCTCAGCCATTTCAGTGTCATCTCTGCTCCTGCTGTTACTGCTGGAGGTGCTGCCTCCGTCAGAAAGCAAATGAGCTTTGAACAGGATATCCTCAAAGAGGAGAAGCTAAGACAAGTCAGCGGTTGCCCAGCACACAGCAGACGTGAGAATCTCTCTTTTGCCACCTGCTTTCACAGAGAAAATAACCTCCTGCAGACTGCTGGGGTGGGGGCACCTGCAAAAAAAACTCTTCAAAACATTTGTTGGAGCCCCTGTGTGCACATGTAGTAAGTAATTTTCAATCTCTCAGCCATTTATTTACTTAACTATGAAAGTTCTTTTCCTGGGGAGGCTGAACAATATTGGAACATTTTTATTCTCAGAGTGGGGAAAAAAATGATACTTCTAAATAGGACAAGTATATCCATCCTCAGAGCTTAAAGAAAGGGTAACAGGATTTTTAATAACTTATTTTGTTTAAAAAATCATAGTGAAATGAGAGAGTACAACAGAGGTGACTTTTTGGAAGACAAGAACACAGGTGGAACAAGACCTGTTTGGTCATCTTGCATTATCATGGAGTTAAATTCACACAGTAATTTCTGACACACAACAAAGAGGTGGCAAATTTGTTAAAATACACTCAGCCAAGCTAGAGCTGATGTACAGTTATTTCTACATCAAGTGATTTTGCTCTTCCATGCTTTTTGAGCACAGTATACTAGAGGTGGGCTGTAGCTAAATAAATTAACTCTCTTTAGAAACTAACAGCTTAATTTTGAAGACATTTTGGTATTAAACATCAATTGTATATGGACCTTCTGGTGGGGTTTTTTTTTGTCCCCAATACAAGTGATACAAAATTTTTCCCAACTTAGGACAAAACCAAATGTTATGCCTTTCTTGCAGGCGAGAAACGCAGACAGTGAGGTTGTGCAGTCTGCCAAGACCACAGAGCAAAGTTTGGCAGAAGGAGGAATGCTGGCTGCCATTGCCAGCAAATCCACAAGGCGACACCATCTACAGTGTGATACGATAAATCCACTAATATTCTTGGTACATCTGTGTGCTAAAGCTTTATGACTTTATCTGTACAATTTTTTATTCCCTAACTCATGCTGTCATTTTGACATGAATTACTTATTCAGCTTGTGCATGTTATTTCTAGGCCAACATTTCCAAGTTCACTGTCACCAAAGAAAGCTTGCACAAGTCCAGGATCACCTCTGCCATGTCATTCTATCAGGCGAAGGCCACCTGGAATTTTAAAGTCGTACTGCAATAATGGTATGCCCACATTCAGTGTCTGACTGGGGGCTTTGGCCTAGCAAGGCTCCTGGCTTTTCCATTCCCACTAAATTCACCCAAAGGAGAGTCTCTGGTGGCACAACTGTTGGCAGCAGATATCAGCTTGGTGGTTTAATACTAAAATCAGCTTCAATTTTCTACAAAATGGGCTGAAAGCTACCACATTGAAAGCTAAAGCTGAGATTCCTGCTTGCTATTTTCTGTCTCCTGGTCCAAAATTCTGCACAGGCTGCTATCTGTGCAAATCACCCCACACTCTTGGTGCTCTTCTGTGCATGTCTCTTTGGAAGGTTTCAAACCACAGGGACAACCACAGTGTGGACACAAGGATGCACAAGCACAGGCTTAAGACAAATCCTTACACAAACAATTCTTAAGACCCTTCGTTTTCCCAGACAGTGGAAAAAAAGCATCACAAAGCATGTGTGTCTCCTGCAAGACCAAAGCAAGGCTCATTTGACTCAAGATGAAACCAACATAAACTATGGACTTGATCAAGATTTCAGTTTTAATCAAAAATGTAAAATACCAATTCTGAAAGGCAAAAATATACAAGTGTCCCAGGCGCTTACTAATGCAAGTATTATCTGCAAACCAGACACTCACACAGCAAACTAAATGAGAAAAAGAGTTACATGAACCCCCTTCCAGTTCTCATAATGAAGTTTTTCTACTTCCAGAGATCTTATCTTAAAGCCATGAAATAGATTGAGTATTTTAAATTACTGTAAATTGACCACAAATTTCCTTGGCAGACTGAGAAGAGACAAGGATTTTCATCTTGAAAATCCTATAGAAGAGTCTTATATACTATTTGTTTCTCAAAACTTTGAGTTTCAGATTAGCCATAAAGCAAAAGCTGTTGGTGGCAACAAAAAATCTTTTCAGAGAAGAGAGAGTAATAAAATATCTGTCTAGGGAAAATCCTTTCAGTGCACAGCACAAGTTACGGAAGGAAGGCCAATCTCAAATGTTAAAGCTAAATAAAGAAATTGGTGTGTGAATTCCCAACAATAAAACCAGAATTTTCCTCTTGTGCAGTATGTGCTCATTGGCTACTGTCAAATTTCTTGTAAAATAAACTTTCACATTATAAAGTGATTGGTCTGGGATAGTTACAGAAGAAAGTTTTGTGGTTTCACACCCACTTTAACATAGTTTACATTGTATTTGCATTAACTAAATGAAGCAATTTGATTCCACGCTGCTGGATGTAACCACACCAATACAGCCAAACCCACAGATTCTTCCTTTGTAAATTAATATTTATAGAGCAGTGTGTTGACTGTGTTTCACAGGTGACACCAGTTGTATTTGGAAGTCTTTTCTTACCTCCACAACCCCATGATGAATAGATGTGTACTGCTTCTTCTTCAGCATCACCAAAGTAATGACAATCACTGTTGCTATGACAACACCTCCCACCATTAGTCCAATGATGGCACCTTTATTTGAACCCACATCTTCAGCAAAGAATACCTGCAAAAGAAAAACAAAGGAAGATGGCTAATATGTCCAGAGACATTCAGAGAAAGCTCACTGAACATTTGACTAACCTGCCCCACTGCCACAGCAATATAAAGGCTATTGAAGCATCAGTAATTAAACACCACTGCATGTCTTTCTAATTACTCAAGCATCAGATTGCCCACAAAGCTCTAAAAGCTGGAGAAGAGCAATTTGGGAAATATATAGCCTGTGGTGTACCCGTGCTGTGCTAAAGAGGGACTCAGCTCCATGGTCAGCTTCACACAGGTCTCAGAGAGTAGCTGCCTTTTTTCCTTGAGTAAGCCAAGTGAAGGTAACTGCACAATGAGTGACAGGTTTGAATGGGGCAACCCAGGAGCACACACATTTCTTTATTTTCAGAATGCTAACCATGAGTTTAATCACAAATTTACATCTGTGTGGCTTGTTTGGAATACAATGCATTTCTTCGATAAAATAGTGAAGGACCTGTAGGACAACAGTGAAACTTGCATGCAGCCAGCTGCGAGAAAATTCTCACACCAAAGGAGATGAGCCAACAAAAGCTATCACTGATTTAAGTGACCACCAACGAGTGCTTCAAGATTTTGCAGAGCAAAGAGAATGAGCTGTACCTTCATGATGTACTCATGAGACCTAGAACGTAACAGTTGTGTGAAGACCAGAGAAAATCCACTTGAATTATACTCAAGTGGATGAGGCAGAACAGAGGACAGCAAGAAACTTTACTATGCATTTAATAAGACTGGCTTTTATCAGCAGGAGCAGGTATGAAAAATGGGTGATTCTTTTCACTGCCCTGTTCTGTATTCAAAGAATCCATTGGGTTATTTTACATCTAAGCATATATTACCACCCTTTTGTCTGCTTGTCAATAGCAGGCTTTTATTATTATTATTTTTAACCAAAATGGGCAAAAAGGATTAGAGAATAAATTACCTTTACAGAACTGTATGACTACCTCACGCTGAAAGACTAAATACTTTGACAAGTATTTAACAAAAATGCAGAGGGAAGCAAGAAACCATGTGAGAATTATAATGAGACGTATAACATATGCACTCTTTAAGAAACACAACCTTCCTCAGAAAGGTATTAAAGCATACAGTATAAATATTTATATTGTTCCTAGTCACAAGCAAGAAATGTGTTTAAACAAAGTCAAAAATTCACTAGGAAGTACACATAATGGATAGTGTTGGCATGAGCTAATGCAAAGTAGTAATTTCTTTCATCAATTTTAGCTGCCTAGGACTGAAATTCTGTTACTATGCTATTTCAAAGCACTGTGAAATGCCCCAGCTAATATACATGTGTGAGAGAGGAACGCCTTAAGCACTCTGAGCCATGAAAATCAACTTAATGTACAGTTCAAATGCGAACCTCCATAAAGGAGAAAATAATCGCAATTTCAGCCCAATTCAGGAGTCTGCACGTAAAATATCCTGTGCAGCTGAATTCAAAGCAATATCCTTAGGAGACTGTTTCAGGAAATTCTACCATGGCACAGAAGGGAAGCACAGATCAAAGTGTTTTCTGCCCCTGATTTCGAGTTTATGCCAAATGGAGAGGGGCATTGGACAGAACATGGTGTATGGCAGGGAAGCAAGGCCCTGTAAGCAGCAGCCCAGTATTTGCTCAGCAGTACCAGAGTCCCTGCTCAGTCTCAATTCAAAAGGTAACCTAGAAGACAGCTCACCAATTTTTAAACAGTGGTCATACCTATCAGTGAGAAGTGTGGCAAAAAATGCTGTGAAAAGCTGTAAAGGTCCCATTTTAAACGTGACTACCATGTGTAGGGTCTGCAATGCTTTCCCCATCAGCACCATGCTACAGGGACTTCCCAGCACCAAATTCCTTGTGGGATCAAACCACTTGGACAGGGAAGAGTACTGCTGAGAAGTGCCTATGACAACCAGTAACTACTGTGTATAGCACACATTCCTGCAAGTTCCTTCCCTTCTGCACCCTGCACAGGTTTGCTCCATTGGGACGTTCAACCCATCTGAGCTAAGCATGTCAGACTTTACCAAATTAGTGCTAATGCATTTTGGATTAATTCATCAAATTGGGAATTCTCAGTTCTCAGCATCAAAGAGATGGCAGAATATCTTTTCACAGAGTTCAAATGCAAATTTGAGTCCCATGTTAATTTTGATTTTCAGCACTACTTAGCTTTAAGAATATATTAAGGAAAAAAGCTTTCAAGTTTAATATCAGGATATTTAAAGCCATGGAACTGAAACCTCATCACATAATATACCTTTAAAAAGAAGTAGAATACATTTATAGTCAACACTGCTGTATGGGTTCTTCATTGCTTATTAAGGGACAAAAAAAATATTTTAGAAGATGAGTTTCTTACCTACAGTGCTTTGGGTTGTCATTTTTATGTTCATAAGAAGCACAGTTCAAATGGGAAAAAATATTTTGCTCCTACCTGCCCTAACTAAAATTAAGGCCAGTGGAGAATCTCCTTCTATCCCAAGCAGCCACTCTTGCGAAAGGTTATGCTCCATGCATACAGCACTACCATCTGTTTTGATGGGAAAGGACTCTATTCCTGAAACGGTGTCATTCTATTTCTTGCTGCACTGTGCTATGTGTCTCAAACTCCTTTTCTTTACTTTTTTTAAACTTAGCATTTTCCTTCCTCTGTATCCCTTCTCTTTAGGTATGAGACAGATGGGCTGTGGGACAAGAATTCTCCATATAAGGACATCCAGCAACATGGCAGTGCAAGGACAGGAACTGTCGGAATTTCCCCTCATGTGAGGCTCAATGACTTTCCATCCCCTCTGCTGACATTGTTCCAGGTTTACTCTCACTGAAGAGAGAACCAGAAAAATCATAATCTGTTCACGTAACTTTTTGTTGGCACTTTCAGCATCCAAGTGAAACATAGCCATAAGTAACTCACTAGTTCAAGATTGAATCAGCAACCCAAAATGCATACGTGGAAAGCACTCTGTTCACTCACCAGCTTTTGATGATGAACTTCATATCCTGAGTCATGCCGGAACTCCGCATCCATCTTCACCTCAGATATCTCTTCTGTCTTAACATTGGTCAACCCGGAACCTGCATCACACCGCAAAGACAATTCGGTGAAGTCAGGATTCAGAAAGATTCTGCTTAACCCCACTGCAGCAGAGCAGAAGGCAGCAGTGCCATTCACACAGAGGAGCTATGATGCAACATGAAAGGGAACTAGGAGGAAAGTCAGGTACGTCTAGTGTTTCAGTCCCACTGAGGAGACACAGAATAGCCTAGTAAAATTTCTCTTCTGTTAAAAGGTCCTTAATCCATGGCAGCTATATTGGTGCAAGCATCAAAGGCTTTCAGCGAGAAACACTGCATGAACTAAGCTGTGAGGGACCAACAGAGGCCTCCTGAATTGGCTCACAGGCTGCAGACAGATCTGCTCTGACAGCCTCTTTAACAATGTCAAGAAAATTTGTTGTTCAGGACAAAATCTTCCTCCTCCCTAAGCTCAGGCTTCTGTGAGGAAAAAACAGAATACTCATGGTGTGTGTAGGAGAACTCCAGATATCATATTTTCTTGTTTCCTGCGAGTCTGTACCTTTTCCAAAAAACATGCACAAGTTACTGAAATGTTTGTGAGGTTTACAGAGCTCTTTTTTGTTTTCAGATTTCATACTGCACAGAATTAATGATTTTTCTTCTTATCTTCTCTCTGAGAGATGATAACTGTCTCTCTTGATTAGAAACATACAGAAAAGCAAGTGAGCACAGCTTGCAACAATTATAATTGTACATAGTTTGCAGTTCTGTTCTCTTATGGGTGTGAAGGGGAGATGCTCCACACATCTAACTGGGAAGAGGGCCAAGATTTCCTCCTGGAAAACAGCCTTAGGAGAATGACAGCAGCGGAGCAGTGCATCCTGTATGTGTGGCTGTGAATACTGAAGAACTGGCTTTGGCTTATAGACAATATTTGGGTATTCATGGAGCTGGTTGTTTTCCTTCTCAGTACCAATGCACCAACATTTGTATTTCTTGGAGGTACAAACACTTCAGAAGGATAATGTTTATGAGATGTTATTTCCTCCCTCTACTGAATATGATTAGAACAAACTGGTTCATATTCCTCGTTTGTATTTATTCCAGCATTTTCGCACCCTCAACTCCTCTCTCCAAGGCTTAATTCTTAGAATCTTGGGCTGAACTTAAGCTTTGATGAAGAGGAAGAACCTCTTTTAAAATTCTCAACACTACCGACTGCTCCTGTGCTCCACTGTCTCGCTAGACTCTCAATATTAATTCCTTAAGACTTCCATGTGCCCATGAGCTCCACAGTGCAAAATAGCACTCAAGCCAAGAATTATTGCCCTTTTATTGCCTTTGAATGTGCAATTTCTTTTTTCATTAAGTGCTGGTTTATTTTTGAATTATGAACCAGCAAGAATGTATCTTCCCAAGAACTTCTCTGGATTGTACAGACTAGATCAGACAGAACCACTCTTAAGGTTCTGATCATTCTTTTCACAGGAAACCATGCAAAGACAAGAACAAGAATCATCTTCATACTATAAAGAATTTATGGTTATTTTCTTGAAGAGTCTGACTGCCCCATAGATTTTACATTACTGTCTTTCTGGTTTTTGTTTTCTTTAAGGAATTAGCATTTCAACACCTCAAATTTCTTTACTAAGTTCCTGATTTTTGATGCTACATCACAATACTGACACAAATATATTATGACATTTATATATGGAAGATCATTTCTAAATGCAAGAACTGTAAAGTACTTAAGGAATTGCAGTCTCAAAACAACGATATTCAGTCAATGAAATGCAGGAGGAAATGGAGTTGCAGGAAATAAAACCCATATGGTCCCTGAAAACAGGTTTAACTTTCCATCCTTGAAGCAGCTAGGGCTAGTTTTCCAAATTAAGAGTACTATTCACTCTCTTTTGTACATCATCTCAAAGTACCACCTACACCTGCATGCACAGGAAGTGAGGAAAAGGATGTCAGAGACTGAAATCTTATGGTTTATGGCTTACATATTTTTACAAATAACTTTTGTCTATTACAGCAAAACCTTGTAACAAAACCTTCACTGAAGACTACCGCACCCTGAATGGGCCTCCTGACTGAGGCCCCAGACTGTAAGTTGATTTAAATGACATAAGTCCCAGATCTGGGCTTGGGGAAAAGAATTTTTTCACAGGAAGATTAAGCCCAGCACCTTTGGGTTGGAGGCTGTACCCCAGGCTCATGTGCTGCCAGGCTTGCACAGACCCCCACACCAAAGGGGGGAGGAGGAGAGGTTTTGGGTGTGTGGAGAAAAAGCCTCTGGTCAGAGGCAGTGAATGCCCACCCTGTGCTGTGCAAACCAGCCCAGCTGCAGGGGCCTCCTCACCCCGGGAATGCCACACCTATGGGACATTCACATGGGGTGCAGTTGAGGGAGTGTCATGGCCCATCAAAGGTCCCCCACAAAGGGGTCCCCAGACTCTGTAGCAGAGCACTGCATGTGATGCTACAGAGATCCAGAGTTTTGCAAGGGACAGTGTCAAACTGGCCCCCCTCAGGGAGGAACCTGGGTCTTCCCACCAGTCCAAATGTATATTAATCCATTGGATTCTATACTTTTTGGTGAGGGACCCTCACCAGCAAGAAGACCAGATGGAGGGGAACAACGAGACTTCCTTGGGACCCATGGAGGGGTGATATGCTTCTACTTAATCTGTCTCTGTCACTCTCCCTGCCTGCCCTCCTCTTTTAGATTTCTTTCTTTTTCTTTCTCTTTGCCTCTTCTTTTAAATAAAATATTCTTCTGCTGTTAAATAAAATATATCATTTGATACCAATTTTTTGGTATCAACACCTAACCTCATTTGGTTTTAATCATGTTTTGGGGAATATTTCAAACCTTTGGGTTCATTCCGTTTTATTCACAGAGAGTTAGTTCTCCTTGCTCCTCTGTGATTAGTGCAGATCACAACAAAGGAGAACATGTATCTGCCTGGGTTTCAGGATTAAAAGGGAAGGGGAAAATTCCAGTAGTGGAGTACCATGCAGTAGCTGGGGGGAAAGGGGTTTCACAGAATATGTTTCACTGCCCGCAGCTGCAGTGGCTGAAGAGGAGGCTGCTCCCAGCTGCTCACCACTGTCCTTGGCCATGCTCACTGCCCCTCATAGGCACACTGGCAAAAGCAGCACACGGAAATTCCTTCAAGGCAAAGGCCTGAGGAACTGCACAGCTTGGCTGCTACAGCTGACAAATCCCCTGAAGCTATAAATATTGATTAGAACATATCCACACACGTATAAGATAAATCAGTGAAAAATCTACTTGTCTTGTTGAGGGAAGTCCTGCCTCCCAAACCTCTTAGAGGTCATTAGAAGAGTTAGGAATCACACAGGAAACGGTGATTCTGCTTGGAGTGAATCTGGATTTCCAAAAAGCTTTTGAGAAGGTCCCTGATCAAAGCTCTGGCAGAAGCTGTCAAGGATTAGAAGGGAAAATTCTAAGCAACTTTCCATAACTGACTAAGAGAAACAAAATGAAGTGTAAATACAAATCTATTTTTCACAATGGAGAAATGTTAGCAGTGGGTCCCATAAGCATCTGTGCTGTGCTGTTTGCAAAGTGATCTGGATAAGAGAGTGAACAGTGAATGAACAGTGACATGACAAAGTTTACTCATAAAAAAGAAAATAATAAAAGAGGATAGTCAAAGTAAAAGCAGTTGCAAAGAACTGCAGAAGGATCTTACAAATTCCAAGAACACAATAAAAGGGAAATGATATTCAATATTGATATAATGCAAAGTGGTGCTTGTGAGGATACACAACCCTAACTATACATATAGTTAGTTATAAAGACTCTAATTTAGCTCCGTTCCACCCAGGACAGAGACCTTGCAGTCACTGTAGGTAGTAACTGTGGGCACTTGGCTCAGTAGCAGTCATAAAGGTAAAGAGCAGGAGCAATTATGAGAAAACAGAGAAAACAGAAAACATTGTTACACTGCTGTATAAATGATGCATCCTCATTTTAAATCTGGCTTTTTGTTCTGGTCACCCCACCACACACAAAGGCAGAACTACAAAAGATATAATGCAGGGAGACACAGATTATCACAGGTATGGAATGGTTTCTGTACATGAAGGAGTAAAATTGGGAGTCTTCAGACTGGAAGAGGCAAAGGATGTGAAACACAACAGAGTGTGTGACTGTGCAAGGGGAAAGTCTCCAGGAAATGATCATTCATTATTTCTCCTAAGAAAGTACAGGACACCAACACAGCTATGATACAGCAGGTTGAAAAGTAACACAAGAATATGCATACATATATAATTCAGTACAATGCAAAATTGGACTGTGGAACTCACAGGCACAAATCACGAGGATGTTCAAAATACAAATGAGTAAATGCAAAGAAGAAAGGTTACTAAACACAATGGTGAAAATAGTTTTCAGTCCTGGTACCTACCAAATGCTAGCTGCCAAAAGCTCAATGGATGTGCCAGGGTATAAGGCAGAGGTGAAATCTATACATATTCTGTTTGTACCACTGCTAGAGGTAGGAAAATGAACATGAGCACTTCTGCTCCTGGGGTCTGACCACTTTTACTGAAAGCAAAGCTGCAACAGCTGAGACTGTGCATTTTTGTCAGCTTCTGTGTAACAGTCAAATGCCACAGGCAGGAGTTACAGCAGCATTTCAGGGGCAAAACAGATCACGTCACCGAGCAAGAGAGAGTGATAAGTTTACCAGTAGTCTCAGCTGCTAGAAAAATGCAGGCTCAGGCTTCCCTAGAGCAACATTTCTTTCATCTGGTTCCCTTCCCTCCTCCCATTCCAGTCAAACAGTAGCATGGGAGCCATGCTTTCAGCACGTAGCAGGTTAAAACATGGTCCCACAAAAATGCCATGGAATCTGAACACCAGGTAGGACCTGATATTAGGAAGATAATGATGTTAAGGCTTATTGAAACTTGGTTTTGGCAACTTGCACCAGAAAAAGGTCAAAACCAGAAAAATCTTTTTTTTTTATCTGTTGCACTAACAAACCTGATAGCAACTTTTTCCTTCCCTCTATCTCCCTTACAAGGAAGGAAAAAGACTTCAACGAGGGTAAACTGCTGGTCTTCTGCAAATAACTGATTACACAGTAAGGAGCAGTATGACATTGCACTGGAATAAATTAAATACCTGGTATGAGATAAAAACATATATGGGATTATATGTGTCTTTCCGCAGTGTTAAATGACAGAATTGAGACCTTTTATTTAAGAGGTTCTTAATTACCAGTTCATTCACTTTACAGATCTGGTGACCACACATTTAGACTTGCATGCTAAAATCAAAGATATACTTTCCAAAGGTAGTAACTGAAGAAGGAAAAGCTTCAGGGTCTTTCTAAAACTTTGACCAGACGTAAGATGCAAACAGTCAAGGGACTCCTAATACCTCTCTACCCTTGCATTGAAGATAAGCATATAAGGAAAAGTTCTCTCTCTGACAAGAACTTTAATCCTGACATAAAATGATGTTTTTTCACTACCAATTCTAAAATACACAAACCAAACACAAAAGCCAATATACAAGATGGAAAGTGAGAGCAACAGCCTCATTGGAAATTCACAAATAATGATAATTTTCAACAGCTTTTCTTCTGAATTACATACCATCTTTAGGGAGTTGCATTCCTAATTATTTCTATTAAAAAATGCTTCAATTCAGCTGGCAAATACATTAACTCACAGCTCCTTAGGAAAACTGACCAAACTATTTTGTTATAAAAGTCGTCGGCTTAAAAGCTTCTAGTGAAATTCAACAAAATGAGCTAACTATGATGGGCTTTTATTGATATTGCTTTTAATTAGCAATATTAACTGCTTTTATACATACATGTGTACACATGCATGTGTGCACACATATATTTCCAAACATCAAAAAATAGAGAGTATGAAATCCTTGTTTTCCCTTGCCCTAAAGGGGAAAAAAAATCATATGGAGTGAAAAACTACTCATATGAGATAAAAACCAAGTAGCTCCTTTGGGGAACACTTTATACTCACATTGATGAGCTTCTGTGTGTAAATATATATTTACGCTTTCAGAAGACTAAAAAAAAGGAGGATACAGTGAATTCCACCAAGGATATAATTAGGTGCACATTATCTACTATACTGCTTGCAATTGCTTTATGCACTGGTTACATAAACAGCTAGAAAGGTTTTGTGATATTGTTTCGCAGGATCTGAAATCGTGTTAACTGTGCCTGAGGTTACACCTAGAGTTAAAAATCAAATCTCTAAGTGTAGCAAGTTGTTGAAACAACTAGACCTGGGTGGTCTCTACACAGAGAAAACCAAAGCAGCAGTTTCATTCAGGAAAGCATTTGGCTCCATGTCCATGAATTGTGCTTGAGTCACAGCAAGAACAAGAAAAAAGAGTTGTTGAATCAAAGCCTGTTACAACTGTGGCAAACAGCTTTATCTGGGTTAAGTTTCATCTAAGATAAATAGGGTGGAAGGGATGGAATGCAGTCTTTGAACAACCCCCGGAGTAGAGAGCTGCCTGTTCTAACTAGAAGTTCAACTATTACTTCCATATGACCCTGTTACTTTGTGCAGGTCATTTAATTTTGAAATGAAAGAAGAATGAAGATTGTACACTCATAAAGATGAAAATGAAGACTATATACTCAGTTTTCTAAGGACAAGTCAAATATCTTTACGAAATATGCACTTTTAAGACTGTATGGAACTAAAACTTTCTGGTCTCTCCGTGGACATCAGTGAAATGCTGGTTCACTTTTATTTCATGGATGACTATGGGGCTCTCAAATTGAAGAAAGCAGAAAACAAGTGCAAATAATTCTTTCTCAGAATACATGTGTGTAGAAATGAATAAACAAAACAGCTAAAATCTGGTTTCATAATCTTTCTGGCATGTCAATCCAGATGCTGTGCATATGCACCTATAATTGCATTCACAGTTAGCAAAGATCTCATTTATAAAACAAACCAAAACAATGTAATGGAAAAAAAATCCATTAATGATTTTTATTTGGTAGCTGCAGACAGTTTGTTTAAGGTATCTATATTGAACTAACATCACAAAGACAGAAAAAAAATATGTTGGCAGTTTCTGGCAAGAAAATCATAAATAATTCACTAAGCTGCTCTATGCCCTCCCTTCATATAGACTGCAGCATGTGTGCTAATGATTCTGCAGAACAGCCATTAGGCTTACAGAGCCTCTGCAAGCATGAGGAAAAAAGCCCTCAGCTTTTTATGTAACGTTATAAAGATAGATATATCACGATTTATTAGCAGAAGGGCCAAAGACACAGAAGCAGCTTTATGTGCAATGTTTCCTCAAAATAATTAAATGTTTGCAGAAATAATCAACTGACATAAAGTTGGACTAATGCAAAAAAACCCCAACATATCCAAACTACACTATGGGGAAGAAAGTAACATAGTTAATATAATAAAATCCTTGCATTGGAATTATGGGCATCCTGTAAGCGATGCAATTCAGGCTGTGAGTGTATACTTACAGCTGCAACTCAGGAACAGATGAAAATATGATATGCCCTGAGCAGAGCATTTGTTATCCCCGTGAATTACAAAAATATGCTAATACTAAGCAACATCCTTTCTGATGGCATGTTTTCTAATCTTCACTCAATTTCCACAGATCAGACCTGCTGAATTAATACTAGTAAAACAAGCTTGCTTATGAGCATCTAAAGATGTTTTTATGTGTATTTTTATGTGTGCATATGTCTCTATATGTACATGCGCACACACACAAAGAAAAAGTTACTAATAAACAGATACCCAAAATTCAGTAGCAAGAAATTAAGTGTTCATCATGGACAGAGTGACTGCTGGAGCACAGGAGAGAAGGAAACACTACTGAAAAAGTTGTTTTATCTGAAGCTCTTCCTATGGAAGTTCTCAGGCTGGACTGGAGCCTTCTAACATCTAATTTCTCCCTGTATAAAGCAATTTATAAATAGCAAGAAATATGTCATAAATCTGTTATAATTTTGTGCTGTATTAAAAACTAGCTCACTGATGACTACTTAGAACATCTAGATATTTTTCTTCCCTTTGACCTTCTACCATCTTGTTTACTTCCTTTACAGGAAGGAGATGATAAGAAAGGGTTTCGGGGATAATTCTTATTTTTGTTTGCCCATTTGTGAACTAAGAAGGGGAAGGACAGTAAGTTGAGGCACTAGAGTCCGTTTATAACACCCAGGTGAATTACACAGATGTTTTATCTATACTAGAAAATGGGGTTCATCCAGACAATATGCTTTCCCTAGGACTGATGTAGATCAGATTCCAATTCAAGCTTTAACTGTGGACAGCCAAGACGGAGCACACAGAGGTGAGGGTTTAGACAACTGGCATAAATTCCAACAAATGCTTTAAACTTGGTCCTTATTCATAAGCTTTCCTGCTCTATGGACTTTTTCTGACTTGACTCACAGAATTTATTTTTTGAAAGAGAATGATGCGGTGAAGGAAGAAGATTCTAGGTATCAGAAATACTGCCGACTAAAGACTTGCTGGATCAGACGATCCTTGAGGTCCACTTTCAACCCAGTGTTCAATGATTCTCTGACTCTGTTCTGCACTGTGACCAAACTATCTCTCTCATGAGAAAGTGACAAAGGTGATCTGCATGATTTTGATCTGCTTTTAAGAAAAACATAGTGGTCATTATAAGAATGTTGTGTGAGCACAATGTACTGAAAATAAAATGGAAAAGAGAAAAAAAGGCACACGTTTGCATGTTTGTCCTAGTCCTTTAGGAGCTAATTTTCTTTAAGGAATTCAATCAGCTACAAAACATTCAGTTTTCTTATTCAGGCTTGGAGTGTTGCAAGTTGACATGACACCAATATTTTCTCCCTGAAGAAGCAGGTCACTTGAGCCAAGCAAGCAGAAGCACGAACTGGAAAGTCAGTCCCATGGAAAGGGCAAACCTTTCGGGAAACCAATAAGAAGCTGGGCAATTAAAACAAAAAAGTTACAAGCAGCTGGATGCATTAATCTGCAGGTATTTGTTTAAACTTTTAAACTCTAATCTACTATTTTAAATTTTTTTTTCAATAATAGCCTAAAATTGTAAAAACAAACTACCTCAAAAGGACAGTGACTACACAAAAAGTATTTCTTTTCCGTTTTGAACCTCTAATATAGAAATTTTATTTGTGTTTACCAAGTAAAACAGTTTTAAAGCACACGTTTTTAAATTATCAGAATCCCTTTTGGACTTCACAGTTTAAATAAGCATCCATTTGCTTTCTTCTATTCCTGGTTCACAAATACACTCAGATTGGAATAATTTCTCTGCTAAATTGAAATTTTATCACACATAAATTGCTTTTGATGGATGATGAAAAAACACATGGACATTCATAGCCAGAATCTGTATCAGTAAGAAAAATTTTTTCTAAATCTGGAAATGGTGATTAAATACATAGGGAAGTTAAGCACTACTTTTGCACTTTAGCAGAACATTGAGGAAATATCCCACGTGACTTTCACTATGCAAACGTTACAGATCTGCAGGAAATTTCAAGCCATAATGGGAACACGCTGAAATATTTTTTACCTGTCCTTAGTAGTCTATTGCACACATTCACCAAGATCACTCATTACTTATTCTAGGCTTACTTTTAGAACTATTTGTATCACCCCAACCAACAAAGCACTCTGACGCAGTCATCTAAAACAAAGAGTTTTGACCTGAAACTAGAGTGTGGCAGTGTGAGAAAATCCTTTCTCCAAAGAAGGGATGCTGAGGATTTCTGAGATGTGTCTATGTGTAAAAGAACAGAAGGGAGGAAGGAGTAATCTTTAGTAATACATATGGGCCTCATAACAGGAGATTTTTCAAGATGACTGAAATTAAAATTGTAGATAATCATAGATTTTAATGTTATAATACATGTAGATATATTATGAATATTCAATAGTCTTTATAATTAATTAACATTACAAAATTTGGATTAAACATATGCATGTTTCATCTGTGATATTTCTACTGCTCTTGGGGAAGAAGGTAGATAATGTAGTATTGGGGGTTTTCCTCTGATCCTGGGATTTTTGGCATTGTAGCTCTGTACCTGATTCCGGGGTCTCTTCATGGAGTGAATTAAGACTCTAAACACAAGTAAAGATGTCAGACTCCCAAAACAGTGCTAGGAGCACACTACCTGGCCAGCTCCCATATCCTAATTGCTGCAACATATGAGCTTATTTTATCTCCCAACTACAGAAATTTTAGCAATTTCTGTACTTGCTAAACATGGGTGAGTTATCTGAAAGATTTAGAGACACTAGGAAGGCGCTGTCCCTGATGCCATCTAATGGATGTTCGGAACACAGGATGAAAGGATGAAGGGAAAAAGGATTGATCAGTTTAATCTGATCTGAAGAAAGAAAACACAGATGATGTGACACTGAAATAATCCTGACCCTAAAACACACTCTCACTATGTTGGAGAGTTGGCGAGTAACCTCTCCTGAAATTAAAGGCTGTTTCTTCTCAAAGGAATCAGCAGTTTCCAGATAATTCTGAACAAAAAACAGAGGAAAAGCAACTCCAAAAGCAAAAAAAAAGTTAGTACGAAAAGCTAAAGGCTTTTTTCCTTTTGGAAACTGGAATTGTCCAATTTTAACTTTTCCAAACATTTGCAGCCTGACTCGACCTAGTGATCTGCTATTATTCTGAAATCAATACAAAGACAGAGGTACCTACAGAGGAGAAAAAATCACCCTGCTCTGTCCTAGAATGGAATCAATAGCTGTGTCCTCAGGTGTCCTCAGGGAATCCAGAGGGATAATACCAATCTTTAGATATCTGGAGGTAAGTAAGTACCACAGCAAAAAATATAAATGCCCCCTGCAGTTCTGAAAATGTACACATTAATTCATTATCAGCCTTGCTCACTCTACACAGAGGATTTGACACTTCTATCATACATTCCCAGACTAGAAGTAGCATCTGTACGAGGCAGTACCAAGTTTACCAAAGTGTTATTGCTGGAAGGGATGAGACCCTCGATACCAACCAGTTCTGGGTCTGGGACACACTCCCACTGCAAGCACGCACCCCCAACACCCTTGATATGGACAGCACTCACACAGGGAGAATTTATGAGGGAATGCTTCCCTTGTTCATGGAATAGCATTACATTTTATCAGAAGGGTACATCAAAGCAAAGGTAAATCATGTCAGCTCCAGCAGACCACATGCATGCCAGGAAATTACAGGTTAGGTAAAAGCCGTGCAAGTCATATACCTGGTCGTGTGGTGAGTCCTCTGTCTGCAGCTGGGCGGGCATCAACGGGCTCAACTGGGCATGTGCAGAAAAGAAACAGAAAAGCAAACAAAAATAAACAAAATCCCCCAAAATTATAAAGTCAAGTGCTCTTCTGTTGGGACAGTGCAGGAGAGACATACTGCATAAACAAAGTTACCAAAGCAACAGCTAGAAAATATCTGCCTTCAGTTAATCCTGAAAGTAAAAGGAAAGGATGGGTGTGACTTCACAAGGAAAGCTTCAGAGCTGATGTGCCAGTTTTACATCATATTCTGGTTACTTCTTCAAGTGAGAAGTGAGACCAAAGAATTTCTGCCACTAGAACAAAACTACATTCATTACATGCAAACTTCTTCCCATTGTCTGATCAAAACTGGCATCCAGAATGGACATGACGAGTTCCTGCAGCTGCTCTTTAGCAATATTGACTTAAAAGCCCTCCATTTTCCTTTCAACAAGGATTCTTTACAGCACCAGCTATAACATTTAAACAAAGTAAAGTGCATTTTGAAAATACAATCAGTACTTCATTCCTGTATGTTCTGATCTGTGAACAGCATATTTGTCTTCCAGTTTTTGAAAGGGAAACAAAGAAGAAACACCAATTTCTATCCAACTGAGTGTCATGCACAGTTTTACAAAACTCTTTTATTACCCTACTAAGGCTATATCAGCTGAAACCTGGCACTTACAGAAAACCAGGATTGCAAAACTTAGAGCTGTTTAAGCCACTGCTTACTGCTTAGTTAAGTTCAAACCCACTGGAAATGTTTATTAAAACATTCAAATTTTTACCCCTCTTCTTTGGTTGTTTCTCTCTTTTGCTCCAATTGTGTTGCCTTCCTTATCTACTCAAGTGACAGTGTCAAAGAACTTAAATTCAGAAATGAGGTGTTACACTGTTCCTTAGAATTCAGAATTTTTAACACGATATACTCATTCATTTGAATTTCAGGACTTGGGTATGAGCCTTCATCAGCAGTAAGTGAGCAGCAATAACACAGGAAATCCGACAGACCCACAGTTTTCAATTATGAAGAACTGCTCATCAGAAAATCACACAAACCTGACGATACTGCTGATTTGAGCAATGGAACTGCCCATCTTCCCAGGAAGTCTGTGTCACTGGCTTAGTGTTCCTGTGGGTTTCACAAACAACCTACCATGCTTGTAAGTGAAAAAAGCCTAAGTGTCTCTTGTCCTTTGTACACAGGAGATGACTGCAAGAGCTCCTGGCTCCGAAAAATACCAGTACGTCTGCTTTAGAGTAGCTGCAGACTAAAAGCACATCAGCACATCTGACTCACTTGTGTCTCCAGAGAGGCAGACTGTCACAGAGCTTGCTGGTCTGGTGCTGCAGAGACAAGCCATCAAGGCACTCTCCTTCACAGCAGTTCAGAGTGGCACTAGCAGACCATGTAATTGCTTTCCTTACATAGCTCTATACAAAATGCCAATTTCCATCCTTAACTAAAAACTACAGTTTTGAGTATTTTCCCATTTATGTCTTCTGCTGGGTTTTACAATATTTTCGGCACCACCCCTCACGCAGGTCAGCAGTCATTTTCAGTGGCAAGGACCCAAGGGAGAAACAACCATGAGCAAATATTATCCAAACTGCTCTTGCAGACCCCTTCTCTGTTGCCTTGGCCCCTGCCTCCTCCCTAGAAGGCTGAGTGGTGTTATTTCCCTCCTGCTCTGTAATCCTTCATGGCCACAGCTATTGAGATTTGAGAGAGAAGCCTGTGGATAGCACCAGAAATGGGAGTAGGTGAAGGGGAAAAGGATGGAGGAAGTTTCTGTTGTACAGTAGTATGGATCTGACCTCAGAGTAATGCATTATTTGTGTTTAAGTGAAAAGCATTACTAATGTATAATTCTTCTTGTCATCTATAATTTTGGAAGCATTTTGCAGGGGGGAAAAGCAAATACCACCGACACATTTCATAACTGACACAGAAGCGTAAAGACCTGGTCAAGGTCACAAACCAGCTGCAGGGCAAAAACTGGAGGCAAATGATAAGAGCGAAAGGTCTTACAAAGCAGATTGTGAGGCCAGGCAGCATGACACAAAGAAGGGCTGGTTTCTCGAGAGCTCTGAGGTACCCCCTTAGAATTACAGATGTATTTTAAAACCTGCTTGCTCTGCCCCAGTACTGATGTGTGCACAAATAGCAGTTAACTCTGAAAATCTTGTCTGTGGGTTTTCTCACTGCACCACATCATCACAACAGCTAATGAAAAGGGAGAAATTCAAACCTACTACAGCACTTATCAATAATCAAAATTCAAATATTTACAGTATGTTATTATAAAAAGTGCATTCATTTTGATGCTTCAGAATTATATTTCTCTTGAATGTACTTCCATGTGCACAGAAATGAGACTGAAAATGCATTGTCCAAATGGACACATCAAACTGAATTGGTACACGCTTGTTTACACTAACTACTCAGGCTTCATAGAGGCCACACATCCCACCTTTATCTAATATTAATACATCTCAGAAGAGCAAGAGAGAATGTGTTTGCTTCTCTTCTCAAAACTAAAAGAAAAGTGCATCAAAAGCTGGTACAAACCAGCAGGTGAGGAGTGCTATGTGATGCTCACCTATCAAGAGCATTGTTGGAGGGAGCAACTGGACAAATCATATGGATAATACAGTACATTTATAGGAAACTCACTTTAGGTAAATACTAGATATAGGCTCCCTGTAACCTGCAAGGTAAAATACAAAGGGTAAACCATCAAACCCAGCCAGTCATTGGCAAAATGCCCCAAGGGCTTGGAAGTGTCAGAGCTTCACAGCTATTGAGGGTTTGTTGGGGGTCACCTCTGAAGATGTGTTTTGCATTGTTGAAATACAGTTTCCTGACATTTTATATGACGCCTCTGTAGGCTCCTCAGAAAGTGTTTTTTGTCAACCTAATTTGTGTTGCAGCATGCTGGACATCCATACAGCCATGCAAGTAAGTGCAGTATATTACCTGCTGCTTTGGATTAACTTCTGTGGACATTTCCAGGGAAACTACCTCAGGGGAAAACAAGGAAGGAAATATGTGCAGAAAATACTGAGCTATGCTAGACTTTCAAAGTCTATTTATTTTCAGACTGTTTTTCACTTATTCATCAGTAAAAACAATTCTAGGAAAATGAACTATTTCCATAAAACCTATCCTTTTAAACATGTAGTTTAGATTGGGAAAATTTCATTTGGAGTTATGAAACCTTAACATTACATGGCAACATACCAATCCAATCCATTATTAATATCTCTGGGTAAAATGTGGGATTAGATGATGGCGATGGAAGGAAACAGACTTGGGAACTAATAATAACAAATTTTAAGAGGGGCGAGTTGTAGTATTTTAACTTCATCAGTTCGTCCCAGGGGAAAAAAAAGAGAAAGAGAAAACTGGTAAATTGTTATTTACTTCTTGCTACTTCCAAACCATACTATAAGAAGACAGAAACATGTTCTTGGAAGCAAAGTAGACAAAGCCTGAAGTAAGACCATGATAAAAGAAGAAAATAGGCCTGGGAAGTGAAAACAAATGGCTCAGTCAGTCCTGGGATTCTGGAACAACGAGACAAACACAAAGGAAAAAAATAAAGCTGTGAAATTCCCCTTTGATGCTATGGGAAAAGGCATAGAAAGGGTCTTTAAAGAAAGAAGGTATTGTAGGCATGATCATGTTAAGAACATTGTGGTTTGGGTAGACAGAGAAGTATAATGGGAAACAAGAAGGACTTGAAGAGGTTCCACTTCTTACTCTGCAGACTTAAACAATTATAATGGTCAGCCCAACACAACTGACTGCTGCAGAAAGTTCATGATAAATACAATCCTGGTACAAAAAAATCAAAACTAAACCCCAGCAACTTGAGGGCATGAAAGAGTAAGTGCTGCAACAAACCACATACTGCATTAAAACACACAGGATTAATAATTAAACAGTATGTTATTCAAGGCAGGAGAGTCTTTGTTTCTTATTTGCTGCCATACATTTGAAAAGGACAACCATGCTCAATATAGTTGCCTGTGGGAATTCAGTGTCACTTTGAAGTACCTTTCATTATTAGATTCTGAGCTTAGCCAGGTTTCTGAAGGAAAAATATGCTTGTGTGATTACACTATGGGTATGTCTGGGTGCACCTATCTACCTAATAACTTCTAAACCTGGTGACTGAAATCAATATATTTTGAAAGCTGGGAGGACAGACATCAAATATAATTAATCCCCTCCAAGTTCCATGAAGGCAAGCAGCAGGTATAGAAACTGATGCCCTGGATGCCTCAGCTATGGAAAAAAACGGGAGCAAGAGCTGCACTTGAAAATTCCGGCAGGACAGACGACACAAGCCAGACTGTGACCTGCTCCTGGCAGACAGCCTTGATACGTGCACTAGAGCTAGAGTGAGCTACAGCTCCTTCCCCAGGAAAATGAGGTTCAGCCTGCCAGCCTGTGAGCCCTCTGTGCCCCTCACCAGCGCCTGACGTGCTCCAGCCAGCTGTTCTCACTGCCTGGCATGGCACTTGGCTGCAAGGGCCCTTCAGACACAGCTGGAGCCCTTGTCACCACCTCATACCTTCTGGTTCTTCCTGCTGGCAGGTCTGTTGAGTTTGCTCTGGCTCTGCTCTTTTACTTGGTCCCTAACTTACAGTGCTGACTCCCTGGCACTCTGATTTTAGCCCCACTCCTGACCAGCCTCTCTTCTCTCCCTCAAATCCCCAACATCCTCACTGACCTTTGTGCAGCCATTTTCTTTTGCCTGATCCTAGGCTTCTCTGACTCTTTGGGACAATCCACTTTGATCACAAAACCATTTCTGACTCCACTGATTTCACCTGGCACCAACACCAGACCTGGCAAATCCATGTCCATGTCCCATGTTTCATCTCCCACACACCCAGTGGCTCACAGTCTCTCACACACTGAGCTGGAGTGAAACTAGCAGCGTAAGGATGATCTCAGAACTCATTCTGAGAGCAGGTACAGCCTAAGCCAGTGGTTTCAAAAGACTTGAGGAGGATGTTAATGTCTGTATGGTTCAGTTACAGATCATAGCTATAGATCAGATTTGCCTGAGAAGACTTCTGCAGCTCCAGGCTCTGTGTGTACTGTGGCTTTGCAGTAACAAACTTTCACTGATGTGATTAACTCAGCACTAGTAAGGGCACAGTTGAACTGACAAAGGAAAACAAAAGCAAGAGAAGGAACTTGAATGGCATGACCGAAGTATGTAGGAACATTTCTGCAGTACATTCCAGACAACCAGTGTATGGAGTGAAATAACATCATCTCTCTGCTAGGATTATGCTGGAACTGCAATCATTTTCAAGCCAGCAGATAAAAAATTCAACCTTAAATAAAACATTCATTTCATCATGGCACAAATCTAACATCTATCTCCTTTTGGTCATTCTCATATATCTTATAAGACTGTAACTCATAATCTCCTAGAATTTATTATGGTTTGCTTCTGAAGGCAAGTAAGCTCAGCTCTGAAATTTATTGTGTCTAAACTACAGATTTTAGTCAGAAGTTTCTGTTCCATCAAAGAGACTCAACTGACATGGCAGACCAGTTCCAAATGCACATCTCAGAACCTGTATCCCACCTACATAAGAAAAACATCAATTTTCAGGGAACAACATGAAGAGAAACCACAAAGCTCAGCTCAGAATATTCTGTGGTTTCTCCCCCTATTTTACTTACCTTCATTTTCAGTATTGGCTGGAACAGAATCAACTCCAAATGGATGCCATGGCTGAAGATCATCTAGGCTGAAGTCTCCATCCACTGGAAGAAGTTCAACTGTAGTCTTCGTTTCCGTCAATGAAGGCATGAGAGCATCATTTCCATAGCTGATTCTGGGCTCACTGATCATGTTGGCCAAAACATCATCGGAGTAGTTTTGCTCTTTCTGAAGTAATTCATCTGCAAGGAAATTTCAATGCAGAAATTATCTGAAACAGCCAGCATTTCTAAGGACGTATTTTCAACGCTGTTAAAGTAATAATTCACTGTTGTGAGATTCTGTTTTCTTATGATAAAGAAAAACATTAAGGTTTGGAATAATGAAAAGTCCATGAAAAGCACTGCAGCTAAGTAAGGCATTTTTTTGAAACACCAACCAGCATTGTTCAATACTGTTTCCTACCCACATTTCCACCACACAACAGATCACAGCTCTGTGCTGTATACATTCCTTGGCTCCTCCCAACCACTTCGAAAGGAAGCACAAAACAATTCCCTTCAACTCAACATACTGCAATAAGTCAATTTGTGAGAGATCCACAGGAAGGAATGTCTTTGTAATTTCTTCTTCCTCTTAAATGCTCACTGCCAAAGCTCATCACAGCTCTCAAATCCTAAATCTCCACAGCAGTCACTGTATCAAGTTGGGTTTACTATAACACATCTGAAGAATCTGAAGAAACATTTAATTTTTAACACATATATCTTCATCATAATACTGAATGCTTTGTTAAAAAGCATTAATAGACATCTGCATGCAAATTATTTTAAAAGTTACTAGCACCTAAAGCTGCACAGTACTATCTATGCTGTGGAGTTTTTTGGTTTTTTTCTTGAAGCAAGGTGAGAACAATCAATGCACTTTTCAGCTCCACTAGTTGTATACGACAGACTGTTCAACTCAGTGTTAAAAATAAGCTCAGAGATTGCATGTGCTTCATTATTCCTACTCCCTTCTCACATCAAAGTTCCCCTACTCTCAGCACAGGAAAGACATGGACTTGTTGGAATGAGTCCAGAGGTCCACAGAGTTGATTAGAAGTCTGGAGTACCTCTGCTATGAAGACAGGCTGAGAGCTGGGGCTGTTCAGCCTGGAGAAGAGAGAGGTTCAAGAAGACCTTACTGTGGCTTCTCAATTCTTAAATGGGGGCCTATAAGAAAGATGGGCCAAACTTGCTATCAGGGCCTTTTGCGATAGGACAACAGGCTGATGGTTTTAAACTGAAGAGTCAATTTACGTCAGATGTAATGAAGACATTTTTTACAATGAGGGTAGTGGTAGGTGCCCTGTACCTGGCAGCATTCAAGGCCAGGCTGAACAGGGCTCTGACCAAGCTGATCTAGTTGAAGATGTCCCTGCTTATTGCAGGGGGTGTTGGACTAGACGACCTTTAAAGGTCCCTTCAAGCCAAAACTATTCTACAATTCCATTCTTAATCCCCCCCCTTCAGCAACATCTGTTTTTGTAGGAACAACATACTGTTTGCGAGTACTTTGAGGGAACTTGCTGCACAAGAGCACATTCAAGTAAGCAACTGCAGTGACGACCAGTAACTGCTAATACAGTACCAATAGTGAGCAGGTGCCACAGAGCTAAACAGTTCATAATATGACAGTTAAGGCTGCATTACTACAGTGCAAGTGCACACAAGAACACACACATGGCAGCAGATGATACAACAGCTTTTATTAAGACTGTGTTCTCTGCACTTCATGAAGGACCCTCTGATTGTCACTACTTCACACCCACATCTCACCCATGTAGCAAGTCAGAGACATGAATCACCTCTGCTGCTAAACCCTTTATGCCACTTCATAGGGGCTCACTCATTTCCTAGTAGTGTCAGTGAAGAAGGGCATCTAATTTCCTCTACATACCAGAGTTTTAGACCCCCTAGCAAAATCTTTTGAATGTTGTGCTCCTCCCAGCTTTACACCATGAACTTCATACCACAGAAGTACACTGTAGCCACGCAGCACTCTCAGTAAGGACCCTCACCACGTCACAAGCATTAGAGCTGCCACTGCTTCATAGGCACTTCTTCAGTGCCTCTATCAATGATGATGCAGTAGAGCTCTGCTCTGTAATATGTCTCTTAAAAGAAACCTTGAGATGGCTGATGAAACTCTCTGCCACACTATACAACTAAATTCAGAACATTAAAAATAAACAAAATGTTGCAACCTCAGCTCTGGGGCAAACACGGGTTCTGAATCTGGTAAAATAACATTTTACAACGTATTTTCCAGTTTAAACAGCAATTGCTTGAGCAGATGGTAAGACTAATGTGCATACAAAATTTAATTCTGTGGTTTAATCTGTCCATTAGAATTACTTAGTAGGACAGTATAGAAAGCCTATGTCAGTCATACTGAATTGTGTTTCTTTTCATGTCCATTTTACTGAAAATGGTACGATTTTAAGACATCTACTAAATCTTCAGCATAGAAGGCAAGTCTGATTTTTGTCTCCAAACTGCACTTACACTACTCCCTTTTCAAATTAAACCACCTCCTTTTATCAGCAGAGTGACAGGTGAAGCACCTTGATATTCTGAGCAGACACTATCATATCAGAGATGCTAATTTTCATTAGATAGAGATGAAGAGACTTTTCAAAAAGGAGCTGGATTTTAGTGGCCTGAGGGAGGAGTCTGGTGTCCATGTGGCTTGCAGGGAGCCATAGATGACAGCAGCTGAGCACACTGTAATAACATATCATGGACCACAGGAGAGAGTGTTACAGTACTGCTGAGCATCTTAGTGACCGCAGTCCTTTCAAAACCTGGGCACTGGAATGGTTTTGGGGCACAGCTCCCCTTGTTCCCACTGTTCTCCCCATCCCCAGAAGATGGTGTGGGACAGCTGTGGAGGCCTGGAGCTCAGACAGCAGTGGCAGGGGATGGTGCTGGGGCAGCTGTGCCCCAGCCACCCCTAGACACAGGTAGTGCCCATCCTGCACAACTGTCCATACCCTGCTGCTGACACACTCAGTGTCACCTGCAGACAGCTCCTGCCCTTGGAAAGGGACAAATGATGCACAGAGGGGAAGGAAGGACCTGAGTTCTGGCAGTGGAGGAGCAGCACCAGGACTGGCACAGCACTCAGAAGAGGCCACAGTGCAGGCATGGCTGGGCCTGCCAGGCTGACAGAGTGGCACCAAACCCCCATCATGAAACCATGACTATATCCTAATTTCTGAGGGCTGGGTCTCAAGGCTACCCAAGTGGGAGCATGTTGTTGCCAGCTCCGTTGTTTTCCACTCAGCTGTGGCGCACAGCATGGCGAGGAACTGACATGCACAATAGCTCAAGCGAGGCAGACAGATATTACAACCAGCAGATTGTGATCACATCCATTTTACAAGCGGGGGAACAATGGCCACATGAGTCAAGCCCATCTGACAGGATGAATCAGACACTGAATGACAGTGAGAAATTGGAAGTGCCTGGCATAGAAACTGCTGGAGTCCATCACACTGAGGCAGCTGTGTCTGCATTGAGCAAATGATTTGCAAACAATTGCTTCAATCTCTGAACTGCTAAAAAAAGTTTGCCTTAGGATTTCCAGTTATTGACACTACTGGCAAAGTCCACGATCAAATTTTCAGGGTTGATTTTATTCTGAGTATCGATGGCTACTTGAACTATCAGTTACACTAATGGAAAGCCATACATCTACCCATCGACACAGTACTTCCTCCCTTCTGCAGCTGCCAACTCAATTCCCCCACCCTCCAAAAGACAAATCCCTAAATAAGCATGGAGTACAGACACAGCTGGAGGCTAGGATGTGCATTCAGGACTGTTTCAGGGGTTTTATTTGTATTGTGACTATATTATAGTTGCTGAAAATAGAGAAATTCTAGGTTGTTCCTCAAAATTTCATCTCACATCAAATCAAAAGGACAAAAACTCTCTGAGAATCTTCCTTTAATAATTTTTTTTTTGCTTGGCTCATTATCTTCTTGTAGCATTCTGCTAAGCCTTGCCACTGAGAAAAAGAGGATGGCAAAATGTTTTGTCCCTCTAACAGCATGTGGTCAAAAGCAACCATGACCTTGGGAAAAGCCCACATTCATTTGGGATGTCAGACCTCCCACCAAGCTCTGGATTTGGCGTGAAGGTGCACAATTGCTGCTTCTCCGCCAGACACTCAAAATTCTCCTTCAGGCACCTAAACTGTTTCTTTCTCTGGATGAGAGACAGGCTCACTTCTAGTATTTTAGTAAGATGCTTCTCAGACTTCTTGTAACACCTAAGCAAGTTTCACTTGTTCTTGGGCTCACTGTAGGCATTTCCTCATGGGTCAACATCCATGGGTCATTTCCTCAACAACAGCATCCAGAAAAATTGAAGTGAAATATGTTTGGAGAACTTGATAAAAGTGTAATACAACTCCAACCTCCTTTCAAGACTATTCTCTTATGCCAGAGAGAGGCACATGGAGCCAAAAGCAAAGAAAGAGCTGAAGAAAAGAAATAAAATTTATTACAAAATCTTCTGGTAGATGCTCAATTGATAGAAGCTATTTGTCTACAATGCTCCAAGACCACAGTTCTATTCGCAAATCTTTGCAAATAGCACTGTGCCAGAAAAGATATCATGACAAAATCCCAACAAAGTTTATGGAGTCTTGGAGCGGCAAAACCCACATTATGTTGTAACCTTTTCTACTATTACAGGTGCACAACATTGTTTCTGATGTTGAACTCTGGGATGCTCTTCCCAGCCCTTAACTGGCACAGCTATAATGACATGAATTTCATGTGGGATAGCTTCTCTTGCTGTCTTGTAATGCCAGCAGCCCATCAGCTATCTTTCAAACCCTGATTTTTATATTTATTTCATAGTCTGTTATTCAAAATTTCCAAAAATAATTATAATATTTGCTTGTTGTGTTTTCAAGGAGTCCATCTACTAGATGAAAAGCTCTGCAATCACTATTATGTGCAAGACTATTGAATTTACTTGAAAAGCAGCTTTAAAATTAGCAATTGTAATTGTGCAAGTTCTAGAAAACAATTTAAGGTCTTAAACCAGATTAGAAATGAAGTACACCCAAAACACCTCTAATTAGGACTAGTTAAAATACCACCAAATTTATATGCCAACACCAAACTTCCTTTGTAAAATGCCATGTACATGGTAGAACATATACTGATACAACAAAGATGGGCTTGGAACCAGCTCAAATAAAGGGGTACAAATGCAGAGTTTTATTATCTCGGTTATCAGTGACCATTCAGTCTGAACGGAACATGTGCTTTTCCCAAACTTGCTTTTAAGCTTGTGTTTTCAAAATGACAGAACTAAAACACATCAGCAACCTCCCCATTCTTCTTAACAGCAGAAGTTACAGACTCACGGCAACAGCTTCATTTGCACTGGCACACATATTACCTTCTGAAGGCAGCTTAAGTCATGCACATGCTGTATGTCCCAATTAGGATACACTAAGAGCACCAACACAATCATTTATTACAGCACACGTGGTAAGAGGTAACATGTTTAGCTGCAGCTTTCAACTGTACGCCTATTTTATGGGCTAGTTCAATAGGTTACGTTATCTTCTAAAGCAGCTGCACTGATGCAATGCAGTCAGGTTTTAACTAACTTTGAGTGTCTGCATCTTGGTAGCCGTGTGAACCGAAACTCCCCCAAAATTGGTAAATATGAAAACAAGACCTCCTGTGCCTTACCACAAAGAGCGAAGCTCCACTGAATTTCAAGCATATTGTTATTCTAATATGTTTTGCTGAATCAAGCACTGTAGGATCATAATGTTACACACTGCTATGAGTCATAACATTATCAAGTTGCAAAACACAATTATGTGGTATTCAGCGCTGAACTAATTCATTTGTATAGTACAAGTCAAGTATAATTTAGAGAGAGACTCTGATGAGAACTTTATTGAAAGTGACCTGCCTGCTGGAGGGTGGAGAAGTGACTTTGTTGCCTGCATGCTCTTTGAAGATGATGACAGAGGACTGATATGGTACATCATCCCTGTGAAATACTGGAAATGAGCCCAACCTTCAGTGCTCATATCCATACTGAGAGAGAAACATGACTACCTCATCAGATCTAAGCTTTCTTCTCACCTCCTGGTCAGCCTGTGAAATTACACCACAGGTCTTTTTGTCTGGAAACTTTTTCAGTGCAATATGTCTCTCCCTCAGGGCTAAAGGGAGACAGAAAGAGCAAGAACCATGGAAAATAGCATTTCATAGCTATTTCCTGTCCTTCAGACATCACCACTAGGGCAAGACAAGTAGCAGCCAAAACCCTCCACATTTTAGAAATTTCTTATGTGTATAAAAATCTTGTTCAAAAAGGTGAAAAGAATGTGCCTTTTTCAAGTTCTCAGAACATTTAGAACATTAAAGAACACTTAAGGCATCATGAAACAGTTGACCTAAGAGATTTTCCCTACAAGTTAATAAGACAATAAGCATCCCATAGCCTTAGACAATACCCTGACAGCTAAGAAGTCAACTTTAGCAAAAATACACATTTGAACTTGAGAATAGCTGCAATAATTAGAATCATGCTAAAAAGAACATGCTTCTAATAAATTTTCAAAAAAATCACAACTTTAGCCTTCCCTTTCTTTGCCACTTCTTGCTCCTTCTATTTCAGCACAGGTGGATTTTGCTGTTTCCTGGATCCTATCACAAAAACTCACCCAAGTGAGCCTCCTCCTGTCAGCTGGTATATGGAATAATTTTTCAGTTAGATCGACCTTGTAGATATTTTGTTCTAAATCACTAAACCACCAAAGATATTGAAACTTATATACAGAGTGATTATCCTTTTGCAGGTATATCACAGGTTTTCTGGTATAGAACAGTCTTTAAAGCTTGGGTGACCCAATTCAGGAAAACACTTATTACCAAGTAATGATTGATTTCAAAATGACCTCAGTGTCTTTTTCATTAGGGATAGACTTCAATGCAAATTTAGTTTTGTATGTGGTTATGCAAGCACTGAGCACCCTGAGCAAAGGTTCATGACAATTTCCACACCACTTCAGCATCCTGCTATGAAACTCAAGGTCTGAAATCTTGTCTAATTTTTCAAAAAGGCTGCTATGACACTCTTTGCTTTCAGCGACAGAACACTGTTATTACTACAGACCCTTAGTTACCTGACAACTACATGAATTAGCTATTAACTAAAATTAGATCTCAATATATGGCTATAGCTATGTGCATACTTCTAATTTTTTTTTTAGTATTTAACAGCCAGTCATCTGATTAATGACTGCATTTCCTCCTCAATTCAAAGCAGAGAGTACTGAAGGAAGTTTGTGGGATAAAATAAGTCCAAACCCAGAAGCTTGTCATCTCTGAGAGTTATTTGACAGAAATTAAAGACCCTGCTCTTTCCTTTCACAGCATGCCTTTTTATCGATTTCTGTAGTCTCTTTCCCTTCCTCTCAACCAATTTGGTTAAATTAGACAGTTCCTCTCCAAGTAAGACATGGCAACAACCTAATATCAAGGTAGACATGGCAACAACCTAATATCAAGGTAGACAAGATAACATTAAAAAATACTTGGAGAAAAAACTGAATTGAAATGACACCATAATCCAGAACATATATTGTATGTCATCATCCTGATCCACAGAAGGCGCTGTGACAAACTCCCCAAGTTTAAATTTAACTCCACATTTAATTCCAAATCAACATATCAGTAAGTGCTTTAAAATAGGCTGAAGAGTCTAAATTAAAACAAATAAACAGCCCGACCAGTCATCACTGATTTTAACTGCCAGATGAATCAGCAATCATTATTCCTCCTCACGGCCAGGGTGAAGTAGAAAAAGCCAAGTACTTTTCCACCTTAAGTAGCTTATAAGGCTTGTAAGTGAAACTGCTCTGCAAAAAACCATTTATATGAAACATTGCTACAGAATATTATTGTCTCATTTTCTGAAAATAATTATTTACTTTATTTATAAATTATTTATTGGTCTTATTTACTGATAAAAGTAATCAGATTTACTTGCCAAACTTACAATACACAGTACAATTTAAAACTGCAGTAGAACCTCTAACTACCACTTTCTAACACCTGAAAAAAGTCAGTTATCCATCATTTTCTACATCTCTATCCATAATTATCTATATCTATATCTATATCTATCTATATCTAATCTATATCTATATCCATAATTTTCTATATCTAAAGGTCATGAGTATGAATCCCCCAATTTTTGATGTGTACTGATCTTGGAGGCACTAAATAATCCATAAAAAATATAAAAACCTGAACATTAACTTGTTGCAGCTGATATCCTTGGTCAAAAGAGAATATTTTTTTATTTAAACCTGAATTTACCACTATTGAATGGTGCAGTGCCTGCTACAGATAACATGCATTTTGTGTACTTATAAACTGCAGTTTTAGCACTTGATAGGCCAGATGTATCCTGAGTTTAGAGAGTATTTTAAAGAGATGCATTTATTAAATTTACCAAATATATCTATCAAATGGGATGTGGCCAGTTCTGATGGCTTTTATGCTGTTTTTCATATGCATGATCTAAAAGAAGGAAGCAAAACAGAGCAAGAACTGGAACCCTGCCCAGGCACCACTATTCAGAAAGGTGCATTTTTCAGTGAAACTGAGTATGTGAGAATCACAGGCAGGAGAAAGCAGCACTGATGAAAGATCACTTCGTTTGTAATCCCACGTGCATGGGAACTGACAGGACACTACTGCAACATCTCCATCAACCCAGCCATTCTGCAAAAGCACATGTCCTCAGACTTTTAGTGTTTTAGTGTTTAAATTCCTCTGGATAACAATTCCAGAGACTGACACACTAGTTCTGTAATACATTATATATATTATATATACATATATAATATATATGTATTATATATATTATATATATTATATATAAAACTGTATTAGTTTGTGCAGACAGTCTGCAACTGGTTCTCACTGGACACTTGCAATTTTTCGGCAGGTAAGAGTTAAGATGATTCCTTTGTTTCTTTCACAATCGAACATTTCCTACAAGGAATCTGATCTTACAGTGAATCACCCAGAATGACATGGCTGTGTTTCCAAAACACATTAACTAGGAATAGAAAATCCATCATTCTACAGCACAAACAAAACAGAGATGTTGGAGTGTCTGTGATCCCACAATTTTGGGCTGCTTCAGTACTTGTGGACATTGACATCATGGACTTGATTTAAGATGACATATTTATGAAAAAAATTACGCATATCTCAGTGTATCAAGAAAATCTACAATAGCTCAGCATAATGACGTTTCCATAAGTGGGCAACATTTTACCAAGCCAGAGCCTCCCCTCTGACTGGAGCTATGCATTCAGAAAGTCACCTGCTCTTAGACTGTATCTGAAAGCAATTATCAGGAAATACTAATGAGAAAGGCTGAGAAGCCATTCTGCTTAATAGAAGAGTAAAAGCAGACCTCAAAAAAACTTTTTGGTACCACCACATGTTTTATCTGTATCATCTCAAAAATGAGTGCTCACAGCTTTTGACCTTTCACTGAAGACACAAAAGAACAGGAAATCAACTCAACTAGATGTGTATAAGCAAATCTGTAGCTACAAGGTAATCCTAACCTATAACGCTTTTAAAAAATCAAATATATCAAGTATACTGATTTAAAATATACCCACACTCCTATAAATACATTTTCATACAATTGTAACCCTACTACGAGCAGAAACAAGGCCCTTCAAGATGGAATTTCCCAGTCTATTGTCTTCATGACACCAGAAAATGACTGGTGATTTAGAAGAAAATCCTGATCAGATCTATATTTCCATGTGTATCAAATCAAATAAGAAAAAATAGGAAGGAATACAACCACTAATTGGACAACTATTCAAAGTTTAATGCACTTTTTCCATTGTGCACAAGGTGACCTGTAGACTCTACCAGAGGGGTATCAAAGTAAGTTGTTAAATGGACACTGTCTCAGCCTCAGCCTGCTGCCACAGTGAGCCCAGAGTAGTCTCATGATCATGAACTCCCTGTGGGATCTGCAGTGGGGATGGCAACTTGCTATTAGAAGAGAAGTGTCTATGAGAAAATACTTCAGGCTAGAGTAATGGAAAGGACACAGAATAGGGTCTTCAAGAAGGATCTATCAACGCAGGGCAGAGTGCTCTCGCATCAGCTCCTGAAGAAAATCAAGGCAACACCTTTAAACCTCTCCTGCAAAGAGATGAGTTATTTAAAGATTTCAATACTCACTGAAATAGGAGATGTTCAGAAAATTAAAAAATTACTTTGTTTATAAATGACAGGTCCACAACTATTATCAGTTTTCAGTACTAAAGCCTAAATCATGAGACCAGATCTTTTAAAGGTGCAAATGAAACAGAACAGCATTATTCAAACCAGAGAAAAGTATTCTCTTAATAAACTTAATCACTTCTATTAACTTTTTATTCTGATTAAGTTTCTGAACTGGAAAACAAGATGTCCCATATCTTTCCCTGATGAAAAAGCCACCGAAATCCAAAGCCACCTGAAACCATTTATCCTTTTCCCACTATCTGTGAGCCCTAGAGGAAGTTGGCTCTTTTACTGACTGAAGTCAAGTTCACAATATTTATGAGATGGAACGAGGTCTTGTGCACACAAAAATCAGGATTCAGATCTTTTCTAGAGAACATTAGTGCCCATGGTGGGACACAATAGCTCATTTAGCTACAAAAGAAGGGGAGGGCATAGTACATTGCTAATGAAAGCATTTCAGAACATCAGCGTCAGTGAAGTGCATTTATATCTATTTTAATCATCTACAATTCTCCACCTAATTTTCTGTGACTGTTAAATAATCTTGACAGAAAATAAGAGATGCTTAGAAGAAGAAAATGTTGGATCTATTTCCAGGATTTTTTCCCTTCTCTCCAAGGCTGAAGCAAAGGACATATTTTACTAGCAGACAGAGCTGAGTCTCTTAAAACATACAAACATATAAACATTTGTTTATATACAAAACTTTATAAACAAAAAAAACACTCTTTCACTGTGAGGGTGACTAAGCACTAGAAATTGGCTCTGGGTGGCCCTGCTTCAGCAGAGGGAATGGACCAGACATCCTCCATCCTCCAGAGGTTCCTTCCAACTTCAGCCATTCTGTGCTTCTGTGACATTGGCTGATTCTCTACATAAACATATATCACCTTGCTCCAACAAATGGCATCTTATTATTTATGGTATTTAAATAATTGTAAGAATATTTTATAGAGATAACAAAGTGGCAAAACAACTGATAGCGCATCAAGCACTCCATTTGAGCCATATGTCAATATTTAAGCATACAAAGTCTATCTCAAAGTTGCTGTAGAAAGTTTAACACAGAATTCATTTGCTTTTGTGGAAGAAATCTTCTATTTTTAACCACTGACCCAGCAATATATTTTTCGCTAGAATTCTTTTTGACTGAATGCTGTAGTCCTTCAAGGGAGAGTATTAAAGGTACATAACCACTTCAGAGAAAACTCAAATTTTTCATCGAAAAGCTGGGGTTACTGGATACACATAAATATGTCAAATCAATTATGGGGTGAAGGCACAGGGCTTTTGTGATACAGCACAGACACACCAAACATACTCTTGAAAACTAGAAGGAAGATTTTACAGAACCTTTGATAAGACCTACATGCAATTGCCCTGCTTCCAGAAACTCTGTTTAAAGTTTACTGAGAAATTTCTGTGTGGTGTAGATATATCCAAAAAGTCTCAATGGAAGACTTGCTACCACAGAAAAATGTGCTGGTTTTAAAGAGATGAGGTGGAAATTCAACACTTCTGCTTTGGCAAAGATGATGTTTCCTTGCATTTGAAATTGAACACTCCCCTACACAGTACTTAGCCCAGTGCCCGGGGCAATTTAGAAATGACAATTCCATTGACCTCCAGAACAGTATAAAACTGAACAGGAATTGTCCAACCTTCCTCAGCAATGTGTTTTTGCAACTGCTGCAACTGCTTACTAGATTTGCATTGTCTGGATGAAGCATGTTTGTCAAGTGGTACAAAACCCAACTGCCCAGAGGATGAGCACCACTGGTTATCTTCATCTTTCTCTATGCCAGTTCATTGAACGTGGTCTGTCCCAGTGCAGATAAATCCTAGAGTGCTAATTCGCTTACCCATGCTTCAACAACACTGTTTTACTTCACCAGAAAAAAACTTAAGGCATTATAACCACTCTGATGCATGACATTATTGCATCAATCAGATGCTACCAATATGCCTATAGTCTTAAGAGGAAGGCTAGAACTGGCTCCTATGGAAGCAGCCTAGAACTGCCACCTCCACAAACAAAAAGCAATTTCAGGAATTTTCTAGTCTAATGCACTCAAATTGAATTACAAAGTAATTGTTGTTCTTACTTGGTATGAACTACATCATTCTATATGATCCCATTACAATACCCTTGGAAACCTTTAAACAAGCTATTGACAGTCAATGTATGTCAACTTCCCTTTATTATTCTGATACCTTGATATGGCAACCCAACTTCAAATAAAGGTTCAGAAATCCTAAGTATTGCCTCAACATCTTTAGCATTTTTGAAGGTGGAATTCTTCCCACCAGCTAAATTTTAAGACAGAAAGTACAAGGAAGAGTTACAGAAAAACAAGACACTGAGAAGTCCCATTGCAGTCTGAAAAACATTGCTAATTACATATTCAAAACATAGCACTTTAAGGGAGAGGATGAAGAAAACAATCACAAAAGGAATGGCACCAAACAGGACAAGACACAGAATTTGTTTTCGCAAAGCCCCCAGGGGCGTGTTTTGGTTTTGCAGTATCAGTCCCCAAACCACACTGGTTGTTGTTTTTAACTGTCAGCCTGCAGCAAGAAACTAATGTCCTTAAATCTCTTAAGAAGGATACCACAGAATGACTGGGAACAGTATCCTAGTTCAACTCATGGCAAGAAATGCAGCAAAGCTGTGGACTGATGACAGGTCAAAATTACAAAGAATCAAAAATTAGTCTAATAAATGCTGAAAGACCAGAATCAACTGACTTAGTGCTAACTTTGCCCTCCACTCAGACAGGTATTGGGGCCTGATGATTAAAGAGGAACTTTTTAAAAAAAGCATGTCTTCAGACATCTTGAGTCTGCAGCTTGTCCTGTTTCCAAAACAAAAATCTTCAAAGGAAGTTGTAAGGCAAATGTCAAGAGGCAAATGTCTCTTGTTTCAAATTTTGTCATGCTGAGCTGGAGCATACAAATGCTTGAAACAGCACCTGACCCACAGCACACCACATATATCTGAAAGCAGGCACTGATCTGGGGTCAGCCTGGGTTTGCCTTCTCTGCTTGGCATGTAATGTGGGTGTGGCATCCAGGACATGCTGCACAAGAACAAGATAGGCAGTGTGGAACAGAATAATAAAATAACAATAGCTTGATTTTATTTGTCAAGGGACAGATGAAATAGTATTCTTTTACTTATAGCTCGTAACTGAATGCTTCTGAGCTTAGGTAGAATACTGCTGTGGTATTGCTACAGGGCTTAATATTTCCTCAGTGGTGGACTAGAAAAGATGAAGCTGAGGACATCAGTTTGGAAACAAGTAGCAAAGACAGAATTAAAAATTCAGCTCACTGCCTGCCCACGTGACTGATGCACAAAGAACTGACATAGTTTCTGATTCAGAAGCTGTGCCTGCTGTGCCACTCTCTGCAATAAATTGCCTTTTACATACATGGATAAGCAATCTAATCAAATAAGGATTTAAAGAAGGATGTGCTCAAAGGAACTGCTGATTTCTCTTAAAGCCTGCTATTGCTTTTTCAGAGCTTCCATACATATTAAATCGTATATGAGTTTTATCAGAGGGAAAAGGTGATTAGAAATACCTAGGTAGGCAAATAATCTGCTCAGATTTTTTGTGCCACTCTCCTATTCATGGGGCATACTCCTGCTTGTAAGAAACCCCATTTAACACAAAGAACTACATCAATTGCCAAGAGTGACCTGGTTTTTAGCACACTTGCATCACTGCCCCTTGAGAAATCATTTTCAGCTAGAATACCAAACAGTCTCTTACCCAAATGACCTGCTTATGCTTTCCAAGCTTTCTCAGAACAGCCATGGTCAGATGACCTCTTTCTGAAATTCTCAGACTGCCTCTTTCTCCCGCGCCCTAACATGAACAAGAGACAGCCAGCAGTATCCTTCCTCACACATCTGGAATTTGCTGCTACAATATGATGCCTGAAACCCTAATGGGGCATTTGCATACTACGAATTGGTCAAACACTTAGGAAGAAAGCCCTCACTTAGTGTAAGTGCTGTTTTCTACCCTCTGGAATGCTGTGGGTCTTCCCACTATCTATGTGCTCCTATGACACCCACTGTTAAAGCCGGAGGACATCAGCTGGTGATGGACACCCGCAGGTAAGGACTACAACTCTTTTAAATTTTACCCTAAATTCCCCTCCACCATCTCTGCTGGACTTATGAACATAACAAGAAAAGGCTGCTCTTAAAAGGCATACAAGCCCATTTTTGGTATAGAAGCTGAATTTTTTATTTTGGATTCTGCACATTAAAACAATGGCTGTAAGCCTGCCTTTTAAGGTAGGAACTTGAAACAGTCTGTATTTTAAGAAAACTTCAAATGTCCAACTGCTAGACTGTGATTATTCTGATGAACTGTGCAAAAACAGGTCATAACACTTCTAACAATGAGAAAAATTGATTGAAAACCAGCACCATATTAGATGTAAGAGGAATTAAACCCACAGTACAAATCCACAGCAAACTAGATCTCATTTATATTGCTGCTCATAGAGCTACTTGTTCGATTTAGGGAAAAGCTACCTTTGTCAGAGCTGCTGTCTAAAGCAAAGATTATCCATTCCTCAAGGTGAAAACTGTCCCTGAAGAACTCTGCAGCAGAGTAGAACTAGAAACTGAAACTACAATGAACAAAGAAAATGAACTAAAATTATTTTCAACCATGTCTCCTTACACGTAATTTATTATTCAGACACTCTGTGTGTGAGATGTTTTTACCTCGGTTATTTTTCAACTTTGCTACTGACTCAGACTTTCTAAGTCAATGGTTCCAACAAAAGGTATTTAATTAAACATTTGTCTTTTTAATGAGAGTTGTAGTATTTCTTGGGAATGCTACAAAGTGAAGTTTTATTAGAAGTTTACTTCTCCACAGATTCTGCAGCTGTAATAGATGTCCTTTTCCATGGGTTTAGGAAGAGTAGAGAGACTAAGAAATTCAGTAATTTCAGAACAGAATTTGAAACAGGCTGATCGGTGCTCAAAGCTAGAAGGATACTGTCTCCTTGAACAGACAGGAATGACCCCCATAAACTTTCATTAAAACCAACATGCAAAACCAAGCATATAGACATTGTCACCAACAAGAAGCACGTTGATACTGAAAGACATTAAGCTTTTTTCTTATTATGGAAAACTATTTTATCTAGATCTGGTATTTTACCCAGAAAAGATAGAACTGTAATTTGTGCTGCTTAGTAACTTCTGGTTATGAGAACTTTAATTGTTTTAAACTTTGCAAAGCTTTGAATAGTTTCTGGCACAGCCTAAACCACAAAAAAAAAAATAAAAAGAAAAAAAAAAAGAAAAAAAAATCAAGGTAAGGAAAAACTACTTAAGAGACTGTGACAGACATTTTCTTGGTGATTTCTTAGCAGCTCTCAACTTATTAGGAAATAATATCCTACCAATTTTAGGCTCTTTTTCCCCCTAAAAATTAGTATTACATTTGAGATTAGGAGTCAGATTTTTGTAAATCACTCAGCAGTTAATAGACTTTTGGTCTCATGCCACTTCAAAGATTCTGAAATTCTTGTTCCATTTCACTAGTTAGAAAGGAGAAGAAAATTTACAAGAATGTCCTCAGCAACAAGCACTAACATTACCAAGAATAGAAGAAATTGGAATTTGAAGAAAAAACCCCAAAGGAATGACAGCAGTGCAAAAGGAAAATAAACCAAGCATCTCAAAGACCTTACAGTACATCGACATCTTCTTTCTACAGAAATTATATGCTTTCAGATTATCAGTAAGATGTTGTTCCTCCCCGATTGACTCTACACTCACAGACTAAGATTGTTGATTGTGCCTTTTAATTGTGGAGCACAGAAATACATGGTTAAGGACAATTACTGACCAGTTATCTTCTGGCTGCCTCCCAATCCCTTCCAGAATTTCTTGATCTCATCCCCAGCCCTCTCAAACAAAAGCACATCTCTGTCCATTCATTTGCCCAAACTTATACTTTGGGCAAATGAATCCACCACTACTCCCTGTCCATCCCCTCCATGTGTTCCAAATGCATCCTAATCCTTACTGGAGTGGTGTGCCTCCCTCTCTTGTGTTTTGAAGAAATCAGTGACTTATTTAGTCAGCTGAAGCTGGTTATTAGTGGAACTAATACATTAACTGCCATTTGGCAGAGTATTACAACTTGTGAAAAAAGCTGCTTCAAAAGCAATGACTGTCCCATCTCTGGCCTTTACATTTAACCACGTGTTATTTTTCTTAAAGACACACATTAACAATGTGATGTCCAAATCTGTGGCTGAGTGCAGTTGCCTTGCTGCCATAGCAGCACATGGCAGAGTCTGAGTGCTGTGCTGGAGATCTCTGTGCTGCAGCAATGCCACAGCCAAGGGCAGGAATCTGGATGGGAGCAAAGGCCATTCTCCCTCACAGCTATCTGCTGCTACAGCTCTTGGGGAAGAGGCAAACGTGGGACTGCTGCCACCTGATTCATCCACAGTCCAGCCTGTGTGCTGGAAAAAATGGGAGGAGCAGAGATATCAATTTGATAACTAACCAAGAACTAAGTGTGTGACCATTAGGATACTGACACTTTTCTCAGATGCTTGGTTCTGCAGCCAATTTTTTAGCTGTGGGATTTCCAAACTGTCTACATCGTGTAAATACTTACCATGTAAATTAAATATCAAAACCCAGAAGGATTTGCTAAATCTTATTGTCCATTGCTGCATCCCTATAGCATTGAAGGCTCCAAATGCCAATTAACATATTTCAGGGAAGACATTTACAACAATATGATGATGGCACTGCATGGGTTATACAGGATTTGTCTTCCAAGGGTTCATTATCATTTAATTCAAAATTTAAGAATGTTGGCAGGTTTACTCTCCTATCTTTCAGATGAGGTAGTTTATCAATAGGAAAAGTGAGATGATGTATTTTTGCTTTTGGTGGTAACTTCTCATCACAGAAATATATGTCTTTTTCTATGTTAGTAATTTGCATACCAACTTCATCCTGGATCTCCTCTGCCACAGCAGGCACATTGTAGAGGAAGGAGAGAGACTGGTTCATGCGTTCATATATCACACGTAGATGTGTCATAACCTATGGAAACAAAAATATTTTAAAGGGGGGGAATACTGTAGATAATTTGACATTATCACAAATTTTACAGGTTATAGGAAGCAAGATGGTTTTCACTTGTGCAGGTATAAGATTTCAGTATGCTTTACGCACCAAAACCATCAAACCCATTACAAAACTCACTTCTCTCCTACAGCTGCTACAAAAATAGCATCCTAGATTCTCTTCCATAGCAACCACCTGAAATCCCATGGAAATGCAGTAATTCAAAGTAGGAGTCTACATTTGCTGTGGGGCGGAACATGCGCACAAGCAGCTATTGTGGCAGGAACCCACAGCCTTGCTCTTCTATCAGCAACATTTACATTTGCCCGTACCCATAAGTTTTCACATAATACCTAGAGAGGCACAGTGATTACTGCATCAAAATGTTTCAGCTATTTGGTTTTACCTATTTATTTACTTTCTAATCCCAATATTGCAGAAAGAAACAGCTCTCCAAAGAAAAAGAGAGGTTTGTAAAAACGTTTGCCAGCATTTTGCAGCTGAAAACAAAAATATTGCCATCCAGAAGCATTACTGCATCCTCTCATGTGGTTGCAGCTCTATTGCCTCAAGTGCCCGCACATTGTTATGGGTTGAGTCATGACATCACATGCTATGTGCTCCCCCAGGATACTCTTCACAAGTATCACCTTTCTTCAGTAGAAAGAGAAATTGAGGTGCATCTTAAAAGACTTAGAAGACTGACAGGATAATTAGGCCTAACAAGAAAAATGAGTTACAGACAGCAATTTTAATGAAACAGCAGCGTGATGTCTTCATATCTAAATGAAATATTTATGCTATTGAAAAAAATATTTATGCTTTTGAACAAAATACTTTGTTTTCCATTTTCCACTGAAAAGCATTTCACAAACAGAACTTCCAGGCTACATTTCCCCAACCTTCTGACCAATTCAAGATGCAAAGATGCTATATCAATACTCATTCCTACAATGACATGTTAGGCAATACACTGCACTTCTTGTATTTAAATGTCAGTTTCCATTTTTCACCAGTGCTGCCACACAACCTGCACTCTGCAAAATTTCACTGATTTTTGTTACTTAATAAGCCAGTGACTCAGAAAAAAAGAAGCCATGTTAAATGCTTAAGACAAGGCAAAGAAAATGGTCACTGCAGAAGACTTTTAGAAGAGTGCATTTCTCACTCCAGCAATTTCAAGACAGCATGATTTCAATGTACACATTTGGCTGAAATAGAAGTCTGAAAATCTAATATGCCATCCAGGGGGGTACATGGTTTTGATTTTTCTTGTAGTGAAATCATTCCATTCAAAAACTGTGTCTGAAACAGTGCCTACTATTGAATCCTACAGAGGAAACAGCAGCAGATTCCACAGATTACAGCACACTGTTTTTACGGCTTATCCATTGTGCCTCCAATTTTAATTGTTGCTTTGAAAGCCAGCTACATCTTCAATCTTCGGTGTTTTCTTTTTGCTTTCTCACCCTCTATGATTTATGAAGACAACATAAAAGCTGTTCCAAAACATACGCTTTGAGGACTGCAGGAACGTTCAGCAGTTAAAATGCCATGAACTATAGGGTCTACTTTAAAAAAGCACATTAAACTCAAGTGCATCACAGTAATCACATTTATAGACATTACAAGTGCCTCTGCAATGACTATAGAAAGGTTGGTCACAGTCAGATGGGTACACCATTTCTGGTTCTGCCACCTCAGCTGAGGGAAGCGCAACCATGTGTTGTTGCTAAATCTAATACTGATGTTTCCCCAGAGGTATTATTTACCAAAGCACTAACACATGCTCTCAGTAATAGTGTTCTGGAAGGCTCCTCAGGACATGCCCATGTCTGACTCACTGTAGAGATAGACAGAAAACCTATACTCCAGTTCTTCTCAGAAGAAAAATCATACCCACGCTACTATATCACTTTGCTTAAATCTTGTGACGGAAAGTAGATTATTTTTGATTGCATTTAAAGCTGTCCACAGAAAGGAGTCGGGTATTTTTTTAAAAATTGATTGACAGAAATTTCACAATAGTTATGGACTAACACGACCTCATTAACCACCAGCGGGGATTACCTGAGATCTGATTTGGGCAGCTTTCTTTGGGTCTACCATGCGGACGTGTTCAAAGTGTTTGAGAGTGTGCTGTCTGTCTTTCTGCTCAGCACGCACATACTTCTTCAGCATGTTGAATACGTGACGAGGCTGAGGGAAGAAAAAGAAGGAAAAAACCATGAGTTTAGAACAACACATGTTTTCATTTCTTGCATTGGAGATGTATCCCAAGCCAAGAGCCCTTGGTGCTATCCTCTGAAAGCACATCTGATTACTAAAAGGAACATCCACTCACTGAACTTCATCAGGATGCACCATTAAATAGTAGTTGTAGGCAGTAGATAATGTTCCTGAGGAGGGTGTTCAGATTTTCTATGTTTCTATGAATAATCAATCCCCAGACATGACTGCAAAACTTAAGGACAAAAAATTCACAACTTTCCCCTGTCACTATTGCTACTCCATCAGAAGAGAAAACAAAGTGGAAAAGAACCACTGAGCTGAGGTACAGAGCACACATCCAGAACACGCAACTCACTGAAAACCCACATGAAAAAAGAGACATCTGCCCTGTTTTCTGCAGCTTCTCTGCTTAGATGCCAGATTTTGTAAAAATCTGAAGTCTATTGCAAGTAATTTTAATTAGTAAAACCTATTACACATATGCCTTCAGACATGCAATTGAACACAAAGAAAGAAAACATCAGCAACTGAAGGGAACTTGAAAATATACACAGTGATGGCAGAGCAGTGAAGGCTAAGACGTGTTCCTACGTATTTTCCTGCTCTGCACAAAAATACAGTGCCAAAACAGGAAGTGTTCTCCAGCATCCAGCTAAGATATCCATTTTTAACTCAGAGATTATGATGGATTCTGGAAATGCACTCCCCTTCCCTTCATTTCCACTTGCAGTGCTGTGCTTGTGCATCCTACCTGAAGCTACTGAGCAGTGAGAAGAAATAGAAAGGTGACCTTACTATGTGGCAAATTAAAGAATGAGCGGAAGTGGTAAACAGCTTGTCTAGGCATTAACAGTGACACAGGGAAGAAGGTGTAGAAGTGACAAAATAAGTGTCAGAAGCTCTGTGCACAGCTTTCCAAAGCAGGAAGAACTGTGGGCGAAGGTGAAGTTTTAAGAAGACTTAGATTCATGGACAAATATAGAGCCTAAACTGATTTAACATTTACACAAGAGATGAATACTAAGCTATGGAGTCCAAAGATTTCAGAATCTCTTCAGTTTAAGAGAAGCAACAGATTCAAAAATGTCTGAGGAAAGTAAACCAAAGGTTATTTGGAGAAGATATGTCAGACAGAAATAGAGAGATGTGAAGCCATTTCCTGCCAGAGAATTAAACTTAGTGCCTCCATTGTTGAAAATCCATTCATGAGGAAAATAAGTCCAAGCCCCCAAAGCCAAGTACTCTCAGATGAAGTTCCAAGAAACTGTGGGCAAATCCTGGAAAGTGAGTAATCCTCACAACCTTGTGGTAATAGCCAAACAACTGAAATGTCAACTGTAAAGCTTTATCGGAATGAAGGCTAGAAGACCAGAAAGTTTAACAACAAGAAGAAAATTTTGAACAGAAAATTTAGCTACCTTTCCTGATAATTCAACTTTCCTTGTCCCCAAGACACATCAAGGTAACAGGCTAGGGTCGACTAGACAGAAAAGGATTATTTTTTTTCAAGAGATATTCCAAGTTAAGTATCATGTTTAAAACCAGAAGGAAATAGTTTTTTTCCCCCCATAGTGTGTCTGTATTCACTGCAATGTGTGAATGAGACTTTTTCAAGTAGACTTGTTAATAACACAACAATCTTGAAAATACCTATCAAATACCACTAACAACAGTAGTAATCACTTGGGTACATTGGCAGCCCACTTTCAGAGCCTTTTCTAACATTGACAAAAGTCCCACACTTATAACCATAAAGGAGAAATGGAGATATTTTCCTCCACTATGCCTGACCAAGAAATCTTCCTGTGTTGGCAGCAGAAATCCATAATTCAAGTTTAGGACAATGAAGGAATATTTAATGCAAGGTGTTACCTTAGAGGGGTAAAGATTGCTTTTTCTCAAGCAGGTAAAAAACGCCAACACTAGAAACTCACCGTAATAGGAATACAAACCTAGGGAGTTTCAGTGTTTTGGTTTTAAAACTATCCATATGCATGCTTTAACCCTGATCTAGTGATCTCACATGGCCTAAAAGCTTGTGACATTGCTTTAACAACAAGAGATCCAGAGCTGAGAAGTCCTTGTGAAGCACTGAATCACCTGGCACAGACGCACAAAGTTCTTCTGGTCAGCAGGGTATTGCACTACAATACAAGCTCCTAGGGTATATGCAGGCATCTATGGAAACAACAGGATTCCCTGAATGGAACACTGAGACCTGAGATATATATGTACCCAGGATCCCCACCATGTGGAAGTTGAAATGGATTAGAAGACTTTCCACACAGACTTTTTATTGCCAAAAATGTCTTTATTGTAACCTTTAGGAAATACGCCCTGCCCCAGCTCTTAAGGTAATATAGTGGGTCATTTCCACGTGGATCAAAAAACCCCAAAAGGTGGTGGTATCCCTTGCACATCTGACATGAACTAAAACAGCTCTGCTTCCTTGCTGGAAGTCCCAGCCACACTGAATCAGTCAGACCTCCAACTTGCCCAACTATTTTGCAGTGCTTCTGCCTCATGGCTTCAGGGCTGTGGCTGGAGGCAAAACGGCCAGAGCTGGTGATGGACAATGACAACTCTTCACTGGGTTTTGCATACCCCAGTGTGGCACCTACCATAAATGAGGACCATGTTCCACACTTAAATAAAGCTTACACAGCAAAAACAAATTAAAAAAATTAGTTGATAATTTTCTTCTTGATGCAGAAACCAGTGGACTTACTGCTTGCAGAGTTCTGATGAATTTCTGCATCAGCAAAAGTACCTCACCTCAAGTCCCACTTCTGCATTGTACTTCATACCTATTTTCTTTTAAATGTCATTATTGGGTGAACTGGTTCTACTTAAAAGCCCCACACATGCAGACATCTTTTTGCAGAGGTACTTTTGCTGCCTGATGAAAAATAGTTTGCAACTGGTGGGCTAATACAATGCTTATTCTTCAAAACCCACTGGCCTATGCAACTGCACAATGCTTATTCTGTAGGCAGAAGAACTGGAAAGCAACCAGGCCAGTTATGACATTTTGGGGAAATCACTATCATATACATGTTTCTTCTGGGAAAATCTATGAATATGTATGTAAAATACAGCATCTAAACAGGAGGGGCTTCTGTACTCAACACACAGTATTTTGGAGGAGCTATCCCCTCATGCATCTGGCTGAATAAAGAATGCCTGCTTCTTAATACTATACTAGTGTTAAGGAGTTTACTGATTTTTGGTAACACTTTCAGTGGGATTCACGCCCAAATCCAGTACACCAAGTGGTGATATGAACTCCTATGATGGTAGAGTAGAGGGGCCACAAGGAATGGGCTAGGTCAGGTACAGAGGTAGGGAAAGGCATCACAGGCTGAGGAGATGCACCCAGACCCCATGTCTGAAGCCATTATATCCACAGTCATCCATTACTTCGACCTAGGCAGGAACCTTCAGACTAAATTATACATCAAAGTGGTGTTATTATCAGCTAAATTAAGTTTCCAAAGCCTTAGTTCTGACATGGTCTGTGGCAAAAGAATGAACAGCTGACACATCTCTAGACCAGCGTGGTGCCTCCTGCTCTTCATAAATAATGCACCAACCACCAAACTCCATTAAAAAATTCTGTGTCTAACACTTGAAATTCTTCTGTGTATTTTGCCTGGGAAAACTGCATGTTTAGGTCTGTAGTCATCTTAGTAAAAAACATCTCTGTGCTAACAGAATAACTAACTTGGATCAGCCATCAGTAGCTACCTAAACCTCATGAAATAATTAGTGGAATTTTCAGTGATCTGTACTGGCTCTGTTGGCTTGTTTCTTTTTTTTTTTTTTTTTTTTTTTTTTTTTGTTTGTTTTGTTTTGGTCTTCCTCTGAAAGCAACCAAGGTAATACCGATGACCTTGGCGACTGTCATTTAGGCAGTGACAAGAATGGCTAGTGACTTCCTAGGCAACAGGATCTGGCACCAAATTCTGAATGCATTTTATTCCATTAACTATGGTGTTTAGTTAGGAATAACATGGCTACTGAGAGCTCCAAAACTCTGGACTAGCTGGCAAGAAGCTTAAATCCACAGTCTCATGGCACACACTCACTATTCAGGCAAATGTACCAAAAAGGACATACCTAATAAGATGTAAACCTACCAACTATTTTAAGCACATACTGTAACACCATTTCCTCCCATCAAACTCATTCCAAAGCTCCCCTTTCTCAGCAGATTCAAAAACCTGTTTTTTATCTAAAACTGAGCACAGCTTGATCATACTACTTTTTACAGGCTATTTTGACAATCAAATGATGTCCATGATGTGCTCATGTCTTCGGGTATTTTATAGTTGTTAGTTTAAAATCCTGTTTATGCTGGAGAATGTTGTCAAAGTACTATTTTGTATAGTTTTCCTGAGTACATGGGGATTTGCATGCATTCAATACATTTGGTACAAAGTAGACAGGTTTGCAATGTATGTGGGCTACACAGACTACATAGGGTGACAATGTGTCATTAAAAACTAATGTTCTACCTGGAACTGTTGAGAATATACCTTGTCTCTTATTTGGAAGATGATTCTTTCTGTCATCTCGTATATGGTATCTGAAATGCCCAAAATCCAGTTTCTAGCAAGTTATATATAAACACACACACATAAATACGAATATATAACCATGCAGATGTCCCCCTGCTGTGATTGCTATACTGATTCTAATCTGTTATTTCAGATTTTAAGGGAGTGATGAAATAGTGTAGTTTCATTAAGCTTGGAAGGGGGAAATACCAAATGTAGTTTGCATGGCTAAAATCTATCCTCGTGGAAAAAAAAGAAATCTCTCCTCATGGAAATCCAAAACAGAGAAACCATATTAAAGCACTTCTGTGTATTGAAAATACAATTTCCTGGCTCTGTGCCATGGAACTTCCAAGGGAAGTTCTGAGCTGGCTTGTCATTTTGATCAAAATTTACTCTAAATTAGAGAGCAAATTTTCACAATGCTGCATTGTGCCATTTAATCTTGCCTTTAGAGAAAAATCAATCATCAGCCCCTTCCAATTACTGCTCTTGCAATGTGCAACAATTGTTTCTTTTCATTCACTGTTCTGAATACTTTGTGTACCATATTCAGTACATATTTCACTTGCTATATTATTAACTTGCAGGTCATGTTTCACCAAGAGGAAGTAGCTCATTTTAGAAACATTCAAGAGAAGTTGGACAGGATGAATGCAACACTTTTACTCTTGTGGAAGACACAAATCCCCATCCAGATACCTGTCCTGTGGAGCTAAAGGTGACGTCTCATAATTTCTGCTAATTTGTAACAAAATATGTTATCTCACATATCAAAATCATATGGCTATAATGGTGCTCAAAACTTATGTTTGCCACCCCTCTCAAGGACTTCTCTGGGGGTCAAATAAAATGAAAACTATTTCATTCAATCTCATGATTTTTTTCAGTATTTCTACGTATTGAACTTTGACAAATGAAGATAAGTTTTGTTTCTGCTCACTCTTTTAAAACTCTTAATTCTAGATGTAACAAATCTGCCAGGGTTTAAAACAAGATGCTCTGGATTTACTCATATAAAAGCTTCAGAAGGCACTGGAAAATGGAATTAGGTGACCACATTTCATGAAATCCGACTTTGTTTAAAGACAGAGCTGAAATCCATGCTACTTCACAAACAACATACAAAATTAAGTGTGAAGAATTCCACAGCAGGAAGTTTATGAGTCTGGAGGAGTAGAGCTGAAGGGTGGAGTATTAGAATTGGACTGTAGTTTCCTGCTGCACAGGAGGATTTTTATCACCAATTCAGCGGTAACACTTTGGCCTGCCTCCAACTGCGTATTTCCCCAGCAACCTCCTTGGACTCAGGAAGCGTTTCGAGCTTCCCAAACACAGAGGCACTGAGCATGGGCCCTTCTGCAGATTCCTCTTCGCTGTCCAAACAGCCAAACCTGACTAGTTTCAACCTGTGCTGTGCTCTCTCTGTGAATACACACTGCTTCCAAGCATAAAAGATACCAGAGTAAATTCTGAAGTAAAAGAAAACATGGAAAAAACCAGATGGATTAATGTACATGCTAGGGTTGATCTTAATGATCCTGCTCTTCTCAGCAAGAACTTGTATTTCAGTAAAATAGGGCTGAATTAGAAGAGAAACATTTTAAACCGATTTTAATGATTATACGCTCACTTTAATCTATGCACAAAGAGGTTAATTAACTACCTTTCAAAGTTTTCCTGTATATTTCCCTCCTCTGAAACCCTTTATTTCATCAATTTTCTTTTCTGCTTGTCTTTGTCTCCCACCACCAGCTTTCCACAGAGAATGTGCCTCTCTTACCAACAAAGATCAAAAAGGGAGACATAAATCCACAAAAATTTGACATGCACATGAAAGAGGGAATACAAGCGAATTACAGAATCAATCTGCTCACAGAGAATGATGGATTTGAATTCCCCTATTTAACATGCAAAATGAAGGGGAAAATTTCCAACTGTTTTAAAAGCTAGAGGCATATTGCTTCCAGCTGCCACTAATCCTCCTTTCCGGTAGTAAGCCCATCAAGCAGGATGAAACAATGCAGTATTTTGACACTGGATACTGAACAGCTGCACCCCATTTTCAAAGGCAACAAAGTACAGCAGCACAGCTAAGCTGCATCAGGAATCAAGAATGAGGATAAAATTTTGAGGTTTTGGGCAGCCTGTATGGTAACGCTTCTGAGAACAGAACAAGAGTACAAATACTTGGTTTTGCTTAAATTTATTTTCTTGTACACCTCAAAACTATGCAATTTCATCTCTGTGTGCTCCCTGTCTCCCTTGCTGCCCTGAGTGGTACTCAGAGGCACACCTCTGACACTGGCACTGGGCAATCATCCATGTAACACATGAAAAAAACCTGCAGTTACAGCTTTTGATCTGGTACAGAAGCTATTCACAAAGGATTCCCAGACTTTTTTAACCCTCTTAACTGTGTGCAGCACTTCAATTAAAAAGTCTATTTTTTTAATTTAAAAGTTTTAATTTAAAATTTATTTTTTAAAATTTAAATCCAAATTCTTCCTCACAACTTTAGAGAAAGAGAACCCATCACTTAAAATATTCAGAATCTATTTCTGTAGTAACCATACAAATAGCAAACCATGTGACTTGAAGTAGGTTGTAAAGGGGGTTCTTAAAAATAATATGAGAACTCCAGAACCCCCCACTCCCACACCTTTTCTAATATTATTTAACAAGTTATCAGTAAGGTTATGAATTACTCTCCCAAATACAACACAACAGCATCAAATGCACTTTTAGTCTACTAGGGAACTGCAAGAGCGAAATACAACTGGAGTATCAGAGCTGAATTTTCCTTTAATCCCATTTTCCCTTTGGCCAGGCAGCCAAAGTTTGGACTCGTAGTGTATTCAGATTTCTGGCTCCATATCCTGCAAAGCAGTGAGCAGACTGGATTAACTCATTAGGTCGTTCAGCTATCATCAATCACTCCCCAGGTTTCACCCTCTGTCTCAATACAACCAGACAAATCCTCCTGCTGAATTCAAGGTCAGTGTTTTCAAGTGTTTTGGCACACACCTGAACAGCAGTTCAACACCTCAACTGTTAGCAGTTACAGAGCACACAACCAAAAAATGCTGAGCAAAGGACTATCTACAAGACTGACCAAGGAGTTGTTTAAAAACGTTCTTTTTAAAAATGTTCACCCCTTTTATTTTGAGATGAGTCCCTCTTTGGCAGCACCTTCAGCTGATGCTGCTGCCTGCTCCTTTCAAAATTACTAGCTTTTGTAGAACATATAGAGGATATAGACTCAATATAGGATGCATTTCAGTCTTTTAAACAGCACCTTCAAAACTTACTTTTACGGGACTCATGTCACATTTCAGGCCTGGTGCTCTCCCCCTGACGCAGGAAATGTATCAGTAAATTAAATGTCATGGGAACTGACTACAAGCAAAACAAGAACAAAATGCTAGTTTTTCTGCTCCCAGAGTCCCTGTTAAAATTTCTGCCTCTTAGAGTTCTGCAGCTGAAGTTCACTTCATGTCCTCTGCATTCCACATTCTGACGGCCGTAGAGACCTTTCTGCTGTTGTGTGTGGTCCCGATCATACCCTTCCACAACCACGCATACCTGCAGAACCAAGATGCCAGCCCGACACACACACAGCTTGAAATCAAATGATTTTACTGGGGTACTTTTCAGACAGGATTACATTTGTACAAGGCTCAACTTCAAAGCAGGAAAGCTTGGCTCCAAAGCCAAACGTGAAACCCTACCTTTGGTGAACTACCTAAACCCACACTGCAAGACAGCATACATGACCTGCAGCCAATCCATGCACTCACCTCACCTCAGAGCCAGACTCCAGTTTCCTAAAAGAAGCTGCATCCCCGCTTAAAACTCGCTAATCTGTCTCCTAATGACTTCAAGCCTTTCACTACCCTCACTGTGGTGGTCAGAGGTTATAACATGCAACTCACATTCAGGCTGAATAACATCCTCTATCAATTTAACACAGACTACCTACATTTTCCATGAATTACTATATTGCAAAATACATGGTAACTCTTCACACAACTACCCTGAAGTCACACCATGACACTTTTATTTAGAGAGAATTTACTTTACAAGAGAGTTTTGCACCACAGGGTGGAGAAAGAAGTTCAATAATGATGATAAAGAACTAAGATGATCACTTTTCCATGGTCAGCAAATATGCAGGTTTCTCCTCAGAAGGAAATTTACTGAAAATACGTAATTTAATCATATTAGTCATATTGGTGTAATTCCCTGTGAGGTCAAATTCACTAAAAGATTGAGCAGTGTAATAATGTTTTTTCCATCTAGGAAGTGTTCCAGAGGCCAGAGATACATAAGAATTTACTGCTTTCCCCCAGTCTTTCTGCAAATTCTCTTCCTCTGGAGGTCACTGACCAGATATTGTGGTATTGAAAACAAGTATCAGAGATACAGATGCATTAAATTCCATTCGATCTGCATTCTGAACGTACATGTTTACACTCACCAACAGCCATCACATCCAAAGCAGACAACTTAGAATTGCTAGTGTGCGAAACTTCATGCCATCCAACAATCCTCACAAGATCCTTCACCAAACACTTCAACAGCTCAACAAATGAAACAAAATATCACAACCATCCTATCTTTAAGCTTCATGTTGTCATGATGAACTATCTTAGTGTGCATCACTTGGAGGGACACTTCATCCTCATCCTGCAGGATCTGTGAACAGCTACAATTTCTGACAACCAAATCCCTTCCACATGATTTGCTTAAGTATCTTTATGTATGTATCTATCCCTCTACAGATATACACATGGGGAGCTTGTGTCTGCATTTATGAACACTGGCTGACTGCTGTCATAGCTCTTGCACAGTGAGCACACTCCCTGCTCCAAAGCGGGACTGCACCTGGGCACATCTACTTTTTCCCCAGGACAACTACAATGATTTTGACACAGCTGGCAGAGCTTGTGGCATCACACTCACCCTGGGTGGGACAGTCTGCAGGGCTGTGATGTAGTTCTCCAGAGCAATGCGGCGACGGTCATTCAGCATGGCTTCCACTCGTGCCATGTGAGTCTCCACCAGCTGCTGTCTTTCATTTGCTGCTTCCTGTTCCAGCGATTCCACTTTCTCCTGGAAATGCTGAAAAAAAACATCCATCACAAGAGAAACAGAGAAGACATCAGCATAGACCAGCACATGTGAACACCTCTGTCTGCAAGCGACCAAAATCCTTCTCCACGTCCATCAAGTTCAGCCCCTAGAAACACTGCACTGCACATACCTTTTACTGATGTCAGTGGGAATTGCAGTGCCCTGTATTCTGGAACACATGGCCATGTTTTATTAATCTAATAAAAATATTCCTGACACGTTCAGCACAACCACCAGTGAGTCCTTCGTTTGCCCTGAGACAGGGGTGCAGGATCACAGGATTGTGCCTGGGGGAGGGTGAAATTTGGCAAGTGTACACGCCTGCCATTGAGAGCCATCAACACAACTTCATGAGCAAATCTATATGGGGAGAAAAAGATGTCCAGCCTGAACAGAGCCACTACAATTTCTTGTAAACTGGCCACCAGGAAGAAAATTGAGCCCAAACTTATTCCAACAGAGGAAAACATTGCCTGGATAATGCACATAGAGGGCAAACCTGTGGGATCTAATGTGGTTCAATCTGGTTCTGAACGTTTCCTTTTTATAGTTGTGCATTGAAATAATCCCAGCAGTACTGAATAATACCTAACAGTGGGATTCAAGGAGTGCCTGGCTTGTCAGAATTTTTGAATTACAGTACAGTTTTGGATAAAATGATTTTTAGCTGAGGGTTTCTTTCAGATAAAACTGATGGCGATTCCTTCCTTAAATCACATTTTCCATCTCTGATTTGAGCTTAGGTCCTGCAGCTCGTATTAGTCTATCATTGCCTAAATTTTGAGAGGAGCCTGTGGGAACCAAGCTTTTAGTTCTCACTGAAGGCAAATCTAAATTCAAGTGGAATTCTACCTCTCCGTGCAGTGAGGAGCAATGTCCTGCACTGCTGTTCCAGGGATTGGCTGCAAAGTACAGAGACACCCAGCAGCCACCAGCAGCTGTAAATGAAAACAGCAAGAGAAAAAAACCAGCACAGAATAACATTACATCTCCATAAAGTAGGGTATAAAATTACAACACGCTCAGAATCCCTTTCATCTTAACTAGGGCCCCAGCTGGTAAGGCTGCAGTTGCATTTTCCTTTACCTGGATAACAGCTTTCTTGTCGGCCTTTGGCAAGTTCTTTGCTTGGCGTTCTGCCTCTTCCCACTCTCTCATGACCTAATGAACAAAACAAGGAGTGTGACTTTCTTATTTTCCTCTCTTCTCCCAGGGCTTAGCAGCAGCCAAGCACTGCAACTCCAAGAGTAATATTTTTACATTCCTCTCCTTTTATCTCTGTAAAAAAAAGGCAGTTACAGCATTTAACAAAGGCAGGATCCTGTTATTAAATTAAACAAAGACAGTTCTTGTGTGTCCAAGCACTGTGCCAAGCTCTCACAACTGCACTGTGAAGGAACACTGCCGTTAGCCAGCCCTCAAGCAAGGGAAGTGGAGATCTCCATGGATGAACACACCAACCCTTTTTCACCCCACACAGAAAGAAAATTTGGTTCGATTCCACCTATTGTACATCCTTGGACAAAACGAGTGAATTTCAACTCGTTCCAATTGTCACTTCTTTTTGGCATCACAAAACCTTGAAATTTATTCAGGCTGCATCACTGGCCTGAGTAGGGCAGATCAAAAATTACACATAATTTGTGCCATTTGTCCAGAAACCAGGGTTCTAGCAACACTCCAAGAACTGAATATGTATCTCAACTACAACACTGTCAGAAAAATAACGTAGGAGATCTTTTGGTGTAATTTCTTTCAGCAATGTGAGAAGCCCCCTCTCCCTGTAACACAGAGAAGTATTCCAATAATCATGGGAATGGGTTACTCTTTATTTGCTGTCCATTAGATCTGAAACCTTCCTGCGCTCTTACCTAGGGCCTTCACTCATTTCACACCTAGACAGCAATCTCCCCAGATAACACATTTTATACAGGAACAATTGCACTGCACACAGTGCACACAAATAGGTGACTTGTTTATGTGCAGGATTAGCACAATAAGAAACCTAGAAGCAATTATTCACAATGCACATTTCCTTTCCTTCCTTTCTCAATAAAACACAAGCTTTCACACCATTTAATAGAAGTAGTCAAATATAATTTTAGAAAAAGCGCAGAGTCCACATGGACAACTGAAATTTTACCGAGACCAATACCAAAGGCAGGAGAAATAAGACCTGCTGCGTCTCATGTTTGCAAGTTGGGCCTCCAGCACTCAGCTCCTGTCTCAGGCTTCCCAGTTTTCCCACACACCACACCAGACACTGCTAATCAGGCTTTTGATGGACAGACTGGAAAGTGCTGGTGGTGCCTCAGGGTACCTGGTTGAGCCTGTGCCTTTAAAAATAAACAAAAACATGCAAACCTGGGCTCAAAGAGACTTTTACAAGTCCCAAGCCTTGAAATGTAATACCTCTCAGTTCTATACTGGGTTGTAGGATTACCCACCATGCTGACACCTGTACTCCAAAACAACTCAGTGTATGGGATGTGTTATTGTCAAGTTTTCATCTTTCTTTTCACCCCAAACCGTAGAGCATATCTCAAGACAGCAGTACATCAGTCATAGCAAAACAGATCAAGTAACTGTCAGCAAAATTATTAATCTGTAAGAGATTCTGGTCTCAATAACAGCCCAAAAGAAGGGAGGCTTATCCTTTGGGAAGCTAATGGGGTGCTGAAAACTTTCAAGCGGGAAATTGTTTTGTCTCCTTTTGGGTTTCAGCAGGGGCATGGTTAGGCAGCAGTTACAAGCAGAGTCCTGAAATGAAATACTTAGAAATCACAGTCTTTCTCTCACCCCACTCTTTTACTGAGAACTGTAAGCTGAAATTTAAGGCCCAAGAACTGTACTCCAACCTACAATAGCTGGCAGCCTAGAACTGACTCTTCAGTTTACATTATTTTCTCATTAGACAATACCCATTGATGCGTAAATTGAAGCCAAGTTTTAAGGCAGCAGGAAAACAAAATTTACAAAGAGACATGAAAAGTCATTTGCAAGGGGTTGTAGCAAGGAGCTGAGGACAGAGAACATGACGGGCAGCACACTGAAGTTATAGGTCACCCCCCACCTGCTCCTATCAGTACTTTGGCACAGGAGATTTCACTGATTTTCTCAAAAAACAGGACAGGTGACACAAATTGACACCACAATTCAGAGCACAGTGATGTGTTCTGGAAAAAAACTTATTAATGCTCAGAGTGCTGCTGTGTATTCAGTGTACATTAAGCATTCAGCTCTTAATTGTGTTCAGGCCGTATGACTGTGGGGGCTGAGAAAACTTAATTCATGTACATAGGCAGCACCTTTCTAGAGATCTGACTAGTGCCACTGTCAGGATGTCAAGATGTGTTGAAGACTGAAATGTTATTGTTTACGGCTCAAGCATTTTTATGAAGGACTTTTGTCTGTTATAGCAAAAGTGTATAACAAAAGCTGCACAGAAGACCACTGAAGCCTACCCTGAATGGGCCTCCTGACTGAAACCCTGAACTTTGAGTTAACATCGCTTATGGGACAGAGATAAGAAAAGTGACACTATTGCTCAAAGCATCCCGAAGAGCATCCATGGCAGAGCCCAGCCCAGCACATTCAGGGTGGAGGCTATAGCCCCAGGCTCATGTGCTGCCAGGCTTGCACAGACCCCCACACCAAAGGGGGCAGAACGAGAGGTTTTGGGTGTGTGGAGAAAAAGCCTCTGGTCAGAGGCAGTGAATGCCCATCCTCCGCTGTGCAAACCAGCCCAGCTGCAGGGGCCTCTTCACCCCGGGAATGTCACATCTATGGGACATTCAAGGGGTGCAATTGAGGGAGTGTCATGGCCCATCAAAGGTCCCCCACAAAGGGGTCCCCAGACCCTGTCGCAGAGCACTGCATGTGATGCTACATGATGCAACAGAATCTTGCAAGGGACAGTGTCAAACTGGCCCCCCTCAGGGAGGAACCTGGATCTTCCCACCAGTCCAAATGCATATTAATCCACTGGATTCTATACTTTTTGGCAGGGGACCCTCACCACCAAGAAGACCAGATGGAGGGGAACAACGGGGAGACTTCCTTGGGACCCATGGAGGGGTGATATGCTTCTATTTAATCTCTCTCTGTCACTCTCCCTGCCATCTCCCCCTTTTTTTTTCCCCTATTTCATTCTTTCTTTCCTTTTCTGTTTCTCTTTATCTCTTTTACTATTAAATAAAATACATCAATTTTTCGGTATCAACATCTAACCTCACTTGGTTTTTATCTCGTTTTCGGGAATACTAAATCTTCAGGGCTCTTTCTGCTTTATTCACAGAGAGTTAGTTCTCTTTGCTCCTCTGTGATTAGAGCAGATTGTAACAGGTTGTGAAGTTGCAGAAGGCCCAGAAATTATGGCATTAACCCAAGCCATAAACTACAATGACATGCTCAAGCTTGAACATTAGCCTAGGTTAGCAACTTTATGATCTCCTCCCTCTTCTCCCTTTATGTCTTAAAACCACATCTCTGACGTCTGTCTAATTTTTTGACTCTGAAAGAGCAGTTACGGATTTTCAGCACAATAGTTCCCTTGCCATCTTTATCCCCCAACTAACCCTTTCTTAATCCACATCACAAAAACAAATACTGTAGGTAATGTGATAAGCACACCTTTGGCTAGACCAGGTCCATCTCTGTCTATTTTATTTCTTTAAATTTTTTAAGGCATGGAAGGCAGGATGATAAACTGACAGCCTATGCAGCTAATTGGGAGGGATGTAAATTAGGGGCCTCAGAGTTCAGCTCTGGTGCCACAAGACTGAAAAGTTTAAAAAGAAACAGAGTAACACGGCTGTTTGCAGAAACAATATTCCTGTAAAGACTGTTGTGCCCTGAATGCCAATTTTTGTAACTGAGAAGACTTCAATGGTTGAGAGTAATTCTGTGTGTGTGTGCTAACCAACTGAAGATACAGCTGTCCATGGGTCACATTAGCATCTACAGGGAGAACCTGCTCCCATCAAAGGTCAGCATTTCAGAGAACTGTGAGTGAGAAATACACCATAACGCTACAGAGGACCCCAAAGAGCAAGGAGGAGGAAAAATTCCCCAGATACACAAGTGAAGAAAAAGGCTGAACTTGGCATCTGCTCTTACAAACCTATTCTCCCCTGTTGACAGTACAGACCTAAGAAAAACATACAGATATATGGCTATTCAAGGGTTGGAGGCTTTGTACAGGGCAAATGACAGCTTCTGATTGAGATTTAAGCAGCAAGCCATTTCAAAGTCAAACTTCTTCAAAACTCAGGACTTAGTCCCTGGCAGATGCCTTTTGAAATTGGGCTCTAGGGGACAGCAAGAGGGAAAGAGGCAGTGTGAAAAATGTCATTCATTATTAGGAGATGCTAAGTACAAAAATTTCATTATGTATTGAAAGCAGCAGAATTCACTCCCATTTTTTACACTGCGGCACAAAAGAGTATCTGCAAGAGAAGAATTTAGGACAGACACTTGGGTTGGCACAATCAGACCAGCAGAGGTACTTGCCTGAAGGTTGGCTTAGTGAGAAAGTCAGTCATGCCAAAATGCCCCTATCTTTGTCAAGGGTTTTTGTTCTGCACTTGAGTCTTGACCCTTTTTCTGGTAATAACATAACTAAACCTCTCCAAAGAGCCCTGACTACAACTGAGGGGGCAATATTATTAACCAGACAGTTTTAAGAAAGGAAACAGGCTTCCCACACAGTAGTAGAGATGGTGGAATCCAGGGAATACATGAACCGGTATTATTTAGCATCTTTGCTGGGGACATGGACAGTAGAACTCAGAGCAATCTCAGCTAGGTAACACCAAGCTCAGCAATGTGTTTGATACTCTAGAGGGAAGGGATGTCATTCAGAGGAGAAAACGAGAAGCAGGCCTGGCAAAACGTCAGGTTCAAGCTCAACAGCACCATGTGTGGGCTCCTGCACCTGGGTTGGGGCAATCCCCAACCTCAACAGGTTGGGTCATGAGTGGACTAAGAGAAGCCCTGGGAAAAGGACTTGAGTGTCCTGGTGGATGAAAAACCAAATATGAGCTGGCCATGTGTGCTCAGAGCCCAGGAAACCCATTGTATCCTGCATCCAAGGCACCATGGACAGCAGGCTGAGGAAGGGATTCCTCAGTCCCTCTGCTCAGCTCTGGTGGAACCCCACCTGTGGCGCTGCATCCAGCTCTGGGGCCCAACACAAGAAGCACATCACAGCCTGCTTGAGTAGTTCTTGAGGGGGACTGTGGAGATGATAAAGGATTGGAGCACATCCTCGGTGAGGCCAGGGTGAGAGATTTAGGGTTGTTCACTCTGGAGATTTCAAAGAGACCTTATAGCAGCTCTCCATTGCCTAAAGGGAGCCTTCAAGAAGGCAGGAGAGGGACTTTTCACAAGGGTGTGTAGTGATAAGGAGGAATGGCTCTAAACTAAAAGAGTGCAGGTTTAGATTAATTATTAGGAAGAAATTCTCTATTGTGAGGGTAGTGAGGCCCTGGCACAGGTTGCCCAGAGAAGTTGTGGATACCCCATCCCTGGAAATGTTCAAGGCCATGCTGGATGAGATTTTGAGCAACCTGATGTAGTGGAAGGTACCCCTGCCTATGGCAAGGGGATGGAACTAAATTATCTTTAAGGTCCCTTCCAACCCCAACCATTCTGTGGTTATATAGTGTCACTAGGAGTAAAAATCAGCTGAAGACCTCTCTAGGATGTTGGAACAAGTGGCATGCAATGACTAAAAAAAGAAATCTTGAACGTAACACCAGTCCTGTTCAAGCTAATTGAGAACTGCAGTATTTTCAAATGTTTGCTTTGGAAATAAACTTCCAAGAAGCAAAACTATTCTAGGACACAAGGTATCATTAAGTTCCTATCTTGAGTAGTCTACATGCTACAATTCCAAAAATACTGCAAGCAGCGAGAGGAAGAGCAAATTTAAGACACAAGGACGTCACAAGATGTCTGAAGAGAGAAATGTAAAAATATACTGCTTCCTTGAGTAAGGTTCAGTATCTGCTTCAGCAGGCTATTTAGCTGCAACCAATTAAGGGAGCTGTACAGGCATTAACAAACTAAAAGAGAAAAAGGGGAATTGTACCAAAAAAAGAAACAAGAACCATGGCACCTTGCAATCAGTTAGCATGACCTCTCTTTGTTGGAGAACATCAAACATTTAAAGGTTACATTAAAGAGCATGCATCACTGAATGGCTATTCCTGTTTGCATGGGAATTCAGTTTTCCTGCTATTGGGGTCGCATTAATAATTCTTAGGAAAAGCTTAAAATTGTATGTTAACGTAAGTCTCCTTGCAGTACTTCCCAGGGAAGTTTATAAGCCTTGTTGCTTCAGGTGTGGTGCAGAAAAACTTTCAGGATCTGTAGCCTAAAGGATGGACAATTTAGAGCACAAAGGATTAAATGAGTCTGAACCAGAGGTGTATCAGGTCATCACAGAGACAGACTTCCCTAATAAAAGTCTTTTATGAGCTGTGAACTATGATGTGACATAACCACTGACAGAAGCTTGGTCTCTGCTCGTGTGAACATCTTTATACAAGAAAAAAAGAAACAAAAGTTGTCAGAATTTCATGGTAAATCAAGGGAAATCTCAGAAAGAGGATATGCAGAATATTTACATTTTTCCTGATGACATGTTTTAAAATATTTCACTTCAATATAATTTTTTAGGGATACACTTCCTTACTCCTTAGATGATGACACTTTGCATGTCAACTAGAATGCATCTCTTTTAAAGCGTGCACCAAACCCAATACTATTTTAAAACTAGCATTTTATTAAATGAAATAAATATCTGTGTTTTGTGAACAAACCAATCTATTTTAGATTATGACATTTATCAAGATTAAAGAATTACTTGATCATTTTCTCTCTTTTCAATAGAGGAAAAATGGGCATTTCTGCTGCTTTATGAGCCTCCATTTTTCAGCTTTGAAAGAACTGGACTTTAAATTAAATAAATAAGTCTGGTGCAGCTGGAAGACTTGGCTAGCGACTCTCACTTGTTACCTTTTCATTTTCATGAGAAAAACATTGACAGCAAAGGCTGAGTTAGTTTGTTCAGCATTGTTTTTAACAAGTAACAGTTCCAGATTAATTTTCAGCTCCATATATATTTTAAGTTTCTATTAAGAACATACCTGATTAAAAAGAAATGTAAAAAGCAATTTTAAAATAAATTGCCAGAAAAGGAAAACCAGTGGTATTGGACACAGATGTTCATGTGAGGAAGCACAGAATGGTGAACTAGGTGGCTTTTCTACTTGCCCACAGCATCTACTACCTTTTAAACATTTGACAAGTTAACAGGGACATGCTAGTTCAATCCTGTACAAAGCAAAACTTAAGTTTCTAAAAACTAGCTTTCCCTTCTACAAGTAAACTCTGATCTTCAAGTCTCTTCAGGGGGTCTGTGTACTTCAAGATATATTTCCTTTAGGATGTTATTTTATAAGCAGCTTAGGCGACTTAATGATTAATTTTTTTTTTAACTTACCTATCACGCTGCTGTTTCCCAGGGCTGACTTAGGTTGCTGAAATGGCCAAAGCTGGATATTTGACTTGTTTTTGGAGGACTGACATTGCAGGAGACAGGGAGCTGACCTGCCTCACCCCCTGTGCGCTCGTAAGCACAGACAGGAAGGATGGCCTCATTAGGGCACCAGCTCCAGCTCCAGTCTAACCCTTGAACCACAGCCTTCAGCTGAGAAGGTCCTCCAAATGCTTATGTTAAAACAAAAACCACACAGTTCACCCAAATACTGCCCTTAACTACTCAGCTTAACCTTTACATACTGGGATTTTGGACACAAATCTGGAACCACAGCAAGAATCTGAAGACTATGCCAAGGAAATCTGCACTGACTATGCTTTGCTTTCACGAGATCCATGTCAACAGCATTTTTTACAAAAAGGTTATTTGAAGGGGAAGCAATGATGGGGTGGTGACTGTATTATGCACCAACCCTCTGCATGCCTAGCCAGGGCAGGGTCTCTCCTCTTCTAGGCAGGCTGTGCGCCTTTTTTATCCTCCAGATTCCCTGCCCATTAAATTGGTTTTATTTTCTTTATTTAAACAGGAGACAGCTTATTTGTGCTTCAACACTTCCCAGGCAGATGAGAACCTATCTTCCTATCTATGACATATGTTCTCAGTATGTGGCTTGCACCAGTCAGATGAGTGCTTCAGGTAAGATGCCCTGCCCAATTTATTAGGTAAGTGACAGACACATCTACACTGCCAACAGACAGGGACTTACACTAAGAACTTAATTTCATTTTTATTCATAAAAAGTTTCATGTTTTGGAGTAACATTCAGCATGGAGCTAAAGGTTAATGTATCAGTAACAGACAGACATACTGAAATCCCATCGGGGAACAAAGTTACAATGAAAAAATACAGTAAATTAGCTGCACAGGTATATGAAGTGCATCTGAATCATACTACATTCATTTTTTGTGGTTGTTTCATTCTCAAAAAATATGCATCATGGGCTTTCCTTCAAACCTCTTATATTCTTCCTTTGCTGTTATTAAAGCAGAACTGCAGCTATTATTTATTGGTATTGCTAATATAAACCCTGTTTCTGAGAGAGTAGGTAACACATCTCTTACTGGATTAAAACCAGTGTACAGTTTCAGGCTACACAAATCTGGTTGAAGGGAAAGAAAAGGGTTGATTCAGTTTGGATTTTCAGTTCAAAAGCACCAGTTTTTCCTCTTTTCCCTGACTTTAGATGCATTTCATGTTACCTTGAGGCTCAAGACCACTAGATGAACATATGTGATCTTACATTACTCCAGGCCATGCACAGAAAATGAAGCTCAACACAAACCATCTCCCTCAGCTGCCTCAGGAGAAAGATGATTAATACAGTGGCCAAGTTCTTTACTTAGAAACATGAATAATCTCACAAAACATACATTCTTTCACAAAGATGAGAGAAATTTTTTACAGATTTTTCTTTTAGCCTGCACTAGTAACTGTAGCAACTTATGATTGCAGTGGTGACCCAACCTCCAATCTGTGTCAGTCAGCTGAATTCTTAGATAAGTCAGAAAGGCAGTAAATGGCGTATTTACAGCATTGTAAATTGGCAGGGCACCTGGATGAAGCCTTGGGAAAGAAGATGAAGGATCACTTATCACTTGACAGAGAAACTCCTACATTTAGGAATAAAAAAAATCTCCCCTTACCTGAGACATTCTTTCACGATGCTTAGCTTCAAGCCTCTCCTTGGCTTTCTGGAAATGGGCATGTTCATTCTCATCTCCAGGTGTTTCTAAATATTTGTCAACAGCATCAGGAGTACTAGCAGCTGTGGTAGGGACTGAGGTAAAATTTGGAGGTAGAGAGAGGGAAGGGAGGGAGAAGAAAAGCAGAATTTCTACTTTAGTATGGGAAAAATTTAGTTGGGCCAATAAAGAAGCACGGGTTCTAATTTCCATCGGAATACAGCCATCTATTTAGCCTCAGAGGAAGACACAGAAATAGGGTTTAGATGAACATGTTACACACAGCAAATACATACATCAGGATATTTCCCCCTCCCTCACCCCATTTTATAAACTAGGAGAAGCTCTGCAGAGTGAACAAAACAATGCTCTTGCAACAGGTTAGAAACTGCTGCCAGAGGAAAAATTCCAAGTACAAAAAATAGCCTGGCAATGAATAAAATCCATAAGCCAGCAAAAAGCCCTTTGCAAAGTTACATGCTTTGTACATAAGTTTATTTAAAAAAAAAAATTATAAGCATTAATGAAAATCCATTTTAAAGCACTTATGGACCCCACAGTACCTAATGAAATACCTCAAATCTTTCCCTTAGAGACAGTTTGGCTTCACAGATAGTTACTTTATTTGTAACAACTTTGATTAACAAAACCCCTCACAAAGACTGGAAATAATCAGTGAGTTTGCACTAATTTGCAGCCATTCCTGTTGGATAGCTAGGAGGTAGCTGTGACACTGGTAGTGGAAAGATTTGCATTTGCGGTAATTCAAAGTGAGCAGCAGTTCCCTCACTATGCAATGATAACCAACCCCCGCTCTGCAAAGACTGATTCTGTTTTCCTTTAATGTGTTAGAATTTAAGTAGCTGGTATGGCATCAAACAATAGGCAGCATGAAAGAATTCAGTGAAATTCCTCAGAGACACCTTGGAGAGTAAAAAAACCACCACCAAACAAAACATACCATACTCCTGTTATTCCTCATCCATTACCTTAATTAAAGGTGATACTTGCCACCTAATCTAAGTTTAAGTTGAATTTTCTCATACAAAAAGCCTCCTGTGTAAGAACTTCAAGATACATTTCCTACCATGCACAGCTAGAACTTGGCAATCAGGCCTTCCATGAATGTAATTTCCCTTTCACCAACCCTGACAAATACAATTTTGCCTTGCTGATATCCATTCAGCATTCATCCATTAATGGCTCAGGTCATGACTCTCCAAGTTCTTTGATGCACTTCATGACTGGGAGGAGGTCCCCAAAGCAGAACTTCCTCAAGCATTTTTGAAATACTCTGCTGCAAGGTCATTCTCTTTCAGCTTATCATAAGTTTAAATATTTATGAGAGAAAAAAAAAACATTAAATTCTTCAGTCTTGCATCAAATGAGAACAAATACAAGACAGAAGTATTTTCCTGAACATGACTTCTGCCAAGGTTGTAAATAAGAGTTAGCAAGTTCCACAAAGTAAAAAGAACCAAAACAAAAAATGCTGTGGTTAGACCCAGCAAAACAAGTTACAGTAAACACTGCCCACAACAATACCTTTTATTAATAAAATTCTTAGTGTTTGAAATTAGTAGTAGTCTAACTCTTGAATATGAAAACATTTGCATTATTTCCTTTTTGAATCCTAAACTTCACCCACTTACTTACTAAAACGTCCAGTCCAACATGTGTGGTTCAAAGGTGAAATAAAAGTGCAAATTTTATATAGATGAAGAGACTGTGGAAACACAAATTAGTCACTTGCATCCACTAAAGGTCGTAATCAAAATGAACAATTTAAATAGATGATATTAGCAGCCACAGTTTTTAATGACTTAGACACACTCTGGTAGTTGGCATGCAAGTTTAGCTGCCAAAACATTTTACTTCCTGCTAACTAGGGAGATGTCAACATCCCAAACAAGCAACCAGTGGATAAAGGAAACAACTGACAGTTAAAAAAAAAACCAAAAAACTGTTTAAAGCAGTTTAATCCTGTAAACTGCTGCTGTAAAAGTGTCTTGGGTTACATGGAACGTGTAACTAAAAGTATGTATTCTATTCCTATCTCCATAAGCTGTTAAGGTAGGTGAGGCAGTGTTCTTTATCCCTTCCAGGACTCAGCCCTGAGAACACCCTCTAGGGAAGCGGCAGCCACTCTGTGGGGCCATCTCTGCTAATGGGCCATCAAGGTCTCCTGGGCTGACCGCAGAATTACATCATCCCATTGGGAGATGCCCCACCCTGAGGAGAGGAACTGAACATTCCCAGCATTCCCCTCATCTGAGCCTTGGAACACCATGGGGACAGAGCCACTGGATTCTGATAGGACAAGAGCTCACTAGCCACCATTGGACCTCTGGAGACAGACCGGACTTCTCTACAGGATCACCACTTTGATAACACCACATCCATCACTCCAACAGGACTGTTACCACCACCCTGACCAACAGGGTGTCAGGTCATATTCTGACTGTCAGTTTAAGACAGTGTTTCTCTAATACTGTCTTTATTTTAATTTTCCTATTAAATTGTAGTTCTGACTTGGAATCTCTCACAACATATTTGTGTGGGGTTAATCCCTCCACTGGTTTGCTTTCAAACTAGCACAAAGAGGTACAGATCTTTTTTTGAAATACACCTCTGAAGAAAAATTGACGTGGATAGTATCTGCCACTGAAAAATCACCAAGAGATTCAGCAAGTCTGGACATTCACAGTATTTAGTCTAGAGAATAAATACTACTGTACCTAAATGCACCCAAAAACCTGTGATAGTGCTCTAAAATGATTAAAAATAAACCCACATGTCAACATTTAAACTAAGTTTCAGGGTTTATGCAAGGAAGGAGGGAACTGACAACACTGAACCCTGTCGGTTCTCTCTGTTATGAGCCACAGAAACTTAGTACTATCATTTAAAAATATCAACTATTTATAAAAGGTCATTTTAATGATATGTCAATATTTTAAAAAACTGAGTGTGCCATCTGAGTACAACTCACTCCCACTTTGAAGAAGTGGCACCATGAATTCCACTTGGCTCTAAAGGCTGCAGGAGCTGCTGCGATAGCTGCCTGACAAATGAAGCACGTCGATTTTCCCACCTTTAAGACCCCAAGTTAAGAATTAAACATTAATGTAATTTCAAAATAGCACTCATTAAAAAAAGATACATTTCCTGTAGCTTTAAGGATGTTTAAAATGCAACAATTAACAGACAAGTAAAAAAAGTAGTGCAATAGATTACTTTTCAGTATGATAATAAGACAGAAATCTTTCCTTTGATAACAGCAATATGTAATTTTTGCTTATTCTTGTCAATATGTAGTCATTCTGAGGCCATTAAATCCAAATTAACCGCCTGACAGATTCAATGACTTCAAAGGAGCCATTATGGACAGTCACACAGTAGAAGTCTGAATCATTATATTGAACAGAAACCACAGCCAGTACTGAACATTCTTATTAAAAATCAATAGAGACTGAGTATGTGGTTTGACAGACTGAAGGAATTGGTAACATCATCCTTAAAGCCTTCTACTTCTAAGGCAATTATATATCAATTTTCGTGGAGCTGGATGATAAATGAAAAAAAGAAAAGTGACAGCAGTAGCTCCAATCCAACAGATAAATCATTTCTGTCAGACCTCAGAGCACCAGTCAAATCCACCAAGAATGGAGGAGTCTAAGGCTTTGCGTGACAGGACAGATCTACCTTTCCAGATCAAGGCAAAGAGACTTAGCAAGAAAGCAGAATAAAACATGATTTCTTAACCTTCTTTTTAAAGATAAAGTGTTCAGGATATTAGTATTCAGATTTCACAGTATATGAGTATTCGTGACAACAGAACATCCTCACATTTTGGTTCAGTCCAATTCACTACCAGAAAAACTGACCCACATCCCACACTTTTACCCTTTGCCCACTATACAAGAGAAACCTAATGCTATCCACTATTTCATATTACTCTGTAAAATCTAACCAGTTTAGCCTGAAAAGCAAACAATAGCTAGACAAAGGAAAGACGTGATTTAGCACCTGTCTTGCCTCCTGCCTAATAGAGGCTTGATTTTTTAAAAAAAAAATAGGACAAAAGGTAGCAACAACAATCTGAACTTTGGAGAGAAAAGAAATAAAGAATGGAACAAATACATTAATATTAATGGAGTAGGGATGAGGAGGCACAAAGATCAAATAGAAAGGCTAAGCTAAGGGGTGGGGAGAAAATGACAGGAGAGAACAGGAGTGGCCTTGATGGAAATTTTTTTCCACTGTGTTTCTTTTCTTCTGTGGGACTGGGGAGAGAGTGGTGTCTATGTTACCTCTTTCAGCAATTTTAGATCAGTACTAAACACAAGATGTCATTTCAGTGGTGAAACTTACTACATAAAGCACTTCCAATTATTTCCATTACAATTTTTATTCAGCAAAAATATGAAGAATAAGGAGAAACAGCATGGTGAGACAGAAACAGTACACGAAACTAGAAGAAAAGAAAGTTAATTTAGGAATAGAAATAACAGGTATATAGATGAGGGTATAGAACACACTGACATAACATTAAAAACCAGGAATAAAAATATAACTGAAATAGTTTGGAAAGTGCACCCTCACAGGCTCAATTGTTGTTTGAGAAGCTACTGAATAGAAAAAAAAAATCAGGAAAAAAACCTCTGGGAGATACAAAATCAGCTTGAGTTGCGCAAATAAAGTCAAGCAACCTCAAGTACTCAACCTAACTCCATTGTCCTTAAAGAGAAAATGGTTTAGACCAAAAATTTGGAATTCCAAAATAAACCAAGGGAATCATGAAAATGGTAATGGCTGAGTAATTGTTTTATTGAAATGCATCTGAGGAAAGAAACCACCCAGCCAGACAACAACTTCCATGAGACAGAGTAGAATCTCCTGGGCTTATCTGAAGATTCTAATGAGTATGATCTACAGTAAATTTAGAAATTGTTTCTTATTTCATTTCTAACCTCACATGCTGCAAGAGAATTTTCAGTATTAGAAGATCGTTTATCCTCCCAAAGAGAGGAGACAAATCATGTTTTGCATCTCTGGAAACATCTTACCTAACACAGGAACTTAAATGTTCTTCTATTAGTAAACACATTAGACCTCACTCCAACCTCCTGCACAGATCTGCCTCTTCACAACATCTTCTGTCTTGTTGCAGAAGCTGATCATGGTTCATGAAGTATTAACCTCACTCCCATCGTGGCAGATTTCTCCACATCCCTTCCCTGGAGCTTTGCCATGAGCAGCTCTAGAAGACGCTGACATAAAATGCAGCTGGAGCACCAGCGCAGCAATCCTGCCTCCAGGACTGCTCTTGCTTCTGCTCCAATAAAATACAGGTCAGCTCCTCTGCTCCATGACACACATAGTACCCCTTGCTAGGGCTCTTTGTGTGCATTTTTAAGCCTTCTACTTACTGAAAATGCTCCTAGCCCCATTTTGGAAAGTATTTTACTGAAAGGAGCCCTGAGATGCTGCTTGTGTCCTGCTCCTCCAAGCCCTGTGAGGTAGGGCAGCAAGACATGTACTCACTCTTTAATGTGTCAGATGTAAATGTCAGCTGATGCTCCCCCAGGAGTACCTCCTTGCAAGGCAGACTGGGAGGGGAGTGTACAAGAGGCTCTCAAAACAGAAACCATCTCATAAAACTAGTGCCTAATTTATTTGTTTCAGTGGTGTGTGGTGGAGAAAGCCACCACTCTCAAACAGTGCAAACACCCCTTTTTCCAGCAAAAACAGTCATTAAAACATATGGTTGAGTTAAAGTAAGTGGGAGGTAATTTGCATCCATGTGCACCACAGCCCTTAGGGAAACATAAACAATCAAATACCATTTCTCCCCTTTTCATTGCAAACACACACAAAGAATTCAACCAAACTAGAACCAAACAAAGCCAAAAAAACCTGGAAATAAACATTCTAACATGTTTTAGCTTTGATAAAAAGGTCAGAAATACATGAGAATACACTGTAAAACCTATGAGCTACTTGAGCCATTTTTAAACTTACCTGAGGCTTCCCTAAAGTCAGTGTTTTTTCCTGCACATGCATTGTACGTGCACACACACAGACACACGAAACGTCAGTACGCTTGGACAGAGAATAGAGAGAAGATGGGAGTGAAGGCCTCGCCTGAGGAGGTGTTAAGCTCTCAGCCCCCTACTCAGAGCCCAGCTACAGTGCCAAGAAGTCACCCACCACCATGCCGGGTTAGGAGAGGCCCAGGAGGCCCGAGCGGTGAGCAGAGGTGTGGACAGACCGCGGCTGGGGTTAGTGTGAGCCCAGGCCCGCTCCCCGCATGGCGGGCGCCGTGGGGGGCACTTACTGATGCTGCCACAGACCGCCATGCAGTACTCCTCCGAGTCAAAGTTGTTCCGGTTCCCACCACAGCCGCCGTAAAAGAAGGGCGCGCACTTTCCTTCAGCCACGTCAAAGTACCAGCGGGAGATCATCGCGCGGCACGGCCCGGTCTCGGCTTGCTCAGAGCACACCTCTAGTCACAGGAGACCCGGAGGAACCACATTTAGCACGGAAATGGTATCGTCTCAGCTTCTTAATTAGGTGTCTCTCTGTGTCCACACACTCAAGCGGGGTAGGGAGATGCACCAAGGAGGTGTTTTGGGGAACAGGAAACCCTTCCCCAGAGATAATGAAGGTAAATTTTGAATTGACTCAGGTTCCTGCCACCAAGTCTCCTTAGCCTGCCTATACCTTTTGTGTTTAGCAACTTTAAAACATTCTTTAATTAAGAAGTGTTGCCCTGAAATGAATGTGGAATTTCATCTGCTTCCAGGCCAGAGGGGTACAGCCACTGACTGACTGGGGGTTTGCTGACAGCCCTGGGCGGATTCCTGCCCAAGCAGCTTACTTGGTGCCCGAAAGGAAACATCTAAAAGCAGAAGCAGAAACATTTCCTCTTGCTCTTTTTTAGCTCTATATACCCTCCTTGACCAAATTATACAAAAGAAAACAAACAAACAATTATTTATGCATTATAGTGGAAAACAAATTCTCTTCAGACACCTATTTAAATGTAACCAATGATGAAGAAACTTCCTTTTGCAAGCCACCCAGCACAGGGTTTTTAATGCCCAGTTTGAGGGCTCACATATATAAAATTACTGCCATATCTTGAACCATCCATGGGAGGAAATCTCATCCCCAGTGAATATATATACAGGAAAAAAATTAAAATGGTTTGTGCTTTTGTTCACTGTGAGCTGCCACAGTCTCTGCCTACATCCTGCAATACATGGAAACCTGAGGGAAGAACCAAACCACACAAATTAAAGGAAGACAAAGCAAATTCTGCTTGCAATTTGGAGTTCAGCCAATTACACATGTAAACGTATAGCCCTTTACCAATAATGTTCCAAACAGACAAAAACAGTTCTATCTTTCAATGTGCTGCACAAGTAATTTCAAACATACAAAATATTAAACCCCATAAACCCCTCATTTACTTTCATCCCATGCACTACCTGGCAAACAAACTGCCACGTTCAACTAGAAGCTTCTAAATCCTCTGCACAAATTTGAATTTTTGTGGAAAGCAGATTCCTATGGGTTGAAAGGTAGGAAGAAATATCAGTGCATTAGCACTGGAAATCCCCTGCATGCTCATCACCTCTCAGATGTTGGCTGCAAAGAATCCTACTTTTCAGTGTTTGTCCTGATCCATCAAATCACTATCTTCAGAAGCATCACTACTTACAAATATGTTTTATGTCCAATTGTCACTGGCAATGCAATCCACATTTCCTTATATGCAATATAGGTACAATTTTACATGTGTTTAACTTATTCATGTATTCTAACTATAAATAACATCAAGAATCAATTTCAGGGAGCATACATTTGGTCTGAGAGAAACAGATTCAAGAGTACACAACCATCAAGGATGTGCTAAAAATGCTGCACTTCTGTACCAAGAAATTAGGGGGAAAGGAATACTGAGATTTTTACTTGAAGAAGAAACAAAATAAGTATCATTAATTGCACAGTACATTAATTACAATTAATTGTCTATTACCATATGATTAATTATAGACCAATATTTAGTATACAAGTATTTCTCCTGACTTACTTTAAAATCAAATCCAGCCATGCTACCCAATTATACAGTCAAATCTTGACAAAAAGCTAACTGCACAGTTGTGGAAGAGCTGCCACATGTCAATTAAAAATTAATAGTGACTTCTGATATTAAATGGACAGATACATTCAAAAGCATTTTTACTGACAGGAAATGTAATGTCTGAAAAAACAAAGGTCTCAACAATTCAGTTTTTCTTATTCAATGATTATGGGCCAGTCTCTAGCCACACAGTAAGTGCCTTCTATGTTTCCCTCAAAATATTTGTCTTGCTATAAAGACTGATTTATTTTGCACTGTTAAGTGTTATCAAGATGGAAACTGTTTGCAGATGTAATCTGAAATTTTCTGTAGGTACCTCTCTCAGAGAAATCGCAACAGAGATTTGAATGTGCAAAAGCAAAGGTCATTGTCCATCAGATTGGACATTGGAATTGGTGAATCTTTGGTGAATTAAGTAATTTATACACATGAAGAAGCACTTGAACAAGTGTTCAGGAAACCACAGGGTAACATATTAAAAAGAGCAAGCCTGAAGCTTTGCAGCCCAGTGTTGTGGCCATGGACAGGCCTCCTGCCTGACCTGTCACCTCCCACCAGCCTGCACCACCAACCTTAGTGCTCTTGGTGAGACCTACATGGCACTTAGGTAACCACAGAGAGACATGCTCTGTTTTCTTTTAATGTTTATGACCTAAATGGAGAGTAAGCAAGAGATGGTGAAGCGCTCTGCTTTACTGTTTCATGACTGCTCCTTTTGATGGAAGCGTGGTGCCAGTCCAGTCTAGGAAACCTGTCACTGATGTCATTCATCCCTTTTCTCGTGTCGCCATGCCTGTCTGCCATTCTCTGTGGAGGGCTCAGAGTAGCATTCCTTCCCTCCTGCTTTGGGGCAAAGTACATTTTTAAACCAGCTTCAAGGCCTGGGCAATGGTCCCATCACTCCTGTTTGTGGGCCAGATGTTCCTCCTGCGCCTTTCCATATCCCCATCCATCACTTATCCTTACAAGAAAAAGCCTTTGCATTTGGTAGCTGCACCACCTCAGCTGAGAAGATAGGGAAATTAAGTGCTGAGACGGGAAATTCAACAGGTTTTCTTGAGCTATTAAACCAAACACCACCTCTCCTTCCTTCTGCTGCTGCCAAGTGCAGCAGTTAATGTGTATGAGGGGTGAACTACAGTATTTTAACAAATATTAGGAGCAGGCAGGCAGCATGCACTGCTAAATGATTCATCAAAAAATTAAAAGCTGTCTTTGCTTCATATTTTAATTCTGTTGCTGAAAACTGAGGCGAAAGATGAGTTATGTTTTGCCAATGTGAAATTCAATTTTACTTGATACCACAAATAATTTGTATCCAGTACAGCTCAACAGCGAGCTTTGCTTTGTTTAAGGAACTTGCTCACTCTTCCCCCTCCAAAGACAAACTTCTCCCTTTAGCTTCAAGAAACTGGATAAAATAAAAGAGGTCAAGCCTTTGCCACAACCCAGCTTCATGAACAGTTGCTTTTAGACACTTCAGTTTTCAAACCATCCTACTCCAATGGTCAAATTTGTCTCATCCTCTGTCCTAAATCACAGATGCCAAATATCTCTATTCACCAAAACCTTAGACATGGCAAATTATTTTTTAGATAACCAGGAAAACATAATTCAGCTTTCCCCATTCCAAGCTTCTTGTACTTATTCCAGCATGTTGGGGCAAACCCAGTTGTTTCTAACCAAGCAAGCACCACTCCCTGAAGGACGGTGCTCTGGCAAAGCCTGTTGATTTGCTTTTAAATTAAGTAGTTGAATACTGAAAACTAATCAGTTACATTAATAATTGGCACTGACTGTGTTATTTTTTCTTTGAAAAGCACAGACTTCAGCACCCTAGGAAATACAGTCTTCAAGTATGTGGACATTGATTCATACTGGCTTTATACAAAGTATTTCCATAAGCACTCATTTACCAAAATGCTGTAAGTAGAGCTCATTAGAATTTATGTGCAAACATTTTAGATACATTTGATGATCAATTTTTACAGAGGGAAATATAAAATACTCTTCTGAATGGCAGTTTAAATTTTTCATTACCATTTTTTCCTGTTACTTGAAGAAAACTGATTTCAAATCAAAGTGAAATTATAATTGCTTTATTTCAAAATCTCAACTCCACGCTTTTTTTTCCCGGTATGGGACTTAAATTCTTAACAACAACATTTTCAGTTGGGGAATTGGAAATAAAATGTAAACTGCTAACAAGGAAAAAGCTACGTTCACATATTTCTACCACTGCAAATATCAAGTTTACTCAGTATTTTCTCAGGATTTGAATTTATTTACTTGAACATGAGAACTAAGCTCATTTAATGCTGGCAGTCAGCCCCAAACCTTAAACCAGAAATTATAGTTGAGGAGATCCAAGAATAAAAGGACCAATAGGAGGAGGTAGATTACTAACTCCGACCTGTCTTGGAAGTTGGTTTCCCATGTCTAGTTTACACCTCTGAGAAACCTATTTACCTTAATGCTACAGAAGAAAGTTACCATTGTGCCAGCTTAGAAATACTGCAAGGTCTTGGAAAATATAGCCCCGGTAATGGAAAATATATCGTATTGATGAGCCTTTCTGTACTACCAGCCCTGCAAGTTTGAAGCTGATATCATCAAGTACACACAACTAAATCATACTGATTCAGGGGGCCTGAACTATGATGTGCAGCCCACTAGCACTGGTGTGCGTTTGCTGTCCATGCAAACTGTGTCACAATCACACGGGACCTGAATACCTCTTAAATGCGGACCTAAAACACTCAGATGCTTAAGAATATGGGACCAAATCTTTTATTTTACCATTCATCTCTCACTAAAGAACAGAGTAAATAAATGATAAATGCAAGAGAGGCCAAAGGAATAAACCTCTCAAATATATATCATGAGGTATATGCTCTCCATGCACTTGTATACAAAATATCACAACTGGAAAAATTTTGGCTTTCATGCCTTCAGGAATTGAGCTAAAGTTTGAGGATATTAATATGCACACATCTATATTAGTCTTTATTTTTAAACTTGCTGAGAAAAATTAGGCAAGAGCAAATGCAGTGTTTTCTTTTAGTTATACTCTTTGTGTTCTAAAAAGGCACAACTGTTTTTACTCAATGAATTAATCAAAAGGGAATATTTAAAGATAATTTCACTGAAACAAAACTTCCTCATTCTGAATATATGGTTAGAAGAGGCAACCAAATTTTAGTTTGAGTATTCAAAGACAAGAGCTAATTTCAGAAGAGGTTTTTGGAATTAGGAGAAGACAGCTGTGAAGATGGCACATGCCCTAGGACTAAAGTTGGTGCACAAGCTACACAATTGCTAAAATACTTTTTTTCAGAGAAAAGTTAGAAAAGCAAAATGATGACTTCTCAATGCAATACTAAGGGCAGCTCTTCTAAAACTGTTCAATACCCTAAAATTGTAACTTCCATCCTGTGTAATCAAGATTCAATTTCTCTCTATAATGTTTATTCTTAAGCTACTGCAAGGGCATTCTTACAATACAAAAAAACTTTAATGGTATACTTGGCTAGAATACAAAGCCTTATAATTCTGAAGTGGAACAAATATGTGAAAACACATTTTCTATTCCTTGTGCACAACAGAACTACATTTGGAACTAAGGTGTCATAAAGTTACCACTGATGGCCAGAATGCAAACAAAAACTACAGACTGATTTTAAATCTAGGTTAACATTGTTTCATGAATTTATGTGTTTTTAAAAAGGTAGTATTTTCACATAACATCACAATTCTGCTAACATGGCATGATAATGAGTATTGAGGATTAGCCCTGAAGTGAATTCCAGTCTTTTTATACAGCAAAACAAAATATGCAATTAATTACTGCTTCAGTATAATATAATGACATTTTCTCTAGGGAAACAGAATCCTGGTAATTTTTGCTGGCAGGATATATTTCAAATTAAACTACTCTCCACCTTCCAACTTTACATAAAATAACACTACTACCTGTGTTGAGTATTTCAGTACTTTTGCCCTCAACCCAAAAAAATAATAGTATATTTCATCTCCATCAACAAGATTACCAGATTATAAAAAAAGATTTCCTCTAATTGCAACATATAATAAAGTATTATATTATGGTGGACTAGCTATGCTTTTAATTATGCTGTCTAATTAAAAGCTATAAATGCAAATCCATTAGGTTAATTTTATCAGCTCTGGTTCATAGATAAGAGTGGATGATCATTCTTAATGAAGATCTCATAGCAAAAAAACCCCACTGGATTTATCCCAATGAGTACTATTTACATACCAGCCAACCACGTTTTCTTGATAGGAAATGCAATCACACACCATCCCTCTCCTTAGAGAGTATGGACTATGCAGTATGCTCTCCTAAAGCACAATGCATAGTCTTGAAGCCAAGGAACAAGAACAAGGAACTACTACTACAATACAATGACAACCTTTCAAAGAAAAGTTGCCCTGGTAAGACGTGGACTCCCCATCCCTGGAAGTGTTCAAGGCTAGGGTGGACAGGCCCATGGCAGGGGTTTGGAACTGGGTAATATTCAAGGTTCCTTCCAACCCAGGCCATTCTATGATTCTATGAATGTGGGACAAAGCTATGGAGTGTAGGGAAAAAAACCCCAAACCATTAATGTAGCATATGCTACTAATACTGCCCCAAAATTCCCAGCTTATAGCTCTGGTAATCAGGGTTAATCTCCCTTGCTTTAGAATTTGTGGTAGGTGTCACTGAATGGATTTTAAGTCTTTCAGATAAAAATCTTCAGAAAAAAACCCACTCATGATGGATCTGTGACACTAAGACCCACCATACAAACATCAGGCTACTTTTCTCTTGCTAGGAAATGAATATATGGTCTCTCACTTGCAACTCTGGACTGAAAACACAGTTAAATGTCACATGAAGCAGCACTACTTAGATTCTTCCCTAACTGCCTAAAGAAATCCATCTCAATTACAGAACGCAAAACCAATTGATAAAGGGCAATATTACCCTGCTGGAGGAGGCAGGTGAGGCTCACGCTGCTGATTCCCCCACATCTGCAGATGTGTGGAGAACCTGCCGAGTGTTTTACGCCAGGCTGCTGTGCTGAGCCCGCCGCTCTCCTCTGAGGAGACTGTGATGTTGATGGGAAGCACTAAGCCATGAGTGACTGATTTTTCTTGTCATCTCCTGTGTCCTTCTGCTGTCCTCTGCTGAAGGACAGCAGAAACAAAGTCACAAACAGCTGCACATGATGGGGGAAGCAGTGCTCCTGCTTGCCTCCATCACATGCTGGAAAAATCACCAGGAGCCTGGATTCTTGGGAGCAGCTCTGCAACACCCATGACACCGTGGAAACTATAGCAGAAATTAAACCACTCCTTTGCCTAAATCCCGGTCAGCAGAGTAATTTCCCTTGCTCCACATACAGACAAAAATCAAGAGCAGGGCTTCATAAATGAGCCATATTTTCTTCAGCACAAATTCAATGCTAATATCTCCCCATGATCAAGGGTGAAAAATGTAGATTTGACACTAATTTCACCATCTGAATTCCTGTAATCTCAGACCCACAACTGTCTGGATTTAACATATGAAGCCCAGCAAGAGCATATCTTAAGTTTAAACTGGGTCTGTTGCTATACTCCATATGAATTGAGTTAAAATGATCACTCATAAAAGGTAGGAAACTGAATACTGGCAAATACTGGGCAATGGAAAGTTTATTCACATTTTTTACTAAACACATAGAAATGTGGTTGCTGCAGATAATGAATTAAAGTACTATCCTCCTGCCAATGGACCTCTCTCATTCTCTAGAAAAGACTGATTTCCTTTTCACTGAAAATAAGTTTGCAAGTGGTTCTACTATTAATATTTTGGTCATAATTCATTATAATATGCACAGAAATAAAACTGTCTGAAAAAATAATTCTACAATAGCTCAAGTATCTTTTAAGTATAACACTGCATTTATGTTTTTAAATTATTTATGGCTGATGGCAGCCATTCCACCGATCTGGTGGAGAAAGGGCTCAGTACCAGCCCACAATTAAATCCTAAGTTATGGCTTTAGAACAGTTGCTCCTTGTTGATTTCACATTAGAAAAGCAACTCCTCTCAAATTGGATAAACCCACTCTCTGTGTTCTTTAATGCTAAAGACATAATACTAGTTACAGCTTCATAAAACTAGCTGTAAAGGGTTGTGAAGAGCATCCTAGGATATATTTTATGACTAATGCTTGGGCAAGGCAGCCTGAACAGAGCTCAGTCCACGTGATTGAAGCTCTGACACTTCAATCCTTCTAGAGAGGCTTTCAAGGTGTCTCCATAGTAAGGACCCCTTCTTAATACATATGTTCTCAACGAGGTCCCTCTGCCTCTTTCATTTACAATGACAGTGACAAACTTTGCTGTTTGCATCAGCAAGATGCTCACCACATGTGTCCCTATGCTGGATCTGCTGCCTGCACCGGAAGGACAGGGACCCTGTAGGAAGCTTTCTCTTGTGTGTAGCAAGGGAAGCAAAAGCAAGGATCAAGGTTATGTCATTTGGACACTTCTACATTAATAAATGAGCAAGCACTTTGCACAGCGCAGCTCTGTCACATACCACTTATACGCCCTCCAGGAGAGTCCCTACACCACCTGCAGCCCAGGAAGGCTGAAGGTCAGGAAGCCCAAAGGCTTGTGGCAGAAGTGTGCTGAAAACTTGTATTGGTAACAGGTTGCCCTCACTTCACTTGCGCCAATGTGTATTTCCCTTACGGTCACCCAAGATGGGAAATTTTAGACTTGGGAAAAGCAATATGCTACCATTTCACGATCAGCAAATAAATACATTTCTAAAGGGCTTCTAAAAGGTCACTTCAATAGTTTACCTCACCTTTTATATGTCATGTTTTATATTCAGGTGATTGTACACTACTTTCCTGAAAGCTAAAAATCTTAACCTCTTTGAATCATCACCCTCAGTAAAGATACACATTCTAATGAATTTGTTCTTATTTCCATTCATCCAAAATCCCATTAAAGTCAAGTGTACTTTTTCTTTTTTTTTCTTTCAGTATTCATTTACCATCAAGAACAGGGCATTTTATGCCCAGGTGGTAAAAGCTCGCATATGGAAATATATTTAATTGGTTTAAAGACTTAAACAAACTCCCCCCACCCCCTCCTCACTGGAAAGGCTCTCCAACAACAGAGCAAAACACCCAACAGCCATATAAGACTGCACAAGACTGCGCTGCCAGTCTCAGAAAGAAACAGTTGCAAGTGATTTTACCAAAGCTTTACTGCTCCAGGTAGACTGAAGAGAAAAATATAACCAAGTAACTCCGTTTTTCCCAAAGCATCCCCTGGGCATCCTTCTGTACCTGGTGTGACAAACTGTAGCCAGCATCCTCTGCTCTGACAAACACCTGAAGCACAGCTCAGGAGAAAGAGACACAGCCACATGCAAAATGTGGGACTCCATTGGCATTGGAGTCCCAAGAATCCCCAGGGGCATGGGATAGGGAAGCATCAGGAGAGGAAAGGAGATGGGCCAGATGTTTTGTGACTCATTTCATAACTGCCCCAATTTCTACCATTTTCCCTCTGCCTCCTGCATGTTACCACTCCTTTCTTTCCAAGTGTAGTCTTTAATCTCATTTTCTGCCACCATCTACAGCACTTATCAGTAAAGATGTAAGCACTGTAGAAAAACTAGGATCTATCTTACTGAGATTTACACCACACGAAACTGTATTATTAAAATAGAAAAATAAAGATAATTAATTCCAATATGCTTTGTAGGAGAAATGTGGCATTTAAAAATACTATGTTGCTATGCTGCCCATGAACTAGGGTAAAATTCAAAGTTTAAAATGCAGTCCTGTTAATATGTAAAATATATAATGAAAATTAAGTTTTAGAAATGAAGAGTTCTTTCTCACTCCATGTATTCAATTGTTTCCTATTTCCTTCTTCCCCACCCAGTAAAACTCATTAGGTTAGGTTCATTTTTCTGCATAGTTATTTCAAATTCATCTAATTTTACTAAATTACTAATTCATGGGGAAACATAGCAAACAGATCTCTAACAGAATCACAAAAAATGACTCATCACTGCTGTTAATATGAGAGACTAAACTAGCTCGTGCTGCCTCCTGCTTGGAACTGATCCTCCCTATCCTTCTGCAACACATGTGAATGCTAAACCATACACACTTTCCTGTCCTATTTGTTACATATGGCAGTTCAATTTTATTTAATGTAAAAATAAAACCAACCCTTCTCCTTCCATCCACACCACACACAACAAACACATTTCAAGGACAGACAGTCCCTGCACCATCTGTGCACCAGGAGGGCTGGAGGTCAGAAAACCCAAAGGGTTGTGGCAGAACTAACTCCAAAGAATATTTGTAATACGAAAGGGAAGGGTGAGGGGATTAAACATGCAAATTACAGGAGCCAAAGCACAACAATACTGCAACTTTGGGTATTTTGCTGTTTGGAACATTTTTTTTGTTCTAAAGGGCAAATATGCAAAGCAGCAGGATTAGTTTTTCAGCCCCAAGCCCGATGCCCATGAATTTACCTCGGACAACCTCTTCCACAGACTCTGTAGTAGTGGTAGTAGTGGTTGCAATACTGGTAGTTCTTTCAGTTGCCTCCTCATACTCTTCCTCTGTCTCTTCTTCAATTTCATCACCATCATCATCATCATCATCAGCATCTTCATCTTCCACAACAGTTAGCTCCTCATCTTCCCCTGCTTGTTCTTCTGCTGCCTTATCATCGCTAAATGAAGAAAAGTATCATAATGTGTCAGCAACAAAATTACTTTAAGGTAACATGAGAGAGCATTTTATTCAAAAACTCTACAATGAAAACAGTTCCTGTTTTTCAATCTCCCTCCCTTCCCTTTAAAAAGAAAATAATGAATCAGGGTCTCTGGAATGTCCCAAACAGTAAGAAATGCTAAAAAAAAAAAAAAAAAAAATTTAAAAAAAAAAAAAAAGGGTCAACATTAGCATACCATATTTTGACAGCTGAATAATACTGTAAACATGCTTGCTCCATGATACCATCAACCAATTTTTATTTTGAAAGAAGACGAAATTTGCACAAAATGCACTCAGTTGATGTGAAAGAAGCAAGAAAGTCCCTCACGGACTGGTCCTCCTCACTCAGGAGACAGCTTATCTAGAGGCTCCTTATGGACTACCTGTGTGTCTTTCATAGAGGACTACCAAGTGTTGAACTGACCTCGAATTATCTACACCAACTTCAGAGTTTTTCCTTTTCTGCTGTTTTAAGTGCTATGTGAATGGAAAGGACATTTCTAAAGGACAACAGGAGGAAATACTGAAGTCGACTATCAAATGCATTTTGTGGATTAATATGTCAAGAATCTTCTGGGATCATTCTTAGTTCTCAGTGATACAGACAACAGGTCAAAAAATGTAAGTTTGGCTACTGCTATTGTTGCCTTTGAAATACTTCCTAAGACCAGTGCCCAGCTGTGGCAAGGTTTCAGGTTTGTTTGTGATCTACTTGAAACTTACTACTAATGAATAAATTATCTCTAAATACTTAAATATGCAGTGACTGTCTGTCACCTTCATGCACAAGTGGGTGTGAATCTTTTTCATAGCATCACATGTGCTTGAACAGTCTTCTAAGTGAAGTTAACAACTTCTTCAACCCATTTTGGAGACCAAGCCTTTAATATTTCATTTTATATTATGTTGCCTACTCTAACTTTGAAAGCAAACTCAGCCAAAAGGAAGACAGTAGGGCATTAAGAAGTTAAAACATGTTGATAAAATGTTTGTATGTCACAAACTTGACTCTACTAGGAGCAAGAAAAGCCTCTATACAAACAAGAATGATTTCCCTGCTCCCTTCTCCCCAAAATATCTGGCCTCCAGAAACACAAGAAAGACTTAAAATAATACTGAAGTTTTCCACTGGCAGAAACCCAGGCAGGTTATATGAATAGATGTGGTTAAAGACACCTTGCAGAAGAGTCTGTATAAAAGATTACTTGTTTCCATTTACACAGGAGAAAAAGTTAAAAAGGGGCACAAACCCACTTGATTCTTATCTTAATTTTTCTTGATTTCTAAAAATTGGCTTGGAAATTTCACCGTCTCCACTGTACTGTTTTCCCTGAAAAACTAATTTCATTATGTCTGAAATTACCAGGTTCAATTTAAGTTACTCTTTTCTGAACAATGTGTATCTTCTGTCTTTATTTTTTTTTTTTGTCAGGTATTTTTCCCTTTTACAAGCATGAAATAAACACTATATATACATCATCACCTTTGAGCTGTAAGAATGGAGTGGATTTGTCAAGTCCAATATCTGCAAGTGATCTCCAGGTTAAGAGGCTTCCAGTCTTGGCTCACTATGGACATTTAAACCAGGCGTGCTGAGTATAAGACATGCAAATTTTGATCAAGAACATCAGCTACCATATGCCTATTAACATTAAAGAAAGATGTTCTCTGTCTTTCACCTAAACTACAAACACAACATGTTTTAAAAAAATTGCAATTACTTTTCCTCTTCCTTTCTCATGAATGATCACTTTCAGATACTGGCAAGCTCGTAATGTTAAAAAGGGACATGAAGAATAATCTAATGAAACAAACAAAAGAAAGTCAATTAGTCACATGGCAGGCATTTCAAAAATAGTTTGCATGCATGCATCCAATATCCATCTTTTTTTAGCCCCACAAAAGCAATCAACTCAGTTATTTCAGTCCACAGCATTCTGCTATGAAATTCTCATCATGAAGGCCAAGCTTTTTTTGTTGTTGTTTTGAATTTTTTTTATTTTTTTAATTATCATTATTTTTAGAGGGCATGATGGTGAAAAGCACCATGAGGGGATGAAAGAGGACAGTTCTCTGTGTGCACTGGCTGGCTGTGCCTCCATTAGTGGGCCCTGGTTCCCTCTCCAGTAACTTAACAGAAGCAAATGCATAAAGGGTAGCCCTCATCTGCTTCCTTGCTATGACTTGCTGCTAGCTGAGAAACTAGACATCTGAGGATGCAAAAAAAAGTCACAAGTGGTGGGAGACTATATCAGTTTATGAGATCAGGCTCCTGAAAATATTCTAAAAAACTTGTACAAAAATGTACTACAATATCACTCGAATATTCTTTCTCCAATTTCGATTGCTCCTAGAAAAATCCTATTTCTGCTAGCTACTAAGCAAGACTCAATCACTAAAGTCATATTTCACAGAATTATGTTTTACTCCATGCTTCAAGAAAAAGGAACAATGGAAATAGAAGTGGGTTAACCTCAGATTTAGATTTACCAAAATGGAAGCAATTTTGCATATTTTTAGTATTGGTAAAGGTACTACATCTTGTAAGAAACATGACAAAATACACTTGGGTGTTTTTCCTTGGATTTAATCACTGTTATCACCATGGCTCTTCTTCAAAGAGCATGCATGTGGGAAGAATGACAGAGAACAATAAGGAACGGAATGAAGACCTATAACATCTGGAATTATGGCATGAACTTTTCAAATGGGGATAAATCCCTCCCTGTTGCAGTCTGCAGAGCTGCTTCTCCCCACCATGCTAAATTCTGTGATTCCATTTACATTTCTCAATGAGCAGCACCCCAGCACTGTTTCCCGGACAGCACATCTCACTTCTGTATACCTTTTGCCTCAGTAATAATTTTAAGTCCACTGTTTTCAAACAAACATTACTACCAAATGAATGTGGATATCTGCATTTTTCTCAGAAATCTTGGAGCTTTATTTAATGCATGTAGCAGATATGCTTGCTTCCCGGTATTATTATTATTATTACATTTTATCTTCTGTAAACAAGTATGACTCAAGTCTTTTTTTGACTGGAAGCACAATACTTTGACAGTTTTTTCTCTCTATTCTCTTGATACCACACTAGAGAACGTTTAAAGGCACCACAGAGCATAGTGCCTCATTTACAAGAATTTGTTGACATTTTGCCTTAGCTTAGTGGTGCCAGCGACAGGATTTTTCAAAGGCTGCTCAAAAAATTACTTGATGCACTGACAAATTCACAGATTTGCAAAGTCATTCAGCCATTGTCTGAATTTACCAGTTCAGCAGTAAACAACAAAGGGTAATTTTTAGGCTTGAATGTAGCCATGAATACCCCTGCAAACCCTCGCAACATCTCAGTCTCCTGTCTGTGGAGACTGCCAGCAAGGAGGGCCAGCACTTCCCTTTCATATGGACACAGAGGTCATCATGGTTTTGAACCTTCTGCCTCAACCTCCTCACATAAGGGATATTGAGATCCATTTCCCCCATCACAGAAATGATCCTCCCCTTGAGTCCAAGTAGCACAATGGGTCATTAGTACAAATCATCCAGTCCTGTGTGTGGTGAAAGAAGGTATTTGAAGTTTGGTGGTTTCAGTCCTATTTCTGATGCCACAAACACACTGGGCCTCCAGGCAGCCTTAAGTCCTACTTAGTTCCTTCCTGACTCAAACAGGAACACACTGACCATTCCACTGGGCATATTTCTGCTTTAAAACACAAACCATTGTGCAGCTCCTGCTCCTACACATTTAGGCACATAGTTATAAGCAGTGTTTAAACCATGGACCTGTAAATGTGTCTCTAGTAACTTCCTTTTCCCCATCCATTGCTGTGGTAAGAGCTGGTACCAACACATTATTCATTCCTTTCACTTAGAAGCATGCATTGTGGTGTTATTTCAGGAAGGTAAAACTGAAGGAAAGGTAAAAGAGAGTGAAGGAAAGACAACTGTGTTACTTCTTGCTGTTCAAGAAATAAGAAAACAGTAAATCAAAGTTTTCTTTCTGTATTCCAATAATCTACAAGAGTGACAGAGGCAGAAAACAGATGACAAGAACAATGAGTTTTTCTTTCTAATGGTCTTTCAGAAATAATGGGGCTGCACCATAAGCTACATTTTAGGAAGTTCCTCTCTGCAACTACTAACTTCATGCAAAGCTTTCAGTTTAGGATAGCAAATAACTATGGACTAATTACCAGCATTGGGAAGTGTCTCCTGCCTGTCAGCAAAAAATGCTCATCCATTTTGATGTAATTTTACCATGATTTTGCCAAATAACTTGAACAAATTGTATACTCCATCAGTGGGTTAAAGAAAGAATGCAAAGGTGTTCAAGACAGGTGTTTTAATATCTGGAAAGATTAGCATTTGCTACACTTTGCAACTGTATTTTATTGCAGACTGAGTCCATCCATGTTGACTGTGTTTTTAATTAATTCATTAATACAGGAGAAGCAAATCCCGCCTGTGCTCTTTCAGCCTGTCTGACAGCCTGAGCTGACAGTAATTGATGCATCCACAGCCTTTACCACTGCAGGTGCCACCATCCCAGTTTCCAGCCTCTTGCTCTTCAGCTTCCCAAAAGCACAAAACCACACCCCCTCTACAGCTCCTACAAATGAACTCCAGGACCACTGGGATGGGATGGGATGGGATGGGATTGTCAAGTATTCCACCTGGGTTTAGCTTTGTTTCCAGTTAAAGAATAGTGGTGAGCACAGATACATATTTATCCTCATAATAGGATAAAGCATAGGAAACACCCAGACCACAAAGTTCTTCAGCTGTGGGAGAAGAAACAGACAGATCCAACAGTGAACCTCTACATGCCTTAAAAGAAAACATAAAACAGAAACAAAAAGCAAATTACAAGAGTAAGACACATGCTTGGAATCCAGAGAAGAGGATGAGTGCATTTGAGGTGGCTTAATTACCAGCCTTTAGGTCAAAAGCAAGTCAGAAAGCTAACAGGCAAAGAAACAAATACTGCCTCAACAAACCTGTACATCTGAGGCCTGGGTATTTTCCTAATGTATTTCCAAACCCTGCATGCTAAAAAAATTTCTTCTGAACTGAAATTTCTAAAGATGAGATTTCTCAGAAATCAGGTTTGATCCCACCGCCGCACTCTGAATGGTGTCACTAACTAAACATTTGAGGCAAATCAGGAACTACTTAAAGTGAAAAAGTAAGTGAATGGTGCACTTTGGCACATAAGCACTTTTCCCACTGTACTTTGTTATTTGACTTTGGTACAGAAGCTGACTTCAATACTAAGTTGAGTATTAGTAACCACATTACACTGAGAGACCAGGTAGCAGATTTAAGCAACACCTACCAAAGTACTTTTGCATGGGGTAGAGAGAGGAAAGGAAGTCAAAGACAAGTATGAAATGCAGATCTCAACACTCACCTTTAAAGTCTATGACTAAAGGATTTTAACAAAGACATCTGTTTTTTTTAAGCATTGGGGAGGTGGGAATAGACAACAGGGCAAGAATTAAACTACACTGTACTTGGGAGATTAGGCACAGAGCCGGGGAAAAAAGGGGTTATGCCAGATGTCCAGTCTATGAAACTGATTTTTTTAATGGCTTATTGGTATCAAAGTCTGAAAAATTACAGAATTGAAAGTCTGACCCACAGCAATGTTTCTGATCTGCCTGTTAAGTGATCGCAAAAGCAAAAAATGCTCAAAAAGTGCCTTGATTATTTTCATTAGGTTTGGATTATATATTAGGAAATTGGGTATCTCACACAAAGAAGAAATAATATCACATTTGGACACATAGAAACCTATTAAGACATTTTTAGACTTTAAAGAACTCATATGGGCACCTTCCACTGCACAGCAAGTTGGGACAGACAATTCATATTCATAGTGTCTTTCGGACATTCATGTTGTTACTCTAATAATTTTCTGTTCTGTTTTCCTTTACTGGATATGTACTGGATGATCTTTATTTTCACTTTTCCTAATAAAAAAAAATCAAATAAGCTGTTTCAAAGGCTGCTTCTGAATTCTCAGAGAGAAAAAAACAACTCAACTATGTGCTTCAGACTCTCTCACTCCCCTTTTACTGTAACTAAGCCTTTACACAAGAACAATACCAAAATATGTGCCTGTTTCCGTTAAATTTGTAGAAAACAAGAAAAGGTGCACTAAGAATATTTCAATCCAATTTTTAAGTAGAACACTTATACAAACCAAACACACATTGCTTGCCCTACTGCCTCTGACAGATACATTTATCCTTTCCATAATTAAATAACTTATTTTATACCAGCAGCAATTTCTTTTCATAGCTGAGTTGCTTAAAAAGCCACATGTACAAGGTAGCATTTCATCTTGCAGAAGGTACCTGTTGACTGATAGGCAAGCAAACTTTCAAAACTGACCTAGTTTTCTCTCTGAAACAAAGCCTATGCTGGTGTTACTGTTCTGACAGCTCTTTTCAGAAGATGAAGGATTCAGCAAGAAGCATGTCATTTTTAGAGAAGAGAATAATAAAGCATTTAACCCATATGCTTTCTTGCTTTGATTTTTTTTGCTGAAGAGAAACTTAGAAACTAGAAAATTAGACATAGCCGCAAACACACAAAATCAGGCTTTGTGAGCCTGATGACAGTGAATAAATATGATCAAAATCCTGACAGCAGAAATGCATTAAGAGTGAATGTGATGGAAGAGGGCAGAGGGAAGATCATCTGAACAGCTTTGTTTGAGCCAGTTTGAGTATCAGCAGAAAAGTCTGGATCTGCTACAAGACTTTCCACAAAACTTCTGCTGTACTCAACGAAATATTCAGTTTCTTCATTCAACCTACTATCCTATTGCTTATCTGGGGCAGACAGTGTGAAATCTGTACCAAACCAAGTACGTGCCCTGCTTGGGGAATTCTTCACCTTGCTATCCTCACACAAGGACAACAGGGGAAAACTGGAAGAGTAATTTTGTTCTATAACTGAGAAAAAAAACACAAACAAAACCACCAAAAAAATACCAGAAGAATGCAGTAATTCTGGATGTTCCATTTAAGATACTGAAAAACATTTTTTCAACAATGTGCCATCTTAAACTCCTTAAATACGGTTGCCATCAGCAGCAAGAGGCCGGGACTTCTGCAGAGCAGATTATCTCCACTCACACAGCCAGAAGAAAAAGGGACACCTTTCATACTAAATTTTTTATGGTGGCTACAGCATGCCAAGCCTGGCAAAAGACTTCTATGGCAGAAACAAGTACAGATCCATTTCTCCAGGTCATCATTTTACTGTTTAGGCCTTTTCTTCTTCACTCAGGTCAGAATTTCAGTGTTATTTTTTCTATCAGCAGTGATCACACTAGAGATCCCATGCAAAAGGAAGGGTTTGTCATCATCCAATCAAGCTGAAACATTTGCATGCAAGATTAGAAACCTTTTCCGCCAGGAAAAAAAACGACTTAGATGTTTCTGGTGTTTCATCCATGTACTCCAAGTGTGTAGCCTTTGTTAGAAGGCAAAGGGAAAGAAGTACAACAGAAGACCCTTTATTCCACTGCGCTGTTAAAGCACAGCTTCACAAGAGGTGGAATTCTGAAATGCCTACAAACCACCCCAATGCCAAGCTCTTACTTCTAGTACAGACCACAAGTATCTCTGAAAGGTAAAGAAGAGCAGGAAGTGCTGGATAATATTATGAAGGCATATCATGCTAGGCATCCTCGAGCACGTAATCATGCTGGTGTGAGAGTATATGTCAAAAACCCTGGGTTTAAATTCTAAACTTCTCCTTTTTTCATGTATTATAAGTAGTACAGCTCTTGAAATGGGGTGGTATCTATCACAATGTCACAAGAACTTCTGAGAACCTCTTGTAGATCTATCAGAAAAGATTCTTAAGCTGATTACTACATGAACCTTTCTCTCCCACATTTCAGCAATCACCAGTCATTATAAGTGACAACTTAAAATTTTTGCTAAAATTGTTGTCTGGTACTTAAGGAATGCCTGGCAGTTGATGGCTCCCTTTTGTGAGATCAAAAAAATGTAACCCTTCTCTGCAAGTCAACCTCCTACAAAATGTGTAATTTTCATGCCTCCTGAAACAAGCTCAACATTCACTGAAGTCATATAGGTAGCCTGCATGGCTAGAACTGTTTTCATCAAGGGTCAGGAAAGCCTGGCTATCGTCTACTCATCACTTCCTCAATTAAATTCATTCTCTCCTCCCAGAGCCTCATCCATCACTTCAGTTAATGCTTTATACTGAAATGGTGATTGGATTTGCCAGCTCAGCATCACTGCAATTACCTCTCAAAGCAATCTGCTGTTTCATCAATTCCATTCTAACTTTTCTTGTCCTAAGAAGAAATCCAGCACTTACCAGTCTTGTTAGACATTACCGTTCTGGTGTTTCTGTGCTTTCAGAATTTTATTTTAACTACCTCACCTCCACGATAAAAGCTTTAAAATGGTTATTAAAAAATATAAAATAAGCTAGCTGAATAAGTAGCAGCCAACATGAGTGACAAACCCAATTAATATAAGAATGTGAGATGCAGGCTATGCTAACAGCATACGAAATAAGCAAATAGGACAAAACATTTCTAGAGTTCTTCAACATAAGCAGTAACATTATGCAATTACATTGTATATTATACAACTCAGTGATGCCTTAGCTTAATTTATGAAGACAAGCAATTAAGTTTTATCATTAAATATTTATAAAAACATGGGATTTTTCATATAAGTTCTACCATTAATAGATAGATCTGTTTAGTGGACACAGAACTGTTTCAGTTTGTAACAGTTCTACCACAAAAATCAGGATGATGTAAATGTCTGACCAATTGGCTAAAACATTATATTGCAAAACACCTTCCAGGCTATCTCCCTAAACAAATTATTTGTCTGAAATAGCAATTTAGTGATGAATAACCCTTGTACTGCAAAATCCACCTATCTCAATAATTGGTGTTAACCTCTACTCATGGAAAACTTCAGGAAGGGGGTGGGGGGGAAAGTAAGAACAACAAAGCAAGTTTGTAATTCCTAGTGTTAATTTTAGGGCACTGACCACCAACTAGGAACAATTTGTATTAGGACAGCTGATGAAAACACTGCCTCTGCCTGCACCCCTTCCTGCTTTTGTGTCACAGACAACTGAGCTCCCCACCAAGCAGATCGTCAATCACTGCAACAGGCACAAGGCTCAGTCTTCCCTAAATTTTCAGGGCGGTGAACAGCCTACAGTTCAGCCTGCACAGTACAGAAAAAGGGAAATCTTTTTATCCATCCAAATGAAAGTGATTTCCTTCTAAAGTAGAATCTGCAGTACAGACCCTTTGTCCCAACTTCACGTCTGGTTCAGATTCACCAGCTCAAGTGTAGGGGATTAGGGCTGGGATGGGGTTTTTTTTTCATGTTATGCTTTTTGAAAGAATCACATAGGAGATTCCCGCTGCAGCATTCCCCACTGAAATTTTAGGAATTAGCTTTCCAATTTAATGATGAAGCTTACATCAATGAGAACTCATTGTTTAACATGAGCAGCAAGATGGCTTGAAAACAGATGAACACTCTAGAGACAAATGTTATTTTTTTTCTTTCCTCCAGTGACAATGTTTCCAATGAAGAATTTAGCCTCAACACCTTTCTTTTTCTTGATCAATAATACTTTTAGCTTCACAACAGCAAAAATTTCAAAAGGAAGGACAACAAAGCTGGGGAATGGTCTTTTGCACAAGTCCTATGAAGAATGGTTGAGGGAGCTGGGCAGGGTTCAGCCTGGAGAAAAGGAGGCTCAGGGGGATCTTCTCTCTCTACAGCTCCCTGAAAGGAGGGTGTAGTGAGGTGGGGCTGGGTCTCTTCTGCTATGTCTCAAGTGAAAGGATGAGAGGAAACGACCTTAAGTTTCATCATGGCAGGTTCAGATTAGATATTTTAAAAAAAAAATCACTGGGAGAGCAATCAGGCATTGAAATAAGTTGTCCAGGGAGGTGGTGGAGTCATCATCTTTGGAACTGATCAAGAGACATCTGGATGTGGCACTTGGGGATTTGGTTTAGGGGGGATTATGATGGTGCTGTTGGTTATGGTGTTTACAGTCAGACTAGATGATCTTGAAGGTCTCTTCCAATTTTGATCATTCTGTGACCCTACATTTTTCAGGCAAATCTTTTGAACTCAGAGCTGGACTTCCAATTGAGGTCAGATTTTTGACTCAGTGTCACAGGACATTAACAATGGGAAAGAAGGAGGATGGAGAGAATGTTCAAGATACACAATGTCACTGCATACTAGATACAAGCATGAGGAAATGCAAAGAAAGTGAAGGATTTAAGTAGTAAGAATCTCTGAAAGATCTGGTCCTCCCCCATGATTTCTTCCCTCACAATGCTCCATTATCCTGCCAGTTCCTCAGCTACGCAGCCCTTCCCACTGCAGGAGGACTGTAACATCCCAGGGCTCACACAGCCACAGCACGGCTTTAGCCCAGGTATCCGAGCTGCCCTTCTCCCTCCTGGTGTACTTAAACACCACCACCACCAGCTGATTATTCCTAGTTTAGCCTTTTTTTCTCCATGTTCAAGTCATGTTTACTTCCTCCAGCAAATGCCAAAGAAAATAGAGTATCCATCAAAGCAACAGATAAGGAAGATTAGAGCATTTTGATTACTTATCTCCCTGGTCAGGCAGTATAAAATATACCTGGGTCAAACAATTCCCCCCTAACGGCTCTCTTTTCATGCTGTATTTCCAAATACCTTTTTTTGGGGGTGGATGGAGGGATAGCAGGGGAAAAAGAAGGGCGTGAGGTACACAGAGAGATGCAATGGGGAGAAAACAGTGCAAGAGGATTTCGTGTTTTGGATAGTTCTTGCCAATGAATACCATGAGCACAGAGAACACCATGGAGTTTGTAGCATTTACTTGCTTTTAACTGTATTTGCAATTAAAATCAACATCTTCCTGACTCTTGCCTGCAATACATCTCCCACTGCGTTGGCATGCAGAGGCCCAAACAAAAAGAGCTAGTCAAAGCAACACAAAAGGAAAGAGAATTTTCCTCAAGTGTGGAGTGAAATGACTAAATCCCATTAAATCTGACTTTTGAAATTCTTACATGAACTCTTGTATACTATTACGTTCACTTGCTTATGTGTCACTCTTTAGACTTTTAAGCATTTTTCATAAACTTTTGCCACAGGCAGACATCCCAGCTGCCTGTCCACCTACCTTCTGTCAAGGCAGCAGCAGGACAGGAGTCTGTGTGTTTTTATAACAGGTCAGGGCACTGTACTACTGTGACCAATTTAACCACACCTTGTGACAGTGTGATTTAATGGCAGCACTCCGGGGAATTTAGATTGTAACTAATTTGATGCTGAGGTTAACTTGCAGATGTTTCTGAAGGGAAGACCCCAAGTAACAGGTGGGTTGATATCTTTGCACCATTTAAGTCATAGATGAAGATGTAAAAAGAGCTAGAAAGCAAAAGAAATTAAATATACACTTCCTCCATGTTAAGTGAGGATTTTATAACAAATTATTAAGCAAAGCAGTTCTGCTGGGCCCTGTGACTTCTCTTCCCTACAGAAGCACAGGGTCTCACCTGGAAGCTGTTCAGCATAACAGGCACACATACAATGCTGCTTTCGCCACTAGAAAAATTTATCAGCTTTAAATGCCTTTCAGGATTTCTTGGATTAGAGTTGAAAGAAGCAGTTATGAAAGAAGTAATTTTTTACAGACACTACTGAGAAAAAACCCCAAAGCTCTTCATGGAGTCAAAAAGATACATCATTTCAACTACTTTATTTTTTAGCATCTGGGAAATGAGCACTCATCCTTAAGCTCAGTCTGGTATAGGGTTGCAAAATCAGAGAATAACATGATTATCATGTTATATAGTACAAATTTGTTTTAGTTTTACTTCACAGATGCCTAATTATCAGCACAAAACAGACCGTGTTCTTTTGGATTATTTATTGTAGTAAAAAATATTGCATTAACTATGCTAATGGAAAGTATGAACAAACCATAAAGCTTTGCTTGGCAGAAGTTTCTCATAAACTGTTAACCAAGCCATTATAAAATACGCTGCTCTCCACAACGAGACATTTACAACACTATCCCATCATTACATCCTCATTTTATATATTTTTTTCACCAAACAGACAAAACTGATTTGGCCTAACCTGCTGAGGGGAAAACAATGAGAAATGAATTTGGATCTTGAAAATATATTTAAATGGTCTAGAGAAATGAGACTTGGATGAAGTCAAAGCACTGAGCTATGGGACTTTAAGAAAGGCTTTCCAACTTTTTCCAACTCCCAATAGTGAGACTTACAGTGCTTCTGTTTCCCTGCCATGAAAGAAGGAAAATGACAGCAAGAGTGCTTTCCCAGTGGGAAAGAAAGCCTGAGAGGTCTGATGTACACTCACAGGAAGATAAGGAGAGGCAGATATGAGACAGATGTAGACAGAGAAAATCTGGAAGTTTCCAGCTTGGCCATCACTCCTAACTTTGGACATCAAGGACACCAAAGGCTCCAGCAAGTTCCTACACACAGCAGGAGGGCCACCAGGCTGTGCTGAGTCACAAGGGCAGCCGAGCTTGCAGGTCACTTGACTGAGCTGTAGGTATGCAGGGAGAGGTCTGCAGTTACATTGAAAGTCAGCACCCCCACCTGACTGTCCCTCAGGCAGACCTCAAGGTAAATTTTAATTAAAGGTGTGGATAGCAACAAGGAATGGCACTGCTGAAAAATGCTTGTGACCTCTTTGTCAGAGTTAAAGACTATTTCAGGATGAGCATGACAAGACAATTTCAAAAGCACATGTGGATCCTGCCTCTTGGCCTCATGAATAAAACGGGTATATACATCACCAGTTACCAAAATACACCCTCCCACCTGCCTCCAAGTACTGCCAACAAGCCACACCACAAGCAAGTCACATCCTCTTAGATCCACACCCAGGTGGTGGTCACATATTGGGCAGGAAGGACATCCAACTATGAAGCACTGCAGCCCAAGCTGCCTCCATATGCCCTCTAATAGTGTGGCTACAACTTGCTGCTGAGCTTTTCTTCCCTCTGCAGAGAAGAAAACACCCCTGACAAAGGAAAAAATAAAAAACAGTGCTTCAGGGACAGCTGTTAGGGGTGAAAACACAACAGTCTGAAAAAGGGCATTTATTAACTGAATGGCTGCAATGTGCTTTCTTCTATGCATTCAGAATCATAAATGCAAATATTTTAAGATTTAGATCTGATAGCTTGAGATATAAAGTTCAAACTAGGTCACCCAGATTTGTTGGATTCTGCTCTGTCATAGTTTTGAGAAATGAGAATACAATCATCTGGTTTTCAGCTTGTGACCTCTACCTCAAACACGTCACCTTCACTTTGACTTGGGTACCCATGTGAGGTGAAAAACGTAGACTTGAGTAAGCACTTCAAACAGAGGTGCTTTAATAGCAGAGAATATTGGCAATTTAGCATTAGCAAAATGTTCCCCTAACTTACATTTCCCTTCTCCCACACAATCAGTTCAGGACTAAGGCATATATGCATCGATAGCCACACAAACATATGCTCAGAGATGAATAAATATACACACACAAAATTTGAATTCCCACCTACTGCTGCCTCAGATTTTTTAAAAATATGTACATATATATAACTAAAGTTCAAAAGTATTTCTGGCTCCAATACACACAGTTTAAATGTAGTTGGGAAGCTAAAGAGGCAACAAGAAATATGACTGAGTCAGTCTAGAAGAACTACCAATTGCTTGACTCTTCATCTGCAGATGAAGTACAAACGCCCCATAAAAGGATCTTTCATTTTCCGTTTTCAAGCACTTCTGTGGGAGAGGAGGGTAAAAAAATAAATCAGTATTTGCTCGCAACTTCAGAAATGGATTGAAATGCAATTACAGCTCCCATTCCTAGAGGATACAAAATTTTTGAAGTTATTCTTGAACTCATCTCTCCAGATATTAAACTGCCTTATGAGAAACAAAATGGACTAGAATACTAAATTAAATGTTCAGTGACAAAACAAAAAAGACAGAAATAAAGCTGATAACTGTCTTACAGAAGTACTCTATACCCCTGTGAGTTCTTTTACTTAAAATAATTTTGCAATCTTTGATCTTATACATATTAGGCATGTATTTTATATACAAGTATATATATAGGACATATATAAGACATGTAATAGATCTATAAGATAGATGGAGCGATTATCTTGTATGAATATATATATATATAATGAAAAAAACAAACACTGCAATTAGAACAAGGTCTGCACTCATTTCTTAAAGTAAGAGAACATTTAAACACCCGATGAAAATATAAATTAAATATACAGAAATGACACAGCAACAGTCTAAAGGCACCTTGAAAGGGTTATAAATAGCGACACTGACAGACGTTAGAAGTACAAGTCAGAAGAAAGCCCAAAGGTATCAATATGGAAGATGCAAAGTTCTTTGATGCAGGCTTTTGCATCAAACAGTCTGACCACTCACTCCTGTTTATGACAGAAAACTGGAAATTACCACAGGGAAATACTTATATTACAATTATTCCATTATTCACAAAGGACTCTTCCTCACACCACTAACTAATGCTTTGTCAGGAAAGATTTGGATGCCTACCACGATACAGTTTCTAATTATTCTAGGTCTTAATGCCATCTTATTGCATCAAATTGCAGCAATTCAGTCTCTGTCCTTCATCTCTGCACTGTTCCTCAAATTGTTTCCATCTGGATTATTAACAAGTCCAAACATAACACAATTCAGACCTATTAGCTTTCTGCATTATTCATGTAATTTGGTTCCCATTTATTTTCAGGGTACTCCTTGAAGCCACTTTCAATAAGCCCCAAGTTTTAGATTTTGTGCATTATTTGTACAAGAAAAGAAGTAGAAACACTGCATTAGCACAGTATGAAGTGATGAAAACCTGGGGAGGACAAACAGAATTGACCTTAGTTTATGAAGAAAGCCATCTTTGAGAGCTGTTGGCATCCAGTTGCAAGGACCTGACATGGAACTCTGATCTTACAGCTGCTGCCTGACATGATCAGGAGAGTGATATGAAAAGGCTTTAACAGCACCAGACCACTCAGTTACAACTGAGTGTTACAACACAGTCACGACCCATATCTGGCTCAAAATTAGCCCATGTGCACAGGGCATGGGAAGGGTAAGGACAGGGATAGACTCTTCTGATCCACCACTGCCTTGCAAAGGAAACGTCCATGTTCCTTCTCAACAGCAGCATATTAACCAATCTGTCAAAGGCTAGATATTAAAACACATTTTCTTTTAGATCATGTTTAGAAACTAATTGCCAGCAGAAAAATATTCTTACGGCAATAATGGCACATAGCTAATGCCTATTACAAATGAAAGTATTTCAAAACCTCCACTGGTTATGTTGGCTGATATCTGCTGCAGTACCCCAGACTGCACATGAAGTATCTTAGGAGCACACCATTTTTCATTTATTTGTCAAAAATTATGCATTTAAGCATTTGTGTTATAAGTATGGGATTACTTCTCACTGAAGAATTGATAATGGCATAAAAAAGCATACTAACTATTTTAACAATAAACTTTTCTGTAGAAAGGAAAAAAAAAAAAAAAAAGAGTAGAACACTGATGCTTTCAACTCCTGTAGGTGCAAGTTCATGCATAAAGCGCAGAGACTCCTCTATGCCAAGGTTTTTTAGACAGATTTTTGGCATCTCAATAACAAGTTGAAGGGTACAAAGTCACTGTACCTTCCATCTGCATAGTCTGCATCTGCACCTCCCCACCAGACATCTGAATCATCATCTTCAGCATCAGCTGAATCAAGATTGTCGCTCTCCTCTGCTAATGGGCAGCAGACAAACTCCACACCACGAAACTTGTCGATTCCACAGGGCAGCAGCATGCCATAGTCGTGCAGATTCATGCTCTTCTCACTACAGGACTGCAGAAAAGAGGAGAAAAAAGCAGCAACAATATTGTCATGGAGGAAGACAAAAAATGTCACAGACCTTGAGAAAACATAAACGGGCTGCATACTGCCATAGGAAGTTAAAGGTGGTGAACTGCATGATTTCTGAAATTTGAAACACAATTTAGAAAGGTCACACTTGCATTCACTACCTGATTGTAGACAGCTCCCTATCTCTGTCCACTGTAAGCAACAAACTCTCCAATCAGTCCTTCCCAGAATAAAAGACTTGTCTCTTCCCATAAACATGAAAACTCCCTATCTTCCTGTCTAAAATCCTCACAGGCTCTGCCTCATAAACAGAAAACTTGAAGACAGAGTAATTATTTGATGCATTAATCCCAATCCTGATGCATTTATGCTACTGAAGACTTCACTGCAAGGTAAATCAACATGGAAATACCTATTACACTGGAAATGCACTGTGTCTCGGCTGACACCTCTGCCAGTACAGTACCTCCTAGCCTTGCTTGGAAAACAGTCAGTCGTGCATAATTATATCTTAAATATATAGTGATGTATGGCAGGTGAAAAAATGAAAATAGTTCAGTGGTGCACAGCGATGATCTTCCTGGTTATTGCCATTTGAAGTGTCCAAGTAGTCAAAATTAACTAGAATTTCCCTGTGTGAAAGTTGGTGCCTTAAATGCTTCATTTAAGCATGATTCAAGCAAGAACTGAAAATCTGAAAAGCTGCTGAGCACATTTCAAATCTCATCTCCAGAAGGTAGGATAACATACAAACTAAGAGGTTCCAAAAAAACAGCAGTTAGAAATCTTGGAAGCTCATCTCCACTTTTATTCCTAAAACCTCTCTGCATAAGGAAAAAAGTCAAAACCACATTAGCAATTGTAACATTAAGTTTATTTCTAGTTTCAGTAAGGCATTGTTGAATTGTAAAAACTGTGCCTGACTGCAAAATGCCTTTGGCTAGTCCTAGTTTGGTCAGCTCTCCTACCCTTTTCCACTGAATTTCACATAGTGCACTTCCTGAGGCCTGTTTGCTCCCTGTGGGCATCTGGCATAGCAATATCCATGTTAAATAATGGATAATGTCCATCCAGGAGAATGATTCAAGGCAAATCCTAGGCATTTAGTTCCAGTGCTAAGACAGGAAACTGGAGGAGGCAGAAAACACAGTGAGTGTGTGAGTGAATGTGGGGGAAAAAACAGTGCTATGAAAGAGGGTCAATGTTTAAAGGTCAATTTTAAGTATTCAGTCATGGACTCAAATGTGCTCTGACTCCCATTTCCTATTCTAAAAAAAAAAAAACCAAAATGCTATTCACTCAAACATTCAAAAGTATTGATTTTTGTTTTCCACACCACTGCTATATTTAAAGTCATCCTTGGAAGAGTGACACAGCTTTAAAGAAGGAAGGCAGAAAATTTTAAGACAGATGAATGTACCTCTTTAGCAACAGTATGCCAATGCAGGTGAGTTTCACACACATCCATCCTTTCCTGGTGAAGAAACTTGCACTTGTCTGGCACCAGAAGGGCATCACTCACAAATTCGCCCACTGCAAGGGGAAAAAAACATGCAAGAAATATTAATTTTGTTTCCAATACCTCATTCTATTAAACCTCTAGCTACTCCTAGCAGCTTTTGTGAATCAGTGGCAGGATCTGTTTGCAGAGAATGGAATGGTTTCTAAATGGTGCTTCAACTATGATCTTCTTCCAAGTTGCCTTGGAAAGGAGCTCCTGTCTTTGATCTCAGATGTATTCGCTTATGAAAACAACAGTACAATAAAACTTGCAGGACCCATTGCAGACATGTGTGGTGCAACATGAAATCAGGAGTAGGCAGATGGAGCTCCAGGAAGGGACAACTACATTTTGCATCTTAATAGCAGTAGGGAGAGGGTACGAACTGTTCTGAAATACTTCAGTTTTCTACATAAAACAAATAACACCAACACCTTGTTTTAAAGCATCTGAGAATATTTCCACAGAATTACAGCACTAACAGCAACACAGTCAACTCAGTTATTTTTGTTGATGCAGTCTCTTCATTGCATTTTCGTTTAATCAGCCAGATGAATTTGGGTTAGAAGGCTGAGAAGCAAGTAGAACTCACCAGCCAGGGAACAAAGTGACTCATGATCACCAGAATATCTGGTCACATTGAAGGGGGCAAAGAGCCTTTGTTCCCAAGGACATAACTGACCAAAGAGGTTGTTCTGTCTTCAACAGCAGAACAAAAATTTACATGTTCATGAAATAAACACTGCTCACAGCATCAGTACTGACAAGTAAGAAGAAACTCAGCTGACAAGTAATATAATTTATCAGACTAAAATCACTGTAATTCTATACTATTCTAGCATTGCACTTAAATAACCCAAACCCTCTCGAACGTCTTTTTTAAAGGAAAAATTACAGAGTACTTTAGAGAAATGTATATACTGAACAGACACTGGATTGTGAAAGCATATGACTCAGCTGGCATAAATCATCAGTTCTCTGAAGCCCACTTGTCCATAGCCTCCAAAAACCTACAGTCTGTGTTAAATGAAGGAAACAAGGTGGTCCAATGGCTACGAGGATGTAATAACAGATTAATTGATCAAAATGAGATTATTACAAGTTCACTGTTGAGTACAGAGCCATCTTAAGGAGCTGAGGAAGTGGCCCTTGAGGCTTACAATTAAATAACCAACAGAATTCAACAAATATATACCTTTGCTAATCCCCAAGGTTTGTATTTTGCATTAAATTCCTTGCTATATTTCAATGCTTTTGATCTGAAGCCCTTAAAGTCAATTAGTCAGCTAGAAACCAGTAACTAGTTTCCTTAACTCAGTAAATTAACTAGGAAAAAGAAGTATTTTATTATTTTTATCCTTCCCTAGCACACTCCAATGTCTGCAAATTAAAAGAAATACTTTCTAGAGATGTCCAAAATAAACTTGGAAAAATAATGAGTAAGTTCACTTTCTGGTAACCCAAAATACAAAATTTGCACTTTCATGTAACCAAGTCTCAGTTCCCAGTGGTATCACACACAAATCCTGTAGTGAAATACACATAAATTTGCAGCTTTTTGGGGACTAGCCTGACACACACCTGAACTTTCTCAGGCCATATGTAACTGGCAACTGTTAATTTAATCAAGTGCCTGAGCACTGGGCAAGCACACAGGGACTTTGCTGAAGACTCAAGAATATGATGACCTCATGCAGAATTGCAGTGTCCTGCACCTCAGGAAGAATAACCCTCCAGAGGGGCACCATCGCAGGCTGGGAGACAAAACCAGCTGGAGAGCAGCTATGTGGAGAAGGACCTGGGGGTCCTGGTGGACAACAAGCTGTTCCTGAGCCAGCAGTGCCATGGGGACCAAAGAGGCCAATGGGATCCTGGGGTGAATTAGGAGGAGCATTGCCAGCAGGTCAAGGGAGGTGATCCTGCCCCTCTGCTCAGCCCTGGTGAGGCACATCTGGAGTGCTGTGTCCACTTCAGGGTTCCACAGGACAAGAGGGACATGGAGATACCGGAGTGGGTCCAGTGGAGGTTGCAGAGATGATGGACTGGAGCATCTCTCCTATAAGGAAAGGCTGAAGGAGCTGAGCCTGTTCAGCCTGGAGGAGAGACAACTGAGAGGGGACCTCATCAATGTCTGTCAGTGTCTGCAGGGAGGGGTCAGAGCATGGACCAGGCACTGCATGGTGGTGTCCAGCAATGGGACAAGGGGCAATGGGCAGAAACTGATGCACAGAAGTTCCACCTGAACATGAGGAAGAACTTTCCTGTGCAGTGACTGAGCACTGGAACAGATCACCCAGAGAGGATGTGGAGTCTCCCTCACTGGAGATTTTCCAGAACCACCTGGATACAATCCTGTGCCATTGTCCTGAGATGACCCTGACTGAGCAGGGAGGTTGGATCAGATGATCCACTGTCACATTCTAACCTGACCCACTCTCTACGATTCTGTGAAAAGTAATATGATCGGATGTACCACTGAGTTAGAGCCACCAAATGGAAGATGGAAAGCTGTATGTCCAAAGTTTTGGGCAATGCAGCTTCAGCTGCAGTGTCATTAAAAGTATGCATTCATTTAAAATAAAGCATATTAGTTTTTGAGCATCTAATTATATCAACCCACTCATAACAATACACTACAGAAATATTAGCTGTTCGGATGTAGGTGAAGATAGAGTGTTAGATTTGACTTTTACACAGAAAGTGTGCACTGCTTTATAGAATCATATTGCTTGACAATAAGGCAACAGCATCCTCACAGTAACCCAAATTCTCATTTCAAACGAGGCTCTATTTTGTAAACAATTGTTGAATTTCACAGAAAAAACCAATCCATTGGAACAAGCTCTCCTCTGCTTTTCGGGAGGAATGGGGGATCTGGGGAGAAGGATGGCTGTTCAATGTAATACTCCTTCATTATACAGAGTTATAGTAAATTAAATTTGTGAAAATCTGGGCAATAGAAATCACTTGCAACTTTACGTGTGATTTCTATTGCCTTCAATTCTACTTTTATTACAAATAAAATTTAACTCTGTCCGTTATTTAGACAAACACAGAGCTCATGGTCTAGAAACATTTTTTATTCCTTTAATGATAACTGCTACTGAAGTTTAAATGCAAAGCTTTGAACTTTTGTTCTATTTTGGTTGTTTATTTTTAAAATAAATTAACGTTCATGCAGGAGTTTGACGAACTAGTCTGAAATCACTTGACAACTGCAATGTTTAGTTTGCTTGGACTAGTCTAGTAGAAACACAAGTCCATCAGAAAGAAGTACTTCTAGCACTTAAAGCTTGCAGGCAAGCTTCCACCTGCATTGTCTCTGTACATGTTCAACTTTCAATGATGCTGAGTCATAAGATTTCAAGGGTTCTTTGCTTTTTTGAGTGAGGAACCCACAGAATACACTGGGGAAACAAGCACACATGAAGGGAGAGCAATCCTGCCTCCAAAGAGAGGCTCTAAAAATAAGGAAAATTGTAATACTACTTTTCCTTGCCAGTATATGCCATGACTGAGGGAGCTATGCATTACTATATTTCTTTGACTGATGGAGCAACCTAGCCCAGCGCTGGTTGTAATTGCTACTACCAGGTGTTGAGATTGCCAAATTCAACTCCAATATTACTTTTAATTCCAACACAGCAGCATACTGACTTTGCATTGCACCAGGCTGGCCATCAACACCCTGCCTGTGAGGCTTGGGTGGGATAAGCATTTCCCCAGGTAGCAGCACTGCCTTAAAAGCCTCCCTGGCCCCAAGCTGTCCCCTTGTCCTTACCAATACCTCATCCCTGCTCCCCCAGCAAGCCATGGTAAACCCTGACCACACCATCGATGGAGGAGGGGCTTGCAAAATTTGTACCAACCACAAAGGGTTGGTATCATTACCACCACAGCACTACCCCTTATATTTATCGCTATTTTACTGTACTTTTCTGCCTTCTTCAAGATCTCCTGTATTTTGATTACAGCTGGAAATCTGTCCTGTGGAGGTACTCTAATAATAACCCACAATGGCACCATTTGTCTGTTGATGAGGTCATAAATCACTACATTCCCTCAGGTTATCTAACATGCCAATATAACAACTACTCATGTTCCAAAGCTGCTCACCCACTCTTGCAGAGAAGGGCTGGACAAAACCAGACCCTGCTGGCTTATGGGTTTCTGGCCATCTGGAGAAAACAGCCCTGAAGGGGAATTCTGAGTACAGGCTGTGTTACCACATTAAAACCCACTACTATGCGCCTATCATTCATTTAGTTGAAGGCTGCCAACATCCTGCAAGTTGCTTCTTGCTAAACTTTCCACTTTTAACTAAATATCACCAGAATACCAATTGCATCAATGCAGTAAGCCACATTTTAATTTCATTTTAGAAACATTATCTTTGCCCCCCACAATGTCAGTAATCCCCCTCTTGATGCCCAGTTCTCCACTGCGTTTGTAGCAGACTTCTTCTATTGTCCCATCCTGGTGTATCACAACACGCTAGTGGCTCACATTGTTCAAAAACAGTTTTGTCGAAGGTTACAATGCCACATTTCAATATTCAATGATTTTATTTCAGTCAAGGACATTCTATAATCTGAAAAATATTCTTGAAACAACAACAGATGTTTTGCTGTATGACTGGAAGTTCTGGTCCGGAAATTTAATTTTTCAACACGGCGACTACTAAGGAAAGCATTAAGAATCAACCTCTAACAAAAGAATTAGGATTACAGTGAAGGCAACCATTCACACAATCTTTGAAATCTTCCCTAGGAAGAAAAAGGCTCATCAAGTGGGCACACTCCTAACAAGATGACTGCCCTATCTGTAATGGAAGATAGCAAGACAAAGTAGTGCAAAATAAAAGCACCATGTGAGACATGGTCCTGATCAGCAGATTTTCCAGCTACTGCATAAACTAGATGGAATGTGAAGATCCCTCCAACACTGCACAGAAAGCAAGCAAAGATGATAAAGGTAATAAAGGAAAATCCACGACAAAACCAAACACCTGCTAGCAAATGGCTGCAGCTGGTTAGGCTCCAAACCAAAAATTAAGCATGTTCAGAGAAGTACTTTCAAACAAAGCCTGTGCTAAATTTTGCATGAGGCAGCACACATGCTGAAGGTCTAGGGCTCAAGGCTTCATTTTCACGTCACCAATGAGAACAAAGGCCTTGCTAAAACAAATTTACAAGCTCAAGAGCCTGCATACTACATATTTGAGCACATTCAGAGAAATGTGTCACTCCCCTGTGACTTTGCACAGATTATCCAGAGCCATCCCACACTTGGCATGGTGCACCAAGAAACAGATCAACCCTCTCCCTGTGCTGCTGCCCCAGCACTTAGCTCTGGCCCTGCTCCTCAGCTCCAACACCTCTGCCAGCTCTTGTGCCCAAACAGCCACATTTCTGTAGTACATACTATGTTATGCATACAGTATTACATCTATTTAAGCAGACATGTAGCTTTAGGAACTTTTATTAAGTGTGATGTTTACCTAAGTCTTTATGTGTGATGCTTTCTCATTTTATAACACTGGCGATTAAAAGTAAGCTGCAATCTGCATTAGAGTGCAAGCCAAATGCACTGGCCCCAAGTTCAAGGAAACAATGCTTTCTTGAAAATGCTTTTTCTTCAGAAGTCCAGAAAAGCTGAGAAAATGCAAAGCACCTAGACTTTAAAAATTTTTCAGTAAAAGTAAAAAAGTAAAAGGATTCAGTAAGCACAATCACCTAGTAATAAAACGAACCAGTCATAGTGCACTTCACTATATTCAACGCAGTACCTACAGATGAAGAGGAAGAGGCTGTGCCTGTCAAAACCTGGTTTGAAGAAGAGTTTGCTGCTGTGTCCAGCCACCGGCAGAGATGGATGCCTGCTCCAGCCCCCAGCATGGCTGTCCTCTGAATTTGGGCATGATACATATTAAGCCATATGGTTAAAGGTCTTCACTCTAGTTTGAAGGACATTAACAGCCTATAGTAAACAAGGAATCTGTAGATTTCTTCTGTTTCAAATTTTATTTTAAATGGAAGTTTAAGGCCTCTCCCTAAAACCCATCCATCAGCCAACATGAAGACAAGGTGGTGCTGATAAAATGTGTCTGTGCCCCAGCAGGCTGAAACATCTATATTTTTCTGATGAGAAGAGGCTTAACTCCCGCCCATAACACTGCCTCCAAAAACAGCTCTGTAGTAAAACTGTCTCAACTTCCCAATTTTATCTGTAGCCTGTAACATGAGTTTCAGTTAGAGACCCACAGCATTGAAGAGAGACAGCAATGCAGACCCAAATTTGAAGGGTAGGAAGAGAAGTGACAGCATGACCTGTGCATCCACCTCTTGTGCATAAAGTAGGAAGAGCTGCAACTCTTCCATCTTCCAGAGGCTTGGCCAAACCACCACTGATCTCAATATTGACCCTTCATCCTTAAAGTACCAAGAAATTATTTTCTTAACTATAGATGAAGGGGGGGATTATTATTTTTTGAGCAAAGCCATCCACTGTGTTTTAAGCATCTGAAAGTGAGGCCGGTGAGTCTCCAAATGACATTTTCCCAGACATCATCCCTTTACTATTCTTTTCTGCTTCAAAGAAGTTCTTGAATACATCTGTACTCCTGCTTTCAACCAAACTTGAAAAGATAAAGAGTACACCCCCTAAAAGGTGGTTTATTATTCTGTTCCTTAGCAGGCATAGCAACAAATACACCCTGATACAATGACTCTCAAGTAGAACACCTTCACTATTCTAGGCTATAAAAGGCAATTATTTGGGATGAGCAAAGCTCTTCCATTAGATTAAGAACTGACTGGTAATTCTAGTTGCACTATATGTTAGCATCTTGATGGTCTTACAATGGTGTTAAGAAATCATGGCAACTAAGGTACCTTCCACAAATGTTGGGATGGCACACAAAATGCAACATGCTTTGGACACAAGATCAAGATAAACGAAAACCCCACTGTAATGGTCTCACTGACATCTAAATATTCACATGTGCACCACAAGGAGCTCCAGCCTTGATTCATCACATGATCTACTGTAACTTTTTGGCAAGTCCAAATACTTCACATGGAACTCTGGAGTCAAAGGGCTGAAATCCTTTAGGTACAATCCATCAAAGTACATTTGTCTGGACTAAAACAATCAACTATATACAAAGAAATATACACATAATTAATTCATGGTGCTTATTATGTCTTCACTTTCACAGGGTACCATACTGCCTTGGTTTGAAAGACAGGTGCCTGCCAAGGAAGGCGGGAACCTCCCTTGGAATGGAAAATATCACCCTTCCAAATTACTATAACTTTGAAATGATGGGGCTGTCAGGCAAACATACGGGAAAATGAATAACAGTTCTTTACTAGAATATATACATATATAACAAGGAAAATAAACAACAACAGCAGCAACAAAAAACAGAAAAAAACCAGAGATGCAACAATGGCCTTCTCTTGGCTGTCAAGCACTTTTCCCTTTGGTGCAGTTACAGCCACAGCCGGCAGGGGTGCTGTTGGCTCCCAGCCAGGCCGGGCAGGTGCGATGATTCCTCCGCGGCTGCAGGGGTGCTGTGGTGCACCGCTCCACGTGGTAATGGCGACTCAGCCAGCGAGAGAGAAGGAGAAGGAGTGAGAGAGAGCGAGCAAGAGTGAGAGCACAAGAGAGTGAACGTGAGAAGGCTGGAACAGCCCACGTGAGCACACCCGGGGTGGCAAAGTGAAGTAAAAATTCCAAAGCTGTAACAGTAGCCATGGCGGAGGAGAGTGTGTGACCAGGCAGACACAGGTGCTGGGTTGAAGTGTAGCAAGAACGCCGGGGCAGCGGCAGATGGGTCGCCACAAGCAGCCGGGAGACGCTCCCTCTGGGAAAGGGGAGCGGGTTCGGGGTCCCCTTTCCCAGTGAGGTCAGGTGCTGAAAAGGTACCAGTTCAACAGCTGCTCTCGCGAGGACAAAAACTCCACAGTGGTAGCGAATCCTCTGGGCAGCAACAGTCTGGAACCAAAACCACAACTGATCCCGAGAGTGGGCAAGAGAGCTGAGCCCAGCCCCTGACCCCCTGCCAAATCTCACAGTATCTCTGCACTTCCCAAGAGAAAACCCCCCAGCTAAGAGACGGTAGCAAACTGCACCCTTCCCCCTGCGTCCAGCCACATCTTTTGTCTCTTAAATAGCCTTATCATCTCTTAGGCAACAAATGGGAGAAAAATTCCCTAAGAAAAAGAAAAAAGAAAGGAAAAATCCTAACCTCCAACTCATACATTAAAAAAGGTTATTTCTCAAACCCTCATCCTCCTTCCTCTGTAGTGCTTCCATCACAGACATAAATGGCATTTCTGCTCACTTTGCTATTTTTTGCCTGGCTGAATTTTCGGATACAATTGTCTTACTTCTTAGAACACAAGATCAGCTTTAATGCATCATGCCACTAACAGATACATCTGTTTACATCCAAGAAGATTCAAATGCACATCATTGCACACTGGCATCTTTATAGACAAAGCAAATAAACATTCTTTAGAAGTCCACAGCAGCTCAACAGTTTACTGCAACTTTAAGTTCGTTTACTTCTTTCCTGCTCTTTACTTGTCTCACCAATCTTCAAGGAAAAATTTTGCTCTGAGTTCAGTAAGATGCCTCTTCTGTCCCTCTCTAGCTCAATAATGCAACATGAAAAAGCTGTGCTAAAGCCCATCTCCCTCACACCATGCTACATGGATTCCTGCTCCTGTCTCTGCTCCTTCCTAAAAGGCCTAAAAAGTCAAAAAACACCATCCCAGAAGTTATCAGTGCGACCAGCAGCAAAGGTCAGCCCAAAAAAGGCTCCCTGAGGGATCTTCCCTTCAGTTTTCTTCCTCTAGGTACCCACCAGTCACACTAGCAAACTTTCTTGCCCTGCACCACAAATCAGGAGTTTGCCTCTCAAACACAATTTACCAAGAAACAGGCCCAAAAAAGCAGGCTGCAAAATTCACCTTCGAAAGATGAAAAATTCAAGGATTGAGTTGCTCTCCCTTCCAATTCCTCGGTGCACAGATTATATCTGCAAATCTTCTCCCACAAATGAGAGAGTATTTGTTGCAGACAGCCCCTTCCCTCACAATTACATAACCCTGTCTAATTTATTGGAATTCTTGAGTTAGAAAACAGCAGGAATAATGAAGTCTGGATAGCCTGACTCCATCCTGCCTCAGTCACAGAGCTCCTATGTGATTCTGCCTGAGTAAAAACCATTCTTCTCCTCCCACACTGTACTTAATTGTTTACTGCTTCTTACCCTCTCTCCTCTACGGCCCCAGCAGACCCTTTAGATCCACTTTTTCCTTTCCACTCCATCATGGTAGTAGTTCTCTCTGACAAATCTGTAGGAGAACACGCTCAGCTGCTCAGCAGGGCTGGTGAGCACATCAATGACTGAAGCATAGCTGCTTACAGTGGTAAAAAAGATCCTAAAGTGAAGGATGCCATGAGTGGGTGCTTGCTGCAGAGTAACTGGTGGAGAGTTTTGGTGGTTTTTCAAGTAGGGAGGTTGGTTTCTTGAGATTCCAGGCACCACCCTGAACTGACAGCAGCACGTCTGGCTGAAACAGGTGTACTGCAGTGCTATAAAAAGAACTGACCATAAGATGCTGGAAGGTGCCCGTCGTGGTTTGACCCTGGCCAAACGCCAGGCACCTACGGCAGCTACTCACTCATTCTCTCCCCTGCCACAGCTGGGCAGAGGACAGAAAAAGAAATTAACAAAGGGTTCATGAGTCAAGATAAAGGACCAGGAGAAAACATTCCAAGGGCAAAACAGGCTCAACTTAAGAGTTACAAAATCACTAACAGAGTCAGAGGAGGATAATGAGAAGTAAAATAAGCCCTTAAAGAAACCATCCTTCCCCCCACCCCCTCCCTCCTTCCCAGCGACAGCAGAGTGGGGGCAGGGTGTGGGAGTTTGGGTCAGTCCATCACCAGGATCTTCTTCCGCTGCTTAGGGAGAGGAGTCCTTCCCCTGCTGTGCCATGGGGTCCCTCCCACGGGAGACAGTTCTCTGTGAACCTCTCCAGTGTGGTTCCAATTTCATGAGCAGCAGCCCTCCCAAAAATGCTGCAACGTGAGTCCTCCCACAGGCAGACAGTCATCCCAAAACTGCTGTGTCATGGACTCATCCATGGGGTGCAATCCTCCCAAGACCAGGCTGCTCCAGCCTGGAAGCAAGGGCCCTCTCTTTCTACTAGGACGCCCACTAGGCCACAGCCTCCTCCAGGCATCCACCAGCTCTGACATGAAGCACCTCCCTCACGGGCTGCGAGTAGATCTCTGCATCCCCCATGGGTGACAGCTGCTCCACCATGGTCCTCACTGTGGCCTGCAGAGGAAACTCAGCTCCAGCACCTGGAGCACCTTCTCCCCATCCTTCTCCACTGACCTTTGTGTCTCCATGTTGTTTCCCTCACATATTCTCGCCTCCTCCTCTCCTCTGGCTAGAAACAACTGCCTGTGCACTTTGTTTTGATTTCTTCTTAAATACGTCATCACAGAGGTGTTACTACCATCTCTGATTAGCCCAGGCTTGGCCAGCAGCATGTCCAACTTCAGAGCCATCAGAGACTGGCTCTGCTGGACATGGTGGAAGCTTCCAGCAGCTTCTCACAGGAGCCATCTTTGTAGTGCCCCCACTACCAAAACTTGGGCCAAGCAAAACCAACACAGTGCTGAAAGCCAAGGTAAATTAGAAAAGAGTGCTTGATCCTGCATACAGCGCAACAGAGGGAATTACTGGACTCCTCAAATGGGAGGATAGAATAAACAAAAAAATTACTGGAAATTGTTTCATCTATAGAAAAGTCAGTAAAACTCACATAAAGAAATAAGCCTGAAAAAAGAACAGTACCATAAAACTCTATGGAACAGATCTGAGATAAGAAAGGCTTAATGACACCATTTTTGTGAAGATTTACTAAGATTTTGTCAAGATCCCTAGGCAGAATTCTGGCCACAACCCAGCAGGGAAAGAAAAGTCATTAAGAATACAGGACAGTGGTACCTTCAAAGGTAACAGCACTTTTACTCCAAAGAAAGTATGTGCCCTCAGAGGCTGCTTACACAGTACTGCCTAAGAGGTACAGTTATATCCCTGCCATTACATGCCACTGCCATTCTGTTTGTAAAACATCCTGACCCTGTATAGCTTTGTACAGAAAGGTGCAGTAAAAGAAACACAAAAATGTTCCTCAAAGCACTGACCATCTCAGCCTGGAACGAAAGTGCAAGGGACAAGAAATAAGAGTATCTTGACCTCCATGTCCCTGAAAATTGTCACAAGAAATGAAACCTGAGATGTTTTCTTCATAAATAATTCTCCTCCTCCAAAACAGGTAGAATTCTTTTTCTTCCACAATGAAGTGCACACATCTCTGTCAAGTACTTAGGGGGACGTGGATGGTGCAAGAGTGCAAGAAATAGGAAACAAAAGGGAAAAGACCCAAAAGATTTCTGAACCCCACCTCGTATGTTGAGGACTTCCTATATCCAGAATGGTGCAGAAGACTCCAGATATTTGGGAATGCTCCTTTTACCAAGGTAAGACTCTTCTATAGTCCTATCCCTCTTTTTGGGACAGTGCTTTAATACAGAGCAATTCTCCGTCATCCAGTGTATAAATTCAACAAAGGCCTTTTGTTCTCCACATCTATTTCTTTTCATAGTGCTTAGCAACAAAAACCATCATTAAGCATGCCCTAGGACCTCAAAGTCAGTAGCTGCTGAGTGAGCCAGGTAAAACAAAATACACCAATATGGACACAAAAGGTATTGGGGAACTGACTGAAAGACAGGTTTTCTTCTGAAGAGGCACATCTCCGAAGTACCCCTGCACCAGAGGTCAAAAACACTATCTGGACTCACTAGCCCAGGAAGGCTCAAGAGGAGAAAATAAGAATGTCGTACATACAGGTGCTACATGTATTCTTAGTAAAAGACCAGCTATTACCTCAAGAAAGGACCTACTTCATCTTCAGGACAGAAAAATGTCATCTGTACATCACTGAAACAGTCTTTATGCAAGTGTCATCACTCGAGTGTTGAGGTACTGTTAATTAAAAAAAATCATGGATACTAAGAAAAAGCCTCAGGTGGTGTGAATTATTTTGCAGAAACACATTCTCTTCACCATTTTCAGGCTCTTCTTTTATATAAAGTACACTGATTTTTTTGTGTGCATCTCAAAATATTAATTGCCTCCTGCGTTGCAGTCTTTTGACTTTACTGAGATTCCCTTTATTCCCTGTACTCACGTACTTAAGTTCCCTTCCAATTACGCATCTTTTCATGACTGATGAGCTCCTGTACAGCTCTGTCACGGCAGGACAATAAATAGCAGAGCATGGCGTGACTCAAGTTAGGGAGAAAGAAAAGAGCCTACTCACACATGCTAACTCTACAGCAGGAAAGGGATTAGGTTATTCAAGGCACTGTCCTCTGTACTCAGTGAGTTTTTAATGAAGTTGGTTTCCAGAAACGTCAAGACAGAACAAAGACAACAGCTTTTAAAGAATAAAAACATTTTCTAAGAATCTTTACAGAAATTATTAACAAAACTATACCAGGATTTGATAAAGATGACTGATATTGCAGGACCCATTTTAATGCCCTTCCTTATATTTAAATATAAACACCAAATAAAACTAAAAATCTGGTATTTCTAAAGAGCAGATACATTCTAAACCTTCAGGAATCTTATATTTGTGAATGTTTTTTCCCCCCAGCTGCCTTCAGGTTTTCACAAGTTGTAATGTGTCAGAATTTCAAAACATATTAGGCTTCATAAATGCTACCAAATGCACAAATTTTAACACTCCAGCTATTAGCATCACGTTCTGTTACTGCTGAGCCGCACAAGGAGCTGCACACCAGCTGTCAGGGTTCCTGCTCCCCCTCTCACAGCAGGCAGCAGACATGTTTTGCATCAAGACCTGCAAATGCAAATCTCAAGCAGTTTAAAATTTCATGCCACCCCCCAGCTGAAGGGATACTAAACGCAATTCACTATGTAAGATGTACTTGAAAAATGGGCTCTGGAAGGGCAACAACATCCAGTGAGAAGCCATCTGGATTAATGAATTCTTTAATACCCTATGAATTCATACCAGTGACTTGCTAAAGACACCAATCAAACAAAATGATGGCAGAAAGATAAGATGCTGGGGAATAATTTAGTACAACTGGAACCAGTAATCCCACTGTGCTTTGTATTATTATATGATGAGATGTTTCTCATGGGCAATTCTTGATAATTGGAGTAAAGCATCTGGTATTAGGAGTAAGGCTAGAGAAGGGCCTGCTAATCATTGGTGTCTAGAGGGAGTAATGACCATAGATAAGTGAAAAGAATTAAAATGCTACAGAACATTTAAGGTTTGGCCATTAAAAGCCATTTCAAATGCTAACATTCCAATGAGGAATATAACACATTTTAAACAAGGACATGTTTACTTCAGCAATATTTCAGTTCAGTCCCCTGCTTCCCCTTCCTAAACACCTTCATATGGCATGTTTTTTTAATAAAAATTTGGATTCCTTTTTCTTCAGTAGTAATTTAATCCAGTTGTTGCTCTCCTTCTCTCTCTTCTGACAAAGAACAGAAATCAGTACAAAATCCAGTTCAGGCAGGAAATGTTTCTGCAATACCATTTTGTGCAAAGGCTATAATGAGTGAACAAGTAACTCTATAAGCAGTAGTTGAAATAAATAACTCCATAAGCAGCAGTTGAACATCAACTTTGCAGAAATACTCTGTTGATTATTAACACCCTAAGCAATCACTTCCTGTAGCACTGCTGAGTCCTGACCAAATTTTCACTGAAATTGTTACTACTTGTGGGAGAAGGACTATGCCATATTACCAGTGACATTGAAAACCAACAAACTGCTTTGAGGCTTTGCAAAGTTTACAAGCAATCAAATTAACAATTACCTGACAAAACGTGGTTTTGTTCTATACAGAGCAAAGCCTTTACCCATCTCATAGGAAGGATGGCAGGATGGTCTGGCAGCTCAGCCACAAGGCAGCTGGGATGGGACACCTTGGGCATGTACCTCAAGGAGGATAAAAGCAGCAGCCACACAGACTGAATGCAATGTCACAATCTGCACTCAGCCAGCAACATTTTCTAGAAATAAAATACTAATTATTAGCAACAGACAACTGATGAACACTGGCATTTCTTCATGTTAAGGACAGTTCTGAATGGTTAGTAAGACAGGTTTTTAAGTATTAGGGCAATAGAAAACTCCTTGAAAATTGTCTATGGCTACCACAGAGTGGTTTTACAAAGAACACCTTCATAGTTAGAAGTTTTAAGTTCTCTGGTCTATAAACCAGATTAAAATACAGGTTTTAAAACAAAACCTGACTGATTTACATTGTTTAAGATCACAGAGTCTGAGGGAATTTTTTCTGATATCTAGAAAAAGGCAAAAGCTGCAACCATATTGCAAGAAAGATGCTTTGGACAATTACAGGCCAGTCTGCCTCACTTCAGTTTCTGGGAAAATCATGAACCAAGTCCTACTGAAAGCCATTTTCAGTGGACTCTAAGCCATCAGCCATTTTGCTTTTCCCTAGCACATGGACGGAGGAGTTTCTTTTCCCTTCCCCTGGCATTCTTTTGGGTTTGTTTGTTCTACTATGTGTATGGGGGGGGATAAGAGTCTGAAGGTTCAATACCTAACAGTTATTAATTTCTTTTGTGTCATGTGGGCACTTTATCAATAAACTTCTTTTTCTTCCACTTTCACCAACCAATATTTATTTCATATCAGCAGGAACCTTTTCTTAGAGGAAACATTCATTCCAGAGTGTTTTCTCCCAAAACTTATCTCTAAACCGAGACAGTGTGCAACACCATCTCCCTCTTGCCACATCTTTGGATCCAAGTTGGAATGTTACAGTTTTCATGGATGCAGTCCATGCTGGATGAAAAACTGTGCTATGGAGCTCAATGGGTAAAGGCTCATGGCCGTAATGTACTCACAGCCATACTCGGCCTGGAAAAAAGTAAAAAGTATCACATCTCACGGCTTCTTTTTGGCACTGGTTTTGTCTAACATCATCTATCAATGAGGAGAAGACAGTCTGCCTAATGAGGACGACAGTACATTAGATTAGAGAAATTACCTGCATCACTGGGTAGGCAAATTTTTGGACCCACTCCAGATGTTTAAAAATAGTTTTTAAAAGAAACACAATGCAAATACAATTTCTGGCTTCTATCATTAAACATGCTGAGACAGGAAATGGACAGTACTCTGTTGACCAAGACCCAACTCTCCATGAACATCCTACCTTCAAGGGTAGGATGTGAAAGTAATGACCGTTACTAATGATGGGGCTGAATTGCCCCGAATAACAACAAAAGCTCTGTTTTATATAGGGTCACTAACCCTCTCATGAGAGCACCCAATAGTCCAGAAGTCAGTGTAACATACTTTCTGCATTCAGTGAAAGTCAACAATTTTTTTGATTGCACAATGCCTCATAAATATTTACTATAAATATTATTACCTACAAAAAAACCTCACCCTCTTTCTAACAAAATTGCTCGTCTCCAGTTCTCATTGTAAGAATTAACTCAGTGAACACAACAGTAGCTACCAAGGGCTGGTAGAAGATGTTCATATCTTATTAAGTGATTAATTCCAACCTGTTCATTTTTTAATCTTTGTTGTACATGAGTCATTATGGACAAAAACCAAGACAGGATTAATATGTAAGATCATGTTCTATTGAGAACTGAATCGTGCCCTTAAGGAATAATATAAACAGTATGTTCCATGCAAATACTGAAGGAAATAGAATAATATTTGCTATTTGCACAGACTTTATGCTCAGAAACACTTCATAGGGTCTTAGTCTAACCTATAGCATCAGAATGAAGACTTTTTAAAAAAAAATTCAAATACCTTGTATCACATCAATGGATAAAAAATAATTGAGAGAGTAAATAGATTTTAGAGTAAGGTGAGCAACACTAAGGAGTACATTAAACTCTACAAGAATACTAAATATATCATATTCTACGCCTACAGTAAGGATGACCAAATAAGATGGAATAAATAAAGATTATAAACTGGAGTGGAATATTTTGTAATATATCCAGAAGTTCTATAAAAGCTTATTTTTATAATGAAATCCTTTGCAGATTTCTGCCTCTAGTCAAAGTGTCTAGTTGACCACCACTGAAAAAAAATTAATGGCAATGCATCTATCCCAAATGTGTAAGACAACACAAGAATAATATTAAAGAAATTAAAGTCAGTGCATTATATATTTTTGTGTATATGTTTGACAATGGGTATACCAGCTGAAATGTATCTTATGAGTTCCCACACAGAGAAAACATTAAGTTAGCTTAAGCGGGCACTGCTCAGGAGAACCCAAATTCTATTTGGATAGAGTGACACACAACACTGGGAAGCAGACGGCTTTAAGTAACAGGTTAGCAAACAATCAGAAGCTAAAACTTTCAAAAAAGCAGGTGAAAATTGACACTTTGCTGTTCAGTTCCTCTGACATCAACAGCAAGGCAGCATTGCAGATAAACCTCTAGGTTTGTTGGTAACTAAGAGGGGGAATTGGTACAAAATATGCTCCACTGCAACATCTGTTGGTGATGCTACCTCTTCTCCCAAATGCCTCTGCCCCAACTGCCCAGCAAGCTGAACTTCTCTCTCAATGCTCTTCTTAAAAGTCACGCACAGACCCTTTTCAACAAACTCTTAACATACTCAGGCCAAGACTGATCCAACAGGACAGCAAGAGCCTTGCTTGCTTTTGAAGTCCAATTGCTACCATGAAGAACTTCATCTTTTAAGGTGATGAAGATGATGAAGGGACTGGAGCATCTCTCTTATGAGGAAAGGCTGAAGGAGCTGGGGCTGTTCAGCCTCGAGAGGAGATGACTGAGAGGGGACCTCATCAATGTCTGTCAGTGACTGCAGGGAGGGGTCAGAGAATGGACCAGGCTCTGCTCAGTGGTGTCCAGCAATGGGACAAGAGGCAACAGGCAGAAGCTGATGCACAGGAAATTCCACCTGAACATGAGGAAGAACTTGTTTCCTGCACAGTGACTGAGCTCTAGAACAGATTACCCAGAGAGGGTGTGGAGTCTCCCTCACTAGAGATATTCCAGAACCATCTGGATGCAATCCTGTTCATTGTGCTCTGGGATGATCCTACTTGAGCAGGGAGGTTGGACCAGAGGATCCACTGTGGTCACTTCCAAACTCAACCAGTCTGTGATTCTGTAAATAGGATTTAATTATTCAAATAAGAAGATTGTTTGGACTCTCATGGTTAAAAAGTCTTCCTAAGATATACTGCCTAACCAAAGCTTCAGACCACAGCTGCCAAAGCAGGTATTCAGGCACTTTATTGCAGCACAGCCCTTCTTGCTCAGAAAGAAATCTGAACCTGCCACATCAGACAAAAGAGTCAAACAAGTTGATATTCCAGTTTAGCAAAACAAACACCTTCCTTCTAACAGTACTTTAAAAAAAAACAGCTTTGCCAAATGAAGGCCACATCAATGAGCTCTTCATCAAGTTTTCCCCAAAATTGCTATTTTATCTCATTTAATCCTCAGCTACAATTGTCATGTGATAAGCAGAAATCTTGAGAGAATAATGGGAAATTCTGTGGCAGAGAAACGGATGGGAAAAAAGGGTAGCTCTAGGCATCAGTGTCACAATAAGTATCATCTACTGAGACCCAATTTCTAACAGGAATGTTTGGGCATGAGTAATTTCACATCTCCTTGTGTGACACACAGGCCAAAACACAATGAAGACACTGTTCAGACTTTCTCCTGTGACATGCAGCTGACAACGAAAGGATTTTTGGCCAATGAGCAGTCTCACAGACACCTTCCCTACAAGCCATATTGCTGGAGGAAGGGAGGCAGACAAACAGGAAGAGATGTCACCTCAGAGCACTTGGAAGGATCTGAAAGGCATCCCCCCAGTTCTCCAACATCCTTAACTAAAGTAGCTGGCCACAATATCGTGCATGCTATGTTAGAGAGCATTAGCTCTGATAACAGGCAAAAAACTGCTGTAAACTGGCTCTGTTTTAATGGACCAGATAACAGTAACTGTACACAGGCAATTGCTCACACATAATAAAATGGCACAAATTTAACTTGAAATTACACCTTCCATTCTTGTTAGAATATAAAAGTTACTCTTGAAACACCTTGACATAAGAGATATCATGTAAACTGAGGGCAGCTGCATATGTGAAACTTGACATAAAATCCTACAGCTGCCTATAATTTCAGAGAGTTTCACAAAAAGGAAAGGTGCATGAGAATTTAGTATTATTCCTTTATGACATGTCCAATTAATTTGGGGTATCATTGTTAGTTAATAAAGGAGAACAACTGAAGTAGTAAAAAGGTTCTGGGTGGGCTACAGAAAAATATTACATTAGGATTCAATTAGGTATTAATTCTAAAATCCTTGTTTCCCACACTAACTGAAAACAAAGTGACATACAGTGTTTCTTATTTACAGAACGGAGCAAAAGGTCATGTGGAGGCGAAGTTCACACTGTAACTAGAATGAAGTTTTACTTTTTTTTTTTTTTGGCCAAAATCTGAAACATGAAGATTTAGAAGGAAAAGAACATGAAAGATTTATTACCTCAGTTTTCTACACTAACAATACAACATTCATTGCGATTTACATATGCTGTGTTTTCTATATTCAAAGTTAACCCAGTATTTCAGAGTATAAAACCCAAGAAAACTAGAAAAAAAACCACTCTGGGTAGCCAAATGTTTCATGGGTCATTGATGAGGTGGGAGCTTACATTTTCACTAAATTGTGAATACAGGGTTTTCAATCATAGGAAGCTGTGTCAAGGAGGTTTAGGTCGGATATTAGGAAAAGATTTTTCACCCACAGGTGGTTGGGCACTGGAACAGGCTCCCCAGGGCAATGGTCACAGCACCAAGCCTGACAGAGTTCAAGAAGTGTTTGGACAATACTCTCGGGCACATGGTGGGATTGCTGGGGCTGTTTTGTGCAAGGCCAGGAGTTGTGCTCAATGATCCTGATGGGCCCCTTCCAGCTCAGGATATTCCATGATTACAGGGTGCTGCTGTGTTAAGCAACATATAAGGTAGTCCTTTTCCCAGAGGGTTTGTAATCTCTGTTGGGTACATCCAGACATCTGTAGTCACAGGAGTTCATCATGAATAGTCATAATCTTCTAATAGATTGAGAACATTCACATGGGAAAGATAATGACTTGAAAAAATAACAGATATTCAGAAATCACGCCCTAGGTTAAATTATAATAAAAAGGAATAAAAACATATCACATATAAGACCAACTCAATTAGGAACAGCTCAACTAAAATAAAAACCAGCCTCCTTCAAAGCATGGAGGCTCAGGCTTCCTAAAAAGAAGACACTGCTTATGTATTCACCTGAGTACTTTCTGGAAAAAGTAGCAGAAGCCAATATTACAGAGCCAACATTATTTTATGTTACCAAAATTAACTTTGATATCAAGTGGTTAGATTCAATTTTCTGTTGACCTAGTTGCAATGATCTAATAGAAAAAAGGGGTAATTTAAATATTTTACACATCAAGAGCTCACTGACAAAGCCACTGGGAGTTAAAGATCAAACACAGTAATGCATAAAGTAAATAACTTCCAATGATCGTGAACCTCTTTCATTATCCCTAATACAGTTTTTTGGTGTCTTTCAGTATTTCAAACTGAACAATTAGGAAGCATTTTTAACGGCTGGATTAAGTACATCAGCTTGGCTACAGAACTAACAACTCTTAAGACACAACTCTTACCTATCAATTCTGGTTTTTAGGTACATACAAAACAATTCATTACTAGAAAACAACAACAGAAATTCACAAGGTTAAGAAGAAGGATTACTACTTGTTTTTCTTTTTTGAAGCACCCTCATGTTCTACTAAAAGTAAAGGACTTTGTATTGGCTTCATTTTCACATATTTAACTGGAACAAGTTCCCCTTTAAGTTCCCTTAGTGATCATTAAATAAATTTCCATGTGATTATGAACATACTAAAACACTTCTCAACTTGAGGGTCAGTAAGAAACTTCAAAATGTAAGAATAAAGTTTAACTCCAAAAAATGCAGAACTGCTTATACATGCATTAATACACACACAATCGCTCATCAGGAAAGACTATCAGCAGTCCTTCACGCTAACAGAGTATTAAAGCCATTGGGTTTGTTTTGTTAACAAGGAGGCTGTGGGTATCATTAAGATGTGAACTCACACTGTCCAGTCTCAGACCCAGCAGCATTCCTATGAAATGGCAAGCTGGGATTTCAGGGCTGGCATGATCTATTTATAAATAGATCAAATGTAGGAAGTTTAAAACCAAACTGGCCATAGACAACTGCTCTGCAGAACCAGATTTTTCCTTTCCATCACTTTGCAACTCTCCTTCCCAGGCATTTTTTCCCACTTTTAACCCAATGAAGGCCAAAGTGGAGAAGAGCAGAGTATAGTCCCTTTCAAATAAGCCAATGCAAATCTTCTCATGGAGGAAAAAAAATAAATAAATGCAAGCATAGGATTAAACAGAAACACCCAGACATTCCCATCAAATGCTTGCTTTGGTAAGCGAATGCCAGTGCATTACCACCCCTGGGCACCACCATTGCTCTTTCTTTAGCTTCCTGTAACAATGGGGATGACACCTCCTGTGCTAACAGGCAAAGACTGGCAGGCAGATGGTGGTGGTAGGAGGGAAATAAGAGCTCGCTCTAGAGGGGACAGAACACCTACCCATCAGCAGTTCCCCAGCTTCCTGAGGCCAAGGCAGTGCCTCCTCAGAACATCCACCCCCAGCCCGAACACTCACCCTCTGCCTGACCTGCACACAGCTTTCCTAGGACAAAAACTGCACACACAGTCAAAATGGTTCCCTAAAAAATATACAGTACGGTTCCAATTGTTTTGGCAGAAGACCTGGATAGAGGGCTGATAGCTGTAGCCTATTCAGCTCTCAGTTTTCAGTGCTGTTGACAAACCACATGCCCAGCTTTAAAGAGCTTCAAGAGAAGTAAACTTAGAAAAACCCAAACAATCAAAAAAACCAAACAAAAACAACCCGAAAAATGTCCCATCCAAAAAATGTTATCAAATGTATGAATTGATGGAATTTGCAATGGATGGATTTCTGTTTCAAAAAAACAGAAACACCAAATACAACTGCATGAGAAAGTTCTTGGGCTCCTGTTGCTACTCATCCCACGACAAGCATACTAAAAATATCTTGCTTTTCCAGTTTCAAAGAGAATCTAGTATTTATGTGGATTCATTAAAACCCGAGTTCCTAGATGGTTAATGGATGCTTGGTTCTTACACATTGTGCTTAACCATTCTCAACTTGTATTTTCTATTGCAGTTTTCTGCAAGAAACTAAACCCCCACATTTCAACACAAAATGCCTCCCGCTACACAGCCATTCTTAGCATCAGCCACAAGTGTAAGCTTTCATGTGAAAGAGAGCAGAACCTAAAGGGAATTTCTGACTGCATGACAAAGATGCCTGTGCTTGTGGGTAAGGGAGACTAGAAGTGTTGAAGCATGTTCGACCTTCAAATACCAGCATGTTCAACTTGCAAGGATTTTGGATGCTTACACAAGCATTAAGTGCTGTAGTTCTTCCCCCAGGGACACATTGAGTGCCACAATCCATCCAGCGGGAAGGTGGCTGGTGTTGTCCCATCACAGCTCTGTAGCCCTTGAATTCCAGCTTGCCATTTCAGGGGAATGCTGCTGGGTCCAAGCCTGGCCAATGTGAGGCCATTCCTCTTCTTCATCCTGATGTTGTCAGTGATGATGTCTGAAGAATGAATGCGCTAGAACTAAGCAACTTCCAGGACTTGGAGCACAGCCCTGTATTGCTGCCATGCCTCTGCTTGCCAGTGTGGACAATTTATCTTTTGAGAGCAGATAAACACTGAAGTACTGCACTGTCAAATCCCAAGCACCAGCTTTATCTTTGCCTGAAGGGCAATGTGCCCCAAATGAGAAATCCTTAACTGAAAATTAGCCAAGCTCTTTCCTACACTTACTGAAAGTCAAGGTGACAGATAAGCTCTCTGACACAAACCTTCCCCAAAACCCAGGCTATCCACTAAAATGAGAATGTAAGTGTATATTTATAAACAAATTTCTAAAGTTTCTCAATGAAAAGACAAAATACCTTTCCAAGGAAAACACTTAAATCATTAAACACACGGTTTTGCCTGCCTAAATTAACCACGTAAGTATGGACATTATGTCATTCCAGCACTCTGACAACAAAAAAAACCTACTACATATACTGCTGGTTATAATACATATATGCACATTTTTACTTTTTTTTGCTACAGTTAACAAATAAAGAACCATTTTACTCTGCTTGTTAAAAAACACATACTTCCTGAAAAGCAATTCTGATGTATTGGTGAAAGTATTGTGTCATTAAAAAAATACCAAATCTAGAAACCACTTAAGAACTCCAATTCAAAGTGATCAAGCTTAAACACAATGTCACCTCTAAATTACATGGGTAATATTAGTATAAAATACTGTTGAAGACCATAAAAAACCCAACACAGACATAATGCACAACTCAAGTGCACAATAACAGTGTTTGTCCAGTGGCTGCAGATACCCTGGAAGCATTGCTAATTTGTGTTTCATGCAGTGAGGGTTGTTTCAGCTATTCTCAGACCCAAGGGAACTCTAGAAGCACTAACAGACATACACAATGATAAAAACAAGGAACCGTGCCCAGCGTTCCCAAGGAATTCACCCATCTGCCTCTGCACAAAGCAACAGCTCCGTGAGAGCGCTGCCTTGCTCGCGATTGCCCGTGTATGTGGGACAGAGGACAGTGCAGGCTCAGACAAGGACTGACTATTTTAAAAGCATGTCACAGACCCAATCTACTGTTCCTCAAGACTTTGGAAATGCAGTTTCAATACCATGACTCATAACCAAGATTCTCCTTTCCACAGTGCCCATCACTGTGGCTTTTTTCTCCTTTGGATTTCAAAGCTTGATGCATTATTATTCCAAGTTTCCCTGATTTGTTCAGTTTTAATGTAGGACTTAATGCTCAAGAAGAATCACAATGCCAGCACTTAAAAAAGAGACCAATAGTGCTCTTCCATCCTGCCTACAAGATAATAGACTTGAAATAAAGACTAAGGAAATCTTCTGTTAATGTTATAAGCCACATACAGGATAGAAATCATGGAGAAGAAAAAATATCTTAAGGTCACGTTTTTGTCTGGGGTTTGTTTTAAAAAATAATTAAATGCAACTATAAGGAAACATGGAATCACATTTTTCACTGCAAAGGGAAATTTAAAGAGCATTTAAAACATTCATCAGAAGCCACCAAAGGAGAAACGAATGACCAGGTTTGTTATACAACACAACATCATCTTAGCTAAGCTTTAAGTAGAATATCTCTCAGCAGTCAGGTCATCTGACAAACAGAGCCTCAGAATCCTCCTTCAACACAAATAAAGCAACATCACAACACCCAGTCTGTGTCTATAACAATCTATTTAGAACACTTCAATACACTAAATTTTACTGTAGTTTGGTGAAAAATAAAATAGAAACTAATTTGAGGTAATTGCAGCTTTCTTTACATCTGATGAAGTGCTGAGACACACACACAAACATCTTAAGCTCAGAACCCACAGCACTTTTTTTGCTATAAAGGAAGGATATTTTTCCTTCATCTGAAGTGCTTATTGTGGCTTAAGCAGGCAGGCAGCTAAACTCCACATGGCTGCTTGCTCACTCATTCCCTGTACTGTCCCCGTCTCCATGGAATCGGGGGAGAATTGGGGAGGAAAAAAAAATAAGACAAAGACAGCCTAATAGGATAGAAATGGAAGTGAGGAGAAATTCTACTACTAAGAAAAAATTATTAGTAGTATGATATTGTACTACAAAACAAGCTTGCACTCACCACCCACTGACCAATATCCAGACAGCTCCCGAGCAGAGTCCATGGCCAGATTCCCCCTGGTCTATACATTGAGCATGCCATGATATGGCATGGAATATCCCTTTGGTCACTGGGGTCAGCTGCCCTTGCTGTTTCCTGACAGTTCCTCACTGGTGGGGTGAGATGCAGTAAACTCTATGACTAATGGCAAGCACTGCTCAGCAACAACTAAGCCATCAGTGTGTTACCAACATTATTCTCACCCTAAATCCCAAACACATCCCACTGTGCTAGCTAATTCTGTCCCTACTGAAACTAGAACAGGACCCCTTTGCCATCATGCTGGAACAGATCGAACTCATTGCTTCCAGGAAGGACCATAGGGTCCTTACCCACTTCCTCAGATAGCACCAAATGAGGTGTGAAATAAGATGACAATATACGCATGGCATTTCTGATGAAGAGCTGGGAAGTGGACACAAACAAAACTGGCAGATGCCAATTGAAGAAGAGAACATGCTGAGAGGAAAAGGCAGACATCAAGGTTAGGAAGACGATTACTCAGAAGGAAAGGAGAGGTGAAGAAATATCGGTGTCTGCGAGACTTGAGTGGAATGGTGATGGACAAGACAGTAGCATCTAGTGAGCCACAGAAGACAGCAAGGCTGGAAAACCTGAAGCAAGGGACTCTGTAAGAAGAGCCAGACAGGGGCAGCACCCACAGAGATACAGAAAGGCAGGAGAGAAGCAGGTTAGAAAGGAAAGGAGTAACTAGTCTGATGTGAAGCACTCCTTTGATATGGCAGAGGAAGCCTCATAAGCATGACAATGTCTATCTCAGCCCACAAAACATTTTAGCTCAGGCTGTCAAAAGCAGACAGAAGCAGGGCAGAAAGTGTATGTAGAAGAGCATGCAGCAGTGGTTCCCCAAGACCTTGTTTCACCACAACTTCTACAGACACAAGACTAGGCCCCCTAACACCTGATGAGTTATCTTGTAGTGAATTGTTGGGTTTTCAAACTTTGTAGGCTCTCATCATCCAAAAGATACTGTGGCAGATGGATGAGGAGCTCACATACACATTGTGCAACAAAATTTGTAACTATTCAGTTACTTCTGTTTGCTTGAAACCTAAAACCTGTCAATTTTATTTGATAATCTGAGGTCTCCTCATGAAATACAGGGTGAGCGACCATTTCTCATCCATCTTCTCCAAGCTACTCATGACTTTGCAAAGTGCTGTCAGATGCTCCAGTCATTTTCCTTTCTGGGCTGGAAAGATCCAATCTACTGTGTCATTTCTTTTATGGGAACCATAAAGCACTTAAGCACTCCCCATCACTCTTTAACACTTTCGTTTCAACTCTGTACTTCTGAGGAAAACCAGAACCGCACACAGCGTTCACAATAAATACAAGAAAAGTCCATAGCTGACACAGTGGTACAGTTATGTTCTATGCCTTGTTCCCCATTCCTTTCCTAATAATCCCTAACACTGTTGGCTTATATATTCATATATTTAATATTCATGTTGGTTCATATATTTTTCACAGAACTATGAATACCCAAGGTCTCAATCCTGAGAAGTTTAAAGCTACTCACAGTCTCACCATATACATAAAGATAAGATTATACATTTTAGGCTTCTCCCACAAACACTGCCTTTATTACACTAATTTTTGCTTTCATTTTTACATCCAGTCAATCACTATCAAAGACCCCTCTGAAATTCCTCATAATTTGCCTTTATTAACTTTACCTTGAAGAACTTAGTATCTTCATCAAATGGGTCACCTCACAGTTTACCGTCTTTTTCAAATCACACATATTTTGAACATCACTGGCACAGGAACTGATCCCTTGAGATTCTACTGGTGACCCTTCTCTAGCTTGAGAATGGACCATTAATTCCTACCTTTTTTATCTTTATTTAGCCACATAAGAGTTTTCTCTTCTATTCATGGTAGATTAAATTTTAGTAGCTTTTGGTAATGGACCTTGTCAAATATCTTTTGAAAAATCAAAGGAGGCACACTAACAATTTGTCTACCTATCTTTTTAAAAAAACTCTTGCGCAGTATCATACTCACTTGACAAGTCCAATATTCCTGGATGTTCAGCACTTAAAAAAAGCATCCTCTCTCCCAGAAAAGCTTACTGAACTGTATTTCCAGAATATCCCCTGGTACCTTTTAGAAATACCCAGTGAGTCTCATCACTGACTCTCCCTCTGCAGTTAACTGCATCAAATCTGCTGGAAACATTCAGTCCTACTCCAAGACCCAGAATGTATTTAGCATGAGAATTTACAGCTACTTTCAGTTAGGTGAGAAATTTTTTGAAAGATGCTACGTATGCAGATCAATTTCATGACCACATGGTAAGATGCATGCTTGCTTTCTGTTCCTCTCCCCATCTTGCCTTCCTAAGAGGCTAAAATAAACACCACACTTTAATTAGCAGGATTCTCACACTGCAAAATTAAGCTCTCTAAGCTGAAGGAAAGCACGAAAAAAAGGATAAATCAGCTCTGTGGCACTACAAAGATACTTGGATGAAAGGTCACGGTCTGTCTGTTCCAAAAACGGGATGCGTACAATGAACAAGATATGAAACTTCTGCAGCAGGTTCATGCGTTATTCACAGGTTGTGTGTGCATGAACGTACCCATCAAACAAAACCAAAGGTACAGCCATGCTTCATAAAGACTCCTTGGGTACATACACTCACATACACATCAAGACTGTTTCAAGCATTTTACAATTTGGAGCCCAACTATCAACAGATAGTTTTGGTTTTGAAGCTTCTCTCCAGCTTTTCTCCAGCCTTCCAACTACAAATTCAGGATGACATCCCTCCCCCTCACGACCTTTATGAAATGAAACCTATGCTCTCCAAAGTGCTTGGGTAAGATTAGAAAAACTTCTGAGAGGAAAATTAGTTTTGCCTTCAGACAAGATCTGAGTGGTGAACAGTAACTTGGGCGTGGGAGAGGCTTGACCAGGAAAGAAACACAGAATAGCTAATTCAAGTGCCCACAGTGGAACAGGGCAGGCAGACAGAGCAGCCCCACAATCATAGCCTCCCTGGAACCCTCTGCACAGGAAGAGCTGAACTATGGTCAGAGGAGCACCTTAGCTTCCCCTTTTTCTAAGTTTTGAGCTCTTTTTAACTTACCAATAGTCTTTCAGCATTACTTTTTGAGGTGAACTCTTTCTGTATAAAGCACTGCAGAAAAAGCAGGAACACCTGCTTTTAATCCCCAATATCTCAGCGTGGGCAGAGTTAAAAGTGACAGAAAACTAAGTCCAATGAGCTTTGGTCATTCACGCAGGAAAACTGATTTTTCTTCTTAAGCTCCTAAATTTAAAAATATTTACTACAACTAGTTTTGGTCATTCAAGCAGGAAAGCTGATTTTTCTTCTCAAGCTCCTAAACATAAAAAGATTTACTACAATGTGTAATGCCATCTTTAGCAGAAAGCTATGAAAAAGAATCACATATTGGTGGCCACTTCCTGTGAGCTGTTCCTGAAATGTGTATGCTACCTGTTTTGGTTTCCTTTCTCCATTGTGAAGAGACAAGTAAACATATAGTTTTCCTTGCTTACCTGTAAGAAATTATTTTACTGCTTTAGGAGAAGATCTGCAGAGATGTGATGTTTGAGATCTCAGAAAGCTTTTGTGTTGTGACCTGTTCTTATTAAAACCTTACTGCAACCACCAAACAAGTTAAACATATGTACATCCTAAAAATGCACAGAAAGATACAAGTTCAGAATCCTTTCTTTTTCTGGTCTTACTATACAAAAACTAAATGTTTTACATTTGCTCTTACTCATACATAAAGATACCTTCTGGTCATCAGGAGAATGTCAATTTCGCTTTATCTCTGCACTTCAGGGTTTCTATGCCTTCAGCTGGGATCTGGCTAACCCAACAGCTGAACTGATGTTTGGCTCGAGTGAAGAGGTGGAAGCCTCCAGAAACAGAGCTGTGACTGCCTGGGGAAGTTTTTGTGCTGCTGGTGGGTGATCTCATTCAGGATTTCTCTGCCTGCTCCCTACCTCTTCGTCTAGCTGATGGTATTTTGTCCCCTGAAACATGCCAAAGGCTATTTTAATGGTTTATAGTCCCCCTTTGAGAAGAAAATACTTGAAAAGACACAGTTATAAACCATGAGGCAATAGAGCTCCTTAGAATTATAATAAATCAATAAATTTGTTATTGTTTATATGAATCATCAGTAACTCAACTGATACTTAACAGCCACTTTTTTCTTTGTTACTAAAGATGAACATAAAATCCAGGCCAGAAGATTTCAGGTATAACAGAAGACCGTTTCTATTCACTGAAGCATATCAGGGCATGCTCTTAATTCCACCACTGCAGAGAAGTGCATTCAAGAACACATGTTAAGTACTGAGGCCCTGAAAGCTTGTGACAACAAGCTCAATCATGAGGACCCAGGACCCAGAGAAAGCTCTGACTGCCAGTACAACACTAAAGAGCTCTTGACATGCAGCCAGCAGGGCTGGACCTGGGCAGGGACCTGGCTAGGGAGCTTGTGCAAGGCTTTGCTGCAGTGGGAGGAAGCCAATGTGTTAGGACAGCTCACTGTCCCTGCAGAGCTTCCACGTTCACCAAAAAAGACATGCCTGGTTTTCTCATCCACCTGCCAGCACTCTACCAAATACACCACTAATAGATAGGAATTCTGTCAGCGAGAGAGCAAAGAGAAATGAAATATTTCCCCCAGTGAACAGTTACGCCTTTCACTGTGCCTAGGATTTCTCCACCTATGGCCTCTCCACTGAGCAATTCAGACTGTCAGTATTTTTGGAGATCCTCTTCTTCCTGTCAGCTAGTGCTGTCAGAAGAACTAGACATGTTGTAGTTGTGTAGGCTGAAACTAAGAGAAATTTTTTATTTTAGGAACAGTGTGGTGTGAGGCGTGTCGGCATCACTTACATGGCTGAGGCAAGCTGGAGGCGAGTAGCTAAACTAACGGGGACAGGAAAACTCCAGGACAATTATTTAATGTCATTCTGTTGATTAGGCACTGCATGGAAAAGGCAGTGGAAAGTGTTTTCAATTACCCAGAAGAGAAGCTCTGTGCGTTTAGAGGAGGAAAAAACAGCAAGTTTTGCCATGTAACAGAAATATACAGGCACTTCACATGCTTGTGTGAAAAAATTCCACCATTAAAGTTACAAGTAAGCCACTAGAAGAACTACCAATTTCATATATCTCTGTTTAAATGATTCATTCCAGGCATAACCTTGGTGTTTTCTTTGATATAATTGGCTAGGTATGCACATCAGAACTTGAGTGTGCCTTTTCTTCTGACATCAACAAGTGGTTAACTTCACAAATTGCTAGAGTAATAATGCATGACAAGTTAAATATTTTCAAAGATGTTTTTGTTAAAACCAGAAACAAAAGCCAGCTTTTCCCTACACAACTGAACAGCAAAATATATTTGTCATATAACCTAATCCACTTGTTTATGAACAAACGACTGCAAGTAATCTCCTTTTGATTGACAGAGGCTACATACACAAGGAGATGGCAATACATCGGGATCTTTCCAACACTGTGAATGCAGTGCTTAGCAGCATACATTAACAGGATAATGAGGCAGAGGCACTCCTGAATATGCACTTTACACAGCACAGTTAATTCCCTGTTAATTCCCCCTTTGCCACACCTTGGCACATCCTGCCTGCCATGCCCATATATTGATCCACAAACACCCACATAACTGAACTTCTCCTCTCTATCCAGGGTTTGGGGTGTATTTCACCAACAGAAAATGAAATTGCATCTATTCAGAAAATCAAAGCCATATATTTATCCGGGGTATGCAAAGAATCACACCACTGGGATAAGGATGCCTGCTCCTACCACCAGCAAGGAACACAGAGTGAATTACCTCATTTCACAGCCCACACCGCACAAATTCAACAGCTGCTTTTCCTCAGGCAAGCAGCGAAGAGAGAAGAAAGTGCAAACTAGAACTGCTTATTGTCCACACTGCCCCAGCCGTGGCAGAAATCCTGCCCTCCTGCTGCAGCCATGGCAGAGCTCCCATCAACACTTAAAGGGCCAGGTTTGCAGCCATGGCATTTTCCCAAAAACAGTTTCTGTACAGCCAAGCAGAAATCACTGGTTTCTTGGCACTGTCTGGTGTAACCCTGCAGCTGTGCCACACAGCAAGTGGGGCAGGTGTGAGGATGGCATACACACCTGAGACCAGAAGGGAGTTCTGCAGATCTTCACTCTTCCAGCAGCACATCTCACAGCTCCTCATCTTTGCTGTGTACCCAAACACATTTGTGGCTCTATGTCAAGCACCACACCCCTCACTCAAAAAACATAATTTAAATCTTTAAGCTTTAGATTCAATTAGAACATTTTTAGGGGGAATATTACTGTGGTCAATGCAAAGACACATGGCTGACTCAAATAAAAGGCTTTCATTTTGCCTTGTGTAAATTACTGTTTTCATGCTTTACTTGCATTTTTTTAAGAAAATATGAAGCTGTGTAATCTAGTAAATCCGATGGATATTACTAAAGTATACTACAAATAACTCCTGTAACTACTGCCCTGCACAAGTTGCAAAGAGAAAAATCTCCTAGAGCAGCCAAGGGCTGTAGTGAAATGGACTCTACACATTTCAAAGCCTCAGCTGAAGATTATGATGGAAAAGGACAGTGAAAATGCTGTGGCCTGAAAGCAGCCAGACTTCTGTCACTCATTGTTTCTCAACTGTGAAAAATAAATGTCAAGATGGAAGAAATTACTGAGCTGATACTTCAAAATACTTGAAGTGATCCTCAGAGCAACTCAAAATTAAGACTCAACCCTGCAATCAGCTGCCCACTGACATACGTTCTGTTGATATCTTAATTCTTACCATATGGATTTAACAGTGGTCTAGGGCAAGGGTCTATTTGCATTAAAATTACAGAGGAACAGGCACTGGCAATGCCCACTAACAGCTACCACACTAAGAACAGCTGAGGCACACACAGAGCTGACAGGCGAGATGCAACTCTTAAAAAGACTATCTTTTAACACTGAAGTACTAGAAGGAGAGAAGAAATTTTAAAAAAGCTCTCTGGACTCCTTATTTCAGTTAAAAAAACAAGATTTAGGAAAAAGTACTCCAAGACAGACATAGTACACAAAAGGCAGAGGGATGGTTGATGGAGAAATTAGATAATGACCACTGTCACCATTTTTCCTCCAGAGGAAATAATTATGTGGCCACCTATCCTTCAGTAAACCCTTAGGAACACCAGTATCTAATGTTTTTTATAGTCAGGGTCGAAAGATGAATGGCAGCATACAAGAAGGGTAACAGATGCAACAATGTGTCAGACACAACTACATAAGCTTCAATTACAAGGAAATCGGACAAAAAATAGCATATGCAGGGTTTTTAAAATAGAAAGTAACAGCTAAGGGTTAATGGGAATGAAATGCTCAAACATCTTTAAAATTTTTGCCTCCAAAGCCTACCTTGCTACCTAAGATAGGAGACATACAACTTGCAATGATTTTTCTTTTAAAACTGCAGCTCAGGGAAGACACCTTAGAAGTCCAAGTCCAGTTCCTCAGTCCTCCAAGGAACTGCATATAGTCTTGTCCATAAATTGATGAACTTCCTTCCACATAATTAGACTTCTTACTCCTTTACCAGACGACTGTTGGAGATTCTTATGCTTGCAGATACTTCCTTATAATTTGCAGATTAAATTTATTCATAGCCAATTTATATTCATTTGCTCTCATGATGACAATGCCTTTTAGCTTAAATTAGGTTGAAAGACCTCCAGGGCACTGACCAAATCTACATAAGGATAGAGTCCTGAGCCTAAGACTTCCCTTTTCTTAATTCAGAGCTTTGCTTGTGGTGACAATAAAATAAATAATAAAAAATAGTTTTTATAGTTCCACTAGTCTGACGTTCTTCTGGCACATCTCTAACTAGTGCAAGTGCACTCACATAGAGTCTGATCAAATATATCGTGATGAGTTCTAGGTAAGACTGCAGCTCTGCCTCACCTCTAACGAGTTGCTTATCTGTCTTTACACATCTATCAACACTACAAGCTGATGTTTCTAACCTGACTATGAAAAACTAAAGAAAACACAGTAACAAATGGGTAAAAGAGCATGTCCCTTTTAGCATTAAAGCTTTTGGTGGAACTGACCAAGTCAAGTCACATAGAAGTCTGGAAAAACACAAAACCCAGTAGGCTCCTTCCCAAAGTCAGAATTCATAATTCCTAGACACAGGTCCTTCTCCTCACCAGAAGTCTTGAATTTGGGTTCTCCTTGATGATTTTTGCTCAGAATAAACTAGTCCTCAGCAGAGCCTCAGTAGCATCAACAATGATATAATGTAGGTTTAGAAACACCTATTTTATATCTATACAAGCAAACATCAGATCTAGAAACTTTACCAAACAAAAACATTTCCCTGATATTTAGCACAGATTTTACACACCTGCTGTTTTGGCACCTTTGACCACAACGGCAGCATTTCTGTTTTTCACTCTTCAGTCCCAGCTTTTTTAAGGGCAGATCATGCCCTGTGATTTACCTACTCTACAGAAATGAACAAAAATTCTAGAAACTTTGCATTTTTAAAAAAATTTCTTTCATTATTTATTTCATGGAATAACGAGTCTGAGCTGGTTTCCATGCCTTTTAGCTGTCCTGGCTTACTAGAAAAGCAAGCCAAACTCTGAACTCCAGCATTTATCGCAATTCAAATGGCAGTGGTAAAGCAACACATTTAAGTGACTCAAGGAATAATATCAAGAAAATGTTGTGCCTAGAATATTAATGAAAACAGCAAATTATGGATTCCATTTTCTGAATGCAGACAGAAGTAATGGTTAACAAAAAAATGAGGGCCCAAATCTCCCTTTTAATTGATTGAAAGCACCAAGGACACAGGAGAGAACAAGCAACTGCTACAAAATAAACAACAAGCAACTGCTATAAAAATAAAGTCGCAAAATGAAATGGGGGTATTTACAAACTATCTTTTGCTTTGTTTCAACAAATACAGATTCCCAGTCTTTCGTGGTAGGAGTCCAAGTACTAGATATTCAAAAATTAATGTGAAAAAAGGATTTATTTAGGGAAGAGCTGGTGTACTTTCTTTCTATATAAGGCAGTTTCAAACAGCCAAACAACTGGACAAAACTCCCTTCAGAAAAGACAATAATACCGAGGTATAGAAGATATTTATGTAGATTCTCTATCTTTTTCATGAAGAGACTGAAAAAAATAGGAAAAACCGGACTGAAACTGAGTCACTTACCCAAACATCTGTAGGGAACCACAATATGCGGGTGACCATTGCACTGCTTCCATCCCCTCTTGCACCAGTTCTGTATCGTAACTGGCTGGTTGGCTTCAACAACATTGGTGATTTGCAATTCTGGGTAGACCTAGCATTAAAAGCACAGAAAAAGACAAATATTATCACAAATATATACTCTGGATCACTGTCACACGTGTTTCTAACTACACAATATTCATTTTCCCTCTCTTCTCCCTCTTCTGCTGTGTAAAATATTTATGTCATGGTATGACTGTGTGCACATACCTGGAAAGCTGGTGTGTCTGTTCATCAGTAAAAACATGTGGCTGCCAGTTCAGAAAAATTATGGTGGTAACAGCTGACTGTCAAAATTGTAACTTGGCCAGTAATATTTGACTAAGGTAAAGATCAGCTAAACAGGTTAAATACCTTCTTCTCCATGTGTAGGCGATTGCAAAACTCCATATACAGGGCATAATCTCCATACAACTAAAATTAATAGCATGCCTTTATGTTCATCTCAACCATTTTAACAAACATCATAATTCTTTCCTGCTGCAATTTGCACAGTACTAAAAGTCTGTTGAAACAGTTATTCATATTTAGGTTTGCATCACCAATTTCTATACAGCTGAGCAAAATTCTGTCTGCTTTAATACCACAACACACATCTACACCCACGACCATGACACCAGCAAATTTGCTGACTAATTTATTGGCGAACCACAACTTCGGCTTTTTCTCCCCCTCAGTCGCTTTATCCCACCCCCCTTTTCTACACTAGCACAGCCTATAGCTCTCACTTTTCATTTTTCGAATTGGCAATCTACCAGCCCTAACATGAAACTCAGAAAGTACTAATTTTCTTTTGCCTTTCCTCATGCAGTACTTACCAATTCCCAACTATGTCAGATCTGAGGATTTAGGTGTACTGAAAACTACTATCTACTCACACCCACCAATGGAAAAGAAAAACAAAAATAGGAACAAATCTGACGTAACAGGAGATGGCCCAAAAACATCCTGCAGAGAAGGAACATAAACTCAACAGAAGAAAGCTGGGTTGAGATAGATTGAATTCTGCGAGTCCAAAACTGGTGCTTGGAAAACCAGTCTAAGAACCTTGACAGTCCTGCCGCAAGTGTAAAAGATTTGTTTCGATCGTGGCTCTCCACTGAGGTCATGGCATCTGAGAATCAGCATCTCCTGGCACTCCCGACTGAAGGTTTAAATGGCAAAAATGAAGCAAGCAGCTTGAGCTAAAGTCTTAAACTTTAAAAGACACTAACAAACAACAGTGCAGCCTTCTCAGATTTGACATCAGTAGTCTTTAAATGAATGCAGCCTAGTCCATACACAAGGGAACAACCAGAAAGCAATCAAAGCATGACTGGAAATAATCAGAAATAATTTCTTACTTTCATTAAGAGACACAAAGGGGCTAGTACAATTTTAAAATTGAACTGTATTAACAGCTTAATGCACAAAACAAGGGCAGGTACAATAACAATGCCAAGGAAATGACTACAGAAAGAAACACTGCCTAAACAATGCACTTTATACTAAAGATCTTGAATATCAACCCTGCCTCCTATTCCAAAATATGATTTATTAACCACATAATTCTTGCCTTGTGCAAGTACTGCATAGAATCCACCTGTCAGATCTTTGCCAGCTTCAACAGCACCCTCAGCTTGCTACAACTGATTGCTGAAGAAGCAGTGCAGAGGCTGAAGGTGCAGCCTGGGATATTAACCCAGCACACAACACACAGTGACCTCAAGAAAGCCCACAAGACAGAACTGCAAAGAGTAAAAATTTCCTGCCCTCAGAAGACTGAAGCTTTATTTTCTTCCTTTTGTCAGCAGAAGGCCAAGGCTGATGGCGATTGTTCACATTACATACAGACCCCCATTTTCACACTGCTTGAAGAAAGTGGCTCCAGAGGAACTTGCTGCTCCCCCTGCTCCATCAGTCCTTCAAATACTGAACTCTGAACTGAAACATCAAGGTTCAAGGAAAGTTCTTGCACATGCTCATGATTCCTGTAACAGCACTGCCAAAACAGATTAGCAGGATGCCTCACACCTTAACTGCTGTGTAAATATTACGCTGCAAGGCTCCATAGCTGCCTCAAGAGCTAACAAGCATGATGTGAGAGGAAGATTTGATTTTCTTTGGATAATTCCTTCAACATTGTCATGCTGAACTCTTCCAGTTCATACCTCCACAAACATCACACTCAAATAAGTACAGCCCATAGTTATGTAATACTGGGTGTTGTCACAAGCCATGTGCTTGATATATCACAGTGCCAAATGACATGTTCTCATCAGGGACATTTAACATTGCCCAGGGTTCAGTGGCATTTGTCATCAGCAGAGGCAGTAAATGTCGTAAATGAAGACAACTAAAGAAACTTCAAAATGGATAGACTGGAGCATTTATAAAAGGCAATTAAGACAAAAAGCTCAAAACAATTTATTCACCCACATGAATGTGTACATATCTTTAAAGTGACAAAAAATAGGATTCTGATGTACAAGAAAAAGAGATACACTTAGTTGCTTTCCTGACATGAATTTCTAAAGAGTAAGAGTGCACTACTACTCTAGGGCCTCGTTGAAACAATAATATTAGAGGGAAAAATAAGTTCTTATATTATTTTTACTATAACCCAAATCCATCGTTTTAACTCCTGGTTAGTAAAGTAGACCAAATGCTAAGTAGTTAGCAGTATTTGTCAAAAGTACACAAAGACAAAGAAAGACAAAGAAGCCTCTTCCACATCAGTTACTAAACTCCTAATTTCCACTGAAGGCTCACACAAAGCTTTGTCCATACTTTAGGAGAGAAAACAGGCTTTGAATTTCATTATCAATAGGTTAACACCAGTGCATGTGCTGAGGAGAGCTCCCCTCACTAGACTTATATAATATTATTTGCTCTGAATTGAAGTGGGACCTACTTACTGGCACAGAAAAATGAGCCTTGTATTTATTTATAGTGTCCCTAATGAGCCACTGCTCCTTCTACAGTGTCAGCACAAGCAGCACCAGAAAGTTGCAAGATATTCAAACTTTCAACATTGTTGTAGCCTGCTATGGAGAAATTCCTTTAATTCATCTTAAAAGAAACTGTGGAGGAAACAGAGATCAATGTAATCTAGAATATTTAACTGGCAATCAAGAGTTACAGCTATATCTTCATTTACTTCCATTTTCATTACCAAGTCTCCTTATATACCAACTGCAGAAACAAAAATCTAAAAAGCCACTCAGGCTACTCGGAATTTCATATAATCTTGCTAAAACTCATGTTTACCACTACCAGATCTGATGACATACAGGATTTAGGATTAAAATGTAGATGTGCTTAATAAAAGGAGGGGACAAAATGAGAAAGCTTTTGGGTTGAGATAGAGAGAAGATCTTTACCAAATACTGTCATAGGCAAGACAGACTCAACTCGGGGAAAAATATTTTTAATTCCCAATTAAAGGAACTTAAAGGCAAAGTAGTAGGACAAGTACTCTCTCTGACCAGTGGGAACAGCATGAAGCCGAATCAGGAAAGGTTTAGGTTGGGTATTGGGAAAAGGTTTTTCATCCAGGTGGTAGCTGGGCCCTAGAAAAGACTCCCTAGAGGGTGGCACCAAACCTGACAAGAGTTGGAGTGTTTGGACAATGCTCTCAGGCACGTGGTGGCACCATTGGGGCTGTCTTGTGCAGGGCCAGGAGTTGGACTTTACTGATCCCTGTGGGTTCCTTCCAGCTCAGGATAATCTATGATTCTATGAAACTGTGTTTGTCTACATATGAAGGTGTTGATGATATCACTAGCTGGATATGTGTTACCCAAATCAGAGACTATTTTGAAACAAATCTGAGAAAACCAAAGAGGATACAGCAAAGGACAACACTAAAGCAAAGAAGCAGCCAGGCCACCACCACAGTTGCCACTCCTGCAGCCAAGAGGCCTCTGGGCACGCTCAGTGCAGGCAGGTGCACCCCCAAACCTCTCCTCTAGCTAGCCACCTTTGAGGATTGCTCTGACCACTATAGAATCACAGACTAATTAAGATTGGAAGTGAGCTCTGGGGGTCATCAGGTCCAACCTCCCTGCTCAAGGAGGTCACCCAGACCGGACTGCCCAGGACTATGTCCAGATGGCTTTTGAGTATCTCCAGGGATGGAGACTCCAGAGCCTTTCTGGAGGCTCCCCCCAGAAACCCCTGCCAGCACTCAAATACCAGCATAATATGCACCTGAAATCTCTAAGAGAGATACTTTTTGGTTTTTTAAATCAATCTCTGATACATGATTATACAAATAAGTTTTTCTGCCCAGTCACACACGCTCAGCACAAGTATTCAATCTTGAATACTTGAGCGTAACCATGAGGCAGTCATCTCTGATATGAAAAGACATTTAAATTCAAAAGCTTAGTATTTCACCTATTGATATCATCCATTATGTCCCTAATCTTCTAGAGTAACTCTGACTATTCAGAATATTGCTTCTTTTATAATTTTAAAAGGTTTTCAAGGTTAGCTGATGATTAGGGGATTAGTGAAGCCATTTCAATTTACATCTTCAGTTTTTATTAGACAAACAAAACAATAGCAATAGAAATAACTATATGTAAATCTCAAAGAACTATAAATGTATACAATTGGAATTAGTGGTACAGATTTATTCTTACTTTTTGAACATAAGGATCTTTTCCTGCATATTCTAAAAGCAGAATCATCATAGAGACGAGAAGATTCAGAACAACAAATGGTATGAATTCCTAATGGAGTATGCTCCATCCATGGAAACTGTAAAGTGGAACACACATACATGCACACACTTGCACATAAACACACATACACGCACCCCTTGTGAAATACAGGGTGGCATTACAGCTTAACATGAATTTAATGGGGGAAAAAAAAAGAAAAATAAAAACAATATCTTAGAGAACGTAAAGCATAATCAGGAATTGATATACATCTTCACCAACAGCTTGAAATGCCAGACAATCTGGCAAGAGGCAAGAAAAAAATTCTTTAAAATTACAGCACAAAATTAACAAGCAATCAATTATGATTTTTAAATTTAAACACCTTAGTATTTTTCTCCAAATTACATCCCACATCAGTTTGAATTCTGACTGCTCTAAATCAGAGATATGTATACATTTAATTGCCAGTCTGAAGTGGACATATTTTCTTATTGTTTCCTTCTATTCTTTCTCCTTAATCCTCCAGTTGTTTGCTTGACCTACTCATGATATCCTGGCTTAAAATTAGATCACATATTTGTGAGTATTAAATCTTCCTTTTACCCTAAGCTTCAGCATCTGGCACAGCCAAGACTTTTAAGTCAGGCTGAATTTAAATGTATTATTTAACTCTCTACTGTCACAAGGAGAAAAGGCTGCTCAGTCTCTCAGAAAGCACAATGTCCAGACTCTCTGCAGCACACCACTGAACAATTCGTGCTGACACACCCTGTATCTGACAGGAATTTATGAGCTGGAATTCTGCTTGAAGTCTGTCTCACGCAGTCAGTGACACTATCTACATTAAAAACTAAATCCAAGAGTGACCACAAAAATGCCAGAAAGGAATATTCATACAGATAAAAGAAGTGAAGAAAAAATTACAACAGTAAACAGTCAGAACAAAAATAAGGGCATTTTTAGCAGTTGCACCTTTAGCAACTTGAATCATTTGAATACTTTTATTTACTTGGAGGGAAGATAACTTCAAGTAGGATAGAGTTTGTTTACCTCCAGACTTTCCTTGCCTGCTGTCCTCCCCAGCTTTCCCCCAAAAAGAAAACAAACAACTAAACAAGTTGGTCTGTGGACAAGTTTACTCTCATCTGAACACTGCAACTTCATGTGTTAAATATTCTATACTTAAAATATCAGCACTATTTTCATAGAAAGAACCATTCACAGAAATTATCAGACAATCTGCTTTTTAAAATTGTAAAAAAAAAATCACAGATGTGACACAGGTAGCTATTTACCTCAGTGCTTTAAATGGACAAAGAAAGGTTTTATCACTTCAGTGAAGTAATCTGCAAACAGTTACTACAAGCACAAAAATAGATCTACACATTTAATAACCAGTATTTAGGAAGATTAGGCTCTTAAAATTGCTTGTGGAAAAGATCCTTTGACAGCAATGGCATCTGAAGGATAACTAAACCATGCCTCAACTAAGAAAACAAGCTTTCAATTCCAGATTAACAAACTACAGTTGGATCAAGAACTATTTCTATTCCTCTCTAAAATATATATATAGAATCTATAAATATTCTGCTTCCCAGAATTTTGCATTGATGTGTTGAAGAGCAGCAACATTTCCAACTGTTTGGCATATCCATGAAGAAGAAGGATAGGATAATTATTTCTGCACAGTGTCTCTTCAAGCTTTCCAATCCACAACTTGGGAAGCAGTGACACTGCAGAGTCCCAGATTAGCTGCAGCAGGAGCGGTGTCACATGAGAAGCAGTGACACAAGCACCATCAACCCTGAAAGAAATGTCCTGTTCTCAGTCTCGCAGTCTGTGTCTGGAAAATAGTCATACGCAGAATAAAGATCCTCTGTGTCTCATATAAAAATATCCTAGTTTATTACTGGTTTTTACAACAACTATTCTACATTACTTTGCAGTAGCTCCATCACTCTCCCTGTGGCAGCTCCCTGCCCAGGAGCCACCACCCCTCCAACCCAGCGCGCTCCCATCACTGGCAGAACACCTCTCCTTCTCTGCCACGTCTCTGTGGCTTTGGCTGTGTCCTGTCATGTCTGATCATGCTCAGCCACTTGCTCATGGCTTTCTCAACCACCAGGCCCTTCTACACACAGAAGCAAGGCTACAGGGCTAGCTGAACATCCAAACTTTTCCTGTCACTCTCTGTAACCAAAGTAATGCCTTCACTTGCTCAAAGGGAATTATGAGAGCCAAACCTAGCATTAGCTGCATTGGAGCAGTTTTGAAATTCTCTGTCATGGGCCAACACGAGAAATAGCAAGGCAACCAAGAAGGAACAGCTCTGCCCTAGTTCCACAAGTCTCAGGCATCTGCTGCTGCAAATAACATCTCAGGTATTTGCACTAATTTCCAGCTGCCACTTGGGAAGAGTGTATGCAAATACCCTTCTAACCCTGCAGTTTAGAAGAAATGGTTTAAAAAGAATCAACTCCTATACTAAAACCCACACCAAATTACTTAGCATAAATAAATAATCCCAGGCTGAATGTCTTCCAAACCAGCCAGGGAATTTTTTTCTTTTAATTAAATCCTGAGGACAAGTTGCCAGAGACATACTATTTCTTATCTTCAGCCACATCCCTCTTGCATTCATCCACAACATCTTTTCATGTTTAATAGCTCCAGTCTCACTAGCTATGTGAGTCAACCCTCAGCCTCACCTAGCAGTTTCACATACTGCTCTTATAACTATTTCTTTGGGACCAGCTAATAAACCATCCCCCTTTCCAACATCTCAGCTGCTTCACTGTTACACACAGAGTTGCTGTTCAAGACTTTCCTGCTACAAAACTCATACAACTATTTCAACTCCTTTCACCCCGATTCTTGCATCTCCAATCCACTCATCCCAGCATCATGTTGGTTCTAATTTCCAATCTCTCTGCCCACCCAGTGACTCTTCAATTCCATGCTAAGAGCCAAATGCTGTCCTCTTTTCTTAAGTCCTCTTCCTTTTTTCTCTAGGCATACAAAGTCAGCAAACATTTCAACACTCCCACTAGCTTCCTTCCTTACTGATCCTATCCTACGGAAAGGAAAGCAAAGGAAAACAAAACATGCAGGTGTGAGTGTGTGTGTGAGAGGAAGAGGAGAAATGATGAACTTCTAGGCATGAACCACAGATCGGGGGGAGATGGGTGCAGAGAAAAAGATGTTGCTGCAGTTTTTACTCCTAGTCATGAGAACATGCACTCACTGCTTTTCTCTGTGAGCAGGGTACATACAACTTCTTGATATATCACCCCAATTGCCTTGGGTATTGACAGTGGTGGAAACAGGAGCTGATTTTATTGCAGGGACCAGCTGGGTTGGGTCACCAATACAAAGCTTCATATATACATGATCTCTTCTCTTAAAATTCGCTAATGTGCTTTTATCTGGAATTTTATGCAAGACTGCCACTTACCCTATAATTAAAGTGTTCAGAAAGACTGCCAACTGTGAGGCAGCCTGCTCGACCCTAGTCCATGCACTGGGCTCCATGCTTTAACACAGACTCAAACCGAACACTCGTACTGGCTTTCTCAGAATGTTTTTCTCTGCACACTGGGAAGGCATAGCCTATGAAAGCAGAAATAAGGCTGCATGGTCAAACACATTCTCCTCACTGCCTTTCAAGCTCTTGCTATTACAGCACAAATGTCTGTATGCAGTAAGAAAACCAAACCAAAACTTGAGCCCTGACAAGAATATTCTGTTTATCACATCAGGTCTCTAAAGCCTCTCTTGTGTAATTACAGAGGATATCCAGCTTCTCATACTGTAAAACCTCAGAGTAAACAGGGCTGGACTTACAGACTCTTCTAAGCTGCTTCCCTATCCACTTGAAGCACAACAAGCACTTCTACTTCTCCACAGGCAGAATATTTTATTCACAGAAAGTCAGCAAAGTCCACTTTGTCATGTCACCGCAAGCCTGTTCACAGATTCACTCTGCTTGAGTTGAAAACTTATATGCCTGTTACTCTGCAGCATTACCAGAAGCAATTAACCATTTGGGGTTTGGAGGTGTTGGTGGTTTTTTGGTTTTTTTTTTTTTTTTTTTTGCTTCTGTGCTTGCACTTTTAAATTAAACTTCTGTACGAATAAGGTTAAGTATTAGAGCAGTGAGAGAGTATAATACCTAATCAAGTTAACAGGGTATTTTTATCTCAAAGTAACATATCATGTACAAAGGACAAGGACTGCTGTCCTCCCAAAAAGGGGGTGGAGCGGAAAATGGAAAGGCAGCCAGAAATAATTTTAAAATAATAACAAAAATCTCCTCCTTTAGGCATGATACAAGATTTCATCCACCCACTTCCCTCGTTAAGGGTTGCCTCAGGCACTGTGGCACCATATCAAGGAAGGTGGGACAGTGTAAGCAGTGAGAGAGCCAAGGTCTGGTTTTCCAAGTTCCCCTGCAGGTTGCCATCCCTCCAACAGCAGTCCATGGGAGGAAGGTGACGCACAGTGCTCTCCTGGCAGCAGCTCCTCAGTCTCATCAATATGTGAAATGCCAGTGATCCACATAACACAACTAATACACAAAGAAAGTGCTTAAACAAAACTATATACTATATACTTAGCTATAGCACCAGCATCCTGGGGACTGCAATAAAGGCTCAGCTACCTGATGCAGATCTTCAAGAGCAATCCTTACTATTCTTTTAAAAAAGCAAATATGAGAAGAAAAAAAAAAGAAAAAAAGAACCCTAAGCAACAAAAAAACCCACCCCACAACAAACCCACAAAGAAGCAAACAACGAAGTCTGACTGTTCTTTATGTGGCATTATCATAATGAAGATGAAACATTGCATTTCACCTCAAGTATGAGATGTTTCAAAAAGAGCTGGCAGGGTAAGCAGCAGATCTGCCCAAGAACTGCCATCAGTTTCTGCCCAAGGATGGGGTACCATTCTGAAGGCATGAAATGAAGAATGTAACTGCTTTGTGAAAATCACCACACATAAAAAGTCACTATTTCCTTCTTCCCAGATTTTCAAAGAAATCATCAATATAAGTGGGCTATAATATGCATATTTTAAATAATCAAATTGCCTACCTGAATTACTTTCACAAGCCTTACCCAAAGAAACCTCCCACCTTTCTATAAAATGGGAACATATGTGGTGGAGTTGCTAGTTGTTTGTTGAGGAAATCGCAGTACAAAATATACTTAAGCTGTAACAGAAAATTTATTCAAATATACTTGAAAAAGCATAATTGTTCTCTATTGAAGTATTTCCAAGTTCTACTTCTTACAAAATGACCTACTTTATGTCAAAGTCGTCTTTGAGGCCATGCAAGAACTGTCACAAAGTAACAGGCCCAGGAACTAATTTCTCATAATCTAATTAATTTATGCATTCTTGAGTTTACTGCAGATCTAGCCAAAGGGTAATTTATTAAACTAAGAGCCTAGATTCACTTGTACGCATGCCCCAAGAGACAAACATGGCTGTGATCTCCCTTTTCATGAAATCAACTTCAGGCTCCAGTACCAAGACTGCGAAGTGGTAATACAAGGTCATATTCTAAAACAGTAGCTGTACTCCATCATCCAGGACACAAAAAAACCATGCATAGTTCCAGTAGTGCGAGCTATACAGAAAAAGTCAGGGAAGTCTGCAAGTTAAAATGGACTACCTGATGTTCTAAAATAAAAGCTGACCTCAAAAGGGGGGTGGAGGGGGGGGGGAAGAGAAAATTGGAAATTGAATGAAGGAATGAGGAACAAAGCTATAGGGAGGGCGCCTGCAGAAAACATTCAGATCAGTAACATTTCTTGTTTGTGAACAACACAGGAACATGCATTCAAGTGTCTTATATTTGCATGTCTTGGTCCTTTAAACAAGATACCTACAGTAATTGCCCAAGGAGCTGTAAGATGACACTGCATTTTTTTTTTTTTATATATCAATTAGCAATGGTTTTAAATAATTCTTGTTCTTATGGATGAGATACACATTATACAGACTATACTTTTAAAATACATTCAGAGAATATTTAGTGTCAGGAAAAAAATAGGATAAGAATTTCCTTTCTAAAGAAATAAATCATTCCTTGACAAATATTTATAAACGTGTTTTCCCTATTTTTTTCTCATAACTTCAATAATCAGAATTGCCTTACCATTGCCCTGCACAGATATAACAATTTAGCCTGAAAACTGCTCTCTTAGGACAGCAACCTGCAGAATACATGACTGAAGATAAATCACGCATTTCCTATGTTCATTACCAATATTAACTATTTCTCAGATTAAATGAAGTTCACCATGAAAGCTTATCAATAAAAATTGTCACTAAGCATTTTCTGAAGCCCTGTCTACTCAAGTGAACCGCAATTTGGAGACACTAGAAAGACACAGCTCATTAGTCTCTCTTGTTTCATTTGTGTCAGTGTTCAAATTGGAGATGCTACAAAGTAACAATGCTCCAAAACACAGGCAATAAATTCCAGTCCAGAAGCTGAATAAGCTTAAAAATTTTACTTCTTTCTGATCAGAACCAAAGGAATTTACTCAGGATTTCATTTTAAACTTGCATTATACTGAAGTAACTTTCAAATGCAGAAAACCCCTTATGACACAAATGTATTTGAAGACATGCCCCTCCCACCCTTAAAGGAATTCCCTGAAAAAAATATTGGAAACATTTCAGAAATTTGGATACTACACTCTAGGAGACAAAAAAACCTCTACACTTTAAATTGCATCATTTATTCAGCTTTGTCAGTAAAATTAATCCACAAACATCAGAGGTTTATGTCCAAAAAGGAGACAGAGGAGTCCTGTAACTTTATATATGAATAAAGGGAGTGGCATGGGCATTTCCCATGGGGTCTCTCAAACTGATAGACGATGCAGCCTCTTTTTATCCTAATTTTCCAGCCGCATGTCCTTCTCTTTTTCCCCACTGGCTGAGGTACTCAAGAGGTACAGACTTCCCAGAACTCCTAATGCATACCCCCGTAATACACATCCCCCTTTCTTCTTATGTCTCTGTTCTTGTAGTTTATTAATGCAGTCTCGGGTGAGTCAATCAGTGGAATTCCTATGAAAATCCTTCCCATTGTTTCTTCTATCTCTCAGTGTCGGTCTTATCTTACCAGCAGACTCTTATCTTACCAGCAGGTTGTTTGTAAAGACGCTCCCTTATTCCTGTCAGCTTCAAAGTAGGAACACTTTCAAAGAACCATCTTTTTCAGGGTTTTTATTTCCTTTGACTGAGTTTTCACAATTCTTTTCCACAATTTCTTTTACAAAGAACTATGTAAAAGAAGAAAAATATGATGAATCATAAACATTGCAGAGACTTTGTTGGGGGTTAGGTTTTCTTTTTTTCTTTAGGGAATTTTCCTCCATTTGTTGTCACAGGCACGGTGAATACAGGTGGATTTAAAAGAGTAAAGAGGTAGCCAGGGCCTTGGCATACCCTTGGAATGGTTTTGGGGGAGGGGGAGAAGCAGGCTGGTTTTAGGCAGTTTCTGAGCTGGAGGTGGTTCAGTCTTTGCCTGGTTTGGAGGGCGGATGGTGGTGGGTTTTGGTGCCGGACTTCTCCTGCCCAGGGGACTTACTGCTACTGCTGAGCCTCCCTTGCCATTTCTCCTAGCAGCTGGTGGGCCACTGCTCACAGGAGCGACCACTGGACTGGGACTTTTTCACACCCACCCTTTCTGGGAGAGAGACCCTCACCATCTGCATGGGCGCCTAAAGGGAAACACATGCCCCCACCTCCTCCCTCTCTCCAGAGGGAGCACTTCCAGCTGCTAACCGGAGCCTCAGCTGCTGCTGCTGTCACCAGAACACCACACAGGGCACGTGAGGGCCAGGGGAAGACCAACAGTCCCCACCCTCCATCTTCTCTCTCCCTGAGGCCGCCATTACCCCCTGGGCAGGCTAGAGCATCCATCTATCACCCTCTGAAGGCACCTGAGCCAACAGTGCCCCTGCAGCTGTGGGGGAGTCACTGCAGCCCCTCTGCCTAACCTGAGCCAACAGCGCCCCTGCAGCTGTGGGGGAGTCACTGCAGCCCCTCTGCCTAACCTGAGCCAACAGCGCCCCTGCAGCTGTGGGGGAGTCACTGCAGCCCCTCTGCCTCGCCAGGAGCCAACAGCGCCCCTGCCGGTGGTGATCATAACTACACCAAAGGGGAAATTGCTTGAAGGGCTTTCAGGCAAAGGCTGTTATTGGGTTTTTTCTTTGTGTTTGTGTTGCTGTTGTTGTTTGTCTGTCTTGTTTTATATATATATATTCTAGTAAAGAACTGTTACTCTTTTTCCCATGTCTTTGCCTGAAAGCCCTGTAATTTCAAAGTTATAATAATTTGGAGGGAGTGGGTCATCTTTTCCATTCCAGGAAGGTTCCTGCCTTCTATTTAAACCAGGACAGACTTCCGCAGCAATTTGTTTCACATTTCGACATTGCGGGGGAAAAAAGGGGATAAGTCAGCATAAGGCACCGGGAGCATCAGGCAATGGAGGCCTCAGCAGGGTTACACAAAGAGAACCTGCCAAGGAGCGGTTTGTACACATGTGGTGCAAATCCTGCTTCATAAGGAGCAGTATCTACTGCTCATGTCATGAGAACACTCACAAGTGTTACTGAAAGCTAATGTTCCAACAGGATATTAAGAACTCTTCATTAACCATTAAAAGCATCAAAGCTCTGCAGATCACTTACCATTCACTTTTACTCATAAACTGCACTTATTGTTTCTCTAATTTTGAGTCATGGTGGAAGAAGAGAAGGAAGATATACAGAGAGATTGTCAAGACTGCCACCTGCAAAGATCTTTGCAACAAAATTTAGAAATTTGTCCACAAAAGTTGCAAAACTTCTGGTTTATATTAGTAAACTGCTTGGTGTCTTCATTTCCAGTTACAAAATTGGACTGAAAACTCAACTAATCCAAATTTTCTGTTGAACACTGCGGCTGCTAAAAGAAGTAAACCATCATCCTGAGCCCCTGAATGATGTCCGTGTGGGTATTTATCAGGAGGACCTCCCAATCATTCCTCACTTTAAAAACAAGGGCTTTTGGCTGTGATCTTTCCAGTGAAGCTGTGCCCTGGAGTCCGCCAGCAAATGCCAGTTTGAAAGCAAAGCAAGGAATGAAGTGGGCAGCATCAAATGTGCATTACACAGCAAAGTCCTACCATCCTTTTCCTACACCAGACTTCCAAGACTGACAGACTTGCACACACACAAACACAAGGTCTGTAATGGCAACCCTAGGGCTGAAACAGGAGTACACATGAAGCATCTCTCCCAGGGCAATTCAGCTGCTTAACACTTGCTATGCACTCTTTACTAAAAAGTAAAATCGTATGTTTTTTTCAGAATGAAAAACGTGCAGCAGAAAGTCCCTCTCTGTTTCTGCACTACCACATCAGACCCACCCACCGTGGTTTATCTTCCAGCAGTGAGAACAATGAGGAGGGTCTTCTCTCAGACCCACAGTTCACCTTCACACTTCCTCAGCAAGCCCCACTACGCACAGGCTCCAAGCTGCGCACACAGAAGAGGAGAGGTGAGGTGCCAGAGTTTTTGGGTCATTTTTTCTACTTACAGGTAAGAAACACTGCTGTAGAGATGGCTACTGAACCTTGTACACAGAAGGTAGGAGAAAGGTTCTGACATCAACAAACTCCCATAAGCACCAAATCTCCATTGCCAGTCACCCGGCTGCCTAGAGGCATCTGTACATTTACCAGAAGCAGCTCAGAAGCCTGCAAACCAAAGAATATACTGCCTTAGTGCTTCATTCCCTATCAAAAAAGAAGCTGAACATTTTCTTTCCAGCTTTCTTCCTCCTGCAGTCTGTTCCCATACAGATGGAAAAACACTTTTTGAGGCTTGGTACTGCATTCTCCACTGAAGTCAGTAGGAACCCTGACACCAGTTTCTCTGACAGAGAGATTTAATCCAACTCCAAGAAAACCTGAAAAATTAAAAGCTTTTTTTTCCCACCTTCTACAAAAGAACAGTCCCAAAAGAATTAGGATGGTTGCCAAATGGAGAAACCACTCCAAATTGCCCCCAGTGACTCAACTGACCACAGTGATGTCAATCCCGAGGGAACAACACTGTTGCAGTGCAACGAAGTCCAATTATATCCCACAAAACTTCCATACCAATATATTTAAGATCTTATTCTCAGAAACAGGACGTGCATTTCCAACTGCTCAAAGGCACACTGAGCAAAGAGAACATCAGAATAAACTGAAGTCCAACTCAATTATGAATCTTCTGAGATGCGTTGATCCTGAATTTCAAAGGACAGAGTAGGACTGTAACCCTGCATCTGCTTTCCAATACAAACCACTGCAAAGCTGGAACCTGCCCATGTACGTGTCTCTCTTCACCCTGCATCTTGCCAGCAGAAAACCCAGTCTACTCACAGAATCACAGAATCATCAAGGTTGCCAGTTCCTCAAAATCCAGAAATAACTTTAATATTCAAAGTAATTACAATAATTTACTGGTTTTGGTTTGTTGGTTTTTGTTGTTTTTTTTAACTTCTGTTTCACAGTAAGAGTGGCAAACAATACATTTAAATTAAAATTATCTTTGGCACCCTTTCTCCAACATGAATCAAGTTCACTGAATTGGACTGAAGTAAACATAAACAAATCAAATATGACCATTCCAGTCAAGGACTTCTTGACTGACAGGATTTTCAAATTGATGAAAAACAAGAAATCCTTAACATTCCATACTGCCTTGGCTTATCCTGGGAGAGAAATTACTTCCTGCCTCTCAGAACTGCACCTACACTTCTCCTGAAATTTTCAGAAACTAAAAAAAGCAGATCAAAGCTTTAAATGCTCTTATCTTCAGGATTATGTTATGATGCAATCTACTTTATTACTGTGCTGTGTGGTTTAGCAGTTTCTGTTTTTCAGTGGGTTAACTGAGATAAGCTTTACTTTAGTACTCATGAAAGTTAAACAGTAAACTAGAATGAAGTTCCTTCTCCAAAGATTAATTTAAGCAACAAAGTCAATGGAAGAATTTGCACAGATTTCTGTATTTAACTTCCAGCACAGTGCAAGCACTTTGACACTGCTCTGCTGCTGAAGCCCGGTGACAAACATCAGGCTGACCCTCTGACAGCCTGACACCCCAGAAACCAGAAATTCTATTACACAGCTATGGAACATGATAAATTAATTTGCAAATATCAAACCCACTTGTGTGTTATGAAAAAGACAGTATTTTCGTTTGTTAAACAACAGCAACAAAGAATCCTTATCTTAAAAACCAGCATGCAATACTGATGTTCCTTCTGTACCTCCAGCTGCAAAACCTTGGCAGAAACCAAAGTTACAGCAAAATCAGCAGCAATTAGGATTCTGCACTTGAGAGAGAGGATCCAAATGCTTTTTCTCAAAATCTTTATGGCAGGGCTGTGGAACTGTTCAGCAAATGACCCAAGAAAACTAAATTTCAGATAAGATAACCACTACAAAGATACTGTATTACATCAGATTACTGTATTACATCAGATTTCTTAGCCTTTCATTCACCTGTGAATTCTCCTCTGTCCTTCCTGCTGTCATCACTCTGCCTAAACCTACCAACCTTTCCCACATTTCTTTATTTTCACCTGCCTTTTCTCTCATTTTCTGCACAGATTCTGGTATTTTGAATATATTTGCTTTCCACTTATGTTTCTATTGCTGCCCAAAATGAAATTGGGCACACTTCACATCCAAATTTCAAATCCACATTTGCATCTCTGATTAACGTGTGGCCTACTCTTCATTATAGACTTTATTTTATATCTGTTTTCTTGACCTAATAATATCGGGAGGTTTTTTCCCTTTCAAAGTGCTCATGTTGTCTTTTTCTATTGCCAGAGAAAGCTTGCTGGGGAAATTCAGGGATTAACAGCATGTGCTCCTCTGAAAACATATAGGACCAAGTGGCAGAAAGATGTAGAGCCTCCAGAAATATTTAGAAAGCTTCTCTTCACAGGCTGATTAAAGACCATAGCAAAGCCATCGTCTGGTCAGCTGTCATGAAGAGAAGTCCTGCCCTCAAACCTCCTCCAACATTACCAATCCAGCACATCTGAGGAGAGGGTCAAAGAGGGAAACTCACCCTTTTTCTGTTTGCTGGGGTTTGCTTTTTGCCATTTCAGTTCCTTAAACTTCCTCACTGCATGATCAGACATATGCTAAAATTTAGCAGAGAAGAAATGAGGAGGAAGAAGATAAGAAAACTGACTGTTTCTGCAACAGCATGCACTGCTTAAAGTCAGTACTTGTGCTAAACTGCCCTGTAGCAGCACTCCTGCTGCTTTGGTACGAAACTCCAAAACCAGCTCACAAAATCTGACCATCTCAGATCTGGCTAGAGATGCTAAGCTACAACAGCTCAAGATGTCTAAGCTGAAAGTCTGCAAATGCAGGGACATTCAGGAACTTCAAGCCTGGCTCAATATGGGAGACTCCTCAGTCCTCTGTGTTGCTCCAAACCAGAGCAATGCTCTTGTAAGAAACACCTGGGTTAAAGGAACAAAATTGATAGGAACACATCATACCACTACTCAAGAGTGACTCTGATCCATACTGGCTTCAAAATACTAGAAGTCATGTTCCAGACTTAAGCAAGTAACTGTCTGTTAGCATATCCACAGATGTGCTCTCGGGAATAGCTTAAAATAAGTTTCTATGACAATCTCCTCTAAAATATTAAGAAATAGACACATATCAACTTATATGGTATTACAAGTTCAGCTTTAATAAGACTAGTCTAATCAAATCTTCTTAGATTCCTTATTTAATAGGAGTTACATAAATGTAATTCCTGATTCTCAGATGAATCCTTTTTTTTTTTTTTTTTTTTTTTTTTTTTTTTTTTTTTTTTTTTTTTTGTGTGTGTGTGTGTGTTTTTGTTTTTTGGTTTTTTTTTGATGGAGTGTACAGACTGACCAAGCTGTGTGGGAACTTGGAAAAGCAAAGTTACCTGTAAAACTTGACAGATGTTTGAGGAAACACTCATCAAAATCAATTTTTTTTTAAGTCTGCAATTGGCTCAAACAAAAAAAGCCAAAAAATACTAAAGGATCTTGACAGTGCCTTAAAAAAATTGTAGTTCCTCAGAACCTGAATATACAAGGAAGCCACTTACTGACCACAACTCTGGCAGAGATGTCTTCCCAGGCCAAGTGGAAGTGAGTAATGAATGGATAAATCAGGTGTTTTATAAATGCCAAATCACTATTCTTCAAGAAAACCTGTGACTCAGGATAAGAATCAAAGAAAACAAATTGCATTGGCTTGGGAACATTGTGTGGGTTCCTCACACAGCTAGAATTGCATATCTTGAATATTATTACATTCCCATGGGACCAGTGCTTTCCTAACCTACAATGATACTTATAGAAAGAAACTATGCTGATAAAACAAATGTTATATTGGATAATATTTCCTCACATCCAGATGAATAGCATTCATGTTTCAAAATTCCTATCTGGGCAGAAGAAAAAAAAATTAAACATGGTATTGTCATTACTGTACAAAGATGTATTCTTTTATTCTGTTAATACATGCAACAGCTATTGGCACTCACAAAATACAAAGCTGATGTTTAAGAGATACTGTGATGCATCTTCCAAACACTAGACAGTATCTTTCTAATAGAAACTCCTGTCGTAGCTCAACAGAAGGAACAGTTTTCCCTTTCCATACGAGGATTCATAGCAATTTGGAACAGTCTTGGGGACCTTAAATCCAATGTTGGTTTTAATCTCAACACTAAGCCAGATGCCTGTCATGGGTTGATGCTGGCCAGACGCCAGGCACCCATGAAAGCCACTCACACACTCCCCTCTGCAGCTAGACAGAGGGGAGAAAATTTAACATAGGGTTCATGGGTTGGGATAGGGACTGGGAGAGAGATCACTCATTAAATACCATCACAAGCAAAACAGGCTCAGCTTTGAGATACAAGGTGAATTTATTACTAACAAAATCAGAGCAGAATAATGGGAAGTAAAATAAGCCCTTAAAAACACCTATCCCCCCCACCCCTCCCTCCTTCCCACTGGCACAAGGAGGCAGGGAATGGGGGTTATGGTCAGTTCATCACCTGAGGATTCTCCCACTGCTCAGGGAGAGGAGTTGCTCCCATGGTGCACCATGGGGTCCCTCCCACAGGAGACAGTTCTCCATGAACTTCTCCAATGTGGCTCCATCTCATGAGCAACAGCTCTCTGTGAACCACTGCGATGTGAGTCCATCCCACAGGCAACAGTCCTCCCAAAACTGCTGCAGCGTGGGTCACTCTTCCACAGGGTAAAGTCCTTCAAGGACAGGCTGCTCCAGCATGGGAGAAGGGCCCCTCTCCCCACGTCTCCCACAGGTTCAGAGCCTCCTCCCAGGCATCCACCTGCTCCGGTGTGGGCTCCTCCATGGGCTGCAGGTGGATCTCTGCATCCCCATGCATCTCCATGGGCTGCAGAAGAACAGTTGCTTCACCATGGTCATCACCACGGCTGGCAGAGGAATCTCTGCTCTGGTGCCTGGAGCACCTCCTGCCCCTCCGTCTCCACTGACCTTGGTGTCTGCACAGTTATTTCACATATTCTCACTCCACTCTTCTCTGACTGGAATTAAAACTGTGCCACAACCTTTGTTTTTCTTTTTTCTTAAATAAGTTATCATAGAGGTACTATCACCATTTCTAATTGGTCCAGCCTTGGCCAGTGGCATGTCCATCAGGGCTCTGCCAGACATGGTGGAAGCTTCTAGCAGCTTCTCACAGAAAAAACCTTTTGCCCCCCCCCCACTATCAAAAACCAGGCCATGCAGAATAAATACAATGCCTCAAGAACTCTGGGGGGGAAAACAAAAGCAAAAATCAAAAATCCTCACCTTTCCGACTTTTTTGTTAGTGTGTTGATTTTGCTTAGCCCAGAACATCAGCAAGGTCTCTTTAGCATCTAGGGGAAATTTAAACCCTTCAAAAGCTGTTGTGATAGGCCTGAGGAAGTGGCTAAAAGGGTTGGGAGAAAACATAGCCCTCTGTTCATGCGTTGGTTTTGCTTGGCCCAGTTTTTGCTAGTGGGTGGAGGGGGGCACAAAGATGGCTCCTGTGTGTTCTGTGCAAAGGTTCTGGAAAATTTTCACCATGTCCAGCAGAGCCAACCTCTGATGGCTCTGAAGATGATGGACGTGCTGCTGGCCAAGACTGGGCCAGTTAGAGATGTTAGTTACGCCTCTGTGATAACATATTTAAGAAGAAATCAAAACAATGTGAGCACGCATTTCTTTTTGGCCAGAGGAGGAGGAGGAGGAGACAATATGTGAGGGAAAACAACATGGAGGCACCAAGGTCAGTGGAGAAGGTGGGAAGAAGGTGCTCCAGCACTCTGCCAGCTGTGGTGAAGACCATGGAGGAGCAGGTGGTCCCCCTACAGCCCATGGAGTCCAGGGGGTGCAGAGATCCACTCACAGCCTGTGGGGAGGTGCCCATGCCAGAGCAGGTGGATGCCTCGAGGAAGCTGTGATCCAGTGGGAGTCCCAGTGGAGGGAAAGGCTTTGCTCCCAAAATGGAACAGCCTGGCCTTGGCTCAGAGGTCTGCGTCCCATGGACGAGGGACTCATTTTGCAGAAGATTTGGGCGGGCTGCTGCTTGTGAGATTGGACCCACACCAAAGAAGTTCGCAGAGGACTGTCTCCTGTGGGAGGGACCCCGTGGCAATGTAGAGGATTCCTTACCCCGAGCAGTGGAAGAAATTTCGGTGATGGCGTGACCAAAAACCCCCATACCCTGTCCCACCCGCCCCGTGCTGTTGGTTGGAAGGAGGAAGGAGGGTGAGCGAAGAAATGTTGTCTTAAGAGCTTATTTTTACTTCTCATTATCTTCCTCTAGCTCTGTTAGGTTAATAAATCACTTTGCAACTCTAAGTTTCAGCCTGTTTTTCCCTTTCCTAGTGCGCCCTCCCAAGTTCCTTATCTCTACTCATGAGCCCTTTGTGTGTGTGTGTTAACTTTTGTTTCCCTCTCTTCTGCCCAGCAGCGGCCGGAGAAAGCGGAGAGAGCAGATGTCATAAGTGCCTGGCATTTGGCCAGGGTCAAACCACAAAAGCTAGTTATTTGCAGTAACACCCCTCCAGTGAAAATCTTGTCCCACTCAAGTGAAAAAAAAAAAAATTAACAGCTAAAATTCTGCTTAAATTGTTAATAGCATGCTGTATACTTATAAGGGGAAAAGGTCAATAAATCCATTAATAATTGGACAGATACTCTGAAACCTTTCCATGATTATAATTAATCCACAACCATCTAGAACAATTTTCTGTAAGGAGCACACATCTATTAAAAAAGATTATCAGTGGGATTTTTTATTAGCTAGAAGCATACAGTATTCAGAATATTAAAGCAGGCACTCAATACAGTGCTACAGAATCATTTTAATTGGATAAAAGCTAAGTGGATGATAATCCTGCCATATGGAAATACTTCCCTCATCCAGCCTTGGGCCATTGCCTTGCTATGAATTCAAGCAAACATACTTCCTGACAACTTCAAAGTTATGGAACGAGAGAAACTGTTTTTCCCGTTTTTACTTTTTGTCTGCAGAACCAGTAACTGAAACTCTGTGAGTAATGACCAAGAGACCTCTAAACACGAGCTCATTTTGTGATGCCTATCACTGCTCCTTCTACAAGTTTCAGACACTGCTATAGAGAAACAATCACCACTGTAGCCAGTATTTTTCATTTCCATATCTTCCAAAATAGATGGACAAAGGTGAAATGAGAAAGAAAAAGAAAAAAGAAACCTGCCTCCACAAAAACTCCCCAAAAACAAACCAGAAGACAGTAATACTATCAGCACAAGAAAAAGCAAGATAAGAAGACAATAACAAGATTAAGACAGTAACAAGCTATAGCACAGGAAAGCTACAAAGCCATCCATAAGGGATGGGGACAATTAAAAAAATATGGAACATGACACAAAGCATACTACGTATTCATACAGATTCAATCATGCACAGAAACTTGAGAAAGACCAGAAGGAGATGAAGCCCCTAAACACTCAAACCCACTCAACCACCCAAACCCTGCGGGCAGCCTTCCAGTTCTCAGGAGCACCATTGCCAGGAGGCATCACCCAGCCATCTGCAGAAGTACACTTGCAGATGCTGGGGCTGTTGTTTCAGTGCCTTGAATTGGACACAAGTCTGACATTGCCAGGGCACAATTCCTGCATTACTCCATCTCTTGTCCATTTACGACTAAAATCCCCCCAAGAGACACTGCTAGCACAGAAGCGGGATCAAGAACTGACCTATCTCTGAAAACATCCCCCTAAGAATAAAAAGTCCATCACAGTGGAAAGTGCCAGGAGTTCAAGAGGACCCAGACTGATCTTTACCAAAAATGGGATAGATCTCTGCCAGACTGAAGTGTCCATGCAACCACGGTCTCAAAAAAGGTGGATGAAAAGAATCATAGAATTGCCTGGGTTGGAAAAAACCTTAAAGATCATCTTGCTACAACCTCCCTGGCCTCAGATATGTCCAGAGATGAGACAGTTACAGCTTCTTTGGGCAACCTGTGCCGGTGCCTCACCACCCTCACAGGGAAGAATTTCTTCCTAATATCTAATCCAAACCCACTCTGTCAGTTTGAAGCCATTTCCTCTTATCCTGTTACTACGTGCTCTTGCAAATAGTTTCTCTATCCTCCTCAAAATGGCTGAAACATAACAGCTGTATATTTATAGTAGATTTTTCTTTACTTAAGGAAACGATCACACTTTTTGCCTATTATGTCTTAGGCTTATTATTTATTAAAGCAACAGCTGCTACCAGCCCATCTCAGTTACACAGTAAAACACTGGGAGATGTGTCTGCAAAGAAAATGATAGACCACATACGATGATAACTCTTTATGTAAGACAGAAAAAAGATTGTGAAATGCATCAGTAAAGGTCAGCCGTGTTGCCCCCACCAGGATACCACCTGTGTGGGAAAGGCAATGTCTCTACAGACCACATCCAACACTATGCAGCCCTCTCAGAAGTATCTGGGGCCAAAAGTTGGGTCAAGAGTTGAGCTTTGTTCCCTTGGCTGGGCATGCTGAGCATCTAGGGCAAGTGTGGCTGGTCCTTCTGTAACCTGAAGGAGCAAACCACAAGCACAGAACACAGCTTGCTGATGATAATGTAGAACTTTCTCTCAATCGTGTGCTAAATGGTAATCTCAGCTATGAACCAAACAAGGCAAGTGGGCTGCCCTGCATACAGCCACTGCATCTATGTCTTTTAGAAGACAGAATAAACTATTGTACTCCTGGCACAAACATTATGCTAATGGAACCCATTGATTAATCTTGCCATCATATCTGTGGAATTCAAAATTAATCTAAGGGGAAATGCAGCATTGCAGCTTCATTAAACACTGCAGTACATATTTACCTAAATATTTATTTATGCAGACAATCCTCAACCCTTTTCATCCTTTTTCCTCCCGCAGGCTCTAAGCAGAAGCACTTTTTGGAAAAGTCCTCATTCTTTTCATTTCTTTTTGAGACACGCAAAAAAATCAGTGTAGGGAAAAACAAGAGGGGATCTTTTATTATCAACAAAAGAAAGACAGGAATCCTCTCACAATGTACACTCCAAGTTTTATTAGTCACTTGATTTGAAATATATTTCAGTGGTAGACTATAGTCTGGGCTAAAAATCCCAGCCTTCTTTCTCAAGAAGGTGAGTATACTAAGGTTTAACTGCAGGATAAATATACCATCAGTAGTAGTCGTCACTCTATTTCCAAGCAAATGAAATTTAAGCACTGGCAGAAAGAGTTAACTGGTTCAGCCTTTGCTGTGGACCAGAAGCTAAGTAAAACCAAATACCTTCATAATCAATGCAAAGAGTGCTAACATACCATTCAGCCAAACTTTGAAGCATGACTGTACACATTTCAGAATATACCAACACCCATTTCTGTTGAAAATGTCATTTGCTTTTAAGGACATTCTGTGCTGCCAAAAATCTGTATGTTTTCCACGATATTTCATTAAATGGATCATTTTCCTCAGAACAAAATTTATGGCTTTTCAGTCTGCTGAATTTCAAGTAGTGCAGGTTTCAAATTAATTTTCACCTTCAATACTGTGGCTATTTGCTTTGAGAAACTAGAAAGGGTGCATTATGCAGCCTAGATAACAACAACAATTTCATATTACGATGCAAATTACAAGGTGTTGAGAAACCACTATCAAAGAAGCAAGACCATTGTCATCGTGTCTCACATTCTCAGGAAAAAAAAGGCCAAACAATTTTTCTCTTTTGAAAAACTTAGTCATCCCTGGCAGTTCAACAAACTCTTCAGCAGGAAGACAAAGACTAGAGGGAGAGAACTGTTGCCATCAGTGCTGCCTGGAGTAGGCCCCACAGTAGGATTATCAAACATGGTGACAAGAGAGAGCGCCAAGCAAGTAAATAAAAAAGAGATGGGACAGTAATTTGGCGGCTCTTGTAGCCCATCTATAAAACAGGGGACATCTGAGAGTTGTGGGGGGAATTAATGTCAAAGCTTTAGTATGGTCATACCCCAGCTTGTACTGGGCCTGGCTAAAAGTGGCTTTTGGGTTTCACCAACAACATACCTAAACACATAGCACAAGCCTAGGAGATTTGAAAAAATGACAACATGATAATTTCTGGAAGCATTATGACTAGAGATTAGAAATATCAACAGTGTTTTATCAACAGTTATAATGAATTACCTGTTACATGAATCTACTGTACTATTTTCTGCTCCATGTAACACAAAGATAATAGTAAAGAATGTAGTAACATGCACTTATAATTTTGTTATTTCTGGGGAGGACTTTTGTAAGAAACACACACTGACCACAAGACATTCTTGCACCCCAGTGATGTTTAAAAAGAAAGTGGACACGTTTCATGACTTTACAAACGGAACCAAGCAGTCATGATGTGGTTACAGAGATGCCAAGTGTAACACCTCCCAAAGTCAACACTCATTTTACATCTGAAAGTTACTCTAAGCATCTAGCTAAAGATTGCAAAGCAAGTCAGCTGCTGATTACAAAGTGCACTAGATCTCCAAACTCCCAGGTTTCATTCATCCTCACAATATCCAGAACCAAACTTATTTTATTATAGTTGTGGTTTGGTCTTGGGGGAAAAGAAAAAAGCAAATGGTTATATGCATACTTAAAATGGAAATAAGCATCTCCAAACGAAACCAAGTGGGGGAAAAAACATGCATTAGACAAAATAATTTTTTGCCAGCTGTGACTGTTTTACAATCCATTTTGGCCTGGGAGTTCAGCACAGATAGCAAAATAATTTCAGTCCTTCAAGGAACTCATATAATGTAGCCTAATTACTAGATATAAAATTCTGCACATAGTAGCTGCTCTAAATTGCCAACATCTTCCATTTGAACAGTCTTTCTCTTTAGACAGGGAATGGAGCACACCTAAATTAACTTCCTACTCTGCATTTTCATGTAACTCTGAAAGCACACTTTGCCAAAGGGCAGGCTCCAGATGGGTTTTATGAACACTATTTAGGAAGACAGGAGCTGACTGACCTCCAAAGGCACCTTCCAATGACAATAATGTGCCACCCCAGCACTTCAATTTGTGTAGATGGGGGCAACTCAGCTCGTTCCTTAAAACAACAAAAGGCAAATCTAGGAGCAGCAGTGTCCACCTGCTTTGGGACATCAGCTAACCATCCATCAGGCGCTCCTAGGAAGAAACCCTCCCCAGGGATAGTTATTGAGTAATTGTGTAGTGTGGCAGGGTTTTCCCAGCATTCCTCCGTAACAGCTGGTGCTGCAGTATCAGCAGCAGGACGCGCTGACCAGTGGCTCAATCTGAAGTGTCACCTAGATCACTCAACCTCAGAGATTCTGGCACAAGCAGAACTGTAAACCACCCCATTTACATCAATGCCCCATTGCTCTAGCATCTGCAGCACTTGCACTTGACCGCTGTTTGCAGATCAAGCCCATGCAGGTTTACTTCCCAATAACAGGTACAATCCATACAGCAGCACACTAGTTAGTCTGACATTAACATAAACCACTAATAAATTGTTCTTCTCTAACCAGCACTTCATTCCACCCAAGAAAGTTCCATTTTGTGACATTTAAAAAAAGCCTAGAGAAGCCACCAGCTTACACTGAACACAAGAGAATGTGCAGATGTGCTTCCAGGACTACTTCCTGTGAGTTCAGAGTCAAAGTTTAACTGAAGTCAAGGAAGCTGGAAGGCAGCATTCATTTTTACCTGCATACTATTCCAACGTAAGTACCACCACATCTCAGCCTTGCTGCTTATTGCTTTCTGCTAATGGGGAAACACAAATTTGTCCCATTCCCTGATAGCAGGCACTATCTTGCAGCCAAGGTAAACAGCAGAAAGCAAGGGAAATACTTGGCATATTTGGAATACTAACCACAATAACAAGGGGTTCTCCAAAGCTAAGAAGCCAGTTTGAGTTGCATTTACTAGCAATCCTCTACAAATCAATTTCTTTTGTAGAAGTGGGTGCTGCTGTCCAAATCTTCATTTCTCTTGTGGGGTCATGGGCAAGTTTAATAATAGCAAAGCATCAGTACCATTCCCTGGCCAAAACCAAATCCCAGCATGCCACAGACCTGGCCAAAGGGGCGTGGGGAAGCAGAGAGGACCATGGGCAAGAGTTGTACAGAACTGGAAGCTTCTTTCCAGGCCGCTGGGTTGGATCAACTTCCATGTGGCTTTTTAAATTGCTTTTAGGAGATCTAAACTTCCTAATATTTGCTATCCATTTTTGAATTTATTACCAGCATTAAAAAACCTGGGGCTCACATGATTCCACCCCACCCCAAAACACCTGCTGGCAGAGACCCCATTGCTGCCTCATGCTCTTATACTCCAGACCACCTTGTCCCTTTCTCCATCAGCAGCTGTGCTGGACATCTCAAGGGGGAATGTGGGAAGGACACAGCAGGACAGCAGGACAGCAGGACACAGGCAGTTCCAGCAAACAAACCAAAAGCATACTGGTGAGCAGAGCAAGAAAAGAAGGGGGGAGGATGCCAGACTCCCATGTTTCAACACACCACAGCAGATTGCTCACTTCAAGTTGGCGAAAGCGCACTGTAATTAAGAGAGATTAACTAAAATCTGTAAAATTCCCACCCCATTTTTAGGGAGTAGACCTGCCAACACTTTGCCCCACAACAGGGCAGAACCCCATAAGCCATACTTTTAACTGGAGCTGGAGATACTCTAAAATTGTGACCACCATCTAATCCTAAGCTACTAAATTGTCAAGAACATAAAATAGGGCTTAACACACTGGAGTTTAATTATTTACCACTAAAAACCCAAGTAACACAAGGTCTCTCCTGTTTCAGTCATAAGAAAATTTCAGATTTGTAAAAAAATTCAGGTTGAAAGAGACCTATTGTGGTCACTTCGACCTTCCTCAGGTCCAGCCAGGTCTCGCATCTATGCCAGACCAAGCTGCTTTGGCCCTTGCCCAGTTAAGATCTCCCAGCCTCCATGCATGGCAAACTATTTTTTTCCTTAGGGAGTCAAAATTTTTTTTTCTATTCTCTTTGTCATTTAACAATCTATGTCTATTACCTTCTAACTGCTTTGCTTACCTCTTCCTTTTACTTTTGAGAGGGCTTTTTTTTTAAATGCCACCCCAAATTTCAAAATCACCTGACAGTCAGTTGACAGTTACAGCTCTGAGACTTTGTTCCAGAATCGTTCCCTACCTGCCGCATTTGTGGTTGAACCCCCAATGTACTGAGATACTCATGCCTTAAAAAAACCCAAACTTTTTTATCTTATTTCCATAAATTCACATATTTATTTCTGTAACTTTAGATAGCCTTACTACCTTGTGCATTTTTAGTCACTGATACTTTTCTTTTGTTATTCCTTTCCTCATCCTCAATAAGTTCATTATGCATAAATCTACTTTATTTAGATAAATCAAAGAAGACAAGAGAAAACCAGAAGAAATCCTACAAACAAAAATATGAGTTTCACAAAGCAATTTTCTTAGAAAGAGTCAAAGCTAATGATGAAGAATCAATTTCAACTGCCATTACAATATCATCTTTAAAAGGAATATTTTGCCTAAATGCAATAAAAACAGAACAAAACACTGCAAAACCAGAACGAACAATCAACGGGTGAAACAACAGGAATGAAGATGCTAAGAGAGCAAAGACCTGAAAAATAAATTCTCTTGCTTTCTAAAGAAACGTTTTCACAGGAACTGGTTTGACATTTAGGAAACAAAGCAGCTACTGCTATGGCAATATGCAATAGCCCTCACTTAAAAAAGAAAACAAAAAGAGATGGCATAGCAAATGTAAGGACTAAGCAACTCAAACCATGCCCTTTTGTTTCATTGCATGAAATAACGCATTTTCTTTTCTAATTGTCACACACTGGTACGAGGTTATCACACTATCACATCATGGAGACAAAACAAAATTAGATCCACAATCTGTTCTTAGGATATAAACAAGTGGCTAAGAAGTTTCTGCTCTCAAATATTAAATCAGTCATTGTGACTTCATCTGTAGGGGAAGCTTTTCTATTAAGAAACTCTGAATGGCTCAGTGTGCAGCAGAGACTAATAACTCTGGACTGCCCAAGCGCATTTCAGTGTCATGGTGGAATGACAGAAGACATGTTACAGCTGATCTTTCCAAATCAGCCCAAAAAAACCAAGCGCATTTTAAATAACGAACTGTCAAATCAGCTTTATTCAAAACACGTTATAAGAAAGAAGTCCATTGCACACACAGAAGACAAAAATTATCCCCCAAGGGCAGAAGAGAGAGAGACAAAACTGTCCAACAGTCCCAGTGACTCCCTCAGCAGTCCATTCTTGAAGCTGTTTTAACAGGTCCTGGAGAGAACCTCTTCAGAAAGGACAAGAATGCAATGGAGAAGAAGAGGTCAAACAAGAAAGAGATCTTAAGATCCCTACAAACTGAGCTCTCCAGCACATGCCTGCTCTTAGGCTTTCAAAAGAACAACCACTATAGTTATTCCTGAGACAGCACTTACTTCCTGGCAGTACTGAAGAATCCCTTCTTTCGTCCCAATGCAGGTCTTGGTGCCAGAGGGGTCCGATTCCCACTTTCCGTTCTGCACGTTCATGTGCATGTTGAGTTTGCCACAGAACATGGCGATCTGAGGCTCTGCCAGCAGCCCTGCATTTCCATCAGCAGGCACCTGGAAGGAGAAGGAAAGTTTTAATCTCACATCTGACATTTCAGTCCAGCCAAAGCAGCAACAGGTCAAGCAAGCCTGAAACAAATTCCAGATTCATGCACTCATTGCAGCAAAGACCAAAATTTTTGATTCAGGGAAATATGAGAAATGTAAATGGGGTCTTCATAGAAATCCAGACTACAACAGCGTAATTTTAAAGCTGTAACCAATCTGTTTTGTTGCCCAAAAACTGTCTTCTTACCAGCTTGGGCTAAACACAGAACAAAAAGCACAGCTCCAGCGCAATTAGAGAACTTTAATTTTCCAAGCATAGCAGTTGAACTGTGGGGAGAGGGGTTTACTAACAACTAAACAAAAAGTAACAAGTTTTTAGCAAGAGTTTCCTAAAAAAACTCACAGTGTATCTTTTTTCAAGCCCCTCAGCAGTTCATCACCTTGTTGAGCGCACAAGCTCTATTTTATCATGTCTCACACACACGGTGGGTTAAAAGCAGCTTCCACCTAAGCTTTGCTTGAACTGAACCTCAAAATGTAGAGCGGCTGGGGAGGTATCGAAACAGGCCTGCTAAAGGTCCAGCTCACAACCAAGAATTACAGAATATTATCTCCCCAAGCAGCATTAAAACAGCAGGCTCAAGAGAGGCGCTCCTCCTCTTGAACCACGGACACACTGCCCACGACACCCAAACCAAGCACTGCTGGGGCACAGAGCCAGACATCAGAGGCACCTTAGCATGGGTTTAAATCTCTTCCATGGGACCACAGCACTGAAGGCAAATCAAGAGCCAACCCCTGAAGGTATAAGCTGAATGGACTCACTTCTGTTTTACATCTGAGGAACACGACACTAAAGGAAGCCTTCTCTCCGGGTTAGGTACCTAAGAGACAAGTCCACAGCTCTCCATTGCCCCTCATGCTCCAAAGGCCAGTCCGTCACATTCAAGGTACAGCAGAGTATTAATTTAGGTTTAAATATCTATTCGTAACTTTTAACAAGTTAGCATTCCTCTTGAGATGCCTTCTCAGCTAGAAGGCATCTCAAGATAAAAATTATAAACATTTTTAAAATTCACAAAAAAAACCGAAGAAACAGAATTACGTTTTCACAGGAGTTATGCAGACCCAGGATATTAGTTTCACCACTCTTTGTTAAAACAAACACAAAAAAGAATTAATGAATTTTATATGCCTACAGTACTAAAAAAACCCCAAACTCCACATTAAGAAACACTGCAGGAGTGAACATCTAACTACCCATGGGATTAGCACTGAACGTGAAAACAACAAAATTTTTTAAGTTTTATGCATATTTATATTGGGTTTTTTTAAACAAAGGAGAGAACATTTCTTTTCCTGCTTTGATAAGACATCAATTTGTTACTGCAATTCAACTCAAAAAAAAGACAGGAACACCTCAACTTGCAGATATTTCCCTTTACTATCTCAATTTCTCTTCTCCTTTGAAGCGAGTATATTCTGTACAATTTAACAGTCAGATATCACTGTCATTCTACTGGGTAATTAGAGAATTTTCCAATAACTGGCATGACACCTTGTCTTGGCATGCCTTGATCAGGAAAACTATCACATGCTTACTCCTAATACCTTCAGAAACTCTGGAGAGCAACTCAAATGTGACACATCTATAATAATCTGCAAAATATCCTTCAAATTAATTATTTTTCTTTATACATGCAACATAAACCTATCAAATTTTCAATAAAAATAGAAGTGAGTCATTCCACAGGTGATGTGTGGATAAGAATTATATTCCCAGTCCGCTCCTCCAACTGAGATCTTTATTAAATTAATAAAGCACACAGTAGTCACCCTGCGGCAGACTTTAAATTTTTTTCACTCAAAATCATAAGCTGTAAATTTATCAAGAACTTGCCTTGTGGTTTTATAACAGAGAGTTTTTGCGTTTGTTTTTTTTTTTTGTCCTAGCTAGAAAGACAGAGTTTGGGGGAAATTTAAAGTGCTACCAATTTAACTCTGAAAACACAACAACCTATGCCTGTCTACTTAAAATCTCATTCCCTTCAGAAATGCCATGACATCTCCCAGCTTAATGAAATTACCAGAGCAAGTCAAGATCACATCTAGCCTTCTATATTTTGAGCTGTCAGGGCCTAATGACCTGCTCAGCATAGTACTTCATCTTATTGATTAGGACAGCTAAATGTTTCTAATTATAAAGAAATACTAGAGCAATTAACAGACATTTTAAACCAAACTAAAATATTTACATCAAAGATTCATTTAGTTTGAATGAGACTTTAAGATTGAGTCCAACTGTAAATCTAACACTACCAAGTTAAACCAAAATAAAAGCCAAAAATAAAAGATAAAATTTAGCTGAGAGAACTCATTTCAAGGGGTCTCTATATGGTGCAAGCTCCTGATAACGTAAAATCTCATTAAATATTACTGATTTTAAGTAACATCGAACAGCAGTTTGATCACAAAAGGGACTCAACAACAGTATTTTGGGGGAGGGGTGGGGAAATGTAGCCCTTCCTGCAAAACACATATGCCTACAGAGATTAAAAACTCAAAAAACCCCAAGAGACTAAAGTGTTAGTAACCCAACATGGCAGTAAGTGATTTGTCCCACTCATACTATCATAACATTTTAAACGTGAATTAATTAATCGCTGGTAACATCAAAGGTATATGCAGCCAAAATATGTGAGCTGGTGACAAATTTTATGTATCACTCAAGTTTTCTTCATAACCAATGCTTTAATCCATTTATATTCATCCCCTGACAAGAAAAAAATATCTGCATCACAATGCAATTAAATAATCTAGAGCACCAATCTGCACCGATAAGCAGCTTCTATAGAAGCAATGCTGAATAACATAAAGCTACAGTCCAGTTTGTTACAATAACTCCTGTAGTGGCAAATCTCTCCTTGACTAATCCTAAAGCTCTCAGGCAGATTAGCCTCCCAAAGACTAACTCATGCGACACAAATTACATTAACAGCTACTATTTACTTTATTGGTATTCTGCAAAAGCAAAAACTCCAAGCATATTAATGGAACTGTAATCACATATTACTTTGTCTGCTTTGCATATGACCTCGGAGTAGCAGCATGTGCCTTTTCCCTGCCTCTTGGCAAATCATTAAATAACAGACCAATTAGCACAGCGTCTCAAGGTAACTTCAAATGCTATGCTCAGGTTTTCTCAGTATATCCAGTTTTCAAACACCAATTAAGAACATTACCCATCAACTTCCACAAGACATCTGGATCAGGGATCCATTTCTGTAATGGGAACTACCTATATTTGAAAAATGGCATCTACAAGACTCTGAAAAAAAATCTCAATTGATGGTATGCTATTTAGATCTCTACATTAGTCTACAATGTCACAAAACACTCAAGCACCAGCCTGTCATCTTTTCATGTAGAAAACAGAATTATTAACTTGTAAGAGTATAAGGGTACAAATTCTGAAGGAAAACTTCCATGGCTATGGTAAAACTCAATCCTGACAACAGGGTCTCCCTTAAAGAATTCCAGCCTATCAGAGGCCTGTCTTCCAGTTTCAAGACTCATTTCACCTCCAGCTGAGTGCATCTTCCTGCACGATCCTCGGCTACATTTCCTTCTTATGAGCAGATAAATGATAAAGTGCTTAAAATACCGTTTTAAAGAAAACAAATTTAAAATACCTTTCAAGGATAGGCTTTCAGTATTTTGCATACTCTTATAGGCAAGGATATTAAAGAAAGGAAAATGCAACCAACACTAAAGACTGAAATCAGAAGGTAACTCTAAGATAAAGCCCACTGGGTATATCACTGCTTTGGATATGGAAAGAAGAGCGGCATAATTCAGCTGTTTTCTCCTCAGATTGGTCAACTTAGGACAACATAAGGTCAGTCTTAGGAAGGCCCCTTGAATGGCATTGCTTAATTACTGGAGCCTGTCTTTAAAAATAGGTGTTTCATAGTATTTTTCTATTTGTTTTTAGAGAGAGAACAGTCATTACAAGTATTTATTTCATGTCAAAATGTTGACTTACATACAATACAGAAAAAACAGTAAGAAATCATGCAGGCATTAAAAGACTAAAATGTAGGGAATCTGTTTCCTTTCCATGCTAAGAGATGCCTCTGCTTTCCTGCCTTCCAAGCTTTGCAGTTGAACACATCTATTTGAGGAGAGATGCACATCCACATGGCATGCTGGATGCCATTTATACCATTTCTGAGACACTCAAAAAGGATTTTGATAGCAGAGAACAGAGGACTGGAAGAAGTTTATCTAACTGCAAAATTATAATAAGGAATACTTGACATTTAAAAAAAAAAAGCTCACTACCATTCCATTGTAATATCAAAAGGCCTTTTCCTATCAAACTATCATTATTTAAGACAGAATGCATAGCCTTCTCTCCCCAGCCTGTCACTGCTTTCTGCAGTTACAAAAACAGTATGTGTTTCTACTAGTATCTCTTCATAATGCCTATTTAACCAACAAGTGTTGTGCTTTTTTCACAATTCAGGTTATATTCAGAAAACACAGGCTGCAAGGTTTTACCCTCAAGAGGTTTTTCATCAAGGAACCAAAGTAGCAACACTTCAGATAGCTCTGCTATTAATTTATAATTAAGGACTATACCATAATAGGGAAATACGCATCAGAACTTGTATGTGCTGTTATTAACCACTGAAACATCAAAAACCATTCCCCCGAAGTCCCTAAGACAGCTTCTGTGATTTTTATTGCTTTGTTCTGTAAACGCTAACCTGAAGCCACTTTTATAAATATTCAAAGTGTATCTAATTTGCATTAATTACTTCATTTGCAATTACTTTCGAGAAGAGGACATTCAATAACAGCCCCAACTTGCTCAAGGAAAACAAATGTCCTCCTTATTTTAGGAGATGATTTAAATAATCCCACTCTGATTTTCATTTTAATGCTAACACCAGTTCAAACCTTCAATCAAGAAGACAGCAACTACTGTTTTAAGGTTTAAAATCTTCTGTTGATTATAATAGTGAAACGGGGATTCAAATAATGTGAACTATTAAGCATATCCAATCATCATAACACAACACCCTTCCAACCCATGGCTGTGCTTTCTCCAAACTTTTATCATATCCAGGTTGAAATCTGAGGTTTCTCATTAACTAAAGAAGCACCAACTTGTATACAAAGCAATTTGCTTCCTCTATGACTACTAACAAAATAACAGAAATTCTATTTTTGAAGTGGGGCCACTCATAACTGTTGTTCCGATAAAGAGCAGAGGTAAAAACAGAATGAGTATAAAAGGGCTCTCTGCTTGCCTTATATATTCAGTGGGCAAAACACGATACAGAGACTTGTTATTCCCCGTGGAAAGACCAAGTTTGTTCCACTGGACTGTCTGGTCCACTGCACCCTACAAGTGAAGGCTGCTGCTCGGTTCTAGAAATCTACAACTCAATCTGGGCAAATACCAGGCTTATGTCATTGCACACAAATCCATGGCTCCTTGCACATTGGTTAGTTAACAAGTTTGGCAGACTGTATTCTGTTACAGTCTGCTCTAGACATCTTATTTAAGCCATAAAATATTTCTCCTCCTAGCTTTGTTAAGATCTACACATAACACAAATCCTTTAAAGACTATTTATACTTAAAAATCTGCACATGTAAATACACAATGAAAAAAAATCTCTTCCTTTCTTAAAAACACAATCAGATTAGGAAAAAAAAAAGCGCCACCCAACTTAGAAAAGGGGGAATACCAAATCACTGTCTCCTCACAACTTTAGGATGGCTGTTTTTCAAACCAAGGAAAATTTTCCATCGCCTCACTTTTCCTTAGAGATGAACAAGAGTAAGAGGTTGTCAAAATCAACATGAATAATTTAGAAACAGTATTTTATTGTATAATGTTCATATAGAAACAGCAGCTGCAATTACTGTTGCCAACAGCCTATAGAAATAGGTCAGAAAAATGTTTTACTGATTACTCAGTAAAATTGCTCAGTACAGTTGCTCCTCCTGGAAGATAAACGTTTATTGCAAACAGTTGCAGAAGGAACCACCTTCCTAACCTGCAGAAAACCCTGGGAAGACCCATATCTGATTTACAAAAAGCCATCATCCAAAATTTGGTTGAGAAACAGACTCCATCAAAAAGCTTCGGGATACCTCGAGAAGTTTATTTGCCCTGACTATAACCTATTTAACCCAAGCGCAAATATCTGTGCATTGTCCTCCTGGCCTGCTTCATGAACAATGATGCCAAAATGCATCACAACAGCACAATACCCACACCTCCACAGCAGCTTAAGGATCAACTGCTCCAGAAATAAACTAAAAGCAAGTCTGCAGAGGAAAATTTAGTACTCTCAAAAGTATCTCCTGGCAGCCAACTATTCTCCTCACCCACACCCTGCACAAGGTCCTGAGGTATGGGCTGTATTTATTCTGTACATCTTACGCTTTAGTGCTTCCCTCAGGTCACCTTCCAATTACTTGGACTGACACCCCAACCAGTCACAGGCATTTGTCTACTCTGAAATCAAGTACCAAAAATAAAACAAAAATATGCCAGGACTGAGTTCACAAGGCTATCCTGTGGAGCAACACGGAGATGAGTGCTCCCCTCCCCAAGGACCTGAGTGAAGCAGCAACCAAGTGCATACAAGAGGTACCTGCAAGACTTGAGCAGAAGCTTCTGTATAAACAGCAGACCTGCATGTGCATGTGTGAACATACACAAGAGCAAAGGGATTCTCCTCCCTGGGAACCCTGGAATCACTAGGAAGCAATGAGGAGAACCACAAAAGCAGCAGAAGCCTGTGCTGAACCTGTCCGGCATCATCCTGTGCGCATTTCCACGCTTCTGTGAGTGACTAAAAACAAAAACTTAGCTACAAAAATTAACATCTCTGAATGTAGTTATAAATGTGAGGAAGTACCATGGGGGAATACCCCAGCAAGTCAGAGAAGGTAGATCTTTGCATCAGCTACACAAACGTAACAAAAATACATTAGTCTGTAAGTGCGACGAGAGTCAAGATTTTCTTACCTATCACCAACACTATGGAGCCTACCAGCAACATGTCTGCTTCCAAAAAAAAACCCCTAAAAGCCACACTCTCACAATCTCCAAGCTGAGTGTCTTAATCTAAGAAGATGCAAAGGCGCTTGAATGCATTCAGAGGAGAGCAACAAAGCTGCTGAAAGGAATGACATCCCATGAGGAACATCTGAGGACTCTGGGCTTATCCCATTTGGAGGGAAGGAGCCTGAGGGGTGACCTCATTGCTGCCTTCAGCTTCCTGAGCAGGGAAGCGCTGAGCTCTTCTCCTTAGGATCCAGTGATGGGATGCATGGGAATGGCTCAACCCTGTGCCAGGGGAGGTTCAGGCTGGGCATTACAAAGCATTCTTTTACCAAGAAGACAGTCAAATACTGGAACAGGCTTCCTGGAGAGGTCAGCAATGCCCCAAGCCTGTCACTAGCAACTGAGCAATGCCCTTAGTAACTTGGTCAGGCAGCTGGACTGCATGACCACTGTAGCTCCCTTCCAACCAAAATACTGTATTCCATCCCAGCCTCCACATCACTGTGGTCCCTACCAGACCAGCAGCACCAGCAGTTCGGTATGGGTGATGATGTGCATCACCAAGGGCAGGAGGATAATGGGAGGAACAGGGACAACTTACACCCAGTCAGGTCTTCTCTGGAGTTACCTTAAGAGTCCCTAGCCAAATTTACACATCTCGCAGTCAGCCATGGATGTAACAGTAACTGAAAACGCTCACAGCTAACAGGTGTCCCCACCGGCAGTACCTCTACACAGTTTAGTCACGTTTTTTTAGAAAAACTGCCATTTTGGCAGGAAGAGAAGTTGTAACAAGCAGATTGACCAAAATCATCCAGGACTGGAATGACTTTCAGGAAACATCAAATCTAGTGTAGCACCAACTAACCATTAACATAGGGGATGCTGAGGTAAACGGGGTGGAATAAAACCAAGATTTTACAGGCTGAATAAAAACTGTACTAAGAAGATAAAAGTTTTTTTTAAAAAAGCTAATCTTGCTCCCAATCTATTAATTTAGATTTTGAAACAGTCTTTGGTCATTTACACAGCTATATGTGTTGACTAAAAGCAGTAGAGCAAACAAGAAAAAGCCAAATTCTGTCAGAATTAATGATCTTTTATTCAGTTTGAAAATGAGGAGGAAAAAAAAATTGAATTCAGCAAGTGTGCAAGTTTGACAAAGTGTTTAATGATACCGATAAATATGACAAATGTTATGATTTCTTTTGGTACATCTACGCATGCAGAAATGCTAATGATACTGCATTTAAATTTCATCACCTGCAAGGCTGTCACTACCCCAAAACAAACACAAGACTGTTTTACAGGGCAAATCAAGGTTTTGCACTGAAATAAATCACGGTAAACCATCTAATTCCAGCATGGTATTTTCTATCTCAACACTCAAAGCCACTATCACTTATCTTAAATAAATACATGAAGAAGAAGAAAAACAAGAGCACATTTCACAGCAACAGACCACAGAACTACTCCAGGCTTGGTAATAACTTCTGCGGCCCTATCACATCCATGAAACTCATTGCTGTAAAACTGAAAGCAAGGTGAGAGCAAGTATTAAAGAAAGCCCTAACTTCTAGTTTTCATTTATATTAAAGCACCTTTTTTTTTGGTGGTGTAAATTATATTTCAAGCCTATTTCAATACATGTGTACCTGGGAAAGATGTGTAAAGGAAAATTATTATGTGCAGAACCAGACTTGATAACAAGAAATAAGTTGAAATTCTATCTGTTCAGTCAAAAACTTCAGAATAATCCTAGTCCAATGAACTTGATAAAGAGGTTAACATTTGAGCAATGTCAGCTTCTCAAATGAACTTTCTCTCTCAAATGTCAATGCTCAGTAATTTATTGACTTATTTTTAATTCAAAGTAGCTGATGACGATAAGACAGCTTCACAACTCTTTTATCACATTTCTGCTATCATGCTTAAGCATCTCATGGGAAAAGAATTTTTCTGTATAGTACCCTCATTCCTTTTTTATGCTATTTGTTTTTCAACTTTTCCTGCTAAAACTGGGCTGCAAAAGGATAATTTGTAAGAGGACAGCATTCCATTTCAGGGATGCTCACATTTTGCTTCCATCCCAAAAATTTTATTGTTACTCAGCCTCTCACAGAGTCATATCTTTAACTGATCATAAAAAAGCCTGTGTTGAAAGGGACCTTTAAAGACCATCTCATTCCAAACCCCTGCCATGGACAACCTTGGGGACAACCAAAGACACCTTCCACTAGACCAGGCTGCTCAGAGCCACATCCAGCTTGGCCTTGAACACTTCTAGGGATGAGGCAGCCACAGCTTCTCTGGGCAACCTGTGCCAGTGCCTCACCACCCGCACAGGGAAGAACTTCTTCCTCATATCTAATCTAACCCTACTCTCTGTCAGTTCAAAGCCATTCCTCCTTGTCCTGTCGCTCCAGACCCTTGTAAATAGTCTCTTTCCATCTGTCTTGTAAATTCCCTTCAGGTACCGAAAGGGCACAATAAGTTCAGCCTGAAGCCTTCTCTTCTCCAGGCTGAACAATCCCAGTTCTCTCAGACTATTTTCATAGGAGAGGTGTCCCATATCCGCGATCACTTTTGCAGCCCTCCTCTGGCCTGGCTCCAGCAGGTCCCTGTCCTTCCTGTGCTGGGAGCCCAGAGCTGCTGCAGCACTGCAGGTGGGGTCTCAGCAGAGCGGGGCAGAGGGGCAGAATCCCCTCCCTGCCCTGCTGCCCACGGGGCTTTGGCTGCAGCCCAGCACATGGTAGATTTCTGGGCTCCCAGTGCACAAGACTGGGGCATGTCCAGCCTCTCACCCACCAGCATCCCCAAATCCTTCTCCCAGGGCTGCTCTGGATCTGTTCATCCCAAGCCTGGATTGATACAGGGGGTTGCCCTGACCCAGGTGCAGCACTTTCCACCTGGTTTGTTAAACCTCATGACATTCCCATGGGCCACTTCTCAAGCTCACTGCTCCCTCTGGATGACATCCCATCCTTCACGTGTGGCAACAGCACCACTCAACTTGGTGTTATCACTAAATCTGCTGAGGGCGCACTCTATGTCATTAATGAAGATATTAAATATCACTCATGCCAATACAGACCCCTGAGGGACACCACTGGTCACCGATGTCCATCAGGACTCTCAGCCATTGACCACCACCCTCTGGATGTGACCATCCAATCTCTTTCTTATCCATCCACCAGTCCACTGATTGAATCCACGTCTCTCCAATTTAGAGAGAAGGGGGGAGGGCAGAGTTAAAGGCTTTACAGAAGTTTAGATAAATGACATTTGTAACCCTTCCCTTGTCTACAGATATAATCATTCCATCACAGAAAGCCACCGGACTTGCACTTGGTGAAGCTGTGCTGGTGTCTTGAATCACCTCCCTGTCTTCCATATCCCTTAGCAGAGGTTCTAGAAGGATCTTTAGAAGCACTTTGAAGGAGGAAAAAAGGAAGAAAGGAAATAAAGTATCTACCTGTTTAGAACTCTTTTTTATGTTTTTAGATCCCTATGGCAAATCAGTAAACTCTGCTTACAGTAAAGATGGCAATATGATTTCAAAGGCCTCTGTTTAAGTAATTGGACTTGAAATTTTCTAAATAAAATAAATAAATACTAACAATAACTTTAAAAAATAGTACAAAACCCACAACACTGGATTATACTTCCAAGAATGACTCTTGTATGACTGATTTATTACACAGTACTAACATCCTATATTTTTGACAATACAGTAATTAGATAAAGTGAGTTAAAGTATCAAAGGCACATGAGTTTTCCTAAAGAAACTTCCTTGGAAAAGAGATACTGGTTTTTTCAGATTTGGAAAATCCTGTGGGCTTGCATCATTTTCCTGTTGTAGCATGACAACACCGGATGACTGAACTAATTACTCTAGATCTACAGAATTATTACTGCAGTGCAGCAACTATACAATGCATTTGTAAGCTTCTCCAAGAAAGAATGGAAACTGAAACCAACCTGCTCAGAAGATTTTTCCTGTGTTCCAATCTGAACAAAGCCTTCTCTACCTGAGCAAAATTCACCAGAGCCAGAAGAGCTGATTTTAACTTGTGAAACAGGACCTCCACCCTGCATCAACTGGATTTCAAAGGAAACTCTGAGATGGATATTTTATTCTCATTATTTTTTATCTTACATACAGTTCTTTATCTGCCCTTGATACAGAGGCACCGTCCACACTGCTAAAGCAACTCTTCCATGGACCACATTAATTATGTTATTCTCCAAATGATGCAGAATGGAATCATCCTCTGCTGCTATTGGGCTGAGCCACAAACATCTGAAGAGAGCCATGTGAGAAGTCTGACGTAATTCACCAGTTTTAACATGAGGTGTTTCAGCTATTTTGCACTATGACAGCACTCCATATGTATGCCAAAGGTCCCTCTCATCCTCTTTTGATGCAGAGCTATTCTCTGCTTGAGCGGTGAGTCTGTGACTCAGTCTTCTCTGCAAGCTGTCTGACTAGCAGGATTCTTAGAATTATTATTATTAAGAAAAACAACAATTTCCCAATTTCATTCCACAAACAATGTGAAGATGAAATAACAAGATGTTTCTGGCATTTTCTGACTTTAACCATCAAGTGTTTGGCATGATGAGGACTCACTGACTGCTACAAGGAAGAACATGTCCAGAAGATCCTTCCTGAAATACTCATGCTGCCCAAGATGCCAACACATCTCCAATTAGACAAACCTTTTTTTAGCACACAAAAACACCACTATAAGCAAGCCAGAAGGAAGTAATCCATCAACACCAATAGAATCTACCTATTTACACTAAACAACCTAACACATTACCTGGATGACTTTCAAGGCATACACAAAAGCCTGACAGAGTTAAGTAGATGGTTGACAGATTTGATTCATTTTTAGTTGAAGGTGGGTCCAGTACTTCAATCCTTCCTCTATAAAAGTATATGAAATTTTATCTCTCCACAACAGAACTGTGATGAGGGAATTAATACAGCTTTACTAGGCATCCCATGCTGAAACAGATCCTGCCCTGGATCTGTTTTTAGGGTACTTGAGTCACCTGTTAATAAAAACAAAAACCCAAACAAACAGACCAAAAAAACCCACCACCCAAACCTCACTGTCCCACTAGATACAAGCTATTTTCATACCAGTGTGCACCTGGCCGCTGGTTTTTGAGCAGCTAGTCCGTGTCCATGAGGTTTTTTTCGTAATATTCATTAGCACATTCAAAACAAAGTCTGGCTTTCAACCTGTGACACTATGCCATGCTTCCATGGTCTCCAAGATGAAGCCATTTCTCCATCTCTCTGCTTTCTGTCTCTAGCAGACACAGACAGATTATTTGATTTCATCCACCAGACCAAAGACAATACCATCATTACTGCATACATAAAACATTAACAAGAGAAATTTAAGTAATAAAGGAAAAGACCTCCAGAAATCCTTAGCAGAAAAAGGTAGAGGATTCCTCAGTTTGGGGAAGAATGAAAACATTCTTTCATTCTCTCAATTGGGCACATTTCAGGTTTCACCTCTACAGTTCGCATTCTGCATATTCTTTTACAGTTTAAATGCTACTGTACACAACCTTCATACCATTGTGCTAATGCTCAAAACCAAGAACCTTTTCCTTTTCAGGACCTATGAAAAAGAAACAAGAGTAAGGAAAAAACCAAGTAAATGAAGAAAGAGTGAAGCCCTCACAGAAACAACTCAGCAGCTTTGTTCATCAGGCTGAGCAACAGTAACACATGATGAGAATGCACCAATTCTCCCTTTGGCAGGGATCACACACCAGGTACGTTACACACATACCCCTCTGCACAATCATGATAGACAAACAAAAACAGATTACACAAGCCAGGAGTCTCAATTTTATTGGAAATAACAAACCAAAGGAGTTACAGGCCTGACCACACAAGCCAGTTATTCTGTGTTCTATAGAACACAACTCTTCAGTTTAAAAAACTAAACAAAACCACACAAAATTGGATTCAAAGGAATTCAGTCAGCTTCAAATAAAATAAATCTCTAATGACACAATTATCAGAAAGATAGTTATATTAAGCCTATGACTTTCCAAAATCCATTATGAGATTCAAGAAAACAACAGGGAAAAAAGCAACTAATATGCAGGAAGCAATGGGACAAGATAAAAAAAACCATTCAAACCACTCTTCCCAATACATGAAGGCCACCCTAAGGAAGTACACTGATTTTTCCAACATACACATTTAAAATGTCAAACGCTACCTCTGGAATGGCCCCCCTTTCCTCCTCTCTCCCTTAGCTTTTACATATCTGAGCTGACATCTTATGATATGGAATATCCCTTTGGTTGATTTGGGTCAGCTGGCCTGGCCGTGTCCCCTCCCAGGATCTTGCCCACTCCCATCCCTTCGATGGGGGAAGGAGTGTCAGAGGGACAGCGCTGCTCAGCAGTAGCCAAAACACTGCTCTGTTATCAGCACCCTTCAGCCACTAATGCAAAGCACAGCACTGGGAGGGCTGTGAGCTCCAACTCAGTCAGACCCAACACACAGACAGCGTAGTACCTGTTTATGTTCTCTTCACAAACAGTACCTGTTTATGTTCTCTTCCCTGTTCAGAAGGGAACTCCCACCATGAGTTCTGGATTTCTGATCTTAATTGAGTGCTATGGAATACTCTGACTGTTGGTTTGGTCTGGGGGCCAGGGAAACTAGATCCTGTCAATCCAAGAACTTTCTTCCAGTGTGGTATTCCTACAGTAATTTTCTAATAATATAGGAGTAGGTACTGCATGCAAGTTTAGTTATGCAAAACATCAAAATACAAGAAAAACTGTGCTTGACAACTCTTGCTCTTCTATGGGAAGACATACTGTTATTGCGGTTGCCAGAATCTTACACAAACATCTCTCATGCACACAAGGACAGAGAAAGCAACTGATTGAAGAGATGAACCAGAAGCCAAAAATTCAGATTATAAGTTTCTGGATTTTTCAACTACACTACGGCCTCAGAGTCCTCTTCTAGGTCCACCCACTAACAGCAGCTGCTCTCTGTCTTGCCAACAGTCATACCAGAATAGACATGCTCACACACATTTGATTTGAAGGCTCATGAGAAGAACTGCATTCAAATGCAGCATCCTTAAAGACTATATTTCAAATTCATATTAACTGAATTTAACAGATTTCCATGAAAAAGATTAAGATGAACTTGGAGGCAACTTTCAGATCCTCAAATGATGAAAATAATTGATAATCCATTGTTAACTACTATTGCCACGTATGAGAACTGATCCAAATAAAACGACATAATAAAGATGAAGTGCTGTTTCCTTACCAATAAGTAGACTAAGCATAAAAAAATCCCAAAGTATTAGCCCTCTGCTAAAAAGGGCAAGAAACCTTCCCGGTTTTTACATCATGTTGGAACCACATACTTGAAAAGTGAGCATTTTTTGTCCTAAATAGCTCCATTGTATTTTTGCTGTTTAGAAAACATAAATCCTTCAAAGAGTGAGTGACTTTAGGGGATTTTTTTTCATTTGTCTTTTAAATGAATAATCTGGAAGATTAAAACATCATCTTGCTTTTGACACTCATCAGTTATAGCATCGTGATAAACCATCACGAAAGAGAAAACAATACTATGCTTTCCCACCTCCCACTTGTTGCTTTATTGAGATGGAGTAAGAAAGAGTTCTACCATGAAAGATGTCACACACGCTGCAACAACGGAAGGGAAGAAAAATTTATTTGGTTACTGAGCCTAGTCCTCTACTACAGAAAATCCCACTGAACACTAATAATGCCTTGTGCGGGGAGTACAAGGAAGCCTTCATTTCCATACACTAATGAGAAACACCCACAATGGCTGTCAACTTTTATTTAAGACTAGCTAGGTCACAGTGTGCAGTGAAAGCAGAAATAACATGTATTTTATTTCGCTTGATGCAACATCCAAGGACTATAAACAGGGATGCTGACCCCTGACAGGGAATTTGACAGAGTACTAAATGTGGAGCACAAACTGCACACAAGTTGCCCACGATCCAAACACTACAGAGCAACAACACAACAGTTTATTTCTCCTCTGATTCCCCACACAGATTTATCTGTAGATATTAAAAGGTGCTTACGACCTACACTGGCAAAAATTGCCCCAAGTGGCAACAAAGCCTCTTCTATGTATGTTTCTTCCCCTTCTGAAAGAATATGCTCTCTGAAAGTTGCACACATTCTTTTTCACACTCAGGGCAAGAAACCTTTAAACCCAAGATGTCTTACACAACTCCATTTCACTTGATATGCTGAGACATTGAAAGAAATGGTACTACTGAAAATATAGCACAAAATATGGCTGACATCAGTAATTACCTTAATACCCTGCTCTTATTCCATGTACAGGCTAAGGTAATCTAAGGCAACCTACATCTGCCTTCCTGCTCCCACCTTCAGAAGACTCTCTTCAAGTCCTCTCTCCAATTCTGTTCTGCTGTGGGAAGCAGTAGCAGCCCTGCTCAGCAGCCACAATAACTTTGGCAGGATTCCTTGAGCACGGCACAGAAAAATCAAGAAACCAGCAAAAAGACGAGCTGAAAATACACCACAGAGCTGAAAAGTCCAAGTAGGGAAGATTCCATCTTCGTGCGAGCCTTGAGACCATCTCAATCAAGCACTACCTTCATACAGAAAGACACCAAAAATTACTTAGTGCTTTCAACCCAAGACAGCTGAAAAGGTCAGAGATCTGCACTGGAGCTTATGGTCCTTCTTCTAGCTGGCAACAATCACCTTCCAGCAAGAGGCAAGCTTGTCAGTGAGCTAAAAGAAAGCAACCTTCTCCCAGCTCTGCCCTTCCTGTCCACAAGCTCAGGAATGTGGGCACAGCTCCCAGCATGTTTCAACATGTCAGGAGGGTTCAGCTTAAAACAGCACAGCACAGCAGCAGCAGTACAGTGTCTGGCTCCAGAGGCCCTGGATATCATCAGAAGAAGACACCGCAGTTCCTTATTTGTGCCCAGCCTAGGCTCAGCCAAGGTAAGTGTTCCTCATCACGCTTGATCTGCAGTGCTGAGGCACTCCACACAATGCAGAACCCCAAGCTGAGGATTTAGTCAAAATAAAGCAATTCTTGGTGTTACACTTACAGTATGTGCACACATACCAAGGCGACTTTACTAATGGTATACTTCTACATCAGCAAATCACCCACAACCACAATATTTTGAGAATTGAGTATTTTTAAGAGTTCCTCAACTCATTCCAACTAGTGACAGAGTTCTCCCTTTTGCTGACAAGGCCCCGTGGCCTTTCATCCTCACTCTCTGCAATCAGCCAGTGTACATTATATGATTCTTTCCTCTGCTAACATAATATGGACTATCATCCATTAACACCAGCACTGTTTTTACTTGCATTGTAGACCCATGAAGACAGATGAAGTTTTTTCAAGGCAACCAAGAGTATCATCAGAAGCACACATACTTAGTTGCAGATACACTTTATTTTTCCTTTGCTCCATAAAGGTAGAAAATAAGTATCTGTACTAACAATGAGCTCATCCCAGGCTCCCAAAGAGCGCTGGTAAATTGTCACAAAGGCATTTTTCTTCCTCTAACCATCTCCTGACTTTACCAAACATCTGTTCACCTTATTGATTTACAAATGTAAACTACTATGAGAATTTTAGTAGTCCTACAACAATTCCTCATCTTTTAACAGGAAAAAACACAGTTACTGTTTTTCCTCCACATTCACTGTGAATTAGATTCCCTATACCCATGCCTTCCACCATCTCAGTAAATCTTCAGACTATGTTTGCCCGACAAGTTTAGAGTCTTCAACATATATTTCTTCCTAAATCAGAGAGAAGAATAAATTAAATGCAGTTTTGTTTTAAATGTCAAGCTATCAGTTCTTAGCCTTTTCAAACAAGTAAGGGATTTAATGCATCTACCCACTTGTGATTCAAAAATTTTTATTAACATCTGTCAAATGCAATTACCCTGAATAAACAAACCCTATAAATCCATTTCAGTGACACACAACAGATGCATATGGTTATACAACCAGCAACACCTGAAGCACTAAAAAACTGTTTTATCTCCTGCACTAGGGCTTGCATGAAATAACAAGGTACAGCAATACAAAGATGGTTTCAGACACAGCTACAAGGGAAGGTCAAAACCACCATGAAGTTTCTTTTCTAGGTTCAGCACCATTCAGGTCACTGGCCAAGTACTTTTGCATGGTGGGAAACGTAAGAGACTTTGTTAAGAGATATCCAAACACCACCATTGAAGAGCCATCACTACCACTGAAGAAGAGACTGAATTGAAGACCTGCAAGAGTTTAAATCATACTTTCTGTGTTTGAGTATTACCAAAGTATGCTGAAAATCTGGGTCAGAGCTGCAAGGTGGACAGACCTAAAAATGCTCCTACAGTAAGATTGCTCACAGGGATGCCTTTCCTGCTCCCTCAAAACATTATCTTTTACTAGAAAATTAGGTAGTCATTTTTAGAAGTCCTAATAGCACAAAGTGTCGGGGCCACTGCAGAGGCCGGGAACACTGCCATGCAGGGCTCTCTCCACCCTCCCTCCCAGGAGGGGCATCCCTGGGAGATGCAGCAATGTAGACACCCTGCATTAACACCATACTGTAAAATAATAATTGAGAAACTACATTGCTCACCTTTCTTCTTCCCTTTCTTTTCTCAGTCAGGTAGCAAGCTTGTTAAAAATAATCAGAGCCTTTACCCAACACTGGCATCACTTCACTCCAAACACACAACTGAGGAAGATGGAAACTTTAAGAACTGAAAAATCTGGAAAAAACCTCCCAACTTCTGTAAATCTGTACTTGGGGATATGGAGCTATTATTATTGTGCTATCTGTATATTAAACTGCTTGCAAAGTCTGTCAGAAAAAAATAATCGAAGTTATGATGCAATTTACTATTGCTAAAATTTTATGAGAAATTCACTTGAGGCTTAAGAGTAAATTATTAAAAAAGCAAACACTCCAAATCAATTCTGTTTACCAAATACCTTCTTCAGACCACCATTTGAGCACTCCTTCCCTCATTCTTTATTCTACTGAAAACAACACATGGCTACAAAACCTGCATTGTCCCAGCTGCCACTCAGTCTTTCATGAATCCCAGAACTCCAGCACAGTACAAAAACACTCAAGCATTTATTCTTCGAAGGGATCAGTGTTACATGCCTGATGTTTTCATTCTGAGCCTGCACAGGCAATTTGTTTACATTACTATGTAAAAAAACCACACCATGTGCAGAGGCAAGGTAACAAATTCTTCCTCTTTCTTTGCCCAGGACAGCTCACAAGGGATGGAAATCAGATCCTTCTACCACAACTGGACATTTCTTTTCTTGCCATTAGTAATATGGGACAAGCTGTAACAAAAAATACACCCTACAACAAGAGGTCCCTTCAGAAGAAACCAATTCCGGCACTTCTCAGAGAACAAATGCTGTAAGGAAGAGGCAGACAAGAACAAGGGGATGCCAAAGGAGAGGAAGGACTCCCACTTTTGTCGCCTTTTAGCCCACTCCACCTGTAAGCCTTACCCAGACACTTCTACTGACTCTTGAAAGGTGGAAATATAAGATTAAAGCATCACGGAAAGCATTTGCTACTTGTCAATGCAAAATACTGCATTTCAGTTTTGGAAACCATTCACAAAGGCAGTTTCAATGTAAATGCCCACCAAGTTTCAAGGAACACAAAAATAAATGAAAGAATACAAAGCACTATTACTCCTTATAAAAAACAATACATAGACTGTCTACAATACCTATCTCTGAAATCTGAGGAGGTGAGAAGAGGTAAAAAAAAAAAAGAGCCTTTTATTTTTCCTGCACAAACAAGACTGTAATACTGTATGCTATGTATACACTGGTACAGCAATGACAATTTCATCTCATACACCAGCTAAATCCACTGGGGAATACAGACCTCCAGCCAGTTTGCCAAGGACACAATTTAAATAGTAAAGGGGGATTTATTTTCTCACAAACAAAACGAACAGTAAATTCAGGATAGTGTCCCACAAAGACCCACACATGGAGTGCGAAATGATGCTCACCCAACCAGATCAATGCACTGGTGAGGAGCATCCCTCGTTTCCCTGGAGCAGAATGATGCTTTCCTGCGAAACCAGTTACCACTGAAGGTACAGAAGCTACTTACAAACCAAAATACTCACAAGACAGACCAACAGCAAGAGGATGTTCTGTTGACTTCTTGTTTTGAAAAATAATGTAGATTAGAGAATCCCAAGGACTGCCAGCTTCTAGAAGTCAATACAGTGATAAACTGGGCCACCAATTCAGCCTGGCCTTCCTTCCACCAGCATAGTGAAGGGCCAAGATAACCAATTCTGAATTACCACACAAACCTAACTGAATCATAACTGAGGTCCACGTGCCCATGGGTCACACAGGGTTTTATTTTTTAACAGAAATGTTAACCCATTTTCTAATCTTCCATTTAGTTTATCACAAACAAATTACAAAAATCAGAAAACGAACTGGTGTGTGATCAGGCAAGCATCACAACACTCTGTAAACTACAGGGTGTGGATGTAACAAGATCACAGAGTGCAACATTTGATCTGGGTCGAACTGAGGCCGAATCGATTAAGAGGAATCCACAAGCACCCAAGCTGGCACTACATGACACTGAATAGCCACAGCACAGCAACACACTGCAAGAGTCTGTGCAAAACCTGTTTGTCAGCAACAAAGATGTACAGCCATGGCCTAATTATCGCCAACTGGCAATGACGATAACTCACAGACAAAAAAAGTATACATTGATTAATATGCAGACTCTAAGCTTATTTTGCTATGGAAGAGGGGATGTGTGGAAAAACAATTAAATCCACCAAATTAATCTAAGGACAAGCTTCCAGACAGTAACTGGCTGTGGCATCATCCCTTAACACACCGGCCTAAGATGCAAGTGCTTATAGAATCTCAGAATCAATTAAGTTGGAAAAGACCTTCAAAATCAAGTCCAACCATTCCACCAGCACCAGCACTGCCAAGTATACCGCTGAATGACACCCCTAAGAGCTACATCTATACCTGTTCTAGTTTCAGTCAGGACAGGGTTTATTTTTTACAGTAGCCAGGAAGAAGGTGTGGCCAGACTACTGTTATTTGATATCATCTCACATCGTGGCAGGGGAAATGGTCCAGTGTTGCTCTACTTTTCGTGTAAATCATTTGTCATAATACCTTTTGATATTAATATTGTTGCTGTTACTGTTTATTTTTCTTATCTTATTGCTCTTTCCAGGAAATTGTTCTTATTTCAACCCACGACTTTGACCTTTTTGCGCCTCCAATTCTCAACTCCACCCCAGAGCAAGAACAGGGAGTGGAAGGGGGGAGCCAGTGAGTTGTGTCTGGTTTGGGAGTCTTGATGGGAACACTAAATTGGGGGATCTCATTCCTAAAGCACAACAAAAGTTCTTTTAAACCCCTCCAGGGATGGTACCTCCACCACTGCCCCGAGCAGTCTGCTCCAGTGCTTGACAGCCCTTTAAGTGAAGAAACTTTTCCTACACCCAATCTAAACATCCCCTGGTGCAACTTGAGGCCATTTCCTCTTGTCCTATGGCTTGTTACAGGGAGATGAGCCCAACCCCCAGCTGGCTATAACCTCTTGTCGAGGCAGAGCATTGAGGTCTCCCCTGAGCCTCTCCTGCATCCCATCTGGTTGTGTATATCTAAGGGGTGTAGCAGCTTACTGACCCTTGGATTACAAGGCTTCATTCTGCTCCCCCTCCCCATCTTCCAGAGCCAGGGGCTGAGTACTCAAGGAACAATGAGTCTTACTATTACTTACTCAGCCTTTTCTCATCCTTTCTAACCATGCGTCCCTGTCTATCCAATAAAGGATGGAAATTCTCTGCAACTCTCCTTTTCTTGCAAGTATATTTATAAAAACATTTTTTTATTGTCTTTATGACAGTAGCCAGATTTAGTTCTAGTTGGGCTGTGTCCCTTATAATTTTCTCCCCCCATAACATCATGACGTCCTTCCTGAGTTGTGTTCCCTTTCTTCCAAAGGTCATAAAGTCTTTTCGTAACCCCCTGAGCTCTGGCTGTTCTATTCAGCTTGGCTGATCTTCCCCACCTGCTCATCCTCTAGCACATTGGGACAGCCTGTTCCTGCACTTAGAGGAGAATTGTCGCATTTCTTTTCCTTTATGGAACCAATTTTGACACAGAGCATAGGCGGACTCCACCTCGGCAACACCTCCATGCTAGAATGACAGTCCTTGTTATTCACTTGCCCTCACAGAGCCTTGTCCCTGTCATGACAGGGCACCCGGGAAGTGGGGCATTTCTGGGGGAACTGGTAGCAAGCACACGTGGAAATGCACAGTGTACTGAAAAAGAAACCTCTTCCCCTTCTTGTCCAGATACAACACTGATGGAAAATAACTGAAAGCAAGTATATTGTGGGTTTTTAATAGCTAGAGCACTGAAGTGAAGTTAATGACAAAAAAAAGCCTGATTTTGGCTGCTCTTTTTATTACTACTCCTGACTATAAACACAACTCCAGCACTTTATTTTTATCCTAACTCAACAGAAATTGTAAGGATACAGCAATAATAGATGTTCTTTCTGAGAAGGATAATCCTTAAAGGCCAAGCAGCCATATAAAACACCATCCACCTCTAAAACAGAATTATTTTGAGTGCCTGATAGGCAGAAAAATTCAAATGGCTCCTAGTACTTCTCCTTTACACTCATTTTAACTTCAGTTATGGCAGAAGAATAAAATTATTAGTAGTGACTACTGTACAAGTGTTGGCTAGTTAAAACCTCACAACTTAAACCACCTTGAATTCTTCTTCTTGCACAATTACTACACACCACAGGACCCTGAAAGTCCCAAGCTTAAGCACAGCATATAATCTTACACACAACAATGCTGTATTTATATTCAAGGCAGTTTTCTTCCATTTCAGGATGAACTTGGCACAGCAGAAGTGCAGGAAAAAAAGGATGACTCCCAGGCTGGCAGGATTCTCCCTTGACTGAAAAGCTAACATGCTTATTTATTCCACACCCCAAAACTAGCTGCCTGTAGTCTCTATGCTCCCAGGTGGCCTGCATATGATAGTCTTCACTCCTCGAGCAGCAGAGCTCTGAAGCTGAACCACACAGGCTGGAACCACCCTGAGTCCACACACCCTGCCCTGCTTCCAGGCCTGCGTCCATCAGAGCACATGACTGATGCTATTTGCCTCACTTGACATTACTATAAAATATGGAATGATATCCTCAATAAATCTTAAGTGCTGAAGTTGCAAGCACACAGTCTCAAGTGACACAGTAAAGCCTAAAATGTAATATAAATAGGAAGTGTTTTCATGTCAGAGTGTTGAGATTCCAGTATAAGTAGGTTTAGGAGTCCTGCTATCACAGTCAAACATTTCCTGTCATCGAATTTCATATCTGGTTTTTCTGTATCCTGAATCACAAGCAGCCTCAGTCTAGGTTTCACAAGACTATTCAAACTTAATTGTGGCAGATGACAGAGGGACACACATATAAACCCATCACAGCTACTGCATAAAGCCCATGCCTCAGTCTCTTCATCCCTGCAATAATGCACCACTGCCTATCAATATCAAACCTTAATAACTGCATGCTATTCATACAACAGCAACTACATGAACTTGGGTTTACACACATTTTCTGCTCCTATGAACTTGTGGAGACCAAAGACCACCCTCTAGAGAGCCAACATCAAACCAAGGCTAGTAGCCTAGCTTTCAGTGCCAAAGAGCTCCTCCCTCCAAGATGGGCAGAACATTTTACTTTTCCTCTCATTCTCATTCAAGAGCAGCAACTCAACATTTCGGTTTTTGTCAACCACCTCCATACATTTCCTGTCTGCTGCCAATCTAACACTGGAACACCAATTCTAGCAAACATCTGAAAGCCACACATAACGCTTTGGTGAGAATATTACTGCTATCCGTTAAGGTTCATTACACTTCTGAAAACATTGCTTGATGCAAGCATTTTCTTTGCTCTCTGTAAAAGAAAAGCCTGCTGTGAGCTGCCATATCCAGCTTTTCCTCTTCATACCCTTACAGCTCCAACCTTTTCTTGCTTCTAAGGCCCTGACACACAGCAGAGTCCAGTGTAGCGGCATCTCTGTCAGTCTGATTTATTTGCATTTACAGGTAAAAGAGAATATCTCTTCCAGCAATAACAACGACTGAGGAAGACAAGTTGGCAATCCGAGCTGCAGTGGCTAGAGAAGTGCATGTACTGTACATAGTCAGTGCTTCTCTAAGTACATTCAGCTTCAAGATATGCAAAATGCGTGGTCATAATAGTATTTCCTACAATTATACTTGGTCATTTATTCCATCTGCAGGACCAGATTTTTAACCGGCATTCATTTAATTTCACTGTTTCAAAATATATACCACTGGTTGACTCAAGAGATAATTAGCAGAGAAATACTCTGCACTGAGAGAACAGTATCCCACATAATGCACATTTATTCCTTATTCCCACCAGACTAAAAAATGAAGCTCTCCAGGTAATCAAGAAAAAATGAGCATACCAGTGAAACATCAAACTGGGACTATCACCTATATGACAATAACCGACCATGGTTTTCTCTTCTTGCATTGTGTATCCTGATTATTTCTGCACTTTTGAGAATTACGTTAGGAAATACAGGAGCTGCTGAAAGAAGACATTGCAGCTCTGTCCAAACCTCTCTTTTCAAGATTGTAAAATTTTTATGCAATGCTAAAAAACACTTCTAACAAAGGGCCATAAGTGAGCTGCTCATTAAAAGTTTTTGAAATTACAGAAACTATGATAGTTATATTTCTTCTTAATTCTTATCTTAATTAAGCAAATCTAAAAGAAAAAATAATAGACAGCTGGAAACTCTTAACAGATTGTTAGTTTAAGAAAAACATTAAGAACAGATGAGTAGCATTTTAATTAGTCTGGTAAAAATTCTGAAAAATACATTATGCTAGAGCATTAGCTTTTCTGCAAGTCACCTGAGTATTTGACCATAAATTAATTTAATTATAAATTGGTGTTTCTTATAAAAAATTATTAAGAACTATCTCAAGCATAACATCTGAACTCTGCTGCTAAACCTAATTGTATTGTTCTTAGGAAGAAGTAAAATATGAAAGCTGAAAAATAATTCAGGTGCTCAGTGAAGAAGACTTAACAGAATAGTATTAGACAGTAACTTATAAGCATCACAACTTTCAGCAAAAAAGCATGAAAATACATTCTTTGAAATCTTTACTGACCTATATAAAAGTGTCAATGTGGATTCTATTCATTTTTCTAATTGTGTATCATTTTCATTTTCTAGAGATGCTTTTTTCTGTTGGGTTTACCATCAAGAGCTGGATTGTTTAACCCTACACATGTGCTGTCATTATTGTGATTTTGCCTGATGCCAGGGAGCTGACATTACATTTGCTTGTGCAGACACAACCAAAGGAAATAAAGTCAGATCTCATTATTATCCTAGCTGCAACACTCCACCTTTCATTTTATTACTCTAGAGGTAAACTTTAGGATAATATTAGCAGGATGAATTTAACATACTGTTTATTAAAAAGGAGGTAAGTGTAAGATAACCCCAAGCTTACGTTTTCCACTCAAGCAAATACAAATTCAGAGGTACTAACGAGCTCAGTCCATCGGACTCTCTCCTCAGACATGCCCTAGACAGCTAATCATAATTAGTATTAGTTATCTTTAATATGCATACACAACACACAAGCACACAGTCTGCTACCTCACCAGCCTGCATTGCCATTTCAGACTTGGATTTCACCTATTGCATATTTACACCATATGATCATTACCTCTTTTAGCAAGGATCATTTCATTTTGACATCTATGAAGCTGTTTAGTATCTTCAGCAAAATCAAACCACACAAGCAAATTTGACCTACTCTCTGTGTTTTGATTAGCAATTTCTCTGAATTTCATTAGATTCTAAGTAATCAGCACTTAGGAAAAAATAAAAACCAAAAACCCAACCAAACCCACACTATAGGTGCAGGATAGGCATCAAGCTTTGCCAGCTATAGCCTACATCCATCCGTATCACACAAACCACATCCTGAAAACACCCGCTTTGCAGCCAGAAGAGAATGCAATAGCTACCGCAAAGCAAGAGCTCCTTGCTCTTGCACTGCTCCTTTAAGCAGCAGCAATCTCAAAGCCCCTAAGGCTCGGAAGGGATGGCTGGGGAGCCTGGGTCCCAGGCACATGCCCACTCAGCTCAGCACACTTTCATTCAGGACAGTGGATGTGACCGCGCCCTCGGAGGAATGTGCTCATAAATTACACGAAGCAGTCAACGACGTGCTTTGTAAAAGATATGGATTGCTTTAATCAGTCTTCCCCAAATGGTGGAAAACCATTTTCTCCCCTATAAAATGGGGAGTGATGAAGAAAAAACAAAAAACAACATTCTCTTCAAGCTGAACTTCTCTCTTTGCAAACACTATTTTGCAACCCCCATCCCCTTTATTTGGAGCCTTAGCGCAAGGATAGTGGTGTGTAACCACAGGTTCTGGCCATGGAGACAGCAAACCCAGTGCCTTTACTAGACAGGTGAAACTGGGAAACAGGAGAGCCAGAAGCTCCTTACAACAACCAACCCAGCAAAAGGAAATTTCCAAAGGAGTTTGATACTCACCTTTTTCTTTTAGCATTCGCTGTTACATTTCTGACTACAGTGTGGCAGGTACACTACCTTAGACAGAGTATCCCTACAAGCTGTCACAGCTATAAGGCATTCAATAAGGCATCCCACCACCTTGCAGCTACAACTGCATCACACATGGAGAGGATGTGCAAAGCAGAACTACTTCCACCAGTCCTCGGTGAGCTTCATTTCAATCACAATTAGTCCAGTTATGTGCTGCTGGCACCTGTGAGGGGCCAGCATGTTTCAGGTGTGCTCCCAAAGAACACAATCTAGTTGAGTTCCACTGCGGAAGATGTGATTCCAAGCACTCTGCAGCACAGCATCAAGCCCAGTGCACCAGCACAACAGCACCTTCTCCTCACACATGCTCATGATTCAAACATAAATGCCAGTACAGGCACAGCATAAAGCCACCACCTTTAATCAAAAGGAAACACCAAATCATAGAATCTAAGTCCAACTACTTGCCTGAACAGAACAGCCCCAAGAACCTCATGCATTGTACAAATCCTTCTTGCACTCTGGCAGCCTTGGGGCCATGACCACTTCCCTGGGGAGTGTGTTCCAGTGCCCAACGACCTCTGGGTGAAAAACCTTTTCTTAATATCCAACCTAAACCACCCTCGACACAGCTCCAGCCATTCCTTCGGGTCCTGTCACTGGTCACCATAGAGAAGTGATCTTCCCCTCCTAAAGAAGCTGTTGACTGCAGTGAGACCTCTCCTCAGTCTCTTCTTCTCCAGGCTGAAGAGAACAAGTGCCCTCAGCCACTCCTCACAAGGCTTCCTCTCCAGAACCTGCACCATCTTCACAGCCCTCATCCCAGCTATTGGATGCTCTCCAAAGCTTTAGATCTTTCTTATATTGGAGTGCCCAAAGCTGCGCACAGGACTCAAGGTGAGGCTGCAACAGTTTCCTGAAACCAAACTGCTGCACCAATCCTCCCCGTACCACCAATCCAACCTACTCCATCCTCTGTGCTCACTGTGCTATCTTCACCTTGAAGGCTTCGCTATGGTATGTTCCCCTTCAAGACTTAACAGGCCTTTTCACCGGGGTTTATCAACTGATAGCAGCACATGCCACACAGCCAAACAAGGCTCAGCATGACTGCTTCCACGTTCCAGGAGGCTTTAAAAATAGGTGTATAAAATGCACATCCTACCCAGAAAGGCTAAGCTTATAGAAGCTGGTCTTTTTTCCTCATTTACTTTGGCAGTTATTAGAAATAGTCCACAGACCTATTAAACCTGCTGGCAGACCAACCACCACTGACTTGAAGTACAAACTCATTCAAAATTGTTATCAGTCACAGGGGAGAGGGGGATGTGTCCCTCAAAGCCATAATAACTGTTCAAAATTATTTGGGAGTACCTCACACTTCATAAAGGTAAGGGCAAAGCTGACAAAAAGATGTGGCTAACAGGGGATCTGTAGTGCCTTCCCAGAGCCAGGTCTGCTGTGATGTCCCCAGGAGACAAGGGCATCAGCAGGCACTCACACACCCCCACTCCAGAAGATCATCATCTTAGGAGATCATCCTCTTCATTCAGAGAAAATTGTTTGCTTCTGACCCCTCAGAAAAATCATCTGTGCAGGAACTACGTGCTCACACACAGAGAAGGGAAAACAACAACCCATGTCAAATATACCCACATGCTATTGCAAACCAAAAATTAAAGCAAGATAGCAAACACCATCTTCCAGAAGAGCTGCTTCTGGAAGATAACCATCACATGCAGCTGAACCCCAGGTGTGGCACTGCAGCTTCAAGGATGAGGACTGAAGGAGGGTGGCAGAGACCAAGAAGCAGAGGTGGGGGGCACAGCAGTGATGGTGTGGGGGAAATGCTAAGCACAAGACTGAATGAGAATCTGTAAGACTTTCCACCATCAAAGCCAACACCGGCACCTAGGAAGTATCACCTTACCTAGAGATAATCATTGCAAGCAAAGCATGTAATTTTAATCCACCTTTCTCATCGCCTCCCATCATTAACTGGGAAGAGAGAGAAATCCATCCGGATATGCGGGTGTGTCTGCCAAACCAGCATTAATAAAATAGTTGCTGTATGTGTACCTTCAAGTACAACAGGGCTATGTATTTCAAACAGTTTCAGGCAACCAAACCCAATTTCTAGCTCAGAATTAGTTCTGCAGATAACTCCAATAACTAAATGTGTCAGTGGCAGGAGGGCGTTAAGGATTTACGTAGTACATGGATCTAACAACCCACTTGCAGAAAAGCAAACAAATTAAAAAAACCCACAGTAACTACCATTATTACATAAAAGCATACATTTTTATTAAAAAGAAATAAACCTGTGTGCATACCAAATGTTTCTTCACACAAGTCATAAAATGCCTTGCATTAGCAAGGAAACCAACTACAAAACCAAAGAGTTTACTGAAAATTGAGGGGACACTGAGATGAAGCACTCTTATTCTAAATAACAATCTCTCTTTCATTAACACTGCATTTTTAGCTATGTCAAAACAAAATTTCATTTTTCCAGCAATCCTGTGGTGTGCTCTAAGCAAGCACTTTCCCAAAAAATCCCAGCTGTGTGTTGTGAGTGCCAATGATCCAGCAATTATGATAAGCATTTCTGAGTACCTAATCAAAACAACGCAAGCTGTAGAACTGCATTATTGACTTCGTTCTGCAAACACAAATTCATAACCGGTGTGCTGCTTTTAAAAACAAAGCCATTACATCCTTTCCATTTCTTGGCTGCTTGTGGGATTTTTTAAAGCTACGTGACACTCATGCAATTAACTTGTCAACTGTTGCTTTACAAGCCACTTGCCCATTATTGTTTCTTGTCAGAGAATCTAATCTTGCATTCTTAAACCAAATATAGGCACTGCACATAACTAACACCCCATATTGTATATAAACCTGCTAATACCAAAAGCAAAAAGACCAACAACAGTCACTACTCTAAGCACCAAAATATGGGACACTCAGTATGCAAAGTTGCAAGAATACCTTTTAAAGTACACTGAAGAAAGAGCTACCAAGGGCTCTGTAAAAATAAAAACAGAAACACACACACACACACACAAAATCACTCCAAAAAAAAAACCCCACCCAAAAAAAACCCCCACCAAAATTTCACAATTGGTGTTTCTTTAATTAAGAAACTAAGCATCGTTTGAGGTCAGAGACAATAAAAGACAGACGGGAGAGAAAGTTTCTAGTTAGACTAAAAGAAACCACCAGCACAAATTTGTACAATTATATTTTAAAAGACATGCATAATTTTAGTTTAACTCCTATTTCAATTCTACATTCTTTTAATCTTCTGGACCTGACACTCACTCACTGACTAGAGATAAACCCTCTCTGAAAGATATACCTGCGTAGACAAAATTCCCCATATGCAATTAGTGACACCCACCCCCAACCCCACCTACAATTTAAATAAAGTCTCCAAAGTAACACAGAAACAATAAACATTATTGTAAAGGAAGATCTCCAGAAAGCTGTGACCTCCCCACTTTCATAAAGGAAAAGGTAAAATTCATCCATAGCACAGCATCTCCTATGGACTTCAAGAGCCACATCCCAACAAGGTGGGCAGGCCACTACTGCCCCACATGCCCTTCTTGCCCCAGATGCATTTTCTCCTTTCAAACACAAGCAGAAGAACAAGAGGGTCATGGCACACTAAATTCAAAGCCTTTCATGTTCTTGACACCATACCAATTTAGATGTCATTAAGTGATTTGGCTGCATAGGTCTGAAAATGTTGAGACACTTCCCAATGGAATTTCTATGTGCTTTTTATCATATGTAATTGAAGTCATGGGAACAGTTGGCTCAACACACTCCCCTTTCTTTTCTGAACACTTTGACTCAAAAAAACCCACATCAGTTCTGGATTTCTGTACCACCTGGCTTAGGAAGAAAACTTGGTATCCTATGACATATACTGTTCATCAAAATAAAGCCAAAGATGAATCTGCAAGGTACACACTACCAAAATTTATAGGCTTTTTAATTAGGAAATGCTAACCCACCTACAGATTAATTTGTAAGATTTTCTCTCTATTCTTCCCCTTGATTCTTACAACAGAATCACTAGCTTTCCAAAAACACTTGGTTAAGTTGTTTACTGCCTCTTCCCATCAACTCAGGAAAACCATTCAAATCTGGTTCTTGCAACATCTGTCACAGAGCAGCAAGTGAAAGCTTTCATCTTCCTACCCTTGAAGATCACCTTCAGACAGACCAGAAACTTGGCTGCTGACATGACTAAAAGCAGTCTGTGAGCTAGGAAACCAATGACACAACGTTTCTCAAAGTAAAATGGCTAGAGTGAGAATTACGGGTGGTGGATTTGTTGATGGGTGCTGTTGATTTTTTTTCTAAATGAATCTTATATTGCATTGTTCCTCCTAAAATAAGAATTAAAACCATTAGAGCAAGATAAAAGAAGCTGAACACCAAAAAAGACCTGACAGACAACACAGACATGAAAACAAACCTCACAAGAATTGTAAGAGAGTATGTACTGACTGCACAGTATGTGAGAACAGGATTTTTCATTGGTGTAGAAAACACTCACAAGTCCCGCTGGACCTGGTGTGATGGATCCTGGCAACCCATCAGCCCAGACAGGCAGGAGAACGCAGGGGAGCAGCACCAGAACCACAGAGCTTGGCAAGGGGATGGAGATCCCAGGAGGTCTCCCCACCCACACTTCAGCAAAGGGCAAAGTAAATGCAAGAACTCAAGCAAATCTTAAATCTCTGGACAAGCACAATAAAACAAAACAAATGATACACTGAGGGAGTGGTGCAGACACCCACAATAACTTATGTTTCTTTCATCCCCCTGGAAAAGCTCATACATTGCCAGAAGCCTAATTCCAGGGAAAACTGATGGCAGTCAAGGGTATCAGACTGAAATTTAACTTGCAGATTTTTCTGGAACTATTCTCTGGAATTAAAAAGCTGTAAGTAATGGACATAAACAAAGCCTGCTCTCCAAAGGCTTCTGTGGCCTTGTACACCAGCCTCAGCTGTCACAGGAACATGGGAGCTATCACCCCTATCACATTATTTAGTGATCTTCCTCAGAAGGTGTTTTTTCTCTGCAGACTCAGTCATCCAAAAAAATGAGAAGATATGAAAACACTTTAAGTACTCCTTATCTGTTAAGGCCATTTAAAACTTGATCCAATTTCTTAAAAACTGTCTCTTCCTTTCTTGAAAATTTCTGTTTTGAAGAGCCATGGGGTGGTGCTGAGCACATGGAGCAAAGACAACCATAAGCAGATACAACGCAAACTTGCTCAGCACAACCCAGCAGCCTCCAGGGTCTTTAGTTTTTTACCAGTCCTACTGAAACAAAATCTTTCAGAGAGTTCAAAAAACTTACCACTCACTTTTTATCACAATTTAACACCAACAACAGACACTTTCCAACTGTCCCCTTTAAAAGTTCTGCAAATATTATTCCATTTTTGTCTGTGAAATCCCTAAGTATAAAAACCAGTTTTTCAAGGAAAACACTCACAACAGGCTTAAAAAAATAAATACATCAAGTTTAAGTCATAAATATGTTATGATAACACCAAATCTCATATCCTAAAACGAACAAAAAATAATTTATGCTGTATTTGCAAACAGTCTTATTGCCTACAAAACATGGTATGACCAGACACCACTGTATTCCCCTCAGGGTGTGTGGTTAAGGCATTGGGAGTTCCAGGTGGGAACAGAATTCAAATCCCATGACTACAACAGAGACATGTGATCTGACCTCTTCCACATTACAGGTTATTATTACGTTTCTCCTGTTTACAATGATGAAGCCAAACATCTTGTATTTACCTCCTTGGAAAAACAGTTCTGCAGTCTTCACATCTGAAGCCAAAAAATCTATTTATCTTCTCAGCTGGCCCCAAGCCTGTACTGCCAAAAACACGTCCCCAGTTTCCTATCTGCAGGCTTTCCAGACAGGGTACTTGGCATATCTTTTCTTGCCTGGTACTTCTTCTTTGTGGAGACAAATAAGGCACTTTTCAGTCTTCATTTTGATAAATTGGATTGTTTTTCTCCTCTGGTTTTACCTCCAGAGCTGGAATTTAAAAACTTTTTTTTTTAATTACTACTATCCATCAGAGACACCAATTTCTGTCTCAGCTCTGTCTTCCCTATGCCCTTCTCAGAGAGGATGGCCTACTCTCAACACAGGCTCCAGGCCCCAACATCCCTCTTAAAAAGGAGGCAGTCAATTATCAGACTCAATGTCAAACACTAGTTTTACAGCAATAACAGAAAACTCAAGGCTTCCATCCACTACTATTGAGATTCACAAGTCAACAGTGCTGTATGTCACGTTTTCTCTCTCTGCTCATAAGAGGAGTACATAACAGCCTTTTGTTACTGCAAAGTTTTCTTTCAAGTGACAGATTAATTAAAGCTTTCTTCCCCTTATCAGTTAAGAGATACAATTTCCTTAAAACACATTACAAACATTTATGCATGCATTGATATTCAAGCATGCCCAGCCTCGCTGAAATGAAAGTGGATGCTTCCAATGAGGCAAGCAACCTATGCCAGTCTCAATTTTTAGAGCCTGAACCTTAAGTATTTTTGCCACTGCCCATGGCAATTCTGTAAACAGTTTAGCACTTGTATTATAGCTATGAATTAATCTAAAGGTGTTTGACAAAGCCTAAGTCTCATTTGACTACGTTTTCAGAAATAGTTCAGACTGATTTCAAAGTAAAATGCTCTGATTTCATTTTACCCTGCTATTCATCAGCAATCACATTTTCTCTCCAGGCTCAGCTGTCCACTGGATTTTCTTGCAAACACCTTCAGAAAGGCACCAGCTCCTCTGACCAGATGAACACAGCCCAAAGCAGAGCAGGAATAATGAAGACAGTCAAGCCAGGGCAAGCCAGCAGTCCTCCTTCCCAGGTGGCACAGCAGGGAACAGCATCTACACCTCTCCCACCCACCCATCTCATCTTGGCCATTCACCAAATAAAACCCATGCAGGCAAGTGCTGACTTTTGTCAGAAATACCGCTTCAGCCTGGATTCCAACAGGAGGCTGGCAGGGAAAGGTGAGGCACTCCGCCCCCACAGCTCAGAGATGTGGCCATGACTATGAAGAATGCTGCACATGGAAAAGGAGAAACTGGCTTTTCAGAGGCTACAGCTGACAGGAAAAAGGACAAGAATCCTGACATATTACCACCATGAGAACAAAAGAAGACTATATCAAAGTGGAAACGAACCTACACAAAAGTGAAAGAAATTGTCAGTGCTCAGGTCCCTTCAGAAGACTTCACAATTCACTGACTCATATGTTTGTGTTTCTGAGCCTCTTATTTGGTCTTTTAGGCTTCCTAATTGCCAGCCTTACCCTTCTGCATAAAATTTAAATATTAAATTGTAATTTGGGGGGGGGTCAGGTTGTTTTACTTTTTTTTAAATGAAATAAAACTGACATCCTCATGATTAATCTGGATGTTGGGATTACAGACAAATTGTCATCTGCAAATTGCTGGCAATCAAGTACTAAGAGATAAGACACACTGAGAGAAATATAATTTGGAGTTCCAAAATTCTCAGTTTAAAAAGCTTATTCTTAAGCAACTTCAGCACAATCATCCTTTTAAGACGTAATGGAACTGAGGACAGAACTGGCAAAAGAAAATAATGAAATTATGATGCTGAAAGATGTGTCATTAAAAGCAATTTTATACCACTTCATAATTAGAAAAACTGGGCAGGGAACGGACAAGGCAGAGCTGCAAAAGAGTATCAGACTTTAAAACAATCCAACAGCTAAATGCATGTGACAGGTCTAGATGCTCACTAATACCATGCACGCACAAACCTCTCACATTTCCATACTGGGAGCATTCAGCAATTAGACAATAATCAATCAATATTTAGTACATTTAAATTTACAACACGTATAGAGAAAAACAAAACAAAACACCAAAAAAAATGAATGGCGTTTCAAAGCCACAACCTTTTTATTGCATTGCATTTTCTTCTCTTCCTCAGTTTACCTTCCCCTAATAATATTGTATTTTCCACTGTTCACACAAACAAATACATACATATTATATAGGATGTATACTAAAGAGAGGTTTTTCCAAGGAAAAAACAACTAGAAGCCATGACTTAGTTTATGAGGAGCTTTAAAAAGTAACTACAATGGAATCAAACCTTTAACAACAATATTCAAAAAAAATCTTATCTCCCCTTGTTTTCAGGTAAGGCATAGGGATCAAATAGCTTGTAGTTGCCATCTGAATTATGAGAAAGCAGAATGCAATAATTCTATCGGTTCAGGACTGCATATTTCAGATCCAAAATTGCAGCTACAAATAAATTTACATAACTAAGCCAGAAAAGAGAGTAAGTTAGCCATCAGTCATTTATCATAAAACTGCATCATGGTATCTGACCAGGGGAAAAAACATACCCCTTTCCAGAGACTATAATTTAGAGAAAAATCAATTTTACAGGGTTAAGTCTTCAGAATGAGCAATCTCTACTTTAAAATTGTGCTACTAAGGTAAAAGAAGGTTTGCTGCAGGCACAAAGACAATGTAATAGCATGACAAGGAAATTGGAAACAACTCCAGAATCCTGCCCCATCTCTATTTTTTTATGAGTGTGTCCAGTGGACACTAATTCTAACTTCTAGAGGTGGATGAGGTGGCAATTTTCACTTTCACCACAACAAGATGATGGTATACTTCAATTCTATTAGAATCAAGTAACTGTGTTACCTAAATTTAAGCTGTGTACATATAAACTCCTGTTGCATAGTTTCAAAAACCTTGAAGCCCAGTATTAATACAGTTCCACAAAAATACAGGGGTTTCCCACCCTCCCCTCATCTTGAACTCCTATTAAGCATGTGCTTTCTTTGACTATTGCAATTCCAAAAAGACTTTGTAAATCATACAAATTGTCATGCTGGATCACTTCAGTAGCCTGCTTTGAAAAGGAACCACTTTTAAATGCTTTTACTAACAGGTACAACCAGTTCTGCCCCATTCCTGTCCTATGCTATCTGCTATGCTTGAATAGATAAACTCTGCTCCCGAGGAATACAAGACCATATGAAGAACAGGGAATTCCTATCTGGATTAGCTCAAAATGGGTCAGTGGGAACTGAGTGGAGTCATCCATCCCTGAATGCACTTCCTTGGAGATTTCTGCCTTTTTGCAGTGACTTGATACCAAGTTTCTAACAACCAGACACTCAAGAAGAGTGATATGTGAAAAGACTGTTCATGCCCTGCTGCAAGTCACCAGAGGGAGGCAAAGGAGCCAACACCTTAATTAAATGCTATTACACAAACTTCAGTAAATGGGGTTTTGGAAGTTGCCCTCTTCCCCAAAGAAGCTGCCTGCCCTTTCAGCTGGGCCAGCTTGACTGCTTGTGGCCAGTTTCCAACTCAGGTTTCTGAAACATTCACCAGAAGATGATGACCTACCAAAAAATGTACAGCTCATCCCTTTCAGCACAGCACAGGACTGTAAAACCAGCCTACAGAGGGGTCACAGAGCACTTACAGAGCGGAGGCCACTGGAAGAGCAGCCCTTTGCAGCCAGCTCCTGAGTAAGTTGCAGGCCAGTGGTTAACCAATGTCTGGAAAGAGCAGCTGGACTGCAAAACCACAAAGCACCCTGGCTCATGTGCTCCTCTGTTTAAAGCTTGGCCATCCCATGCTCCAGGGAATGCCATCACTTGCCCAGAAGCTTTGCTTCTTTAGGAAAGCCTCGATCAATACTTACTCACCCTTTGAATATTCAACACCCAAGAGAGGATGAAGTTCTCCTGAACTTGCTGGGAGGACCATAAGGAAAACAATGCCAGAAGTCCTGCTTCCCAGCTGAAGAAGTCGGAGCACTCACAAAGGGAGCTCCAGTAAAGAAACCAACAACACCCACACCTACTGCTCAATCCTGTTTCTGTTAATCAGTGCAGGGCAAGAAACCTGCAGCACACAACCACAGAACAGTGGTGCCCTTACCATCAGTAGCTGATGTAAGGTTTTCCACCCTTCTAAAAAACATCACTTACTTTAATACCTTTACTTTTAGCCCCCAAGACGCGCTTGTCACCTGGAAAACACATTTTGCAAGCCATTGTACTGACTACAGCCTGTGGACTGTACTGTCCCTTACCCTAATCTCCATCATGTGAAATTTTTGGTTTGTAATTATTTAAATCATTGTTCTGCTAAAAAGTGCAGAATCAAAACAGTCCTATATTCTCCATACAGAATGGAGCTTGAACGGTGGCATTCATATATATATATATGTATACATATATATATGTATATGCACAAGCATACTAATTTGCTGCAATTCAAATTGATCTCCTTGAACAGAGGCCATTACACCCACCTATTTTGTTTCTCTTTTGTTCTATGAGTAAATTCTCACATGGAAAGATAAATATTTTCGGTGACTGGAAGCATCTGGAGAGCTTTTGGAATCTACATCAAGACTTAATAATGAGGTAGCTCTCTAAAGGTTCTTTAGTCCAAATGAAGAAAAAAAGATGAATACCGAGGTTTCAGAACCAATGTCACATTACAATCAAGGGCAGAAAAGTGATTTATTAAGGGCTTAAGACTCAAAGCCACACACAGCCATCACTGGCTGATATTCTCAGCTGGCCTGTATCTCCAAATGGCAGAAAACGTGCTTTCAAAACCTCAACTATAGGCTGAAGGACAGTTAAGGGAAGGCAGGCAGACTAGAGATCAGTGTGTGAGAATGAGGACTCATCAGACTACATTCAGTTTTAAACAAAAAACAGGTCAGAGTGAAGGTTTAACTCTTCTTAAGAGTCCTTTGACTCCAAATTATTCCAGGCTCAAGCTTGCTATCAACATTGCTCCTGGCATTCCTCAGCCTGGCAGCAGCTGTTGCAAACTCTCATCAGAAAAGCACGTTCTAAGAGTTAGCCAAGCTTACAGAAAGTCCTCATTCAGTATCTTTTCAATTTGCTTTACTTTTAATCTTCTTATACCACAGGAATTTTTTCAAAATCCTCTGAATTTAAATCCAATAAAACGCAGCACTAGACTTACTTGTTAAAACCACACCAGACATCTCACCTAACAACTTCAATGAACCTATTACCATACATAAACCCAATTATATTTTTATCAGCAGCAGTCTTCATCTCTTCATTGCCTGGATGTAAGGAGGAATGTAAGTGCCTTCTGGTTTAATACACTCTGTGCACTAATAAGACACAGATGTATGCATATGGTAATGTCAGATGTAATACATTATATATGCAAATATGTTCAGGGGTTAAATATCTTTGCATACATTTTCTTGATACAGAAGGTGTTTTAATGCATTATGTGTGTGTATACATGTATATACATATACATGGACATTTGACAAATATGATTTTTATTTCTTAAGCCCAAAACCTTTTTTTTTTCAACTTCTGGTTATTGCATACCTTTTCTGGAATGTGTCAAAATGACATCATTCAGAGTATTCATTATTAAGGATGTCAATTAAGCCTAGAGAATTTCAACACAGGTGAACCAACCAAACAGTGGATGGTCACCCAGAGAGGTGGCACAGACTCTGTCCTTAGAGCTCCATTTTCAAGACACAACTGCAGAAATCCCCATGCAGCCTGGTCTGATCGCAGAGCTGGCCCTGCTTTGGGCACAGGGTCAGACCAGAGACCTCCTTCAGGTGACCCTATCTACCTATTTCTTGACCAAGCCTCCACACCCAACAGCTTGTGTTAATTATTTTACTGAGTCACTAAAAATAATTATTCTGCTCAGGGAAACAGCTGTCATTTTGTCAGGCAATTAAATGAAGTTACTACACTCTTCAGCTATTTTGCTGAGCTTTGTATTGGAAAAGAACTACTAATTAAAAGAAATCATCATACCTTTTCTTCATACAACTTATAAATCAAACTGTTTATTATCCTTCACAGTTTATTAAACACATGCAAACAGCAAGTCATGAACAGCCAAAAGAGACCTATGTTTCTTGTGGGTTTTCCCAATAATTCAGCACCGATCAATTAAAAGTGGATAAGGGAGATGGTTTACATCTGTCACACAAACAGCTCATGGGGAAAAAAATTAAAATTTAAAGACATGAAGGTCTTGTCAGCTTCCTCAGGTTTTGCGAAAAAGCACAGCAGTTGATCACGGTTTTTTCCACAGAAAAGGCATCTGAAGATCATGCAAGTCTCAAAATTGTCTGTGGCTCATTAATCAAACAAAAGACAAATGAGAAAGCGAGGGACAAGCTTCCTTTTTTTACTCACTCATTTGTCCACCTGACTGCCAAGGATCCTGATGGTGCACCAGAGCCCAGAGAGCCTGCCCTATGTGCTCACTCAGCCACCCACCCCATGGCAGCATCTTAAATAAAAGTGCAAAAGGGACTCTGCAACAAAAGCAAACCTTTGCCAAGGGAATTTGGGAACAGAATCCACAGAAAGAGGAACTGAAAGTCTGTAACAGAAGCAAAGTAAAGGCTTCACTCCTCTTCCCACATTTAAATGTCATATCTTGAAACAAATATTTAGAGCCTCCTACTGAAAAACAAACACAAACAAAAAACACCAAAACAACAAAAGTAAGAACCTATAAAGCACTACATTACCCAGTTTAAACAAAAATCCTGTCAAGCAACATCCTTTTTGTATTTTTTCTGAGGGTCAGTTTGTATGATACCAATATCTTAACAACTTCATTTCAGACATCTGGTAAAGGAGTCTTGCTTAGAAACAGGCAGCTAGAGCAGCGAGCAGAATAGCCACGGCAGAAACCTCAGTGTGCTAATGAGAGGAAAGCTCGATTTATAAACCAGGATCATTCACACAAATTCACAAGAAGAGTTACTGTCTGTTGCATTTACCTACAAAATCAGACAATTACTGAAAGAGATTAAATGCAAAAATAGCTACTGCAGAATATGGCAGTTTCACAAACCACGATAGCTCTCAGCCAATGGATTTCCTAACCCTGGTGAGCATGATTCACATGAGTGTCAGAAGTAATATGCTAAGCAACCATGGCATCACCAAGACATCACCACGGAATATTTCCTTTAAAGATACTAAATCACTATTAATCTACCTGTAATTTTAGAAAATAATTATTCATGCGTAATATAGAAAGAATTTGTTTTGTTCCTGCTTTCTCTCTTCCTTATACCATTTCCTAAGGAAAGCAAAGTACAGGTTCTTTGCTCCTTTCCAGAAAGCATTTGTTAAAATGGCAGGAAAAGCATTTCATTACAGAAAAGACATCTACAGAAGATCTAAATCAAACATAAAAATTTCACCCTAGAATAAAAAGATAGTTCAAGTGCAGAATATACACACATGCAATTTCGATTATGAAATATTTTAATGTTATAAAAACAAGTGGCTTGCCCAAAGCATCAATCTTACAGTATCAAGACTGACAAATGCTTTCTCAAAAGACGACCAGATGTTATAACCTACTCCACCATCAAACATAAAAAGGGATAAATGCCAAGCCTCAAACATTCATATGGAATGATAGAACAAGACAGAAAACTTCTGCAGAAACATCAGTGCCCATTTCAGTAAATGCTTCTAGGCAGAGGATGTCTCTCAAAATTCTGGCTATCACTAAGGCAGACACCATTGCAGAGGTCTCTGAGTCCTCCTGAACAGTTTTGGTGCAAAATCCAAGCCTCCTTTCTTCCAGCACCTTTACAGTGGCAACACCTACACACCTATCTGTAAGGCCAGGGCAGAAAAGCCCATCCTTCTGTGGTCTAACCTGAAGCATGGTCTCAATCCTAAAATATCATTTTTTACTTAAGCTATACATGCAAGGCAGACATTTCCTTCTATCGCATTCAGATAACAAATGGTTGCAAGAAGCTGCTAAAACCCCAATGGGTCCTACAACTGGATGCTTTAAACGTCTGAGCGTCTGTTGAACTGCTCAGCTTGATACATCCTGCTCAATATTGGCAAGATCATGCCTCAAAGCAAGAGCCTGTGGCTGGCAACCTTGGCTGCAGGGACGGCGGGCTGGTATGAAGCTGTCTCCTCTTACTCATCGGGTACTGGTTCCTCCTAGGAAGGGCACCTGAGCCACAGACCTGCATCCCCATGCCCTGGGGGGACCGCGAGCATCCGTCTCTGCTATCAAGCTAAATACCGTCATCCAGCTCACCCCACCCTGACCCTCCGAGAGAAGGGGGGATTGACACTGGAGGAGGACAGAATGCGAGGTCTTCAGGCCTTAGCATGGCAAGCAGGGAGCGAAGGAGACCAGGAGGTGACTCACCCCTCCCACACCTTCTGAGATGTGGCAGCAGGGAAGAACCGGCACCCCGCCGCGCCAGCTCCTCCTCTCGGCTCCGAGCCTGCGCTCAGCCCACTCCGCAGGGACCGCGGTGCGCGGACACTCCCGGACGGGGGGCACAGGGGGACCTCCAGCCCCCGCCCCACCCAGAGGGGCACCCGGCGGGGGTACCGCCCGGCCGGGGCGGGCGGAGCCGCGCCCAGGGAGAGAAGCAAAGAGGGCGGGCAGAGGCGGCGGCGGAGGGGCGCGGGCTGCCGGCGCCTCCTCTCTGCTGCACTGCAGAGGCGCCATCTTCCCGCGCCGCCGGCCTGCGGGGGGGCTCGGCCCGGCCCCGGCCACCGCCCCCCGGGCACCGCCTTCCCGCGGGGCCACTGCGCCAGCTGACGGGGAGCTCCCGCCACCGCCCGCACACCTGCGCCGCCCTCGCCCGCAGCCCGGCCCCCGCCCCATCGGGGGGATGCCAGCGGCTCCGCTCCCCCCCGGGGGGACGCCCTCGGGTCCCCCGCTGGCAGCCTAGCTCCGCGCCCCGAGCCCCCACCCCATCGGGGGATGCCACCGGGTCACCCGCCCGCGGCGTGCCCGCTCGCGGGGGAGGTTTCCCTTCCCCAGCCCCCGGCGGAGACAGCCCCAAGGCAGAGCCGGCCCCCCTGCCCTCCCCGCGCAGCGCTGCCCGCCGACCCCTGCCCGCTGCCGCCGCAGGCGGGCGGCGGCCGAAGTTAACGGGGCAGCGCCGCGGCAGCCGAAGCAGCGCAGGGAGCCGGACACGCGCGGTAGGGCCGGGGGCGCCGGCCCCGCGAGCTCCCAGCCCGCTCCCTCCCCGACGCCTCCGCCACCCCCCGGCCCACCGCTCCTATTGTTCGGCGGAGGGAGAGAGGCGGCAGCTGGGGATGGAGCACCCCGGGGAAGGCAACCCCCGCCCGCCCCGCCGCGGCCAAGCCCACGCCGCGGGGGCGGCTGCGGACAGACAAAGCCTCGGAGAAGCGGCAGAGGGTGGCGGGGAAGCCCCCGCCCGGCCGCCTCCTGCCCCGCTTACCTCGAGCGCCGCGGCGCCGGCGGCCAGCAGCAGGACGGCTAAGTGGGGCAGCATCGCGGCGGCCGGGAGCGGGGAGGGAGGAAAGGAGGAAGGAAGGAGGGGAAGGAGAGATGCCGGCCGGCGAGACGCGGCGGGGTCCGGCTGTAAATCCTCGAGGCCGCGCCGCTGCCGAGGAAAGCGACTGATCTGCGGCGGCTCCGGGAGCGGCGCGGCGGGGCCGGTCAGCTGATGGCCCGGCCCGCCCCCGAGCGGGCGGTGCGCCCGCCCGGCCCGCGGGGACCCCTGGCGGCGGCTCCCGAGCGGTGCGGCCGCGGCTCGGGGCAGGAGCGACCCTGCCGTGCCCTCGGTGCTTCTCGGCTGCAGCTCCCCTTCCCTCCTCGGCCGCTCGGGTACCACCGATAACCTTCCACCAAGGCACAGCACCGCCTGCTCGCCGCCCGCGTCTGCAGGGACCGCGACGCCTCCATGCGCTATCCCCCCTCGCTAAAGCACTGCGTTCAGAAACTCAACCCCCATCGCTGCAAGGTGCTCACAAAAACATCCAAATCTAAACGTGTTGTGTGATTTAGAGGCTATTTAACACACACTGCCTTTTCTGGCAAGGTTGCACACCAACCCGGGGTCTGCCGTTCCCTTCGAGGTGGAGGTGATGAGTCAGCACAGCCATTTCACGCTTGACACACACGGCACACACCATCGATAATAAAGATATGCAGGAACACTGGAAGAGTTGGGGCTTATAGCAGATGAACGAGGAAAAAATCAAATGAAAATGTAAGACTTCATCAAACACCATCAAATCAGGAGGCCAATGCAAACTCAGTCTACACCCTCTCAACAGCACTATTGCAATTGGTATAGTAAACCTGTAAGGAGAACTTAAAAGTGAGTATTAGGAGCTTTATGTTCAAACAGCTGCTATTGTAGCCAAAATTCTATGTAACAGAGCCTGACCCATTCTGCTGCTGATGTGCAAAGTCTGTGGCAGGATCTCTGCTCCCACCAAGGATCCCGAGACAGCCGCTCATTGACTCACCCTGTAACGGGAACCTGCAGCCAGGCCGTGTGAGGGGCAGGTGGTGGCAATCTGGAGCATGAGTCTGATGAGGAGCAGCTAAAGGAGCCTGGGGTGTTCAGCCTGGAGAAAAGGATTCTCAGAAAGGACTTTTTCACTTTCTGCAACTACCTGACAGGAGGTTGTAGAGAGGTAGGGGTCAGTCTCTTCTCCCTGGTCATAAGTGATAGGACAAGTGGAAATGACCTCAAATTGCAGTGGGGGAGATCTAGGCAGGATCAAGCTGCCCAGGGAACTCATGAACCCTGGAGGTATTTAAAAGATGTATGGCACTTTGTGGCACTTTGGGGACATGGTTCAGTGGTGGACTTGGTAGTGCTGGGTTAATAGTTGGACTTGATCTTAGGGTTGTTTTCCAACCTAACTGATTCTGTGGTATGATTCTGTGACACACCCTTGGTGCGTGGCTCACTACAGAAGCCCAGTGTTGTGCTCACTGCTGCTCTCACACTTGTCTCCATTGAATTCGGAACTGTAATCCACTGAGACTCTTGGCCAAAGCCATGTCCAGATGTGGAAGGATGCTTTCCAGGTGAAAGCAACCTGAGCTGCCTGTCAGGGGGGCCGTAACGTGCAGCAACAGACCGCAGTGCTATAGCATTTCACCCCTACAGCTAGGCCCTACAGTTAGAAGTCTCATCTCATACAAACATGAATCTTCTTACACAAGCTTATGAACTGGCTATGTATGGAGGCTTTTGGGGAATTTCTTGAATCACACTTGATGAATTTGACAGATCTCTGACAGGCAGGTAACAGCTGAGCTTCTGAAACACACCAGTGACACAACCTGTAAATTGAAATTAATTAAACAGTAACAATGGCAGGCTTAGCTGCAATAACTTAACACTGTTTTCTGCTTGTTAGGAAAATGATCACAAAGGATTTGCTGTGCAAATTTTCTAACCAGTTGGCTTCTAAACTCAGCCATTGGAAAGGCAACTCCATGGCTGTAAATAAGCAACATCCTGTTAAAATTGATAGAAGTCATTCAAAAACAATTCTTCCCTGAAACAATGGAGGCAATCAGAAGGAAGCTCTTTACAAGTTTCTGGGGGAAAAGAAAAATTAAACTTCCAGATGGGATGGATGGAAAACCAAAATAGATTCACGTAGGTCTTTTATTACAATTTGGCTTGATAGCTCTTTGTAATCACTTCTTCCTAATGCTAAAATCAAACAGTATTTCAACTGCTGCTTCTCTGGATCAGCCAAGCCTGCTTCTTTTGTCACAGTGGGTGTGCAAGAAGGCTGCAGGTCTCTTTTACCTATGGCTAGGAGTGGGGTAGACTCATGGGATTGCACACCTTCAAGGAGAGCAGGAAAGACTCAAGTGAAGAGATGGGGAAAAGTCAATGGTACCAGAAGACCTCTATGAAATACATACTCCCATTTACAGCCACTAAACACCAGTGACAATATCCAAAAAACAGTGACATTGTTTGCTTAATATTTCATGAAGTTACCTACTGAAAGGTAATAAATAAAGACGCTTTTGAAAGCTGTTTATAAGGTCTACAAAATTTGGAGTTGACCTGCTGATAGAGAAAAGAACAGAGAGTGTGTCCTATTTTCCACTCTTTATCATCTTTCAGGATCTGTACAGAAGGTCCAATACACTTTTTTCCTTGCTTTCTCTACTTGTCTTCTTAGTATAGAAATCTATTCTTACCAGACCTCAGAAGCTGTCATAGCTGGAGTGCAACAGAACCCACTACCGCCTCACAGCAGGGCCAACAATGGAAATCATCTTCCTGAAGAGGAAAGCAGCACAGGTTGGATCACAAAATGAGTCAAGTTTATGTTTGAGTCTAATACAATGCAAACAATTCCAAACTATACTCAGATTTGGTTTTGCCTTTAACTGGTGAGCTTTATTCTTCAGTCTTGATGTGATAACCTTCCAGTGATAAGCAAACATGCATTTCATGTTTCTTTTTTTTTGCCACCTCCGTGTTCTACCTGTGTATCTTTTTGCACAAATGATGTCTAGTATTATTTTACAGCCTTGTCATTTTAATATATTATGTATTGTCTTGAGGATATCTTTTTATCCCATCCACCTTTGGTTTTTTGTTCTTTTTATTTTGTGTCCAGGATGGTCACTGCCACCCTCCCCACCCCCGGCTCCGGGGATATTGCAATAATTGCGAGCCAGCCAGGAATTTCCTGCGATAGTTGGGGGGGAGACAAAGGGAACTCCGCCTTTTCCATCCGCGTAGGTGATTTTGGGCAGAGAGGCAGCACAGGTCTCTCGAGCAGAGATACTATTGCCGCTTCGTTTTTGCCCGTTTTTTCTTCCTTTTCCCTTTGGTACCGTAACTAGAGCTTACTGGCTTGCTTCCCTGCTTCTCCACTGCTTGGGAGCCCAGAGCCACTGCGTGAACAGCCCGTTCCCCTCTGAGGGGCCACTGCCTGAGCACAGACCAGAGCCAGGGACCTGCCATCACCTAGGGAGCGATCCCCTGTCCAGCAGTGTTCTCTGCCACTGCTTCAGGCCTTTTTTTGCTACACTGCAACCCAACACCCCATGCCTGCCTGGACACCTACAGCTCCTGCCACTGCTGCGAAGTTTCCTGCTATCTCTTGCTTGCTAGCCCGGGTGGGCCAGCCCTGCCGTGCCAGCCCTGCTCTGAGGGCGCTGCTGCAGCCCACCTCGCTCTCCTGCCCAGCCGCGCCAGCCCTGCTCTGAGGGCGCTGCTGCAGCCCACCTCGCTCTCCAGCCCAGCCGCGCCAGCCCTGCTCTGAGGGCGCTGCTGCAGCCCACCTCGCTCTCCAGCCCAGCCGCGCCAGCCCTGCTCTGAGGGCGCTGCTGCAGCCCACCTCGCTCTCCAGCCCAGCCGCGCCAGCCCTGCTCTGAGGGCGCTGCTGCAGCCCACCTCGCTCTCCAGCCCAGCCGCGCCAGCCCTGCTCTGAGGGCGCTGCTGCAGCCCACCTCGCTCTCCTGCCCAGCCGCCATTGCCGCGTGAGGGAGACTCGACTGACCCCGCGCCACAGCGCCCCCTGCCGGCGCGGGGGAATCATTGCCCCTGCCCGGCCCTGCCGGGAGCCGACAGCGCCCCTGCCGGCAGTGACCGGAACTGCACCAAAGCGTTGTTTGTTGTTGCTGCCTTTGTTGTCTGTTTGCCTTGTTATAAATACTAGTAAAGAACTGTTATTCCTTTTCCCGTATCTTTGCCTGAAAGACCCTTGATTTCAAAGTTATAATAATTCAAAGAAAAGAGGGGTTGTATTCCCCATTCCAAAGGAGGCCCCCGCCTTCCTCAGCAGACACCTGTCTTTCAAACCAGGACATGTGGATGCAAACATTGGTCAGCCATTCAGTTTCTCATTGAATACTCATGAAGCAAGTGCACCTTAACCACAAATACTGATATTACTCTACAATAGGTAATAAACCACCTCAGCCTGCTTCACAACCCAATGAATTAGAGAATAGAACTTGCCCATGGTTTCTGAAGAGGGACAGGCAGCCTGTGGCAGGGACACAATTACAACATTGCCAGATATCTCTGAATATGTGCAAGTGCCTTTACAGAATACCTCCCATTTACCCATGTTCACTGAATTTTCTGATGCTGGAGACTTGTTTCATTCACACCAACAAAATGTAAGTTATTACTGCATTTGTCAGCTATATTTTATTTGTATGAGAAATACCTCCTCAGATCCTTTTGGAACAATGCTGCAGCCAGTGCTTTCATTGAGACAATTTCTACATTTGTTCTCATCTCTGAGAAGAGGGCTCCAAGTTGGCAGACTTGGTTTTTAGTCCAGACTTTGATGCTGACTCACTGTCTCCTTCTGAAGTTGCTTCATTTCAGTGCTCATCATTTTCTTCACAGGGGATAATACTGTTTGCCTGCTTTTGTGATTCATGTACAGAACAGAACAAAGCACTAGGGTTAGTATTTCTGAATAAACCTCTGCAAGCTAAAGACTCAGATCCTACTGAGATGACACCTTCTGTGTTAGTCCCAGTTAAGGAGTTTTTCTGTACTCTGAAAACTAGTACAGCATAAATGATTGTGCTGGTTTGAAAGTGAACCAGCAGGAGAAATGAACCCCACACAACTACCTTGACAGAAATTTCAGGTCAGAGTTACAATTTAATAGAAAGATTACAATAAATGCAATGATATGCAGAAACTGGCTTAAACCCACAAAATCATAGCACAACTTGGCACCCTGTTAAGGGTGGTGGTCACATTCCTGTCAGGTGGTTGAAAAGCAGCAGTCCTGTGGAAGTTCTGCTTCTCCTTGGGATCTGTCTAGTGGTGGTGCTGATGGTGTCCCAAGTCCCCAGTTATATATGGTCAGGCTCAGGTGGGAATGCTCAGTACCTCCCCCAGGGCGGGGAGTTTCACAATGGAATGATGTAATCCTGTGAGTCACAGGATATTTTTGGGAGTCCTTGATGGTCATTGCAGCTCCCCATTCTGCTGATGCCATTGAGTCATTATGGCCCAGCAGCAGAGATGACCCCCTCAGGATGGGTGTAACTGTGCTGGTGCTTCCCCGGAGGGAGTTATCAAGGCTGAGTCATTTGTAAAGACAAAGAAATACCTTCCTGCCTCGCAGGGCTTGCCTCTTATTTAACACCCAGCTTGTAGCCTGAGGGGTTGGAGGTGCAGTGGGCAGCCACTGCAAACCATCTATCATTAATGGTTTGTCAGAAATGGCATGGGGGTGGGGGGAGAATACACAGTTTGGTTATACCCCACATTGGCACTCTCCTTCTGCAACCCAGGATAATGACCAAATTTATTTCAGACAGCTCCAGGAGGAATTGTATTTTCAAATAGCACAACAATAATTTTAATGGAAAACCTTTTGGGTTTATGCTACACCTTGAAGGACTGCAGGCATGATTAATCTGCTCACTATCATACAAGTGTCCTCTAGAGACACTTTTTTCCTTTGGAGTCAGCCTGCAGCCCTGAGAAAAAGCCTGTCTAAATATTTATCCTAAATGGGAAGAGAGAGATTGTACCTAATCAACACTACACAAGTAGCGTTGCTAGCCAGGGCAATGGATATAGATATGATTTCAAATAGTGAACGTTGATCATTATCTGAATTCTGCAAAGAACCTTTAGTTTTGGCTTTTACAGATGCAGTACACAGTTAAGTAACCAGTAGCCATAGCGACCTTCTCAAATGCAAATGATTTGTTCTGCATAGCACAGGAGTATTAAGAGTTGATGATATCTGCTGCAGGTACACAATACAAATGGCAGAGCCAAGTGAATAATGAAATCACCATCCAAAATCCCAGGCGTGTTCAGCCAAGGAAATGAAATGGAGATGTGAACAACAGTAATTGCTCCAGTGATTAGGATGTGCATATACATGGACATCACTCCATACCAAATATTTCAGCAGAAGTGGGGTGTGTGGGTGCCACAGTTTTCTGTCTCTTCACTCCTTGTACAGACGTTCAAAATACTACAGGCATTACCTCAAAGTCTCTGGATCCAGTGGAGCACGATGGGAGCTATAAATGGTGATGCTGCTGTAGCCCCATAAGCTCACTCTGGACACGACTGGGGCTTTCATTCTGACAATTAACATCACCCTCACAGCGATGGTATGTTTGCATTCCCAGGGCTGGGCTGCAGCAGCATTTGAAGTGAGAGGAGAAGGAGGCAGAAGCTAAAGTGTGCATTTGTAACTCTCTTAGCTTGCTGTTCGTAAATTCACTTTAAGAGACTGTGAAAGTGTCACAGGGCAGCCTGTGCAGTGCCTGTATGTGTGAGGTTGTTATTAATAAGGGAACAAAGTGGAAAGAAAAATAATTCTCCCTTCATTCCTATTACCAAATTCTGGTAGGTTTTTTCCTCAAGATCTATAGCTCAAGCCAAGTGGTAGACCTGAAAATAAAGGAAATATACTTGTTTTAAATTAAAAGTACTCGTTGTTGGCTTCTTGTTGGCTTTCTATATTTTTACATGCTATAGAGATTGCAAATGCCTCCCATGGTTATCAACCAGAAGCAAATTTATTTTGCAAAATAAAATGTAAGAGGAGAGGAGGAAGAGGAGGAGAAGGAAGCTTCAGAATATTACACAGTTTGCTGAGTCTTTTTATGGACCCTCCCGCAGCCATAATCCACATTTGCCAGGCGAGCTGACGCTGTGTCCTCAGAAACTCACATGCAAATGTTGAACATGAGACATTTTCTCATCTATTAGCTGGTGCTCAAAATAATGTGCCTGGGCTAATATGCACACATTAGAAAGTACAGATCAGATCCCTTGGTGAGACAGTTGATATTGCTGTTGGACAAGGACTCGTATAATCTCATGGGGCCTCAAAAATTGGCTGTAGGGTAGCTATCAGGATTTTGGTATCATGGACTGTTATCACAAAGTATAATGCATAGTGCAGCGATGAAGATTTGGCGATCATCAAAATATAAATGAACCCTTCTAAGAGAATAATTTCTGTAGAGAGTCTGTAGAGTAAGTCTGTAGAGATTCTGTAGAGTAAGACTGAAATCACTGATGGGAGGCCAGGAGCATAACAAAGCAGCTGCACAATAGCACAGGAACAGACATGCTCAGTTCATCTCAAAATCGCAACCATCTTTTATAAAACACTCACAGTATTAGAAGCAGGAAAGTTTGATCACAAGCACATAAATCAGTGACTACAGGAGCTTTGTAATGGATGGCTTTGTGTGGAAAAAAGGGGGAAGGGAAGTAGCAAGGAAGAACCACAGCCTGTTCTGTATACAAGAACAATACTATCTTTAGAGCCTCTGTGTTTTGTAATCACCCTACAATTTTTCTCAGCACAAGGATTTAAAAATATTTGTTCAAGTTGATTTGGCATACATCTGCCTTATTCCTTTACACACAAAAAAACTGGACACACTGTTCTCTGACTTAGAGCAGAGACACCAAAACATACCGAGAGTAGGAAAATAGGTGAAATTTCCTTCTCCCTTGGCAGGATTTGTGAGACAAATGGTACAGACAAGGCTGGTTCCACCAAAGAAGGCTCTAAAACTAGACTCTGCCTACTGGTAAGCTAAGGTCAGGCTCCTGCCATCAGATCCCCCATCATAATTTGCTCTTACGGGGTGCAGAGGGCCTGTACACCCTGTACCTTCTGCCTCAGTGGCCAACAGGGCAGGATGGCTGCAAGCTGGAGCCCCAGCACGCGTGCAGCTCAGGGTGTGCTCCTTCAGGCACCCAGGGGTGTGAATGTCAAGATATTCATTATAACAGAGATGCTGACATTATTCTTTGCACTTTTTTAACAAGCTACTAATGCAGCTTTATAAGTGATGCAGCTGTTTTTATATTAGCATGGAATTATGCAGAGTTAAAGAGGATCAGTGTCATGTTAGACATTTGAAGAACCATCCACTTTTTTCAAAATATCAACACGATGCTGTAGAGGGAACATATTCTGACACCTGCTCATGAAAACCTATTGCTGCACAGAATAGACAGACCTCCCTGGGAACTAGCTCTAGGTGCAGTTTATTGTGAGCCACTGCACTACAGAATCACAGAGCAAGCCAGATCGAGCTGCAAAAGCCAATATCCAGTTAAGTCTCACTAAGTTCTATTTTGAAAAGCAATTTGTTTGAAGCTGACTTCATTTCATTTAAAGTCAACAGACTCTGAAATCGCTGAGGTTATTTCAAATACATCACCTGACATATTCTGCTTATGCATTCATTGCCCCTAACTGAGTCTCAATTTTTTTCAAATTAAAAAAAAAAACCCAAACCACATTTTTGAAAATTGTCAGGAGGTTATACAGCACAGCTGAGGTGGCAAATCTATCTGTCATTTTCTCAGAGTTTTGAACACAGTACATTCAAGAAAACTCATACAAATTCAGTTTTCAGAGACAGAGAAATTCTTATGGCTGAGAAAATTAATGAAAAGTTAGCAGCGCCTCAAAGTACCAATATTTCTACCATAATAGCTGTACATTATGCCTACTAAACCATGGCAATAAACCTAAATATATTAAAAACAATAAACAGATATAAATACTGGTGTTCTGCCTCTAAAGTCTCAAATGAAAAAAAAAAGCAGGAAATTAAGCAGATAAATCCAACATTAGGAGGTGCAATATCAAAGTTGTTCTATTTGACTTCTTATGCTTTTTACACCAAATGTAGTACAGCTCTTACTGTCACAATGTAAAAGTAACTATTCCTTCCCCCTCCTCCTGGCACTTAAGCATCACATCTATACCCAGAAATTATTTCTATACCTAACTATATTAAATATATGAATCATATATGCTTATATAAATATATATAGCATGATACACTCACTGTGGTGTATTTTACAGCTATATATCTCTGTTAAGGTAGTTATTGATGTCACTATATGTCTAGATGAGAAAACCAGCCTGGATTGCCATTAATCATGTGAGCTGCTGGAAGCAAACCATTAGCATTGCAGCAGCACTGGTGAGATTCAAAAGTGACCGAACCATCACTGACCTTATGAAAAATGTTTAAGAAAGCAGGTAATTTATTGCTCTTATTACACGCACACACGCTGGTCCCGGTCTCATTGTGATCAACAAAAGCAGACACCACACAGGATTTGAAGGGAACAATCCTACAATCTCTGTGGTGTGCAGGGTTCCCGTTGTAACAAATGAGTGACAGCAGTTCCCCTTAGCATTTGTGTGGCTGAAGCGCTTTATTGCAAAAGTCCAGGGTTTTTAAACTGTTAACTTGTTATGAGTTTACATTCTTGTGAGGCAAAACAAATGTGTTAAACCAACCACCACAAACCACGGTAGGAACACACATCAGGTATAACCAACCACCAGCACCACAGTGTGAGAATTCATTGGTTTTAATAATTGTTTGACAATGATGTAACTTGGTTTTCACCTCTAGTTTAGCTGAGTCACTCCCGGAATGCTTTCTGCTTAGCCAAAGTAACAGGAGCGAGCAACAGTTTTACAAGGGAAACAAGGCCCTCATTCTGTAAGGGTTTTCCTATCCGCAACAAATCTTCAGTTCACATCAAGAAAAACTGAAGATATTCTGGTGCAATTCCACAGTCATTTAAATCAACCAACATCCACTTTGATGAGCTTTGTTTGTGCAGTCATCTCAACCTATGCTTAAATTGCTCAACCTAGGCTCAACCTCGCCTTAAATTATCATGGAACTCACTCTTCACACCTCAGTCTGGTAGGAAAGAGATGTTAAAAACCAGCATGCTTGAATTACCAAAATACACATGTCCATATACATATCTGAGAACAAAGATATATAGAGATGAGAATTACCATCATCATACGGATGATTTTTCTGTTCTTGCAGAACTGCATCACATATTGTCTTTAGTCAGATGTTAATAGTACACTGCTCAAGTTCAAATAGAAACTATCTAAATTCTTCCAGATTCTGCACTTGGGAAATTTAAAAAAAAAAAAAAGGCAAAAAAAAAAGAGTTATCTATAGCAGCAAGGGTGCAAATGGCTGATATGTTTCCAACGCATTTCAGGTAAACATGTCATAGAAGCAGCTTGAATTAAGCAGTGATATCCATAGGAAATATTTGGCTTTGTGCAGACATTAAGTAGAAAACAGAGACTGAAAATATGGTGATATTTTCAATTAAATGTTTTGACTTCATTTCTTCAGGATTTAATCTGGGCAGCATTTAGTCAAAATGATGCTTAAACTGTGCTTTTCAAAACTGTTAGGAGTTGACATAGTTCTACTCCCAAGTAAAAATCAGTAGGAGTTTTACTGCTGACTTCTACAGAATATATGCCAATGCTGAACACTTCTGAAAATAGCTTTCCATCTGTAGATCTATGTAAATGAATTGGGACTGCTAGCAGAAATAGGAACAGAAAAGATCAGGCTTTTAATTTTAAAAGTTGAAGTTAAATATAGCTTACTATACTAGAAACTAAAACACAAGAAATTCCCAGGCAAACTTTAATACTTTTTGCTTTCATTTATGGCAGGAATGGATGGAAAACAGCTCCATTGCCTCAAGTGACACAACTGCAGGCTTTCTGAGGTCATTAGACACCACTGGCTCCTTAGTAATGGCATTTCACACTTCTAGAGGGCAGATGAGGACAAAGCCATCTCTGAGTTAGTCCCAGGCAGTCAACCCCCACTAAAAGAAATTATTGTATCAGCCAACTCTGTCAAAAATATCCTTTTCTAAATGCAGTAGAAGTAGAAATCTACTTCCCATTTTCCCTAAGCAGACATTTTCTTCTGCCACTAAAGGTGGTCCTTTCTTTGAAGGAACAGCCCTTTGTGACAAGAAAATGTGTGTTGGCTCTGAACCAGCACAACATTTATGGTAACCAAAATTTAACACATGAGTAATCCTACTGACTCTGGGGAGGCTGCTGGTGTGCCTCAAGCAGCCTTACTTTGGTACTTTGTAGGCTCACAGCCACAGCCTGACTCCTGCAGAATTTAGCAAAGTTCATGGCAAGATCTGGGAATCTGCTTTTTGGTATTTTAGGCCTGCTAAGTTTTGGTCCCTTTAGGTCTTTCTGATCTCACCACACTTTCAGAGGGCTTTAATGACTGAAGGGTCATCTTGCATTCTTGCTCCATCGTGCACCCCTATGGACAGGAGATCTAGTGGGCTAGAAGACAAGCTGATAGAAATGGCCAGGAGCCTTATGAGCTGCAGATTTAGCTCTTGAAGTCTTGAAGGCTCAGCTCTGAGCAGCAGTGCAGTGTGGGAAGGAGGCACTGCTCTTGGTAAGTAGGAAGAAGTTTATTCAAAGCCATTAACATCTAGTATGTTTTAAGAGAATTTTTTTTTTTGGGTCAGAGGTTTGAAATCTTTGATGTACTTTGTTATATTATCCAATTCAGATTTAAATATATCCTTACATTATTTGCCAACCCAAGTGACACCTCCAGTGTTACTTTATTTTTCTTCTTTTCTTTAAATAGGTCTTTAAAAAAATCAGGAAGTCAAGAAAAGAGGAAGTAGTACTAACAATGCGATAAGCTTATCTCCCCATGGCACTCAGAGCTTGATGATCCCAAGTTCCGAGCATCTTGGGCTGTATTTATGGTCTCAGAAAATCAGTAAAGCTTAGTCAAAAATCAAGGTCTTCAGAATGGAGTTAGTTTTGTCATGGGGGGGATTTTTTTTGCTTTGTTTTTGATATATTGTAAAAAACAACATGTGAAAAAAAAAGAGAGAACCAATAATGTTTTCAGGTTATTGCTAGTAATTCATATCTAATACAAAAGTACAGAAAGCCTCACATATTCTCCTTCATGTGGAATATTTTTGCCTTGCAATCAGTCTAAACTTGACTTAAGTCAGATTGAAACTATCCTAGTCAAAACTCCAGAACAGACAATGTCCTCCAATAAGAAGGAATTACAAGGATGAGATATGAATATTGATATGATATTGATATGATATGATATTGATGCAGTTTTTAAGCTGACTTTTCACACAATATTTTGTCAAGTTCAAGAAGTTGTCCTTGAACCCAATATATCTTAAAAGTTACCTCAGAGCTTCTCAAGGTTGGAGAAGAAGTCTGTGGTCCTGCTTCATCCTCAGCGCATTCTGCTGTGTGAGTACCCCTGTGTTTAGGTAGGAGACACAGATCTCAGGGGCTGCTCGGAAATTTGTTAATGGAGATTTGTCAGAGAGTGGTAAGACTTTATTCCAAGTGCAATGAGAATTTCTTTTACCTGCTTTCATTGCTGTATAGCAACCAGTAGCTCATTCACACACACAAATCATTCCTAAAATCCCCACAGAGTTTGCAGCCTGCAGAAATAATCACATTTTGTATTTGTCACTTATCCAAAGCAAAATAGTATAAAAGCACAGCAGAAGAGAAGAAAAATGCATCTTTCACTAAAGAGTTGTTTGTTTCCTCTCAGAAGTGTCACTGGAATCACAAGTGGATCCATTTACTGACCTCTGATGAATAGGAAGCAGTGCTTTGTAAACCTCCCCATCACAAATCAAATTGTTCACTGATGCCTGTAATTTCTGGCCATATCATGGAGGGCTTCTCAGCCTTTTTCTGGGTGTACTTTCCTAATATGTCCTACAATGTGCTGTAAGTTATGAGCAGAGATGGGAACTACTGCACAGCTAGATCTACAATACAGTCTGTTATTGTTTCAAGATGGAATTTAATAGAAGCTCTGCTCTTCCAGTCTCTCGCGCACATCTGCCAAAACATACAATTTAAGTAAATTGAGTTAGGAATGAAGTCATACTGTCATACAATATAATAATGGAAAGTGGCTGATTTTGTTTTGACTGTAAAGAGCTGTGTGTCACCACAGCAGGAGATTCAAGGCCATTTTAAAAAATAAAACTTAAAAAACCCTGTCTGAATTATTGACATCTAAACATTGTTTTTCAACTAAGAAAATATTGGGGCATACCTTCTTAGGGTCAAGTCCACATGAATGTCAATATTCAAAAAGAAAAGGAGCTTATCAACCTGAGCAGAACCTGCCTTTTCCAGGACACCATATTTGAAGACAATCTTAGACCTAAATTTCCTTAAAAAAAAAAAAAAAAAAAAAAAGACATAAACACGACAAACCAAAAATATCCACTACCAAAAGATGCCCAAGCACGCACAGGAGGGTAAAAATCAAAGGAAGCTGATATTTGCATAAGCCAGTAAACATCAAAGGAAGATATGATAGATTCATGACAATAGATTGGTAGTGACACAAGAGTTTTATGGGCCCTGGCAGTCCTGTTGGGCCAGAAATTTTTGCTGAAGATATTATCTCTCATATATTAACAAACTGAAGATATTATCTCTCACTGTTATTGAGGTATCATGTATCATGATTTAGCATGATTCTATTTCTTTAGGGCAGACTGAATTCACAGTGAAGCAAGTGCTGTGCTGAGCTAAGTAACAGAAGTGAATGGAGAAACAGAAAGAGAGCGAATACATTTTGCAACTAATGAGTACTTTGAAATCAGTCCTTTGAACAGTGCTGCTGCTTTCTAGATATCCCCACCTTCAGTCAGATGGATCTAACTTTGGAAACAGTATTTGGCTGTGATGCTAAAATCTGTGCATGTAAAAATAAATCAAAACAAACAAACAAACACAGTTGACAAAAATAATGAGTTTTTGTTAATACAAGTGAAAATGCCAGTATAAAGTGCTACGGAGTACCTTTGCTTTGCCACTTTTGGCATTTGTAGCAGCATCTAATGTTGAAACATTTCTGACTGCTTGCTGAGACACCACAGAGCAAATAACCACCAATCATTTTGATGTGGAAGAGTGCAGACAAACAGGAGATGGCCAAGTCAACCAAAAGAATATCTAAGGATTTTGATGCAGGAAACCATTTAAGAAAGTGCACAACTCCATACACTTGAATAAACCCACTGAAAAGAACAGCACCTAATCACTATCTGCAACAAAACAATTTAATTTTGAAATAATAATGTCTCAACATTATTTAGTTTTATTCCTTGAATGGTGGGCTGTGGATCTGCTGTTGATTTTGAATGGAAAAGAACCCGACGGGCCGCACATGCCTTGGCAGCATCAGCACGTGGCAGCACCTGCACAGAGAAAGGCTCTGTTCCTAGGCAACCCTTTTAGGAAATAGAGAAGGGTCCTATCTCTGCGGTGATTTTACTGGCAGCCGATCCGGGGGAAGGTTTCCTCCACCCCTAGACTCTCAGCTACTCCCCGTGGAGGTGTGGTAGCCCTTGCTGCTGGGGCAGCACTCCCCGCACTATGCAATAATCTTTCCCGGGTGAGCAGACCGTGGGAGGAGCTATGGGGTATAAAAGCCATTGAGAACTGCACCATAACGATGCTGCTCGGTCCTGCGTCTCGATGCCTGTGTGCTTGCCGTCCTTGCTGGCCCCTGCTGCCCCCGAACCTGAGCGCCTGTTCTCCCTCGACAGCTTCGGCCAGCGCTGCTAGCCCAGCCTTCGCTCGGGCCGCACCGTCCGTGTCCGCGGCCCCGCTCTCCTCTCCCGCTGCTCCTGCCGCTGCCCCGCGATCCCGCAGCAGCCTGCCGCGATCCTGTCGCGATCGTGCCGCGATCGTGCCGCGATCCCGCAGCAGCCTGTCGCGATCCTGCCGCGATCCTGTCGCGATCGTGCCGCGATCCTGCCGCGATCGTGCCCGCTGCTCTGCCACCTTCGCTGCCACATCTCCTGCCGGAGCTCCGAGTCCCCGAGCGTCCCGCGGAGCGCTGAATTCGCACTCTTCCCTGGGGAGCTGCGCACACGCCCCCGGCTCATCGAACACCGAGGGCACACCGCGAAGCCCTGGTGGTAGTGCCCCGTCCCCCGTCTCTATCTTCTTCTGATTCTTTTCAGCTTTTCCTTCCTTCGCTTCTGGTTTTTCTGTCCTCCTTCGGTAGGGCCACTTATTTTGCTCCATCAATAAACGGTTCACAGATATAATATTGACGTCTTTGTGTCTAATTTCGCCCCAGACATCTATTTAAAAGAATCCCTCATAGTGGCCAATAGCAGAACGCAGCGATGTCTCTGAGCAATGAAGCAGCGAGCTTTGCTGGGCTCAGTAACACTGAGTGCAGGAGGAGAGGCAGTTAAATGCCCTTTCTTGTCCCCAAACTTGTAAAAATACAGCTGTTTTAAGAAATGTCCCCAAAGGTCCTGCAGCTAATAAAACAGACAAAACCTTTTAAAAAAATTTATAAGGAACTCTCTTCTGATCAGAGTGTTTTAAGTTGCATAGCTTATCAAGTTATTGGATGTATTCAGAGCAGCAGCATGAGTGGAATGATCGGCAGAGTATTCAGCATCAATTCAAAATCCAGCTGAAAACTTGCAAGTTCCTGTCCTGACAAATGGAAGCTGTGGGTGGAAGTTCCTTTATCCGGTCTGGTCATAGATCTTTGTCTATTTGGCAAATCCTTATCTGAGGCAGCACCACCTGTATTATAAACTTTGTTGTGGCTGAATGTTGAAGTGGAAAATGATCTTTTAGGGTATTCTAAAAATGGGTGTATTTCATTGTTCCTGTCAGTGCATGTTAAATACTTCTATAGGATGTTAATGTTTTATAATTATAGTGTTCCAGGACCAGAATGGCACATTTAATGAATTGCTGACTTCAAAGTACATCAGAAATCTAGTATTTACAGTGAGAATCTCAGGATTTCAGGGTTTGTGGGGGGGTTTTTTGGTTTTTGGAGTTTTTTGGAGGGTTTTTTTGGGGGGTTTTTTTGGGTTTTTTTTGTAAGGTTACAAGGGTCAGTGGTAGAGTTGTGGAATCTATTGGAGGCATATGAATGGTAGGGATGCCTTTTACTCTGTCAGGTTCTGACAGGCATTCTTTTTGAAGGTGGTTATTGATTTTCTGCATCCACAAGAAATTACTCAAACAACAAAAACCCAACTGGAGCATACAAATCATGTCTTAAGGAAAAAAAGAGCCCCTCCCATCTTTCTTCTTTAAGAAATGTATATATGCTAAAATAGGAATGGGGAAAGAAACAGCCATGTGAGTAGTGTTTACTGAAAGAAGGGCTGCTCTGGAATAGCACTATGCATTACTTAACTGGCTTTGTACAGGACTTCGATTTTATCAGGTATGGCAAACATAATTTCCTTTAGATGGATGCTAAGTTGTGGATGTCCTGTCCCTGTAGGTATTCAATGCCAGGTTGGACAGGGCTTGGAGCAACCTGGTCTAGTGGAAGATGTCCCTGCCTATGGCACAAGGTTGGAACTTAATGGTTTTTAATGTCCCTTCCAACCTAAACCATTCTGTGATTCTGTGATCTATGATGAGACACATTGGTTGGTTTTGGCAATAGCTGTCAAGGACAATGTGGTTCTACAATACAGTGAGATGTTTGCGTTCTCTTTGCATATAATTTAGATCCTTGGTACACAAGTAAGATAGAAAATAATTAAAAGTGAGTAGAAATGAGAAGCTGAGAAATTGAGATGAAGCCTGAAATGCAGCTGTAGGAAAGCTACATGAAGGAGGCAGGAGAAAGAAATTAGTAAGAAATTAAAAAACCAGTAACGGCAAGAATAAAAACTGAAAGGCAAAAGACAAGGAAAAGGTGGGGTGGAGAAACCTGGTTGCTATGTCAAGTGAACTGCCCTCTTAATTCTTAAGGCTTTCGTTTCAGGTCACGGTAGAAGAATCCTGGCAAGAAATGAATTAAATTTGTGCTTTTTCACATTTCACTGAGAAAAGAAGCTTCTGCATTATTTTGGCAACCTTTCTAAACACTAAATTTACTTCAAAACATTTTCCCTGCCCTTTACTGCCAAAGAAAATATCAGCTGAGAGGAAAAAAACCTAGTCTCAACCTAAACTGCTGTTAGTCAGGAAGTGTAGAAATGACAGGAATGACTCACATCAGGCACACTGAAGACAGAAGATAGGAACAGCAAAACAGGAGGACGAGTGTCTTCCTAGTGTGGACTACTTGAAGTGCTTTAGATCTGTAGTTTACAAAACACCAGGTGGGAACAGGTGTCTAGAAATAACTAGTCAATAGGTAAAATGCCAAAGGATTTTTTACATTGTTTTCCCAAAATCCTATATTGCATCAAGTGTAGAATACAGCTATTTTAGTACAGAGGTCCACAAAAAAAAAAAAACCCAAACAAAAAACCAAAAAAACAAACCCCAAACAAAAAACCCAACAAAAACCCAAAAAAGCTACCAATAAAAAGTTCCACACCTCAAACCATTAAAAACAAGCTGGCTGCCACCTCTCTCTTGGACATTGCAAATTTTTCTTCTTCAGACAAATACTAAACTCTTTGTCTACCACAGGGCAATATTTTGGGATTTTTTCATATAAATGCCCACCACAACAGTATTTATACCACTTTTGTCCCAAAAAAGAATTGCAGATCTAAGTTTTGGGTCAGTTCCTAGAGCAACATGCGCTGGGCAGGTAAAGAGTAGGCAGAGTCCTAGGGGTGATGCCGAACCACAGAACAGTATAATCGGAGGTAACACAAAGGCTATCCACCCTCTCTGCTCTTACTTGTTCAGCACAAAGACAAAATACCATTATTTACTGTTGATTTTACACATAAGAGGCAATCCCAGGAGTAGTAAATCAGCTAACAGGAGTATTACCAACCTAGGACAGAATTTTCCAGCCCAGTTGAATGCCACTTCCTTCCTGTTACAGAACAGATGAAGTCAGCGTGTTTTGAATCCACACTTACAAGCACTGTAAGTGCTTCTTACAAGCAAGGAGAGTGAGCATATTCACAGTGTCAAACATCTGTTTGTGTTCAACCATACCTATTTTGTGACTCCCCAGATGAAAATAACCCTACTCAGCCAGTGGAATTATCCACATTGTAAACAAAGCCATTAACAGTCTTGGCCGTGGTGTCCATCCCTGAGGAATGTCACCAGTAATACACTGCCAGCTGGACCTTGTACTGTTGATCTCCACCCTTTGAGCCCCAGCAGTCCAGCCACATTTCCACCCACCTTATTGTCCACTTACTCAATCCAGATCTCACCATTTTTGGAGCCAGAATACTGCAGGAAATGGTGTCAAAGGACTTGCTAAAGTCAAGGTATTCAACACCCTCTGTTCTCCCTTTCATCATACAGCCAAGAGAGAACAGGCAGGCTGGTCAGGCATGGTAACAGAATATTTCTTCTTTAAATAATCTTTTCCTCCTCTCTTCTTCTGGGGTGCAAACTAAAGAGAAAAACATAAATCCCAGATGTGAATTTGGCCAATAAATGTGCATGCAATGCATCGTTACAGGTATACACTGCAGTCTCAAATTCAAATCCGGGGTGCTATTATAGAGAGATGAAAGAATACTTTCATTGCTCAAAGAGAATTTCCAGTCAAGGACCAAAGTTTTACAAAAACGGCTCATGACTTCCTTTCACCAGTGTAATGCTCTTTCTCTTGGGAATGACTGTGCAAGGTATTGCTTACTAATAAAAGATAGTTGTTTAAAGGTCACTTTTTGGTTTTGTTTAACTAAGACTAATAACTTTAGGGGAAAAAAGCTACATTTCCACTTGATATTACTATCAAATGTAAAGTGTTACAAATTTTTGCATACCTATGCAGTAAACACTATTAGGCAACAGAAACTTGTACTTGAGAGACTTCAGCGTTGTGTTTCAGCTAGAGATGCTTGTCCAAGCTTTCCAAAACAGAATCTTCAGCAATCTTTCACACCTACAAGCAGTGTTTTAAAGAACAGGTTGTTCATCTGTATGATAGATGTGTTCTGCCCTCTGATGAACACAAATCAATACAATTACTAATCAATTATGATCTCCAGGATAGAGGTAGCGATTTCTTTCTGCAGGGGTTTTTGCTGGCTCCATTGGCTTCCAGAGAACAGAGCAGATACAGGAGTGATGCAAATCCATTTAGCTGGAAAATTCATTGTAAGATGGCAATAAAAACAAAGTTATTTCCTTCTTCTTTCCCAGCTCAATCAAAGAACAGCCAAAATACAGCAAACACTGTAGAGAAAATTAGATTAATTCATTTTGGATGACTTTTCTCTACAAATCATCTTGGACCTCAACAGACATGGACACGAAAATCTTTCTGAATTTTCATGGACAATAAAGTACTGCAAAGAAATTTTGTGTCAAGTTTCAGCAGATGTATTTGTTTTGTCCAAATCACTCCTTATTCACTCAAGTTTGGCTAGGTCACCATATACGATTCTACCTTAAAAGTTTCATAGAGTTCCCGTTGCCAGAGGTTGGGAGATGCATCACAGTCATCTGCCAGGATGGACGGACAGCGAGCTGAACCTGCTCTGAAGTGCTGACTCGTCTATGCACAACAAAACAAGGCAAAACTCCAGCCTTTTCTAAACATTAAGATGTCGTGGTGCATCCCAGCTCTCTGCCATGCAGCCTAGACAGGCACAGCACTGGCGTCCACATAATATAACCACCAGCCAGAGGATGCTTTGGTTTGAAACCTTTCCTGGAGATTTTAAAACCTTCCCTGTGCCTGAGCTGGAACGTAAGGACTGGTAGACATGGTCTGGCAGATGTCTGCCATCTGAGGCTCCTCCAATGTGCGGGACAAGCACAACAATGATACTGCACACAATTTCCCAGCCTCCTCCTCTTAAACACAGCAATGCCACTGGAAAGCTTGCAGAGCTGAATCCAGATGTTTTGGCAAAATCCCTTTGCCAAATGGAGACAACCTCGTTAGCCAACCTGTGGAGGGATTTCTGCACTGGTTTGAGGGGGAACTAGATTGAAGCCTTTTTATTTTTCAAAAAGAGTAAGGTTCAGATGCTGTGCTATGATAAAGGAGAAGTGACCAATTGGGTCATCAGTTTTCCTTCTAAAGTCCTGGACATTCAGTTTGAAAATCGTAGTCTAGAAGTACACATCAAGCAAGTTCAGTTCCTTTGTAGACAAAACCGAAGCAGTAGGACAAACAGGACATACTGAATCAGGGCTTTTCCAGGGCTATACCTGAAATCAAGCACTTACTAGCCTGTTGTAGTAGGGAGAAATGCGAAAGATTATTCACTGTCAACCAAGACTACAAGCGACCACTGTGAGAACAGTGCAGGCTGTGTATAAGGGATTATTATCTAATGCTGCCTTACGTAAAAGTGTCCTCCTCTGTCCTCCAACATCAGCAGGAAACTGTGGTGTGTCCTTCAGCATGGCTTGAATACATTTTTGTAGTACAATCCTGTGCTGGTGCTTTTAAACTTAAATCACATGTAAAACTAAGTGCTCTCTGATGATCAGGAGAATTTTCTTTTGAGTTCATAGGTTCACTTCATTCCAGAACAGGAAGTTGTTCTATTTACTTGTTTAATACGACACCAGCATGATGAGCAGGACAGCTTTCTAGCTGCAAATGGGAAGGTTCAGAGAACAGCACTTGCCCCAAATGGATGTTATGGCTCATATACCAAACAGCCCTGCATGGAGATTATGGAGATGGTTCAGACCTTCAACCTGTAAAACTTTTTGTTAACTCAGATGAGTCTCATATTTTATTACTACAGATAAAACATACAATTTAATTAAACATGCACCTATAAAATCTAAGGTTCAGTTAACTCTCAGCTTTAATACAACCTACCCAGATAACTAATGGTAACATTGTGCAAAGAATTAACAGCTTTCAAGTTTTAGAACACTTTGGGGTTAGTAGTTTTCACAATTTATAGCTCCAATTTTGAGGTCAGTTTCTGCTCACATTATCACTGAATCCTTCATCTTCTATGCTCTTCCTCACTTGTCTATACAGTTTTTATTTAGGCTCTCCAACAGATCTATTACCAGAGCTGTTTCATGTATCATAAATGTAAGTGAATTTCAACCTGTATGCATCCAAACCGAAGGCTAGATTTTAAACAGGGGAGATACAATATTTAAAAGAATGCATATAAAGTGTTACAATCAGAACATCAAGAACAGTGAAGCCAATGAAAGTACATTTTGGTCTGTTTTTTACCTGTCTGCATATTTGAAAATCAAAGGAGTTGAGCCACAGGACATTATTTTTCTATGTGTAACCAGATGCCTCAAGGATTCTTTTTTTACCTTAGAACCCAGCGAATTTCTTTTTTAATCAACAAGACTGAGTAGGGTGCTTTTCATCCTGATGCTGATATGACTTACAACTTCTGTTTTCAAAATAAAATCTAAAGCATTGCTGTTTTGCAAACATATATTTATATCCATTTAACAAGGCCAAGAGACTTTATCTTCAGCTGGGATAAAAAGAAGAAAATGAAAATGCTATGGCTGAATTAAATTAATTAAGTGACCTGTCCAAGAGATTATTCCAAGTACCTGTACTATTACCCATCTAACATACATTGAAAGTACTTTTCCTGAAAACAATAAGCATAGACTTCCTTTCTCCAAGACATTGCTTTTCTTGCCTAAGGCAGTCTTAGAATATCCTCTTTCCTGATCCTCATTCTTCAGCTATTTCTCCTCAAAAAAAAAAAAAAAAAGAAGAAAAAAAAAGACATTTAAACTATAATAAATAATATTGGAGGGTGGGGGGTTTTCTTCAAGAAAACAAGTTAGCCCAAATTACTGGTTTAAGACATTTTTTCCAATGGAATAATACTGATTGACTTGAAGGACAGTCATCAAATATTTTTCTCATCAGCAGTCCCTCAAACTTCCAGTTAATGAACATGTTTAAGTTTATAAGAGCTAGACAATACAGTTTACATGATATGAGAGATACTACTGCATTAATATGTTTGCAAGCAGCTCCCATAAATCTCCATTGCCTCTTTTAAAGCAGATTTCTAAGTTTTATAAAAACAAAAATGAGGATATTAAGTCTTTACCAATTACCTCTATAAAAATAACAACGTTATTTTTATAGCATTCCTGACAAATACTTAGTGCATCTCAGCACACAGTGTACTCCTGCTACAACCACCTGTCAGCTTTAACAGAGAATCTCAGCATGGGGACAATGTGTGTTTTCACTAAAGTTAAGGCAAATTTGGGCTCTAATGATTAAAGCATATTTATCACAGAATCACAGAATGGTTTGGGTTGGAAGGGACCTTACAAACCATCCAGTTCCAACCCTGTACCATGGACAGGCACACCTCCCACTAGACGAGGTTGCTCCAAGCCCTATCCAACCTGGCCTTGAACATTTCCAGTGGTGAGGCAGCCCCAGCTTCTCTGGACAGCCTCTGCTAGGGCCTCACCACAATAAAAAAATTTTCATCCTAGAAGTTCTATGTATTCTAAATCCTAAATAACCACAAAATAAATCCTTCGAGACAAACAATACTAGGCCACAGAGCAGGGATAATGACTGCTAACAAGACAAAACACTAATGTAACATTTACTTTTTTTTCCCTGGATAGTATTGTGAAAATTAAGGAAATTGTTATTCAGAAGACAGAAGATAATGTACTGCCTATGATCAGAGCCTTGTGGTAATCACAGTGTTTATTAGAATGTGGTAAACCATGCTAAAGCCCACAAAGACAAATACGCATGCATTTATAATACAAAGTAAAAATTTTACCATCTGATGACTTTTAAGAAAAAAATTAAAGAAACAAGTACATGTAGGAGAAAATAAGTTAACAGTTCATCACTTTAAAACTCATTGGATCAAATGCATTATCTGCCATATGTTAAAATCAATTGAGTCATATCATGAACGGAGTGGTTAATTGAACAGAAATTATGAGGGGAAATCAGGTCTCTGGTTTTTTTAAAAACAAAAGGAAAAAGCAGGCTATCCTAAGGAAAAAATGAACAGAACAAAGAGTTTACGAAAGTGAAAAGCTTATTCATTCTTTTTCATTGAATGAGTAGGAAAAGAGATTAATTCTGGGAGTGGGTCATGAGACAACCTGCATGCTTACACTTCACAAAGCCTACATCCACAGGATCCTTGATGAGCTCTCATTAGGCAGCTTCTCGAGTGTTATCCATGAGCAAAGTGAAACAGAAGTGCTTGCTTGGGTCTAACTGCTCTGAAGCTACTCCACTAGAAACCATCGTCCTATTGTAAAAGGTTATAATCCATAAAGAATCATTTCAGTAATGTGATCATGAGTTACTGAGCATGACTTATGTCATAATAATCCATGCCCAACATCTGAAAATTTAAACTGTGGGAAAATGAAGCAAAAAAGTGGCAGAGACAGGAGCTGAGTAGCTACTTGGACTCACTTCCCTCTCCTAAATCAAAACCAAGCAGCTTTGCGAATGCTGGAAAGATGTAGCATAACGAAGGTATTGCATGACTCATCATTGTATGATGCTCATCACAAGTGTGAATAATTTCTTAATAAGTAGTGAGAAATCAAAGCAATACTAGTAAGAAATCAAAAGCTGCACTAAGCATAAAATTTCTGTACCTTGCATGGCACGCAATTCAGCAGAACAAAGATTCTGATGTATACAGTCCTTAAGTCTGTTATGTCTTGACCCATCTGCTTGTATACATGGGAACCCAAGAAATTTTTCTTCTTGCTTCAGCACACTGGCTACTCACATACATGGCAGGACACATGGCAGGTAGGAGGCTGTTCTCAGCTGTTTCATCCCTGTCCTGCACAGACAGGGTACACACAAATCAGATTACTATGAGCCCTGTGATCTAAATCTTGAGCAATGGGAAGATAGGGCAAGCTGGGAAAATCATGTTACACAGGTGATAGCATCATTCCAGATCTGCCTTCTTCAATTCCTAAAGTATTAATATTAAACATTTATAAGTGTGTAACAAATGAAATTGTTATTTGCAAAGTATTTTTTCCAGCTAAGCAATTTAATACATCAACGAATTAGCAAACAGAAGGAAGCAGAAAATAAATTATAACATCATACTTGTGCTTACATTAAATGATCACTTGTATGAGTGTTTATAGCTGGTTTATCCAAGGGCAACATCCTATAATTCATTATTCATCCATATTAATGAATCATTTGCCCTTTAATTTTGATAAAGATTTTTGCCCACAACATAAATTGAGTACAATATTTGAAGGAAGTTTTGAGAATGACAAGGAGCTAAAACTGGAGATTGCCATGGACAAAGGAAGAGTATATTACAGAGAAGGTATGCCCTGTGTTTGTGAATAAAAACATGCAGTAAAATACAAACAGAAGTTATTTCTGTCATCAAATCAACCATAAAGTAAATCCTTCTGTGCACCTTCTGAAATCCATACTCCAGGTAGACACTCAACAGAAGGCACTAGACAACCACTGGCAGATCTGCATGTGTTAAGAGACTGTAGTGGTGGTTGCAGGCTTGGTAGAAAAGGTGGATGCTGCTATTACTCTTTGCTATATGAAATGTCAAAGCTCCCATTTAGCCTGTTTACTTCAAGAGAATGGCCTGATCACCAGGGTAATGGCTGTCATCCATGGGAGAAGAAAGGAAAAGGAATTTTCACCCATGGGGATTTTTCAAGACCTGCTTGCAGAAACCCCTGAGGCAGTCTTGCCTGATCACAGAGCTGGTCCTGCTTTGGGCACAGGGCTGGACCAGAGACCTCCTAGGGTCTTCCCTTCCCACCCAAAGAATTCCATTAGAAAGGAAGCACAGAAACAAGGAGCCATAAACCATTTTGTTTTAACTGTGAAAAAATATGAGAAAGCATATAATATCAGTACCTATATGTGTGGTATAGTAATCTCATAATATATGAGGAAGACCCATGTTCCAGAGTACATTACCAAGGACTTTCCACACTTGGCAGTCAAAACTAGCAACAGAATACATAAATTCTTTCCTTGAGTGATCTTTTAAAAGAAAAACAATCCTTGACCTATTCTTGCAAGGAAATAAAACAACTATTGAATACAGGTATGGGACTTAGAATCCTTACTGGAGGAAGACATGAAGCCATAAGTAAACTCCAGAGCCCTAAAAAGGCAGAATTTGTGTCGTGCCTTTATCTTCATTTTCTTTAAGATTTCATTCAGACAGAATACAGATTGAGGAGCTGTATAATTTTTTAATCCCTTCCATGGTCCCCGGCCCTTTCAATTGCAGCACATGAGAAGCCAGTACTGAGGCCAAGATCCTAGAAAGTCACTGGGGCATCATCCAAATTGTGAGGACACTTTTGTCCCAGTGCTTGACATCAAAACAAATAAATAAATAAACAAGTGAAAAGCCATGGTCTTTCTACTCACTTGCAAATCTCCTTTTTTATTGTTGTTTTAAAACACTATTTATGTCTAGTCTGAATAGGCAATTAGGAACAGGAGCTTTACAAACCAAATTTTAGGTTGCATAAAATAGATTTTAGGTAACTAAATTACATTCTGGAGTGCTAAACACTGCTCTGTTTTTCATATACAGAGGCTGTTTAATTGGGTTCCCTGAGTTCCCCTAACCACAGTAGTCTGGGTCTGGAGTCAGAGGTGACTGCTGTTAGAAAATCAGAAAGCAAAACAGGGTTTTTTATATAATATATAGTAACTCAGTGACCTTTTCGGTGGAATGAGACATAGAAAAACCTATTTAACTGACTTACATGATAGCTGAAGCTAGAAAAATTCAGGTGAAAAAGCACATCTCAGTAGATGAAGGGTATTAATTCTCATCAAAGTAAATCTGCAAATCAACGTTAAATTCTTAGAAGGTACGTTCAGGCAAAAGGTAAAGGTTTGATGCAAAAAAACCCATTTGGCAAAGTTATGGACTGAGCTGTGCAAAATGGTAAAATTTTCCAGTAATATCTTTCAGGGCATTAGTCATCTTGCTAGCAGTAATGGCACCACTAGCCCAATACCATTAAAATCTGTATGAAACAGAATTTCAACTAGAAAACAATAATCAGGTCTTTACTTCACAGACTAATCTGTTTTTCAGAACCTAATCTGTGAAACAAATTTATCAAATGCCCTCTTGTTTGATTCTTTCTAAATCATCTTTTTCTCACAAGGGGTTCATGCCCATGTATTCTATGAATATCCCCAAACAACTCTCCTACCCGAAGAGTAGAAATATCCCTTCTCTACTACTTTTGTCTTCTTTTTTTCATGGGGTTGGGCACTGGCTTTTTAATTGAGATTCAGGCTCCCTGCATGCTGCCACCTTATTCAGTAAGCATTTATCTGAGCAGCCTCTCATTATTCAAAGTTTCAGGCAAGTCCATCTCCACTAGTGCTTATTAAGCCACAAACAGGAACTTTAAACACTGTTGTATGGATTCTGTCTCTAAAATAGCCCTTAACCATATTTTGAAACTTTTTTTTTTGCTCTGTGTGCTAAGATTAAATGCAGACTTAGGGACAGAATTCTGTCTTTGCCTGTCCTATATTGTAGAGAAATTTCATTGTGTCTTGATATTTTTTGTAAAATAATCACTGTATAAGTACCAAAGATATCAAACCTCTAAGTACTGTTTTGACTCAGGGCAAGATCATTGCTCTCTGAAAGCTCTTCTATCCTTGGATCAGGCATTATGACAGTAAGAAAAATTCTTTTAAATTATCACAACATTGTGCCTCACAGAAATCATGTATTTGTACTTAAGTCCAAAGAACTTTACCTGTGGGTTTCCTACGGTAAATATTGGAGATACTTGGTACAAATTTTCATATTCTGTTACAAAAGGCAGTTGGCAATGTTTCATTTCATTCTTTTATGTTCCCACTTTTTTCAAGGGTACTTCTTGATGTTCCATTTCATCTGAATATAGAAGAGTTGTAATTCCAAATCAGTGACTATACTTCAAGTTTCCTAGTTCATATAGCATAAGGTAAAAGAGCTCTCCTGGATATGCTTTGTTTAAAAATGTTAACATTATAGATCCTAGAGAATATGCAATTTTAGGATTAAAGAGCAAAGTAGAGATTTCTCAGGATGTAGATACATACACATCCATATTTTTTTCAGTAGCATAGTGGTCTGAGGTGCCCCCCGGCCTTTTCATCTTCACTATCAGCTCCTGGCCATGTATCATGGCTTATCACCATCTCAAATGTAAGTGTGAAATATGAGATCATGTTGGAATCCCTGTAAGCACAGCATTCCTCTTTTAATGGAGAAGAAAAGCCCTCTCCGGTGCTGATCTCTCCAGTTGCAGTGGCATGCCTGAAAAGGCAGCAAACTTCCAGAGAACACGGGGCAAGGGAGGGCTCAAGCCTCCTAAAACTGCTTTGCCTCTAGACAAAACAGTTTTAAGACATGTCATGTAATCTTAAGGCTTCACATATGGTGTCTCCAATAATATGATTCAGCTGAAAAAATTAAAATTAGGAAGATAAAATTAGAGTTTAGAAATGTCCGGTTCAATAATGGTGTTTACAGTAGATGCAAGCCACCTCTTTTATCCCTGTTTCTATACACCAGTGTAGCTGCTGATTTAGCTAAGTAATTAAGCCATGCCTAATTTTAAGCCTGAAAGGAGTCCCGTTGGGTTCAAAGAGATCATTCATATGCCTAAGTACATTGCTGAATCAGTGCTGGAATGAAAATAGTTACATAATTACAGGATTATATGAACACAGAGTTGCAAATGTGATGTTTAAAAGAGAAAGGCTAATTTACAGGATGATAAGAACACTTAATTGCAGTTTAGAGATGGAAGGAACTCCACAACCACAAATGACAATACAAAACACAGCATGTCTTTACAGTCACTGTGGCATCCTTAAATTGGAAAGCTGACAACATAAGAAGGTGTATGAAAAACAGAGTGCTGTAAATTTTCACATACAGCCTTTGTATGCATCCCCTTCTGTCCCGGTTTAGACAAGTTTTGTGAGAAAACGCTCCGGAATGAACGTTTCCTTTAGAGAAAAGGGTTTTAGCAATCCCTTCCCACCGATACAAAATGAATTTTAGTGGATGAAAGTGAAAAAACCCAAAACAACTGTTTATTTGACAAACAAGGTTCTCACATGGCACAGGAGAAAATGAATGGCTGTTAGATAATAGAACTGTCAGAACTTTACATCAGAAAACCACATACACACACCCACCCACAGCAGAACAAACAAACACAAAATGTCAGGGGAAGGGGAAAAAACCTCCACCGGCCATGTGCTAGGGAAAAAGAAAACAGCGGACGGCTTTTTCTCAGGGGAGGAAGAAAAGTCCACACAGCAGCTCAAGGAAGAGAAAAGGAGATGGGAACATGGTGCACCTCCAAGGTTGGTCTCCTCTTCGCTGCAGATGAAGCTGGTGGATTTTAGAGTCCTTTCTTTCGCCATCTCAGCTTTTCCTGAGGTCCAGGGCCGGGTGGAATTGCTCTGGCGGCTCCCTGGGGATTGTCTGATCTTGGGCTAAAAAACCAAGTCGAAGAGTTTCCAGAAGAAGCAACAGAAGCCATCCAAGAACTGCTACTGCAGTCCAGGGAAGAAGCTCCTTGCCCAAGCTAACAAAAAGCAAGCTAGGCTCCAATCTGCCCAGCAAACCGAGCACAGGCTAGTGAGAATTTGAACAAAACCTAAGCCAGAGGTCCCCTGGCTCCCGCCCCTCCCCCGGTGTGAGGAGCCATTTTAAGCTTTGCTTTGTCCCAATACTGGTTGCCAGAGGTGTGTGTGGGGAAGGGGTGTGCACATGCCACCTGCAGAATGGAGGCAGCTAGGAGATGGGGGAAGCCTTGTCCCTGCGGAGGCTTTGCCTGGCAACACCTCACAGAGGACACTGTGCACCCCAGAGACGCTCCTCCAGCCAGAGGCCCAAGGTCTCCACCGATGAGCTACAGCGAAGGCTGGACAGGGCCGATGGCGTCCTGTCAGCAGGCGGGCTTGGGCAGGGGCCAGGCAGGATAAAACTGCGACACAAACTTTGGGCTCACCCGCGGGCTGGCTTAGGGAGGGCTGGCTTGTGGGGCTTTTTGGAGACCGTGCTGTTTGCTTTTGAGGCTTTTGAGTGGGGGGCTCACTCACTGGCTCACACCCTGGCTTGCCCTACTCCTTCGCGTGTTCCTGCCTCCCCGTATCCCTGGCCGATGATCTGTGCCCAGCCCTGCCTGCCCGTCCCTGCCTCCGCTGCCTGCCCTGTCCACCTGCGTGCCTCTGACCTGTGTCCAACCTGCCTCTGATCCAGCCCGCTGCCGTGACCCCTCCCGCGACGCTGTCCAGGATCCTGCACAGCCTGCCTCATCGCCCCTTGCTGAGTGCCAGCCTTCCATTGCCATGGGAGCCGCGCCTGAGGAGCACTGCGCAGGCTCCGCAGCGAACAGCATGTGCACCGCACCCTCCACCGCGGGGATGTCAACACCACTCCTGGTTCTGCTGGGGGTAACGCCCACTTTTCCTCTCTCTGTCTCCTCTTTCTCTCTCCTCTCTCTCCCCCCATACCTTTTCCATTTTCTCTGCCTCTTTTCTGTCTTTTCCAGGCCCACTTTAGTGGGGCAGTTACTTCTTTCTTTTGTTTTTCGTTATCAATAAACGGCTCCTGATACAAAGTCTGTCTCGGTTGACTTCCCTTCTTTCCTGACCATCTAATTAAAGAACTCTTTCCAGTTCCTCTCAGTGGAACACAACACCCGGACTCACATTAAAGCTACAGGACACATTTCTGGGCATAAAACAGACAATCAGGACTAGAGTATCGTTATAAAATTACCCCAAGACACCTTCCCTACCTGTACACTTCCAAATAAAAATAAATGTTTTTCAACATTCTTTGATTTTTACTCTAACCCAACAATAGTTTCACCTCACTCTAATACAAGGCCATAACTGAATCATTTCACAAACCGCTCCTCTATCTCAGCTATAGGATCAGAAATCTCTAGCAAACTACAGTTTCTGTTTTTACACCATCTATCAATGATTAAGCCTGGCACCTATGTTCATACTCACAGATCTTAGTGGCCTAGTACCCAGAGCTAAGCTCCAAATCTGCCAACAATAGAAGGCCGCCCCAACTTGCAAGTGGGGACTATCTCATGTTGAAATGGTGGGTGACATGGGTGCTTCCCTCTTCCCACAGCACCCTTCCCTTAAAGGCTTCCACATTTTCTTCCTACAGGGAAGGACAAGTGGCTTATGAAGCCACCGAGCTTTCTCTACTGCATATGGCAACACCATGTATTCAGACAGAACCTACACAGAGACTGCTTAGTCCTGCACAGCCTCCATGAAGTGAGGCTAGACGCATCATCTGCTAACCCAGCAAGTTGCCTGTTTGCAACTCAGAGCCTTCAAAAGTGGTCTAAGGGCGTCTTGGGGTGATTTTATGATGAAACTCTATTCCCTTATCGTCTGCTCTATGCCTAGAAATGGTTGCTGTGGCTTTAGGGTGGGTCTGGGGGAGGGGGGAACCTTGGGGGCTCTTGTGTGGGCTTTGTTCAAAGCCTCACTCCTCAGAGTGCTCAGTGCAGTGGGGATCAGTGGTTACTTGGTTGCTTAGCTAGCTTGGGGTTTTGTTACCATAAGCAAGGTTTATTTTCCCCCTTTTCCTTGGCCTTGGAGACTGCAGTTCTTTGGCGGCTTTTGTTTTTTCTTGAACTGTTCATCTTGGTTTTGGTCTGAGATCGGAGAATCAATGGGAGGCGATCGGCCGGGACCTGTGGGGAGCCACAGGAGCCACTCTGCCTGGCCCCAGACCTTGGGAAAACCTGAACCAACAAGAGAAAGGACACCAAAATCCACCAGCTTCATCTGCTGTGAGGAGATCAACACCAGAGGTTCAACCCATCTGTTTTGCCCAAGCTGCTGTGTGAACCCAGTGTGTTTTTCCTTCCCTCAGACAAAAAGCTGGCACCATTTTGTTCCTCCCTGCCACATGGTTGGCTGTTTGTTTCTTCCGCTGGTTTTCTGGGTTTTGTTGTTCTGCAGTGGGTGTAGGGTAAGGTTCTGACAATTCAATACCTAGCATTTATTAATTTTTTCCCATGCCGTGTGGACACTCGGTTTGTCAATGAACGGTTGGGTTTTTTTCACTTTCATACACTAAAATAAATTTTCTCATTGGCAGAAACAGATTGCTGAAACTCTTTTCTTTAGAGGAAACACTCATTCCAGAGTGTTTTTTCCTAAACTTGTTTCTAAACTGAGACAAAAGGTTAGAAAAGCTTTGTGTGCCTGCATTCTGTTTCTTTTGGATTTCACATCCCTCAACTGCAATGGCAGAGAGGTTTCTACCTCTCTTCCATTTAGAACCCACAGGCAGCTTCTGAAGGGGGAAATCTACAATTACACATTGAAAGTGTGGGCCCAGCCCATGCCTTGAGTCATGTACCTGGCCACATGCTGCTCTCAGTCACGGCCAGTTAAGTTAGAGAGGCTGCAGCAATGTGAGTCTGCAATTGACCTCAGCTGTGCTGTTGTGCACACCCAGCTTCCTCAGCTGGGGACTGGAGAGGAGGCCAGCAATGTCTAACAGCACTAATGAAACTGGAAGCTGTGGCTATATATAACAACCTTGTAAGACTCTGTTCCCATTGCTGTTTCCTTCCTCTTTAATTCCTCACCGCTGCATGACACTGACACCATTCTATCACATACTGCAATTTTTCAAGGGGTTCAGATGTGGACAGGCCACTGCTCTCCCTTGCAGACCAATATGTCATGGAATAAACCTTGCTAATCTGTGTATGTGTGAGGGTAGAATAAGATAGGCAAAGCCCATCTAGCACATTACAAAGAAGAGAAACAATCCTTTGTTTGGTTAGCATGCAGAAAGTTTGGGATGGTTTTATGAGAACACCTGATGTGTGATACTTATTTTGATTTGTTCTTGAATTCTACTGAGTGGATGCTCTGAAGGAACACAGGGCTATCAAAGCAGCCCACAACAGCAAACCGGTAACAACTTCATAATAAAGGCTTAAACCCCACACCAATATGAAATCTACTTGCAGAAAATCTTGATAGTGTTACGATATATCACGCCTCACAAAATGGTTTACCAAACATACAAGCTTGCAGAAATACTAGCACAGACCACCAAGATCAGCTGCAGTCAAGACAACTGTTTTCCGTGATCTGTCAGCTTCCTGACAGATATGTGTATTTTACCCTGTTAGAAGAGCATAGTGTCGATTTTCCACCCCTTAAACCAAAGTTCTTGAAGGACAATAGCTGTTTTAGAAGACAGAAACAACTTGCTAAGTTTCAGAGGACAAACCTGGCATTGAAAGTTGCACTTTCATAGTCCTTGTTACACTACTGTGACTTCAGTCCTTAGTATCTATCCTCTGTTCCTGAGCCAGAGGATCACATTCACCTCTGGAGTTTCTGGAGTTACAGACCCATGACCATGCTGTGAGAGTAAATCCCTGTGCTTGATACTCTGTCTTCCCCTCACTGAGTTATGCAAGAATAGATGATGGGCACTTCCCTCTGCTCAAGAGTATTTTTGTTCTGATCTGTGTGTAAAGGTTTGTCAGGATAACTTGGTTGACAAGAACCCCTGAGAAACTAGCTAAGTCTGAGAATCTGCATATAGGTGACTTTTTGCCATTTCTACCCCCTGACTTACCACCTCTTAAGAGTGCTAAGGTGTCAGTTTTCCTGGGAATAAATTGCCTATTATGCTTGGGGGGAAAAAATCAAAGCCAGACTGGAGCATCAGGAGTTTCTCAGTGGGGGAGGACTGTAGGGAACCACTCAGCACAGGCCTTCTGCCAGAACCTCACAGCAGCTCCATGAAACAGCCAGGAATTTCTCCAGGCACCTATGCACACATACACACAGAAATGTGATGTGACCACTGCTTTTAAACTTGCATCCAAATCAAGAAGTCTTAAAGCAGCTTAACCTGCACAGAAACTAGACCTGGGGAACCCAAAGTAAGGGACTTTCAAATTTTAAAGAATCCCAATAGTCTGATACTCTCTCCAACAATAACACAGTGGCATCATCCTCACCTTGATTACAGAAATTACTGCTCCAGCAGTTGACGACAGAAACCAAATGGCATTTTCTGGTCAGTCAGGAAACAAGGAGAAAGTTTTGAGATCAATTGCAGGTAACCTCCACAGCTCAGTTTTAAAGCACCAACTAACAATTCCCTGCAGCCTGAGGCCTGCAAATACTAAAGAAAATCTTAAAAAAAAAAAAAAAAAAAAAAAAAGAAAAAAAAGAAAAACAGTCCATTTGAATTTGTTCAAGCAACCAGTTTCTACCAAAAAAAACCCCCAAAAACCCAGAATCCCCCTCAACAAAAAACATAATGCTTATATTTCATGAGAAAAGAGGAAAAATACAATTTAGTGAGCTTCACTTATGAAGGAAGGGTGATTTTCACATTCTCAAGCCATGTGTGCTCTCCTTAGGTGGGCTCTGATGTTAAATGTCCCCATAGGCTAGTGTCCCTGTTCTGTTGCCCCAGAAACTTTCACCCCAGTAAGAACCCCGGCAGATTAGTATTTTAAAGGCAAAAGGCAAATTGCAAAGGGGATTTTTGGTTTGTTTGCGGAGGGCGTTGCTTGTTTTGGGGGATTTTGTGGGGTTTTTTGGGGGGTTTTTGGTTTTGGGGGTTTTTTTGTTTCTTTTGGTTTGGGGTTTTTTTGGTTTTTTTTTTGTTCCTAATTATTTTCTGGAAGTTAAAAACATACACTTGGTCTTTATGCAGTAAAAAGCCACAGTCATTGAATCTTCCATTTTTTTCTTATGCTACCATGTTTTTTAGATTTAATAATAATTAAGTGGCAGTTTTAATAAAAATGGGCAAATTACGAACAAACGTCTCAAAGCGACATATGTTAAGCAAAGAATATGTACAAACACTATAACCTTGCAGTCTGTTGGTTTATTTCAGTAAATTACCTTCCTTCTACATAAGAGTTAGGTTTTCTGCTCTGGGATTAGAATAAGTGGGTTTTAGAAACTAACAAAGAAATAAGCTTTGTGGAAAGTCTGTTATTTCCATTTTTAGTGAGCTTTTTTCAACCTCATGAGAATTACAACTGACCGCAAAAGCATTTACCTTATTATCAGTGCAACCCTTCTAACTTGGCAGCTGCCTTGATTAGCAAAGGGCACTCAAGGAAACATGATCACCAGCTTTGTCTAGAAATTTTGCTCTAGATTTCAGCAGGAGAGAGGTGAGCAGTGTACCAGGAAGGGAGGCAGCAAAGGACTCAGAGAAAGGCTTGTGTTGGAAGGGACCTTAAAGACATTCTTGTTCCAACCCTCTGCCATGGGCAGGGACACCTTTCACTAGACCAGGTGCTCAGAGCCCCATCCAACCTGGCCCTGAACACTTCCAGGGGTGGGGTGGCCACAGCTTCTCTGGGCAACCTGTGCCAGTGCCTCATCACCCTCATAGGGAAGTTCTTCCTAATATCTAATACAAACCTATTCTCAGTTCAAAGCCATTCCCTCTTGACCTATCACTATATGGCCTTGTAAAATGTCACTCTATACCTTTCTTTTGAACCTTCTTTAGGTACTGGAAGGCTGCCCTAAGGTCTCCCTTGTCTGTCCTTCCTAAACTGACTGTATCCTTCCATTCCAACATTCCATTCATAGGAATCATCCCACCTCGGTGATGCCAATAAGATTGTAGCCCTGTTAGTCCTTACAGTCATGCTAATGTAATGTTAGTCATTATAGTACTTCTAAACTTCTAGGCAGGCTGGTTTTCTCCATTTTTGTAAGTCTGTTTTAGGAGAAGATAAAAACCTTCATGAAATAAGACCTGATGAAAAGTAAATAAAGCCCTTTATCAGCTCTGGATGCATTCTGTCTCCTTAATCATACTTCTATTTCTGGTATACATCTGTCAAAGATCAAGTCCTATCTCAGCAGATTAAAAACAGGCTCCAAAGCCAACACAGAGGGGCTGATCATTTAGGTCATCTGCATTTCTGGTCTCCAGTAACTTTTCATCTCAGCTTCAAGCAGTGGATTAACACCAGTTGCTGCAGGATAGGGGCAGACTAGGTATCAACAGCCAGCAACATCCCAGAGTGATATCCCAGGGTAAGTGCAACCTGAGCATTTCTCAAGAAGAATGAATAACATTTGTGACAAAGTTCCCCTCAGCAACATCCTGGGAGCCAGGATCTCTACCTCCAACAATTCTCAGAGTCCATCTTTTCTTGTTTTTGACAAGCTATGAACATTGGAGTCTATCTAGCTGTGTGCCAGCATCTTTGGACTTACAGTGAAGTTCTGAGCGCATCCAGTCAGGAGATAAATTGTGTATAAAATGCCATAAAACCTCCTACGAACACACTGCTGGGCCATGCAGCAGGTCCATCTGAGGAGCAGGTGAGAGCTTTGAAGGATCTTGGTATTCCAGGTGGAAAGTGGCCAACAAAGTTACTCCCTTCAATCTGCAAACCTCTGGGTGTGAGAGGAAGCCCAGGCTCTGCAGGGACAAGGGAAAGATCTTGGCTTCTTGTAGCTGTCCCTGACTGCACTTCAGGGACACTGTTAACATCCCTGTCTTTCAGGACAAGTGATATAAATTATAGGTAAAAGAAGACAGTGTATGAACAGAGTGGAGATTACACTTCTGATCCTGGTCAACTCTATGATGTGTTTTGAGCTGTCCTCCACAGCCCCCACCCCAAAGCCAAAACTGGGATTCCTTCTCTGAAGCTTTCCTAAGTATCTCATTTTGTTCTTCTATCAGGCCACATGTTGAAGCAGCTTTGCTTATCAGCAGAAAGTAACATTCCTCAATAATCCATTTTACTTTGGATTTCATTTAGGTCAATCTTCCAACAGGTCCAAAGAGCTCATCTTACAAAAGAGTGCTGTTTCTTAATAGCTGAGTGAGGTCTTCTATGCCATCAAGCTTTCTTGCAAAATTATAACATGATTTGTAGTGAAAATTTTTAATGACAACTGTTTCTTAGGCACAGGAGAAATTGCAGAATTAGAGATGAGCAATGTTCTCTTGTCTGCTGTGGTGACAGAAACTGCATAGGCATTTGTATATCAGAATATTGTGAATTCCATACTGATTCACAATACAGTAAGTCATGATCATTATTGCTACTTAGAGCACCTATGGATTTTGTAAGCTTATGCCCCTGTACTGCAAGATTATCAGTATATTGTGCAAGGAACTAGAGTTTGTGTGTGAAACATCTGACTCCAGGAAAGACAGTGATAAGTTTTGGAGCATTTTTTTGGATAGCCAAGATCTCATCCCATTTTCCTATTCTCATTATTATAGACTAGGACAGCGACAGTCAGCCTAACTCCAATACTCATATTAATACAGGGCTGTCCTACAAAAGCATCACACAAATAGGAACATCCTGAAGATTCAGCCAGAAAGAAAAAAATGTTGTACTGAAGTGCCACAAAGTCCCTGAAACACCACTCAAAAAAGTTCAGTTGGGTTTCTTTCAAGGATTAATAGCCTGCAGAGCCTCTTGATGCTGACTAGTACAGATTTCCAGAAATGTTAAGTCATGTATCATCTTGGTTTATCAGCTTTCCTCACAACCAGCTGTCAAGAACTCCCACCTCACAAGCACAGCTGGAGAAACTAAATTGATTTTTCAAGTATGTGCTGGTCACAGAACTGAAGGTATGTGTGCATGGCAAGTTAGTTCACATGAGCTGAAGCTGAGCAACATGACGTTTTCCTCCGTGAAAAGTGCCCAGCAGCTGCACTCAGCTTGTGTCAACACCAGTTCCACAGAGGCTGGGATTTCCTTTGTTGCATCTTGTAGAGTTAATGGTTAAGCCAAGAAAGAATAATGCTATTATGACTACATTACGTCCTTTAACATACTCTTCTAGGAGGCTGAGTATACATATTTGAAGGATTTTTTTTTAGACCATTAAGTACAATGGCTTCCCAAAGAAAACATTCTTGGCTGTTCCCTTCCAGAAACAGCTGGTATCTGAGGCAATGAAATCAACTTGTCTTGGATCAAGTTAAAGTTGAAACCAGTCCAACTAGGCAAGTGAACTAGCCCAACTAGACTATATTCATCCCCATTCTGAGTTAAAGTGGATTTTTTTTTTTTAAACAACATAATAGGTTGAAAAGTCCTTGCTGTATAGCAAGGAAGTATCAACATATAAGAAATGCTAAATGCAAAACATGTCATTGAATTTATAAAGTAGGTTTCCTGTGCAACCCATTAGTTGTAAAGTCTACATAAAATCATATGAACTTGTGCAAGACTGTTTGGAATTCTAAGCCTTTTTTTTACATTATGATATTGGAGAAAAAAATCCAGTGTAAGAATGGTTAACTCGGTAACTAAATACTTATTTTAGGTGATGTTTTACAGGATTCTTCCTCTCTGCAGTCTTATGAGCACTGTTGGAAAAGCTGGATTATGATTTCCAGTCCCTCAGTGTTTTTACTTTTCCCTGGAATCATATTATTTACAATCAGAATCCCTGAGAGAAAACCCTCAGTAAAGCTAACACTGAAAATGTGCAGCTTTGGCTCCTGCAAGGCCTTCCACAGGCATCGCTCCCTCCTGCTGAGCTCAGGAGGGACACATGGTCAGTGGGAAGATTAATGTTCCAAGACATTTTTTTAAAGAAAGGAATAAGGTAAGATATTGGCACATATTTTGATTCTGTTTGGTTTAACGATTAAGATAAACCAAATAAAGGCACCATATGCTTAAAATAAAGAAATGAGCATTAAGAAAACTTGATACAATTTCAACTGAGAAAGCATATCCATAGCTGTCACTGCATTTTATGCATGCAAATGCAGGGAGATCTAATCAGTGATTGAAGCCATGCTGTGGCAAAGACTAAAATATTACTTTTATTAGATTTCAGGGATATAGCAAAGGGAATTTTTTCTGGGAAGTTATTTTATAGCATCTTACAATGAAGGTAAGAGGTTCCTTTTTCTGTGCTACTACCAATATTGCTTTAGGAGTAAATCCTCTGTAACTCAAACACTGAGCTATGCTGTGAGTTTGATGGCAAGCCTGCCTCCAAATGCAGTGTTTTTGTATCTCAGTGGATATGGTCATATCTGTAACTTTGGCTGCCTTTAGGATTTCACAGCACTGGTTTTGTGCTGCCTTTGAACATAAGCTGTGCATTTCTAGATGTCTGACAGCCACTTGAAAGTCAATTTGTAGTTTTCAATGCCTATTTCACTAGAGCTGCTCCTTGCAGTATTAATGAAAGGGACAGCAAGAAATGTGTAACACAGCATTCCCAGTGGCCCATGAAAGGGAAGTGATGGGGAGCTTCACAGCCATCCTGCATTTCTACTTGGCAAGACTTGGACACACAGAGAGGAATTCATTTGGATGTGGGGCAAAAATCACTGAGAGCTGGACTGGCTTAGGATTCTCTGGAAGAACATAAAAATAAATTTGTGCTCTTGATTTACCCCTCAGTGTTTTCCGCAAATACTTGCTGTATTTCAACACTTCCACGTTATTTTCCTTACTGTTGTTTAGCCACTCCCATTTACCACACTTTATCTTTTAGGGATGAAATAAAACCAACATCACTGCTTCATCCCTTGCCTGTAAAATAAAACCGCAAACAAAATATATATATAAGCAGTTATAACTGAGTTTTTCCTATCACATCCTTTCTGTTCTGCAAAAAGACACTGCCATTGCCAAGTCTGGGGTAACCCTGTATTCAATTTCTTTTATCATAAGAATTCGTGCTTATAAAATTTACCACAAAATCAATTTTTCTTCTTGCCAAAGAATACACTCTATGATACAAGCTGGCTTTTATTTTAAGCTGTGTTTCTTGTCTATATAGTATGAAGTAAACTTAAAATGGAAGAGTATAAATGGATGCAATGATTCCGCCCAGCTTGGTCAGATGCCAAAAATGCCTATGGTAAGAAGCAAGGATTGACCAAGTTACTTTATAAAGTCAAAGAGATGATTATGGACAAGTTATTCCTGCTTGAAATTATCCTTCAGTGTTGTTCCAGGCCACGTTTGGCTATTTGGTGTTTGATTTTCACACAGCACCAAGTGCATTATCTGTATTTTTTGCCTTTTAACATCACCCACACAGCCTGTGGACACCAACATGAAAGAGACACCATGTAATGCCATGTAGGACACCATGTAACACCAAAATGAAAGAGAGGAGGAGATAATTCTGCATCTCAAGAGAAGAATGTCTCCAAACAGTATGAAATACACTGGCATGCATGCAGACCCCCTGAACCCACAGGCACATGTACCTGGAGCACCTGCTGAGCTCTAGGGTTGGATGCACGTCCCATTTGCATCCCATGTCCATCATGTGCGTTAGACTCCAGTGCAGAACCCTGAGAAGAGTCTAATGTGTTCACCAGGGCAAAAAGATCAACCCCTCTGACCTCCATCCCCACAGCCCCTCATTTTCCTTGGGCAGAACTGCAGAGTACAGCTGTACCACATATTGACATAATTCTAAATTGACTCTAGTTAAAAATATATTAACACATCAAAGTCACAGAATGTCTTCCTAATTGTCGCCTCCCACAAAAAAGGTTGATCAAAATAAAACTAAGAAAAGTTCATAATGCTGGGGAGGCAGAAGCAGACTTTTGCAGACAATAAGAATATCTCAAGTGGATTAACATGAAATTTAAGTACATTTAATATAGCACTGTGGTACACATAATGAAAAATAAGGCAAATCAGCCATTAACTAGACATATTCCATCATTACTGAAGACAGCATCTAGAATCAGTCAAAGCCTGGACTGATCACTCAATAGTTTATCAAAATAAGCATCACATATGTCATGCTCAATTTCTGCCCTGTTTGTTCAATACTTCAACTCAGAATTTCTTTTTTAGAAAGGCTAGGTCAGAGGTGAGGTGCTGTAGCCACTCTTTATGTGAGAGTGCAACTAGAAAGTATTGAGCTCTAACCAGGCACAGAATGAGTTGAGGGTTTATGGGTGAGAATTAATGGACAGGTTGACATGGGGGATATTCTCACTGGTGTTTACCTGATCAGATGGACAAAGTTGGTGAAACTTTCTATGGGCAACTGGAAACAGCCTCATGGTCACGGGCCCTGATTCTCCTGGGGGACTTCAACCACCCTGATATTTGTTGCAGGGACAGCATGTCCTGGCACACACACACACAGAATTCCTGCAGATTACTGAAGATAACTTTTTGATGCAAGTGGTGGATGAGCCAACAAGGAAAGGTATGTTGCTGGACCTTGTATTAACAAACTAGGAGGGACTGGTTGAAGATGTGAAGGTTGGGGGCAGTCATGAGACAGTGAAACCAAGGATCCTGCATGGAGGAAGCAATGAGGAGCAGGACCAGAACCCTAAACTTCTGGAGAACCAACTTCAGTCTCTCCAGGGACCTGCTTAGAAGACTCCCATGGGATAGGGCTCTAGAACAGAAGAGAGTCCAAGAGCTGGTCATTATTTAAGCACCACTTCCTTCAAAGTTCAAGACCAGTGTATCTCCATGATGAAGAAATCAGGCAAGGAGCACAGGACACCTGCATGGACAAACAGGAAGTGCTAGTAAATCTCAAATGCAAGAAGAAAATTTATGGGCTGTGGAAAAAGGGACATACCATGTGAGAGGACTACAGGAACACCATCAGAATATGCAGGGATGTGAGAAGGAAGGCTAAGGCCCACTTGGAATCAAGTCTGGCAAAGCATACCAAGGACAACAAGAAGGGCTTCTACAATTATATCAGCAACAAAAGGAAGATCAGGGAAAATGTGGAGCTGCTGCTGAATCAGATGGGTGTCCTGGTAATGGAAAACAGAGAGAAGGCAGAATTTCTGAATGCCTTCTTTGCCTCAGTCTTCACTGCTGACGACAGCTCTTGGGAGCCACAGACCTCAGAGGTAAGAGCAAGCCAGAGAAAGAAAGACTCCCCCTGGTTGTAGAGGGTTGGTTTAGAGATTGCCTAGGCAGACTAAGCACCATGGGCCCTGATGGGATGCACCCATGGGTGCTGAGGGGGCTGGCAGATGCTGTTGCTCTGCTGCTTTCCATCATCTTTGAAAAATCATACTGAACAGGAGAGGTGCCTGATGATCGGAGAAAGGCAAATATCACACCTATCTCCAAAAAACAGCAAGAAAGAGGACCCAGGAAACTACCATCCAGTCAGCCTTACCTCCATCCCTGGAAACATAACAGGACAGGTCATTCTAGAGGTCAACAATAAGCATGTAGACGAAAAGGTTATCAGGAGTAGTCAGCATGGATTCACCAAGGGGAAATCATGCTTGACCAATTTGACAGCCTTCTGTGATGGCATGGCAGTGATGCCTTAATAATTTCTAGTTTTTACTCTTCATGTATCTATAACTTGGTGTAGTTCTCTGCTTCTTATAAAAATGCTAAAAATCTCTGTTCCCAGCACCTTTAGCCAAAATAATCCATCTGAATAGAAATCCAAGGACACATTAGTTGCCCTAGAGCCCGAAAATATGTAAACAACAGTGAGTTTGGGGGAGCGGGCCTGGGTGGTTAACATCATTGCCTAAGGGTGTGATTGGAGAATTAGGGGCCAATATGCTAATAGGACAGAACATATAAAAGGTAAAGGGCTTGTGACCTGGCATCCATTTTCGGGTGTAGTCCCTTGAGGGGGGTTTGCTTGCCCTGAATGTACCTTCAGGCCTGAATAAATTTGTCTGAGTTTTATTCTCTTAACTTTGTCTTGACCTCTGTTTCAGGTAGCCTGTTTTAGGCATCAGCAGGATGCTCAACAAGGGGGGAGCAGAGGATGTTGTCTATCTTGACTTCCGCAAGGCTTTTGACATCATCTCCCATAACATCCTCGTAGGTAAGCTCAGGAAATATGGGTTGGAGGGCTGGACAGTGAGGTGGATCAAGAACTGGCTGAATGGCAGAGCTCAGAGGCTTGTGATCAGCAGAGCAGAATCCAGCTGGAGGCCTGTAGTTAGCGGCATTCCCCAGGAATCAGTACTGAGTCCAGTCTTATTCAACTTATTCAACAACAACGTGGAGGAAGGGATGGAATGTTCCCTCAGCAAGTTTGCTGACGACACAGAACTGGAGGGAGTGGCTGATACACCTGAAGGCTGTGCTATCATTCAGGGGAACCTTGATAGGCTGGAGAGCTGGGCAGAGAGAAACCTAATGAGGTTCAACAAGGGCATGTGTGGGGTCCTGCAGCTGGGGAGGAATAACCCCCAGCACCAGCACAGGCTGGGGCTGGGGCTGCCCTCCTAGAGAGCTGTTCTGCTAAGAAGGCCCTCAGAGTATTCACGAGTCACAAGCTGACCATAGGCCAGCAGTGCCCTTGTGGCCAGAAGAGCCAATGCTATCCTGGGGTGCATCAAGAAGAGTGTGGCCAGCAAGTTGACAGAGGTGATCGTCCCCCTCTACTTAGCACAAGTGAGGCCACATCTGGAGTGCTGTGACCAGTTCTGGGCTTTTCAATACCAGAAAGACAAGGAGCTACTGCAGATGGTCCAGCAGAGGCCAAGAAGATGTTGAGACGTCTGGAGCATCTCTCAAGAGCAGAGACTGCAGGAGCTGGGCCTGCTTAGTCTGGAGAAGGCTGAGAGGGATCTCCTTAATGCATATAAATACCTCAAAGGCGGGTGCCAAGAGGTTGGTGCCAGACTCTTTTCAGTGGTGCCCAGTGACAGGATGAGGAGCAATGGCCATAAACTGGAACACAAGAAGTTCCACCTCAACATGGAGAAGAATTTCTTTCCATAAAGGGTGGCAGAGCACTGGAACAGCCTACGCAGGGAGGTTGTGGATTCTCTATCTCTGGAGACATTCCAAACCCACTTGGACATGTTTTTGTGCTTCCTGTTCTAGGAGACCTTGTGTCCCATCCTGCTATAAAAGGGGAGTCTGGAAGGATTCTTTTTGATAGATTTCTTGGACAAAAATAAAGCACAGGTGCAGCAATATTATATCTGAGAACTGTATATTAATAAAGAAAGATAATTGCTCCTACCGAAGGGGGACAGAAAAGGGAGCAGAGAGGGAAAAAGATGGAGAGAGAAACAGAAGACAGGGACAACATTAGCATTATACCCTGAGGTGTCTGTTTGGCAGATGGAGCGTGCGTGCTGCGAGCAGCAATGAGCCCCTTCCAAGAAACCCAAAGAAAAATGGCTGCTTTTGTGTCACAGTTAACTGCTTTTATGTGCTAAGGCTCCTCCCATAGTCCAACTTCCCAGGAGTTTTTTTCCTAGGGATCTGCCCCTCCAGCAAGGGAGGGTCACTTGCAGCCCAATCACGGAAGCTTTCTCTGCTCTTTTTGGCTGCCAAACTGGGGACAGAGCTCCCAGCACATGTACAGCCCCTAAAGTAATTTTTCACCTCATGTATAACATATGTTGAGGTATAAATAAAAATCAAATCAGTCCCTCTCACTTTGCCTTGGCAGAGGGTTTGGACTGGATGATGTCCAGGGGTCCCTTCCATTCTATGATTCTCTGATTTTGTGATTCCAGATAACAAACCTGACCATTTCCCTTCCTGCAACTGCAAGCTTGGTGACAAATAAAACAGTAGCATTCATTCCTGAGTGAGGAGTCATACCAAGGTTAGGGGATACGGTTACAATGCTGCCAAAGCCTGACTTTGGGAGTATTCAAAGGGAAACTTTTATCTTTAGAAATACATCTGTTCTGCAAGATGTACTGACTTCATCTAAATTAATCTCCGGCATTTAATCCACTTCTGTAAGATCCAGCCTCTAAGATTATATTGAGTAATTTCTTATCTTGGATATAATGTGTCATCTTCTTTAATGGCTGTCCCACTAAACAGTTGGTCCTTCCTCTAGTCAGTTGCAATTCCAAGTTTTCTTCAACATTTAATGGTCCTTTCAGTTTAATCCAATATTTCCTCTTTTTTTCCAAAGATGCATTTACAGTGGGCAGGTAAACTTGAAGGTCAGATTTAAAGTCTTAATGGTTGGAGAGGAAGAAAACTAGGGAGACCTTCCCCAGTGCCAGGTCAACAAACTTCAAGTAAATGCTTAAGTCTCATTAAGGTTTGTTTCTCTGCATAGAGAATGGTTCAGACCATTTCCTAGTTAAGTCACTCAATCCCTCAGCAGCATTACTGGCTGCTTCTCTTCCACTTCCAAACAGTACATCAGGAAATACATTTAATCAACACATCACACGAGCTTTTCATTTAGAAAGTCTTCTTGAAACCACCCTTCACATGCACTATGAGAACTGAAGCCATGTAACAATTCTCTAACCAGGGTCTGGGTAAAGAGCCACTCACAAAACCAAACTGCAAACTTGTGATGCTATGCACTTACTCAACACAAGGAAGTAGAGTTGGAACTTTACTTTTAGAGAAGAACAGATGTTTTTCCTCCAGTTATGTAGAAGAATCCTTAGTTTTTATCATAGCATAAAATAGAGGCTCACAATACTCATCTATTTAAAACTAGCCATGATGACCAGCATCATGTATACACACTATTTAAAGAGTTTATTCCCATGTATTGAAGCACTGCAGTGGTTACTTGCATTACAGTAGTTTCTTTGTCTCTTTTATGAAGTCATATAATATTTTGATGTATAATTGTTAGAAGTGAAATCTCTGTATTTACACATTTTAACTTTACACACTGTGCTGATTTTGGCTGGATTTGGATTTTCATCATGCTAAGTCATGATTTACACCCCAAATTTGTGTCCTGTAGTAGACATTTCAGAGCTCCTCTCTGAACAAAAAGCTGCCTGCCAAGAATGAAAGATACAGAATCACAGAATGAACTAGGTTGGGAAAGACCTTTGAGATCATCAAGTCCAACCTATGACCTAGCACCACCTTATCAATTAAACCATTGCACTAAGTGCCACATCTGGTCTTTTTTTAAACACCTCAGGGATGGTGACTTCGCCACCTCCCTGGGCAGCCCATCCCAGTGCCAAGAAATAGTCTTAAAGTAATCAGTCTGGTACTTCCGAGGTGCTATAGCAGCAAGAGATCTGGCTAGTTATAATTTATACTGAGAACATCTGGCATCTGTAACAAAATATTTGGTACTTCTCCTAACTGATCTTCTACTTAGATCTTATTCTTCTGTGAAATAAAATTCAAAACACTAACCAATAAGCAAAAATGAAATTCATTCTGCTGAATACCAGTTGACACAAGGGTATGTCCTATTTGCCTCCAAGGGAATGCTCCCAAATACACTGATGATTCTTGTGCTGCCCTTTTCTTTCATATTAATAGGTAAGCCTCACTGTTGGAACAGCAGTTCTTCCTCTACAGAGCAGGTGAATAAAATCATTATCCACTCCTTTTCCACCTGAATTAATATGTTATTGCCTCCAGAATGATAAAATTGAAGGACTAAAACCAAGAAATGGTTGTTCCTCTTGATTTAGTACATATCAGAAACATCAGAGTGGTACCCATCACACAACAACTGGCTTCCTCAAACACGGCAGATCCAAAATCTTTACACTAGCTTCTGGCTGATCACAATAATAATAAATGGAAGATGCAAGAGTTCCTTCCCTGCTACTGTTAAGAAACATAATATTTAAACATATATACACAAAAACATCTTTGGAGACCTGTTCACGTTTCATCCTTGAAACCCAAACAACAATGCTATTTTCTATAGAGAGATTAAGCACTGAGGAAATGTGAAGTGCCAGGAAATGAATGCAGGGTTTATTTTAATGGATTTATTGTTACCTGCAGACACAGTCTAAGCAAACATTTCCTTCAGCAATAAAGTCAATAGCTGCCTTTCCAGCTGCTGCAATGACTGCCTTTGTGACATCTCCATGGATAGTTTCCCACCCCATGTTAGTTTGTTGAACTGACATTCACACAAGAACAGACAAAACTGACAGTTTTAATTTTAATCTCCACACTCTAAAGAGATGAGCACTTTCCTCACAAATTCATGGCATAATTAAGAGGCTATATCAAACAAAATGTGATTACTGCACAGGGAGCCTAACTCCCCAGCATTTCAGAGACCCAGCAGGCAGAAGCTGCAGTGGCTGAGGACTCCCTAGCCCCTACTGAGGCACATAGATAATTCCCTGACACAGCCTGGGAAGTGTCTGCAAGGGGGCACAGGCCTGAAGCTCTGCAGAGATTGGTGGAGTTTTGCCACCTGGTAGAGATTTACTTTAAAAAAGTGAAGTATGAGTGTATTAAGAATATTCAAGGGCAATGAGAAGAACTTGAAGAATTAAGAAATCTTGCCATGTGTTTTGTGAGATAATCATTTACTTTTCCCAAAATTGTCCCTCTCCTCCGATTTCGTTTTCTCTCATTTTCATCAGTAGCACTATTTACATCAGAAATGCAGAAGCACCAAAAAAAAAAAAAAAAAAAAAAAAAAAAAAAAAAAAAAAAAAATTTTCCTTTCCCATGCATGCTGGGGAGGGAGCACAACTCATTCTACCTTCTGGGTCTTACAGGCTGCAGTGAGTTGGCAAGTGATCCACGTTCCAGCTACAGGGATTTTTTGGTCTATTTGAATTACTGTGCTGCTGTAATGGGGAATAATTTAATTCTTTGCCTTCCTGTCCGTTCTTCAGGATTTTTATTTACACATGTATTTACACATACCCAAAAGCACATATCTTTGTGTAAATAAATACATGTTTACACACAAAGTTGGTCTTGTTTTTGTGGCACTAAAGCAAAAAGTTTCTGTCCTGTATCAGAAAATAAACCCCAGCAAGCAGTTATAGGCCAAAAGCTAAATTAATGTGTTGCTATGATAGTGAGTAAATAAAGAGTCTTAATGGGTACCACAGCCAAAGTGTATGGGGCTGAAGGACTCCAGAAACACAAGTGTTGGCCTGCAGGACATGATTGGTGCCTCCACTCCAGCAAAGAGTCCAGCAAATGGTTTAAAAACCATTTCTTGCCATTTTGAAACAGGGACTGGAAACTCAATAGCTTCACCAGTCTGGAGTTCTCGTAGTTATAGAGGTGTCAGAGAGCCACCACAATTTATAGATATGTACACCCACACACCCACAACCGATTTCATTGCTGTCACAACAGTAGGTGCAGTGGATGCCAGCTGGAGCTACAGGGAATGCTAGGAATGATTCTGGAAGCTGCCATAATTCCTTATGGTTTAAAGCCTATTTTTTATCACATACTTAATGAAAGCTTTTTCTCTGCACTGACACAGCCAAAAGAGATTTATGTTGCTTTTCTTGTCTTTCACTTCAAATTTCAAAAGCTGCAGTTCTCTTAACAAGGCACATTCCCCTGTAATACACAGGGCAATACTCCCCTGGTCTAACTGGCATTATAGGTATAAATCCATAACAAAACCACAAACATCTACTATCATTTGAGTACCCTCAGCCTAACCTATCTGCAACTTCAGAAGCTGTGTGGCTCCACTAGTCCTACACCATCTTCGAGCCCCAAACTCCCCTTCCAAGGAGCCAAAAGCTGAATCCACATGGAGACTGATACTTAAACAACTGAAACAGACCCATTGTGTTTAGAGTACACATTTTATCTGGGATCCATCTGCAGGCAATGAAGACAAGGTATCTTCAGCAGGTCACTCATCTAACTTATCAACTCTCTAACAGCTAGCCTGTAATGAGTGTTTCTTTTCTTTAGGAGCTGTCTCAAATAGCCTAAACAAAGCATATTTTAAAAGAGATGTGCCAATACCTTCTACTGCTATTATGGTCAGGAAATTTCACATTTATCTACCTTAAAGATAATAACAAGAAAAAGATTTTAAAAAGCAGAATAAAAACGCCCAAGTAAAAAAAATCCCAGACCCTGAAAAATCAGGTCATACTTCCTGTTCAGATAATCTTTTTTTTATAGGCAGTATTGTTCTCTTTCAAGCAAAGTATTTAAGTCAGAGAACACTGACAGCATAGGCCGTCAGACATCTGATACACATAATCACTTCTATGGCCTGGTTTCTCTTTTTGTCAATATGGTTTAGGAAACATGACAGATGTAGCTTTTATTTGTTTTCTTGTTTGTTTTCATGGGATCAGGGTGAGTTGCTGCCTGCATGAAGGTCATTTCCGTGGCCTTAAAAAAAACCACACGAGAGCAAGGTGGCCAGAAGAGAAGGCAGGAACCAATTATTCTGCTACCAAGTATCAAATTATATTTCTGCTATCATGCATCCCTGGATACCCAAACCTTAAATTTTGTGGAGAATTTCAAACAAAGAAATGAAACAAAAATCTTTTATTTGTTCAGTGGATAGATATAGATATATAGATAGATACAGACATAGATAGATAGATAGATAGATAGATAGGTAGGTAGGTAGGTAGGTAGGTAGGTAGGTAGGTAGGTATGTGGCCACCACGCTGATGGACAGGCTGAGGAGGTGAAAAGGAGCCAAGCCTCAGCATTGAGCCCTGGTGCTAGCAGGGCTGTGCCCCATGAGAGCCTGACATCTGCAACACAAGCAAGGAAGCTCTTGCAGGAGTATCTGGAAACTCAGCAGAGAGATTTCTCCCAAGGAAGATGAGGATCCAGATGTGCAAGTGGTAGAGAGCTGTAAACTGGGGAAAGAGGAGGTTCTTCACAGCCTGAGACTCAGACTGGGACTACCCAAAATCTGCATCAGTATTCAGACATTCAGCATTGGCCACAACTGATGGGAAGCCAGCAGAAAAACACCACAGACACTCTGTAGTCAGAGATGACAAATAAGATAAAGAAAATTAAATTTTGAATGAAAACTGTGACCGGGTTGAAGAAAGATTCACATGCTTCTCTTCAATATTTCATAGAAGTGCTCATATCTCAAGAGCCCTTTGGGCTGTTTGAAGACTTCTCATGAATCTTGCTAGAGTTTCTGCTGTTAAACATTAATCCAACTCTAGCTACCTGTGAACACCAATACAAACCAAAGCCGACAAAAATTTTCATGGGTGAGAGCTGTACTGACTGATCTTTTTCTTACTGAAACTGGGATTTGGGGGCAAACGTTGACTATTAGACTAAAGAAATGCTGTAAGTGTTTAGCAAAGATGATACTTTATTTAACCATGAAACAGCTAAGAAAGAGCCAGTGTTAATTTACAATACTTTATCCCAGAATTCACAAAAACGTTTCCAGTGCCCCATTAAGAGGATGCCTTCTTCTGATATAAATGTGAAACCTTATTCAGGAAAGAGGCCCAGTTTTGTACTTTAAAGAGACTATACAAAGCAAAGGCTGGCTGTAAGAGCTCTTGGCTCCTTAGGCTGCTTGTTTAAAACAAGGCTTACAGTATAAAGCAAAAATACAAAAATACCTGTGTTTGGAGTACAACTTCAGGGAGGACAGGGAACAGCAGGAACACTTCTAATAATGTTCCCTCTTTATATGTGTCTTTAAAAATGTAGTAAAGAAAATCTCTAGTAAAAGATATCCTATATCATTTGTCTTTCTTGAGTAGCTGAAGGAATCATTTTGCATCATAGCTTCCCAGATTTTCAACATTCCTTATTAAGTAAGTTGAGACAAGGAGAAATATTTACCATGATCGCACTCTTTTAGGTTACAAATAGTTTGTTTATCACATAATCATTTCTGGCCAAAAAAAAAAAAAAAAAAAAGATGTTGAAATTAAATGATTTTGTATATAGCATTGCGAATATAAATGGACACTTTGATCACTAGCTGACAGAATGGATTGTCTGTCTGAGAAAAATTTGGGTATTTGACTTTTATGCGCTTGCTTACAATCAGGCCTATAATAAGTTAAGCTACTTACTGTAATTAGCTTCCAAAATGGAATTTACTCAATCAGAGAAGACAGGAGAAAATGAGGAAATAAAGTTTTCTTTACTACTGAATACTACAAATCCTGTGTGTCATTTTGGCTATGAGAATCTGAATTTTGTCTTGTTTTAATTTATGGCACAAACCAGAAGTCACATCGACACTGTCTTCTCTTCCAACAACAATTTAAGTGACAGAGTTTAAGAAGCTCAGGTTTAGATCTGGTTTATGGGAAAACAGTTCACACAGTACATCAGCCCTACCAGAGGCATTGCACATAGACTGAAGGCTGTCAGAGTCAAGGTTCCTGAGTTGATCTAACCTGGTCCACGTCCTCTGCATCCACATACATAAATCTGAGACCTAGCTTCTAGACCTGGTTTAGTGTGAACCCAGGATCTTGTTGTCTCCCTGCCTTTCCATAGAGAGGTCCAGAGCCTGGCTGTCCCTGTGTCCCCAAGGAAGCAACCTTCTCTTCACAAAAAGACTGACAAATTACAGTGCAAGGTTCTTCCTGATGAAATTTCAGACAGTCCAGACATGAAATTTCTTTAATGTAAAGAAAAATAAAAGACTTTCAGGACACATAATCAGAAAGAAAACAGGAGGAACATCATTAACTACAGCCACTTCCATTGGCAGCACTGGTATTAATTAATGTTGCAAATACATGAAATTGTAGTAAATAAAAAGTTGCAAACACAGCTTCAGTGCAGGCAATACCCCATTCATCCGAGTTTTTAGTGGTTTATCCATCATGCAGCATAAACATACAACAAAACCATTAAGTGCTGTTCAGGTTAGTGAGAATCTAAAAAAGGAAGAAGAAGCTTGCTTCTTCCCTAGTTTTATGGGGAAGACAGCCTTTGGCATGGAAAGGATGGGGCAGACCTGCACTGGGAAGGGATTTAGCTGTGGGGACATCAGCTGAGTAGCAGAGGTCAAGGACAAGGAAGGATATTTTGTCTTCTTTTGAAGAAAAGGGATAAAACTAGCAGGAACACAAACTTGTGGAATCCCAGGAAAGAAAGATTTATGCAAACATAATTCATGTTTTACTTAGAAATAAGCTTCTGCAGTTATTCACTCCCTGCTTAAACTGTGTGAACAATTATGCCAATTAAATACAATGGACCATAAAACAGAACTTTCTTGTCATGGGCTTTTGTGTGAGGCCTGCTTGTGGCAGAAGCATTTCAGGTACTTGAAAACTTTTGAAAAAAAATTATTTATTCTTTATTTCAGTCTCAACAATCTTTATTTGAGGCCAAATGGGAGGTCAAGGATACGTGGATGCATAATGATCACAAGCTTCCAGGAAAGCATCAACTTCACTGCTTTTTCTGGGAAAGGCAGAAAACAACCTTTATTTTTACCAAGCCAGATATAATTATTGCAGTTCTGTTTGTACAGTTCTATTAGAGATTCTTTAGAAAATCTCAATAGGAACAAGAAGAAAAGATAGCCTTTCACCAAAAGCTAGGAGAACCTGAAAAAACCTCTTACTCATCACTGCATAAAAAGGAATGCCCTGTTCAAGAGAAGTCTGCAAGCTGGCCTGCCACCTTTTTGAGCCTAATTTGGTTGCAGCGAAACAGAAAAATATTGGCCCTTGAAAACTCAAAATTCCATGAGGTTGCCATGAGGCAAAAATGAGGTTTAATGCTAACATGGACCTTCAGCTGCCATTGCCACAGTCAGATGTTCTAGAAACATTGATTTTTTTGTACTGATGATAAAATGTTATGAGAGCATTTGTCCAGTGGCTTTTTTCAAAGCTAAGTATGTTATATCATCTGTTTCAGAACATTTTTCTTTCAGAGAAACTGCACAACATTAGAACATTGTATGACAGCCTGCCAAGTCTCCTTTGTCTCTTCAGTATTTAAATAAATACTGTCTCTTCAGTATTTAATTACAAGTCCAAAGAATGACACAGGAATAGGAAATAGGAAAAGTTGTGCTTACTGCAACCCATTTTGATCAAGAAGAAAAAATCAGAGCAAAGGTTTTTGGCTAAGTTGAACAATGAAACAGTTTTCCATGAATATTTATTCATACCTTCTAAGACTTCAGATGATTACTTCTGTCCATCTTCCATGTACTTCCAACTTCTTGCCAAGAATGGTCTCCTTGGAAAAGAGCTCCCACGGGAGTTATGCCAACCTGCATGGCCAAGTGCCCCCTGTGCCCTGCCTGTGCGTGCGACACACCTCAGCAGCATTGCCTCCCTGTGACCTCTCCTCTCCACCAAGCAGCTGAGATCTGCTCCTGGAGCATTCTCACACTTGTGACCACTTTGGCTGTGCCCTTGACACAAGTGTGTGATGTATTCATTGTGCTAATCCTGCATGAGTTCAGGCACGTCCTGGTCCCCTCTACAGCAATCCCTGTACAGTGTACTATATATAACTCAGTGAATCCTGAAAAGCAGGATCAAGCCACTTTGATATATGGAAAAAGGACTTGAGAACAAATCATCCACGTGAATTAGTCTCTTACATTTAGAAGCTCATGACCAGGTGAGACACCAGCCAGGTCCAAACTTTAGCTGATTATCTTCCTTGAGGGATGATGAACTTTAGCCTCAGTCAGAGGCCTCATATTCTCCCCTGCTTCTGTTCTCTGGCCCATGAAGAAACGAGCTCCTGCAGGTTCAAATGGAGACAAACAAGAATGTAGAGGCCTTTTTCCCCCCTTTCTGCCTGTGTCCTCAGACTCCTTGGTAATTTAAGTCAACACAGTCATGTGGCAAACAATTTTGCAGTGCTAATGCAGTTACAGCAATTCCAGCTTATGAGGGTGTATGTACCACAAAATACAGTTTTACTATTACTTGCCCTGCCATGATTTTTACAGAATGCTCTGGCTCTGAAGGAAGATTAGAGACAATAATAAAATTAAAATAATGTTGCAGAACTACAGAAAGGAGGAAAAACATTGCCTGAGTAGGATTGTTAAAGCCAAGCAAAACAAGGATACCACTGGTCGCCCTCCAAGTGAGTGCCCTCCAAAACACCCACAGAGCTGTGCCATCTTTTGTCCTGAACAGTAATGTATTCCTGGACTGGCTGAAATATTAAGTCCCTGGTGTTGCCGCTGCGATGCTTAGGCAGAACAAACTGCAAATGCAGAAGAACAACTGCTTGTGTGTGCAGTTCTGAGTGTCAGAAGGGCTGAGGAGGGTTTTACGAGGAGGCACACAGTTGTATTGATCCGGAGTGAAGCAGGGGACAATGTCCTGTGACAGGGCTCCCCCTGGCCCAGGGAGCTGGCCCATGAACCAGCCTCGCTGGTGATGGGTTTCCTTAGGCTGTGAGCTCTACTCATCTTTTCACTGGGGCTCTCTCTCCCAACACCAGTACTCACATTTTTCATTTTACTCTGAGTGGGCAGCTTAGGTAAGCCTTTCCAGAACCAGGCCCTCCTGGTCTTCTAACACTCCTTTGGGTGACCAATGTCCATCTTAGAGGGAGTGTCTTGGGGCAAGAGACACAGCTTCAGGAGAGCTTTAAGGGGTTTGCAGAGTGCTCAGGTTTTGCTGGGGAACACCATCTCCTCTGCAAAAGCCTTCCACCATCCATAAGCCAGGTTTGGGGGACTCACAATTTTTTTTTTTAAATTGTCAAAAGCAATTACTCAAACACACGCACGAACACACACCCCCACATCCACACACACCCACCCCTCCTCAGCCCCTTTTCCCTGGCTGTTACAGATACTGTAAGTACAGGTGATGTGAGTGGCAAAGCATTTTGGCTAGAAGACAGGGGCACACCATTTCATTAATCTGTTCAGGTTATTTAAGGGCCTCCCCAGAACTGTACCTGAGCCACTCAAGGACTTCAAGTGGTTCTGTTTTACAATGCTCCCACAGAGCATTGTATGTTACAGAGAAATGCCATCCCTGCCTTACAGACAGAGAACTGAAGCATGGCAAAGATTAGCTGTTGAAAATCACAGCTGCAGCAGAGCAAAAGCAAAGCAAATCCCAGGTGAGTGTCCTATTCATTCAACTATCCTATTAACACAGTCATATTTGGAGAGGAAAATGAGGGCAAAATAGCAAGGGAAGGAGATATTAATAAAAAGAAAGGGACCACGGGAAAGAAAGATTTATCTTCAACTGACTTTACTGTGTATTCAGACAATTGCTTTCCATTTTGCCTGCTTGAGAGTGTCCCCTGATGCATAGCTAAACTGGCATTTGGGGCACGTTTTTATATTTCATTACTGCTGCTGTGAATGTGGGATATTTAGGATGTGCTACTGGATGAGGGAGAAATACCTGACACAGAGGACAATGAGACAAAAACCTCTGGTTACTGGTTTGAGAATGTGTCCTGTAAATAGGTTAAACACTGATCCCAGGGCAGCCTCTTCTGAACACTGCAAGCATATGCAGCTCCAGGCACTCCTTAACTCAAACTGGGCCACGGGGACTCAGATGTTTGCTCTGAGGAAACGGTTCACAGCTTCAGGCACTTGGGTTTCAGAAACTCAGGCCAAACTCAAATTGAACAAAAAAACCCAAAAAACACCAAAAAAACAAACAAAAAAAACAACAACAAACCCCCCCCCCCCCCGAAAAATAAGAAAACCAGCCATTATTCAAAGTGAACTAGAGCCTCAGTCCCTTGGGTATCTCATAAATCGGGCTACCAACAGACATCTTTGAAACTCTAAGGCTGTGTTTAAATAACTATATTAATTACACTTTTTGACACTGTTCCTGCTCCCATTTTAACCAAGTTTTCTTTGGCAACAAACCCCAAAAATCTAGACATTCAGCTAACATCTCCCAAGACAATGCTATTATTATAATATAGAAAAATCAGATTTAGAGAGCTAACAATAAAGTATAGATTGTTTTCTTGAACGGAAATAATTACTTCATAATATATTGCTCTCAATAAAGAGTAAGTCTCTGATTTTATGCAGCAATATTAATTACTGAGGAGAAAGAATGAAAGCAATCATGTCAGATTAAGATCCTTCTGAATCACAGCAGAGAAGGTACAGCACATCTCCTGAATAAACAAATTATGTTACAGGCAGTAAACTGAGCAGGCAATCTTCAGCGATGCCTGCCTTTAACAGTTCTCCATATAACTCCTTGTGGGCAGGCCCAGGGGAGAACTACTGAAGGCAGAGCGATCATTTCAGCTTGCCAGGTTATTATTCCACAGCCTTTCCTGGAGCAAGGGGATATTAACTATTCCACCTCTTCTCTGAGCAATGGAGAAATTAGGCTTCACATCACCATCTAATGTATGTGTAACAAACAATTGTTTATTGCAAAAGCTTATTTGATCTGAAACGATAAGAAATGACATGCAGAAGAGAAAGGACTTAGTGCATTACTGCTGGGGGAATGATACATTTCAAATAATTGATGCAAAATAAGATTGCCATCGAGAAAGCAATGCAATAAGCACGGATTCTCACAGATGAAAGACCAAGCTAAGAGCTCTGCATGTTGCAGTGAGAGTATTTCCACTGATTTTGGTGAATTCTGCCATTCTCCTGTGCAGATCAGGATAGAGCCCTCAACAGGGTAGCACAAGCCAGTGCTACTAGGGCTAGGCTATTCTGCTCTTTGGCTAACACTGCCTGTTAGGAGGCAGTTCTTTAATTAACATACACACATTTTGCCCCGAATGGAAACGGTGTGTGAAGGCCCTGGGCTCTGGAGGAATTTGCTGCAGGCTGCCTCAAGAAAGTTGTTTCCTCTGAGGTGGCAAGAAAACTCATGTCCACAGTGCTGACACCTGCCAGTCAGTATGTGCCTGTCCAAGCCCCTCCTGAAGCCACCAGCAACCCAGCAGCGACTCCACCTCCGTGCCTTTGAATGCCTCAGCCTTGACTTACTACTCCAGTCTGCTGAGTCGAGCAAGGAATAGATCAGAAATCCTCAGGAGGATCCATGCTCCTGAGAAATGACCTGTGTAGGATGGGGGACCTGGAGGACTACTGGTCTTCAAGCAATGGCTGAGCACCAAGGTAAGAGGAGTTGGGAGAGCTGAAGGACCTCTCGGAGGATGGGAGCAGGGGCACCATCAGGAGCACAAGCAGGCAGGCAGCCCCAGCTGTTAATGCTGGGGAGAAATGTTGGCCCCAGAGCTGTCATGGATCAGGGCTGAGGAGATGAACACCACAGTACCAGCCTACCCTGCATGCCAAAAACTTCTGTCCTTGTGTGCCTAATCAAGGAATGCTTCATTAGCAGTTTGCTTCAAAGAATCCCTGCTATCCTAGAAACATTATGAGGAATCCATATTAAAAAAAAAATTTAAAAGAAGGTTCTGAAATACTAACTTTTTCTTTAAAATGCAGGAAGGTGACATGACCTCATGCTTACGTGGCAGAAATATCTCTCCTTCTTTTCATTAACTGAAAAAATTCTTTGTTTTGTCAGGCTCTGTAGAGATCCTGAAATGCACCACTGTTATTAGGTGACAAGAACAGGGTCAAGCATGAGAGAAGCCCTTCATCCTCTAAATTTTAGAAGTGCTTTTTTAAAGTCATGGAGCTGACTGTCCCTTCCAGAAAGATTACTGAAATAAAAGTACTGAGTTTTTATTCAGAGCTGGAAGGTAGGCTGTGCTGTACATCATCTGTTCCCTGCCCTGCAAAAGGCACTCCTTCATGCCCCTGCAGTGGGAAAGGCTTGCCCATGCCCATTTATGACACAGAGCTTCTGTTAGGAGCTTCTATTTAGCCTTGGTCTTTCTCCAGAGTTTCATACAACAGAAAAATAGCAGCTTCCTACAGATAACAACATAACATCTTGACCTTTGGGAAATACCAGCTTATAAGAATGTATCTACTTTTTGAAAAATGTCAAGAGAAAATTCTTCTTATTAAAAAAAGAACATATATATATATATATATATAAATATATAATTGTATTTAAATCCTTATATTATGCTTGTAGTGGTGCCTTACCTTGTATTTGGGGACAAGATCTCATCTGTCATGTATCAATTCAAAGCCACTGGAGGCTGAGCTGGCTCTGGAAGAAGAGATCATCGAATCATGGATTGGCCTCAGCTGGAATGGATCTTAAAGACCATCTAGCTCCAACAGCCATGTGAATTTGAACTGCAAACAAGACAAGTACCTCTCCAGAGGAACAGAGGGATTATACCTACTCCAGTACTTGCCTTTTGCCCTGACACCACTGAGTCTCACCAAACTCCTCACAGCACTGTCTGGGAATGGAGAATTTACCGAAGAAAAAAGCAGCAACAAATTGCTTTTAGTCACAACAAATACAGTCCTTTACTTCTGAAATTCTGTGAGAGTTCCTAGTTATTTTTTCATTGTGTTCACTAGAAGAGCTAAACAACCTTTAAGGCAATGAATCATAGAAACATGGAATGAATTGGGTTGGAAGTGACCTTAAAGCTCATCTTGTTCCAATCCTCCCTGCCATGGCCAGGGACACTTTCTGCTAGGCTATTAGGTTGCTCCTAATATCTAATCTAACCCTACTCTCTGTCAGTTTGAAGCCATTCCCCCCGGTCCTGTTACTCCAGGCCCCTGTAAATAGTCTCTCTCCATCTTTCCTGTAGGCTCCCTTCTGGTACTGGAAGGCCACAATTAGGTTACCCCAATGCCTTCTCCAGGCTGAACAATCCCAATTCTCCCAGCCGTGCCTCGTAGGTGAGGTGCTCCTCTGACCTACCTCATGGCCTCCTCTGGCCTGGCTCCAGCAGGTCCCTGTCCTTCCTGTGCTGGGAGCCCAGAGCTGCTGCAGCACTGCAGGTGGGGTCTCAGCAGAGCGGGGCAGAGGGGCAGAATCCCCTCCCTGCCCTGCTGCCCGCGGGGCTTTGGCTGCAGCCCAGCACACAGGGGGCTCTGGGCTCCCAGCGCTCACGGCCGGGCCATGTCCAGCCTCTCCCCCAGCAGCAGCCCCAAATCCTTCTCCCAGGGCTGCTCTGGATCTTTTCATCCCCAGCCTGGATGGGGGGCTGCCCTGACCCAGGTGCAGCACCTTCTACTTGGTTTGTTAACCCTCATGAGATTCCCATGGGCCACTTCTCAAGCTTGTCCAGGTCCCTCTGGATGACATCCCATCCTTGAGGTGTGCCACACATACCACTCAAGTTGGTGTCATCACCAAATTTGCTGAGGGTGCACTCAACCCCTATGTCATTAATGAAGACATTAAACAGCACTGGTCCCAGTACAGACCCTGAGGGACACCAGGGGTCACTGATGTCCATTAGGACTCTGAGCTGTTGACTACCACCCTCTGGATGTGACTGTCCAGCCTCCTTCTTATCCATCTAACAATCCAGCCATTGAATCCATCTCTCCGTTTTAGAAAGAACGATGTTGAGGGGGACTGAGTCAAAGGCCTTACAGAAGTCCAGATAAGTAACATCCAGCTTTTGTCCTAGCTTGGATTTTTTTAGGTTTGTCTCTGTCTTGGAGAGTAATGTTAAGAGTAATGTACAGAGTTTCCTTGGCTGAGAAGCAATGGTAGACAGCGCATGTGAAGCAGTACAACTTTCCTTGAGCGTAACTGCAGTGTAAGGTCCTCAAGCCCAATATGGATACTTCCACCCACGAAGAACAGTATTGTAGCTAAATGAGGCATCACATGCTAATAGAACCCCTAATTATATGTTGGGGAGTGGAGAAAGGATGAGAAATATCTGTTATTAAAGCAGTTACTAACATAAAATAGGAAAGTTTCAGCTCAAGATGAAGCATGAAGTCAGAAAGAAGATACTTGATGGCATGGAGAACTGAACTCTCCTTGATGGGTAGCCCCCAAATCACACCCCAGTGGTCCCTGATTCACAAAAGAGGAAGGTTCTTCTCCAGAGCAAATGTGTTGGATGAGGTTTCTTAGGGAGTTTGCCACATCTTGGGCTTGGGCATCTCTAAGCGGATTGCCCAGTGACAGCAAATGAACACAGCTCTCACTGTATAATATTTCCAGCTGCAAGGGTTTTTTATGATAGTTTTTTGTGCTTACTTTGGTGTGACACAATGAAGGACTGTATTTGTGGATGATACAGTCACCTCTTGCTGGGATTTCACCTCTCAGAGCATTCACATTCCTCTCTGCTCACCTTCAGGAGAGGAGGAATTACACTCCAAAGAGTTGGGGCCAAGGGACTTGTACTCACTCATGTACTCATACACTGGCAGATTTCAGATGAGAAGGAAAGGGAAATGATGTGTGAAAATCAACTATGGACATAAAAAGATAATTTGCCAAACTGCCTGCTGATTCAGTCCCATTAAGCTCACGTTTCCATCAATGTTTCATGAAGAAGCTGGCATATCCCAGCTGGGTAAGAGGCGCCAGCCACCAGGGATGGAAGCAATCCAACAAGCAGGGCTGGCATGGGCACCCAGGGTGCGTGATGGCAGTGCAGACTGGCCCCACCATCTCCCCCTGCCCCAGAGTCCCTAGCACACAGGGCCCTTGCCAAACGCCAGTGACACCATCACAGGGTGTGAGCCACTCAGTGCTGTGTCGTGTTGCAACAGCGCAGCCATCAGGATCCACCCTGTTCGCTTCATAAAAATGAAATTGCAGCTTTGGTTCAAGCTCAGATGGAAAGGGAGCTCTTTTATTCAGCTCAGATGATTTTATAAGGCTGTGTCTTCACTCTGTGAAAAATGGGAGTTTGCCTATGTTTTTTAACCTGTGAGATAGCTAATTATTCCACTAAAAAACCTCTGTGTGTGGGAGTAACTCCTGTTGATGCAAAGTGTGGTTGAGGAAAGGGAAGCTGCTGTCAGTATTAAAACAAACAACTCTTTTATTTCCACTCGATTTTGCACTAGGATTGGGTATTAGCTTAGCCTGTGGTACAACATCTTTTTCTTTCATTCCTTTTTTCATCCATTATTTCAACCACTATTTTAGCACGGAGATTTCCTGGACAGTTGTATTACACAATAAATCTGAATTTTTCTGGAAAGCTCTGCAAAGATGCAGCAAATCTCCTTCAAAGATAAAATCAATTTACCACAAGGAGCAGACAATCTCCTCTGAGCTGAAGACCCCTCTGCCCCTTCCCAGACCCATCAGTTTTGTGGGGAATGCAGGCAGACGTGGCAGGACTTCCTGCCTCTGACTCTTGCATGGTGCCTCAATGGGTCTGCTGCAAATTCCCGGGAAAACTCAGGGCGGTCCTCAAAATCTGCCTTGGGAAAAACCCTCTGGGAGGATAAGGAAGATAGAGGAAAAAACTATGAGAGCCTGGAGAGGAGTTCATCTCAGCTCAATCAAGCCACAAATCCAAAGTAGGTGGAAAGGTTTTCCGTATTTAGTGATTCAATTACTTTTGCCTCCAGGTCCTGAAAGTTTATTCAGCATTCAACAATCACAGAAAATAAAGGACAAAAGACTCCTGCTTATTCTCCCCAAACCACAGTCCAACTGTTCATTTCTGTGTAAACAAACCAAATAAAACTCTCCTTTTCCACTGGTATTCCCCCTTCATTTATCAAAAGACAACATTCTTGTGGGCTGTCTGTTGGGTAACCTGCAGCATCAACTATGAAGTTTTAAAAGGGCATGCCTCCCATCCCACTGAGATGGTTTAAAATTCCTTCTGGTCTTCATGACACCCCTGCAGCGTGACAGGGATAACAACCCTTCCTCCCACAAAGGGGCTTAGGGCCGGTTTGGCAGCCTGCAGTCGTCTGAACCACTGATTCTGGTGGCGTGGCCTTGGCAAAAGGTTTATATAGTTTCTGTATCACACTACAACCCATGAAAAAATTATCTTTCACGATCAGAGCCAGTCTCAGAAATACTACACAGGTCATGTTAGTTGCCAGTGGAGCCAAACACACCTTGAGGGCGTTTCATTTCCATGCTACTGGATGCCAGGGGCAGTGGTGCCAGCACACGGTGCAGTACACCCAGAGCCTCTGCGGAACTCCCATTGTGGGCTGGACCGCCCTGTCCTCTCTGCCACCCTGCCAGGGGTACAGCATGTGGAAATCACACTCTCACGTTGCCATGCAGACCTCTCCTCTTGTTGGCACACTTCAATGAATGATGCTAGCAAGAGACTTTGACCTGTCAGCCTTGTATTCAATATTACTGTGGGCACATCTCAATATTCTGTCATTTCTGATTCCATTTCTGAGTCCAAGTCTTCACTCAGACCCTAACTAGACGCTGAGTAATTTTCTTTCTGAATTACACAGATTACCAAATCATATGTAAAGGAAACCATTGGAAAAAAAACCCTATTTTTGATTGTGTTATCTCTAATAGAGACTGTGAAAAGATACTATGTTCAGTATCAATTATTCATATTTCCAACAAGTAACTGACACATCCTCAAGTTAAGATTTCCATCCGTACTGGCTATAAAATATAGTTTTCACTGATTGGAATGGCTGTTACTGGCTGACAATTTAAATACATATCATGTACCATGCACTAGAAGCTGAGAACATTAGGAAGAAAACACTTGACAGCCACTTGGGAAATACATAGGCAAGAGAAGACTGAAAATTGTTGTAGATCTTTATCTATGCCTTCTTACCTTTAAATGCTGACCTCCAAGGTATGAAGAACAGAAAGATTTATGTGCACTTGAAAATTTCCAATACCTCCTGTTCTGTTTCCTTTTCATAACCAGGATAAATGAAATATTTCTAAATTTTAGATCACATATTTTAAAGAAGTAGCACCCAAGCCACTCTTGCTGCCCAGCATGAGAAACTTCCCTTAGCAAAAGTCCTTGACTGTCATTTTCCAGCCCTTGTAGCCAGGCTAGACTGGAGCTAATTACCCGAAGTGAGGAAGTTTTCAGATGAAGTCCAGGTAGACGTATCATTTTATTTGTTTAGCCCATAACGACACTGAAATTAGTCTCTCATAGCAATATATCATTCATACAGGAAGGAGGATTTGGGGGATTTTTTTCAGAAGCCAGGAAGTCAAAGAAAATACTATCAACTTCTTGGTAGGCACACAGATGTGGACAACTTAGGCAAAGTAACTATCCTGTCTCAAAAATTCACCATCTAGAGATTGCAGAGCTGGCCATGTGATGCCATAACAATTCCCAAAGCTGGATGCAAATGCTCCGAGCTGTGTCCATTCCCTTTAGGCTCCATCTATGCTGTGACTAACGCTCCTTGGCTAGCAGCAATAAGGACACAGCCCTGAGCGATCTGGAGGGAACATGTAAATAAGGGCAATGAGATGAGCCACTGACAAAGACATTGCAATATAGCAAAGATGGGACAATTTGGATAAACTGGGGAAAGGTGGTACCTAGATTAGTTCCTGTAATGGAGGACTTCTTGCCAATACAGTGTGGGATCTATTGAGAGAAATCTGGGGATTGCTTACTGGCCATGAAAAAATGCTTTTGCCCATGTTCCTGAAAATGAACATGTCATTGATGTGTTGCAAAGGTTATGAGCTAAGATGGCCAGTTTGGCACTAATGCCAGAAAGGAGGACTGCGTGAAGTCTCCCACCAGGCACATTTCCTGCAGGTGAGCAGAGGGATCAGGTGAAGTTGCAGGCTGGGGGAAGACTGGTATTACATAGCTCCCACTTCAGCCTCCTTCCTGCAGGTTAGCTGTCCAAAATCAGCTGCCATTGCTGGCAGCAGGCCAACTCACCTCCATGAAGGAACCAGCTACATAGGCTAGTCTGACAAAAAATAGTCACTTTCTTCAAAAATGTCTAAGTCTTTGGCTTTCCTTATGTTTCTGTTGGCTTTAATCTGCTTTTAGTCATCATTGTGGTAGCAATGGCATACAAAGCCTGCCCTTTTCTACTCTTCAGTAAGAATGCAAATACTAATGGTGCATAGCATAACAAAAATAATTAATGTCTTCCATTTCCAGAGCTGTGTAAATATTGACCATCTAATCTTCACAGCAGACCAGACAGATAAACATTTCTGCTCTAGTTATTGCCTCCAGAATCTTAAGTGACACAGTCCTGGAGCTGGAGCTCCCCAGATCCTTCTCTGGGCTGTTCTCCTGACTGCATTGCAGCTCTCGAACACACTCCCTTCTCACTGCTCCCTTCATACAGTGACAGCGAGCTGTCCTATGAAGCTCATATAGAACAAAAAGCTCTTGACTATTTTGTTTTTCCCCATTTCTCTTTCCCTTCTTGAAGTGATGGACCATCACATCTCTTTTTCTCAGTCCTCTGCTTGCTGGGCACCAAATTCACAACAGAGTGGGAAGAGGGTTTACAGTGGGTGCATCACAAGCCAGGTTTGGACAGGGGCTCTGCTTTTTGGAGCTCATATATTGCTGTAATGTTAAAATTATGACCACTATTCTGGCTGTATCCACTGGAAAGTAATCATAGGAGTCACTTGATATGAAGTCTTGGTCATTATTTTCTCAAGGTGTTTTGTCCAAACATTGAAGTCTTAGTGAAGCACAAGAAATATATTCAACTTCCCTCAATTCTTTTGTGCGACTTCTGCCTCAGGGTGTTAGACTCTATTACTGTGTGCTGTTAAATGCCAGTTATGTTTTATTCCACAGTGACTGAAATAATTATTTTTCTAGTTACTAGAGCATTTGGAGAATTTCCAGAACGAAAGTGAATATAAAAAAGCCAAACATTTACTATTCTAATAGACAGCCATCAGTGCTTTATGAACTATCCCCTTACACCAAAAAAAATCACTGTTATTTCACAAAGGGTGTTGCAAACAATTGCTTTAAATTGAAAGACGCTATTTCTGCTATACTAGGAACACTGTTAATATTGATCCAGGTGCTCTATGGAGGAAACTAATCTTTTCATTTTGGCACTACTGAAAATTTAGTCTACTATAATACACTGGTAAAACTGCATCTTTCAAAGTTACCAACATTAAGAAAGCAAATTGCTACATTTTTCATTAATTAAAAATGGCTTATAATAACATTAATGATCCTTTCATCAGTGTATACAATTTAGGCAATGGCAGCCTACCAGATTAACTTCCCCTGGCTTTGCCTCGGCCTTCTAACTCCTCCAACAGATCATTACCTAATCTGTAAAGTCTCCCAAATGTGTCATTAGCTCTTTAACAGGCATCTCCCGCTGTTTGGTATAGACCCTAGAAACAGGAGGCTGTCAGAGAGAGAACTGCTTCTGAAGTAGCTCTTCCAGGGGAAGGGGGAGGGGGGAAGGTAAAGAAATGCCAGATTAAATCAAGTTTGTGAAATGCATCATAGCTTGAAATATCCCTCATACATGACTAACTAAGACATGGCACAGATTATTTTTTCCCCACAACACAGGACTGGCATTAAAGCATGTGCCAGCCCTTGTAAGCACCTGCAATTCCTGCTGCTTCCAATGCCTAAGAGAAATCCTGCAACGAGGCAGACATCTAATGTGCTAAACTAGGAAACCAAGGAGAAAGGCTCACAGGACCAGGCCCTATACTACTCACATAGACCTTCCCTCTCTGCTTCCACAGCGCAACCTAGAAATCATGAACCAAAGTCAGGACAACCTGAGACCACAAGAAAACCAGGAGCATTTAGGCCAAGTCCATGAACTGTCCAGGGCAATGCTACATTTACTGACCAAATTTGTGCTAATATTCACTGGCAACTGAGAGAAGCAAAGGATCTTCTGGCCTTTCTCAGCTATATTTTACATTTTCAGGTGTTTTTTTTTTCTTTTTCTTGCTTGACAGTATGATGTAAGGCATGAGACTGAAAAAAGTCAGCGTGACTAAGTAAAAACTCTTTGTACTAATGCACTCATCTGCAAGCTATTCATGTGAAACAGGATAAATGACCACTGGCCGGCAATACTTGCACTGCAGGAACTTTGAATATGGAGATGTTCTTTGCACACAAAGAATCATGGCACCATAGAGAGGTTTGGATTGGAAGGGACCTTAGAGATCATCCAGTTCAATCGTGCTGCCATAGGCAGAGACACCTTCCACTAGCCCAAGCTGCTCAAAGCCCTGTCCAGCCTGGCCTTGGACACTTCCAGGGATGGGGCATCCACAACTTCAATGGGCAGCCTGTGCCAGTGTCTAACCATCCTCACAGTGAGGAATTTCTTCGTAGTATCTAATCTAACTCTATCCTCTGAAACCATTCCCCCTTTCTCCCTACATGCTCTTGTAAATAGAAATGCCACTCCAGCCTTCTTGCAGCACTCTTCAGGTATTGGAACATTTCAACTATTTCAACTAAACTCAAATAACAGAACTTTACTATTGGCAAATGCTTCCATCCATTTCACAGCAACTTTTCTGTTCTATTCCTTTAGCTTTATAAAACCCTCCATTTTACTTATTTTCAATGCAGTCAACACCTTTTTATGAAATTAGACTACTCTATACTAGGTTTGCCTGGTTTGCTGAAAGGGAAATACCTTTATGTTTTATGCCCTTAGCAAGGAAAAGAGGTGTGTTGTCCTTTGAGATTAAAATCACTGTCTGGTATGCCTCAGTATATGTGGATCTGCAGAATATTAACATACAAAAATGAACATTCTCACTGCTGTTTTAATAGCAAACAAATAGCTCTCAATCACTACTAAATTCTCAACTTCCCATTTCCATAATTTTCCCTGGAATAAGTCCTGTAAACATTGTAGGTACTTTGGTCACTGTGTCCTTTATGCAACACCATCAAAGGCAACATGTATGTGCAAAGCTGAAAAACAGAAAACTCTGTGATCAACGACTTTTAGTAATTTTCCAGAAATTCTTCTTTATGCAAGAAATCTGTCTCCTAACTTGTTCTGACAAAGGTCACTGCTGGAGAAATACTCTTAGGGAAGATTTATGATCTGTAGGATAATTTTCTTTCTCTGTATTTTTCAGAAGACTGGATTAATCAAATACAAACTGCTGTGTGATTTGGGTATCTCCATGTTCAGCACAAAGAAATGGAATATGGGAATGGGAAAGTGACAACTCATTATCTGTAAGTAACTTTTTGGCACCAAAACATTATCCAGTGTGATCAGCTAGAAAGTGCTGAGGTACTAGCACAGAATGATGCAGAAGGAACTGGGTTCTCTGCCAGAAAAGCTATGTTTATTCTGTTCCTCATGCTGGTCACCATGTTGGCAAACACATCAATACCCCAGCATATGGTTTTGAGGAGGGACTGCCAAAACATCGCACACAGAGGATGGCTCTTCATGGGAGGATTTCAACTGGGATCTCTTGAGAGGTCAGGGTAGCAGGCGAAATGTCACAGAATACAGCCCAGAGCAGAAGTACTTTCAAGGATAAGCCAGTTCAGGACTTGTCACCTCTGAACAGTAAAACAGAAATGAAAATGTAACTCTCCTTTCTCAGAGAAGACTCCAATGAAACAGCAGCAATCAAAAACCTGAGATGCAGCTCTGTTTTCCTCTGACTGGGTCACAAGTGCCTTGACAGCTAGTGGACTCAGCTTGGCCAATGGCCACAACACAAATCTTCTGAACTTACACTGGCAAGGACTGAGACCATTTGCACTTCTAAGTGGAGTTTCAAGGGGATAAGTTCAGTCAGCCTGGAAAGGACAAATACAATTGCAAAATCTGAGCAAGAAGTCAGTAAGGTCTTGTTTAAAGAATGTCTCTGAATAAATTTTATGCTCAGTTAAATGTTGCTTCAGTTCTTCCCTGAATGAGGACTGAATACCAAAAACACCTGACTTGGGGGGTGATGAGAGGTTGATTTCACTGGGATCCAGTATCTCCTTTTTACAAGCTGTTTTTTTATTCACCACATGGACACACCTGAAAAGAAGATAAAGGCTACACTGGAAAACATTTAAATGCATTCTGATCTCCATGAATCAGCAATAACCTGCCGTTGATGCCACAGATGTCCTGAACTCTAGGTGCTGTAGCATTCTCAAACTGCTCAGACACCCAACTCAAACTAAGAGCATTCAGCACCTTTACATCCTTGAAGAGTCATTGTGGTTTGCATATAAACCTGAGAAAAATAATAGTCTTAACACTGAAGGATGATGCTTTAGGTAATGGAATACTGTATTCTGAAGTCAAATAGCTGCTGCAGAATTACAGCTAGCCTCATAAGTACATGGAACATTTTAAATAATAAAGATCTGGACTGTATATAGTAGAAAATAAGTAAGTTTGAACAATATGCATGACAAATGAAAAAAAGTATTACTTGGTGACCTACAGTTTTAAAATGCCCGACACAACATTCAAAAGTAATCAGATGCTCACAATCTGTACCCTTATCTCTTTGCTAAGGCTGAATATCCTCATTACTGGTAAATAATATGACAAAAAAGCCTGGCTCTATGCAATCGAATTGAAGTAAAATCTAGGATATTTTAATATTTGTTTTGCATTTCTTCTCCCACTTGTGAGTTTTGCTGATTCAGTATTTTTATAATAAAATCAAAGTATCATTTGCTGATATAAAATGCATTGTAGTATATTTCCAATGTATAGAGTATTTAAGTCCAGGTAAAAATAAATCAGCTATAAATTAGTGTATTTCACATACAAAAATTCTTTTTATGTTAACATTTTAGTTCATAAACTAGTTACAAACTGTTCAAAAGTAGGCACTTAAAAAATCTGCACTTGGCCAAAAAAAATAAATTTTTAGTTATTAAAAAACTCCCAACAGTGCTTCTCCTTGTAATATGCTTATCAGACCAATATGCACAGTGATCACTGGGTATTATCAGCTGGATGTAGAAACAGAAAACAGCTTCAATCTTCCTCGTTCTTGCTTATTCCTCTCGTTTCAAGGAAAGGCATAGCGGTCACCTCAAGACAACAGCTGGCGTTTTCCCCCAGCGTAAGCCCTAGCAGATGCCTCTTGTGCTTTTGAAACAGTTTGTTGGGCCATTTGCATCACTTGCACATTCCTTCCTGGGAAGAGCCCCGCTCCCATGTGCTGCAGCTGTAGCTAAGAACTGGTGTCAAGCACTACTCATCAAACACTAACTTATACAAAGTTTCTTTGGTCACGTTGTTTAATTGTGAAACATGATGGTCCACAGTGGACAGTATTTTTATTCATCCTGAGCCTTGCCAAGCTTTCCAGGTTATTTCAACACCTGGCCACATGTGTTGATGCAAAACCCAATCCTTTTTGTCCCTGAGCCGGTAACATTGTCCCAACAATGTTGACTGTTTCAACAGCAGTCAAAAATCCACGTGAAGCCATGTTAATCATTTCCCTGAATATCCAGGGTATGGAGGGGGTGAAGGATACTGTATCACAGTCTGTGAGGTTGGAGTATAAGGTGGAGGTAGGTCAGCTGGGTGCTCCATTTCATATTCATAACTGTATGGTGGTGGAGCCACTGAAATGGGAGAAAAAAGAAGACAGAGTTAAAAATCTGTTTTCCAGATGCAGCCTTCAAGAATTGTCTTGCTAATATCCAGACTTGCATGCGACTGATACTCGTAAACTGGGTTAAGCATTTAGGAGACAAACAAAAATATTCACAAGTAGCTGAAAACTTCTTCTCAACTACTTCTATTAATTTTAAAGAAAAAGATTCATTCAGTGACTGAACAGATGGTAAATGCTGCAGAATGATAGTATGGTAGGAACTAAAGGCTCCATATCAATGTCCAGATAGAGTAGTCTCTACAAATTTTAAGGTCCAGAGTCTGCTCATGCCTGCATTTATGTCAACACAGATCCTTTCCTGTCCCCTCCATAGATGTGTCAGGCAGACTGGCAGTGAAAAAGCACTGGCATCGAGTGGAAACAGAAACCTTGAATGTTCGTGCTGGTGGGAAGAGACTCAAATTCCAGAGTGCCACGAAAAGCATGCCCTGCTCTCTCAAAAACTGGGCTGCTGCTGTGGCTGCGGCAGAAGGAAGAGCCTCGCCACACTTGCTATTCCTGTCCAAAACAGGTGATGGCAAGGGCAGTGCTGGCCACAAGCCATGCAGCCAAAGCCAGGTCAGTCATGACTCAAGATGTACTCATGACAGCAGGGAGCACAGAAAGAATTTCCAAGCTTCCCCATCCTCCAAAACCTTCTGCTGCTGCTGAGACGAAAAACTGCTCGAACTGATGTTTGCACCAGAGACCTGGAGTGTGTAGAGTAAAACTGCCTAGAGACTGAGAGATAAGGGTGAGTCATTGCAGGAGCAGACTTGGGGAGGAAAAGGTTACAGCCCTGGAGTTTTCATTTTGCTCTTGTTTTTACAGCTTGCAGCAAGTGTTCATTTTTGAAGTAGCTCTTCAGCAATTCATACTTGAGAACATTGCCATTTTCTTTCGTACTCATCTCTATGCAAAACAATGTTGCAATGGTAAGGATGATTACAGATGGCTTTCAGTCTAACTGGAAAGTAAGGGTGTGAAGGAGAAAACAGACTTTAAGACTGGTATGATAAAGGAATACATAAGAAATATTGCACAGCTTGACTATAAGCACACATAATGCACCTAAGGTTTGCTGCAACCTTTGCAACAGGAGGCAATAGAAAGGCAGGGGATCTCTAAGAGTGGGATGATGAGACTTCATGCATGAAACACCTTTGCATTTTATTACCGTGAACTCCCAAAGTTATCCCAAGGCAATTGCTCCTGGATTTGCAATTAACAGTGTCACTGAATTGCATAAACACCATTATGCTGCATCCAGGGTCTGCTTTTCTCTTCAACAATATGGCCACTTTCACGTGGTAGGTGCAGAATTAAGGCAAATGAGCCTTGCAGACCCCAACTGGCTTGCTGCCAACCTCTTTCAGTGCTCCTGCACAATCCTGGACTGGTGCAATTTGACACGTGTGGTGCAGGGGGTGGCTCTACACCAAGCTGGCTCATACACAGCCCAATGTACCAGCTCACACTCACTACAGATACAGCTGCAGTGCCCCAGAGGCACAAGGGATTGTTACTGTCCTCTGGGACGCTCCAGACCCTGTGACAGCTCTGGCTTAGGCTTTGTGCCTTCCTTGCTGCTGCCTGCACGTAAAAGAAAGTTACATTAAAACAATTTTAACCCACAGACAAGCCTGCATTGAGTACATCCAACATGGCTAACTTTGACCAAGGCACAAACAGGTACCTCTGCACCATGTCCTGCCTGGGGCTGGGGGGTTAGAACTAGATGATCTCTAAGGACCATTCTAACCCAAGTCATTCTAAGATTGTGTAACTGTGGTCCAAATTCCTATTCCAAGTTCCAGTTCAGGCACAGTGCCAGGTGAATGCAGAGATCCAGCATTGCATCCTAGCCAGCAGTCCCTCCTGGGACACACAGTACAGAACACCCTGCAGGTGATGCCCATGCGCTTTTGTGGAAGTCACCTGGGATCCTGCAGCACCCAGCAGTGCTTGTGAGCTCTGGCCAAGACCCAGTCAGCTCAGGTTGCATTAGACTCCACATCACCCACCACTCAAAGCCTTTGCACTATGGTCCACAGAACTTATTGTCCAGGTTTTCCCCTCTCTGTGGTATGCCTGGCCCCCATTATATTGGACAATGCAAAGGAGCTGGCTGCACATGAACAAGAACAAATAAAAAAAACAGAACACAAAAGAAGAGCAACTGATCTATTGCCAGAGAGCCTCTGGCACGGGAAGAAGGTCTGTTCTGCACAATGCAGCACCGCCTGAGCGAGGACTTGACACACTCCTGCAGGCACCATGAGCCACCCAGCTGTGAAATGTGGCACCTGGCCAGATCTCCTCAGCCCACTCAGCAGCTGAATAAACCCACCCAGGCAGAGCTGCGCTGCCAGACACTGCGCACTGAGTTGTCCTGCATTTCTCAGCAGGAGCTGTGCCATTCCGCTCTGGACTGAGAAGGGCCTCCTGCTGCAGTCACATCCCCCATTTACTGCGGAGCTGTAACTATCCAAGGATAACACTCCTACCACAGGCCCTCGTGCAGGGCTGCACTTTGCTTCCTTACCTGGATATGTGTTGATGGTGTTGATGTGAGTCGTTCGGATGACCCCTACTCGAGTCCCACGGCTGCTCTTCATGCACATGCAGATACAGATGGCAATCCCAGCAATCACTCCCATCATAAATACTATGCCGAAAACAATTCCAGCTATCGCTGTGCCTCTGCAAGGGGAATGGAAACATGCAGTCAGACTCAGACAAATAACATTTACAAAACAAAATTCTCTAGAAAAAAATGCATATTGATTACTGAAAATGCTGCAAATTTTGATCCATCAAGGCATGTGAATAGAAAAAATGAAAGCTATCTGAAACCAAAATGAGAAACTCTTTCAAAGTCACCTTTGCAATTGTGTCAGATCATTCTGCTGATTTACCATATATTAAATCCTCCTGTTCCAGGGCCATCTGAATTTACCTACTTTTAAACACTATTAGGAATAATTCCTTCCCTTTCCCCTTATCACATAAGATCTTTTTTTTTTCTGAAAGGCATTGGTATGATTTTCTTTTGAAAAGAAAGCCTAAGTTATCCCCAGGAATATATTTCAGAAGTATCCATGTGCATGATGTACTTCCATAGGAATATTGTAATGGTTTTACTCTGGGTCAAGAAGTCCATCTGCTGCACTTCTGAGCCCACAGATAAAGGAGAGCCTCCCCTTCTCAAGGATGAGTGCATGAAGCAAAGCAATTCCCACCCTTTCACACATCTGCAGCTGCAGCCAGCACAAGTATTTGAAGCTTAACAATTTCCTCTAAAATGGTCCAGAGGAAGAAATTTAACTCAGCTCCTGAAGTAATGAATCAGACTTTCCTTGAAATTTTAATATAGAGAAAGGAAAGAAAGCCTTATTGCACTAACACATTGGAGAAAAGCCTCACTAAGAGACACTGAAGAGCTTCCAATAATACTGAGGGCAAAATCAGCCTTTCTGATGAACCCTACTTCACTCAGGTTTGTTGTCAGCTACAGGCAGTGAAGCATATGTTATATGAAAGATGGTATTTATAGCCTACCCTTTTATGAAAAAGCCCAGTGACTTGCCAGAAATATTCTTACTCTGTGCATCTCTTCATCTTCCAGCAAAGACTTCAAATTGCAACCTTGCTGGCAACCTTTCTACTGGGTATTCCAATCAATCCAAATTGATAGTTTGCCAGCATGAATAAGCCTCACCAGGAATTATTGCAATGTAGAGAATAAAACAGGCACTGCAATGCCACAAGTATTAAAATAAGTCTAAACCATAGTTTAGATTGTCCATAAAGCATGAGAACACATAGCATACCCAATTTTCAAAATGCCGATAGTCTGCTTGCTTAAAAAATCTCAGTAAGAGTCAGGATGGACTTAATATCTGAAAAATGAGAACTTCTATTTAGGAACCTAAATATGAATTTAAGATCTTGTTTTTAGGCCTCAGCTATTCAGGAACTTGGCCATGATTTGCAGTACAATCACTTAATTGTACAGCATAAGTAAACACAGACCATTTGCTGTTGTAATAAATTCACTGCCAGAGAGCTAAATTGTTCTCTGCTGTTCTGTAGCAACCAATGAAGAGTGTGCAGGGAGAGCAAATCTGCTAATATTTTGCAGAATATATGAAGACCTAATTAACAAAAGCTTAACTCATGACAGCAAGCACCTGGCCGTAAAACCAGTAGCTCAAAACACTGATGAGATCAAGTGCTTTGATATTAACCACCATGAGCAACTGAGAAACACAACCACAATAATTTGCATCTAACGAAAAGGGAGTCTGGTGCTCTTGGAAGATGTGACCAACATCGGCACTACCGTGAGAGAAACTGTCATAGGAGACAACATTTTTATTCAGAAGATGCTCTGAAACAATACTGTCTTCATTCCAGAAGGTTCTCCAATAATATCACCATTAAAAAAACTAAGGTACTTCTTTCATAAACAAGTGATTTGGTATTGCTTTTGCTACATCCACTTAGTGGATGAAGCACGGTGATCACTGCATCAGAGTTGCAGGGAACTCCCTAATGCTGAAACAACCCCTCTCCCAGCTGGATTCCCAGCAGCAGAACCAGTCACTGCTGACCACCAGCCTCCAGTCCTGCATTGCACATCTGCTTTGTTCATGGTCCACTGCTGCCCAGCTCCTGCATGCCTGGGACATTCTGCCTGGCTGATGTGCTCAAATCCCAGAAACCCCAACAGTTTCTTGCGCTTGCAATCAACTGCACTCTGAGGAAAACTCAACCTCCATCCTTAAAACTCACAGAAGTGGGTAAGACACAGTATGTTACCTTCCCCGTGGTACATTAAAATTCCTGGATTAATAAGGCCCACTGTAAACACAGTTTAAATAGTTTGTCTCCACTGTCTCCAAAGGCAAAGGCATCCCATTTGGTAGACAAGTGTTCAGCCAGATGCCATACTCCATCTGTGCTGAGAAATGGGTTGCACTCTTCATGGGCAACACATAGCTGCAGAAAGCCCCTCTGCATCTGCCTGCACCTGAAATTCAGAAAGGGCTGAAGTCCACTGTTGGAAAAGGCCTCTCAGCCTAAGGACAACTATACTATTGGAGAGGACTTAGGGAGATGTACTCTTTCAAATGTAAATAACAGAACACATATAACTTCATACCACTCCCTGATGGTGAGTCAGAATGTAAACTCAACCTGACTCAGAGACCTGCCCTGAAAGCCCCTCACAAAGGCCCAGTGAAACCAGAGGCACACTGCCTCCACATATCAGACTGCATCTTCTCACCATCAAATCCTGGCAAGACAATGGCTGCGTAGCAGCTTTTCTGGGCACACAGCACAAAAAGTTTGTTCTTTTTGTGGAAAGCCTATGACTAGAATGTTTGAAGAAAAATGAGCATGTATTTTTTATGAAATGATGAGGTTTCTTTACCCTGTTACAGAATTTTTGAAAATAAATATCCTATAAGTAAATATGCCCTATTACTAAAGCTTGCTTTGTCCCTCTTTCTCCCACTGGTATTTCAAGACTTCTGTATAGAGACACAGAGGGATACAGTGGGTTTTAGAGCTGTTCAAGGGAAAGTGCCGAAGAGAAAAAGACACTGTAAAGCAAAAGAAAACCTAGAAACTACACAATAGAGTCACAGAGGAACTAGGAAGCTTGAAAAGAGGGGAAAAGTTTGTAATGGAACAGTCTGAAGGAAAACATAATGCAAAGTTCTTCACAGAAGCAAAGCCAATGAAGAGGACTGCCACAGAAAAACAATGCATGGGAAAGTAAAGATTGAGAGGGGAGAAAGTAATTTTAAAGCTGTGAAAATGTCAAGAGACATTGTCAAGATAACCAATCACGTATTTAAAGAAGAAGCTTTCCTCCTGTTTTTAGCAACAACCCACTGGAAAGAATACAAATCTCATTCCCAGCTTAACATTTCTGATCCAGACAAGTTGGTTTCGTTTTTAATTGTATCACTCCGTGGATTTCTTTTCTGCAAACCTCTCCAGCCTAGACTTAAGCTCAGGTAAATTTTAGCATCCACAGCCTCACGTGACAAAGAGTTCTCCAGCTTAATTATAATAGATTCATATAATCACAGAATGGTTTAGGTTGGAGTGACCTCAAAGACCATCTAGTTCCAACCTCCCTGCCTTTGGCAGGGATGTCTTTTACTAGACCAGGTACCTCCAAGCCCATCCAACTTGGCCTTGAACACCTCAGGGGATGAGGCTTCTCTGGACAACCTGTTCTAGTACTTTGCCACCCTCTGAATGAAGCATTTTTTCCTAACATCTAATCTAAACCTGCTCTCTGTCAGTTTAAAACCATTATGTATCTGACAAACTGTCCCCTCTGGGATTATTCTGAACTGAATGCCCAATAGTTTTCCCAAGGCTCCTAGCCCTCAGCTCATCACCCAGAGCTCTCAGCTTTCACCCATAGCCCTCAGCTTGTCACCTACCAGCTACCCTTCCTTCTGCACTGCCCATGATTTTACAGACCTCGAGAACCATGCCTGGCGACCAACTCTTCCACTGCAGAAACCCAGGCCCTCTTGGCTGCTCTGCCTAAAGGGACTGCTTCATGCCTTGATCACCCCAGCCACTCCTCACTGCACTTTTTCTCAACCTCTTCTGTTGTTTTCTGAAAGCATGGTATTAGATTTGGTTTTTCGTGACTATCAAACAGTCATGACCTAAGGTTTTATGGAACTATTTACCATAGTACCAAGTCTCATTTCTGAGAGTAATGTCAGTCCAGAGCCAACCAATTCCTTGAGTTGTTTTCCCCTGGATGCATCACACATGTTTATGGGCCCTGGATGTTCTGCCACAGTGCCTGGACTCCTGACCTCTGCTGCAGGACACATGCTTTGGTGAGCTTGAGCCATCAAAGCCCACCTCACTGTAATACTGTAGCAATTCAGAAACTATCATTGTAGAAGGGACAGCGCTCTGCACCAGAGATGCATTTATATTGGCATTAAGGTCTTTTCATCCTGTAATTGTTCATGTTAGCAATTTTAAAGCAATTTGACCAAGTATGGCAAGTTGTTAGAAGCAAGTGAGGATCAGTATTCCCACTCTGTCTTCACTATACTCATTACCATATTACTGCACGAAAGATGTGCCATTCTCAGACTTCTCTTTGCTCAGCTGATCTCTTCCATCTCATCATCTTTCCTAATTTCCAGTACTTTATTAGTTTGCCAATTAGTTTATTGCCAACTCTCTGTATCTATGATTTTCTGGCACTGCATCTCTAGAATAATATTAATAATAATGCATGCAATACACTTCAGAAAATTATTGCTAATATTAAGTGCCCTTTAATTTTTCCCACTTTAAAGCATTTGAAAAAAAGCTGATAAGTGATTTTTTAAAACTCACTCTCTGAGATAAAACAAAAAAAATCAATGATCTTTGGTATTCTGATCCAGACATTCGTGTTTCGGAAAAAATAGCCCTTGGACTCTTAATCAGGCTCAATGTGATTTGGAGGGAGGCGATGTTGGACTATTTATTTAATTTGGTTGGCAAACCCCAGGTTACTTGGACCGATAACAGAACTGCAGCAGCATCACACACCATTTCCTCCTGCCTCCACCAGAGCAGGCAGATCTGTTCTGGGGCATTTGCCCCTCCCTATTCCCTTTATTTTCATAAGGACAAAACCACATAGTGGGTGATCTTCTAAGAGACTGGTTTTGCTGTCCAGGGTATTTTGGATGGGGTACCTTGAGAACCTCATAGGAAAAGCTGCTGGAGGAGTGACTGAATCAGCTGGGGTACCCCCTTGCTGAGCCAGCAGCCTTCTCAGCACAAAGTTTTACAGCCCTGGACAAACGGGTACACCAGGGTAACATGGACTGAAAAACCATCCAACTTGGAAATCAGTTAAGTAGTCAAGCTAGCTGCTGCTTCCTCTTTTAAATTAAATAATTAGTTTACAGAGTGGCAACACAAATGGACCAGGCTTGCCTTTGAAGCTTTACTTTGCAAGGTGTGTTTATACAAAATTCCATCTAGTACTTCCTTTAAATACACTTTTTACTGCAGGGAGGAAGGCAATGCTTGTCCGCTTCCGTAAACAAATCCTGCATGCCTATGTTAAAACTGAGTACAGGGTGTACTCAGACAGTATTTCCCTTCTTTTGCTCCTATTTGGTTGTATTTAAAGGATATTGTTAATGTTTAATTCCTTCCAAATAGTTTCCTCCATGCCATTCCCTCTCTACCTTGCTATATTTGCTGGACCAAAATACCCTGAATAGGAGCTGTGTAATGAAAAGACAGTGGGCAACCAACCCGATTCCTCAACTTCCTTGCCCCGCTCCATGTGGACAGGTCACCACTGAGACTGCTCCATAAGCTACACAATCTTGCAAAGGGTTAAAGGACATGATTCCCATCAGTACTGCAAGGCCTGAGCAATAGGGAACCTTCTCCAGCTTGTTAAAAGGCTGCTGAGTCACTGAAGCATAACTGCGGTACACTTGCAAACCCAAGGAGAAATACCATATAAACTGTGAACCAAAAGGATATGTAATTACAGCTTGTTCTGGTTTGGGCTATTGTCAGACAGACTGTTCAGAAAATTTGCCTTTTGAAAAATATGTAGACATTTTATGCTTACTTCCTTTATGCCAAACCATATGCTTTTCTCTCCAGCACTTGCCAGCAGTGCTGCAATGCGCTTCAAATAAGCAGTCCTGGAAAGGCCATGGTAGCTGCCACAGCAAAGGGAGTGGAGACTTCCTCTAGCTGGTTCCTGCTTCTCCTGCCTGAGATCCTCCAGAGCCCCCAGACAGTGGGGTTAGAGGGAGGGATGGCATCGCTTCCATCATGCTTACGGACTCAGTGCAGGCCTGGCCCAGAAATAGTTTTATGGGTAGAGGGAATGATGCATGAAATATAGTTGGGAGGAGCATGCTGCAATACAGCAGGCACAATACTAACTACACAGCAGTGTTTTTAACTGATCATGGCTAAGCAAATACATTGTAATCAGCCCCAGCCTGTCCAGCATTTTCATCAGACCAACATGTGCGCACATGCAGATGCTGGCTTTGAAACACAGTCTATCTGTCTGGCAGTTTCAAAATTTCAGAACACTGCTGAAATGAGGAAAAAACCAACCCAACAATTTGAGTTAAAACAAGAGATTAAAAAAGGTCAGAAATGCATAAGCAATGAAGAAGAAACTTTTAAAAAAATCATTTATGGGAAATAATTCTGATTAAGATACTGCAAGATTTCCAGTTACCACTTTTCACCCTCATGCTCTCCTGCTGCTTCTCTGTCCTTTTTCTGCAGCAGCTCCTGTCACCCCACCTTTCCCGTCAGACAGCCTGTTCCCTGCAGTCATGATCTCCCCTCACTCTTTAATGTGCTTCAAATGCTTCCCTGGAAAGGAAACAGAGGCTAGAATGCAATTCCCACTTTCTAAAATGGTCCTCACTCTGCTCACAAATTCAAGGCCCAACCTGATAGCTACTTAAATAGAAAAATATGGCACAACGATACCTAATACAGCCTTTGCTTTAATTTAGGGATTTTTATTTTTTATGCTTACAGTTTGCATTGCTGGCTGATCATGCCATATAAAATACTTCCTGAATCAACAGCAACAGGAGCGTCTGAAATTACTGTCCAGTTTCCATCCCTCTGAGCATCAAAGCAGGAGATCAGGATGCTATAGTGGGCTTCCAAGAAGACTACGAAGTTAGTAAACCCCAGTTATAGCTCAATTTTGGCAGCTGGGTAACTAAGCATAGACACCTAGGAGAATAACAGGGACCTGGTATTTCTAATAATTCTTAACATACTCTTTCTGACAGTGATTTTACTTATCGTAAGCTTCTACAAGCTCCATGAGCTCAGCGCAGGTGAATCCTTCAGCTCCTCTCCTAAGGAGCTCTTGCTGGAGGAGCCTAAGTTACTATTGTGACTTCTGGACATCTTACCTGTCAGATCCTGAAATCTCTGTGCTATCAACAGCCAAACCTGCATAGTTTTACCCAGGAGTATATCTAGATGGTGTTTTTACCCAGCCTGAAGCCAAACTTGTGGAGCCACGGCTGCCAGAAAGGTTGACAGCTCAGCACCTTTTGGCATGTCTGCTGCCTGCTTTGTGCCCGTAACAAATCCCAAAGACAGTCAGACATGACATGATTTTGATGTTCCAGGGAACAATCGGATGACTGATTTTTCATCAGTGAAACAACTGTGCAGATACTAAGGGAAAGGGACAAAAGATGGGGTTTTTAACACTTGCACCAAGGCAGGCTGCAAGTGACACATGGATTAACTGATTTTAGATAAGAAACTGCGATGGCTGTCATCAAAGAGAGCAATTCCTCAAGATTTCCCAGTCAATGGGCTAAACCAGTGAAGTAAATGCTAGATGGAAACCAATGAAGAGCTCTACCATGCTCTAGGACACCTTCAGAGTTGTCCCTTCATTTTCTTGCTGTGCCAACAAGCAAGGTATCTGTCTTCATTGATTTCCCCAGGCAGGGCATCCTCCAGGCATTTCACAGAAGTGCTTGCGCTAGCACAGCAGAGGCCAGGTGACTCAGGAGGGCAGCACTGGAAAAAACTTGCCATGCCCATTCAGAGGGCAGCACTAACTCATACCAAACTCAACTGACCGTGTATCTCTGACTAAAACACATCACTGAGTCAATCAAGGTAAAAACATGTTATTTCCCTGCCAGTTAAATCTTTTCCACAATAGCATTGTCTTTGAGAAGCAAAATGCCACTGAATACAACTCTAAGACGCAGCTCTTGTAGGTTGTGACCTTGGACTTTCTAAGTTTCCCTCAGCGGCTCCCAAAGAAGGCCATGTTTCAGGCATTCAGTCTTAAAATACTCTTAACAGAGGCAAAAGCCCAAACTTGGCATTCAGTCCATGCTTCATATAAAACTGCATTTTTCTGGCTGAAGATCTCCTTCCTGATTTAGGAAAAGTTGAGCCCAACAGAAATTTTTTTTTCCTTCTTGGTGGTCAGCTCTGAAGATAAAAGTAGCCGAGCACCTTATGTAAATTGCTAAGACACATTTTTAATACTGAAAGATTCTGCCTAAATGCAATGCCCTAAGTAAACACTTGGTGAATCATTGCAAAGTGCACTGTGAGCTTCCAACACAGACAGCACAAGCCAAATGTGAACACCACAGTCTGCAGAGGGGCAAGCCACCATGCAAACGCCACAGACCAGATATTACAAAATCAATCGCAGCTCTTTCTTTTGTGAACTGAAATGGAAGAGCATCATAGACACTTGTCCCTGAAACACTCCTTGATCATTCACCCCATTTTTCTTGAGTCCATAATTTTCCCTCAAGGGAGATCACAGATCTTCCTCTGGCACCTGAGGTTATATCCTCATCATCTATTTAGAAGTTGCATGGGACCTCAGATCATCCAGAGCGGGTTCTTTTCGGCAATACATGCTTTTTCATAAAATGTTTCACGCTGAAATAAGTACTGTCCTGTGAGAGATGAGGAGACACCTGAGTACAGCAATTCCAGGAATGCAAACGATTTTTATCCACAGCACTGGATCACGGGAAAAGCATCCAAGGAGTATAAACAAATCGGAGGCTTTAGCTCTTCTTCCACCTTTTGGAAAGACCAGCAATGCTCCTGCTTGTTTTAATGGAATGTAGTGTGGACACCAGCACAGTAAGGGAGGGAGCACAGGGCCCCACTTGCTGCCATTCCTAACTCATAGCATTGCTTCAGTTGGACTCTTTCACTGACATTAATGAGCTATAAATCACTCCTGAAGCAGAAGCTTATTAACTTTTCTCCCTTTTTCTTTTTTTTTTTTAAGTTATTGGAGATTGAGGGAAGATAGAGGAGAGAATTTTGCCATTTGTCGCAACAAAGAAGAGGAAGATTGTAACCAAAAATTCTTTTTCACAACAACAAAGTGAAAATAATATTAACTATGACAAAGCAATAAAATATCTGAAAATTAACAGCTTCCTGCAAATAACACTACTTTATGGACCAAAAAAATACCTTGACCTTTTCAGAAATCTGATTCTCAGAATATAAACAGTTCCTCCAAAATGCCTTAATTAAAGGCATTTATTACATTTCAACACAAATTAGAATATTTTACTGCTTTTAGAAGTCTATGTGTTAGATGAAAAAGATTTTGTTGGGTTTTTTTTTACTAATCTGGAGTGGTTCTTGGAGGATCTGGGAAAGAAGTCTGAATTAAGACACTAAAAACCTAACATAAATTATTTGATTTTTGAATAAAATTATTTGATTTTTAAAAGAAAATCATAAAATATGTTCATGGCCTGAGCAACCATGCAATAGCTTTTTAAAACTGCAGCGGTAGCTAATACTGTATATTTTGAGTCTAAATAAATCTGAGCTTTGAATTACCCAGCAAAGGGATTTTTCCCTCATATCTTCCAGTAAAAATAATAAGACACTGAGAGTTTAATTTTAGAAATTCTAAAGCAGATTGAAAGAAAAAAATGTTTTTCATCTTCTCTTTCCATCTCCTTTTTCTAATGTACTTTAATATTTAAATCTTAAACCTGTGAAAGCAATAAAAGAGCCTCTTCTGCATTCTTTTCTTTCTGTCAGATTTACAGCACCAATTCCATTTTTCTTTCCTATTCTCTCCTCCCAGGTGCTATGTCAGAGCTTATGAGGGCCACAAAGACCCACTCAGGCTAAGCCAGAGGACATTCTGACTCTAAGTGACCATTTGCAAAAATCTACAACGAACTTGAAAGTATTTACATAAGTGTTTGCAGGATCCAAACCTTATTATGCAGCACAAGCAAATTATGGTTTTAGTAGTTTGGAATAGCCTCATTAAGCATGCATGAAGTTCCATTTACAAATGGAAAAGGTGTTAAGTGCTTGGGTATATGAATCATTTTATGTTTCTGGAGAAAAGGACTGTGAGTCAGAAAACTAAAAAAAACCTGCAAATTAAGCTATAGTTACAAAAACATGCTGTGGCTCTTACAGGTTCCATTAAATGACGAAAGTTGCTTTCTCTGAAGGCAGGTATGCTGAAGATGCAGAAGTCACCGCATGATAAAGACATGCACGCACACATTAAATAATGTTGAGCTAGGGTTGACCTCCTTCACCTCAGTTGATCATTGGGGGCTGGAGAAGAGCCAGTTACTGATCAATCAGCAATAACTTCCTTTGCAAGTGCATGAAATCCTGGCTCACCTGCCTGCAAGGCCCAAACGGAGGATAGAGAAACCCCACGAAGCAGCAAAGTAACGCAGAGGACGCAGTCCCTTCCCCTTTCGCAGGAGACAGGACACTGCTTACTCCTGCAGAGCTGTGTAGAAAAGACATCCCTGTGCCCTGGTCCCTTCCTCACAGTTTTGGTGACACTCTACCTTGCTTTTTATGCTAATGAGATATAGCAAATAGCATGTCCTGATTTATATAGTTCCTTTTCCCCTCTCACTCAGGGAAGGTGAGAAGTGCTTTCCCTAAGGGCCTTTCTTGGAAACCTCAGAACAAACTTAAGCATATGCTTAGGTTTAAATATCACACTCCCAATGAAGTCAACAGACAGCTGTGTTTTGCTGAATAAAAGCCTAAATTCACTGCCTGTCAGACAATTAAAATGTTACCCTTCCATTCTAGTTTTGCCTACAGTAACAGCTTTGACGCTTGCTTGACTATTTGAAAAGAAACGCTCTGCTTCCTCCTCTCGGAAGCACGAGGAAGCCTGGCAGAAGGCTCTTCCATGCTGCAATTATCACATTTGACAGAAGTTAAACACAACCGGGAACACCCAAGAGCAACCGACCTTCAGGTGTCCTTTGCCATCCTGCACACTCTGGTAAGCCCATGAACTCTACCAGGGCTGGTGTTCCCCATGGTTCTGGGAAGAAACAATGGCATCCACAAGCCAAAAGACCTATCCGTGAAAATATCTCTGGCAGCAAAACCAGAGATGGAGTGACAATCTGAGCTATTTTGACAGAATGACCCATAAACACAATATTTTCTGAAGTTTCCCTTGACGTAAACCCTGCTGTTATGTCACAACCTTTTACTAATCTAAACCTGACACCGTTTTGCAACAGCATGAAGGAAGTGACTGAATCCTGTCACATGGCTTGCAAAATATTCAAAACATCAAAAGCATCCACAATCACTAAAAAACAGAGTAATACAGTTTTCATTAAGATACATGCACAAGAGGTCCATTTTTTTCCCCCAAGGATCACAGTCCATTATAATCACTTCAGACACAAAAGCAATTGTTGGAAAGAGCAGACAGGTTGGTCAACAGCACAGTCAAGTAACACATACGTTTACCCAGGAGAGCAGACAATTCTTTTCCTTGTATGTAAGCGCAAACTGTGTACCCCACTGCCTAAACAAGAGTTACACTTCTGAATCAAGAAATGTACTTTAATGTACACAGTTAACTAATATCCTCAATGGGAATCACTGAATCACAGAATATGCTGAGCTGGAGGGGACCCATCAGGATCATGGAGTCCAACTCCTGGCCCTGTGCAGGACACCCCAAGAATTACAACATGTGATATGTACAAAGGATATATACTCTGCCATATAGCAGCTCCCCAAAAACAAACCCAGTCTGCACTTAGAGAAGGGATGAAAAGAATCATTTCACAATTTCATATCAAAATGAAGGGTCAAATTAACATACATTGCTAGAACTAACACACTTGTAGAAGAAGCTTGGAAAAGAAAAGATTCTCGATGATCAGAAGAGTATGGCTCTGGAGGAGCTTTCCAGAAGATGCAGCAGGGGTGAGCTCCTAAGAAGCGTGAACACTGAGCTTGGCACATTTATGGGCTGCCTGTGACAGTGGGAGGCTGGTTGCACTGACCTAGGAGTGCAATGCAAGAAAAAGCTCTGAATTCAGAGCTAAGCTGCAGTAGGTATGAAAAAAAAAATAAATACACAGACATCAAAAGAACTCACGTCTCTCTGAGTCAGTGCTAAGTCACCAAGCCCTGGGAAAGCTCTGGGCTCAGAGATTGAGAGAGTGATCTAATCAGCAGCCTCCATTCCAAACTTCCCTAAATTTTTAATTCTTTTTTTTTTTCCTTTCCGAAGCAACTGCATGCATCAGCTATTCCCATACAAAACAAAGGAACACTTGTCTTAAGCGAATATTTACTCCAATACAGATATTTTTGTCCCATCAGGACAAACAGAGATGAGATAGTACCCTTGGACAAGTCTTATGGCATAGGAGTGGCATTCTTGGTCACCTTCCGGATGGTATCAGAACTGTGTTACAGATCAGCCAGTCTGAACTGCCAACTCAATTAAAATCACTGGACTGTACAGTAAATTTTCTGAGGTACAAAGTAGAATTACGCCTTCTCTCTCTGGGGAAGGCAAGTGGTAAATTGAAGAATAGAGTGATATGAAGCAAAAAGGCAATGGTACAATAAGGCAAAGAAAGTAAAAAAGGGGAATCTAAGAGCAAGCACATTGAAGAACCAGAGAGGCTAACAAAAGAAAGAATTAATTGGTCATCTCTGTGCTGCTGAGGATTTCTCCTTGTGCTTCTCAAACTTCAAAGGCTACTCGTACTCAAAGGCCAAGTTGAATGCAAATGTCCTGACTCAACAAAACACTTCATCACTAAGAGCTGAACATACGTTTAAATGCTTTGTGGCACAGGGACTCCAGCACTTAAATGGAACAAGGAAAGCAGGAATGAAAAATAAGTGGCAGTATGCTGGACTTGGCAGAAGCACCAGAATGCCTCAAGTCTGATACGTGACATGAGCTGAAACAAAAGGATCTGGGGAGAGAGGAAAAAATTAACACAGTTATAGGAACCAACAGTCTAGATGACATAATGGCCGAGAACGTCTAACCCTGATGTGAAGCTAATGAGGCACACTGACTTCTCTAGAGCGGATCAGAGTTTTATGAGCAGTTGTGCCCCACCTCTGGATTGTGCCTCCCTTTTCAAGAAATGACCTCGCTGTTTCTCACCCTTTATGTGAATAGTGAACATTCCAAACGGACTGGAAGTTTGGGACAGGCATGCTTTAGGAACAGGACAGTAATGTGGGGGTGATAGGAGTCAGTTCCAGATGCCTGACATATGAGCATCCAGAAGTGTGAGAAATGCACCAGAATGCCATGGTTGTATCACCTGGCACACACATATTCCCACCACATAATGAGATCCCATCCTGGGAAACCACTGTATTTTTGGCCACATGATGAAGACACACCCAGGCACAGACTGAAAAATGTCTGATGGAGAATAGGAATAGCATTTGAGTACGGTGTCAGCTGTATTAATTAGCAAATTAGTCACTCTCATATATGAGGAATTTCAATCATTGCACAAAAGCAAAGTACCATCAGGAATACTAAAAAAAAAATTAAGACTTCAAAAAAAAAAAGGAGGAAAGCAAAACATTACTGTGTATAATGAAAAAACTAGAAAAAACAGGGAAAACTATGACAGTGTTTCATCATATAGTTCTGATTTTTAAGCTTTTTAGACAACTGGATTCAATGGACAGCTTACACTCCTGAGTGGCTTTTCTGCAGTTTTGCTATTACATACTTCTACTTACATAGTACTTACTTGCTACTTACATACATTACATAGCTACATATGTCTGCCTGAACAAAAAACCAAGATTTATCAAACAGGGAAAGGCATTTTTGCCTGCCTGTTTCCAACAGTACCTGTGGGCAATTAGCCCCTAGCAGTATGGATAGCAACAGTGATTTTTGTCCTTGGTGAATGTTAAGCCTTGGGAGAGATGAACATGCAGAGGAAGCAAAGAACTGAGACCTTGATAAGAACGGAACAGTTTAATCTGCACCTCTGGTTACTAGTACGTAACAGGATGCTGGACAAGGACACTGCGTGCAGAATGCTGTGCTGCTGAGGAGAAAAGGGGTTGTGAAACTGATCGCTGATTGTTTGTATGGCATTGTAAAAGGCAGTGTTGCCTGGAATAAAATTGATTTCACTTGCACCTAGCAGAGTCTGTGTTTTCGATCGCTGACAAGTACCCTCTTGTCTACAGCACTGAATAGAAGGTAAAGTTGATACAAAAACCATAAAGCAAGAGAATACAATGACCGGTATATACAAATTAATGTTGTATTTTAACGGACGTATTTCCTGCCATAAAAATGCACTTGTGCATTTCTTATGACCTGCCAGCTTGTGAGTAATGAAGTATGTATTCTTCTAGCTACTTAATTATTTTAATGTTTCTACAGTTGAATTTTGCTTAGGAGTTATTTAATAATCCTTTTTTCCACATTTTATTTCTATCCTCCTTTATCACATAGATCATTAAAAAGAGATTTACAGCTTCACTTTTTCTGATTAGAGAACTCATGTGGATAAAGTAACACACATGTCTTCATGTATTAAAAGCCCTTAGTTTCAAACAACAGGATATAACTTGATTTTCATCTCCTTTATCTTCTGCATTCACCAAAGACAACAAAGCTTCCAAGAGGAGTGCATCAAGGACAAGCCCCCACTATTTTTAAAAAGCATTTTGCATTTTTTAAAGTGTACGTAAGAAAATAAAATGAAAAGTAGTTTGCCTGTATTTCTGAGTTATTTTGGAACTACTGGTCCATAAGTGCCACATAATAGAGTTACCACAGTAAGACATAAATACTGGAGCTACCAAAAAAGTATCCACAAATAATTTCAGTCACACTGTGCTTTTGCTTTCCATTACTAGCAACTTACCTTGAAAGGTGTTTCATCTATTTCAAAACGTTTTTACAACACCCTCGTTTCTTTAATGCGTTTGGGGATTACAAACAGACCCTCGCAAAACAAGGAAATTAGATAATACTCAGATAAACATCTATTTAGAGACTGAAGGTTGTGCTAGACCCATTACCAGATTATGTATGGCATGAAGACCCTGTTGTAAACATCAACTTTTGGGATGCAGAGAAACAGATAAATTAAATATTTCCATTTCGATAGAGCAATTTATTGACATTCATTTTCCTATTTTTCTTCCTTCAAAAACAGGGTTCAGGAGATTTCTGAGGAAAAGGTTTTCATTGGTGATGAGCAGCTTAGCTGAAAACTCATAGATTTAAAGCACGGTGTTCCTTTGTTCCTATTTAAATGTCAAAGGGAACAGCCATGTTTTAATTTTGCCTTTCCCTCATTTACTAATTGTACAGAGAGCTGTTTCATTTAGCATACTTAGTTCTCCACAGAATAAAACTCTTCAAAATCAAAATGTACATCCTGCTCAAGCACTGACAGCTCAGACTATTGGCAAGTAGTTAGGTCTGAGTTTCCCAACACAGAAGTCATGATCACATAATCTGCTTTTCCTAGCGTTATCACTGGTGCTGGATTTCCACAGAGGCACACCAAGACTGCGTTTTGGATTGCCTTTGACTGGCATTTTGCACCATGCTTCTGCTCAGTCTCAGCGAACACGCTGTCTCAGGTTGACAGAAAGCAGGAGGCTGAGAAAGAGATGATCTTGTTCCTAGATTTCTAAAAGAGCCTCATGACTTTTTAATTAATCAACACCACACATGTGTGACAATAATCACACTACAGAAAAGAGCTTCTCCTTTCTTTCCAGAAGACAAAAAGTTGTTTCAAATCCCCAGCTGGCTTGAGAGAATGTAAGTCTATGAAAGCTGACAATTACTAACGCAGATATCCGCCAGCCAAGGACCTCCCTTAGAGAATTTTGAAATAATTTCTCCTCAGTAGCAATGAAATTACCCTTACTGTACTTTGTCCATGTAAAACCATGATAAGTCAGAGAAGAAATAGTTTCCCCAACTCTTACAGTACTGTACTAAGGAGGTAACCACACTGCAGCCCAGCACAGACTGAAGCAAGGAGAAGTGTGAGGAGCAGAAGAGATGGGCTGTGATATGACCATAACCATATTCCCCACACCCTGTGCTGCTCAGAGTGGGGAGGAAGAGGAGCTGGGGATGAAGGAGTGAAGCACAGCCAATCTGTGGCTAGCCCATGAAATGGATGGGATAAAAGGACTTGTTCTCTTGCTAATAAACAGATCCCTGCATACCATCTCAAGGGCGTCTTGTGCTTTTTGCTCCCCAACACTACACTTGGGTAATGTTAATGTGACTTCCACATCAGGGCAGTAGAAAGTTCCGCCTCTTCCAAAATTTTCAGCATGGTGAGAGCAAATGCAAGGAATTCACTACAGAGATATCGTAACTGGCACAGACCAACAAAGAATACAATAGATTTAAAAATGTAACACACGGGTGCTCAGAGGTTAAGCTCACCTACTCTGGTCTCACGCTGAAATGACATAAAATCAGTGGCAGAACAGCTTCTGTGAACCAAACTGAGGGAACAGACCATTCGTTAAAATGTCATACTGAAACACTGGAGATAAGTGGCAATAGTTTAAATAGGAAGCAAAAATAGAAGTGAGGGGCAAAAACCTCCTAATTTAGCAATACAATAACATTTACAACGTTTTGATAGTAGATGGTTAACCAACATTTCCAGACAAAAATATAGTCCATGATTTAATGAGAAAAGAGGAAATAAAGACAACTCCAACACGACAAAAGGAAAGGAAACACATTCTCTATCTGTAAGACTAAACTCAGCAAACACATGTGTATCATCTAATTTATGAACATAAAGCCAGGTCGTATCTCTCACCAATACCTCTGCCCAACATGCTAACCTTCCACAGGGAAGCTTTAGGGGCTTTCTCTAGGGTGTGTGCAGCATCCTATTATATAGAGCTGTAAAGGAAATAGTGCTAGAAGGGCAAAGCTGGGAAATGCAGCCAAGAAAATCATAGCCTAAAAGTTACAGTGATGACAGAAGATTTACTGCTTTCCTGCAGCTAAACAGGGAGAAGTAGACTATATTTAGTCCTTTTCTACCCTATCAGTCTCTACTCCTGGGGACAGGATCTGAGTAAAATTGACTGAAGCAATCAAATAAAATGGAGATGTTATGCTGGAAGGGAAAGCATGGCTGGACAAACCAGAGGTCACAGGCTGAATTGTACCTCCAGAGCCTGTTAACTCTTCACTGTCTGAAAAGATAAATTGATTCTTCATACACTCAACTCCTATGTAGCAGGTCTGTGTTACCAAGTTAAACACTAGAAATCACATTTTTAAAGTTGTTGAAGTTGATGCTGGTGCCCCGCACTGGGTTTTACGAATTTTGCCTAGGACAGCGAATTAGCTTTCTAAAAGCACTTCTGTAAGGTAAGTAAACAACAAAACTTTATGACAGAAGAGGCACAACGGGTTGAACTGCAGCAGTTCCTGAAAAAGAATCCAGGATTTCGGGTCCTTGCATATATTAGCTGATTCCCACAAGCATCTATCCCCTTACTGCAAAATAAAGCTTTACAGTTTCCAAGTGTTTTGCGGCATTGATGTGAAGCTACTGGAAGGCAAGGCTATAGACTTCCTCAGCATTCAGAGCACTAAGATCTGTACCAAAATGCAGAGTCTGATGGCAGGATTTAGGATCCTTTCCAGGCCCCTGGCATATGTATTAGAAGGGTCTAACACGTCAAGAATTTGCTCCAGAAGAGCTGAAGAGCCATCCAGTGATGCGATCTGACTCCAAGCTTGAATTCCCTTCATTTGCAAGGAGTTCTCACCTGAAGAGAACTGGCAGTCATGAGGAAACATAAATACCACAGCTTGTGTTTACCAGCAAATTTCCATGATTCTTTAGCTTGGGTCTGGGCCAAATATGAAACCAAATGGAAGAAGTTATGAGTCACGGCACTGATGTGAAAGCAAAGCTGGCAATAAATGGAAAAGTGCAGCCCCAGAACTTACAACAGGTTGTTTCAATCTCATCCAGGCACCTCTGTTCAAAAACAGACTTCGGGTTTATTGGGTGCTTCTCCTGCCTCAGGCACTGTGGCAAACAGGACGATACTGAAACACTAACCCTTGATGGGCTCAATACAAAAGCAACCACAGCTGCAGATAAGCTACTGTAGGTGCTGGAAATAATAAATTTCAGGCATTTCCCCCTCTTTTGTACAGTAACCCTCAGATTTTGACTGGAGGATGAATGGAACCAAACCAAAGAACCAAGGCTGTAAGTTTGCTTGTTGCATTAAAGGGCAGGAAAAGATCTCCTTTCAAAGCTTTCCTGAGGTCCAAATAAATACAGAATACTCCTTTATCATGCCACTAAGTCATGGGGCAAAAAGCTGTGTGGAATGGAGTCACTCCCCAGCATAAAAGGCATAGGTCTTGTCACCCATCTGTTAAGAAGCAAGAAAAAAAATCTGGTAGCACATTCCATTCCTCATAAATTTTGTACTTTGGTATGGCCATGTCATGTGAATTGACGTAAGATGTCTGCAAATAACAAGGGTGGAGATAAGACTCCCTTTGCTCCTGTATGGACATGCACAATGAAAAGCAGTGTGGGGCAGGGGGAAGAAATAAATTGCCATTCATGGTAGAAGTAGTAGGAAAAAAGAGACTGTAATGCTTCCATGAAATTCTCATGGCAGATTGCAGAAGACTCTTTCAAGCACAGCACTGAGGCATTCCTATGCTGGGATCCCATCATACCCCATGGGCTATGCATGGCTCTAAGACCCTCCCACTCTCTATGATACTTGCTCTTTCACACAGCTAGTGCTGTAGCTAAGAGTGAATCATTTGATAAGGAACATGCATTTTTCAGAGCATTATTCCATGTTCAAACCTTATAAACCAGGAATGAAGTGGTGGCACAAACATCATGCAAGAAAACCGTGCTCCCCTTGAAACATAGGGTTTTCTCTTAGACACTTAAATGTAGAGATTTTAGATAAAAGCTAGTTCTGTTAAAATCAGAACTCAGTTAGAAAGAAATGAATGATTAAATGCAGAGTAGCCACTTGATTATTTGATATTTACTCAGCTGTGCTTAGAATAGAGAATTAATAATCTTAAGAAAAGAGGTTCAAAGGAGAGCCTAGACAGTTACAAATTTTGCCCAGATGCAACCTACTCAGAAGCAATAGAAAAGAGCACTGGGAGTTTTCCAGGGTCAAATGTATTGTCAAAAACCAACGAAGTAAGAAGGTCACAGCGAGGAAGTCCCATATTACTTCATCCAAAGCAGCCCTCAGACTCAAATTAACGACCACTGACTCAATTCCATTGCAGGAACAGCGCATGCTTAATGGCTTTTTGCTAATTTCCATACGAAGTGGGCAATGGGAGGCGCTTATGCTAAATATGCATTTTTGTGATAGATAAATAAGTTCTGTATTGCATTGTTACTTTGGAGCTGTACCTTTGGGAGTTATCCCTGCAGCTCCCCGGCACTGAAATAAACATATACTTTCTAACCTTAACAAGTTAGAGAGTCTTTGTCCGTCTCAGGTGGATATCGATATTAGACCTATATCTGCATTTTAATAATTCACCCTAGGAATCTTAATGGCGCTGCCACACACTTTTGAGCCAGGCAGAAAAGTCAAGAATATATATAATAAAATATAAGTGAGCTTTTACAGAACAAGTCTGATCAAAATCCCCATCAATGTGTTCCTCTCCCGTTTCACCATTTTAATCTTTGTCTCAACTTCCCCATGTTTCAAATAAAGAAGGAATTATAAATGCATTTTCTTTGACTTCAGGAACAAGGCAAGAGCTTGGCTCAGGACTTGATGATTGGAAACAGCTATTTTGCCTCAGCATTAAGTCTGCATGAACACAAAATGCTTTGGAAGCCACAATGGCATTGGCAACCTAATTCTTTCAGTGTTATCTGACATAAATCCAACCATTTCTGAAACGCACTGCCTGTCAGGCAAAACTATTCATGCATTATACATATCTTGGACACAAGATTACTGACATTATATTGCTCCTTATTTCCTTCGTTGTGGAAGCTCTGCTTTCCTGGCAAACAGAAGAAAAAAATTGTACATCTCTAATAAAGAAAGGTCTCCCAACTATGTTTTTTTTTAGCATTTCTGAGCACTTACTCGAAGTTTGGCATCAGTATAAGAGTTGTTCCTGTTCTTCTTTCTCAGAGAGTTATGAATTTTTTTGCCTAGTTCATAAACTACCTTCAAAGTGACACAAAGAGATAGCATCCCTCACAACAAGCACAACCATGGGACAAGTAACAGCATGCGTTATAAACAAGGTACATACCAGCCATTCCTGATGCAATTCTAACTAACAAAATAAAAAACAAAGTGACTTTGAGGTAAGTGCACTAAGATTCCTCTGAAATCTGTATACCTATATTCTGCTAATATTCACACATTTATAAGGTAAGAGAGTGTCACATTTGAGCTTTGCTTTGCCGGCTTTCTGAACCCAAGCTTCTCATTAAACACCTTGAAAACAAATACTTGCTCCTAGGAAGAAATATGTGCACAGGTACTGTGTTGCATACATGTGGTAAGGGTGGCACATTCTGGGCAGAACAGAGCTTTGGATATCCAGGAAATACAACATAAACCCACGCCAGGCTAGATGTCTCTTGGTCAATGACATAATGTCTGCCCATGCGGTGTGCAGACTATGGAAACTTTGGCCTTACTGTGTGCAGTTGTCACGTCTGAGCACACATGACCAGAGTCTGACCCCCCGGCTGTTCACAACAGAAATCCTCCTGGTGATCGGAAGCCCCTGGCTATCCAGGTCTGCACTAAGATGGCCTATCCCCATTTGTCATCTCCGCAAGCATGAGAGAAGAATGGCCAAAGATGGGTTTGACAGATCATACAATCATGGAATAGTTTAGGTTGGAAGGAATCTTCAAAGGTCATTTAGTCCACCCCCTGCTGCAATGATCATCTTCAACTAGACTACGTTGCTCAGAGCCATGTCCAATCTGGCCTTGAATGTTTCCAGGCATAAGGCCTCTACAACCTCCATAGGCAACTTGTTCCAGTGTTTCATGACACTCATTGTAAAAAAGTTCTTCCTTGTCTGAATAACCTCTTCTACTTTAAAACTATGAAAGTAATATTTATGCGCTAGCACTGGTCAAATGTAAAACAAAGTCAGCTTTTGAGATAATTGAAGATAGTCTGTAAACACATTCTTCTAAGTTGTCCCACTGGCCACTTAGGAATGTGACTATTCACTGATCAAAGTTATTCTTAGGGGCTTTGCAAGAAGGTGGTTTTTGAGAAAGGCAGTATGATTTAAACTCTTGGCTTTGTACTAGGTAATAGTACAAGTGAGAATGATAAATATGCAGAATTCAGTTGTGGAGCAGAAGTCAAGCTGGCAACATCTGCTGGCACAAACCTACCAAACATTCAATCTTCTGACCCAGGTATATCAGATTCTCCCCCCACTGTTCATCCCATCCCAGTCCATATTTCTTTTGAGGATTATATGGAATACAGTGACAGTACAAGGAGTACAATGACAACATTTGTACTAGCAAGTTATGTAAAATATCACACAACAATTTCTAAGCAGTTGAAAAAAATACAGCTAAGATGTCTTAAGGTAGTTTCTCATTACTGACAGTATGTCCACTGACTGAGGGCAGCATTTGATTTTCCCATCTCATCACTGTGATTCTCTAAACAGAGTAATTGTCAGAGTAATGCTCTGAAAGCATCTATTCTGGTGTAGGGATGGACTGCAATGAAAGTCACCGCTGACTGAGGTGCCTGCCGCCTCTGCCACACCTCTGAGGACAATCTCATGCAGAAAGTCTCTGGAGCTGGTCCAGAAAGTTACTTGAGTTTTTCAGTACAGGGAGCGCAGCCATGGCCAAGCCAGAGCCCCAGCCACATCACCCAAGCTGGAGCAGTCCCTGGGCTGTGGGGGAAAAACTTCTCCAAGGAAAACAGTCAGGTAAGATGGACCCCCACCAAGAAGCTTCAGGGCAGCGGCTGAAGCCATCTTGCACATTTATGTTTTCTTCTCTCTTTGCCAGGACCTAAACAACCTTCCTGGGGCTGCAAGGAGGAAGAAAGACAGTGAAGAAGACAGAGGCCAGGGCAGTCTGCAGGAAGACACAAAAATTATTATCAGAAGAAGAGAAAAAAGCTTCTTATATGTAAAAGTTATTTTCCATTCTATTCAGAAGTAAATTTAGTCTTGGATCAGAAATCGTTTTAAATACATGTCAGTCTCTGCTACCATTTTGGCAAAAGTGACATTTCCTTCTGAGCAGCCTTTCAGGATTTTGTCCTGCTGGTTTCTGGATTTCACCAGGTTGATCTGCCAAGGGCTGCTGCTGAGCAGCATCCCTGTGATCCTCACAGGACCTCCGAGTCCAGGAGCAGGAGAAAGAGGGTGACCTGGACAGTGAGTCCTGGGAGCAGATGACTTCTAAGTGACATCAACCATGCCACTGCTAAGGGACAGCAACAAAGCACATTCCACTGCCTCTCTTGTGTAGCCATTTAAAGTCTCCAGAGAAAGAAAAAAACCTTTCCTTCCTGCCATATTCAATAGAACACTTCTTACTGATGACCCAGGCTGAAATAAAACACCAAGACCTATGCCAGAGCATGCAGGAGTGGAGGCAGATACCAACCATATACTGTTCTTCCAGGGATAAAGTGACACAAAACCCAGAAAAGCAAGACCAGAATTTTAAATCTAAAAAATTACGCCAGGATTTGTAAACCTGGTAGAACTGCGGGATTTTTACCATTCTGATTCATAAACCAGTGATTTTCATCCCAAGGGTAAAGAAAGGATTTATATTTAGTGTATATTTAGGATTTATTGACAAGATTTATACTGTAAAGGCATGGAAGGATTTGTACATCTAATTTCTGACTTATAAAAGGTTTTGAAGATTTTTGTGTGGTAAATCCAATTAAATTTTAATGTCATGATTTAAAATCAGGCAATCCTTGCCCCACATTTTGAACCATATCACATCCTCATGAGTGGAATAGTGAGAGTGCCCTGCCACTGAATGAGGTTGTTCGCAAAAGACTCAGCTGCCTGTCATGGAGACAGGGGAGACAAGGAGCATGGCTTCCAGCCGCGGTGTTGGAGAAGAAACACTGATGGCACAGAGGTCTTCAACTTTTTTTTCAGTATCTTGTTTGCTAGAATAGCACCACCTCTCCTGAGCCACAGTGGGGAAACAGCCAGAGCTCTTAGTCTCAGAGGGGTGATGGGAGACTACCTCCTCCTTTGGACCCAGTTGTGTCCCCTTGTCCCAGCTCATCCAGGGCAGCAGATGGAAAGGAAGGAAAAGATCTGGCGGGTGATCAGCCCAGGGTTTGTGACAGCTGTCCGGGGAACATGACTGCCTCCAGGCTGATGAACCCAATGGCACCTGCCAGCATGTTGACTCTGATGGAGCACCTTCTCCATCTTTCTCTGCCTGGGTCAAGGCACCCTAAACATGGAGGGAAGCAGCACAGATTTACGGTCCCTGTGTTGGACACAGCTGGTTCCTCCAGCTGTGCCTCGGGGACTGCCTTGGGAGGGGGACAGTGAGAAAGACAGCCCTGAGAGCCCCCAGGGGCAGAAGGTCTCCAGATGCCCCAGCAGAGAGCCTCTGCAGCCCCGGGAGAGCCCGTGCTGGGGCAGGTATCCACTCTGCAGCTGGGCAGCCCATGCTGGAGCAGGATATGCCCTGAAGGAAGTGCAGCCTACAGGCAGGACCCATTCTGGAGCAAGTTTGTCCATGAAGCCCATGGAAAGCACTCACTGCACCCTGGGAAAAGTGTAGAGGAAGGTCAGAGAGGAGCTTCTGTGGATCAACTGCAACCCCACCCCCCTGCCCCCCATCCCAAAAATCCCCCTGCACTGCTCAGATGAGTTGGGGATGAAGCAGTGAAGTTGAGCCAGGGAAAATGGGAAATGGCAGAGGTAAGGTGTTTCAGTTTTTGTCCTTGTAACCATCCACCTCTATTCTAACCTGCAATAAATTAATTTTTCCCAGGTCAAGCCTGTTATGCCCATTATGGTAACTGGTAAGTGATCTCCTTGTCCTCATATTAACCCAAGAGCTTTTTCATGTTATTTTCTTCCACCTGTCACCTGTTGAAGAGTGGGGGTGAGAGACCAGTTCGGTGGGCATCTGGCAGCTGGCCAAGTCAACTCACCAGAGGAACACAGGACATGTTGGCACAATTCTGGCTGCTGATGTTGTAGCACCCAGGCTATCAATTTCCCCTGACTAAAGTTTCACATTTCATAATTCTTCCTTGCCAGACTCTCAGTATTTTTGCTTGCTAAGCTAATTATGAATTTGTATTTTAGAAAAAAACAACAACTACTCTGTTTCTGATGTTTGAAACAACTAATGCAGGAAAAAAGAATTCAAAGTACTTAATTATCCACAAGAAATGAGTTGACTACAGTAATGTCAAAAATAACTGGTATCACTTGGATTTTAACTAGTCTGTTTTCTGCATTCAAATTTGCCAATCAGTTTCTAAGTCTTCTGTGTCAGCACCTAGAACAACCTGTTTCTTTTCAAACAATGAAAATCACCTTTAAAGAAATCAAATTTCGACTTCAGGGCCAACTGTCTGCAGGGTAAGATCAGGGATGGAGTCCATTAGCTGTCCCTGCCAATCTGCATCTGATAAAGATTTGCATAGAAATGCATCTAGTGGAGGAAGGGACCAAATATCAGGAGAAATGGGTTGTGAGTGGTGACATAGTTCCAACCCTTGCTCATCAAAAATGTCAGGACAACTCACTGCATCTCATGGTGCCTCACCGCAAACATGGCAGGGGGAGAAATTATTTTCTGCTGTTTCCAACAGGAGCTATAAAGCAGTACCCGGTTCCTAACAGCTATGGGATTGTGGGCAGCATGAAATGTGGAGGTAATTCCAATTTAATTTCACTCTTAAATTCTGTCAAAGGGCATCCAGCAAACAGGGAATATTCTTTATTAAGACTAACAGTACCATAGTGTTTCAGTTAAGACTATGAACCTGTTCAGCCAGGAAGAAAGAAAATAAAAAAGACTGTACACAGATGCTCACAGATCCGAGAGTACATGAATCCTTCAATGTATTTATAGGCTGAGCTGACAACAGCTTGCCCAAGGCTGCCTGAGACTGACATCAGTGCCAGACTCAAGGATTTACCTGTGACTTTCACTAGACCTCATCCAGCACTTTAACTTGAATTCTCTCTTTGATACTTTCACAAAATGAACTGAAGGAGGAAATCCTAGTATCATCTGAGATAATTCTGATGAATCACAAAAGCTACAGTCTGGCTGGAACATGTGTTTCTTTCCCATGCATCACAAACAGTGGCAATGCAGATAATCCCAAGTAAACCACTAGCTTGGTAAAACAATTAATTGCAGACCTTATAAAGATTTAACAGGATAAAAAGTCCCACTAACAGACATTCAATTGTACAATTCACAATTGTACAATTAAGTTTTATGTTTCAACGAAGAAACCTCATTAATACTAAAATATTGGGCAACTTGCATTTTCTCGTTCAATGGATTGTTTAGCAGATTGCTGAATAAATTGTTTAAATATGCAAATCATCTGGGCATTTAGTAATATTTCTCCAAGGGCTTTTTCCCAGTAGTTCTCACCAAACTGGGCAAGTTACAAGTGATTCATAAAAGGAAGCATTATAATATTTTAATTGTCAGAGTGTTTCTTTTGGCTCCAGTTCTTTTACATTTTCTCTCTCAGATAACTAGAAACACATGACCTCCAGGAATCCTCATATTCTGTGGAGTTCATAACAAAATCAAGTATTAGGAGAGACGGAACACAGGAAATTAAGTGGTTTACGTAGATAAAATGAGCTGACTTGGGGAATACAAACAGTCCTCAATTACACTCCACAATCTGCCCTGTACACATAATTTCCATGATAAATTATGAGCTGTAATGGACATTAATGCATTGCTTGCACAGCATCCCCAGAACTTCATTTTGCCTCTCCCCACATTCTTCTTGGAAGCTTCCCAGGGTCCTGGGGGCAGCATAGGGCTGGCCACCACCTCAGGGCTCAGGCTGGGGGCAGCCAAACCTCATTTTCATGAAGCACTCCTGACTCGATGCTCAGGGAATCTACCTTTCCACCCCAAAGCCACAAAAAGGAAAGGAGGTTTTCTCCTTTGCCATAACTGTCTCCTGAGAGTGACTCTTTAATTACCCTACTTAACAATCAGCTGCCCAACATCTGAACCTCTGGGCCAGAAAAGGGAAAAACAAAAGAAAAAGAACGGGGGGAAAAAATAAGCAGCTTTTTTCTTAATGAGTCACATACTTACCTGGTGAAAAGGGCAGTGAATGTGTAACTGCACTACAGAGTAACATTAGACACAACATTACTTTTCCCCTCATTTTCTTTAAGCTCAAACAGCTTCCTTCAGACCCTGCTGTGAGAGGCAAACCCTGCAGGGGCAGATTTGGCTACACTGCCTTCAGCTCCCCTGCATTTCACATCAATCAGAATCCAGAAAGAGTCCTGAAGCATGGTGTGAGCTCTGCTACCTCATGCATTGTTTCAGCAGGAAATATTTATAAATTGGAGAATAGGGGCAACTTCCTTCTTTGAAAAGGGTAATAGATTTTTTTTAGAATGCATGAATGCAACACGGAAGAATCTGCAACTTGTCTGACATCCTGGACTTAACAGCCCAGTTCCCATTCCTCATCCACACAGGAACTGAAATTTCAGCTTTTAACCAATTTCTTTCTAAAAACTGAACTTAGACTAAGCAGGCATTTTTCACTCTTTTGCTTTGTCACAGTCTACAGTGACAAACTGTCACAAAATGGATCCTTGGAAAGCCAGAGGGGACTGACAGTGGCAAATCTGACAACTTAAGTGCCAAACCCAGTATTCCCATCATACAAAGCTACTGGTGGAGAAAGCGACTGATGGGAAGACTTCCCTGTTCTTCTACCAGATTACACCTGTAAAATGCATTGCTCCTGTTTTAGTTAGAAGACAGAAGATAGATCTTCTGGTAAACTGGTGCCCCTGTGGGCACTGCGGTTATCAGGAAGTGCAGAAGTCTTACAAGCTTGGAGGACTTAGGGTTGAGGAGCACAAATCTCTGCAAATTAACCTTTTGCTTTGACACGTTACTTTGCTAATGAATTCTGCAGAAAGTTACACAATTGAACTGTTTCTGTACCACTGATGAAGCTTTATCCTTTTTTACCTACAGATTTAGAAATATTTACCAGCAGAGAACTAATTGACTCTCTGGAGAACAAACCTAATTCTACTTTCTTTGGAACATCAGGAAAATAATTCCAGATGTATACCACCTCACAAGCAGGAATACAAGCCGTTGTTACTCTCTAGCATTTCTGAAGTAATTTGATTACAGAATAACTACTTATTTTTATTTCTCATGAAAGATGGAGCAATTTTACATATATGTTTTGTATTTCCTATTTGGCAAGGCAAATGTTAACTGACCTGCCTTCTACTCAGCCCTAAAACATGTCCTGTCACTGTCCCCTGCAAGCACATGCCTTAATTTATATTTCCTTCAAGCATGCACTATAAATAGACTTCTACAGAGGTACTGCGTGTGCAGAGATCCTTATAAACGCCAGCCTCTGCCAGCTTTCCGAGGGAGTGGGCAAGTCCTAAGTGTCCTGGTTTAAATAGACGACAAAAAAGCATTCAATTCTGTAGCACTGGGGAGCAAAGAGAACGACCTCCTTAGGTGGTGATCAGAAAATCTTCTATTAACAGGAACACAAGCCTTTTTATACCCTCCACGTGGGCAGGGTAAGCGCGGATTGGCTGAGCGCCTGTCAATCACACCCTTCCCATCCAATCACCATACAGTGTCCACGCGTCTCGCTGACCAATCCCTGCCTCTCGCGGGAGGCGTTTGGGCAGGCTCAGCTCCCACAGGGCTCAGTGACAGAGCACTAACAATTAGCTGTAATTGGATCATCTGTGCAATTAAATTCCTGCTTTGGAAACAACAGGGCAGATGTAACACAGGTAGGTTAGCAGATGCAAATCCTCTGAAGCAAGATATTTGCATCCCCTTACTAAAGTGATAATTGTGAGAGTACTAAAGCGAATTGTAAAAAAGATTACATTTTTACTTTATGAAGTATAGCTTGTCTGGCTTTAACCACTTTTCTCAGTACAAGGAATCTTCCAGGAAATCAACCATTTGCTCATGTTGGTAACTTTTTTCCCACCTGGGGTCATCACTCTCCTTTGGTCATTCATTCCTACAGAGCATCACCTGCTTCCCTGGAAGATACTTCAGTGAAAGGTAATACACGAGGAACAAAATTCTGTATTTCATCTATCTTGCTTAATGTATCCTTACCAGCAGCAACACAAAAGGGTCTATTTCACTCCATGCAGCACAGGCCAGTGGTGCAGCCACACACAGGGAATACCTTTGTAAATTTAGAAAGTAGTTACAGCAGGACCTGCAGAGCAAGGCAGTGGATGTTCAAGTCTGAGCATATGTGCTTCCATTATCACCCTGCCTTCCAAATGGAGCCGTAAAACTGACAGCACATCAGCTATTTTTGAACTGTCCCTGTTACATACCACCTTCTTCATTAGGAAGTTTGCAGGTGACACCAAGCTGAGCGTGCAGTTGACACATGCGGATGACAGCATATCATCCAGAGGGACCTCCACAAGCTTGAGAAGTGATTCATGGGAGTCTCATGAGGGTTAACAAGACAAAGGGTAAGATGCTGCACCTGGGTCAGGGCAACCCCCTGTATCAATCCAAGCTGGAGATGAACAGATCCAGAGCAGCCCCGGGAGAAGGATTTGGGGGTGCTGATGGGTGAGAAGCTGGACATGCCCCAGCCGTGACCGCTGGGAGCCCAGAGCCCCCTGTGTGCTGGGCTGCAGCCAAAGCCCCGTGGGCAGCAGGGCAGGGAGGGGATTCTGCCCCTCTGCCCCGCTCTGCTGAGACCCCACCTGCAGTGCTGCAGCAGCTCTGGGCTCCCAGCACAGGAAGGACAGGGACCTGCTGGAGCCAGGCCAGAGGAGGCACCGAGGGATCAGAGGGATGGAGCAGCTCTGCCATGAGAAAAGGCTGAGAGAATTGGGATTGTTCAGCCTGGAAAAGAGAAGGTTTTGGGGTAACCTAACTGTGGTCTTTCTGGGTGATCTGTTCCAGTGTGTGGTCACTGTACAGGAAAGAAGTTCTTCCTCATGTTCAGGTGGAACTTACTGTGCATCTGTTTCTGCCCATTGCCCCTTGTCCCATTGCTGGGCACCACTGAGCAGTGCCTGGTCTACGTTCTGACACCTCCCTGCAGTCCCTAACAGACATTGATGAGGTTCCCTCTCAGTTGTCTCTCCTCCAGGCTGAACAGGCTCAGCTCCCTCAACCTTTCCTCATAAGAGATATGCTCCATCCCTTCATCATCTCTGCAACCTCCACTGGACCCACTCCAGTATCTCCATGTCCCTCTTGTCCTGTGGAGCCCAAAACTGGACACAGCACTCCAGATATGCCTTACCGGGGCTGAGTAGAAGGCCAGGATGACAACCTTTGCTGGCCCTTTCCTGCCCCTCCTTGAACACGGAACACCCCTGGAGGGGGCAGACACACTTCACCATCACCCCTCATTTCTCCTGTCCCCCTGCTGAGCCCTGCCATCACCTGCCACCTTCATGAGCTCCTCCAGATAGACAGCTCACCATGAACTAATGCTATTATGTAAATTAAACTAAACCAAACCATTGGCAGAGCTCTAAATGGCAAGATGCAGGCACAACTGATTTGCTGGAAATGATTGAATACTTCGAGAATTCAGAAAGCAGAACAGTAAATTCACCTGAATCAGGGTGGGAGAGGCTTTAAATCAAGGCAATGTCTTCTTAAAGTTGCTAGTGAGTGCCGTAAGCCCTGGCGAAGGTAATCCCCTTCAGCAGACAGTTTGGGAGCAAATTTCTAGGGCCCATTTACTATACAAAGTTGGATGTGACAATATCCTAGTTCATGAAGAGATGGAAGAATGCCACAAGGATTCTGTGCTGATACTGCACTGCTACAATGATGGGGCTCCAACCATCATTTCCATCTATTTTATTTCACAGATGAAAATGGCACACATGAACCATGCATCAACCATAGCCCAGAGGCATTTATTACCAGTCCAGTTCCACACCCTCAACAAGATTCCTATTGACTTCAAGAAAGGAAGATGAATCGAGCTGCCATTTTCATGACCACTGGAAATCTGTTTTCAGACTATACAAATAAATCCTGAGACACACATAGAAAGGCAGATTTAAACTTATTTTTAAAAGACAGTCTAGAAAATACCTTTCCAAAAATACAACTAAAAAAACCCATTTCAGAGATTAAATATAACTATGCCATGAAAAATATGCTAAGTACCTTAAGATAATGAATATATTGTTAGTGAAATATATTTCAAACAGGATAGAACTTATTTTAACTCTCTTCTTGACCTTTATTTGAGAAGATGCTCTGAAACGCTATGTATTTTATATTACATCTGATGGCACTAATTGAAATGAGTTTTCAACCTATTTTCAACCTGTATTTCAAACTGTATCAGAGATCACAGCACAATCTAAACCCCCACTCCCTCCCCAACTTAATTCTCCAGCTTGGATGGCTTTCAAAAACAGAAATGCAGTCACATCTGATTAAGAGTTTATTTATTTCTGCTAGACATTTCATGGTCTAGCAGAAATGATGTAAAGCTGTTAGCAGAAAGCATAGAAGGCACAAGAATCAGAGTAATTGAGCAAGCAGAGAATGCAAGGGCTTTTTGAGGAGTTTGTGTGGGGTTTTTTGTTGTTTTGTTTGGTTTGGGTTTTTTAATAAATGGGAAAGAGGCATGGCGCCAAGACTAGAAAGTCAGGAAGTAAGTGCATTGAAGTCAGCATACACAAAGACATGCAGTTTTTCAATACAGGGGTTAAAATTTTGGTCACAAAAGAGAATGTCCATGGGGTGACTCCACAGAAAAAGCCTGGGGTGACTCTACAGGAGACCACCTGCAAAAAGTCTGAGTCATTTGAGGCCTCCTAAAACCTTTACTCTGGAAGTAAGCCTCTTGCTGAACACCTGAAAATGGGGTCTGGGATCCCTAAACATTTTTGAACACTGCGGGGGGGGGAAGCACTTTCTGGTTTTGAATAGATCGTGTCTCCTTGTATTGTAACTGAATTCCTGAAACACCACAATAAAAAATGACACTTAAGTAGTAAGCTGACCTTTCCTCAGGAAGGCAGAACCATGCCTCCACACATCTCTATGGCACCAGAGGCACAGCATCACCCCCCTTGGGCAACAGCAGCACTGACACTGAGCCTGTGAGAAGAAGAGAAAGGAGAGCTTTCCTTCTAACAGTTAAGATCGTATGGTGGATACGCTGCTCTTTCTAGCCCAGATTGTTTTTCTTTCACCTCCTGTGCCTGTTTGGAGCTGGAATGTGAGAGAAAATGCCTGGCAAGGGGAGCTTTTTCAAGAGATGTCCTTGTGACTGAGGCTTTTGTGTTGCTGCAGTCGTCATGAGGGCTTTCCAAGCCCACGACAGGCCAGGAAGGTGAGACAGAGACAAAATGTAAAATCAGCCAGCTATTTTCAGAGGAAGAAGCTACAAAATAGGGGCCAGTTTGAAGTTCTGCCTCAAGCAACTTCTTAACGAGGTCAGAGCACAAAATCCACAGCAGAAGATTTGAATGCACAGGGGTAAAAACCTTCAATCCCAGTTTTCTGGCACAGGGACCTGGACAGAAAGTTTTGTGATGTTCTTGCAAAGCCAATATGAGGATTTTGCTGACAACGGCTAGGAAAAAAGTACTTCTCACACCTAAGAACAGCCAGAGAAGCACAGGAAATCCTTACAGCAGCAGAGCTCCTGCAGTGTTCTGGACAGGCCAGAGACAGCCCGAAAGAATTTGTTCACCAGTTTTGGAGAAAAATCTCATAACTCTTCTTATGCTGGACCATATTTTCAGTCAATGTATGTCTGTATAAATCAGGTGACTTGAGGATTTTCCCCCACTAATTGAGTTTGTATCTCATAACACAAGTCGAAAACAAAGCAATAAAAATATTGCACCAGATAAAGCAGTGCTACCCCCAGTTTGGAAGGAGCTGTTAGTTACAGCACTCATTAAAACCATTCAACAAAAGTGACAAATAACAGTAATAAATCAGCTGACTTGTTTGACACATCCCCACATCCTGTGGTTTTTTTGTGAGCACTGCAAGTATTCAGCCTGGGAAAACAAGGGCATCTCATTAAAAAGCTCTGTCAGCAACTGCAACATATGTTAAATTACTGATCTACAATGAAGTCAAAATGAAAAGCTGCACTGAGGGAGAGCTCCTTCAGATTTAAATAAGGGCTGTCCATCAGTGATGGGCAACAGAGTCAGCTGCTTGGCAAGCAAGGATACTTGGGGGAAGAGCTCACAGTGCAAACTGCCCTCTCCCTTGATTTATGAAGCATAAATGCCCTGAAAAATTCTCCTTAACCGCAGCACACAATGAGCCATAGAAGGTGAGCACCCAGCAGCAGCTCTCCATTAGCAATACAGCCCTGCTCTCAAAGGATTCTGACTGTACCCATACCTGACAGATTTCAAATGACATGGAGATAAACTATTCATGTTAACTTTCTGGACTCCTGGAAGTATCTGATGATCGTGGACACTGAGAATACAGCCCGGGAAGAAGCCCTGGACTGGCAATCCCAACAACCTCCCTGCAACTTCCCGAGTGGGATCCCCCAGCAAGGCTTCCCAACCCTTCAGAGAGGATTGCAGGGCTCTTCAGGTGCTGATTGATGCATCTTTCCTAGACTCACAGATACACAGAAGAGACCCCATCCTTTAAACAAGGATCCACAGCTCAGAAACCAAAACAAAGTTGCTTTGTAACTTTCTAAGTTGGGGTGATGCAAACCAGGGCTGTTTTCCTGGCCATGCACGACCAGCTCATGGTAGAGGTGGCCTGTAGAGGTGACTGTCCCCACTGGATAAGCAATACTGGGCACAGTCTGCTGTGCAAATGCCAGCCGGGAGGTCAGCCTGTAAGCAGCTGCTGTCAGCCTGCGACTGAAGAAGAGTATGGGAGGGAAACCCCAAACCCCAACTTGCTGAGAGATTCAAAATGTTGGATCCACCCAGGCCCAAATGACAACAAATTCTTACTCCTGCAGCTAATGTGAAATAACCCTCCTAGGTCATCAAATCCATCCCCTGCTAGCACAGGCAGCCACACCATAGAGGCCATTTCATCCTCACAAACTTCCAAAGAAAGGATGAATGGGAAGGGTGTGTGTAACAAGTAATTTCCTCTCTTACTATGGAATTTTAATGCAAAATAAATTACATTAGGAGACAGTGACAACGTAAGCTTACCTAATACAGACATTAAATGCCACAGCTCCCCTCCTAATCTCAGCACATTGTCTCAATGTAGCAGACATGCCACTATATTTGCAGTGCCCCTGTCATTAGCAATTCTGAAAGCATTACTGTCAAGCTGACATTTGATTACATTTCTGGATTTATGCTAACTCAATCATTACTTTTTTTCAGCAATTGTGAAGGTTCGGGAACAAAGATGAATTGTGCTTTACTTCAGACAATTTTAAATGCTGTTGAAAATGAAGAATGAGAACCATAACTTTTAATTCAACCCACATGCCTTGAAGCCCTCTTCTTTTTCTCTTCACTGGAATTTAATATCAAATTTTCCCTACAAGGAGGCACTGGAGGAAAGCAGTGCAAGGTAAGCAGGCTGGTAACCCTGTCATCCATTTTCATAATTTCATTGTATGTAAACAGGCAATTTATTTCCAAGCCAAACACAGGGTTACTGCTGTGGACTAAACAAACAGTATTAGCTTTCAGCCTTGTAAATATATTAGCTACCATGGGACACAGCTTCATCAAGGTCTTTGGGGACTAGGACCACACAGCCCAGCAAAGGGTTATCACACTGCAGTGACGGAAAAGCCATTACCCATAGCAGGGATGTCGGCAAACAGAAAGCTAGACAAAAATAACTCATTTTAAAAGAATGCAACATTTGCACATGATAGAATGTAGGCAGGTTAATAATTACTTAAGTTAACACCAAGGCCTCTCAGTCACAGCTGAGAGCATTCTTGTACTTGACATGGCAAACAAGGACTCTCACAATAGAAGTCTTCTCCATACCAAGAGGTTTTCATCTGAATACGATTATCTATGGCATATTCAATTTCTATATTCAGAATATAATCCTAAACAAGTGGAAAGCAATGATTACAAAAAAGGTGTATTCTTAGTGCAAAGTATTGCACTACCAAAATTCTTGTTAGTCTTCCAGGAATATCTTTAAGATTCCAAGAGATATATTTCAACAAAGTCTGGTGCAAAATACTCTTGGAGTTGCCTTAGTCCCAAAAATGAAAAGTGATGTGTTAAAACTATGCTGACTGCTTATTTTCTCTCCTCGTAGTTCACATTTCCAAAGCAGCAGATGAGGAGAGGCCCAAAAGCTCAGGGACTTGAAGGATTTGATCCAAACAAAAGAATTAAAAGCTGCTGTCATGTATCATTTAAACACCATCATACTCTAAGTGCTACTTATACATAAGTAATTAATTTTGTGTCTCTCCACTGCTTGTCTTCCATTGCAGAATTTTCCTCAGTCTGCTATCAGAGTTTTTCTGCTTCTCTTTCCTCCCAGATCTACTGCACAGGCAGCACTCCCCCCTACTCAACCTGACCCCACCAGTCACAGTCCTGGCCAGCCTGGAGCATTCCTGGAAAAGAGGTCTTACAGGCTTTACAGCACAGAGAACTCCCAACCCTGAGTGCTGACGACAGGCACCATCCATGTGGGGCTTCAACAACACAGATACCAGAACAGGATCATAATGCCAGCCAGTACCTGAGTGGTTTTAGTGTTGTAGGAAAATGATAAAGCAGAATTTCGGAAGAAAATACATTGTAATATAATAGTTCCATATATGCATACACACGTTTATACATACGTGTGAATATATACATGCATCATGTAGTGAAGATAACAAGCAGCAGCTGCAGTCCCCTGCCTTCTCCTTGACAACCTTCCTGTTCTCTGCAGTTTAGACTGCCTTGCCTCGAGGGCTGCAAACTGCTCTGGAGGGTGACTCTGTCCTCTGAAGTGCAGGGCATCCGCTGGCGAAGCTGGTGCCTTCCTGTCAACAGAGGGACATGCCACTCTCCAAGGCTGACTGCCTCCCTCCTGTTCCAAGCAATTACTTCTAATCTCCTTTTCCTGGAGGATGGGAGGAAGCACCAGTGGTGCGCAGAGGGAAAGGACACTGCTTACATCCAGGCTCTCTCTTACCCTGCCATTGGAAGGAACAACTCAAATGCACAGGCACAACAGGACTAAGCAGTACATAGACAGTATCATGACCAAAACTGCTGATAACAAGATAGCTTAAGCACACACATTTGAGGCTGCATTTCATGTATTATTCCTAGTTTACTAACCATGGTGCCCCATGGCTGCTCAGCAGCTGGAAATAGCTACCAGGCAGGAGCACCCTAATTATATCTTCATTAGGTCATCTTTATATCTTCATTAGATTATCTTGACCGTGGACTATATGAAGGACAGGAGAAGATAGTTTTCACAGTCCCTTTACACTTCAGTAGCAGTACAGCAAGCCCACAAGGCATCTAAAGATAAGGTGCAGTGCATCTTAGCCAATGAACAGACATTTCAACAACAGCTGCAGATCCTTAGTACTGCTTGTGCCAAAGTGTACCACACATCTCAATAAAGAGGGAGAAGCTGGAACATTCAGCATTAAACCAAGTCTCCCTTGGGAGTGAAAGGAATAACTCCATGTAATGATAGCAGTAAAAATCACTTATCTGTGTGAATGAGCCAACAGAGGAGATAAAGTGATGACAATATTCCTGCCCAGTTTGTTGTATCAGTGCCTCTCCATCCCATACTAAATGCTTATGTGCAGAGCGAGTCCCAGGAGCAATCTTGTATTTTACAAAAATAATTCATTACAGGAAAAAACAAAAAAGGTCTTTATGATAGCAGTAGGGATTCTGAAAGCAAACATCACAACCTTTTTCTTCTTTAAATAGAGAAAAATCATTGAGAAAACTTCATTGGATTTCTAAAGATTATATTAACTATGGAATTTCTACCCAGTTGTGGTTATAAATCTCAAAGGAAATTGTGGCTGCCCTGTGAATTTATAGTTCATTTCCTTTAATTTTTAATGACTCCCTTTTATATGCCAGACTTTGCTTCTGTCCCTTCAAGAGGTGCATTAAGATTAGAGTGAGAGTTTCTCTTTCTAGGACACTACTCTTCAAATAGTAAATTAGTGCTACAGATCTTATTTGGATTGGTTGCAATTACACTGTGAGCAGCATTAAACGGCCCTCTTACAGAGCTTCTGATCCAGAACTATCTTCATTAGTAACCCTGCTCTGAGTTATTGTGATACTGCTTACTATGGAGCAACCGATAAAACATGCAAACAGACTAATCCCCAGAGAATGCTGCAGGCTCAGTGAAAACTCCAAATTAGCCAATAAAACAGAATTTCCCCAGCTGGGAGTAGCGAAGGCATGTGTACACTGGATGTGCAGGGAGTGGATAAGTCAGGTGAAGTGGGATTTGTCCTTTTTATCTCCGGACCTTCCAGGACTGACACATCTTATTAAGCAGTGCTTGAACCAGGAGCAAAGAAACCTGAAGTGGTAGTGAGTGTGGAAGGTACCACGGTGATCAAAAAACAAAGAAAGAAAACATGAGGTTTTTTTCTAATATTTGGATTCAACAAGGTATTTCAGCTTACAACTTGTCCCATTTGAGCTAAGTGCACAAAATCCCCACTGAAGTAATTAGCTTATCCCTTTCAACAGCATGAAGACTATACCCGTTACAGCTACTCACCACATTGAAGCTACAAATGCATTTAACTAATCCTCTGAACTGGTGCTGAGCTATTTGAGACTGAGACTATTTGAATTGCCTCAAAAGCTCAGAATGTACAGAGGACTGAACAAAGTTACAGATTCCTAACAAATTCATAAGTGGACCTTTTGTCCACTTGAAAAAGCAGAAGGTGTGTGAGTGGGTATAAAATAACAGGAAGAAGGCAAAATTTTTATGAAGAAAGGACAATCCTCTTGTGATCAACATAATCCTCAGGCTCAATCTTTATGTCACTCTTACTAAGTGTTATGAAAGCATTTATCTTTTACATGACTGAACCTTATGGGAAAATCTCGCAGGCTTCCAAAAGAGACCACTGCAAATGAAGAACAAAAAATTATCCCTCCTTTCCATGGAAAAGTATTTTCAAAATAGAGCAGTATTAGCAAGCTAATTTCACTGAATTCCTTAAGAATGTTTACTTTTTCCCCTTAGAGTTTTCTGTAAGCCATAGAACATTTCAGTGATTTATACCTTAATGCTTCTACTTTCAGGCCAAATTCTAACAATCTTCCAAATGATGAAAAACAGATGGTCCACAGAGATGTCAACAACTCAAGTTTTACCACAAAACCATGCTATCTTTTTCTCTTATGAACAACTGAAGTTGCAAGTTTACAACTTTTACTAAAAAAAGTATTCTAGTTCTTACAAAAATAAAAATCCCTAAATTCCACAAATGATCAAACAAACCCATTACATCCCATTAGTCTCAAACACTTCAAAACAGTTAGTCAGACATCCTAGTGAAAAAGAGGTGGGAGACTTGAGCTGGGAGCTATCCTTTGAAACCTGCTGTTTGGCATGCAAACCAGTTTTTCTCCTCATTTTGAGCTGCTTGTCACAACACAGGGTCAGAAATGAAGACACAAAGGGCTAAAGAAGAGGCACCCTGTGTTTTAATTCTGGTGCTGACAAGCATTTCCTCTGCAGCCCTCATCAGAAGCAGATACTGCTCTGGTTGTAAATCTAATCACACATTATTCGTTTAAGGATATGAACTGGGACAATAGGCATGGAACAAAAACAACTGGTAGTTCAAACACTAGCAAAGGTCACATTTTGGATACCTCTTCTCTCTCCAGCAGATCTTGCAATGAAAATGTGGTCCTAGATTTTCCTCTAAGCTGTGGTTAATCAACCCCCTGCACATACCTCTCTCGCAGAGGTTTTCCTAGGCTGAAGCACGGATAGCATGATTCCACAGGTACTCCAGATGTTGAAGATCAAGGAATAAAAGGCTGAACTGCTATTCACCTTTTAGACAGAATGAAAGGGAAACAGTTAATTATGAGAGTTTTGGCCTTTCCAATGACACACATTTATAGAGAGCCCCCTGTACTCAGCACAAGCATCCACGGCTCTAGTCCATGTGCTCATTCAGGAAGACTCTTCTAATTAGAAGTCAAGTCAAATGGAAAAAATAATTATTGAGAACTGGGCCTTTGGCAGACCCATACTATCAAAGTCCCAGAGCTAGAGGCACGAAATATCAACTGCCAGGTAAACTGTAGTTTCCCAGACTGTTTTTAAGTGATTTAATCATGGGAAATTTCGAATATTACATTGATGAAGAGGAAAACAATTTTAAGCAGAGTCCCATACAGCTGTCATGCAGACACCAAACCATCCTCAACCCATTTGTTTCTATACACATTTACTGTGGGATGCCTGAAAGTGTCTAATTTTAATTATTTGGAATCTTCAGCAAATTGCCAAGCTTCCTGAATTTCTTTCATTCACTATGAACTCCAGAGGCTATGTGTCTATATTCCTAAATGTTAATCCTATGGTGCACTCCTCTTCCACACCCACTCTCCATACTCCCATATCAAATGAATCAGGTTAAGGAACATTCTTCCCTTCAGGAACTGCAGTCAACTGCTTTTCTCAAAGGTACTAATGGATATAAATGCCACACTTAAGACATACCACACACATCCTTTTCCTCAGTTTTGCAGGCCGAGATACACACAAAAATTTTATGCTGAATGTATTCTCTGCCTCCTTTCCTTCCATGCTGTCTGCCTTCCTTCCTGGCTGCATCGTACAACCTCTAGACTTAAAAAAACAAGCCCAACGCCCACCCAGAAAACTCACCTCCTTCAACACACATTAAGTTCATGCAAATAATACCTGTTAATTCAGTGCTCACTAAACAGTCTGTTGCCTCCTCACTGTCACTGGTGAGATTCTTACCCCTTCCTTCTCACAAACCACCATCATACTACGTGTAATGAGATCACTGTTCTCTCGAGTATTTATTTACTTTTTCCTCAAATTACTTTTGAAGTTCTTCAAATCAGGTGTTTTGTTTTCTCTTGTGTTGTTTTTCAAAATAAAAGATGCCTTACAGTAAGACATTCTGAAGACAAAGTTTATGAAGAAACTTTGAAATGTAATGTAGCATGCTAGCCTTCTTCTGCTTAAGCCAATATTCCAGTTCACTCCCTTTAAAGACTTACCTAGGGAAATATGGATCCATCAACAGGGCTAAATATTTTATTAGTGGATTTTCTTAAATCTGGTGGGCCAAATCCATGTGTCAAAGTCCTTTCATTGCCACGGAACATTCAGTTGGCCCAGCAGTGTTTGTTTGAAAGAACAGACAGACTATTTGTCCTCTTTGCTCCATTATTTATGTGAAATCTGGGATTATTTCACACCAGCTCAGAGCTGCTGGCTATGAAGTACTGTGGAAAAGCAAAGGCAGCATCCAGAACCACCCCTGACAGCATGCAACCTCTGACATCTCTGCCTAAAGAGCTACTTGTGACTCAAAAGCTACCTGTGTGCCAAGAAAAACACAAGGCAAAATGTGGTGGAAAAGGCATAGCTGGAAATTGGCACACAGGAAAACCACTGGGATAAGCATGAGGGACAGACAATTTGAAGCCTCTTGAAAGCAGACACAAAAAGCACTGCCAGAAACACACAGTTAAAACTGGGTCCTGCAGAAGAAACTCCTTTTGTTCTGCCACACACCTCTGAGGAGCTCTGGGGTTTGAGGCTTAGAGTAATCAGATATCTCCAACATTTCTGAGAGAAAAAAAGCAAAATGCTGGCTGGTTAGGTTGGGAGATACTGTTGTGGGCAAACCTGGTACATCTGTCACAGAGGAAACATTCTGCAGTCACCTTAGTCCCCAGCCTGGTAGCAAACTGCAGAAGCACATGAAAACTAGTAAAAGGTCAGTCGGAAGCAATTCAATAGCTTAGGAACTAGCTTCTGAGAAGGACAGCCTGAGTTTCTTGACTCTAAGGACTGGGATGATGCTGAAGGCTGGGAAGGGCGTCTCCAAGCTTGTCTTTCTGGGAGTGGAAAGGTGGGCACAAGAAACAGCCCAAGCACTCAAGCATCCCTGTGTCTTTTCCTTCATGTCACAGACACAGCCTTGTTATGTTGCACAAGTCCAAACATAAATCCGTAATTTTCCCAAGGAAAAAAAAAATGTTTAGAAGAGATAACTACTAAGCACTAGATGCCAAACAAACAAACAAACAAACAGGAGGAAATGCTTATGTATCAGGAAATTCTGACAGGCTGTAGCTATTGAAAACTAGTAGGAAGGGAAATATAGCTGCAACATTAATATTGTAACAACTTGCTGTGAAAGAGCATAATGAAGGGGGAGAGGAGGAATGTGTTATTTTACATTAGAGATGCTCATGAGGTTACAGGTGACTCAATCACAGACCTTGAATGCTTACAGATTATACCTGTAGTCCAGCTAGAGATGGAGTTACGGGAACATCTCATACAGGCCCTGAAATCCCAATAACTAGAGTGAGCTGATAAATCTGCATCTCTTCTTCATGTGTAGAAAGAAAAACAGGCTAATCACAGATGCACACAGCCTGGAGGATGTTTGCTGAAAATATCTTCTCACTTAAAAAAAAACCCCTGATGTCCTGAAAAGATGATGATCTCTTGAAACAGAAAATTCTAAAACCCTGTATTTAATATCTGAATGTTGAATGAGTGAAAAGAGTTAATTAATCACTTAAAAGGTACATCGTAAGTATCAATGATCACAACCTAGTCACATTGATTTTGTTTCAAAATCAGTATATACATAATTGCCTGGTGTTTATAATCTGTACAATTGCTGGCATATGGGCCCAAAAAAAAAGAGCAGAGTGAGAGGTGTGAAACAAAATAGAGAATTGTTTAAAAGGAACCTATTGTCTGCCAAAAGCATTTTCTAGAACTGTGAGAAAGGGTTATGCTTGTGAAGAAACGAAACCACCCCAAAGAAGACAAAGAGCAGAAACAATAGAAAGACATGCAGGTTTATTAAAAAAGAGAGCATAGAAATTAATGGTAAGCAAATGAGGAACCATAAGCAACCTCTAAAGAAGCAGAGACAAGACAACACTGAGGACTATATGGTGTTTCAGGCAGTAACAAGGCAACTCTGGAAGCAACCAAGCAGATCAGGTGCATTGCTTGGTGCAGCAAATACAATCAAAACTTATGATGTTGAATGGCATAAAAAAAAAAAATTACAAGAACATTACACAGATTTATCAGGGCACAGAGTGTCTTGGATTAAATTTGGTTAAAGATTTTAATACATAGATGTTAGCAGAAAGACACAAGCAGAAAGGTTACTTGTGACCATTTCCAAATTCTAACACAATTTTACGCATTTGTCATTCCGGAGTGAGGCAACATGAAACTTCTTGCAAATAATTAAATTTTAGAAAGACCAATATAGTGCCTAGTAGTGAAAAGGGAAGGCTACTCTTATGGAGAATAGCTAAAGCCATAATAAAATCTTTTGCAATGCAACTAAATCCAAGGTAGTAGCCTGAGAAAAGAACAGTTTGCAGACTTAAAGCAGCAGACATGCTTTGAAGGCTGTGACTTACAGATTTAGAGCTGGAACAAATTGCTGAGTTCATTTATGTCTTCTATGACCATCACAGATAGCTGCTTCAAAATAGATACTCAAAGAATGGTACAGGAAAAAAAAGTCCCAGCAAAGCTTCTGCCAAACCCTGTGCTCAGCCCTGCCAGCCACACTTAAAGAATGTAGAGGGAGTTCAAAACAAGGCCAAAGAATTGATCCCTGAGCTGGGCAAAACAAAAACAAAGCAAATCTTACATGCGAGGCTGACAGAGCTCACCTGGCTCAGCAATACGGTTGAGAGCTGCCATGATGACTACTTTAGGCCACATTTCAAACTCACAGTTAAGAGCCGTCAGTAGGAATTTCAACCTTCGTTTCCCAGCAATGTCAATAAATGAATTACAGAAGAGTTTACCAGGACAGATGGTCAACTCATTAATGTCAGAAGTTTTCAAAGTGAGATTACACATTTAAAGAAGACATGCCCTGACCTGCTTTTAGGAAAAAAATATATTTGTGACTTTATCATACAAAATGTCAGGTCAAAGGAGTATAACAACTGCTGACTGATCTTCAAGTCTATGAATTGGAGTATTTAACCATAAAAAATTAGAAGGATCAAATGTCTCCTTCAAGACATGTTGTGGCAAACAGGACTTCCAAGAGCCTCCTCCAGTACTCAAACCCACCCAGATATACACAAACCCTCCTAAATGTGTCAGAGCCACTCACCCTCAGCTCTAATTCAATAGCTGTTTACATTTGTTAAACAAATATACCAAAGACTAGATGTCAACCTGGTGCTGAAGGCACGGTTTGAACATTTCAGCAGTCACTTTAAAGAAGCCCCTGGTCAAACCTTCACAAAGTACAGCCCTGACATTAAGTTAAGACAAATGCCAATGATGTTCATGTGGAAGTGAGAGCTGAAATCCACTTGCTCTGTGGGAAGCCTCCTTCTTATAATGTGATGTCCTATGCTCTTGTGCCCATCATTCCTAACCCCGTGTGGTCTGGAAGAAGGTATTCAAAACGAGCATATGCTTTGATGCTTGGAAATGGAAAACCAATTTTGGAATGAAAAAACAGAAAAAAAAAAAAAATCAAAGCAAACACTCGCTAGTTAAGCAGGGAAAAAAAAATCACTTGTCATTCTACAATGGTAATCAATCTTAAGTACATGCTTTGTCATTTCCAGATGAATGAAGGATTCTGGTGTTCTACCATAATTTTACTTACTTTAGTCCAGGAAGCATCTGATCTGCTTTAAAAACTGTGGATCAATTCTGTATTAAAATACCATTACTCTGCCTACTCCTTCAAAGTGCTATAAAATATGCCGATGGGAACACTGGAATATTTCCTAGGTATCGTGGCTGAAACAAAACCTGCATCAGAGGAGTCTTTCCAGAAAAAAGAACTACCGCTTTCCCACTTTCTCCTCCCCAATTACCAGGCAGTCCATATGCCATCTCATTTTTATCTTCCCTGGTTTTAGTCAAGAATATAAACCAAAAGAAAGCCACAGATTGCACGCTAAAGGTTAAGGGAATTACTAGTGGAATTGATGAAACAGAAAATAAGATGTCCTATCATGAAGAACCACATTTTATGTTTTGTTTAGGTTTGCCCTTGCACATGACTTGTGATTTGTCACTTAAGGCCAGAGTCAGGTCCAACAGCAGGCAAGCTTCTCTTCTTCCTCACCGATGCACAGACAAACAGCTGCACTGGAGCCAATGTTTTTAATCAACAGTTTACTCCTGTATTTTTCTCCAGATAGAAAATATTTGTAACCACTTCATTTCATCTGCTGTGTTTTTTAAAAGCACTGTGACACATGCTGTTCATACAACAGTGTTAAAGGGTCAGATTACCCTCACCTAGAATCTGTTCAATAAATTCCACCAACAGTAAAAACATCATTTAAAGAAACCAAACAAGTAAATAGAAAAGAAAATGAAAAAAGTACTCAAAGCAATACGAATTTCAAATCCAAGTATTTTGAATCACTACTCAATCACTGTTGACTCTGTGAGAAACCATTTCAACAAAACCCACAAGATTTCTATTCACAGATTTTTTCAGCTCAAGAGCTTGAAACACAGTTCTCACTATCCCTAAAGCTTACCTCCACAAATTATATTATTGCATACAAACTAAGGACAGAACTCACAATCTTAGCAAGCTTTCTGGTATGCTTCAAAAATATAAGCAACATGTGACCTCAAAGGAATAATGAAGATGATTACCAGCAAGGAAAAAAACCAAACCAAAATAAAACCAAGAAAACCAAACCCTGCCCCAGTTTTATTGCCAAAACATAGTTTGCCACAGCAGATTTACACTGAGTTCATGAACACAGCACACCATTTTTTTAAGGTGCAAATATACTCACGAAAGGACATTCCCAATGTAGGCATAGTATGAACAGCAGTAGGGAGTAGTCCCATCACAGCAGTAAGCTTTGCAGTCATTATCACACTGAGCCAGACAATCTTCTGCTGAATAAAAATAACACCCATGAGGTCAAACGGCAGCAACAAGAAAATCTTGTACAGAACAGTTTTAAAGAAAATGCAATCTAACAATTTCATACAATCACAGGACTTCACTTGAGGTGTGACCTGACTCTGTAATCCTAATGACAGACCATTCTCACTCCTTCTGCCTTTCAGACTTAGGTGCTTTCCATATGGATATTTTGCGATGGCCATATCAGTTCATTCTTATACTGAATACCTTGAAATTAAAAAGAGCGTTTTGAAATGGCAAGACACCACAGACCAACAATTTCTATTCCAGCACAGAGACCAGAAGGAAACCTGGCTCTGGGCTGCTTGTCTTGCTGATATGGAGCATGGCAGGAGAGGAAAAGGAAGCTGTCTGGGAACAGGCTACCGCCCCCAGTCCCCATCCAGCCCCAGCCTGGGACACAAATCAGAGTTGCCTGGCTCTCCCTTGCCCCCTGCCAGCATCTCCCCTCACTGTGTTCCAGCCCCAGGGCCATGGCCAGTGTGGCATGGTAGCACCCACACAGGGGCCAACAGTACCCTCCCTGCCCCACTGAGGCCACAAACATTCCCAGCCACAATGCTCTGCTGGACTAAGGAACAAAGCAAACTGTGAAAACAACAATTATAAAGACAACAATTATTCTTTTTATAATTAAGAAGCAAGGAAGACCCTCTATCTTTTTATTCCCATGAGAAGCTATTTTAATGGTATCAACTCCTTGTGCCATCATGACTCAGTGTTTTCAAAGCCCTAAGTCAGGTTCCCCCAAGAAGATAACACTGTACTGCCATTGCACTGTAAAAACATTCTTGGGGATCACCTTCCCCACTGCCAAGGCTGCAGCCTGGATGAATTCAAACACACTCTGTGTCCTATACACCATCACCCTTGGTGACCTATTTGGTCACATACTGGAGCAGCAGAGACTTGAAATCAAAGATGGCAAACTATGCTTCTGCATTCCCAGTGCATTGTAGCTCCCATTTCCCAGACTGCAACTCGCCTGAGAGGTTCTCATTGCCATTACTGCCTTTCATCTGTGCTGGCTCTTCTGGTTGGTGTGCCGGGATCCAGGCAACCCTACCTCATCTCAGCTTCTGCCATGCTCCCATTCCTGCCCCAAGTGGGTGAAAGTTCCCACCTTGCACTGAGACTCCTTCGCTCACCGACTCATGCTGCTGGACTATCTCACAGCCTGACTGCTCACGGGATTTTAGCAGGTCAGCTCTCTGAACCTGCTCACTCTTGGTCTTTGCTTGAAAACAAGCACCACGCTGGAGAGGGCTGTGCAACACAGCACACAGGTCAGCCCAGGCAGCTGCACCCTAACCCTATGAGATGGTCCCTAGATTGAAAAAAAAAAAAGTATGAAAAAACGGAACAACCAACCCATCCTTCTGCCAACCAGCCCCACCAAGTAAATTCAAGCAGCCAGCAGCACACACATCTCCAGAAGGAGAGGGGCAGCCCATGGGCAATATAGGCACCGCTATAAGGAACAGCAATGCAGGGTGACAGGACACCCCACACCAAGGCTTTGGCAGGGCTGACCTCAGGGGACACCCCATGCCAAGGCTGTGGCACAACACTGTGCCAGCAGCTCCAGGCTTTTGCAATGTCACCTCTTTTTTGGCATGAACACTTGTGGCTCCAGCTGTGCCAGGCCAGCACACCTCCTGGCTCTGCCCAGGCAGGACCAAGGTGCCTTCATCCTGCGCATCACAGGTCTCTCCCACACGGGTGCATTCACAGAATCACAGAATCATAGCTTGGGTCAGGTGGGAAGGGACCACAGAGTGGGTCATCTGGTCCAACCCCGCTGTTCAAACTGAGACACCCCAGAGCACATAGAATGGGATCGTATCCAGACGGCTCCCGAGTATCTCTACTGAGGGAGACTCCACAGCCCCTCTGGGCAATCTGTTCCAGTGTGTGGTCACCCCCATAGCAAAGTTCTTCCTCGTGATCAGGAGGCTGATCCTGTGCATCAATTTCTGCCCGTTGTCCCCCGTCCCATTGCTCAACACCACCGAGCAGAGCCTGGTCCATCCCCTTGGCACACCCCCTTTAGATACTCTTACGCGTCAATGAGGTCCCCTCTGAGCCCTGTCTTCTCGAGGTTTACTCTCCCTGCAGCCAGAGGGGCTCACGCACACCACAGCCTGCCCGGGAGCGCTCTGCTGGGACACCCCCGGGAGCCCCTTCCAACGCCGGCTGCCCATTCCATCGCCGACAAGGAAAAGCTCCCACATCTGCCCTACACCGCCGCTCCCGCTCACACCCGCGCTGCCCGCGGCTTCGCGCCCGTCCCCGCCGCACGCCGGCCCCGCTGACCTGCCAGAAGGAGGAGGAGGAGGAAAGGCTGAAGCAGCACCCCCCGGGCGGGGAGCCCCTCAGTCCGGCCGCGCCGCGCCACTCGCTCCATGCCGACTGCCGGCGCGGAGCCACCGCCCGCCTCATGGCGGGGCGGGCGGGAACCGGGCCGGGCCCGCTGCCCCCCGCGGCCGCCCCCGAGCCGGGCCGGGCCGGCGGCTCCCTGAGGGGCAGGGGCGGGCGCCTCTCCTTTCCCCGCCTCTCGCCACTTTTGTCTGCCTCGGCAGGCGCGGGGCGTGAGGGGCAGCAAGCGGTGTTGTTTGCATGGCTTTGTGTTCGAGGGGCTTCGTACCGTAGTTAAAGTCGAGATTGCCTGTGAAGTGGGAGTGAAACGGTGATGGTTCGTGAGCTGGGATCAGAGCCGCGGTGTGTTTGTAAGCGCAGGCGAGCGGCGGTGGTGCGCGCTGCTGGCGGGGCTGCCCGCCGGGCCTGGGAGCGCTTGGCTGCCCTGAGGCCGCGGCGTGTTTCCAAACCCCAAACGCGCTTGTCCCTGCTGCCTAGCCATAAATACTGCTCGTGACTAGGCCAGAAAAATGCTTTTAAGTGTTCTTCAAGAGTGATTCTTTTATAACTCTTTAAATACTGCTGTAGCTCACCCCGTGTGAGAATTCCCGCTGATGGGGCCCAGAGGCCAAAATATTTGCCTTGCAGTCTCACAAAACAGAAGGGTTAGCTCTGACTTTGCATGAAGAGCTGCAGGTTGAGGAATGTGCTTTGGAAGGCTGAAATAATGTACACAAAAAATGAGAAACATCCACAGGTGTTTCTGCTCATAAAAGGTTTCCTGCTGCTGGCAGCTCAGAGGGGAATTCTGACACAGAAACACGGAATTCATTTCTTTTTTCAGGATTTAGCTATTTTACAATGACAACAACAAAACCCAAAACCACCACACCAAATCACTTGAAAGCTGGTGTTCTTGTTTATCAACACACAGCTGAGTGGTTTTTTTCAAATGTATGCCAGAACCTGCCTGTCAACAAAGAAAAACAATTTTACATGTTTTTAACTACCCTGCGGTGTGTATCTCTTACCTCTCTTTATACAACAGCCCAAATGAAATGTATAAAAGGAAATTTCAGTTACATGTAACTGCTGAGAATAAAACTTGGACCAGGTGGGTAACTTAATTTCAAAGGATTTGCATCTCCTGCCTGTGTCTTCCTCCAGTCACAGGTGTGTCTGAAAAAAGGCTTGAAAAAATAATACACTCTTGTCAATAGATAGTATTGGTAGTAAAGGAAAAAAAATAGCAGATAAAGGAGATTAAGATGGGAGACAACTCCCAGAAATTCTGACATTTCCAGGCTTTTAATTTTAATCATATTTGATCACCATGCCAGCCTGTCTCTAGACAAGCCTTTTGTTGGTATTTATTTTATGTTGTTCAGGTTTTGTTGCTGATTCTTTCCCTTGGCAGTCCCCTTCCCAGCACTTGTCTTGGCAAGTCACATCTCAGTATTTCCCAAAAATTTTGAGTAAAATTGCCCCAGAGTTGAAAGCCAGCATGCTTGAATTCCACACTGGTTTGCATTTAACAACTTTATGGACCTTCTGTCATTCTTATTTTTTTCTTTCCACAAGGGACAAGTTGATTGAATGTTTCTAAATACTCCACGACCCTAATTATTACTTCCCAAGTACTGAGCCTTCGACAAAAGACTGGAAAATCCAGGTGACAAAGGGAACTACATCTTCACTTTAATGCTGAAAACAATCCACGAGAAGCTTTCAGTCTGAGGTTTTACCTTTTTCCTCCTGTGGACTTTTCATTGAAGAGAGAACGGGCAGGTGGGGAAGTAGGAATCACTAAATTTATTCTCCAGTATTGTGTTAGCGACCTTTAACCAACTCCCACAGGTAAGCAGTAGTAAGAGAGCTTGTTAGAGGTTGTCGCAGGCTGCTCTTACCCCTTACCTGGGTAAGAGTAACACCCAGAGGAGGAAATGTAGCCATGGGCTTGCCTGCCATTCCAGCTCTACCGTCTGCTTTGAAAATGAAGAAATGTGCTGGAAGAAGATGCGCTTGTCTCCTACTCTTCCCCTCTCCGCTGCTCCCAGCATCATGGAACACTGTTGTAGAGAGCTGAAATGAAGGAGAACAATGTCAGGGCAGTGTCATCTGGTTCTGCTGGGCTGAGGTTTTTCTGGGACCAAAAACCATTTCGTTTTCTCAGAAGGAGGTTTTGAAGGAAGACTGATTCATAGCAAAGAACATCAAGAGATTGGCACTAAGGTTCTAGCCACAACGAGACTCCTTATAAAACTCCATAACAGCACCACATGATGACCAAATCATTACTTATTAGAAATGTTTTGAAAGGTGGTTTTCAAAAGCATGCAAGATTGGTAACATCCTATTAAGTATACAAGCTCTAAAGTCCTAATCTTCAGGCACAGTTCAAGGAGAAAATCCTGCTCCCAGTGCACTAGTGTATTGAAGCTCACTATAATCAGGCATCTCTGTCTCCAGAAGCTTAATTAGCAGTTTAGAAACAGTAATTATCACACATAAAGCACTAGAGGAAACTTAATAGAGGAAAAGGCACATACTTAGGACAAACATAAACCTCTTTACCTCTAGACTACCTCTAGAGAAATCACTTCAAAGCAATTAACAGGATATCTTATGCACATGCTAAAGATATCTCTTGTTGAACTCAAGCTGCTAATTGGCTCAACATTTAGAATGGTAAGTCTTCTACGTGTTTTCCAGTGTGTATCAAGCCAACCAACTTCTGAGCACCTTCAAAAGAGCCTGGGTGCTCTTTGCAGCAGCAGCAGGTGCTGAGCTGGGCAAACCCCTGATTCTGGAAAGAGGCTGTCGCCAGATGTTGTCTGTTCAGCTCTGCCCCATGTTGTCCTATAATGACATGGAGGGGTAGTCTCACCTTCTGAGTATTTGTCACCTCTGAGCACCACCTTCCTCTGTCTCTCAGTCAGGAGCAGTGCCTATATGTGCTCTTGTACACAGGAGAAGTATAAACATCACCCTTCTTTTCCTGTGGGTTCCTTGCATCAATGTCCAGAGGTAGGGAGTACAACAAGTACACTGTTCTTCCAATGGCACAAATCATTTCATTGCGTATCGTTCAGTATCTTCTCTTTTCCTACACCATGGAAGAGAAAACAGGATTAGCTGACATTAATTTCTGCCGAAATTAATGAAAGGCTTCCCAATGATACTGCTCCTAGCCGGACTGTGTTTTTAATTTGTGATTCCCTTCTGTCTACCTTTACTTATTCCACCACTAGTCAAAAATACTCTGCCTTTTCTCCTTTGTTAAACAGAAATTTTTTGCACTTCTAATCAGTTTTATTTCTACTTCAGGGTGCTCTTTCTGCTGAATCTTTTTCTGAGGATGGCCTGAATAGTAATGCAATACTTAAATGGGTTTTTAATATCAAACTTTATCCTCCTTTGACAGAGTACCATCTCTTTTCCTGACTACTCCATTAGTGTTAGGTCTATTTTAGTATTGGCATAGCTACCCATACGCTATTATTGACTATAATATAAAAAAATGGTATTTTTATACATATATTATTGCTTTATTTTTTCCAAAAATATTGTCTATGATTACATTGCTATTTATCTCCAAACAAGCTACTTTATTATGTCATTTGGGATTTCTGATCTCTGACAATATCTTTGACACTGGGGAGTTTATCCCTGAACCCTTAGAAGGCTACAAGACAGTTTTGCTCCTGTCTGCACAGACTGCAGGTCTCTGTCACATGAGGAATGTACTCAACACTTCTGCCTGTTGCTGTGTAAAGCTAGCAAAAAGCTTCATACAGGAATGCCATTATTCCTAGGCAGAAAAGAACATCTGTTATGGCCCCCTCAGTTATATCAGCTGTTGAAGGTTGATGAAATCTCTGCAGTATAGCACTTCTATTCTACAAAGTTATTCTAATTCTACAGATAGAAATAAATTATTTTTGTAGACTTGCATGGAAGCTTTATCTACAGAATCTTTACCTACATTTTGTCTCCAGAAAAGATCCAGGCAGCAGAGAAGGTGGATGGGATTTTTTAAATTATTTGAAAGATGAAAGTTTCCCTGTTCTATCATCTGCACGCATTTGCCTACAGGAAGGGAAATAGTGGAACATCTTTGGCATTCTTTCTTTTAAGAACAAAGAGTGTCTCAAAAGTGCTGTGTCCTTTCTTGTAGAGAACCAGAGAGTTATTTATCAGCCTATGCTAACAGTAGGCATCTGCTGACTTGATAAACAGTATTTAAAAATGCAGGGACTTGTGTGCTTTGTTGCTTTCCTTAATGAAACATTTATTTAATAAACTAATCAGTAGTTTTTGTTGAAGCCTAATAAACAGTAAAAACATCTGGAAAAAAATCACTAACCACAGAAGTCTTGGGTTTAGGCATTAGTACTGATGTTCTTTCTCTTCCAAACCCTCTCCCTCTCAGTCAATCAATCAATCAATCAATCAATCATTTTTTTAAAATCATTTGGTATGAGAGTTCAGAATCTGAGTAATTAAATGGTCTTTCTTAAATGTTTTTATTGCTTTTGAGGAAGTATGAATCAAAATCAAAAATATGAGAACTTCATTCAAACTAGACTTTTATTTCCTATTGAAACTTAATATTAGCCATTAAGCAGTCAAGACATTAAATACTTGCTTGAAATGTGTTAACTATTGACATACAAGGCAAATACTCGTCTTTTTGTTTGTTTGTTTGTTTGTTTAATTTCGGGGCATTCATTTTGAAAATTTTATCCCGCTTATGGTTTTAGGGCACAATAGTAAGTTTTTGTGAACATCATCCTTTTTTATTATGACAGCCAGTGAGAAAGGTATGTAAGGGGATGAACAACAAGCTGGAGATTACTAAGCTAGAATGTGGCATCAATGTCCTGGTATCTGTTATTTTTCACATTCCTTCTAAAGAGTATTTTAAATGATCTGAGAAAGAAATTATCTGAGAAAGACACCAAAGAATTTCCTGGAATTTTTAAATTATATATGTGATACTTGCAGAAAATATTTAGAAAATACTAAATCTCATCTCCTCTTCAAGTTGATCTTTTATAAGTGTGTATTCCTGTGCTGTGAACTTCATAGGAGGTATTGGCCTGTGTCAGATTCAATTCAAACAAAGCAAGACATCTGAAGACATGGTCGAGGGTAACATTAAAGGACTATTTATGAGAAGCAGATGAATAGCCTCACTTAAGCAATGAACTCAGTGAGCTTCAAGTTTCTGGTCCTAACAGAATGCTTCTTTAGTTTAAAACAGAATCATTCAGAGCACAGTCATGATGCCTCCACCATATGAAGGCTTCCTTGGACCAGCAGTTGCTGGTGAAGGATGCATTAAAATCCAAAGAACTTTGGTATGGTACATTTTTCTCTCACATGGTCTGCTCTAGCTTGTGCCTTTCCAGTACATTGTGTAATATCTCCGTTTGTTTTTTGTTATTTAGCACCTAGGATAAAAGCAGAATGGTGAGGTAGTTGGAAGGTCTCTGAATCTTGGGATTTTTTTCCCCTCTTATAATGAATCCACTGAAATTACTTATCCAAAGGAAGGTACTTTACGAACAGCCAAATGTCACCTTTCCTTGCAGTATCCAGCACACAGAGTGAGTAGCCTCAAGTTCCTGTCTTTTGTAATTACTGATGCTGGGCTGGTGTTTGTGACTTTCAGAGAACTTTGTATTCTAAATTTAGTTTTCTTCTTTGCTGAGAAGATTTACATAAGAAAATGTTTTAAAGAAACAAATGTCAGACTATAGATTATTCATTTCAGTCTGCTGATAAATTGGATTACAAATTAATACACAGAATCACATAATTAACCAGGTTGGAAAACACATTTGAAATCATCAAGTCCAGTCTATGACCTAACACCATCTTGTCCGCTAGACGATGGCACTAAGTGCCACATCCAGTGAGACTTATTTACTTGAATAAAGATGAAATAGCAAGTAGCAGAAACTACCTAAGACTGGTGACAAATGAAGAGGAGCACATGGGTCGGAATTGTAGTATGTAATATTTAGGAAGGAGGAAATAGTAACTCTGTATTTAGGAGGGAGAAAATAGTTATTCTGCTGATCCTTTATTCCCTGCTCTATAGTTAAAAAGGTTAAAACACATAGTCATTTGTAGTACTCTGTTCTTACATATTTGCCTGGGCAGAAATAGTAATTTGCTGTTTTTTGAAAAAATGTTATACATTTTTTGTATAACATCCTTTCAATCCTCAACAAAACATATGTGGCTCCCAATGTCAGCATCACATGACTTTACAGGAATCACTGCATTAGAGAAAGCTTAATTTTTCCTTTTGTAGCCTTGGGGAGTATAGACTTAGCTGATCCAAAAGGGTGGCAGTCTAACATGCTGCTCATGGAAAGAGTGGTTGAATTGTCGCTAGTCCAACAGATAGCCTAATGAGCCCTGATCATTCCCTTCAGTATCCTCTTTCCATGGATTGAAGCAGGAGAGTGATATTTGGTAACATTCGTTTGTGAAACTCACTCAAGAAAGAACCCAGTACCTATTCACTGGACTCAGTGCCTTGTCTTTCAAAGTTCTTTTCATCTATATGTCTACACCTCAAATTTTTACATAAATTGATATAAGGGACAGCAGTGGTAGATGAGAAGGTGAGGTAGGGAAGAGAAAGAAAGCGAACTGCCATAATCACAATTCTACAACTGTGAAAGGGCTCAAATCCGCATGTCTGAAGATGGCCATTTTTATTAGCTTGAGTATTAGAACTGCTCTAGTCAAAATGCAGTTGCTCTTCCTTGAACAACTTCGGGATGTGGACAAAAATGTTTCGCTATTTCTCTGTCTTATATAAGGATGCTTTCAGAAGTGGTGCAGTGCTTTCATTGAAAGACAAAACAAAATGTTCTAAATTTTTCAGCTACAGCAGATGACAAATGTTTTGGATCAGGGTAGAAATCATTGAAGCTGGAGGCAGAGAGAAGGGCCAAGACAGCACCATCTATATTCAGCAATGTTCCTCATCACCGTGTCCAGTAGCCAGTGAATTGCTATTCACACTGTATTTCATTAGCACCTTGGCAGCTTGCTAATTCACTAGAACTGGCAATAGAAACAAATTATTTGTATTAATAAAATGCAGGGGCAAAACGCATCTTTACAATTACTAGATGTTTTTCAGCTTCCCAAAAAAAGCTCAGCTGAACAAATTGTGCATTCTATTTTCAATGCTCCATGCAAGCAAATTGCATTGACCCCTTGAAGTAGAGGACGTTGGAATAAAAGTATTTTAATGTTCTTACAGTGGTGTTCTGTTTCCTGGTCTGTTAGGAAATAAGGTGGATAAACTACATTGCACAACTTTTCTAATTCACTATGAGAAATCAGTGACAGAATCAGAGTTAGAATCTAAATGATCTTGAGCTCCTCCTTTGAGTGCAGTCATGAAAGATATCCTGAATACAGCACTAGAAATACTAGCTAGACCAGTTTCATCCTTGAGTTCTGGTGAGAAAGTTAATACAAAACTGGCCATACCTTGCCATCACACTCTGGCTGAACACAGAAATAAAAACCGTAAAGTGAAGTGTCTGTCAGTCAGAAATTCAAGCTTATCTTTCTTCAATCTCACTCTAAAGGCAAGATGTTTATTGTCAGCTGGGAATGTCATCTCCATGGTGCTGGAAATAACGCACTACCAGACAGATGTCCTGGCTTGAGTTATTTCACCAATTAGCAAAACCATGTGAGGGGGAAGATGCCTTGAGCTATCGTACCAGCTGATAGGCAGAACAGTAAACCCTCCTGTGGCGGGGAATGTCCTGCCACAATGACCACAAGCCTTGCCCCTGCTTCCAAGCCTCACAAGACCTTACAGTGGGATTATTTCAGAAGAGTGAGTTGAGCTAAGTCTCTTCTATAGCAGACAGCAGGAAACACCAGAGCTGTTCTGGTTCTTGGCAGTCTGGCCTTTGGGTGCAAGAGCAGCACAAGATGCTTGTTGTGGAGACGCAGTGCTTCCTACTAAGGTTAAGAGACAGCGTCCATAGGAGCCACTGGATTCAGAGAAGGAAACTAGTCAAAGACTCTTCCCATGCTCTTCTGTGCTGACACTGTGTTCTGGCTCTTCTGTGAGGCAGCCACAGGCTTCCTCCTCATACCCTGAGATCTCTCGTAATTGGCAGTCTTCAGGTCTTGGGGCTAGAGACAGAGAAAAGCAGAGGGATTCAGAAGTGCCAAGGACTAAAAAATGGAAGATTAAAGCTTACCCTTCTGAGAAGTGCCCCATGATGTCTTACAAAGATGTTTGTCATAAGAAGATCTTACTGGAAAAAAGGAGCCATTAACACAAATAAAAAATACCGTTAATAACAACATCTAACAAGTGGCAAATGTACTTACTTTATTCTTTCCAGGCACTTGGGTCTTTGGAGGCCCTGTTCTCTCTGACAGAGATCAAGTCTCAGAGGCTTCTGGTTAGGGAATAATTTTTGAAGAGAAAACAGCTTCCATAAGAGTTCAGCTGATCCATTTTCAAGCAATGGCTCATTGCTTGAAATAGCATTTTCATGGTATGCCTTAACTTTGGGGGTGAGAGGTTTTCAACTTTCAAACATTTCTTAAAGTTTTTCTTTTGAACTGGGAGACAGTTTGCGTGCAATGTCCCCATTGCCAGCAGCACAGCAGCTGTTAGTTGTATTCAGCAGAGTTCAGCATGTGGTGACAAAAGATGTGGAACTGAAAAGGAAAGGGCTGGAACAGCACAGGCATATAATCATAAGGGAGGGGCCATTATAATCAAGCCATTTCAGTTCCATTTTGGAACTGAAAGAATTCTTTTCAGTGTGGTGAAAGACTTGGTAAATTGGATTGTTAAGGAGTTAAGCCAAGAGATTTCTAATTTAATCAGAAAAGAAGGTATATCCATGTACATTTGGATTTAATTGTATATCTCCAGAAATGTCCTGTTATAATGGATCGCACAATGGATTACCCAATATACCATTAGTGACTATTGTCTGTAAGGGGTAAGGGAAAAGTGAGCTCTTCCCTGCTGTATTAATCCAAGTACACTGGATACAGTTAGGTCATTTTATCAAGTACTTCAGCCCTCACCTGTAGGGACATTCTTTCTGTAGCTTCTATTTAGGTACCACAAAGGGTCAGCATCTGACAACTGTTGCAGCACAGGATTTTGTCTGCACTGTATCATGAAAGCAGTACTCTCTGCAGACTTATTTATGGTCCCAGGAAGGTGGGATATGAAGGAAGAAAAGACATGCATCCACGTATTGGTGCTGAGTGGCCAAAAATCTCTTCTGTTGGACAACTGTGTCTCTACAGCTCCACAGCACTGAGTTTCTCTATGTGCCAAATTTGGTAGGTATGGTATCTTACCAAGAACAAGCCTTTGGAATCACATAATTCACTTACAGGAGAGCTGTTTAGACTCTCCTACCAGCTTGGGACAATTCCCATGAAAACCAGTGGTATTATGCCAATAGGGACAACTGTAACTGAGCTCAGTCCTGCTTAAACACCTTAAACCACAACTTTCTCCACAAGGAGCCACCTTGTTATGCACCCATGCTCCCATTTTGCTCCTGGTATCCTCTTATCTTGTTCTGTCTTGGGAATTGTCAGGATTGCCTGGTGACAACAATTGCGAAACTGCTCTGAGTTAACCATTGCTTCCTTTTTTGTTTTAAACTTTTTCTGGTTGGGTGATTTTCGGAGAGCAAAATTGGGCCCTGCAAGGCACCACATACAAAATGAGCACATCCTTCCCATTTCCTTTGTTGTGTCTGGAGATCCAGAGACCCTGTTTAAGATACCTGCCCTCTGCACTGTATTATTATTTCTCTTCCTGTCAGACATTCCTGTGATGAAGCATGAGTTTAAAATTCCGTTCACTTGTTTACAGTGTTCAGAGGTATTTATTGTAACTGATTGTTGACCTATAGGTCTACCATTAGCAAATTTGCAGATGACACCAAGCTGGGTGTAAGTGTCGATCTTCTGGAGGGTAGGAGGGCTCTGCAGAGGGGCCTGGGCGGGTTGGATAGATGGGCTGCCAATCCAATGATATGAGGTACAACAAGACTATGTGCCAGGTCCTGAATTTGGTCACAAGAACCCCCTGCAGTGCTACAGGTTGGGGACAGAGTGGCTGGACCGTGGCCAGGCAGAAAGGGACCTGGGGGTGCTGACTGATGGCAGGGTGAACATGAGCCAGCAGTGTGCCCAGGTGGCCAAGAAGACCAATGGCATCCTGGCCTGTAACAGGAACAGCGTGGCCAGCAGGACTAGGGAAGTGATTCTTCCCCTGTACTCGGCCCTGGTGAGGCTGCACCTTGAGTGCTGTGTCCAGTTCTGGGCCCCTCAGTTTAGGAAGGACATTGAGATGCTGAAGCATGTCCAGAGAAGAGCAACAAGGCTGGTGAAGGGCCTGGAGAAGAAGTCCTGTGAAAACTGAGGTTGCTGGGGTTGTTTAGCCTGGAGAAAAGGAGGCTCAGGGGAGACCTTATCACTCTCTATCACTAGCTGAAAGGAAGCTGTAGCCAGGTGGGGATCTCTTCTCCCAGGCAACCAGTGACAGGACACAGTCTTAAGCTGCAGCGGGGGAGGTTTACGCTGGACATTAGGAGGAAGTTCTTCACAGAAAGAGAGATTGGGCATTGGAATGAGCTCTCTAGGGAGGTGGTGGAGTCACCATCCATGGAGGTGTTTAAGAAAGGGCTGGATGTGCATGGTCTAGTTGGCAAGGTAGTGTTAGGTCATAGGTTGGACTCGACGATCTCAAAGGGCTTTTCCAACATAGCTGATTATGTGATTTTGTGATTCTGTGAGGGTCACTTCACAGAAATCAGCTGGAAAACTGAAGCTATGGAAGGTAATTTTTAATTTATTCTCTCCTGGAAATCTCCAAAGGTCTCTTAACGTTGGTTGTATGCTCAGCTGGTAATGCAATGCTGATTAAAAACAAAGGTAGAAATGAATAAAAATAATCTCAAATATACTTCTTCTCCTCCTGAAAATCTCCAAAGGTCTTTTAATTTTGGTTGTATACTCCACTGGTAATGCAATGCTGATTAAAAATAGGTAGAAATGAATAAAAGCAATCTCAAATATACTTCAGAGCCTATGCATAAATTTACATATCATTAGTTACAATAAAGTGATTGTCAGCAAAAATTCATGTTCACAGACAATTATCACACAATGATTGCTATTTTGTATATTCAGAACAGAAGATATTTCTACCTGTATGAAAAGCTGACTACTTCATTTTAACCACTGCGTTACACCAGTTAGCCAGAACCAGTTTTACTAAACATTAAAAAATAAATTGGTACATAGAATGCGTAGGTGTTCATTACCATAACTCACAAAAGAAATACTGCTTTTCCTTCCTAAAGGCAGTACCCTTGGTAAATAATATCTGTGTCTGTATGACAAGCAGTCAATGAGTGACCCCTTCAGGAAATAGTGATATTCTAACTCCTGCTTGACTGAGATATTCTTGCAAGGCATAATGTCTCTTGGGATAATTAAAAAAAAAAAAAAAAAAAAAAGAAAATACCCGTAAAAAATTAGTGGTTTTGAGGAGTAGATAAATCCCTCTTTAGCATTCAGATTAAAAAAAACCCACAAAATTAATGGATGATATAGGAAACATGCCATTTATGCTTGGAATTCGTGACTAGAGCCACTGCTGTTGCAAACTGCTGTCGAGCCACTGGAATTTGTGCAGTTACACCAGTCTGCAGCAAACAGGAATTTGATTCATCATGCTTATGCACAAAGCTTGTAGAAGAGGCAAATTTCACGAAAATATAAATGCAAACTCATAAACTGGGAGGGTGTGAACCACAGGATCAAATCCCAGTTTTTTTGGAAGCCACAATGAGAAACAGAAAGAAAAACTGGAACAGAAAGTAAGAAGAAAAGAATGGGAGTTATTCTTGGAAGCAGCAAGGATTTCCTTTGTGAGCTTCCTAACCTTTGTATTCCTTGTTTATAAAACCATAAATTAAACTGGACAATAACAGCTACCCACACAGAACTTAGTTCACTATTGTTTTGTGAGTTACATTGAATACCATCAACAGAAGCTGCAATAAAAGGGGGTTTATATCATCTATGGTTATATTAAGGTTCAAGCTCTTCAGGTATAATACCTCAAAAAGTAATAATTTTAAATGTAAAACACTTTTTGTTTTGTCAATGATGGTAAAAGGAAGTTGTTGGTTTTTTTTTAATAACACTAAGATTACTGATAAAATTGCACTATAGTAAGAACTATCATATCCAAAATTCATTGAAGAAAAATCTTAATCACTTACGACCAGAGAATGCAGGGAAAAAGCTTTTTAAACTTTTCTTGATTTCTTTTTTCCATTATTATACCAGGATAAAAGAAGTCTTTACTAATAGGCTTCACACATGAAGGCATCCACATCTGAAGGCTGGAACATAGCTGAATGTATCCAAGGCTGTTTGTTATTTGGAGGAAGAAGGAGAATCAGCATCGTCCACATTTTCCAGAACAGAGGTCATTTTACAGATTTTAATATTCTCATATTTAAAAGGTCTGTTTCCTACAAGAGCTGCTTTTTTATTGCCTTCTGTGAGGCCCGGGTTTCCTGCTAAGTCTCTTCTTCAAATTTCACAACAAAGGCCACCACCATCATCCTCCTAGTTTCAAAAATGCTTATTGTCTAAATTCTGTGCTCCACAAAAACCTTTTTAAAAACCTATAAAAAATACAGTTGGTAATGCTGAGAGAGGGCAGTATTTAAATTATATTTTACCTGTTTGTCAGAAATAACTGCTTTTCTTCCTTCCGACAGTAAATGACGAATTTTTGTAAGCCCTTTACAGGTCTCCAGGATATGATAAAGTGGGCATTTGTCAGTTTGGGCTTACTCTTCCGTACAAAACTAAAAATATGAAAAAACTCATTGTTTATATTTCTATGAATAGTCTCATCACATCATCTAGTATGAGAATAGTTGTGTGGTAAAGTTAAGCTTGTGCATAGAAGCATTTCTGGATCAAAACCTAGCAGTTAGAACTTTTACCAGTTTGTTTACTTTTGCAGATCACTGTTCCTGGACTGATCCATTTACATCGTGGTCCTGGATATTTTATAGAAAATGACACTATTTAAGTTGCATTTTAAGGCATTTTTAAATTGCACACACACCATGCAAAATTATAATAAAAACATTTCAGAATACTCTAGAAATTATTTAGAAGAGATCTCTTGTTAGCGTTGATATTTTCAAAATTGATATAGTCTGAGAACATGCTTAAGCAGGGCTTTTAAACCCATCCTTAATCACAGAATCCAGAATGCTTTGGGTTGGAAGGAATCTTAAAGACTATAATGTTCCACCTCCCTTGCCATGGGCAGGGACACCCTCCACTAGAGCAGGTTTCTCCAAGACTTGTCCAGCCTGGTCTTGAACACTTCCAAGAGTGGGGCAGCCACAGCTCCTCTGGGCAGCCTGTGCCAGTTGTTGGTTTACTTCAAAGGAAGAAAACATGTGAAAGTGTTTGCTGAATAAGAAGGAATTTCATTCATAAAATGATTCCATAAAATGGCCCTAAAAGCAAATGGAAAAGCTGGGATATTTTTTTCCTATGGTGTAAATCTTTCACATACAAATACTATGAGCTGTATGAGTAGTATTGCTATTCTTTATTTATCTTGTCATTCGTCAGGATGGAAATACCGTATACCTATATATCATTCTCATTAAGGCAAATTGTTTATGTGGCAGATTTTTATAACTGTCAAAATGCTGATATAGGCTACATGGCAGGGATTTAGGAAGCTTGGAGCAATCCCAAGAATAGTAGCAACAGGCAGAAGGTTTACCCTAGATGCAATTTTTTTTATGACTAAAACTTTTATGCCATGATGGATAACATATTTCTTTATGTACATCCCACTAACAACTCAAACTATACATTCAATTCAGTTGAATAAATGAAATGTTGTTACATACAAAGATGAACAAGCGTACTATCTGTAGAAAATTTAATGAACTTGAATTACTCTCTTCAATGGTAAATAAAAATTTGAATAAAAGGTATAATTGCCTATTTACCAGACAGACTAGAGTAACTTCTGTATTGTAAGTGTGGTCTGCTGAGTACCTAATATGCTTTAAACAAGCTTAATTACTTACTTAGCTGATAGACTAATAGCTGCAGTGGGAGTAATTTTGCTCTATTATGTTTGAATAAATATGTATTTCTCCAAGATAGAACCTTCCTAGTCTCCTGACTGAATAAAAGGTAAGTATTGGTGGTTTCTACCCAAACATGAAAGAATAGTAAATAAAAGAAACCCATTACAAGAAAAAGGGCAAAATAAGGCATTTTTACCTACCAGAGTAACTACATGAAAATGATTACACGGAAAATAAAGTATTAAAGGAACACTTTTCCTGCGTCTGTCCAAATAGTGTTCTAGCTACTGTGTTCCACAGCTCAGTAAGGAACACCCTTTACACCGTTAAAATGCCATCAGCCATATAGTAATTCTCCTCCCTGCAGGACAAATTGTGCTGCAGAGAATCAGAGGATGTGCCAGCTGTGAGGTATTTATGTTCTGTGGAGCTTTGTAGACATCAAAAGAGGTCTTGAGGAGACAGTCCTTCCATAAGCAGCTCCACCGGAACCTGTTCAGCATGTGAATGTGAGCAGGTGCACCCACTTCTCTTCGAATATGTTAAAGAAATGCCCAGCATCCCTTTGCATCCCAGTACAGCCAGGTACTGTAAGTCCAATTCAAAACCCTGCTCCAAGCAGGGATAGTTTCAAAGTCAGACCATAAAATCACAGAACGGCTTTGGTTGAAAGGGATTTTAAAGATCATCTAGTTCCAGCCCCTCCTGCCTGGCCCACTAGACCAGGTTGCTCAGAGCCCCATCCAACCTGGCTTTGAACACTTCCAGGTATGGGGCACCCACAGCTTCTCTGGACAACCTGTACCAGTTCTTCACCTCCTTGATAAGAAAGGATTTCTTCCTAATATCTAATCTAAATCTACTCTCAGTTGGAAGCCATTCCCCCTTGTCCTGTCACTACATGCCCTGATAAACAGTACCTCTCCATCTTTCTTGAAGGCTCCTTTCAGAGGAAAGCCACAATCTAGTGGCCCTGAAGATTCCTCTTCTCCATATTAGGCTGGTCAGTCTTTGTACAGTCACGTTTCGAATATTTCCAGGCATGGAGGTTCTGCAGATTCACTGGGCAACCTGAGCCACTGTGTAAATGCCATAATTGTGATCTCTTTGTCTTATAGTTGGAACTTTCCTTGTTGTGACTTGTGAGCGTTGCCTCCTGTTCTTTTATTTTGACGATCCTGAGCCCGTCTCTTCTATAAATTCCAGGAGATAGCTGAAGAAGGCCATTGGTGCCCTGGCCACCCTGAAGCCATTTCTTCTCTAGTATGAACAGAGTTTCCTCAGCCTTTCCTTGCACATCTGGTCCACCAACCCCTCAATGTCCTTAATGATCGGTCTCAAGACTTGCTCGAGTGTGTTGGTGTTTCTCTTGGCAGTCCTTCAGCTGGGATCTTGAAAGACCTGCATAGAGGAGAAGCATCAGTTCCCTCAAACTGCTTGTTGCAAGTTTAATAACTTGGCTCCATTGCTGCAAGGATGCACTGCTGGTCATGTTCGAACTGTTGGCGACAGCAGCCCCAGCTCCTTTTCTGCAAAGCTGCCTCCTGAGCGGTCAGTTCTCAGCCCGTGCTCCTTCACAGGACTGTTCAATCCCAGATGAAAGGCAGCATTTGTCTTTGTTGAACATCAAGAGGGTCATTTCAGCCAGCTTCTCCAGCTGCTGAGGTCTCTCTGCATGCAGCTCTCCCCTCTGCCCCGCCAACCATTCACCTTTGGTGTTACCCACAAAGTTGAATTCTGTCACATTGCCCAGGTCCCAATTGGAGATGTAGAACAATTGGGCTTCACTCTTAGGAATGATGACAGAGCCAGATTTTGAACCACTGAGTACTATTAGTTGAGCCCAATGCCCTTTTCAGCTTTTCACCTATTTTATAGTCCACCCATCCAGTCCATACTCTTCAAATTGGCTTATGAGGATGAGAAATAATAAATGTTTTTGCACTATGTCGTGCTGGTTCCATACCATGGCTTCATACAGATATTGTATGGGAAGAGAGAGAGAAATAAATGATCCTTGTAGCTATCCAAAACTGCAGAATGCAGCTTGACATCCCCGCTATGTGGTCAGTGCATTTCCATATTGAAACGCTCACCTTTGGATACCTGTTGTTTGATCACTGCATGACCAAGAGTGTGAGTTCCCACAGAGAAGCTCAGAACAAGGAAAATTACCCTCCATCATCATCAGGAAAACATACCTTAAAGTTTTTAAAGAGTTTTTAATCCCTCTTTTGGTCCAAATCTAGATTGTGCCATGTCTGAGATACTTTAGGACAGTACAAGGAGTATATTTGTAGCTGGCTTTTGATTATTTTTTCCAAAGAGTTTGCTATGGAGTGGCATGAACAACACTGGCAGTAGCCAGTTAGAGGCAATGGTTGGAGGATTTGCTTCTCCACTCACATGTGACCCATTGAGAATTTGCAGTTGAAAGGAGTTCTTACATTGTTTTGATCAAGAATTGCACCAGGAGCTCAGGCAAACCCTTCAATAGTCAGGAAGGGAATGGGCTAGGTTTGTAGTTCGAGGATCAAGATTCTTTAAGGAGGGCTGATACCTTTTAAGAGCAAGCACATACAGAGCTGAGATGGCTTAAGTGTCTGTACAGGAAACACAGGTCTTTGTTTTCCAGAGGAATACTTGCTAAATGTTTACTAGTCCAGTTCAAATAGTTCAACATAAGAATGCATGGGCCAGGTTGGAGGGATGTCTGCTTTAGTACCAAGTCTCTGTTGGTGACTATGAAGGGGTGCACTGCATAGCCTATGGAAGAAACAAAACCACACCGCAAAGCTTCTTCAGTCTGAGTCTCACACTTATTTAGCTCATAACCCAAAAGGACCCTTTTTATATGAATGTGTCTGAGTTTCTTTTTGAACCCCTGAGAAAGTTTCTGGCATTCACAGCCTCCAGCAGTAAGGGATTCCACATCTGAGCTAGGAATTGTACAAGAAGGTGACTCATGCTTGCTTTGAGCCTTCTGCTTTTATTATTCACTTGGCATCCCTTTGTCCTTATACTGGGAAGCAGTGAATAATCATCCTTTATTTACCCCTGCATTATCATGGCTTTATAGATATCATAAAGATCATTTATCTTACAGGCTTCTCAAGGCTTCTACTTAGATGACTCTCTTCTTGTACAGAAGGCCCACACCTTAACCATCTGTGCTGCACCTTTTCTAATAGTATTCTCTTGAGTTGGGGGGATGAAGGTTATGCACCCTACCGAGGATGCAGCTACCACTTCAATCTATACAGAAGCCTAACGATGGTTGTGCTTTTGCTCTCTGTTCTATTTGCTTTTTTGACCACTGCCAAGCATCCAGCTGACATTTCACTGAACTATTTACTATAGTTCCAAGATCTCTTTTCTGAATAGTAATTGCTGGTTCAGAGCCCATCATTCTATATGCAAAGCAGGGGTTGTTTTTCTTCCTGTAAATCACCTCACAGTGAATTGCACATGCCATTTTATTCACCCATTATTCTTCTAAGAACTTCTGCAGCTTGTCACAGTTGACTTTTTTCTTTTCTTTTGACCATTGCCCTGAAACAGTTAGTATTGTCTACACACTGATGATGCACTCTCTACTCATTTTTAGCTCATTTAGGGATAGGTTTGACAGCATAGGTCCTGGCACCAATTTCTGCAACCTGTCCCTTTTTGTAAAAATGTCATTTGTTCCTGCCTTTTGTTTCCTGCCTCGTAGTGAAGTATTAATCCGTAAGAGGACTTTCTTCTCTTAGTCTGTAGCAAGTGAGCCTCTTGAAGATCTTCCTGCCTGGGGAGGAGGAGGAGAAAATCTTGCTGAAAGCCTTCTCAAGGTAGAGTGGACCATGAGCCTGTGATGCCTATGTGTGTGCTCAGCCCACTCAATCCCCTTCAGAGGACTCGTGCAGATTTGTGAGGCATGACTTGTCTCCACACAAAAATGAGATCTTCTCCAATGTCAGATTTGGCTGTGAGTTCATGAATTTGGAGTTTAGTGCAGCTTCTGTCAGTTTGCCCTAAAGTGATATGAGGCCTACAGCATGAAGGGAAGACAGCATGAAAATAAGAAAGAACCAAAATGCTGCTGGTAAAAACTGGGTAAAGGAAGTGGGTATCTTTTCTTTTCTGCTCTGACTATCTTCTGGTAAGTTCCCTGTCCCAGCAGGTATGTTCCCTGCTATAGTGTATGGCAGGGCCCAACAATAGCTATTCTCCCTCTACAATGATAATCCAAGATGCAGTTAATAAGAATCAGGAGGCTCCTCATGAAAGGATATGCTGACCTTGGATTCTTCATGTAGGTCCTAAACAGTGCTGTCATGAATAAAAGTTTCACACATGCAAGACTGATTAAAAAGATCCTAGCAATTAAGTCCTCAGATTTGTTGTGGTTGTTTATGGACACAGCCATGTTTTGATGTTTACCAAAACACACCTTTATATGTCTTTTCCCCTGTCTGTCAGTATATTAAAAGTGTAAACTAGTTTTATAGGATACTTGGAGCTTTATGTGTGCCATATGACTATAAGGTTGCCGTGGAGACTCCTCATCCTTGAATACTGCTATAATAAAGTAGAAGAATTTAGCTCCTTTTATCCACATGAGCGTTACAAGATAGTCTTTTCTGTTGACTTTTTTTTTTCTAGTGAATGTACCTGCTTTGTGTAACAGATCAAAGCATGTAACTCTGCAGTCTCCTGCCCTCTGAAACAATGCAGAAAATACAGAAATGCAATGGTCTCTGCTGCTGAAAAATTCTTCAGTAACAACACAATAGCAGCTGCTCACAGAACGATGCATACAGAGCAAGAGGAAAGCCAGGAAGATGAATTACAAAATGGTAGCTTCCTGCCAACACTCCTCTTGCTTGTAATAATTTGTTGCAGATTATATGGAAACGTCTCTTTAATTAATTGATAATGATGCCTGATTATTTTTTGCCTTTTCCTATTTTTTGTACCCTTTATACACCCTTTGTACCCTTAGCCCCACATGCTTGTGATTTTTGTAGTCTGGTATTTTAGCATAGTTTGGGGTCCTGCAAGGCAGAAAGACCAAACATTCGCAGTAGGAGGTCAGAGAACTGTATACTATCTCAAAACTAGAGGCTTCAACTTTGGTTGAAGCCTTTCCTCTGGAGTATGTTTTGTAAACTGAGTTCTAGCCTCATTTAGGGGGAGGTAATTAGAATAGGGGGACAATTACTTCATTTATTAAGTTTCTTATTGGGGGATTTTAGGTAGATATGCTAATTTGCAAGGTCCATAAAATTGTATATGCATTATACAAGGGGTGCATCTCAGCATGTTCCACCTTTGAAGAGCTGTGCACCTAGGATCCTATTAAAATACTGAGGTAAAACCCTTTTGCCCCTTTTTAACTTACTCTGTGTTGTATTTCTACCAGCCAAAAGGCAACAATAGCTTAGTAGTCAGCCAACATGCAAATACGTGACCCAGAAAATTTCCTTTACCTGACACCACAGAAAAAAAATGTGGTGTTGTTTGGAGATTATCAACAAAAGCACATGTTGCATCCACAATATTAGTCTTTGGAAAAAAATAAAGCTGCATATATAAGAGTTATTCTATGAAGAAAAGGATGTTGACTTTTCAGAGCAAAGATTCTTCTGCAATTCTTTTAATTCTTTATTTACATTTGGAATGCTCTTCAAGGCTGGACCAAAATTAGGCTGCCTTATATATTAAGGCCATTTAGGTTTTTCCTTCCATCCTGTCTATCATTAGGGATTCAGATCCTGCTGGGTTGGATGATTCTCTTTTACAGAAGTGCTGGTAAAACCATGACTGCATGAGAGACAAGAAATGAGCTATTACAAAAAATAATAAGGGTTTCAACACAACTGTTTAAAAGTAATTCTTGTCTTGATTTTGTTAACATACCAGTGTAATATAAGCAGCCCATGTTCCATAAAAATCAGCAAGGTATTTTAAAAAAAAATCTACATTCCTAGCCTATTGCTTAAGATTTTGTAATAAACAACCATTTGAGTGTCTCCCAACAAACCTCTCCCCCCATTATTCCTGGGTTTATATATTCCAGGGTATGCTGTAGAAGAAAATAATATCTGTTCTCAATTCATGTTAAATAAGTCAGTTCAAATGCTGAAAGATAATCTCTCATGCTGAACTTAATGATCTTCTTTTGTCATGGAGACATAAAAATTAACTGTAAAAAACATAGAAAACATCACCTTTCAAACTCTTTGATAGTCCCTCTGATACTCAGTAGAGCTTCCAGCAGCTTTCTTTTTTACCTGTACACTTCCATCCTCTGCTATTTTTGAAGTGGAAATAGAGAAGAAATAGCTACTGATAAAAGCCATGCATCTCGGTCATTGTAACTTTATTTCTCTGAAATTAATTGAGGTAAGCAAACCTCAGCTTTCCCTGCAATATGTGGTCCAGTGTTGTATCTAAATTGAAGTTTTCAAGTAGACTTAAAAGGAAACAGACTTTAGGAAGAGCAATCCCTTCTGGCATTTGGGTAAGAGGGATCAGACAAGCTGCAGTGCTGCAGTGGACAGAGCACGACCAACTGGATATATAAAAACATATTTTCAGAGGGCATAGCACTTCTGATCCCTGCAACAGTTGGCCCTTAACCAGAAACCTTTGAGCAGGGTCTGGACTGGAAACTGGATGATGTGATTCTAATTTCTGTCTCTCACAAATTTTTTGGGGCCCATGCACTCAAAGGGTTCTTAAGGACCTGACACAGTGAACAAAGGTGCACAGACCCTTGAGGATGCTGGGCTAGAGTTTCCTGTCCGTCAGTGAGTCCATTCTCTTCCTTCTGCTTTCAATCTTTTGTTCATCCGGTCTAATAAGGTTTAAGAAGTAATCCTTTATTCCATACCTGATAGACTGTCTTATTTAGCTATAAACCTGCTCTCACATTATGGGTAAATTAGCAGAGGAGCTGTGCTTCCTGTCTTCACAGCAGTTCTTTGGGAGCCAGATGGTCCCAGAGGGGTTCTGCTTGTCCCCTGAGTGTGACCCTATGTTGGTTGCATCAGTGGAAAGGGAAGAGCACAGAAAGGCTGAAAATAAATCCCTCTAGGACCTGTGAGCTGTCAAACTTCTCCACACAGGGATGCATTAGGTGTATTGGACCCTAACTACTTACTCCATGGAAACATTTGGTGGTAAGCAAGGGAGGGAGAGGAGGAGTGTCTGCATCCAGGACTGTGTCTCTGACACTGGACTGTTGTTGAGGTAACCAAAATTTGACACCTGACATAGAGTTTGTGTCTGTTCTTGATGCTTTTCTAATGTAGCCATTAAGAAACTTAAACCATCAGATTCAGATTTCTGGAACATGTCCACAGCCTGTCATAAACCAGGTCTCATACAAAATATACATATCCTGTATTTCAATTTCCCCTTTGGGTCTTTTCTTAAGGTCCTTCGGATCCTAATTTCCAGAATTCTCTTGAAAGAGACTAGAAAATGATCCAGTAAACAACCAAAGCCAGGCACAGAGTGAGCCAGCCTCTTGTGATATGCATTACAATGACCCTTACAGAGTATGAGACGGGAAAATGTGTCCTATCTGAGGGCATTTCATTGACAAGTTTTAAGGTTTCATTTTTCACTTAAAAATATTGTCAGTAGTAGCAGATCTCCTTGTCATGTGTTTAGACAGAAATGTTATTAACTGCATTTGTTGTTCAAGCATTGCAGGTAATGGGTTCCGTTTGAGCCACAAGGGTTATTATGTGTTATTTCTGGCTTACAGGAGTTGGACAGAAAGGAGAGGTGAGAGTTTTTGCTTGCTGTTGTTGTATGGAAGGCATATTGCTGTGCCAGTGCCTGAGCGGCCTCTTGGCAGTGACACTGGGAAATGCCCACATACTGCTGCTGCACTGGAAAAGGAAACCCGTGTCAGCTGCCAAATTTTGTTTAGTGAGCAAAAACCAGAACTGCCATACAGGCATATGAGGAGGGACTGCAGAAAGACCATAGCTTACCTGAAGTAGAGATTTGTTCACTATGTTCACTATGTAGTTATATGTGTACCACTTACCTCAGCTTGCTATTGCTTTGAGTCTGTGCGAGGTTTTAGAAAGAAACTCAGGAATGTTGCTAGCCACTGCAAACACCTGGCAGTGGGAAATATCCACCTTCTTACACTGTCAGCATTTATCAGTTTTTGCCCTTGGGTGCACCAGTGTCCCAGCTGGGCTGGGGTTGCCCTAATGGGGCTTGTGGGATGCAACCTGGCTGGAGGAGGGTACCACAATGTCCTGATGGCCCTGCATTCCCCCTTCTTCCCCTGCAGGAACTGACTATTCAAATGATTCATTGCTTTTTTAATCTAAAAAAACCCTTAGGAATTTGATGGGAAATGAAGTAATGGCTTCAAACTGAAAGAGGGGAGGCTTAGATTAGATATTAAGAAGAAATTCTTCCCTGTGCGGATGGTGAGGCCCTGGCACAGGTTACCCAGGGAAGCTGTGGCTGCCCCGTGTAACAGATGAGAAACATGAAGTTCCCTTAGCACTGGTAAACAGGAATCGCTTTATTGCAAAAACACGGGGTTTTTAAACAGTTAGTTAGTTATAAGTTTGCATTCTTGTGAAGCACAACAAATGTGTTTAACCAACCACCATAAACCACGACAGGAACATGTGCTGGTTATAACCAGCTACCAGCACCACGGTGTGAGCACTCATTCATTCTATCCCTTGTTTTCCAGGGCTATGTAACTTGGTTTTCACCTCTAGTTTAGCTGAGTCATTCCCAGAATGCTTTTCTGGTTAGTCAAAGTAACAGGAGTGAGCAAGAGTTTTACAAGGGTAACAAGGCCCTCATTTTGTTGGGTTTTTCTTATCCGCAACAGCCCCACACCTGGAAATGTTCAAGGCCAGGTTGGATGGGGCTTGGAGCAACCTGATCTAGAGGAAGGTGCCCCTGCCCATGGCAGGAGGATGGGAACTAGATGATCTTTAACGTGCCTTCCAGCCCAAACCATTCTATGATTGATGATCTGACTGTAAAGCTTGGCTTTTTCACTTCTAATCATGAAAAGGCACCCCAGAATTGTAGACACTGTTGTTACTAAAATGGGCATTAAAGCAAACCCCAAAAATGAGGTCTATTCCTCTCTACCCACAATGACACAAAGATTGCCGTGGCTACATTCCACTGACCCCTGCTGCTGTGCTCTCCCACTAGACTGTGACCTCTACTCCCAGGCGTGTGGCTACCCTGTGCCATGTCGAGAGGAAGGTACTTTGCCAGCTTGCCTGATGCTTGCCTGGATGACTTGAACCTGTGACTTCATCCTTTCTGCTCTTGGCCCCTGTCCTAGCACTTGTGTTCACTGAAGACTTTGTTAGCTATGATTTTCTAGAGCCTTGCAGGTCACATTTCAGATATTAAATAGCACAAAACCAACAACAGCAAAAGGGAAGTGTTCAGAGACAGCCAACAACCCCACAGCTTGTCCCTCTTTACAATTATATTTTGAGATAATACGTCATAAGCCAATTTAGATCCATTTAGTGAATAACAAGTTGATTTTGAATCATTGCATCATTCTTGACAAAATGCAGAATAGTGTCCACTCAGGCAAACTGCGCACGCCTAAATATGTTATCTCCTTATATTGCATTTATTGACAACATTTATAATATCCTAAAAAAGTTTTAAAAATGGATTAAGAGCACACTAAATATGGGAAAAGCTATCAGGATCCATTTCTAAATAGTAGAAATGTATGACTGCATATGGTATTTGAACTGTTTTGGGTTTTGAACTTATATGACAGTAGGGACCCCTTTATCTGCCCAAGAAGTGACCAGTATTATCACTGTGTAAAGTTTTTCTTTCTCAATGGGTCAATTTTCAAAAACCATCAAGCTTCCACCTGGATTTTTCTGTCTCTTCACTCATTCCTAAATTTAAATAGCTGAAGGACACTTCTGAATGATCTGCTGAAGCTTATACACCATGTGCTTTAAAACCAGTAAGAGTGCAAATTTCCTAATGCTGCTTGATTTCTTTTACAACATAAAAATATTTTCAAGAGATAGGACTAAGTCACTCATTGTGGCAGAAACAACAATTATGAGAAAAAATATAATGATAAAGCCAGTTTCCAATAGCTAAGAATGGTGACAGGCAGGCACAAATGCAATATGGGTCTTCCATTTTCCTAAAGCTATGTCCTGCATTTTATGGTTTTAAAATGAGGACTTTCCACAATGAAAAATGAGATGATGTTTGCTTTTTTCACCATGAATTCCCCATTAACTGCTGTTTTCTTTGGCTATCAGATCTTCTTATTTCCTAGGAAGTAAGTTGTTATTTCAGGAGAAAAATGGGATTGTTCATGGAGTAAACAACTTAATACTATGTTGAGAAAGGTATCTGCCCCAACAGGGTTCTGTTCTTCAGCTCCCTGCTGAAGTAAATAGGATTGTGTTCATTGCAGGGGCTTTCAGAAGTATCTGTAATTGATCCCACTGCTCAGATCCAGTTGTGCAATCCGTGATGCTAAGGGTGAAGAAGAGTGCTGGATCCAAAAAAAGCAGCGTTGAGCCCCTGTGGCACAGGCAGGTCTAATTCCAAGATTGAAGAGAGAATTTTTCCTGAGAAGCCATTGGGTAGTGCAAAAGACTGACAATGACAAAGCTATAACAGAATAATGTTGCTAATTAACTTTCAGTATATTTTATTTGATTGGTTTAATAGCCGTGAAAACGCATACTGTTAAATACACTTTTGGCTGTTCCAAGTCATTCACAGAGTGTAGAAGGACTAGAGTTTAATTTCTAATGTTCCCAGAGAAGTCTTAGGCTTAGGCTTAGGCTTTCTTCTCCCATTATTTCTGCTAATCATAAAAATTGTACAATGCTTATTTCTAAATTACATTTAACAGCCAGTTCAATTCTGAGAGCATGCTATTATCCTTTTCTAATGTGTTATCTTTTTGTATTTTATGGGTCACAGATTAGGCTATATGAAAACTTTCCTTCATGGAGTCAGCACAGAACAGCCAGATACAAACCCCTTTATCTATCAAAATTAAGCTATCAGACTATGAAGTTTCTGTTTTGTTTTATTACAGTTTCTCAGCACCCTGGCATAATTCAGAAGCCATCCCAATATTTTTTTTTCTCTTGTTTCTCCCTTAAATGTTAAAAATGGGGTTAGGAAGGAGTAACCACAGTCCTTACAATAACAACAGTTCCTTTGTTTCTGGGTGGTTGGAACACTAGTTTCAGATGCAGATTTCAATATCCTATCAGGTTTTCCCCAGCTCTGGAGGCTTTGGGGACCTCACTGAATCTTCCAGTGCCTTGGTCTACCAGCTGGGCAAGCAAGATATAAATATTACTTCTCTTTTTTTGGCAGATTGGTAAGCAGGAAAATGCTTCCCTTGCAGTGTCAAAAACAAGTTCAGAAAACCCATCGAAAATACCCTATAAGTAACACCTGGCTCCTAGTATGGCTGAGACCCTTTTGGCACCTTTCTTTAATACTAAGATGAATATCCAAGCAGCAAATCCATAAGAGACCATATGTCAGTACCAGCAGACATGACGAGGACATTGGTGTGTTTCTACAGAGGAAGCGAGCTGATAGACTTTTCCCCCCAGTTGTTTCTAAACCTTGATAATCAAGTTTTCTGTTTGAGTCATTTGTCAGTGGTGCTTAGTTTCCTCCATCTGAGAGGTTTGCCCATGATGGCTTTAACATGGTCCTGGAGCTCTGTTATATGCTACTAAAGAAATGCAATTTTAGGGCTACTATTAAGCTGTTTTATCACAAAACTATTGTCATATCAAATGCAGTACCAGGACGTGTCAAAGGAGAATTGTGAGAATAACAAAACTGAAAAACCTCTGTGACTCCATTTTTGGTGGCAATAAAATCTATTTGAAATGGTTCCAAAGGAAATGAAATGCAGAAAACTGAGTCATACTGCCATGATCAGAAAAGAGGTTGCTCCTTCTGATGAAAGTTTAGAAGAAGCTAGGACTGCTGCGACCATTACTGTTCATTTAACATAAGCTGGTTACAACAGTCTTCAGGGATAGTTGAACTAATGATTCAAAATCTTGCCTGCTGCAGGTAGAAGCCACTAGCCACCACAGTCACAATTCTGTCATTTAAAACCACTCCAACTCAAATCCAGAAGAGGATGCCCTGCTCCTGGCTGGGGTGGGGATGGGCCCTGGGAGCCAGAACTCTGGTCCCCAGGGAGCTGATGACCCAGCCTGAGCCATGACAATGTAGACTCATAGTAAACTTCCTGAATAAAAGTTGTACATTTACAGCAAATTTTGGTCAGAGTCTCAGATTTCAAAGTTACAGAAGACTTGCAAAAACTTTTCATCACCACTGAACTGCTGAGACTATAAATACGGACAAAGCAGTAGTCCCTCTTCAAAGTCTCTCAGAAAATTCCTACTTGGCACTGTTTTTCAGAGTTTTAATAAGCATGCTTTGTCTGGGTAGATCATGCAAACACTACCTTGTGTTAAGAAAAATCGAATGTCCCAGCTATGGGACATGTAGACAGAAGTTTGTGCTTCATCAATGAGATGTGTGTGCTGACATGCGGTGACAGCAGAGTGGAGTCTGGAACCACTGATGCAGAGCAATGTGAGAGCAATCCCATTTCCCTCAGCCAAAACCAACAAAAATCATATTCCTCAATAAAATTTTTTGACAGTAAGGCAGAGACACATAAAGAGAAAGGAAGATCTGCAGAAGAGTTGTGATTATATAAATTGTGGCCTCTTATTAGAATATTAATCTTCATAGTGGCAAAACCCTTTTTGGAATAACTTCTCCATTTCCCACAGATTTATAGTCTCTTGGAGAGAAGGGAAAGGTATTCATAGGACACATTTCAATAGCTCAGCAATTTCTCACTTTCTGTATTAATCTTTGCATGAATGAAATGAGTGTCTAATGGTTTAACAGGGAGACTTTGTGTGGGCAGTGTTGTCTAGAAGCTGATACTGCAAAGGCATGAGAAGCATCCGTGTAATCAGAGATCTAATAGCAAACTTGTGGTCAGCGATATGCTCCTTTAGCTGGATTAAACCACAGTGTAGTGTAAATGTCTGAATGAGGAAAGCAGCCATAATTTTTATAATCGAGATTATAATTAGACAAAGGCTAAACACGTAAATGCAAGGTGAACATTTGGTACACTGCGCTGTGCATCTTAATACAAGTCAGTCCTATAGCAGAGAGAAATTCACTCGTGGGAACATTGCATGATTTTAATGCAGAGTCACACTCATCCTTTATTTGTGTGCTTGGCATGGAACATGCTGCTTTGAAGAGGGCAGTGCCTAACAGACATTCCACTTTACAAACACATATGCTGCCCTATTCTTCTGAGACCTCAGCCTGGAGCCCTTATTCCCACGGTGGATTCCTTCTGCTAGAAGGGAAACACATATTGCCAGGCTTCATCACCCCCTGCTTCTTTCAGGGTAGTTCCCGGAAGAAAATAGAGAGCAACTTTGCCCCTCCACATTAATAATTTCTCATTCTCTTCTTAATGTATTGCATTTCAGGGAACAAGGTATCAATTCCCCATTGATTCTATAAAAAGGTATGAAACCAATAACTAAATTCCCATAGTTATGTTACAAAGCGCACAGATAGTCAAGGATGGAAGAAGATCTGTAGGAAGAGAGAAAACCCAGAAGCATGCAGGGCTTTTCAGGTATGAAAGGGAAAATGACATTAAATTGTTGATGGAAAGAAATTATTACCTTTGAAGAGGGAGGAGAGGTACATGGTGCCTTTGAGACAGCTGGCACAAGGACAGACAGTCTGCCTTAAGAGCAAACAAGAAAACCAAAAGAAATTCACAACAATCGCATAAAAATCTAAGTGGACAAATGTGTAAACCCATTTCTTCATTTATTCTGTATATAACTATGCTCTTTATTCAGACAGGATTTTCAGACAGCAAGCTAGTGCATGGCACCAGGAGCCAATGGTGTATCAGAAATGGCCAACATGCTGAATCTGTTTTATCCTAAACCACCATAATAGAATCACACAATCATAGAATGGCCTGGGTTGAAAAGGACCTTAAAGGCCATCTAGTTCCAACCCTCTGACATGGGCAGCGACACCTTCCACTTGCCCAGGTTGCTCAGAGCCACATCCAACCTGGCCTTGCACGCAGGGCTGGGGTGTCTATAACTTCTCTGGGCAACCTCTGCCATGGCCACACCACCCTCACACCCTCACCTGCCCCCTTTCAGTTTGAAGCCATTTCCCATTGTCCTGTCACTGTAGTTCCTAATGAAGAGTCCTTCTTCTTCTCTTTGGATACTGGAAAGTGTTGTGAGGTCTCCATGCAGCCTTCTCTTCACCAGGCTGAGCAGTCCCAGTTCTCTCAGCCTGTCTTCATAAGGGAGGTTCTCGAGTCATGGATCCTGAATTTCAGTATTGAATTACAATTTTTTAAATTGTTTTAAGATATTTTAATTGTTTTTCAGCCTTAAATTAGGGTAACTATCTATTTACTTGTGGGTATTGCAAGCAAGTGTCAGAAACCACTGTCCTGGCTTGCCTTTTCTACAGCTCTTGTCCGTGGGAGGCTTGGTGCAAACATCACAGGGGGTGAGATAGTGGGCACACCATAATTCTGAAAGAGCTTTTCACAGTAAACGTAGAGGAGGATTAAATATTGAGATGCACATAGATAGAAGCTGCCCAATGGACTGTGCTGGTGGAAATCAAACACTAGTCTTGTATTTTGAATCCAAATAACTCCTCCCTATGAGGCCAGAGAGGATTGTTTGCCTTCAAATCTGAGCACATGGACAGTAGTGTATGTGCCATAGATTGAAAATAGTGTAAGTACTTCTCCTATTTCTCATTAATGGCTCAGAGACTGAAAAGGCAGCTACACAATGGTAAATACACACCTACAGATTCAATAGTTGTTATTATTATGCATCTCCACCGTAACAATAGATTGTTAGACCACTAAAATACAGCTGGGAATTTTATAGCTTCTCAGAAATGAAGCAAGAATAGGTCAATGGGCCTTAACAGTACCTACAAGTTTTTCAGCACCAGGGATCTCAAAAGTGCTCTAACCTATACAATCTTTCTGAGTTATGCTTTAATATGTCAAGGAAGGATGCAAAAAATATGGAAGCACCAGGTATTACACGACTGAGATAATAAGCAAAATCAATAACATATCTAGAAACAGAACCCAGTGTTTTTAACTTCCAATATTGTCGTCTCAACACACTCTCTAAAATGGAATTGTCCCCCTATCTCCCTTGCAACTTTTGGAGCAAAAAGCACTCTAAGGTCGTGATAGGTGTTTTGTACAAAAACCACTTGTTCTGATTTTCTGTCCGTAAGTGGAGTAAGATGTGTCTGTATTGGTAGCTGGCCAAATGAGCTAGGAAGACTAATCATTGTCCACAACACTGGGGCTAAAGAAATTTCCATAGAAAATTACCTGCCCTATTATTTTTGTATGTGTTGGGTTGAAAGTTCAGGATCTCTTTCCAGTTCTTTTCCATCTCTAGAATGGTATATTTCACAGAATTGGAACCATGCAAACACGAGTCCTGCCAGAACACCCCTCCATGTGCTTTTATAGGGAGTCTGCTGATGCCAACTGACTCTTTATCAATATTGTGCTTGTCACTGCTGCAGGTCAAGGTGTGCTGAATAGTTTTAATTAATGCGCTTTGAGTGGTTGAAAACAAGATGAGAATGACTATACATTTTTATGATCAAATGCCCTGATGGAATAAAAATAGAAGTATAACAAATGTATTAATTGTCACAAGAAAGGAGATGAAAAATCCAAAAGATGACTTGCATACTTACTGTCCTAAATCCCTTGACATCTGGCAAATTGCAAAAGATTCCAGGTTTTCACCAAAATGCAAGTCAGATTAAAATGTGAAGCCTTACGATTTACTGGATATAAAACTTCATAATCTATTTTTAACACTAGAGATTATTTGGTATGTATTTCCTATTAATATCCTGAGATACAGAGGTGTAATGCAGAGAGAAAATAACTGTATTTTGAATTCATTATATTAAATCATCTTGTGTGGACTCTCTCCTCTTGGTTTTCAGTTCTGAAACTCCATATGAAAGGCATATAGTTCTAGATTAATTATTCTGAACATTTTCCCCTGTAATTCTTCAAGGCCAGCCTATAAAAAACCAGTTTCTTACCCCACCACTTCTAAAATTCTATTGAGAAGAAAAAAAACCCCATCAAACAACCAAATCTCTGTTCCAATTTGTAATAAAAAAGCACTCCATTAACTGCTTTATTAACATATTCTTTATCTTGTATTAAGATGGCAACCTTTTCTTGCTTTTATATATTAGATCTAAATTCTAAAAGCTATAAGGAAACACAGGTTTCCTGTATCTGATTTTCAGATATGGAAGTCCAGCAAGGAGTTCAGATGTCAAAGGAAGTGTCTGTACAACAAGTTTCAGCACAATATTGAGACACATTAGCTATTTTTCAAAGCAAAACAACCAAACTGAAAATCTTGGACATCTATGCTATCATGGTTGCCTGCTTCCAGAACCTGACCTATCTTATTGAAAACTAGCTGCAATATTATCATAATAATGCTGGGAATATAAGACATTGTAAATCTTCTCTTCCATTGAAAACTGCAAATGGAGTCGTATCACTTGTCTTCAAAATTGTGTATTTCTTTGCAAATTGGTAAAATAATGATAAAATGAAGTGTTCAGCTCATACCATTAAAATGCAATAATGTTCAAAATAAAAAAAAAATACATTCAGATGTCGTCTGCAATAACACAGCAGAGAAATGATGAACCAGTCTGGCTTACAAAATTAAGTGAAGCAGAGTTTGGGAATTCGGAAGACCTTACTATGTAATATTTAAAGGAAAAAACCAAATAAAATATAACCTACCCACGCTCAATCAGTGATGCACACACGGAAGAAAAGAACTAACAACTACTATTATTTCTTTCATTCTCAGACAAGAACTTAAATTATCCTCTTGTATGCATGGGAGATTGCTGGAAAAGACAGCAGCCTTCTTCTTTACAACATATTCCTCAGCACTCCAGGAGACAAATCATTAGAGCTTTAAGGATCTTTCTCTCTGTTACACTCCCAGAGCAGGGCCTGTATTATATTCCCTTAGAGTTCCCTCCCTCCCCGAGGCAGTGGAGGACAGTCTACAGCTCCAGTATTCAGCAGTAGTCCAGCAGTACTCCAGCGATAAGGCACAGGGTCTGCTCTGCCTTATGGTTACTGCAGCAAGGACATCATTTACACTGGTTTTATTTCTTTAATATATACGAGGCACAGCAAAGAATATACCCAAAGCACTGACTGCAGCTTCTCTCCTCCAAAAAAAAAAAAAAAAATCTCAGGATGGCAATACTGGATCTTCTGATCCAATCTCTAAGGAAATATTTATTGATAGGTAAAAAAGGCTTCTGTGTATTGTACAAATGGTAGTTATGAAAACCAGAATTTTATGAGCCAATGTTTCTATTCATCTGGAACAATTTTTATCAGTATTTTTTATACACTTTCAGTGCATTTGGTAAAAAATGTAAAGTTTAGTTTAAGAGAAATGCTGTGGTTTAGTTGACAGGTGGTGATTGATCAGTCAAACATGATGGTCTTGGAGGTCTTTTCCAACTTAAATGATTCTGTGAGTCTATAGTTTATGAAATGGTTTATAACATCCCAATAAAACAGTTTATAACACTTAAACATCTAGGAAAGATTATTAGCCATAATTAACCTTGCTCCAGTAAAAACTGTGTGCCCTTGATTCCAGCTAGCAATGCTCAAGTGCTCAGCAGTCAGCTGTACCTCAGTAATGTTGATGTCATCATGTTGATGTCAAAGTAGTTGATGTCATCATGTTCTGCTGTTGGAAGATCCTGTCTGTCACTAAACATCAGCAAGACATTCAGCCTTTCACATGTGAGCAGTTAGTGGCTGATGGCCTGTAATTCTCAAAGGATAATAAATCCAAAGGAAGGAAGTGCTCTGCTAAAGGTTAGCTGAGTCACTCCTCATTACAATACAAGGGGTGAATTTTTCGAAGGGTCCAACACAAACTTTAATAGATTTATTACGCTCACAGCTCAAACTCTTGAAATCTGAATGAAGAAAACCATAAGGCAAGTATACTACTCACAGTCTTTGGGAGCATTCAAATACTCAAAAAATACTACATATTAAAAAAAAAACAAACAAACAAGCAAAAAAAACCCTATCCTGTCCAAAAGGCTTGGAATAAGGTTTCTCAGTGACAGCTGTATGATAAGGGTGGTGTCTCCTTTCTCTGATCTAGTCATTAAACTTCTTTTCTTTCTTTGTCACTTGCCTGAGGAAAGTACCCTATACTAGGAGAAAGCTGTAACCATATCTTATTGTTTCAGCATACAAGCTTCTTTAGTAGAATTGTGAAAAATAGGCCCCTACACCCTCCCCACACCTTCCTGTGCTAAGCCATCAGGACTGATACAGATCTTGGCTTGATTTTATCATCACACAAAATGCACCAGGGCTGACTAATGTGTGCCCTTCTCTTCGTGTCTTAAGGGTAGCAGTGCATAATGTTACCAAGGGTGTCACTGAGAGTATCATATTAGCATGAATTTGTAATATTAAGTATAGTTTTAACTTTGATGGAGTTGCACCAATAATATTTAGTGGAATTTTATAAGCACTTTATCCGCTCATATACGGGAGGGTGAGATGGCCTTTTTACACCCAGGTCAGCATTTTTGACTTGCTATTTCCCATGTTTTTGTGTCACTCACTGGCCTTGCGAGCACAACTCTTCAACTGTGAACAACAAATGCCTTGTCAACAATTTCAGCAGGAGGCCGTGCTGAATTTGCCTTTGCTTTTGCCATGTAGGAACTGCACAATAACAAAACAATTCCTCTTCGTTCCTTGCTAGATGTAAGATCGCATTTTGTCACTCTCCAAGAGCCGGGATCCATCACGGAGCTTTTCCATGAGCTGCTGCTCGCACACGAATGGGGCCTGACCAGAAAAGAGTTTGGCTTTTTCCTGGGCACTAGCAGCACTCGTGGAAACAACCACACGATGGTGCCGTCCACTTGCGAATAAAGAAGTCACACCGAGCCCGGCTCGAAACCGCCCCAAGGACAGAGCCAAGTTGGAAACGTCCCTGCTCTCAAATCAACTGTGTCAGCACAAAAAGATTGTGCTGATCTTCCCTTTCCAAGTGCAAACGCTTATTTGCAGCACACTTAAACAGTAACACGACCTCCTTTTCCCCAACAAATCTTTCCACTCTCTCAGATCCCGGCCACAAACCCGAAAACATCTTGGCGAAAACAGAGCTCACAGAAGTGCCAGCTGAGAAAGCTCTTGCAGCCTACGAACTTCAACTGTACCTATGGAACTACCACATACCCTGCTATCGGCACTTTCCTTCTCAGCTCTAGGCACCATCCTAAACCTTCAGTCTCACTGCATCAGCACCCAGCCAGATCCAGCACCAGGGACTGCTCACACACCAAAGGAACCAGGACAAAAAGCTCAACACCTTGGGTGTTTGCATTCCCACTGACAGTTCAATATTGCTAACCGAGAGAACTGCCAATCGGCAAAAGCCTTTAAATTCACTAAGACCGCCCAATGTGCACATCCATGAGGGATAGGTACACGAGGTACGAGGGAAAGGATAGTGATCTAAGAAGATACATCATCAATTGCCTAACCACTCTACTATGACAGAACCACCATATTCACAGGTTCAAAAGGAAGGCAGAAACACTTCCAAACAGAAAGGCAAACAAAAATCTTCAAGTGAATGAAGAGAATTTTTTTTTTTTTTTGCATCCCCAGAAGAACAAAACCAGACGGAATAACGCTGGAGCTTCTTCAACATGTAGGAACAGGCACATACCATCCTTGGACCTGAATTTCTTTGGAATGTCTGAGTCATGACTTTATATGATCCTTGTTTCCAACTCCAAAAACCAACTAATCGCAACAGTACTTACAAAAATGTCAGAGTTCCTAAAAGCCATTTGGGTGTTTACAGACTTGTTCTTTTCTCATTTAACTCAGGAAATTATTGATGTTACAAAGTCCATGTGCCAAGCACTGTTTCAGACACTGGAGTACCTCTGAAGCACCTTCACAGGCTGCCACCTGTGCCACAGAACTTTGAGGACACTCCCGTTTTCTGGACCACCCCTCTGAGGTCACACAAGATAGGGTGAATATCACAAACTGGGCCTGCAGCTGTATGAAGGCCAAGTGAATGAAAAGTGTCTCCACAAATGGAGACCTTGAAGAATATATTCTGGTTTTATCATCTTGAAATAGAAGTAAGGAGAAAAGCTGAAAGAAACAGTCAGTGCTCCTAACAAATTGCTTACAAAATCAGTAGTTGCAGCCACACAGATGCTTGGTTGCTTCTATAGCAGAAGTATGCTACTCAGTTTTATAAAGTCAAGCTAAAACACATTTTACTGCAAGTAAAAAAAAGGAGTTAAGAGACAAGTCAAACTTCAAGCTCAAGCAAAGATTTCATCAAATAATAACATCCAGGATCAAATACAAAAAAAGGAGAGGAGTAAGCATTATGTTTTTACCCTTCACCCGCATAAGCATAGACCAAACCTTTCTTTTTTTACCTAGCACTTCTAGTTACATAGTTATACTGAGTTGAGACAGTCTAATCATTTTTCTAAGACTTCCATACTGAAACCTGATAAAGAACTTTAAAGAAGCAGCAAATATGTAAAAAACCCCAAGCAAACAAGCAAACAAACATGGGGTCTTATATGAGCATGTACCAGAAAGTTTGGAAACAATGTTATGTAGCTCAGGTGGGTGCTCAAACATTATTGCCCTTTTAAGGAATTGTTTCATCCCCGGCTCCTTCCACAGACAAAAAAAAAAAAAAAAAAAAAAAAAAAAAAAAAAAAAAAAAAAAAAATAAATCCATTTTCTACATTTCTACAGAAAAAATAACTCATCCAGTCTTTGGATCTGGTTGTGTTCCCACTATCATCAGCAGAAGCTTGACCATTCATTTGGCTGAGTGAAAATTGCCTGGTCCTACTGGTCTGGACTCCAGACCACAGGATCACATTGCTGAATACATCAACAAAGCTAATTAGTCTGTAAAAGGACTGAATGACTTTTCAGTCACGACTTTTCAGAATTTCAGCATCTTCCACTCTCACCAATGAAAACACCTTTAGATGGAGCAGATGTAAGGCTGTGAGTGAAAGTAAAACCATACTTCCATTGCAATATATAATATACAGTGACTCATATTCTCATCTTCCTGATCCCTCAAATCCGTCTAGTCTTTCAACTGAACAGAATTAATATGATCGTATTTCCAACTGTTCATTTCAAATGGCTTCAAAAGTTTAAAGCTGTGCATAAATCTGGCCTCTTAATATTTGTTGGTTGAGCAATGCAATTGTTTAAATTAATATAACTGAATTTTCCTAAAATCTCGAAGTTACTTTCCTCCTTCCTGCATCAGGCAGAATGTAGCCATACAAAAGTCTTTTAAGCCAAAAATTAATTGAGGCAGGGAAAATGAAGAAGAGTAAGAGACAGAGATGGATTCTGACATCAAACCAAAAATGGTCCAGCACTAAGGGCATTCAACTTGAAAAGGAAAGACAAAGGGTTCAAATTCAGGTCTTCTGCCTGACATGAACGAGACAAACCAAATAACTAAGTTACATCCTGTATCACTCTCCTAACCACTCACTATGATGCCAACGTGGATCAATTCTGCTTTTGCTGCAAGCAGCATTGGTGTAGCTTATTTAAGCATGTGCCTGGCATGCACTAGCTGTGACAATTATTTCCTCTGCTTTACAAATGTTATATCTGGAAGAAACTCTCCAATATCAGTAGGCCTCTGCCCAAGGTACAGACACACAGGAAAATTTTGCTGCTTACAGGAATCCCACCTGTGCTAAGAACCCCCTCTGAGGCTGTAATAGTACAGTGGAATGGTATTTCTGACATTCATAGAGGGGGAAAAAATTAGAAATCAGCAATTTGGCTTGGAAGACATTTTGTCAAAAACAACTCCTAACTAGTATCAGGAAGAAACATTTGGAGCAAGCTAACCCTCAACAACCTAAATTTCAAAGATTTACAGGACTCTTGAACAAATTTATCTGACTTGTTCAGAGCTCTGTAGCCTATTTCATCAGTATACATTTGCAGACATTCCGAGATACTTTGCACATTTCCAAGGAAATGCAACACATCCAAATAATTTAGATCCACATTACATGGCATGGGAAACCATATCAGCCTTTTAATTTTATGGATCTTAACCAGAGGCCTGCAACTTCCAAACACATTCATAAAAGGCAGAAAAGCCAAGAAAACAAATCCTTGCTCCCTGCTGCAAAGCAGGTGCAAAGCTGTTCTGCTGAGCTCCCTCGCCCTGCTGCTGACATGAGCGCTGAAAGCAGTCTTCCCCATAATGATGGTGAGAAAATCTCTGCATTACCTAGCAGGTTGCTCTTTCAATTTTCCTTCAGACCATGTGCTTAGAAACAAGCTGTTGTTTGTAATCTTCAAAGTGCGTGAAAGAAAATCAGTTCACACCATTTGTAAAAAACGGAAGCATCTTTTCCAGCCCAAGTCATCTTTGTAAACTTTTGAACACACACTGAGAAGAAATTACAGCTTTAACCACAGCAGGCTGAACATTTGCAGCACCAAGTCAGTTAGGGATTTTTTCCCAATACTGACTACCTGAAATTGAGATTAAACTGAGTAGGTGATACAGCGCAGTAAGCCACTGTTCATAGACCTATTTTGAACATTTGATATAATTAGCCCTGTTCCTTATAGAGCTTTGAAACTCTTTTAAGAGTTGTATGACTACATATTTAGGAGTCAGGCCATTTGAACATTTTACAGAATTTTGCCCCACTCTTGTTCATTGGAGGAATCCTTGGGGAAAAATATGCCCATTTGAAAACACAAACAGCAAACTACTCTTTTTTTTTTTTTTTTTGTTAAGAGTGAGATGCAAAGACCCTTATTTTCTGGAGTTAAGTAAGGAAGATGCTATTTCGATAAAATAAAGCAATAAAGCCCAGGAAATCATTCACGGGCTAGCTGAAGTGACTGGCAATTCAGTTACAGAGCCAGCATTCCAAATATTCCAAACAACCACACTGATTTAAGAGAAAGAATATAGATCAGAATAGTCTTCCTCTGATGTCAAATAGAACAGCAGATTAGAGTTGAAATAAGACAGTTCTTTAGCTTGAGTCTGTCACCTTTAGTTGAGCTTTTGTGCACCAGAGATTTTATGGCCCTGCTGTCCCACGGGATGAAGACCAGTACATCAATCCCCACGTGTCCCTGCTCTGCATGGCAAGCAGGAGGACATTTCCCTGCTGTGCTGCAGAAGAGCCAAGGGCAAAGGGTCTCAGGAGGCAATGCCTATGCAGTGACACTGGATTTCCATCCTCCTCGTCACTCCATGCTCACCTTCCACGGCTGTGCTCGTGCTGTCACTTTCCGTCTTCTGCTGAAAAAGCGCTTTTCCCTCTTTCTCCCTAGGCTGGGCTACAGCTGATGTTTTTCATATCATTGCTTAACTGGCCAATTTTCCCATCCTGTTCTTTCTGCCTCATGTCTCCGTCCAGAGGGTTGTTCACCCTGCTGTCTTCCCCCAGCTAGCTCTCCTGACTCACCCGAAGTACGTGCAGAACTGCAGCAAGTGAGCCAGAGAGACTGAGAGAACAAAAATTAAAAAAAACAACGAGGAAGATAAAATTGCAACATTAAAAAAAATATGGAAAGAACATCCTTAGGTTTACAAAGTTAAACTCTCAAAAGCAGGTCAAATCCAGAGCTAAGGCTGCCTTTGGAAGGATAGTTCAGCCCCCTCTTCCCTTCCCCCACACAATGTGTATTATGTGACATGATTTAATTGTTTGGCTGCATACTATTTTTCCCACAGGAGCAGTGCCTCATTTAGTGTAAATGCAGGACAGTGTCTGGGAATGAAGCCGGTCTCTGCATTTCCTGGACCAAGTGTGTGACCAGGAGCCCCGTTTATCACCACCTAATCCAGACACTGATGAATTCGGAGAATCCAGCTTCTTCATGAGGTTTTCTGGGGTGGCTTCCCTGCAGCCTCTGACCATCATCACAGTGTGCCTTAAAGGTGAGAAGCTACTATTTCCAGGGAGCTGGGAACTTTTTATTATGATTTGATGCATTTTTTTTTGAATACTCCATTGGCTCTGGCATTTGTTCAGAATACTTTATGATTTAACTAACTGATCCAGCAGACTTCATTTGCTCTTCTGAGTGCATGGTGCTTCTATAAATCTATTATCTAAGTTTATCCTACCAGGTGTCTAAAACCAAGAAACCATAAGCCAGACATGCAGATTTGTCACCTAGGAGTGACTAAGAAACTTGATAGAAGCAGGGAGGGTTTTTAGTTCTTTCAGCTGCTGTTTCTTTACTCTGCTAGCAGATTGTTCCCTGTTTTCCCACAGTCCTCTGCCTCAGGTTTCCATGTCCCAGTTTCTGGAACTACAGATAAACAAGGACTTGCCTTGGTATTTGACCCCAAGTGAGCACACCAGATGAGGTCTCCACTGCCTGATGCTGTTTAGAAGTAACACCTTATAAATTTGTTTGACTATTCTGTTGCTAACTGTCCTTCATCAAAAAATGCCAGGTTAGTGCAGGTCATTTTCCTCGGTGTGAATAATCTCTCACTTTCTAATACGAAACTTGCATCATGAGCTGAAATAGAGTAAAAAGAAATGCCATTGCACATTCTCAGAGATGATTTTCAGAGCTCTGTGTTGATATTTGCAGCTTTAAAATTATCTTTGCTGTCATTCAGCTGATACATGATGAGACAAGAAAAAGCAGAGATTCTTGCTCAGCACAGTGGGAACAGGGATCAATCTTTTAAAATGTATTTGTGTCGTGGTTTAACATGTGCACAAAAGCAGCAGAGTACTGCAGACAGCCTCACCTGCACAGCTCTCAGTGCCAAGACTTATTTACTTCAAGTACTGAAACTCTGAGAAGAAAAACATTTGGGATCTGCAAACTGCTTTCTCCTGGTGCTTCTGCTTTTCCCAGATGTCTCTGTTCTCCGTCATAATACAGAAAAGTCTGGGGAGAAAGTTCTTACCGTTTCTACTCCTGGAATTTCTGGCTTTATTACACTAGATTCTCCATGCCAAATTGCTAGACTAGTTCAAAGGACTGTGATCAACTTGAAACATAGCCAATTACCTGTGAATTATAGATTGTTTCAGGAAATGCTCCTGCAGTCACTGCAGTTCCTCTGTTCACGCAGATAGCGTTAAGTTGAGCTCTGCTGAGTTTTTTATCTCCTTGATTGTTTTTGCATGTTCTTCTAGATGAAAGACTTTCATAAGGGAGGGTGCATTTTTATATGCTAGAAATCAGCTTGACAAATTGCATGGACAGGATATAAACTTGGAAAAAATTCTCCTTCTGGAAGTTTCTGGCAAAGGTCTTACAGGCTACTCACACAAAACCAAAAAACAGACAACATAAACATAGTTAATAATTATTGTTAAAAAAATTTAAAATTTCATGTATAATATAACTACTTCCCCCCCCCCAGATGATAGGATTAGGCCTAGAAGCATTTTTAAACTTTACAGATTTAAATTTGTACCTTCAAAAGCCATCCAAGAGCAAATATCCCTAATGACACTCCAAAAAATGGACTTTCATAAGGTGAGTCTTTGTATTCAAATTCACTTTTTATTTATTTTGGTATTGCAAGTTGTATTAAAAACAGACTGTCAGTGTTTGTTTTTCCTCAAGTCATAGCCAATGCATGTATTTGCTCTTTATTCAGTTGTTTCATGACCTTTGCAAGGCCAGAATTATTTGTTTTACTTTCTGGGCACTCTATCCAGAGAGCTATTATTTTATCATTTTCAGCCACACTTCTGTGATACATTTAATAAAATCATAGAATGGTTTAGGTTGGAAGGAACCTTACAAATCATCTCTTTCCAACTCCCTTGCCATGGGCAGTAACGCCTTTCACTAGACCAGGCTGCTCAGGCCCCTATCCAGCCTGGCCTTGAACACTCTCAGGGATGGGGCAGCCACAGCTTCTCTGGGAAACCTGTGCCAGTGTCTCAGCACCCTCACAGTAAAGAATTCTGAGTAGAGTTCCTCAGATCTTCCTTTGTCCCCTTTCTAAAAACGGGAGCAATGTTTCCCTTTTTTCCAGTCACTGCGGACTTCACCTGACCACCAAGACTTTTCAAATATGAGGGAGAGTGGCTTGGCAACAACATCAGCCAGTCCCTTCAGGACCTTGGGGTGCATCTCCTCAGGTCCCAAAGAATCGTGGCTGTTCCACCTTCATCATGTGGTTCTGAACCTGTTCTTCACTTGTAGTGGGAGGGTCTTCAATCCCTCAGCTATAAATTAGATGTGGTGCTATGAAGATAGCTACAAACAGAAAACCTTGCACTTGAAGTGTCCAGGGAAGTAGATCAACATTTCACTTCTGTTTTTTAGCCAGAAACAACTCATGGATATGTAAAGTACTGTTCCCTCAAGTGCCTAGGCTGAAACGAGTTCACCTGCCCCCAGGTGCTGTCTTGCCTTCTGGGCCAAAATACAGATGTTACAACAATCCTAAAACATTTAGGGCTCTAATTTGTCTGTAATGTGCTCAGGAATAATTGGGATCAAGGCAGATGTGTGACTTCATGGTTGATGTCAGTGCCTGGTATCTGTGATAACTCTGATGAAGTCAAAGCACTAGACACCACATTAAATGCAGTGTAATAGACTTGTGGGTCTTGGAGCCTCAGGCATTTCACCATGTGATGTTTCATTAAGGTAACTCCTGTGGAAAGTGGTTCAAGCACTACTTGCAAATTCATCTCACAGCATTTAGGCTTTGCCATGAAATAATATTTTAGTTACTTGCTTCAGGTGCAATGCTCAGTATCAGCAGTGAACAACCAAACACATGCTCTGTTTGGATATTCTATTCCTCCAGCAAGAGAAGAGCTCAATTGCCTGCCTGTGTGCCAAGCGTGTATCTTATATTTGCAAGAGAAGCGGTGAATTAATTTCCTAACTAACTTTGGTATAAGGCAAAAAGAGTAAGGTTAAAATGAAGGAAGTCTGAACTTGACTGAATGTGGCAGCACAGTCTGTCTTTTGTTGACCTTAGGTAAAAAATTGCAAAAGACACTTTGTTATTTCCATAGTCTCTAACAGTTTTATGGAATATTGTATGCATGCACTTCTCTGTGGTTACTTTAATGCACACTGACTCACAGAAGTGCAGAATCCCTGCAGGGTTCTGGGGGTGCTGATTGGACTTTTTACATTGGCAACATTGGCTGTCACTTAGAATGACTTTTAAGTCATCTTAAGAGTGGATGAAAATGAGGAATCCCAGGAAGCGATTGTTGCTCCACTGCCAAGACAAACATCAAAACACTGGTTAATACATGAGGTAATTACAATTATCAGTATTATTGACTGATTTAGCTCAGTCTAGCTGAAAACTCTTCTGAAGGATATCCATTAGGTAGGGATTAATGCTGTGATGTGAGATGCATTCTGCTGTCTGAAAAGAAATGCGAAAGAAGTCACTTAGACCAGGAAAGAGAAGCAGCTTTCATAGAGGCTGGATTTCTGAAGCACTGTTTACAGAGAGGTGGTCCTTCTGGAAAATATTATTCCACTTTTCTCTGTAGTCATGACATCATCCAACAAAGGCATCTGTTTGCCATATGCTGAGGGGTATTTGCTGGAGTACTGTTTATCCGAGAGTGAAAGTGTCACTCTATGCTAAAGTGCAGGCAAGGATGGAGCTGTCTGAGAAGTGAGAGTGAAAAAGTTTTAATCTTTACATGGAGTTAATTTCCTCCACAAATTTCCCAAGGAAAAAAGCTTTTGGATCATGAAAAGCAGAAATCTTGAATTAAGGGAGTTGAGCGGGACGGCTCACAGTTCAGTCCAAGTTGTGACTAGCTGGTGGGAGAGTTGTACCTCGGCTTGGCTATTCCAGCAGTCACAGGGGGGGTTGGCAACGCAAGACCTGGATGGTGGGAAGGCTCAGGGAGGCTTCTGGTGTAGTTTAAACAGAGCTTCAAAACCCGATTATCGCCTCAAAGGAGGCTTTTTCCACAGTGAAAGATTTGAGGCTTTCACTGGTGTTCTCTGCTGGCTGTCATTCCAGAGGTGGTGCAGCATAAGATGCCCTTCGTTACACTGTGAGTGACCCAGTAATGCCACTGACACGGTTTACTACAGGATGACATCTGCAAATAAAACTGTGGTTTTGTTCTACTTTCGGACTCAGGGCTGTGCCATACATTCCTGCGAAATTACAGGAATGACAGCCGCGGGTGCTCATTTTGGTGGAGAAAACCACGGGCGTCCGTGAGTGTGTGTAATATAGAAAAAGGCCTCTGTTAGATGCCGCGATCAAGGGAAGGTTTGTATGTCTGAAAGTCTCTCTACTTTTTCTACGTTTCCTCGCCTGCCTGGGCTGCCGGGAGCCGCTGGCCTCGGCCGCCATCCCCGCGCCAGCCCTGCCCGCTCCCGGCCGCTTTTCCTGGAAAGCGGGGCAGCAGAGGGGGCGGGCAGCGCCGGCTCCCGCGGAAGCCTCTCTTTCCCCGAGCCCCTTTCCTTTGCCTCGGCTCTGGGTCCTTCCCGGCCAGGCGGGGAGAAGAACGCCCGCCCCCCGCGGGGCCGCCAGGGGAACATCTGGGCGGCCGCGCCGCCAACATCTGGAGCGGCCGCGGCGCATCCCCCGGCGGCCGCAGCTGGAGGGTCCGGCCCCCGGCGCTGCCCGGGCCGGCAGCGAGACCCCCGGAGCAGCGGGGAAGGAGCGAAGGAAGGAAGCAAGGAAGGCGGAGAAGGGGCTGCGAGGGAGCGGCGCGGCGCAGGTAAGGAGCCCGGCGCCCCGGCAAGCATCGGGGTGAAGGCAGGACGAGCGGCGGCGGGGCAGGGCGGGGGATGCGGGATATTCCCGGGTGAGAGGACGGCTACTCCATGTTTGCCTTGACTCGGCCCGCGGGGGGCACTTCTGGCGTAAAAAGCGCGGACGGGACTTTGGAATCGCAGTCGCTTTCGCGAAGGTTGCTGGTGCTCAAATGCGAGCGTGGCCCTTGCAGGCAGCCGGGGCATTTTACCCCTGTGCAAGAGGTTTTGCAGCCGAGGTTCTGGATCTCTGAACAAAAGGGAGATTGAGTGTACGGCTTCGTTTAAGTTTACTTTGTGATTTTTTTCCTCACCCTCCCTCTTGGATATCTCAAACGGAGATGTACATCCAAACTTGAATTTCCAGGCAAAATTAAAAGAATTTAAATGTAGCCATGACTATATGAGAGAAACCCTAATATTATCTTGGCCTCCTTATTTTATTCAAAACAGAATAACACTCAGAAAAAAACACTTTCCATCCCTGCATATGTTCCATTTTGTTTCAATTTTCCAGCAATAAATCACATTCTGCTCTTCTAATAACACCTAATACTAGGCATGGTATAAAAAAAAATCATCTTTTTGATAAAGGGCTTTCTGAAGAGCTTAGGATCTGAAGTACTTATGACCAAAGCATTTCTGCTTTTTCATTTTTAAACCAAATGTTTGATGATTGCTATGCATTTGCATACTTAGGACATGTGATTTCTCCAGTATGTATAACTTTGTTTGTACCACCTTTTATTGCCATTTCTGTGGAACTCTTTAAATCATGGCATAAATTGTACTGTAAGTCACTCTAGGTATTTTGTAAAAGGAATCTTTTCAATATCCATTTTAGATGCAAATTCATCATTGACTCTGGAGTTACCTTTCAAAAGTTTGCTCAGATGTCTTTTGCTGCTTTTCAGGGTTGTATATGTGGCTTTTTCTGTCTTTTTCTCTTAATAAATGAAGCTGGGCAAACCAAACAGATTTCTCTCAGTTGTGGAAACTGTGGGTAGAAATGACTGCTGGAGAAGAAAACTGAAATGAACCTTGAGGAGTGGCTGGAATAATTATGCCTGGATTTAGGCAAACTGCTGTTTACTTTCTTCTTGCACACAAATCTGCCTGGAAAGATCATTTTAGTCAGTCCTGCAAATGGGCAGTGTAGCAGCACAAAAATGGGCTCCTTGTTTCCAGTCTGAAGAAGTTAAACCAAGACTCCTGAGTGTTGAAACTCTTGTCAGCTGGCTCCTACTCCATTTCTTACACGTGACCAAACACACTCATGCTCACTTGCAGTTGGCAGGAGTAGCAATTTTGATGGTCTCTTCCAAGGTTCGAGCAAGACAAGCTCCTAAACCCAGGAATTACAAATAATTCAGCATTAGTTTTGACATCTGAGTTTTTAGCGGAGCATCTCTCTGCTGGGGCAGTCCTGTCCTGTTGTGCAGCATGAGCCAGACCTTGAGCCCTGGCACTGCTTTTTGCTCCAGAAGATTAAAGGGAGACTTCAGTCTCTTATATCAATTTGTGCCTAAATCAGGGCCTGCTATAACACATTAATGCTACCTGACCAACACACCTAAAACCCTTCTCCACAGGACCTTGCACTTGAGACATTCCTAAGGCAAATTGTGTAGCATCTGTAATGCCAGTGGTTTTGGAAGAGGATACAGCCCCTTGCTGTGTCTGCTCCCTCTGTTAATTATATTGGAGAGGTTTCAGGAATTGAAGCTGCTGCTGCTGCTGCTATAGCCTTGTATCATGGAGAACTCTTCAGTTTCTGCTAATGTTGTATTAGCACAAGTTGATTCCAGTGCAATGGGTATGAGGTGGTCCTGTAAAATGGAACTATACCTGTTTCTCACCAGCATTTTGTTTTTTCTAGCTGGGCTAAGTCAGCCAGCCGCTTCTCCCAGCCTGCATCAACGTTAGCCTTGCCAATGCTCCCATTTATTCATTAGTTTCTCTTTTTGTTTCTGATCCACACAGCTTTCTGCTGTTGGCAGTGTGTTTCCCCCGAGCTATAGTTGGTAGAGGCAGTGCATTTGGCCCCCCTTGGAGAAGCAGTAATATCAGGCACCCTGAGATTGACAGACAAGACTGCAGAGAAAACTTCAAGGTAAAAAGGCAAGTTAGCCAAAGCAAAGCTCTAGGTGCAAACCCCACCTGCTCTGTTGCACAGCTTTGTGGAAATAACTGGTAAGAAAGCTTTTTATATATTTTTTTCTTATCACAGCACAATGCTGTAAGCCCCAAGCATTCATATAATTGGTTACAATCTCCAAATCCACAAGATTTAAACATTTATTTTGAATCACTTTGTTTCCAGTGAGGGCTCACGCTACCTAACTGTACTGCACAGACAGAAGGGGTGGCTGAAGATGGGGACAGATTTTTTTAGCAGGGCTTGCTGTGATAGGACGAAGGGTAATGGTTTTAAACTAAAAAAGGGTCTATTTAGATTAGATATAAGAAAGAAATTTCTTATGGTGGGGATGGTGAGACGTTGGCACAGGTTGTCCAGAGAGGTGGAAAGGTTTCTTCCAACCCAAACCATTCTATAATTCTATCATAAGGTTATGAATCACTTAATGACAACCAAGTGGCTGGATCTCTGTGGGATGCGACAGCAAAATGCAGCACAGTGTCACAGTAGAAGCCAATATTCTGGACACATGTGCCCCATGTTTCCAGCCTTCCCCCTTGCAGGGGACAGGAGAAGTTCAGCTCTCGCAAGTGTCGCTTGTTCAAGTATGAGCTGTTAGGAGCATCACATTAGCAATCTGAGTGTCTGTAATCTTTCAGTAAGGAAAACGAGTTCTTCCTATGAACACCATCAAAGACTTATTAATGACCTCGCATTTGTTGATCTGAGCTCCCTTCCCATTTTTGTCAACTTGAGACTGTCCTTAAGATGAAAACTTACTAGTGTGCACAGCAGAGATGACACTTCTGCTTGCCATATTTTGTTAATGCTTGGTGATTCTTTAAAACAGCATCTTCTTCTTTGTAGTCCAGTTTCTCATTCAAAGGCTTCAGCCACCCCAATATCTGGTGCTGCACATAATGAAGAGAAATTCTAATCCCTTTTCTGCACAGTCACCAGTAGTTATAGTGAGAGACCAACCCTTGCAACCAAAGAGCTGTAAGTCATGTTGAGGTCAGCAAGCCTTGTCCTTCACACCTTCATGCCTTCATAGATCCTCTACAACTACCTGAAAGGAGGTGGTAGCCAGGTGAGGGTTGGCCTCTTCTCCCAAGCAGGTAGGGACAGTATGAAAGGACACAGCCTTAAGCTGTGCCTGGAGAGATTTAGGCTGGACATTATGAAGAATTTCTTCACAGAAAGAGTGATTAGACACTGGATTGGGAGGTGATTGAGTTGCCATCCCTGGAGGTGGTTAAGGACAGACTGGACATGGCTCTCGGTGCTGTGGCATAGCTGAGAAGGTGATGATCAAAGGTTGGACACAATGGCCTCAGAGGTGCTTTCCAACCTAATTGATTCTGTCATTCTGTGACCTGTCCTCCTCTAAGCACAGAGTTCTCTTTCAGATAGGGCTTTCTTGCTGGTGGAAAAAATACATTTAAGACCACTCAAACATTAAGATTTCTCAGTAGACTCCCCTCTTTTTTTGGGTTGTGTCTTCTTGTCTTCAAGAGGTATTTGAAGACATAAATAATAATGGCAGTAACTTGCAAGAGTCTGTAAAGAGCTTTGTAAGTGCCAAATGCAGGATCTTTCATAGCCCAAGTGGTCATTAGTATTTATTATAAATATTTTCCATAGTCTAGTCCTGTCGGCTTTGCTGTTTTAGGAGCTCATTCCACTGAAGCCCCAACTCTATTGGCAAGGTGCTGTAGGGGGAGGTCTGAAGAAAGGATGCCAACAGACACCAAACCGTATTTTATTTCATTTCCTCTCCAGGGCAGGGCTCTGACCTCTAAATCATGAATTGATATATCAAACTTTTGCACTCTTGACATTTTCCTAACCTAGGAAGCCTTTCCTGTCCTAGGAAGCAGAGAAATGTGTAAGTGAACACAACTGGAAAGACAAAGAGGAGCCAGAGATTACACCCTACAGAACAGTTTTTTGTGCCATGTCCATGGAACAATCTTCCTAATGACAGTGTGACCTCTGCTGGACCATGGAACTTCAGGAATAGCTAGGGTCCTGCAGAGGCTGCTCACTGAAGTGACTCTGACTGTTTCAAAGATGATAGGTAATCCTCCCCCACCACCCTGCCCTGGTGGTGCCCCATCTGGGATGCTATGTCCCATTCTGGGCTCCTGAGCTCAAGGAAGACAAGGAATCACTGGAGAGGGTCCCGCAGATGGCTACAAGGAATATTAGGACACTGGAGCATCTCTCTTCCGAGGAACAGCTGAGGGAGCTGGGCCTGTTTTGCCTGGAAAAGAGACAACTGAGAGGGGACCTCATCAATGCATACAAATATTTTAAGAGGCAGTGTCAAGGGGAGGTGCCAGACTCTTGTCAGTGTGCTCAGTGACAGGACAAGGGACAGTGGTCACAAACTGAAACACAGGAAGTTCCGCCTGAATATGAGGAAAAACTTCTTTGCTGTGCAGGTGACCATGCACTGGAACAAGGCTGGTTGTGGAGGTTGTGGAGTCTCCCTCACTGGAGATATATAAGAACTGTCTGGATGGGATCCTGTGCAACCTGCTCCAGATAAACCTGCTTTAACAGCGGGTTGGACTAGACAACCAACAGAGGTCCCTTCCAGTGCTAACCATTCTGTGATTTCATGGTTTTGTGATTCTGTGGTAAAAGGAATTAAAATGTGAGTGAGCGCATATAGGAATTTCCCTAGCCGGCACAACTCGCACTAAGAGCTCCAGCTAAGCCCAGCTCTGGGTGGACTGCAAAGGGGAGATGGTCTCAGATGTAAGGGAAAAGCTCCCACAGCACAGCAGTGGGATGTCACAGCATGTCCTTCCCTACGCCCTCTGTCTGGCAGCGCTCTGCCACGGCCACACACCATCAAAAACTTGCTCCAGTCTGCCAGGCTGGGAGGAGCCCTGCAGCAGCAGCACCTCAGCTGGAGGGTAGCAGACTGCTGTGACCCTCTGTGGGGAAGGAAACTGCTGCTCTGCATGGGGGACAGATGGAGGGTCACCCCACGGAGGCATCCCACTGTGGGCGTGGAAGTGGCTCTAGTGACTGGAGCCAAACATGGTCCCACCAGAGGAAGCACTGTGATACCTGCAATAGTTTGCTCACACACCTGTGCTATTTTACCCTTTATTTCAGGCAGGGCTAGGAAATACCAGGGTTTATGGCCAATAAAGGAGCTATGAGTCTTTCATAGGAAAAAATGACTCTTATGTGTCCCATGCACTTACAAAGTTTATTTTTTGTGTGTGTAAGTTTTTTGAACTTGTGCTGCCCTGAAAAAGGCTGCAATTTGGCAATCCTGAAGACCAAAAATGTCATATCCCCAGACTAGCAGCTGCTCAGATATCAAGAGCCAATGGTAAGATTATTATGTAGTGCTTGCTGTCCCTGGATAACCCCTGGAGATAGCCTGCTCATCTATGGGAGCAGAAACAGTCTGCAGATGCACAGAGAACAGGGAAAGAGCCAGAAAACTGAGGGTCATGAGGGATGAAAAACACAGTGAGGAGCACTCAGAGGGCTGACAAGGACAAGTATCTGGGAAGGAGGAGTCTCTGACAGACACAAGGCACTGGAAAAAAAAATAGAGTGGTTCAAGTTATGGGCCCAAATTCAGCACTGTGAGAGTTTGTGTCCCAGAGTCTCTCCTTTCTAGGGCCAGCAGATAGATTTCTGGTCATTACTTCTGTGATTTTTGGGTTTTTTTCCCTGTCTTCTAGGCCTGAAAATTCTCTCAAGGCTTGAATTCTTCTCCTACAGACTTCAAAGATGCTATTTATGACATTTCTTTTTTTTTTTTTAACCTGAAAATCTTTATCTCCCACACCCCTAAGCCAAAGATCCCAAGGCTCTTCTGTCCCTTTTTAGCATTTTGAGTAGTCTTGTGTCCTGCTTTCATTAATACACACAGTACTTAGTTGCAGTCTAATTCTAAAGCAGCTATAGGTGCCAGCTGAGTATTTCCTTAACACCAGAGCAGTGATCTCATCTGGAAACGTGGAGCTGTAATAGCTGAAATGCTTTCAGTCATGACGTGGAATCAGGAGTTTAGTGAACAGACAGTTTTGGAGCAGACAGTTTTTCAGATCAGCCTGACTGTCTGTGGTGTTTACAACATAATGGCTGCAGGACAAAAGGCACTTGCCTCCTGAATAGATTTTAGCTGAAAGTAGGAAACTTTGGTACTGAATCAAACTTGTCTGTGATTTTCTTTGTCTTACATGCGTTTCAGCTTTGCTGGTTTCCATTTTTTTTTGTAAAAGCTGTGTGATCACAGCTTGTGCACTGATTAGAAAATGCCTACAATTGTTATTTCTTCCTCTTATCTGGATTCATCATTCTCACCGATACCACAATCCATTACTGCAGCTGTTACAGATAAGTAAACATTTCCCATCAAACATTATAAACTTCACATCACTGTTTTCTAATCTAGCATATGGAAGAAAAAACTGCTAATGTATAATCTTTGGGCTTAACTTTTGCTGTCATATGGTTGTGCAGCAGAAAGGAAAGCATTGCAGCAGAGTGACTTTGTGGCTTTATAGCTTGTGTCATTCCTGGAAAAGAAATCCACATTTCTGGTCAACAGTCCTCTGTAGCATCCCCCAGGGCTTGATAAACACAGGAAATTGCAGGGCACACTGCTGTGGCAGGAGAATGTGCTGGGAAGGGAAGCTCCTTACTGCAGGGCGGGCTCTGGCTCAGCTGCTGCCCATGTCCCCATCCCATAGAGGTTACGCTGCCTAAAGCCCTGCCTGTCCTCTAAAGGGAGAAGGGGATTAAAGGGAAACTCACCTCGTTCTTCCAGAAGCAACCGAGAAGCCTTCTGAGTAACCAGGTGGTACATATGCTTTATCCATACCACTTGCAAATCTTGCCTTAGTCCCCACAAAAGTGGAGATCAGAAATCAAACTGGTAAATGTTACGAAGCATCCCTCCCAAAAATGTCGGAAGAAGTTTAAATCAACCATCTGAGTCTTATTTCTTGCCTGCCTTTCAGGCTTCTGATGGTGTGAGATAATTTTCAGGGTAAAAAGGGAGCTCTTAATACCCACAAAAATGCACACCTTTTCTTGAGTGCTCACTTGGAAACCTCCCTTGTCAGTGGAATCCCATATTCCCTTCTGACTCCAAGGGATTCTTACTCCCCAAGGAGTAAGGTGCAGCCTGGACTGAGGGATGAACAACTCAGGTACACAAAGCATTACAGCTACATAAGGAATTTGTTGGCAGCTGTGAACAGCCTATGTTCATTTGGCAAGGTTTGGATGTAAAACACTTTTGCAATACCATTCATCTTTCTAATTGCTGGAAGAACCTTAATCATGCAGTGCTTTCTGTGCTTATTGCAAGAAAAACTATGCTTGGAATTCTCACATAAAAAAGCACCTCACATTCACAGGTAGGTGTAAATTATTCTCGTTCTTTATTCCAATCAGCTGCAGAAGTGTTGACTGGTACTTAAAATTTATAAACTATCTCAACAATTGAGCTTATTGCCGTAATTATGCCTAATTACCCTTTTTTCCAGTTACCCTGAGCAGGGGTGCAGTGTGGGGGGATCTGGGTGAGTGTGATTGGGACAATTAAAGCCCATGGCTGTCTTGGAACCCTGACAGTATCTTCCCATCCTGGCATGCCTCACACTCTCCTGAGAACAGTGTTTCAAGGGGCACTTTCTGTGAAGAGCCTGAATCTGGGCTGGAACATGTGCTTTGTGTGGTTCCTGAGCGGCAGGACCTTGTCTGGTTTGGAGTGGCAGCCCTGCCCATTGGCAGAGGGGGACCATCCTCCAGCTTTACTCCAAAATTTGCTTTGCCAGAATTCAAAATTTTCTGGTGCCCTGGCTGCTGTGGCTGAGTCCTGAGTGGAGACTTCAGGGTGGAGGCACGAGAAGTGAGTGATCCTGCAGAAATCCTGGGGGGGCACACATCAGGTGACAGTGACAGTTCCATCAGCGATGGCCAAGAATGTCCATTTGCTGGAAAGCCAACCCTGTCATCCATGGAGGGCTGTGGCCAGGTGACACCAGCTCTCTGCATGTCTTTTGTAGGCATCAGCACTGCTGGCTTTGCCTGGCAGGGTTAGGAGAAGGATTGGGACAGAGTTGGAGTTGTGGAAGCAGGTCACCAGCTGCAGGAATGCATGTGGCACCTGGTGTGACGGGGTGGCTTTGGGGCCAGCCCTCATGGCACCTGGCTGTGGGGAAACCTCAGGATTTTCTCTGCTTACAACTCTAGCAGGCCACAGAATCACAGAATCATTTAGGTAGGAAAAGACCTCTGAGATCATCGAGTCCGACCGCTAACACAGCACTGCCAAGTCTGCCATCGAACCACGTCCCATGTGCCACACCTCCGTGTCTTTTAAATACCTCCAGAGATGACGATCCAGCCCCTTCCCTGGGCAGCCTGGTCCAGGGCTTGGCAATTCTTTCAGTAAAAAAGTTTCTTCTGATATCCAGTTTAGGGAAGGCTGGGGGCAGCAAGGAAGGTCTGCTGCTGAGAATGTGGCTGTGGCTCTGCCAACACCCCGGCCCAGAAATCACTGATGGTAAAAAAGAGGATCTTGGATGTGCACATCCTGCAACATCAGTCTGATGGTGCAGATACAGATTGATAAGGCTCTGTAAAAATAAGCCCTCAGATTTACCAAGTATTGTCACAACGTGATGATGCCATCTTTATCCAAAAAACAGCACCTGCTGTACCAGAACTGTGTGGCTCTCAAGCTGTGAAGAAGAGCTGGCAGGTCCTTTTTTGTCCCTGCCTGCACAGGAGGATGCCAAAGCGCCACAGGGAAAGGCAGCAGCCTGACACACTGTTCTCTCCTTTCACCTCCCACTGCTCTCCTGCCTCCCATCTCCCAGATTCATGTCCTGATTCCACAGTGACCTTCCTACTGAGGAGTCTCTGCTCAGCCTCACCATATCCTCAGTTTCATACTAAGCCCCCAAGTTGTGCAATATCCCCCAGTTTATCTGCAGACAAAACTTCTCAGTCACATCAAAACTGTGGGTGTTGGCAGTGATTTTTAGACTCACCAATGAACTCTCAGGCCTGAAAAGAGAAGATTCATGAACTGGGGAATTTAATCAGTTTAAGGCAAGCTCTGTCATAATGTTTTCAAGTTTATTAAGAATTTAAAGGGTAAGTGGTATAAATCCTTTCTGAAACCACCTGTGCTGAGATGCAGCGTTCCAAAGGTCTGCCACAGCTGCTGGCTGGCAGATCTGACATGTCTCTCTCTAGAGAAATCCTACAAATAATCCCCAACACCTTTGGATGAACTCAATCTGAAGTTTACACTCTCTAAAGCTAGTAATACATGATTGTATTTCTTTTAGCAAAAAAGCAATTTTTGTCATTCTATTTTGTTTATATTGGATGTGCAACAGTAGCTGCTGTATCAGTCTTTTCTTCTTTTTGCTTGTTTTGAAAGGCAAAAAATAGTTTAAAACAGAGTTTCTTGATAGTTTGCCCAGATATAGTGTAGAAAAATCCTCCAGTGATTAAAGCTCTAGGTAACCCAAGTGTGAATTTACAGATTAAGAATTACTTTTGAAGTTTTGTATACTGAGCACTACAAATGACATCAACACAGTTCTTCATTTTACTCTACTGTAGCTGTACTCTCCTAAGGGAAGGCTTTTCATAGGTTTAATTTACCTTTCTAATCCAGTGTTTTGCTTTGATGTGCAGTTCAGGGTAAATTGTTCCATTTGGACTGCTCTGTACCTGTGGTGAATAATAATGAATAATGAATAAGGTCTTTCCAATGAACAGTGTTCAGTGAGATCAGACATGGCGAGGAAAGGCCACTCCCCACTCCTCCCCTCTTCCTTTCATTCCAAAAATGGAATAAACCAATGTCTGAAAAGACAGCAATGCATTTCAGGCCAGCACGTTTTAAAAAAACCCAGAAATGAAGGTTTGTAAAGAAAAGGAAGTATTTTAAAGGTTAAAACAAAGGTTAGAAAACTGTCTAAAGCTGTTAGTACTGCCCTTTATTGAGGCAAACAGCTGTGCAGTGAGCACTGGCAGTGATGTGAGGGCTGGTCAGACTCTTTGAACTAAAGGTGCCCCAAAATGAAGAGCCTCTTCGGTGAGATATCAGGAGCTGGGTCCAACCTATGGGCTGAGCCCCCCAAACCTCACCACAGAGAGCCCCACGGTGCCGTGGGCTGCTGCAGAGTGAGCAGCGCTTTCCCCACCTGCAAATAAAACACACAGATGTCAGCCCAGCGGAATTTTAAGGGTGGTGGGGGAGGTAGAGGAGGCAGAGAAAGGCTCTCCCAACCCTTGGATCCTCAGCAGCAAGAGGCCTCCCCCACACAGCAGGAATCCCAAGTGGGTGTCCTTTATGTTTTGTTTATGAACACGTCCCTCATGTCCCCTTTTGCTGCCCCGGGACTTGCAAGTGCTGCTTCCCTGAGCTTCGTACCCCAATCTCTGCATGCTCTGCTTCCCGAATTCCATACGCAGGTGCCAGACCCGGCAGCGCCTGCAGGGACACATCCAGAGATGGGCTTCCTTGGGCAGCCAGCATCACGTTTCTCTGTGCTTGTACTTCCCTGGTGCTTCCCTGGAAATCAGCTGAGCAGTGTATTATCCAGCAAAAGCTTTTAAAGCTCACCTCTCCCGCTCAGCAGCCCTTACAGTGGGAGAGCTCAGCCCTGGAAGAGGAGGGGACAGGCAGGATTTCTATTTAAATCAGAGCTATTCATGAACAGTCATATTTTCTTTTCTTTTCCTTTGTGGCTATAGAGGTCACCTTTCCTCGTGCAGTTTGAATAGTCTTATGAGAGCTCCAGGACCTGTGCATGTGGAAATGTTTCTCTTCTTAAAACAATCAACCAACCAAACAAACAAAACTTACAGTGGAATTTAGCCTCCAGAAATAGGAGAGAGCTCATTCTACGTGAGTAGACAGCCTTACATGAACCACCTGCAAGTACTCCATGGCCCAGAAGCCACAGTTTAAAACTCCTTATGCAGAGCTGACCATAGGAAATACTCATGAAAAAGAAAAATATACCAGAGCTCCATGTTCCATTCATAGCCAGATGGCTCCAGTGCAGTGTGGCAATTGAACTTTTAAGTCAGCAGCAATAATAACAGAAAATACAGACTGCCAGTCCTTCTAAAGTGGTTATTCTTGATTGCTGCCTGTGGAGAGATTTAGTATGCCTTTGGGCCAGGATGCACAACAATTCAGTTTATAATATCTTAAAGAAAAATTGCAATTTAATATTAGAACTGTCATTTTAATGAGGAAGACACTGGCTCAAAGTCAACTATCCTAAACGTTGGGATGATGATCAGAATTACTAGGTTTATGAATGGCACTTCTTTTAAGTCACTGTATAATCCTGACCAACTAATAATTCTGTCACACAATGTACTTGATGTACTTGATAATATGTATCTACTTGTGGGTGCATAATTCACCCATCAAATAACGAGAATTACTTGATGTTTGTAAATCATAATGAGACATCTGGACTGAAACACAAAATACAATTTACTAATGAATAGTTGCCCATCTGATGTGTATGCAATTCATTTTTCCTTCAGTCACGTATTATCTTTGTTACCCTTTGTAGAGGAAAAGAATATAAAACCCTCTCTAAAGGTGGAAGCACCAAATAGTGAATATTCATGTTCTCTCTTTTGCTAATACAACTTCTACAACAAGGCATAGTGTGCTATGGCTTTTCCTTCCCTCACCTTGCTGACTGCTAGCTCTGCAGTTCAGGTCAGCTGCTCTGCAGTCGGCTCTCTGATTCTGCTTCTGCAAAGCTATGAAACTGGGGAGACTGGCTGGGTGTTTCGGACAGCCTGGGAAGATAAGTACCCAAATTAATTTTTAAATAAATTGTGAGTACTTAATTCATGACACCCTTTTGGTCTATGCAAGGAGATGCTTCAAAATTATTACCCACAGAATTCCCCACTATTCCCATAATCAGTCTGTATTTGTTTCTCCTTCAGGTATTGCCTAGCAGAAAACCATGGGCAATTTCAAAGGGCATGCCCTCCCTGGAAGCTTTTTCCTTCTTTTTGGCTTGTGGTGGTCGGTGAAGTACCCACTGAAGTACGCCTGCCGAAAAAACAAGAACGCTTGCTACCTTGGCTCCAGGGCAGGATTCCAGCGCCTGGAGTTTGTTGAGGGCATCATCAAAGCTGTCTTTGCCCTCATTGGTAAGTGAGGTGGACTAAGGGCAGACTGTATCTTCTAACACTTGTTTCTTTAAATTTTGTTCTCTGATAGAATGGATATCCTTGTGTTTTCCTATTTTGCCCTTCAACAACTGAGAAGTGGTGGGGCTACTGCTATTAATTAATAATTACAATTGTGGCTGTGACATGGTTTCCATCTGTAGTGCTCTTCTGGAGATTCTTTGATGTCTCCTGACCACTCTTGACCACTTGACCACTCCTGACCACATCTCAGTGTTCATGTACTGCTCGTCAGGGAGGGAGATAAGATATTGAGGCAAGGAGCTCTCGTGTGCATGCTGGGTGCACCAGACTCTGAAGGTGTTGCTTTTCTATTTTGAATCCAACCGTCTCAGATGTCAGTAGCCTCCACTGATTTATTGAGAAAATATGTAAATGATGCAGATGATTTTTTGATTAATGTCAGTCAAAAGAGAAAATATTCACAAAGAAAGACTGAAATCCTGAAATCGTATTGCTGCAGGACTGTTGTGATGGGGTGTGGGGGAGCTGTTTATCCTTCTGTTGTGTCCAGGCCTGGGTACAAACCTGCAGGGGTGGTTTTGAGAGCTGTGCAGCAGACTGGAGGTGCCCAATTCTTGTTTACATTCCAGCAGGCTGTATGTTAGCAATTTACCTTTAGAGGGCAAGTAAACTAAACAACAGGGGACCTGGGAAGCTCAGCACATGTGGCTCAAGTTGAAAAATATCTACATTTTAAGCATTTTTACTCTTTTAGATTCTATCTGTCTGCTCTTCTTTAGATGCTCAGAGTTGCCTGGTTTCTAATCAAAGTGCAGGCTGTGACAGAGTCTTTGCTCTTGATTTTCCTTCCCTTCTGTTAAGACACATCAGCACTGAAGGGATGTTGTGTCTATAGTATACATTTTTATATGCCTTAAAAAATGATAAAAATCTAAACAATAGCATTCATTTTGAGGTGTGAGGACATCTTTCCTACAAATCTCCCAGTCTGTGTCTAGATGTAGCTTGGCAGCTGAAATACTCATTTAGTGTTTTTATTTTCACTTTGAAACACAAAGATATTATTTTATATACAGTAATTTCAATTCCAGTCAAAAGTATGGACAAGAACACTTGGCTAAGACAGACAGTAGAGGCATCAGGAGAAAACCCTGTTTCCATGTTAGGAAAACTTGAAATAAAGGTGGAAAAACACTGTGTTTGTTCTGCAGTGTATCTATTTATACAGCAGGATACTGGTGTATGCTTTATGAGCAATGTAATTAGCTTTAATTAAATTTAAACTTTTAAACCCTTCCCAAACTTCACTGATCGTATAAAGCATTTAAAAGCAGTTTTCCCCTGAGGAGTACCTCAGGTAGTTAGCAAGACACTGAGGGGCCAAGGTAAGGGAGAGAGTGGAGTAGTGACTCAAATACTAACTCAGTGTACATTCCTATGGGCTCTTTAATAACTCTGCATGGTGGAGGAGTTTCCTTTTATGGCTTTAGAGGAGAAATCCTATTTGAATTAAGAGTCTGAACTCTGTCATCCTGCATGTGGCAGTGAAATGGTAAATCTCTCTTTTGGAGACTTTAGCATGTGTTATGCTTATGTTTGAACCACGGAGAAAGGCAGCTGAAAAATTTGCTCAGAGGACTACTACAATAGCAATTGTTTAAAAGAAGAAAAAGCAGCACAGAATAGCTGTTTTCATTTTCACTGCTGGAAACTGAGAGATGCAAATTGTTCCAGCAGGAGTGGAGCTGAAGTCTGATTTCCTCTGCCTTTCTACTCTCCAGATTACGTGATGCTAAAACCTCAGAGTTACTGGCATGATGCTGCATGGGGATATATTGCTGCCTTTATTGTTTGTATAAAGTATTGCCATCAGTTTATACCTTAAGCATCAGAACAAATGGTTGTTCCTCTTGTTTCATGCACAGGAATGGTGGCTGAGCAGTTTGTTCCCGATGGACCCCATCTGAAGCTGTACAACTACGAGAAGAAGCACTGGGATCACCTGATGAATTGGCAACATGCCACCATGTACCTCTTCTATGGCATTTCAGGGCTGGTGGACATCGTGGCACACGGGACCAATGCACTGCCAGCAGCCATGGACAGGATGATGCTTTCCTTAGCAGTCTTTATTGAAGGTCAGTTTCCCTCTCCTGGCAGAGATGAGCATCAAGTGGGTATTGGTCTTTGATCTGGGAATCTCAAATCAGCCTTAGAAAATGACCCTATGGGAGATGGGTGTTTCCCTGCCTGAAACTTTTTAAAGAAATCAGAAAAGGGTCAGTCTTGGCCCTCCTTAAACTGCTGAGGCTTTGTCTGCAGCCCAGGTCATGACCACGCATTGTAGAGGTGGATTTGTGCTTTCCTACCTGGCTCAGACAGCAACAGAAATGTTAGGAAAACAGCAGTAAAAGCATGTTTGGGGTAATTTCTCAGTAGCTCAGGCATGTGTTTGATGGAAGTACTGACATGGTACACTTCTAGCTAGCTAAAGCCAGCGTCAGTGAAGGTGATAGTGGCATAAAGAGAAACGCCAGAAATGTTTCACTGTTTTCTAAAAGCAGATGCAAGGGAAGAGAAGATCTTAATCTGGTCACAATTTATTCCAGGTTTTCTTTTCTGCTACCATCTTCATGGGAGAGCCATGCTGGATGTTCATGTTCATCAGCTACTGCTGTTTGCTATCTTTGGAGCTGCTGCCTGCATATTTCTGGAAGTTTTCTTCCGTGGCAGTATTGTGCTAGAGATGCTCCGTACAAGCCTCTGCATTTTACAAGGCAGCTGGTTCTGGCAGGTAGGTCCCCTTTTTTGCCTTAGGAATTCCTTCCCCACCAAAATTACTCATTTAACCCTTTGCAGATGTTTCACAGGTGATATATATACCTTTTAAACACAGACCTCAAAAGACTTAGAGAAAACACTGCACTCTTAATGTTCTTATAAAGGGATAGAAGTATTTCTCATATCCATCTTACAGAAGAAGCAGCAGCTATTTTACCTCTAGTGTCTCTTATCTGAATCAATAAAAAAGTTAAGGTGTTTTTCTTGAGCTCACCATTACCACAGTCATTGGCCATCCTCTCTGATCCCTGTAACATCCTGTTCCAAACTCACCAGCCAAATGGCAGTGATTTTAGAGCATGGAAATATATGCTGTTCTTTACAAACAGAGTCTCCACTCTTAGCTGCTGGAGCAGTGAGTAGATGCCCAGTGAGGTGATGGACAGGTGAGGCAGAAGCCTCATTGTCATTGCCAGCCTCAAAAAGTATTTAAGCTACAGATTCGCATCAGGAGACTGGGTGATGTAAAGCCTCCTGCTTTTCTAGTGCTCTGGGAACCGAGCAGAAAAAAGAACAGCCAAAACTTTGATATCTCGGGGATGTGGCTCCCAAAAGGACTCTTCGAAATGTACCTTCCACGCCCTCACTTACCTGTGAGTCTATCCAATGACAGATATATGATAGCAACCCTTTCTCTGATGAGGTTTAAGGAGCTGCTGTGAGCTTGAAACAGAAACATGAGCACTGGTGCTGATGTGTGTTTCATCTTATAGTGGAGAATTGAGGTCACTCCACTGATTTTTCTTTCCGGCATGTCTAGACTGGCTTCCCTTTTTTATATGCTGGCCAGACACGATGAATAAAAACGTTTGCTGTTTCTTAGGAAAACTGGACACTCAGCACCAAATCAAATATTTAAATGCTTGCTCTGGCATGAAGGCAGACCTCAGAACTGGCTCTGTTTTTCTATAAGTGAACTCAAGAATGTGGTGCTGCAGCACTTGCTGTTTTATTTTCTTGTTTGCAAACTTTCATTTGGTGATTATTTAAGAAGCTTTACATGTGAGGAATTGATGCAACCATTCATTCATTGTTGTCTGCCTAGTCTAATTTTAGAACAGATTATTTCTTTAGCTCTAGAGACAATGTGGGATTTGTTTCAAAGTAAAAAATTGAAGTACTAGAAATAGAAGAAGTTTAAGTGTGGCTTTTTTCACACCCACATCAGACTCCAACCATCTGTGTGACTGAAAACCACACACTGGCTGCAGCACGGGAAGTTTGTAAAAGGTAAAGGGACTTTCTTTCTGCATCATCAACACCCTCATTCATTGAATTCTCTGCATGGAAATGCAAAATGCACTCCCCTCCATCTTCCTCTCCTCTTCCCAGTTTCTAAATTCTCAGCTAAACTGCTGAGTGATGACTTTGAAGAGTATTAAGCAGTACAGAGGGTTGGTGTTTGTCATGAAAACTTGTGTAGCCACAGGATTAACAGTTTTCCCATCTTATGCACAAATATGAATTTGATATTTCCCTGCTCTGAAAAACCAAACCAGCTATGTATTTCACATGAACTAACAGTCTTGGATGAGGAATCTCCATTTTTATGCCATTTCAAAACCTGACCTGTTCCCTGGGTGGCCCAGAAGAAACAGACTTGTGGCTCCCGTTTATTTATTCATTGATTATTCACCTTCTCAGCCCTGTAACACTTTCCCAGATGCTGCTGGGAGTGCGAGGCAGCGCAAATGGCCGGGCAGGTTTTCTGATCCCTGATCTCTGATTTTGGTTCAGAGCACACAGGGCTGAGCACCAGCCCCTCTCCTTACAGTGTTTAATTGTGATTGTTGCAGGGCTGGATTGTTGGGCAGGCTCCTTAATTGTCTGGGCAAGAGCAGTGGGGCTCTGGGACTGGCTTGGCATCCCCAAAGGCATTTCTGCGCAGAGTTGTGTAAAGTGATCCATCTCATCTGAGAGTGACTACAAAACTGTAATAATAAACACAGAAGTCAGCAACGCTATAAGAAAATTAAATGTCTGCCTTTTGATGTGTAGCATAAAACATGATATGGCATAGGATGCATGTACTAAATATCTTTTATTTTTTTACAGATTGGCTTTGTGCTTTATCCTCCAAATGGGAGCCCAGAGTGGAATCAGACAGATCACACTAACATGATGTTCCTGACCATGTGCTATTGCTGGCATTATGCTTTTGCTTTTCTTATACTTGCAGTGAATTACACAATTGTCAGCTGGTAAGTTACTTGAAACACTAAAACTTTGGTAACTTCTCTATTTAGTCTAGCAGGAGCTTTATTTTAGAAAAGTTTCACTGATAAATGAAAAGGTTTCTATGAAGTAATTAATTGTCTTGCAAGGTAAAATAAAAGTAGTTATTAATAATCAATGAAAAGCACATGACATTGCTTCAGCAAAAAGGGGGAAACATTCATAAATACAGCTCTGAGAGCAAAATATTTCTCACATAAAATGTGCTCTAATAGTTTTCCACATTTGTATGTGCATATAAAGGCAGAAGTAGGAGAGACCTTTTTTTCTTGTAGCATCTTCTCTCCCGTTGCTCATCTCTGCTAATTTTAAGTGGCTTAGTGAGCAGGCTTCATGACTTTAGAGATTATTACACAGAATTCCTTGCTAGAAATTCCCCATGATCAGACCTGATTTCTTTTTCACTAGCCACTTTCATCTCCTAATGTCTAAAGTTAGGCCTTTTCCTCTCTGCCCAGTGCTAATTCTGACAAAATTCCAACCGAAGTGTTAATTTGGTTGTAAAAATGCCTCTGCCATCAGGTCACCAGAATGTGTGAACCCCTTCTGCCCACGGAACATTACCAAGCCTTTGTCTGCAGGGTCCTAAAAATGCTTCTCACCCCTACTTTATCCCTACTATCCTAATTGCCCCATTTAATCATGTTAAATATGCAGTTCTTCCAGTTTTCTTTTGCACTGAGGTGCCCGTTCTTTTTGGATCTCAGTCTGAAAGGCACTGGCACTCAAGGCTGGTCACTGCAATGTCACATCCCTGCTGATGCTGGGACCAGTGGCTGCTGCACATCACACGAGGCTGCAAAGGAGGCTGATCATGGCACCTTGGCAGTTCCCCTCCGAGGGCAGTTTGGCCAGACTCTCTCACAGCTTTATAGTCCTTTCCAAGCGAGCAGTGATGGGTCTTGTGCCTGCACTGAACTTTCTGGAGGGTACCCTGAGGTTTGTTTAAAGTGCTCTTTGATCTGTCCACAGGAACAGGCACTCACTCACATGCTGTGCAGTCGGGTGGGATCAGCAAAGGCAGCACTTGCTAACCACAGAACCATAGAATGACCCATTCCAGCTTGTTGATGAGATACAAGAGTTAAACAGGTTTTTACCATGTAATAAATGGTCAGATGAGCCTTTGAGTTACTATTGACAATTCTTCTTTGTTGTTCCCAGGGCAGTGCGTTTGAAGGTTAAACAGTCCCAGCCCATGGAAATGGGTTTACTGAAAACATCTGAACGAGATCACGAGTCAGAAGAAGAAATTTAGTATGAGGATGGCTTGACCAGTTTGCCCACTCCAACCATTAGGCTAACTGATACCTCATTTGTACATCTTTTTGCCATCTTGTTCATTCCTTAATACAACTTGCTTTGCAAATATAATTCCCTTATGATGTCTACATCTACACAGTTATATTTTTTTTTTGTGGAGGGTAAGCTTGATATTGATTTGTGGTGGTTGCACTAGTACCTTGCTTATCACGTGCCTCAGAGAAAATCAGACTAGTATTAGACAGACTTGGAGTGGATGGGGTGGCACAATGAAGTCTGTGTGTTTGCCTTATTAAAAGCTAAGCAAAATGTTTTTCAGCCACTGCTGGACATAAAGTTTCCATAATTAGGGTGTCTAAAGATGTGTTTTGGTTGCCCTGCAAACACTTGTGGATAAACAACTGTTCAGACCTGGAAAACAGCAGAAAAAGATGGAGAAACCACGGTCTTGCTGTTGTCTTGTATAACAATTTCGTGTCTCTGCTTTATGTTAAACCAAAAGAACTTCTCACTGTGAACCCTTTCAGGGATTCACTGAAGGGTATGTAGTGTGTTCACCCCCCAGAGAGGGAATTAAAAAAATAATGCTGCTTTTAAATGCATTTGTTTTCTCCATCCAGACTCATCTAGTGAAAAGCACAGTGTTCATGACTAATGGCAGTAAAGAGATAGCTTAAAAATGCTACGTAATAAAATAATTTGTACCCCGAAGGGATCTCAAGAACCAAAAAACCCGTAAAGGCTTTTTCTAAAACTTTCCCTTCAATGCAACATAAACGTTCACTTCACTTTTAAGATCTACCTTTTATCTCCCCTTTTGCAAGGAGCACCTTCCTTAGCTGCACATGCTGTTAATGCTGAATTTTAGTCTGTCAGGTTTGTTGGTGCCTTTCCAAAATCAGTGATGTTGTTTATTCTGAGGGATATTGTCAGAAACTACTTTACTTCTCACAGGCAGGAACAATGCAGATTTCTTCACTGCTTTTCTTGATAAATATATTTAATACTGTGCAAATATTAAGGTGCTGTATCTCTAAATTAAAGGGATAACCTAAGCAGGATGTAAAGTACAATAACCTTGCTGAGCATTTGTATGTCTTGTTAGAAGACTTCAGTTGATAACTTTTAAAATTATTTTAGGTATTTTGAAGTAACATCTGTAAGTAGGTGTCAGATTATCTAGATGAATCTTCTTTGGAAAGAAAGAGTACTTGGCTCACATACATTTCTACATTTACAAATGTCAAATAGGAAATTGCACATTGCTAGCCAAAGATCACCACTTTTCTTAGCAATTACTGGGGTTTTTTTCAGTGCCTTTTCCTGAAGGGTCTTGGAGATTTTGGCAAGCTTTAGTAAAGTCTGTCTCAGGACATTGTTTCAGGATAGGTATTGGTATGGTATATTTGTAGCTCTGTGTCTCAGCTTTACAGTGGTCTTACTACAAACTCTGAAATAATTGTATTTACTCCACTCTGCAAATCTAAGACTTGAGTTTAATTACTGTGGTTCCATTAAAATCAGATTTTCTGTAGAAGGAAGATCCATGGCTTCCCTGACGAGCTTGCCTGTTAATTGCAGCATGGATTTGCCAAATGTATCTCTGTCACAATCTTACCTTCATTTCACCACATCACAGTTGTCTCTAAATTGTAAGGATTTTTTCAAAGGGCAGATTTTTTTCCTATCAGAATGGTTGGGGTACAAAGCATCTGCACTGCTGGGCAGAGAAGACGGTGGTTATGCGTCAAAGAGAACTTGTGGATTATTACAAAATCTGTCACAATAAGCCGAAATCAGTTGATGAAGTGAACCTCATGGGCGAGCTGTGCATGTGGAAGGTGCTTAGCAAAATCTCCTTTTGAAAAAAACTCCGTGCTTTTCCAGAAGCCAAAAGTGGCAGTACTTGAACTCATTGGCCAGAGAGTGGCTGCCTGGCACAGCTCCTGCCGTGCCCACTCTGCCTGGTGACTGCGGCTCTGTCCTCACCCACATCCAGCAGCGGCTGTAGGGCTGGGTGATTCCTTTGGAGAAAAGCTGAAAGGGACCTGTACCTCCCTCTGTGTCCCTGCTGTGAATCTCCTGGAAATGATGGCAGAACTGGACGAATATCTCATCACACACATCTGGTTTCGGTGCAGCCATGCTCAGCAAAGACCCCTCTGAAGAAGCACACACTGGAGGCTGCTGCAGACTGACACAGAGCTGTAGGGCAGGCTTTGTGCAAAAAGCTCTCTCCTCACAGTAGGAAAGGTGGCACTGCATTAGCAAGTTGAAGAAATGCAAGGAGAAACAGATCCTGAAGTCTCAAACAAGCAGCTGTCTCCTGAATTTAATTTTTAATTCTTACAGTACATGCAATATGAGTGTCATAGTGGGGGTTTGTGCTTGACATAGTTATGGTGCCACAAAGGAAAGAAACACCCTATTTCAGAGTGGGGTTTTGCTACATGGAACACCTGACCCTTCTCGATCTGTGTTCAAAAGAGATGCCCAGGAACAGCAGGGCACCTCTTACAATGAAAAAGGTACAGCCTTCATCATTTCATGAGCAATAGGTATTGCCTGACTTGAATGAGGGGAGAGAAGTCCGACAAGTTTACAAACACCACTCAGAAAAAGGAAGCTGCTCTCGAGAAATTCTAAATTATTTTTGAATATTGGAGCATTTGAAAAACTATATGGTAGTTTTTGCTAGCCAAAATACACCTGTAATTTTATTTAAATAAAATTGATTTATTCATGTAAGATGTCTGTCATGTTTTCAGGGGAAAAAAATATAACCATTTATGGGACAGGATGGGGTGGGATAAACAGGTTACTCTCATAACACATCCAAACATTTGAACAAGTTGCACTTGACTTCGAGAAAGGTCAGTACTACCTTGTCATTAGAAACTGTGATATTTGTTCTGTATTCTGTAAATAAATACTTTTCCCCTGGTAGCTAAACATAGCATGAACTAAGAGCTAATAGGACAGCAAAGAAATTGAATCCTCCACTAAAGAGCTTCAGTGTTTCTGGTGCCTTAATGCCCTCCCCCAAATGTTTCAGTTCCTCCAAACAACAGCAGCTGGGGTAAGAGTTACTGGTACAGAAGTTGGTGGAAGAAAACAGAATATTTTTTTATCCAAAAAGCCCTTCAGCATGTGCAGTAGTGGAAGGAAGCCTGACTCTCAAGGACTAAGGAACAAAGAGCACATCTGTTAAAAGGGAGAAAGACAACTGGAAAACTGCTGGAAAGTTTGTCCTTAAAATCTATTCTAGGTACAATATGTACTTACTTAAAATATGTGGGAGTAAAAAACCTAATATTTGTCAAATAAGGCATAACTTGTCCTCAGATGACTTTTTTTGAACACTAATTTCTATCACTTTGCTAGGCAACTGTTGCAGTTCATGGATTTGTATATTTGATACACTTCTTAGAATGAAAATACATTTAAAAAAGTAGATGAAAACAATAATTATAAATACTACAGTAAGACTACTTTGCAATTTGGCTTGGAAAGCAAGCTTTGCATATGGACCTCTGCCATTTACTGACAAAACATTGCCAGAGATGGCACCTAAGAGGCACCTAAGAGGTCGATGCCAGAGTGAGGGCATGAAATTGGAGCAGAAATGGTTTTGTTCGCATGCTGTGGTTACCAGCCACTGCCTCCCTGAGGAGGAGAGAGAAGAAATGGAAAATAGGCTGCAGATCCATACAACTGAATAGCAATTAAGCAACAACAAATCACTCCCGGTTCTCTTAAGAGCATGGGAGGGGCAGCTGTGTTCACGGTGCACAGCATTCCAGCCTGCCTCCAGCGTTATTTACCAGGGCCAGGTTCTCAGACACATGGTGGGACTCTTATGACTCCTGTGCAGCAGCAAACAGCAATGTCCATCTCCTGTGCCAGAGGTAGTGACAGTAGGAGTGAAAGCTTGCACTGCTTTGCTGGAATTTTTCTGGTTTGTGAATCTGACTCAGATGCAGTTGACATACAAAAAAAAAGAGTCAAAGATGGTGTTTACTGCTGGCACCACACTTTGTGCACACTTGAAAACAAAAAAAGAAAGGAAATAAGAAACATCTGGCTCTAATTAAGGCTTGAAATAAATGGAGGAAAGCAGAAGAAACACATCCAGTCACTCAAGAGTGATTTGATCTCCCTGCAGCTGCATCACAGATACAAATATGCAAGTGTTAAGGTTTCCTTTCAGTTTGATTATTCTATCATATAAACATGGTCTAATATTTTCATAAATAAAAGTGTACTGTCTTTTAAGAGGTGTTCATTGACTTGTGTTGGTTTTGCCATCTGGTGCCTTAAGTATTTTTGTTTCCTCTATGTTTTATGTAAAATATTCACGTGAAGTTAGAAATTCACAATCTCTTTTGCTCACAATCCTACTTCAGCTTCTCAGTTGACATACTGTCTTCCATTTTCAAAGCTGGGCTTGCAACCCAAAGTTTTGGACTCTTAGTATTTCATACACCTAAACTCAATGTGCTGGTCAAAGACATCCATGATGATGTTAGCTATGTAAAGGAAAGAAGCAGGGATGCTATTTCCATTGAACAGGAAGGGCAGTGTAGGTAACCATGAGAACGAATTACAATTTCTTTCCTATCTTGTAACTTAAAATATTTGCAATCAGATATTTGGAGTGAAAAGGCTCAGGTGGTACCTGGGTGCTGGGGGCAGCTGTTTCCTCCCACCCATCCCCTGGGTGCCACAGCCCCTGCAGCCCTGTCCCACCTGGAGGGAATATTTGTACCAATACCTGTCACTGCTGTGGTGGCACAGCCTGTCTTTAACTAAAATCTCTATGAGCAGACTATTAAGAGATTTGGCTGTCTGAAGAAGCACATTAACAATTTTGGTTCTCCCATTTGTAAAATAATCTTAACTATTTTTTATTTTCTGTATGAGTATTTTAAATACCTTGAAGGTTGCCACCAAAGAGATTAAATACATATCTTATCTTACTCATCTTTATTCTTGATAAGAGGAAAAATCATCATAACAATCTGTAAGGTGTTAAAGGAATCACAGTCTGTAGTAGTAGCAGTAGCAGTATCAGTAGTATCTAGTGACTAGACCATTGGGCCACATCCGAAGAGACCAGACCCCTTTTTTTTTGAACTGCATTGTTTCTGTTTATCCTTGGCATATCACATCAGCTTGTTGAGTTCTGGTTTTTAAACTGAGGTGGAATTGCTTTGGAAATTTAAAAAGTCAAACAAATCTCCTTTCTTCACTGGTGGGAAACACCATGTAAAAACAAGGCACAGTCCCTACTCACACACAGGGAATTAATCCACTGAATGCTGATGACAAAAAAGACATGTTTCTTCCAACTCATTCTTAAAATAAATCTATTTTCTTCTTCACTTTGACTGTGTTGACTTTCACCCAGCATCCCTCCCCAGGTACGTGCAGGTCTATTTTGAGGACCAGAGCCAGTTCCCAAGAGGTAATAAACACACAGGTGACAAAACTCTTTCTTCCTAGGTGGAACAGAAGAGGTTAAAGTTTTGTCAGTAGACAAGTAGTTAATGGCTTATCCATGGATGTATAATAACCATTCTACAGCATTGCAGACAGCCTGCACTACAATATGCCTCCACTCCCCTGGGACAGAATTTTGGTTGGAGTTACCTGTTGTGTAGTGACTGTGACCCTTTGGGCGCTGTGTATTTGGCAGCTCCTCAGGTTCAAAGAAGGTAAGGAATTATTCTACCCTGTTTGAACTCTTTGGGTTCTTTTTCCTTTCCCTAAATATTTAAACATGACTGCTGAAAAACATTATTACATCCATGTTGCATGGTTCTTGGGTGGAAACATTTTTCTTCTTACAATTATATTTAAAGAAGAACCTCAAACTTTGCGTGCTGCTGTAAAACAAAATAAGATGACAAGAAATCTCTGGAGTATTTTCATTTTAACATGTACACTGCTCATGACTCCTTTGACAAAACCTAGAGAAATGGCTTGAAATTTCCTCACTCTTCTGGTAGAAATTTGATTTATTTTTCAGAAGACAAAAATAAACTTCTAGCTAGTCTAGTAAATGGTATTTTAAAGAGAAAATATATACTTTGCATATGCTTACATGTTTGCACGCCTATAAGCAAAACATGCCGTATAGTACCTGTTCATGTTTTCATTGCAACTTGCATTGCAGAAGAATATATTGAAAGCATATCAGCGATTTGCATTTTCTATATATGAAAATCAGGTCAATGTACTCTTGTAAAACATTTCCCTGTGCAAGCTTGGAGCAGAAATCTGGTCAGTGTTTCCTCTCAGCAAAATATTCACTATATTGATGTGACACAAAATTATGCACAGACCTATATTCAAAATGCATTGAATAAATCAAATAGTCCTGGCTGCTCGTCCAGCAGAGAGTGAGACATGAATTAAGACCAAGAAGCCTGAAGAAAACTTATATGAGGTTTCATTGGTTACATTTACATCAAAAGATTTATCAGATGCTTGAAGGGATTGAACATAGCCGAGCCCAAGAAAGCACACAAAAGTAAACAGCAATTATTTAAGATGTGTTAGTAACAATCTACCTTTGCTACTATGAGTATATGCTCAGAGCTTTGTGTGGCTTGGTGGAGCTGAACTTAGATGAGATGGGAGTTAATCCTCAGTGCAGCACGGGGATACCTCTGCTTGTGCCTGACATTGACACAGAGGCACGTGAAAGTGCGGCTGAGAAATGCATTTAAACTGCAGCTACTTCAGGGATGGTGAATACCTGACGAATTGCTTGCTGTAGTGTAGAATAGACATAAATAAATAGATATATATAAATAAAGAGTTTCTTCTTTATTCAGACTTAAACCACAAGTATTAGCATCAGCAGCTCCCATGATGTTTGATTAAAGCACCCTCAACAGTCCATGGTGTCATGGCATTATGCAAGAATTACATAGTTTTAGTTTAGAAATATACACGGTCCAAAATCAGTGGGATTCTTGAAATGATTACTGCCTGCAAAACTTCAAAGACAAAGAAGATGTTTTCTGAATCTTAAAATAAAACCAGAAGAACCCCATGATTTTAAGCCAATGCCACAATTGCTGGAGCCTGATGAGTTACTGCATGTGTGGTAGGCATGACTATATTAGTCAGCTCAGGAATTTACATTTGTGAAAGACACAGATTTTCCTCTGAAAAAAAAAAAAAAGTTTAATGAGACCTTGAACAATAGGCTAAGAAGAGTTACCAGGAAGCACTAAATAGAGGCACAGTTTTGCCTGGCATTAATAGATCCCGCGAGTCTCATGTTGTTGCAGAGGAACTCTTGGGGAACACGAAGGTAAGACTGACGCCCTTTGTTGTCACCTGCCCTTTGCTGTCACTTCCCCTTTGCTGCATGGGCTCTGTCTGCACCTCCAGGGGTAAATGTCAGCTTTTATTTTTTACTTTTTACCCCACAGCTGCCTGCTTTTCTGTTTTGCTCCTTTCAAAGGAGTGTCAGCCCAGTCTTCCTTTTCACATTTTCCATTCCTTGCACTCCTTTGCAGCCTGTGACCAACGCTGTCCCAGCCAGCTGCAGAGCCAGCTCCAGCACTGCTCCTACCTGAGGCTGTCCCAGCCACTGCTCCTGGTCAGGCAGCCCAGGGACCTGGCATTTGCAGGGCAGCCCTGCTCCCTCCCTGGTTTTGGGATCCTTTGTGCCAGATGACAAGCAGTCTGCCTGGCCTGGCTGCTTTGTGCTCGTGCTCCCCAAGCAAGGCAGAGGCTTGGAGCTGTGCTGCAGGCTCCCCAGGGCTCTGTGGGCTCCCAGGCTCCCAGTCCAGAGCAGGGCGCTGAGCCCCAGGGTCACTCCTCTGCCACACGGCCCCACGAGCCACATGGTGTGCCAGGCTGGGGAGACAGTGCTGTGGGCAGGGGAGCAACAGCTGTGTGGTCAGACACCCAGCTCCCACAGATACAGATGTTCTCCACAGCTGCTTAGCTGGGCCACACCAATCTCAGCTGCTGGAGGAGATTTCTGTTCCTTTCTGTAAGATTTCCAGTGGAAAGATGATGTGTTTTGAAAAGCTGATGGCTAGGACAGACATTACCTAGGGACACTTAGATGTTATTCCACTGTCATCAGAGACATCTGGCTGCAGTGGAGCTGAGACAGCCTGAAACACAACTGCTAAATAACAAAAACATGAGCAAAAGCTGAGCAAAGAGTGCCAAGAACAGAATTACCCCTGCCACGTGGCACAGCCCTTATGGTTTGCAATAACCTTCCAGTTCTATGAATCCCATTAAAGAGTATGAAGTGAAGTAATCTCTTTAGTTCAGTGTGAACATTAGAAATATACGACACGTGTTCCTGGCAGTACCGTTTACTTTTGAATGTTCTGGCTTTACTCATTTTGTCAGCGTCTCAAAACACAGGCATTAAAATGTCAGAGCAAATGGCAGTCCTCAGCTCCAGTTTTCTGCATTGTTTGAAGCCATACACTAAACCCAGGGCATAGGTGTGCAATTTCTACTATGAATTTTATTGGAAAGGATTCCAAATCCATCCTTCTCTCAGGGACCTGGTGAGATTGACTGTGAGGAAACCTCAGTCTGTGGAGATCTTGGACCCATCTTTCTGAGATTGAGGTCCACCAACCCCTTCCCTGTTGCAATTTCTGCTTCAGAATACCCCTTAGCCATTCAAGATTTACCAGCCTCTTTTTTAAAAAACCTTAGCATTTTCAGAGCTTGCTGTTCAAAGGAAATACCATAATATATGCAGAAATTTCTAAGATCTGCAATTTCTCTGCATTGCTTAGACCATGCCTTTTTGTTTCCTGAAGCCGTGGCAGACAGTTCAGTGACTACTTTGAAGAAAACCCAAAAGACAGAACAAAAATCGTCACCTGTCCTGAAGTGGATATAGAGGCTGTGGCTGAGTTTGGGGCATGGGTTTTTTCTGTTATATCCTATAATGCCTGTCTTAATACACAGCATCTTTATCTGATTCTTGGATGTATGACTATCCACGTTCTGGTTATTGTTCCAGGCCCTTCAGTACTGGGATTCTGTGGCTTTGTTTTGCCTTCTTGGTCCTGTGAATTCCTGCAGAAGTAATTTGGGTTTTTCATGGGCACAACAGCTTGAACTTTAGGTAGCCTTGAGGGCCACACCCCTGCTCATTCAGCATCTGCACAAAACTGTTCCCACCTACATTGTTTTGGGAACACAAATTCATGTTTGGAAGCTTTGACCCCACACTCATGGCTTTGGTTTAGGGGCAAGTGACTGAGCATATGGGTGAGATTATGGGTCATATGCATTTTTTAGCTGAGGCTCCAAATATATCATGTTTATTTCTTTCCTTCATCAAATTAAATAGATTGTTTTACGTACCCATTAATGAAGATATATATACATACCTTGATTCTTTATTTGCACAGGCACTACAGAACCGATGGAACCTCTGTGCTCCTGTCTCAACAGTGGCAGCTGCTGGGACAGAGCCTGCATGTGCCCAGAGAAAAGGGTAGGATCTCTTTTGTCATATAGGTGAGTACAAGCCAGGCAGCATGGGCAGCTGGCATAATTTCTAGGAACCCTTCCACTTTGGGAGACTCCTGACCTCTTCCACTGTTTAGACCTGCTCAGCATGGTCAGATCCACAAGCAGTGCCGTGGCTCTTCTTGCTTGGTGAGGCTGTATTTTTCACCCACCTCAAAGGAATAATATATCTGGGGAAGACATTATATCCTTTGACAATTTGTGGCCTGTTTCTAGCCAATCTGGCCTTTGTTTGAATTCCCAGTTTGAAGCTCACAGTGACTTGAGAATGTGATTCAGACCTCAGTGACCAGTGCTGCCGTGTCCAGATTTGCCCTGTGTTTGAGGACACCATCCACCTCAGCACCTGCAGAACAATGCCTGCCTTCAGCTCCTGCTGCCACTGGCACTGCTCTTGGATGAGTCAAATTTCCAACACCTGGAACAGCACTGTCCTGGCTGACTCCCATTTCAGTCCCCTCTGCCACAATACAGCATCTCTGCACTGCTCACTGAGCTGCAGCATCTCCAGGGCTGGCCAAATCCTCCACTCATTTCTTCCCAGGCCAACAATCCACAATGGGGCCAGTGTGACACACAGATTCGCTGCCATGTGCCAGCTGTGCTTTTGTCAAATTATGTGATATGTTTGGTCAGAAGGATGTAGGAAAATATATTTGGGGAGCACTGTTAGGTAGATGGAAAGTTCAGGTCTTCCATGTCATTTCCCTTATGACAGGATGGGTAGCACATCCAACAGACAATGATAGATCAAATGAGTTCATGATTGATTGGAACATTGGGCAAAATGTTTCAGAGGAGTTGGCTTAGATAAAGTAATCATGGCTGGAATTTCAGCACTGGAAACAAAGCATTATGACGATTCTGTAATTTCCTTTGTTCACTGCACTAGTGTTCTGTATTTGATTTGCTGTGAATTGACTTAAATAATAGATTTTAATAGCTATAGTGATTAAAACACATGAGGTAAGAATGTTTGGACAGACATAATTAACTTGAAATCATAACAAACATTATTGAAATTACAAACCCCGAATTTTACTCTGTTTTCCTGAGGAATGTTTATACTGTTCAGCTGTCTGTTGTTCCACCTTCTTGGCACTTTCTTTAACTTGCTGAGCAGTTTCAACTAAATTCACTAGGTGGTTACAGATCATAAAGGCCTCAAAATCTTACCAGTTTTGCACATATCAATAGTTGGGTACAGCAGAACAACCCTATAAATACATCAAAGAGGAAAAGGTAAGGAGGCTTATGCCATCAGCGAGGAGGTGGAGGCCACAGGTCCAGTCAATCCACTCTATTCACTATGATGCATAAACTACCAATGACATTTGTCTCCTCTTCACCAGCTAACAAAATGATGATGTATATTTTATGTACTGAGAATATAAAAATGGATCTACGAGGTGAGAGGGGCTGAGACATGATGGGGCACAAAGAGCACGGGATCATAGTGCTAAAGGTGTTGAGGAAGCTGGAAGAGAGTGCAGTCAGGTGTTGGGAGTATGGAGGAGGTGATCCAGTTTATTGCCAGGAAAAGAGAGCATGGCATACAGGGTCAACAACTTTTGCAACCCAATTCCTTTTGTTCCAACAATGAGGAAATATTTCCACTTGGCTCATAATTCGCTGCTTTAGTACATTATGTCATGGTTATTTTCTTTCACAAACCATAACAAAGGGTCTGGTTTTCTTCTTACTTGTGGTTTGTTCTGGGTTTTTTTGTTTTGTTTTAGTTTGAGTTTTTTGTTTTGTTTTTGTTTTAATCTGGAGTGATTCTACTGAAGTTAGAATATTTGCAATAATTTCAGATTTGCATCAGTGGGAAAATTTTTTTTCAGATGGACTCTTTTTTAAGTCCAAAACCAAGTATTGTAAGTATATAAACCAGCCCAAACCACTTTCAGGTCAAGACTTGAGTAACTAGAAAGAAAAAAAAGCTTGATAGGTACTCATGTATGAGCACCTACTGATGTATGAATGCATATGTGTTCATAGCAACTTATTCTTTGCTTTCATCCATCAAAGGGAAGGCAGGATCATCACAAAGGTATTCAGATCCATGGGTCTAGAGAGGATTCATTCAAGACAGCTGAAAGACCTGGCTGATATCCTTGTGTGAGTGCTGTATGGTGAGGAAGAGAAGCCACAGAGACCTGGAAAAAGGTCCATGCTATGCTCACCTTTAAGAAGGCAAGAAGGAGATCTGGGGGAACCATAAGCCTGTCAGGCTCCCTCAGGTGCTAAAAGCATTTTGGAGCATGTCCTCTTGGAGTCTACTTCCATGCATAGGAGAGACAAGAAGATAATCAGGAACAGCATGGATTTACATGTGGGCCCAATCTGACTGCCATATGAAATAACTATATGTAGACAGAGTAACAGAAGAGTATGTAACAGAAGAGTAACAAGATGTAATACATTTTGATTTTAGAGATGTCCCTCAGCATCCTTGTTTGGTAGCTGAAGACACATGGGTGGGGTGGATGAAAATTTACTCAACAGCCAAGCTCAAAGCGTGGTGATCAATGACTTGATCAGAATATTATAAAAGTTGCTGGTCTATAATAGGGCAGAATCCTCCCTTTGATGAGTGTCCTCATCAAAGACCTGAATCATGACACAGCCTGATCTCTCAGCCAGTGTGCCCACAATTCTGAACATGGAGTGGGGCAGAGCTGACACAGTTAATGGCAGAGCTTCAAGGCAGAAGGACTTGAGGAACCTGAAGATCATTCCAACAGAAACCTCACGGAGTCCAACAGGAATAAGTGCCAATCTCCATGCCAGGGACATTGGTATAGCCCAGGAACTTGCTGGCTGAGGAGCAGGCCTGCTGGAAACTACCTGGGAGTGCCAGTGGATGCCAAGTTCAGCACGAGCCAACAGCGTGTGGTTCTCTGCAAACAAGGTGGGAGAGCTACGTGGAGGGAGGCAGATTGAGGGACACTGCCACCCTGCCCTTCCTGGCACTGGTGACGCACCACTGGGAAAGGCAAGCTTAGTTTTGCCACCTGCAAGCCAGGTTTACCAGACTTAGGGAAGCTGGAGCGGGTTCAGCAGGGTGCAGTGAGATCAGGGAGGAGTTTTGTGCCTTCGGGGAGCATGGGATGGAGCTGGACTTGTTCACTGTGCTGGAGAGGAGACTGAGGGCAGGGCTGACAGCAGCCTCCAGCCGAGAGGGAGTTGCAAAGACCATTGAACCCAAACATTCTCAGTAACACCAGACACAGCAGTCACACATAACCTGCAGGTTGAGATGCTGAGATTGAGCATGAAGAGAAATGCTTGGATTTAAAAAGGTAGCGTGTCACTGCAGCGTGTCTCCTAGTGAGGATGTGGAGCCTCTGTTTGGCCTAGATGCCCTTCAGAGGTTCCTTCCACCACAGATTTTTGGGACACTTTGTCCTGCTAACCACCTGCTGGCAAGCAAGGTTCAGGGATGGGGCTGTAAGCAGACCTCATCTTTGCAGCATCATGCATCCTTATTTGCTCATAATAATTTGTGTAGAAGGGAAGTGTCATTGTATAATGGGAAACTGAGACCCTGTAGAAAACAAAATCACAGTTAAGTAATTCGACAAGGAATCCCATGCCAGAACACAGAGAACACTCCAAGTTTCCTAAGCCCCTTCATTATCCTGACCATAAACATGCTTGGAGTCAGTCCTGCTAATGGGGCATAGTCAGCTGAAATGTGTTCTGAATTAGCAAAAGTTAGCAAAAGCAGGATGTTGCAAGTCATAACATGAAGCAAAAATTTTCTGCCTGTGTGCTGCAATATTTTTTTCCCAGCGTTTGCAGCTTTGTGAGGTAAGTTTGTGTTAAGTTATGGCAGTATGGTACATGAGAACTTAATAGGGTGCTGTGCCGGGTCAGGCCAGGGCTCAATGATCTCATCTCTGCCTTTAGATGTAGACAATGGGAGCTGTGGGGTCTGGGGTGCTCAGCCTGTCCCAGCCCAGCAGACAGCAGCGCAGCAACTTCCTGCACCAGAAGCCATATCTGACCCATCATGGCTTAGAGTCACCAAAGGACTGCTCCTCATTAATTGTTCAAAACCATGTATTTTTTCCCACTCTTGTATTCTGCGGCATTAGGTTTCCAAATCTGATATCTGCCTGGGCATTCAGACACCAAAGGTGAGGCTTTATAATATGGCACAAATTTTCTAGGACTAAAGCAGTAAAAATAGAAGAGATGGCAAAAAGTATGGGCTTTTAAAATTTCACTGACATCAAAAATATCATTTGTGGAAGCTTAGCATCTTGGGTTTAGACAAGATTTACCCAATTGCTGTTATTTCATTTAGGGCAAAAGAGTCAATGAGCTTCTATTGTCTCAGCACTATTTTATTTTTGAAAACTGATTCTTATGCTAAAATATTTCATCTGGATATATATTATTTTTCTCTTTCTATGCAGTTAATTTTTGTGACTGCAGTACTGAGACAATGAACATTTCTGAAAGTGATATAAAAACTTTGGAAAGGATTATAGTGGCTAAATACAGCCACCGCAAAGAGAAATGTGAACCTGATACTGTGAATGGTATGTGTTTCTTTCCTTTTGTTTCCATTTCCTAAAAGTAAATGCAAGGTTTGTGAAAAGATATTGGATTATTAGACCAGCTGAGAGGTCTGTGATTGAAACCAGAACTCTGTAGGTCAGGCAGCAGGAGCACAAACTTTTCCACAGAGCTTTCTACCCCAAATGCAGAGAATTTCAGGTACACATGCTGAGATGGATCTGTGCCTGTCTGGGGCTGGGAGGAGAGTCAGGGTCCTGAACACTTTTTAACAGAAAAACAATCTGATTACATCCTACCATTTAGCATCAGGAGGCTTTCCATCAGCTGCAGTTCCATGAACTGTCTCAGCTTTCAGAGACCTTGTAGAGGAATAAGTGTTGCAAGGCTGCTCCACATGTCCTCTGCATTTCTTTCATGACGTAAAAACTGTGTTTTCCAGGGCATGGTAAAAAGTCTTTCTGACAGCTCAGTGTTGATGCCAGTGCCTCCCATTGAAGAGATGTGTTTCTGCAGCTCTAACATAACTAAAGCCTGTATGATTTAGACATAAGGAACGTCAGCCACTCTGACAGGATTGTGGACATGAATGTAAACCACATGTTCTAAAAAGAAAAATAACTAGTTAAATAATTGATGGTCACTTATAACACTGAAAGATAAATTTTTACAAGCAAACAGAAAATAATACTAGATACGGTGTCACACCCACAGAACAGTTTTAATACCCAGTGAGGTCATGTGTATGTATGAGGGCTTCTATACTAAATACGTATCTTTCTGCTTTTACAAAATTACAGGTAATGCTTCAATAGCAATGCGGATGTGCTCCAGAGAAAGGAAAATTCCTACTTCAAACACCTCCTGCCAAATTCTGAATTGCAATGAAAATCTGGACTCCTTAGCATCACAGGTAATCTTAGAGTACTATTTAGACAGTGTCTGAGATTCTGCATCATCCCAGGGGAAAAAAAAGGGGAGTGGGAAGAGAAAAGTGAGGGAGGAAATATATATGTTATGTTCCTCAAAGATTTGCAGAAAGCAAAATAAATTATCAAAGTCTTTTTCAGTGGCATTCTTGGCATGTGTCTGCTTTGCAGATGGCCTGAATTTCCAATGGTCATTATTTTATTTTGCTTGGTTTTGCCTGAACACAGCATCCCATTTCACATTTCTTAACTGGCCTGCAATTTCCTCAGTCAGATTCCCAGTGCACAGCAAATGCCTCTGAGCGGAGGTAATGCCAACCCAGGATATCAAATCAGTGAGAATGTGCAAGGGATTTGGAGAAGACTGGCATGAGGGTGACATTGACATAAACTCATTCAGACGGACTAAGAGTGATGCCTTTCCATTCCATCCTGTGATCAGCTGAACATGGACAGAATGCTTCTGTCCATCAAGAATCCAAATTCAAACTCTCTTGTATGAATGGCATACATAAAATCCATAAAATCCATAACCCCCTAAGTCTAGCTCTAAGGCTTAGCTCTGCTTTATCTGCAAAACATTTAGAGCTGAACATGACTAAGCACATTACAGTGACTGCTTCTCTTCTTCTGCTTCTGTGTTTCATTTCCTTATCACTAGTCCCAGTTGAAAAAAAAAATAAAAATTTAAAAGTACACCAGTTACAGTCTCTTCAAATAAGAGAAGTCCCTTTCCTCATAAATTTTTGCTTGACTACTGTACCTTCACCCCAATGCTTCACCCACTTGAATCCTTTCCTGAGAAACCCTGGAGCTCAATATCACATTTTTTCCAGTACATAGCCTTCACAAAATGCTTCAAAGTAATATATAATATTAGCAGTAGCTATTTCTAATGCCAGTAAGGTGTGACATATGGTTTTCCTGCTGCCATCAGTGACGTGGGGTCTTGTTGGGAGCTGTGATGTTGGGCTGCCCTCTAGTGAGCTGGGGAATGGGAGGAGGAGGTGTTCATGCTAGTGATCCAGAGCCCAGGTTTAAAAGGATTTGATTATTTTCAAACAGAAATATTTGCTATGAATCCAAGGTTGTGCTAAAAGTCAGAAGCAAGAACAGTGAACACAGGCGTTCATGATGTCGGTCCATGATGCATACACAGATGTTTTCAAGTCAAATAATATAATCTCCAGTAATTATAAATGCTAATTTCTTTCCTCCCTATGCAACACATTCACCTTTCTTACCATTCCAAGTTCTATCAACACTTCGAAGCTGCATGGTAGAATTGATTTTGGTAGCTTCCCAACATAAATAATTTGAGAACAATTCAGTTATTGAAGCTATTCAGTGGAGTTATTCATTGACAGGATCAGGAAACAGATGACTTGACCCGATGACTGGTAGATTTTCTGTCTCTTATTGTTATTTAGCCATACCTTCATATATCATAGAACTATTGCCTCAACTGTTTTTTGTGTTTAGACTCTTAAGAAGCTACAGACATTTACTCTCTATTCATTCAGTGCTAACTAACTCACATTGGATCCAACCAGTGCTTATAGCTATTATTAATTCTTCCAGCACCAGAATATTTTGTTTGGTTTTTTTACATTTATTCCAAGCTGACACTCTGTATAATGTACTGAAGTGAGGACAATGGCCTCAGTGCAGGCTATAAGCACTGTGTTGAGAGGCATGATTGTTCCAGAGGACATTTCTCAAGTTCCTCTGATGGCCTTTCAAAAAATCTCGCTGTGGTTATTTAAGGAATAATGAAAGGTGCACAGAAGTTTATAGACTCAGAACTCGATGACCTCGAGACAAAGGAGAGGTCCTGCTGCTGTCTACAGACACTTCATGGCAAGGTGTGGAGAACAACGGGGCCAGGCTGTTCTTCAAGGTGAGCAGTTTTAGGATGAGTGCCCGCGGAGTCAAGTGGCAATATGGGAAATTCCAGTTAGACAAGAGAAAATCTTTCCCCTTAACACTGGTCAAACATGAGCAGTTTTCTGAGGGAGGCTGTGGATACTCAAGGTGTGCCCCTGAGCAGCCTGGTTTCAGCCCCTGCTGGACTGGGGGACCTCCAGGGCTCCCTTCCAACCCAAGATACTCCATGAAATTCATGAATTCATGAAAACTCATGAATTCTCTAGGGAGAATTTGCAAACACTACATACTTGACATTAACATAAACATTTTAGACTGCCAATTACTTGTATATTTTCATTTAGTGTGAGAATGTTATAAAAGTGGTGACTTCCCTTTTCTCATTTTCTTTCTGTTCAATAACATTTTCCTCACAGCTGAAACTGAGGGCTCCAGCAAGGTTTCACTTATTGCAAGTAACACTCAAATCCTCACCTCCGTGCCAGGCTGACTGACCAGACAGAACATCACTGCTGCTGCAAACAAAGACAAATATTTCAGAGGACTTTCAACTGAGTCTTATTAGGACTAAAATAAGACTTGCGGGGCTTAATATTTGGGATATCAATTCTGCCCCCCTCTACCAGCAGAAAAGACTTTCTCTTTTCTTTCTCTTAACTGTACATAACGCTACAAACAACTGCATTAATTTTGCCATTTAGCAGTTATTAAGCATCCTCAGGCATGTACTTGCAGAATCACTGTTCAGTCTGTTCTCAGAGCTGAGTGTAATTTTATCAACTGCTTAGATATACATCTGAAATTTTAATATGAGCATCATTTAATGTTTAAGTTAATAATTTAATCCTTACTAAATTAATAAAAATATGGCATTTATGAACTCATTGGTACAAAGCTTGTGCTCTTTTGAATGGCTTCCTTTACTTTTTTGGTTTGTTGTGTACTTCCAAGTAATGCTTGTTAAGTGTTCTTACTTTGCCCATTCAATGTGTAGCACATGGGGTGATTAATTCAATTTCATTTGAATATTGCCTCTTTTTTCTACCTGTCTCAGGTATCTGTGGCAGTAATGGCTACAGTGAGTCAGCTCTTGGATGCCAACAAAATAGAATGCATCCACAATAATCTTGTCAATGGTACAACAAGGTAACTTCAGCTTTTGCCATTTTCTTTATTTGTAGTCAACAGTATTTCCCCTTCTGTTTTAGGATGAAAGTGGTTCATGAACAAGTAAAAAAACTTTTAGCATTCAACTCCAAAGTGTAATTTCCAATTTACACCAATATAAACATTGTTGGATTCTTCTACTTTAGAGAACAGATGGGGATAGGAAACAAGGAGCTCTTCCCACTGGAGAACCAATTCAGAGGGGAAGGTCAGAAACTGAACCTGTAGCTGTGTAATAACAAATAATGATAACTTTTATCCCACTCATTATTTTGATGCAGCTTCATGAAAACAATGGAGGAATTTTCTTTGACTGGCAACATCTCACAGACCAATGTTGCAATCCAGTCTGCTCCACTGAAATTAAGCTCATCTACGATTCTGTTTTTGGCACAGAGAAGTAAGTCTTGTGTGCTTTTGGATTTACCTAGACACAGCAGTATGAACCATAAATCCTAACTCACACACTGCTAATTGTTGCAGATACAGCACTGGGAAAATATCAGTCAACAAAACTAGAAATACAGGATAATGTTCCTGGGCTTATTGGTGACCTCAGTACTGAAGTTCAGATACTGTTCAACATTTTAGGTAACAGGAAGTTCTTTCTGCTTTTGAAAACTGCAGCTGGGAAAATTTTTAATGAATATTCACTAAAAATATCCTTTGGGGAAGAAAACCCTTAGCTGGTTGGTTCTTATGCATGCTGATGCCTGGTACAAGAAATGCACATGTCAAATGAGCTGGATAATCTTATTTATAGATGAATGCAAATGTACATGTAATGGCCAGAATGCTCTTGGTGTTTGGGACTTTCTCAGATGTTTTGCTTTCTAAAATTGAGAGTGTATTGAATCTTTGACCATACCTCTACAAACATCGAAATCAAGAACAAGTACATATTATACCTGAAATGTGAAGATATTGACCACTTCAACTAAAATTACTGCTACTGGCAGGTGTGAGACAGGACATCCACATCCTAACAGCTGCAAATTGCATTACTCACCTGGGATTTTTCCAGATGTCCATTTCTTACACTCTGCAGTGCTCAGAGGATAAATTGGTATTGACCAGGGGAGGAAAAAACAGAAGGTTATAGCTCCTCTGCTTCAATTGCTTCAGAAGCTGGTGGGTGTGGGTTTGAAGCTGAGCTTCAAACATGTGCATTTCTCTGACATCACAAGGGTTTCACACCAGGCACTTGGAACTGGCAGACTTGTCCTGAGTCTCTCAGTGCAGTGTCAGTAACACTGAGACATCACAACAGTGTAACAGAGGTGAAGTTAGTAGAGCACTTAGGTATCATGAAGGTGAACATCATTTGAGTACAAGTCCACAGGGAAATGAATAATCCAGTCCTCTCACCAGGGTTAGAAAAGATGTGATGAGATAAACGTAGCAAAACAACAATAAAAAATCACTGAATAACTCATTAACTAATCACTTCCATCTCTGTTCACTGTTTTGGACAACAATATTGTAGAAAAACAGTGTGATCATGTCATTAAAGCCTTTATCATAATGCCAATATAATGTAACACTCCCCTCGAGACAGATATTGAATGCACAGCTTGTCTTAAAAAAAAACCAACAGATTTCTTCAATATTAAGTGCACAATTGTGATATTTTGTAGATAGAGTTACATTAGTCTCACTTGATCAAATCAGAGAGAGATCAAATCAGTCTCTCTTGATCTTATATCAAAAGCATAAAATCAATAACAATCTACTATATAATGGAGGATTTTTGCTTCCTCACTTAAGCTACAATTAAGATGAGTGATTTAAATCATGCAGATGAACTCTAATTTGCTTGAAGTATGCAAAAGAAACACAGTCAAAAAGTGGGATCTGAAGGCAAAAACCCAGGCAGTCTCTTACTTTCTGATTTCCCACTAACAGTAAATGTCCCTAGTGTGACTATTTTTTATTAGTGTTATTGAAAGTCTGGCCATTTGGACTGCGTGCATATTTGGGGTTTAGGATATTATTTTACTCATTTACCAGTACTTCCTCCCAGAAATTATATTAAGAGAAGGGTAACAATTATTTTCCCTCTCCACCTCGGCAAAAATTGAAGATGTCTCTTGACATTCATGGGAAGAGCAGCTGTTTTCTACTACTTATACGGATTCTAAAAAAAAATATCTAAACAGAAATCTGTAAATGCTGATGGTGTGCAACAGCATAGTGTAGGCTTCTCCAAAAGCACCAGCTTCTCTGATATCTGCTTATCTATAACTACTTTCCTCTTTATCTTGCAAAGGTTCATTGCAAAGGACAGTGGCAGAGTTGGATTTGTCCTGTACCAAAATGCCAAACTCTTCCAGTCCAGGATTTCTCAGAGTCTCCTCAGTTTGTCTAAATGAGTCATCTGTGGCACCATTGATGGCGGAGTAGCGAGCAGCATTGAAATAATCTTCAGTCCCAAGGTAAGAAACACCACGGCCAGTTTGAAACAGAGGCTTCCAAATTCCAAATTCCTTCCTGCTACATTCTTCAGGACTGAGGGAAAGAAATTCTAGTAGAGGGTTTTGGCTTGGGTATTTTGGTTTTTTTTTTTTGCATACTGCCTTGATTTTTGGCAATAAGCATTTGACAGAGTTTGTGGGATGTATAGGTGACTTAAGTGTTTAGATAATGTGGCATAGAAAATATTCTTCAACTTCTGTATTTAACAGGTGATATTACTGACTCTGTACTGCTAAACTAGGACATGTGTGAGCAAAACTGAATTCCATAAAAAGTTGTAGGTATGCCAGAGTGGATTTTTCCTAGGGCACATTAGTCCTATATCAAGAATATAATATAGGATAACAGCATAATTTGGCATTTTGAATTCACCTTATGTGCCTTTCTCAGTCAAGATTGCCAATGAAATTACCAATTCCTGTGAATTATTCAGGTAATTAGGTCTCTCGAGGACAGTCTTTCTCTCCGGAAGACTACCACAATTTTGCAGAACAAGAAAATGTCAAACCTGACTGGCATAGCCCAATACACATACTAATGTGGAAAATGTTCAGTTTTCATGGTATCTTTTAACTCTCACTTCCAGTTAAAACCATTGTGTTCCTTGACTTCCTCCACCAGGAACCAATTCCAAATGTTACTGCTTTCTTGCAGGAAATGCTCTATGTGAGTGTCCATTTGCCAAAACTCCTGAATTTTCGGATAATATGTATTCACGTTTGCCATGGTTTCTCCAGAAAACAGTTGTTGGCTTCTTCTTACAATATTTAACAAAACTTTTAAGCTCAAATACATACATTTGACAGATCAGTAATTATCACCATGCAACCACACAGTTAAGTGATCCAGAAAATGTGTAATTTCTAAAGAAAGTACTGAAACAAACTTACAATTAATATTTTTACTCCTATTTTTATTCCTAATTTTTAATTGAACTGCCTAATTCCATGAATGGTTGTGCTCACTTCTTATTTGCACTCCAAGCTGCTTGTTGCTCATTCAGAAGTAGCTCTAATTGCAGTACCCTGCAGAAGCGTGTCGTGTGAAAATGACTGCGTGTCATTTGATGTGTGAGTGCACAAGAACTGCTGTGCTGCAGGAGGGGAGGAATGGACTGCATTTATCATCGTTTGCTTCCTGTTCCAGTGTGGATTCAGCTCAGGTGTTGTTTGGCTTACACGTCATTCAGCTGGCAGTTGTTTAATGCTTAGTCCATGGGAGCCTGAATCCCAATTACCTGAATAATTCACAGGAATTGGTACTTTCATTGGCAATCTTTGACTGAGAACGGCACATAAAGTAAGTTCAAAATGCCAAATTATGCTGTTATTGATATAATTCATAGAGTTTACAGGAAAACCATATATCACTTAGCAGCTGTCAGCCCCCCTTTCAAAATCAAACACCTGTCAGTATGCACAGTTTGCTGGTGCCTATCCCCATGTTTCTGCAGCCACTTTTTCTCCCTGCAATCCCAATCCCTAGTAGGACACATCTGAACTGCAGCTGCGTGGTCATGCCTGGGTCTTTTGGGATTACACTGCAAACAACTGGAGCACTGCTGGCTGTGCAAAAGGGAGACACCAGTTCTTGAGATGCAGACGTAACCACACCACCAATTTTGCTGTTCTGATGGTAGGGCATTGTCCTTTCTTGAACGGGAAAGGTCTGGGGTTGTTTAATTTTTTTGTTTGGTTGGTTGTTTTTAACTCTAAGACCGGCATGGCAATGTAAGGGCATAGGTGCACTCAGCTAGAATGTACAGGAGTTTAAGATGTCTCCGTGTATTTGTTTCTGCCCCGTGGCAGATCTGGCAAATTGGGCAAGTTGTGCCCCAGCTGCTGAACAGCCAAATGTACTGGCAAGTCCTGGCTTCCTCTGACACGACCTGTGGCTGTGCCTAGCTGCTGGTGCAGCTCCATAGCAGGGAAGGGCTAACTCATTCCCCTTGCTCAGCTCTTGCACCCCCAGGTCTGCACCTCCCTTGCTGCAGCTGGTGGTTAAATGAGGGTTTGTCTAAAGTGCTCCCAGACGAACAGCAGAGTAGCCTGGAATTTGGGCTAGCTGTGGCACTGCCTTGTACTGGGTAAATAACCCAGAGGATTTAGCATTAACTACTCCCTTTGCTTATATGCTTATAAAAGCACTTGCTCTGTAAATATTAAGCTTTTATAAAGTTTTATACATTGCCCTCTTGTAGTGACAAGATTATTTAGGAATGACTGTCTGTTCCTGACATTCGCTATTCTTTCAGTATTTATTTCAGCTTCCCTAAACAAAACACACCCTGGATAAAATCACATATCTGTGGTCACTAACTTCGGTGCCAGGATTTCAGTGTTCATTTTTACTCTGTCTTCACAGAACAGCATTTCCATATTTGTACTATTTACTTGTTTCTGTAGTTCCCTTTATGTCATGCATGTTCTTTTTGCACAAAGTGACTGTATTCTGAAAAAGATACCCATCTGTTTATGCAAATGCAACAGTATTTTCTGTTTCACTGAATACATTTACATTTACTTGCTGCTTTATTGTCACTATACAAACATAGAATGGTTTCAATTTATAATTCTTTGTAACGTCTTACCATAGACCAAGAAGCCAAAATTTAGAATGCTTACCAGTATGAAAAGTTAAAGCTGCTTTGTCCAGACTCTCTCACCTTGCATTTTAATATGAATAATTTAATCTGCTATTTAGATTAATGTTTGATTGATATGGTTAAATCTCTTTTTGGTGTTCTTCATAAGCTTCTCTAGTTTGGGGTCCAGAGTAATTTAGCGTGACCAAAACATATTGGCAGTGGCTAGAAATAATCATAACTTCACTAAAACATTCTTGTTCTATGTGCAACTAGCAACACAAACTTTAGAAAGAAATTTATCTCTTCTCATTTGATATAACTGATACAGTTTGTTTTCTAGGCCGTTCAGATCAAATACAAATATGCAAAGCCTTTGGATTACATTTCTTATATTGGTGTTGAATCGTCCATGGCTGGCCTGGTTATTACCATTTTGTTCCAAATACTCACTAGGTAAGTGGGAAGATGTTAAACTACAAGTATTTTACACTAAGTTACAATATTTTGTTCTGTATATGGTTTGAGGAAAACAATTAAAAATAGCAAGTTTAGAACATATTGCAATATTATTGATTAGCAAATAATATTTTTAAAAATAGCTAAATCACATAGCATGGCTTGAGAAGTAAGTGTGACTTACTGGTTAAAGTGCAGACATGAGATGTGTCAGCCATGCTTTCATCTGAAGATGAAACTTTAACATTTTTGTTAATATTATTATTTCAATGTGAGGAAATATTATTATTCCTTAAATACACCTTAAAAGTTGTGAGCTTTGAAAAGAAATGACAGGGCATGGAAGAGCTCAGTATAGTAACAGGCCAAGCTCTTCATGGGAACCTCTGAGCACAGCCACTGACAAGAGAAACCTTCCCACGGCTTTGGCAGGACAGCCTCCAGCTGCAGCAAAGCAGGCAGCGTGTGCTCCTGAGGACCAGGCAAAGGATTGGTGCTTGTACCATGGGCTCCCATCACCGTGTCTAACATCTGGGTAGTGTCCCAGAGTGACATCTGCCCCATTTCCATGGGATAAGGGCTGTCTGCCGTTTCTGTTGCATTCCATGTTCCCCACTAACACCTCTGTTACTGCCCTGCCCAGGCACTGACAGCACAGACCCAGCGGAGCAGTATTGTTGCACAGGTCTGCGATACACGCTGAGCTTTTCAGTTCACTATCTCACTCAATTCTAGGCTTTAAAAATGTGTCACAGTGTTCCACCATCAGCATGGTCTCTCCCATGCCCTGGTATTACAATGAGGAAATAGTTATCTTTTTTCTAGCCAGTAGCGGCTTGTGCTACTGTTTTATTGTCAGTGACTTAACACAAACACAATTGCAGCAAATTTCCTTGATGGATGGGCTTGTGATTAATGGTGTCCTGAGATTCCCCTCTGAACAATGAGCAAAGTCATGCCAGCAGAGCTGTAGCTATAATAGAGGAATGCATGTTTCTCATCCCGCTTGCACTAATGTAGATTTGGAGCAATTCCAACCAGGTTAATGTTTTTAAGATTGTGGGAGCTTCCAGACTCTGCCTTTTAAATGCATTTATTTATATATATATATATATATGTGTGTGTGTGTGTGTGTGTGCATATATATATGTGCATAAACCCATATATTTATATATATAAATACATATACCATGTATAATATATATAATGCCAAGGGAGGTGATGGAGTCACTATCCCCAGTGGTGTTTAAGGAAAGACTGGACATGGAACTCAGTGCTATGGTCTAGTTGGTATTGGTGGTGTCTGGTCATAGGTTGGACTCAATGTTCTTGGAGGTCTTCTTCCCCTAATTGATTCTGTGATTCTGAGGTAAGACAAAGTTTGGAAGTGGAGGTTTATCATACTCTTGCACTTTGGCAAATGGTTAGAAATACTTTGTTTTATGCTACTTCACTTCCTAACACTGAAGAAAAGGATTCCAAAAAGAGCAGAGGGGAAAAAATAAAATGTATCCCAAATCGTTAGTCAAGGCCTAGTCCTAACAGGTGCTGGGTATTCTCTGTTCTAGTCAAAGTCAGACAAAACTGATGAATTTTTAAAGCTGTCTGAGAGTAATGTTGGTGTAATTCTGCTAACAATTTATTGTTTCAGTTTCTGCCTATATTAAAGATTCTACTCTCTAGCTTGCTTTTAGTATAAATGAAAATGAGAAAGTATTTTACCATTTTTCTATTTTTCTCTACTTTTTTCTCCTAAACATATTCTTACCAGTGGAAAACTCGAAAGTTATCTGTGACATGGATGTTAGCGAGTCTCTGTTTTTCCATGCTCATTTTTAACAGAATCTTCACCTCTGGAACTGAAAACCAAATTGCCAGGAAGTGCAGCAACGATACCACCAGATGCTACCAGCAACACGTTCCTTATGATGCTGCCAGTCACACCTTACTCACCTCTGCCATGGTAGATCCTTCTGCAGACTCCTGGAGCACAGCTGTGGCTGTCCTACTGCACTATTTCTTGTTGGCAAGATGGTCAGCACTCAGTTCTGCACAGTTGTGCTCATTGCTGCTCAGAGCCAGGAAGCTCCTGCCTGGACACTTCCTAGTAACCACGTCAGTAATCAGATGGGGTAAGATCTAAAGTTGCCCATATGGCAGCTTTTACAGTACAGAGTACATTCAGGGAGAGTTGTAAAGATAGGAAATCAGGAGAGAGTAATTAGAATCACTGTCTCTGGGTTAGCGCCACGTGATTCAGTAACCTCCTGTTGCTGCTCACGCTCCTGGTATAAACTCAGCTTGTTTTCACTGTCCTGATAAAACACTGAAACTGGCACAGCAACACAGGTCTGGTGGGTGCAGGAGAAATTTTCACAGTAATCAAGGCATTCAACAGTCTGCCTCTGTCAACTAAGTAAAAGATCTTTCAGTTATGGTGATCACTTATGTGGACTTAAATTCCTGATGTAAATATCTCTGAGATTCCCCATGACCTCAGCCAGAGCCTTGAATACATCCAAAAGCAATGAGTGACTGATATTATTTGTTATATATTATTTATTAGTAAGCAAAGAATGCATTCTAAAGTTAGTACAGCAGTTAGCAGCAACACTGCAAGCTGAAAGGGAATTACCCAGAGAATGGAAAAATTCAGACAGATGCTGACAAGGTAAAGTGGAAATCGCAGCCTCTTTCAAGAAGCTCTTCTAATACAGCGTACAGGAACCCCTGTCTTTTCCATGTTGTGTATTCAGCTTGTGTATTGTGTTGTTTCTCATTGCACCCACCAAGCAATTTTCAATCCTCATTGTTTCATTATGATGTCCTGTATTTGTAGAGGCAATTCCTCTAAAACATTTACAATTTGGACTGCACATGCAAGCCAGAAAAAGTTCAGCAAAAGCTGCCTGGCTACATGGCACTGTGCTGCCTCCATATGTAGTTGCATGACAGCACAGCCTTACGTTCTTCGGTGTGTCCTGTGACAAGTTACACATGTCCAAATCAGCATGATTCTGACCCACTGCTTTTGGATGTCCTTTGAGAGCACAGCAAATGCATGGCAATCTAGAGGATCTCTGTTAGGGATGAAGAAGGAACAGACTTTAAGGAGCATGTTTATTACCAGGATAAAATCTCGTGCATGAGGTTCCTCTCCATGAGATGTGCTGCCTATTGAACTGGTAGGTAGGAGATGTAGAAAATGTGGAAGACAGTAAGTGAAACAAAGGCATTAAGGAGGCAAACCCACACCACCAAGCTTCTTTCAGGGCAAAAGTTATGCTCTGCATCAATCTGGTATGAGACGTAATGGCGTTTGGTGCAAAATGCTCTTAAATTAGTTTCTTGCTATGCACCAGAGGGTAGGGTTGCATAGTTGTGATACGGGAACCCATTACAGCTCAGGAGAGACCTTGCTCTTTCACTCTTTCACAAATGGTGTTGGCTCAGGAAGCTCTGTTGAAGCTCTTTAATGGCAAAAATCAGCAAGACATGAGCTGTCCTCAGAAAAATAGTGCTCACAACCCTCAGTCTTGCCTTTTGTCTAGGATACGGAAAACCCATTTAATTAAGTGCAAGGCAGGTGAAACACAGCTCTTAAAATCTATGGAATTTAGGAAGCAAGAAGCTATTTGAGTGCAAAGTATGCATATGCAACCAAACAATAAATTGCTAATATCTCTCTTATTAATTAGGAATCCCTGCTGTAGTAGTTGTAATAACACTTGGAGTTACTTACAGAGAAAGAAAAGCTTTAAACTATTGACAGGAAGAATTATAAGTTTGTATATTATTACAACTTGCTATCCCACGTCTTATGTGATGGCTAATTATTAATACGATTCCAGGTTAATTGTTGGTACACTGTTTCATACACCTACGTCCACAAAAGAAGTAAAACTCTTCACTCAATCTAGACATTCATTAGAAGGAAACACATTTTCTCCTCAATAAGGATTTAGGGTACTGGATCTACATCTGCCTTGAACCCTGCAAGACTCTGCAATCCCCTGTGAGCTGAAATGCAAACTGCAGATGCTCTTAGCCTGATACTCCACCCCTTCATTTAAGTGCACAACTACATTTCAGTATCTACATTTAATCCTCACATTAAATCTCCCTTATTACTCTTTATTATAAAATATATCCTAAAGATAAAAGTGCATGTGGTGGCCAGATATCTATTTGGTTAGTCATATTGCACCTTATTATTTCTCTGTGTAGTTTGTTTGATATATCATTTTGCACTCCCAGAGAAAGGGACGCATGATTGAAAGCCCTCATTTCTCAAGGAAGAGCTGCCTTTCAGAGCTAAGTTAGCAAGACCTAGAAAGCACTGTAAGGTCTTTTGGGATGAAAAGTGGAATATTATTTTGTTTTGTTTTGGTGTTCTGAATAATGTGTCTAATGCATCTTTTGAAACTACCTCTCTTTATATTCAAAGTTGCTGTCTTGCGGCACTGGACCAAAATCAGAATTTCAGTGTGCAAAAGCCCATGTTGTGGTCATTCTTCTTGCCAGTAGCACTCATATTCCTGTTTAACACCTAGATCTTCATCAAGATCAGTATCTCTGTGATATGGAAGAAGAACAAGAATTTGATAAGGTGAGATCGCACAGGACTCCTCAAGTCTTTCAACACATGTATTCCCCAGTCTCTTGTCACCAGCTCAGACTTTCTTGTCACAAACTCAGATTTTTGACAAAATCTTTTATTTTAAAGAAATGTACACTTCAAGCAGGCAGTAAATGAATTCCACTTGTTACAAGGGGTCAGACTTTGTACAAGTGCATATCAATGAACACATTTCAGGCTTTTGTCCTCACTTTTGGATTGCAGTGTCACTTGACTTCAGTGACAGTTACCTCCAGCTTAAATCCATAAAAGTGAGAAAAGAGCAGGTCTAGCCAACTGATAATTATGAATTTCTGAGCACAACTGAATACCGGGCCAGTTCTCGAGCAGCTTGAAGCAGATATGGTTGCTCAGTTTTATGTCAACACTCCATGTATTGTCACAAGCTGTATGTCACAAACTCTCAGTGTACACTGTATTATTTAAAAAGAGATTGCTTTAATTTTTATTAATCCCATGGGACTGATCTGTTCAACAGAACTTTGTACCATTTCTTAATTTCTTAATGTACAATTTTCATGGTTGGAGCAAACAAAATACCTTATCTCTGAGTCTGTTCAGGCTTGAGAGAAACTGGATATTCAAGCTTCATGGGAAGCTAATTCTTATATTGAAAATTAAGTACATTTGGATGGATTCATAAGCATTCTAAAAAACTTATAATAGCTAACATGCTAATTTTCAATACTTCTTGTTGCCTTGGTAAACCTCACTTTTTTAATTAAAAGCAGATTCATCCAAGCTACATTCTCCAAATACAGATTAGTCTGATAAATTTGGTTACATTTATTTTTCTGTGTTTCTTCTCTGAATTATACATCAAACAAATATGGGGAAATGTATCTTCTCAACTCACCTTAATAATATCTTTTGCAATATAGCCCTGAATAAATGGAAAGTTTAAAGCTCAGATATTAAATGGTATACAAAAAGATTTAATAACTTTTTGTCTGTGCATGTGCTTCCAGGAATAAAAAGGATTCATTAATGAAAAATACGATTAGCACTATCTCTATACTGGTAGTGCTTGGGACCACCTGGACAATTCGCTACCTCATGTTAGTAAGTCACGAAAAAACAAGTCTTGCTTTCAGCTATCTGTTCAGCATTTTGAAGGCTACTCAGGCAAAGTATTTAGAAATTCTGGGACTAATAATTGAGATTTAAAAAAAAAATCAGATTTATTTGTTCTACAGCTTGGTATAGTGTGGGAACTTGTCAGAAAGAAGTTACAGGGGATTCAGAATTTTTGTTCAGAAATGGATTCTGGTCTGTCACATAAAATCCTTTCCATTGTATAAATCAATGCGGGATTTTATTTCAAGGTCAGCACTGAAAAGACTGTTCTGTGTGAACGGCTTCTCTTATACGAAATCATACATAAAATTATTTTCAGGAAAAAACTCTTCTGCATTAGTTGTTGGAAAGAGTCCCAGGGAAGTAACCAGAGCTTCACGGCTTGAGGCCTTTCACAATGATACTGAATAAAAGCCTCCAGGAAAGTGTCTGCCTCTTCTTTCCCCCACAGCCCTGCTAGATTCTTGGCCTTGTATTCCTATAAATACATCCCTTCATATAAGGCATATGAAGTAGTTGGAGTAATGGATTCTTCATTATTACACCATTAGCTAATTTCTATAAAACAGCTAATTGAAAATATGTGAAAATCCACCCATTCCCAAACATTAAGTTGTTTATTATCAGTTTGATCTACTGAAAACTGAGTGCCTGTACACCAGTGACGATCAGATCTGCAAACTCTGTGCAAAAAGTCCTGAGGTGATGATTACTATGTTAATGGACAGATTATGCCCAGGATTTAAAAGTGAAATAACGAACAGGAAACACAGATCCCTTTTTTTTTTTTTTTTAAATTTTTTTAATTATTAAGCTTAGGATACTCCTAGTGAATCCCTGAAATGAAAATTTAGAAAATCAGGTATAGAAATGTCAAAGTCTTTATTCCCTCTGTGTGAGTCTGACTGAAGTGCTAATAGAGCACAGCACACTTAATGCTTATGGCATCCTCAGCCAGGTTTTACCTTCATCCTATCCAGCGGAGGGGATTAATATGATCCTGAGATGTATTGTTTCCCTTTTATCCCAAAAAACAAGCAAAAACGCCAAGAAGAATGTGAAGTACTGAATTGGAAGTATTTACTTTTTTTACTAATTAAGCATCCTGTATCTAAGTATTCCAGATGTGTATAAAATGCTGTCATAGCCAACACCAAACGTGTCTTGCTTAAAAAAAAACATTTTCAGCATAAACACCCACCCCCCCAAATTACACATTTTATGGCTTTTTTCTCTTTCATCTAGGGAATCTTAATTTCAGAAATGGAATAAAGTAAAATTATCTTTTTCAGGTTAGATGCTAAATGGTTACAGGAACAATAGTTCAGCTCTTATCTACACGTGGAATATATTTATCTTCATAGTGTAGTGAACTTTGGTATTGTTTGTGATATGTGGGCTTTAGGGATCATGAAATTTCTTGTTAACACTTTGGAAACACTGCTTTGATAAAGAAATGGATTGGAGGAGGACTGAACTCCCAGTACAAAGGTATGAAGTATGAATGGCAGAAAGTATAATGGATGGAAAAGTAATTTTTCAGACCTTTCCTACATTTTTTAAAAGAGATTTTTTTCATTGAAAATGCCCAGATTATTTCTAAATATTTCGTAACAGTTAGCAAAGAAGCCTTCTGAACCATACCCCTCCTCCTCCTCCTCCAGATGCTTAGAATTGAAAATTTGTATCGTGTTCATCTTTCCTCACCTCCATTTCAAATTCTCACCTCCGTTTTCAATCTGCTTACTGCAAGTTGGACCCTCCTCTAGGCAGGGACAGAGCCCTCAGAAAGGACAAATTCCACAAAAATCAAACAACTCTTACATTTTTCTTGTCCCAGCAGAAAGCTGGGAAGCAGAAAGCTATTTGGAAGCCTTGCTTTTTAAGACATTAAAGGGAAATGTGTATTTTCATAGGCATCTTTAACACCAGGAAATACCTAAGTACAGTTGTGCTTTAGGTAGCTCTTCATAGGCACGTCTCTCCTAAGTACCAGCACAGGCTGGCTTCACTGGTAAGTGAAGAAAAGCAGCAGAAATCCCAAATATCCCAGAGGAACACGAAGTCCAGTTCCAGTAGCTCTGGGAGAGGCACCCTTAGGAATCCATTCCCGCACCTTCGATTGACTACACTGAGGAAACTAGCTGCAGATTCATGTTTTTCTCTTAGGGTGACAAGCTCTGAACGAAAGGCAGGAGCGTGTGTGTGTGTATGTGTATCCGATAGTAGCGAATGCCTGGATGTGACCATCCGAGGATGAATGGCTCCTGTGCGTGGGTGGCTGCGTCTAACAAGCACAGGGGAATTTTACGGCCCCTTTTTCCCCTTAGCAGCACCAGCCTACGAAGGCCAAGGCTCTTATTTGGAAAGAAGTCCTCCGACTCGTGCCGGAACGCGGCCCGTGTGGGGCAGCGCTGAGGGCCCATGGCGGGAACGAGCGCGCCGCCATGTTGGCCGGGAGGGGGCGGGCCCCGCGCGGCGGAGCGCGCACGCGCGCCACTCGCGCAGGCCCGGCCTCGCTCCGGCCCCTTCTCTCTGCCCTGCCACGTACGGGCGGTGGCGGCCGCTGCCGTGCCCGGGATCGCGCGGGGCTGGACGCGGGGGGCTGCATCGGCGGCACGGCGGAGAAGCCAGAGTAAGAGAGCGGGGGCTGCTCCCGGGGGCAGCCGTGTGTGGAGGCGGCGGGAGGGAGGGAGAGAGGGGCGGCTTTGGGTTTGGGGTGAGCCGACCACCCCCCTCCCCCCCCATCGTTCCCCCGTGCCAGGGGCGACGCGGCCCGTGGCGGAGGGGCCGGGAGACCCCTCGAGTCCTCCCGGCCGCGGCTGAGGGAGGCGGAAAGCGCCCCGCGGCCTCCTGGGCCCGGGGGAGCGGGAGATCCCGGGATCCCTCCCTCCGCACGGCCGGGTGTTCCCGGGGTCACCCAGCCGCTTTCCCTTGGGAGCCAGAGAAGCTGCCGGCTTCTCATTGCCGGGAATAGTTATGACTTCTGGCCCCCTTTGGGCAGGGCCTGCCCGTATGGGAACTGGAGAAAACCGAAAAGAGCTCTCTTCTCCTTTCTGCTCCCTCGTTTCACCCCCCCCCCCCCCCCCCAGCTGTCTTGGGAAAACTCACGGCTCTCTCGAGTAGCGTTTGGGAGGCAGTCCTTGTCCGTGTTTCTGTCGGCTTCACCCTGATCCTTAACCCTGCTTTGACAGGAAAATTTGAAGCAGGAGTATCTGTCCTTGTCTCGCCTAGGCAAGGCTGTTTTTCTCTGCTACTGTGCAAAAAAGGGTAGTGAAATACAATGTGCTGATGAGATGCTGGTTTTAGAGGGGATCATGAAGTGACTGGCCTAGATTGGACAGTCCCTGTCCACATGCACCACCTAGATTAGTGCATGATGTGAATAGAAAGTGAGCCAGCAGGGGAGGAAAAGTCTATACCTGCAAAATGCATGTGCGACACCAGGAAGGTTAGAAAGATGTCAGTGTGAGTCTTATGGGAAGCAGTCTTTAATCTGAAACATGGGGACATAAATGTTTTTTGCTTGGTTGATCTCCTCCTGCCCCGCCCCAGGAAAGTAGACACACACTAATTCTGTTAAAAAGCTCATTAGTGTGCATTCTGGATGTGTTCTCTGAAAAACTCTCTCAATGGAGTCATCCATTCAGCTGTGTCACAGTGAAGAGAAAAAGCTTGAGTGCTGTGTAATTCAGTAATTTGAACATTTCACATAGTTTTCTGTAACAGTTGCAAGCAGCTGCAGTGTTTAGAATCTGTCTCTTCAAACCTGGACACCTTCAAGCAGAATGGAGAACAGCTGGACCAAAGAAAAAGTTCATTTAAATATTTTCCTGCTAGCTTTTCATACTCAGTGATAGATGGCAGGTTTCTGTGAGTAATACTGGTAAATAAGGCATTACAGTAGCTCCTTTCCTTGCGCAAAGGTATGAATGATACAGTCAAGCTGTTGAAAGGCCAGAGGAGTTCAGCTGTGTCTACCAAAATGTGTATCTTTCGGGATTACAGATGAGCTTCAATTCCCACTGTTAGCAGTTTCTGAGTAGCATATATTGTAATGCTGAAGAAGCAAACACAGTGCCCAGCTCAAGTGTTTAAACAACATGAGGGGGTAGCTAAATGAACTCCGTGGTTAAACCACTCTTAGGTGAATTATCTGAATCCTGTATTTGTGCAGGGCAATAAACTTACCCGGCGCTGTAGCAGGTCTGGGGTGAAAGGGGCACTATCTTCATGCCTTACTCATTTCATAAAACATGAGTGAGGCATCAGAAAAGTAGTCTCTTCCTGTTCACTTGCTTGTTGTATGTCACAACAGTCTCACGCTCTCTCTGTCAGGAGCACAACCCTTTTTGAAGGGGAGCATTTCATACCCAGGATGAGGTGAGCTGCTGCCAGCCTTTGAGAAGCAGAGAGTGGCTTTTTGGCTTCTCTGGGGTTTGCTTGTTCTGCTTTCATCCTGTATGTTCCAGTTCACTTCCAGTTGAGTTGAAAGAGGAGAGCTGGGAAGCCCAGATTTATGAGGATAAGGGGAACCTATTTTTTCCCTCTGGTTAGCAGTGAATCAACTAAAATTCAGATTATGGCTATATGAAATTGGCTGTGCATGTGAGAGAGGAGTGCCAGTAGGTTACACCCATGGGGTCAGAGGGAGGAGCCAGATCTGTTCCCTGTTGGACTGTTCTGTATGCTAAATCATCTCTTGGAGCTCTGGGCGTTGAGCACTTCTGGAATAAACGGGTGGGCTACATAAGCATCACATGAGCTGTCCAGCACAAAAAGCACAATCTTAAGCTATTTTGAGGGCAGGCCATAGTTTTAAGTGGTTGTGTTTTTCTGATGCATTTCCTTCTTGCTCAGTTTGGTGGCTCTTGTGGGAAGGTGGCTCCTTTCCTCTTGGTAGTCTGTCCTACTGCTCTCTGGTTTGTCTTTGAAGGCACACTGCTTAACACCACAGAGGCTTGAGCCTTGAGCTAAGAGATGCACCTCTCAGTTTTTGTACAGTTAAATCAATCAAAGTTTATTTTCTTTAACTTAACCTAGGACTTTAAGATGGAGACCATACGAATGCATATTTTGAGGCTTCTGTGGAAGATGACTGTCCTGGAAAGGAGTATATTACTGTTAGGAGTTCTTACATGCCATTAGGAGATTTAGAAAAGATAATATTCTATTATGAAATTAAAAGTCTTGTTCAGGATCTGTTTTAGATGAATTGAAATTCTACGATACTCAAAAGTGGAAATCTAATTGTTACATTATGGATAATGCAAAGACTTTTAAAATTGGGTATATTCACAAGGACGTTCTAAAGTGAAGGATTGATGTAAATTGTGTCATTCTAGAGAAGTGTGACTGTAAGTATGTTTCTTTTCTGATTCAGCTTACTGTTCTCTGGCACTGATAGTGCATGGCGGCTTATCCTAACTCTGTCCTGAAGTGAGGTGGGAAAACTGTCCAATAATCCAGCATCACTAAGACAGACAAGGTAATGATAAATGTGTATTTTTGGGAAGGAGATGGAAGGAAACCTGTGGGTCGATATTGTTTTATTTTTTGATGCTTAGGTTAAAATATCCCAACAGCCAACCAACTAGTGCAAAACTGTGTGCTTTTAAATCTAATTTAAAGTTAATTAGACTGGGTTGATGTGCCTGCAGTGAAGACTCCTATATTGCAAAACATGAATAATGCGTTAGCAAGCACTAACAATACTATAAACTTTACTGTTTCATCACAGTGCCTCAGCAGCAACGTCGCTGTGTTAATTGTAGGTCCCTTTTCCCTGCAATTAGACTGTATCCACCTACCTCCTCTTATGTGTGATGAGGAGAGTGAGTTTTGTTCAATGATTACTTGTATCTTTTTGGGCTAAACAAAGGGATTTGCCTGAAATCTTTGCTTTATATTACGTTAATTACCAAACTTGCCAGTAATTTAATTGTAATCTAAAGATAGCATCATACTGCATCTTTTAAATGCAAAACATTGTCATTGAAACAGTAGAGTTAAGTATATACAGGTGCATCAAGGAATGTATTAAAGGCTTTAGCTGAGTGTCTTGTTTCTGGCAGGAGTGAATTAATTTTCAGTGCAGTACTTTAAAAATAGACTGACTATAGCAAAATTCATTTTTCTCATAAGGCACTGTTACAACATCCTTAAAGGTAAAATACCTGCATATGTCCAAGAAGAGTTCTTCTTACAGAAGAGAATGAACAGCATACTTGCCTGCATGTGGCTTTATAAATTTTAGTTTGGATATGGGCTGCCTGCATTTTATGATCTCCAGTAATTGTACTTCAGATGTTAAGATTACTGCTTCTCTAGTTGCTCTTCATTCCAGATCTATTGTTTTGGCCCTGTCCAGAACAGTGAAAGTAGGAGGGGACATTTGACTAAGTATCTGGATTTCTTGTTTGTGTTTTTTTTCTCTTGTTCCTCTTCTGAGTAACTTTGCTGAAATTTCAAATTTTTACATGTAAGGCCATTGTGTTTTTAAATGAGAGATGCTTCATACAAAGTGGTAATCCTAAAATTTTCTATAAAGTGTTAAGGATAGAAGTATATGCTGTGTGCTGCTAGGACACAGCATAGCTTTGTTGCACTTCCTGTTAAATTGGAGCAGTTGTTCACCTCTTAAAACACCCAGCATAACAGACTGTTCTGACCATGTGTTGAGCCCAATGAGTAGCTGATGTGTGGTCCATTGAGCCACTTTTGAAAGTCTAAAATCTGGCTTAAAATATCTGTCAAAATTTTTAAAAATTAAAAAATTGTGTATCTTCCTTTCTATTGGGGAACCCTCAGTGAGTTCTGATCATCCATGTGATAAAACCAGTGTTTAGCTCTGCACTTATTTGTTCATGATTCAGCTTGATCCCCTTAGTAAAGCCACCTTACAGCCTGTTATCTTTGAGATAAGGATTTGTTCTGGCAGTCTTTTCTTAAATGAGAAAAAAAAATGCGCCATTTTTTCTTTTATCATAATTGGGGGGCATGTAAAAGTAATCAAATAAGGTGATAATGTAAAGCTTCATAATTGTAGGTAGATTTAAAAAATCACATTTCAGTTTTCTGAAATGTTTTTAATGTTTTTCTGCTAACAGGTCTGCAGGGAATAAGGAATCCACCATGAATGGACAGCTGGACTTAAGTGGGAAGCTGATCATCAAAGCTCAGCTTGGGGAAGATATTAGGAGAATCCCTATTCATAATGAAGATATCACCTATGATGAATTGGTGCTAATGATGCAAAGAGTTTTTAGAGGAAAACTTCTGAGCAATGATGAAGTCACAATAAAATATAAAGATGAAGGTAAGGTTTAATTACTGCTGTTGGGGTTTAATTGACTACTGTTGCTCTGATGTGATTTATCTGTGGATAGAAACTTTGAAATTCACCTTTCAGAATTGTCCAGTGTCATGGGCAAGTACAAGTGATTTCTTGTGAAATCTTTTCAATTCTCTCTTAACAGCATTTCCTCCATTTTTTTCTCTCTGAAAGTGTGTTTTTGCTGTTGCAAGAAATCGATTGCAGGTTTTTCTTCTGTTCGCTCAATAACCATTTTTTTGAATTTTCAGTGGGTTTGAAGGTGAAAAGAGAATAAGCATGTATGACCTAACACAAGCTCTTATAAGACTGAAAACTTGATTTGCATAGTAGTAATTCTTGATTATGTTTCCCTCCATCAGCAAAGATTATAAAAAAGTTCTAACTTGAAATATGTATTAAAAGTTATCTTTCCTCTGTGTGACCATTTGAATCGGTTGGACGTTGATTGTTCCAAAGAAATTATCAATCATTGGTGTTAAAGCAAACATAACCTTAAGAAAGAAGGTCTTCCACTGAATGAAGAGAGCCATATTTGAGATGCATAGAGACAGAAAGTTGTTATTGAGGGGTTTTTCCTCTTTGAATGTCAGTGTGGGGCATGGCTGAGTTACTTAATCTGGGACAGAGGGATGGTGTTCATAAAATGAAACTTGAAGTGATAAAATCTCAAGTCTCTTAAAGACTGTGATAATTATGCTGTTGCAAAGTAAAAAGCGCTACATTACTGAAGCATTCAGGTTCATTTTTCTTAATAGCACTAGGAAACTTTATTGCTGCCTGTGGTGCCTAAAATGTCAAATAACTTTTGTTCATATATCTAAGCAATAAAATTTCACTTTGAATGACCCTGAAAATTTTTTTTAAAGTTCATGAACCTTTTGAGATGCTGCTTATCAAAATTGATAAGCAGTGTAGGTCTGATATTTTGGGTCTTGATCTCTAGTGGGAGGGACCTCAGTGGATCTGTGGTGGTTTCATTTTTCCTCTTATCACATTTTTTTTTCTTTCTAGAATGAGAAAGGTGAAAAGAGATTGGATGATTTTTCATTAGGTTAAAGCTTCTACTTACTTCGGGTTTTTTGCATTCTTACCAATTTTTTAAGTGTAGTCCTCTGGGGTTTTTAGTGTAGACTACTGCCTCTGTTTTATTCAAAATAAGTTAATGGTGGATGATGGAGACAGTAATTACAGTTCCATTCTTTGGTTGTCTTTCACAGTCTAGAAACTTCCGGCTTTTACTTTTAGCTTTCTTCATCTCTGAATTGTATTGGATTTGCGTGGCCAGGTTTTGGTAGTGGGGGGACTACAGGGAAGGCCAAAGCCCGGCAGCTCCAGGATGGGCAAGGCTGAATCAATGAGAGATGCTGGTAATGCCTCTGTGGTAACATGTTTAAAAAGGAAAAAAAAGTTATGGCACAGATGTAATTGTGGCCAGAGAAGAGAGGAGCAAGAATATGTAAGAGGAACAACTCTGCAGACACCACGGTCAGTGGAGAAGGAGGGGAAGGACATGCTCCTGGCACCAGAGCAGAGATTCTCCTGCAGACCGTGGTGAGGCACGATGTGCCCCCGCAGCCCGGGAAGGCCCATGGGGATGCAAAGATCCACCTGCAGCCCGTGGAGGAGCCCACACTGGAGCAGGTGGATGCCTGAGAGGAGGCTGTGCCCCCATGAGAGGCCTGTGCTGGAACAGGCTCCTGGCAGGGACCTGCAGACCGTGGAAAGAGAAACTTGCCATGCTCAGGCAAGTTTCCTGGTAGGACTTGTAACCCTTGTGCAGGAGCCATGCAAGCTGTTCTTGAAGGACTGCACCCTATGGAGAAGTGACCCACGTTGGGGCAGTTCCTGAAGAACTGTTGCCGATGGGGTGCATTCACGTTGGAGAAGTTCATGCAGAACTCTTCCATGGGAGGGGCCCCACGGTGGAGCAAGGAAAGGACTCTTCTCCCTGAGCAGTTGCAGTAGCCGTAACCTTCATTCCCTGTGCCTCTGCTCCATTGAGGAAGAGGTAGAGCCTGGAAAGGAAGGAGGGGTTGAAAGATGATTTTAAGATTGTTTTGTTTTTCATTATCCCGCTCTGATTTTGACTGGTAATAAATTCAGTTAATTACCCCAAGCTGAGTGTGTTTTGCCCATGATGGTAATTGATTTGTGACCTCCGCCTGTCCTTATGTCTTGTCCTTCACTCTCTGTTCTCTGCCCTGGCCACTTGTGGGGGAGAGGGGAGTGGGCTTTGGTAGGTACCTGGCATCCGGCCAGAGTTAACCTACCACACAGAATGTACTGCTGGAGTGTACTACTATTCCACTGTGATTTCAGTATATGTTATCCTAGCTGATCATCACTACTAAAAACACGTAAGTGTTGTTAATATCAGAGGTAGTTACAAGTGATCAAGGAAAAAGTTAACAAGGCTTCAGTTTGCATGTCATATGGGAGCTGTGATATCCTTAACTTAATTTCAACTAAGCTAAGATTCTTCTTTAAGCCTGTTTCACTCATGAGATGCATTGGAATATATACATTTTAGCTATTTCTATAGCTAAAGACCCCCAGACCTGCAGGAATGCTTGTCTGTATCTGTTATCAGGAGATGCCTTTAACTGGTCTAAGGATGTCCACTACTTCCACTACCTCCGTCTGTGTCTTCTCCAAATTCATGTGCACAGTCTTTGAATTTCTCAGTCAAAGAATGCTTCATATCTACCCCTCCATATTCCTGCTTTATATTTAGGTTGTGTGGAGCTTTTATTAATTACCAGAGAAAAGAAGTCTCAGGTTGAATACTGCTTTGTGAAGTCAAGTTTTGTATTCAAGCTGGGCGTCTTTCAAACTCCTGAGCTAAGGAAATTCCTCTGCTAGATGTGAAATAATTTTCATGTCCTACTAAAAGTTCTTGAACTTGTAAAACCTAATGTCAGCAAAAAAACCCCAAAAAACCAACCCCAAACAAACTAATGAGGACTGTCAGCAGTGAATTTGTATGAATCAAAGAGTAAAATTGCATTTTAAGCACACCATGTTACTGAATTACACATGCTAAAAGGCCTTATAGAGCCAATAACAGGAACTTTACTTTTTTTTTAAGTAATGCTTGAATTTAAAACAGGGCGTGTAGTGTGAGATTGGCTTTTCTGCTCTTGTTCTTCCTTACCTTGTAACAGAAGCTGATGTCTCTGTGTCAGAGCCACTAATGGGTTGTTTACTCATACTGCATGTATTCAAGCTGCTGTGCTAGTCAGTAATCTCTCAGCCTTTGGTAAATTTACGAGACTAAAGGAAAACTACATTTTGATGTAGTATGGTTTGTTGTTTGTTTGCAGTTTTGTTTTGTTTTTGTTTTTTCAAAAATTGAATAAATGAGAAATATAAGGGTAGATAAATCTAGTAGATAATGAAGCTTAGTAGGTGAGGAAACAGCTGGCAGGGCCAAGGAATGAGGCAGAGTTCTAATGTCATATAGGTTGAAATGCATCATGGTGGTGCAACTTTAATGCTAAAATACTTTGCAGTCCAGTGGTTAGTTGAGGGAGTCACTAGTTTATAGAAAGATAAAAAAATTGTAGTTGGCATAGCAGAGAATGTGATACATGGGATATTGTAGAGGGAAAGCTGTGTCCCTTGTAAAAATGAGAAAGATCAGTTCTTCAAATAACAAGATTAGTAGAGAAAATAAAGGAAAGTATGTTTTATTTTCCAACAGAAAATAATTAACTTTGTGTAATTCTGTCTATGTCATGGTAACAGCTTCTTTGACCTTCCTTAAGATGAAAAGTATTTTTGCTAAATCTAATGTACTTAAATTGTCAGCCTTTTCTATGGCTTGACATATACCTTACGAATTCCAGCATACACTCAACTTGGATAATAACTTGATGGCTGTCAATAGGAATCATAGAACTGAGTTTATGCATCTAACAAGATTCTGTGCTTGGTGCTTCTCAGCCTTTTTTTTCTGCTAACAATTTAAAATAGAAAATTTATTCATTATTCTTTATGCCTTCAACCTAAGGTTAAAATAGGTGAGGGAGAATAAGATGGAACGATCCCAATTCTTTTGGGTGTCATTAATCCATGTAACCCATGTGCACTGATGTGCATTTTCATTTCACTATGCAGGATAGACTGTTTAGAACGTGCATCTTTGTTCAGGCAGTGAATCTGAGTGTTGATTGGTATGACAGAAGAGCATCAAAGGATGGTGTGCCAGTGTTGTGGATTGCCAAGAGAGGCAATTATCATTTAATGTGTTACCAGGATAAATAAGGAATAGATGGGCTTTGCGTTAAGATGCCAGTGAATTTTGGTATCAGCATTTAGGAAAGGTTACTGAAAAGCTGGAGAAAATGTTTGAGTTGTAGGGAACACACACCACATCCCACTCCCCTTTACTGCCAAACTGAAAAATCTGTTTGACTTTGATAAAGTTTGGGGTCTGATTGCCTAAGTCCTTTTATGGATCATAATGACAAGGAGAGGCACTATGATCCTCCTCCTGGCACTGGTGAGGTGGCACCGGTGAAAACTGTGTGTCTGCTCGCACTTTTGATGTCTGTGCTCCAGGACAAAGAGACTTGGAAAAGCTGCAGAGGGTCCAGCAGGGTGGGCTGAGCACAGGGAGGGGCTTTGTGCAAGTGGCCTTCAGGGCACTGGGCTTGCACTGCACTGCAGAAGTGGCTGAAGGCAGAGCTCAGAGCAGCCTCCAGCTGAGCGGGAGTTGCAAAGACCATTGGATGTGATCTGTTTGCAGTAGCGCTGGATGGCAGCAGCCAGAAATTGCAGTTTGAGACATTGAGTGTGAGTTTTGGCCAGGAGGGCAGTGTGTCACTGGAGCAGGCTGCCTAGTGGGGTTTGGAGCCCTCGTTTCTGGAGACTTTCCAGTCTCTACTCAGAGAATCCATGACTGATACTGCTATCAACAGATGTCTTTTGAGATTGTGAAAGTGAAAACAGGACCAAAAAAACTCTTTGGAGAAAGTTATTTTATATGCCATCACTTTATTAGTATTTGTACTTTTATTTTGGTAGAAAGCACCTTCTTTGAAGATTGACAGGCAACTGTGAGGTGTTATTAATAGTACTATACTTAAGAAAATCTTCCATTGCAGAGATGTTACTTGTAGTTAGGTATGACAATATTAGAATATTCAGTTCTGTAAATTCTGAGCTGTTTTTTACTTGGTATCATGTGTTTTGTGATTATTCATACTGAAGCATTAATTTATTTGAGAATTTTAACTGTAACTTTAAGTACAGTTTGCCCTTGTCACCAATGTGTAAGGGATTTATATATACTCAGACTTTTTAGTCAGTAACCTGTAATGGTAAATATGTTCCTGTGTCTCTCTGAGCCCCCAGAGCATTTTGGGGAGGAATGTGGGCAGCCTGGAGTTGGCTTTGTTCCAAGATATGTGTCATTTGTCCAAACACTGTTGCTTTTCAAGGTGAAACGTCACTAGATAGTGTTTCGCCTCAGTTCCCAGTCACCAAACTGCTTTGGCAGGAAGTGTTCCTGCTATCCCTTGTGCCAGTACATGCTTTCCTGATAATGTGTTCCCACTCTTTTCTTTGCACTGCTTAGCTTGGGTTCATTTAAGCTGTTAATAACCTGTTCAATGTCAAACACCAGAAAACCTGTCCTGCCGAAGACAATAGTCTTGTTTTAGTTGTGGTTTTGTCGAGTAAGCAAAACTGCTAGTGTAGCTTTTCTTGACTCTCCATAAAAATCGTGAAAGACCAGACTTAATGGGAATTTGGTATCTCTTTTGAGGATTAATACGATTAAAGGTTGTCAAAGCTTTGTGCATAGCCCTTTGTATCTTAAGAATAAATGATTCCATCCAATTCTTATATAGTTCCTATGACTGATGGCAAAGGTGCAAATTCATTAGGATCCTCTGACATGTGACATGGAAGAAATCCATGCCTAAGAGTTGTGACTTCATGTCAAATTCCTGTTTTAGAGAGAAGTTTTCTTCTGACTGCTTTGGCGTCTTCCTGTTGTCATGTTTATTTGTGTGCTAAAGCTGATAGATATCTTTACTATTCACTTCTACACATGAACTTTGTTTTTCAGCAAGGGAATGGTAATAGTCTTGCAACTCGTGCTCTGAATATAACCTGAGGAAGTGTTCTAGACATTTGTAATTTTCCTTTGTCAGCACCTGTGTTTTGTTTTTAAAAGCTGAGTTGGGTTTGGCTCGTGCTATTTATCTGACTCCTGTGTGTTCATGAACAGCACGGTTCTGGAGCCACTTGGCATAGACATTTCACTTTTAACTGGTAGCATCATTCTTTCTGGTGTTTGACTTGGTGAACTCTTAGCTCTAATATATCATCCTCTATGTAAGCATAAAAGAGTGATGAACTATATGGAACAACAAAGGGCTAATGTCAGAAGACTCCCTTTTGGAGCAAGTCATGCTTGCATCTTCAGTTCATGATTTCTCTGCACACTGATTCTAGCACTAAAATAATAAACATTTTTCTAGTGACCTCACAATCAAATAGGGAAAGTTTTTGACTGATGAAGGAACACTTCTGTCCTAATGTGAAGTTCAGTAGTCATAGGCTTTGATTTTAATGTAACTTTTTTTTGTCCCTTTTAGATGGAGATCTTATAACAATTTTTGATAGCTCAGATCTCTCCTTTGCAATTCAGTGCAGTAGGATACTTAAGCTGACATTGTTTGGTAAGTATAGAAGACTGTATTTTTCTATTTCTTTCAAATAATATTTATTAAAATTCAGGCAGTGGGCTTCACTGGAAGGTACAAAAAACTTCAAATTTGTCACCTCAGAAGGTGAAGAAAATGCAATCAGTAAGTTAAAACTGCTGAATTAATATATGATATCTGTTTCCTCTTGATGTTTTTCATGAGACATGGGAACTGAAACTACTGCTTTTTATAAGATTGTGCAAAGTATTTGCTGCATGTATATATACATGTGATCAGTGGTTCTTTTCTTCCTTAGTGTTCTTTTCCATGTTTTCTTAGACTCTAGCATTTGTTGGGTTTTCTTCACAGGTGCATGGGAATTTGAAGCTGACGATTATCACACAGTGTTACTGGTACACTGCTCCAAACTAGTGTTAGTTGCTTGAAGCTGAATAGATCTTAACATTGATCCTTTGGCCTTTGTGCAAAAGTTCTTTATTTTTAAGCTACTGTAGGTAACTTAGCACACAGTTCCAAGGAGCAGCACCTGCCTTTAACTTGAACACTGACCTTATTCATGAATTACAGCAGTGTTGTATGTGCTGCATTAGTTTTAAAGGGGCAGCTTTCCAGAACCACTGCATCATTCAGGGTATATTCATGGAAATGAGTAAACAGTGCAGAAATTTACTGTGGACTTTGCTTTGGTACTGTAGCTTTTGCTGAACTGAGATCATATTAGAAGACCAGTAAGCTCTAGAATGAGTTCAGTCTGCATGGACTAAACTTAGTCACTTTAAACTCCACAAATGATGATGATGCTACAAGCATCAAAAAAGTTGGGATTTTTTTTTTGTCATCTTAAACTAGATGTCAAAACTGGATGTTATTACAGTCTTAAGTTTATCTAATTGCTGTTTTGCAGTGAATGGACAACCAAGACCCCTAGAATCTAACCAGGTGAAGTACCTGCGCCGAGAGCTGATAGAACTTCGCAATAAAGTCAATCATTTACTGGACTGTTTAGAACCACCAGCGGAACCAGGGCTTTCCACTAATCTGCCTGAGAGTGGTAGGCAGCCTGGCAAAGAATTGTTTGCTTTGATTTGCAGAGTGGTGTGCTGTTTAACAAAGTGAAACACGGATCATTCTTAACTGTTGCTTGATGGCCAGAACTTAATTTTTAATGCTTCATTTATTTCAGAGACAAAATTTTTGTTCAAGGTATCTGGAGTAAAGCACTGAACTAACTTAGGAATGAAACTTCACAATCCAAGGTTTTCTTGCAATGTATGAAAACACTGTAACTAACACCTGTGAGCCCCAGCAATGTCATGAGGGGGCTTTAGCCAATAATAGTTTGTTATTGCTGAAGAGGTCTTGCTCACAGTTGAGTAGTCCCTCTGCTTACTTTGGGCTAGCTCTGGTGCTTATCTTGTGTTGCTAAGCAAGTTTGATTCACTAAAACAGTAAGAAGTGAATTCAGCAAAAATTATATCCACTTTTTTTGCCAGGTTAGGAAATTGAATCCACACATTTTGAGCTCAGACCAGCATCAGAGCTGTCTCAGGGTAAGCAGCACGAGGGTGCAGGTAGGAGTGGGAAAGGATTTTTGGGGGAGGGCAAAATGGGAAAGAAAGTCTTATTCTCACAGTTTTGAGGTATTGATCTCCTAGCTTAGGGCAGTTGTACTGCAAACATATCTCTGTGTGCTTAGCTACAGATTTTAGGTAAGCTGGACACAGCAAATAATGACATGGAGTGCCGTCCTCTAGAAAAGAGGTGAACCAAGAACATCAGCCTGCTTTTTAGGAGATGTTGCTTTTGTATTTTGCACTTTGAAATGTTACTGGTTTTTTGCTTAAAAAAATCCCAACCCTGTTCCTACAATACATGCATTTATTACTAATTTCAGTGGAATACCGTGGGTTCTGGGTACAGACTATTTGGTAGATGGCTAGAGTGATGATCTAGGAGTGTAAACAAAACTAGCCAGTCTATATCTATCTGTACTTGTTTGTTTTTAACAGAAAACGTAGCACCATTAGGTAAGGCATTTCTGAGCAATTTAGTTACATGTATAGTTGCAAAGATATGAACATCACCTATCAGCTTAGGAAAAATTAATGGAGAAAGGTAGCGTACAAACCAGACACTGCAGTTGATAAAACACTGTAATAAGTTGGAACTTATCCTATACATTTTCCTAATTTTGAATTGTTTGTAGGCAATTCATTTATTTGAAGCAGGAGCTTTGTGATTTTGAATTTCAGAGCATGTGATATATGATATTGATACTCCTCAGTGTTAGTGTGTCTTTAAGGAACTGTTAAAGAAACCTAATCTTTGTGATCCATCACAGTTTCAGATACATCCGTGATTCTGCACTGTTATCCTAACATACACGTTTCAACAGTTACAACATTTATAAAACCCCGCAACTCTGCAATGTTAAGGTTGCTGTATTGCAATGTATGTGTGTGCTGGTGTTTCAGTTCTGGAGAGCTGGTAACTGGGCATTTTGCTTTGTAGATGCTGTAGATGGTAGGGACGAAAAGCCTGCTGCTGCTGACGCTAATGTTAAGCCATCCACTCAAGTTATAGCAGCGAGCATGTCTGCATTCGATCCACTAAAGAACCAGGAGGAAATCAGCAAGAATGTCATGTCAGCCTTTGGCTTGACAGATGATCAGGTGTCAGGTAAGGATGTGGCTGATGAGAAGGAAAGCTAAACCTGTTCATAATCAATGACTCCAGTTTTGATTTGTAACAGAGCATTTGTATTTCGGATGCATTAAGCTGTATTCTGTGTTCACCATTTCTTCTTGGAATTCTAAGGTGTTGTATGTGTATGCTAACTTTTGTATACAAAATGTTGAAATGTTGCTGTTGATTTTAGCATTGTGTTTTAGCTTGGAGTAGAAAATGGCTTCATTGCTTTTTTAATTTGAATTACTTAAAGTTGTTGTGTAGATTTACTTAATTGGTATCTGCCAGTGATAGAAGAACCCACTGCTTTGCTTTAGGGTTTGATCTTGCAGTTCATGTTCTTAGCTTGTGCTTCTGCTGTTTGGGTCAGTCAGAATGTGTTGTATGACCCCACCTTTTCTCTGTTTCATTTTAGAAGTAAATAGAGTCAACCCTTTTACTGTTAACAGAAAGGAGTAACATTCTTATCTGAATTATATTTATTTTTTTAAGAGCTGGAGGACTGTTGGCTCTAGTAGTAGAATGCTAAGCATATGAAAACTGATTATACTAAACTGAATGCAGTGAACTTGAGACAGGATGACTGAAGCTAGAAAAGCCATGTAGAATGTGATAAGGAATGTGATACAGAATATAGGGAAGTGATTTTGCACAGAATCTGTGTGGGCCTGGCAAGGTTTAATGTAGCATTGAAACATGAAAATGAAAACTGCTGTTAGCTAACAGGATTTGCTATGTACTCTCAACTTCACAGTGAGTGAGTTTTATATGATGTGTGAAGTAACGATGCAGATGAGCAAACCAGTAGCAACTGGAGCTCGTGTCTCCAGTACAGCTGCCATGGCAAAAGTGTGGAGTAAAAGGAATAGATCTGCGCAGTGTGATTGTGACTGTGCAGGATCCAAAGTTGTACCCAGAGACAGTGGTTGACTTCAGAGTGAGGCACTGGTCTGTGGACCAGGGCCATTGTGTGACCTCTTCCTCCATGGCTCATGTTGGGTATTGCCACAGCATGATTATTTCACAAACCAGAAAAAGGTTTAATGGTATTTGAAAACTTGCAATGGGCTATCTGAACAAGTAAGCAATAGCAAGTGAAGTACAGCTGGCAGAAAATTTGAGCTAATTTTGAAAGGAGTGGTTTTGTCAGTGTGAGTTAATGCTTTGATTACAGCATCGGTGATACTTCAATATTTGTGTCTCCATAATTCTTCTGAGAGAGTAAACTGACTTGACCATTCTTTGAATGTACAAAGAACTCCACAGAGGACCGTTTAAGCAGGGTGTAAGAAGTCTCATTTCTAAAGCTGTAATCCTGCAGTTATGTATATAAATGCAAATCAAGAAGTAGGCAGATTTAATTGATTTTTCCCTAATAAGGTTAACATGAAAACACAATTAGGGGATTGTTGGATGCATATTTATATTGTGTAAGTATAACATTATTAAAACTGTGAATGAATTAGCAGCAGTTCTAGTACTTGTGCTTAACTTTAAGTTTGTATTTGAAAGACTACTCAAAGCATTCATACAGTTGGAAAAATCTGGGTTTAAGCTCCCTTGTTTCTAACAAAATATTTTGCATTTAATTTTAGTATATTATATTTGTTCACGTACGTGTTTCAGAACTTTTTACTAAGGTAGAGAAAATCTGAATTCCCTGTTTCCATGCTGTCTTTGCATGCCAGCTGGAATATTTTCAGAATTAGCAAAGCAGACAATTGCTTGTAGACTGAAGCCTGCCATATTCTGTCTGGGAGTGTGATTTTAACACCTCTTTTGAGGTTTTCTGTTCACATGCCATTTGACTATTGGTAAAACACTTTGTGGCCTGGTCCATGTGATTCACAGTAAGACACTAAACCATTTGGATAGTTCCATGCACCTTTCACCTTTGCTTCAGGTAAGAAAATGTAGGTTCATAAATGCATATTGTATCCAAATGTGGTCTTCAGTGTGTGTGTGTGCGCGTGCAAGGTTAACACTCGAAGCTGTTGAAAAAATACGCTGTCGTGAAGGGTTTTATCTCACAAATGAGTCAGGTTCCTCAAAAAGATGAAATCTGAGTGACCTAGAGACAGGTGGAAAATCCGCCCCCCACCCCAGTATTATCAAATGAAAGTTTAGATGTGCAAATATACATTTAGTTTTAGCTTGGGTGTGACACACAGATGTAAATCTGAAATGGAAAAAATATTACAAATATTGCAAGGCAGTGGTCTTGTATTAGAATTTTTTTATTCTGACTCTCTCTTCATTTCACATACTGTATTTTGTTCTTGCTCCTCTAGGACCACCCAGTGCCCCTGCAGAAGAACGATCAGGAACGCCAGACAGCATCGCTTCTTCCTCTTCTGCAGCCCATCCCCCTGGGGTTCAGGCGCAGCAGCCACCCTACCCCAGCACGCAGCCACAGACGGGTCAGGTGGAAGGTAAGCAGCGTGCTTCTCTGCTGTTCAGGATGCAAAGGACCGTGTCTGCTTCTGCCTTCAATTAGCAGACCCAGAGTGGATACCAGCCTGCAAATCGATGTGTGCCCCTAGGCAGAGCAGCCTTTTTCCTCGCTGCCTGTGCTGTTCGATACAGAAACAGCAGGTGGAGCAGTGGCTCTGTTTGAAAGGGAGGGTGGCGCAACATGAGACAGTTTTCATGGTACTGTTTTCTGCTTTCACCTGTGCTTGTATCGTATCTGTGTGTTGTGTCAAGCTTTCACTCAACTAACAGTTTGTGGACTCGTCTACTATGTATTAAAACTGTTGTTTACTCATCATTTCTATCCAGCAGACTGGAGCCATTATTTCATTGCTTCCTTTTTGTGTATAGTTCTGTGCTAGTCAAGTTAAACCTTTTAACAATCTTAAATGTGTGGTAGTTCCTGTATAACTCCTGAGAGCTCTGCTGGCTCTCCTTTAAAGTTTAAGTTCTTATCTCAGGTATTCAGATTCATTTGGACTATGCCCTTTAACATGCTATTTGACTTCTCGAAATTAACCTGTTCTGAGGTTTCCTATATTTGGGCATCATTTTTTCTGTTGCTGTTTTCTCAGTGCACTGAGCCTTCAGACCTGCACACTTCTGGATTGAACTGTGAAATAACCTGCTTTGCTACTTCTTCCTCTATATGAAGAATAATATAAAGTTGTTTCTGTGGTGCTGTAGGCACAAATGAGAGCCCCCTGATGCTTTCTTTACTGATGTAATGCTCAGATATGTGTGAGAGCATGGTCACAGTATCTATAGTCACTTGGATTGTCTTGCTTGAAGGGAATAAGTAATATTTGATTGAGCAGAGTATTTGAGCAGCTGGTAGTTATGTATAATATTTAAAGAGGTATGAGTACTGTTGGTTGCAGTGGAGCTTATGAAACACTTCTTTTGCTGCTTTCAGCCTTTTTTTGCTTATTAGTCAAGTGTTATAGCAAAAGACATTTTTGTAGCCTAAGAATAGAGCAGTTTGGCATTTATGTAATAGAAGTTACTTTCAGGGAAAATAGGGCTTCAGGTTCTTCTGTTGGCAGCTAGAAAATTTATATTAGCCAGAAAATCATATTCTCAGCTACTGAACTTGAATTTTAAGAGTTTAGCTTTTTTACTTTTGTTTAACTCAGTACTAGCTATGAAGTTTTAACTGTTGCTGTTAAGCTAGAACTGAAACAAAGTGAAACACTGAAAAGCACTAGCAACACTAGCATGGAATCCTGTATGGCTGCTAAAACCAGGGAAGGGGAAAAGTATTTGTTTCAGTAAAACTCATCCTTCTTGGGGAAGAAGTTATCTAGGCTCATGTACCAACATAGATGCAGTGATCTTTCTAAACTTGGGTCAAGGAAAGTGTAGTGCAACAGTACTAATTATAAAGGTTGTGGTCTGTAATTTATGTAGTTTTTATTATTGGTACTGCAGTATTTTAAGTGTTGATTATATTTTCTTCACTCTGTGGTTCAGTTTTTGGGAAGAGATCAGAAGTAACCTTTGTCTTTGTTCATTAGAAATACTAGGAGGATTGCTTATGCTGTGCATTGTATGCATATGGTAAACAGCAGTCACTTACCAAAGCTGGGGAATGTAGGTGCTATTATCAACTTTATTCCAAAGTGTTCAAAGACTTTCCTTTGAAACATGGAGTAGTTTTCCATACTTCACTGAGGTTTGATAGCACCTCAGTCCAGTGGTAATCTGGGGGCTTGTGCTGTCCCCACAGATCTGTAGGCCAGCCAGAACTTTGGATAGGTTTTGAAGGTTAAGTTTTCAACAGAATGGACTCAGATAAATGGCACTGCTGATGAAAAGCAGGTTCTTGTTAGAAACTAGTTTTGAAACTAGTTTGAAATTATTAGTTCACTTTTCAAAAAACCCAAACCGCCCCAAATTCTGCTTCCCCCACACACATTCCCAGTATTTTAAAGATATAAGTAAACCAGTGATGCCAGTCATGTGTCAGTCATTCTGGTATATCAGGGATTATTTTTTAATGGCATACTCTGCCAAGAAATGCTGCTGTGGTGATTATAATCGGTTATTAGGCTGTTGTTACGTGTGAATACCAACTCACCTCACTTCTGTGTGCTGATACTTCTGAAGGGCTTGCCTCCCTTGAGAAGTTTTCAGCGTTCACTAATTTAAATTAAATCAATCCAACAAAGATGTTTCTTTGGTACAGCACTGTGTCTTTTGGCCTGTGCTTTTCTACCACTAAATTCAGTCCTGAACACACGCAAGAACCAATTATGTGCAGATGTGGATGCTTTTTTAATCTTTGCTGAAATACATGTAAAATCTCAGTCCCATAAGCACTTCATGATCTTCTAGGGAAAAGAATGTTGTGTATGAATATATATAAATGGTCTTTATTCTGAATCAGACTAAAAGTCTTTTTCAGTGCACAGGAACAATGGTAAATGCTGGCAGATCCTTCATTGCTATAAGCGCTGCTAAGTACAAAACCAGACACCAATGCTGTAGCTCATCTAGTTTTCAAAATAAAAATCCAGGGAGAGAGAGGACTTTGTGTTTGAGGACCCACCGGATCCCTGCCTGTATTCATGGCTGTAAACTAAGAATGTTTTCTCAAATGGCATTGGAACACCTCTCTTTTCCTCACTAGCCCTTCATCCCTGGAGAAGATAGCAACCTTTGGTAAAACTCCATGCTGTTTCTTTGCTATGCCTTTACCTGGGATTCCCAGCAGGTGCCAGTGTGGTCTCTATGTTAGCCTGTAGGGATTTATCCCAAGACAGGCAGCCTGCTGGTTATTCTCCCAGAACTTCCCTACGTCAAATGAGTTTACGAAAGAGAAAACATTCTTTCTGAGTTTTTGATTAGCAAGCTAACAGGCTTAAATTCTCTCGAAGCCTTGTGTTTAGCACTCACCATGCCACAATAATCACACACCAAATAATATTTTAAGTGATTGCATCAATATAAAGTATTCTAAACACCTTTGAATGTAAAATACTGTTCCTTTGAGCTGCAAATACTGCAGATAAAAGAAGAAATAAGGAGTTACTTTAGATCAGTGTCGATAGGGGTCTGTCTGGGAGAACTTGGAGCAGAGTTGAGTTGCTTTTGTCTCGGTGCAGCTCCAAAGATAGAGTTTACAGTCTCTTTATACAGTCTGCTGGTCTTTGCAGAATGAATAATAGTACAGTAACACTTCATAATAGTAAAGTTTCCATGTCTGCTCCAGTTCAGCTAAGCTTTAGTTTTGGCAGATAATTAGTTTTGTTCTTTGACTGTGACTTACTAGATTGAAAAACAGCAGAAGCATAAAGCCTCAACAGGACCCATAGGTTGTCTAAATAAATATTCTGCCTCTTCTGGCCAAGAAATTGAAAACAGTGAATGTAGGAAAAATAAGCATTGACTTGGACTACCCAAGCTTAAGAATGTATGGTTTTATTTTTGCTTTGGGTGTATACCCCTGGGTCTCTTAAGAAAACTTGGCAATGCTAAGAGATGGATGACTTATCTGGAAAATGTGGTCAGCATAAATAATGTACCACTTGCTTACAGTACTTGGTTGCAGAAATGGTCTTAAAAACCTAATCTAAACAGACAATCTGAGGACATGTTTAACTTTTGAAGTACTTTAATTTACAGTGTAAGTTCTGGAGCAGTTATGAAGATGTTTAGAGATTCCTGGTCTGTTACCCACTGGAGAGTAGTGCTAGCTAAGGTGCATATCTTCTGGCAGCCTCCAAAAATGTGCAATAGTAAACCTCACATACCAATCAGAGCTCTTTTGATAAACATTATATTTAGTCAGAACAACACATTTCAGAAACTAAAATCTGTACTTTGATGTCATTGGGTTTGTTTCTGTGATGTTGAACTGTCAGGATATTGTTCCTGTAATCCCCCAGGGTACTGGGCTTCAATGAAATGCGTTTTTAATCCCTAGGTCAGATGTATCAGCAGTACCAGCAGCCTGGTTACCCTGCTCAGCAGCCGCAGGCTCAGCCCCAGCAGCAGTACGGCGTGCAGTACCCAGGTAAGCAGCTCTGCAACAGCAGCTCAGCTCTAGGACCTCTCCTGCAGTGCCTGACCCTGCCAGCTTCAGTTCCTGACCCTGTGGGGCAGGTCAGGGTGCTGAGCTGCCCAGGTGCCTCTGTTCCTAATGGAAACTGGCACAGTTCAGAAATTGCCAGGAACAGAACACTGTGGCTGTCTGTGTTGTTAATATGTAGTCAAAGTTCTGCACAGTCCTACTTGATTGCGACCAAAGGCAGACTTCATTAGCAATCAGCAGAATGCCTTGTTAGAAAGGCAGGCAAAATGAATCACCTAAAGGATGAGCAGCCTTCAGGATTGTCTTCTGCAGTCCTGGGATTTTAGCAAGTATGTGACTAAAAATCCCAATTTAGCTTCCTTAAATATTGAAGGTGTCTAAAGATGGCCCCTATTTCTTACATCTAGAATTTTCTCCATGTACAAAATGTAGTGGTGTAAACGTAGATTTACTGACTGTAGTTGTTATTCAGTAAATCCTTAGCTATTAAAAATACTGTACATCCCAGAGAAACTTTCAAGGGATAGTTTTTTTTTTAGTTGTTGATTTTGCTGATACCTCAAGTAAAAGTGCCAGTAGACTTTTAGCAGAAGAGTATTATAGTGCACTAGTGGTTTATGTGCAGTATGTACAGCAAAATATGAAAAGCTGGCTTTTGTGTATATCCAAAATAAACTTGACTTCAGAACTTCCAGTTGCTTCCTTTAGAAGCAACTAGCGTCTAGGAATGGATAGTATATGCTAGGAATCATAATCCAGATGAGGTTTAGGGGTAAACCTGTAAAAGTAGATTCCATAACAAATTGCATTTTGCTTAATACTTTTAGAAAATGATACAAAGCATTTATCATTCCTTGTTTTAAAAAAATCTTCCTTAAACTAAACAAAAGACTCCTATTAAGTGACTCAGAGCTAGTGTGACCTTTTCTTGGTGCACGGTGGGAGTGCATTGATTTTTATATAGATGAGAAGATTTGCAGAGCTCACAAAGAAATTCCATGTTTAGCTTGAGTATGAGCCCTAGAATACTTGGACTAAAGGTTTGTGCCTCAGACCTTGTTCCTGTGCACTGTGTGAGAGCTAGTTGGTTTGAGTGTCTAAATGGTATCTTGTTCTCTGCAGATTTCTCTCCCCCACATTTGTCATTAGAATACAGTGGCAGATGTGCTGAGGTGTAATTTCAGAGGTAACAAGCCTGTTGGAAGTAGAAGGGTCTGTCTGACTCTCTAGACTTAAAAACTGAGTGGGGAAACAAAGGAATTCCAATCTGCTTTCTAGGCATGTCCTAGCATCATCCATTATTCTACTGATGTTCCTGTGTAAGCTGTAGTGCAATGTGAGTTTTGCATTCCAGTCAACATCATTGTCAAGTATGAATGAAATGCCACCAAAAACATATTGGGTTTTTTTGAGGACCTATTGACAGCAGCCTTTGAAGATGTTGAGTCATAGGATTTTTTTGTGTTGCTTTAGTTCCCATGAGTATTCTCCTTTCAAACCCATGTCTCCCCAAGAGCAGGATCCCTTCCCACTCTTGTAGATCTACTAGGCAGCAGTGGCTATGTGTATATGGTAGCAAAAATGGACCCTTCAGAGGTTTGTCTCATGAGTAAATTTTGATCCCAGTTTCAAGGTGAGTTTACTCCAGTGCATTCTTACCCTTACTCTTTCCATTTAGGGCTGTGCACTTTTAATAATTTGTGTGTCTGGTGTTTAATGCTGACAGGATTCCAGTCACTGGAGAGGTTTCATTGCAAGTAGCTGCAGGTGTGTTTCATGATGGGTAAAAGTAGCTATTTCTTCATAAAAGGACTTTGTTCCATTTTAAAAATTTCGAGAAGAGAAATTGGAAGCTGGTTTTGTACAGAAAAATCAAATTTGGGACATGTGTAAATGGAAGTTTTGTGCTAAAGTATTCTGTTCTACACAACCTTTTCGTATTTGACCCCAAAGAACTGAAAACACCTATGATTTAACCAAAGGTATGACTTACGTTAAACCCGGAGAGTATATTCATGACAGTTTAATTTGGAGGTTTTATTTGGGAAAAGAGTTGAATTTTGCCTCATCTGCCAACGAAGACTTTATTTTTCATGTGATATTAAGGAAAAGACTACTAGTCTTTTTTTTTCTTTATTTCTTGTCAGAAAGACTGTTTTATAGTAACTGTTGTCAGTGTGCTGTGCTGCCACGGTGTGCACCAAAACCCCGGCCGTGCGCTTATGTGAAAGGCAGGAAAACTCGCAGTTCATACTTGGTTTGCCTTTTCTGTGCTTCCTGCATTGTTTTGCGTTTGTCACTGTGCACATTAAAAACACAAGGTCTTTCTGCAGGCACGCACGGTTCTTTAGTGTCTCTCACCCCCGTTGCTCTCTGCCTTTCCAGCAGGCTACAGCCAGCAGCAGCCCCCGTCGCAGCAAGCGCAGCAGTTCCCGGCCTACAGCCAGGCGGCCGCCCCGGCCCCGGCCGCCACCTTCCCGGGGCAGGCGCAGCAGCTGCCGGCGCAGCAGCCGCCGCAGTACCCAGCGGGCAGCTTCCCCCCGCAGCCCTACACCACGCAGGCCTCGCAGCCCGCCGCCTACAGCGGCTCCCAGGCGGCGCCGGGCACCTTCCAGCCGCGGCCCGGCTTCACCCCCCCGCCCGGCAGCACCATGACCCCTCCGCCCAGCGGGCCCAACCCCTACGCCCGCAGCCGTCCACCCTTCGGGCCCCAGGGCTACACCCAGCCCGGGCCCGGCTACCGCTAAGGATGTGCCCCTGAAGACGGCGACTGACACGTGCGATTCCATCCCGACAGACTCCAGGATTTTTAATTGAGATTCCAAAACTGTAATGAGGCAAAACTATAGCTGTTAATTAAATTCTGCTGGGGGGAGGGAAACGACCAAATCTTTCCTGCTTTAAATTGTATTCGCTTCCTAGTTTAATTTGGGGCTGGGTGGTTTTTGGAAAACACTACTTAAATGTCTGTAAAGTGATTGACATTCTAGCTTGCCTTGTCTGAAGGATATGAAGATACTAGTTGGAAGTTTAGCCCACTTATCAGGCTTGTTTTTACTAATACCATGATGTACTAAATTAGACTCATTCTGGAGGTCAAACTAGATATGATGTATTATAAATTGTAATGTTCACATGGAAAAACTAATAAAAACCCTGAATCTATTAAATGCCTGATCTTGATTTTGGAAGTTAGGTAATACTGAACAAGACAACTGTGCTAAGACCAGTGTGGATGCTGGGCATAAAGACTGAGTGGTGAAGAGCAGCAGTGCTGGGGTCTTAGGAGATTTCTAGGTGTGAAAATGGAGAAGTGCTGTGACTGCAGAGGGCTTTCAGAGAGCTTTCACAGCAGATGGTTTTGGGCTGTCTGCTGTTGTTACTTGTCAAGTGACCCTTTTACAGAATGGTTAGGAAGCAATCCATAAAATCTTAAAGCCTCTTATCAATTTTGCTTTAAAAAGGTGGGGGAGAATTCATTTATTACTTCAAAATTTAAATGAAATGTGTATCTTTAAAAAAGAACTCCTGAAAAACCCCCAACTTTCCACAGGTTCTTTGCCACCCAGAGGAACGTGGGAGTGCAATCCTAGTGACTCAATTTTGAGCCAAGAAAAAGCAGATCAAGGGCTGTAATGAATTCAGTAGACCATATTACAGCAGAGGGCAAAATATTCTCCCAGTTAATATTTTCCATTTTGCAGATTCTAGGAATATGTAAAACTAAGGAAAAAAAATGAACTGGAGCAAGCTGCTTGAACTCTCCTAAAGACAAATTAGGAAGTTAAGTGAAAATATTCCTATCTTCAGCATCCTTAAATTGTGTTGTGCCCACAGCTACCCCGTAAGCTGTGGCTGTACCTCCTGTTTCTGGTCTCCTCAGACCTAAAACATCCCGTGTTCATCACACCGTTTAACAGGGGCTTGTTTCCAGCAATCAGTTTGTTCTGAATTAACGGCATTTACCACAGAAATTAACCTTTGTTTTCATGTAAAACACTTGAAAAAAAACACTTGATTAAAAAATATTTTATTAGGAGTACAGTGTACCTGCAATGTACTTTATAAGGTATTTTCTATAAATGACTACTATATATATCTGGGTGTTCCTGTTCATATTTCTTCAATACATTAGTAAGGTAATGAATAACACCTTTAAAAAAACCTACATCTCTTTATTTAGTTCATAAATGTTCAAGCAGTACAACAAGTAGCTTTGAGAGAGGTTTTAATCAAAATAACTGTAAAGCAGTTTTAAAGTTCAGTTATCATTATTTCCCCTTTGTTCCCCCATGAAAAATGTTTTAAACCAGAATTTTTCTTTTTAAATAAAATAAACCTGATCGTGCTGTTAGAATAGCTTATTCTTTTTCCTCTTTCATTTGTCTTTCCAAGTCCCCTTGCACGGTACCTACGTTTGACTTTTGAACCAGTAAATGTTAGGCTCTGAAAACTACATTTTCATTAAAAACCCCAGCTGTGGAGGCCTGCTTTGTTTTTCCATTCCATGTACATATGTACCTGTCCGCTTCAATTAGAGAACACCAAACTCCCTTCCAGCCACGGCTGGGCTCACACAGTGACACACTGAACATGGCTTTGGCTGGTGCTGAAGCATTGGAAAACAAACATGGAAGAAAACCCCAAGAAAACTGACTCAGTTGTTTAAAGCTGCACATACAGGGACCTACCTCGGCATTTTGGCAGGAGCATAAACTGTGTATGTGTAAGGAGAAAGTGCTTCAAGTTTACTGGCTGCAGGATATTAAAAACTATAAGATCTTTTCTATAATTTATGACTGGGAGACGTTACAGATGGATTAGGATGGGTAGCTTATGGCACTTGCGTTACAGGACCAGTGAATATTTAAAAACTAACGCACATTGCATTCCATGACCGACTCTGGCATATCTGTGCCTTAAACATTTATTACAACATCGTGATAAATAATATACACACTGTATCTTTTAAAATACCATATAAACCATACCTCAAGAATAGGGAGCCAGCTTCCCTATACATTATCCTACATGTCCCTAGCCTGTGTTTTTCTTTAATTCTAAAAACAAATTTGTAACACTGGATAACTACAGTAAGCAGCCTACACTATTACACAATTAATGCAGTATTGGCATTAGACTTGTATAAGCCTCGCACGTCGGCCACCACTGAAGTGCCAGGCACACTGTAAGCATTGCTGTCCTCGAGCCTGCGCTGGGGAGCCGGGCAGGGGTGGCACAGGCTGGGCCTTTGCGCCAACTTCGTGTGGCACTACCACTTGCCAGGTATCGATGTGCCACACTCATACCAGCGGACGTAGTTAATCTGAGTCTCCCCGCCTATTTTCCCAAATTTGACAGGTTCCTGACGAACTGCCCTGAAAAATCCTGGAACAGAGAACAGAGTTTTGTTTGCATGAAGACTTCAGGACAGTACCATGCTTTGGTTCCCTGAGAAGTCTGTGTAGAATTCAGTTAGTGGCTAAAGTAGTCACCAAGCCTTGACCTGTCTGCCACAAGCAGAGCTGTTCGCTGCCCCTACATCCATTAGCACTCTGGACTTTGCCCACCCAACTCAAATAAAAGCAGAATTGTGTGGGATGGTGGCACAGAGGTGAAGCCTCCCTCCCTTGAGATCCCAGCACACGCCCATGGATGATGCTGGCTGGGCACAGCATGTGCCCCCTCTGGCCATGCTGCAGTCTTGGAACAGGAGGCTGCTCTGCGTTGCAAAGTCACAGTGGCAAATAGTCCCCAGCGCACAGCCCGGACACTGCAGTGGACCTCAGTAAAACTCGGCCATTGGGGATAGTTCACACCATCTCCCCATCCTTAAATGAGGAATTGTCCTCCTGCTTTCACTCTGTTGTCTTTGACAGCACACTTGCTTACCATTCAAACAATTAACATTAAGTAACAAATTAAAGTGAGGAATTGGGACTCCATCCCACCTGGCCATAAGAAATGTGTGTGTGGCAAGAGTGGGCATGTGGACGCATAAACACAAAATACTGTTCTGCAATTGAGAGACAGCATGGGCCGTGATTCCCTTGCAGCACTGCAGGTAAAATATGTGTAGTTAATTCAGAAATCAACCTGCTGCAGCCAGAACAATTAGTCTGTTGGTCTGTTCTTTTCTCTGTTCAGCTTGTTTAGTAGAAATACAATCTACTGAAAAGGTGAGGTCTTTTGTTTGCTTGTTTTGTTGTTTGTTTTGGCCTAAAAATAAGTGGAGCTCATTAATTCGCTCAAATCCAGTTGCTGAAATCAAATTGGTTTTAAGTGTCTTTTAAACCAAGGTAGCAAGTTGTTAGGAAAAGGTTTTTTAAATTAGGAAATATTTTAAAAAATGTGAATCTGGTACAACTGAGAAGTTTGCTGTTCTGGCAACGTCAAATTGGATTCCAACCATCTCTTACACAAAATACCTTTTCAAATGGGCGACACTGACTGGGAAGGGAAAAGCAAAAATCTCTTTAGAAGAAACTCACAAAACATATAAACACTCTTCAGACTGTTCACCTATTTTGTTTTTTGGAAAAATTTGTGAAAGACTTAGGAACTTCACATTTATCTCCCACACCTACCTTGACGCATTTCTGGACTTGTTTGGGGTGTTTCATAAATGGAGCACAGGACTGTTTGGTCAACATGCTGCTATTGTACTGAAAACTGTTTTGCTGTTTTCCTCAGTAAAATGTTCCATGACACGCTCAGCACACGTGCGCGTACCAGCCCAGCCTGAGTTCTTACTCCACAAGGAACAGAACACCTCACCCTGGCATTGCTGCCAAGCAGCAAGGCAGGGGTTCGCTGACAGAAGTACAAATTTCTTACGCTTCAGCCTCAGCAATGTGTGAAAAATAGCCAGGCAGGTCACAGCTGTGTTTAGCACATCCAGTCCCATGTCCATTTAGACAAGACTGGAATTTTGGGCACCCTGTTGCAATCACTACACATGGAATTACTACAGCATGAATTACATTTTCCAGTCATAAATTTTCAGTTTCTCATTAGCACCAAACAAGGTGTTTAATGCCCAACTGATTATGTACTGTGCTTTAAATCAACCTTGCTAGTTTGAACACACCACTTAATGCCTCTCTGCAAACTCAAATTTGTGGTTGGGTTTAAATAATGTAACACCAATGATGAATAATCTGTTGGGCTATTTTAAACAGGAGAGAGGCTGCTTGCTATCTAACAGAACCCAATTCTGTCTTAATAAGTCATCATTCATCATCAAAAATGTCTTGACCCTTTTCTGCCTGCAAAGCCAGCAGCTCCTTTCATCACCCACCCCAGCAGTGGGCATTGAATCCACTAGCAGGGAAAATCAGCACACAAACAAAGGAATTGCCAAGGTTTGCTACAGAGACAGGTGTAAGGAATTACCATCTTTGACTGGTAGATCTTCTTGCTGTCCTGTCCTTCCATCTAAGAATGAGTCTACAAATTGGCAGTGATCTTCTCCATGGCCCCTCTGGTCTCCTATGTTATAAAATTTTCCTGAAAGCAAAGAAGCAGCAAAGTTAAGTGAAGGCTATTTCCAAAAACCGCCAGAGGCAATGGGCTGTGCTCTTTCCTCTGTGGGGAAGCCAAGGTGAATGCTATGATTCTTTTCCTCTCAGGACCTGTAGCTGTAATTTGAACATGATGTGCAGGCTCCAAGTGCTCATGGCTAAGGCAGAAGTGGCCCACTCCTGGCCAAAATCTATGCCTGGACATAATTTTTCTCTCTCCTTACATTTCATACAGTAAGGGAAATTCTCTTACTACCGTGAACCTCATCCTGATTGTATCAAAAAACAAGTTTTAGTAGTGATTTGAATGGAAGGCAGGTCGGCTTCCCTGTCAGGAATCCTCCAGTACCTTCAGGGATGTTTTTATAGACCACCTTCTAATGTAGCCAAGGCCTGTTTTATAAATCATCATATTTTTCAACATGTATGTGCAAGTGATATCCCTTAACATATAGATGACCTCGGATAGTAACTACTTATCCAGAGCATGGAGTGTGCCCATGTATTTATTTGCAGGATTGCTTAACAGGACACTCGACTGCAACTGAGTAGAAAACAAGGTCTCAACTGTCCCACGCAGTGTGTGCTGACGTTACGGGCTGTGCTTATCCTGTTAACAGGCACAGTGAAGAACCTTTAACAGATGTTTTCTACTTACTGATTTGATTTGCAAGATATTAGTAAAATTCAGTTCAGAAGATGGAGAAGAGCATGCTACGTTCTCTTCCCAAGCCTGGGATGGAAACCTTTGTGGATAAACTTGCCATTCCTTCTAATCTCCTTTCACAGCACTTAGTTCTAAATATGTTCAACCTTTGGTTGGGATGTTGAAAGGAAAGATGAGAGCATTTAGAAGTAGGCTCAGCACACAGGTAGAAGTTAGGCAGAAAGTCCAGTTACTCAGTGGATGCTGGGTGTCCTGTAGCCTTGAATCTGCACCAGTCTGGCCATTTGGGAGATGGTGGGGTGGGTTATAACACTGCTCCCAAAGTGCAATTAATGAAAGAGCAGCCTACCAATAAACCCTCTCCAATGCTTTTGTGATCTGAGCAATACTTGGCCAAAATTTCTCACCTCCAATTGATAGCCTCTGTGCATGTGATTTTTCTCTAGCTTTACAAAATCATTTATTACTATCTAACTTTGGCTGCAGGCATGTTTTTTTTCCATAGGAGAACTGGTCAGAGGGAGTTCCTCTCAGCAATTTTTTGCTCTGAAATTAAGAGCATTCAGGCTGCCCAAAAAAAGCTGCTTTTTTTTTCCACAGCTGTTGAAGGTCACACATAGAATTTATTTTATTCCTCCCCTCAATAAATACTTATTTTTAGGTGGCCTGCTTTTCTGAAATGCCTACAGTGACTGCTCTGGAGGACTGTTAAATGAGGTCAGCAGTAGATGCTGGTTTATAGAACAGTCCTGGCATGTGCAATGGAGATCAGTTTTTCTCCATAAGAGACAGAATAAACCAGATATTTTTATGGCTAACACCAGAACAGCAACTTTCAGATACACACATACTCTTCTGGCCCACAGCTTAACCTATGCATAACTCAAACAATTGCTGTTCGTAAATTAGCAGCATTCTCAGTGACTATTACATTCTTACTGCCCAATTATTTCCATAATAAAAGAACACACTTAAAACCATCTAGCTAACAAATAACTGGTTTTCTGTTTTGGGGATAGCAATTCTAGCACAAAGTAAATTTTTTTTCCCCAGTGTGGGTGGCCTTATAATCTTACATACAAACCTTGTTTTATACATTATGAATTCCACAGTGCTGGAAGAATAAATTCATGCTAAAATGCAGCATGCAAAGATACAGTTGTTGCCTGCCTTATGCAACAGCATTTGGACAATGCACCCAAATTTCAAGGTAATTACACTGCCTGAACAGCAAAGCTTTGGAAGGTTTTTCAGTGTCCAGTGGAATGCAGAGCTCAGTGCAGCCCTGCACTGGCAGTACACACGGTCCAGCTGGCTGGGGCTTGCAGGGACACTTCCGCTGGCCTCAGGGGCACAACGAGGTGAGGTGACCGTGAAACGCATCAGAGCAGAGCTTGGCTTCAAACTGGAAAGCTTCTCACTTGCACACGGAGGCCTTGCTGAGCAAATGGGGGGGAAAGCAGATTTTCTTCCACATAAATACTTCGCTTCTTTTAAATATTGTGACAACTGGTCAGCGCTGGTTCTAACAATTCAAGTGCAAGAACCAGGCTTAGCAATATAATGAATACAGTGTGTCTACCTCATCTTTTTCCAGCGAGGTTAAACTACCACCCTTCCAGCAAGAACAAAAACAATCTAATGAAAATAGGAAAATGGGCTCCTGATATTAAACTTTTCTTCTCAGATTGGAGTAGTTTTCAGTGCAGTGTTAGTTCACTTGATTTAGGGCTGAAGTCTAGTCCTGCTAGATTAGCACTGCTATTTCCTCTGCTGGCTGGGTTTGGGACACATCAGGCCTCATTGCCAGTGCTTGTCATTTGGTCACAGCTGGTTAGTACAGCAAGAGCTGAATGAATGATACCTCTGTTCAAAACATTCTCTTTTATTCACATAATTGCTAAGACACTATTTACATACGGAGTATTGTAGTTACTATTAATGACAAGGCTTCACTTCCTTGTCTGCTCGTCAGAGAACAGTGCCAGATGCAAGGCAGAGAAACCTAAAATTATGCCAACGTGGGCAGCCCTACACCCCCCAGCTCTTTTCCTTCCATATTCCTTTGCACAGAGACCAGAGTCCTTCTCCTGTGAGGTGCTGATTTCAGAGATGGGGCAACTTTAGGTTATGAAAGTGGATTCTTCCAGGCACAGTTTCTCCAAGCTAACTTGATGGGATGCATCCAACACAGTTGCCTGACTTTCCCTCAAAAGGCATTTCCCACACACAGTTTATGATACTCTCTGTGCTCAGATGCTGTGCTAATGCCATTGTCATAGAGCTGTCCATGACAAGAGATCTCACACAGGAGAAAGCCAGGAGCTTGGGATGGATTATAAGAAGTTAAAATATTTCTAAATGTAGTAAATATAGCTTGCACAAGCTGCATGAGACACAAAGATCTCTTATCAACTAATTGGAAAACACTTTTCATGGACTGTTTCCTCAGCACACACACAGCATGTGTCACCTGATTCAGGTCTTAAATACATCACACTCTATTGACCTCAAGAAACCTAATAAAACTTGAGAACATAAGGCCAGGAAGTTTGTCTTAGTAATAAAAGGTAATATGAGGGGAAAAAAAGGTGGGAAAAAAAGATTATAAGTGAAAATAGGGAATGTGAAAACAAAACAAAAATGTCAAAGCAGGTGAGTAAAACTTGTTGACTAAAGCCACATATTTGTAAGCCTCCCAGTAATGGAATAACCAGATGTTTACAGAAAGGGATGGGAATGACAGGTCTAACCGGACTAAAATGAGGTCCTGACCTTCTAATTAATAACTATTCCAGGCTACGCTTTAAATACCAATTTGGCTCTTTTACAGTAAATGCTATTCACTCTGATCTTTATCAATTTTCTGTATCATCCCCAGTATGCCAACAGGTACTTAAAAGTTACTCTGGAGTCTGAAAGTTCAGTATCAAACATTTCAATGGCTACTGAGCACAAGCAGATTTCTATTTATGATTAACCTGTGGACTAAATTAAACAAACCTGATCACATTTCAGCAGAGCTCATCTTGTAAAACCTCTTACTTCTGAAACCATAATATCTTTCAGGGATATATTATATAGACAACACTGATTTGAATGTTTCTTACCTGTAAGTGAATCACTGAGGTATATCTTGTATCTCAAAGAATTGCACAGCTGCACACCTACAAACTTCTTATACCAAGTCCTCTTTACATATTGTTTGCCTTTGCATTCTGAATACGTGTCTGAATTGAATGGGATTTCAGTCCAGATAGCATCTTTTCCCACTGCAGGGGAGGAAAAAAGAGGCTGAAGTGTGATGCTACATACAAAATTACATATAACAAATACATCTGAATAACTAGAATTAGAAACTTGAAGCAGAATGTACCATGACACCTGCATTTTGAACAGGAGAAATATTTCAGAGAAGCACCAAAGGGCACAGGTAGAATTGATGCTGTGAACTCCTCCTGCTGTTCTTTGGTGCAGGTTTGGAATAAGCTCATTCTAGGACCTTGTTAGGGGGACAATGTTTGTGTTGGCAAAACTCTCATTTACAAAGTGTGTGATACAGTCACCATTCTTCAGTGTGTTCAAGCCAAGACAATCAAATTGCAGCAAATTGTATGTGATCTAACAAAAGTACACACAAAAATGAAGTGCCATTAATTATGTGGAGAAAAATGGCTCCTCAGTGTCAGAGTGAAAGTGATGTCTATTAGAAATACAAAAAGCAGCCCAATTTTCTTGAGTGATCTCAGCTCTTCTTCAAAAGCTCAGTCCACCTTCCACCAAAACCAGCAAGAGTCTTGTAAGTGGCCTAAGGCAGAACTAGATCAAGCCTTCTGAAGCAGAAAATTTTCCTAAAACACAAAGACAGATAAATAGAATCCTCCGAGAGGTGCTCTGTTAACTCACTTAAAAAGTGTGGAGTAGCTTATTCATTTTGCAGAGCTTTCTTTGCTTTAATGACAAGGCTGAGAAAATATGAGGCTGTCCTTGGCTCATTTGTGTACATTGGTTTGAAGCCATCCCAGCTGCCATGGGAGCTCCACATCACATTGATTGCCTTATGCTCAGGTAAACAGGCAGCCTCACATGAATTCCTTAGCAGGGCATGGGTGGAAGGAGTGAAATTGTGTGTGAATGCTGTTTGGTTCCATAACTCATTCTGCTGTTGCAGCAGAGCTACCCTCCTCATAAAATTCTGCTATCTCATTTCTGAAAAAAATTCCTGATCAGATTTATATATAAAAAACTTACTTGAAATTGGCTCACTCACTCTTGGGTCCGCTGGGGGAAGAAAACAAACATTCAATCAGACACCGTTAAATGAACGTTCCCAATAATTCAATGGAAAAGCATTGGTAAGTGATTTTTTACAGCTGACGTAAGCTGTAATTTGTGAAACAGAGAGAGTTTTGGAAGCAAAGTTAACTTTTGTATTAAATTAAATTAGAAGCAATATATTTCTTATGTGAAACTCCAATATCAATGAGCTTTTAAAAATTTTCCTTATGGGACAACACCAGCCAAGCAGAGTTCTAGTAAAAACAAGAGCTTAAACCTGTAACCAGCAAAACCCAATTGTATTGTGTCTTATTAAAATTCAATTTCAAAACCTAATTAATAAAAAGAACACATTTGTAATACTTGCCACAAAAGACTTGGCTATGAAAGCCTAAATGTGAGAAATGGATGTGTGCAATTAAGAAAAAACAAAACTGGAGGCTTAATTTGTCCAAACTAAATAGAAGACAGAACATAAGCCTTGTCATTCATGAAAACTGCACTTGGCTCATACAATTTTTTCACTTTTAACAATCTAGGATTACAAAGAGTGTATTCAGAGTTTTTAAATATGTGTGGCATAGTCTGAACTTCTCCCTGAGTAATCCTTTGCTCAGCCAAAACTCTCATCCATCAGAGACAGCACTGGTTGAGGACTATTAAATTATTACACCTGGCTGAAAATGCAGATTGAGAAAGTCCTTTCAAAAAGGTTAAACCCATTTTGTGTTTTATGTGGTCCTTAAATACCACCAAGAAATAAACACTTCTACACAAAAGATGGTATCTTGCTTGCATAAAATCAACAAGTCCGCTGTAGTTAACCTTGAAGAGAGCAAGGACTGGGGGAGCAAAAGCGCTCTGTTTCTCACCTCTGAGTCAGAGAGAACTTCACTTGGGAGCAAACCAAGGGCCAAAATAGGCTTGTATACACCTCTTTAACAGTCTCACTGGAGAGTAAACAGGGTGGAAGGGACCTCCTGGGACACTGACTTTTCCCAACTGCTCTTTCTCAATCCTTGTTTCAGCCAAACAACATCACTGTTTACAGCAGCCTTATTGAACAGGTAGCAAAAGCACCTATGAGCTCTCCAGCCCAAAGGATAACCTAATGTTCCCCACCCAGAAGCTGTTAATGAGTTGGATAGATGCAAAAAGGTCAGGAATATAAATCTTAAATGACCGAGCCCTAAGGATGAAGTAATTTTCTTTGCAATGAGTACCAGACAAACCCTCTGTGTCCCTCTGTTTTTCTCTCTTGCAGTCTGTCCATCTTACACCCTCACACAACACAGTCCTGGTCCCAGGCTGACCTTCCAGGCACTGCCATAACTTGCTTGGTGCTAAAAAGCCGATCAGGAGATAGTGAAGAGCAAGACCAAATGCACAAGATGAAGTGAGAGAGCCTTTCATATGTCCCACAAACACAGATACTAAAGCCGTTGTAAAGGATGGTCTGATCTTTGGAATTTCTTACCGGATTCAGTACTGAATGTAACAACATTGCTACTTGGGCCTTCACCGAGGGGGTTCCTGGGTTTCACGTGGAATTCATAACTGGGGAATAAAATAGAAGAGATGAAAATTTTGCAAACTACGCATTCTTCCATAGACTGGAGCAAGCAAGCAGCACACACCTTGGTGGCTACTCCCCTTCTGGAGAAGAACAAAAAAGCCCAATTTCTTGTCCCAAAACCACTGAGACATTTTTTGTCCTAACTGTTTAAGACCTCTCTGTAAACAAAATTAACCCGTCCTTTCGATAATTCTTTGCACACATACTATTCATATTTGATTTAATTCACCAGTTTGATTTGTCTGTCTCCTCTCACACAGCAGTTTCAGTTCTGGCAAAGGGAGCAAGTTCAGATAAGGACTGAAGCAACCTGATAAGCAGAGACTGAGTAAAGGACATCACCATTTATTTGTACTTCTTTCATCCTTAAGCGCACAAACCTCCAATTCAATGCCTCTCAGGCCCACCAACAGTGACAGACAGGGCCAGCAGCAAAACACAGGGCAAGTCTCCCAGGACAGGAGCTCAGCCAAGGCAAAGATGCAATTGCTTGAATGTATATTAATAATCAGTACATGAAGCAATGACAAGGCACTGCACAGTCTCTTTTGCATGTGTTTTTAGTGAGGTCGCACAACACCAGCCTGGGCTGCTGCTGTCTCATGATCCCTTTTCATCACCGTGCTGGGAACCAAACGCAGTGCTATGAAAACAGAACACAACTGAAGAAAAAAACCCAAGCCAGGCTCCTCTTCTGAAGCCTCTCCCACCTCTCAGTACTTGATTAACAGTGCAAATGTCATGTACAGAGAGACCTCTCACATGCTCTGAGCACACGCATGGTCAATCTTTCCTAACTCAGAGTGTCTTTTCATCACTGACTGGGAGGCAGAGGGCATGAGTCAAAGGGACCGTAGACCTGGAAAATGGGCCCCAAATTAGAGACACTTTTGCTCTAAACATGTAGCAAAATGAGGGTCCCAGAACTGGACAATTAAACATTCAGCTCTTGACTCGTGAAGGATGCTTTACCAATGATAACTTCGGTAGCTCGTGACTGTAACGTAACATTGTAATGTATTGCTGGAATTGTTTCCAAACAGCAATTTTCTAAAGAAAAAAAAACAACCCATACCACACTCTGCACAGTTGGAAATTTGTAAACTCCATTTGCAAGTCCCCAAAAGAATAATTCAATCCAAACTTTGGATTACCTCTCATTCTTCCTTGGCTCCTGCAAAACCTGAGCAGTTCACTAATTAACCTCAGTGGAGTATTCATGCAGTACCAAGCAACTGTTTTCCATCTACTCTACTTCTAGGACAATATTTAACTTTAAAATTGCTTACTTAAGCAACTGCCTTTATTTCGAGGGTTTTCTTTTCTTTCTAAGGGAAATACTTATATAGACTGGTATGCTGAACAGATGCATTGTGGAAATTCATGGATATTACTAAAAGAAATATGGGCTTGTTTTGAGCTTTAAAAAATCTGTTTGGAGTAATCTTGACATTTATTCAAACACGCTGCAAGACCATTTTGAGCTACCCATATTACCCTGCTGTAGGAGGGAGACATTAACTAAATAACCAATTTAAGAAATTCATAAATCTTCGTTACCAACTCCAAATTGCTTAAACAAAGACATGCTTTTAAAAATTTGATCTGAGCAGTTAGTATTCACATTGGGCATGTGGTACAGTAACTTTTTTGGTCAAGAAGTATTCTTCTCTGGTAGGAAAGGTCATAATACGGGGAGCTGTAGCAGAGCAGTTGGAGATTCTTTCTGATGAATCACTGAAGCATAGACAAAGATTTTTAATACTTCGGGTGTCTTAAAATAATTGCTAGATGATACGTTTTTAAAAATGTATAAGTTAATCCACACCTAGAGAGAAAGGACTGCAAAGAAGTTTTCCTGGTTCCTTCACAGCAGGAACACCTTATCTAGAGCTATTATTGTAATTGTGATCATCAAGATGGAATGGCCTATTGCTTTATGGGCAGTTTATGGTTTGATCTCATGGATGATAATAATCTCTTTCTGTCCCTTTGAATGTATTTTGCTGATTTTTGAACAAATGTATTATTCTCAAGAGCTGATACCCCCTACTTTGGGCTGCATTAGGCAACATTCTTCATAGGAATCTGTCCTGTTCCCAAAAATCTTTAGTTGATGATCTTGGACCCATCAATTCTCTAACTCCAAAAAGACAAAAACAAGAACTGAAGATTATTTTCCAAGCACTGTTTTTCAAATTGTGGTTTAGGGATCACTAGGCTCTCTGCAAAACCACAGCTTGGAAAATTAGGGCAAAATTTAAATAAAGAACTAAAATCTACAGCTTATGTAAACATATAAAGAAAATTGGAGAAAAGGAAAACAATAAAGAAATGTCCAAAGTTTAGCTTAGTCAACTAGGGAAGCCTCTTATTAATAATGTTAAAGAGGAAATTTTAAAAACTAAAATGCATGCAATTCTACGGTTCTGTGGTATGTGTTTTTACAAGCATCACAGCCTCCTTTCCTCTGCCAATTTCAATCCTAAAACAATACCAGTGGCTTCCACAGTACAAAAATAGCAAACAACCACTTGTGGAGATGAAGAGAAGTAACTAGTTGACAGAACATTGAAAAGGAGAGAAAGGAAACGTTGGACTGAGGTCACAAAATGGCAGAGTTTACATATCTAACTGTAATTTTAAAGCCAATCTGTGGCTCTCTTCATAGAAGACAATTTAAAGTCTCCCATTTTGTGTGTCAGGTGAAAGTTCTGAAAAATATAAATAAAATGGTTTAAAAAGGGTATCATCCTCACTCTTATGTACTCCTATAGAAACCACAAGGAAGGGGGGAAAAATGCTTAGAGAATCAAGATGTATGTATGGCAAAATCAATAAAGAGAAATAGGAAAGCTATAGAATTATTATCCCATGCCGGCTCCTTAGATTTACATAACGAGAAACTGGAGTCTGTATTCCATCTTTATATCTGCATGTCTAATATACCAAAAACTCTGCTACCCTATAAAAGCAGCAATCTGATGTATCACACCTCCAACATCCATGACTGCTATCCTACAAACTTTTGGAGACCAGGCCTTCCAAATCCTCCCAAACTGTGTAAGACAGTAAAAGTCCTTGTGCAGATTAAATGGACTCGACTTGAAGTAATTACTATGTGGAGTGTATTTTCCACCATAGGAAATTGCTATACCACATGGAACTCTGGCAAATGCAGCTACTCCTGCATTTTTCAAAGCATGCAAAAGGAGAAGATTGAAGATTGCAGGACTGAAAATAGGTGAAGAGAGATTTTCACCATAATAGGAGAACTGGAGCAGATGAGTACAGTCCTGGGACTTCAGGTCTGCTGCTGGGGAGATGCTGTCATTGATGGCAATTGTGCAGGGCTGCCTCTGTGCACAGAGCTCCCCTGTCTCTGCAGAGTGTGTTTGGATGGCAGTGTCATCATGAAAAAGAAAGAGAGAGAGAGAAAGAGAAAGGAAGAGAAGGAAGGAAGGAAAAGGAAGAGAAGGAAGGCAGGAAAAGGAAGAGAAAGAAGAAAGGAAAAGGAAGAGAAAGAAGAAAGGAAAAGGAAGAGAAAGAAGAAAGGAAAAGGAAGAGAAAAAAGAAAGGAAAAGGAAGAGAAAAAAGAAAGGAAAAGGAAGAGAAAGAAGAAAGGAAAAGGAAGAGAAGGAAGAGAAAGAAGAAAGAGAAGGAAGAAAGGAAAAGGAAGAGAAAGAAGAAAGGGAAGGAAGAAAGGGGAGGAAGGAAGGGGAGGAAGGAAGGGGAGGAAGGAAGGGGAGGAAGGAAGGGGAGGAAGGAAGGGGAGGAAGGAAGGGGAGGAAGGAAGGAAGGAAGGAAGGAAGGAAGGAAGGAAGGAAGGAAGGAAGGAAGGAAGGAAGGAAGGAAGGAAGGAAGGAAGGGAGGAAGGGAGAAAGGGAGAAAGGGAGAAAGGGAGAAAGGGAGAAAGGGAGAAAGGGAGAAAGGGAGAGAGAAAGCAAGAAAGAAATTGCTATCCTTGCTGGTTGCTTGAGGAATCTTTCTCCTACAAGTGTTAGAAGAAGGGCTAAGAGAAACAGGAAACGCTTACCCATGAACCCTGATATCAACAGCAATTTAGTACAAATTCTGTTACTTATTAAATAGAATGAATAGAAATGTCCAACATTTTTCTGCCACTTTCTGAATTTTGTTGCATTGCAACTTTCACTGTAGTTCCTATCTCTTGACCCTTGCTGTTGACAAGGATCAAGAGATAACTTGCTAAACTCTCTGCACTGATAGAGGTTTTCTTGGTTTTTTCCTTGGATGTGATTAGCACATTTTGGGTGATAACTACAATACAAAACAATATTAGATAAAGGTGACAACAGCATGAGCAGGGAGGTATGAATTATTGTGTATAAGCACACTAAAGCTTATTCAGTAGAGGGTTGAAGACTTACTTTGTGTAGCCTTTGAGAAAATTACAGTGACTTTCTCTTTTCTTGTTTCAGAACTTTTGTATGAAAAAAAATTTCAAAGGAAGTCTTCTACACACATTATAAAGCAGTTTGGTACATGCATATATATTCTGCACATTTCATGTTTACTTCACAGTTTTGTTTGGTTGGTTTTTTGTTTTTGTTTTTGTTTTTTCTGGAGACCTTGATTTACTTTGTTTTTCCTTTGTTAATATTTTCTGTTCTTTATTTCTATTCTCCAAGAAATCAAGGCTGGACATAGACTTTGCCTTGGGACACAATCTAACTCAAAAGTCCAAAAGAGACCACTCAAATAATTTTTTAAAAAGGAGAAGAGTATATTTGAAATCACCAAAATAATTAATGGGGAAACAGATCAGTACTTAAAGGGAAGTTTTACAAAACTGTGGAATGCAAGCATCGCAGGCTTTTTGTTTCTTATTAGTACTCCTTTTCTACACTAGTAGGCTGGTGGGACGTATCCGCCAATGGCTACTCAAATTCCCCCAGAGCTCTTTGGCACATTTCTGACTGCAGTCTTAATATTTTTCTTTACTACCTTCCAGTTACTGCCATCACAAACACGCATGAGAACAGTTTTCGACAATCTTCTGACTCTTTTTTGAAGGCTTTGTATAGAAATTAGAGCTGTGAAACTTCCTGGACACTATGGTCTGTGCTATGGACTTCATTGCCCTTAAACAAACCACCAGAATGAAAGAGAAAATGTACACCAACCAAAAAAAAAAAAAAAAAAAAAAAGTTTCAAGATAGGGCAGGGATACAGAAATAAAAACTACATATTTTGGCACAGAACCCAGCAGAAATAACAAAAAATCTCATTGGAAAAAACACCCAAACAACATCTGCATTTAATATTTTAGGCTAGGAAAGTCCATGAAAAAACTACAGGTCGGTGAAACGAATTTTTTTCCAAGGAGAATATGCAGAGGAACACTATTATTACTACACAAGAGATGGAATGAAGACAACAAAAACCACAGTAAGCCCATTTCTATCTCAGGCCTCTCTATGTTTATTGCAAACAAGCCGCTCAAGGAGAAAAATACTGAAAATTGTGGACAATGACCTAAACTTGACCCACATATGGGAGGTCTTTCTTGACTATTACCATAGGAGAAGTTACTGCAATGCTTTCTTGTGAAGCTCATCCTAATGTAAAACAAGGAAAGAGCAGAGTCTTGGGAATACCATGACACTGGGAGTTCCAGTGTGGGCAGCCTCATAAGGAAACTCAGGAGCAGAGACCTGTGTGACAACTCAGGTGGAATATTATGGAATATTGAGGTCTCATTCCTCAAATGGCTGCTTGGAAGTTAGACTGTAACTGCTTTGACCAGAACAGTCAGTCTTGTAGTTTGACTATTTTCCAAGTGGAATAAACACTGCATTTCTCACTATAAGAATCGCAGAGTTTCCAAGTGGAGGATGAAATATTGTTAGTTCAGACTAGCGCATTTGTTTCTCACATTTTTCTTTGCTAAGATAGAAATGACATTTACATTAACAGTCTAAGCCACCTTGGCCTGCATTAAAGAAACAGAAGGAAACTGAGATCTACAAGATCAGAAACTGCCCCCACGATACAATCTTGTAGTAACTTGTGCTGTAAGAGACCTATGAAGGTGACCTAGTCCAGGCCCTTTTCATGACAGGGATGACTTAAAAGCTACTTTAAGCTTAGGGCTGATCGAGTACAGTGTTACAGACACTCACTGCTGGAACAACATAGTCAGAACTGAGTAGGTCACTACTTGGTTTAGGCTAAATGGGAGAAAGAAGAATAAATGGAATTTGGTTGTTACGGTAATTTCACTACCAGAAGAATAAAGACGGCAAAAACTGCAGAAATTTTGGTGTGTGTTTTAGGGTGATTGTGAAAAGGAGGCTGAGTGAAAAGTGACCTGGACCTACTCTAAAATTCTTGGAAATAATATAAAAGGTAACAGAAGCTAACTACAGTACAAAGTCATAAACAACAGCTGTGTTTATGTGAATATTAGATGACAGAAGCACATCTATAACAGAAATGTTTAAGCAGAAAACATTCATAAAACAAGAGGATGTTTTCTTCATGATCCAGTTATATCCAATTAGCTACCTATATAAGAGGGATATATAGAGTTATCTAGCTCACATAGCATAACCGCAGTACATGCTTTGAGATATTTCAGCAAAGGTTACAAAAAGAAGCAAACTATCTCATAAAATTAAACAGAATTCTAAACTGAAGCCAGACAGCAGCTTAATGCCAGGAAGGGTACCAGCTGCAGGAACTCTGACCAACCAAATAATGGTTATCAAGATTTGAACTTTCCAAGTTATTTAAGTTATCAAAGGTCTTCTAAGATTGGAAATCCTGCAATCACAACATTTGGAAATTCTCTGGGTAAAAAAGAGGACAAAGTATTTGTCCTAGAAGGCAAAATCCTTTAAATTAATGTGTGGTTGTCAACTGTGAGGCATTCCTTACTGTGGGAAAATGGCATGGATATGATATGTCTTTCCTTGGGCAAAAAACCCATGGATGTCAGCATTCCAATGAAATCACTTTGTACAGAAAACCCTAAAACATTTCTTTAAAAAAAACCAAAACCAAACCAAACAATCAATTGCATCAGAAAGCAGCTGACTGTGCCCCACATTTATTTAAAGGGTCCATGTCCTCACAGACAGAAAGTTCTTCAAATCTCTATTTTACTTTCAGAGTATCAGTCTTGCAGTCAAGTCACCAAGAACACATAAAGCTGCCATATATAAGACAGAAAGGCCACAATATATACGACTTCATTTGTTTAAAAGTAACCTTCACAAGTTGTTGTATGCCTATGAGAGTCCATTTTCATTTCCATATTACCATGGTGTGAGGCTGTTAAAACCAAGCACTTGATAACTCTACTCAAAGTCAGAGCTCCTTTTTCAGCCAGTGCATTTTTTCTGCATCCAGTCACTTTTCAGACAGCTAAATGGACACACAGAATACTACATGATAATCCTCATCCCATTAAACTTCGTGTTTGTACTTACTGACAGCTGCAGTCGCACATGCAATTTTTGATGAGCGACTGTAAAAGTCTCTTTGTTGCTTCCCTAACACTGTCCAAATTCCTGAAATATTTAAAGTCTGGCCATCAACTCCTAATCTTTAAAAGCTGCCTTGTGAAAAGGCCAGCTCAAAGGAAGGAGGGTGTCTGCCTTGCTGCAGAGCTTCCCAGAGGTGTAGCAGTATGACTTATTTGAATGAAGAATGCAAAAGAGAAAAGCAAACAAACAGCATGATCTGGCAGGCTCAGATGAACCCAAGTTTTCCCTGCTGCTTGCTCTGCCCCCTTTACAATGAAAAGTTGTTTGTCTTGCTTCCCTCCTGCTGGTTGTGGGCAATTAACTCTTTATCTTCTGGGCCAGGCACTAAGATATCCTATCTGAATTACCTCATCAGGACAATAGACCTTGGCCAAGGTGACTGCAGACCATCTCTGCCATGTACAGCTCCTCAAGAGAGTACATCTGCACAGCTACAGGCTTGAACTGGATTGCTGCTCTAGAGCCTTCCTGGTTTAAATTTGCCCATGAAGACTGAGGTACCACACTCACAAACATTTTTATGCCTTTTTGGGAAGCCTTTGTTTAAGGTCTGTCTTGTTTAGATATGTCCTGAGCTGCCTTTAGCTCTGAATGCACTGGACCTTCAGAGCAGCATAGAGGATTCACACGAGCCTTGCTGATGACCTCAGGAAAGCTGAATAAAAGAGGCTCTGAAATTCAGCTTGTTGGTTTCTCCAAAGTGTTCCTGGGTCAAGAGGTTCTTCCCAGTTAGTCCACCTTCTGCTACTGAGCATTTCTCTTTCTGTATACTTGCTGGTACTTTTGTAAATGTTGATCACTTGCGAGAGGGATTTCTACTTCTCTTCCAAGTTTCTTTCCAGGTCCACCTCTTCTACAGCTCTTTCCTTTAAGGCTAGTTATGGAAAAGTCTCCTTCCCAGTCTTAATGTACTGCTTAATGAATTTCTAGACATTTTAGGGACTCTGTTAATGGATATTGAGCTGTGTTTAATTCTCACTCTTCCTCCCATTTTCAGTCAGTTTTATCCACAGGTCTATTTTCTTCATCTAATGAGCAGCTCCTGATAGACAGGACACTTTTATTATGGACATGTGATGTTCCTTGGCAGAACAGATACTGTCCACATGATGCCAGCTGTTTCAACCACTTTCTCATTTTCCCTGAATTTAGTTTGCCAGCAAGCCTGGATTTAAATGGTAACACTAACTTCTTGTGCTTCTGCCAAAGCTCTCAAGGTGTCCTCAAAATTAAGAAACACACATTTTGTTTGGAATGGGAGTTTTATTGAGCAGAGCCAGTCTGAGGCCTTTACATCCTTAAATCTGGTGAGACTTGAGGGACATACACCACTGCAATTTACCTCAAAGGTTTTCAATTTTGGGCAGTGGCCTGTCTCCATCTTGCTTCCTTTCTGAACAAAGAGCAGTTTAAGAAGCTTTTCTCTTATGACCATGTGGACACTGCTCTCAGCAGCAAGGGTTTTTCTGTGCTTCCATGTCTTTTCTACACTTAACGAAAACCATTCTTTCTCTGCCACCATATGTGACATGAAGAGCTTGAACATATAATGAAAGAGAATCTGCTTAATAACACAGAGCTCATTTCAAAGATGAAACTGTGTTATTTCAAAGCAGAACTGAAATAAAAACACAAACAGCACAGCCTGATAAGTTTAGCCTCTTAACATGACAGAACAACATAGTTGCAGCTCACCCTCTCACAAGCCACCTGTCTTTACAAAATAACAGAGCAATTCTTGAAGCAAAACTTAGGAATTCCAGCCCATCTTGTGAGCCCATCTTTTGACGTCTGTCAAAGATGCTCTTTTGGGGTATCACAATTTCCCCACATTGAAATTTGATATTCAGTTTCTCTTCCCTTGCCCTCCACTTTGTGCAGTATCTCCTCATTCCTTCTCCTAGGAGCTGCTGGTAACAAGTACATGAGCTTGAAGCAATACCCCAGATTACGCCACACATTGCCTAAAAATAAAGGTTCAACATGGGCTCTATGCAGAATTTTGCACTGTGTTTTCAATTTATGGATGATAATAATAGAAAATGGAAGTTTCTCTAAAAGAGAAAAATCCAGCTACCAAAGCCAAATGGATGGTCTTACGGGAAAATCCCCAAATGTCACTCATTAACTTTCTGATGCAATTAATAAGCAATGTAACAAAAGACAAGTGGTTTTCTTCCCTGCTCTATTACCATAAAAAGATATTTTATTAGATATGATATTTAAAGATAGATCATGCTTATTTGGACATGAGAAGCATGCTATCAACTGGAATTCACTTACTCATTTATAATTTGCCAGCTTTTTTAAGGCACTGAAAGAAAACAACATATACAGGACAAATGTGTTTTTCCTCTCCGTGGTAATTTTCTTACATTTGTCAGTTAGTCTTTCTGATACAACAGGTCACTTCTGCAGCTTGCCCAGACAACAAATACTCTTGGAAATTTTCTAAAGGTTCCTCAAATATGTTTTGTCTGTTTACTTGCAAGACAGCAAAACCAAACCACACCTTTTTTTCCCTCAAAACAGGAGTAAAACCAAACGGGTCGTATTTACATATGTATTTTCACTTGAAGTGGCAGACAGCTTACAGTCTAAATTAGTTGGATTAACTTAGAAAATTAGATTATTTAATTACCTGGTGTCAGGTTTTAGGTTTTCCACAGTAGAATGGGTTTGATTTGTAGTGATAATTGATTTCTCCTTTTCTCCTTCACCTCCTCCATTTTCAGTTGACACAACCTCATACTCTAGAAAATTACAGTAAAGAAAAATTTGATTAAGTAAAATCTCTTAATGGAGCTGCATAAGCACAACCAGATAAGGAATGAGTAAGCAATTTTACAGGAATTCAATCTTTCTGCCTCTTGCCAGCCCAAAGTCAAAACGTGATTTGGACTTTGTAATTCACTCAAGTTGGAAAAGGAAATGAAGGCAATTAATGAGCATGCAAATATGTACATGCACACACACACACACACACAAAGAATAAATGAGTCCATCCAGTGCCTGCTCGTTACTCAGTGCACAAGGCTACAAACTGCACTGCATTTCTGTGGCAACTCAACAGGAGCAAAGCATGAGCAAAATGGTCTTGGTTCCTGACACTTGCAGTTATTGTGAAAACAAGGAGGTGAGTTTGACCACTGTTTTGCTTGTTATTTGTCAGACCTTTCCATTACACTTTTTTTTTTTTTTTGGCATATCCAGTGAAACACCTTGTACATAGTTAAAGTCAAGCAAAGTAACCATTCAAAAACCAAAATGATGCAACAAGTTACGTTTTCTGTTTTCCCTTTTCTATCTGAAACAGTGCATTTATTTAAAAAAAAAAACCAGAAAACCTAAAAAAACGTGATGTCTAAATAAGATGATTTGAAAAACATGTATAACTACAAAAATAGAAAGAGATGACAGAAAAATTGGTTTAAGCCTGTCTAAACAAGTAATTTCATACTGGTGCCAATATGAAGCAATCACTGGTTTCAGAAAACAGGATTCAATGCCTTCTCTTGAATTCAGAATTGATTTGGATGAGTCATTAACTAAGACATTGAATAAAGTCAACATTTAATTTTTCTAAGTTAGTGTTGATATACAGAAGATGACAGAAGAATCAGGAACGGCCATCTTGCAATTTTACCTGTCTGTGTGCAGAGTCCTGCACGACTCACACACATTTATTCTCAATACAAACACATTCCTTTAGAAATGAAAAAAACTAGCTTCTTTTAACAGAGGGAGATTGTTGACCCTCTGGTGGGTATGGCAAGTATTATGCTGGCAAAGTTCTCCTGACTTACTAGATGGATGTAAGCTTTGATTGTGTCTGCCTCACTGTTAAACAACATCCTCAGATCAAGAAAGACGTCTACAGTATGTGTGTGCATTTATATAGACTGTTATATTGTTAGAACTTCTTGATTAGATCTTACCAGATCCTCTACAGAGAGGAGCCAGAAATTTAGAGAAGATAAGGAGTCATACTTCTCATGTATCTTTTTGTGACATCACTGACAGCAATGATCCTAGCTGTGTAAATCTTGTTATAATCTAGTAGCATTTTCTTATCCACACTGGAGCTGACAGTAGCACAAAATAAAAGCACCTTTAATCCCTGGGGATTAAAGTCCTTTATGTGGCAAAAAACTACTGTGAAAGTAAATCAAGCTGGAAATACTGTATTATCACACAATGGAGGAAAGAAATCAAACCCACCAGTAACAGTGTCATTGTCTGGTTTTTCCCAGTCCAGTATGACAAAGGTTGGGCAGCCCTCAACAGTCACCACCGTGAGGTTGGTTGGAGGATTTTGTGGAGGACGAGTGGGCTCTTCCTTGCTGCCAGTTTCTTCTTGAGGAAAATGTTCAAGAGAGCTTGTGATGGAGCAAGGCACATCATCATCTTTCTTCATGTACTTGACATGGGGGGCTAAGAACAATAAGAAAGAGCTGTTATTCAATAGGGTGTTCTTACAAAAGGGCAGTGACATTTCACCTGGTGCTCGACATCCATCCCAGGACACCAAGCAAAAGTCTGCACAAATCAAACACAAAACTTTCAGAATAAAAACCATATATTCTATATTAAGCTGTTTGGGCTTTTTGGCCTTTAAATAACCAAATAAGGTACTTTTAATGCAAAATAGGTCAGACTTCATAAGCTCCCCGAAATAAAAATACCATAGCTATTAATATCCTACCTTGATACCTTGGTTTGCCTGAAGAATCTGTTTCTGATGTAGGACTTGAGCTGAAGACAGTTTCATCAACTGTAGGAAACAGAGTTATAATATAATTTGCAATAAATATGAAGTCTCAGGGTTAGAACTGCAGCATTTCACAGCTCCTTTGGCATTCTAAATCATGATAAGAATAGATAAATGATCTTTGCGGCCAAATCTGTCTTTTCATTTTAGGGACACTATTTTGGCTGCGATGTTGGGTAAACCTGTACTTACCTGCTAGTACAGAAAGCCATAGTCAAAATGAGAGATTTCATGACTGCTGCTGGATTCAGTTCATGCAATATATGTAAAATACTTTTTAGGACTTTGAAAAAAGATCTTTTTGCGCTGCACTGGCTGTTTAGTGTGAAGCTTTTTTTATATTCCTAAAATAGATATAATTATTATATTGGCACAGTAACTTCTCAAAAAATAACAAGGGAATAAAAAATTCTGTCTCCAGAGTGTACAACTTCCGCAAAATTCGAAGTACATTGCAAGCAAATACACTGGTGAAGAGAAATGTGCTAAAGCAGTCAGGATTCATGATACAATGTATTAGTTAGCCACCACACCGAACATGATGAAAATGCTACAATGGACCTCAGCAAATAAAACACAATGCATTCCCAAAAAGCATTTATAAATAAATCTAGCATCCAGCTTGCTTTACTGAGCATTAAGGGTCACAGTGAGTTCGTGATCTTTGTAAGGAGACGAGAATTTAAGCATTACTGTAAATCCAGAAAAATTAGAAACAGCGTTATTCATGACAATATACCAAGAATTGCACATTTGGGCTCAAAAATTCTAAGCACATCCTCCTCCAAACCCATTACTGTATGCCACTTTGAAAAGACTTAGCTCTGAATTTGTAATCAACTCACAGTTTTATAAAGGACAAATTACTCTACTGACCTCTACGATTGCACTGCTACAATTTTTTACATTCAAATGGTGGCAGTTTGATTAAAAAACTAGGAGGCTATTACATCTATGATGAGTACTATCAGTCACTGACAAGCAATACTTTGAATTTATGTCCTGTGCAATTAGAAATGTTCAGGAAAAGAAGTGCCTTATCTACTCCATGCACAGCTTTAAATTGCCACTGAATAGTATTGAAAATCTGCTCAGCGTGTATGGATTTCTAGCAAGATGAAAGGCCTGTCATGTTCTCAGCTGCCAAGATGTGTATCAGAAGGGAGCTAGATGAGCCCAGTCAAATTAGAAAAGTTACTAAATTTCATGAAAGAAATCAGAATCACCCCAGAGAGAATACTTTTTATATTAAATATAAAATGCATCAATATAGTTCAGAGAAGGGAAGTAAAAGAAAAAAGGAAACCTTAATGTTAATTAAGAAAAAGAAAAAGAAAAAAGAAGAAACTAGAACAGTTCGTAATATGCTCACCATAATAGTCTGGAGTTGCAAAAGCTGTTGGTGTCTTATATGGTGTTCCTGTCCTCACAGGTGGTGTTGGTCCAGCAGGCTTAGCTACAGTGACAGATGGAGGGACAAGACATTCAATATTTGAAGGCATCAAACAGCTTTGTGATCTTCTAAGAGAACTGAGATTTGTGACAACTGCTTCATGCAACAAGTACTTTCATTTAAATCATGGCAATCCCTCAGTTGGATTTAGGAAAGTTCTGAATTGTGCTAGTTGCAAATGTAACCTAATCCTGAAACCTAGTAAGAAAATTCTTTGTTAATTTGAGTTTGTCTTGGAGGACTTTAGTCAGCTAGAATATAACCTGGTTTAATGCACAGAACCATCCTACACAGACTGGTGAAGGGATGCAAAATGGCCAGCATTGACATTTCTGTTCCTCAAAGAACAGCACATTTCTTCATGAGTTGTAAGACAACATAGATGAAGTCAGCAACTGAAACTTGGATTCTTCCCTCAAATATAGATAAGATTCTTTCATTTCTGCTCCCAAAACAGCACATACATTAGCAAGGGTGGGGCTGGAACATTTATAGCAATAAACACCAAGACCTTAACTGTGGTCTGCATTAGGAGTTTAACCACAGAAGAGTTCTGGATCTTCCACTAAATGAATTTAAGATACACTTCAGCTGAAAGGAAAGAAAATGCAGCCAAGTCCAACATCTTCAACATTTATAATACTCCACGACCCAAGGAAAAAGTTTTCTTTCTGAGCTCAGTTCTCATGTAGGTTCCATGAGTCTGGACAGAAACTGACTGATAGAGGCAATACTATCTCCTAGAATTAAATAGCTATTTTAAAAAAATTTAGATTATGTGACACTGCTTTTACTCTTCAGCTGTTACAACCTAATAAAGAAAACAGGTTTCCAAGAGGCAAATAATCTGTGGTAAAGGATATCTTGACTTCTTTCAAAATAGCTGTGAAAGACAAGAGTTAAATTTACAAAACATGCAGATACTCCCAGATAACCATGACATGACAGTGAAATTGCAACCCTGAAGAGTCCAGAACTGTATAATGTAGTTACCTCTCCTGCATATGTGAGAGAAGAACATGGCAACAGAAGCTAGAACTCTTGCAAACAAAAAATCCCTACTTTCCACCAATTTTCTCAATGAAGTGGAAATCTGAAAGATTCTCACTAGACTTCAGTTTTACAAAGTTTCTGAAACTCTCATTTCTGTTTTTTTTCCCCTTCAGGAGACTTTTACTGTCTGCATAGAAACCTTTCCATGATATCCACTGGATGAGTTAGAGAGATGCAAGTAAGGAATTAATCTCAGTATTAATGAGAAAGAGGACAGAATTCTGACAGGGAAAATCCAAGAAGGGCATTGAGGCAAATTTTTCCTGTTATTACAGTGGAACTGTCTCTCCAGGGAACAAAAAGAAACAAAATTATAATGTTTAAAACTAAGCTGGATAAAACACTAGGAAACACAGAAGGAAAATCTTCTACTGGCCCCACAAGGAAGAACCAGATCATTTAACCAATTTATTCCATCTTGAAAGCCTAGGAAGGTATGGTAACTGCTGACTACCACATAACCTGGCCTCTGCTGTAAGGAAAAAGGGTGAAATTTCAAAACACTGGTAAATTAATTGGACACTTAGTGGAGAAAATTAGTACAGATCCCAATACAAGCAAAAGAAAATGTATCAGGTCTAAGACTGATGATGTGTTCTATTTTGTTGGAGCTATTACTAAGGAAACACCACTCATCAACATCAAGTACAGACACAGAATTTCAATCTTGACTCTGCTGTTCAGAAAATACACAGCTCCTTTCATCCATCTTGGAGATTCTTGCTACTCATCTGCTGCTCAAAATACTAAAGAGTTATTTAGGCCTTTTGTACCTTAATAGCACACAAAGTCCCAGATGAAATAAACAAAAAAAACCCCAAGAGGAAATACAGTAGAACCAAGACCTTTATGTTTCCCGAGGAGCTACAGAGCAATATGAAGAGGAAAGCAGTTGTCATGATATTAAACTTAAGGAGATGATAGTTTCTGACTACCTGGAATAATATTAGCCTAAGGAATCCACTGGCAAAACATCTATGTGGATCTTGAATATCCATTTCAGGACAAAATTAAAATAAAATAGGAAATGTGGAAGTTTTTATGTCCTCTTAAATAGATAGTGAGAAACCAGGATACTTTAGCACAACAATCAAGCTAAACTGTGCACATGAAATAACTCAGCTCACTCTACCTCCCTGTGCAATTAGTTTTCTGTGTGACTATCAGCTCATTATTTGCAGTGGTTAATGGATGTGCCATATATGTGTGAGGAATTTCTTTACAAATAACCAGTCAGGAGTAGGCATTGAAGCACTATATTCAATAGATCCCATCCAACGTGCACATTAAATAAATAAAAATGCTATTAGTAGACATGAAATATTCTTAAGGTTGATCTTCTGAAAGGATGACTTGGAGTGTGCTATTTTGCTTTCAGCTCCCTTAACAGGGATGATTTTGACATAACCAGGTTAGGGGAAAAAAAGGAAACAGGGTTTATGCAAGAAGACAAAAGACACAAAGCCTGTGTATTCCAAAAGACTAGTTTCTATAAATACCACATATCAAATAAATTTATACTATACAATTCTCCTATACCCTGCTAGCCAGTATTATCTCACACACAATGAAATATTTATGTTGAAAAGGCTGAGATACCTGGACTCCCTGGTTTACCAGTCACGGTGTTTGGAGGCAGAGGTTTTCTTCTCATTTGAGTAGGCTTTGCAGGAGGTAGAGGAGGGCGCTGAGGGCCAGGTGGTGTAGTCACTGAATGACATTACAAGACAGCATTATTATTTAACCTCAAATTCCATAAAATCAGAAACACACTAGAAGTTGTATTCTGACTTCTCAAGCAATGTTTCATGTCTGATATGGTATCAAAAGTGGAGAAGTGAGGTTAGGAGCTGAAATGAGTTGTATTTTCAGCCTTAAATTCTCTAAGAAGTGTGTGCCATGAAGTTTTAAACCAAGCTTACACTGAAAAAATGTAGTTCCTTTGGGATTTTGTCCAAGTGTTCCAGTGATTCACTTTCTGTGTAGCTACTCATTTCTATCAACAGTAATTTTTTGGCATTCAGATGAACATATCTTCACACAATAAACACCACCTCAATATACTAGGAAACATCTTCAGCATCCTACTCACAAAATTTCTGACCTCTTGTACTTTCTGACTAATACAACTGGGCCACCCTCAGCTTGAAGCAAAAGATGTAGGAAAATGAAATTATTAGGAACACTTTATTCTATGCCATTCAAACCTGAAATAAATTGCTGTCACCTCATGCACTGACATGGCTAAAGACAATTACTGTGGCAGAAATTTCTGATATGCCCAACTCGGTTGTTTCAATGTGCAGTTCCAGCCAGTAACATTAAATTTATCCGGTAATGTCCTTTGACAGTGAGGTCTAAAAGGAAAACCTAAGCCTCTTAATTCATACTTACAAATCATTTTACTGTATTTTCCAGCGAATTATGAAGGATTTTATTATGCAAAGGAAAGGCAAAGGAAAAGATTTTTGTTCCACTATTCACCTTTGCCCTTCTTTCCTTAAGAAAATCCAGGAGATATGTGCAACGCATTTATGTAACAAAAGACTTTTTATACCTAAAAGGAGAAAATCCTCAAGAGTAATATAATTTTTATAATGCTGCCAATGTCAACAACTATGCAAGTTGCCTGATACTGAATTACTGGCTCCATAGGGTACCTTGGGTCCTATGTATCAGCCCTTAGTTTACCCTATAAATAGAGAGATTGTGGGCGAGAAGGGAGCAGATCCAAAGACTCATTTAGGAGAGCTTTTTTAGAAATACTTACAATACACAAACAGGAATGTCTCCATCTCTCTCTGTTCCCTTTTCCTTTTTGGACCTTGTAGTCACTTATAAAACAGTTGGTTTTTATTTTTTTAAATCCCTCAGATCAAGACAGAAAATAATGCTCTATCTAATTCAGGAAGATGTAGTGGTTTTGAAAATAGCATTTGCTGGTTTCATATTCATTCTTAAACCCCAGATGGAGATGAAAAAAATATGCCTAAGGCCTGGAAAAGGATAATAAATTTTTGTATATATAAGTCATCATACCCTGATTATTACTATATGGTAGTATTCATCATTACTTTTCCCCCTGCCCATAATTAGAGAATGGGATTTTCCAAGATATTTATGAGGTAAAAATGTGCAAGTATTGACTTGCCAGTGGTTTCTATCATATTTTCTGTGCAGCAAAATTACAAGTTACATGCAAACAAAAGCATCACATTCAGTGTACTGGATCACAATTGAATCTACTGTACTGAACTCTGGAAAAACAAGAATTCCTACTCTTCCCTTCTACTACTTCCCACAATGATTTGGGTGATGGACGATGATGCTACCAAATCTAATTACCAATGTGTGGAGACTGAACTTGCAAACTAGGATGCACTATAGAATTTAGGGATTTTGTGATAGTGTAGATTCTTGTAAGGACAACAGCATGGTGAAATACTAGGATTTAATTAACCTCAAGGCTCCTTTATTTACTGGGAATCTATTTCCTTGACTCAGTCACTCTTGATGAAAGAGAAGGATGAGCAGCCTCCTAGGACACACATCTTTTCTGTTGATGGAGCCAATAAGAATGAGTGCACCCTCAGCAATTCTGTGGATGACTCTAAGCTGGCTGTCAGTGAACAAATTGGAGAGAAGAATCCCATCCAGAGTGACCCTGTCAGGCTGAGCAGTGGCCAGTGCAAACCTCCTAAAGCCCATCAAGGCCAAGTGCAAGGTCCTGCACCAGGGTTGGGTCAGTCACCAGTCTCAGCCCAGGCTAGATGAGAGACAGGTTGAACACAGTCCCGCAGAGATGGGCTTGAGGATACTGGTGGATGAAAAACTAGAGACAAGCCAGCAATGTGGGCTCGCAGCCCAGAAAGCCATTTGTGTCCTGGGCTGCACCAAAAGAAGTGTGGCCAGCAGGTCGAGGGAGGTCATGTGCCCCTCTGCTCACATGAGGCCCCACCTGGAGTGCTGCATCCAGCTCTGGGTCTCCAGCACAAGAGCAACATGGACCTGTTTGAGCAAGTCCATGGAAAGGCCACAAAAACCATCAGAGGGCTGGAACTCTTCTCCTACAAAGAAATTCTGAGAGTTGGGGTTGTTTAGTGTGGAGCAGAGAAGGCTCCAGAGAGATCCTGGTGCAGCTTTCAGTACTTAAAATGGGCTTGTGAGAGAAAGGAAGAAAGGGTTTTTAACAGGGCCTGTAGTGGTAGGACAAGAAGTTTTAAACTGTTTAAAGGGTAAATTTATATTAGATATTAGATAAGAATATAAACTGGAAGAGAGTTGATTTAGATTAGATATTAGAAAGAAATTTTTTACTGTGAGGGTGGTGAGGCACTGGCACAGGTTACCCTGAGAAATTGAGGATGCCCCAAACCTGGAAGTGTTCAAGGAAAAGTTGGATGGGGCTTGGAGCAACCTGGTCTAATGGAAGGTGTCCCTCCCAAGGCAGGTGAGGTGGAACTGTTTGATCTTTAAAGATTCCTTCTAACCCAAACTATTCCATGATTCCATGAATTTTGTTATACATATTAAGGCTTCATGAAGAGAGCTGAGATTGTGGAATTATACAAGAAAATTATGAAACAGTAGTAACTAATTTCACAACCATACCCAACTGCCTTTTATGACTATAGTTCAAGGTATTGGCTTACTTCAAAGCTCCAAAAAACTTAACTTTAGGCATCAAATGTCTTAAAATGAGTAAACGTTGATATTGATATCCCTTTTTATGTGCATAAAAAAACTTCAAGTCTCTGCAAATCACAAGCTGTATTTACTTAAGGAAACACCACTGCCTGATATTCAGAAACAAAAAGTGCAAAGCATCATCCTTGCTTTCAGTTTACAATTTGCCTTCAGCTGATACTAATTGTATATCACACTGGACTTCATCTTTGCAAAGTACAGTGGTCAGATTGAGTAAACTTAAAAATGATAAATCATCAGAACTTGGTTGTCAAGATAGGCCCTTATCTTTTTGGAGGTAAATTACATGCAAAGGAAATTCAACAGGGATAAGGAATAATCAGCAATTTATAAATTAGTGTGTTTAAATCGAGTAACATGTTCTCAAAGGAGAAGATACCTAAAAAGAGCAGCTGCAGCTGAATAATAAATCCAACAGTAAAACAAAAAAAGATTTTATTTTCAGTCAGTTTCTATGCCAGAAAAACACAGCTAAAACAAGTTCTGTATTTGGTTATGCTTATGAAACAAAGAAATTCTTTACACATATTTACCTGTTGTAGGTATACATGTGTGTGTGTGTGTGTATATATATATGTGGCATACATATTCTGTGCTAAAACTTCTTGAAACAAAATTTCTAAGGAGCTGACTAGAAAAACATGAAAATCAAGAAGCCTGTTTTTAAAGTCCATTTTGTGGAAGCTATTTTCAATTAAAATACTTTGATTGTTTTGAAAACATGATTGCAATCCTTGCCAGAAAAATAAACCTTACAAGCCTTCTACAGCACATGTAAAAAACCCTGTAACATGATTTACTCCGCATTCTTATTTGCCTTCAAGCCCAATGTTTTAATTTTCCTAATATTCAATAAAACTCCCTCTTGTATGGGAGTACAGGTTGGTTTTGCTTTTACCTTTTTCACCTTTGCTATGTGGAAACTTTTAGCATGATAAAAATCAGTGTTTATAGTCTTGTGGCTGTTGCATTATAAGAATACAACTCTCGTGGTGATAATTTCTAGCAGATGCAGTGACTAAACATATGTGACTAAGTAATTACTATGAAATATTCTTATTTTTATCTCTTTTAGTAGCATCCTGAAGCTGTGAGAAGGTGTATTGATGAGGTTGATCAAGAATTATTTTTTCTTCTCAGGGGAGGCATTTTGTGCGCAGGAAAGGTTGTGTTTTTATTTTTAATAATGACTGCTAAAATTTACTTTATTGTCTACTTTTATTAACCTTACCAGAAATCGGCTTTTGCCAGGTATCAACATATTCTGGAGGTCTTTTGACATCAACAACAATTGGTCTGGCAGTATCCTCAGGTATATAAAGGTCATCTGTGAATAAAAGGAAATTAATTAAGTATCTCCAGTGTGGCACAATGTCATGGAATAGTTGTATATTGCATATGTTCAAACTCTACCCGACATGATGTGCAAAACCAACATGTGTGGCCCACCTAAGCTTTTACTGATAACTTAGTGATATCCATTTTCTTCTTACTCAGGTAAGTAGAAAATGATCTGGTTCTACAGAGTCTGCAGTTTAATTTTAAACCTTCTCCAAGTAAAGTATATTTGGAAAGAGAAAATTAATAAGCTGAAGAGGTAACAGATGAGTTAAACCAAGATTATGTGTGAAAAATGAGTAGAGAGGATTTTCTAGTTTTTCAGTGTAGAGAATAAAATGTCCATTGATTCTTGCAAAGGGCAAAATTCCCCTTCTCCCCATAATAAGATCTCTGGTCATGCTCCATATTAAATGGTTAGAACAATTTTGGACCAAATATATTCTCCATATTTGGAGTACAGGAGACAAAGTATACACAGCATCCAGTTTGTATATAAGAGAAAATCCTACTTAAAAGTTATATAAACACGTTTTTAAAAAAGTAAGTGGCATTAAAAAGATCAACACAACTCCTGGTAGAGAACAACTGTTTCACATGCCACTATTTATAGTACCACCAGGCAGTTAAATTAATATGCTTTCTCTACACCAAATAAGTGTATTTGCTTTATAAATACTGTATATATGGTAAAACAAGAAGATGCATTGCAACTTCATCATATTTGTGGGAAAAAACCTCACACACCCTTGCTCATGATGTAAGACAAAAACCCCTGATATCTGATATATAAAAAAACCTCAATATTACTTTAATTATCAAATTCCAACCCTATTCCAACATGATCTAATGACTTCAGCTAAAGATTTCATAGGTTTATAATCTGGTTCTCAGTTGTTTTGACATTTCACTAGTATTTTGATGGTATGAAGCAGATAATTTTTCAATTACTTTACTATTTGGCCATTCTTGTTTCATGTTCCGTACAAATCCACAGTTCATAGCATGGACATGATAAATAATTTACTGAAGAGTAAAGTAATGGGACTTGTAGTAAGGTGGGAAAAGGATGCAGATGACATGGTGCCTATGTCTAAAATATCTGAACACATCATGTGGTTTTATATAACTGCAATCTGTCTTCAGATGAATAAAATGTTTAATTAAATCTTCAGATATACAAAGCACCAGAGTGATAATCAATGTTTCATGTGAATGATATTCATGGAAGAGGAGGTATGAGAAGACCAGTACCAGATTTTAAAAAAATAAAGATCTTGTACATCATGACTTACAGTTTAGAGCATGTTTAGTTTCTCAGTTCACATTTCAGTGAACATACCAATAAAATGTAGTAGCACATTGATTAGTTCACACAAAAACACCCAAGTGTCTATTACAAGTCTAAATTAGTTTTGCATGCTACAATGTCTAAGGAAAAGCCTATCTATCCTCCTCCTTAGAATTTGATTTAGAATCATAATCTTTTCTGAGTTACATCAGCTAGGAATGAACAAAATATTGTATATGTTCTAGTTGGAAGAAGTAATATTCTTTTCTTTTCAGAAAAATACACTGCTGTTCTGCCATTCGTAAAGTAGTAATGAAAAGTCAACGTTTCAAATCACAATACTTTCATGTTGAATATTTTAATATTTCAATACACTTCAAAGTTAGACAAATGTTTGTATTTTCACACAAGGTGTCTGCAGAACCAAAGCTTGCTGTATTTATCATAGCATTTGCCTTACTCTAGCTAATGTAAGTTGCTTATTAGAAGCACTTATCACATTCATCCAAACTTTTAACAGAACTGAGAACAGATCTATTATTTGCATGTGTCTTTCTGTCTTCTTTTAATTCTGTATTTTTTCCTGGAAGCATTAGTGAGGTCTGGAACACATTTAAACCAACCTCTGTGTGTTTTGAGGTAGGAATACTATTAGAAGGGTGGATCATTTTAAGGGAAGTAATGGAAAAAGTGCCCTAGATAAAATAAACTGAAATACCTTTATACTTGAGTTCCTCTGGAACTTGGCTATACAAACACAGATTAAAAAATAAAAAGAAAATAGGACACAAGTTAATGGCCATTATAATGAAAACCATGTATGTCTCCCTTTCACAAGGGAAATGGAAATGTTGCTCAAAGTCTGTTTGCTGACATTTGTCAGGAAGCTCAATAGATCGGGAGCAGTTTTTAAATGGTTGGGATTAAACTAAAAAACAACTCATTAAGATAAGTTACATACACTAACATGAAAAGCCATCTGAGTAAAGTGATGATCTAGAGAATATGGCTAAAACATGGCAAAAAACTATAAGGAATGCTAGCCATGAGGAAGCAATCCCTGCCTCTTTTCCACAGTCAAGTTTACCACCTGGCAGAACAGCTAGCCAGAAGACTGAAAAGCCTGCCAGGAAACCAGCCACAATCCCATGTGCTGCTGCTGGAAAAAACAAATTCCACTGCTTATCATCTGGGCCCTGCAGCTGCCAAGCACTGTCTGCACAGGGTGAAGCGTCTTTGCACTGAGGCTAATGAGCACAGTCAGGAAGAAGAAATGGAGTACATTCAACAGCAGTGCCAGTCCAGCAAGGAATTAAGATCCAAACTGGTGTTCAAACAACGGAGTATCCAAGAATAAGTGATGTTATGTCTAAAGGTAAGTCTGAAAGCATAGTGTTACATACATAACATATTCCTAACAGCCCAGATAAGAGTTCTGATAATCTTTGATCAAAAGTTGAGAATTTTGATAAGCTAACCCCAGAAGATATTGAAAAAACCTTTTTCTGTCTTTGCTCAGCTCTCAAGATTTCGGGTTCCAGGTTATGGAGCTTCCTTTCTTAAGTCTCTTTTGCAGACTTAGGGATTCTTTTGCAATAGGTAATTAACTGCACATTGCTTGGGAGAGATATAGAAGATTTCTTTAAATGATTACCCGAACTCCTTTTTGTACAAATTCATTTTTGTGGGCACAGTCAGCCTTGTGTCTCAGACACTGCCACAATACTGTGACATATTTGCCTTATAGAAGACTTGGGATTTCACTTACTGATCATCAAGAAAAGTACAGACTGAAAAGTTGTGAAGAGCTGCAGTTCCTTCTCAAGATGTCAAAAATGTATGAAATCCATTGGCAATTACTCTCACACTTCTCAGAAGAAAGGTGCAGACTCACAGAAAGGTATCAGTGAGTTGTTATGGCACTGGGGTTGGAGGTACAAAGAAGTGGTCAGGAGATAACAAATTCCAGCTCCTCTTTAGTGCTTTGCATACCAATTTTGACCTAAAGGGCTCACTTGGCAGGGCACAAAATCTAGCCAGACATCTTCAGGATGTTTAACTCAGAGAAAAAAGGCTTATATAATTTGAGAATGGAAACCACAGTTGGAAGTATCACTTTTCAGAAGAATCCTAAAGAAGCTGGATCCTATTTGCCAGCGAGTACGCATAGCATGCACACTAAGTAGTAGTCTTGTGACTTTTGACATCATCTACCACAACAAAGCTCTAGTTCTTCCTGGCAACAGGCACTGCTATGAAGATATGGAAATAATAACAAACGGTGGGCACATCAAGAGGGACACATACTGTAAGATTGCTTAAAACAGTATTTTAGCATCTTAAACCAGCATTAAGCCCAAAAACCTGCATGTAACAATTCACTGCTGATTTACTTAGCATGTATTAGTTTTTGCTGGTGTTTTTTTATAACCTCCCAATACCTCTGCCAAGGTTGTGACTATGGGGGAGAAAAGCTTAATGTACTGTGTAATGTAATTGTGTATTTGTGCATAATTTCATAGTGTGATCACTCCTGGAAACCTGTGTGCATTCTCCTATTCCAGTAATCAGACATTAGAAAGCTCACTTATAAGGTGATTTCCAAGACAAATGAATAACCAAACTTTTTGACCCACAACTACTGAAATTGGACATTTAATGCTGTAACTGGCTCTGATGTCCTGGAAATTGATAGCCTCATTTAATTTACCAGGAGGACAATGAAATGTCAAAGAATATATACCTCTAGTGAGGTCATTCACTCTTTCTAATGAAGAAATTTTATGTCTTGTTCTAAACAGGTTAAATCTAATTCAATTTAAATGTACAACCATCTCTTTCAAGTTTTTACCATTTCTAACAACATGGTGGGCTTCTCAAAACATACAGGAATGAGCAGGTCAAGACATTCTATGATCAGCAACAGGCATTAAATTGCCAAAGATACCAGAAAGAAACATTGCAAGAAACAGGCAAAAACATTTAGAATAAATGGAATAGGACTTAGACTACCCTAATCTAGCTAGCACAGAAATAGTAACAGGTCCCAGCAATAGCATGGGACAGTAGCATTATTGGTGAGTGACCAGCCAAAAGTTTACCTTGTATATGTGCATTATTTGTTTATTTATTTATATTACTTATCATTTTAAGCTTGAATTGTTGATGGAGAATCCCAAAATTGTGTATTTAATTAACCAATGGCTGTATAAAAAAAAATCCCCAGCAGTATTTGTATTGACGTAATAAATTCATGCTTTATGAAGTTAAAAAAAATATGGATTCATTATGAATTAACAATGAAAATATTATGTTGGTTGAATGCAAAAATCAAGTAAAACTGAAAAAGGAAAAATTATTTTTCCCCCCCAAAAATCTTGTATTTTTAATAAATCATTGTGGTTAAAGGCATTTGTTACCATGTGTATAAGGATATGTAAATTGAAGTTCTCAACCCTATCTGTCGTCCACCACCATGGAATTTTTTGGTGCTGAAGTATCCAAGCCTGAATATTGCACAGTCCAAATACTGAATGGTCTGAATTTGTGTGGGTCTGATGTGAACACACCACGAGCATAGAGAGTAACTAGCAAGACCCCTGGCTTTAAAGCTTTCCTACCAAGCCTCCTGACTTGGACATAAACAACTGGGTGAGCCTTTTCATCTAAGTGTTTTCCAGTAATTATTCTGGTCCTAACATCTAAAAACCAGTAAATGGTGGCCACATAATAACAATGGAACAAACATTCATCTGTAAGTTTATACAGACTGAGTGTCAATATAATTTCATGATCATCCTCAGGAATTATGTAAGAAGTTCAGTGCAAGCAATTACACACAACACTCTGAGGAATTAAATTCTATAATAAAACACAATGAGATATTTTGTAGGTGTCAAGATGACTTGGGGAAGTCACATTCTGGTCTTTTACTGATAAATATGAAAAAAGCCTAAAACCCACAACTCTACCTGTTGTTGGCACAATCCACTTGGGCAGTCCAGGTGCTCTTGTTCTGGCTGGTGCTAGTGTGGTTCTACCAAAAGCTGTGAGAGAGTTTCAAAAGAAAAAAGGACAAAGAAGAAAAAACAAAGAATTTCCATGAGAAGAATATCCAGTTGACTTCTTTGTGATGCCAATAATTCCACACTGGAGAAGAAAAAGTAACACCTGCTGCGATGAGACACACAGTTTTGGATTCTTTTTTTTTTCTTTCCTGATTTGGAAAGGCTTATTAATTGATTGAAAAATCCCCCCCCCCTTTTTTTTTCTCTCAGCAATACTTAAAATTCCACTAAGAATAGGTGAAATTAATTAATTATTTAAACTCCTCCCCATCCCAGATTGAATAAACAATTATTACCAGGTCTGGTGTGTGATTTATCCGATGGCTTTGGTCTTGCAGAAGTGAGACGTGTTTTATGAGGTGCTAAAAGAAATAAGGTTCTGTTTCAATACTGTGTGCAAAGGAACACGGACAGTGCAGTGCGATTTGCCAGACAAAACGGTCCATGCACCAATGCGATACAGCAAAATGGACATATGAGAGTTCTATGAGTTCTAATCCAAAATGCATGTGGAAAATGCTAGTTTCTTTAGTGTCCAGATGACTCCATCATGCAGTCTGACCAGTTACATTCATATGTAGGTTTAGGAAAAAGATATAAAATATTTACAACCAGTTACCCAACTGGATATGGATACAGAGTTAGCTCTGCAAGGTATCCATGGCCTTAAGACATTTAATTAGGTTCTGTAAAAAACAAACAAACAAAAAACCTCAAAATAAAACACCAAACTGAACCCCCCAAACCAAAGACTTAGATAAAACCATGAGACATTGAAATATTGCTGAGAAAACAACTGGAAGCATTCCATGCACACACTGTGCAGGACAGCTGAAGCACAGTGTCATCACCAAGGTTGAAATCAGAAGCCTTCAACCTTTTTTTATTGTTGCCTTTTACTTGTAAAATAATTTTGATACTGTAGTTGTAATGGGACCTGTGACAATCACACTGGAAGCTGAAAGCATAAGCAGTAGTCACTGTTATCTTGTGCCCAATCAGCAACCTTGGTAAATATTTTTTTTAAATTAAGAAAGCTGGCTATTTGATATTCAAGTCTAATAAACATTCGATCCATAACACTTAATGCAGCCTCTCTGAAGCATCAGAGAAAATACTTATGCAGGACAGAACACATTACTCATTTTTGACATTTAGATTTGGGAAGTTTTACAGATTTAGATTTTGTAAGGAAAAAGTTGGAACTCAGTTACATCGATGTTTGCAACACTATATATCTGAGTATCCAACACACAGCTCTAATACTGTCTAAAACCTTCATATAATCTTTGATGTTTGAAGTTCATTTTCAGAGTAATAAACTAAAATATTTGATAAGGGGATGAATACATTTTCATATTAAGTATTTGAAATAGTTTTAAAGGTAATAATGATCAGACCATTAAGCATTAAACTGTTCAGATTTTACTTAAGATCTACAGACTCTCAATACAACAATTTAAGAAATTTTTTAAAAATTACCTGTATTGAACCATGGAATTTCAGTTGCTTGACCAATTTTGGGCTTGGGTGAACTGTAGTATGTTTCACTGGGAACTGAAAATGGAGATATTACTGCTTATCAAATACAAATGACTTCCTTTTAAACATAAGACATCACAGGTGGAAAGGAAATTCAAACTGTCTGGGCAGATCATAAACAAAAGTCAGTGCTATAAATCTGCCTGAAAATCATGCTTTTATACAGGTAAAAGACTTTGAATCTGGGAAGATATATATCATTAGTCAGACAAAATCAGAAGAGACGATCAGGCAATGCCTTTTTACATGACTCTTCAGCCTTGTACATGTAGTACTTATTTCTATGAAGAATTGCATGAAGAAGAAAAATGGCTGGAAAATTAAAACCAGCAACATTTCGTACATGCACTGGACTGTAACTAACCAACGAACACGACAAAGATACATTAAGGTATTTCTGTTGATTAAAGTGTAGGTTTAGCCATATAGCAAAAGCAGAGAAAGTAAAGACTTACGAAAAATAAACTGACATAATATTCTCATTACCCAAAGTTATTTTGGACCCATCAACAACATGAACTGTTACAAGGTTAATTGATCCCAGGTGTGTTGCCCTTGGAGCTATAAAAAATAAACCATTGTTCTGTGAGAAGGGAAATTAATGAAGTTGGATTTCATGAAGGATCTGTCTCCATTGTTTCCTAAAAACCTATCTGCACATCTGCTAGTACAATTTTAACAGACACGAGACAGACACGTTCTGATTAGTCTGGATGTATTTTCATGCTGACAACCAGACAGTGCAACTATTCTGCTGGGCCCCCACTAACTTCAGAACACATGCCCTAAACCTGGAGTTCTGACAGTCTTTGGTCTTTCTCATACTTGTATTAACTTGCACTTCATTAAAAAATTCTAGAAGTTTTTAATAATGTATTTATTTTTCAGACTTCACTCAAATTTAAATTAAATAATTGAAAGGTATCTAAGTTACTGGATGAAAAGGACAGACTGGCAGGCAGAGGCACACACTACATTTGTTTCTTTGTCTTTCGGAAATAAGGTTAAAATATGGAAGATGGAAAATAACCTACTTACTAGCATAAAGAATAGTGGCTAAAAAGTGGCATTTATATTTAACAGAAAACACTTTTTTACAGGTTTTCATAACAGTAGCTTGTTTTGCATGTACAGCATTATAATGATCTAAACTTTAAAAGGCAAAAAATAAACCTCTAAATTCTGTTTTCTAAAATTCTTTCCCTGAAACTGAATTTGTAGTGGCACCAAAAGATGACACTTGTTAACTATGACATGATTGGAAATAGCTCTTATTCAACTGAGACTTAAAATCTAACTTGGCTACTGAACAGCCTTTCAAAATAAAACATTTAGAAAAGAAATCTTTTCCTGGACTGTTCAGTTTGACGCTCATAGCAACATATATATACATATGGTGTATATATATTGATAGCATGTAGTTCTTGAATGAGTAGGGTCTCTGTTTAAAATCTTTTTGGCTAAATAAAATGGACAAGGAGAAAGAAGTGGGGGAAAATTACTAAACTATTCATTATGCTATCTGCCTAAAACTAAAATTTTATCAGTTCAGAAGTTAGATCAGAGAGGAGGAAAGATCAGGAGATGCTCTTATCACCATGTAGTCTCTCCTCCCCTTACTATGCTTTTCTCCTATTACTGTCCTACTTAGCAATATTTTTGAAATAGTTCACCCCAGGGTAAAGCTGAGGTATCACCACCCTTCACTATAACTGTGCATCCCTGAATCTGCCGTGGTTACTCCAAAAAACACTGGTTTGAAGGTACTTATACTCTTAGCATCTAACTATCTTGGACTGAGATTTTCTAACTTGAAGTTCAAAAGTACTTGAAAAATTGAATCAAATGTATTTGGGATAATAAAATCCCCCAAAAGAAAAGAACTTTGTGAATGTGACAATAGAAATATATTTTTATTAAAATTAATTGAATTTCTCACATTTTTTGATGGCTACTAAACCCATCCATCTGCTCTCCATGAAAATTGATGCAATTCTTGGACATTCACTTTGATATAATTTATGAACATGCTCTCAGCTGAACAATGATACAAATTTCTGTGTAGCTATTATGCATGCCCCATGACTGCAGAACTCAGTGACAGCAGAGATGTAACTAAGGCAGTGCCACAAAAACACTTCTAAAGTTACAAACTATAAATTACCAGGTTTAGTTTGTGGTACTTCTGGCCCGACAGCTGTTTTGGATTTGGAAGGAATGAGCAGTGTTTCTTTTGGAGCTGAAAGAAAAGGAAAAAGATTATTATTGTATTCTTCAGGAGTCATGATTCAATGCCATATTTAGCCCACAGAAAATGCATGCCTCAAATGCCTGAAAAAAAGACAATAACAATTCCACGGCTTTCTGGAACCTGAAACAAAATGGCTATCCAAAACACAGAAAAGTCCCAGCAGCGCGCTGTAGGATAAGTTGAGTTAGTGGCTAAAATTCTTGCTCTAAAATAAAAATTAAGCCACTGAGCTTGGTTGGGGATCTGACAAATACAGACTTCTGACCAGATATAAGCTGTAGGCTATTTTTGCTTTACTTCAAAAAATAAAAATGAGAATCCTCTGTATGAAGATACATGCATGCGGCAGCAGAACGAACGATAGTGGTATGGTGTTATGTAAATACCACACTCGAGCATGTTCTCTAGAAATTTCTCCATTGAAAAGTTAGAAATACCTGCATCTTCACATTAAGGAAACTTATTTACCCATTGTTTCCCTTGGACGACCAGTGGTAGTAGAAGATTTTGTAATAATTGGTTGTGGAGTTGTCTGATGTATTGCTGTTTAGGAGAAAACGTGAAAAATCTTAGAATATTTATCTGTAATAGAAACAAAGCATTAGCTAAAGCCTGCAAAATGCCCCAAAATAAGGAGTAGTAGAACATCTTGAAAATCAACTGCTGACAGACACAATTATCCTTCTATTAATTTCTGCTATACATTCCTTCTATACTGAAAATGGGAAGCCACACAGCCCTGCATAACTATTTTTAAAGCTACTTTCATTTCAGTATAGCAGACAATGTGTGTTGCTAACTGTACAAGCACATTGTAAAGGAGTTCTGTTGCATTTCAAGTGAAGATTTTAAAAAAAGTACTCTCAGAGAAGAACCCAAGATTACCCAGAAGTAATCATAGAGAAGTCAGTCTGTCTAGCCACTGAAATTTGTCAATGCCCACATTACTACATTTTAGTCGTTGTTTGCTATGCGTAATAGGCAGAGGAAAAACATTATATATATTGTACATATCCTACTTTTATTTGCAGTGTAGTTTTGGCGTATTTTGGATTGATTATCTGAAGTGTAATGCATTTGTTTCAGCACCAAGCTGGCTATGAATATTCCATTAAGAAGCACAAAACCTGAAACGCGGGGAAAGAATAATTAAACACAAAATTAAAAGAATAACTCCATTACCAGGTCTGGTGTATGGCACTCTTGGTTTTTCAGTTGGTTTTCGTTTGGTATGAATGAACTGCTTTTCAGTAGGAGCTGGAATAAAGACAAAGAGCACCCAGAACAATAATTGAAAAATCACACTACTTTTCACAGCACACAAGGAACATAAGTATGATCTGATCTGTAATAAGGTAAAACATGTAAGAGTAAAGCTGAAAATCAATCTGTTGTAATTCCTGCAAAGAAATGAAAACAAGTTAAATGGCCAATTACACAAAAAGACCTCTAAAAATGATATCCAATTTGTAGGTTTGCATCAAGCAGTGTAGAATATACTCATTAATATCATCATACTGTAATAGGACAAAAATAGACAGTGGTAGCCTATGTCTTTCTCATCTGCCATACATGAGTATCTGATGACAAGATTTCTTTTTCAGTGGAACATTTGTATCAAACTTGATTGATTTATAATTTAAATTGTTTTGTTCATATGTGGGAATGATTTAATGTTGTTATCTTCATATTATTCAGCTAAAAAAATCTTGTAAAGAAGAGTAGGAGTCATTTATTGGAAAAGGTTATCTTAGCACTTTCTAATCTGTGATCCACACCAACTTGAGAGGTCCCAAATTATTCACCTTTGCCTATGTATTCTTCATCCCCCTAACTCTGAAGAACCATTTTCTGCATGTGAATATTACTCAGGTGGCTCAGATGTGTACAGCAGGGCACCTACTCCATAAAGCTACATGAAGAGATACTAAATGAATACTAACCTACTTGTCATTGCATACAGGGAATATATATTAAAATAGAAGCATGGTTAAAAGCATTTTTAATTTCCTCTTCCTCAAAAAGAAAAAACATAGTTTGAAGATTATAAAATGTGTATTAATATTTCAATAATGATCCCATTTCATTCTCAGAATATCACACTCAAGATCTGTCTCTGAAACTGAAAGAGAACAGATTGAACAAAGATTGCTCAAGCAATGCTCCTCCTCCCTGACACTGCTTGGATTCGGTGACCCTTAATTGGTCAACAGCTGACAATTAAAGAAAGAACACTCAACTAATATTTCATATATTCAAGCAAGTTTTCACAGCATGGTTAACTAGATGTTAGCAGAGAGGATGTTTTTGAGAACTAGAGTTGAATTTAGATGGTCACATAGCTGGTCTGGAGACTTCATGCTGTTGATATATTAGAATTTTCTTCTGTAAAATTAAACCATAAAGAGTGAAGAAGAAGAAGAGTACTTTAGAATGAAATTATCCAAGATTTACATGAAGAACAGGCGATTAGCTCAGCTGGTTAGGGCATGGTGCTAACAATGCAAGGGTTGTGATGGGCCAGTTTACTTGAGTTGGACTTGATTATCCTTGTGGGTCACTTCCAACTCAGAATACTCTGTGAAGAATCACTATCTGCTCTTTAAATAAAGTCCCCTTTTACTGGAAAATAGATAACATCTGGAGGAATTGCATCATCCTGACTGGAAAGGCTGGAAGATGAGGAAAAGGACCTTTGAAAGTAAATGAGCTCATGCATTATTACACATATCAAGACCAAAGAGCAAGTAAGTATCTACAAGTAAAGCAAAATTTCATTATTAGCATTTAATAAATGTAATGACATCTCTCTAAGATGATATCCTCTAAAAATAATGGAAAATAGAATAATTATTTATGAAATAACACGGTTACCAAATGTTGCCCTTGTTCTTTCAGGAATACGAGGAATCATAGTAGTATCTGGTTCATCAAAGGTTGGAAGGATGTCTGTTGGAAAAAATGTCAGTAAATTATCTGAATAATGAAACGAATCTCCCTTTCCTTCCCTTCTTACAAAACCTTTCAACACTATACCCTATACAGCAGGAAAGAGATGTTTTGAAAGAGCAATGGGCATTTACCCTCAGAAATTTATGGTTAGGACACAACAGTAAGAACTCTCCAGTGAAATCACTGATTATCTTACATAAGTCAGTTGAATTTACCATGGGGAGCCATCTAATCAAAATGTAACTGCAGGGAATCCTCAGTCTAATCGGGGTGAACGTGTGAGTATAAGGAAGACACAGTGTAACAGCTTTGGAAGGTTTCTCTCATAAGACCTTCAAAACCATGGTGCAAACTACTGAAGTATGTAGTTGTAAATAACTTTTTATCCTTGATTAAAACATACAGGTCATTACTGTTTCTTCTGCTAATATCTGCATAAGGTAAAAAAACCCCAAAAACTTGACCTGTTGAAGTTTCCATCAGACTTCATTGCATAGCTGCAGAAGTTTCTTAAGCTAGAATAATACCCAGATAGCAGCAAATGCACTGATGACTACTCCCCCCACTGCCACCCTGAAAGCAATTGTTCAGTTATTGACTGCAGCTTGACAAAAGACCAGACAATTTACCAGGCTTCCAGCGTGGAACATCCGGGATGGGAGTTGCTCTAGGTTTAAAAGGAATATGTTGTGGCTCTTTAACAGCTGTAAGAAAAGATCTGTTTTAAGGGTTTACACTTTTCAGAAATTAGACAGGTTCATTAGACACAGGTACTGCATGTCTCATGCTTGCAAAGAAAAACAATCCCTGCATGACACCCTGAAAAACCAAGTGTCAGATAGATACAGGAATTCAGGAGAAAGCAAAATCATGAATAAAAACATGGCTGGAAAATTGATCTGGTTAGCAAAATCTGGAGTCAAACAAGAAAACCTGAAAGAACACAGAAGACTCCAGGGAACATATTTCCATCTGTATTTCAGAACCCGTAACTGCAATACCCATGGTCTGCTTGTCTCCTACAAGTGTCAGAGGGATTACAATGTGTGTGACAGGGAAAGAAATTTACTGTGAAGACAACAAACCAGCTAAGAATCTTTTAATACCTGCAACAGAGTAGAATTTAGTTCAATTAGTAAAAAAGAGAACAAATCAAAACCACAAACAGATTATGTGAAATACAGACTAATGATATATAAGCATTGGTTCAAGGAGCAGTGAGAAAATAATAATGACCAGCTCAAGGTAACAAATTTACCTGTTGCTGTCTTTTATTGTTCAGCTGTAAATGTACTAGCTGACAAAACTTCATAAAAACAAAAAGATACACAGAGTTACTGGTAAGTATAAATTAGTGGTAAAAATTCTTCCTTTTACATGACTGGTTTGTTTTCAGTTTGGAACACATACTTTTTTTGTGCCTTTTTTTTGGAAAATAAATTAATTCTTTGTAAAATTAGTGAATATACACTCATTCAAAATAATGTTCAATGAATACTTTCAGAACTGTTAGAAGTTACAGAGGTTTGGCAGTTTGTTAATATGTAATACCTATTAAGAATATTTTTAAGAGTCAGATTCCATTACCAGGTCACAAAAACATGAGTGGTTTGAGTTTCAGATACTTAGAGTCATACATTAAGGCCCTCAAATAAACTTTTCTCTAGACACTTTTTGACAGGCACAAGAGAGATGCAACTTTTTCCAACTTCTCATAATGTTTGTGTGTTGTCTAGCCCGCCATACAGATTATTCATCACTGATAGATGCCATGTGGCTGAAAAGCATAGGCAACTACTAAAACCCAGCCATTAAAAATAGAAATCAGCTCTATTTGCCTTTAAACACCAATTTAATGACCATTAGAAAGTGTATTTGCAATATGAAGAGATGTTAATCAACACTTGATTCTCTGAGGAAGGACAACCCAAAAGAACCCCTGGATATTCAAGCACAACAAAAACACAATGAATGTACCAGGTCTTGTGGGTGGTATGAATGGACTTGGTGATGCCCTGGGCTTGGAAGGGACTCGCCAGCTTTCTTTTGGACCTGTGGAAATGAGCAAAGTTTTGAATTTGTTATTGAGGATGGTGATTCTTGGACCTGTGAAGATGTGTAAATTTTGAACACATTATTGAGGATGATGATACAATATATGTCTTTTGATTTTTCTGACAGAAGATTAATTTCCTGCTAAGAAATTTTTTAGGGATCATTTCTGATGTTTGAAAACAACCCCAAAGAGATCTCCTGTTAGTGAAATTGAAGATGTGTAAATTTTGAACACATTATTGAGGATGATGATACAATATATGTCTTTTGATTTTTCTGACAGAAGATTAATTTCCTGCTAAGAAATTTTTTAGGGATCATTTCTGATGTTTGAAAACAACCCCAAAGAGATCTCCTGTTAGTGAAATCAATACTATGTCAGTGCAGAGACTAAAGACAAAGTGACTGTTACAGTGCAGTGTCAGATTAACTCTCCACTCCTATTAGCAATAACAAACAGAGCTTTCTGCAGAGAAAACTGCTGCAGCTGTAACACTTCCCTTAGTTGTGCTCCTCTGGTGTTTCATATTCCAAAAACCTGCTGCTCATTTAAATCAACTCTGCATTAAAAAAACCCTCAGCAAAGCAGTCAAAGCAGAAGACATGTGACAATTTAACACTAATTTTCAAATGGACAGAGCTATTTCTGAAGTTTCGGGAACAGGAAAGTACTGTAATTTCACACTTTTAAATGAACAGCTAAAAATACATACATTTCTGTCACACTCTAAGAAATTCAAGATGCAGATTTTCCTGTGTGCAAGGGCTTGAGATGATTGTTAACCCACACATTTCCATCACTGTGTGTTATTGACATGTATAAATATCCAGCTGATTATCTTGTTCCATGACAGCTGTACAGCAAAATTTGATTATGACAGCAAACACAGCCTATTCAGTAAGTATCTCTGTATCTTCAGAGAACTCCTCAATTTTGAAAATTTTCAAAGTGATGAAACTTTCGTGCACTAAAGGGCAAAATATTGATAAGCTTACTTGCTCTAGTTGGAGTGACACGTGGGCTGGGTGATGTTCTAGGTTTGGAAGGCCTGTGATATGTATCTTTAGAAGCTGAAAGAAAGAAACTGTGTTAAGCATTATTGAAGTTTTCCAAGGTATCAGTGTCCACTGCCATCCATAATAGTCAACAAAAACAAAACAAAGATTTGAAGAGACAGTATTCTACAGAAGTGATGTAAAGGAGAGGTTTTTTTAACAAAATCACATTATAGAGAAAAGAAATAATCTTCTGTGATGAAACATCAACTAAGCATGTGATACAATTACTGTTTCTATTAAGAAGAGGACTTAAAAAAATAAAAGAAAACAGAATAAGTAGTTTCAAATACAAATACACTGCTCTGTAATGGATGTTGTCCTGGAATGATTCACAATATCAAATTCAAGTGACAAAAATGCCTTAGTCAAATGGATATGCCTCCAGCAATCACATAACCAAAGATCAATGAAGTGATTGTGTTCTGACAGTGAAATTGAGGTTTGAGTGGAACAGAATTATTTTTGAGTTCTCTATGAAGGACTACATTTCATTTTGTAAAACTGGAGGGGAAGGGAAGCAGAGAAAGAAAATTTTCAGGGTGCAGCTCTGCCCACCCAAACCATATGACCACCTGAAATGGTGCTACCTCCACAGTATGACTGGGAACATAGAATTAGGATTCTGTTCTGATCTGCCCTCTGCCTCTTATGATTAAATGAAGGAAATTACCCTACCTTATGTGCAAAACAGCTTGAAAGGAACAAGGATTTCATAAATTGTTTAATAGAAAATAAGAAGAGACAGAGAACCTTGACTATTAAAAAATTATAGAACATGCAAAGAGGGATGTCGAATTTTTGCAGGTCTGCTTTTAATGATTTGTGCTGAAGAAGAAAGGCAATGTGACCATTCAAACAAGAAAGCGTCATTACCTATTGTTGACTTTGTTTTCTCAGTTCTCAACCTAATTGGTTCCAGAACTGCATTAGCGTAATAAAACAACAAAACCAAAGTATTACCAAGAAAAAACAAAATGTTACCATCCCTGTCTCCACAATAATCATACCATCCCTGCTATGGCTGATGACAGATAGTCACTCCTCCCTGAAACTCAACATCAGAGTATTATGTTGCTCAGAATTGCCTCCAGTTCAAGGTAACAACTCTAACTCAGAACAGACTCCAAATATAAATCTGTAGTTTTTGTAAAAGCCGCAAAGAGACTGTGGGTGGCTTTTACCTTCAGCTTTGTACACTTTCCTGACTTATTTCAAGGTTTGTTTCAAGCAATATGTGCAGACTTGCTGGGGAGAAAAGGAACCTGGGTTGTCATCTCTCTGCCCATCTCTTCACCAATGCCTTCTAACTCTCTGCATACCTCACATATCCATACTGGGTCTGGCTGGGATGGAGTTTGTTTTCTCCATAGCAGCCCCTGTGGTACTCTGTTTTATATTTGTGACCAAGACAGCGTTGATAAAATACCAATGTTTTAGTTGTTGCTGAATGTGGCTTAATACAGCATCAAAGAGTTTGTTTTTCACTTTTCCCCTAGGCAGGTATGCTGGGCAGGATGTTAGGAGAGGACACAGCCAGGACAGCTGAACCATGCTGGCCAAAGGGATATTCCATCTCATGTAATGCCATGCTTAGCAACAAAACTTTCCAAAGCGCCCATTGCTCCTAGACTGGCACTGTTCCGCTCGTGGGATGTGGTTTGCAGCTGCTTTGTGTCTCTTGCTTTCCTCCCCTCTTTTTATCCTTCCTTATTGAACTGTCTTTATCTTGAACTATAATTTTTTTTCTTATTTTTTTTCTCACTTCTGGTCTTCTGCTTCTCTCCCCCAGATCACTGCAGAATAGAATGAGCAAGAGGTTAATGTGTGGTTAGTTGCTGGTTTGGGTCAACCCACTGCAGTACCTCACATCATGCAAGTGTGAGTTGCATAATTTTCTTTCTCCATCCTTAATCCTCCTAAGGTTGTATACAGGTATAACAACCCATGTAGACAAAATTATACGAAGTATTACGCATTCTTAAACCTTTGAACTACACAAGGGCTGTGGAAAATGAACCAAAAAGTATGGATGAAAGCTTGTGCCTGGGAAAGAAGAAACAAGAACACACAATTTGAGAAATACAGAGCAGAATCCTTCCTCTTCACAATGACACCCCTCCTTTTCACCTTCACTTGGCCAAAACACAAGCAAGTTCATAGAGAAAAGACTTATTTTTACTGAGAACTGTACAGAAAACACCCACTGCTGCAGTGACCTAAAATGTAATAAAGAACTGAAAATAAGAGATTTTCAGCTTACCAGGCTCCTTATAAATTCTACATGTCACTGGATTTTATCCCTCGAGGCATGCACCAACATATATGCCCAAGGGATGCATATTAATCTGAAGCTGCACTGATCACGGCAGAATCCGTAAGACACAAGTGTCAGGATGAGAAGGTAAAGAAACAATGAACTCACCAGGCCTTGTTCGGGGCACCTCTGGCCTTGGTGATGCTCTAGGTTTGGAAGGAACATACTGTGATTCTCTAGGAACTGAAAGAGAAAATAAAAAAGAAAGCAGCAACTACAGCAACTATTAGAATTTTTTGAGAACTGATACTGACAGAAAGCATAGTATTAAAAAAGAGAACATGCCTTTGGTACCCTTTGGAAATGCAACGCTTGAGTAATGGAGGCATATGAATGCTTGGTACATAAAAATCCCAGTGCTGATGGAAAACCTCTGTAACAGGATAATGTAAAACAAGGCCAGTATGGATGGACAGTATAAAAGGTGAAGCAGCACATGATGGAAACTGAGTATAGAAACACAAGTAGTCAAAGATAGATTGTGATGCTTCCATCCATGCTACAGAGTACATTTGTGTGAGGAAAAACAGAAAAAGATGATTATGAATTGTTAGTGTAAAATCACCAGAACCCCATTTACAAGATGAAATTTAATAGTAAAAATATTATGACAGTGGAATGCAATGAAGATGTACTTGTGATGTTCAGTGAGAAAAAAGCTAAATGTGATGCTCCCCAGGTGATTTACCCTGTAGGTAGAACTTTTACCTATTGTTGGTTTTAGTTGATCAGTTCTAAGTGTTATAGATTCCAGGACTGTATCAGAAACAAAACAGAAAAGATGTTTTGAAAGTTGAAGAGAATAATTCCACTTACAATAAGCACTATTTGCTTAGCAATAGCATTCTGAATCATGTACTTTGTGTACTGCCTCACACAGAAACAGTTATATTAAAAGAAGGAAGCAGTTATACTAAAAGAAATATCTGAGAAAGCAGTGTAATCTTCTGCATGATGTGGGTTTTCTTCTTCCACGGACTTCAATGGGATATCCATATATGTATTATTCTGTTATACAGAAAATGGCTTTTTAGGGACACAAATCTCTATGTTGGTGGTGTTGGAATTGGAGACTACTTGCTTGTTTACTGGATACTGTATTATTAAAGAGCTTTATATGGTGTTATTGCATTGCACAATCATATAATTCAGCTCTAGACTGGAATGGATCTAAAATAAAACAGTGTTTTAGAGCCATAAGGATGTGAAATTGCTGGTATCCTTCTCTGTGTCAATTCTTCTGTATGAATAGCAATTTTTAAAAAAAGGAAATTTCTTTGGATCTTTTAAGACAATTACAAGATAAGTGGATGATGCTGTGGAAAAAGTTCTGTATATTACACATTCTTGAAAAACCAGTAAGTTGTTGGGGTTTTTTGGTTGGTTTTTTAAAAAACACAGACCAATATAAGCTCATAACATTTGTGTGACAAAACCATCAACCGTTTCTGAGAAGGCCAGACTACCATAACAGTGAAAAATTGCCACAAAGGTAAAAAAAGAGTTTATGAGAAATTAAGGTGTAATTTGGAAACAATGTTTTATAATCAGCTGTCATGGTTAAAAAATTATAAGAAGATAAAGATTTCAACTGTTTGCTACATGAGGAAATCACGTCTAATATATAACATCAGATTTCAAAAATATTGCTCTATGTCTACAATTAAAAGTCTTCAATAAAGTGCTTATCATTAAATTTTTCACGTTTACCAAAGGATAACATACATTGATATTTGAGACCCTTGCAATTTCTGCTGATATTACCAACTGGAGAGCAGGGGACAGAAAGTAATTTTTTCTGCCTACCACTGAATTCAACTGCTCTCACATTTAATGACATAAAAATCCAGTATTTTGGAACACAATGTAAAGGATCACTAATGCCCATAAATATTTATAAGCAAATACTAAGTATGTATAACTGGGCAATTTACTCCCTCATGCAGAAAATAATAATGACATGAAATTAATTAATTGTGGCTTAGAAGGGAAACAGATTTATTAAAACAATGCAAAGCAATGTTGGAAAAATTATAACCCCGAAAGAACCTCAGTCCATGCTTTAATTGTTTGGTATTTGCAAGGTTAATCTGAGTGTAACAACATTATTCTCATCCTGTTGCCCTGAAATAGCAGAAGTTTATGCTTTTGCTCAGTGAAAAATACCTGGTGAATTTTACTCCTGAAATCTGCAACTAAATAACTGAGCACAGCAGGACAGAACAGAACAGAACCCCATTATATTTTAACTGGCTCAGAAAACTAAACAGCTGCTCATAAGTACATTTCAATCCAATATAAACTCTACTAGAAAAAAAAAAAATCACAAAGCAGTTTACCATCTTTGGCTTGTGGGATATGAGGTTTGGGTGAAGTTTTAGGTCTAGCAGGAACACGTTGAGTATCCTTTGAAGCTGGAAGAGAAAATGTGGGCAATAAGTTGCTTAAATGGCACAGCAATTAGCATCTGATAGCAGCTGAACACACAAGCACAGAAACCTCACACCTGCAACTGAGAAGTGGGCAAGTTAGGTGATACTCTCCATGTGTTCACGACAATCTAAGCAAGAAGGTGCAATTTTAGTCATTTTTGAAGCTTGGGGTTTTTTGTTTGTTTTTTTAAAACAAAAACTGAAACAAGCACAAACAAGCATAATTATGAGAAAGGTGATTCAGAGCTGCCAGCACATTTTTTTTTTTAAAAGGAGACATTCCAGCTGTGAAGAGAGCAATACATCCAACTGTTGTGAATGCCAAGCAAGAAAATTACCTAGAAGAAAAATGAATTTAAGTGAAACAATCCTGAGGCATAACTTCAGTGATGCTTTCTGTGATGGAAATCAAGCAAACACAACAGCTTGCCAAGGAAATACTATTACCTATGGGTGACCTTGGTGGTTCAGTTCTAAGTGTAATAGGTTCCAGGACTGCAACAGAAACAGTGTGACAAAGTAAGTATGGAACATACTCCAAAAACTTAAAATTATTCTAGTAGTAAGTAGACAAACAGGTACTGACACAGCACCACAGCAATGTGGATGTTCAAACTGACTTTTAAACCGTGGACAATTAAAGTTCTTAGTGACACAGGTTAAATAAAAAGGAATTGGATAAACTTGATGGCAATAGAAGCAAAAATATGTGGATTTAAATCAGTAAATCCAAGAACAAGCAAGAGGAGAGATAACAGAGCTTAACTCAGAGACAGCAAGGGACTCTTGATATACAAAAATGTCAGGAGTCTCCAAACTGAACTCTGTTACTACTTGAAAGTACTGTGGTGACCATGAAAAAACATTCAAATTTTTCCTCTAAGGTGAGCAATTAAGCAGAGGACAAAAAGTTGCTATTGGTAGAGCTGTATTTATTAGTTATTTGAAAAAACTTATTTTGATAAAGCCTCTTCATTTTTTCTCATATCCACTTACAATTTTGATCACAAAACCAATATATCATGTCCTTTTCTTCTTCTCAAAGTATACCAAATGGAAAAAAAAAAATGAAATGGCAGAATCTATAAAAATTTCTTGACAATAAAGAAAATACATTAAAATAATGCATGATCTCTCCTGTGTCAAGGCATTAACAAGTAAAATAGCATAGAATATACAGACATACACACCTAAAGATGGAACCGTTTCTATAACCCTTCTTCACTTATCTCCCAAACTCTCTTATGCATCTACAAATTTTTAAAATGTGCTCCACAATAAATAACACTATAAAACTTTGATTGTAATTGAGGGGTTTGATACTACAGTATTTATTACATGTCTATTAACAGTCACAGTGTAATATTCTGCAGTATTGATATTGCTGCAAATAAGGACAAAACCCCAAAGCAACCAATACTAACTTCTACTGACAGTGGCCAGATACTCTATAGAAAACTCAAACTAGCCACTAATTTTTTTGATGTTCTCACACATATCCCCGAGTTTGCAATGACTTTACCGTTATTCAAGCTCATTAGTTACCTTTGGAATTCAAATTCAAAATCCTTTTCTACAAAACACTGATTTCTATTTTCAGATTGCCTTTGAAGAACCAGTCAGTTCTTACAAAAAGAAAAACAACTTCCAATAATAGAAATAAATTCTTTGTTAGGTCTGCAAACTGTCTTCTGAAGCATTATAGTTTCTTTTCATATAAGTATTATCCAAAAAAATGAATAACTCTTCTCACCTAGAGGAAAAAAAGTTGAAGTTTTTCTGTACTTTCTGCACCAATAGCATGCCTCAAAGTACATAATTTCAAAAGAAGTGCCTAATCAGATTTAGCTTGAGGTGTTTTGGTCTTAGCAGATGATTTGGGCTTCAAATGTGAGGAATGTGTATTTTGAATATCGGGAAAAGCTTAGTTTGTGAAAATAGCATTTAAGCTAAAAGTAAATGGTGTCCCATAGAAAAATCCCATTCACATTCAGCAATGAAGAAATGACATCTCGGAAATGACCCTTGGTCCATATCAATGAATAGCCATGGAGAAAGAAACGGTACCATGTGATTAATCCAAGAAGTATTGTTGGATATGAGTAAAGCAAGAAGACAGAGCCTTTGTTAAATGGATAATCAAAGAGCTGGATGTTCTTCTGCCGCAAAATTAACTTCTCACAGTTTAGGCAAAAGCCAAAGAGTAATGATTTAACAAGCAATGCTAAGAAAATGTTGTTATCCAGCATTGACCTTGACAAATCCATGTCATTAGAGGAGTTTTCAGAGTATTTCATGGTGTGAAACTTGTTGCAGTTGAAAACAATGAGTCTAAGTGATTTGCTGCTAATTAAGCAAGCCAAACAGATTCTATTTTATCAAATCATTTAAGTAAGGCTTAAAGATCTCCTTGTCCTGTGAAATACCATATATGTAGTCAGCTTCATCCAGGTTTTAAAGAGCAAAGCTAGACTGCTGAAAACATCTTGAAGCCCTTCTCAGAATACAATCTGCACAGTAAATGCAAACAATGATTCAAGTGTTCCTTTGAATTAAATATAGCATTTCAGGGCTCACTGCAAAAGACACCTTTGTTTTTAATCTACATAAAAAATGTATATATTGAACACTTCACTTAATATATATTATCATACTAAAAAAAGGTCAAGTGTTACTTCATATAAACTTTGCTCCTCATTAAAAATAAAATTACTTTAAAAAAAAAAAGTTAAACACAATTTTGGGTGTATTAATTGAAAAAATATGGTATTTTCCATATATTTGAGAAATAATCAAGCAATGTGCAACAAAACTTCTTCTGCAGGAATTGTTTAGCAGTGTGTAGTTTTAAATGTCATTTTTGGATCATGTTATTTCTATATTCCATAAAATCTTTATTATTGCAATAATTCTTGTTCTTCCTTCTGCTAATGTAAGTGAAACTTCTAAGTAAATACTTTTGAAGTCATATCCTATCTTTTAGAAGACATTGCCATGCTAGAAACATGGAGAAAAAGTAAAGCACCAAGATTATACTTCCATTTGCTGGGTTTGGACCACACATGAACAAGCAAGAAGCCTACAGGAAATGGTGTTTTCAACTGCACGTGTTATCAGACCAGTGAAAAGAAGAATGACTAAAGATGACTCATAATCATTACCCTCTGCAGTCTTTGGACGTTCATATGTGTAGGGACTCCTAGTAGTGACTGACACTGGAGTAGTTGCTGCTGGAATAAAGAGAATTTTCTTAAGAGAAATATGGGTGCATCTGTATCTATTTTTCAACTGCTGTTATGGCTCTGCTCTTCTTGCTTCCCAACTATAATCCACCTCCTCACAACTGTTTAAATGGAAACACTGAGTAAATGATGCATTTACAGAACACTTGTAAGTACCCTGTGTGAATTTTGCCGCTCTTGCAAAATAAAAAGGGCGTTTACGCTACAGGAGCACACTGGCAGAGGAGCTCCCTAAGTCTTCATCTTCCTGGTTTACTGATTTTTTTTCTCTTTATGGCTGTAAACCACTGAAAAGAAACAATTCTGGAGAAATCCATTTTCTTTGGTAGATCTTCCAATTAATTTTCCTAGATTTCTCCCATAGTGATATAAAGGATAGATGTAAAAGGCTTCAGCTGTAAATAACTGTAAAGTGACAGAAAGCAAGGCTGAAGATCTCAGTGGATTATCTAGTGCCACAGCACATTACATTAGCAAGTTAACAAGCTTCCTCTCTCTATCTAGAGTACTTAATTTGGTTTGAAAGGAGCAAACTCCAAAGACTCTGAAAAATATTAAGAACTTTGAAATCAGTATTGGTAGAATTGTTTAATATTAACATGACTTTACAATCAGAGTCCATTTTCATTCCTAAATACATCTACAGTCTTTGAGTAATCTTTGTGCTTATCCTTAAAATTTTGCTTTGTTTATTTACTCGTTTTGACTCTTCTCAGCCTCTGTATTTCCCAACAGATTTTAATTAGGAAAGAAAAAATGATGGATAGATACTGTATGGTATGTCTCAAACTATATTTTTGGACATTTGTCATGTTGTAATTCACAAGCATTTTAAGACTCACAAGTACATATATTCCAAGGAAGTTAAAATTTTTAAATACAATTAGATCTGAGACCTAACACTTCCAAAACTCTGTCAGTTTAAATACAAAACCATGCTCTTAATTTAAAAGTCTCTATTTCCCCACGTGAAAGTTTATGGTGGTTTACCTGGGTGGATTGTGTTTAAATTTAAAAGACTGAATAATTTCAGAATTTTAAATTTTCCCTCTTTTATTTACTGACATTTTTTATAGCTTAGATAGTTTTTATATTTGATACTATTGCCACTATTCTAAGAAGACAAAATACTCCAAAATGTCTTCAGGACAAATCATTTGTGCATTTAAGTAAATGCCCAGAGAGGTTGTGGAGTCTCAAACCCTGGAGATATTTAACAAGTTTTCTGTAAAGAAAAGGTTGCAGTGCACTTGAGTTCACAATAGAAAATTAATTATAATTTCCTGTTCTGAAAAATGGGGAGTGCGTAGAGAGAGATATTCACCCTAACAGTAGTGCAAGTGAGGACAATGGCTGGGCATGATCACATTGGCAACAAAACCTTTTTTTTCATGTGGGTAACAGATTCAGTTAGCCAAATATCAAGAAAAATAATGAAGCTGTAAAGTTTTGCTAGAATGTACAGTTTGTTAGTTGGAAAAAACCTGAAAATCATTTAAATGTTTGGGGTTTTTTAAATGAAACTTTTTTTCCTCCACTGCCAAAAAAGACAAATACTTTACCAGAAAGAGCACAAAAGTCATATTAATAATGACAGCCAAAATTAATTATTCGACCCAAAGGCAGTTATTAGTAAGGAATTGATTAAATATGTATTTGGCACATATTCTTCATTATTTTGATTCACTGTTAAGGAAAGGTGACAACCACTGTCCCGACACAAGTTTCTAATTTAAGCTGAACTCCCAAGTGATGATGGAACACAGAGGAGGTCCTGCTCTTCGACCATTTTGCCACCTATCCAAAAGCCAGCTCATGCCCATGCACTGCATATTTTATACCTCAAATAATATTTTCTGAACAAGGATATCATCATTTGTCACATCAGAACACTCATCAATTTCACAAATACCTACTCACAAGAGAATCATGACAAACTTTATCTAAGGCTTAAAAAGTGTGTTTTAGGATTCTACCTTATTGATTCATGAGACCACTACTGGGAAAGGCAAAACCAGAGGCATGTGGACAAATATGGAACCATGCCACTTTCTCTGTAGTCATATAGAAACTTGCTATAGAGACATTTTGTGTGGAAACACCAGGATTAAACTTTGATCTTGGCAGTCTAAGGGTGTAAAACAAATTTATGCAACAGTTTCCAAACGAATTGCTTTTTTTCTCTGCCATTTCAAAAAACCACATGGAGGACTCAGATCTGTATTCAGACATAGACATCTACAGCAGAGGCAAAAGCAATTATTCTTGTGATACAATACTGGATTTCCTACACTAAAAATGATGCAGGATCTGTAATCAGCATGAAAAACTAATTATGCACAGTATTTTGAGACAGTTCCAAGCCACAAGTACCATTCCTTTAACAAGCTTCACAGGGAATAATTTGGTCTGAAGAGAGTTAATTTCTTTTTATGAGTGAGAAATAATTTGCAGAGAATCTGGAAAGAATTTAATAAAATCATCTGATCTTTTCCAGAATTGGGTAATATATTCTTACAATAAACAATTATGCAATTTTAAGCTTTCTAAGTTCATTATAAGCCATGTAACATTAGAAATATTTTTACAACTGTATTTATTTAATCTTCAGGTCCAGAAAATTCCAGGTGTGTTTTATTCTCTGCCATACATCATAGGCCAAATTTAACCCCAGTGTGAAGGTTCTGTTTCACTTGGGATCATAAAATATGTCTTTACTGAATTCCAGAACAAAATTCCACTCTTATTTCCAGTTTCAGGTAAGTCTACGTATGCATTAATGATCACTGAATGAATACAAATCCTATGGTTCTATGTAAGATGCTATAACCACCAACAAAGCAGGAAATTTTGCATTTTCTGGACCTTATGCTAAACTAAATTGGAAAACTTGTTACTTCAAAATTAAAAGCAGGAAAAAAATTTGTTCACTGTCAGGCTGTGTGAGTTGCTAATTTGGGATACAAAAGTTAAAAGTTTTCTTGCTTTGCTTTTTTTTTTCCTTTTTGGATCCAATACAAAAATATTATTCCTCAAAGAGGAATTCCTCACCTTTCTGATGATTAAGTGCTGAACTTTACACAGAAGAGATTTAAGCTAAAATGCACTATTAAGTGATACACTGCAACAAATGTTTGGTATGGAAATTGGTTACCAGGTTTAGTTCGGGGCCTTTTGGTTCTGGAAGATGGTCTAGGTTTAGATGCAGAAGTTGTGAGTTTTGCTTCTTTAGGAGCTGAAAGAAATATACTGGATTGTAAGTTCATCCTTTCCACTGTATCACAAAAAATTCAAATGAGGCAATGAATGGATACTGGGAAGAAAAGCAAATGGTAAAATTAGATATGTCAAGAAGTATTCTAAAAAAATATCCTACGATTTCACTGCCCCGGCAAAATCCCTGTTTGTTCTTCACTGTAAAAGTGAGCAATTGCATTTAAAGATAATGTTCCTCTCATTAAGTGGGCAAACTCATTTTTTCAAGATACCTAAGAGATAAAACTATAATTCTGTTTATCCTTTTGAATTCCAGGTCAATTTCAAGCCATCAGAAGACATATATAGACAAAATATGCAAAAATGTCCTCAATTGTTGGCACTGTAAAGAAATTACTGGCAGAGAGCTGGAAAAACATGGAAGCAATTAAAAAAAAATGGAACTGCTTCATGATTGCAGTCATTGAATTCTGCTAATAGAATAGAAGTGGCATCACATAAATGATAAAAATTAAGAACAATAAGTCCTAGAAAACTTTTCTGCATGAAACATGCATGGGCTGAAACTGTAATTAGCTAATCTGACAGCTAGTCTCACTTCAGATAAGGCGTAAGCTCAGTTTCAGGCAGTCATCAGTAACTTTGTACATTTTTAAAAAGCAGTGCTATGAGACTGCTTTCCAATAAAATATTTCATAGCAATTGACACAGTGGAAAAGTGTTTGGCATTTACAGAAAGAACAGAGAAGAGTGAGACGTGAAGTGACGGAGAGGTATTTTTCAAGCCAAAATGGTATTCAGAAGGATCCATAAAACAGTAGAATGAACACATTAGCCTAGTACCACAGGAATCCTTCACTGAGAATTCTGGGATCAACATCCAGAACACTACACTTGGCATTTCAATTGTATTTCCAATGTGTTCTCTGAGTAAAGAGTGTTGGTGTAGAAAAGCTCTCAGCAAAATGGAAGACAATTTTTTTGCCATACTATAGAACTAGCAAAATTGTATGAAAGAAATGGTTTCTTTTTCTCCTAAGTTTAAAAAAATTTCTGAATGCTTATTTCCTAACTTTTTTCATCTTTCAGAGAAATGGATTAAATACAGCAAAAGCTATGAGATAAAAATAGTAGAGTACAAACTGTGGCTTGAACTGCAAAGAAGAGTGACCAACAGCTACAGAAACGTGTATTACCTAGGGTTGCTTTTGGTTGTTCAACAGTCTGAGAAGTTTTAGGCTCCAAAAGTGGTGGTTTAGGGGCTAGAAAAGAAAAATTCAAGTGCAATCAAATGGATCAATAGAGGTAGCAGTACTAAGCCGAAAGCATTATCATTCCAATAGTTCAGGGGAGTTGTTTTTTCACAGTCTAAACAAGCCTTACCCTTATGTGCAACACCCTACACTCCTTTTAGCTTTGTTTCCTATGAAATTGCACACTGAATGATTGTGGCTATTTGTAGGAGTCTGCTTCTAAGGCTCCTTCCCCATATTTATGTTCTCAGGGCATTTTAATCTTGTATTTGATTCAATCAGCAAATAAATTTTTCTTCTGTTATGGGAGAATAATGAGAGACATGAGGAAGAAAAGAACGTAGTCCATAATGAACACCAGAAAATCTATATCAAAGGAAACTTCTAAATATCAAAGTTTTGCTGAAAACCCTAAATCAGTACCTGCAGTTAGCTGTAAGAGAGATATAAGACAATAAAGGCAGCTCCTGCTTTTTACTGATCTGTCTGTTTATAAGACATGAGAACAGAAAAACCTTTTAGGTCTTGAATAATCCACAGCATAATACTTATTGGTTCAGTACCTGAATCACTAAAGAGGTAAATTAATTTCCCTGAATCCCAAATCAGAAGAAAATCAGTAGAGGTCTGTTTTTTTTTTTTATCAAAAAGCAGAAAAGACATGACACAATGATAATGTTCCTATGGTACTAGCAAAGATGTCATCTTTGCCTCAGTGTGTCTGTGTGAAAGTGGGAGATGGGGAGTGGCAAAGGAGATTATAAGAATAATCATATTTATTACTTAGACAAGTAAAAACACCCTTGTGCCACCCAGAAGAGTTTTTTCCATTCCTGACCTTTAAAAAGGTTACAACGCTAGAGAACTCATTTATATTTTTATCACTGGACCCAAATGCATAAACCTGATGAGTTTAACTCTCATTTCTTATGTTAGGCAACATCAAATGACCAATTTTAGAATGATGAGTTAGTCACGATGCTCATGTATTGCATAGCTCCTGTCCTTTTTAGGAAGTTTTGCTTAGATATTTTTAGAGAACATATCTCTCTGCATACCAACTTATGAAAATGATGTGCACATTTACCAGGTTTCACATGCTGTACTTCTGGGGTAGCAGATGGTTTCGGTTTAGAAGGAATAAGTGGTATTTCTTTTGGAGCTGAAAGAAAGAGCTCAGTTTGCAATGAAAAATTGTTTAACAGGCATTTCCCACAACAAACAGCACATGTCACAAGTTTATATTGAAGACAACTTAGTATGGAATGTCAAAGCCAGCTGATGAAATCAGATTTGGAAGTGTGGGATGGAGATGATACTGAAATGCTGTGAATCGATCAGAAATAAGATTCTGTGAGTCCAAAACAATTAAAATTTTCATTCTGAAAGCTTTACATATCCGAGACAATCAGCACATGCGTGTGCATTGGGAGTAAAAGAGATAGAAAACTAATAAAAGGGTGGTGGTGTTTTATCATGCAAGAGGCAAGTTTTACTTCTCTGAGACAGAAAGTCCACCCAGAACCATGTTGCCATACACAGATATGTCAAGAATAATCAGTATAATGACAATGGAAGAACAAGACTCTCTAACCAGGATAAAGAATGATTATGCATGTGAAATGATATGCTGGAAGGAATGCATTCATATGGGATGGAGTGCTCAAAACAAACACAGAGTTTTTCACTGGGTGAAAACAACATTACCTAATGTTACCCTTGGCCATTGAAAAGGATGAGGAGTTTTAGGTGTGAAAGATTCCAGAATGGATTCACTTGTTGCTGCTGGAAGAAATTATCACAGTCAAAAGAGAGCAAAGACCTAATGGAAGAAACTCTTTCTCCAAAAGCAAAAATAAATTTGTTTTTACAAGAACAACATATGATTCACTAATGCTGGGATACTTATCTGTTTAGTATGCATTAGGGAGAAATTTAGAACTGCACAGTGCTTCAGTCACTATAAATCAGTGCATTTGTGATGTGCAAAAATTCTGGATGTTTATTTCCTCCTGCCTTCATTGCCAGTGGTCTGGATCTCAACCACTACCAAGTAAAATTTTAAGTAGAGCTTTTGAACATTTTGACTTTTGGTCCAACACTTAAGAGAGATGGTATTGTGTAAAATGTAGATATTTAATGAAGAGGACATGTTGAACAATCAATTAGTCAGACATTAAAACATATAAAATTTGGAACAGAAAGCTGACAACAGATCCAGCTGTGGTTTCTGTCCAAAACCACTGAGTGTCTGTAACTGTTAACTAATTTCATGCTGTTAAGGATGCAGTAATGTTAACATTTTTAACGAGGCTACAACAATAAAATGCATCCTACAGTTCACATCACAATTTTCATCAGAGCTACTGTATAAATACTGTTTTCTCAATTATTTATGTGGCCTATTTTTTTAAAATACTGAAAGAGAATACGGGATTGTGAGTTGCCATATGCATTGTAACTGTGAGAAAACACCGATTTCAACTGTTAGTAGCAATGTAAATTCAAAATCAGCTGTTAGGGCTAATCCAAATGTGCACTGAAAATAGCAACAGTGTATTCATTTCAGTTGAGTTTTAGAGCATGGCTTGAGCTACTGAATGAAGAACTAGGTAGGGGTTATTGTACCTGGTCTAGCATCTGCTATTTCAGGCTTACTAGGTGCCACAGGACTTGAAAGAACAGGCTGAATACCACTGAAAACTATAAAAAAAACCAGGTCACATTATCTGTGATTATTAATTCTACACACAGCTTCTTTCTGTCATAGAAGAACAACCAAAAAATGTGATAAGTTATGCCACACCTAATTTGCACTTCACCATAAACATACCACAGGAGAGGAGCAGTGCTGATTTAAAGTGTGAACTGAAGCTAGTGGTTAAAATGAGAACTAAAACTAAAGTGTCAGCCAACCAAAGCTGATATTGCTTTGGATCACATGGTCCACATAGTTTAAAGCAACCCAGAAAATACAAAGATAAAAACTTGTAACACCGCTATTACAAAGCACTCAAAAAAAAAGCAAACAAAACAAACAAACAAAGTACCAAAAAACCCAACCCCCCCAAAAAACCCAAACGAAAAAAAACCAAACCAAAAATACCCAAGCAAAAAAAAAAACCTATAAAAACTAAAAAGCACTGCAAGTATATTTCTGTGAAAAAGAAATCACCTTCCTTAGTTCTCTTCAGTACTTTGTTTTGTGTCAATATTTTGTTAGTTGATACTTTATTATTTGAATTTTAATGTAATCTGTGTACATATACACACATGAAACACAAGGGTAAAATAAAGTTAAAAAATCACTAAGCAGCAAAACAATAGTAAGAAAGGACTATGCTGGCAAGACAATATATGGTATAAAAACGTGTTCCATTTGAGCATATGACAATTAGGCTTGCAAGAAAACAACAAGTAACTTTAGAATTCTTATTAAGATTTAGTCACTAGTAGTAGTATTAAACCAGGCTTTCCTCATGTAAGTATATCTCAAAATAGCCCTAGAAGCTCTTTGAGAAATGAATGTGAGATCAGGAACACCACCAGGTGAGTTTCTCAGCAGAAAGCACAAGCTGTCATATAAAAAAGGAAACTTCGTGTGTCAGCACTAATGATCATGAATCACACAGAAGACAACGTGGAAGATGATCAAAATATCTAGGATTAATGGAATTTTAAAAATGGCTGTCCAAACACCGAAAGGGTTTTAACTGAAAAGCTAATGCATTACAATTACCCGCAGTTGTTGTTAGCACATGAGGTGTTCTGGAAAGTGAAGGCATAGATTTTTCCAGGTCAGCTGAACTTGTAACTGTGGAAAAATGTAAATATCCCTGAGATAGATTCATAGTAACGCAGACATAGCAAGGGGGGGAAAAGAATCAGAAAAAGAAAGAATGCTTTTCAGTGCTTTGCAAGATGCCAACACCACTACAACAGAGTTTCATAAAGTTTCAGCTTGAAAAGAAAGGAACAAATCCTCAAAGTTTTGAAGATGTCATGTGCATTTATTAGACACACCCTGACAGGAACTGTAGTCCCCCTAAAAGTAGATTTATCAACAGGAGTCAATTGATCTGGGCACATGTAACATGAAAAACCTGTGCTTTTGACTTCACCTGCACCTGTAGAAAGAGACCTACGCGTTTTAAATACATGCAAATAAGAATTTATAAAACAGGTATTTCTGTTGCCAAAGCTTTGCTTGTTTCAATATAACAAATGTCAGTATTCTGAGTTATGGGTTTTAACATACTACACATCATTCAATTTCTCATTTGTGATATTTTATCTAATTGACATAATATAAATTAACACAACTTTTGTGATACATTGAAGAGACAGAGTGAGGCAGAAAATTTGAAACAATACTGTCAAAATATTGACTGACAGGTTTAGGATTATTTTCCTTCTTATCTCTTGCACATTTGTACCTTTGCAATGAATACAAACATAATCTTGAATATCAATGACCCCAGTAATAAAAGTTTCCGGGTGAAATAGCAACATAACTTGAAAAAAAGTCTTATGAATAGAGAAAACTGCAAAATAATGTGTATGATATGGCTACCAGAAAATTCCCATGGTAAAATTCCCCAGTCAAGGATATATTTTTATAACTGATAATGAACCCATCTAGCTATTGGTCCCATAGGTCATAATCTATTCAACAGATAAAAACCACACCCAAAAAAAAATCTAATTCCTGTGGTTTATTTTTTATTTGATCCTATACCACAAAATATCACCATATAATTATAGAGTCTAACTGTCAGATGCTGCAAACAAAATTCTGCTTCAGACAACACCAAACAATCACAGCAAACACCCTCTAACTGGAACATCCCCTATGCAAAACCAAATACTAAGCAATGGAATTATCATAAATAAAATTTACCCGTCTCTATTTTTGGGATTTCTGCAGACGCAGAAGTTTGGGACAGGAAACTAATATGATTAGAGTCCAATGAAGCTGGAACAAAAAAAAAAAAAAAACGAACAAAAGCAAACCAAACAATTTTTTTTCATCATCTGAACATACATACCGAACAGGTTTCAACACATTGCTAAGAAACGAGGGATTCAGGAAAGGAAAACATCTCAAATAAACATGCAATGGATTTCCTAATGTAGATGTGTGAAGATGGACTTGTAATGAAAATGATGAAGAAACTGTTAGAAGAAATAGGAAGAAGAGCTCACATTACAAGAATAGTGGAATTGCCACAGCCAATGCCTGGATTATATATGGCTTTGCACATTTGGCCCCTTTCATCTCTACACTTAAGCTTTACCCACGTTAAGGCACAAGAGAAGTTACAATTTGGCTAAAAGCACATCAATATCTCTTGGGACAATTCCCATCTTTCATTGCTACCAGAACTGCAAGAAATATCATTACTGCCAGAGGCTGCCAGCATCTCAAACTGTGAAGAAACATCACGTGATTCACCAAAAGCTGAAATGAGGCATTTATTTAACACAGCCTCAAAAGCAGCAGCAGAGCAGAGCATTCCCCCTTCCAGGAGATGGCAATGGAAAGGCGTGTCTCCTCTTGTACCAGCCCAGCTGGGATTGGCCTCTAAAGAATGCTGTCATGTTTGAATGCATGAGAGAAAGCAAGACCTACTACCCAAAGACAAAGAAGCAGGGGAATGGAGATGAAGGCCAGGTGCAACAACATGGTCTCCCTGCAGGATGTCGCATGCTTCCTGCAGAAAATGCTCATCAGCGTGGAAAAAGCGTGGGATCAAACAACAGAATTGCAGAACCAGTGTGGCAAGTGCTTCATCCTTTCCAGGGAAGATGACAAGGATGCCAGGTGGTTTGGGATGGAAGTATGATGGGAAGTGAGAGAGATGGGAGACAATGGGAAAAGAAGGTTGCTGCTAGTTACCCATCACAGTTTGCTGGGTTGGCAGGGAGGAAGCAGTGGTGGTCTTCAGCCTTGGTCTTCGAGTAGCTAAGATCAAACACAAAAACTGCCTTCAGTCCTCAGACAGGCTGCTGGCACACAGGTCACATCAAGGCAGAGCTGGGAACAAGGGCATGGGGCCCTGCTTGGGCCAGGCTACCATGGCACAGCATCACTCCCCGTGCTGCACAACGCTGCTTTCAGCTGCCATCGGCAGCCAAGGCATGAGAGCAAACCCAGAAATGCTTCCCCAAAAAAGGTTGCAGAACATTCACATGTAGAACAATTGCCAGTAAGGAGCCATAAGGGTCCAGCCACATCACTGACCCATTTTTTGGGACAGCAGCACATCTGAACAGGCTCATCACTGCAGAGAAGAGCATTGCCAAAGTAAGCACTGAAGGAGGGAATTGCTGGCTATTTACCCTTCTTCCTGGTTTCCCGGGAAGCAGATGAGGTGGATTCCAGCTCTGGTCTCTTGGTTGCTACGGTCAGACATGGAAATGATCTTGAGATATCCTCTCAGCCTTGCCACAGCAGTACAAGCAGCACCAGCTCACAGCCCCCCAGATGTCCGTATTTATGGCCACACATGCCCTTTCCTGGCAGCGCCTTGTGACTCCAACCTGTAGTTAAGTGTCTTGCCGTGGTTGCAATGAACACAACACACCCTGAGCCTCAGTACCTAAATGGCTCAACATCAGCAGAAAAATGCCTAAATATCAAATTCACCAAGCCACTCCTTACATTTCCTTGGAAGACGTAAAACCAACAGTAAATGAATGCAGAATATGAGCCAAGACTCATCTTAGAATTCAAAATTCAGGATGACAAGTGCTGGGTATGTCTCCAATGCAAGCAGCTGGGAATACTGATTGCTAATTATTTGAGCATGAAGGAATAAAATGCCCATTATGTTATCAATATTCAGTCCTAACTTCAACCTTTCTTATAAGTTCAATAATTCTTGCAAATAAGTGTTTTCTCGCTGTTTTCACTATTATTATTGTTTTTACATAGAGCAGACTACATAAGCTCTCATCATTCACAAGGAAGGCCTTGCAATTCCCTGTGAAATATAATTCCCATTCTTCCTTGCGGTTAGTCTCTAAGCCAATGATTAACATGCTTATTCATCAAGCTTGAACTTAGTTCTCATTGAAAAAGATAAAATTAAGTTATGTATGCTAACAAATCCACATCAGTAAGAGGATGCAAAATTATGTTTCTGCCATATGGGAATATTTCATTCTAGAAAGAATTTTCAAAATAACAACTGCACATACAGTCACATTGGAATTTCATGACAAATTCTTTTTGACACTGGTCTCTTCAAAACTGATTTTTCAAGTGATGGACAAAAGCATATTTTCAAACATCGTAATCATGCCATTAGTATGGCAAGTGTTGTAAAGTGTATTAACAAACGACAGATATTGCTCAAAGGAGGTGAAAATTATGTCAAATGATGGCAAGACAAAAAGAAAAAAAATATAATATCTTATTTACCCTCCACTGTTCCTTGGCTTGCAAGGTAAGGAGATTTCAACTTTAGTCTCAGAGTAACTAAGATTAAACCAGAAAACTTCCTTCACAAATACAGATGACCTTTTTGTAAGCTGTGTCAGTACAGAGCTGTGTGAATGAAGCCTGTCTTACACTCAGTTTTTTTACATAACTATTTGCATTCATTACAAGATTATTCCACTTTAAGATCAGGGTGGCTTAGTTGAGTTAGTGCAGTATGGAGACAGTTAATAGAGCGGAAAATCACAAAGAGTGATTGAGAAGCCTAATAATGACGTATCTCGTAATTTTTATAGATGACTGACCATCTTGCTGAAATGCTTGGCATTGCCACTCTCAGGAAAAAAAAATGAAATGTTTTGAGAAAATTTTAAAATACAGCTTTTCTTATTTAAGTATTGTGAAATTATAGAAATTAGGATGGAATCACTGTTTACCCATCACTGTCCTCGTGGTTTTCAGGAAAGGAAAAGATGTGGGCTCCAGAACTGGTCTCGGGAGAGCTAAGATTAGAGATAGAAACTATCTTGAGATGTTATGGCACTCTCTCTATGCATATGAAAGTATTACTTTAATCACACCCAAATAAATCAATATTTCAGTTGTGGTTTCTCATGTGCACTCTTTCTGCCAAATAAATCATACATCATTTTTTTGTCACTTGATATTACCACAAACCCCCAGCCACTAGCTCAACACTGCTCCTATTACACAATAATGGCAGTCATAATGCTCCAGAGCTGCCTTTAAACTGCAATAAATTACATATTCCAAAATCCTTTTTCAGGCATCAAATATTTTCAGACTATAAATCGCAAACTAGTCAATGAATATATAGCTAGAACTTCTGCTTGCATCAAAGATAGTGTCCATTTTATATTTAATCTGAAAATCAATTAACTAGCTCTAATTAATGTATACTTCACCACACTTAAAATCTGAATTTTGATGCTAAAATAATATGTGTCTGAGGGAGAAAAAAAGGGAAATGATATCTTCTTTGCTGAAAAATGCATGCAAGTGAAATTAGTAAGGATTTCCATCACGAGTTGGGCCAACTGATTTAAGAAAACCAAGCTGTGCTTTCTTAACCAAAATCTGTAAGAATCTCTAACAGAATAGTTTGATTAATTTACAAGTTTTAATTCTGAAGAGTTATGAAGTATTTTGAACAGACAGAATCATATCCACAGTGGAAGACAAGCATAAGCTACAAGAAGAGTCAGGTTTATTTTCCAGTAATTAGTGAACAGGTATGCAAATGACAGCAGTGAGTGCAAAGATCACAATAAAAATCCCTCGTCTAAGAATGTATTTTTTTTAAAAAAAGCTTCTCATAAAAACATTGAGCAAATCCCTAACACAAGCAGATGATAGACAAACAGTTTATCTCAGAAAATGGAATCAAAGTTTGGAAATGGTCACCACACTTAAAAGAACACATTATAGGAAGAGTAAAAGAGCACAAATTTGATGGACCAACAAAGAGAACATTTCAAACATGGAGTACTTGTTCTGAAAGAATTCTGTTAGACTCCTCCAGTCTTAGTAAATAAAATCCTTCCAAAATGCATCAAAAGTTTGTGGGGTAGATTGTCAAGGGGTGGATCTGAAGACTTTCAGAAATTTCTCCCTTTTCGTCTGACTACACACTTTGTGACACAGGGCTATTTACTGTCCTCTCCATCTTAATTTAGCTTGCTGAAAAATGGGAATAATAAGAGTTTCAAGAAAACATTTTTGGAATGTCTGCACCTCTACTACCACTGATTTAAAGAAGCGTTCAACATAGCTGTTAAGATGGCAGACATAAAAGGAGGTACCTATTTGTTAGTGTTATTTACAAATTTCTGAGGTCTGCAGTAGAAGGCAAGGTTCAGAGTATACCAAGAGAGTAAAAGGAAGGTTCCTGTGTTTAGCATTAAATTTGTCCTATAGAGGAAGAAAACTATGAAAGAGATTGGCTTGATCATTTAGGAAACATGAAGAAAGCCGACAAACTTTTATCTCCCTAAATAAATATTTTTCCCCCCAAGACATATCTAGACTATCAAGTCTCAAGCTGTTTTAAAAAACCCCAAACCCTCAACTTGGGTTTACAATGCTCACTGTGCTACCTTTCATCTCCCTAATGGGATTTTTGTCATAGCTGGAGAGTCTTCCTTCATGAGAAATATGTTTGAATATTCTATACAACTTCAGAATGTACAACTTGAACAGCTATTAAGCTGGTTTAAAACCACAACTGAACATGAATTATCAGTAGAAGATAAATTCACATAGAAAATTTCCTGCACTCATCACTGTCTGCCCTCATCGTTGTAACTGACCAGGATGATGTCTTAAATACCGATAACCACAGAAATACACTCTAGTTATAACCAAGTAAATAGAAAATAAAAAAGGGTGTGATTTGAAGTAATACGGTAGTTATCTGTATCAGGATTTGCTACATATAGTAGAGAAGTTAAAGTTTGCCCCACAAGCCCCAAAAGATCTCATAGCAAAATTCTTTTACATTAAGTAATACATAATTGGTCAGTGGCGATTATGGGTAATACGGGCAATAAGTTCTATAAAAGTGAACTCAGAATTTGGAAAGAAAATCATAATCCAATATTTTAAAAGTCATATATATTGCCTTAAACAAAAGCAGTGCCCAATGCAGAATTTTTTATCTTGCAGTTATACCCAAAGTAAAGGAACTCAAACCAACATTTCACCAAAAGCACACTGGGAACCCTTCTGATAATTCAAGAATACTCAGTTTGCAAGAAACTTCAATACCAGACTGAACTGATGGTATTTCCGTGACTCTAGATGCTTTAGACGTGAATTGTGAAACTGTCTGTGTTTCATTAAGAGCTACACAGAAAATCTGCATTTAAAGTGCTGAGGAATCTGACTGTTGCTGGGATAGCAAACACAAAAGCTGTGTTGTTCATGGTGATGTCACTGCAAACACAAGCAAGATACTGCACGTTTCAAAGCCCTTTCTGTATTATGTGAATAAAGAGAAAGACATGCAGCCCAATATGGTGACAAGAGGATCCAATATCTGATGCTAGACAGAACTCCTGAGAATCTTCTTCTTTTACGCTTTCTGGACTTTAAATTACAGCAAGTCAAAGAAGAAATTCGTACAAATTGGTGCAAAAAATCAGTCTTTTTGCACTTTGTATCAAAAATTCTTTCTAGGTGCTGATCAAGAAGTGACTGATACAAAATGGTTCTTTAACAGGCTTGCCACTTAGACTTAGAAGAAAATGTGTTTGCAGCAGAAAAAAGGCAGCAAGTGGCAATGCAATGAAAACTAAACTTAAACTATTTTTTGCTGCAAGGGAGTTCTGGCAGCAACTTGAAATAGACTTTGGATGAAATCGTCATTATTGAATGGAAGTTAAATATTTCTTCTTGCAGTGACACTAAACAAAACAGAACCTTGATCACTGATAAAACTGCATTTGTTCAGTGTCTCATTTCGTAAGGTATTGGTAAGTTAGCTTATTTTTTGAATTGAGGAAGTAGAAGAAGCCTAAAGGATAAATGTTAACAAGGAAGAAAAGGAAAAAATATAGATTATTATATATTATTAGGTGTAAGTAATTTCAATGTCAATAAAATACCATCATCCCACCCATTTAATTTCACTGAGGTCTGGTATAACAGGTTTCAAGGGTGTTTGAATGCATCAGGTCTACCACAGAAGTGTCTGGTCAAGATCAATTTGTTACAAATGTTTTCTTTAATTGCAATGTTGTGCCATTTATTTAAAAAATTGAACTCAGGCAATGTAGCAATACATGCCATATTGCACATTTTTGTTTCTACTAGCCTCGTGCCTATACAGTGTCCCTTTCTGGCAGCAAAATGTAACTTAAAGGATTGCTTTAAATATATTCCAGTCAACATAGTTAAGAGTCTATTCTCCATTATTTTGAACCCTATATATTCATTGCTATTGGTCCTGCTATTTCTATGGGACTTACTCAACACTTTCAACCCTTAGAATAGTTTCATTCAGGAATTTAAACAAAACTTATATTGGCTTTCACTCTACCCCTCTGCAGTACTACAACTTAAAAAGAGAACACTATTTTATGTAATAAGACATGCCTATTAACATCAAACACAGCAATACAGACTTGTAAATATATCATGAACGTAGACCAAAATTAAAAGAGAATATTTATTATTTCATGCAAAATTTCCTACATTAGTCTGGCATTTGAGAGAGTGAATTAATTACAGCAGTTCTGAAGTTATTTTGAATCATGTTAAACTTAACTAACAGTATACTAAATTTTTTATGAAATATCTGTGGGAATTTCTATTTAAAATCACATTTTTCAAGTATTACCAGGCAAAGCTGATGGCATTTCTTGGATGCCAGATGTTTCTGATCTTGAAGAAATGTGCTGATTTTCATCAAAAGCTGAAAGAAAATCTGGAGTTAAAATTAGAACTGGCTTCAGATCCACAGTATTTGGCCAGTAGCTGTTGGGCTGTTCAAGACAACATTGATGTGAGATCAAGCAAGGTGGCAGCAGCTGTAAAGATCAGCTGAGAAATGAGGTGTTACATTAACACTGAAGCTGGTGTGAAATGAAGGAGCATCAATTCCAGTGGCTCATGCAAGGCAATCTTCTTCTCACTGGCCTCTTTTTAAAAGTATTTATTCTTTGAAAGAAAATTGCAGCTACCAGAAGAAACTGGAAGGCAACATAAGCTAGCAGAGTGGGGTTTTTTTGTGGATTGTTATTCAATCAGTGTGGGGAATTATTTTCCAGATTTGATTGCACAGAAAAGGCTGAGTTGAGCGGGGGTGGGGGTGGAGCGTGGGGAGAAAGCCTAGCACCAAGTAGTTCTCAAAGCAATGTGTCTGCATGAATCTTGGCACTCTCCACAGCTGCTGGAAGTGATGGCAAGGGATGGAAAAGCGAATGGAATTATCTGCTATTTACCCATCATGCTCCCTCTGGTTTCCATGGAGGGACGAGAAGTGATTTTCAGGCCTGATCCCCGGCTAGCTAAGATCAAATATGAAAACAATCTTGAAACAATAAGCAAAATCAGCCTTTAGATAAGGTGATCTTCAGCCCTTAGCAGGTCCAAGGGATATAGATTTATTTTAGATTTCTTGTATACACATTTCTAATTGATATTTGTGGCAGCCTACTCCATTTTTGTCTCATGGGGTAATTTTTTTTTTTTATACATAACATCTAATTTTAGTCATTAACTACAATGCCAGATGAGTGCATCTGATTTTAAAATTCTATCCAATAGCAACAGCTGACAGTAAATCTCTTCTCCCCTACTCTTTAGTTTGGATGTGCCAGGTAAGTCTTTTAAATAAGGAGCTGCTAATGCCCTGTGTTATTTTGATACCACATACGCAGAGTTTTCACACAGGTGGCATCAGAACACTATTCCTACAAATTCATATTTTGGCCAAAGCTTTCCCTGCAACTGCCACCAAGCCACTTTGATAGAAACAGGATTATTGAGACAGACCATCCTTTGCCAGAAAATGGCTTAAAAATATTTTTATGTTTTTCTGACAATGTATTAATGAAAACACAAATGCAAAAATCCCCAGATTCTATCAGGCCCTAAGACACCATTTCCATTAGAGAAATTATGCAGCCTAGAACATGAAAGAAACACTCCTATGAGTGGTATTATATGAAAAAATGAAGAGAAGGTGCTCCTAATGTTAAGAACACTCATGACTTAATAAAGTGTAAGGCCAAGTAATAAGTAATCTAAGAGCCCAGTTCTTTAAATCAAGAGGGAATTCTGTGGTAACTTGGTGAGAACAATGCTGCAGACAACAGTGAAATCATGCCTGGTAAACTGCTAGAAGTTGTCTGCGTACTGAAGATAGAAATGACCTTGGATAAATAGAGTTCTTAACTTCAAAAGAAAACAAAAATCCTGCATTCATGCAGAGGCAAGATAACTGTCAGCACCACCCACTGAGTATTAGCACAGCTGTATCATGTTTGTATTCAGTGTGAATTCTGCAATAGATAAAAGCTTTTCATAATTTTTCCGTGATGAGAAGCTAGAAATACACTGCCCAAACCTTAAGAAAATAAGACTAGAGAAAACACGAATTATGTATGTTGTAATGAGCTAATCTTCAGATGACAAAATACGCTGATGCTCATTTACCCAATTCCATTTGGTTGGTCCCCAAAAAGAGTGATGTTTGATACAGTGATGTAATAAAATGTCACTTGCTTAAATCATGCTAGCATGAACAGAAGCATAGATGAGAACCTCACAGCAACCCCCTTACTATTGTTTTATTACTATATTCTGGGAAAAATCTCATGCTCAAATACAAATGCACAAATTGTGCCTAAAAACCTATATTCTTCATGAATACATGAAGGGAAATAATAAACTATTAGCAGAAGTAATTATAAAAATAACTTTTAGCACCAAAATGCTGTACTGCAGCAGTTTCTTGAATATTAGACACTACTTTAAAAGGTTGTAACAGGAAACCAATGTGCAACCAATGGATCTCTTTAAAATGTGTCTACTAGGTGAAGAAAAAAATTCCCCTTGCAAAGAATAACTGTCATGCTGGTAACCCAAAATTCATCAAAGCCTGAGAGTCTCCTCTTAAGTGCTAAATTCTGCCCCACTGACCACACCAGAACCCTTTAGTAATACAGTACTAGTCTGAAAGAGCCAGGTGGTATCAGGATCACTTACTTGAGGCTAGAACTGCTAATTATACACTGGTAATTATGACAAATAGCATGAAGCCATAATGAACAAATGAAAGACCACTGGAGGCAACATTAAACATGCAGAACATATAACAGATATCAGAATAATACCACTTAGATATCAACAAAAATCAAGGATAGGTAATAAAATGAATGCCATTTACCAGTCTCTCGCTCTGGCATTTTTGGAGATGTAGAAGTTTGGGGAGTGGAAGTAACATGAAGAAAGTCATGTGAGGCTGGAAAGAAATGGTGGCTTATTATTTAAAAAATACATGAACCATCATGCCATGGAATGACCTGCAACCATGAACTCAATGGTTTAGAGCACAAAAAATAAAGAACTGGAAAAGATCTGCAAAATGAGCAGAATTTTAAAAATAAAGAGGTTAATATGCAAAGACATGTAAAACCATACAAATATAATGCAAAAAAATTAAGCAGAATGACACAAGGAAAATGGAAAAAAATTCCCATGAATTTAGAAGGAATGCAAGACTGAAAAAGTACGAGAACACTGGCCAAGAGAAGTCAAGGAGAAAGCAAATTTATGAGATGAAGATACTGGAAAAAATCCAATTTAAAAATTTGGCAAAAATAAAAGAACATAAAAAGTGATTCAGACAACATCACCAGGCAGGGAAACAGAAACTAATATCCTTAGCCCAGTCAAATTTATACTTTATTATAATTACAAATATCTGATTTCTCCACTGTAAAAACAAGAAAGCTCAGAAAATTACTTTAAGTAATGCAAGGTAGGGAATGTAAATTCCCTGGAAAAGATCCTGAAGTGCACGACACATCTCAGTTGATATGAAAGCAAGAGTAAAAGCTATAGACATAAGTACCAAGTCACTTAGTACTGTTCATGACATTTTTAACTTGCTCTCAGCTTCAGATTTGAGGCTCACCAGCCCGCTCACTTTGTTGATATAATGTTTAATACTTTGTTACCCCATGGGCCACAAAACACTGCAAGGGCTGGTCTTGCACACCTGCCAGAGTGAAAGAAGCTGTCGCCACAAACATCTCTACCACTGTCACCAAGTGCCATAGCCAATGCCTGAATTAAATACAGCTTTGCGCGTGTGGCCCTTTTAATCTCTATGCTTAAGATTTGCCCCAGTTTAGGCCCAAATGCCGTAACAGGTGGGCTAAAAGCACAACATCTCTTGGGACAATTCCCGCCTTGCGTTGTTACCAGATCTGCAAGAAATATCTTTATTGCCAGAGGCTGGCAGCATCTCAAACCGTGAAGAAACATCGCTTGATCCACCAAAAGGGGAAATGAGGCATCGATTTTAAAAAACCGAACACAGCCTCAAAAGCAGCAGCAGAGCATTCCCTCTTCCAGGGGATGGCAATGAAAAGGTGCGGGCATGCCTGGGGCAAGGTTGCAGCACCTTTGCCCATTGCTTTGGGCTTGACTTCTGGTGTAAGGGAGACAAGACTTGTGACAGTATACAAACATGCACATGGATGAAGTTGATGGCAATAAGGAAATGGTGCACGGATGTCACATGCTTCCTGCAGAAAATGCTCATCAGCGTGGAAAAAGCGTGGGATCAAACAACAGAATTGCAGAACCAGTGTGGCAAGTGCTTCATCCTTTCCAGGGAAGATGACAAGGATGCCAGGTGGTTTGGGATGGAAGTGTGATGGGAAGTGAGAGAGATGGGAGGCAATGGGAAAAGAAGGTTGCTGCTAGTTACCCATCAGAGTTTGCTGGGTTGGCAGGGAGGAAGCAGTGGTGGTCTTCAGCCTTGGTCTTCGAGTAGCTAAGATCAAACACAAAAACTGCCTTCAGTCCTCAGACAGGCTGCTGGCACACAGGTCACATCAAGGCAGAGCTGGGAACAAGGGCATGGGGCCCTGCTTGGGCCAGGCTACCATGGCACAGCATCACTCCCCGTGCTGCACAACGCTGCTTTCAGCTGCCATCGGCAGCCAAGGCATGAGAGCAAACCCAGAAATGCTTCCCCAAAAAAGGTTGCAGAACATTCACATGAAGAACAATTGCCAGTAAGGAGCCATAAGGGTCCAGCCACATCACTGACCCATTTTTTGGGACAGCAGCACATCTGAACAGGCTCATCACTGCAGAGAAGAGCATTGCCAAAGTAAGCACTGAAGGAGGGAATTGCTGGCTATTTACCCTTCCTCCTGGTTTCCTGGGAAGCAGATGAGGTGGATTCCAGCTCTGGTCTCTTGGTTGCTACGGTCAGACATGGAAATGATCTTGAGATATCCTCTCAGCCTTGCCACAGCAGTACAAGCAGCACCAGCTCACAGCCCCCCAGATGTCTGTATTTATGGCCACACATGACCGTTCCTGGCAGCACCTTGTGCCTTAAACCTGCAGTCAAGTGTCTTGCCGCGGTTGCAATGAACACAACACTCCCTGAGCCTCAGTATCTAAATGGTTCAACATCAGCAGAAAAATGCCTAAATATCTCATTCACCAAACCACTCCTTATGTATCCTTTAAAGACGCTAACAGTTCTTGCAGAGATAAATTGGCAGCTAAGAATCACACCTCTGTATTTAAAATTCAAGATCTGATCTCATTTTTCTCTACAATCAATGAAATCCCTCATTCTGTGGACCAGAAATTACTGTCCCTGACACTAACAAAGTGCAGGTTAGAGAATTTCTCTATCTGTAGAGAAATATTTACCAACAAGTGACAAAAGGAAAATGTTCGGCAGAATTCTTGCACATCTTGCAACTTACACTTGTACAACTCAATATCCCTTTGTACACTGAAGGACAAGTACCTTTACTGATCTACTCATACCCTGTATCCTAATTTTGCACAGGGAGAATGCACAGCCTAATACATAAATGTGATAAATCTAGACTGTGTACTCACTATAACAGCACACCTTCACCCATTGCTTTGGGCTTGGCTTCAGGTTTAAGGGAGGGAAGACTTGTGACATTTTACGAACATGCACAAGGATGGCATTGGTGGCAATAAGGAAATGGTGTTGAGTGATTCCTCTGGGATATTTTGATATTCCCACTCTTTGGAAATGGAAACTTGTCTGCTCAGGTCCGTTCAACGTGTTCCGTTTCTAGCAACATTCAATGACTCACTAACCAAAGTGGTTTCATCTGCTTAAGAACAGCAGATAAATCTTTTTTTCTGCCTATGGAGATTCTTTTCCAATGTGCAAAATGAACAAATTTTACACGTTAAGGCTTATTGAATGATTCCTAGCAATGGGCCTTCATATATATCTGTACATATATATCTATACATGTGTATCTATATATCTATCTCCATATAAACACATAATCCTTCACAAGAAAACTTGGACAAGCTAATTGTTTACCAACATAAAAAAAATTAATCTTATCATTGCAATATTTCATTTCAAATGTCTCAAACATTGTGGCAGATGCAACTAGTTTCTGTCTCTCCAGCTTTATACAGAATATATAAGCCAGAATAAATCTTCCATTAAGCAAAGCATTGGTTTGTCTTTTGAGAGACTGCCTAGATGTGAGGAGAACTACAGAGACAGGAGATATCATTACCAGGTGAGATTGGTGGCATTTCTGGCATGCCAGATGTTGTGAATCTTGAAGGAAGAGGCTTCCTTTCAGCTAAATCTGAAAAGATAATCTTGTGTTAAAAGGCTTAATTTCTTTAGAGCTACCTGGACAACTCAGGACTTGGCGGACAGATGCTGAATTGTTAAAATGGAAGCACAGAGAAAATTGCTTGCAAGTCAGCTGGGCATTACTCTGCCTCATGGACTGTTAGGATGGGGTGGAAGTCAATGTGGAAACCAGGTGACCTAATCATTCATACTAATGAGAATTCTTAATTCTTAATAATCTTAGCACATTATGCATGTCAGGTAGTAAAAAGCCACCTTTGGATCCAGATATTAGTCTGTGGGCCAGCCTTTTCATAGAAACATTACACAGAAATATATGTGTAAGTTTTTTATTTCACAATTAAGTTCCCTCAGCACAGGAAAAAAAAAAACCCAAAACTGAGAAAGGCAGGTCCACAGCTGGGAATCTTAATAATGAGAAAACCAAACACAACCAACTAAAGGGAAATCTCCTCTTTGCCCCTGATTGTCCATCTACAAAGATGAATGATGAATGCAGATGAGAATCTAGTTAATGACAGCAAGAAGTGGTATGAATTCTTGTGATGTTGACAACTAAAGCAATGCAAAGCTTCCAAAGAAAGCAGCAAGGATAAAAAAAAAAAATTAAACCTTTCCAGCTATAATAAAGTCAACAATTTTACCCCACACAATTTCTAACAGCTGAAGCTCTGTAGTAATTATGGGCATGGATATTTCCAAGTCAGCACTATCTCGATCAGTAGTATCTATAGTTGCAGTGAAAAACCCCAAAACTATGCCTGAGAAATAACCTCATGTAAATAAATTAAGAAGAAACATTTGGATGAGAGAAATGTTGCCTTCCACTGCTATGCAGAGCATTTATTATTATTTTTATTTATTTACAAAATGAACTTTCTTTGTCTATTTTAAATACTCTCACTAATTTAATTACTTAACTTCAAGTGCTATTCTAGTTTTCCCATGTGTGCAAATATTCACAAAGATTTTTACATGCACATTGTGTCTAAACAGCACCTGAAAGGAAGAGCTCTACAACTTATACCATATCTATCCATGAAGTCAACAATTCTTCAGAAAATTTTGGAAAAAATATTATTTCAGGAGATTAAAGTATTTTGGCACTACTTCATCAATTCACTTAGCTCTATGCAGTAACTCAAATTTATCCAACTTTTCTCAGTTAGATTTGGTCCCAGATATCCCATGTAGCTGAAGGAACTAACTTGATTTAAAATCATTACCTGGGATACTTCATAGAATAATGCAACAAATCTGAAATGTACTGGGATGCCAATAACCAGTAGGTTATTCAGCAGAGAATTTAACACATTCCTGCAGCATTGGTGAGAGAAGCTTTGGGCAATGAACTGCTTTTTCCTTCCTTTTCATGACCCGCCTACCCCTTCACCATTGTCCTCCCCTCTTAACTTCATCATGCTCAACCGGTGCTTAAAAAACGAGCATCCTCACATACCTAAGGCTACAGGAAAAGCAACCTATCCCCAAAGCTGTAACTCCAAGTGTAGCTTAGATGGAAAGGTCTGGCCTTAGATGTGCTGACTCTCTTATTTTAAGACAATAGCTAGGAAAAATCACAACAAACTGTACATAAACATTGAAAAAATCAGAGGAATTTTTCAATGTTTATATGTAGAAAAGAAACAAAAAAAATTATCACTAAAAAGTATCATATTTTACTTGACTGTAACAGTCTTAAGCCTTGCAAAATTGAAATCTTTTCCTGACACACCTCTTTGATCAATACTGCATTATTCTGTTGCACACTTGCTTTGCTTGTGCTCTGCCTGATCCCAGGAATGACGATGCTGATATAGGATTTGAAAAAATAAGATGCAGGGCAACACCCAAGGCAAGCAGTATGCAATAGCTGTCTGAAATCATCAACATGGAAGCAGCAATGACCTTTTCAGCACCAACCAATCAAAAGGGCATGCTTCTAAAAGAATATTATTATAATTTACCAGTGCCTGGTATTTCTGAAGAGACAAAAGTTTGGGGAGTAGAAATAACATGAAGAAAGTCATGTGAAGCTGGAAAATAAAAGCAAAAATAATGCTGTATTGTTTTGAAGTGACAAGAAACATTCTGCAACAGCATTGTATTCCTTCATGAGCTGACAAAACTTCTGGGCAATATTTAACACATTATGTTTCACAGAAAGGTAGAGTCTGAATTGTACAATAACCAGTTAAGTGGGACTTGAAAATGTTTTCCAAAAACATGCATTAATGCACAGATACCTAATGCAATTAATGATCAAGTTGTTCTCAGAATCACACAAAAAGAAGGTGAAATATAGTGTAAAAAAGGGAAAATACAAGGCTGTTCTAAATAGGAGAACAAATTATAAATAAAAAGTAGCAAACTGGGACTGCATGGAAATTTTTTCTAGGATCAGGAAGGAGGATATCCTGGTGCTGAAACTGGAGAAGGAAAAAGAGTGACAAAACAGGAACTGGACCAAATGAAACATAAAAACTGTCTTTTGTCAGACATGTGAATAGCTGAGAGTTGTAATAAATCTCCCCCCCAGTAATGGATTTCCTTCAATGTTAATTTCTTCCAAAAACATATGCATCAGGCATTACACTATTGGCATGCTAATGAAATGAAATCTTTCCAACTGGCTCTCATTTCATTATTTTTTTCCTTCTTTTGGAAACTGTCAGTTGCCCCAGGCAAATAACATCTACAAAATAAGAGAAACATATAATAGAAATTCTGTAAGGACCAACTAAAAAGCATCTGAATATTCAGTGATATGTTTTTATAGTGCCAGTTTAGAAATCTGGGCAGAATTATGTCTGTGTTTATACAGAGAAGCTAAAAGAAGAGCTACCATTTCAAAATAAGGTGGAATTTCTTCAGTTTCCATTAATCTCTTATGACTCTGAATCCTTCAGTAAATCAGGATATTCTACTTACAAAACTCGGGTGTAGACAGTCTTGTTTAAATTTGGTATTTACAGTGAGTCAAATTTAATTTTAAAACTAAGAATTACATGCTGTTGCCAAACATGGAAAAACCTCTGAACCACTTGTTTAGTATTTCATATAAAAAGATACTTGATGGAGCACTTTCATACCTACAGTTATTCTTCATTTATGTCAAACTATTTAATGGGAGGCACTACGTCTCCTCAAAAAATTCCCAGCTATCAGGAGGATTAACCTTACGAGAAATCATTACCGGATTGAGTTGGTTGCACTTCTATGGTACCAGATGGTTTGGATCCTGGAGAAACAGTCTGTTTTTCCTCAAAAGCTGAAAGAAAGAATCTAAGCTTAAAATTCTGGGAGAGTTGTGACTTGATGGGTTAACACCAAACAGCTAAGTGAAGGCTGTGCAGCTCCAGGCGATGCTAACGTGAAGCTGAGCAAGATGGCAGATGGCCCAAAGTGACACATGAGATGACGGCCGCGACAAGGGGAGGTGATGGCTGGAAATGCAGGTCTCTGACCTTGGAATGCAAGTTCCACATGCTTGAAAGAACTTTGACCAGCAAGGAATTCTCTCTTATTAATTTTTCTGGGTAAGAGCTGTGGCTATACCAAAAGAATAAGATAACGTCGAGATCTGACGACACTGTGTTTAAGCAGTTTTTAAGCTGACAACAAATACATTTTTCAGGTGGTTACACAGACACAAAAATGGCGAATAAGCAGCTTTCTGTGAGTGTTGGTAGCCAAGACCAATATTTGCAGATCTACATGATGCTAAGATAATGGAAAAAAAGCATGATACTAATCTGCTAATTACCCGTTTCCATCTCTCTTGTTTCTGCAGAAGGTAGAGCTAAGGATTTCAAGGGTGGACTCTGAGTAGCTAAGAGCAAACATGAAACAAAATTTTATCATTTCAAGTCAGATTTTCTCCTTGCAAGTGATAAAAAAATCTAATTTCAACTGTAACTAGCAAGTTTTTGTTTGGTTTGAATGTCTCTTCATTCCATTAATTTCTGCTCCATTCATATTTGGGCATGCCTTATCTAATCAAGCTGAATCCTTATTAGTTAAGAGCATTTTATTCACAGTGAGGCAGCTACAACCCAAACACAATACATTTGATACTCACACCACTTGCACGTCTCAGTGAACTGGTCACTATTGCATTTCGTATAACTATTTTTAAAGGAGTTGCAATGGAGAATAGATAAGAAAAGAGTAGCCCAACAAAATCAGGGAAATAATCATGAAAGTTAGTAAATAAGACCTATTATCTGTTATCTGTAATGAAGACTATTACGAAGAACTTCTGGTTACTTCACTTTGAAGAATGGATAACTGGATGTGTGCTTTAATGGAAGTGGGGATGGAAAAGATGGAGTTGGGCATTTAATGAAAATGGAGATGAAAGATGGAGCTGGGCATTTCATGAAAACAGAGATGAAAGATGGAGCTGGGCATTCTCACCTAAAGGCTATCATGAACAAGCTTCCACCATGTGCAGGTTTTGCGCTGCTGTCCTGCTTCCAGGACACGGATCCTACTCAACTGTGTATACTGGCCAGTAAGTACTATTCCTTCTGGTAAAAAACCCCATTCGAATAATTAGGTGCAGAGCTCATTTCTAGTATAGGCAATATGAATATAAGCCAAAAAGTGAACAGGCTTTTATTTCATATACTAGATCTGCTTTCCCATTTACTTTCAATCCATCGCATCACATTAACAATTTGGATCCCTGGTTACTATCCTGGTACAGTTGGACTCAGCAGCTAGACCAGATGATCACTGTAGGTCCCTCGCAAATGGAACCATTCTATTCTGTATTTATAGAGAAGAAAATACTACCAACAAAAGACATATGATTCACAGCTTTTGGCAAAAGCTTCCATTGATACATTTATATCCAGTAAGAACTATGAGAGATCTCCTGAAGGCATCAGAATGTTGAACGCATGTTAAAAAAGCTATCTTTTCAGAAACATTTGAGTTCAAAATAAACTGACCACACAGGAAGTTTACAAAACAAAGGAGAGATCTCCCTCCAGCACAATCAGGATAGAAAAACATAGAAAAAAATTCTTCAGGGGAAGTAGGACAGAACACAGTTCAGATGCAGTTGAACTTCCTAAATTAAATTTTGCTTTCTTTGCTGATTTCGTGGCAGCAGGTGATCAAGGCATGCAGAGGCACAATGCAGAGAAATCTCCTCTGTATAACCACCCCCTCACTCTCACAGAATATCTTTGACCTCAGCAGCGACTTCATGGGAAGCACAGATGCTCCAGCTGACCCAGTGACTGGGCCTAGCCTCACATAATGAAATTCCACTTTTGCCAAGTGAAATTATTCAGCAGGAATGGTGGACATGAGAAAAAAACCAGAATAAATACTTGAATGAAACATGTATTTTTCCTCAAGTATTGCTATTATTCTACCTTCACCACTGGGACAAACATAGGATTAGATTATTATTCCCTTTTTCTTTTCAGAAAGGAAAAAATACTTCATATCCCTAATAATTTTCAGTTTTTCAGCTTCAGTTATAGCAAATAGGTTCTTAAATCACCATGTCTCCCTCTTTCCAATGCTGCCTTTAACTGGATTTTACCAAATGTCTTTCTCTACACTGAAAGCAAATGTCTCTCCCCATCCCCTCAAACATATCTGGAAAAGAGCTGTCAAAAAATCTATCAAATTCAGAACAAATTGTGAAGATTATTTTCATGTTCTTGAGAATCTGCTTCAAATATGCATTTTAAGAACTAAGAGATGTTCCTGGAAACTATTTTAAAATTTGAAAGACTACATTAAGCAAAAGTATGCCATCTAAATAAGCTAGCACTAGTCTATGATAACCTCTTGACTAATGCTTAACAAAATATAAATTAATCTGATTCAAGGGCACTCCAGGTAACTAGTGTAGTAGCTATTAAGAAAGAGGCAGCAAACAGTAGTTTTGGTAGAATGAGGTATTTATGACTAACACAAACACAGAGAAAATACAGGCCTGTTATGAAATCAGAGGGAAAGGGAAAGAAAGAAAGGGAGACACGGGTACGATGTAGAGGAGTAGAGGCATGAGATGGTAAGAGATGGGGACTAGGGTTGGCATCGGACACCCCCTGCCACAACCAGATCAGCAATGTCAGCTGTAAAAACTGCACACACGGAGCTGGACAACATTTAGTTTAGGGTAACAGCAAGACCACAGAAATAGTATCTAACATACACTAATAGAACCCTATACAGTGAATTCACATCTGAGATGTTTCTCAGCGGGAGAAAGAGAGAAGAAAGAGAAGGAGATGGAGATGGAGATGGAGATGGAGATGGAGATGGAGATGGAGATGGAGATGGAGATGGAGATGGAGAAGAAGGAGGAGAAAGAGAAAGAGAGAGAAAGAGAGAAAGAAAGAAAGAGAAAGAGAGAGAGAGAAAGGGAGAAAGGGAGAAAGGGAGAAAGGGAGAAAGGGAGAAAGAGAGAAAGAGAGAGAGAAAGAGAGAGAGAAAGAGAGAGAGAAAGAGAGAGAGAAAGAGAGAGAGAAAGAGAGAGAGAAAGAGAGAGAGAAAGAGAGAGAGAAAGAGAGAGAGGACCAACACAAACATCATGTCCTTCCCAGCACAGGACTCCAGATGCTCACAACTTGCTGAAACATCCCCACTCATCACCAGCACAAGCACCAAAGCACCGAGCTTAGAACCCAGTCATGTAATGAAAGGGTGTGCAAAGCAACACAAAAAAGGGTAGAATATAAGACGTTTGTGTGTTACTGTTTTAATGTTACATCTCTTATTGGGACAAATTTTGTGAAGATAATTTTTCACTAAAGTTTACTAGTATTTACAAAGAAAGTAATTACCAAGTTCTGTCAATGGACTTTTTGGAGCATCGGGGATTCTAGATCCAGAAGGAAGTAGCTGTATTTCATTAGAAGCTATGATTAAAAAAAATAACCAAAACATTACTTGATTAAGAATACTACAGGGCACACCATGGATTTCTATTTGGCTTATGGATCACTCACTCCTGAAAACAATGATATTTAATAAAAAAGAAAAAGTAGTTCCAACCTAGGAAAAAAACCACATAAATCATCACTTTAAAAGGTATGTGGAATATGAAGGAAGTAACTTTTCCCCCTAATTATTAAACAAAGATCTATCAATCATGGGTTTTTGCTAATGAATATCTACCACTAACTATGAGCAGCTAGTTTAAAATTAATCAATGATTCATCTGATTAATTTTCATATTTTAATCTTTGAAACGTAACAAAACCAAAGAAAGTTGAGTATGGTTAAAAAAAGCTGATTAAAAGTTAAAATAAAATTAGATTGACTGATGGTTTAATTTCAGTAAATTCTGGAAATCTGCTGCCAAATGTAAATGAAAAGAAAAAATTGAGAGTAAGACATTAACATGTATCAATAGGATTATGTAAAATACATTTATTGAGAAGCATTAACAGTCCTCTTCATGGGAAGATCTGCATTTCAGTCCTGCAAACATCCCTGGTCCTTCCCTTTATCATATATCCTCCTGTGTGCAGGCCAGCTGTGGTTTGAAAAATCTAAGCAAAGTTTAAAAAAAAAGAATAAAAGAAACACAACCTCAAGTTTAGATTTGTCTTCATAATTTTGCATGGCTCAGGGAATAAAGTACAAGCAATAAAGTCAACATTAGATAATTAAGGATTCTGAAAGCCGGAACTAAATAGGTGTTACACCAAATCACAAAACTAATCATACAACATTGAGACCAAAAATGAAAAAATCATTAGAGCTTCTCTTTCCTTCAAGGCAAATACAATTATATCCCATCACATGCAATATAAAATTTTTCTTATTCATTGCTGTTGATGTTACCTAAATGAACCTGTAATCAGAAGAAAATCAATGAGGTAATTATTTCAATTCTATCACTGAGGTAAATTTTACTGATGGAAATTTTATGGTATATCAATCATGCAGATCACATAGAGAGAAGGCATTAATTTGAAAAATCAAATTGAATCACGCAGCCAAATCTGTGAAAGCCACAGTTGAACCAGAGCTAGGTGCATCCTGCTTTACAATTCATTCCAGCATTACTCACTGCAACCGCCAAAGGAACCAGAATCTTTTAATTAGAACTTCCTTTGGAGCCAACACAAAGACGATGCAGCTACTAGTAGAAAATTTCTGCTGGAGGTAAAAAGGCACTTAATGCAGAGAGAATGTAAAAAGCAGCAAATTTAGTTACCAGGTATGTTTTGAGATTGCACCCATTTGGGTTTAGGCGTTGATTTAAATTCTTCGGGTCCAGGTGTTTTCTTGGCCTGAGCTAGAAGAAAGAAGCTTAATGTAATTTAAAATCCCTCTGAACTTTTCTTTATCTAATGTCCAAAGCCTGTTGCTTTTCTTACCACCATTTCATATCACATGATTAGAATGATTTCTACAGCAGCTCAGTTCTATCATGATTAATATTTAATTAAGTTTTCAGATGTGAAATCCATATATTGTTTTGGATTTATTTTGCTGCAATTTTATATTAATGAAAAAAACATAAGTCATGAAGAGCAAAGTTAAGGTCAGAAACTCACACTGTGCTTCTGTTACTGCCTCTTAAATTCATTATGATATAGATTATAAACAAGATCCATTACATCACAAGTGTATTTACAAATATTTTCCCTGTTATTCTGAATGGTTTTTAATCCTTCTAAGATACAAATTTTCAGGAACATAACAAATACTCACCTGTAATACCTTAGCTCTTTTATTTTTCTAGTAATAATAGAGTAGGTTTTGATATCCATTAATTCTTCTAATGCTACATTTTCAGAGTAAAACATGTGCAGTTTATTAAACAGTCATTAAATGTACCTAAACTGAACTGCTGACCATATTTTAATATACTACTGCACAACTGTACTCTGCCAGCCGTTTCACATAACAATTAATACCAATGCCAAGTAAGTCAAGATCACATCATTCCTCTGCATCGTGCTGGAGGATGATGTTTAATCAGCCATACAGTACAGAGAATTGGTCATCTAAGATTGTAAAATGGCAAAACTCATAGATATGGAACACAGAATGGTTAAGTCTCAGCCTTGAATGTGAGAAGAGTATTAATTCCCTCCACAGAGCAAACTGCACAGTATTTAGCACACGTTGGTATTTACATTATTGGTGGTTGGTATCAATGTAGAACTAAGTTTTAGTATTAGATTAATAAAAGATCACTTTGAGACACAATGAGAGACAGTTTGGTTTTTCCTGAATGCTCTCCAAGCTCTTTTCACAATCTACTGAACATGTTCCAAGCAAGAACTGATCATGTAGGTTTATAAGGTTCTTATTTAATTTAGTGGGAAAAAAAAAGTGCTGTTTCCCACATTCTAAATAGTGGAACTCAGATGGTATTGCAGTTTAAAAAATTACACTATTTTCTAGTTTGGAGTATGGTGCTTTCAGTGCCACAGAATCTGGAATCTTTACAGATGCTGCCTTGTTAGGACTCAATTCAGCTTCTAAATCATTTACAGGGCTGTTACTGTCATCACTGCAAGGAGGATTTCAGTGTCTAGAGAAGATAGAGCAATTTCTCTTAAAACTTGTGGGAGAAAATTCACTCATAAGAAACACTGAAGCAACATCTAACAAACCTGTACCTCAGAAGCAGTTCAAAAGTTAGTATTTCTTATTGTTGAGGTGTAATAATGAAAAAAACCCCAAACAATCCCACACCAAAAGCAAATACAGGACTCATTATGCTTTGGTTTTTTTTAGAGGTCAGAGGGTTTATACTCAAATGAAATGTGTGTCTTGTGAGCTAAATTAGCTGAGCAAGCCGAACAAGCATGCCTAAAATTGGAACAAAAGAAACCAAGCTCTCAGTTTTGCACAGAACGTAAGGATGGCATGAAACAAAGGCAGATATTCTTGTTTAAAAAAAAAAAAAAAAAAAAGACATGAAGCAGAAAGCTTAGGCTCTGAAAGCTAAGTTAGAGAAAAGAGAAATGCCTCTGACTACTCCAAGGTACCAGGCAAATGTACAGCCTAATGTTCAAGGCTATTTGCAAAGTGAACAGTTAATACAATCAATTTACTTTACTATCACAACATGGAATACAGCAAGAATGCACTTAGTCAACATTTCTGAAACTGTGTTTCCTCCAGTTTTTCTTGACCCTCTTTTCATCTACAACTGGAATTCAGATAGTCTGAAGAAAAAAATAATCTCACTCCTCATATACCACAGGAGCACAAGGGGAACTCTTCAGGGGCCAGAAGGAGGACAGGAGGAACAGAACTTTGGAAGCATGGCAAAAAGGAGTTATTTCAACTAAACATTAACGATAATTAATGGATTCACAAGTGGCACTTTTCATTTCAAGCCTATTCTGTATTTCACAAATCTAATCCACTAAATTTGTCACATAACCCCTTACATAAAGAAATAACTAGCTTTAAAGAAAGAAAAAAAAAGGAAAACAAACAAACAACCAAAAACTAGTTCCTTCATGCCCTAGAATAATGTGCTCATATTTCTAAGTGTTGGTAGGCTGCAATTGCCCTGTGAAGTTAATAGAAAGACCCATTTAGTGGAGAAAAAAAATGTAGCTGTAATTTGAGGTATATTAGACAACAATTCAAAGATTGAGGAAAGCACTACAGATTTGTGCTGTTAAGAACAAATCAGTCCTGAGTGGAAAATATTGTAATAAGCCTGGCAAAAACAAAGAATGAAAGAACTTACTAACAAGCCTTTCCATGGAAATGCATGCTAAGGGAGAGGAGGATTGAAATTAAGAAAATGATGGGATGCCTGGTTGACAAATACGTGAAAAAAAGTCACTAAATTGTATCACATCACAAAACACACCCTTTGATAAAGAGCCAGTGGAATACAAGAGCAGCCCAGCTCCCAGAGCCTCTCAGACAGCTTGCTGAAATACTTGGAGCTCCATTCTTCCCTTCTAGCATGGCTGATGACACAACAGCTGCTACAGCACAGAACTCCTCTTAAATCAATGTGCTGTTGCCAGTCTGGCACCAGTCCTTAAACCTTCCACAGCAAATAATTATTGTGCCTTACTCAAAGAATCCAGTATGATTTTTGAAATAGTGATGTCTGAATGAAATATAATGAAGTAGATCCTATTGCTAAACTCAATTAATTATGCCTATATATTAAACTGTCTCTCAAATGCAACCCTTGCAAAAGGTTGATGTTCTGATCTGTCACTTAAGTTACTCATAAAAATCTGGCTAAAGTGCTTAAGTATTCAAGCTATTTTTTCCATATGCCATGGCAAGACAGAATTACACTCAAAGAACATTTTTCTTTTAAAGGATTCACTTTCACTTCCCAGTTTCCTGATTTTTTTTTCCTCTGTAACTGAAATACTGTAACCATAATGCATACATTCTTTAATGTAAATAGTGTGACATACTCCTACTTTAACATGAGGCACTGGTGCTGAGACCAACAAATAATATCTGAAAGGAATAGTCACCACAGGAAGAAAATAAACAGAAGCAAAACCACAAAGGAAGCTTGAAATGAAAGACGAAAATTATTCTAAATATTTCAGTAATTATTGGTGTGACAGCAATAAGAATGTATTTAATTGTAACAAATGGGTACTAAATTGTTACAAAAAAAGACAAGACTTGCCAAGTATTACCAGTCTAATGAATCACTATCCAGCTTCATAAACAGACAATTCTGTGTTATGTCTAGACATGACAATGGCTATGGTTAGAATTTCTACATGCTGGTACGTAAATATAATTACAGAACTCAAAGGAAAGGAAATGGAATGAACCAATGCTCTCCTCCCCAGGTGCCACATTTCACACTGTTTAGCTGACTGACCAATACATTCCATCACAGGGGATGATGTTTTTTGATTAGATGACAGCAAGCTTGAGTGCTGGGATTTGAGGACTTGGATTCTGCTGGAGAGCCAATCATATAAATGTATTCAGTTCTTACTTTCACAAAAATGGTAAAGTTCTAGAAAATATACTTGTAGATTACCTGTTCTTAAACAGCGGTTACTTAAACAAGGTAATTTATTTAGTAAAATAGCCAGAAAATTTAATTCCACAAGAGACCTTGAACTGTAAGAGGAAACAAACCCATCAAACAATCCAGAAAGACTCCTTATGGCTTTCTAAAAAGCATCCACTCATTTTCAATGCATTCTTTGATAATAAATTCTTGTGAAGAAGCATCTTTTTTTCCCTCCTAATATTTAGTATGAACAGAAAAGAGCAAGCTTTATGAAGGTTTTGTGGAAAGGAAGGGATGATTTAAAGTGGAATTTGGCAATACACTAATTTATTGAGTAGAAAATAAAATTCTTCAAACATTTTTATAGAAAAAAATTGGGACAGTCAGTCTGAAAGATTGTTTTCAATGATTACATGATTTGCTGCATTTGTTTACCCTACGTCTTTTTAATTCCCTATGTATTCTTTGGGAGGGTTTGTTATTCTGTTTTGTTTTTTTAAGACAAAGATGGTATGATGAAGTTAAGCGTAGCATTTTTTATACACTTCAGGAATAAACACAATCATATTTAATGGCCATATCTGCATGAATTGTGTGATGTCAAAGAAACAACATGCTACACCATTTCATCCAGCCAGGATATACATGATGGATGGATGGATGGATGGATGGATGGATGGATGGATGGATAGATAGATAGATAGATAGATAGATAGATAGATAGATAGATAGATAGATGTCAGCAAGATCACATAATACATCTAAATCAAAGTAAAGCAAACCTTTGGTCATTGTTTCCTCAAATTCCTTTCTAATTTTAAATTCTAGCCACTGTTCAATCATCCCTTCTTCCTTTTAGCAAAGCAATTGGCAGAAGCCAACTATTGTCTCTTGTGACAGCAGAATCAAGACTTCAGACTCAGCTATAGGATTAGAGCCAGACTACAGAAAATGAAGGTAAGCATATGCCTTCCTAAACAATTCTGAAATGTGGGTCAATAAAGTGGGTGAAAAGTTAATCTTAGTCATTGGACTCTGAACAATTCAGCTCTTTCCAATCATTTTTCCTCTCAGACTGAAAATATTAAAATACAGGACTGTACTTGCCATACAAATTCATAGTCAGTCTGTTATGCAAATTTGTTTCTTAGGCATATGGAGGCAGCAAATCTTGCAGTATTTAAAATTTCACTTTATGCTTTTGAACAGTTAAAATCAGCATCTGACCATGCCCTTTTAAACAAGTGATTTTTTTTTTTCTGTCATGAGTAGATGACAAAAAACTTCAGTCTTTCAAATATACAAGTTAATATGCATTTCACAGACACAGAGCCTAGGATCAGATGTTATATTGCTTTCCCTTGTTTTTACATTAATAGGACCAGTAAGTCCATAGGGAGAGCGTGGTTAAGATTAATGTGTTCAGAACTGAAATGGAAGATTGTGATGTCATCCTCTGTACCCTTGAAATAGAGCTTGTCACTGTTCCATCTGAACCTCATACATCCATTTCACACAATCATGTTCTTATCCTTAATTTTCTTCTTCATTTATTTCAATAAAGTCAAAATCTAAAGGTACATCACAAGAAATCTCATTTTGCTATTTTTCATAATTTCAAGGCATCCATCACCTCACAAAGATTATGGTTCTAATTCCAAGTGATTGTATAAACCTAACAATTGTATCATCTGAAACATTCCTCCAAAATTAGAGTCAGATTTTTATCCACATCTACCACTCCTTGCTAATTCATCTACACTATCCTCCTGCTTTCCAACTACTATTTTAACTGTACATTAAGCAGCGCAAAGATGGGTTTAATTTTAGTTTATGTATTTGGCAAAGATATTCTGCAGAGTTTCTAAAAACAGAATTTTCATTACCTGGAAGGGACTGTGGGGAGATTTCTTGAACTTCTGGTGTTTTGGATTCAGCAGGCCATACTCCAGTTTCATTCTTAGCTAAAAGGACAGGCATTAGAGAGTAATTACAAAGATATATCTGCTCTCTCCTACCACAGATTTATTTCTGTTCCACTTCAGTTTGACAAAGTAAGCCAACATGGAAAAAGCTGAGTACCTTTCGGACCCAATGAACCTTCACTGCACAATCAGTACAAGCATCTACCCAGTTTTGTTAAACACATGAATTTTTGGTTTTCTTTTGTTCATAAAAATATACTTTAAAAATAAAATTTACAGCAAAGATTTAATGACTTATGTATCATTATTTTTCACAGAGCAAAATGGCTTTGAGTGTTTTTCATTTGTCTGGCGTTTCTGCTTACCCAGTTTTTTCCTGGACGCTTGAGGTATGTCATCTATTGTCAGGAGAGGAGGAAGTTTCTGCTGACTTTCATTGAGGCCTGGAACAATAAGGTGCACTACAGAGAAAGATGTGTGCCATTAATTCCAGAAGAGATGAAAGCACCCAGACTGCTCTCCAAGATACATGAGCAACTACTACCGAACCACTGGGAGTTTAATCTGAGTGTCTGGGAAATGAGCTTGTTCTATCCAGTAATTATCACTCCCATTGGTGCTATTCCCTCTTTATACCTCTCCTATTTACACCATTTCATGATTTATCAGAATTGAAAACCATTCAATACTGGAGCACACATGCCTGGAATACTGCAGCATCACAAATGCACATTCTGTCTGGTGGGCCAAGGAGGCTCAACACCAAACTGGGTTAGTATGTGCATGTTTGATTCACATCAATACATTGAAACTCGCACCAAGAAAACTTAAGTCAAAATTATGCAGGTATAGAAAATATTTCCATATATAAAGGACTACACACCATACTAAATCCAGGAATAAACTGGTCTCAAGGTGCATGATACAGTAAGCCTTTCATGGCTATTTCAGGCAGACCAGCAGTTCACCACACTGAGCACTGACAGACATTTGACATATGACAGACATTTCCCTGTTTTTATCTTCTAAGACAATATTGTGTATTCTTATAAGTCAAACAAGAACATAAAGCATGAAACTGAATGGCTTGGGGGGAAGTGATTACGGCCTGAGATAAACATCAAATTCTAATTGCAAGATCACTACATAACATACCAGGTTTGTGACTGTAGATGGGATATTACCATGCTACCTAAAAAGCCCAGTAGGAACAATCCCTCACCTCAACAAGATCTTTGCCATAGAACTTCATTTGAAATATGAAAGAAGCCCTTGGCTTAAACAGTGACAGTGTCTTCTTTTAGATACAATGACAATAAAATGATTCTATTTCACTTAAGCTATAACATTCTTGAACCATCTGTACCACCATAAAATGTAACAGAAACTGTCTGAATCAGTAAGCTGCAAAATACCTTTTGATATGCAAGGAAAAAACTATTAAGATCAAGAAAATTAAATTTGCACAATTCTAAGTTTCAACCAGGGTTAATAAAAATGACACAAATGTCTTCTAGTCACCTAATATTGCTCCTGGGAGAGAAGAACTATCTGGCACTTTTGACTGCGTCCGATTTTGAATAACTGTGGAGACAACACAGGGATATTAGAAGTTAATTTAAAAAGACTCAAAATAAGAAACTAAAGCATGCCTGAAACAAGCCTCAGCATTCTGAAGACTTTTCCTCAATATTTGCAGATGAGCACACCATCCTAATATTTTCTGTATTTACATGCAGTTTAAGAGACTGCAAACTGTATTTCCTTTACATCTTCTCTTAATTGTGCACCTCTTTCCCCTGTCATATCATCAATTTTGGTGAAAATGACATTCTATGCCTATGTTGTTATAGGGCTAGCTGCTGGCCATCCCATTACCTCGGCACTCATTTTAATCTCAAATTACTCTTGCAGAGTATAAGAATAAATTTTTTAAAAATACACAAACTTACTTTGTTTGATTATTGTGACAGGGACCAACTTCTTATTATCACTAAATATAATCTGAAAAGAGAGGAAAAAAAAAGATAAAAGAAACGCCTTGGGATAACTGCCATAATAGTAATTGAACTGAGTAATAAAAATAGAGGGTTCTAATCCAATACCATGCCTGTCCCAAGTTAACACTGGATATGGCTCTGGCCCTGGTTCCTGACAGTTTTGCTATTGCTTCAGTTCCCACGGGCTAGTGGGGTAATATTGCATTTTGATCTCCTTCTTTCAGCTTGAGATGTTTTGCTTCATAAAAACACAGTATTTGACAACTTAGGAAACCCCAATCTCTTTTTCTCTAAAGAATCTCTAGAGCACTCACTGGGGACTAGTCTAGAATGCTAAGAAAAGCTGAAATTTAACTACAGCAAAACATCAAAAACTTATACAATTACAATTTGATCACAGGATACAAATATATTCTCAGGAACACTTTATTTAGAAAATAAACTATTCCAGAAGCACGTGCCCATTTGTAAATGATCAGCACTCTTGGGTGCATAGCCTGATTAAAGTAGATTAGCTCAGAGTAATTTTATTTAATGGAATTGTTTCCAAAGCACAAGTGGTCAGCCACCCACGTGCTTCTAACACTTTTATGCTAAATACTTGGACTTTTCTGCTGTTTACTTCTCTTTGACCCAGATTACTCCTTGCCTAAATGCAAATACTCAATTATATTGATCCCACAAAAATGAGGAACACATGAATAGACCACTCATTTATTAAAAGAAAGAAAATAGCTGATACCAAAGATATGTATTATGAACAAATTCTGAAAGCTCAATAATACACTCAAGTGTAGGTAATGCACACAAGAGAAGGTAGACTGTAATGCTAGCAATATAAAAATGCTAAATATATTAAAGGGTTTGGGGGTTTTTTTAGTTATATCTGAGTGAAAAGAAAGAAAATAACTCTGACAATCACCTCCCATGCTAAATATATTCTGCTCAAGTCAGAATCAGGTAAAGTTAATTTTGCACTTTATGACATGTGGTCTATTTCACATGAAAGAACACTTGCATGAAAAGTCAGCATTTGATGGCAAAGTGCTAATCATTTACCTAAGGATAGCTGTATTTGTTCCATTCTAAGTACTTCTGAAAAGCTTTAAAAACAATGTTTTTAAACATTGTGTTGGGTACACATTAAATATTGGTTGGGCACACATTAATACATACCAAATTTTAAGAAGCTGGAAAAAGGTCAATCTCCACCAGTAAGATGGACCTTTCCTTAGGGAAATGGATGGAGGCTACGTATTCTAGGAAAGCTATTACTGTCTGCTACCTAAGAACAGTTTTGCATTGGCATGAACATGGTCTTTATTTAAGTGCAGGTTTCAATCACTTATATAATATGAATATAGAAATAATATTTATTTTTCCTTTATTGTTAACAAGTTTAATGTTTCTATTTTGTCTTTAAGTGAAAAATTTGTGCTGCAGATGATCTGGTTTTGAAGAAGCCCTGCTATTCATGTGATTAATAAATGGGATGGAATGCATCTATTAGAAGAAGGTGTTAATTTTATTGTATTTCTCATCAGAAGCCTTACAATCAAATAAACAGCTCTGAAGTTGTAGTGCACACTTGTGTACCTCTACTATAGAACTTCTAATCATAATTATTATCAGCCTTTCTATTAATAAAGCATTCTTAGATTGACAAGAACGTCCTTTCTTTGTTGGATAATGGACTATTCAACAAAGATACATACAAAGGCTACAATGATAGCAATATAAAAATTCCAAATAGATTTAAATACATAAGAAATTTTGGTTTTCACTCTAGAATGAATAATTGACATGAAATCCATGTTCCTCAGTTGCTGTAATTAGTTTGCTCACCTACACAAATCTGTACATGCTTCACTTAAAATCTACCCATGTTGTCAAAGCTTTCTTCTCAGTTTCCAAAAAACCTGAGATATTCCCATGTCTAGTAAAATTTACTACTTGGACAAACTGTTTTGGAAACATCAGCCCATCATCTGTAGGAATGGCACTATCAACCACATTTTTCAGACAGGGAATATAAAGCGTATAGATATTAGGAATATTAGTTATTAAAACAATTGTTGTCATAACGAAATGAGATGGCAAATAAGATATTCCTTATTTTCAGGGGGAAATCGGAGATCTAAATTATACCATCAGACACGCATCTTAACTTCTGGCCATATACATTACAGCATATTGTTCAAAGGACCGCAAATCTCAAACATGCTGTGAAATGGCACATGGCAATATCGCTTTAAGAGACCCTTGTTCTTTCTTTCTCTGTTATATTCTGATACTTCAAAAAGCCAAAACTAACTGGCATACACATAAGAGACTCCTCAAGAATGGATCACGGTTAACCTGGATTGAGTAAGTTTGGGAAGAGCAGGAAACAGAGTTTAACAACGGTAGAAGTTTAACAAATGGTAGAGTTTAACAAATGGTAGAAGCTAAGAGTCCTTTTTGGCTGGAAAATCAGGGAGGACCCCACCTTCCAGGCTGACATTATGAAATTAGAGGAACATAGCAAGATAGAAGAGGAAATAAATTTTTACTGAATTCTCTCTGCCCTACCACCACCCATTGTTTATGAAGGGAAAACGGATGACCATCCCTAGGGCTCTCCTTTTCTTCCACTCTCTCATTAGCTGCTGCTCACACAGCCCTGGGAGCTTAGACAAACTTAGAGGATGAAATTGCCAAAAGAAACACAAGCTGATATGTGACTGAAGTTGAAAGGGCAGAATGACTAGATGGGCTGGTAATGTTGCTTTAATAAACAGCCTTTAAAAATGTCCTTCCAGAGAAGAGTTAGGATGATGCTGATATGAGTCAGTTGTGTCTTTGGAGCAAAATAAAGCACAAACAAACTTGGCCTAAATAACGCTCATTCTGGCTTTGCTTCGATGTTCTGATTGTGCCACTGAAACATACCCCACCTAGTGCTGTGGAAACTGAGGGAACGATGTAAACTATCTGCTTTTTGGCTTTTTGTACCACTAAAGCAAGAAGATAAAAGGATTTTTAGAATAATCTATGGAATGTTTTCACGATATTTCTGTGGAGGGTGATAAAGCAGTACTGCTCTGGAGCTAAGCCCTGTGAAGCTCGCTAAAAAGACTAGATATTGGCTCTAGTCCTCCTTTCAGACTTGAGCTGTGCAAATATTTGGAAAACTGTTTTAGCTCACTTTCTCAGGACTTCTCCTACATAAATAGAACTCGTACTTCCACAGAAGCAGCATAACAGTAAGGGTTCTGGCACACAGGGTTTGCTAAGAGGAGCAAAGGAACTCAGCTTGCACTCCATATCCCAGAACGAATTACCTTATCTTGAGCTGTCCTGTGGAACTTTAAAGACACTTGTGGGACCAAGGGGAAGAACAATAAAGTTGACTTCATCAACATGATGAGATGAGCACTCTTTTGAATATCAAACCAACTGGATTCATATTACTCACAAATAAAACATTTTCTCTTGAATGCAAGACATAACTATATTTCCAATAACCTATGCATTATACTGCTCTAACTCTATATGTAATGCAAAAATTGAAGTATTACTGCCTTAAATGAATGGGAATGGCCTTAAGTTGCACTGGGGAGGTTTAGATCAGATATTAGGAAAATTAATTTTCACAGGAAGGAGTGTCAAGCATTGGAAATGACTGCCCAGGGAAGGGGTAGAATCATCATGCCTGGAAGTGTTAAAAAATGTATGGATATGGCACTTGAGGACATGATTTGATGATAAACAGGGTGTTGGTGCTCGGTTAGCAATTGGACTTGAGCATCTTAAAGGTATTTTCCAACCTTAATGATTCTATGATTCAATGCATACCTAATTATTCCTTAAAGAAAATGTATTTAATGAATTTTGGTTTGATTTCTGAAGGAATTCCAGGTCTGATTATTACAGACCATTTATCATCTTCTGAAATATGAAAAACCAACAATGAGAAACTTTACGTTACCATTTCCTACCAAGAAAACCCTTGGAAAATCTGAGACAGAAGGGAATTGTGAAGAACGGGTTATTCTCTTGTAACTATTAACACACATTGGTTAACCCTTTAAAATCTCTGAAGAAGGATTTCTACAACTTTTCTTGAGAAGTTATCTCATAGTCTACCTCAGGGATAGTAACTTAAAATCAAAAGCAGAACAAAAAAAAAAAAAATTAGAAGGTGAGATGCTGAAACATGCACTTTGATGAAAAATTAACGAAAGGAAATATGAAGAAACAAATTTAATCTCATAGTAGAACAGGTAATGATGAGAAGTTATGACTAAAATGTAATTTTTCACTATAGTAAAACTAACCTACTAGCTGGCTCAATCTAGAGAGCCTTCATTTCTTCTTCAGCTCTTGGAAGAAAAAAGTATCTGTGTATGTGAATCCATAAACAAATTAAATCCATCCACACTTTTTTTAGTGTTTATGGAATAAGTCAGGTGAGGAAAAAACCCCTTTATTTATAAAAACCATCAAATTTTTGGATGAAATGGTAAAAATTCTACCATGCCACATGCAAGGATTTAATGGACAGCCTAGCAAGCTTGAGTAAATTACCCTTTCCAGCTTCTTCTGGTTCTGCAAACACTTGTCTCACATATGGGAACACTCAGTGATGGGATGACTAATTTAGAAGATCTGAGTATATACAAAATTACTCTATAGAATCACATCACCAGGTTATCCCAAAATTAACTGATCACAACAAATATCACAGGTTAATAAACCTGATTGCTGCAAAGGAATAAACAAGTTTTAAGTTTAGAATCCACACATGGAAACTATCAGCTTCATCTTTGTTAGGTTGGAACAAGTGTATGTAATCATCTTAGTTATAGTTCTCAATTATTTTGCCAATCCACACATTTAAGCACTTTTCCATATAGTGGATTTAACAGATTGTTTTATATATTGGCAATTTGTGGCCTTGATAATTCTTTCTCACTTTAGTGTAACAGAAAATAAAAATTTTGACCATATGAAACACGATTCAGATATAAAATGAAGAGACTGTTTTGCATACCTGTGTTTGGGAATTGGGTACCAACTTGTACATATTCTGGAGTTGTCCATTTACTTTTTTACCTGTTTTGACAGAAAGATAAATAAATATACAGAATTAATTTTTTGTTTTGTCTAAAGCAAAGCAAAACAAATTTATTCACCTTTTTCGGCAGCTAGGAAAATTAGGAGGCTTAATTAAAAGCCTGTATAAAAACACATAAAGGAAAAATTGTTTTGTCCTGTGTCTCCAGACCCTTTAATGCATCTGCAAGGCCTTCTCTTAAGATTTTGACAGCACAGAAATGAAATGTATTCTTCTTGTTTTGCTTATGGTTTTGTTTATCTCAATGTATGAACAAAGTAACCTGCAGATTTAAACTCTGAAATTTTTCTTTTAGGTTTTTCCCCTTAGTTTCTAAGTATTAGAACTGTCTTTTCATGCAGCTGTTAAGTAAGTCAAGAAGCAGTTCTGTTCAGCACCTACTCTATTCTAGCTTCAAACTTCCTCTGTATCTTCCACCTTTACACTTTTCTGCTGCCTTTGCAACAACGGGTGTGCAAACAAGAGTCACATTATATGTTATATTTTTTCACAATTCCATCCAAAATGGATGGGAAATAGAAAAAAAAATAGTTTAGCTCTAAAGAAATATCGACTGAGATACATTTAAGTTGGTAAAAATCTTTCAAAGTTCTTGAGACTTCTAAAGAGCAGAACTTACTATTGGCCTAAATTCAAGGGAAAACTGACAGAAGTTTCACACTGACTTCATGAGAAAATCATGGTAAGATGGTTAGAAATAAGCTACTTTCATCTCTTCTGTAAAAAATCCATTAAATAAATGCTGAACATTTGCCATGACTTTCATGTCTTCTCAAATCATGAATTAAAAACAGATTCTCCTCCCAGCCCCTCCCAACATGTTTCGTATATAACAAAAATTTGGCTTGTGGATTCAACAAATTCAGAAACATGCAAAAGAGCTTTCTGTTTTCAGTAATTCATATATTCTTCAGTGAGAAAAAGAACATTTACAATGAAGGATGTTTGGTTCAGGTTGAGATGCTTCTCTTACATGGGAAGAACTTGAGTTGGTACAAGACAGGAAATTTGAAGAGAAAATAAGTGTCTGTTTGTGTTGGTTGATAAACTACACGGGCATCTGGCTATACATTTATTATAAATATACACTCTCTGGTTACTGTCCATATTTTCTGTATCTACCTACTATTCACCAAAAATACGAAAGGCTTGAATTTGAAAGTGCTGACACTTTTCCAAATTAGAAAATACTTTATCAATAGACCAGAATGCAGACATGCAGGGTAATCACAAACTCCCTGGTTTTAGTTGCTGCAGCAGCATCCACTGAAGACACAAGTCTACATTCTAGACAAAAGAAATCTCACATAAATAGAATATGAACTCTTATGAGAAAGAATCTTTCAGCCAAAGTCAGTGGGTCCCCATAAACTTACAACAGTGCTTCTCCTGGCTTATTAAAAATGTAAAATGTCTGTAAGAAACATCATTTAGAAATATATTATATACAAAGAGAAAAACTGGTTTTCATCAGTCTTGAACACAGTAATAAACTAAAAACATTTTGCACTCTTCATCCCCTCTTATTCTAAGTACTGCAATATATTTCAGCACTTGCTCTACAGATGACTTTAAGATGTTTGAAATATAGAAAAAAAACAGCCACTTCGTAAGTCATCTTTAAGGCTGTGAAGAAGAGTGTTTTGTGAGGCAGGTATGGGAAAAGGCTACCACCATTGTCCTCTTTAAGCTCATGGTATAACCATGGCACTTTTCTGGACTGTTAAAACAACTCTACAGGCACTGGGAAGGTTCTTCAAAGTTACAGCTTTGCACTTTGTCCTGAAGGCCAGCAAAGTCCTTTGTTAGGGAGTATGAAGACTTTTTCAGTGTTACAAGCCACCACACTGCTCTCCTCCCTTATCCTCAAGTATAATATACCCTATAACTCACCTACAAGTTGAAACCCAAGTGTAAATAAAATTTCAGCTGGAAATCTCATATGAATAAGGCTCTCTATTGAGAATTCTCATTCTTTACATTTTGAGTCAGCTAAAAACACTAAGCATAGGAGTTTGCAGCCTCTTCTGACCAACATCATGTTCAGAAATACCTTTATGCAAATGCTTGAGGAAGATGCATCAAATTGGGTAATATCTCTTAAATCCTCTCCTCCTCTCATTAAAAGGAGGAAAAACCTGCTGATATCTGTTTCCTCTACTGGTATGAGTGATTCTTTCAGCAGTACATGTTTTTACAAGGGTTAATTTGGCATCAATTTTCCTACATTGTCTTGGGACTTTGGAGAAGAACCTTACAATATGACTGACAGACAACCAGAGATGTAATACTCTGCCTCCATGAAAACACAAACAAAAGCATACGTGACAGTGCATACTTGATCCATTATTCACATAATACCTTGATTGAAAATTAACCTCAAATTCAACTTTGTAGTGGAGTCGTAAAGGGCCCATTGTGGTAGGACAGGCTGTGTCTAGTTTTTTTACCAGCTTCAGCACAAATGCAGGTATAAAAGAAGATTCAAACAATGCTAATAATTTCCATCACTCATATTAGTTGATGGAAGAAATTAAATAGATTAGTTGGATGATGGTTGATGGATTAGTTGATTAATTGATCATATTATTATTCATGGCCTAAGGAAAAAGCTTAGAATTTAGTCAGAAGTATAAATATCCATATTCAACACTGGATGTGTATCTGAACTAAACACTGTTAAGAGTTCTACCAAAGTGCAGCAGATCCTCTATTTGCAATGACAGGAGAACGCCTTTCAGGAAAGTAGGTGGCAGTTTTTCAAACACAAAATATTTCTAGTTTGTTAGGGGCAATGTTTCTAGTTATGGTTAGGGGCATAATGGATGGCATTTAAATGGTAAAAACCTGATCAGTATCGTACTATAAGTAATACCAAAAAAGGCGGAAAAAATACTGTTAAAATCAGCAGCTATTTGATTAATTATTGTCAAATACTCACTAGAGAGCACTGTCTTATGATTCAAAGTCTTGCTCCAAACACTATCCTCTACGTTGTCCTTAACTCCAAATTCATAATGTGTGTTTGGCTTCAGATTGTCAATCACTGTCTCTGTAGCTGGGCAGAGTTGAAAAACCCATTTCTTGTCTTTACCTTTTTCTCTGTAGCGAACTGTATAGAACCTGCTCAGGGAAAAAAAATAGGTCTACACAAAGGAACCCACTATAGGCATTTTCATTATGAAGAAATAATATTAATAATATTATTAATAATAATAATAACAACAACAACAACAACAATAAATGTTGTTCCATTGCACTTGTTCACTTGTTCTTTCTGGCTCTTTTTGGTCATCAAATATCAGAAAAGCCAGTTTATATCATACACACTCTGATATTAGGAGTATTATACAAAGACCAAAAGGACAGTCTCCTTATTCACAAACACCCATGTGTGTGTGAGGTTCTAATGACAAAACAAAAGCTCATTTTCCAAGCAGTTCCTGTGATTCTGACATATGCCAGAACTAGTCAATTGAATCATGGGTCTGCTAGTCAAGAAGCCTCAACTGATTTCTCAAAATCTTCTGTCTCCATCCAGTGAAAGGTGTTCCCATCAAACTTAGTCCAAAACCATTCTCCAGGGAAAACCAGTAATAGCTGTTATTTATAAAATACATTCCTCATTCAGAAGTCCCATTATGTATTGCCCACACTTTAAAAAAAAAAAAAAAATCAAGACATTACTTTCAGCAGTTTAAATCAAGAATGTGATGAATGCTAACAGATTATGAAACTAAAGAGCATTTCTACAGAAATTGCCCAATTCTGTCAAGGAGCACCACCCTGAAAAACTATGACTATAATGTTAACCAATCAAAAACAAGGTAGTGGAAATTATGAAAGCTTCAGCACAAGAACTCCCCTGCTGACTATAGTCTCATTTTCAATGTATGTGCCGAATCACTACCAGATCAGAGTGGAGGCTTCTGGTTTTGTAAAAGCAAATCTCAGAGAGATTTGGTAACTTTTTAATCCAAGTATTACTGAAAATTATTACACATAGCATAAATAACTCGTATCCATTATCCATATCTATCTCACATTCACAACATCTGAAAAGGAAGTAATTCTGTCCAGTTGTATTTTGCCACAATTAAATAGAGCAATTTAAAGCTTGCAAGTTAAGTTTGTGAGATTTATTACAGGCGTTATACAGACAAATACATAGAGACAGAGGAAGAGAACTTAAAAAAAAAAAAAAAAAGGAGCCCAAGAAAAAGTTCTTAAACAACTGAAAAGGTTTCAAAAGCCCAGACTAAAATTACTTAGTGGACCAAATCTAAAACAGTGAATGGATAAAGCTGCTTTTTTGAAAGTTACAGAAGAGCACATTCAGAGTACAGTTTACATGAGATGTGACTGTTGAGTACACAGAAATTCCCACTTCATTATTAAAACATAACCTAAGACAAGGCAAGTGTCACTCAGAGAAAATATTTCCATACATAAAATATGCAAACAAAGTGAACGATTATCTCATGGCTATCAAATTTGTTTTCTTGGCACCACAAATATAATATAGATTCTCCTGGTCTAGTTGCTACAATTCAGGTCATTCAGGTACTTCACCATGTTACAACATCAATATTTATGTTGGCTCACATAACTTCATTAACTTTACTACTTTGTGTTGAAAACAAGCAAGAGGCAATCTAAAACTTGAAAAAGAAAGGGGGGAAAAAAGGAAGAAAAAGAAGACAAGTGGTGAATATCCTCTCTCTTGACAATTCCAGGATTACCAAGAAATAACCCACCTTACTTCTGTGGGTTGTGATCTACTCAAATGTCATATGTCAAATAATAGACCTAGTTATCAGTTAAACTGACAAAGAACGTTTTAATCAATTATTGGCAACACTAAAAGAAGGAAAATTTCTTCCTTATCCTCTTAATCCATTTGTATGTAGTCATACAGACATTAACCAGCAGGAAAATCTTACTTGAACTCCCTGTCACGGTCTTGCAAAGGATGTAACATTAAAAAACAAATTCAATCTTCAACAAAGATGCATCTTACTGGACCCCATACAGTCTTCTGTTAAGGAATTGGAATAAGTATAGATAGATCTATGACCAAAATGTGAATCCACATGGAAATAGTCATCTTCCCAGCTTGCCTGAAAGAGGAATTTTCATTTGTTTTCATCTTCATCCTTACCTTTGCCTGCTTGTGTTAGTCTAATGGGATAGAAATAAAGTGAGTGTATGTGATAGAAAAAATAAAGAATACTGATTCAGTTCAGTTATTGAACAATCTAAAAGAGCAGCTGCATCAGAAATAAGGAGAAACAAAGCACAAAAAACTTATTGATAATGAATAGGCTTTTTTGTGGCTATTCTCACTTGTTTCTACTGGAGAAAATGTTCTTATTTTAATGCTATCTCCACACCTGTAAATTCCTTCACTCTAACATGAATTAAAATACCAAGAACACTTGCAAAACAAAAAAACCCATCTTTCACTAAAATTCAAGACTATTATAAAATCTGAAGATTTTCATAGTTGTGCCAAGCTGTGCCATTAGAAAGAGAAACATATAGCATAGAAGAAATGTGCTCTCAATTCCAAGGTTTCCAAGCCTTTAAAAACTTCACCAAGGGTATAATTATTTCAGTGGAAACTTGCCATAGTGAGTATTAAAAACACTGACTGCGATGACAGAATTTCCTCAACCATTTCAATAAAAAGCAATAAAAATGAAGTTCCATTTAACAATTTGCAGGTCGCAATCATTTGACTAATAAAAACATCTAAATATCGACATGTGCTTTTGGGGAAATGCAATCATTTGTTTATAGAGTAAAAATACAGAAATGCCAAGTTTTGTCATCAAAGAACAGCAACTCATTGTTAAAGCAGACCAACAATTGCCAAATAAAATGCAGTTTCAGTGCCTGCCTGATTTCATGGTACTGATTGAATTTTGTTGTAATTTTAATTTCTCTGTTTTTCAAACATATCTTTCATCAAAAATACAATATCAAACAGTCAACACGTATAATTGAAAACATGAGAAAGCAGTAAGATCCAGTCACCACTCACATCTATCAATCCCCTTGTGACAGTGACATACATGCCCAAAATGAGCACAGCTGGCTGAACCGGAAACATTCAACACAACATCTCCAGAGATTCCCCCCAGAATGACAGAAGGTAGGCTGAAATAGAGCGCTGTCACATTTTACATAGAAAGCTACACTACATGTTTCTCAAATAAAACACTTCCCCTTATCTCTGTGAGGTAAGAATAGGAAAAACTAATAGCTAATATCAAATAATTACACTGTGGAACAGTCCTAGGAATCCTATTCCCAGGTCTGAATACTGATGTTTCAGCAAGGAGGAGGCACACACAGTTACACTTGGTGAGAATTAATTTTAATCTAGATTCTCAGCAGGTATAAAGACCTAAGAATATTTAACGTAATATTTAATTTTGATTAATTTTTTGTTATGCTTTAGATGCAGGACATGAAAAGGGGTTTTATCAGGACAATGTTTACTGAATACTCTTGTATTTCTATTTACAACAATATTAATCAAAAGATTGCAGGGCTCATCTTGTTTCTTTTCCAGCTAACACTCTATAAAACATTAGAGCTTTTTGTTAAACTCCATAAAAGTACCTACTCCTCTCTGGCAATGCTTCACTCTTTAGGAGATCACTCTACAGTCCCCAGGGTGGCCTGCTTTGAGGTATTTTACCTCCTTCCTAAGGATGTAGAAGGACAATAGACTCCAACAAATTAAAACAAAAGGTGCCATGAGCAAGTGAGGGGTATTGGTGCACTCAAAATTAATTGCTGTAATATTGACAAAAAACCCCAAACAACTCAAAACAAGAAACCAAACCCACCACAGCAGAAGAATAAAGAGCATACATTCATCAAAAAGCCACTCTTCACATGCACTTGTGCAACATCATCGAATGTTTATGTCTGCATTCTTGAAACTCTTGTCTACATTAAAAAGCTGTATCTTTTGTAATATTTTGACTTTGCTTGCCTCCATATAAGATGTACACAAAATGTGATGGCAGAAATAAAATAGGTAAGACCAATTTAACCATTTAAAGGCAGCCCCAAGAGCACGATATTACTCCATAGGCCAACCACTGTAGTGATTGTTGTGTCTGCAAAGTCAATGTAAAAGGCTCTCAGCCCTACACAGAAGTTGTTTCTCTTCTATGTTCAGCTTACATAGTTTGTTTTTTAAAAATTCTACAATGCAAGACAGTGCTCAGCGTAGAGAGAGCCTTTTCATTGCACAAAAAATCAAAACACAATGACCACTTTAAAGAAGCAGCACGCAGGGCTTTTGCTTTCGAAATTAAGCAAATCTCATTCACTGCTAAAAGAAGTAAAATTCTAGAATGGATAGGAAAAACATCACATTTTCATCTATCAGTGTGAATGATACTGCTTTGCCAAGAATTCCACTGCCATTTTTCCATTTTTTTTAACCAAATCTCTTTTCAGCCAGATTCCCAGAACATGCCTGCAAAGTCAAATATTCGGACACAAAAAGTTAGATACTGGAAATTTTATAAGGCAGATGGTTTTATGAGATTTCAAGACTAGGTCAGTTTGTATAAATATCATGGGTTTATTTGGAACCAGGTCCCAACCAAAACTCCAAACAATTTAATCATGACTATTTTAGTCACACGTAACACTAAACAAACAATTAAGCCTTGGAGATATAAGAACATTCCATCTCTGATTTCGTGGTGTCAGAGACAAAAGATTATAAAACTCATTTCTTTTTTGTACACAGAAATGTAATCAGAATTTTTTAAAAGAGATTATTGACATCCCAGATATTTATTTCTTTATAGTTAGACTTCATTAGAAGTGCAACATCCATTTTAATGTTAGAAAGTAATAAAAGAAATGGTTTGAGCTATGATTTTACAGACAGTGTTGCGCAAATTGACACATGAAGTTGATTATATTGTTTCCTTTTTTACTGCTGAGTTTACTTTAAAGTAACAGACTCTGACATATATAAAAAATTGGAAAGAATGACACCAGTGATGGTTACCAGTTAAGTTTGCAAAGCACTTTCTAATTTAGTTTTCGCTTTTACATGATCACTAACATTCTCTTCGTCTACTTAAAATTTTTAGTAGAATGACTGAAGAGTGAGAGGCTCTGAAGACTGGGAGGCTGAATAGCAACAAATCATTCCAGTTTAAACAAACTTTTAGCATATGCTCCCACAGCAGGAACTCAAAGGCATCTGAAACTCAAGAAGTGAATTTGCTGCTGTATGTTTTCCTTTAAGAAATGTTGCTAAGTTTAAAATACATTTTGTATGACACTTACAACACAAAGTATGACTTAGTTGGCAGCTGCATAATGACAGAAATTTGTAAATATACACAAGAGGAGATAGGCACATATCTTTCTGAATTTAGGGTTTTAAAAACCCTACTTCTATGTATTATACAACATAAAAATGAAATAAAACACAAAATCCATGCTACTTGCAAGTATGACATTAGGACATTTAAATCACAGGCAAACCAATTTAAACAACACCAATGTGAATTCGTAGTAGATTTTTGACTTAAAACAGATGTACCTTCAGGTTTTAAATTTGTATTTTGCATGTATCTGAAAGCATATTTGTTTTTCTACACATCCACTCAATAAAATATTAAATTTTACTGTATCTACAAGCCCTGCTTTCATCTAACATGGAAAATAACATTTTTTATTCCATCCTCTAACTTTTCTTCCTGAAGAACTAAAAGCCAATGTCCACCATTTTTGACCCCCAGCTACAGAGATGTTCTAATCAAAGCAAATATAAAGAAAGAAAAATCTATAGAATAGTCTCTATTTTTCAGACCTTGATGGACAGTAAATGTAGCCCCTGCACTTTTACTTTGACAGTTCTGTCCACTAATACTTGTTTGAACACAAATAGGCAGAGAGGCAACAAGTCTTTCTACTCTCTTGGAAACAATAAAAAGAGTAACTGAACATGGCTGTGCAGCAGAATATCATGACTTTGCCATCCTGCATCATCAACTACCTCGCAATGGTGTCAGAAAACAGAGGATGATGAGAAAGGCTCCACCAACTGTGCTTTCTGGTGTTATATAGTTTTCTTCAGTTACATAAAAATAATCACTTGAGTTTTTTGATTTAGATATTTTTGGTTTGTTTTTCATTTTACTGCTAAGGGTCTGACCAGAGATAATAGTCACTTCAAAAATGCTTCAAAATTTCACCTTTCATTTTTGGTCCCCAAAAATAACAGTGAATATTTTTGCTTCAACAAGGGATTATCTTGAAGGAAATACGCAGCCCTCTATTGTCTTATGCTTTTAATCTCTAGAGAGTTATGACAAAAGAATGGTTTATTGAGAAAGTCACAGTAAAATTTTTTCAATGGTGTTTCTTAAAAAGCACTTCATAGACACGGAAGACCACTATGTGCCCTCAAGAAACAAGAAGTAATTTCACCGAAGCTGTAAAAGATACCAATGGTCTTTGAGAGCATGGCACCTCTTATTCCAAACTCATTTGCTCACTAAACCAGAACTTCTAAGGAATATCCCACTGAGGTCAAACTCACACCAGAAAAAACTTGGCCAGCAGAACTGTGCTATTCCATGTGGTTTCTATCTTCTGACTCAGTAACACATTCAAATAACTTTTATTATGCAACATTTGTACAAAAGCCTAACATCCACATGGAGATGGTAAAATCTGAGGCCGAGAGCGGTGACTCCATTTCAGGTCATACAGAGTTACAAATTTAAAACTTGGTAGGATATTTACTGACAGAACTGAGTTAAGAGGTGGTGGCTGCTACTTACTGCCAATGTCAAAGATTAGAGGTTAGCCACTAACAGCAGTCTTGAGGATGATTAACAGCACACTGTAGCGTCTCCCAGTAAGGAGAACATGCCAGGCGAAACAGGCTCAAGTCAGGTAGACTGCCCCAAAATAGATTGAAATGTTGGTGAATCTGTTATGTGCTTTTTAACTCTTGTAGTTTTATCACAATGCTAACTTGGTAAGAATGGGCTATTTGCTAATTTTTTCTCATTGCACATTATCAACAGTCATTCAAATTATTTTCAAAATTTAATAGTTTTTCTTCTACATACAAGAGAGATTGGATCTGTATATACTTCTAGTCAGAAATATATATGGATCTAATCTCTCTTGGAATTCTAGAGATACACCATGGTCACAGGGACAACTGCTCTCATCATTTATACAAATCACAGGCACTTTGGTCCAGCAAAGGTAAAGGCAGTAAGAGCACCACTTGAGTGACTTTCATCTTTCTTCATTAACTTCACTGTTATGCTTGATTGCAAAAGAGAAACTTGTTTATAGGTATATACCCATATCTTGATAAGATCATTTGTAACTTGATTTAAATACTTTTAAACTATTTATTCCTGTCTGACAATATTTCCCTAAAATGGAATGCACATTAAAAGTAATTCCTGAGAGGAATACGTACAGATGATATTCTAAACATGGCAAGACACTAACGGAAAAACTATGTTAAAGAGTTTGTTCAAACTTTGAGTCAATGAACGTACAACAAGAAAATTCAGCTACTGAAGAGAAAACACAGACTTAATGAAGGTATTTGGATACCATTTGCCTTGAATTTCCAGGTGGATTAATACAGGATATAAGCTTCTCTTAGAGTGTTCTTCCTTCCTCCTGCACAATGGGTGCTGTAATACTGCTGCTGACACAGTTCATAAAGATAAATTCCTTGGTAAAAACGGTGCTAAAACCACTATGTGCACAGAACACAGTACAAGTTCCTCCATGATCAGCTCATTTCTTCAGTTTCTCACAGTAGGAAAACATTTGCTTCCTTCTTGATTGAAAGAGCAAAATCTAAGCCTAAACCAAGTTTTATTTCTACTGAAGAAAAATGTGATCAGATTACACCCTTGGACATTTACTAATATCCCATAATCATTCCCTAACAAACATTAACATTTTTTCAATAGTGTTTGAAATTCTTGTTGTTGATGAAGATCCAGATTTGTTCATGAGAAATGTCTGAAGCTTGAAAAGGGTTAGTCCAAAACTTTTGCGCGGGATAAAAAAGTCATCCAGGTTACATAGGATGAGTTTTCTCACACAATCTGTATTTGACATCCAGTTTAACGGCATCAGCTAAAGTCTTACTATGAACACCAAAGTAAGCAAATTCAAGTCTAAATTAGACACCTAGAAATTAGACAAATATTAGACAGGGGAAAAAGGTGTTATGAATAATTTAAAAAATGCATTAAAGCCCCAGAAGATGACAGTTGCAAAACAGATGTAGATGCATCCCATGGGTGCAGAAAGTTTCTTTTCAGTTTTACAAAACACTGCTGAGTAATGGAGCTTCACACAATGCAAATGATGGCAAAAAAAACCCCAAAAAAACAAAAACAAAAAAAACCCCATACACCTAAAAAAACCAACCAACCAAAACCCATCAAAAACCCAACCAACTAATCAAACAAACAAAAACCCTTCTGTCATCAAGGCAATAATACAAAGAGAACACCAAAAGAGGAAAGTAGGGAAAATATCTGTATTAACAATTTCAGTAATTGCAAGCAATGGATTTTACTCACGTGCCAAGGGTTGACTAAAATGTAATAGTGCACTTAATTGAGAAGTTCTTCTGCACTGTGACTTCTCTTTTAACTGCTACTTTGTTCTTGATTTTCCCACCTACTGGGCCAGCCACCCAGTAAATGCCAAAAACATTGACATAGAAGAGACTGTCTTTTACTTATAACAGAAAATTAATGAAAGCTGTACTCTATCAGTAGCAGGAAAACAGTTTTAGTAATAAGACCAAATATAGGAAACAAAAATCAAATGGTGTTAAAACAAGGCGCCATTCCCCCACCACAGCTCAACAAAAGGCTTTTACACTTAGCCAACTATAAGGCAAAACATTTCCTGTAATTTAACAAAGTTTCATTTGATTCTGATACAAATGAAGGTAGAGCCAAGGCCATTTGTTTAAGAACAAAGGATCTAGTGTGAAATAGCATGATCTGTAATTCACCATGTAGACATCTGACTAAACTTGCTGTCAAGTAAAGATTTGCAAAGCACAAACATGAGCAAATGAGAAAACATATTTCACATTCAGAGCAATTGTTTGCAACATTTCAATTTCCACTGTAAAATTTAATTACAGCAGAGAGCTGCTTTGAATTAAATGACCATAGTAAAGAAACTGATATTTTTCTGTTACGTTACCTGTCGCTAGCACAGTTATTTGTTGCTGTCCAGTCATGTTGAGGATTGACAAGGATGCCCCAAGAGAGAAATACAGAGGTTGGGGTGAGAGTGCCAACTACCAGCTGCAGAGGCTTTTGTGTCTTGTTCCGACCTACATGAGAAACATATAAAGTTAATTTCTCTTGCCCGCGTTATGTAAAACAAAGTTTTTGCAGCTGGATAATAAAGTAAATGAAGATCTACTTCTCTTCTGCGCTTGAAGGAAAAGGTAAACATTTCTCTTTTTTTCATGGTCACTGTTTCTAATGTACAATTTACAAAAGCGGCGGAGATAGTGTCCATGGTCACTTTTTCAATCTAATGCTCCAGTTAAACCTAGTTTTTGAAAATGAACATTTGGTGGTCTAGGTATGCTTAGTATAAGAATAACCTCTAGGTAGATTAAATTCAAAACGCTGGCTATCTTGGACTATAACACAGAAGGCACAGCACAGAGTTCAGGACATTAGGAAGTCTCTCTGGATGTGACAAAAATAGTAATTTCTTTGCAGGTTTCTCAGTAATGCTGCAAATATATCTACAGCTAATAAATACTTTCCACAGAATTCTTAACCAGGAGTAAAATAAAACCTACTAAAGTTCTTTTGTTTTCAACTGTAGGCAGATCTGAGTTGTTGTCTGTATCTGGGGGATTTTTCTCTATTAACTACCTACTATATTGAAATCAGCTTTTGCGTGATACCTAACTTCATCTTTGCTCTGAATGAAGGAGTACAATTCTCATGTGGAGAAAGACTTTTATTTAAACAAAGTTTAAAAGCTAATAGGTAGAAATGAAAAAATGATCGAGAGAAACTATTTTGAACCTGTAGTTTATGGACTGCTACAGGCCCAAGGAGAATCTCAGGTGTTTGAAAGAACATTAACAATAGGAAACTAATATATTCATTACATCATATTACACACTTCAAAAATCTAAAGGATCTGCACCTCCTCAAAATGTGTAGGTGACCAACACTTCCTGAAAGTTTATAAGCCGTTGATCTAAAGGGTTTATTTCTCACTGTTGTAAACCAGACTGGACTAACTTTCTTTTCTCATGCCTTTTGAACCCTATTATCTCTTCATTTAGCAAGGCCCAGGGGCGGTCTGATGTGTATTTTCAACCAATACATGTATGCACATTTAGAAATGTTAACCATGTTGGTTTTTACTTTATGTTGATGATGAAAATGTTGTTGCAAAACACACTCTATGCTTAATACACGCTGTGCTTCAATGCACCTGTGCTTAAGATCAAGTATGACACACTTTGAAATACTGTCGAAAAAATGATACTTCCCAAAAAAATGGGCAAATGTCCAAATAATTTTCTTATTTTCTGGACCAGCTTTTACTCTCTTTCTCCATTCTTGAGTTTTAAAGAAAGGATTCACACGAACAGCTTGGTCATTCACCAAACTATGTGGCAAATCTGCTTCCTATGGCAAAATCCCTTTCTTGATCTGTTTTTGAGGAAGCATGGAAAAGATATGAGTTTTAAGGAAAATAGAAAAAAATTCTCATGTATCTTGAAATCAAACGGACCTTTGGGAGGAGCTGCGTATAATTTTGATGATAAATTTTATTGTGCTGTTAGCAATTATTTATACTTTATAAAAACAGAAATTTCCTTGGTTATCATTTATGTTGATTATAAGAATACAAAGCATACAATTCATCTGTATTAATTGCAGTTTGAACTACAATGTATTTTCTAGAAATGCAATCAGTCTTCATTTGTAGATCTAAAGTTGCAGCAACACAGGCTTTACCCCATTTCTTGGTAAATTGTCCAGTGTAAATATTGTCACTACAAAAAGACTTGCCACACATCTAGCTAGCATTAAACCACCTGCTGTTCTTATACCTTTGCTGTACTGAAAAGTCAATTACCTGAATCTTGTTACACAAATCAATTTCTGTAGACTAATTCTAAATTTGTGGATACAAAAATTAGTAACATGCAAATAGTGCATTGGACATTTTTTGTTTCCTTGGTTTTTGAATTATATATATTGCATCTGAAAGGCAAATCACTTTCCAAAATCTTTCCCAACATACTGTGTTATACCTGGCCAAGAGCAAGAAAAAATTTATCCCAAGCATTACCAGGAACTAGGGGAAAAAATTATATAAAGATCATAAAATAATTTGGGTTGGAAGGAACCTTTAAAGACCATCTAGTCCAAGTCCCCTGCCATTAGCAGGGACATCTTCAACTGGATCAGGTTTCTCAAAGCCCTGTCCAATCTGACCTTAAGTGTTTCCAGGGACAGGTCATTAGTTTATTTTTTGCAACAATCCACTGCTCCTGAAAGAAGTCTCCATATTAAAGAATTCAGAACTAACAATATTAATGACATTATTAAGGTCATATAGAAAGACATTGAAGCAGATGAAAATGAAATTCATATTTCTAGTCTGCTACGTATAGCTTCAGCTGGAAACGTCCCTCTTTCCTTAACTCTTTGCATCAGCAAACTCAGTAGTAGTATTCATACAGAGGCAGACACACACACTCTACCATTTTCCAATGAGAAACAAAGAGCATTAACATATTTATGGTTGAAGGAATCCTTACCTGTAGTTTGGGAAGGATAATTTTAATACACAGAACAACATCTTTAAACATCAGAAATTAGTATTCTGCATTTCAATTGTCATTTGTAAGAATTTTATGCAAAACAAGTTTAAGTACATCTTCATGTTTTGAACACACATCTTAGTGTGTGACTGATTACTGACTAGGAAATACTGTCCTATTTTGTCCTATATTGTCCTATACTGTCCTACATTGTCCTACATTTTCCCTCCTCACCTATGGAACTTTTGCATCCCAATCAGACACCTACAGAGAAACCCAGTAAAAGGTTCTGTTTTCTTTCAAATACTTCAAGAAAGATGTGCAGTAATGTTAAAATACCTGAACAAGATTTCTTGTTATTTGAAACACGTGCTGGTCTTACTGAAACCAAATACCGTGGCTCTGCATCTGCAAACGAATAAAAAAGCAATTATTACAGATGTGCCATTTATTTGAAAAAGAGATTAATCTGAAATTAATAAGAAACAGTCAAATAGTCAGTGAATGCTTGACACATTATCAAATCTTCTTAATCTTTAAAATTTTCTACAACATTTATTGAGTTCAAAATAATAAATGCTTTCATTAAAACAATGTTGAGATGTTTATTTTAGTTTGGGGAATTCCTCTTCAGAAATAAGATTTTCCCTTATTCTTTTAACCAGATGTCAGAGACTTCTGCCCTTCTTAATTATTTAAAACCAAACTCCATTCTTACTGAGCTGCAACATGAGAGAAGTCATCATAGGAGATTCCAACAAGATATCCACAGGCAGAATTTGGCTCACCATATACTGACCAAAATTATTTTTGCTACAGCTTTTAGAAAAAAGGATTATTCTACATAAAGTTCTTATTCTAGTTTAGATGCATTTATCTAAATCTATAGCTACAGATGAGAGACTAATTTTCCCACATTTCCCACAATTTTCCATAGTAGCTTGAATTCTACTAATTAAACAGAACCACTACAAAGAGCAATTTTCTCTTACACACAAATTTCTGTAAAGAGAGAGAAAGGAAAATCAGTACTGAAAAAATAAAAAACTTGCTGTGCTACTGAAAAGGCTGTGCCAGTGTGGGGAAAACCACTCTAATTTCACTGATTGCATGTGTCTAAATCACTGGAAACCCATACTATGGGTGTACTTTAATTGTTTAATTATTCTTTTTGTATGGATTTCATCTGCACCCAATAACCAAGATAAACATTGAAAGCAGCTGCTCAAAGCAGTATGGAAAAAAGAATTAGTTAAAAAAAGAGAAAGCCCAAAGTGCAAATACATCTTCCTTCACAAAATTGTTTTTTAATATTTAGAGGGGTGCACAAGTCTGGGATCTGTGTAACCAACTGGACATTTTTGTATTGAGAGTGAAAACTAGAAATAAGCAATACTTTAAAATAATTTCATTTCCCTGTATTTTAAACCCAGTTTTCTGCTCTGCATTTATGCCCACTTGTGACACTGTTATAACTCTCACAAAGTATGCAAAAGAATTATTTTAAAACATGACCTTGAAAGTTCATGAACTACAAAGACAGTCTTCGAAACTCTAAAAACATATGGGCTTATCAGCCCAAAATGTCCAAAAATTGTGAAAGAAAGTTATTCAAATGCTTTGAAACAGTTTTGCTCTCCTCCACAAATGGAAAAATTAATTCTGGCTGAAATCTGAAACTATTTTCGTAGCAGTATAGAAATAGATTAACTGCTAAACAAAATATGCTAATAAACAAAGACTGTTAAAGCCTCACTGCACATCTCCTGGCAAAAACCCGGCAGCTTTCAGGATTCATTAGTCCTAGCAGGTGTTTTTGTTATGTAACAAATTGTTCTCTGTGGAAATATTTTGTGTTATGTGCTGTTCATTAGGCTTTATTTTGGTGGATTTAACAAATGTTGCCCTAATAAAGAATACAACACATCCCCATTTTGCAGAAAATTCACAGCTCTTCTGACTGTAATACAACCTACAAAAGGAAGTATTTAGGAAAACAGGCTGAGACTAGATGTTGAGAGAGTGCTATTTTAGAAGAGGCAGGTTTAAAAAGGACCATTGAATTTAAGACAGTATTATGATCATTATAACCGAAATCAGAATATGAAATTGTTGAATGAGTCCATTCAATATCTGGGGTATGACAATAAATTTCTCTTCTGTACTTAACTAAAGATATATCATAATTTAGAAATATGAATCCATGGTTCCTAAGCAGAACACCATGCTACTATGTAGATGTTACGAGTAGAGCAACTGTAATTTAAGTACATTGGTTTGATGCACAGTATGGAAGCATTATGCATGGGCTGGAGGACACACGCCTTGTAATGCTTTTATTCTGGGCAGATATACATTCTATATCCAACACATCTGAAATGAAGAAATGCAGAGAGCTTTTTTAATATCATATAATGAGTCTTGATTCATTTGAAATGGGAGTTCTTTCTTAGTCTCCCGCTGTAATTCAACATTTCTTTTAATAAGTTCAGAAGACTACTAAGTTTCCACACTGATTCAGCCTTCTTCCTGAGAAATATGAGCATCAGTCATCATCACAACACTGAAATCATCTGAGGCTACTATGACACAATTCATTTTCAGGGCGTTAAAACATTGCCTCACCCCTGTATTAAACTCTATCAAGTTACAAGAAATATTTCATGATAATCTGTGTTCTTTTATGATGCCTCTATATTCATAATCCATTACACATGTCCATGTCTATAAGAAGCAGGAATTTTAGGGAGAGCTGAGTAACACAGGAAAAGAAAATGAAAATGCTGTGAAATACCAGAACTTAAATAAAATCATAATTTACTAATTACACTAATTAATCTTAATGCTTAAGAGATAAATTGCTAAATAAGAGGTAAGTAGCAAAATGTAACTGTCGGTCATAAAAATATGGGTGTTTGACCATATGTAACTATGATTCACAGAATATATCAGCTATTTACACAGAAATATATTTAAGAAGAGAAGCTCAGTTCAAAAATAAAATTATAACCCTGAGTAAAAGCAAACCACACCACAAAGTATGGACAATCCTGTTTATGACTGAATATTTCTTATTTTCTTTGAACTGTATTCAGTAAGAAAAGGATAGTTACATAATTAAGACCAACGTTGAAATATCTGGACACAGATTCACAAATCTAGCATCTGTCTCCAAAAATCATCTCAACATTAATCAGTATATAACAGAGACATATATGATAAAAATGCAAGAAATAGAACTGTCTGTCTCTCATCTGCAAGGATCCACAATCTCATAAATGAAGGATCCCTGCAAAACAATGCAAGCTTTAACAAGTTAAGTTTGAAATATATTTGCAAATTTGCTATGAAAATATTATCAGCTCCTCAATACCTAGCACATTCTTGGAGGGCTGCTACTCTAAGACCACTTGTTTGAACCTATTACTGTCTAGCCCCCCCTTATTCAGGCTAAAACAGCAAATATCTTGGCTAAGATCTCCTTTCAGAGCAGAAATAAAGTCCAAATAGTGACCACCTTCAACTCTTTAGCCACATGGGAAAATGACTACATGTACCATAGAAGCGCTCCTCTACAAATCCATGCCTTATTCTTAATGGTGTAATTCTCCAAACCTGGGCTATTATATTAATAAATACAATTTTTTTAAAGGAAAGAGCTTCTATTACCCACCTTAACATCTTATGAAGACAACCAGAATGCAACAAAAATACATGCCACTGACATATCAGATTAACATCAGAGAACACTTACTTCCATGTGCCGTGAGCTAGGCTATCAAATCAATGGCAGCAGGCAACTAACATGAACTACAAAATGCTGGGAAATTCTGCTTTTGTTCAACCATACTGTTCAGTTGAGGGCCCAGCCAATACACACTTGAAAGTAAAACAATGTAAGAATGAACTGACTGATGAACTTAGAATAAATTTTTAAGTAGTGTTACAAATGTATCATTAAAATTCATAGACCACTGGATTCAGAAATCAAAACAAAGAACTTTTTTGGCTTCAGGCTGCAATTCCTTAGTCTGTATTTAGGGATTTCTAAAGATTTACTATGGGATGTTGTTAAGGGCAAAGGTGGAGGAAGGGGAGGATGGAAAGTATTGTAGAGCTACAAGCATAGGAAAAGACAGAGAAGTGGGACAAGAGGCTGGCAGGGATGAACCTCCTGCTGGTCAATACACTTGTCTAGAGGAATGGACATCTGCTGACATCCTCCAGGTCATCCCTTCCACTAGGCTCAGCTAACATCAGCAATGACAGCCTGGTTTCTGGTAAGTTAGCAGGAAGCAACATAATGCTGAATTAACGTTCATGTTACTTGGCACCTTGAAAAGCCTGTAACTAATACATCTGCAAATTTCTGATAATTGATCAGATACAAGAAACTGCAGAGCAGGATCTCTTAGCTAAGCACTGCTCTAGTACAGATCCCTGAGTTACACTTCTTAAAATGTATTCAAGGTGGTACTAGAATCCTCTTACACATAAACACAAAATTCATCCTTTACTTATTGGGGTTGTTACAAAGCAGGATTACCAATACATTCTCTCTTACACTGTACGATCTTGTTAAAGAAAAGGAAAAGCAAAAGCATTGCCCAACTTTGATCTGGTTTTAGAAACTGAAAGAGAAATTAATTTTGTTTGCTCCGTTGAGTAATTGCTGTTCATTCTTACAAAACTTTCCTGTCTCCACCCAATTTTCTGGGTTTCTCCAAAAGGATCAACAATTCTATGAGGCTGGCTTGCAATCTTCCTGGTCAAGTTAGAAAATATTAACACAAATTTCTTAAGCAAATACTCTTTCTTTACGAGTCAGGAAGACTGAAAAAATTAAGATTAAAGTTTAAGTCAAGCTCAAAAGTTTTGGATGAGTCTATTCACCTTTTCATTGGTCTAGTTGAATTAACATCTTGATATCTTTTGACACTGTCTGAATAGCTTTCATGACCAATAATAAAGTTGCTTACTGTCATGTAAACACATAAAGTACACTCAGCAAAAAACACAGCTGGTGTTCTGATAAAGAGGGATAATTCTTTAAAACAAACTTTGCTGCTGCCTTGTCATTGTCATTTACTGTTCAGTATGATTCAGATCTATCTACTAGTGCATGAAGCTGCTCAAGACTGTTACCAGCATGAACTCATTCCAATTTTGGGAAATACATCAGAATCCTTTTCTCTTTGCACATGCCCTCTGCAGGCAGATCCCAATTTATTGATAATGTTATGCAATTGCTGCCTCGGTTACTATACTACTGGAAAAACAAAGGGAAAACAGATATTTTAAGGTAAGAATCATTGCAGTGAGGTGATGAATATTTTAATGATGAAGTGTAGGTGAATATCACACTTTGTACAAAGCCATGTATCTCTCCCGAAAATCCTGGGAAATACCATGTCCTTATTCATTTCTTTTAAAATATGTGCACCTGCAGACATGTAATTTCATGAATTAATACATCTGCTGACTTCAAGTTTCCAGTTAACAGGATCATAACAGGTGTGTGACCCAGCAGAAAACGTGACAATAAATTTCATCTTAATCTACAGTGGCTTGGTTGAAATATGGAATTTGTGGGCTTTAGAAATATATGCTGTTGTGTATATTGTGTCGCCTTCCATATTCCTGTTTCAACTGGGGACAATTATCCCAAACAGAATACCTATTATGCTGCTTCCTTAACAAAACCAGGGGTGCAGAGATAAACCAAGGAAATGTGGAAATGTCTGCAGGCACTTCATTCTGCTCTGTAGACCTATACTCTTTGTCAGAGAGGACAAATGAAAGTAGTTTTATTGTCCCTCTGCAACACCTTGCTTTTTCTAAAATCAATATAAAGTGTATGCTAGAGCTGAGGTCTCTGGCTGCCAGAATGAAACTTAACCATTGGTCCTAGAATTAAGAACCATTCTGCAATTCTTCCAGTTTCTGCCAGCAACTGAATATGGTGGGGAGGAGGGAGTGTGCTAGCAATCATCTCCGTCTTCATTTCTGCCACACAAGTCACTCTAAAATAGGGCCAAAGGCACAACTGAAGTTTATTGCTTAAGTTTGTGTTCTGTGCATATTTGGAAAGCGCAGTCAAAGCTGCAGTTTAATGTGGTGTCTAATATTCATGAAAAGGGAAAGATTATGCACTCTCTGTTTCCAATAAACAAGTCCCCAAGGCATACAATCTAACCCTAAATCTCTTAACTAAAAACAACAGCTCCAATAAATGTACTGGTAATTGCCTTAAATGTTTGCAACTTGAAGTATGTATTGCTGATAGCTTCTTTTACTCCTGTCTTTTCAAAGATGACATTTTCTGAAGGTTGGAAATGCTTATCTTGGTATCCATATTACATTGCACTTTGCACATTTAGTTACTGGACATTCAGAATTCACAAGCATAGATTTATTGTCACAAGGAAACAGACAACTATCAGCATGAGGGAGATAAAATTTTGAATTCCTCTCCTTTAAAATAATTATAAAAGGAGGGTATTCCTCAACATTTGGGCTTTTCCCTCTCCAGATACACTACAACAAGTGGATAGACATGTAGTTAGCACTCTGATGTGCTGTAGAACTAAAGAAAGGTGCCTAGTTTCCAGCCTTTAACTGCTATGGTTTCTTAGTGGACTGATTCAGAAGTTATACGTAGGATGGATCAGATAAGCCAGACCCAGCTTGAGTGATGGTTATGATCTCAAATACTGGATGGATGATAGAATTACAAAGAGCTCCCAGGAATACCAACTCATGAAAAAGAAAGTTAACCTTTGCCACAGTGATTCCCTAAGTCTCTAACATCTTAATTATTCTGTGTCAAACCTCTTATTTTTTCATTTTTTATCCTGCAGTTTTCAGCCTGGAGCAGACACCCACAATGGGCTTCTCTGACCACGTAAAAAAGATGGCAATTATTACTTCTATGCTCATGCATCCTTTCCTCCCCCTTGTTTTACACCAAGATCACCAGCATGACAATGATGAGGGTAAATAGATTCATTTCAGGCTAGAAAAGCTTAAAGAAAGCAATAGGGATCAATCCTTAGGGACTGAAGAGATTTCTCAAAAGGTCAAATCCTGATAAATAAATGTTTTAATAATTTATTCTTCCCCCTCCCTATTCCAGATAACAGGATATAGCATTCTTAACATGGTTTAATCTCTTCCATGAAACAGCTCATGGTATTCTGCCGGTAACATCTGATGTGGGCATTAGAGGTTAATCTATAACGCAGTACTGGAGTAGATCCCTACAAGAAGAGGCATCGTTTTGATATGAATGTTTCTGTTAAAAGGAATCAACCACACAATTCTCAAGACTGTTTCACTGCTTCCTCTACTATTTGTTAAAAACGTGTACATCTCCCTTGTTTTCTACTTTATAGCTGCAACCTTAAGCAAACCATCCCTTTTCATCTTTGATGTGGTCAGTATAGCACAGTCTATAAGTAAAATGGAAATGCCCAAAACGAATGCCAGTAAGCAGACTTTTCCAAACAACAAGAAAGAGTTGTTCTCCTTGAGGAATCTCCTAATTCCACTTTCAACTGAAATTCTTGACAGCAACCTTAAACAAACATAAAGAAACCCTGAGCAACAGCCCAATAAAACAAAAAATTAGGCAAACAAAATGTTCATATGTCCTCAGTCTCTTCCCATAATTCATTACAACAACAGCATGCAAAGCAAATATGTCTTACCAAGTTCTGTTACATAGTTTTTTCCTTCTGAAGGTAAAGGAATGTACTGATTAGAAAAGAAGGTGCTTCCATAACCCAGGACAAAACCTTCCAGTTTGGTGCTTTGACTTGGTCGAAGATACCTCATGCAAACGGTGTCATCTGTTGCATTGATCTGAACCTTCAGACTCTGCCTTTTCACTGGGGAAAGAGTGAAAAAGAGGAGATCAGAATGCATTTTCTTGCAATCATATATTCAGTAATGGAACATGACAATGTAACAATGCAGGGCTGTTTAATTTGCTAGTAGCAAGCAACTGAAAAATTTCGTAGAGGTGATGGCTCCTGGAAACCCAATATATTTTAAAAAGTGAACTAACAGTCATGTAAAATAGTGGTTGCCAACATGACTGTTTTTCCACTAGTTTAGCATTATCATTTGCTTTAACATCTACAATTGCATTAGTAAAACTGTACATGAAGTAAGTGGAAAAAATGCAAGTATTTTTTCCTTTAAATGCAAGAGTTATAGTAGCATTAGTCATATATAGGACCCATAGGTGAAAAATGTACAAGTTTTTGGTTTGATTTTTTTTGCTTGTTAGTAGAAAATATGAAGTTTTAAAATTAAGTTAATCAGTTAATCACACTGAAAAATTATGGTAGAGGATAAAGAGTAACTAGATTCAAATAAAACTACTACAACTTTTTTCCCCCTATGTTGGGCTGGAAATGTAATTTTGTATTTGGAATTACACCAGGACACCTAACTAACATAAATACTTTACACAAAACTATGAAGAAACTCTTTTTAAACATTCATTTTTATACTTTCCAGGGGAACAGCACATAAAGTAAGAAACATCTTGTATATCCATCTGCAAAAATTTAACTTGTAGCAACAGAGAATGACTTCACAAAAGAATAACTAACTTTTTAGTCTACAAGTGGTGTTTGGGCTACTTCTTGGTGGGGAAAGGGAGGACTGGCTTTTCCCTTTTTCTTCCTTGGTATGTACAATTTTAATATTCCCTTGTCACTGTTAGGCCTATCATATTTTCAGAACTGTTGAACTGCTGGCTTTTCCCCAAACTTACAACACCAGTGCTGAACTAGTACATTTTGGGTTATTATTTCTCTTCTTATTCTCAAAATATAAATTTTTATCCCCAAGAGATTTTCAGGCATCTGTCCAATCACGAGGGCTGAAATTAACTTATCAGGGAAAAACCAGAACTTTGCAGACAATCCTTTTACTTCAGGAACTAAATCCTGTAGAAAAACAATGAGATAAATGAGATATATAATTGAATAGTAGGGTAGAGTGATATTAAACTTCCTTTTTCTTTCTTTCTTTCTTTCTCTCTCTCACTCAACTCCCTTCCCTTTTTCTCCTTTCTCTCCCTCTCAGTAATGGCAGACTGATATTCAAAGTTTCTCTAGACAAGTACATACTGATTCTCTGGTATCACCCCAACATACCCTGCTTTTCTTTAGAGAAATTCTAATGATTAGAGTTGCCAAGAGACCAAAACCCTCACTGTTTTAGTAGATGATTTGAGCATCTGCAGTTGTCTGCACTCCGAATGTAAAGCCCTATGCCAAACACTTTATGCCTCTTCCCTTTATAGAAAGGAGAGTACAAGTAAAACTGATGGAAAACATCTGCCTTCCCTTCCTTTATCTAAAGACTGATCAAGAAAAATCATTCAGCCAGGAAACTGTCACAATTTTCCAAAGGCAGCTCTGGCAGGTTCCAGAAGACTGCAAGGCTTCTAGAAAACTCAGTTCTCTAGCATTTTCAGCAGTGTAATACCTTCATGAGGAAAAGGGCAGCAATTGCTTCCTAATCTCCGTGACATCCTAACTCAGTTTATTTTCAGTGCACAAGACTGCTGCGGGTGTGCAACTCTGAATATTGACAGGGCTCCAGACAGCACAAAACAGGAAGAAAACCCAACAGACTTCAAATATCTCTAATAAACTTCATAAAGACTCTTAGTAAAAAGTGGCAACTAAGTTTAGGATTATTACTTCTGATTGATAATGAGCTAGATCTGTTTAAATTTTAAATTCTGCTAAACACTAACTTTAGAGAGTTAAGCATTAATGAAATGATGTCTCCTGGTCTCTATTGAGTATTCATGTCTAAGAATAAAGTAAGACAGTACTTAATTCAAATATGATAATTTTATTTCCATAATAAATTTCTTAATCAGTCTCAAAGTTGAATTTACAAAAAAAAAAGTGAAGATCTATGTAATTCTAAATTTACATAAAATTGAACATTTTCCCCCCCGTAATTTTACCTACGTATCTCTCAGTTATATTTACATCAATTTGAAGACTTAATTCTAATTCAAGATTAAATTCAACTGGGTCTGATTTCAGTTAGATAGATACCATTGTTTATTCATAAGCAGTCAATTGTAGTGACAAAGAGTCTTGATTTTATTAAAGCCTTAAAAATCTCAGTGACGTTTCTACAATCAGAAAGTCTAAATGGCATCCCAAAACAGTAGTACCTTTGAGATAAGGCCCTTTAGACCTCTTTGTTATATCTAGCATATCAAAACCACCATGAAAGCTTTAAAAATCAAAGCTAGTTCCAGCAGCAAATGAATAGTGTATTTTTAAAGAGAGAGAATAAAGCAGGAAAGAAGGAGATGAACTTGATATTTAAAAAAATAAATTATTGTATTCACCACCCTGTCTTGACAGGGCAGGTCCTTTTCCACTAATTTACTTTTAAGTAGAGTGATGGCCTGGGTGGCAAAAAGTACTGCAGAATCTCTGCAGAGTTCAGGAAAAAACATTAGGAAAAAATTCATTAGGTTGGAAAAGACCATGAAGATCATTAAGTTCAACCATAAACCCAGCACTTGGAGTCCACAACTAAACCATGCCCCAAGTGCCACATCTACACACCTTCTAAATACCTCCAGGGATGGGGACTCAACCCTAGGCAATCCGTTCCAACGCTTCATGACCCTTTTGGTGAAGATATTTTTCCTAATATCCAATCTAAGTCTTCCCTGGCACAACTTGAGGCCATTTGCCCTTGTCCCATCACTTGTAATTCTGGAGAAGAGGCTGAAACCCACGTGGCTGCTCCCTTCTTCCAGGTAGTTGCAGAGAGAGACAAGGTCACCCCTGACCCTCCTTTTCTCCAGCTCCCTCAGCTCCTCCTCATAAGACTTTTGCTCCAGGCCCTTCACCAGTTTTGTGGCCCTTCTCTGGACATGCTTCAGCTCCTCAACATCTTTCTTATAGTCAGGGGCCCAAAACCAAACCCAGGACTCAAGGTACAGCCTCACCAGTGATGAGCACAGGGGAGGGATCACTTCCCTCGTCCTGCTGGCCACACTATTCCTGACCCAGGCCAGGATGCCATTGGCCTGCTTGGCCACGTCGGCATACGCTGACTCACGTTCAGCTGCTGGTGACCAGCACACCCAGGCCATTTTTCACCAGGCAGCTTTGGGTTGTCACGACCCAGGTGACACGATCCAGGTGTCCAAATTTGGCCTTGTTGAAGGTACACAACATCCACAGCCTTTCCCTCATCCAGTGAGTCGCTTTGTCACAAGAGGAGATCAGGTCAGGCAAGCAGGGCCTGTCTTTCCTGAAGCTGTGCTGACTGGGCCTAAACCCCCGGCTGGCCTGTACCTGCTGCATGATGGTGCTCAGGGTAATCTGCTGCATGGCCACCCTGGCACAGGAGGCCAGACAGACATCCTTGGAGCTCCCCAGATCTTCCTTCCAGCCCTCCTTGTAGGTGGGAATCATATCTGGACAACTGGGACCTCTCCAGTTAGCCAGGAGTGCTGCTAAGGGATTGAAAGTGGCTCAGCAAGTGTCCCTGCCGTCTCCCTCAGTACCCTCAGGTAGAGACCATCCACCCCCAAGGACCTGTGTGAGTCCAAGTGGTGTAACATGTCACAGACCATTTCCCCTTGGATTACAAGGGCTTCATTCTGCTCCCTATTCCCAAATTCCTGCTTAGGGGATTGGGTAGGGTACCTCAAGACCAACATGAAAAAGTGAGGCAAAGAAGGCATTAAGTGCTTCAGCCTTTTCCTCAGCCTTTGTCACAATCTCTCCCCCTGCACGCAATAAAGGATGGAGATAATATTTCTTCTCCTCCTCAGAGATGTAGCTACAGAGTCTGCTCCATTCTCTTCTTAACTTACTCCTTCTGTAAGCTCCTTGCTTACCATTCCTTCCCTCCCCACAGCAGAAGTGCCCCTGGCTGGGAGGGCCCAGCCAGTTCCAACAAGAGCACTCTTCTCCCTTTGCTCTTGAAGGTACAGCCTGACCCAAAGAGCAGCAAAGAGCTGGCAGAAAAACATCTCCTTCTTCACTTTAACTTAGCTGCATATTTTTCAGGGAAAATAACCGCTAAAGCAACAACACAGATGCCACACTTCATATGACTAAACCACATTCCTATTTGTGGGCTGTGTGCATTCCAGAATCTCTGAAAATGAGGGATGAGTATTAACTGGTAAAACAATAAAGGACCAGTTTCTGGAAGCGCACGAAGAGAAGTGGAGCAACCAAGGACAAGGAGAGCTTAATCCTATGCGCTGCACAGACATTGCCAATCTAGTCGTGAGAGGGCCAATAGCAAGGGAGCAACTCAGATATAAAGAACTCCATACAAATTAGCTTAGTAAAGGGGGAATGTGCCCAGGAGCACATTAGCGAAATAGATTTCACTTGGGTTGATCTCACAGTGTTTTGAACAACTAACCATTTTCATTCATGCTCAGAAAGCATTCTCATTCTGAGTAATATGTCTCTTTTAGTCGCCACTCAGATAAACATTCATTAAATATGATTGAATGGGCAAGGGAAGTCACAGGAGCTTGACTCTTATGTTACTATGATAAGAATCTATTTGATTTTGAGAAAATAATTTTGTCATATTAGGACTTCAGGAGACCTTTTTTCCCCGCATTTCCTTGATGAAATAGTCAAATGATAAAGTAGATGCCGTCTAATTCCATTCATTTGTGTCAGTTTTTGGCATTTGTTAGTGAAACTTTGGTCTTAAATATTTGAATTTGTAGTGTAATTCTTTTACATTGAGGCCATTTCCAAATGGAAGATTCTGAGATCTATAGCTGCCTCTGCAACACAGTCTTTCCCTCCATGCTTGCCAACAGAAATTCCACACTGATCTGCAAGTATTCTCTTCAACAAAAGCCAGTTTATGGCCAAGATCAGCAGGGGAAACTGTGAAAGCACATCTGAAGCAAAAGCACTACATTAATTGCATCTGAGCACTTGCAGTGTTAGAATCACTCTAAGGAAAGGACTCTGCCTATACTGGGAGAGAATGAAAGACAGCTTGAGGAATCAGCTGCATCCTAAGGGAACCAGTCATCACCAACTCTTCAGAAAAATGAAAATAGCTACCAATGGCCTGAAGAATCCAGCTGGAAGCACCATAGTTTGGCTAGTTGGAATGTACAGGCAACGGGAGAAAAAAGCAAACAAATATCAAAACTTTTAAAAGTTTAGATGTTACTTTCACTCATACCATGAGTCTACTGCATGCTTTAAGTGTGCAAGTTCTCTTGTGATCAAATACAGTTTTATTTTTTGTTTTTATGCATAGAGTGAAAGTCCTTGAACTCTGCCCTACAAAACTAGAAGGTGAATACAGCTGTGTTGTGTTACAGTTAATTTGGCTTTGTTGGCAGAATTCCTTTGCCTTTCATTGAAACTTTGTTTTCCACCATTTCAAAGATTTTAGGGGGCATGAAGGCAAGACCCATCACTGCCTCCCAGAGTGCTAGACAAATTAAGTGTGCCTTATGAAAATATATTAGCACCATCTATTTGTAAGCACCACCTCACTTATTCACATCCTTCACAGCAGTGCTTTGATTTTCCAAATCTGGCATCATAGTACCACCAGGCAAGTTTTCAATGATAATCTAACACTATGAAACTTTTACTTTCTGGTCTTTTATATTTTTGTATTTATTTTGGCTCCCAAATATGGAGAAATATTAGTTGTTTGGCTGCAAACCAAATATAGCTTAAAATGGGAAACATTTAAAAATAGTTCTGTTTCTATGTAGTAGAATAAACAAGACACACTTCTAAAACAGCCACAACCACAGAATAATGGAATAATTTAGGGTGGAAGGAACTTCTGCATGTCATCTAGTTCAACTCCCTGCTCAGGTTGCTCAGGGCCACATCCAGCTGAGTCTTGAACACCTCCAAGGACATAGATTCCATAACGTCTCTGGAGTAACCTGTTTCAGTGTTTAGCATACTTCTCTTTTAAAAAAAAAAGTCCTAATATGTAACTGGAATTTCCCATATTCCAGTTTGTGCCCAGTGCCTCTTGCCAAATTACTCTGCACTTCTGCAGAAAATGTCTTTGTATCCTCCGATCAGATAGCTGAGGACAATGTTTAATCCTTTCTCATGACAGATTACATAAAACACTAACGTTCCGAGACATGAAATTCACATTAACAAATACTCTGAATGACGAAAGAAGGTGCCTTATACAGAGGGCAACAAAGAATACCTTATTAGGGGAGGGTGAGCTAACAGCCTTGCATATAGTTTTGTCATTTGCAAAGAAGTTCCCCAATTAATTATTTTTTTCAAAGTATTATTATGCCTACACAAGTCTAACATTGTTTCAGAAGAATAGGCTCTCAACATGCAGCAGTTAATGTTAACTTTGCAAAACACAAATATGTCTATCTACAAAAACCTAACTCGTGAGCTCTCAACTCACATCTTCAAAATCCCTTCATTTCAAAGAGGGCAACTTTTCTTAGGTCTGCCAACATTCTTAACAGAATGCACATAGCAAATGAAACAGCATAAACTATAATTCCTATCTCTACTTCTTTCATATCTAGGGCCATTTTAGTAATTTAAATAATAGGAAAAATTCACTACTAAAGGAGTACAAGTAGTTGAAATATGGAGTAGGGAAAGTGTTCAGTGCTGGTCAAATCTGAGGGCCCAGGGCAGCCCCATCCCCTCCTGTGCCCCTTCTCACAGCGCTCTTTCAAAGTTACTGACACCTTTTTCTCCAGGTGCTGTGGACATTTAGTTTTATTAATGTGAATAAGAAATATGCTGATATAAATTAAACTAAATAGTTTATTATTATAACTGACATAAACTAAATAGATACTTTTCAAAGAAAGTTTTTAGAGCATTTATATTAGAAAACTACACAGGTTTCAAAACTTCCTTTGCCAATTCCTCTCTAGTGATCACTAGAATTCAGAACTGAGTTAATAAGCTGTACTCATTAGTACTTTATGACCAGTTAGGTCAATGCAGAGGTAAAGATGTAGTTATCAGCAATTCCAGCTTCTACATAGCTACAAAAATCATTGTACAAAGGTAATTTGTTGCTCACGTGCTGCCTTCTGTTTCACCTCTTTCCAGGTCATTCAAGAACTTCATTGAAGTTCCCCTTCCATCTTTATCACTATCTCCCTCACAAGGCTCCTTAAACATGCTGGTTTAAAATTATTTTTTATTTGACTTCGTAGAATAGCTACTAAGAAAAGAGTCTGGGTTTAAATTTGGGATCCCATTTAAGTCGTCCAACTCCCAATTACAGCTTTTATTCTGCAGGTAATTTTCCATTACTTGTTAAAACAGGAAGCAAAACTGAAAAGAAGGAAGAAAACTGTTGTTTGAAAATAACCAAGCCTGCAGTTCTGATGGAAAATGGAACAGGAATTAAACTTCTGAAAACTCCTTTGGTGTGACTTAAAACAGCCTGGCTCCCCTTGTGAGATACTGTTTAATTTTTATTTTAAACCTTAGAAAATTCAGCTCCTGTATGTGCTCAGTTAGTAAATTTAGTTTGGTGTTTGACACTAAAAATTTATTTTAAATAAAATTCAACATTGAACAATTCAACATTTTTGAAGGATAGGGACACAACCAAGCCTATCAGTTATTTTCACTGCCTAATGTCCTCTGAAACTCCTTCAAGTTGAATCATTTTTGATAGATGTCACTTTTAAAATTAACAGCACATGATTTTAAAAGGAAAAAACTCCTTGTTAATAAAATAACCAGAAACCCTTATTTCAGTTTAGATAATGGATCACTTATTTGCGGTATGATAAAGCTTAATTTGGATCTGATGTCTTTAGGTTCTTCAGGGCCTTATTCCCCTGGCTTTACTCTCAAAGCTCCTTGTTTGTTGTTGTTTTTTTCCAGACTGGCCTGACATGTATTTTTCTGGATGTAATTTCACCTGGACGGAGCTGATGAGACAGTGACTGTATCTTGCCCAGAAGAGCTGTCTTTCCAATCCAGGCTCCTTCTCCTGTCCAAGGAAACAAGTCCAAGGCAACTCCACCCTGGCTGGGCTACGAGGAAAACTGTGTCCTGGCCATAGAACCTGACAGATTCTGCATAAATATATTCAATATAGACAATCAGAAGACTGTGGGAAGCAAGAAGAGTCTCCCAAATTTTCTAGGTCTAACTCTCTTTTTTTGAACCTTTAAGGAGCACCAGCCAATGCAAACACCGAAAGAGAAATGCGGTCTTTGGACATGGCTGCATATAAGGCACTCATATTTCAGAGCTGATCAGCTGAATTAAAGCACGGACTTTCTTTAACAACAGCTCCTTGATAGGAAAAGCTCAACAAAACACTACGAACTTAAGCAGGTAAAGAATTCAAATGCTGTTGGTCTGGTTCTCCCCATAAATACATTGAAGTGATTGGTATTAAAGACCACAGACCTTAATGAAAGAAGTTTTTTTAAACTGTGTTCATGAGCAGTTAGTGCATTATCACTGCCATTATCTACTCAGGGGCAGGCAGTGTTTGGCATCACCATCTCCTTAAGCCACTTTTCGTTTACATATACCAGTGCATTTCTGAAGAATCAAAAATCAAAGGCATAATAAAAAACACTGTCTGGGACTGCAGTCATCTTTGCTTCTGTGGGAAGAGTGAAGACATTGCCCTTTACAATCCAGGATGTTAATGTTCATTACTGAGTATACAGATAATCTGCTGCATGGGTTATTGTGCACCCAGATTGTGGTGAGGTACTCATTTCTTGCAGCCAGTTTGGAGTCTGTTCCTTACATGTGATCACCATTTATTACATCATAATACTTTCTTTTTCACTGTGTGACTACTCATCTGGGGATCTTTTGAAACACTTTGGGAGGAATCACTCAAAAGAAGAATATCAAAGTAACTGATGGCGAGAAAGTATACATTCTGCTGTGTTAGAATAAGGCAGCTTCAAATTAACATTTAAAAAAATCCCAAGCAGTAATAAATTGAAACTTGCATGTTTATCCATGTTAATAGAAAAAAATACTTAGTCATACCTGAAAATCCTCTTCTGCAATAAATATTACCTTATCTGCCATAATCCAAGCAGTTGAAAGAGCAAATCTTTAACTCGGTATTCTGTAACATTGAGTTAGATAACTTTAAAACAAACTTTGTTTTACCTCCTTCTCTGATTCAGCACATGGTTACTTTATAAGGACAAAACTGTTTAAAGATAGTAGTATTTGGACAGCTAGGAGGATTTACAAGCTATACTAACAGAATAAATTTGAAACTAGCATGTATTTAAAACCCTTTAGTTGTAAATTAATCTGTAAGACTTAGAATCACCAACATGTCTAGACATGTTTCAAAATTACCTTCTCTATTTTAAATCTGGAGACCTGTGTCCCAGTCCTTTTGTGCAGTAGTTCTCACTTCTAAAATGATGTCTTATCACTAATAGAGAAGTCCATAGAGCACTACAAAACAAACCAGCTTGATAAAATCCAAGAGAAAAAGCAAAGTCAATGACTAAAGGTTAGTCTAGATAACCTTAAATAACTAGATAATAATAATCTAGATAAGTCTTAAATAACTAGACTATGTTACCCAGGAAGGAAGCCTGAATAAATAGGAGTCATCAAGCTTAGTGAAAAAGTACATAGATATATCTATGTCTATCTATGTCTATCTAAGACAATATCCAAATATATATGGCAAACAAACAATTCCCTGAGGAAAAGCAGCATGAATAACTTCTACTCTATATCTGTGAGGAGAAGTGACAAACTGTAGCAAGAAAGATATATCTGGAAAACTGATGCAGGCAGATACACTCTGGAACAAATTGTCTCAGGAATAAGAACAAGGTGGTCAAAATGAGTTCAGGATTCCATTTCAACCCTATGTTTTCTTGCAAAAATGACTATTTTTCCACTTGAAGATTAGTACTTTTCTTCTACACCTCTATGCACCATAAAACCTCAAGGAGGGCTGCCCTCTTCAGTGCTGTGTGTGAATTCCAATATCCTACTTGCTATCTCTAACACATAGAAAATGAAAATTCAATAAGTCATAATCTCTTCAGTACACAGATAAGCGTAAGAGAACTGCCAGGGAGAAGCAAGATTAATTTGTTGTGTGAGAACAGAAGAATATCTTGGTGCAATTGCTTGAATAAAGGCAAGACAGAGCATCCATGAAACTGCAAGCTGTTCCCCCTTACCTCAGTCACCAGGAACAGTCAGACTTATGCGCACGATGAACAAGAAGGTGATTTGGAACAGCCAGAGCAAATTTACCAAGACTGGGCTGTCTGGCAAACCCTGCTGCCTTCTGTGATGTTATTACTGGCTTTGCATACAATGGGAAAGGGGTGAGGATCATTTACTTCAACTTTGGCACAATTTCCACAGGTATCTTTCCTGTCAAACTGGAGAAATGCAGACTGGATGCCTACATTGCAGGGTAGATGGAAAACTGGGCTCAAAGAACAGCAGTCAGTGGTGAAAAGTCCAAAGTCCACTTTGATAGTCTTTCTGGTTCTTGATCAATATCCAGTGTAATTCCTATACTCATTTCAGTGAGGGAGAATGTTTTGTGCTCTGTGTTCACTTGGGAAAGAGCTTGGTTTGGGCAAATAGAAGCAGGTGAGTTGTTCATAATGACCTGATTTGAAATTGAAGGAAAACAAACTAAATTGAGATGCCCATTCAGAAATAGGTGAAATTCTATTTATAAGCCCCCCATTATGCTGGGTATAGTAGAAGCAGGAATCTTTAAAATAATATGCATTAAAAGATGGAAATGGAATGGGATTATCCTTTCTCTGAAGTCACAATTGTTTTCCACTTCCAGCATTTAAACCATCATATGATCACACAAAATATCTCAGTTTTCTGCTCAAAATAACACCCAAGATATACAGGACTTCAAATAGTGCAAGGATTAGTAGCTCTGAATGGGCACTTGGCAAAGCTGCTTGCAATATTCTGTGTTAACTTTGGAATAAATTCCCCACTTTTTAGAGGCAGACAGATGATAAAGCAATTAAACATCTGAAGCACACATAAGAATTCTTAGGTGGTGCTGTATATTAAATGTTAAACTCAGAAAGAATAAGAAAACTTCATCAGTTACCGAAAGCAGTACTGAAATATGAAATTCCATTGTGCTTTGACAACTATGATTTGGGCTTGTCAATGCAGTCAAGTCTGTCAACAAAGCTTATAGCCAGTTACTTCCCTTCAGTTTAGAAAGCTGTAGACACAAACAAACAAAATGTAAATTTTAAAAAATCGCCCTATGTTTCCAAAAGAGCAGTCAAAATAAAGTGGTTTCACTTATGTTCTTCTCTCAAAACTGAACGTTCTCACACATGTCTATGACACTTGCTGGATACAGCCCAGTCCTATAAGGATTGATTCCAACTGCACACAGTTTTTCCAGCTGGAAAAAGTATCTCATCTTGCACCATTAGATGAGACAGATCTCAAGACTGATGACCTGGCTTCTTACTACTACTACAAAAAATAACCAACAAAAACCCCAACAGATTAAGAAAAATCAGCGGTGATCCTTTTTATCTTCTTCTATATTGTTCCACATTCTGAGTTCGCAGAAATCAAAGGAAAGATTCTACAATTCAAACACATCAGGGGAAAGAAGCAACAATTTGCCAGTACATCTTTGATTGAAAAAAATACTAATAAATACTTCATAAGTTTAGAATGAATTATTGAATTCCTAAATTTGACAGAAATTCTTTTTCGACACTATGAACACATTGTGAAGCAGAAACATTGTTAGCTCATTTTAAGAAAACTAAAATATGAAGTAAACAGTTCTAAATCACTGGATTACAGAAAATAATGGACACCAAACCTAGTAAGTATACATATAAAATAAAAGCTACGTCTATGATTGAGTGAGTACTAGGATAAGACAAATACTTATTTTTGCTACTGAAGTTGTTTCATCTTTTCTCCCACGTATTTCCACTCCTACCTAGGATATAGCATAGCGTATATGGTCTCTGACTATATTTCTGATTTCTTTATCTGTTACAGTACCTGCACTATTTTTTCCATGTTGCCTGTTATCTATAGAGATGAAAGAAAGCTGCAGGAAGTAATCTCTGTTTCCAACCTATCTTTCTATATCTATATTTACTTTTTTTTTTTTTTAAATAAATTCTCCAGCCAGTGTTCCATCGAAAGAAAAATGCCAATACAAAATACCATCAGCTACACAAAAGGAAGGCTTATGAAGATGTTAGGGTGGGATAGGGGCATTTACCTCTATGCACAAAACCATCAGCTAAGCAATCTTTGTATGCCTGACTTTGCACTTTTAGTTGTAGTTCTCTCAGGCATGTATCCAAATGCTCATGGAGAATTTATGGTATGCAGGAAGCTATGTCTCCCTCATTACTGATCTTGTAACCCACTGTGCAGTAGATTACAATAAAATGAGATGGTCTTCCCTGGGCCAGTTTTTTGTTTTTTTGTTGTTTTTTTTTTTACAGCTGACAAGTGTTCTAATATTAAAAAAACCAAATTAATGGGAAAAAAACCTAGAAAGGGTGATGCCAGTGATTTTTGTCTTTTCTTACATTTCTTACATTTTTATACCCTTTCCCCCTTCTTATACCCTTCACAAACACTCCTTGTACCTTAGACCCACATGCTTATAATTCCTGTAGTCTGATATTCAGCTTAATTTGGGGTCTTGCAAAGCAAAGTAGACCAAGCATTCATACTGCCTCAGAACTAGAAGCTCCAACCTTGGATGGAGCCTTCTCCAGGACATGTTTTTGTAAACTAGGCTGTAGTCTCATTTGGTGGGGCGCGTAATTAGAATGAGGGGACAATTACTTCATTTATTAAGTTTTTTATTGGGGGATTTTAGGCAGATATGCTAATTTGCAAGGTCCATAAAAATGCTATGCGCTTTGTATGGGGTGTGCTGCTTGGCATGTTTCCACCTTTGAAGAGTGTGCACCTAGGATCATATTAAAACCGAGATAATATTCCCTTTTCCCTTTACTGATGTGTCTGCTTCATATTTTTACCAGCCGATAAGTTATCAGGGGCAGGCCATGGAAAAAATTATTCACAATGCCTGAAGTTTCAAAGGGGCATAAATGAGATTATCTATTCCCTATATTTGGTGGAGTATCTGAAATTTTTCTACATCCCTAATACTATGAACAACCTCACACTGCCTTCAAATAAATGTACTAATATCATATGATGTCCCTTGCTAATTTCTGTAAGTATTTCTGAGTGGAAAGGGAACACCATAAACATCTGTTACATTACTGAGAAACTGCTTTCTAAGAATTCATGGCTGTACATTAACAACATACTAATGCTTTTATCAACTGCTATATGACCACGTTGCTAAAATTGTGAGAGTACAGGGGACTGTCAAGAAAGATTAGAACAAATAATTTTTGATGCGAAGCATTTACCAAAAACGAGCGAGATCCCACACTGCCTTTGTGTGTGCACACGCATGCCTCTGTTCTAGGGAGTCTGTGTGTAATCACACTCATGGCTTGCTTACTTTTGTGCAAGTATAGATTTTCCATTGGAGCAAAAATCCCCAAATCTGCCAACAATTCAAAAGAAGTTCTTCAGCTAAAAATGATTGCATAATCCGTATTTTGATCTTTTGGGAAAAAAAAAATCTTATTTATGTTTATACAGATTTGATTAGCAAAGGACATAAACTAGCTCCTACTCCATAATACCGACTGACATCAGATTTATCAACTGCTAAAGAGCACTGAGTAACCAACACAAGCAAGGAGACATTTTTATTAGAATTGCCAGTTTTTGTTTTCCTCATAACTAAGGCGAAGAGCAGGAAGGAATGTTGAAGAGATGCAGTATTGGTGCTTGTCAGATCATAGCTAAAAGCTGGTGCTGATCTGTAAGGTCAGGAGTAACCAAGTGCCATTGTGGAGCAATTTCATAGTCATGTTCACACACTAAATAGCTGTTAATAAACTTTATGACAAAGGAAGGAGACCTATTGATTCAAGTTGAACATGAAACCCATCACTTTTACCTGTGTCAGCTCTTCATCAGACTAAGAGAATTCGTGGTCCTTAAGCCTGACTGCAGCCATTTCCCAAACTGTGAAACAAGCTGCACACTGTGCTATAAATAAAAACTCTGCCCTGCCATTTAATCCAACTACTTCAGTGCTAGTGTGAACCACATAATGGAACTTTGCCAAAATGTTCAGGTCAGACACTAGAGTTTTCTTCCTGTTACTTGTATCCCAAAGGTCAGTTTCTTACCAATTTTCAGACTACTGCACCCATGCCTTTATTTTCAGCATATGTTCGTGCGTGTCGTACAGACACACTGAGATTTCAAAAGAAAAGTGATAAGTGATAAGGTCTGAAAGTCTTGTAATTTTCTCAGTGTGCATTTTTCTTGTTCATGTACAGGCTTGAACTGTGGTAATGAGGAAATCTAAACTGCCAGAAAATGTTTTAACTTCAAAGTCAGAAAACAATCTTCTGGGACATTTCAAGCTTACATATCTGTATTTTTGAACCAAGCACAATTTGATGTGTTCTAAAATTACTCCAGACTTTTACATCACAGAAAGAAAAATTAAAGTGAATAATTAATATAAAGCAGATATTGCAAGCAGCTGACAAAAGGAGCAAAGCCTTTTCCAAATGTGAGTTTAAAAATAATGTTATCCCACATACACTCTCAGTCCTTTAAAATTGGCCAGGTTCCCAAAGTATTAATTATGTAAACTCATATCAAGCACTCTGTGGCCATTTATAGGTTCATAAACTAATGCCACAAGTGCAGGTGATTGGAAAGAATCTTTCCCCACTCTATTAAATCATGCTTTTCCTCAGCAGATCTCAAGAATAATGTAAAACCTTAGAACTATATAAAAATGCCAAAATAGCCCTACAAAAAAAATTCCCTCATACTTTGAGAATGCATTCTGCCATCAACTCCTCAGCTTGAGAAAGAGTATAGCATTACAATTTCTTATTAAGTACATACAGCAACACTCCAGTGTTAGCACATCACATACACACACAAAATAAGTAAAAATCATATCACACACAGAGGTTTAAGCACTTCATTAAACTGGGTTTTATTGAAGTAGAGTTATTCACATGGAACCCTGATGCCTGATGACATATTTGTTGAAGGTAAACAGGATTTCTGTAAGAGCCACAGCTACAATTAGCCTAAGAAAAATTGTGGATTCACTTGCCTCATGTTTTTTTCTTCCAGAAGATGCTTTAAATAATATTAAATTATTGCTGAGTGGTGGACATCAGCAGTAGCTCTAAAGCATTTTAGAAAGCATAGGTTATATTTTGTCTATCAACCTCTAAACAAGTGCAGCAAACAATCCCATCCAGACTGGGAGAAAAGTTGTTTTCATCTCATAAAAAAGCATTCCCTATCTCCCTGCATTTAGGTCTAGAATCTCCATAGCTAGTGCCTCAACTCTTTACCAGCATTTTATTCAGCAACTCTGCGGCAGTAAAGACTCTGTTAATATTCTTAATGCAACCAACCTTTTGTGACCTTGCCTGGATATCTGCACACTTTGATGACACCACTTTGGTTGCACAGTGAATGCAAAAACATTCATTTCTGGTGACCATAACTACAAACACAACTTCATGAACAGTAGAAATTCACTCGGTGGTTCAAAACTTGACCTGTTTTTTCTTTATCTGATATGACGCACAATGGTTTACTCAAGTGGGGAGGTTTAGAGTTGATACAGCAAGAGTAAAATGGCACATGATTGTTAGGTTTTGATGGATGGCTGTACTGGAAAAGTTGGCCCAGGCCTTGACAACACAAAAGTTTGATTCATAATGCTGCCAGCAGTCATCTTCATGACCAGCATTCTCACAGCACAATAAGAAAAGTTTGTATCTCACAAAGTAAACTTGCATTACAGACATGTTGTCCTGTATTGTAGAAAAAACAATTTTTAACTAAGAGCATTTGAACTAAGGCCTGTCAGGCAAGTTTGAGTAGGATCTGGCCTGTTTCCAGCTGCCCTTTTCCACTTGGGAAGATACTGCAGGCTGGACTGTTTTGCTAATGCCACTTATTTTAGGCTACAACCTTTCCAGAACATGAATACCTGCTTCTGCTCTCACCAAGATTCACCATGCCAGTGAGTAGGACTCTAACCATCTCCAGTAAAAGGCAGTAATCAAGAACGCTCCGCAGCAACAAATTTATCTTGCTCACAAACAATTTCAAGTCTGCACTTGAATTTCCCCAAGGAAAATAAATCCACTAGGAGCTGCATGAACAATTCTGACTGTGGCAGGTCACTGCTAGCCATTTCTTCCCCCTGGAGCAGGCAGAGCTTTTTGTTTGCACATGCAATGCACACCTGGTAAGTCCAAAAGCTCCAAAGAAGCCTCAAACCCATTGTCCATTCACTGTATCATCAGTCAACAGATCCACAGACTATGCTGTCCGTATCCACTAGGTCTGGGCCCAGAGCAGCAGCAGGATTTAGCCTATAGCTTTCCCCTCAAGTGAATTATGCAGCTTGTCCTTCTGGAACAGCTAGATCCAAAGATTACATAAAGGAGGGATGAAAAATAATGTTAAAAAAGAGATAATTGGGAGCACAAAAATAAAAAGGTTATATAGAGGAAGGTTATATAGATTACCCAGCAGTGAGATCATTTTGGAGGCATTCACATGCAATGGAATTTAATTCTACCGGAATCCACCCATATGTATCATCACAATGTTGCACCACTGCCTGTGCCAATATAAAAATGGAATTCTGGTATTACAGATTATCTTTGAACTCAGAAGCCTGACACTCAGTACTGGGTTTTGATATGTTTATGTGCAAGCCTAGGACACAACTGACTGCATGATAAGATAACTTTGATTAAATGAACTGTTATAATGGTTACATTCTTACGGGCTGTTTTAATTTTCAGTAAAGAATGAGCCAAATTTGCCATGACATATCTAGTGACTGAAAACCCCTGTCACTCCATTACACCAGTTAAAGAATCCCTTTCAAATTTCTCATTGGACTTGTCACGTGCCATTAAACATAAGAAAAATATTTCACAAAAAAACCCAAATTTATTTCACAGTACTTTTTCCAGACACAACAAAAAATGAAGTTAAATAATTGAGTTCCAAATGGCCTTTCTTCATAAGAATGTTTTTTAAAGGTTAATGCGTTGTGCATTTTGAAAAATAGTTTCCAGAAAGATGTTTTGTAAACCATGGGGAGAGTAACATACAAACCACATGTCATTTCAGTCCTTTTGTGATATTTTGATATGGGAGCTTCATTGCATGTCCAAAACCCCACAACTTTCAGGAGAGTTTTCCCTGTCTTACAAGTTTTGTTCTGCCATCTTGCAGCTACCAAAGGGGTGCTTCTGGCAGGAGGGGAGAGGGCAGCCCAAAAGTTCAAGATTTGGCTGTTGCAATATAATAGTTGTGATACATTGAAATAACTCTACATTGTTTTAACTGTTTGACACTAGTAAATGAAAACACATGCTGATTTTATCCTCTGCTTGGTAAGACATACTACATAACATAGCAAAGCTAGAAAACTTAGCTATGAATAAAATTAGCCTATTCCTTCCACAAATGTCAAAGTTTGGGAGTCTACTGTAAATAGCGCATTAACTCTCAAAGGGATGTCAATTACAATTACCCTAAGTACAAATATTAGCTAGTAGCTATCTACAATACAGACCAAACATATTCAGTACTTCCAAACAAAGAAACAAATCCTCAGTGTAAAACTATTATTTTTCCTGCTTATCCCCACAGCTGACAACTGTAGATATGAAGAAGTTTTGGATCTGGTTTTCCCTACAGGAGTCTGTAAATCAGGCTATTTTACATGGTCCCCAAAGAAATGTCAAGCCTGTATTCTTTTTCCCTAAGAAGACAGCAACCAGGAGGAAGGTGAATTAAGGTTTCCTAAGTCCTTCCTGGACAGCAGAGCAGGACAGGCCTGAGTCCTGGAAAGAAGAACAAGGATGGACCTGAATTCCACAGTACCTGGTGACTAATTTAAATAGTGGGAAAACCACGGTGGTCAGAAACATGTCAAAAAGTCCCCTGAAAACAAACCACAAAAACACTAATTTTTTTATTTTTAATAACTTCTTACTGCAATTTTATAAGAAGGGATCAACCCAAAATTCTTTTCAGCTCGAACAAAGTAAAACAAAACATGAAGATAGAAAAAAGCTATCAGGAACAGAAATTGTAGTGAAAAAGCGTGTTTCCATACACATCTGTGTTGTAACTGGAAAGTCAAGTGACAAAATCAAAAACATGAAATGCTTTCTTTACCAAACACTAAGAACTTGTTCCACAACTGTTGCCTTCAACATTCATATCAGCTCCAACTGGAAAGATGCCAGTGAAACACGGTTTACAAGGCAGTACAATCTTGTGGATTATATCCTGAAACTTGTTTATTCTGGATTCCGTGGCTTTGCTTTCTCATCTCTGTCTCAGATCCGGGATGCTCTGCTTACCAACTCATTCTCTAAAGACAAGACTTTTTGTCTGTACTTAATTCCCATCTAGAGAGACGACACTGCATTCTTTAAGAATGGAACTTCTCTGTTAGGCAAAACCATAAAAATTAGAGACAACATGACAAGTTGTGACTCTGACACCTATACCTTGCAACTTTTTCCATTCATCAATAAAGTATAACAGCGTTGAACTAAAGAATTATATATGTTGGATGGCACTGACATAATGACATAAGGGAAGAGACAAAAATAAGTGGAAAATTTCTAATTAAAAGAAAACGTTAGAAGCTAGGCAAAGTTGAAGTGACAGTGGCTCAAATACTGCATGAAAGATCATGATTAGTTGTGCCATCATCTCCCACTCTGCTGTTTTGTGATTCCTCACATAGTATCCATAGTCATTGGCTTCAGCATTTTCTTAGCGGCTGATCCCCCAGATGAAACACAAACATAATTGTAAAAAACCCACTGCCTCCATGCTAAAACACAGTATGCACCAACCTTCCTTTATATTGTCTTTACTTATTATTTCTCCCACAATGCTTTAATCTTTGAAGTCAAACTAATTAAAGCAAGAATTTATTAATGAAGAACAGTCTTTTGAGAAAAGCAATAATTTTTTTTGTTCATCCTAGTCAAACACATACTTGTGGAGGTGAAAGTACAAAAATATATGGGAAAAGGGACTAATTTGTGTTCCAGCCTCCTGACCAGCGTATTTGCACACAGTCTCTCAAACAGCTCTAGAAGTCACTGTATTGGCTCTGTTCCTTTGCAGCTGCAGGAGGCAAGATGTTCCTTCCACCTTGTACCACTGAAAGGAAATCCCAGTCCATGAGACATAGGGTCAGTGTGTTTCACCTCTGGGAGAGAAGATTTGAGCACTAGAATTGCAAAGTGCTGATAAGAAGGGCAAGATTTACTCTGATAACCTGTTGCCACAAGTACCTGCACCACCAGAAAGCAAGTTTGGCTAGATTGCTCTCCTCCAAGTTATGAACTTGATTCCACTGCTCCCCAGAGAACAAGAGTGACTCTGAAGCCTCAGTTACATACTTTGTGACTTAAAGACCACAGGAACTCACTGGAATTTAAGTTTTCATAGCAAGGGAGAGTAGTCCTCTTAAAAGAATATTACCACTACATATCTTAATTTTTAAAACACTTTAAGATCTACATACACTCTTTGCTTATGAAAAACGTCTGTAATCCCTATCAAACAAGACAAAACTATAGAAGACATTCCTTTGAACATTTCCCGCTAAGTACTAATACACTTGCTTTTTCAATGCAATTCTTTGTAAATAGTAACTGGAGAGGCAGCCACAAACAAAAGAATTAGACTGATGTTTCCACACTGCAATGGGTGAATCTTAAAAAAACTATTTCAGTGAAAAGAAATGAAGTTTCCACCTGCAGATTTATGCATTTGGCAAACAGAACTTCACTTCTGCAATGTTATTTTAGGACAGAAAAAAATACATGCCAGAGTTAATCTTGCAGTGGATTAGAAGCTTTGTCTGAATTTTACAGTTAAGCATAAATTTAGAGCCACTATTCTACAGTAGTGAGCAGAAAGTCCAGTGAAACAATTTAAAGAAAACAAGCACAGAAAAGTTCCTTCTCTCAGTGTAGGTAACACATACAAGATTCTTCTCTGGTCAGCATAGTCCTCCCTTAATTCCTTTTTTGATGAAACTAAAGTCTTAGAGATAGCTTGGCTTAAACTGCATATCTGTCTGTTACTTGCAGACTACACATTGTCCCACTATTTGCAATATGCAGAAAACTGCACACGGGCTCCAGAAGATGAGATTAAAAGAAAGCTATTTTCAAAAGAACATCATCACAGGGAAGAAAGAAAAATCATGACATCTTGGAGGAAAAAAAAAAAAAAAAGAGCTCCCTTAAGGAGGGGTGGGGGGTGAAAAATCACCTCAACTCCCCAAAATACCTCTAGGTTCCCCTTCTATGACATAGAATCTCCTAGGAAGCCCTCAAAGTGCTTATTTCTTAATAAACATTCTCATAACTAAATCACAGCTTCTTCTAAATGCCAAAGGTTGCAGGAGAATGCAGACGTAAAATGCATTACAAAGCACAGTGGACTCAGGCAAGCACTTCCACAAAGTGAGAGCAATACGTGCACTACAGAAACAGTTGTGAAATTGCTGCTTTAATGCCAAGGCACTACGAAGTGTTTTACCATCCAAATAGAGAAATATTCTTTTAATTTTATGCTATGACTGTTCTTCCTGCAGTAAGCAATAAAATACTAGTAAAATGCCAATGTTATGTGTGTCATATTACCAGGGAAGAGAAGAGATCGCTGCCAGCTTTGCAAATCTACTGTACTTCCAGACTCTGGGAGAAAGAAATAGTCAAACAAATATTCATATAGGTTTGGAGGGTTTTTTCTTCTTGTATAAATTTGAATCAATCATATTTCTCTCCCTCAAAAGGCAACCTGACCTACAGTAAATTTCTACTGAATTGTTAAGGATGCATATAAAAGGAAAGTATATAAGTTCTTTCAAAGATGGAACTGAAATCTTCCACCAGTGACACAGAGTGCTTCTAAGTCACATTTTCTTTAAGATATTAAAACACAGACCTGCACACTGCTGCCTGAATCCCTATAAAATCATTAAATACAGTAACTTTGTTTCATGGTACTTCTCACTAGAGTCATGAGATACCATGAAAACTTTGCAGCTTATTTTATTCAAGAACTTTAGGCTGTTCTCTTGTACCTGGACTTTGCCCTTTTCACTGACCTTCTTTCATCTTTTCTATTATCTTTAATCATTCCTAACACGTTGAAAGCAAATTTCAATGGTAAAACACAGACATTAAAAACCCCAAAGCCCCACAACAGAAAAACAAACAAACCCCCAGAAAGTTGTCGTAGCTACTTGCCTCTTGGCAATTTCTGAGTATTTCCCAGGTTTAGTGCAATATATCCACAGAAAAGAAGACAGACAAATCTTGACATCATGGTCACAAACCCAACCTCGCACTGGGAATGGCTCTGACAGGTATCACACAAAAGTGCTGCAGCTGCATTTAAGTAAACCGTTCTCTCTGTGACAAGAGGCAGCAACACTTTGACACGAGCTTAGTTTACACAGTGGGAGGAGACAGGATGACATCATTCACTCCCACTGCAAAACGAGAATTAGCATTAAAAAAATATTATCGGGCTCCCCCTATGATAGTCTTCTGGGGTTTGTTACAAGGTCTTTTCCACCACTAAGGGGAACAGATTGCCATTTTATTACTTATATTTCATGAAAATAAAATCATGAATATCAAACTTTCTATTAACTGAAAACTGATCTGAGAGACAGTTTCACTTTTTGATCCAAGAAAGCTGGACTTAAACTGCAAAAACAGCATTTGCAGTACTCAGAGAACTGTTTGCTATATTGACCTCAGTATTTTTGCAATCTCAACATTTTTCTTAAGGTTAATTCAGGCTACTTGTGGCTTTCATCCAGGCAAAATAAATACTAGTTTAATTTGACATGACGTTATAAACAGGCATGGTAAATATTTATTCAGGAAAAGAACTGGACTTGAAAAATCTAAATGTCATTTTTTCACTTGTATCTAGCTTTGGCAATTTAAAAATACTTAATAATTTCCCCTTTCATAAGTGTCTGGTGAGTCAATGGGCACAATGCACACTGAAAGTAATAAAGCAATGCATTTCATTCCAGGGTGATATTCTCACCAGTTACATGACTTCAAATGGAAAAGAAATTCCATTTTTCTATTAAAATCTGCTTCATTCCATGTTTACAATGAGCCAAGTAAGCACAGCATTTGGTCCTACTCACAAATGAGAAGATGGGAAAGAAAGGGTGAAGCAGAAAAAAAGGAAGCAGTAAGGAAGAATTTAGTCTCAGTATCTGGAAAAGCTTCCAAAGACATTAAACCTATTCAACTATGTAGTGATCTCTCTCTCTCCCCTTAAAAATAAAAACCCCAAAACCAAACAAGAAAAACCCCAACAAACAAAGAAAACCCAAAACAATCCCCAAGGGGAAAAAAAAAAATCTAACGAAACCCAAACCCAAAAGAGCCATAAACAACCGAACCCAAACACATCTGTGGCTTAAAATATGTGAAGTCCTTCAGTATGTGTGGTCTGCTCCCACTCCCCGCTTGACTGGACCTCATATCTTTCTACTTCCATAGTGTTTTCAAGCAAGAAAAATCACAGCATTCCTACCTAGGCTGGATAGAAACAAAGTAGTTTAAAATAAAAAAGTAGTATCTTAAAGCATACAGGAGCACTTCTTAAAAATCAGATTAACTGTGTATTTAAAAAGACCCTGTGTATGGCATATTTCAGGAAGAGCTTCACAACAAAACCAACAGTAATGGTCCCAGAGACAAACCCGAGGAATTTCAAGATGTTCTAATCAATATGGACAGGACACAGCTATAACAAAAACAGCTGGACAATGGGAATGTGTTCCAGACTCATCACACCATCTTAATTCTGACATAAGGAAACCTTTTGTTTTATTATCCACTAACTCAAATCTGGGAATAACAACTTGAAAGTCAATGTTATAGGCAGACCCCAAAAAATCCCCAAACACTGTTACCTCAAGGACCTTTGGGAAGATTCAGATCTTGAATATGAGCATTATGAACAGGTAAACGAGACAGGTACAATTTGAATGAGACAAAAATATGTTCAAAAGGCCAAACAGTTGGACAGGGGTCTCACCACACCAGAAGAGTTTCAAATGACAGAAAGATGGATACAGAGAGCAAATGTGACATCCTTCTTTTTTTTAAAGTTGAAATACTGTTTTCAAAAATGCTCCAGAAACCGTATTCTGTTTTTTCCCCTCAAAAATAAAAATAAGAAATCAATCATTTGATGGAACAGTCTCTCAGGAGGAGTAATAGGAAAAATTGCTCCATGGTCACACAGAGCTGTCTTTGTATTAGCGTAAACTGGACTCTCCTAGTTTGTCTTATGGCAAATTCACTTTCCTTCAAAAGATTACACAACACCTTTCAAAAAAAGGCATGAAGGCCGACTTCTAGTCAGAAAAATCTCAGTGAGACAAACATATTAATTATTTGCCTACCTCACAACCCCTCTCATAGACAAATATAGTCCTGTCCTTGGTTTCACAACAACTTGCTTCTCTGCTGCCAGTTACATCTTACTCCTTCCTCCTCGGTGCATTATCCAACCATGTCTTCCCTGCTTGGGTGTTCCATGTAGACATCTAACCTTCCCCTTGAGACTCTGGCAGACTGTGCAGGTCCCTTTCCCTCTGATCATTCCTGTAGAGCACAGCTCTTCTCAGCCCAGAGTTCAAAAGCTCATGTCAAGAGGCATTTTCTTCTGTCTTATCAAGGATATTCTTCATCAGGGACAATTTTTGTTTGATAAGCAGATGCAAGTGTAAATTTCCATTAAATATATGCCAAGAGTACAAAAATCAGTTATATAATATCCTTTTATAATTTTCCAATATGTTTCTCATGTTTGCACCATCCATAGATGATAAATAGACAATCGTTGAGTATTTTCCACTTCTTTTCTTAGAGGACTAACCTTTCCTAGGAAAACGGGGAAACCTCTGTTACATAAAAAATGAATTTTTTTAAAAAATCAGCTTCTGTTTTCCTTTTTCCTAAATCCTCCTTCCATTTCAATGGATGCTGACTACTGCAGTGCAAAACCAAACATGGGAACATAAGGGAGTTCCTGGGACTTCAAACACTATCGTGCACTGCTGGATGCTTCCATAATGCTGTTCAGGCACCCAATTGCTCCTCCAGTTGGAGAACTGCTTCACAGTCTCCACTGAAACAGAGAGAAAATCTGATTTCCATTCACAAAGTTATCTAACCCAGCACATTCCTCAGGTTTCTTTCATCCACACAAACCTGGAACTACGTTACCCATCATTTGACTCCTCTGAAGGAAAATATTAAACAAAGATTCAGTAAATGACAGTTTTGTGTTACACCTTTAGCATAAAAGGCAAGAATACTGAGCTAAGTGTGGTAATGAGACGTCTCAAACAGATCAAACAGGAAAAGAACAAAACCTCTGATCCTCTAGTGACTCCTCCTTTTCACCACCAAATTAATGTTTAAGTAAAAAAGTCAAGTCCTCCAAAGCTTTCTTGCTTATCTCAACTTCAACTGATTCTCTGTGGCTTAGATCTCAAAAATGGAGATTCCAACAAGATGGTATCACAGCACAACTGGGGGCAAAACAGAGCTTTTCTAGTCCTATTTTAATAATTCCCAGACCGAAAAGTACAGCGAAAACAAAAGTATGGGAAGGAAAAGAAAAAGTAAGGGGGGTGGCAGGGAGAAGAGCAAGAGATGAGATTTTACATTTTGTTTCCAAATATAAATATGCTTTTGTTGAGATTTGGGCTCAGTCCCAATTCACCTATCATTCCTTATTATTTTGACAAGCAAAAGCCAAGGTGACTCAACTCCTTGCTGTTCTAATTTAAAGCAGGAGGAGTGTGCAAAGAATAACCTTAAAAAACAAAATCCCATCTTCACTTTGAAAAGCACAATGATGCCATGTGGAGCTCTCCAAGAATAAGGACTTACTCACAGTACATTTGGTCTGTCTTTTTTCAGAACGTTTCTGGTTGATGCTGTACATTTCACCAGTGCTTGTCAATTATTTGTGAAGTACTTCTTTCATAAAATATGCTATGTAAATGTTAATTATAATTTTCATTCTCTTGTGTGTGACTCAATTATTGGACTCTTTTTCCTGCAAATGTCATGGGATCTCCCCTAAAGCCCCGCAGGAAAGAAGAGATGCCAAAGAACATTCTTTCAGATGTGTTGCTTAAAGAAGAAAAAGAAAGAAAGAGAAGAAAAAAGAAAATCTTTACTTTCTGAGAGTCTGCAATTACTTCTTTTCCAATACTCCATTCTCATTTTGATGTGCAAACATTTGAGCTCTCATGCTATCAAAAAATGCAGAGTTCACATGTCAATCTATTAGTCAAAGGTAAGGCACATTCATTTGATAACATAAAAATGACAATGAGAGGGCATTCTAGTATCCTTATCCCAAAATTATTTCCAGATCTCCAAATTAATGGGATCTGAGACGAAGTGAAAGGAATAAATTCAGTGAAAAGGGATGGATAGAATACCTGGTTCTTGTGACATGTTTTACATAGTTGAAACTTTCAGCACTCACTCATTTGACACTTGTAATTTCAGACAGTGACTCAACTTTTCTAACAGGCAGTGTATTTCACCAAAGTTCTGCACAACATGGAGTGAAATAAAAAAACACATTTATTTGATTTCTCTATTAAGTATTGACTTAATTTGTTGTTCCCTTTGTAATGCAAATAACCTGGTACACTTAGTACTGCAGTTTTGATAACATTATCATGACCTCTCATATGAAGAACAAATGTGATTCCATGTTTTCAACTCCTCCACTCCTCCCTGTTATCAAGATTTTATATTATTTTATTTGCAGCTTATTTTGCCTTTTAAAATTATTTTGTAACAGTCAGGTTTTGAATAACTCCAAGGAAGGACTCCTGGTACAACGCCTGACCAAGTCCCTCTTTATAAGGGAAAAAGCTTTTTTCCTTTATAACCAGTCTAAACCTCCCTTGTTTCAACTTGTGCCCATTTTCTCTCATGCTCCCACTACACAGCAATGTGAGGAGCCCAGCTCCTCGCTCTTGGCAACCTCTTGGGAAACACTGTAAGGGCTGCTGTTAGGTTCTCTTGTCCTGACTGAGCACGTCCCATTCCCTCAGCCTGTATTCCCAAGGCACATGCTCCAGACCTCAGCCATACTGCTTGTCCTTCTCTAGACTTGCTCTGGTTTATCGATGTCCATCCTGTATTTGGGGGGGGGCGTGAGACACCACTGGATGATCTCTCGATATGCAATTCAGCAAGTGAGGAGTAATGGGGGGCAATGGCTTTCCTCACTCTCCTGGCCATGGTCACGTCCATGCAGCCAGGACACTGTTGAGCTGCCTTGCTGCCAGGACCCACTGCTGGCTCCTGTGCAGCCTCCTGTCCACCAAGATTCCCCACTCCTTTTCCCCAGGGCTGCTCCCCAACCAGTCACTCCCCAGCCTGTGTCACTGCAGGGGCTACTCCCATCCAGACACAGGACTTTGCAGTTGTCCTGGAATTTCATGGGGTCCTTCTGAATGGCAGCCCTGCCCTCAAGAGTGTTGGGTGGTCATCCCAATTTGTGTCACCTGAAAACCTGCCAAAAGTCCATTCTGTCACTTCCTCCAGTTACTGACAAAGATGTTAAAAGCAGAGGTCCTAAGACAGCCATCTATGGTGCTTCACTTGTTACCCTCATCTAGGTAGTGTATGATCCACTACCTACTGCCCTCTGAGCCCAAGCATCCAACCACTTACTTGGCCAAATATTTGATCACACTTCCTATGAACCACTTCAGTAGATGGGCACTCAATCAAATATGTGATGTGTGCCACAATTTATATTGTAGAACACTCTAAAGAAAGCAGCTTCTTTCAGCGAACACTCAGCACACCAAATGGGTTCCTCACCTGAAGGCTTCCCCTTCATTGTTACCTCTTAAAAGAAATAAATCTGCCCCACCTTATGGAGCCTCTAGAGCAAAAACCTAGCCTGGCCTTTGAAGCACTTAGTACTGAAGACACTGCCTCTCTCTGTGAGGAAAACCACCTTAATCTTCTCTGTTATCAACACATTTGTGCCACTTAGGATAATTAACACAATTACAGCCTCTCTATTATTGGATTACCCCAGAACATTCCTTCCAAACACGTTCTGTTTCTGCCTTTCCTACCATCATATCTCTAGAAACTTATCACTGTCTGCCTAAACATAATCTGATTAGGTTGAAATGCAGGCAGAAGCAAAGAGCAAAACACAGAAAGGCATGTGACAGTAATGACTCTTCAACACAGTAATTGCATGAATGAAAAATTTCTTAGTATATATTGATTTTCCTGTGACTAGAATGAATTTTGGATAACCTAAATTATTCCCAACTATAATTTAATTGTTTTATATGTGCTTAAAATGTGAGCAAAGACTTTAAGCACCAGTTCTGTTCCAGGTTGTTTTGGAAGATGGGCTTCATAATCCATGCTGTACCGAGTCTTGGTCTTTCAATACTCCATTACAATCTTCCTTTGCAGAAGATAGCACCTCCTGGTCTCTTTCAGTCTCTTTCCACGATATGTTCTGATTTGTGAAGATAATATAAGATCACAGTCCAGATTAGTGAACTCAGATGTGAAGTCTGGAGTCTATTACTACACACTAGGATAGGATACAAAATGTCTGTTTATACATTTAGAGCATGAATGTTGATGCCTTTGGCAATTCTATTGTGAAGAAGAGATTCTGTATCTCAGATTTGCAGAAGCACCCACCTCTGAAGACAATAATGAAGTGCTACTGATTGACTGCTCTGATGTTTGCCAAGTTGTATTACAGTGGGTTTGTACAGGAATGAATACCACATGCCACATATCACATCACGCATCCGATACAGATTTGAGTTACTTCAGATTATTGCCACAGGACAAGCCACTATGCCCTAATGCAACCACTTCCTCACTACCCAGCCGCATTCTAATCAAATACCGCTGGCTTCCACCTCCGAGAGATATAAATGCTTCCTTATTTCTCAGTACATCCCTGTTTGTGAGGCCTGAGCCTTTACCTCTGCCTTGTTCCTGAGTTGGCCTCCCAAATGTGTCCCAGCTCCGGGCGGAGCCCGCCCCGAGCGCTCCGCGCTTCTGCCGCCGCCAGAGAGCATCCTGGGGACAGCGACAGCGGCGGGACAGGGACAGCCGGGGCGACAGGGACAGGGACAGCGCGGGACAGGGACAGCGCGGGACAGGGACAGCGCGGGACAGGGACAGCGCGGGACAGGGACAGCGCGGGACAGGGACAGGGACAGCCGGGGGGACAGGGACAGCGCGGGGGGACAGGGACAGCGCGGGGGGACAGGGACAGCGCGGGACAGGGACAGCGCGGGACAGGGACAGCCCGGGGGGGGACAGGGAGACAGCACCGCGCTGGGCCATGGGTCGGCTCCCCAGCACGGCTCCATCTGTTTCACGGCTCCATCCATCACGGCCTCCCAGCATAAGCCCCGGGGCAGAATGGAAGGAGACACCAAACTGCTCTTAGGGATGCGCGACAGCGTACAAGGCTGGTGCCCGTGCTCTTTTACCTGAAATAGAAAAATTTATTCTCTCTGTGGCTGCCAGCTCACTTCATCACAGAAAAAAAAAAAAGGAAAAAAAAGTTTAAGTTCTGCCTCACTACAGTTGGGGCACTGAATTAAACACAGCTCAGCACTGAATGTGGCTCACTCCAGGGACAGCAGGTGCAGCCTTAAGCTGTGATTATTTCCCTCTCCCCTCCCTTTCTCTGCATCAATCTTTCAAACATCCTGACAGAAAGCCAGGGGAAGCCCTGCAAAAACTAGAGCAAATAATAAAAACAAAACACTGTTAACTTTTATGAAGAGCGGCGAAGTCATCTCAAAGTTACATGGAGGAAGACAACCAGATTCTTAGTTTTATTAAAAGATATTATTTTCTTGGCATACGAAAATTAGTTCTTTGGCTAGGATGTAGAGATTTGATGAATGCATGCAAAGACAGAAGGGAAATAATTCATGTTTTTTCCTCTCTCCTTATGAGTCATTTTGGCCTAAAACACATCTTCCAGAAACTTTTTGGCTGAATTTGGTTACATTAGTTTGCACTCGACATCAGCAGGCTTATCTAGGTCAGAATACTGTGAATAACATTCGAGTGTCATTGCTTGTCACTACTGTGCACAGAATTTAAACATGTAAAAACCACGATAAAGGCTATGAACTTTACACTTCATTTTAAGCTGAAAAAGACAGCTAATGAGCAACAGAAACACATTATCCTAAAGTACACAGCTCATTTCTTAAAAAGAACTTGTACATATTAACATGAAATTCATATATTTACTTGTCCTAATTATCCTCTGTATCCAGGGACAGAAAAACAGGAAGTTACATTACATGAAGATTAAAGTAACAATGCATGTACCATTTATTTGAAGCAAACTAAACCCAGGATTAAATAAACTCCAAATGCTGTCTTTAGAACAAAATTATTGCAAGACACTCTTGGAACAAGTATTTAACAACTGTAAATCTAATCAAAGCAACTCTGAAACATTATAGTCTACAAAGCACACTATCTGCAGAGGAAAGGGGTTATGCTTCACTTCAAAAATTAACAGCAACTGCAAATTTCCAGCAGGTAGCACTCAAATGTGTGTTAGAAGATTCCTTTTATGTCAAAAACTGTGCTTAGCTTTAACAAAAAGTACAGCCTAAAAGAAATGGCTTTGTATGGTCAAACAGTGCATCAGACCTAGCATCCTTGCTTTAGGTTTAAGATAGAACTGCAATTACTCAATACTTGTCTTAACCTGGACCCGTGGGCCAAATGGACACAAGTGGCTACAGAGGATCACATCCACAGGTAGATCTTACCTTCCATTCAGTTCCATCTGAAAATAGTCCCCCTGTGCTATCTAAAACTTTACCATCACAGCAACAAAATTAAGTGGGGATGAGCAGGAGAGCCTCTTTCAAGGTGTTCTCATACCCTCAAGTAAGGTATGAATCTATATATAGATGCAGATATATGTAAAATGAAATGTAAAAATGAAACCAATGTACTTCCTAATGTGAAAAGCAAATATTGATTTGGAGAACACAATCTTTTCTGTAGTTCCTAAATATAAAATACTATTAACAGCTAAAGAAACTAAGCAGTTTCCCTTACCCCAAATGAAAATGTACATGCAACGCAGGAGTTACAACATCACATGCTCAGAAAAAAAAAAAACATTTTAACACAATTTGCCTTAAAAAATCCTTAGTATTTGGGAAACTTAGAATTTGGGAACTGCCTCACAAAGTGAAGTGCAGGGAAAATGAATTCTGAATTCTTCCTTGTTTAAAACCCTGTAAGACTTTTTTCATATAAACCAGGATTTTGTTTTGTGAAGATATGTAGAACCTCTTGAACCTCCTTGTACCTCAGCATCTTGAAACATTTTCAAGGAACATACATATAGTATCCAAAGTGCAAATTTTCAAGAGCTCAGACAGTCTGTAAGAGCTGGGAACTGCTACAGAGACATGGACACTCTCTGGAGTACACCCATTTGTAATAGTACATTTTGGAAGTCTCTTCTTGTGCAACAGAGAGGTATTTTTGTAACAGTTGATACTACTATTTATCAAATAATATTAGCATGTGTGTTTCTGCTATGCCAAACACAAATAAACACAGAGAAACACGCACACAAACTTAGAGCTTATTTCAAAACCTTATCCTGCAGAATGATTGTTTCTGTATTTCCAGAGAGGTTGACAGCACAGACTAAGACAATTTTGAAGCATTCTTGAATTAAGCACAGAGTGCCAGATGACCCTCAACTATGAATTCCTATTTAATCACTAGACAAATACTTTACTAGCTCACTAACAGTATTCTGCCAGTTTGCATCAGTCATAAAATGTAAGGATATTCTCCAAGAGTAGAGACTTCCCCTCTCAAGCTGTTCATCTTTGGTTTCACTGCAGACAGATGAGAACTCTGAGTATCCTGTTCATTTTACAGTGTTGACACCTGTCTTCAGTCACTGCCAGTTCACCACAGAGATGTTTGCAGAGGACCCTGACCTACTCTCAAATTCAGAAAAAAAACCAAACCACAAAACACTGTAAAAGTAAATCTTCTTGATGGCTTTTACATGACAGTAAAAAGTCTTCATTGACATGATGCAAGAAGCCACCTAACAACATGTGTATGATTATCATCTCCCTTAACAAGAAAATAAGAATTTTGGAATACTTCATGGATGGCAAGTTACATTTGTTACAAATAAAAATATTAATACATTTGCATCAATTAATACAAAAATCACAATTTTTTTAATAAGCTCTGTAGCTGCTACACCAATGAAAAAGCACATAAAGTATTCAACAATGAGAAATACTAGTTGAAGATGAATGGAAAAAATATTAACATATGCCTGCTCACTGTTGCATTGATTTTCAATTTTAATCTTATCATTAAGAGAGAATATCAAGATAATTTGTTGGCTTGATTCATTCCAGTGTTATATTTTCCTTTCTTTTCACATTGCAATTATCTTGCTATAGCCTCTCCAGTGCACAGGGAAAAAAACTCCCTTTTTATTTTAGTTAGAAGCTACTTATGGCAAACTGAGAGAAAATGAATCTCAATCTTAACTACAAATCTGCTCATTCCAGATAAGGAGCAGTACTAGTCCTCAACTGGATCTAAATCTCCTTTCACTCGCCTATGAAATTGGAGATACATTCTGGTCTCTTATATGCCATTCTTATTTTATAAGCAGATGCTAAACATGTTTTTGCACAGAGGAGCTTAAAAAAAAGCCTGACAAACAGAGGACATTTCCTACTTGCAGTTTGGAGTAAGACAAACCATCAAAACCTACAAAGAAAAGAGTACTATTTCGTAAGAAAACTCTTCTAGCTGTAAAGGCAGAAAAAGATTACAGTACCACCATTTCTCAGCTTAATTGGATGAGAAAAAGAAAAGATGGATGCGCAAAATAATTGGTATTCCAAGAAGTCCTGGTTTGTCCAAACAGAACAGATACTATTCTCATTACATACTAAAATCACTTATCAATTAAAGCAGTGTACGTGCTTCCCTGTGGATGAGTTTCCCTAGCCAAATCACGAAAATAATCACAACCTTGAATTACTAGTGGGATGTGTCTGGCCTTTGGATGGTATCAGAACAGCTAAATAGCTTGCATTCCCCTGTATAATTTATAACAACTCTGATAATACCAGCAGATTTGGTTTAGAAAATGTGGAATGTAAAACAGCATCAAAAGCGCTCAGAAGTCTGAAAACAGAACTCCTGGAATGGTATAAAAATGTCACAGAATAACATTATGTACATCTGGTTTGCTACTGTACCAAATTACAACCCAGTCCTGGCTACTGGAATCATTTAGGAGATGGAGATAAACCTTTTGATTTAGTACACATGGACGTACAGGCATACCTTTTGTAACAAGCCCTTCATTTAACAGCAAACTGTTCTGTCATCTGCCACATCCCTAAAAATTTGCCGGCAATGATGAGTCAAAATAGTTAAGGGGAAAATCCCACAGCATCAGTGGTATCATGTGAGCTCTACAAACATGGAGTTAGTCTACTGAATCAACTAATTCTTAACTCAGTATTCAAGATGTTGGCTCACCCTCAGTGAACCGGTGACAAGGGAACAAGTGCTGCAAGTGCAGAGTGGTCCCAGAAATAGAGAAAACGGCAGAAAGAGAGAAAGACAACCTCTTGATACTATCAGGGTATGCTGAAACCAAAATTAGCTCAGTCTTGGGTCAGATGCTTCTTCCCCCCGTTCCCCCCACCCTCCCTTTTCTTCTATAGGAGAACTGAAAAAAGTCAAACATGACATGGACTTAATTCGCAGAAATTCCTCAGGCATTGGTTATGCACTTTCCACAGATGTTAGCTGTTTTCAAATGGAAATTACAGTGTCAGACATCATTTTCTCAGAAAAACTGTTTTAAATTCTTTTGATCAGAAGAGATTTAGCTCAGTTTCACATGAGTCAGGGTGAACAATTTCTAGCTGGTCCCCTAGGAACAGCGTTTGGATGCTAAAAGGCAAAAGCTCTTCAAGCAGCATGACAATAGAAAAACTGGAGGTATCTTCTGTAGTGTGCAAGTCGGGGAAGGGAATGGTGGGAAGAAGTGCATGAGGACTGTAGGGATTTTCCAGAAGAGCATGTGAGAAAGCAGCCAATAAACTGACAAAGCGTGCAGCATCACTTATTTCACAAACAGCATTTAGTCTCTGAGGTACAAAAAGGATTTTTTTAGCTTTCAAAACAACTAACAGAGCTGCCAACTGTTACTCAACGCATTATCAAGCTAATGGAGGGAGGGGGTTGGGGAAGGGGAGACAGAGAGAGCTTTTATCTTCTCCAACACTGACCAAAAGAATGAAGTCGAAAGTAACAACTTCAGGCATAGGCCAGGGTTCTCCCCTGCAGGGCAGTGCATAGCTGGATGAATATTACAATCAGTACACAAAAATGTGCTTGAAACAACTGCCTTGAGATCCCCATAGCACAATCCTTCAAAATGAGTATTATAAATATATCCGCCTGGTTATGTGAGCCTTAAGCTAATCTTTCTTTTTCATTGATCTTACCTTTTCTAAAAACACATGAAAAATTATATTTAGTCACCTGCATGCCCCTTACGTGCTCTACTTACAGCATTCATTTTATGCTTGCTCTGTTTTATTGACATTAGGGCAAACTGTGAAATTTTTCTTGCCTTACTTTTAACAATGTGATGAAGAAATTTAATATAGTAGGCAGATTTCTGTAAAGTAATACTTAAAATCATTAAACATTTTTGAATATTCACCTTGCAGATTGCCAAAAGTCAAAATAATCCTAACAAACTGCAACAAAGATGTCCCAGATTTTAGAATGCAACGATTAATTCCCTCTGCCTTCATCCAATGAACAACTGTCAAAATACTTGGAGTTCTGGCTTGAAATGGCCAAGGCTTTTGCAAAGGAACTATTCTCCTCTGACCACGGTCCAATTCACTCCTGTCTCTCATAAAATATAGGGCAGACACATTATTTAAGACACTCAAGGGCAGATGCTGAAAATTCACAGGCATTCAGCCAGTTTTCAATCCACCTAACTATCCACTTATCTAACTCATAATTTGTCAGCTGGCCTATTAAGATTTCACAGGAGAGAGTGTCCAAAGCCTTACTCAAGTTGAGGTGAACACCTTCCACTCTTCCCTCATCTTCCAAGCTGATCATCTCATTCTAGAAGATTATCAGGCGGTTTAAGCATTATTTCCCCTTGATAAATCCATGTTGGCTACTCCCAATGACATTCATGTATCTGGAAATTGCTTCCAAGATTAGTTCCTCCATCACCTTGCTGTGAACAGGCCTCCTGTTCCCCAGATCCTCCTTCTTGCCTTTCTTGAAGAAGAAAGTGACCCTTGCTTTCTTCTGATTATGGGGAACCCCTCTTGATCACCATAACCTTTCAAAGATATTTAAGAGTGGTCTTGCAATTTCACCAGCCAGCTTCCTCAGCACCCACGGATTCCTTCTGTCAGGCTCCATGGACTTGCATAGACTCAGTTATTACACTGAGGTTAAGTCTTGCTTGCATCTAGGCATGATTAGATCATCAGTTTTGGTAAATATGTAATCAGCATTACCCCATGCTCCTTATATACCAATATACAAATATATAAACTCATTAGACTCCAGCAACTCCTCCTAGACCCTTCTGTTCTCTTATCAAAGATCTTACTTAAGAGATAAGTTAGACCCGATTTTCAGAAGCATTTCATGGGATTCAAGTTAATAAAATGTTATTAGAAGTAATTAAACAGGAAAGCTCCTGATATTGAAAATTACACAACTGTCATAAAAATGATTAGGGTAATGTTTTGGTCAAATGCTTATTAGCTTTCTCTTAAGACTTTAAAAAAAAGTTCCCAATAAAAGCGTATTGAGACAGCAACAGAATATGAATTGTCCTGTACATTTTTGATTAGCCCTTACAATTCAGCTAGCAAGAGAAAAAAAAATTAACAGAAATCTCACAAATACCTGTGTAGGAGGAACATTAGGCTACGGTCACAAGGATCAAGAAAGAGGGAACAGGATTCACACTGGAGATTAATATAGTCCTTTTTCACTAACTCAGCTGCTGCTTCTCATTCCTTTTTGCCATTCAAAGGACACTGCAGACACTGCTTAAAACACAGGACGGTCTGGGATTCCAGTGGGAGGTAGGAACAGTTTGCCTCAAGAGCTGGCTGACCACACATCCAGTTTCAGGGGTGCATGATCAACCACAGGCTGTTGGCTCTCAGGACAACTCATCAGCTCAGGCTCCCTTGAGCAGGGCCACTTCCGAGGCTCAGAGCTTGGACCCCAGTCGAGCAGGAACCACAGCTGCCAAGAGATAGACAAGTCTTACAGTGATCAATAACCCTTCTCCTACCCAAGGGAAATAAATGAGATTATGATTTTGAGACTGAAGAATGCTTACTAATGAGAAAGTAGTGGCCAAGAACAGGACTGGTCCCAGTCTAATTTGCAGGCTGTCCCCACATGCACGTGCAAGCAAGCAAAGGGGTCGGTGTGAATGGCTCTGCTGGCCTCAGCCTATTTCCAGAGCCTGCTTCCCATGGTGCAGGACCTATACACAGCCCTGCTCTGCACACAGACAAAATCCATCGTGTCAGGGAAGTGTTAGCAACTGAGCACTCGTGGATCGAATACCTTGAACAAGTACCATACGGAGGAAAATCAAAGCAGTAGAATTCTCCTTGGTGCTCAGATCAACTTCTAGTTAAACTCTGCTCTTTGGTGCAAAAGAACGGGAAAAAAAGAAAAAAAAAAAAAGGACCAGCATTTGGGATTCAAACAGTACGTGGATAGGACCTTTCTACTCAAAAACTTTCGTTAAATGCAATTTCTGCTTTTAATGAAAATTGAAAATGATTTGTGATACACAGGAGGTAAGACTACATGATGAAATAGTCTCTTGTTTTCTTAGAGACCATATGACTGCCCATAACAACGGTGATTTTGTTTATAAATGTTCTGCTCACCAGTCCTGAAATCCAGTACGTATTGTGACTGAGCGAGACAAATGCCAGAAGTACTTGCATGAGATTATACATACACATGACATTTATGAAGGCTCCTTACTGGAATCAAAGGAGAATTTTGCAAAGAAAAAAATTAAAAAGCTGTAAGTATCCAGAAGAAATCTGATAGCAATGAAGGCAAGGCAGGGATATCAGGATATTTGCCAGGAAACAAGCAATTTGTTTATACACACCCATTATTACATCAGCTGTTGCACTGCAAGTCACTATTCATGAGTTTTGAGAAAAGTGATTTTGTCATTGGCTGAGATGATTCCAAGCTTTATAAGGGCTTCCTAATTTCCAAACTGGTGCCCAGTAGCTCTAAAATCCACACATAAGAAAGCCATCAACAGTAAGTCATGAAGGATAATAATATGGAACCTGAAGCAGGTTACTGCTCAACAATCCATAATTTTATCATGCCAGCATTTTAAACGACACCTGCTTCTACAGCCAGAAACTTGGTACTGCAGAGAAAGACAGTCAGCTCTTCTAAGAAAGGGAAAAAAATTATATATTAATAGAAAACACCTCAGCAAATTCCCTCAGGCTGGGACTTAAAGGACTCTAAAGAATTCTGAGGGTTCTGAAATGAAAAAGGTGCCCATTTTAAGCCGTTCCAGAAATAATAAGACTAACAGAATCTGGTATCACAAACTAGAGACACGTTACTAAAACGAGGAGCACTTACAAGCAAAACAGTGATTTCAAGATCTCAGATGATACGAATTTTATCATTAGCAAAAATGAGTTCTGAAGGATGCAGAGATATAGCACTTTGTCTCTTTTGGGCCTGGTAGTTGTCAACATAAATTGTTGGGAAAAAAATATGTCTCAAACACCTGGTTAGTAAATATTAGTCATATTTGAAGTCTAATTCCAATATCAATGCCATTTCAGAATTCCCTTCATTCTCAGTGAAAGTTGACCTTATCATAAGCATTAACACTGAGGATACTAATGTACAATGAATGTACCAAGACAAAAAGAAATTAGGAGAGAATTTTCTTATGGAAATGCTTTAAAGTTTGAGGCCTTTTACTGTGTTCTCTGCAGTTGGGGTACACTAAGCACATGTGTATGATCAGTTATGGCAGTTCCCTTACCCTGGTGTGAGGAAATCCTTCATAAGGCTTCCACCAGCATGCGACAACACAGGTGTAAAACAATGTGATTTGAGAGACCTTACTCAGCTTATACAATGCCAGAAATTAACAGAATTAACAGAACATAGAATATTAACATCTGGCTGAACTGACAACATAAGGAACAAAGTTTCAGATTCGTTGCAGAAAGCAAGAACACTTCTGGAATGTGAAGATCCCATATAAGACACTGGTTTCATCTGAACCCTAGGAAAACTGTGCCAGTGGCATTAAAAAAACCCAAAAAAACCACACACACCCCCCCCAAAACCCAAAAAACCCCCACCACAAACAATGCTTTAAGTCACAGAATGCATGAAAATCATCAGATGCAGAAGATAGCAGAGTACTCTTACAGGTAAAGTTACAGAAGTTCCACATCTCCAAGAAAACGGTACAGACTAAAATAAACCAAAAAACTTGATACGTAAAAATAGCAGTTTGTGTTTCATAAATACCAATTAATTTGATACTTGCAGCTCCCAGCAGTTTGCGCTTTCCCCTTCAGTCTTTTCTAGTACATTGTGAGACATCGGATTGTGTGCTGTGGTTGCTCCTTCAGGCAAAACTTCCCAAAGTTCACCGCCCCTGAATCTTTTCTTTAAAAAAGTTACACCTATGACAAGTAGAAGCAGAAACTGAGGGAGGCAAAAAGCTTATACATCTCCAGGGATAGACTCAACTCAGCTTTCATAGATATTCTAACCATATTCAGCTGGCTTGTGTGATTAAACACCCCCCCCCAGACTGAGTAATTACTTAAACTAATTATCAGTGAAAGGAGGGACCAAAAAAATGCCCTAAAGCACTTCTTGAGCAAAATCAGCTAAAAAAATTAGCATATAACTCATGTTTAAGTTGCCCCACTGCATTCTGCAAGATTTCAAATTTTTCTACACAATGCAGCATCATTTATATAAAATGAAAGATAGCCCGAACAGTGGCAAATACTGATTTCAAATTATTATTTGCAAATATTACCAACATATTTTCATATTTTGTAGCACATTACCAAATGTTTACAAAAACGGCAAACCTCCCCTTCTTAGAACACATAATTAATTTATTACACATCATCAAATACATGCCTGAAGATGATTTTTGACTGACAGTGTTATTCACCCTCAGGCCATGGAATCATAACAAAATGAGGTAATTATAAAATCACATCTAATCTCTGGCTTTAGATGGAATGTATGTTTCTCAATAAGAAATTCTGGAGTACATTAAGATTTTAGCACAACATCCTGAGCAAATGAATTAATGAAAAAGCATAATTAATAAGTGTTAGCTTGCAAACTTAATAAATCAGTGGCAACAGAAAGAGTCCTTTGTAGCCTTACTTTATCTAACCTGTTTGATAGTCATGGTAGGATACTACTGTTCCCACAAGAGTCCTGCCTCATTCACTCTACCGGATGGTTTGCTCTCTGAAGTGATGGAACAGCAGGAAAATAGAACATATGCCGATGAACACGGAAAAAAACCAAGACAAAGGAACTTAAAAGCAATAGGAGAACCTAGAAAAGAACTGAAAAAGAGCTCAGAAAATAATTATTTTTTATCTTAATTTTGAAGGAATATTTGAATAATATGGTGGGTTTGAAAAATACAAGGAAGCTTCAATGCATCCATACACTGAAATCTGCTCCTTGAAACAGTTGCCTTCACTTGCAGACAGGAACAACCTCTGAATACAAAGACATCTCTGAGCTACATATCCTTTCGTTCTTTTCCTGCTTAGTCTAAGAAAATACTCATAGTGAGGCTGTTACAAGTTCATTCATCATCTTAAAAACATTATTTTATTAATACAAAATACAGTGGATATGATTTTGAGACTGAAGAATACTTACTATATTTTTGGCTAAAGAACTGGAGAATGAGTCAAAAGGAACTTCTTGGCAGTACCCTGCCCTAAGCAAACAAAACCATCTGTGTCTTTTACAAACAAGCTCAAGAGGAAGATAATGCTTGCTCCCAACTCTCTAGAGAGTATAGAACACATGCAGAGTTTCCCACTATTTCTATCAGAACCTCTGATGGACTGTCAGAAGTTGATTCTCCCATTTTCCAATGGGAGAGTCCATCTCGTTCAAGCACCATGCTAGGCACACTAGCATGAGAGCATTTCTCCGAGGCATGGTGTTAGTGGATGGTAAAGAGCTCTCTGATGGATTTTATGATGCATTTTGCATTAGAAACTGTCACCAGTCCCGCTCTCTGTCTCTCTGGTGGGCAGAATGCCTAAAAGAAGAAAACAGACTAGATGGCTCTTACCATTTTAAGTCTTCCTGCACGGGCAGCCAAACAATCAAAAATCTCTATTTAAAATCTTTACAGATCTTTCCTGAGAACTACACAATTGTCCTTTCCAGCTATATCACTTCCTTCTGCTCTCATATACATAAAAGATATCTATTTCCAATGAAACATCCATTTTCTAACCAGCTCTAAATGCCATCAATGACCATTGATGATTAAGCCACAAGGATTTTTTTAGATGGCCACATGGGGTCTTTTTTCTTATCTCAGGCTAAATTAATTTGGCATTTCAACAGTAAAAGTCAGGAAATTTTAGCTTACTGGAAATTTTTCTAGCAATTCTATTTTTTAAGAACATACTTAGGGCTAAACATCAGACTTCCATCTGCTTGCACAATCCTGTAACCCATGGCTTACTCATGCACAGTGCCTATAGTATTTAGAAACAACATCATCAAGTGGCAAGAGTTGTCAAAAGCAAGGGAATTCATTTTAGAGCACTTGTGTATCTTCTTGACTCAGGAATGACTAACAACTCCACTGCCTACAAGCTGAGAATGGGAAAAAAAACCTGTATAGTGTGCTCAAACAGATTTTTTTTCCTAGCAGATGCATCTGACACTCCCTCCTTCTGCAAGTAAACTGAGCCAGACGAAAAGCAAGGGAAGAACAGTGTGTAACATTGCTCTTAATGAATCCTAAAAGAATAAACAGAAGTATCGGCATAGTTTGGGAAGTCTGGCCATGCTGATTAGCCTGAAAGGAGAAGGCACTTCCCTGATTCACTTTCCAAGTTCAAACACCAAAATGATCTTCATTACACAGACTAAAATAATACTGCTGAAGTCTGACTGTAAAGAAGAGGAATAAAAAAGAAAATTCACTTTGTTTTGCTGACATGGCTGAACGCTTATCTGGCTGCTCTGCCACCAAATCTTGTTTAGTCTAACATGAAACTACTCTTCTTGCCAGTGAATTAAAACTCCTACTCGAGCATTTGACTCATATGCAATCTAAAAATAGTATTCACTATCAGATACACAACTCAGAGAGAAAAGGTATATTGAAATGAAGAAGAAATTAACATCACAAAAACTCACACCTAAGTAGCATTCAGATAGTTTCCCGCATATTAAAGGAGATTTTGGGTTGGTCAACTCTACAAAAAGCTGCAATCCTTGAAGAGAAATGTTCAAAATGAGCTGGTGGTTGACAAGGCTGCACCTTCTCTGCATTTGTGGACTGCAATTCTGATGAGCAACAAGACCTCGTCCTGTGCAAAGATTTGGCAGAGAACAACTAAAAAATATGGCAAAATAAGTAAGACGAAGACCTCAAATAAAAGTGCATACTGAGGCTACTGTTTCTGTCTTGGAAGATTGGGCTCCGTTTGGGTAAGGTATGAAAGAGATTTACTTCCTGCAAAGTTTACTTTCAGGCTTGTTAACTACAAACACCTTCAAAAACAGTAAGATAAGGAACCAAAGTCTTCAAATAATATAGAAAATATGTTCATTTACTTTGTTTTAATAACCCTGCATGGCAAATTTGGGAAACCTGTGTTTCAACAGAATTATTTTAAAGAGAGTATATTTCTCTGATCTCAGGGTAAAGCAGATTCACAGAGGACGTTTTTCATCTTCTTTTGTCCATCCAGTTTAGGGAATATGTTGGTTCATCTTTTATGATGATTGTTAAGCTGCAAACCCCAGCAATTCCTCATCTTTCATATTTTTTAAATAATACATATGACAGAAGCAAAATGGCTTATAATACATTCACAGTTATTCCCATCTATTTACATACTTTTTGTACGAGAGAAAAAGATATTTTGCCTCTGGAAAATTGTAGGTGTGGTTCATGTGACAGAGAGGGCATGGTATGATATTAGAAATACTGCATTAAAAGTCCTTAGCAGGTGAACTATATGCATCATTAATTCAAAACACTACGACTTCTGCACTTTGCAGAGGTAGCAGCAGTTCTGTAAATCGGCACCATTCACATCCTAGAGAGTCCTGGATTCAGCTGGGGAAGGGAGCTACATGTCCAAAATGACCTAGAGATAGTTTTCACATAAACATGTCTGTAGGAACACCCTAAACACCTAAAATTAAGTGGGAAGTTCTTTGGCCCCAGTACTCTGTCAAAGTCAAAATGTTCAGGCAGAAGTTAAACCACAAAGCAATCACATCTGCCAAAAAATTTGGCCACTGCTTTAATACGCATAGTTTATGTGCTTCTTCAGAAAATTACATTCTTCTGGAAAGGTGCAAGAATGATGATGCATATTTAAAAATCCCAAATAAATATAACTACTTATCCATATAATTATACATATAGAAAATAGGTATACCAATAACCACTTTCATAGGAAAAACATTTCTCTCCAGCTGTAGGCTTGCATCAATAGGGCTTCCCTCCTTTTAGCTTGCCTCAGCTTTCCACCACAGTGGAATGTACAGAAAGATTTTTAACACCAGTGCTGTTAGCAGGAAAGCTACAAATCTCCACTAATATTTCCTGACAGTACTCACAGCTTCAGTCCTAAACTAAGAAGGGTCAATTGCTAGAATAATCCATGAGTTCAGAGATTAAAACCCTGACAACGTAATTCCATTGCTATACAACTTCCACATGGGGAAGGAAAGAACCTTTTGGCAGAGACCAAGCACTTTCCAGAGTAAAAATGTCATTGTTTACTTCTTCCCTTTCAACTCCAGGCAGAGTTACCAAGCCTGCTATGCTTGGACAATTGCCTGGTGGTTTGATCAGCCTGAGGCAAGCAGGAGGTGCTTGAAAGCTCATCCAGATCCATTTGTGATACCACAGTTTATTTTCTACATAAAGAACAATTGACAGTTATTTCAGTTGATTTTCTGAGGTTTTTGTATTTAGTTAATCTTTTGCACTGCTTTCGTCCAGCAGTGCAAATAGAGGAGAAAATATGAAAGTTGTTCTTTCTGCTGCGGCAAAGACTCAGATGGACAATATTTGGCCTAGCTATAGCTCCAAAATATCCTAATGTGGACATAGCTTTTACTGGCAGAAGAATACTAGTTAATGTCATATTTTGCTGAATTAGGCTGAGCAGTTTTTCAATTATTTATACTTTTTCCATTTCTACAAAGTTTCAGCAGTCCAACAATTTTCCTAACCAAGTGTCCTTTAAATAAATATGCTCCTCAGCAACAAAAAACAAATCTGAAGTCAGGCCCAGATCCAGGATAAAATTTACACCATTTAAAGTAACTTCCTAAAGAGATGGCAGGACAGAGTGAATACTTATTTAACAAGGTATGCCTGTATCTCCATTTCTACTTTCAAGAATTGTGTCAAAATAATTTTATTTGGGCAGGTATACAGTAATGATTTTCTCTCATAAAATAAGTATTTCCACATTAGAAACATTTTACTTATCACTCCTGAAACCTTTTCATTTCACTCCTGGATATTTTATGTGGATGTGTGCTGCCAAACTGCGAAACCAACAAGATGCTTCCCCAACTTCTCCAGCCATATTTTTCAAGATAAAACACAGGTGCAAGGATGATGATAGTTTTTTGACTTTAGATAAAATGGTAGTGAGTGCTGACAACATCCCAAATTCATATAAATAGTTTGCACATTTGTCTGACTCGGCACTGCATAGAACTTGGACAGGTACAAGAAAAAAGCATGTAACCAACCAAACAATTTTTTTTCATTTAAGGGTGTCTCTTTTCTGACAGGGGGGCAAAAAAAGGGAGGATGATCAGGATTCGAGTTGGTCTCTGTAATACAAAGAGGACTCTTTAAGCCACTATAGCCTTCCACTTAAAATTGTGAGTCTTCAGTAAGGTTGTATATTTCTGTTTCTAAGTTGATAAGATGTCTACATGATTTACAAGAAGGAAAAGCAACTGCCAGCTGGGCAAGTGGTTAATTTTTGGTAGACAAAATCTCTTCAGCTTTTCTGTCTTTCTAGAGTGAAATATTCCATCCACAGAGCAGTAAACTAGAACTGGCACGGTCTTGACACAACGAAACAATCATACACAATATTATATGTCAGTTCTGAATATTCATATGAATGAATTAATCTATATATTAGGATAAGAGCAGTATACAGGCAAAATATGAAATAGGCATCCTTCAGCACCTAGAACATTCAGGCTATAGCAAAAGAAAGTGCAATTCTAGGAACCAAATTAGTAAACTGAAATTGTACCACAATTTACTGATAGTGGCAGAATAGGCTTGGGAATGAAAAGCTCTGCTATTCCGAGATCAGCTGAAGCTGTCTTGAAGTGAGTCAGTTTGAAGTTAACAAACCAGACAAAATGTTAACTACATTAATGGTAGAATGGGACTGAAAGTGTAGAAGGCTTCTTAATGACAACATAAAACTTATATTCCTAAACACATTGTTCTCCTCAAGTGTGTGTTTTTGAATGCCCTCTTCCTGTTCTTCTGTTGTGAAAAACAGCATGGCAGTGATGAACTACAAATTCCAAACAGTTTATTTATTCAAGCCATAACATCATTTCCTTACTATTATGCCCTGACTATATGAAGTATTAAGTTTTTGATCAATCTGCTAACATGCACTGAAGAATTTATTTCATTAAAAAATCAGAAAGGTGACCTAGATGCTACCTGTCTAGGAGGACAAGGAGATGGCATATCACCTAACACAACACTGAGATGGACACACAGGATCAAAGCCCTGATACCAACTTGGGCTTCTTTGCATCTCCAGACCTCAACCCAGTTACCCAGCCCTTCTCAAATTAATCTGGACACATTTTGAAAAATTCCATTCACAATTTTTCCTTAAATCAGACCACATAGGCCAAGCTGAGAACAACATCCCAATCATCTGTCCTGGCCAAGCCCTGCAGGAACTCTCCGGTCATTACTCACCAGTCAGCACCCCCTTGGTTCGCAGCTGGTAGAAGGTGCAATTCAACAAAGAGCTATTACTTTGAATGGAAAACCCACAAATTCCCAGAGGCACGTGCAACGTGTGTGTCACAGACCACACCCCTACTGACACAGGACACTGCGTTCAAAGGCTCACAGCTTCCTCAAACACCATTTCCCCTCGGAGCATGCCAAAATAATAATCCCAGAAAAGCCAACGCCCACGTGAACTTTTAAACCGTCTTTTTAAAAAGAGCACATTCATTGCTAAGTTTTTTTGTCTTGCCTATTTGTAGTGACTGAAAAAATACTGAATTAAAGCAGAATGAAAGAAACATGACAAACAGGAGTTACACTAACTTGATTACAAATTTAAATACACAAGGTAAAACTAGACACCATTGATACCAAATGGAAAGATTTAATACCTTGATATCTACTTTTATCTACTTAAAGAATATTATCTGTAAAAGTGTCTTTCAGCTTCTGTTCCTCAAAAGACATGTATAAGTTTAGGAATAAAGAGACAAACTCTAATGCAACAAAGTGTGCTGATGACCAAGCCACACAAATCAGCAAAATAGATGATTGAATGAGTAAAATTCATTAGGAAAGAGACAAAAAAGGATATCACTGTGCCTGTGTAAAAAGCTCAGAAGGTACAACCAGTGCAGCTGTCCCTGCCCCATGCCTCAAACTTCATACAAAGGAGATGGCACAACTAAAAAGATAAAGAAAACAAACAACAGTGGACAAAGTTTAGAAGTAGATCCTACGTGAAGAACAAATTAATTTCAAAATAAATGAGCAAATAAACCAACCAAAAAATACTCCACCCAAAACTTTTCAACCAAGCAAACAGCCACAGAAGGTTCCTACACTAAAGATATGTAAATCAGTAGTGGAATGGAAAAGTTGAATGGGAATCAATTGCTTCCTTTTTCTCTAAACATGAGGCCAGAAAGCATTGAACTAAACTCACGAGGGCAGAAATTAAACATTCCACTTGTTTCTTTTTTTCTCCTAAAATACTTACTTAAAAAAATTCAAAACATAGGATGTATATGGCAGTTTTTCTCTGACAGTTTCTTCCTATTCACACTTCTGCTCCAACAGGTGTTTGCCTGAGTCCACAGTCCTTTGAGGGAAAAAAAAGAAACAAACACTGCTCCAGCATTCAGCTCTCCATGGGCCAGAGCTCCTTCAGAACACCTGCCAGAGCCCTCCATGGTCTGGAGGAAATATCTGCTCCTGAACACGTGTTCCCCTTGTCCTCTGACCTCAGGATTCCCTCTGTTCACCTATTTTCTTGGTTTGGGCTTTTTCCCCCCTCTCCTTTACCTGTCTGGCATGTTCTGCCCCTCATTTACATAAGCTTTCCCAGGAGCCTGTGGCTGTGGGGCTCAGCCATGCCTTGCAGCGGCCATGGCAGAGCTGGCTGGGACCACCTGTGCCCTTTAATGGCTTCCATATCATTTCCCAGAGTGAGAAAGATTCAGATAAAAAATACAGACAATATGCAGAGAGAAAATCCAATTGTGAAACACAAAGCTGTGAGTTTAGGGAATATGAACAAAGCCTGTAGGACTGTTTTCATAACCTGCAAAGCTACACAAAGGGGGCTTTTAATTTTGTCTTTTGGGGATGGGAAGTGGGATCCAATCCAAAGAAAGCTATAAAGAAAGTCTTAGAGTGTATCATTTACCTAAACTAGAAAAATCCAAAACTGACCGCTTTAAGCAACAGTAATACTGATAATTGCAATATAATTTTTCACTGGAAATATTAACAGTTATTTGTGGAATATACACATGCATGGTTTTGAATTTATTTTAGTTAATTAATTCATATATGCCATTCTTTTCCAAAATTTCGGTTTTAACAAATGCACATTCTTAATAGAAAAAGACATTTTCAAATATTCTTGAGAAAGTCTGAAGAAAGATAAGAGCACTTCATATCAAAGAAGAGATAGTAGAAAGTAGCTTTAATAGATGCATTACTTTCTATGGGAAATTCACAGAAAAGCAGCGACAGAAACTTAAACAAAATGCAGAGCCTGCTGTTGCCTACACATGAAATTCTTTAGGGAAGGGAAACACCAATGGAGCCAATTCTTTGATGCCAATAATGAAAAAGCATAACCAGGGCAACAACTTGTACCAATAATAAAAGATCTCATTATACCCCGTGTTGTTTATGAATACAACGTGCTCGCTATAAATGGCAGAGAATTTTCAGAAGACATCACAAATTATTATTTACATAGAAAATGTTACTTGGGGCTAGTGACAAGAACACTTGCCAAAAGTGGATCACAAATGGAAGTAATTTTGCATTAGACCGAGATTATGAGATCATCAAAAATATCTCACTTCGTAATTGTACTTTAACTCATTAATGAATCATGAAGTTAGCGTTTCAAAACAACTCATCTATGCAGCAATCCAAAAAACAGAGGTAGAATAAAAACTCAAAGGTGCCTTCTACCATCTTACCTCCTGAACATAATTTTATATAAAAGTCCTCTTAATTGCATAAAGGAAATTTGATTCTAGCATAGTCAGCCACTACAGACTTGTTAACTGGATTTCACATGCAGGATGTTAGACTGATTAAACTACCGAGGACAAGTAAATTCTATATGCAAATGACTGCTAAATGTCTTTTACTATTTACATTTTACATTTTCTATAGACAATCTATTTCATGACAGCTCATCAGTCTTGAAACATATACTCACAGCTGCACTGCTGCAAATTGCATCCTCAGATTTTGAATTGTCTTCCGTCTTACGAACTTTCTCTCTTGTTGAGCATCGTAAATGCCAAGATGACTGGTATTTCTAATCTTCCAAGTAAGTGATCCTAATAACCTTAAGGCCATATTGCTTCTAATGGGAAAGGTAGTTGATACCAGCAACCAAATGTATCCTGCGGCTCCTGATTCTTTCTTAACAACAGGAAAACAGATCTGAGCTCAGAGATGATTGTGGACAAGAAACCAGGGCAAGTCATTTAACACAGAGAGACATCTGACTGAAACACTCTTTACTGAAGAGGCTGGAGGCTGTTTCAATCTGACACCAGGGACAAAGACACAAAAGAAAAGTTCCTGAGGGACACCAAAGTTGTAAAATACAGTAAGCTATGTCACAAGGAGTGAAAATAGCTGTGGTTTACACCCTCAGCGTTTTTAAAGGATACGAATTATTGAAGACCTGGGCAACAAAATTAAAGAAAAATAAAAATATATAACACTGAAATTGCAAAGAATATCTGCTAGTAATATAAAAAGCCACTGATTTCTTTATCCCTACAGATATACTAAAATATATACAATCTAAGCAGACAAATCAATACCAGGTTTTATTTCAGAACACTTAAGCTTAATACAAAAAATAGCTTTGTCATTAACAGATAATGTTTATAATCATAACATATGGCCTTACTACAGTGGACAGCACTGTCCAAAAAAAACCAAAAGTTAGAACTGACACATGAAATAATAGAAAAACAGAACAAAGAAGTAGCCTCACCCCAAAGAAAAATTAAGCTTAAAGAAAAAACAGATTAATCTCAACAAAACCTGATACTGATAAAAATGAGAATCACAGAAGTTTCAGACTGATAAGCAATGCAAATGTGAAATGCAACATCATATCAAAACCAGGCTATCATCTGTTGTTTGAGCCAATTATGGAGATCATATGCATCCACCTCTCTTTTTGAATTAAGATAAGAGCTTTAGTTAGTCAAACAGCAAATCAACTTGGCAGAAATCCCCTAGGAAAAATTTAATTAGACCTTTTTTTTGCGTTAGAGTCTGCTGTGCATCAATACAATGACCGGTAAAACTAGACACAAACAACACTCAGCTTAACCTAGTCTGCAATTGCAAACACATTATTGTCCTCATTATGATATGGGTCTTGAATGACATGATCTGTAAGAAAGACTAAAACTAAGACAGCAACTTAAATACATTATTTTAGATAATATTTTACAAATCTTTTATCTTTAGAGGCCATGGTTATGAATTGACATTATAAGTGTATTCAGAAATGACTTGCTGTTCTGGTCGAAGTATTAAAAACAATTGCTCTACATATCAACATCTGTAACAGCTTGTTGGCACCCTCCTCAAAATCTGGGGTGGTGCAAGGGGAAAACAATACACAGTCTACTCAACTCGTGACTGAGGTTCATTTGTTCAGCAGCGCTCTAACTACATAAACTATGCTGATCAGTACAAAAATAAACAAAATAATTATCAAAGAGGCAAAAAAAAGACAGTCTGTGTCACCTGGCACTACAATTTCTCAGTGCTAATAATTCAGTTCACCTCTAAATTTTAACTTATTTATTAGCCAAAATTATTATTTCACTTTCTTTAGAGGAACTTACAAATGCTATCTACATTTTTTTTACTACATATAATTAGCTAAGTCTGTAGATATCAGTCAATGTGCCTTATAGTTTTATAGTAAAGATTTCACTTATCATAGAATCAGAAAGGTCAAATACTTGGCTTGACTCATATCACCCAGAAGGAAAATAAGCAGAAATAAAACATTTAAACATTATATTTTTGGTCAGCAGTCCAGACTTAGTTAACAAAACCAAGAAAAATCCCAAACCCCAAAAAACCACAAGAAGTCGAAAGCAAAAAAATGATACCATGCCAAACCAGAGACTTTCCAAAGGATTTCTTTTTTTCCCACAATTTCCCACAAAAAGAATCACAATTCCTACAATTTCACCAAATCAGGATTACAAAAATGCTCATAATACAAAAAAATGTGGGGTTCGATCCACTTGGTGGCTGGTATGAAACAATATACAATATACTTAATAGCTAAACTACAGCTAAATCAAGCACAGCCATGTTTCAGTGCTTGGCCAAGAGTTACATTTAAAAGGTCTATTGAATTTTCATGATGCAGGACTCTCAGATTACTGGTGCAATGTGTCAGAGTACATGGATTAGCTTCCTTTTCCATCAGCATGTTTTGTTGAACATGGCATTTGCAAGAAGATAGATGTGCATGAAGCTGCACGTGACTCGTGAGAAGATACAGCAGAGAAGCTGATACAGAAAGAACACATTCAGGGTTTAGTATAAACTCTTCCAGAACGTCTAGTGACAGTACTACCTGTTTAATGCCAAGTTTAATGCCCAGCCAATTCAGCTTTTGATTATTTAGCAAAAGCTGCCAACAAACACATCAACACCATAAACAGTAGTTACTTGTGCAGTTTGGAGAGCTGCCCACTGGGCGTGGAACTGATGCAAACAAGACATGACACAGACTATGAAACAAGCATTGGAAGGCAGTTTTAGTGTAAATTTTTATTTGCATGGGGTTTCATGGATTAGGGCTATTATAGGGCTGAATGGGATTTTAACACTCCAAGGAGCAGTAAAGCAAACGTTAATAGATTATGAAAGTTCACCAGCTATAACTCAGTAATTGAGGATATTGGATTACTCCAGTCTTTAACTTACAGATGTTAATTCTATGCACACTTCCATATTCTCCAGTTAATGTACTCTCCATATCTATTCACGACATCTCATTTTGCTCTCATTAAACAGATGTAGTTGGCAATGTAGGAACTAGTGGTTGATTAAATTCTTTTAACATCATCTCAAAACACAGCGTACACAAACACAATACGCAATCCAACTTCTACATGCCAAAGGGAAAAACAAAAATTATTACTGCAGAGCTTAGCCTGTAGAAAACTGCAAGTCTCTCAGAGGTTAAAAGTCTTCCAGGTCTTAAAGATTCAAGAAGTTTTGACCACTGCTGGCACCATATTAGACTGTGTCAGAGAAAGTAACCAGGACAGTCCTATCTGGGAAGAAAACTAGTACTATACAGACAGCTTAGAAAGGAGCAAGACATGAGAGAAGCAGAGGAAAAGTTTGCCATTAAATGGTGAGCCAACAAGTCAGCGCTCAGACATTCCACTTCGGGCTGATCTCTCATCTTTCTTGAGGCCACAACTTATTCCTTAGGGACTTGTTTCTATCAGTTCAGCATGTCAAGAGAACAAAGTTTAGAGCAGTAAGAACCAGCCATCGGGCCTTGGAACCTTGAGTCCTTCCCAAAAGAAACAAGACCTCAATGTTATTTTAGGATTACTTTTATAAACAAATGATTTTGCAGCTTTAAAACAAATGTCAAAGATCATACCTTAAAATTTAAAGAGAAAAAACACAGAAGGAATATCATCTTCATTAGTTCAATCAGTTCTCAAAGGAAGTGACTATGGTAACAAAAATAGAAAAATAATATCTATGTGCATAAACCCCTCTGTCACCAATTCTTTCTCCTATCACAATATTTTCAAATCACTGGACATCACACACCAACATTTCCCTGAAAATTGAGCTATTACCTAAAAGCATAAAGGGTTTGAAATTATTTGAAAGCAAATTGGGAAATAGAAAAATATGTCATCTCTTACTCCTTTTGGAGCAGAACATTAAAAACTGCAATCTACAAAGCATGACAAATGTTATCTTTGTCCTGTGGGGTTTTTTTAGTATCGACATACACAATTTTCTTTGCCACAGTGTGGTCCCAATTCTATTATTCATGTATTACGGCCAAAAATATTGAAGGACAGCCATGGTTCAATGTTAAGGGCTCTTGAGGTGAAGTAAAGCATTCCAAAGTTCATCCTCAAAAGAACAGACTGAAATAACATGCAGACTCTGTAAAAGAACAGCTTTTCTATCAGTTCAACTTTACCACTTGAATCCAGCTAAAGGAAGCAATTCTTAACAGAAACAGCAAAAGCTATTTCTGCTCCTGCCATCTTCTTCATTCCTGTTGTACTTCTAAACCCTGGACACAAATAATTAAAAAATGAACTTTCTTTACTTGCAGCTTTGTCAGCATCTTACTCGGGTGACAGCAATATACTGCTTTTGAGCCTTTCTTGTTTGGTTAAAAGGGAATCCAAATGTAGGCATACCTTAAATTTGGAGTAAATTTAACTAATTAGTATTAAATGAGAAAGAAATGGAGAACATTGAAGTCCTTTCTCACCAGATCATATTTTGCCACAAACATCATACACTATCTTTAGATGAGAGTGTCATGAGTATCAATGCTTTCAAGTTTTTGATGTTCAAATATCTTTTTCCAGAAGATAGCAGCCGGCAAATTCAGCTCATGTGTATTAAAAGCATGAAGATGCCAATGTGCAAGTTATTCTCAGGAGCAACACAAAGATGAGTAAAAGCATTAAAAAGAACCTTAAGATGACTTGGCACTTTCACTACCTTCCCCATCATTAGCTGGGACATGCCAAAAACATGATATTAAGTAATGTTACATTATTTGTCAACAGATAAGCTTTTAGGAGGAAGGAGAAGGTGTTTTTAGAACAGCACAGAAGCTGTTAGGTGTTCCTAAACCCTCCTGCTATTAACCCCTACAGCTTTTTTTAAAATAATTTTTAAAACGCCAGCCAACAAGTTAACTAGGCAAGATATTTGTTTTCCCAGCAACTCGCAAAGGTAGTTCTACCATTTTGACAGAGGTTACAAAGTAAGATGTAAATAAATTTCAACTCTAAATAATCACTAGAAGAACAGAATCTGATCCTCCCATCATCATGTGCATATCCACATCAAAAATTCATCATGTCATAGGTATGCCACTATTGGATTTCTATTGAAGTGGTTCCTGCAGGCACTACTTATCACTTAAAGATTCTGAAAACATGCTGCAAACATAGAAAATATATTCAAGGTAGTCAGAGAGCCCTTGCTGTGCTCCGCCACTGTACCATAGTCTCGGAGAAAGCACGTTACCTCATCTTAATTGTTGCAACAGCTGCATTTGCACAATTGTTTCTGTGTACTTCTGTTAATAAAGCAAGATGACAGAAGAAGTAGAGTCATTATCATCTTTTCAAAGGTTTCCATTAGTTGAATCACTACTGCTGGCTCTGACTCCCAGCAGAGAGTGGAATGTAGGAAGTATCCTAGACAGCACTGAAAATATTGTAATGCTGCCCCTACAAAACCTCCCTGCAAGCCATGCTGGATCAGTTCTGCAGTTTTAGAGCCATTTTATAATTATTATAAACCACCTTCAGCTCTTTAAATGAATGCATTATAGTGCTGGCTGATGTATTATTTAAAGACGGTATTCTGGGGGTTCTGTTGTCACCAAAAATGACTGAAATTCAGGTAAATAGAACCCCTTTAGCATCAAGAAGCAAGGACTATTTGCTGTGGGCCCTGCTGCGTGGGGGACAGCTCCACCCAGAGTGCATTCCGATCCTCTGCAAGTGCGCTGCTTACGTGCATTCATCACAGGCACATGCATCACGATTCCCAGAATTTCATACATATTTTAATTGATCATCACCATAAAACCCTCCCCTGGTTCAGGCCCTTTCATGGGCTTGTTTTGGCCGTGGCTGCATTCCTAAGCCAGATGTACTCCAAGGTTCCTCTATCTCCCTTGTGTCCTTGCTCAGAAAGCAGATCCTGCACACTCTGTTTCTTTGCTAAAAGTACACAGATGCAGTAGAACCCCTTGTTCTTAGATTAACCCTTTGGTATCAATTCCCCCCTTTGGAACTTCTCAAATTCCTTAAGGTCATTTTATATGTTTCAACTCGGGTTTTATGTGTAGTCGCATAAATTCCTGCAAGATTACAGCTGATGATTTTGTGAACAGGACCAATAGCAATGCTGATAATTATTACAATTATAATCACAATTATAATGGTTTCTAGCATCCCAGCCAGCCATGCTTTCAGGGACCATGGTCCTACTCCTTGAAGAATTTTGTTGAACCAATTAGTTTCAGAGGCTGTTCAGATAACATTGCTCTCAGTAACTTGCTCTGTTTTGTTGTATTTGGAGATCTCTTGTTACGTTTGGGATGTGTACACAACAACGTTCTCTATCCAACTTTAAATACCCACAAACCCAATGTTCTTTGGCCAGTAATAGATCCAAGGCCATTATGTTTTGTAATGTCACTTTAGTATCTATTTATAATTTGGAATCCCCTTTCTGTGGCTTTGGATGGTTTCTTTACTTACCAAGTTCCTTTATTATTATATTAGTCAGATTATAATATTGAATCACCATTGACAGATTTGTAGAGATAATTCACCAAGGAATTGGTTCCCCTGCTGAATCAGAGATAGGGAAGCAGGCTGTAATGCTGGACAGATTGCACATTTTACCAAACCCTTGGATTAAAGTCATTATTAAATTTTCTTCAACACCCTCACCTAAAGGTAAAATGATTCCCATAAACACTAGTCTATACATTTTGCTGCTCTTTTACCAGTGTCTTTGGAATTTTCAGCTGCAGGTGTCTGGTGTTTTCCACTGTCCACTCTGAGTTGGAAGCCCTCTTAATTCAGGTGCAATGTATCCAGGAGTTAATTCCCTTGACTTTCACAGCTGTTCTTGTAACAAACAGAACTGGATAAGGTTTTTTCCACTGCTCCTGAAGCAGCTCAGATTTCCAGGTCTTGATGTATAAATGATCCCTGGGCTGAAATGAAAAAACTCAGGTGTCTAGGGTAAAAGGTTCTGAGAGAATGAAAAATCTTTTAATTTAATGGTTTTCCAAATGAAATTAAATATTGTTCTATTTCCTCATTTCAATTTTTTTCCTTGGACTCAGGGAAGGTTGCAACAGAATATGGTCTCCCAAATATCAACTCATACGGGCTCACCTTCAGGTTAATGCAGGGCTGTACCATAACAAGGTTAGTGGTAAAACCTGTGGCCATTTCAAGAAAGTTTCCTGACACATTTTTCTAATTTGTCTTTTTAAGGTTTGATTCATCTGCTCAACCCTTCTGGCAGATTGCAGTCTCCCTGGAGTATGCAAATCCCAACAAGTACCCAGCTGCTTACTGAGTTGCTGTAATAACACCTCAGATATAAAATGGGGTGCCCTATCAGATGGCATCTGAGCCTGGGTATGATCTCTTTGAGGAGTACCTTGGTGACTTGCCTTGCCTTATTGGCAGAGGAAAGCTTCTGGCCACCTGGAAAAGGTATCTACTGATACCAGGAGATACCTATATCCTTGTTGGTGTGGTAGCTCAGAAAAATCAATTTGCCAGTAACCCACAGGTGTGTTTCCTCTCTTAGTAATTCCTGGAGGCAGTCTTTTTGAATTCAAGGGATTATTTTTAAGACATATTGGGCATTTTCCTGTAATAGACCTGACAATTTTTGTCATACAGACACTGAGTATTTGAGTCCATAGACCAGTCACCATAGCATCGACTCCCCAGTGGGTTTGCTGATGTTTCTCTTTCACAATTTGCAACATCAGTTGTGGTGGGACTATGACCTGATTATTGGGAGTCATCAACCACTCATCCTCTTTATTCTGGGCTTTCAGCTAAGTAGCTAATTTTAAATCTGCTTGACTATATGCAGGGCTAACTTCTGGAAGTGAAATAGCTTTCTCAGATATTAATGCTAAGATGCCTCACTGCCAACCTCTCATGCAGCATTCTCCAAGTCTATTTCCTACATGAATTTGGGAATCCCCATGTTGGTCTGCCTTGCAGTGCAGTACAGCCACTTCTTTGGGTAGTTGGATAACATTGAGGAGGGACAATATTTCTTGTTTATTTAGTCAGAGATCCCTGTGCTGTTAATAGATCTCTTTCTTTCCATATAGCCCCATGGGCATGAATAATGCTAAAAGCATATTTTGAGTCAGTGCATATATTTACTGATTTTCCCTTCCATTTTTCTTGCCTTTCCATTTCCAAGGCTCTTTGTAGCACTATGAGCTCTGCCCTTCGTGCTGAGGTGTCCAAAGGCAGCAGTGCAGCTTCTATTGCCTTGGTTGACATGACTATTGCACAGCCAGCTCCTCATCTTCCACCCTGCTCGAGGCTACTTCTGTCTGTAAAGAACTCTGTCTCTGGACCTTCAGTTGGTCTGTCTTGTAGGTCTGGCCAGATTGCATAAACTTGCCGAGTTGTCTGTAAGCAACCATGGGATCATGGGTTAGCTGCTCTTCTCCTTGCATCAGGGTGTTTAGAAATTGGGCTGGATTTACTGCTGTGGTTACTTTAAGTTCCACATCTTCTTGCTCCATTAGAATAGTCTGATTCTTCACTATATGGCTTGGGGAAAGCCTAAGTCCCCCTTTTTGGCCTGATATGGTGTGTGAAGTGTACACCACTGTCTTTTGTCCCAAATTCAGTTTCCTGGCATCTTGGATAAGCAGAACAGTCGCTGCTATGGCTCACAGACATCCAGGCCATCCTTGGCTGATGTTGTTGAGTTGTTTTGAAAATACCCCACAAGCCTCTTGAAGTCTCCTATCTTCTGAGCCAGAACTCCAAGGGCGAAGTGCTGTCATTTGTGCACAAAAGCTCCAAGCGTTTTGTTAAATCTGGAAGTCCTAAGGCAGGTGCAGACATGTTCGGTCTTAGGATTCCTTCCAGCTCCTTTAAAGGCTCATACAATGGTTTAACTAAAAGTCCGTAATTTGAGACTCACAATCTGCACCATCCAACCATGCTCAAGAATGCTCCTAAACCTTGGGCAATCGCAGGTCAGGGAACCTGGCAGATGGCCTCTTTTGTTTGTGTGTTCCTAATTTCTGCTGTCCTGGTACTATTTCAAATCCTAGGCGGGTAACTTGCTGCCTCATGATTAGAGCTTTTTCCTGAGATATTTGTAGCCTCCTTGGCCTAGGAAATTTAGGAGACTGTTAGTCAATTCCATACACTTTTCATTCATTTCAGTTGCTAATATGATGTCATCAACATATTGCAGGACCAACCCTTCGGGGTTCTCCTTTTTCCAGGTCTCTAATTCCTTTGCCAGTTTGTTCCCAAAAATCATTGGTCTATTTTTAAATCCTTGTGGCAACACAGTCCAGGTAAGCTGAGTCTTCCAGCCAGTTTGAGGATTTTCCCACTCAAAGGCAGAAGTACTCTGCCTTTGTTTATCAAAAGATACACAAATGAAGGCATCTTTCAAATCCATCACTGTAAACCATTGGAGATATTCCATAAGGGCTGTTAACAGGGTATAAGGATTGGCTACAAAAGGGTGGATGTCCTGGACTATTTGACTGATCACTCACAGGTCTTGTGAGTGATCTAAACTAACCTGTGCTTGTCTGTCCCAGGCTTTTTGACTGGCAAAATAGGAGTGTCATATTCGGACTCACATTCCATCAATGATCCAAATTCCCTGAAATTTTCAACTAGACTCTCGATTCCCCTTCTAGCTTTTAATTTTAAAGGATATTGTTTCTGCCTTACCAGTTTTGATCCAAGTTTTAGGGTGATTCTTACAGGCTGAGCTCATCAGAACAGCCTGGACCTCTGCTGATCAAACCAAGGGTGTTACTGCATTTTCTACTGCTTCCAGTATTCCTCCAGAATTCTCTGGTTCTGGTGTTCCCTGCTATATAAAAGTCCTTGCCTCGATGGCTTTAGTCTTGTGTACCGATAATTGTATTTCTGCATCTTTAAATACAGTCTGAGCCTCCAATATATCAGGTCTCTTCCTAAAAAAAGAACCAGACACTCAGGACAATAAAAATTGATGTGTTATCTACCATTTGCTATATTTAAAGTTAATGGGGTTAAAGAATGTTTGTTTTTCCACTTTCCCTGTTACACCTACAACATTTTCAGTTTCTTGGCTTAATTTTCCCCAGTTTGTATTTAATACCGAATAAGTAGCACCAGTGTCTATTGAAAGTCCATTTTCTGTTTCTTTTCTTTTTCCTCCTCCTTTTTCCTCTCCCACTCAGACACACAAACACACACAGTGAACACAAGGCTAGCACAAGACAACATCAGCTGTAAAATGATCACCTTCAAACCTCTTCCAGCCTTGCAAAGTACAGTCTAGAAGTGAACTTCTCTCATCAGACTAGAGAAAATTCTAAACCCATACCAAATCTTTCAATCAATAAGACTGAAACAAGAGGGCGCTTCACGTCCACTAATGTGGTTTCAGAGTGGAAAAAAGAAACTTCTTAACTTTTGCTGTTACCCACCCCATTTATTATTAGTATTAGTATTATTATTATCTTAAAGACATGCCATGGTACTCTACAAGACTAGGTTAACAATTAATTCAACACATCTCCAGAAAACAATCATGTAGTTACAGTTTCCTTGAGGAATGTGAATTATAGAGGAAAATACATGTGTCTCAGTCCTCTACTGAAGTCTTTGAGGAGAGAAACACATCTCCAATATGTAACTACAATTAATTTAGGGAAATTTGCCACCTTCTACTAAACTTGACAGCAGAGGAATTCTGACTGGAAATTGCATGTCACTGACTGATCCTTTGAATGCTGCTAGAAGGCAAAGAAAGCATGCAGCCGGGAGTTTGGGATAAAAGGAGGCTGTGTCCTCCAAAACCTTGAGAGAGAAACCCCAAGGGGTTATGCCCCACGGGACTCTCTCCCTTTATTCAAACAAAGGTGCAGGACTCCTCTGTCTCTTTTGTGAACACTGGCTTTTCATAGCACGACTTTCCCACACACAAGTTTCAAATAATTACGTGCAAAGGTAGGTTAAAAGGTATTTTAATTGGCAGTTAGCGTGCAATTATTGCCAGTATTATTATAGATGTAAATGCATAAGTATAAACTGTAGGTACAGTGCTTGTCACGGCCTGGCTGACATCCTTAGTCTTATCATTTATTTTTAGGTAGTCCTGGGAGCAGGAGTAAGTTGGACTCAATGATCCTAATGTGTTCCTTCCAACTGAAGATATCCCATGATTCTACTGCTAGTTCAAATCTACAGTGTTACTCCCCTCTTGCAGCAGCATTGAAAAAAGCACAATCACAATTGTTCCAGTCCCAGCACTGGATGTGACTGGTGTCACCATAAATTAATAGAGAGATCCAGATAAACTAGAAGGTAAACGGTTCTTTGTATGGCTTCCAAGTGTGTATTTGGTCCAGCAAGCAAATTTTTACCTGATAACCTGGTACATGTATGCTGCTGTTCCATGGAGAATGGGATGAGAAGCTGACCAGAAACTGCAACATAAATTGTGCCAGAAGCAAACCTGTGGCAGTGATAAAATAGCAAGGCAACAGTACATACATATAATAATACCAAAATCCCCAATTGCTTGTCACTGCAGGCTTTCTTGTTTTAATCTCAAATTAGGTGGGAAAATCCGAGTTTAAAAGACCTTAAGTTGTCAGGCTAGAAAGAGTTATGGAGGGGTTTCCTGCTCAAGATTTTCTAGCCATGTCACTCACAGGGTTGTCCTGAGTAGTCAGAGTTCATTTAGGACTTTAGGAGGTCAAAACTTCTCAGCATGTAGCACCAGCACTGCATCTATCTGATCACACTGTCCATCTTTTGACTTACATGAAAGTTAGTGGTTTGCACCCCTGTGCTGCCTCAATCTAATTTTTGAAATACATAGGATGAACAGCTGACATTCATAAAGCAATGTTTCTTGGTTCTGTGTTTGTGAGTTTTCAAAAATCCTTAAGCATCTTGCAGTTAAGATGAGTCTCACTTATTCAATGAGAATCTTCATTGACATTAAAGCAGGGATTCCCTGAAGCTCCCTTTCTTGGATTTAGATTTGTTGGTAGTTTTTGGGTGGGGGGTGGGGGGGAAGGGGAAGGGGTGATTTTTCTGGTTTGGGGTTTCTTGTTTATTTTTTATTACCTTCATAATAGAAGAAAAGAAAGTTGATTCACGCAGTGTCTGTACCGACACACAGAGAATATTTACTTGAATGCAGTCAATGGGAGAATGTTGGGAAAGACAGCTAATTTTAAGGGATAAAAACAAGACATGGCAAAGGCAAATGCTTTCTTTTATGGAGAGAATAGGTTTTGGTAACATGTTTTACAAACAGTCCAAAATGCTGCATCTGTTGGGCTTAGTACACTTCAAGAAGCTGTAAGAAGAAAAAATAATGTTTGCTTAAGTATGTCTGAACATTTTTTAATTGTTATTATTTTTTACTACTATTGCAAAATTAAGATCAGTGAGAATGAAGAAAATGTTCTTCATTTATTCTGGGAGATGTTAGAAATTTGAGCTTGCAAAAACATAAGCTGGACCAATAAAAACCTGGAAAAGAAATTGAAGCAACTACTTTTAAATTACTTAGTAGTCCTGGAAACAGAGAGAAGGTATTGAGAGCAGAAGTGGTTTTGAGATTTACAACAGCAACCCTGCATAGAAAGGAGGGGAGTTATCTGAAGGATGGAACTGCAGGGAGAAAAAGAGATGGATCTTTGAGAGGCAGCACCAGTGGGACTTCATCCTCTCTTACATGTGCTCTGAAACATGTATTTCTGAAGTCTTGGGCCATGTGTGGAACTGGATACTGTCTGAAGAAATTTCCCAGTATTCCATCATCTTCAGGTGGAAAGAACCAGTATTGACTTGTCTGTTCTTCACATGAGGTTTGAACTCACCAAAAACCAGATTGTTTGCTTTTGCCCTGGAAGCCTGTGCTTTTAATCCCTAACCCTGGGATAAGATTTAGACCTGAAATGTGAGGCCTCTGTTCTTTCCAATGCTTTGCCTCCACAGGCTTTTAGCTGTGGATACAACAGGTAATTAGGATTTTTTGTTCTTTTAAGCAGGTTATGACAGAAAGATTTCTTGGTTGTTTGGGTTTTTATGTTGGGAGGGGTGTGTGTGTGTGGTTTACTGTGGGGTTTTGTTTGTTTATATTATTTTTATTCTTTGTGTGTGTGTGTGTGCCAGTAACACAAAAAAATTGTCTTCCAGAATCTTCAAGGAAAACATCATAACTGTTACCAGAGCAAGGATGTGGAGCAGTGATTGCACTGCTTGTGATGATGTAGGAACTAAATGCCACTTCTGTGGTTGTATTGGCCCAGCATGACCAACAGTCATGCAGAACTTCTTGGAAAGTTAAGTAAATCTTCCAGTCATCATGGGAAGCAGATCTTTGGGTCAGCAAGGCCTTGTCTCAAGTACCGCTTGCTTCGAATACATCCTTTTGAAATAATGGCAAGTTTACCAGTTGATGTATTTTTTAAAGCTGTATGTTATTTAATCAGAGGTTTATATTTTACCATACAGGACATTGTTACTGAATCTCAGTTTCTTGCATGAAAATCTGTAGCACTTCACAAAATGACCCAGGCTGACTGCAGGAAGAGTTCCTTGCAATACAGCCTTCTGTCCAGCCATTGCTGGTCACTCAAACTGAGAGGCAAAAGGTTGGGGGTCAAAGACTAGAAGCTCAGCTTTGCTTGAATAGGATAAAACTCTCTGAATGGTTATTACTTGTGTGGCCATCAGACACCCACTTCCCACTGTGCTCTCAGCTGCCTCTCAAACCATAGTGGTAAAGACTGTCATAGCTGATGGAAGCTACACCCCAAAAAATAGGTACTGTGGAGCACACACACCAAAAACAGGTGCTCAAAGGACAAGGGAGAAGAATTGGCAACAGGATGTGCTCTTTTTGCTCATGCTGCTGGAAGCTGGAAACATGTCACAGTCAGCAACTCACATTTCCTATTTTTTTGGTCTGGGAAACAGGTACGACTCCAGTTCCCAGGCCAGCATTTGCACTGCAACAAACCCTTGTCATTTACACTTGTGCAGGTTTGCTCACACCTCTTGTTCAAGTCCAGCAGGCCAACTCTCATCTCTCCTCCCACACACACTCACCCCCTGCTATAATTAGCTTAGCAGCTACAGGGTTTTTTGACCCTAAATGTTCATTTGATCCCTGTAAGCACAAATGCAATAATTTAGACTGAGTGCATACAGCTCCACAACTACGATGAATAGTCCTTCCTGCACTTAAAAGGAAAAACAGCATATGGGGGAGCAGGAGGCCCCCAGCTAATGGAAAGTATATCCTACAAAAATCCTAAACTGACCTGCCTTCTAACAGATTAGAGAATCATTTGTAGAAATGAGGAGATTGTGGTCTAGCTGTGATCAAGGCATCTCTTCTTTTTAATACATGCATTTGCTCTTCCCAGGCTTTCCAGTTCTAGGTACCAAAATTTGATTCTTGGAGGGCTCCTGTTTCAATATCCCAAATTTTAAAAAGTCAAGACCAATAACTAATCACCATATTTAAAAGGACGTAAGTTTGAACTTTGCCTGTCTGCACTGGGATCTAAGGACATATCCTCTGCAAGATCAGAAACACTAACCATCCAGTAAAATTACATGGGGAGCAGGCAGAAGAGGGAAAATTTACATTTAATATTTGTATCAAATCAGTTGCTACCATTTTTTTGCAAAAGGATGTTATTCTGTTTTTAAAAAGAAGCCAAGCAAACTCCTGCATGGTGGCAAATGGGTTGTACCAAGTTGAAAAATGATAAACAGTTTTCTTTGCCTTCTAGCAGCATTCAAAGGATCAGTCAGCAATGCGTCATTTCCAGTCAGAATACTTCTGCTGTCAAGTATAGTAGAAGGTGACAAATTTCCCTAAATTAATCATAGTTATATATTGGAGATGTGTTTCTCTCCTCAAAGACTTCAGTAGAGGACTGAGACTCACGTATTTTCCTCTATAATTCACATTTCTTAAGGAAACTGTAACTACATAGTTGTTTTCTGGAGATGTGTTGAATTAATTGTTAACCTAGTCTTGTAGAGTACCATGGCATGTCTTTAAGACAATAACAATAATAATAAAATAATAATAGTAATAGTAATAATAATAATAATAATAATAATAGATGGGGTGGGCAGCAGCAAAAGTTAGGAAGTTTCTTTTTTCTGCTCTTCCCTTCAGTGTGGATAATCATGTGATACAAATGAATTAAATTAATACTGCATCTCCACTTTTCTGTTGGAAGCTGGCTTTTCCTCTCATATTTGACATATCATTTGTTTAAATTTTTCTTGAAAGTTATCCTTGAAGTGAATTTTTCCATATTAATTTGGGATAGCATTTGAGAGGTAACAGTCTAGTCTGTGTCCTGTCCTTAACACAGTAGATATTGACTACTTCCCCAAAATTTCCTTCCCTATTGTCCCATACCGGTGCTTTCTTCTAATTGAAATAGTATGCTCATTCCTTGAGGTGCAGGTACCTTGTCTAATGCATCTCTAGGGCACAATGGTAATAATATTATAATAATTATTTATATGGGTATAAAAGTAAATTACTTGGAAAAGCATGAGTGAAAAAATTCTGTTAAGTGTCAGCCTAGAAATTCCAGCAGAGTGTGCTGTAGGTTATCTGCTTAAATACATTTGACAGTGAGGGAGTAGAAACAGTGTTGGAAAGGCAGGTGAGCGTTTCCCTGTGGTCCAAAATGTGGAGTTCAGATAGCGAGGCAGAGCCTGCATACATGCCTCAAAAATTTCTCAGAGATTATTATTAATTGTTAAATTTGGTAGCTGCAGACTCATGTTACTTATTTGAAGCCATCACATTTTCTTATTCAGCCTGAAGTAATAGAATAGATTGATGTCAGCAAGTTGTTACACAACTTCTTTATTCAAGATTACTCTTCTGTTATTCTTCTGTTTGGAAAAATGAACTGGTGAAGTACATATTGAGAGGAAGGAGGAGTCTCACTTCAGTTACTTTATTGACACTTTCTAGCTTGTGTTAGTGATTGATTTGGAGGAAGTTTAATTTGTTTTAGACAGAAAAATTTTCTGACAATGGTACCAAAATACTCTTAATACTACCAGAGTACCATGAAATACTTCACTTTCACAAAGATTGATCCATATTAGTCTGTTGCCTTTCTAATAGCCAACCCAACAATGGTCATGTATGCCAAACTGGTATGCACTACATCAAACAATCTTTATTGTAGAAGATTTTCAGGCCTTCAGAGCTAAGTTTGCTTTTGAGTTTGTTATCTTTCTCTTTTGTCCCAAAGCACAAAAGGTGAAAAGAAGATAGTATAAGGCTTTCTAGAGAGAACTCTGGGGAAGGCTCAAGTTAACAAACCTGCTTTAAAATCAGGAAGCTGTAGTATAGCCACAAAAACACACACACACAGCTTCACACCAAAGAAAACAAAGCAAATGCCTGCTTTAAATATGTCCTATTAAGTGCACTATTAAAAGAAGTCCCGTAGACTTTATGAGCAGCCAGAAGGTGTTGCTGGAAAGGCATCAGCTGATTAACTAGCATTCAGGTTGGTTGCATTCCAGTGTGTCCTACAGTCTCTCAGTTGCTTAGTCAGATGGCAGCCTATTTTTATAGACTTGTTGGTTGGTTGCCAAATGGGATAAAGGGACTCATCTGACTGACAGGAAAGCTTAAATTTTTCCAGGCCTGTCAGGAAAGCATTCTTGTAATAAGGGGAAAGCTTGCAATATGCCATTTGCCAAAGACGGGACTGACAGGAGGTAAGACTATTAAATAAATGGATCAGCTTTCTTTACTCAGAAGCTGTGCAGGAATGATAGACCATCTGCTCTCCTGATTGTCCTTAAAGGATAAATGAAAATTGAAGTTTGGCCAGGTTTTCTCCTTTATTCTTTCTAATGAGCCCTTGTGCTGCTGGTTCAGCGTGCAGCTTTAATTTAAGTCAACAGTTACTGCTTATGCCACTTGACAGCTTGCTGGACCCTGGCACGATGGTTACTGAGACACAAGGTGATGAATGGTGTAAATGCAGAGAATCTTCCACTTGTAATTCAAAGAAGAGGTAATACATGTTTAATAGATTATAGGATCCTTCACTAATCTTTTTTTGTCCTGCGCAATTAGGGTTTGAGGTGTTTCCCTGCTTTGCTTTTCTGTTTATTTTTGGCCAGATTTAATGGCTTTTGCTGGGTTTTAGTTGTGCTCTTTTGCTACGATTCATTTGTACAGCTTATGTGTGAACCTTTCTCAAATGCTCAGTTGACCTCTTCAGCACCCAAATGAGGCACTAACATTATCCTTGTCTAATTATTGGAGGAGAATAATTAATAGCTTGGGGAAAGGGCGTACAGATCAGTATTGTTTGGCCTACCATTAATCTGAGCAAGCTGAGTACTTCTCTTGGCTCTGTTGAAGAGGAAGCATGTGCTCCAGACTTCCAGATATTTAGTGACTTAGCCTTATGCCTAGAATAACACAGAAAGCCTGTGACAGGGAGGAATATGGCCCAGAGCAGAGAAGATTGAACATGATTCTGTAAACTAAATGTACAAGGCCAGATGTAATTTCAGAATATAAGAATGGTGTGTTTATAGCTGCATAAAAAACTGGAAGTGGGATACTCTTCTCTGTGTTATTAAAAAGAAGTCAAATTTCCTTTTCTTAGCTTTGTGAGTTTGGATTGGTGGGCTTTTTAAAGTTAGCAGCACTAATTGGATACATCTGTTGGGTAGATTTCCTTCTGGGGAAGCATGTCTGTGGCACTGGGGATGGAAATCACCCCAATCATTAAAAGTTTCAAAAAGGAAGACAGGGAAATCTCCACAGACAGTTGTGGACAAGAGTTTTCTATTGGAGGTAGTACGAACAGTGGGACAGCAAAGGGTGGTGGCACAAAATGGGATGGGATGGCAGTACAGTGAAGCACTAAAATGGAAGGGGAAGTAAATATGTTCCTAGAGGATGAGTCCTGGCAGAGCTCCCAGGCTTATGAGAATGGCTGATCAGTGAAGGAAGTGGAACCAATGAGAGAGATCAGATCAGAAAGATCAGATTCTATAGGTATCACAAAGAAAGAAATAGCAGACACAGGCTGGGGATGAGACACACACACAAGAAATGCTGTGGTCAGCATTATATCTCTACAGAAGAATTCAAGACTATTTTTGACCATGTCGTATTTAAAACCATTACATAATATCTGGGAGAAAAAGAATGGGAAACTCGGGTCAGGATCCAGGAGTTGATAAAAGATGAATCAAGACATATTCCTTTTGTGAACAGATTGTGAAATTCGCATTTGAGAGATGTAAGTAGGCATGATTTTTGAAGGAAAAAGCCCCCTTAGGATCTAACAGAGTTAAGAATGTGAGTCACTGAGAAAACCTCCAGAAGAATGTCTGTGCATACACTCACTTTCAAGAGCTTTGTTCCCTTTGGTGCTGGTTTCCATCTTTGTTTCAGAGAACAGGACAATGCAAACTTGTTGGCTGGGATAGCTCTGTGTGTGTAAAAAGTTAGGCCTTTTAATGCATATTACTCAGATATCCTGATTTTTATGCTAAGTAAACCCACTGTCATATAAGTGTGTCTGTACCCTGAGGCTCATCTCTATCACAGTAGTCATGCAGGGAATGTAAAGCAGAATTGCCAAAAGCAGATGAGGACAGATGGTGATGGCTGAAGCTGAGTTTTAGTTTTGTGTGGTGAGCTGAATCTGGGGTGCAGATGAGGGCAAGGATGAAGTCCACATACATTTTCATGCCAAAAGGTATTGCTGTCAGATGCCTTCAAGAGAGGCCATCACATTTCTCTCTAGGAAGTTATGCTCAGGTGTCCCATTTTAGAAAGCTTGGGCAAAGAGTATTTGGGTTTGAGCACTCCTAGTGGAAGTGAGTCCAGAATCTGAGCAACCCCTCCAGAACCACCGTGTGCTTAAATGCCTGAGTACTTCTCACTTGTTGTCCAGTTCTTCTAAGTTCATTGTCAGGCCACAGGATCTTGTTAAATGTTGGTTTATGCAAGATGTAGATGCCTCCAGTTTCAGACAGCTTCTCTTATCACAGGTGAATAGAAAGACAGACACATTTTAGTCCTCGTTTTCAATTATTAGCTCATGATGTTGAACTTAGGGCATACCAATATGATCAAGGAAAGGCAACTGCATATTGGGGGACAAAAGGTATTGTATAAAGTTGAACTATCTGAAATAGAACATGAGAAAATCAGCTGTCATTCAGAGTGCAACACTTATTCAAGTCCCACTTTATGACAGGAGAAAATGAAACACTATATTCATACAATAAGAAATGCAGCTAAGAAGCTGGAGAAGTTGAGAAAATTAGAGGAGCAAAAAATCAGAAACTAAAGGAGAAACTGGGATAGAGAAAATAGCAAGAAATAAAGAATGTACTCTTAGCACAGCCCTTTTTTCTCTGAGCATTTTCTGGTACATCTAATAGCATCGAAGTCTGCTGCAGTAGTTGTGTGTCATTTCAAAAACCTGCATTTGATATTTTATTTTACTTATTTATTTATTCCCCTTCCGCACTTGGAGACTGAGCTAAAAGAGTTGACAAGACATAGTGGGGTAGCTCCACAGGCTGAGTCTTTCTCTGACAGTGAGGAAGCTTGCTGATTACAAAGTCAGAGGCAGTTTTCCTTGTATATTACCACAAACATAAATCCAGTGTCTAGCACCTAGGTCTGAACTCTGGGTTTAAGCTTTCCTAGAAGAATGTTACTGCATCCATGGTCCTACATGGACCACAAGGCTTCTGAGAGCTTACTGCAGGGGTCTTGGCAACATGCAGATGAGCCAGTCATGAATTCTCAGTAGATTTTCAGAACATTTTTCTGGCTTTTGGAAAGCATGGTCCCAGAGGAGCTGGAAATTGCGGGAAGACACTGGTAGCTTAAACAATGCTCTCTTTGTGAATTGGACACCTTACCAAACCTCTTGGGATCTTTGCCCTGGTCTTACACAGCATCCAATAAGACACCTGGTTCACCTGGCAAACAGCACTCCACTCTGGTTTGAGCTGGTTTTGTGGGGATGACAGTGAATTCCTGGTACCTGCTGTCACTTCTGGTTTACCTTTCCTTAGAACAGCGCAAGCTTGAGTTGATGTTTTGTGGTCTATTTTAAAGCAGACTTTGTCCCCTTGTCTCTTTTCCAGGACTCCATCTAGTTTCAGCCAGCTTGCAATTGTATTTAAACATGTGTCAAATGGTTGCTTTTTGGTTCTGGTTTTGCGTTTTTATTGTTGCTCCACTGGAAAACTTGCTAGAGGAGTGCACCAGCTGACAGCCTTAAAGAAGCCATTTGCTTTGATGTGAGACAGGAAACTTGTCAGGACTATCTGAAAACAAGGCTCAAATTAAGCAGTCTTGCCTTCTGTCTATGCCACAGACACATAGAAGAATCTGAAGGACAAAAGTTGTGGATTAAAATCTTAAATGGATAAGTGCTAAGCAAATCCTAAAATGGGTTGTCTTAAGGACTGATACAATAGGCATCTGTGCCTGTGCACTTTCTGGTCCTTGAAATTCTTGAGTAACTCTTCATGCATTCCACTTAATTTTAGGAAGAGCACCCCTTGAAACTTTGCACATTCATTCACCCAGGAATTCTACTGTGGTTCAGCTGCTGTATAATTAATAGCATGCAAGAACTGGAAGTAAGGGGAGAAGTTATTACAGAGGCTGAGGTGCACACTGTGTTTAAACTAGAGCCTGGAGCTTGGTCACTTTGAAGAGATGCAGACTGTTCTGTGTTGTACAGGGCTACTTTTGGCTCCAAATATTTGGTGACTTAGTAGTTGCTGATGCTTTATTTTAATATGTGTGTATTTGGCAGAGTAAGGATAAAAGCTCAAAGATACCTGGAAGAGTTTAGCAGATGCATGAAAATGTTCCCTGGGGAGCCCTGCCAGGCAGTGTGTCCAGACACAGGTGGCCAGACCAGGGAGCTGGTGTGACTGATATATGAAAAGACATAGTATGATTTGTAGGATGATGTTTCTGGCAGACCTTAATCCCTCTCAGTTATTTCTAGCTTTGTCTTACTTGGCGTGTGTTAGTCATACTGATAAAACAGGCAAAGGAGAAAGAATAGAAAGCCTCTAGTTTGCATTGCCATGCCTTCAATCAGTAGTGTTCAAAGTGTACATGGGATAATGAAATAAGAATACTTATTGGGTTTTTGGTTTTTTTTTATTAAGAGGCTACAAAACAACAGGGGCAGATTTGCCAAGGAAACTTAAGAGATTTCTCTGATGCGATTTGTGTTCCCGGTCATTGCATGATGTGAAAGTAGCTGCATCCAGCCTTAGCCAAAAAACCACTACTTGGTCAGGAATAAAAATAGAGCTTTAAAGAAGGCAAGCAAATTATCTTTGGACTACCCCAGTTCCAAGTTATTCAGAGAAACTCCCATATGCCACTAACAAAGATTAGATATATTAAACAGCTAGTAACTTCTTTTATATGTAAAGTGATTTCCACGTTTCCGAGTGACAAATTAAGGGAAAACTCAGAGGACATTTATGTACCTGTAGCTATTAATTTAAAAACTTATAATAACTGTTTGCATGTTTCCTGCAGTAATAGTGATAATAATAACTTTTTTTAGGAAAAGATCTGTCTAACTCATAGGGAGAAACTGGAGCATGGGAAAGCAAATTTATAAACAAACCAGGTAACTCAAACTTGGATGGTACTCTTGAATAAAAAAGCATAACATTCAAAAGAACTCACTGAGGCATGGAGGCTGATTACTTCAGACTTCCTTGTTGTGGCTGATATGAGAGCTGCTAAATGTGAAATTTTGTATAATAACACTGTTACAGCAGCAATGATTTACAGAGCTAGATAAAGCTTATAGAAAAGGAGATTATCAATACAACTACTGCTTCCAGGGGGTTGTGGGGGAGGAAAGCAGTAGATGAGATATCGGGTTGAAAGCCATAAATCATCCTGCTCCCCAATAAAGACTGGAAACGTGGTAGATCATATTTTAATTTCTGGTATTGGGTGGTAGTAGTATTTGGCATTCAGCTGTCCTCACTTCTCAGCTAAGTAGACTCATTATGCTGGGGGAGGAGAAGAGTGTTCTGTCCCTCTTTGATCTGTCTGCTGGTAAAGCCAACAACACTTCCAGTTATGGTGGTGGATTTTGTGTGTGTGAGGTGTAAACACCTGTTTATTTTCCATAAAGTAATAAGTCACCAGATGGTAAAGGTTTTTATCCATGCTGCTCTAGCTGGATTTGTACCAGTAAATCGGAGGTGAAAGGTACCATATGCTACTGTTAATCCCCAAAGCATTCATTATTCCTAAAATAATTTTCAACACCTTTTAGTGTAGATATCTCCCTTTCATTAATGTCCATATTTATTTATGTGGGTAATGTTCAGATGACGTGTAACTTCAGAGTAGATGAGGTTTTATGTGAGTGTTCCTGCGATTCAGGGCTGACTAGAAAATTAATTGTCTTCAGATAGTGATTTGGTGGCTTATGTGAAATGAGCTGGTCATATCATTGCAGTCCCCAGTGGATATGGACTGTCACCAGCAGCCTCAGCAGCGAGGCAAACTACAAATAAGTGTGATGACTTGGGAAGTGGTATGTGTCCTGGTGGAGAATATCTAATTATTACTACAAAAAATGTTTTACTGTGAGCAATGTCCAGTGCTTACTGTCACTGCTGGCGAAGATCTGCTAGACTGGGATGAGACTGTTCTGAGGCTCTGGGAGCAGAGCTTACTGAAGAAACAGGGAGGGTGTTAAAGATTGGATCCTGGTGACTGTGCGGGTAGATGGCAGTTTTGGAGGGAGGTGTGATTGAAAGCATTAGAGTTGAAGGAGTTTACCCAGATCAGAATTTTTCAAGACTGGGCCATGATCAACTCTGGAGCTGTAGGACACACTTAGGGATTCAATGGGTAGATGTTCTTCAGCCTAGTAAGTATCCAGGGTGATGTTGAGCCGGCTTTCTGCAGAAAGCACCCTGAGTACAGCACAACGTCTCTAGAAACACCTTGCAGCAGATTTTTCAGTAATGTGTCAGTGTCTGAGTTAACAGGTTGCTTTTTAAAGTGATGGCCAAACTGAGCTGCCCTGTCATCCTGGGGAGCGAGCTTGGTCTCCCTACGCACAGAAGGTGTGGATAGAGGTCTTGCTGAGAGGACACCTGCTGCCAGTGCAGGTGAAATGACCAGGGCGATGTGGGCTGCCCCATGGGATGATCCTTTCCAGGCCAGCAATTGCCAGGTGCAGCCAACCTGCTTTTCCAGACTCAGTTCCTGATCAAGGCAGCAGATCAGCACTGATCAAACCATCACCTGTGTGTTCTGCGAGGTCCCACAGCCTGGAAGCACCCTGAGTGACCTCACAGTTCGTGTAGAATAGCTTACCCAAGAGGGCAAGTTAGCCTTCACTGAGCTTCAATCTGTGCTAGCCTGCACAGGATCTTTATCTCCAGACCATTGCCCTGAGCCCAAGCTAAGCTGGCAGTCTTCCCTCTCAATGTGATACCCACTGTTTGTGGTCCACATATTGTATGGCAGCTTTACTGAGCTGACACTTGCTTGGCAGGCTGTGGTTGCCTTGGTCTTTCTTGCTGATGCTCAGGAGAACCACATTTGTCCATATAGTGTTTTGAAGGCAGCTGCAAATGAGATTTAATCAGTCAGAATCAACCAAAAACCTTATAACTAGAGTAGGCTGATACATGTATGTTTTTTTCTCCTTGGGATGGAGAATGAGGCTCCAGATACGGCTTTTAGTACCATAAACAATGTAGAAAGTGTAGTATTCCTGCCCCACATCAACATCTATAGAGGTGCAGACTGTCAGCCATGCCATGGAATTGGAATGAATATGAGAACACCTTTACACATCTGGTATCTGAAATACCTGTCAATAAAACAAACCTGTATCACAGTGAGATCCTTTTCTGCCTTTTGATTTTAAAAACAGAACAATCCAAAAGCTAACGCACTTGCTTTGGAAAAAGGTCTTGCAATATTTTATTGCATAAAGACTGACAATGAAGATGCAAGTGGATTGCTAGCAGGACATTCTGTTCTCAGCCTCTGAATAAAGGAAGTACAGAGTCAGAGTGGTGTCTGGAAGCTGCTGCAGATAAAACCTTTGCTACAGTGGCATGCAGGATCGGAGCTGGGGGCAGGTGTCTGAGTCTGCAGTGATTATGGATAAGGGATAATAAAAATAGAAAATTTCATTTGTGAAATTCAGGATAGCCTGTGGTTTGGAACAGACTTAATGTTTGCTTTCTCTTTATATGCTCGTGGAAAAAATGGGGAGGCAGAGAGATTTCAAATTGTGCGCTTTGGCACTAGTAAGAAGCTCAAGTGCTTTTCTCAGCCCTTCTGCTCCCAGTTTGAAAGTATTCTTTGCCTTGGCTCTAGTTCATTTCAGAGTTCATTTCAGAGGCTGGATTTTTACCTCTGGTTTATCATGCTCTGTGCGTAGAAAACCAGAGCAGATACCTCACTGCCCATATCAAACACCCACAAAGTTGAAATTATTATTTCCTAGAGTGTCTCATGTCCTGAAGGGAAAATGTCCCTCCAGCCTTCCTCCAAAGCTCAAGGAATTCTGCTCCTTACACTTCTGTTGTGAAAATGCATGAGTCCTTTGTCCTGCCCTTGCAAAGACCCTATAAACACAGGTGGACGAGACTTCTTTCCATTCCTACAGTTTCACATAGATTTTTATGTGAGCTGTTGTTGCTGACTCAGACTGAAGCCAAGCTTTTTCTTTTGTCTTTCTCTCCATCTTTTGCTCCTTCCTCCCAGCCACAAAAGCTCTGTAAAATGGGACCCAATTGACATGGATAAACAGCAGTTAGTGTTGCTGCTGCTGGTGGGCTGGGCTGCTTCTTGAATTTGAACGAAGTTTTGATGAGGCCTTTCCAAGCTGAAGCTCTTCGATACTAACTAGAGGGGACAAAGCTCAGAGAGGTGAGGTTTTGAGGCAAGCACACGAGATCAGCAGAAGTCCTGAAATGATCAAATAACCCCAGATGTGTGAGACAGCTGATGGTCTTAGAAAACCCAGCCAAAGACAGACTAAGTAATGGTATTTGCTGTACCAGTTCTGTTTTTCAGCATTAATTGTGTGTGGGATTTTGCATGATCTTTCATTTAAAGCTGGATAAATACTTTTGATTTTCATATTTGGCCCTTGAATGTATCCTCTGATGACTGATCTTTGCTAGGTTTGAGGTTTCCCATTTCCCAGAGCAGAATGGGGACAGGGCACAACCATTGTATGTCAAGAGGCTTAGTTAACTAGAGGCTGGTTTTTAAAATGTTAATGAGAGGTTCACATGAGCATTGGAGAGTTTTTGTCTTTGGGTTTCTATATTACAGGGCTAAACAGCTCTGCTATTTTTTGTTCAGTTGTCCTGTGGGGATCTTTCCCCCATGATCAAGTTTCTTATAAGATCATCTGCTTTTTGCACACAAGTAATTAAAGAGTGGGAAGTTTCGTTAAGTGTTTATGAAACATTCTGGTCATTACAGCTAATTAAATTTTTATATCATGACAAGAGGCGCTGCAGTGCTCCATCTGGAGAGGAACAGTGTGTGGTTTACAAATTGTTCACAGGCAGCTGAGAGTACTTGACACAAGACAGTTCTCCAAGAGGTGCTGAGCACTGAGGCTGCAGAACTTCTGCTCTAGTGGGTCATGCTCATCCCTCACTAATACTTCAGAAGTAAAACTTTCCATTTAACCTCCACTGATAGATGCATACTGTACTTAATCCTTCCTCCTTGTTTATCTTTAGGTGTGGCAGCAGCAAGCTGAAGAGGGCCTGACTGGGAAAAATTGTCAGAGCTCTGCCCTTCCCTTCACAAAGCAATATTAAGGATAATTAGACAAAAGCAGTTTATTGACTTGATGGTTTATCAAATCATAGTGGTTATGGAGTGTTTCTCCTCTTCCTTATGTAGGAAAAACCCTTTAAAATATAACCTCTTTGTTTACTTTGTTTTTCCTAACATGACTTTATTCCATCTTTCCAGGCTAAATGATCCCTTTTTAGAGACTGGTTTGGTCTGCCTGCAAACTGTGGACTGGTTCTCTGCTTTGAACCCTCACCAGCAGCTTCCTTTTCCTTTTTTTCTTGGCAGATAAGTGAAAAGCTCTTATGTGCTTTGGTCTTTGAAAAATGTCATTGATGTCACCGATGTTCTTAGGATAACCCCAAAGCACTTAACCATCAGCCTTACTCTAAAGTCCCATACCCACTGCTTCTGCTTTTGTGAGCTTCGTATTTTCCGCGTTGCATTAGACATGGCATGTCCCATCAGGAGCTATATGAATAATGCTAAAGGTTTAAGTCCCTTGAAAGGTCAATCTCTGTGTTTATGAGTCTCCCAGCTGCACTCCCTGCAAGCCTTGGGAGCATATTCCAGTGTGGAATTGTTTTTGAAACTTGCTGGGTTTTTTTTTAACAGATATTCATGTGATGAGATTGTAAGTGTTGCTGTGGTGGGAAGAAGAACAAAGTGAGAACTCCATATGGAAGAGCTATGTAGACCACACTTCCTTCCCACCATGGCTGTGGGTTTGCAGCCATGCCTAAGGGGAGCAGACAAAAAGCAAACACTAAAAATAAGTGCGGGAAGGTTTTGTTAATTGTTGTTGTTGTTGTTTGTGGTTGTTTTGATTTAATTTTTTAATCAAAACTTTAAATAATTAATAGTAAAGGACAAAAAAAAAAAGAAAAAAGCTGTGCATCAGTCTCTGGTTTACTGGAGAACTGTATAAAGCTTTTTTATCAATGAAAACATTCTGATCTTTCCATCTGAAACTAGGGATGGGAACAAGAGCCACTCCCTTACCGGGCAGGTGATGGGAACTAGGAACAGTGATCTGTAGGTCACGGTAGGAGACAAGCCCTGTGCTGCTGCTGAAGTGTTTTGCATCCCACTCCCTTTCTGGGACAGGAGATCATATAAGCACTGTGTGATCCTCTTTAGCTGGAGCTGAGTGAATTTCCTTGTAGGTGTCTCCCATGAGTAGATGGAAATATTTCACACTTGGTATTGCTTGTAATCTCACCTCTGAAAATCTGCCTCTTCACTTGCCCTCTTTTATCCAGCCGTGTGACCATGTTACTACATAAAGTTTTGATGCATAGCCATGTCCTTTATTGTTCCCATTTTCATTCCTAGTCAAGCTACAACAGCCTTTCCAGAAAGGCCTGGTTTGCCCATCTGGTAATGAGCTGTGGAAATGCAATCACAAGTCTAATTAACACCAAGTCTAATTTGTGTATAATAGATTTTTGAACAACATTTAAGCCTCCAATGATTCAATACAGATAGCCATATTTTGTTGTTTTAGTTGTATAAATGAGAGCAGGGGCCAGTGTCCCCTTATAAAAGGTCAGACTTTAAGTGTAGTTTACTCCAACTGATATATTTAGTACAGAAACATAGTCCTTAGATGTGCTGATGGTAGAATTGATTTTTAAAAAATTAATAAACTGGCATCTGTCTCAGGAAGTTCTAGTATTAAGAGTATTTCTCATCCTGAAACAAATAAGAGTTTAAATCTGCTTTTTTGTTTAACTGGAAACACAGGAAAACTTAAGTACAGGTTCAGAACAGTTGCAGCACCTTAGGTAAGATGTCATTTTAGTCCTGGAACCTGCTGCAAGTGTGTTTCCCACTGCTGGGTGTGGTGGGTGACCCAGCAAGGACATGCAAGTCGCAGCACAAACAAGAGTCCAAGAGGATGAGAACTCAACTAAAATTCTTGAGCATCATTAATAATCTGGAATGGGACAGCCAATTAGTGTTACTTGCAAAACCAAAACTCTCCTGCTTGGTCTGACAAATGAAAAAAAATTCCTGGCCCAGAAATAGCTTTGGAATTTTTTTCCCATTGAGAAGCAAAAGTGAATGGATCAAAGTTATGTAGAAGATGATGCATCTCTTCCCAAACTGAATCAAGCAGTGGAAAGATAAGACAGAAATGTTGCTGGTGTTATAGTACTCTTCAAGTAAACAAAGTGCCGCAAAAGTCCTGTTTGCCTTGTACTAATATTTTAAAGAGTAACAACACTCTGACACACTTCCTATGCTGTACAGGGTCAGTCTGTGTCTGTCCTATGATGCTAACAGATAGATAAATTGGTATTGGTAAATATTTGAGCTTTGTGCTTTATAGGATGTGTCCTTATGATTTATATGACTGTCCCTGTGCTGGAGCTCTAGCACCATTGCATGCCTCTCTTCACAGCCTCCGTGTGCCAGAGGGCTCAGAGTCCTCTCACACTCCTGCAGCCCTTCATTACAAGGATCAATTGCAGCAGGTCTGATGAGAAATTTGAGTGAAAGTCTTGATTATAATAGGCTTTTTTCATTCTGACATTTTAGCTTAAGTACTTAAAATGTAGAAGATTTATTCATGATTCCTTGGTTTGGAGAGGATAGGTGAAATGCATAGTTTCAGCTGTCTCTGAGGGCCTGAAGAAATCTGTTTTCTGGAACTAAACTCCTTTGCAGCAGCACATGAAGATGACAGACTGGAGCTTAATGGAATAGAGACTCAGTTATTTGGTATCTTTTCGCTTTTTGCTGGGCATGGCTCTCTTCTTTGCAAAAAAAGCAAATACAAGACAAGCACACAATTCCAGAAATGCTGATAGTCTTGCAGCTCTGAAAACTTGTTTTCTGGTTGAATTTCCAGCCCTGGTATAATTCTACCACCATGGATTGGTGCCTTGAGGTTTAAAAGTGACGCCTTGAAGATCCAGCCCAGGCTGCTGTATGTTTGAGAGGCTCTGTCAAAAGGGCAGCTGGTAGTATCCTGCAGGACTTTATATTCTTCTGTGGTTCCAGCCTTGAGGGGGGCCACAGATGCTGACAGACCTGTCAGCATTTAGTAAAAAATAACTGCTTTTTCCTATGCTCTTAAATTAACCCAAGATTAAAACCTTCACTTTTTACTAGTAAAAAATGAAAAAGTGCATGCAAATTGATAATACAATGATAGATTTGTACACAGAGCTGGTATGGTGGTGGTTGGGTCTTTAATTGTCTTGGGGGTTTTGGTTTTTTTTTTGGTTTGTTTTTGGGGGTTTTTTGTTTCTTTTTTTGTTTGGTTGGTTTCTTGTGTGTCTTTTTTGTTATTGTTGGTTAGTTAGGGTTTTTTTGTTTGTTTTGTTAGGATATTTAGAATTCTTTATCTCTGCCTCGGATTGAGAAAGTATCAAAGAAAGTCAGTCATTCATTAAGTTCTTGGCTTTTTGATTAGGGATGAAACATCTTCAAAATGGATAAAGAGTTTAACTGAAAGCAAAGCACTCATGAATGTGCTTTCCAGCATCAATTTTCAGACTATAACCTTGCAAGTGTTAACGAATTACATTTGGCACTTCTGTTAGCAAAGGAGTTAGCCAGCTCTGTTAAAACAAAACAAAACTTTCTGACCCTATACACACAAATGTTCACAGCTAAGATGCCTTTTCCTTGTCAAACTCATAGTGTCTACATGAACGTTATAGAAAAAAAATATTTTGGAAATAATTTTTTATTGTAGTGAAAAGATACCGTCATGTTCATACGTATACACACACACACAAAGAAAATATCACTGTATATTCACCGAAATACCTCACACTCAGTGTAACCAAGCCTCTTCTCAGCTTGTGCACAGCAGAATTCCCTGGAACCATCGGTGATCCCAGCTGCCATCCACTGCTGCACTCAAGCAGGAGCAGCACCAAACCTCCCAGGGCTGGCAGCTGACCTGCACAGGAACAAGTCCCAAGCTGCTGCCCACCCTGAGCCCAGTAGCTCTCTGCTACCATCACAGGCCCTGGTATTATGGGATGGCTCAGAAACTCTGGACCAGCTGCTCTGACAGCCCTTGGGCCAACCAGTAGGATGGGGCCTCTGTCTCATAACATCTGGTCAACAATATTCAGCAGCACCATATTATTTCCTGCTGTCTGGCATTATTTGGCTTTCAGTGGTTTATAGAAGCATTTCTTTGACACTTGTGTGCCTCTGATACCCATCCCCTGCCACTCAAGGCAAGAAGGTACTACACAAGTGTTCCAGTGAGGTTCTCCAGGACACGCAGAAAAATTGCATTGAAATATTCATTGTTTAGCTAAGCTGCCTAAAGACAATTAAGTAATTCTCACTATCACTCTTTTCTAGAATATATCAGGTTGCTGTTGGCACATGTAGGCCGAGAACTACAGATGTTGCAGAAATAATAAATAACTTGGCCTTTTTTGCTAGAACAAGCTAATGTGATTATAACTGGTGCCCTAACCCTGGCAGCTGTGCCAATGACTTACACAAGAGACCTTGGGTGACTGAACAGAGCCCCAACACATCTTAAAATGTAGTCAGAACTCTCTTCATAAGCTGAAGATAAAATTCTATTTCCTTCACTTAGAAGTCCCCATTTCAATTCAGCTATTTAAAAATGCTTTAGTCTGGCTTCTTCTGTTTAAGGAATTCTATGCTCACTTCCACTAAACTAAGAATAATTTCAATTTTTCCCTTCCCCACAGGAAAATGCTGACATCTACCAAATGTGCGTGGACTTAAGTACCTGATTTTGATAGGGAGCTCATGGCAGGCTATTGCCCAGTTCAGTAATTTCAAATATTAGTTGGCTGAATTCAACACTGAGTAAAACACTAAATATAATGTAGATATAAAAGAATGGGCACAAATGCCACTGTAGTATTTCATCATTAAAACTAGTAATCTTTCTACTTCAACAATTCCATTATGCAAACAAGCTGGGAAGGAAACACACAACAAATAAATAATGCATATTAACTTACAAAATATGAAACTAAAAGTCTACATACAAAAAAAAAAAAAAAAAAAAAATCAGTGTTAGTCACTTAAACTTCACAGAACATTTTTATGATAGAAGCCCTCCCGTGCCCCAGCTTGTGTGTCTGCCAGAATGAGCTGGAGAACGAACCATCCTGGCTTTAAAAATGCTGCCCTGCCTTGCCAAGGCTCCCTGTGAGTCACTGACAGGCGGCAGTGATGCTGATTTTTGGGGAGGGCCTTCAGGAGGCTGCAGGCTCAGTGCTATCCTCTGCTTTGCTAATGCCAGGTGGCAAAATGTACATCAGGCATCTGTACAGAAGAAAAGCTGTTCCAGTGAGGTTGCATTTGTGTTGATAATAGGAATGCCTTAAAATAATGCTAACATAATTCTAGCACAATAGTTCTCCCCTACAATTCATTTCCTTGCAAATCAAATATTTCTTTCCACTACTGTTTTATACCCATGAAATCGCCACTGGAGCCTTCAGTGAGGGGATAAATGCCAGGAGGGATTTTCAATGTGCATTTTATTTTGGTTGTGCATGTATCTTGTCTTACCAGAGGAGATTTTTTTTTGCCTTTGCATACAAAAACTTTTACTGTCCATTTTGAAGGTAAAGAAAAATGAACTTTCATAACCTCTGCCACTTCTGATCACCTCTTTAAAATGTCACTTTACACAGAAAAGCCAGAAGAAATTTGGATAAACAGACATCTGTGCATTTTAGCCATTCATTTAGAAAACATCTGTATCCATCCATGCAATGTTGAGACTATAAGTAACTTTCCAGTTACATCTGAGCCCATTGCTGTGACAAGGTAGTCTTTATCTCCCATGTGTATTCTATTAATTTCTTTTTTTCTTAAAGCAGCTTCCTGAAATGAAAAACAGAAAAGCAGTGATTAAGTTCAACTATTTCAAACATTGGATTCAAGGCTTATACAAGGGAGCCCTTACTACTTTCCAGCTGTGGAAAATCTAGATGCTGATCCTTTTCAAGATGAAAAAATGAACGACTAACATGGAAAAATGTGAACTGCTGCTCTTTTCAATTAAAAAAAAATTATTGCTGAAGATCTGGGAACACAAGGGTTTTTTGCTGCTGTAGATATTTTTAATAGGATACCAAAGAGTTGTTCGACAGTATCTTTCAAACTAACTCAGCAAGCTGTGACCTGCTGCTTGCTACAGCAGGAGTACAGTTCATGTGAGTGTGTATGCTAACAACTGATTCCTTGAGGACCTTCTTTGTGCTTAGCTTTCATCTAAGCACACAGCTCAGATAGCTTAATTGTCTGGAATTGTAAAGTTTCTGTTATAATTCGTGCTCACCATACCAGACAGGATTGTAATAGTGATCTGCTGGGTGTTATCAGTTGCCAAGTCTTGAAAACTCCAGATAAACTAACACATTTTTAAAATTTCTGTTTTTAAACAAAGCACTGGGCAACGGAAACGACACTAGAAGAATTAGGAAGACTCTATCTGTGCTTTCAAGGACCTAAATGGATGTCAGAACTCTGACACCCATTAACTTCAGGATACCTCTTCACTGTTTTTTGGGTTTTTTTCCTGGGGCCATCTTCTAACACTGATTATTATGTATTCTAAAATGGTTGAACCTCTTAAAAAAAAAATGTTGAAATCTTAGCCTCTAGTGTCTCACCATTTCTAGACCTTAAAAGAATAATGTAGCATAGGCCACAGGAAAAGGAGTTAGTTATCCACACAAGATGTTTCACTCACATTTGATGCTGCCTAACAAACTCTGCAAACTGGCGGTCTTTAGCGTAGAGTTCTATAATTCGAATTCTGTCCTGAATTTCCTAGAATACAATAAACAGAATTGTAAGTACGTAATAGAAATCAGAATGCTACTGAAATAACTGATCTCTGAGTTTTGGGAAATAAAACTCCTATGCATTGCTATTTCAAGGAGTGGAGCTTGAAACTGGGCACTCCAATACTAAAATGCTTCTTTATTTTATTTAATTTATTAGAATTCTTTTCTTTTTTTTTCCCCCTAGTGAAGCACTTCATTTAGATTCAGTAATACTTCACTTTTAAATCAAAACCAGGGTTTGGACAGAGGGTGACGTTTCAACAGGCTTTAACAAAACCATTTATCTCTCAGAGATACTTTGCCTACCAGTCCAGCTACACACTGGATTCACACCTCTCACAGTTGCTTAAGGATCTGTGGTCAGTTCTGGGATGTAAATCCCTTCTCTTTAGCCTTCTAGAGTAAACCTTGGATACTGTGTATACAGGAAGAAAGAAGATGTGATCTGACTTGCAGGTTACAGAAAGACTTAAAAACAATCAAAAAATACCCCCCCAAAAAGGACCCTGTGAAAACTCCTGGATGTACCAGTTTTTCACTGTGTGACTACTCTTACATAAGATAGTTGGTTTTAAAAGGTAAATGTTGTGTCAAGCAGTACATCAAACCTCCCCAACTCCTGTGAAGTTACTTAAGGAGTCAGCTCCTTTAGTACATGAAATTCATTAGAAGTCAGAACAAAACCATAACTTTCTCTAAAAGCAAGCAGGAAAAGCTTTCTGTCTTCTTTAAAATAGATGCAGCAGCCATAGCTGCAACCTGTTTATCTAGAGCATAGACACTGGGGAAAGACTGGGCCCACCTCTGAGGTTAGAAGTGTGGAATAAGCTTACTGTTTACATCATCTTTCCCATGCCACTATGAAAACAAGGTCATTTACCTCCTTAGTAAGCTCACTGTTTTCATAAATGTGCCTGATCTCTTCACTGCTGTAGTCTGTGGATGTCTCTGCACTGGTGGAACTGTAGGACGTTAGCTGCGGATATCTCCGGTAATAATGGCTGTAGCCAGTCGTATCACTTTCATACATGGGGTTGTATTTAACTGCATTCTCAATGGACGAGAGGCTGTCACCCTGCCTGGGGGAGCAATAAACAAACTGTGAGCTTCTCTGCAGCCTGGAAGGGCAGGAAGCTTGGCATTTGGAGGTGCCTGTACATCCTGTTACTTGCAAACTGTGTGATATAAGACTTACGACAGAATTATCCTTATTGTAGCCGATGTGTTTTAAAATATTAGATGGTGTCACCTACCCCTGTGAGTCCCCACTGTCACTCTTTGTGTACTGGTCTCGAAGGGTCCTGGCCAAGAAGAAGATGACAGCAGAAGCCACAAGAAGGAATCCTGCCACAGAAGCAATTGCAATACCCACAACCAATGGCTCAGACACGTATTCCTCACAGTGCTCCCCTCTGTACCACCAGTTCTCTCCCACACGACACCTGCCACAAAGAAACACAGGGAAATTAAACACCAGCAAAAGCTTTGGTTAATGTATTTAACTTCCTGTTATGATGTCTTCAGTTAAGTCACCCCAACAAATATATTTGCATTTTTAAATCACCAATTTTATTTATTATTGTTACTATTATTATGAACATACTTTTTGGTAGATTATCATGTAACACTTTGGGTTGAAAGGGAATTTTAAAGGTCATCTAGTCCAACCCCCCTGCAATGAGCAAGGACATCTTCAACTAGCTCAGGTTGCTCAGAGCCCCATCTACCTTCTCTCGGAACAACTTGTTCCGATGTTTCACTGCACACATTGTAAAAAATTTCTTCCTTATAGTTAATCTGAATCTACCTTCTTTTACTTTAAAACCATTACCCCTTGTCCTATTGCAACAGAATCTGCTAAAGAGTTTGTCCTCACTTTTCTTTAAAGCCCTCTTTAAGTAGTGAAAGGTCACCAAAAATATCTCCTAGGGGCCTTCTCTTCTCCAGGATGAACTACCCCAATTACTGAATTGAAGGAAATGGCAAAAGGGTAACGTATTTGTGATGGAAAACATCTGCACAAAAGCACTATAGTTAATATGTTTATGCACTATCAATATGCCTTTCAGGTATGAATTTTTGTTATGGAATTAACTCTCATAGGTGATATGACACTATCAGACACTTTGGTACTTCAGAAGACCTCTGGAGATAAATTCTGTCCCCAAAGGTCAATAAAAATTACTTGGACAACTGAATTAGTTCCATGCAAACCAGTATTACTAGTTAGTTTTATTTTCTGATGTTTCTGTTCTATTAATTTGTTACTGCCTCATTTATGATATATACATAGGAAAATTAATGTTAATACTGGGACTTGCACTGAGTAGCATAACATGAAGGATAATCACCATCTACTCACTTGTTACACAACGTCGTACAGAATTTTAGACAAAACTTACAGAATGCTACAAACAGAGGAGACAACAGGAGTTTTCATCCAGGAAGCACAGCTTCCAACAGCAGGGTGACCTACCTACAGATGGCCCCCTGCCCAGGGCTTATGTCACACTTCCCATCGTTCAGGCAGAAGTTTGGCTGCAGATCACAAATGCTGTTGCATGGCAGCCCATCGATGCTCAGGTAGCCAGGATTGCAGACACACTCAGCTTCCCCACTCCACTGATTTACTAAGCATTCCGAGAACTCGTTGCAGGCCTGGAACTTGCAGGGATCTGCTTGTTCACCTGACAGTACACAGAGCAAAAACTATTCATGAAGAGGAGAGCCTTAAGTGAGAGAAGGTGCTGGCTGTCTGCTGCCTTCTTCTCTAATGGTCTCTTGTTAATCCACAAAAATTCAGTGTGCATCTTTCCTGAGTAACAAAAGGTTCTGCTAAGGTGAACAAGCACTAGCAAGTGTTCCTCTGCATGCACAGGCCAGTGGCATGGCTAAGATCATCCAACAATCAGAAAAGCAAGTGTAAAGTGACTTTTTTCATACTGGAACAGGAAGTACCTCATACTTTCTCTGTCTGCTGGAATTCTTTCACATTTTACAAATGAGTAAACCACAGGTGACCTCCAGTATTTCTTGTTATAGAAAACCTAAGCAGCATATGGGGAAGGGCAGTGGGATGCCAAGCACTCACCATCTGCTGTGAGGGGATTTGCCTTTTTGTCTGCAAGGAACACGAGCTTGTAGCATTCAAGATATCTCACCCGTGTCAGGCTTAAGAGGCTGGCATACAGCTAAACAATCAATATCAGAACATTTCCCATGCTAATTAGACCATCTTTATAAGAGACCTATCTGAGAAGGACAGCTACCATATGCCAACAGGTCAGCACCCTTATTTTTCTCTAACCTTAAAATAGGAAATATTTCCACATTGCTTATATGGTAAACTACTGGCTAACTTGGACAGGGGAAAAAAAAAACCAAACAACTTTCTCCCTGTATCAGAGGAGTGAAGCAAGAAGGCCTGTTACTTTTTAGTGCAACCAAGATCCTACCCCAGGAATGAGGCAGCAGCTGTTACCTGTGCAGATGCCCACCTGGCAGATAAACTGGCTACCACCTGTGGGAATAACCACGTGGAGTAAGTTCAAACCACACACGAACATAAGCACAAGAGAGATGGGAAACACTGCTCTCCCTGAGCTGTCTGCTCCCTCACTCCCCAGGTCAAATGCAGAGACATTATATAGAGTATTCCACGCGTGAATTTGTCCCCATAAATCTATACAGCTTCTTCTGTCTGGGTCCCGCTTTGATTTTTATCTCTTTGGTCCCAGAGCAGATTTTCATTTGTTTGTTTGAACTCTTTCTTTTACAGACTGAACTAAAGCCCAATCTGTGAAAAGCAGTAGGCAGCCTCTGGGTTGTTGGAATTCTTAATATTTAAACCAGAAGTTTTTCTAGATCCATTGCTTTAAGCTGCATTTCCCTGCTGTCCTTACCTGACTCCACATCCAGGGAGTATTTATCGATGGCCAGGTTCATGGTGTGATATGCAGTGTTGCAGAAATCTTCCAGGATCATGTACACAGCGTTGGTGACATTCCGAGGCACAGGTTTGGCAAATTTCATTCGACTGTTCACCACAATGCTGCCATTTCTGAAGTTCAGGATTTCCAGATTCTGGAATCCTGTCAGATTCGACTGAAGGTAGGGCACCAGCTGCAACACAGGGGTTGTGACAAAAAAGCTGAATCTTTGAATCTCTCTCTACTCCAGCCAGTTGCACTGTTGCTGTATCAGACAGTGGGAGTCTGAATGATTTTATTCAAATCCTCCAGCATGGACAGTAACATTTACCCAGCTGAGGTCTGTGCTGGCAGCCTCCCAGGAGCCTGAGCATTTCAGGAAGTTAAGAGTATATCAATTTGCATAGAGTTTCTAAAATTCTACAATTCAGAAATACAGTTCTCAGGACATACATCATGCTCTCCCTTGATCTAAGTACCAGGAATCCTTGTCATTTCACAGGGTTTTTCCTTCAAGCATGTCCCCATTCCCTCTCTCTGCTTTGCTCCCTTCAGCTCTCACACCAGAATGTTCATTTCAGTCAGAAGAGGGGAATTTCTCAGTTAAAATTTGGCAGTGGTTGCTGTGTAACTCCTGTGAGGATTTTCTAGTCCCCAGCCAGGTTAGGAACAGCTTAGTTCCCTGAGCTACCTCTTATTAAGGATGTGTTGAATGTGTTGCAGAAAAGTTACCTGCTCATAGCCCCAGGTTTTTTTTGTATGTTTCCTCCTATAGACTAAATACAGAGCACTCTGGAAGCAGGTAGAGGGAGTTTGGTAGTGACTTCAGCTACACTGCTATATTTATTAACACCAGCAGAGAAGCTGGTCCGTGGTGTTAAGAATTTCTGCTTTAGAGAGAATATTGACTGTATAAAAGACAAACAGCATCCCACCACCCATTTCCAGACAGAACTTTCCCCACAGAGGGACACAAATCTTACATGTAAATGCCCTGTTTTGAGTTGCTCTCTGCAAAAGAGATATAACTAAATATAATTTAACAACAATTTTTGTCTATCTGATAATGGACATTTAGCATAGAAGTGACTCTTACCAGTTCCAAGAATCGCTGCTCCAAGGCTTTGTACTCAGGAGAGTTTTTATTAAACAGGTCCTCTGAAAACATCATGTTGGTAACCCGAAGACTGAAGAACACAACTAGAGCTCGGGATGGGACAGTACTGCTGTAGTGAGTTTCATGTGTGGCCCAAGCCACACTGGCCATCTCTGTGGACTGGACACGAGTTGTTAGCTCCATGTGACTTTCAGTCATTCTTTTTCCTTCCTCAGTCTGCTCAGGAGAAAAGTGGACAGTGCTGACATGATCCAGGTCTACCAAAACATCCAGGACTCTTGTTGTTTCATCTCCCAGCTTTGGTGAAGTAGCCACGGACAATGATGGCGTGGATCCCACAGGAGGGAGACGGGACGGAAGCTCAATGGTGCTTGTTGTGACACCCACTGTTTGATAATCCACAACAGTGCTGAAGCTCATGGAAACATGCTTGTCACGGTCTGTGCCACCCTGTCCAGCGAAGCCCTCCAGGACAGTGGTGTGATCTATTACAGAAGGAATTGCAGCTGACCCTTGAGTAGCAGCTGGTGTTGCTGGTTGCACCGTCTGATCTAGGGAGGTTTCTAGAGCCCCGTCAGTAGGCCAAACATCAGCTGGTTCCTCAACTGCTGTTCCAGGAGTGGCTTGGTCTGCCAGGGACAAATCCGGGGCTTGCTGCTCTTCTGTGGAAACATCAGGCTTTACCACGGAAGGATCCGCAGTCAGAACAGTTTCTGAAGAGATTGTGTCCAAGTGTCCTATTGTAGCAGCTTCTATTTCATCTGGCTGCTTCACTGTGAATAGTTCTTCTACCGTTACCCTGTCTTCGCTTTTTTGTTCAATTACTTCAGAGACTATGCTCTGGCCTACACTAGACTCCTCAGGTGGCTCCACACTGACAGTAGATATAAGGAGACTATCTTCCACAGACAGATCTGTATATGGTGGTGAGACAGGGGCCTCTCCAGCTGGCATGACAAAAGAAGAATCATACATGCCCAGTGTTTCTGTCTGTGTAGATGGTTCCACAGATGATGGCTCTTCTGTCTGTAACAGAGGTGCTTGCGGAGTTGTAGTCTCTGGAAAGACAAATATTTCAGACTCATCAAGGAAATCTTTTATATTGACTATCCCTTCATTCTCATCTTTGGAAAGATCATAATCTAATTTATTCCCAGAGTTAAGAATATAGTCTAAAATCATGCCTTCAGGAATATCCTCAGTTTTGATTAACAAAGACTCATTGTCATCTTCAAGCCAGCTATCAGGACCAGGGTAGAAAACTGGTTCCAGGGTTGCTTCTTCCCAAGGCCAGATACTTGATTCCATTTCTTTTCCTGAACCATCAAAAGCTGAACCAGACCCATCATCATATATAACTCTATCTCCAAAAAATATATCAGTTTCGTCTTCCATAGGGGGTACTTCTAAGGGAAAAGGAATTTCTTCCACAGAGTCTGCACTGTCACTGCCCTCAGGACTACCTTGGATTACTTCTTCCTTCTCTTTAATATCAGTCTCTATGACTGATGAAGAGGCCACTGTTGGTGCAGAAAGCAGAGGAACTGCATAGTCATCAGTAGATAGAGATTCTTCAGGCACAAGGTGAGAAGGACTTAAAGGCAAAAGTTCTTCAGATAGTCCAGTATCTTCAGACATTAAAAATAAAAATACATTTACAATTAGGGTTATTTTATGATAAAAAGTGTCAAATTTCATTCATTTTATTATCTGTAGATCTGTATCCTACATTTTCCATAGTATATCCTGGCCTTTGTATGCCAAAGTCATAAGGACCCCTGTTAACCTCTCCCACTTTCCATTCAGATATTCTGGGGGCCAAATCAAGACAAACAAAATTACTTCTATGCTATTTAACAAGTGCCATGTATATATCATTTCCAGAAGAGATAAACAGGCATTATTACCTATTACAAGCGTTTTATTTTGGTATATTTTTCTTGGATACATACACACATGAAAGGTAAAAACTGGCAGAGAAAGATACTCAGTTTTTAGACCTTTCTGAGAACACATTTTGACCAACTATAATGTGATGAGTATCAGGATGCAGTGGTATCCAAATTTAAGCTTCAGTCAATGGCATTAACTTACCATCTAAAGAACTGGGGGCTGAAAGCCATTCCAGAGAGTCCAAAGAATCACGCTCTAACTCCGGTGCAGTAACTGAATGAGAAGTCTCTAAATTCAGCCCATCAGGCAAAGAAGTGACGTCAACCTCAGAGGAAAGTGGAGCTTCAGGAGCCAAGCCATCCTCATAGTCAATACTCTCTGGTATCGGCTGGATTTCATTGTCACGGGACTGTTCACTGTCTGAGGTGGAATCTGGTTTGGTGTAATCGAAGGGCAAGGCATTGCTGACCGTGGATTCATCCGCAGAAGGACGTTCAGCTAAAAAGGTGCTGTCCTGGAACATAAAGCCACTGTTAATATTTCCACTATTGCGGGGGAAATACTGATTGTCTGCATCGGGCTGAACACACAGAGAGGGTTAACCGCAGGCAGTGACCAAGTCTTGGACTTCTGCCTCTGAGGGAGCAATGCACAGCAGCAGGGGCGGCAAATATAGAGCCTTGCTAATCCTGTGCAAACATACATGTAAAATGCACATCCTTCTAGCAAATGTCATCTCCAGTCATGTCCATCAGAAAGGGAAAGGAGCCATTCAGATTGTTTGGAGTGCAGCATCCCTTATGGTATTAAGAGATTTACCATCTATATCCAACCCCATATCCTTTCCTATGCTGAAAAAATGAATCTGTCCATCTCTAATTAAAACAAAGATAAATGTTGCCTGCCTTCCTAAAGCATGATAAGGTTTTAACAGCTGTTATTCATCAGACACACAACCAATACAATTGATATGTGTAATTCTAATATTTCAGTTACTATGATACATGAAACAGTGTAGAAAGTGAACTTCACTGCATACATGCCCGATCTTCATTTATTGATATCTTTTAGTTTGTGGGTATGAGAACCCAGGAGGGAAACAAAGACCAGAATGAAATTAAGAGATTTAGGACCTGGAACAATTTAGTCTCAAAGCCAAGATACCTGTGCAGGAAAAAGGAAAAAAATCTAACAGCAGTAATGATGAACAACAAAGCATATGCAGAAGGAGTTTGTGAATTATTTGAAATGCGAAAAAATAATTTAACATCTCCCATTTCCACACTGTTTACTTACTATTCCACATCCCAATCATTAGTTGGTTTACAGTTAAAGTAGTTAATATATTTCATCTTTGAATATTAATCTCCTACTATGGTGTCTGATGAGGTAATTATATTGGAAAAAGGCAATAAAGATATTAAATTATTTGGTCAAGGCTACAAAAGCAAGCTGATAGCCTAAAACTCAGGAATTAGTGCTCTACATAGATAGCTGCCCACATATAAATGCTGTGCAGTAGTGAGATATGGACAAAAAAATCTGTGGGGTATGAAAAACTGCCAACCAATTTCAAGAAGCAGCAATTCACTAAGGGATAACAAACTGCTGATGGTGAGGAGTAAAGTTGAGTGTGCAGCGGACACAGGTTTCTGTAATACACATTACAGTTCAAAACCACTCTAATCATTAATGTAGCTTACCATTCCTGTCAAACCTCTTTCTATTGTTTGACCAGCAGGAATAACAGGAAGAATCCAAATACTTTTCAATTTGAAATTTTACTCCTAGATGAAATGTTGGGTGGATTAAATGTTCAGCTTAATTCAAACTGCATTTGAATGCTTTGAAAACAGGCCAGTTAAGGTACTTTTATTAAATTACTTGTTTGCATGTATTGAACACATTTTAAAATGCCAGTAGTTATGCCACCACAGTCTCATCAAAGTTTTTTAATTTATAAGGTAACAATCAATTGAAAAGTATATATATCATAGAGACATGTGTTCCAGCAATTTTATTTTTTGGCAAAAGTAACCACTATAAATAAAGCTGTAAAAAGAGTTACTGTACAAAATTAGAAATAAATTACACATATAAATTCCATAAAGAATTAATAAGGACTACAAGCAATCGCTCCTAAATACATTTATTTAATATAAGCATAGTTGCCAGGGATTGCACTTCATTTATTCAAATGTGGATATATGTTCCTATGGTAACTAACATTATTCAAAGATTCTTGTTACAGTGCGATACATTAACAAGTTTAATATCATATTGGCAAGTTCTGGTTTTCACTAATGTGAAAGGCTTACAAATGGGATAGATTGCTCTAAACATAGAACCCCTCTCCCTGATTTTCCATTTTCTGCTGCCTCCCTGATTCTCCATTTTTGTGTTTTTCTCAAGCCAGAGCATTCTCCCTGTTACAACTCAACATAAACAAGAAAATACAGATTTCAAAAACTAGACCTGAATTTTGCAAAATTCAAAGAAAAGAATCAGTTGTACCATCTACTAGCAATTGGATGGTGAAGTCATGACAGTCCCACATTATGTCATGAGTATCTATGATAATACAAATCCAGTTTATTCTCAGATCACCTGAGAAAAACCATAGCAAAACTCTTTTCCATAGGTAACAGTTCTACTTAAGAGCATCTACTGGAACCATAAAAGTTTGACATCTACAGAAATAATTGATCAATTGTGTACTGTTTAAACACATTTATGATTTTCTTAAATTTCTCTGAAGCTGCTTCCCAAATTATCTGTTTATTGCAGATTGTACACAGCTGGTTTGGGGATATACTTGATACCTTATACATAATCAAAGTTTTTGACAGAGGGCATAGAAGATTTTATTCATAGTCCATGATTATAAAATGATAACTCCCACATTTTTTTCTCATAATACTATTCCCTAAAACTGGTTTAAAAAAAATTTATTAAAGCTCTGCTACCACTACGCTAAAATATTTTCCTGCCTGCACATCTGTCAGAATATAGAATGGCAGAATTCTTTGTCTTACTAAAATAAACACCTGCAACATTTTACACTAGTTGATGGCTCCAATAAAGAGAAAGCCCTTTTCTGAAACTTAACTTAAATTCATGTTTATCTACATCATGTTTAAGCCATTATGGTAAATCCACATGAATTTGTATTTTAAACATCAACGATTAGTTTTTAAAACTCAGGGAAAACTGGCATGAAATTAAGGACATTATACCTATGTCTATTCTAACAATATTTGTGTTCTATGAAGTGAAAAGTAATTTTGCTTACATCAAAATTTCAGAAGTTGGCTGAAATAAAACATGTCCGTGTTTGTAGCATTATCTCATAATGGACTGAGTGAGAACCTGCCATCCACAGGTGGACCTGGATTTTATGGCATGATCTGAGCTCATTTCTTTGGGAAGGCACATCTGTGTCACAGAACAGAGTGGAGAGCAGAAACCAACAGACAAAATCCAGCACTGGGAAGATCTCCCTGTTGGCAGACCTGACTGACTTGGTCTCTGCATCGCTGACACCTAACTCAGCATCTTTGCTCACAGTCTCTTTGTACAGACGTGGTCAGGAACACTGAGTCTCATGTCCAGTAGGGTACTCCAGTGTATGTCCTGGGTTTTTCCAGAGGTAATCAGAGGAGACAGTTACAATTTTAAGAAACAAAAAAAGGAACCACTGGCTGTTATTTTCTTCTGCTTGCTTAGGAGGATGGACATAATTTCAAAACCAAATTGAGAACTTTCTGTGAAAGCAATACAGTAACAAAAGAAGCATATGAAACTTAGCATTTTATCTCTTCTAGCAGCCAGCTTTCAGATTTATATCTATTTTTTCCTTCCTAAGAAAGGTTGTATCATGGAAGGAAGAATCATGTCTTTCGAGCAGCTCACAATCTAAACAAGAGGATCACGGAAAACTGTTGTGCAATAGACACCAAAATTGTCACGAGAGATTTCACCAGTTTTTACTCCAATATAAGGTGTGCCTTCATCACTACTTATTCTGCATGAACAACAGGATGGAGAAGCTCTGGGTGCTGTCTACAATTCCACCTTGCTGAGTTAAGTCATTCAAATGTGTCCAAAGGTCACTGGTCAGAACAATACTCACATCAAATTCCGGGCGCTCCAGCACAACTGGATGCTCAGTAATCCAGGATGAGTCTTCTGATGTGGGGTGCAGTATTTCTTTCACTGTGGAAACACAAATATTTGGGTTCTAAAGGCTGCAGTAGCAGTGTGAGGAAGTTGTATTGGAAGCCTGACTAAAAAACCCTCTCTGATTTCAGATTTGTGAGTAACGACTTTTCAAAAAGTTTGCCAAAGACATTTTGCTTCTGGAATTGCTTCCAATTCACTGAGAGGAAATAGAGGGGAAAGATGAGAACAGAGGGGTGGCAGCACTCTTTAGTCAGCTCTAGCAGGATCATTGAGTATTCAACAATAACCTGCGTATTTCCCTTGCGCTGTCTAAGGCCAACACAGAGCTACTAAGCTGAAGGTTATCCTGGTGAAATGTGCACCATGTGATCCACATTTCCCCCTTTTATTCATATTAATTTATGGACGTATTACTGGAACTGCACACCACAAACCTCAGTATCAAAATAAAAATTAAAAAATAGAAGGGGCTAGGCTAATGCATCACGAACAGGATGCTACTGCTAATGACTTGGCCTGATTAAGATCAGAGCAAAACAGGCTACAATACACATTATTCTGTTGTGTTTAATTTTTCAAAGGGCTGCTGATTTTTTTTGACTGATAATTTTTCAGAGGAATAATTCACTCCTCTGAGATTCAATTTATAAAAAGTCAGATGTGTGGCACACCAAAGCATCATAATTAATACCTACCATTAGTAAGCTGGAGAGAGTTTGGGTCTAAAGACAGGGAAGCGTTTTCAAGCAGGGCATTTTTCTGGAGGATCTCAGCAATATAATCTCGGAAATCACTGATGGTGTACACAACTGTTGGATTATCCTCTATGCCCATAAAGGAGTTGTCCTCCACCTTGTTTGAATGAAGGTTAATCAGGTCCCAGGTGGCATTGCTGATGGCTTTTCCGTCAAATGTGACAGCATAGTGAACTTCCACCCCACTTGGGTTGGACAAAGAGAAAACACAGATGAGAAATGCCAGGTTTTCCAAAGCAAGCAAACACTTCTTTTTCACAAGAGCACAAGAGTCAACACCTTTTTTAAAAATACATGACTTTAAAGGATTTTAAATAAAAACCACTTGATTCTTTTCACAAAGTTCTCAAGGAAAATGTTACCAAAAACTGATATTTGGTCTGGTCCCAGTCCTGTATTCTACTAGTGAATGGCATTCAGATCACAAGCAAACCAAAACACTGGCTTTCTGCAAGCATTATTAGTGGGCCCACCAGCATGCAGTGGTGAGAGTGATGATATTAAGGTCATACCAATAATAGGAATTTCTGAGGTATGAAAATTGCCGTGAAAAACAGGTTATATATAGTAGCAATCTACAGTAGCAAGCGAGAGCCCTGATTTCTGACACTGCACAGTGGCAACCTGTTCAAAAGAATGTTTTTAATAGCAATTAAATAGTATTTAATTAATCTTATAATTGGGAACATTTATCTGGACTAATTTGATCCTTTATTCTATAACTTAGTTTTGTATCTGTGTAACAGTTTAGGGGTTTTCTCATATTAAGTCTCCTCCATTTTCTTAATTCTCTTTTCCGGAATTCATCTGGGTGTCCTTTTCCCCATGACACCTTAGGCAGCAATCAGATTTACCATACACTGGGCATAAGCACAGGGGAACTTTAGAAGATATAACACAATTTGGCTGTAGACAGAACCAAGAAAGAAAATTAAGTAATCTATGAAGTGTTAGAAAAATGTGCTCTGAATAGAGGTTTTCCTCATCCCACAGAGCTGGATCGGATTTCTAAAATAATGGCTCTGTTCAGAGAAGTCTTTAAAGCCCCAGGGCCAGGTACAACAGAGACAATCTGCAAACACACCGACTAAACCCAGGAGCCTGCTGGGGTTTTGCTGCTGGCTCTATCACTGACATGAGCCCACCACAGGCTCGCCATGGGCACTGACTGTCAGCAGAGGAAATGAAAATGGACAGCAGCAGTGAAAAGGCACAGCAAAGATGGAACACAATATGCTCCTAAAACATTACATTTAGATTTAATACAATTGTTCTGTCGGTTGCCTTCCATAATTTTTAACGAATAACTACACCACCATCATCTTTTTGCAAAGGGCTAAACATCTGGTGCCTGGAACATTGCTCTTGTGAACAACTACACTCATCTTAGCCTGAAGAAGTGCACAGGAGTAGGTGATGGCTTTAAGTCACTATAATATGTGAAGAGCTTTGTGTTATCTAACCTTTCTTCGAAAGTTAGAATGCTCAATCTCTTGAAAATTGTTCATGGACTCTGGCTACGCCTTTGCTGAGATATACACGAAAGAAATTATTACATTTAGTAAGTTAAGGCTGCAGTCATTTTTCTGTCTTGTGAAATTCTTAAAATACTAAAGGAGGAAAAATTTGGATTCTTAACTTGCATGTGTCTGACAAAAAACAAGTCCAGATTGATGCCATGTTCTGCTAAAGAACATTTATGAAAGTTCTGCTAAGATATGCAGCACCTCTGGCCTTGAAGTAACTAAGCCATCAGCCTTTGCTGGAGAACTGTGGGGTTCTTATCTACTTCAATTTCAGTAATAGTAATAATCCCACATCTATTCAAGACTGCTGCAAAATATGAAGACCTTGAGTCATTGTTAAACAATTTTGTTTTCTTCACAGAAGAGATTCCTATACACAAGTTAGCCCAGTAGGTGACTTGTCTTTAGGATGATTTTTCCTGAGGGTTTTTCTTTTATTGTTATTATTGGGACTTAAATGAGAAAATTAGGTTTATCCTTAACCAAAACAAATCAGTTACTTGCAGTTTCTGGTAGAATCCTCTCGCATAATATTTATGTTAGATAACTATTTTGCTCTGGAGCCAAAACTACGGAACCCAAAAAAACAATGTCCTCCAGCTAAACATGTTTTTCCTATCTGTATTATGACAATATCCATTAAAAAGTTGTCTTTACCTGTCTTCCTCGGAAGGGCTGAATATAGAAACAAAACAGAACAGCAAAACCTGTTAAATCAATGTCATAGTTTCCTTTAAGTCTTAAAATTTTAACAAATTTGCTTTGGTATTCTACAGGGCATACCCATTTGAAAACACATATTGGAAAATCCGTTTAAGTTGCATAGTTATTCTGCTACATAACAAATTATTCTGCTTCTAGTGAACTGAAATATTTCCTATGGATCCCAAGGAATCAGCAGAGCAGAGCCATCTCAGATGACTCTAAATAACGCAGTTAAATTGCTGTCAGTACCAAGAAGATCGAGGATCACTTATTCTACCTAAAGGTTTAACTTACAACTTATGGGTTGTTGTCACGCACAGCAGAGCACAGAGCCCCAATACTTTGTCAGAAACATCAACCTTTTATTTGTCTTCTCAAATGAATCAAGTGCTTGCAAATATATTGGACTGCAAATACCAAAATGGAAGGTTCTGCTACTTACAGGCTGAAAACTGGACATGGCCTAGGGTTCCAACCATGAGACCTTCCTCTCTAAAGCTGCTTTGTTACCTGCATGCATTCTAGCTAAAATACCCCAGGTAATAAATCCTAAGCAACAGCGCTTACTGTCTCAAAGGAAACACAATTTAGATTAACTCATTAACACACTCATTAGACACCGAAAGTTTTATCCAGTCCATTCAAGAAAAAACACAATTTTTGATCCTTGTATTCCAAAGTTCAGACATCTTATGTTTGATGCATTAATTTAACAAATTAACTTTAAATGCCACTCTGAAGCAGAAACTGATTTGAGGAAATCAGGTCTTTAAAAAATATTTATAGTAATAGAGAGAGTTAAAACTCTGCATATTGTTTATCAAACTATCCCCCCACCTTTATTTTGTTTCAAGAGACAAACCTTTACATATCCTAAACACTAACCTTTAGAGTCATCCCAAAGTAACATTAAGAAGTTGAAAAAGAAATTTAAATACACCACATTTTTCCAAAAAGCTTTCTATGTCCTTCCTTGTTTAATACTTGGAGACATTAGAAGAAGTATCAAATACAAAAATATCTTTTCATTTTAGGATCTAATCTTGAAAAAGAATTCCTTGTCTTAAAATCACAGCAAACATTTCAAGTGAGATTCTCTGGTGGATGCCAGAAGGAAAAAAAAGAAAAAAAAATTGCATTTACATATAGTTCTGTATTTCTACTTCAACTGCTTATATAGAGGTACCAAATATGAAAGCACTTGGTTAATACATCTGAGGAATTTCCACACACATGCCCAACACTCTGCCAAGCATTGTGTCAGCTCATTGCACCATCATACATGATCATGTTCAATCACCATGTATGCATCATTTTACCTGTAATCCAGGATATGGATGTTTTTGTATCCAGGTAGTCCTTCAAATACACTTTTAATCTATGTTTGAGGGAAAACAAAAAAAATTAGTACAGATTCTGTTCACTTCTGCTCATGTGGTGAAAAATCAGGAAGTGTTTTTTGCATTTTTCCAAAAATATATCTGAGCTGTTATATCTAATAGGAGAAAAACAGTTCTATATTCTCTTTCTTTATGGAACAGTAATTTTGGTGACATTGCTTTATTAGTAGAAAAATGTAAAATAAAAAGTATGTAGCAAAACACCCAGCATTCCCCAAGCACCGTATAGAAAGGGTAGATATGGAAAGAGACTGATGAGTTGCTTACCAAGAGAAGCAACTGTGCCAAAGGAGACAAAACAAAGATAAAGAATACTGCAAGTTGATGCTGGTTTAGAGGGTTTTTTAGCTCCCAAGAGATCCTTGCCAGTTGAGGATTATTTTTTACTCTGTAAATTCTTCTTCCCCTTCCCCATCTCTTTATTTTTAAACTGTCTCTGGTGAGATGCTGCCGACTTTTTTTCCAAGAGCTTTTATATTCAGGCTCAGAGAAAATCAGGCAAGGGATCAAAGGAGTGGAGCATCCATGTGCCAGGTGGACTCTGTCCCATCTGACATTTTTTACACACACACATACCATGGCATTACTACTTGGCCACGCAACTAGGCAAATTAAGATGTCTAGCCTACGCTAGCAACTTGTGATAGTTGTGGTGATGTTTTTTGGCTGCAGTGAAGAGTACATCTCTTTCCCATCTGGCCCAGGATCTGGCATGGGGTTAGCCCCACTAAACAGGATTCAGAGAACCCCAACTAAATGGGACTAAGGAGGAGGTAAAGCTAGAGGAAAGATAAGCCTCATGATAAGCAGCCGTATGACAACTTAGATGCTTCTCCAAAGAGAAAAGAAAGACAAACCCCCTACCCCCAAAATATGACAGTAATAAAATCACCATAGATCATTATGAGTCCATTCATTATAGACAAAACAAAACCCAAATATTGGAAACAATAGGGAGACAAAAATCAGGAGCCCTGACACAGATGCTTTTTGCCACTATTGCTTTGTGGAGCCAGCAAAAGGAAAAAGTAAGTTAGGGAAGGGAATCACCTGAGAAATGAATCGTTCAGACAGCAGTTGATACTCGGGAGCAGCTGGGTCCTTCAGCTCCTCGCTGTACTGTTCACCAACAATTAAAATGTTGAACTCAATCATCTGCTCAGTTACCGGTCTGACTAGCTTTTCATCCTGCTGCTTTATCTCATTATTGATCTGGAGGGCAAGGAAGAAGGGAGACAAGGGATACATTTAATGCACTAAAAATACACTAAATAATACACTAAAATTGCAGTCCAGAGCACAGCGTGTTCACTGGAGCCACCAGCACACCTGCTTTCCTTGCACTATGACAGAGAGCTCATGAAGCCTCAGGGACAGAGGCAGCAACTAGTGAGGCAGTCTACTAAGCAAGAACATTTATTGAGAATTCTCATATCAAAGATAATTCTGTTTTCCATCTGGACATTTTCAGTGTAAGTCCATCTAGCTGACCTCAGGTACAAACAGAAATCCAGTTGTGTGGGATGACCATGAAGCAATTTAAAGTGCAACTGTGGATACCCAAACAGCTTGAGTCCAGTCAACCTAGGCTGATTTACCCAAAATTTACTCATTTATCACAAGGCTCCTACTTACTACTGCACCTGGAAGACAAGTCACCTTTGCCAAGTTCTACATTTGGAATAATGCTCTGCCTTGTTCAGCCTCAGTAGGTGAAGGATCCCCCCAGATGTGCAATGGTCACTGGGAAGACAAAGCAGTGGGCTTCAACTGCTGTGTGTACAGCTGCCCAAAAAGCCCCAGAGCAGTGGCTGTGCAGGGCATCAGGGATGCACGGAGCTATCATGGCTGCCACAGGTAGCAGTGGATGCCAAGTTTCAACCTGATTTGAATGACTGAGCATGATTCTGCTTACTTCCCTAGTATTTTTAAACCAGAATATTATTCCTTGTTGTATACTGAAAGACATCAGAAAAAACCAAAAAACATAGAGATTTGTCTGGGGTGGAAGGGAAGGTTGGCTTGTTAACTTTAGACAAATGTGTTTTGCTAGAGATTTTGTCTTTGACTATTTATATACATAGTTGTTGCTTTTTTCCTGTTAAAAAGGAAAAAGGAGAGCCAACAAAACAGATCTTTTCAACCAAACTGCAGCCTAAATTATGCATAATGCAGGAAATGGAAAAAACTTCCTTCAGAAAGTTTATCTGCCATCAGTAAGCAGCTTCTACATTGTTTAGGAACCCTCTAAAACTTTTAATTTAAAAGTCTCTTTCTCCCACCTCATATCCCTTTTTCACTGGATAACTCTGTTAAAGACCATAGGAAGTGGTACATTACTTCAAGTTAGTTAGCATTTGAGAGATACACACTTAGCAGGCATATATGTAGTGCTATAATATGGCTGTTTGCAACACCATGTAGATTAAATCATTTATCAGCCCCCCAAAACCTGGTACAGTCAACATATAAGTGCAGCAGGTGAGCTTTGCTCACTCTTGGCCTTGTAATGTGCACTGCATTTTGGCTGCTAAGAACAATGAGGTGGGATGTAACTGTACAGAGTGAAAACACCGTAGCAGCAGCAATCTAATTTGGGTTCCTTTCCAATTTACTCAGTGGTCCTGTTCTCTTCTCCAACAGAAATACTTCAGGCAGTTCTGTTTCAAAAAAAGAATAATGCTGGTTTTGGGACCAAACCACAAGCGTTCTTGGTGCAAAAGATAAAGCCAGACTCTGCACTTGAGTCAGAAGTTGTCTGTCTTTCATATTCGGTGTTTATTCCAACATCAGAGATCCAGTCAGCACTGAAAGCTCCAGAAGAAAGTACAGTTTGGCTCAGTTTTGTTTCATGGTCACACTAGGTTATTGATTAATATGGCCCAGTTAAACCCAGTACAATAAATTATCTACTTGTATGCAGCATATACAACTTCATAAGCTTGTCTGAGACCTGAGGGCTTCATTTTTATAAGAAAACAAAAGCCAGCTAATTCATTTCACCAGTTTGCAAAATTTTCTTCAGTTGTGTAGGGCCATGAATTCTCGAGTTTGGGATTAAAAATTAATCCAGAGGACCTGTTTCCTGGAAGCATATGCTTCCCTGGGACCTATGTGGTGGTCAGCTCACTTGTACAGAGATGTTTTAAGTACAGGGCCTAGGCTTCCCTGTGTTGTGAGGTTTGGTTAAATATCACAGAAAGGGTAGCTGGTAAGATGATAAATAAAAGTTCACCTATATCAGCAGAGGAAAAGGAGCAGACAATCAGACACTTAGGCCATCCAGGCCACCTGTCTGCTGTCCCACACAATTGTACCACACAGACCCTCAAAACAGTACTACAGCAACCTAAGGTATATTGTGCTTCCACAGGAATAATAGTGTTCCACATTCCTCTTGGGGCTTTCAGACCCACTAGGCATTCCCTCTCTAGCCCTATGACACTAGCAAAATCCTCACCTGACAGCTCAACTGATCCCTTATCTCCCACTGCTGGGGAAGAGACATTTCAAAGCCTCTTCAAATGAAAAAAATACCTGCCTAGGAAAATACTTTAAAACTTTAGAAATTCACACCCTGATTTTATGAAATCCTAGTTTGCCTTAACACACCATGTTGACAACACCTTTAATTGCTAGAAAAAACGTAAATGACCATAAACAATATCATGTAGGGAAGGCAACAGAATGCTGAACCAAATGAAAAAAATCCCACTCACAGTGGTGTCTACATTGTCAAGCTCACGGACGGTATCATCCGCAGGACTCTCAACGGAGATCTCATGAGGGGGAGGAACATTGGCAGCTGCATCTGAGTTTGAAAGAGAACAGTACAATTTTGTTTTGGTTTGTTTTTTTCTATATACCCATGGACATGTAGATACACACAGAAGTAGTTCACCAAGCATAAACCAATAGTCAAATTTGATTCCTATTCCCATCATCACTGCAGCAACAGCACAGGAAACACCTGATGAGCCTGAGGAAAAGTATCAAATACACTAATCAGTATAAAATGCTACAATTCTGCCTAAGCAGATACTTTTTGGACACATGAAATTAAGTGCAGTAAAAAGTGCACAGAAGTAATTTCTTGAGTAGGATATTCATGATTCATAACATAACAAAATGTCAGCACATAAAACGATCTCCAGATTACAAGAAGCATTATAGAGATGCAAAAAATCCAGAGCTCTTTCTGAAATCCAAACACATTAATTTCTCAATTTTCTAGTAATTCAGAATCAGCCTTAACAGGAAATAAATAAAAACTGACCTCTCAGTGTGGTAACATCGACATCCAAAGGTGGAGTAGGAGTCCCACTAGACAAAAATAAAATCAGAAATTGAAGGTGGATGTGGTAAGACAAATGTAGTTGGTTTTGATATTTCTGCAATTCTGGTGCTACACCAAAAAGCACATGTGCAGAAGGAATTTGTCATAGTACTATTTTGCTGCTATCTTCATAAAAATTGGGTTTTGCAGTATTCCAGTTTTCTTTTGCAACTTAGATTTTGGGTCACTTGCATCATACAGCATATCATGAGCCTCTCTGGGTTGCTAACTCTCTTATATGCCAAATGACCTGGAGTCCCACACAAAAATACATTTTACCTTCTAGCAGTTCTGTAAAGAAAGCAAATGCAAAGAGATAAAACACAAGGATAACCAGTAATACTCTATAAACCACTGAGTTTTTAAAATACTCCCCAGTGCACTAAAACACCATAACTGCACTGAAATCACTGCAAGAAGATGGATCCTTTTCCATCATTAATTTTATTCTGCTTATTTGAAAATCTTCAAAAGACATCAGTTTCCAAATCCAGTTATCGGATTCACACACACATAAAACAACTATGGGCCAAATGGGAAAAACATTTAAGAAAAACAATCAGATGAAGACTCTCAGCCTGAAGAAAAACCAACAACTTTGACATGTCTCTTACAGTAAACCCAAGCTCCTTGGAGCCAATTCTTTAAGCCTGGAGCAATTGTCAAGTTACCAAGAGTGAAGACATGCTCTGACAGAAACAAGTCTTTCCTGAATGAAGGAAAAATTATTTTTCGAGTTTGTTATACTGTTAATATATACAGCCTCAGCTGTAAGGTGAAGTTTAAGTGCTGCAGAGAAACTGAACTTGAAAATTACTGAAGTTCACTGTACTGAGATATTTCTCTCAGTTCTAAAGGATCTCCTTTTTTATTGGTGGTCATACTTGTGCCATGAAATACACATTGCAGCAAGTCTTCACTCTAATACATTCAATGTTGGCCATGATTCCTGGCTTTGTAAGGTTTTATTTTTGATTCACATACTCTATGACTGGTCTTGTAGTCTATCCTCAAGCAAAACTCCATTCAAAGCTGATGAATATTTTGCCTCCTTCAGGTTGTATAGTCAGTCTTTTTATCACTCCATAAAAAGCTTCCAGCACCAGCCAGAAACCAGACCCACAGTTACATACTACAGATACCAGGGCACCAGCATATGATCAAAGAGATGATAGTTTCACTGAGTTGATATCTGAAACACTTTCTCCCTCTGCCCCTCACAGACACATAAGACTTGCCAATAAAGAGATCTGAAGGCAAACCTGATGAACTTTCTATTTAAGTCAAGAAACTTTTCACCGATCCTTTCCCAGGAGGCACAGTCTAATCTTCCACATAATGATTAACTATACCAAAATTTAGTTCAGGGAATGGTAAACTGACAGCATGAGATCTCCACAACAATTCTAAAATATTAACAAAAGAATAATACCCTCATAAACATGAACTAATCAGGAAATACTTAGTCAAGAGTTTAAACAGTAACTTCATGTATTTTCTTAAACAAAGTCAATGAGCTCCATGCAAGCTTTGAAATGTACTCATATCTGCTTTCATCTCATGGACACTGGTACCTGTTCTCAGCTAGCACAGTGCAAGGTAACTCTCTATCAATTTTTTGACCAACTCAGTAAATCTTCAAATCATTTCCAAGCTTGGGAAATTTTAATAAAAACTATGATTTAGACAAGATAACCTCTCTTCAAGATATTGTCTTAAGAATGCCGGTAATGTTTTAGAGGGATTTAGTTTCCTTACTTTTTCATCATCTTAGAACTGCAATAAAAACTATTCCTTAATTATTAATTAGTCTGATTGAATATTTTCCAATTAAGTTCACCTAAATTCGGGATGACTCTCTTTTACCAGTTTCAATAGGAATTAGATTGCACCTATACCAGAGTGTCACCAAATTACAGCATCAGTAAGCAAAGCATTTTAGTGCATCATGTTTAATGTTCAGAAGCAAGAATGACTCTACTTTTCAGGAGAGGTGAACCAGTCTGGAATTTTATTTCTTACAAGCTGTTCTGCACAACAAGGGTCAGAATAAAAACTCAACAAAAGCAAAGCAATGAGCTGTAAAAACCCTGCTGCAGGATTTTTAATGTCCTGTTCAGTTCAAAACTGTATATAAACATTAGTTGAGTCTTGTATCCTCTTTTCTGTAGAAGTGGACAATGGGAAACTTGATTTGCTGGGGTGAGCTCTGATCCCACCCTGAGGCTCATGAGACTTGATCCAGCTGGCCACAGGTTTGTACCAAGTACACTTTGAGGGGTCTCCAGGCATTCCTGACCTCCAGCTGCTGCCCCACAAGGCACAGGTCACCCACAGCTCCCGCATCATCCTGTCAGCCTTCTGCTCATGTGTGCTGCAACTCAGGGCATCGCAAAAAACCCAAAACTGCTGTGTGACCAACTAAGCACCCAATTCTGGAGTGGGCTAGCCTTGGCCAAGGGCCAAACACCCACCCAGCCACTCTCTCGCTCCCTCCATCTCCATAAATAAGGTGAAATGCTTCTGGGTTGAAACAAAGCTGGGAAGGTCGCTTACCAATTACCTCCATGGGCAAATCAGACTCAGCTTAGGACAAACTAATTTATTGCATGTTTAAGTACGTTTGGACAGTGAGAAGCAGACAAACATTAAAACACCACTTTTTCTTCACCCTTTCCCAGGCCCAGCTTCAATCCTGACTCAGTGCACACTCTGCAGGGGCAGCAGTTCCTTCAGGAAAGGTCTACCTGCTCCAGTCCAAGTCCTCCCTGGGCTGCAGGGAACACATGCTTTGCCACGGTGCGGTGCTTTGGCCTTGGCATTCCCCATGCTTCTCATCCATTTTCCTCCCTCCTCCTCTTGCTGTGCCATGTTTTTGCCCTTTGTCACACAGGCTTTCTCTGAGCTGCCACTAGCACGAGTGTGGGGCTCAGCCCTGCCCATCAGAGCCGTCTGGAACCACCTTGGGGCAGCCTCGGCCCCTCCACACAGGGAGCCCTCAGTGCCACCCCCGGGCACCCACACAAGGACAGCCACTGTGTCCATGAGATCAGTTCTAACTAAGCTGTTTGAGTTTTTAAAGGAAAAATCCCCAAAGCAGACAAGAAAACTCCAAACAAAATACTACGGTACAAACCACACTTTCGATAGAGGAGCAGTTCACAAAAGGAAAGGCCTAATAGCTTTCTCAAGTGCTGCTTCTAGATCAGATCACTGGTTATAGACACACCAAAATAAAATTCTCCAAGTTTCAAAAGTCCCAGAGGACTTGCTCTGCCACTGGCCCCAACAAATGGCAGCTCTTCAACAGGGTACTCCCATCACAAATGTCACCTCAGGCACGGGTTCAGCCGCGTGGTGACAGCCACAGGGCAAGCCAGGCCATGGGGCAGCCATGGGTGTGCTGAAGGGCAAGGTGAGTAAAGCCAGCGCCGAGGGGAGAGTCAAAGCTGAGCAGCAAACCCATCTCCTTCAGCAGCAGCACACCACACTCCTGCCCAAGGCCAGGTCAAATATTCTTACTGGCGCTGAGGGGCTTTTAAGCACAAGCCCTCAAGAGCTAACCAATTTTCTGACAGAATTCCAGTGCACATCTGGCTGAAAATTAAAAACCAAGCGCTTAAACACCACCTACTAAAACCCTAACCAATCTAACCAAACAAGACCAGTCAAGCACCAAATTTGGTCAAATGATTAGCTATCACTTTTTTCAAGAGAATAATTTTTTTTTTTTAAGAATACTGTGCTATAACCAAGCTCACTTTATCCACAACATTGGGTTTTCATTGCTTTACCAGAATGGTGAGGTTTGCTTTCTTTGTGCATGCATTTCTTTTAGCCTTCTATTTCCCCTTAACATTTTATTTTTTCAAATACCCACTTTATTGATCATGTTGAAAAACAGCAATTGTACTGGGCATCTCTAAGGATGTCACTCAAAATGCACATGGCAATGCATATATTGAATGGTCTGAACACATCACTTTTGAAGGTGAACACAAATTAAAATTCCCATTCAGTTTCACCATTAAAATATACAGGATTTTTTATGGTTTTGCCCCAGGATTTATCCAGGGCCCATATTTGATTTTTAACTCTACCTACACAAGCAAGGCACTCCAGGTAGAGGAACTGTATTCCAACAAGAGTTTATTGTGAATTTGAGACACAGACATATGAAATGTAATTTCTATTGTCCTACCTGCATGAGTGGTTCCCTGGATCATCTTGGCTGAGCAGTAAGCAAAATATAAAAACATACACATATGTATGGAGAGGAAGGAAGGAATATAGACAAGCAGATGTCTAAGCACCAGAACGAACTACACTGCACTTGTGTTTCCTTGACAGAAACAACAAGTTTCAGATCACACAGCTCTGTTAGACACCAGGATCTAGGCAGGTGTAAGACAAGATCCATAAGGGCCTAGGAAGTTGATCTGAAGCAAAGAGTGCTTATGGACAACCTATACATATTAATACAGCAATCACAGCTCACAGGTACAGCCCACCTTCCCCTTTTTCCAAGGCCCACAGTACATACTTCTGTGTGACATCAGTCACGTCAGGAGGAGAATTGAGAAGTTCCAGTCCACCAAAGCATAAACAGAGTTCCATTGGCTCACAGGCCTAAACAGGTTCTTTATGTGCAGCCATACTGTGTTATTAAGGAGAAGCAACACTCTGCACCTGTCAAATGGGGCATCAGTGATACTATTTCACAGCTCTGCATCAAAGTCTGTGAAGGTATTAGTTTTTCTCTACATTTCTCCTAAAGGTTCAACACAAACCCAGCTCTGCGGTTGAAGAAGGCAACAGCTTCAGATTTGTACAACATGTTCTGGACATTCATCAGTTTATGCATTATTTATAAGACTGTTGATCAGTTTGAATGTTCTAAAGTCTAACTGGCTATGTCAAGCATTTCTTTTTCTTGAATAATATTACTTGAATGGTCTTATTGCACAAAGGAGGGAAAATAGTTTTATCACCTGATTTTTTCATTTTTAAATATTTTAATCACACAGCCTTCAACTAACTAAGTAGGCAATTTAAGAAGTATTTTTATGCAATTTCAAAATGTAAGACAAAGCCTGGTATTCAGATTCTCTTCCTTTTAAATTCTACATGCCTTTATCTTAATTTTCGTTTAGGTAGTTCTTGAATTTTGATCTCTTTTGGTTCTAACTAAAGCAGGAAAAACCTTTCATATTTGCAACTAGACAGTAGGGAGCACAAAAGAAAACACAGAACTGAAAAGCAGCAGTGAGGAACTCTTCACATGTGGTAAAGCTGTGCAGATTATAAGAAAATTTCTGAAATGAGCAGTGTCATTGCCATGTCCACATGCAAACGGTAAAGAAGCTCAGGTACGTTTCTATGTCACTGCAGGCAGAACTGCTGAACTGATGAAATGATCCCAGCACAGAAGACAAACTCTTATTCTTGCATGAAGCACGTTTAGATAAACAGCACAAAAACTGAGTGGATACATCATCAACCATTGCTACCACTGCTGATAAAATATGGATTCTAAATTTGCCAATGTTTTTCAAGGCAGAGAACATAGACAAAACACAGGAGATCTGGACATGATTTACTGCAACTAATTTCAGTGAGTTCAGAATAAGCAAGTACCATCAGAAAGGACACACGCCCTTACATGTTTCATTTTACATTAAAAAATGCCTCTGAAGAAATGAAAAAGTAGCATGTTATATTCCTCCTTTTCAACTATCCTACCCTCTTTATCTTTTCCTCATACATTATTATGCATACAGCACTAATGCAAGGCTATGACATAAAAGCTCTGGTTTCTGCAACAATCTTGTGCTACTCCTTTCCTTTCAGTTGATTCTCAAGATCTGGCTTTTGACCTCCCAGGAATTAGCCAAAAGGACTGTCCTATTGTCAAGAGACAGACTCCAATATTATGAGACAGAACTTCATTATGTGCAGTGCCAGTGGCCTACTGAATAAAGCAATCAGTAAAGCTCTTTAGCTGATGGAGTGCTCCCACACTTCCAACTGCAGCAAAACTCTAAAATGTCCACTGCACTGCTCTGTACACATCTGGATTGTGTCCCATATGTTGATTTTCCTTTTGAGGTTTTCTGCTTGGTAGTACTTAGTTTAATCCCTCAGTTCCTTAAAAGGGCAGGGTAGCTGAGCATTTAACCTACGTGGATGCATGCTCTAAACCTTACGGGAACAAAGTTTCATCCTGCTGTTACATCACTGTCAGTAATGCCGGATTGGGAGTTATTCCAGGAACTAAACTACATGAGTACAAGGCACCTTTCTGTAGGCTACATTAAAACTGACTATCCCAGCATTAACTAGATGAAACCAGCTTTTTTTAGTTAGAGAGAGACAACATATTGATCTCTAGGTAGGATTATATGAGTTGTATTAAACTATTCAAATCACAGCTTCAATTCTATAGCTATTTATAGCTTTCAGCACAAGTTTGACTTAATTTAGAAAGGTAGTATAGTTAAAATGATCAACAGATATCAAGGGTCTGTCTTCCATTCCAGATCAACAGCAAATTAAGAAATGATTTAAAAGAAAAAACTTCCACAGAAAAAAGAAATTGGTCAAAGTTTATGAAAGAATTTCTTGTGCAGAGGGGCTATGCTCTAGAACCTATGGCAACTTTTCTTGTCCTCATCAGTGGGAAAACAGACAGAGAAAAATGCCTGGTGCCAGGCCTCCAAAGTGAAATGACTGCTCCTGCACAGTCATCAGAGACACTGGAGCTCACCACAGGACAAGTCAGAGACTCCTGCTAGACGCTTACTTCAAGGCACCTTCCTGGCAGTGTGGTAATCTCACATGAACATCTCCTCTAGACACCCTGGATATCTAGATATTTAGGACAGTCCCGCCATGCCTCGAGACAAGACCAGAACAGCTGTCCACTCTGACACAGAAGGCACAGCTGGGTGACAAGTCAGCTATGTTCAAATTGCAGCGTTGCCCTGCACTGCCTCTCTCTCTCACACTGCACAGCCTCTCTCTGCATGTGTGGGCCAGCGGGTGAGGACAGCACAGCCCAGGAGATGGAACAGCTGCACTCACCTCTCCTTTCTGCAGGAGGGACTTGACACTGGATTTACTATCCTGTGCCTTAGAGGCTGATGGTGCTCCTGGGTTGGGTAGTTATGCTGTGTTCTTACAGAATATTTCTAGAAGATTTGTTCTGATCTTTATTGGGAGGTCTAGTTATTTTTTCAGGAAATAATGTTGGCTGTTGGCAGTATTGAGATGGCTGATGTACTCCTCTCGGGGAAAGATGTCTGGAGCTATATGAGACATCTTCTACCCATGACAGAAAATCATGGCTTTGTTTTTTATAGGACTCTGGCTTACAAACTTCACATCTTAAACCATGAATGCTCTAAGATGTCCAGCACGCTCTTAAAGTTTGGGTTTTGTAATATTGGCAAAATTATTTCTACTAATTTTTTCCTGATGTTCCATTACCCAGGGCAAATCTACCTGTTCCCATCACTGCTTCAGTCCTGTGTCACTCTCTTTATGCTGTAAAATACTACAATTTCCAAGCATAAGCCAAACAACAAATTATAGAGGAAAAGATACAGCAAACCCCAAGTTTAAACTGATGGCAATTACAAAGATCTGACCCTAAAGCTATCAACCACCTGAAGCAATACATACTGAAATAAAAGCAGTGTATTTCTGAGATATAGATGTAACACAGCCCCCCAGTGAATAGAGTGTGGTAGAGTTTGCCAGTTTTCTGCTGGAACCCCTTTAACCTTGCCACAGAACTCTTCATAAGATGGCTTTTGGACAACTACAACATTAATCACTCAGATCCCCCTTTCAATCAACAGATGGGCTTTTCGCACTGTTCCGTTTCTTAGCCCAGTGCATGCAGACTCTAGATTCATTAGTGTTGACTCCAATTCTTCTTGCATATCTCTTAATTTACTAGATTTCCTGAGTGACCACACAGAGGGATGCAGGAGGTTTTCAAACTCAAACTTCTTCAGAACACATGTACACTACCTAGCTGACCTGGAGGCTTCAGGGAGTGCTCTTGTCAGAGGAGAGTTCAGCTCCATCAGAGAGAAACCAACATTTCAGGAATCACTTTTGCCATTATCGTCTCACATTATTAATTTTAATATATGTTGTGGTTATGAAATCACTATGAGGATACGTAATTTGGGAAGTTGGGGGTTTGCCTAGAAGTCTGTTGAGTGATTCCCCTTCCCAGTATATTAATTACTCATAGTTATCATAGCTTTATGTGGCCTGTAAATAGGGAATTGAACCTGCCAGTTTACAGAAGAGCTCAGCACCAGATCTTTTGGGTTTGAATTACCCCAAAAATAACAGCTTAGATTAAGTTCTGAGTAGCAATGGATCAATAATAATTTGAACTTGTTTTCAGTTCAATAAAAGACATGAAAATAACAAGTCAAGTTCAGGTTTATTTGTTACAAAGAAGCCACAAATCAGGCTAGTTTTCAGTTTTATTGTCTTGTTAAAAGTGTGAGGAGCCCAAGGAGCCAATCCCCTTGTAAATATTTTTAGAACACATCTCTTAGAAGTCTTTTAAAATAGCATTTCAAAAGATTCCACTTTCATTTTGTTTTGTATAATGATGACCAGGACTACCTGAAAGTCTTTGGGAAAGGTTTTCAGGACAACCAGGACCACTAACACAACTACGGACACATCTCTTTCCCAAAATAGAATTCCCCCACTAAACCTCTTCAGGTAAATAGCCTGTGTCTGTGCCTGACAGCCCGACAGCCAACAAGGTGATGACACACTTAAGCAGAAGTACAAGCCTCAGATTGGCTGAGATATTTTGAGCATGCCAACCATGCCAGGACAGAGTTTCACATGCAAGAACCACCAGATTTCTCCACCACACTTTTCTATACGCCCTTTTGCACAAAGGTGAATTTTGTTCATCTTCAGTGCACAAAACAATGGCAGCAGCAGCAAGAATCAGAGAAACGACCTATCAAGAGCCTTTAAAAAGGGAAAATTACTTACCCACATGACCAATCGGTGCAGGCACTGACAATAAAAAGAGAGAAAAGGTTACAAAATGTCACAGCTGGGCCCTGTTGTTATCTCCAGAGAGAATAAAATGCAAGGAGAACACAGATACTCACCTGCCCATTGCTTCCTTTGTATAGGACAGTTTCTGGAAAACAAACAAACAAGTCCTAAATACATTTGAGTAACATAAGGTGAAAGAAATTGAAATGCAGTTTATACCGCTTTATTTCCTTCTGCTGAAATAATTCTGTTTTCTGTACCGTAATTTGTTAAGTTCAAAATTTATTAACAAAATCCCAGCTGGAAAGAAAATATACCTGACATTTCCAAAATACAACTGAAACAACACCAGACAGTGTAAAAAGCATTAGGCTTGTCAGACATGCTCTACATTTCTGCATTTTCCTGCATTGTTCTGCAGGTACAACATTCTCCCCCCTTAGAGGAGACCAACAACAAGAACCTTTTAAGCAAGCAGTCTTCAGAAATTCACTATTACTTCTGCTACTTGTCTATAGATTTACTTTCTTTTGAAAGTAAACTTACAGCTTAAAGTACCATACCAGGATTAATCTGATTACTTTGTTTATGGTTATACAAGTGACAGGGATTATATTTTTTCATGTATTGGTGTAAAAAGACTAAGAAGGGCTACACTGATCACATTTTTTCATCAAAATTCTCATGGCATTAGTGCCATTGGTTCTAGAGAAGAGTCACAGAAGCTTCTGTGAGGAACACCACAAGAAGTGGAGGAAGTCCTGAGCAGTTTGCAGTGCGATGGCTGCTGAGAAATAATGCTGCTGTACCAATGTAAACAGAATATCAACTACTTACAGAAAACTATTGCCCATCCACAAAATTTTTGCTTCTCTGCTTTAGAACGGCAAAAAGGTGGACTGCTTATTGGCTTTCTTTTCTTTATATATACCAATGCAGGTATATTTTTCAGTCAAAACAATACGAAGTGGATCAACTCAAACATCTCCCTTGAAACTGAATTACAATTAGCTTTCAACATACTATTTCCACTTCCCAAGCTTCTCTGAAAAACATCCATATGTTTTCAGCAGCCTAAGGGCTGATGATTCTTCCTGTGAAGGAGGGTTGAAAAAAAAATAGACTTTTTGAGCAGATTAGCCTGCTCTTTCTCTTCACCTGTGTTTCTAAGGAAGTGTAGAAATTCAGCTGTTACTGATCTGGAGCCATGTCAGTTAGTACCTTTTTCTTCTTTACAGGACATGTGTGGATATTGTGATCACAGCTAGAATGGCAGGCAGCTTGGATACCAGCCTGAGGAGGGCTTGCCAAAATACTAATTTCGATCCATTTGCCTTTCTTTATGTTCTTTGACCAACCTTTATACATCCATTAAATGAAGCATTTGGAGATTCTTTAGTATGAAAAACAAAGACACAGCAAGACTAGTTTTAAGAGACAAACAAAGAAACCAGGTAGTTTACAATGAAAACTAACTTGGGGCACCAAAGCTGTGTTGGACACCTTTTTTAAGAGGTTATTACACTGCTCTACACAGTGCCTGTATTCACCCCTAGTGCACTGGGATCTGCAAGGAACAAAGAGATTGATTCCCTCTCTACTAGCTTTTGGAAAGTTGTCTGTAAGTAGTAGCTCAATAAAAAGAGTTTGTTCATTAGAAAAAAATAAATTATATGGAGAACTTATGAGAACCAAACCTGAAATGACAAATTATTATTTTAAAGGCCAACATCTAGATTAAGAAACATTACACAGTCTCCACACCCTCATTTTTAAAAAGGCATCAAATTACTAAATTCTCATCCAATTTCACAGTAAACTAGCACCCCCTGTTGCTAAACTAGCATGGTCTGCAATAGTTTGCTGTAACTGTCTTCCTCTCTCGTAAATGTTTAATTTGTATTCCAGTCTGGGGTGGGGGCAAGCAATGACATATTTGAACTCCATGGCAAGCATCACTTTTTCTCCCTAATTAGAAGCCAAGGGCTCTAGAGCTCTAAAACTGGCTTGTTTAATCATTTAGGACAGAATAGCCTTTGCCAAAACACCTCACCTCTCTGACTCAGTTCCTTCATTAAGATGGAGTTAGAAATTTACCTGCTGCACACTGATCTGCAAAGATTATTTAATGTCTTTATCCTTTGAATACTTGAAGTGATCCATAAATAGTTCTCCAGAACAGCAGCAGCCACACCAAAGCCAAGGGGAGTTTTTACTCATTAAAGATACCTCTGGCAGGTGCTTTGTACAAAATTAGTTCTCTTGAAGTGAGACCTTCCTGACATCATTATTCTACCAATTCTCCTAATTCTGGGAGCTGAGTTTTGTCAGTCACTCTCATGCTTCCCTTTCACAACAGTTACTTTTACACAATGCAAAATTATCGTAAATTAACACAAGTCCATAACATTAAATACAGGCTACCCCAATACCACAAATCACATACAGTACTAACCAGATGAGCTTCTGTCAACATATGAACTTGCAGAAAAGCAGTTATATATTATATTCTTGCCTGATCATTATGTACAGAAGACAAAATGTCTTGGAGGTTAACCCCAGGCAGGAGAAAAAGGCAGAGGAAATATCAAGGAGATCTGAAATAATCCCATATTAGTTCAATTCCATCTGTGTAGCACTGTACCAAGCATATTTGATTTGATCCATATATACACACAATTTACAACAGGAAAGTCACACCAAGAAATTATTTTTCTGTCTTCCTGTCCATGTTCCCCACCATGGTGCATGGCAGAGCCATGCTTTCACGAAGGCAAGGCCACAGCACTGGGGACAATTCAAGGAAATGGATTACAAAGTCCATAAATGAAGTTATAGGGAAAGGCCAGAACAGGGAGCAGTGCTCTGAGGCACATCCCTGACAGTTAAGGTAAAAATATGGTCCACAGTAAGAGGAGAGATAGCAGGAGAAGCTTAGCGGAATTGATATTGTTTTAACAATGTGCAACTTGAAATGAAGGCTAGAGATACATACGTGGGAAAAGTGGAGGGGGTTTCTTTTTAAATCAGACGAGGCTAAACCTTGCAGTAAGAATGAAAGTCAATAGGAGAACAGTAAGTGCATGGAGAAGAGAAAGGGTGAAGGAAATCTGACATTATGGCTCAAAGGAGGGCAATTGAAAAAGGTTTTTTTTCCACGCATAAGAGGGGATGAGGGATGTGAAAGAGCAGACGTGATCTGCTTTTTTCCAGATGTAGAAGAAACTAAAGGAGGTCTTCTATGCAAAGAAAAAGAATGTAAAGGACTGGAAAGTGTGGTTAAGACATTTAATTAAACAGAGAAAGACAACAGTTAGCAAAGAAGATCACAGAACAGGGAAAGAGGAGAGACAGCAGAACAGGTCTTCCACAGGAGCCTATGGAAGACAAAATAATCTGCCTCTGTGAGGAATTCAAACTGCAGCACTGTAACTAAGTGGTCACAAATAACTCATATCCTTGGGATGCTACATCCCACTTTTGAACACAGGTCTCAGAATTCAGGCAAAATCATTTATTTTACATTGCTAAGTGCCCATTTCAGCATGCTAAGGAGGTGTGTTGTTACACTATCCCTTCGGGCATCCTAAGGCACTGCTGCCTTCTGTCCCTTTTACCCTAATCTGTCACTGAGCAGTTTGTGCTGCAAACACACTGAAACAGATAGAGCTGCTCATGGGCTGGAAAATCAATACTGTACAAAAGTACTGCTGAGTTAACATCATTGAAGGGTTTGTATTTTGTCCCAGGAACTTTTCAAGTTTTGGTAGGTTAGAACTTCCCATCAGTTTTGGGGATTCCAAAAATTGCCTGCCTTTTGTAGCTCTGCTACAAACTCCTTTCCACGCTAAGTCTCAGCTTAACTCTTGGCTCTCAGACCCACCAAAGTGGGCAGAGCACTAATTTCCCTCTTCCCAGCAACTAAAAAAAATCACACAGACCTGCTTCCTTCAGAAAGGAGTCAGAACCTAATCCCTGTTGTCCCATCCCATCTGCCCAACACTGTCAGATATGCTTTGTTATAGACATGGGGTTGCACAGGAGCCCTCAGCAGGTAGAGCTGAGGATCTGCTCAACAGAGTAAGTTACATGGGTCCCTTTAATGCTTCATTTCTCATAACAGCTTTTCTCCACATGTCTAGTCATTTTAGATTGTCATCAGACCCACAAGGAACTGCAACTCATTAAAACTTTATTTTCTGAAATTTGATTGAAATCTGGAGAAATAGAAATTGTGACATGTATGACATGCCCACATTGGAATTGCAGGATGTAGACAGCACTTTATGCTGGAAGCCCTGCAGTATCAAGCTTTAAGCTGCTTTTTGCTACAAACTCGGGAAGGAGATGCAGCCTAGAAAGATGAGGGTCTACCTACCTTCAATGTCCATTAGAGTCTCTTAGCAAAACCCAGATTCCCTTAATTCTCCAGGAATGATAAAACATCAAGTTTCAGGATTTTTATGAATTAAAAGATGACCCCAAATTAACTCACCAACAGAACAATGTTAAAGTCATGCAAGTCAGAAGGCATCTTTGCTTGATTTAAGCACTTTGATGCTTAGAAAGCAGATGGTCACAACCAGAAAGCAGATGCAGAAAGGTCACAACCATTATCTCATCCCACCATGACTTAACACGACACATGGCAGTTAGGGAAGTATGACCATCAGGAGTTTAGGTTCTCTCCACCCATCACAGAATAGTATCAGACCTCTTTCAAGATATCCACTGAACTAATAATTCATACAAACTAGATCCTACAGGCCTTCCCAGTGGCAGGTACTGCTGAGCTGTGTTTCATCCTCGCACGGGAAGCAGCCCTATGCAGTCAGAAACCAGGAATAAGCAGCAGGCATGGCACTGACTCATGTCTCTTGATCCAGAAGGGAGCTGCCTCCTCAACACCATCTACATTTCCCCTGTTTGCTAAGGTCTTTTCTCCTGTTTGAAAATAAGGAGTCTGAGATGCCACAAATAACAAATGGCTGAAGGCTGGAGAATCATGGAGTTCAGAGATCCTCATGTGCCAGCAGGAACTCGACAACTGCACAGAAATACCAAATGTATCCTATGTTTTGACTTTCTCTTTTCTGTTCTGCTAGTCTATAGACACAGCAGGGACTCTACTTGCTTTGCTGAATAAAATGTGTTCTGTTTGACAGACACATCAGTGTGGATGGGCAATCAAAAGGGTATTAAACAAGAGGATTTAAAATGGCTTGTAACAATCACCCAAGAAAATCACTGACACGTTTTCTCCCCTCCAGCCAAAGGCCACCTTCAAAATGTCAGCATGTGTGACAGCCAAATGCTATAATAAAGTTTCCATTAAAAGCCAGCAGAAGTTCAACATGCACTTGTGCCCTATTTCCTTGTTTCGTGTTGTACTATGTCAGGCTGAAGAAGAAAATTCAAAGTAAAAAAGAATTTGAGACATGAATTATTAAAGAAGCTTCTTTTAAAAATATATTCCACAGGAAGGAATTGGTTTTCCCTCCTTTTCTAATTGCAATACATTTATGGATCCTATTCATGACAAGACCTGATACTGGTTTTAATTGTACGAGCATATATACTTCTAACAAATTTAAATTCACCCAAGTTTCCATCAAAAATGTAACCAATCAAGGTATTGACAAGGTAGCTATATGGTGAAAGGCACTCACCAGTATCTTTCAACAGAAGCTTTGTGTTTACAGTATATTCTGCATGTTGAGGGTTTAAGGCTCTGGGATTTTTAAAGAACCACAGACTACAAAAGGACATTCTTGACTATGCATCTCCTTTATTTCAACCTCTTGAAGACAACTTTGCTCTTACTAACACTCCATAATTTACATACCCTTGGTTCTTTTAACTTCGTTCATCCACACTTAAACATTCAGTGCAATATCTGCTGATGCAATTTGTACAAAAGGCTTCTTGCAGGACAGCAAGTGTCAACCAACTGCTACAAAACTACTGTGTTATTTCAGTAATTTATAAAGTCAAAAAGTGTGCCCAGCAGCTATATGGATATCTAACAAAGAATACCATATGCCATCTGTAAATTCTCCTATGAACAAAGCAGGTTGTGATGCTTTGGCAGCAGTGCTTCAATCTCATAGCAAGAAGTCCGTGGCTCTTGGGAAACTGATAATTACTTTTGCTCTCTTAGATTTTCCAAAAATTGTCTAGCAAAAGTGGGGACATGGCCACAATCACAGGCTAGAGTCAGGGCAAATTTGGCAATATTGCAATTCTAAACATACATGTCTCAAAGTGTAGAACGGGATGAATGAGGACATTCTAGATAAGAGTTTTACTCCCCACTGAAATACAGCTACACAGTAAGGAACAAAAGCCAAGTTAATTTATAGAAAGGAAGGTTTACATGAAAACTTACACTGAAAAAAACCTCCCTATGGACTGGAATTACCTTCTGCATTTGCATTTTTCTCAGGAACTGAAAAGAGACAGGTTAACAATCTCACACTTTGTAAATCTACTTAATACTCCATGAAATTAGTTAGGATAGTGTTCTTCGTACGTAAAGTACTGTCAGTTAATATGATTAAATAAAAATTAAAATGAAAATTCAAGGGGGAAAAAAAGGATATTTCAAATTATTTTTTTATTATTTGGCATGAATATGTCCACCTGCTCCTTCTGAAAATCTGGCAGGTGATCTGCTATAAGAAACTCAGGAAAACTAAGTGTATATATTCTGTATTAGCACATAACATGCATGTGTATACAGACATTACAGGGAAACCCACAGAGGAAGACCTCACATCTCCAAGACAAAAAAGGAAGAATGAGAGCTGAGACAAGCTGGCCTAAGCTCCATCTGATATCAGTAAGAAATTATGTCAAAAGCAAGAGAGAATTTTTCTCTACATGAGCTAAGTCAGCTTGGAGCAGACATTGCAGCATTTGTGGGTGTGTGACAGTGATTACTGGGGATTAGAGGAAAGGATAAGAAAGAAAACCAAGGAGGAAGGCTAAGAAGATGGCATTTAATTACACTACTTGTAACAGACCCTCCACACTACAAAAAAAAAAAAAAAAAACCAGCATGAAAGCAATCATTTTGCTGAATCAGTGTTTATTGAAAGCAAACCCCACAGATTTAGTTTCCCTAATTTTCAGATACACTGAACTTCTTTTGAGAGAGAGGGGGAAAATTCAGCGCATGCAGCACTTCTAAAAATTAAATTTCATGTTGCAATCTGCCAGAAAGTAATACACAAAGACACTTCGAAATAAGACTGCCAGTAACTGCCAACATGCCCGATACAAAAGAGGTGGCAGAGCAATGCTGCGGCAGTAACAGCCAACATAAACCAGAAGAAATGCAGACCTACTTTTGTCAGCTGCAGGCTCTAAACTAAACTCTTGAAATTAATCACAGGTGATTTGCAGACATTGGAGAGCAGAAGAAGATTAGAAACAAGTGGTATTTTATGAGGAGGGCAATGGCCAAACAAAAAAGCCACTGCAGAAGTTAATCTTCCTTTTAAACAAGAGAGTGTGGCCTATTCACACGTGTCCCACATGCGCACTACAGATTACTGCACACACAGCGAAACCACGGCAGCCCTTTGGTGAGAAGTGCTCAGTGCTTTAGAGATCAAACCTAAGGAATGGGACAAAAAAATAGCAATGGCTAACCATGACCAAATGAATGAACATGTTGTAAAGAGAGGGAAACAAAATGCCACCAGTAATGGAAAGACTTGACCATGCAACTTGGTCCACTGAGCTGGTGAGGGTAGAAGGAATGAGAAGGTAGGACACAGGGCTTTAGAAATTGTGTTTGGTCCCCCAGGCTGAGCCCCAGCTCTTACCCCATTAGACGGGGGCAAGCAACTAGCAGGAAGAAGGATGTTCTTAAAAATGGAGATGTATCCACTGCATCTGTTTGGACTTAGAGCTGCTTTAAAAAGGTTTCACACTCTGACAAGAATTTTGTGCACAAGCACATATGAGAAAGGTGAGTCTGTACTAGAGTTAGCCATTAAATTCACTCTCTCACCTATGCATTTAAAAATATGTCACTGGATCATTTGACAGGGACTGACTGACGGATAGAATAGAATGCTCTTGCCTTCTGTCTTTGGTTCAAAGTTAAATTGATTTCAGCTTTTTATTTCGAAAAAGTCACCTGACAGATTTGAAACATTTTATGTAGGGCACAGAGGTGACAGCATTCAGTCCCTCTTATCAGACTAATGTGCCGTCAAACCAGCCCAAGAACCAGCATCTTTTACCAGCTGTGCTGAAAGAGAAGAATGAACAGTCTTTTTTCCAGAATATTGCAGTGCTGAAGGGACTATATTTATCCACAGGAGCAAGGAAACCTAAATTAAATATAAACCTTCTGAAAAGATCAAACACAGAGCACTTTATCTCACTCCACTGTAATGCTTCAGAGCCATACCCAAAAGGAGAGAGCAGTAGCGGGAACTTAGATGCATCATCCTGTTTCTGAGAGTCATTTAATTTCTTTTAGTAAACTCCCACTATAGATCAACTCACTGCCAAAATACTACATAGAACAGTTACATGCACTGTGTGCACTAAAAAAATTATCACAATTTTATTTCTCTCCATCTTTTTGCAAAGTCTTCTAAGGGCGACAGCATCGTCAGACTTCGCAGCAGTAAACATTGGCTAGCATCACCTGGGAAGACTAACATGCAGGCTCAGGAAAAAAACCTTCTCTCCATTATCCACAAAGTTTCCATATTCACCTTTCTTAGTGGACATTTGTAGCATAGAAGTCCAATAAAATAGCAGGAGGGAAAAAGGTCAGCACATCCACACTGACTGAACATTATTAATTCTGTGGGATCACACTTTCAAGACTTTAAAGTTTCATAAAACTATACATCCATTAGCTTGCAAAAGTAATCTTAAAGAAGATCCATAAGCTACTATACATTTTAAGGCAGCTCTTTGTCCAGAGAAATTAAGATATCTACTGTATCCTAGATTAATACTAAGTTAAGCACTTAATTTTAAAATTCACAAACTCCTGAAAATACATCTTTGTTTTTTGAGAGAGGCTTTTTTAGTCTAAGTTAATATTTCTTTTATTTTTTTTAAACTAAAATAAACTTGAATGAACTGAAATAACAAATGTATCCCAAGATATTCAGCATTTTTTTATTGACTTGGTTTACACTCATGCTCTGATTTTAACCTGCAACTTCCCATGGTGAGTGACCTAATGTTATCTATTGCCTTCACAAGACACCAAAGTTTTTCTATTTACAGCTACACTCATTTCAGGCAGCAAGTGCATGGACGTCACAAACCTGTAGAACATCTAACAGGCAATTATGCCACAGGGCATGGTAGCCACAACTTTGTTTTGGAACTGATCTCAGAACTACAGATCCCAGAGCTGGAATACCCCTGCCTGTTAGAAGGGCTCTGTCCATTGCTGCCTGTGATATGCCAAAGCTGCACGTTGCGCTGGGATGGGATGCCCCAGCCCATGAGAACACCAAGCAGTGCTGCACTCACCTTCACGATCAGGCTGCGGTGCTCCTCAGACTGACTGAAGTTGGTGCCCATTTCAAAGATACTCATCATTCCTTCCTCGCACAGGCTCATCCAGGTGTTATATTCTTCACGCTCCGGCAGTCTGTCCCAGAATGTCTTGAAGACCTCCCACACTGTTTCCTGACACACTGAAGACACAAGAAAGTTCTGGTATTAGTACAAAGGGAGTATTTCCGTGGCACAAGGATATTATTGTCCCAATGTTGTAAGCTTGTCTGTACACTAACACATAGAGAACAGCAACCTGACATCTACATGGAAAGGTGGAAAGCATTGAAGGGACTGACAATGAACATCTGGTGGATTTTCCACATGGATAATGCTTCCCTCCCTGACTTTTTAAACTGAAATAATTAAAGAAAATTTATGAAAAAAAGAAGAGAGCATGAGAAAGCACTTGTCTCCTAACAATCATTCAGAACAACAGTATTTTCACTGAGTGAAACTGCCCTCTGATCAACGAATAGAATTTTTAGAAAACCAAAATAATATGGCAAATGTCCTCACAGATAGTAGAGCTGGAGCTTAAGTTGTAAGAATGATAGTGGCACTGATCCAAGTTTAATAGGCTCAATCAGCAATAATTCCTTTGGATTCACCTTTACACAATTTAAAATGTTTCAGAAATTACAATTGCATCCATAATTCAAAAAACAAGGCAGGATGATGACACAAAATAATATGCTAAGAAATAAGTCAAGATCTAACTGTACTTTATATGTTCTTTGAGAAAGAACTGGACAGCTCTGAACAGTCAGCCTGAGAATTAAGGTTTAATATCATATACTACACTGGCTACTTTAACCTCCCAATCTTGCACATGCTTTTTGTCAATCAGAGCAGTTGGTCACATTACACTCAAGCAAGAACAACTCTGTGACTCAGAATAACTCAAAGAAAGAAAGATTTATAGGATTTTCCTTGTGCCCTGGAAGAGAGCAACATTAAAAGACAAACTCATTCACACGAAATGTCAGCCTGGAGTAGTAGCAGACAAACCTGCTTTTTGGCCTTAATCTGATTTCACTACTTACACAGACAGTTCAGCAGAGGAATGCTTTGCATTCCGGGAAGGTCCTGACATCATAAGCAAGCCCCTACAGGAGACCAAATCTATTTTCAGAAAGTAATTTTCTCCAATCAGCTGGAAAATTAGCTCTGAGCTGCCAAACCCAGTTCCTTGCTGTTACTTCTTGATACTTCTTTTTCCAAATTCCAAAGTCGTCTAAATGTACATGTGTAAAACTTAACACAAAGACCACATATGGAAACATTTTCATTCAGTCAAGAGATGGGCATTTTTCTTAAATGCAAAGGCTTTACAAATAACAACCTTAAGGAAGTGTTTCCTATGCAGCAGCACCCTTAAAGCTTAGCTGACTCTGGCACACTGGATGGCACCATGCAGAAAAAGCTCTTTACTCCACCCTGAATTTTAGTTTATCAGAGCAGTTGAGACTGTTTCTCTGTTGTGAAACTGTAAAGATACAAAGACATTTCTTATTTCCATGCCACACTCCCGACAGCTTTCTGACATGGAGATTAGCATTGCAGCTCATCTGGTATGTGTGACCGGAAAACAATAACTCTGCATTCTTAACTGGCAGTAGCATATTACTGCTCTAGCACCCCTCCAGCATCTAGACAGTTAACTTTATCTGTAAGACACGCTAATTTAGAAAGTATTGTCCATATTGCCAATCAGTTTTGCTTATGCATCTCTATTAATCAGAAACAAATAGCCAAACTGACAAACACCTATGCACCATCTCACATCTCCCCCCTCAAGTTACACTTGCAAACCCTTTGAGGCAGGGACCACATTTCCATCTGACCTCTGCACAGACCTCAGGCAATGAAGCCATAATCCTGCTCTGGGATTTCTGGATCCTGCTGAAGTACTAATAAGCTTCCTGAAGCAGAATAACATCTGTAACATAACATCTCTCTACCATCCCACTTGTAAGAGCTAGACATCCAGGAAAAGACCAGTCTAGTTTCAAGTCCAGAAGCTCACACTAAGGAATATCACTTTCTCAAGTTTCTTTTGGTGGTACTTGTATCCTACATTCTGGATCTTTCACTCCAGGTGCCACATTGTAGAGCAGCAATCCTGCAATGAGATTACTCCCTGCGGCTGGGATAAGTCCTCAGCAGACTATCAGTAACAACTGAAGCTATAGCAGTGGCTTGCAAATACTTTGGAGGGACACTGTCTAATCCTACACTTTTCAAACGCCGACAGGCAAAGGACTGGCTCTCCAGTTGCAAGTAATTGAACACAGTTTTGCTTAATGCTCTTAAACAAGTTTAAAATAAATGTGATGAGACAGTGCCTTGCCTGAATACAAGCTGCTCCCATATAAACAGTTGTTCCAATCGGCTCCCAATAGATTAAGGATTTTCTGTGTATCCTTTCATTTGGAATTAGACACCCCACTGAATTCCAGTCCCAAAGGCTCTCTGCCATCTGTGGGCTCCAAGCCCATTAATTAGACCTAAGCTGTCAGCACAGCCATGTATTCTGTAGAAGGAAGAAATGAGATGTGGATAAAGAGTCACATTTTGTCCTCTCTAGCCTGTCCTATCCAGCAGTTTCCACTGAGGTGAGCAGCAGCAAGTTGGACAACATGGTGCAAATTCCTTCTGTATTCAGAAGGAAAGGGCAGGCACATCTCTTCCTTCCATAAAGTCTGAGACTGTCTTAGTTCTGACACACAGAGAGGGATTAAAATCTCCAAGAAAACATCTTCCACCATTTGAACAGTTCTGTTAGCCTTGTCCAGGAAACCACATCCTCAGCCATGGTGAGCTGCTTGCCAGCACAATCACCCTGCAACCTTGTTGACACACAGTCCATCTTGTCACTGGCTTGTTTATTCCAACTGGCCAGTTTGCAAAGCAGGGGATTGCTCTGCAGGGTAACAAATCCAGGCTGTAAGGGCTCAACACAAGAACCATCCTCAGATTGCTTATATATAATGATGATGAAGAGGAAATTCATGGACTGGTTAAGAAAAAAAAAATCAATTCTGTTTCATTTTGCTTTCTCATAAATATTGTCGTTGTTTCACAGTTAGATGACAGTTGCTATTCCAAACACAGAGGGAGAGCAACACAATTTATTCAGTGTAGTTCAAATCACACACATGTAAAGAAAGTCACAAGCATGATTCTATCTTCCACCTCTCCTTCAGGAATGTCAAAAAGGCAGCTAATTCTTATCATGGCTTCATTGACATGGTCACCCAGGGAACTGAAAAGACACCACCCTCACAGTGCATTCAAGTTGCTTAATAAATGTGATCAGCCTTCTTTTAACCTGAAGGTGATCCCACCCTGTGATGGGTTTTCAATTATCTGTAGGCAAGGGAGGTTTTTCAAAGTCTCTTATCAAGAAATTCTTGAGAACTCCCATATAAGAAAAACATGTTTTTCATTAACTAGATTTTAAGCATTCTGAGACTCTGCAGACAAAAGATGGAGGCAAAAAACCAAAGTTAAACATGACCTGACTGGAAGCTTCAGGAAAAAACTATAGCTTACTGTATAAAAACAATTCACTATCTTTCCTTTCTGACCTTCCAGAAACTTGCCAGTGTCTGTGTCAAACACACTATCTAGATATGCTGACAATAAATGAAGCAACTTTTGACTAAGATTTAAGATAGCAACTCCTTGAAAACACAATAGAAAAATGAAAGAAAATTCAGGGGAGACCAAAGAGTTTACCATTGAGTTTTTTAACTAGAAATGCAACTCTGACTTTTAAATATAAAATACTAAAAAGAGATAGAGAATGGAAAAGAAGTTGCTGCATAAGAGCTTATAATAAATTGCCAGGAGCCAAACAATTCGGAGTTATGACTGAAGCTGCTGGAGAGGTTTTCCATTATGAGCTTTCCAGAATTTCGTTTTCTAAGTCTAGTCATAAAATTCTTAAAAGCCAGCCAAGCAGGCAGCCCTGCCGGCATGAGGAAGAAGTGCTGATCAGACCCAGCAGCAGTGCCACCTGAAGAGCAGCTCAGCCCCCGGGCCATGTGCGAAGAGCCGCTCTTCACGCCTGGATCTCACTCCAAACTTTCACTAGCCTGCTGCAGGGCTGGCCACGGGCACAGATATGTGGGACAGCATTAGCAACACCAGGCCCTGGAGGAGACAGGATTTGCAAGGAGGCCTCTAATCCCCAGCAAACAATACTGATTAAAAGCATCATAAAATCGAGATCAATCTTTTAAGGCAGCGAGCTAAGAGTCTTGAAGCTACACGTGAGAGGGAAGGTAAGCTCCTCTGGAAAACCGCTTCCTTCATCCCATGGCTGCAGTAATAAATAATTCGTATTTTAATGTTAATTGATCTTTCAGTTACCTTGCAGTTTTTCCTTGAAGGATTCAAGTGTTTAAAAAAAAAATAAATGAAGGCTTATGAAATAAAGAGAATCTCCCTGCTACAAGAGATGTGATCAGGTCCAGCTGACTACAGGGAAGGAAACAGTTATGCTGAAGACATGCAACTGAATGGCACAATAAACCAGAATTGAAACCAAGAATACAAATCACATGGCTTGTTCTGCAGTTTGTCTCCAAGGTATATTTTGCATGCACACACTACATTTTCCATGTACCCCATCCTGAAAAGCCTCAGAAATTAGAAGTCACTTGTCGCTGAGATAATCAAGGTGAACGAGGAGGCAGGAAAAAATTAAAAGATCAACACATTTGGTCCATGCCCTTGTGTAAGCTTCTGCTTGAGCCAAGTGTTCCAGGCACTTAAAGTAAGCAATGTCTTAACCTTTAAAGGCCATAACACATTTCAAAGGCTGCTTCAGAAAGCTGGGCGTGTCGTAAGACCATGGGAACTGTCTATCAGCATGGCTGCTTCAAAAGCAGAAAAGCCTAGCCCTTGGAAGCTTACCTACTTCAAAAGCAGTGTCTGTGCTCAAGTAATATGCAGAAATAATGGACAATATCCTGAAAAGCTTAAGATAATTGTGTTTTAACCCCAAAAAAACCTCATAGGTGGCACAAGCTCTTTTCAGTCCTACTAATCTGCAGGAAGGAGTTTATTTGAAGCTTCCTTTCCTAAAGACATTGTCATTGTTTTCAAAACCTCCAGCTAAGGTCTGTGATGTGATTAGATAACTTTTCTCTTGCTCTGAAATTCTCCAGTCTGGCTACCCTTCATGCACCTGGGTAGGATACAGCATCCTTGTGGCTCAGGCCGTACCACTGGGGATGCATTTATCTCTCCAACGAGAGACAATTAGCCTATTACACTCAGTCTGTGCTCAGGGATTTCTGAGGTTAACAGAAGGGGCACCACATGACAGCACTGAGCACCCTGTAGGGGGTAGGGTGGCTTTCTGACCATTTGTGTAAGTGGGCAGTGCTGCAGTTTAATCCCAATTAAAGCTCATTAGTGCTTCTTAGGAGTTGAATCGTGTATGGTGGCTACGAGCACTGAATCAGGCTGAATATTCTATTTTGAGGCAACATGGGACCAACTCCTCCTCCTCTAAAAATTTCTGCACAACTGAACAGCTTAATTGCAGGGGGGTTTGATAAAGACCACAGTCACAGGGATATTGACAGCCATCTCCTAAGAGGTTGTTGCTGCAAAAACTTTGTTAGCATTTATTTAACAAATTAATACCCATATGCAGGGAAATCACTCATCTATTTCTGGAATGCCTCTGTATATGGCCTATAACACAGCAACCCTAAAACGATACATAAAACAAGCAAGGGTTTTAAATTGAAAAAAAAACATGAATGTGAATTAGCTAATTCACATGAAAGATTTTTTTATTTGAACATGAACATATTAAAGTCTAGCACATAAATTATCCTCATCAATAATATTTCAGTAAAAACAAATGAGTGTCCTTCATGGAAAGAGTCAAGCTTCTTAGAAGCATATGCTGGCGTCTAAAAATTCAAATGTAGAGGGAGACAGACCTTCTACAAATAAACTTCAGAAATTTATAGCTGAGTATGAGCTATACATAATATGTGCCAGGGATGAGGGGGAAACAGGGAAAAAAGGCTTACTCAGCCAGATTCTTTATTTAATGTATGCTTTTTAGCCAGGTACTTTTTATGACTTTTGGCTCTTTGCTTTCATCATTATTACTAGCAAGATTTGAATAACTTGTAACATTTATGATTTCAGTGTCCAATTGAATCTTTACTCTTAACTACGTTCATGTACAGAAATAACATCATTATTTTTAATACTTCAGAAAATAGATTTGAAGGGACCAAAGAAAGGGGAAAATGAGAAAAAAGAGCAACCATAGTTCTGTGCCCAAGATTACCAAACTAGGGGTTACATTTGTGCATATAATTTAATTCCCAAAAACAGCTGTTATTCTTCCCAAAGTTCAAAAACGTCCATGTGTCTCATCAGCTATGGCCCACTACAATGCCATCTCTTTCCTTGTTTGGTCAGTATCTTTAAAAACTATCCTTAGATGTTCAGCTTTATCTGAAGCTCTGGCTGATAAGAACAGTTCTGGCAGAGAGACTATCTGATCTACCCATGTAAAAAGCAGGTCAGTACTCACAAAAAAAAAAGTACTAACAAGCATACACTGAATAGTTTAAGACAGAGCGTCACAGTAGGAAAAACTGCAAACAGAATTTAGGAAAGGTAGCCACCAGAGTAATTACATCTCCAAGGCGACAAAGAAGCATATTACCCTGAGCCATGGTGACAAAATCCAGCAGCCTCTGTTTTACCCAATTAACAGGCATGAGATAGCACGGATTGCACTGTTTACCTATATTTTAATCCTTATACTCTTTCCATTTTACATGCTAATTCAGCTTTTGAGTCTACTACAATCCTCAGCAATCTACCAGCAATTTACACAACAGAGAATGGACAGATTCACTGAATTGTCTGCATAAGGTGACTGGTCACAACAGACTTGGTCTGAGTGGACGTGGCTGTTTTTCACATAATAAATTTTATTTATGTGTGGCTCAGGATACCTTTCCCTGGTCAGCAGTAAAGACCATCATAACAGGCATTACTATATACAGCCCACTCACTGTCTCAAATCCCACTTTTGGATTTCCACAACTTTTTTTTTTGTAGAATCTCCAGTTGCCCATTGGACACAACTTGTGCTTGTCACAACAGCATAGCCACGAATCACCATTTGATTTACATGGCTCTTCCATCAGCAACAATAGCATCGCACCATTTAAAAGGACATCAGTTAAAAACACTCTGAGACCCAACCCACAGGCCTAGAGTACCTAATCTGTAAACATCTATTACTGATTTGCCAGCTAGCAAAAATAAATAAAGCTAGGAGTTACAGACAGATAATTATATTCCCACCTGTTTCCTTCTAAGGTAGACATAGATAGAACAAACATAATCTGGATAATCAGCATGTGCAAACCTTTTCTGATTTTCTAACAAGCTCTTATATTAAAATAGCAATCAACCTTTCCTTCCAAGGTAGTGGCACTGTATTGGTGACAGTACAACAAAACCAAGGAAAGAATAGACTGCATTAAAACCATCCCTTCCAGAGAAAGTATGGGATATTAAAGTCATTTCTTACTTCAACATATACAGAATAAAAAGAAGATTCTAAAAATGCACACTGAGATTGAAAAATCAGCAGATTCTGTGTACATTTATATTTATTCCCTTCTGGGGTCAGTTGTTTTCCTAGTCACTGGCAGTAGCTGGTCTCTGAGTGTTAAACAGTAACCACACTTTCTCCTAGGACTGTTTTCTTGACAGTGGACTGAGGCAATTTGAATGGCTACTAAAAATATTGCATATAATTCAGACACCACGTGCCCACCAAACCTCCTCTATCACTCCCCTCTTCAGCTGGACAAAGGAGAGGAAATGTAACAAAAGGCTCATGGGTTGAGATAAGGACAAGGAGAGATCACTCACCAGATTCTGTCAAGACAGGCTGAACTTGGGGATATTCCTTGAATTTATTACCAATCAAATCTGAGCAGGACAAGAAATGAAACCAAATCATGAAACTCTTTCCCCTCACCCCTCCCTTTTTTCCAGGCTTAACTTCACTCCTGTTTTTCTCTAACTCCTGACCTGCAGCGCTGCAGGGTGATGGGGCACTGGGGCTGTGGTCACCATCACAGCTGTCTCTGTCACTGCTTCCTCCTGTATGGGGGGCACTCCCCATACTCTTCCCCTGCTCCAGTGTGAGGCCTCTCCCGTGGGAAACAGGTCTTAGCTAACTTCTCCAATGTAAGTCCTTTCCACAGACTGCAGTTCCTCACAGACTGCTCCAGTGTGGGTCCCTTCCACGGGGTGCAGTCCTTCAGGAACAGACTGTTCCACCATGGGCTCCCCATGGGGTCACAAGTCCCGCCAGCAAACCTGCTCCAGTGTGGGCATCTTCCCTCCACGGGACCCCAGGTGCTGCCAAAAGCTCACTCCAGTGTGGGCTTCCCATGGGGTGCCAGCCTCCTTCAGCAACCACCTGCTCTGGCTTGGGGCCCTGCATGGGCTGCAGGTGGATCCCTGCACTTCCATCGACCTCCATGGTCTACACCATGGGCTGCAGGGGAATCTCTGCTCTGGCACCTGCAGCACTTTCTGCCCCTCCTTCTTCACTGACCTCAATGTCTGCAGAGATGTTTCTCTCTCACTTTTTCACTCTTTCAACTGCAGGTGTTGCTATACAACTTTTCCCCTCTCAAATATGTTACCCCAGATGTGCTACCACTGTTGCTGATGGGATTTGCCTTGGCTCTATTGACATAGGGGAAGCTGCTGGCAGCTTCTAAAAAAAGCCATTCCTGTAGGCCCCTGCCACCAAAATTTGGTAACACAAACTTAATATATAGCATATGAACTCTCATTACTTCAGGTGCATTTACTCAGGACACGATTAAACACCACCCAACACCCCTGGAGCAGCAGCTGCTGCTGAAAGAATGAAGATAACAAGTGGTTTGAATCAGACATTGTATGACTTGCTGCTAATTAAAGTCACCTCTTCTATTTTCAGAGATCTTTCTCAAAAGTTTTAACTTAAAAGCACCTAAGGGTAGTCACAGCCTCTCTGCTCAAGAAAACCTTGTTGGTTGTGGAAGCTGTTAAGTCCAGTAAGGAAACAGATGGACTAGGTGGATTTTTGGTTCAGCCTAGGATTATTAAGGCCTAAATATACTTTTGCAACCTAATTTACAGATTTCTTTCTTCTTTATTATCACTCACAGCTTTGCTTAGTTGTTATTGCCCTAATGTACCCCTATCACAGATAACTGAGGGGTGATTGCAGTTAAAGCACATTATATATATGGATTCATTTGAAGTAAACAAGGAATGGTCGAATCCTACTGGATGGAAATAGGAAACCAGCGAAGCTAGGCAAGCCATCAGCATCATCATCAGTGCCAACATCCCTTGCAAGCTGGGCACGATTCATATTTGACTGAGGCTCTAAACCCCCATATAATTCCACTTTGTTCTCCAAATACATTGCTTATGCTCACTTTTATGCAAACACCAAGCCACTCCTGGTTGTCAGTGTTTCTCACTTCTCTAAGTAAATCAACTGTGTCACCAGTGAGAGTTTCTCTCTATGCAATCAAATTTCAACAAACATGAGTCTCTGAACACCCTTCCTTCTCTTTGTCATTTTCCCAGTTTTCTACAAACGCGTTAACTACAGACTTTTGAAATGCTACAATACAAAGACACGAACAGCAGAAAGTGCTGCATGACTGTGACGCCCCATTCCAATGCTGTCAGACAGAAGGCTTTGAAATACATCATGGTGCTGTAATATTTCATCAAGCGAAAGAAGATGTTAGTGGGAATATTGCAGCTCTTCACAAAAAGCTCTGTCACACCAACGTCCACATCTTAAAGGAAAGGCTTCTTGTCTGTTGTACTGCAGCCTGACACACAGAGATTGGCTTTCTAGACAGAACATACTACTCTTTGCACAACCACCCATTGTCAACAAAAGTCACATGGCTGAAGCGCCAATATCTCAGATTTGACTTTTCTGACTGACTCCTCAATGAATTCTACTGGCACTTCAAGAACACTAAACAAACCAAACTCACTCTTATTTAACTACTCTGTGCATATTTTCTTAGCATTCAAATTGTTCTGAGAACTGATAATTTTAGTAAACACTGTGGTTTCAGGGATCAAGAGTTCTTATGAGTGTATACTGATAGTGGGGTTTTAGCCCAGAACACCTCTCATGAGTAAGATTATCACAGAAGAGTAAGTTTCTCAGGTAATAACGTAATCCTATGGCCTGGTATTTATTATGATTAAAAGCTTAATCTGTTTTTATAAGTGAATGTTCTTTATCAATTACCCATGAGACGTACAATCACTTACCTCGGAGCCTGAAATACTTCAGATGGTTGGCAATAGCCTGCTCAACAGATTCATCAGGGCAGATCTTAACTCCACTGGGAAACAGAATGGACCGCTTCCTTCGTAACAGCACATGCCTGTGGAACTGCTCAGCATCCATGATGCCATTAGGCTTTTTTAACCCAGGAGGCAGAGAAGGGTTTGCCAACTGCCAGTCACTCAGGTGAGGGGCTGGTGAAACATCTATAGCCTGTCCTCCTCCTGCAGCTGAATAAGCTTCTGCTGTAAAATTAAAACCGTACAAATTTCTCAGATGAGATAATAACAGAATCATTAGTAACTTCATGCCATTTCCATGGTCTCTGAAGGACATTGCTGTGCTTTTTTCTGGTAACAGAACCTGTCTCTGACAGTGCTATTATAAACAACCTTAAGGTCTTTACAATATCCCATCAAATGGTAACACAGCATAAGGCTCTAACCCCTTGAATTCTAATGCTTCGTGTTTAACTTCCCTTCTGTCATTACGCTTAAGTCAATAGGACTATATTTGTGAATAAATACATATTTAGGAGCTTTCAAGGCCAGAAGTTAAATATGTGAGAACTACTCTTACTCCATACTTTCTTTCCACAAGAAAGATCTGTATACCTTGCAAAAAAAAAGCTGCTTGAATGGACAGTTGACCTTTCATCATTGAGATAGGTCCCTACGCTATTACATCAGGGGGGAAAAAGGAGGAATAAAAGAGCTCATCAGCTTCAGGTTGTTGGGGTTTTTTTGTTTTGTTTTTTTTTAACTCCCCCTTATATTAGTTTTTCCATATCATTCCAGAGAAAATTTTTGGAAACAGCTGAGATAAGAATGTGTATTTGGTCTGACAGTCTAATTCTCTATCCTTCACTGTCAGCTGATCTGAAATTATTTAACTCAACTTCTTTCACTTTTTCCCTGGAAAACATACCTGAAAAACAATTACAACCAATGATTTATGAGAGAAAGAATAGTAATAACTACGGCATTTCTCATCCCACAGATTATGAGTTTATTCTGCAACTTCAAAGTCAGTGTACATTCGACTTTTATGATTGAAAGATGAAAGGCATGGTTATTTAGATAGTATATTAATAGTTATTTTATAGTATATTAACAGTCAGCTCTGTTGCAGAAGATCACCAGATAGTATATCAGAGGCAGAAAAGAACATCAAAAAAGGTCACTAAGGCAAACCCCCAATCTCTACCCAAACTGACGCATGTTCAGTGGCTATAAGCAGAACCTTACTTTTTAACATTTAATAAAAAATTGAAAAGGAAAAAAAAATGAAAAGAGTTACTAGTATTTAACATCTCAAAGTTGAAAAAAATATGCCTACTGTAGCCACTTCCATGCTCAAAACAAGACAAATGTGCAGTTGTACCTCCTGGAAATCACTCTAAGTATTCTGTATTTACACTGCTATTATGGCACAGATTTGACCAAACATTTCTCTGTATTAGCACCCTTTGTTACAATTAAATCAGAGAGGTATTTTTAATTCTACACACTGCCATAGTTAAATTTGTAAACAAGAACATAAGAAAGATATCTGTATTACCTGCAACTATTTGAGGATCTGTGTTAATCATTCCCGGAAGGCAAAGGAAGATTTTCCAAAGGAAGCCAAACATACTTATTTTTGTAATTAAAAAAAATAAAAGTAAATAACCCCAATCCCTTTCAGCACAAGAGCTGTTGTCTTTACCGTAGCCTTGAACCAGCCAAGAGCATTGCCCTTCTTGAAAATATCTTGACGTCACGTATCATTATCTTTGGAGAAGGCATTCGGTAAAAAAAGTCAACCAAGACATCCTGGCACTGCTCTTTTCAAAGACAGTATTCTGCTTTAGTGAAGAAACAAGAAAAGGTGATCGAAGTAGACTCCTTGGAGCTAGCAGATGGACTGACACAATTTTTAATTTTAATCTGGCCAGCTAAGCTCTTTACCAGAGCTTGTCATACCATTAACAGACAGTCCAAACAAGGACAGCACCTTTCACGTTTAATTAACCACGCTTTTTCATTGGTCTTTCGATTTCTGCTCTTTTTTAAAATCCTGTTGGCCATAAAACATCAGGGGGAGCACACGAATCTCCAGTAGAAAGTCTCGGTGTGTTTTGTCTTCGGCTTGCACAAATATATACACACATGTAAATGCATGAGTCGTTTAAACACTGCATAGGTAAACACTGAAGCAACCTCCCTGTGGGACTTTTCCTCCTGATTACAGGGCTGCTCCCAAGTCTGTGCTGAAGGAGAAAGTCTTCTGCTCTTGCACCACTACCCCCTGCATCCCAAAAGCAGTGCTTTCTCCAAAGATAAAGCCTGGGCAAGTAGTGATTCTTTCATCTCTGTTCAGGTATTACCTGACACAAGCAGCAGCAAGAAGTTAGTGGACACCTGAAGAGATGATCAGCTAAGGAAACGGCAGAAAGGACAGAGCACAGGAAAGCAGCAGCACTGACAGTTCCCATCCTGTCCAGGGTCAGCTCACTGTGGAAACGTGTATGGAAGCTGTCCTGCAATGGCAGGCTGTATTCAGACCACTAGGGAATCTCTTTCAGGGCTGTGTTACCCAGGACTTGCTGGTTACCATGTCCAGATCAGTCTGAACAAACTGCTGGTTTGTCTGAAGTGACTATTTTTGGTAGTGGTTTTGTGTAAGTATTTCAAAGCTGGATTCCCAGGTGTCTGTCTGCAGGGCTTTTACGCAGAGCTCCTTGGGCAGTGCAGTGCTCACTTCTCTCTTCTAGCTGCTCAACTGCACTGCCAGCAATTCACGTATCAGAAATCATCCGCAGTATTACACATACTACACTCATAGGAATCAAATAAAATTACCTTTGTTTTTATGCTCTGTCTTTTGACATGTGACAGACTCTAGCAGATATTTTTCAAAGCAGCAACACAGTTTCTTTGGTTCTCCCCTCTCCCCATCAAAATTATTAAATTACACTTAAAAGTTTAACCACTGAGCTTCTTGAACACCCCCACTTTTCTTAGAATCAGACATTTTGGATCTATCAAACCACAGTCAGGCTCTGCACCATGCTGGAGCTATACATGGGACAGCACTGCACTCGTGCCCAGAAACTGTTTCAAAGTCCTTCCTATTCAGCATCTCAGGGTAGAGAGAGCAGCTTTTGAGACTAGGTTGGGTGCCTTTATTACGATCCTGGATCCAACAGACCAGGTGTTATTTTTTAATTCTCTGCAGAGACTGGTGCTTTCAATGTCATGAACGTTTTTGCTTGCATTACCCTGCAAAAATGCAACTGGATCAAGATTAGAAACACTACACACACTTATAAAGGCAAAGGCTAGCTTACCTCTCAGAACACAACAACTTCACAGACACTTCTCAGAACACACGTAATTCAGTAAAAGCGTGAAACCTGGTTAAAAGTTTTCCTGAAGAGTTTTTTAGATTTACAATATTATTGTTTCTTTCATCAACAAAGGCACTGAGGATATGAAGAGTATAAAAATCATCTCTGTCAAAATTTGTTTTCAATGGTATGGTTATGTCAGCTTCTGCATGATAAAATATTTTTAAAATGTAAATTCATTTTTATTAATGTTAGTTTGCTATCAGTTTTATCTTCAAGTGATTTCAGCACTAAAATGTAGACTTGCAATAGCTGCAAAACTACTTTTATGATAGCTAAATAGCTATAATAACTAAAAGCACAATCATTTAAAGTTTCTTAAAACAAGCAAAACAACTATTGCAATAGATTTCCAAAATAATTGTGGAAAATTAACTCCTTCCTTGATTTGACAAAAACCCCTACCATAACACTTGGTATCAGAAAATGTGTAATAATTCTTTTTCAGCAGCCAAACTGTATCTGTTCAAAACTATTAATGAAAAGCTTATTCTAGACGAATGAAAAAAATGGGAAGTGTAATGTTAGTGATGCAACACACCAAGGTCACCCCAGTACCTCCAAAAATAGAGACCGTTTTCTGACAGTTTGCATTTTTGAGAAGAAATAACGTGCTTTTTATGTAACAAATGTGATTAGCTGAATTACAATTCTCTATGGGGTAACGATCACTGAAATACTGCTACAGGACGCATACCATTATAAATGGTTTTCAAATGCAATTTATTCAAAAAGCTAAATCCACCTGTAACTAAAAAAAAATGCAATGTGAAGTAATACTTTAACAAAAATACCTCTAGTAAAGAGCAACTTCATGAGAGATACGCACTATCTCCAAGCTCACGTGGTTTAATATCCAGAAATAAATTATGTCCCATGACTGGACACAGAAACTGATTTCATAGCATTTGACAGGATTCACCACCAAAATTCCCAATCAGTTTAGCAGAGACTATTAGGTTAGACAAAACCTTTTCCCATATTCAATTTCTGTGGTTGCTGTTGCCAAGCACACAGTGTCATCACTTTTTGCTTGTGCTCCTGAAAAGTTCTCTGGCGAACACCTCCTAAGAATAAACAGGCTCTGAGGCAGTTTAAACTTCCAGCTGACCAAATTCAGCCCACCGTAGCCTGTTGTACTGCCACCCCTTCCATCATACAGCATTGCAGACTATTTTGAGGAGAAAAATTAGGAAATGGGGTCAACCAAATTAATGTCACACTTCATTATCAGCTCTGTGCATGTAATGTAAACCTCTTACCAGCATTCTTCCTTTTCTGAACTGTTGACCAAAAACCTCTTACACCTTGCTCAAGTCAAAGATGATCCCAAGGTCTGTGTTTCTCTTTGAACTTGAATTTCCAACTTCAATTTGGTTGGGCAGAATGATTACTGTTAGTCTCAGCTTTATTCAACACATTTTCAATCCTGAGATTTTCAAGTCTCATTCTACAATTCCTGCTTTTCCATCTGGAAAACAATTGTCCTTTTTTCCTTTGTTTGGGTTTCTTTTTTTAGGTTTTTTGGGGGAGGGGGGTGGCAGAAGCAATATTCTGTTTTGCTGTCTTCTCTGTCCTAACCAAGCTAAAAGTGTTACTACTGTGATTTTCAAGTTTTTATTATTTTCTAAGGTGTAGTATTTACTAAGTACTGCAAGCTCATCTCAGGCTCAAGTTCCAGGAGGCGAGTCCCACAAAAGCCCAGATGGACTGCAATTAACCTACGCCTGCAATTTCATTGATAAAACACAGCAGTCCCCTCATACTTAAAAAAATGAAAAAAAAAAACAAACCAAAAATCATACTTGCAGATTGACTTCTCCAGTTCTTTATGAAAACTATGCGTCTTTTTTTAGATTTTTCCTGGCAGATTTACTTCCTACAAGTTACTTCTCTTCTACCTTGCTTCTTGTGCTGTTCTTGCCAACAGTACCTTAAACAGATCTCCACGGCTCAGATGTCTTCATAGAACACATTTTCTGGTCCTACATAGACAGAATGCAGCAATTGCTTTTAAAGAAATTGATAGGTACATTTAACACTTTGGGTGTTTAACACCCAATTTTGTGTTTGGGCAAATAATTGATCGTCTTGAAACAAAAATTACACAGATTAGGGTAAAGAACCTTACAGAGATTGGTTTGCTTTTGAAATATCATGTCGCTCCACCATTTCAGTTAAACAGAGCTTAATGCAGGAAATGGAAATGTAGGAGATGTGCAAAAAGGTCCCTGAGTCAGTCTGGTTAAGAAGTTAACTTTGGGGAGTTCTAGCAAATAAAAAGAAAGCTTGAAGGTACCTGGAATGCAACTTCTTCCACAGACACTTCCTAGCATTTACTACGCACCTGGTAAATGCAAATGGCTGGAATGGGGTGGGTTGTGGCTGATGGTCCCATAGTCACTGGCTGAGACATTTGGGTTTAAGAGATGCACACTGTGTATATAAACCTCAAACACAGTAAGACAGCCCATCTTACACTGAGCTCGTGGGTTATTTGTAGCAGTTGGGAAAAGAATGGTAACAGCCACATTCAGCAACTTCTGGAGATAATTTTAATATCAAATGCATTGGAATTCTCATAGCACATATGAAAGAAATCTGAAAAGGCAGTCCTTTCATGTTATAAAATCAATTTAGAAAATTGCATACATTTTGCTTTTAAATATCAATAAACCAGTCAAACTAAAAGAGAACAAATCGCTTGGTGACAAAACCTAACTTTACCATAAGAAAAAGCCCAAAATGTTTTTCATAAGGGAAAACTGAAAATATTATTCCATTAAAAATGGTGTAGAGAAAGAGAACATAGTTCTGCATTTTAACTTCTGTTTTACAATAAATACACAGATTATTCTTGTAAGTAGTGCTGGTGTTGTGATTTAGGTGCTGAAAGACACAAACTCTGGGATGAGAGGGAAAGATGTTGGGGGGCAGGGGAAGAAGGCATAGTGACAAACTACAGAATTAAAGTAGAAACAAAGACAAAAAACATACAGTCATTGCACAAGGCTGTTCACAGCTATACAGAAGGTAACCGTGCTCAGCAAATTGTTCTGTTTTAAAATTGCCTCTCCTCCAGAAAAAAATTGTTCCTGGTTTGAGAAACAATATCGGGGGTGGAGGGGTATTGGATGACTGTACAGAACTTAAAGTAATAACTGGATTTTCCAAATGCCAGGTTTCAGAGTTGTCTTGAGGGAAGGGGCCCTGAGAATTCTGCAATAACATACAAATGGTCACATCTTTGGGTTGCCCTCAATTTTTATTTTAACTCTCTATTGTACTTCCAGCTTTTAAGAGTTCAGGTTTTGTAGACTATTTTATGACGCAAGGTGGTTTTGGTAGTTATCTGACACACAGTCCTTCCGAAGGGTGAGAAGACACTTAAGTAAACTTAGAGTGAGGAACAGGAGAAAGCATCCTTTTAAAACAGTCACCTTTTATCATGCAGGAAGTACAGAAAAAGTGTGCACGTCAAAATGTGATCAGTGTCCAAGGATAAACTACATAAATACAAATTAAGACAGTGATAAATTTGTGCTGGTTTATCAAATCAAGTCTGAGTTCAAACACTCAATATTCAGGCATCTTTACCCAATTCCCTAAGTAAAGTACAAATTTTGTTTGTCTTAGATATAAATCACATATCTTAATGATCTTATTTTTCAGTAAAACACCTCAGATGTTTGAGGTTGTTAAGCCACATTCTGCTTGCCTTGCTAATGCAAGTGATGCCTTAAGATTTGTAGGAATTATTCCCCAAAATCAGGTGAATAGCATTAAAAATCTGCTGCCTACACATTTTGTATTGGTATATGTACTTCGACAGCAAGTTTGCTTCTAAAATCTGACAAGAAAAAAGACTTTAAAAAAAAATTTACACTCCTGACTTTTAAGTATTTCAACAGTCACTCTCAAGTAAATGTCCTCCACTCATGGAAATACACTTCTACAAAAATGCTAGGAAGGGGAGAAATAATTAAAAAAAACCCAATCAAAACTCAGCCTCAAATCTTGGCAGTATTTTCTGATACATGCAGATTACTTCTGTACATAATCAGAAACAAAACAAAAAATACATCTCTAAAGAGAGTCAATATTAAATCCTTAAAGTAAAACAATACATAGTATTCATTCTATCTGTATCAGCTGCAAAATCAAGAGACATCATACTGGATCCAAATCCTGTCTTCAGGCCTGACTCCCACATGAGCATCCATGCTTATACAGAATTATAAAGAACAGGCTCCAAAGGTGCAAGTGTTTTTACATCCTTGTGGCACATACGTGTAAGCAGCTTTCATATTCTAAGTAAAGAATCAATTAGCAATCCATATGCATTAGCTTTAACTTACATATTTACACTTGGATCTACAACCTTCTCCCTTCCCCCTCCCAGCATCATAAGACAACACAACACCATTGAAAAGAAAAACTTGAAATAAATACATGCGTAACAAAAAGTACTCCTTGTGCCTTTTTTTTTTTTCCTCTTCTTTGCAAGGCATGGAGAAACCAAACAGCACTAAGCAGAGCTCCAGTTACTTCATACAGCAATGTCCTTTGCTAGGACTGCCTTATTAGATTCATTAGCTGCTACTGCCACTATGCTGTTGAAAGTGCAGTTGCAAGATCAGGTCTCGAATTTCTTCTCTTTTGCTTCTGATCAGCTGACGAGAGAACCAATTCTCCAGATGCAATGGTTGTTCAAAATTAACTATGGGATTCTGGTAAGAGAAAAAATATTTATGGCATGAATTTCCTAACACAACCTTCAGAAAGAATTTCAAACCCTTCCACTGCTGCTGAGATCAAGGAGGCACAAACAAGTTTCCATACAAGAGTGACAGCCTTGGAAGTCAAATTCCAGTTCCTTCATCATAATCACATATTATGTGTCCTTACAAAAAGGTCCATACTCAGGGTAAACACCAAGCAGGTAATTATCATCACTTCTCTTAAACATACATCAATATTAACACATATTAAAGGCAGATTTTATGTATTTTGACGCAAGTAGAGATGCTTAATGATACCTAACAAGGGACAGATACATTTTAGTCACAAACCACATAATTACAATTACACTGCAGCAAAGAATCAAGCATACAGTAAGTTAAGTGTGCTGAGATTTTTGTCTCAGGCATGTGTTGTTTCCTGTTGCAAGCTGGTCTCTCTGATAGAAGATAACAAAAAGTAAGCCCACTGATACCAGTTTTAGCAGGACATGAGAAAAGGAGAATTTGGAACAAAAGAGGAGAGGTAAATTGAAATAGCTGCGAGGTGCTGGCAGCCTTGGCAGTAAGACCACAACATCACATCTGATTTGCCAAAACCAATTTTTTTCTTCTTTCCCTCTCCATTCTTTTGCCATGCTTATATTTCACCTTCTCCTTCCTTTGAATAAAGTAATATATGATAAACTAAAACACTAAAGCAAAGAACACATCATGATTTGCAGTCTGTGAGTCCAGGTACATTTATGACAAGTTACAACCACCTTGTCCCAGACTTGCTTCTTCAAGCAGAACAAATCCCCATTGTTAAGAGAATGGACAGTTTAAAAGCTTTGCTAAGTAATTTCATTTTCCACCTACACAAGAATTCAACCCATCTATTACAGAACCACAGAATGGTTGAGGATTGAAGGAACTTCTGGAGTTTTATATCCTCAACCAGACCTTCCTGGCTTCCAGCAGAGCACCACTCCTCATTGGGTCACCTGTCACTCAGGTCAGGAGCTCTCCAAGAATCTTGTCAGGTTAAAGTCACGCACAGGGGCCAGGGTCTGTGAATGAGGCTGCTTTTACCTGTCCAAAGAGGGCCTCATGCACTTGCTCTTCTTGATCAGGTGGCTGACAAAATGCCCACTGTGTTTTTGTGTACAGGTGCTTTGGAATGGCAATCTGCTCTCCCGCAGAAGAAAAACCTGTCTACCGCCCAGGGCCTCAAACAAGGCTTTGGAATCTCAGAGAATGCAAATCACATGCACAATCATCAAACATGCAGAGCCATTCAAGGAACAGAGCAAAGGCAGTGTGCTGATCAGGGGGAGGAAGACTTGGGGACACCCTAGAACACAGTGCCTGAAGCCCAGGATCTGCAGATATTTAAAGGCATGTGCTGAAAGAGACTCCCCTTTTAACAATTCCCCCACTTCCTCTCTCTGCAGAAACTGCCGAGAGCCACTCAAAGACCAATGCACAAGCTGATAAAGTTTCAGATACTGCAAGAAGAGATGCAAAGATACTTTTGTAACATCTGTAGGGCAGGAAAGCATACACTAAATAGACTCCAAATATATGCAAACAGTAAGGGATATTGAATGTGTCAATGTAAAAGCAACATTAAACTACAAGGTCAGAAACATTTGAGGATAGACACCTAGGAGAAACCAGACAGAAAGATCCCTGCCATTATTAAGAATGGGTTTCATCTCCTCTTTCTCAAATGGCTTTGACACTTTTGACACTGCATCACAGGCTTTTTCTGTCTGGCTGTTTTGCTCAGAAATGGGTTTTTGTGGTTTAAGGTAATTTGGGGGAAAGGAGGGAGAAGGTAGTTTGCATTTGTACCTGGAAGAAGCTTTCCACATACTGCAGCAAATAGACCCCACAATCACTGCTGTTATCTTGTTTAGGCACTCTGGGATACAGGTCAATCATTGTTGATTTACTGAATTCCCGATGTGTTTTTCGCTTAGCTTCCCATTCCACTTCAAGGTACCTACAAAAGAAAGTAAACAGCTTAAATACTTGAGAAATAACTCCCAAGCTCAATGTCTTTTGGGACACTACCTAATTTTGTTCCAAAGCTGGCCAAAAACCCTTGCAATCTAATAGTGCACAAGGTATTTAAAGACTTGCCGAAAACCTTAAGAAATCTCGTCTATAATGATTAAGATTTATTTGTTATCAGGCTTTTCTGCTGTTCTTGTGCTTCAGTAACAACTCACTGATCCCATGTTCATGGCTGGCTGCTGATTTTAAAAATGGGACTGAAAATCTAAGGGTCTGGTTTTCAAGGCAATGGTCACCTATATTCTTTCTCCTGGCTTTAGCCAGAATTACAAAGGCTCAGGGCTTCTGAAAATCAAACATAAGGTCTGACTCTAGAGAATAAAAGATATATACATTTAGGCAGACCTTGTGTTTGATTTCTAAAAGCCCCAAATCCTTGAAGTCTTGAGAATAAAAATGCATATAGAACACTTAAAACAGCTCTTGGGGAAAATGGCAACTGTGAAAAGGCATCAAACATGAAACAATTCAAAGATGAAGGCATTTCAGTGAAGCACACTCCCTAGAATCTGCAGGAACTTATGACTGTAGACTTTATAATTAATTTGTTTGAGCCTGACCACTGCCCATAACACAACAAAAATCAACTCAAGGAAAAGAAGATGTTACGGAATCCCCTCATCAGTTTGCTTAAACTTCTGCTCTCAGGGTGTAACTGGAAATTGAAGGAATAAGAGGTTTGCTTCCCAAACTCCCCTTATCTCACAACTCCATAGCTCTCCACTTGTTTTCTGACTTTTTGTGATATCTCTCTAAACTCCAAGAAACCACACTCTAGAATTTCAACCTCAGGAATAGCTCATGGCATAGTGCACTACAATAATACATGCAATGAAGATTTTATCAATAAATAAATAAATAGAAATTACTATTTCATTCTTCCTCCCAAGGCACACACGGTATGGAGGCCCCTCTATTTAGGGAAAAGATGGTTCCACAAAAATTTTCAAATCTCATCTAACCCTTACAATAGCATTTTGAAGAATTTACTTTTATGAGAAGGCTGGTTTACAGATTTTAGTTCCTCGCTGTGAAATGAATACCACAGGGAACAGAAGGAACAATTGTGTTTTGCTACAGATACATAACAATTTCTTTAGAAGTTGTTGACAGACGTTAAAGCCATTAGGAGTGTGTAAAAGTGCTGAAAGTTTTTAGGACATTCTTCCAATACTTAGACACTTGTCACATACAAAATTGACTATACCTTTACTCTCACTTTTTAAAACAAACACCATTCCGCTACAACTCTACTGATACGTCAAGCTTTTAGACAGCTTCAGTCCAGTTTCCACCTTTTTGCACATAAGAGTGGATTTAACACTAATTCTGTAAGTGCCAGCAAAAAAATGAAGATCGGCCCCTTAGAAATTTGAATGATAATTTTCTAAGTATTCATTCTAAATGTTTTTCTACCCTTAAAAACACCTTCAGTTACTAGACTGGATGGGATAAATTCTTCCCCCACAAAAACAAAAACCAGCAAAAGCCTCTCTATTTTTCTTTTTTCTCCACTCTCCACTTCACAGTTTTTGCATTATATGGGGGTTGCAGAACACAGAGAGGCTTTTCATGGAAGCCTCTGTATTGTAATTACAATTTCCTCAGTCATGACACTTCATGGATTTCTCTTTAGCATTAGAAATATACACCTTTATAGAGAAAACTATTTTGAATATAGAAATATGACCAGCAGAATCTATTGCTAAAGGATAGAAACTGCGGTTACTTACTCTCTCAAAACCTGAACTGTTTTCTGCACAGAACACGCTTTCAAGGAATCTAAGATGAGAATACAAGGCCTGTATACAACAAAAACAAACAAGTCATTGCAGTCTTTCATTATCAACACTACTGAAGGAAGTATTTTGTTTGCATACAACTTACCAAGAACATTAATATCTGGACCAATATCAATACCAAACAGACAAATACCTACAGCTGTGGTTTTATGACAATAACTGAATTACTACAGAATTTCACAATTTAATATTACAACATTAGAAAGAAAACAGAAACATACCTTTTACAAATCTGCTTCTTGGAATTACTTAGGGAGATCTGAGACAAAAGAAAATTAAAATAAATCTTACAAAACCAACAATTATAAATTAAGATCTTCATAAATTTAAAGGTAGTTAGGGAAGCCCTCATTCCAGAAAGGTAGAAACTGATAAGTCAATTTTAGTAACAGGTGAAAGCACAGCAGAGCAAATAGATAGGCAAAGGAGGACATAATGCTAATTCAAAATGCCTTGCACATGCTGCAGGCCATGCAAATATCAATAACTACTGCAAAAAAAGATGATGCAAAATCACTTGGTCAAGTCTCACAGACTTTGGAAACTGAGTAATACATTTTCTCTGTCAGTACAAAAAGGCACTTACTTTAGAAATAGCTGAATATAGAACTGAAGCAGAAGCAGCAATTTCATTGCCACCTAGTAAAAAAGAACAAATGAAAAACTGTTAAGAAAATAATTCCTAGGTGAAGTATTTCTATTTTCAAGTTCATGATTATTAGTATTCAAAATATGAAAGTAAAGAACTAATTTCTAAACCAATTTTTAACATTGTCTTCTGAATGTTGAAATAGAGTTAGCAAGGGTCTTCCCTCCTGATAAAATTATTACTGAAACCAAATAACTTTCCAGTCATCACCAATTTTAAATGTCTCTTCTGGTATTTTCCAAAGTTGCAGACAACTTGCAGTCCTTGCCATGCATGGTTATATGAAAACACACTATATCAGTCTTTAAGTCTTAGAAATTATCTTTCACATAATTTCTTTCCTTCAAGGATTAAGACACTGTTAGAACTGTTTATGGCTTGGCATAATTTCCTCCTAGATTACGTACCTTTATAGAATAAACTTCTTTTACCATCCATTTCTTCTTCATTCTTGAACAACACTGAACCAGTTCTAGTGTTCTCACTCTCTGGCTGAAGTGGAGACTGCCGAGATAATGAATTCTGACAGGGACAGTCCTCATACACAGCTTCTTCTAACCAAGGAAAACATATAACTGCAATGTACCAATGAGACCTGCCCAGCAGTGGGGAGAGGGAGGAAAAAATGTCAAAACTCTGTAACATTTGGTTCTGAAAAGCCTATGAAAAGCTTTTATAATATTGAGAGCTCATGGACAACTGTTCTGTGGCACATAGCTGTCACTGCCATGTTCTTTCATGGAATCTCATACCAATCCTCTCACTCATTTTTCACTTTGCGTTGTGGCATAAAAGCAAAAATTAGTATCAATTCCTTAAAAAAGCCCCAAGAAAACCACAACAACAATTTACCATTGTTTGAGCACCCATTTCACAATTTACCAAAATCCAAAATAAAAGAATACTAATAATCTGCTATGGTGATCCCAGTTCTAAATACAGCTGAAGGTATGGCACATGTTGAGCCTCATCCCTTTCTGCAGCTCTTTTACATTATGTACCTTTCAATGACTATTCAGTTTTACAGGAGTTTCCATGTACAGGTCAGTTATTCAACCAGGCCAAGGCACAGATTATGGAAGTTCTACTTTTATCTATTGACACTATGAATGGCTGTGATTTCTTTATAGAAATATTACTTAAGTGCACAGGAATCATCATAACGACACACAAATTATTCTGAAAAATATGTAACAGCAGTTTTCAGTAAAACAAAAACCAAAGGTACAAAGTTGACTGATGACAACTGAATAAACATTTTAACTTTTGAACAGACTCCAAAATTACTCATTCCACATGTGTTACTTCTTCAAAACCTAATCTATCATGTGCAATGATCCAACCTTACAACCATAAATTTTTACCACAACATTAAAATATTAGAATCTTTAAATATCAGAAAAGGTGTTGAAAGTTCAGACTTACTCCTCATTCACAGGCACAAAGATATAATCTTTATTGAAGATATTTATATGGCGAGTCCATGTTCTTACTCTTCTGTGTCTTCTCTGTGCCACTCTGAAAGAAACAAATGACAATTGTTTAGTTTTGGTCCTTTTAGGTAAAGCAAGGCATAGGGATTAAGACACCTACATCTCCCTAGTCCTTTCATTCACTCTAGAAATTTCCTAGTCAGATTAAAAATAAATCACCACGCATTGAGCCAAAGTGACTAATGAGCCATTTCTGAACCATCTTAAGCTCTTCTGGAAAAAAAACCAAAATAATTCACAGATTTCAAGGGATTTCTTGCAGTTATTATTTACTACACTAAATGTAAAAACCTCATCTACACACCAGTATGTGTAAAAACAGATGTGTAATAATTTAAAAACATCCATGAATTAAACTTCACAACACCATTTCTGAAGGCCTAAACAACCTTATCTTTTGAAGGGAAAAAGCTAAATGCCTTGCACAGGGTCATGCAGCACACCTGTAGCAAAGGCAGAAATGAAACATGTGCCCTCCCATCCTGAGATTCAAATGCTGGAGCACATTTCATTTCCAGCTCTCCAGACATAAAGAATGAGGACATAATACTAGGAAAACAAGAAAAATCTGAGAAGACACCTAAGTTTAGATTTTCAGCTTTCTTAGCTTGCACAAGTTGAAATAGAAACCAACATTTCACAGAACTTTGCTCCAATATGATCTGAAAGCAAAATACACTCTACACAGCAGACATCCCTATTATCATTGTGATTCCATCCTCACCTTTGATTAAGAAACACAAGAGCTGTAGGAGAAAATGAGTGAGGAGTGGAAAACCAGGCTGGACTCTGCATTGGCCAGCATTAAGTGAAGATTTGTTGCAAACTTCCTCTGCTACATGATCCTAGAAGCACCGGGAACTTCAAAGATACTTTTCCTGTTTACAAACTGGGAAAGCATCTCTAAAAGGAACTTTCTTAATCCAGTGCCTGAGGTGTTTGAACAAAGTGAAGCAAAGAGTCTTTAAGTAGCTATGTCTGTTGAGATTCATTTCATTTACTACAGTACAGAACCAAGTTTTTCACTATCCATTTATCCAAAAAACCACTGAAACAAACTAACAAGCCAAAGCATGTGTAGTCACCAGATGAGTATCTATCTAGGGGCCAAACACAAAACTGGAATTGCCAAAGCTATTTCCTAATCCAGAAAAGCTACACTCCCTGAAATATGGTAAATTAAGAGTGCCATTCCTTTTCCTCAATAAAATTATGGACAGTCCTTCCTTGAAGAAGGAATTAGATCAAGGCACAACAGCATTCTTATCACAGGCAATTTTGTCTTCACCTCAGAACATTCAAAGTCAGAAGACAGTAAAATCACAGAAAATATCCTTTCAAACACCGTTACATGAATTTTCAAGACATCTTTGTGAACATTACAGAAGTCTCATTTTTCTTCCCCTCATTTTTCTTCCCTTCAACACAGTTTTCCCACAGCAGTGACTGTGACCTAAACAAGATGGCACACACACCTCTTTGTGCAGGTGGCCTCATTTGCCAGTAGAATGAAAACTCTGGGGACTTAATGGATAACAGATGGAAAAAAAATCACTTTAAAGAGAAACAAAAAAAATCTCCAATAAGCTGAACAACGACGCTTATTGAGGATAAGCTTATTAATCTCTGCAATAACTTCAAAGGCTTATATAGTGAGGTGGGTGTCAGTCTCTTCTCCCAGGTAACAAGCCACAAGACATGAGACAATAGCCTCAAAGTTGTGCCAGGGGAGGTTTAGATTAGCTTTTAGGAAAACTTCTTCACCAAAAGGTTTTTCAAGCACTGGAACAGGCTTGCCCATAGAAGTGGTTGAGTCACCAGGCCTGTGGGTATTTAGAAGATGTGTAGGTATAGGCACTTGGGGCCATGGTTTAATGGTGGACTTGGCAGTGCTGAGTTAATGGTCAGACTTGATAACCTTAGAGGTCTTTTCCAACCTAAATGATTCTGTGATTCTATGAAAACAGAATGAATGTTGGTGGCTTTGCTCTCAAAAATCAGTGTTGAGAAGGAGCTCAAAGTGAACTAAAAATGCTTCTACCCTTTAGAAGGGTAGCAGGAAACATAATGTGATACAGGGTTCCTGGGATGCTAATGATATCTTTTTGTGAAACTCTCCAATTCAGTGAGTTCATGTGTTAAAAAAAAAGTGTAAACTTGGTGTACAATAAAATTTTCCTACTAAAAATTTGGTCAATAATTTATTACCAATATGTAAAAGTGAAATATGTGTGGAATCTAAAAATATTATTAGTAGCATAATTTCTTAAAATGATGCATGTCTTGCAAAACTATACATTTATGATAAAAATATCAAATAAATAATTGTCTGAAGTAAATAAAGTCGGAGAAAGGTGATAACATTTTCATCCATATTCAGTATGAATCACATTGATTTTAAGGAAAAACACCAATATGCTTAAATTTCAAGTTACAACATTTAACCACTAACCCTTTGGAAAACACCAAAAACTTTTTTATGTGCTGATTAGTAGCTGATCTCCAGAACCTCCAAGTGGCACCAATAGATACCTTGTTTCCAGTCATAAAGGCATCTAAAATAAACTTACGAAACTTTGACATCCTCCTCAAAGTTTTTTTCTGTCCTGGTCAGGCACTTGTAGAAGAAACTGCTAAAAATGTGCGTACGGTCAGCAACATGTTTCGGTGCCTTCTCCAACAACAGATATCTACCAGAGGAAAAACCAAGAAAATTATTAAATTCTTTTCCTAGAAAGTACCATTACTGCTAAAAAAAAAAAAGGACAGTTATTTTAATGACTTATCATACTCATGTTATGCTTAGTATCAGCTGCCTTCACAGCCGCTAATCACACCAAACTTTTCTCTCTACTCTGTTTTAACTATTGACTTGGGTGCACATCAGAGTATGCAACAGCCAAGCAACTACTAAGAAAGCAGTTATTTTTTGTCCCTGGTTTGTTCTCCAGTACTCAAGCCTCTGAATTTATTTTGAAAGTTAGGTACCTAGCCCTTACAATTAAGAGAGACTTGAAAACCAAACCAAGTATAAACCTATGGAATGCTACAGTAGTTGTGCATTATCAAAAATGCATGGAACAGGTCAGTTAAATTGTCCATTTTACTTTTACAGATTATGCCTGTGAAAGCTAAGTACTTATTATTTCACCACTGATAATTCTACTATAAACATCAGCTTCAGTATTTATTCTGTCATTCTAGAAGGCCAAAGCTCTCATAATTGCAGTTACCCTACAACACAAGGGGCCTCTGGCTTCACCTGGTGACTTGGGCAAAACAGTCATACATGATACAGCTTGCAACAAAATGAAAACTGAGAATGTGGGAAGTCGAACAAATTTTAAAAGCAGTGAGATCTCTACAACAATTGCATTAAATTATTTTATTTAAATCTGCCTTTTCTGTAGAGACGAAACTACAGCTATTCAGAGGACCATGATGCATTATTTAGTTCCAGTTTAGAGCAAAACATAAGGGACTTTGCTGTAAAACCCCATTGAAACATCGTCACACATTTCCTTTTCCAATCCTCTGGACAAATCTTCCTATTGCTCACAGTCCCTGCATCCATCTGGATGCCAAATAAAATGGAATTCCTGCTGATAACCTTCAAAAGAACCAGAAGACTTCTTTGGTCTAAGTCAGCAGAGTGAAAATAAACCACAATTTTAGGGACTGGTGGCCACAAGGCCAGTTCTCGAAAAATTGCTTTCACAAGCAATTTTAGCAGGATGGCTTGGAGTAGCTAAGCCAAGCACAACCTCCTCAAGCTGTATCAGCTGCATTCCTTTCTGCAGATCTGCATCAGAAGAATACCTGAAACTGCACAGAGTAGCAGAGGATGCTCCACTTCACGCAAACCTAGTAAATAAATTACTACTACAGACCCTCCACTTTTCTCAGCTGCCTACTTAACACCTTCTGTTTTGTAAGGTCACCAAAAATCTTTTTTCCTCCAGTTATGCTGTCTGGATTTTATCACAGCCCTTTAGAGGGACAAAACCAATGAAATTAAAACAAATGAAATTGCTAAGAGCATAACATAGCTTTTTAAAAAAAGGCCAATGTGCAAATTCATCATATTGTTACTTCTGAAATTGTTGTATTTAGTGACCAACACTTCCAGTAACATTCAAGTCCACATCATGCCCTGAGTGTGAAGGGCACAAGAAGGGCTGAGATTACTTACTTAAGATAGAAGTCAATGATGACATCATTGAGAAACTCTCCATATTCTAAGCACTCTAGGTCTTCTCTTGTGACTCCCAGACCTCCTTTTGCAGGTGGGGGTGGATAAACAATTAAACTAGAAAACAAACCATGTCATAACAGTGACATTGTTTTACATGACATTGTTCTGAGTATGGCTGTTTCATATCTAGATTTTCTAGAAAACCTTTTAAATGCAGTAGTTCTCAAAACTTTACTATTTCCTCCTCCAACAGCTAGGTGTTACAAAAGAAATATCACCCCAATGCACACTGAAACTTCGATAGAAACTTTTGAAAAGCAGACTTTTTTTACTTTCATCTTGTTTTTCTATTTTTGATCAAAGTATTCAACAAATGGCTACATAAAATGTGAAGAAATACTAGAGGAAACATGGTTATAAATAGACTGAGTGTGACAGAACACTAAAAGAAAACATTGTTCAGAATTCATAAGAGGCTCAGCTTAACTTAGTAAATTTTGCTGAGATAGACTCAGATGGACACTCACAGAACCCATGAGATCCCTACTCTCCCCATGGATGCACCCATGATATGATTTGAAGAGTGACTTTCATACAGCTCTTCCAAATCAACTAGAGAACGGCAGTCCAGTGAGGGCTTTTATTCCAGTAATTTATTCATTCAATGTCTTATATTTTCCCCTTCTCATTTATATGAAATTCACTTACTTCTTAGCTGCCCCCATTTCTCTTACTTCTTTCCATTCTTCATTCAGTGCAGAGGACAAAGAGATACAATAGCAGCCACTATTCTGCTTATTTGCAAGGGCATAACTGGGCCTGATCACTTTTAGCTTTGATTCCTACCAGAAAAAACACAAACAATAGTAAAAAACATCATACAACTTGATACATAAACCCCCCCCAACAAAACCCAAGCCTAAAGCCCACAGGAGTACCCTGCAGCACTGAAGAGGATTCTTGCTGGAGATCCAAAGTATAAACATAGGTACTTGAGCAAACATGCCATTGCTCAGACAACTAAAAAGTTATGAATCTTTTTTTAAATTATGACAGATCTTGATTAACAATCTCTCTTTAAAACTGTTCAAGCATTATTTAGCCAAGTGACCCAGAAATGGTTTTGAAGAAGAAACATGACCTGAGAGGGTGGAGACAAGTATCAGACTGTCTTACCAGGAGCTGTGTATGCTTGGAAGGTTTGAAAATCTAGTCCTTGAACAATTTGCCTAAAACCAATACAGATTTGAGCTGCCTGGCTTCCTTTTTAAGTCCCCAATTTCATGGACCAAATTGATCTGCTGTCTCTTGGCTTTTTACTGGTGGGAATGAAGATAGGTAACTTCTGAAGTGACAACAGTGTGAGGTTGTGTTTAGACATTCACTCAAGAGATTAAACCTGGACAACACATTAAGTTGCACAGACTCATCTCCACAGCAGTCTGAGGAATCACTCAGCATTTTCAAGCCGTGGAGACCCCACAAATACATCTAGAGGTGTCTGGAGGACAATCTACACAGCTCCTGCTCTACTGCACTTCCAACTCAACTGAAAAAATGGTTCCAATACTCATCCTGCTTGCTGCCCTAGAGACACCACAGGGGCAGAACATGCCTGTGGTTCTGGTTCTAAATTTACACAATAACGAATCAATCTAAAGCATTAGTACTTGTCACTTACTGATGAAGTCTACAAACTCTCCCTCTGTGGACACAGTCTACATGACTACAAATTTTGGAGTAATCATGACTGATATTTTTTGAGCTGTGAATTAAGAAAGAGGGCTGACCTAAAATTTACTAGAACGTGTGAATGCCAAACAGTGGCGATGAATCAAGCAACAGCTAGTCACTAACCTGAACTGCAGGCTCATGAGCATCTGAGGTATTCTCTTTTGGCGTGTATTGCTTTAGTAGATTCTTATTGCAACTCATGAAAGAGCTTTCTTCAGGAGAAACGTCCTTAAACAACGGTAATGCTTGTTTCAAAGACAAAAACTCAGCAAGGTCTGGTGCTCTGTTCCTCTTGCTCACAGCTGTAATCAGTTCAGTCAGTCTGTCTTCTTCTCTTTCTGTGAGCGGTTGAGACAGTTCAAAAAATACAAATTCATTGGATTTGCCTGGAAAAAAAGAGAAAACGCATAGTATTAACTATTAGATTATGCCACAGCAACTTGTGTGAACACCCACAAAGGAATTTAGACAATGGCAGGAGGGGAAGCCCAAACAATACCCTGCCAGGTTCAACACAGGGGCCATCAGCCCACAAAAGTCCCACTTTCGCAGGCTCAGAGGAGCACAGCAAAATGGCAGGTAGGAACCCAAATTCAGGACTGTGAGGAAGACACACACAATAAAGACTCTTCCCAGGGCTGTCCCAGGAGTGTCTCAGCCCAATGGTCCAGACCCAAAACCCATGAGGATGAGTCAATGCCAGAGCACTTTCTGGACTGAAAGGGGGTTGCTGCTGAGGTGTACAGCATACACGATGGGATGCAAGGGAAGAGTATTTTGGGATTGCACAGGACTTAATATAGTTTAAGGAAAGACCTCAATGCAGCAAAGAGAGGCATTCAGATAATTCAGGGAACAAGTAGTGTGGGAAAAGAGAGGGTTAAGGGCATAAGAAGGATCAGTCATATCTAAATACTTCACTGGTCAGTGCACTTGTCTGGCCATGCCATGAGCATGGGCCAGCACAGCTTATCCTGTCTTGTTACAAAACCCTTTCTAACTCTCCTTGCTGAGGAACTCCTCTGACCACTCTCAGGCTGTCAGATCCACCATAATGTAATTTCCTCTAATATTACCACACTAAGGCAGCAGAGCAGAATCACAGTAACTATTTCCACAATCTGCAAAACCATCACTGATTTTTTCAATAAGACTCTAAAAACATGTCAAAACATTTACATTACTATGTAAAATTAAAAGGTGTGAAACACTCAAACATAGAAATGTAATAAAAACTCCTGGAAGTTTCTCCAACAAGAATGTAACCAAGGCAAATAAACCTAAGATTAAAAAACGCCTCACATCATCATATTCACATTCCACTCGTTCCACTGGGAACTCTGTCTACAGAAGGTACCAGTAACTTCAACACACTTGCATCAACTAAAGGTAGCTCTCTGCTAAAATTTTATTCAGTATTTTGCTTCAAACTACTTGTACTCCTTACGTAAAGTGACCATTACTTATAATTTTCCTTCATACAGGTGGTGACTGTATAGGGAATACATACTATTAAATGTCACACAGACAACGTTGACATCATCTTTTTCGTAGATGCCATTTGCAATGATTTTGCTTATGTAAAAACCTGTATGATTGTGCCATTCTGAATATATGAGCCAAAGTTACAATCTGTTGTACAGAGCTTTGTGCTAGAAAACCAAATACAGTGAGTCCATAACACCCTAAAACTAAATAGCCCATTTGGCCTTTAGTGGAAATTTTTTTCAAAAATGATGCAATGGCCCACTGCAGTCTTGTCAAAGATCAATTCAATCTTTACTTGCCAAGTTTTTTGTATAGCATATTCAATACTCAAGAGTAAGGATATTTAAAACATCTATGTATTTTAAAGGGTGAGATGCTCTGTACACAAGTCTAGTTTCAGAAGGCCTTCTGACATAGACTACAAGTGAACTGTGTTTTCAGGTCTTTTTATTAAATAGCAGTGGTTTTGAATCACATTATGTTAGATATTTTTCTTCCAAATATAAGTACAGCGAGGCATTTTAGAAATGCAAAACTAACCAACTTATCTACACTGATGCAGCCTTACTTGAGCACATGTGTGCAATTTTGGGCACCACAAAATAAAAAAAGACATTAAGCTATTAGAGAGCATCCAGAGGAGGATCACAAAGATGGCAAAGGGCCTTGAGGGGAACTCATATGAGGAGTGGCTGAGAGGTCACTTGGTCTGTTCAGCCTGGAGGAGACTGAGAGGAGGAGCTGTAGTTACAGCTACAATTCCTCATGAGAGAAAGCAGAGGGGCAGGCACTGATCTTTGCTGTGTACTGACCAGTGACAGGACCTCAGGGAGTGGTCTGAAGTTGTGTCATGGGAGGTTTAGGTTGGATATCAAGAAGAGATTCTTGACACAGAGGGTGGTTGGGTAGTGGCAAGGGTTCTTCAGGAAGTGGTCACTGCACCAAGCCTGACAGTTCAAGAGTGTTTGGACAATGCTCTCAGGCACAGGGTATGACGCTTGGGGATGATGCAGGGCCCGGAGTTAGACTCAATGATCTTGATGGGTCCCTTCCAACTCAACATACTCTGAATTCTGTAATCTTTAAAACTCTATATGGCTTTCCTCTGCATTCAAAAAAACCAGCTGTAAAACAACCACTTCACTGACATGCCATATATCAGAGCTTTTCATTACACCTAAGGAAAGCAATTACTCACATGGCTTGCTGGTAACCAACTTTCCCATTTGGGTTTCAACCTTTTCCACATAATCCACAGACAACCAAAGAAAAATAATTGCTGAAGAACAACCACCATCACTTTTCCACAAGCCAAATCTTCTCAGATCCAGCATATCCACTGTCAGTTGAATGTTCTTAAGAGACACTGTAGAAAAGAGAATTCAAAAGTCCCATACTCAGCCATAGATCAAGTCATACATGTTACAGTAATTACATGCTGAGAGGTATGACCGGAGTACTTATAGATTTTATTCCCTGCATTGCATAGAATACTGAGAATTCAATTCAGTTGAGTTTAGTCAGTTACATCAAACTGTGTAAAACAAAGGAATCAAATTGTAACACAAAAATCTAAACACCTACATGCAGGAATCATCCTGAAAAAAGGTTGGTTTTTTTCCTCTAAACCACAGTTAATACCTACAAATATGGAAAAAAGAATATAAATCATTAATTCCTATTTGCTTTCAGTCAACTCAACTCAGAACTGCTCACAAACCTTTTCCTATCACACATCATCTTTGGAAAATCACCTGAATGCAAGGCCACAGTTACATTCCTCTTGGCTCTAATCAACTCATATTTTTGTAAACCTAAGGGTCTAAAACCCTAATCTGAAAACTTTAATGTTTCACCTCAAAAACATGTATAGTCGTATTTACCATAGTTCAACACCTAAGATATGCAAGAATATGGGAGGCAAGCCATTAAAATTACACTGTAATTTTTTAAGTTCACTGTAAAAGTACAAGAAGCTAAGTTATTAATGCTTAGTGTACAGTTCTTCTATTATTTCAATAAATAGAAGTTTCTTTCAAAACTTGTATTTATTGACAAACAGAAATAATTAAAAATTACCAATGTCTTTGTCAAAGCAGCTAAGATTATAAATTATTCACAACAAAAACATACTTAATATTTTAATGCAATCCTTTAAAGATACAGTTATGAGAAGGCTAAAGAAAATTCTCTTACCCTGAAATGGGATCACAACATTTTTTGTTGTAAACTGAAACAAGTTTAAAAAAAAATTAAGTTAGTTTGCTTTGTACAAATTGATTAAAACAATACATGGATTTTTAATTATCTGCACATTTTTTCTTATAGTGAAATAAACTGAAAATACTATAATATAATCATTTGGGTTGGAAAACACCATTAAGCTTAAGTCAAATATGCTTAGTTTGAGACTTCATATTGCGAATTCACCTAAAACAACATTCCTAAAGACATTGCAGAACCTAAACGACAGCAAGTAACTTTCAGAAACGCTATGCACTGAGAAATAAGCACAAAGTTGCAGAACTGCCTATAAGCTCCTTAAAAAGAAAAAGAGAAAAGATTAAGACTCAGGATAGAAGGAGCTAAAGCAACCTGTGAGAAGCTGTTGGATGTACTACTTGAAGTAAGGACACAATAGAAACAGTTCAACACTGGGGTATTACTTCACATTAAACTTTGAATTAAAGGCCTTTAAAGATTCCACTTGCACTGCTGCTATGTTAAAGAGACTTTGCTAAATAAAGAGTGCTTTATTGTCACTTTGACAAAAGGTTATATATATTGACAAAGGAGGTTCCCCCTGCGTTACCACACTAGGCACAAAGTTGTGGTTCCCAGGGGAGATTTCTACTTTACACCTAACAGCTTTAATGCTAAAAGTATTTCAACTCATCCTTCAAATTACTTTTGCCTATTAACTTAGGAAACTTCCACAAAATGTTTTTGTAACTGTTTTGTGAAAAGCTGAAATTGTTATTACAATCCAAGATTCCAAAATGTCTCACTGAAGACAAAACAAGATTAGCAGGTTCAAACATTTTTATTTTTTTTCAGTTGCAATATAGAGAATGAACCTGGTCAAAGAACTGTTGTAACTCCTGGAGCTGGTGCTCCATTTAAACCACATCTTCACCCTGTGAGTAGTATATTGTCTATACACTAATGCTTTTAGTACTGTTTTTATGCTCTCTGAAGCCACAAAGCAAGCAATTTTCTGTTTAAAAGGCAAAAGCATAGTATATACCTGAACTCTAATCATTATGGACTACTTTATTAGAACATGGCTACTATTTCTGAGAAAACTAATTGGTCTTTATTTCAAGTGACATTAACTGGCCATTAAAATGGTCATTGTTTTCTATTAGAATTCATTAAAACCTTCCTCAGTATGACTTGTGTTCCAATACAGAACCTTGACCTGTGAAAATTGTGGCCACAGCAAATCACAGCTAGCTTTTCTACTGACAGCAATCCAAATGCACAAGACAATGGACCACACACTCCATTGTTTAGCCGAAGTGTTGGGGAAGATGAAATAGGAAAGCCTTATAAATATGACTACCTGGCAAAAGATGCTGAGAATATGGAAACTATAAGCAAGATTAAAATGAAGACAAGCTTTGAGATACCAAACCCCAGTTACTGAACAACTGGAAAACAATGGTATGGCCGACAGAAGGTAATACCCTTTTGATTAAACAATACCCTCTGCTTGCAGACAGGTCCAAGGGTCAGAGCAGATCCTACCAACTTGGCAGAGGGTCCAAAAAGCAGTTTTTAGAGTTTAAAATATAACGCCATATGGTAATGCAATGACTCTCATAGGCTGTATGTAAATGTTGTAGGATTTGTAGCTTGTTCTAGATTGGTTAATGAAAATTAGAATATTCAGCACAGAAGATGATTTATTGTATTGTAAACGGCAACCACGGCATTATTACTCAATCTTCTTTCTTCTCCCTCTCTTACTTCTCTGACCTGCTTCGAGCTGCGTCTGGCAGCTCCTAGCAGGTCCCCTACACCCACACCCTTTCACAAAAAACGTCATGCTCTAAAGACCTGACTTGAGAGATCTCTCATCTCCGTCCCGACCGTCCGAAACAAAACTGTGAACAAATCCCACACCGAAGGAATTCAATGCAACAATAATAAAAACTCTGTGCTTCCACACTAAGTACCATTGACTTTGGTTAACCAGAGTTGTAATTTTTAAATATTCACAAAATATTATAATAGAACAGCTTACCGTGGCAGGACCTGTTGATAAACATTTAAATTTCCCAATGTGTAGTCTTTCAAATTCAACATCCAGTGTCAGGTTCGCCTGCTTTCTATGTGTGCTTCCAGAAGGTAAGCTGAGAGCACATTTATCTTCAATTGACTCTGTTAAAAACTGGAAAAAAAGTCTATTTACTACAGGACTTGTTAGATACGCCCCTCCTGTAACCTCAGGAATATTTTTCTTCATGCTTGTAAGAGCTGACTCCCAAAGCCAGCTTTCATATTAAAAATTCATATTAAAAAGCTCTAAGTGTTATTACACCCATTACTGACAATGTCCTTAAGGGTCTAACAATATCTTGCTACACTTCCATTACCAAGACATGATTTGTGCTCTTGACTTGGTTCTAAATTAACAAAAACTCAGACAACAGAGCAACAAAGTAACACCCTTCTTTTCATATCAAAGCTTCAGGATCCAATTCACTGCTTATGACTGAATTGATTAAATTCAACCAGTGAGAAGAGGCAGCAATGGCTCTTCTGACTTGTTTCAGGATTACAGAGATAACCCAGATCCAGGTCAAAGCAAGAAGTCAAAGGATAATCAAGTCAAAAATGGGGCAACAACCTTTATGGCTATTTTTAGATTCAAGTTCTACAGCCAGCCAGACAGGAAAGAGAACTTTACCCTTTCTCTGTCTGCTGTCAACAAAGATGATTGAACTTCTACGTGTACTGAATTACAACAGAGGATTGGACGACAAAAAGAAACTACGATCAACATAAAACATTGTGTGAAAACAGATTTTTCCACAGATGTATCTTCATCATGTCTATTTTCTAGCTCAGATTACTATTTGATCCTTCCTGTTTTCTGATATTAAACATTTCCAAATGTTTATTTTCAAAACAAGAAATACATTGTACATTGCAAAAACACCCAAGCTTCAGAACCAGAGGCATTCTCTGAAGACTGTCCAGAATTCTATCCATGAAATAAATTACTGCAGCTTCTGCTTGTGGCTGGGACCATAATAAACAAGCATTTTCTAAAACAAACATTACAGAAATAAATTAAAGGCTTGGCATAACAATACATAGGCCAAAAACTGGACTACCTTCTCTGTGCAACTTTTCATCTTGTCTTCTAACTGTTGGGCTGAGAAACACAAATCATACTGTTGTTCTGCTCCTTTATTTTCAGTTATATTATCCTGCATTAGCTCTGAGCATTGTGATTCAGAAGGCCCATCTTCATCATCACTGGAAAGGATAACTGAAAAGGAAAGAAGTATACATATACTACTAAGTACAGACTTGAGAATATTTCATTCCTTGTGGATTTCAGACAAGTAAAGAATTCTGTCTTGCAGTATGTGATATTCAAGTACACTGCTCAAACTAGTCAATATCTGTGTGCATGGAATTGTATGCAACAAGCACTGCTTTGCATTTTTGCAAACATCTTTTCTCCCAGATCCTCAAAATTAACTGGCTATCAAATGAAATTGGACACAGCCATTTCAAAGAAGAGACTAATTTTCCTCCATATAAGCATCATTAAAAAGTAAAAGCTCAGTTTTTCCATAACCACAAAATCAGCTGAAAAATGAGGATTGGAATTTGGAAATCTTGCTGTCTATTCCCGTTTCTCAGGTACAACGCCCTGACAATAGGCACTGTTCTCTGACTTGCACAATGCATTACAACATGATGTCAGTCTTCAATCTTTTGTTCCATGTTTCCACTAGCCAGTCAAGCTCAAGTTCTCCTAGTACCTAAGTGTACCACCAGTAATTGTCATCAGCACAGATACAGTACATACTTGGGTCAATGGAAACAAGTTGCTGATTACCCCTGCAGATTCTGTTCCGCAGCTTGCTCAGGTACTGTGATTTGTCCATCTTTATCTTTCTGATTGTACTAACTTGTCGTGAAATCACATCCTCACTAGTGGCAGAAAGCTGACTCTTTGTCAAAATTCTGGGAGGAGACTCTGAGTCGGATTCCTCTGTACAGCTGTGAGCAGGCCTTGAGCGCTTGTGGGTGGAAGTGTCTTCAGAGTCTCTCTCTGCTGGACAATCTGGCACTAGAATAGTATTAGATCTCTGACCTTGTCCATCCTCACAGGGTGTTCTGCAGCCAGAAGACTGAGCTGAACTCAAACTTTTCTCTACCTAGAAACAGGAATCAGAGACAGGATATAAGTTTATTTCTTGACATTTCTAGATGGTTCACATCAGTGATCACTGAGACTTAGCTATGTGCCAGAAAAAATAATTATAGTTTAACACATTTATAATTTAATGCTCAATTCCAGATAATTTCTCCCTCCTTGTATTCCAAAGATTATTATTATATAAAGGCATGAGGGACAATCTTTTTAAAGTCTATAATGACCCCCATTCAAACTGAACAAGGAACTATTTCTGATTTTTTGCAGCTCTTTCATTGTCAGACATGGAGAGACCAGTAACAATGCTGTTTTTTACTTTCCAAAAGGGTGGCTTGGTCAACTAGGTTTAACGGGTTTGGTAACTGCCTGTCTCTGTAGGGTATTAATCAGAAGGTTACAGAGATGCCTTTACTGTATTCAAATACTTGAATATAAATCACACTTTGTACTTGACTGATTCCTTCAGTCTTTTATTTGTTGGGGTTTTTTTACAAATCCTAATGAGATGGATAAGAAGAAAACTTTCGGGAAGAGTAGACTAAGGAGGAAGGAAAAAGATGACATCTGCAAGCTTTCAATAACCTCAAGTATACTTTGTAATTTTGCTGTTAAAGCCCCTAATTAGTCCCAAATTCTAGATCATCTGTGAAAGAAGCTTAAGTAGCTAGATACCTTATTTTCAAAATTGTTTTAATCCATGCTTCCGACTGAAGGAAACACTGTCATTCATCTTTCACAACCTTTCTGCTACAATAAGCATATTGTGATGATGTGGACAGAAGTACATTTACTAACTCCTTGTGATGCATCACTGAGCTACTTTCCCTCAACAGGTAATATCTGTATAATAAATCCCATTTTATTAGCATAAGTCTTTTATTTGGGATTTTGCTACTGCTGCTATTGAAGTGTGTGTGAATGTGTGCATACAAACACATACTTTAAAACTAAGTGCAACTTACAGAAAGCACAAGTGATTTTTCTGGAATGTGTGTATTAAAATCATCAGAAATATGGCCACTGTGTCTTCTTTTCCTTTTCTCAGAATCAAAAGAGCCTGATTCCTTCTGACCAAGAGTAGTGCTGTTCATGTGTCTGCTCTTCTTCTCCAGCTCACCACAATGCTTGTTTTCTGTGTTAAAGAGATAAAAAGTAATTTAATATATTATCCTTAAAAAACCACATTTCTTCATATCTGTTATATCTTATATAAAATGCATGGAATAATAAGTTTTTTCCTTTTTTAATTGTATGTGGCTGCCAAAACATATTCCCTAAATTTTGTTTTTGCCTAATTAGATAAGGTATAACCAAATTTATAGCTCCCTTCCACACAAGAATTAGCACTTTATACTCCACAGTCTATCTTTAATCTTCTGCCAGATGCAAAATTCTCAATTCCCTGTTCTAATCCCCAAATATTAATATATTAAGTATAGTAAGTATAAGACAGTACATATCCCTGGAGACTGACCATAGAGGTTATAATTCTTCAGCAGTGAAAGTAAATAGTGTCAAATAGCATGAACATTTTAGCAGGGTTCACAAACCATTTAAGCATTCTTAATGGATTACATTGTTTATTGTGAGACTTTTTAGGAAATCAAGATTATGACATGCAGTGAGGTTGCCCTCAGTTTCATTTTTCTTTCACACATTTGATTCACCATACATTTATTCCTATTTAAAAGCAGCCATTTGATATATTTTTACTGTATCTGTAAAAAACTGCATTTCAAGGAAGCGCATACACTGTGTGCAACACCTAATTTATTTCTGTGCTCTCCTCATAATACTAGAGTGAAAAACGAAAATATCCCAACTCTCCAAAATTCATACTTAAGTATCAGATGACTGCTCTCTACAAACCTTTTCTCTGCAGCTCTCGTCTTCTTAAAGTGACAGCATTCGTTTTTTCGGGTCCCTTAGAAGCCTTGGTCAATTTACATTGTTCATCATCTGTCTTGCTCAGGCAATGTTCAGACCTGTAAGTAACATTAACTATGGCTTATCTTTAATTTTGAAAGAAAACTGAATAAAAATCCCAACAGAAACAAGAGTTGGTTAGACGACAGACTTCTGCCTCTCCCTTAAACACGTGGACCTTGGCAAATGAAACAAATTAATTCAGTCTGATGGTGAAAATACACAGATACTTTAACTATTATTAATGAAATAGACACCTCTAAAAAGCACAAAGTATGAAAACCTGACATGCCTGACATCAGGCACTGAAAGATTATTGTGCTGTAAGGAATGACTGCAACAAGAGCACATAAGTAAGAAGAGATGAGTCAGTTGACTATCCTTGCCTTTGTAGTGATTATGGTGGAAATGTAGCATATTTTTAACTTAGATTCAGAACTGGTAATAGAATCCATTGAGTACAATCCTGCTATGCAAAATTATTTGAAATACAAGTTCCTGCTCAAAAGGGCCTGAAACAGTGACTTTAAAGGAGGTGGAGTAGGATGGGACATAAAAGAGAAAGAAACAGAAAAGGATTACAGTACTTATCCAAATGGATTTTATGTTCATCGTTTTCTGATGTGTTTAACTCAATGTTGCAGTCTCAAATTTGCAAAGAGCTAAGTGATCATCACAATGCCTGACATGACAGACAGTCAAGCCTGGACTGGTAAAAACCATCACCAACCATGGCAAAAAAACATTCTTACCATCTCTAACTAGACAGCCAAAACTGTTGGACACTTTCTGAATAGATGCCTACTCTTCAGTGACATATCTGATTGGGCTATCAGTGGTCTTTGGGAATTCTGTAAATACAAAGATTCACAGAGTGCTCCAATACTCAGTGATGAACACTGAAAAAATTACTGATTATCTTTTCATTCACAAAGAATCATGAATTGGACCACATACAGAAGTAGTTTTCAGTAAGTGCTATTGTTCATTCAGTATATGGAACAAGACAGAGTCACTACAGAAAACTTTATTTTGGAACCCACACCTTTTCTCTCAACTAAAATATCTGTATAGATTTGACTGCCTTAAAAGACCATACAAAACCATCAAGTGTTCCTCAGCATTTGTTTCACACCATCACACAATTCAGGCATTTTATAATGGAAAGCACCTGAATAGGGCTGTTTCAGCTAACAGACTTACCTAAACATATTTGCTTTATATATAAATTCTGCATATTTTATTTTAAAATCCAGCTTATTATATCAGCTTTGCTGATAATTCAGTTTAAAATGCACCCCTTAACAGATATATGCATCACCTATGAAGCTATGGCAATAGATATTTTAAAAGGTTCTTAAGAGTCATGAGAAACAAGTACTTTAAACACTTTAAAAACCCTAAGTTTCTTCACATTTAAAACCTTGTCTTGGGCTAACGTTATGATAATCCTCTATTCCCTATAGTCTGTTTTTATGCCCAGAAATGTGACTGTGTCGCTGCAAGCAAGGTTCAGCAGCCAGGAGAAGCTTTGCTTCGGCTCGCTGCTTGATTTTTTAACTAACAAGAAGCATTTTTTCCCTGGGACTGCTTCTTCTTTGTCTCCTTTTTGGACTTTTTACTTGCTTTCTCACCTGAGAATCAGAGGGGCCCTGGGAGGACGGTAGGTAAGAATCCTCCAGGGAGCCACCAAAGCAACTCTACCCGGCCCCCCGGGACCCCCAGAGGGGGAAGCTACACCTGAGGGAAAAGGACACTAAAAATCATCAGCTGTTTATTCAGGTTCAGTAATTCCTTTTCCCCCTTTCCCCCTGCCTTGCAGGGCACTCTGTGTGTTTTGTTTAAAAAAACAGGGGTTTTTTTTCACTTTCATCCAAGAAATTCTGTTGTGGTGGGGGGAGGGAGTGCCGGAAGCCCTTTGCTTTGGGGGAGGTGTTTATTCAGAGCACTTTCCTCCTAGACTTGTCTCTAACCCAAGACAAAGCTACCTCAACTTCATTAGTTATACTGACAGGTCAGTGCTCAATTAAATAAGTTTATTTTACACTTAGTTGCAGTAAAGCAACACAAAATCCACCAATTCTGTAATACCAAGAGCAAGATTGGAAAGAGGGAGCTGGCAGCAAGTTCTAGCTGGCAGAGATAAGTTAACTTATTACCACCCTGTTCTGATGACACACAATTCTTTGACTTGATCTGAAATTTCCATAGTACAAAACTAGCACAATTTCCAGGAATACAAAGCATGTATTCTAGCTACCCTGATGGTACAAAAGACTCTCTGTATGACGCTGTGCATATATATGCATAACCCTTGCAAGGGGGGAGCTTTTATTCTCCTCTGGAAAGAGATCCCAAAAGAATCAGTGCCAAGCATATGTAATGCACTGACTGTACAGGGAAGTGACCAGGATCAAGCCATGACTTGGTTGAAAGAATTCCTAAATTCTCCATTTCCCATATGGTATCTATTACAAATTGCACTAAAGTGCTGGTCACTCGGGAAGGGTGCAAAATCATCCTAATGGTGGTTCCTGATAACAAGCCTTTTACACAACACATTAGAAAACCACGTAACAGGAACATTAATATTAATCAAACAATTAACAACTCCAAATCTAAAGCAAGTTCAGTTCACAACTACTAAAAAAAATTACTAGCTCAAACCATTATTGTGCTTAATCCAAAACTCAGCAGCTACCCTCCAGATATGAGCCTGAAAATATACACAAGATGTACCCTGAGATTTAGAGGGTTAAATACAAGAGCTCACTTTCCTCTCAATAAACCCACTACCTCCCATCACCCAAAACTTTACCAAGTGAAAAAATCAGATACTAAAAAAAAAACCCCAGTCTTAAAGATTTTGCAATAAAACCAACCAAAAAACACTAACAAACAAAAACACCAAAAAACCAAAACAACAAACAAAAAAATACACCAACCCCAACCAAACCCACAACAATCCAAACAAACTCCCTACACCTCAGTCAGCCTTAAGTTACAGAAAACTATTAGCAACAACTTTAAAATGAGACAGCCTCAAACTGTTCTGTCTAAATATCTCATTTAAATTGCAGCTTTGTCAGGTTAATTTAAGCAGCAGTGGGCAACCCAACAGAAAAATAAAAGGAATTGCTATTGATTTCAGTTCTCTAAGATGTTGATGTATCAGAATGAAGAATATGACTGACTTCTCAATTTGACCCTGAGAGCTGTTAATTACTCCGGCCCTCAAAAATAAAAAAGTAATTCTCTCTTCTTCATCTTTCTACTGTCTTCCACAGTATTTCTTCAAAATTTGCTATTTTTTCCTGTGGCAAATTTGCTGTTGAGCAAAGATGTAGCCATAATAGACAAAAGGAGACAGCTTACTTTGAATGCAACTGCCATCTTAGACCAAAACAGATGTTATATAATTTTAATACCTGATTTCTGCTAGTTTTATATGCCAAGCATTACTGTGATGCTCAGTCAACCTAAACATAGGGAAAAAAAGGTGAAAAGTAGATGTTAAGTGGTAAGAGGACACACACAGTCCTCAAACAAAGCCACCCTGTAAGGAATACTGAGACCACCAGTGGGTTAATGTGAAAAGAAATTAATTATCACAGAGAGGAATTTGGAGATATTTTGCAAAACAAGTTGTTTGAAATCATGCTAGAGTATATTAACACCAACAGGAAAGCAAGATTTTGGTTCTGGATGCAAAATCAACTTAAATGTGTTTGAATTAGTTGTGCATCTTCCCAAATCAAAACACTGATCTATTGCAAACAGAAATTCCCTCTAAGAAAGAAAAGTAGACTTTTAACATCAGGTCCAGCAAACCAGAACAAATGCAGTGTTAAAATGGCCAATTGGAGAAGCATGTTAACTTGCACTCAGGAAACTGATCTCCTGATTCGAGACAAAAGTAGAACAAAAGTTGTTTTGGGGAAATTATTTTCCATTGTGAGGTTATGTCATTTCAGGAAGACTGGCAAAATCAGCAGTGAGTAACATACCTTTTAGAAAGAAAAGAACTTTCATGAGGAGAACTTAATATTTGACATGTCTGTAGGCTGGCAGCAGCTGATGAGGGTAGTTGGCCCGATTGCAATTTGTCAGCAGCAGGTAAATTTGCATCATTTATTACATGACTGTCTATGTACTTTCTTCCAATTTTCGTACTCAGGACGTTCGTCAAGATAACTTTGGGTTGCCTGCCATACATATAACAGTAAATCAAAATACTGCACTGAAATCTAGAGAATCAAACTTCTTGTTAAATTCATGTATCCTGGAGGCTTGATAATCGAACATCAATATCTTTACTCCCTTAGACCTTTATTCCCTTATGCAAAAAAACCCCATAAAAACAAACAAAGAAAACCCCCCAAAAAAACTCATTACAAAACTTAAAATACAAGAAAAGCAGAAAAACACAAAGTAACCAAGGTAAGAAAAACTATCCATGTAATTTTTCCTTAGCCAGATACAATGTACACTGCATTGCCACTAACATATCATGTAGTATTCTTTAAAAACTGTTTGTAAAAAAATGTTCATCTTTAAACAGCTTTCATACAGTATCTGTACACATTTCTCAGAACTCTGGAACAATCAGTCTTGATTTTCCTGTGAACAAGAAGCCTCCAGCAAGAGAGACTAAATTTTCGCAAGCACTTAGTGAACAGATAGAAAAGCAGCAAGAACACAAAAGGTAGCATTAGATTTTATTCCACTCCTCAACTATGAGGGGGCACTCTACAGTATAGCAAGGCCCAGAAAAACACCCCCAGGTGTTAAAACAGACAAGCATCAAAAATAAGCTAAGCAGAAATATGAAGATGCAACTCCCATTTGAACACACACACACAATGTGTAACAGCAACTCAACTTACTTCATACAATGCCACTGCAGCCAGCTTCTTGTACAGCCCATGATTTATCCACTTAATTTCTTAAACTGGGGTTTAAATTCTACCACACCCATTGCAATTTATTTTGGATTAGGTTGTAAGGCTATGGCCCTTCTGAATCCGTTTTGAACAACAGTGCCTTTTGGGTATTGACTGCATAATTCTCCTGTTGTCTGTATTTATCCAGAGAGCACACTCCAGCACAGACTGTGATGTCTGCGGAGCACTCAGGTCTCCTCTTGCATCAAGATGTAAATTTACTTTTAATCAGGAGACTACATTCCAGACAAGATTGCAGAGACACACAGGGGATAAAAAGATACAACTTAAAGAGGAAAAGTCTAATACTGAAAACCATGTAGACTGGATGTAACTTCCAATAAAGGAAGCCCCTGAACTGTCATCAGAAGCTCAGAAAGAAAACCCAGAGAAAAAAGCATCCACTATAGCCATACTTCTCCCTGAATATCTGCAACTGATTGCTGCTTTCAGGGACACAAAGAAGATATTGGACTTGATATACTTTCCTTCTGATTATTTATGCCAATTCTCCAATTTTCCTAAGTAGTCTAAACCAGTAACAGTGAAAACACACCTTGATATCTTCACTGAGGAAAGGCCTGCATTTAAATTCAAGTCTGTTCTTTTCATGAGAATAAAAAAAACCCAAAACATTTTGAGAATCCAATGGCTAAATAAGAATTAATTGGTCTTGACAGTACAGGACCATCTAGAAGCCATTTGATCAGAAAAAAACATTACAACATGCCTGGTACCATCTCTCTCAATTATCAAAAGGAACCAGGTACGAGTGAATTCAGTGAAGTCAGATAAAATATAATTCATGAGCAAGGAAGCTGTGGTACAAAAAAGAACATTTTCTCATGAAGAAATAACTGCAAGGAAAATTATTTTTAGTGACACAAGGCAAAGACAACATACCTTTTAGACAGAGTAAGACTTTGGAGAGTAGGGTTTAAAATCTGCCATATCTTTACACTGGCAGCAGATGATGAGGGTACTTGATCTGACTGCAGCCTGCCACCATCAGAAAACTTAACACCAGTTTTAGGTTGCGTCTGCATATATTTTCTTCCTATTTTCGTCCTCAGGACATTCGTCAAGATAACTTTGGGTTGCCTGTCATATATATAACAATACATTAATAATAGAGTGCTGAGAACTTTTTAAGTCACATGAATTCAACAAAGATTTTCTATGAGTTCGCTGTCTCTGCATTATACCTTCTATCTTAACTAGAATTAAGGTCACTGCCCTGACAATTTACAAAGCAGTTCTCTTTGGAGAAGAGGAATCACAAACTCATCTCTTTATCAGGACAGCCTTTCAAGGCTGCTTCTTCTTCTGGCATGAATGACTAACATATCCATATGCAATTCTCAAGAGGCAAACTTCCAGTGCAGGAGCACTAAAATGGAAATTTTGGTGCATCTTGTCATCACAAAATGTTGGAAGCAGTGACACTTTGGCCCTACAAGCTATTCTGAAACTGTACACTTGATCCTCTGAAGGATATGAAAACAAGCACTTATTTTTGGCACCTTTTAAAGCCATGAATATCATTTGTTCCCATATTGCAGATTAATTATGAACTTACTGGGGAGAAAAAAAGTCAAGAAGTTAGTACAAATCTCCCACTTCTGAAGCTCCAACTATTCCTATTCCATTTCACTGAACAAATTACTTAGAATTATGAATTACCAAGTCAGTAAAAATGCCCAACTGAAGTTCTTTTAAAGGAGTATCTTTACTTTGGTAATTCTGCTAGATTGGTACTGAAGTCTTCACACAAAGAATTAATTCTGCAATATGGCCAGTAATACAGACAGTTTTCTTACAGAATCATAGGAGTTAGAAAAGACTTGTAAAGATAACAGAAAATATTCTAATGTTGAGTGTTTAAACAACACAATGACACAAAAAGTCCACAGCAGGAGATAAAGGAGTCAGAAGCACAATTTCACTACCTACAGTTTGTTGGTCACATTGAAAATTCAGGTCTGATATCCTTTGCTCACAGTCACATCAGCCTGGACCTTAACAGGCTCCAGGCTCCTCCATAATTTGATTTACTGATTGTTATTTGGCACTGAATTTGTAATGTTTCTTATTCCCTTGATTTAAATGGGGTTTACAAATCTTAAGCAAGTACTTTAGCAAAAATGATCTTATACTTTCAAGTACACACACATACCATGAAGCAAACTTTGCACTGGAAATCTACACCAAGGAGAGGAACCTTTAATAAACAAGGAAGCCAATAGTATACTCCTGTCAGTGCCAGGCCAAGGCATCACTTCCTATGTGGCACCAGGTTTTGACTGAAGTTTTTGAACTGGTTATGACCTAATCTTCAGAGCAGAAGAGTGGTATAAGAGCTTTCAATGGCTTCCCTTTCTAAAACAGGAATGACTTCTGGCAGTACCTCTTGAAAATCAAGTCATTAGGAATGGGAGTACAATAGATTCAGGGAAACATATAAAACTTAAGCCAGCCTGTACATCTCTAAATAACTGTTGGGACACAGATCCCTAAATAACCTGTTAAATTGTCCACAGAATAAAGTGAGCAACTCCAGCAAAAGGCATTTCAAAAGATTAAAATAAGCATCAAGCAGAAAAAAAGCAAAGTGCACATTAAAAGCAAGTCGCACGAGCAGACCCAGCAAGTAACTTGCACAACAGTAAAACTGGAGGCATCTTGGTAAAGGAAAACCAAAGGCTATTATTTCTGTTTCTAAAGCAAGTACCTACCATACTCTGTCTTATTTACCTCCCCAAAACAGAAAAAATACAAAAGCAAAGGTAATGAAAACATACTTATGCATGTAATGATGGAATAAACAAAAAATACATTATGAAAAATGCTGTTACGTGTTCCTAGCAAGCCTCATTATCATTTTTCACAGGCAAAAAAAGAATTATCCTACCTTACTGTTGTGGTTTGACACTGGCCAAACACCAGGCACCCACAACAGCTGCTCACTCACTTTCCCCTGCCACAGCTGGGCAGAGGAGTGGGGAAAAAAAAATTAACAAAAGGGTCATGAGTTAAGGACTGGGAGGAAACACTCCAAGGGCAAAACAGGTTCAACTTAGAGTTACAAAGTGAATTTATTACTAACAGAGTCAGAGGAAGATAATGAGAAGTAAAATAAACTCTTGAAGACACCTTTTTTCCCCAACCCCTCCCTCCTCCCCACCAACAGTACAGAGATATAGGGAATGGGGCTTTTTGGTCACTTCGTCACCCACGATCTTCTTCCACTGCTCAGGGAGTGGAGTCCTTCCCCTCCTGCACCATGGAGACCCTTCCCCATGGGAGACAGTTCTCCATTAACTTCTCTGTCATGGTTCCAAATCTTACCAGCAGCAGTGAGACTGGAGCCTCCCAAAACTCCTCATCCATCAGGGATAGGCTCTGCTGGGCATGGTGGAAGCTTCTAGCAGCTTCTCCCAGAAGCTACCTCTGTGGCCCCCCTGCTACCAAAAACCAGGCCACACAAAACCAACACACTTACAAACCACAAGACCAAAAGCTATTAATTGTTTATATCCCTTTGGGGAAAATGTTTGACTTCTATTTCACACAATAGTCACAGCTGCTAGATATAGTTCCTTTCTCAATTATCATATTGTGGGCACACACCAGTCCTGTAACTGCTGTCTCCAATTCACTCGAATTTATATTAGAAAGTGATATAAATGAGAAGAGGAGGTTACTGACTTATTCGGGACTAAATTACTATTGATTGGCTACACACTATCTTCATGCCTATATTCTTTTACTAGTAAAGCCAGGTTCTGGGAAATAAATATTTTGATAGTGGGATGTCACATACTATTTGAGGGTTGTTCTCTCAGCTCCCATATAAGATGAGGATCTGTTTTTTGTTTACAGAATAAAGCCACTGATTAGACTTGATGTGTATTCAGCTATCTGAGCTTCCACAGCACATGCACAGCCCAGAAGCCCCTTGCTCTTTGAGTGCCCAAAGGAATAATGTGATACACTATCATTAATGGGAAACTCTGACACATTCATGACCCTCTGTTGTGAGGAAAGCCTCTCGTTGGTTCTCTTCCAGCTTCAAGGTCCTGACCTTTCACCAATTGATGAGAAGTCAGTGACCAACAAACAGCAAACATAAACATCCCTATAACCTCCTTGCTTTGCTGGACTACGAAGTGATTACTGACCAAATGCACTTGTAAGGGCAAGGGGGACCAGTATGTAAATGATTGCCACAAAAACCTGACTGCTACAGGGTCAGTACCTGATTCAGCTGTGGCATGTATTTCATTGAACATTTAAAATACTGACCTGAAAGAATCACACACATCTTATTTAAGCACTCCCTCCACCCTCCCCACTAACCAGGCAACTAACCTGCCCCAGAAGCCTCTCTGGGATCACAGACAAACCCCTTGACACTCACCTTTCACAAGCCCAGAAGCAGAGCAATACAAGTGAGAGAAGCAGCAGCTGCTGCTACAAACCCCCATAACCTCACATCACAACACAACTGACAGAAGCAATCTACTACTAAATGTTGCAATGCAGAATTCAAGTTTAAAAAAAAAAATGAAGGTAGGCTTGTGCTAATACATCTACTTTGTCCCTTCTGATTAAAATTAAGTGGCAGTAACAATCCTGAAGTAACATTTCAGATGAAGCATGTCTCCCTAAACATCTAAGATTGGCTCCTATCAATAAAGTAGACTGCTTTTAAATTATCAGGAGCTAATAGGAATTTATCATTAAGACTTAATTCCTGCTTTGCAATCCAAATGAAAAATTCCTCACTGGGAATAAAAACTATTGCATCAGAAAGACTTGCAGCACACAACTTCAGTCTTTCCTCTTCTGAGTTTTGTCAGTTCTCAGACTCTTGCTCAACAAACACCACCACTTTAGAACCTGTGTGTGCTTTATTAAGCAATGAGATACCATGTTGATTTTGACTTACTGGGAAACACTGAGTACCCAACTGGAACACTTAGCACAAGCTTCATTGCAGACAGGAGAGTAAATTTATTTTACAGAGAGCCTCCAGCTAGTCTCTAGACACACATCTTTTTTCGAGGAACTGAAAAATGTACAGGTTTAATATCAGAATATTTCTTGTCTCTTTGTAGTCTAAATCATTTCTCATTATCATGCAGATAACAATTTGGGTAAAAATTATGAAACACCTTTAAATGTTATTTGAAAGTTTTCACATATAAAACTAAACAAATGTAACAGAAAATTAATAAACAATAGATCTTTAGGTATCTCAAAAAAACCCCAAAACTCCTAAATGTTGAAATATCAGTTTAAAGTTTACTGCAAAACCTTTAGAGATTGATATCTTGATATCAGATATCAACCATATCACAACATAAATAAAATTCAGGAAACTGCAATTAACACAGCTTTTAAACTCTGTTAGGTTGTGACCTAGTCCCTCAGTTAAAAGTTACTGACAGAAGCTTTTTGAGGTAAGTACATGTAAACTGACAACTATGCCTCTGAGGAGGTATGAAAAATAAACTCAGCATCTTTTCCAATTTCAGCTTTTCCCTGCAACACATTGAAGAATTCTGAATATACAAACCAGGCTAAACAATGACTATTCATAAATCACAAACCCACAGAACTCAGCAGTGTCAAAATCACCCTTGTTTTCATTACCTGCGCACTTTATTTTTAACAACCTCTCCTGACAAGAAACCACTTATGAGCAAGCTTAGTTGCAGTCATAAAATTAGGCAGAGAATGCTCATTAACTTATTTACAATTAAGTGATTGGTGGAATAACAATTGTTTTGCTAAGACAAACGTACTCATTTCATCACAAGGTCATTATGTTTCCTAGCTGCTGCTAATAAATCTAGTTCTACGTTTTCATTTCCATTTGTCAACTTCAGCAATTACAGCTTCAAAATCTTCTTGGATAAAACAATTATCTAGAGCTGACAACTCTGCGGAAGATTATTTTATCACACAATATCCATATCATTAATTTACCATAATCACAAAGCAACCAAGCTATTTGCTCTTGGCAACAGTGAATAAAGAAGCGGCACATCAACAGTCTTAATTACTTACTTAGGTGCCTTGATAGTAACACAGAGGTGAAAAAGCTCTCATTTTTTTAACTTACTTCCACTACTAATCTCTATCTTGCTTAAGGGAGTTTTTAAATTGTTTTTAAGAGTTGATAAAGCTTAGGCTAATAAGGGTGGATTACAGAACAAACAGGGATAAGAAAAATAATTCTGGGAAGCTTCTTAAATATCTAAAGATACCTAGGGATAGAATGACAATTTACACTTAGAGAGTAATGAACACCTTTCAAGATTCCAAGCAGGTCAACAAGGCAGTAATTCCTCTAGCGAGTGCTGCACTCTCATTCTAACATCAAAGTCTTGTGTTGCGATAACAAAGAGGAATGGGAACAGCTGCCATTAGACCACTGAAGCATGATTCTCTGAAGGTGAGCCACTCAACAGCCTGAAAACCATGTCTGCATGACTAATAATAATGAGCTAAAGACCAGAGACGTCCATCCTCAAGAAAGACCGTGAAACTCCGAATACACAAACAGAGATAAACCAATTTTGAGATTGCTTCTTACCCAATTGATTCTTCATCATTAGAGCTGTGTCTGCTGCAATCCTTTTGCCTTTTTCCTTTTGTGGACGGCTTTCTGTTGTTGGCACTTAATCTCCACTGAAACAAAACAAATAAAATTGGCAGATTTCAACAGACATGAATACATCATAATGGATAATGCACTAGAAAAATGGCACAATGCCATACACTGAAACAATGTAACTGACCAAATATAACAAAGCCACAAAGAACACATACAGCAATTTTGCAAAGACTCAATTTTCTTGATTTAAAACATCCACATACCACCTCATCTTGAATGGAACTTTTTTCTCTTGAAGAAATATGACAATACAGGACAATTCCATTGTTTCCCTATTAAAAGGGGGACTATCCCAAACATGAGCTTAAATATTAGGCCCGTTCCACATAATCACAAATACACAAGATGCAGAAAGTAGAGGCTAACTCCATGCATTTAGGCAAATTATAAAGGTTATAATATGCTTATAAAGGACATAAAACTCTGAGAAGGAAAAGCAATTTGAAGGTTTGGTACTTAGGTGGCAATCCTCATAACACCAAGGCTTCATTTTTTCCAAATTCTCTTACCTCACCAGAAAGTACTTACATTTTCAAATTAAATAAATGAAGCCCCATCAAAACATAGTTATTACTGCAATTCCAGAAACTTCCTGCCCTCTGCCATTACTTCCTCCTAATCTTTCTCCTTTCTTAAAATTCAAAATATAATAAACCCAAGAGATGCTCGAAAATTATGCCACTCAGGCTGAAAGCAGACAAACTTATCTTCATTTCTGACTAACTGTGGCTTGCAAGGGCATCTGAAAAATTCATTACAAACTTTAGCGATGTCTAAAAGACACATCTCAAATCAGACTTTTCCCTACCATAGGAACTAACTCTATTTGAAAATACCCCCATTGTCAAAAAAAGTTAGCAGGAAGAAATTGCCTTGAAGGTGCTCTCCCCTCTTCCTCCCTTTAAACATCATCTAGTTCACCTCATATCACTGGTGTTCAAGCACAAGAGAGACCTATACATCCAAATCACTGAAAACTGCACAAAGTTTCTCAAACAACATGGTGCAAACTCTGACAACTCAAGAGCAAGCTTCTCTTTTCAAGTAGAACATAAAAACTAGACAGTGTTTAAAACATATGAAACTCCCACCACATGGAAAAGTCTGAAATATATAGACACAGGTAGGAAAAGTAAGAAATAGAAAATTGGACAACACCCAGGAAACAAGGAAATAAAGTATTTTTCAATTCACCCAATCAAATAATTATTTTTATAGATGAAGAAAGAACTCCATGCAAGTGCTGTCTGGATCAGCCCAAGAGGTTGCTGCTTGTAACCACAGGAGACATTATCTCCCATTTCAAAACCCGACTGCAGCTAGATGCTCTGCTCACTGAAAACATTATCAGTATAGAACACAACCCCACAGTGAGTCTCTATTGCAGAATTCTCAAATGACCTGGCCTACCGAGAGACCTTGGTCACATTACCACCACTACTGAAAGTCAAAAAGAATTCCTATCTTACCTAACTACACCTTCAAACCTCCTCTGATAGGGAGCCTGGTTGTCCAGGCCCATGATTCTGAAAGAAATAAAGCCAGCAACAAGCTCTGGATGCTGCGCTGAATGAAACAAGAATAGCAAAATATGTTTTCAACCCTTGACATTTGAAATGCTTACTAAATTTGGAACAGATTTATAGAGGCAAATGTTTGCTTTTATATGTGACTGTGATGATCCAGACAGTCATTTATGATAAATGCCATAAGTACTCTTATAGTCTTTTGGTCTTAATACAGTTATCTCTGTATTAGCATCTAAAATTCTGTCAAGAGTCATATACGTACTTCCTATATTCTCTTGAAAGGTTAAGCTCTTGGGATGCCATGCTGATTTTTGCCTTTTTCTTTTATATATTCCCTGTATTCTTCACACATATTTGTAGCTATTGTATTAGTAGCTAGTCCCAGTAGTTTTCCCTGTTCTTTTCCCTAGGCAGAAGGACAAAACATATTCCAGGGCCTCAATCCTGCCTTGGTTCTCCCTGGAAACCAAGCGTGAAAAACAGCTCCTCAAGACACATTTTCATAAACTAGCTGCAGTTTCCAATCTGAGGGGGGAGGATTTAGAGAGGGTTGAACAAGGGGTAAATTTCCTCACCTCTTATGTCTCTAATTGGTACTTTCTGTCAAATATGCTAATTTGCTAAACTTATAAAACTATATCCATCCCGTGGGGGGTGGGCTGGTGTGAACATCTTTTCCATATTTGCTCCTGGAGGCCTCCGATAAAGACCAGCTTTTATATTTCCACCTATACTAATATTATCTCAAAAGTGTGTTGTTACATTACTAGGGTCTTTAAGGCATCACTTGGATAACTGAAAACTCAATGTAAAAGTTGTTTCCATATCATAACAAAAAGTTTGGTAAGTGATCTGAATATAAACTAAAAGTTCAGAAGACAACTAAAAAAATAAGTATCGTATTTACCTTTAAATTAATGATTTTCAAGATAGCTTCAAACTACACCTGAAGGTAAACTCTGCCTTTCAATGATTTAGGCTGGAAACATGGCACTAAGACTCCCACTTCTGTAATGTACACTTGCAAGCAGATTTCAGACCTACACACTTGTGTCTCTCAAAACAATCTGGGATAGTTACTGGTCACAAGGCAACACTTGGTGTTGAAATAACTCAGCCTCCAAAACTAAACCAAAATGTCATGTAGCATTCTCCTACACACTTTACACTCTGAAGAACTTCTGTTTACCTCTTTTAAAGGGTAGTCACAATCGTGGGAGCCTGGGAGCCTTGCCAAAGGGGACTGAACTTGGACATCCTCTGACTTGGTGCCTGTTTTCTTCTTTGGTATACGAAACTGAAAATAGATGATGTTACACACATGGTAAAACTAAATTATCCACTGATGCTAGGAGATGACATACAGCCATGTACAAAGTTTTCTTAACTGTTGGGCACAACAAAGTTCTAAGGGAAGCACTGATCTGTGACTTGACTTTAAATGCATTCCTCATAAATACTTGATCCCAAATCATGTGTCATTCCACATGATGAGCTAGTTTTAACACATGAACCACCTGAAAAACTTCTTCCTATTTCATTAACTTTACAACTTCAAATGTGTCAAAAATGTGACAACCCATCTACTGGCACAGTTTCCTTAGTTCACTCTATTTTGTTTACACTCCAGTTTAGTTGTCTCAGCTCAGAGAATGATAAAGAAAAAACAAAATAGCTGAATGTCATGACCAGGTTTGCTTTCTCAAAAGAAAAAAAATCAGGATGAAGAACAATTACATCTTATAATAGTACAAGTATTTTGGTATGACAATTTAGCAAACAGATTTTAATGTACTCAAAATTGTGTCAGCTACTGTCATTGCTAACTCTTGCAGAAATGCAGGCAGCATTCTGAAAGTAATTATTGAAACAGAAAGCAGTTAGTAAACCATAGAAATTCACCAGTTCAGAAAAAATATATACAAGAAAGAAGGTTTGTTCATTGAAAATCAAACCAAAAATGACCAAACTAAATTCCCACTAGGCCACCAAAACAAGGAAACAGGACAATACTTCCTATCAGTTAATTAAACCAGTTAAAATAACATCAACTGAAAGCATAAAAGTGTAAGTATTGTTATTGCTCCAGGTATCCTGAGAAGCAAAACCTGACATTGCAAATACAACCAGATGAGAATGTATCAGAGAGGGAATGCAACATTCACATCTTTCAGACAACTGAGTCTAGCTCAGCCAGGAAAAAGCTGAAGCTACTTCATATGATGGACAGTAAAGTGTCCTCTGAACTTGATTTGTAAGCCACCAGATGCCTTACATTGTAACATGAAATTACAAGCAGGGATTCCAGAACAGCGACGCTAACAACTTAATTATTCACACCTCAACTGCATTCATTAGCTCAGCAGGTAGCTCTTCAGACAGACCACAATGAAGCATGTTGCACCATAATGAGATAATACTTCAATCCTTCAGTCTGAATCGTGAGTGCTCTTACTCCTTTTCTACACTTCTTTGAAACAAAGACTGAAGTTTTTTGTAATTAGACCTGAATTTCTATACAGTATCTCAAGCTGCTTTTGCTGGTCAAACACTGTAACAACAAAAATGCCTTGAGCAACTGATTCCTCAGACTCTAAAGGATACAAATGTTATACACAGGCAACAACTTCTCAAACAAGTACCTACCTTCCTTTTCAATCAACATGAAAGGATTGAAACAAGACAATTTCTTATTCAGGAACTTTTACAAGTAGATTGTTTCAGATTTGTTTGTTTGGGCTTGTTTTAGAAGTGGCCTATAAACACATTTCCCAGTTATAATGCATGTTTCTGATCTGCATTTTAATGGCTAGGTAGATATTTCTTACTTCAGACCTCTACCTGCTGCCTGACTAGCAGTTTCTGGTCTGAGATTCCTAAGAGCACACAGTTCCCTAGATTCCCTAGAATTTTAACACACATTTAAAATTAAAGAGGTTCTGATAACTTCTGTAATGATGTAACAGACAACTTTAAGTACAGATAAAGTCAGACTCAGTAAACAAGAAGAGACAACTGACAAAGGGATAAAAAGCACAAGATACATTCACCAGTCACATTTTCAGCTCACCATCTTCCCAATGCCTGCACTCATTAAGAAGATGTTGGTTTACAGTGCCCACAATTAAGTTACAGAACCAGCACAAAGTCAAGAGGCAAAGAGAGGTCTGAATTTATGCTAGACACAAGGTATGCAGTTGCCTCAGCTTTTCCCAAATAAAAAGTGACTAATTCTACACATACATGTGCATACGCACTCAGCAGACTCCTCATCTAAACCAGCAATACTTCTCTGAAGGTTCCCACCTGTAGGAGCAAGGGTCAGAGAAAGTGCATAAACACAGTGCTGGAAACAGCCTATTTCTAAGCCACTAGATAGTCCAGACCTCACCCAATCACACCAGCAGTTCTTGTGTCTACCATTCATTCTCAACAGTACTTCCACTCCTAGAAATCACTACTAATACAGGTATTTTAGGAAAAAATATACACTAGCATAAGAAGCCTCTTAACACATCTCTGCAGATAACAAAGTTTTACACAGTTTTGCAGCTATTCTACTTAACTTCAACTTATTCTAAAATTTTAGGTGTTAGCCTAGGTCTTAAAATAACTTGGAAAACATTCCGTTTATGTGTAATCAAAAGCTAAGCCTATCATGTATTAACAGATGTTCAATGGTAGACATTAGTATTGACTGCTACCACAATGAACAGTTTCCCAAGAAAACATGTTCCAACAAAGCAAAAATTGGGTCAATGAAGAATGAATTTGGTTGTGCAAACACATCAGAACACCCTAGGATACCAACAGCCTCAAAATAAATTGTTGAAAATTTTAGGAAAACTTACACTGGTGTGACTTGAAGAAGATGTTCTTCCTGACATGATTTTCTCTACTGGAAAAAAAAAGAGAAACAAACTTAACAATTTCTGGTTTATTGATTAAGAGAGAAGCAGGACCACAGTAGTAGGTACTAAGAAAAAACAAGAAAATAATTTTTGAGCAAACTAGCGCAAAGACAACACATGCATAAAATGGATTGGGTTGGATGGGACTTTTGAAAGATCTTAGAATACAGTCCTTCTGCCATAGGCAGGGACACCTTTCACTTGATCAGGTTGCTCAAAGCCTATTCAATCTGACCTTGAACATCTCCATGGACGGGGCATCCACTGCTTCTCTGAGCAACTTGTTCCAGTCTCATTCGCCTCATTGTAAAAAATATTTCTTCCTCATGTCCAATCTAACCCTCCACCCTACACCACAATCTACACCCTCTTTCAATTTATGACCATTTCTTCTTGTCCTGTCACTGCAGGCCTTGGTAAAAAGTAATTGACAACCACAATACAAGACAGAAGCACACTAGGACAAGGCTCTGAATTATCAGCATGGACAGAACCATTAAAGAAATTGCCACTAGAATTTATCCTTAGCTAAGACATGTGTTGATTAACTCCTCGCTGCAAGCACACAACTAATTAGCAATTCACACTTGGACTATACTGAAAAGGAGTTACAGAAGACATCTGTACCATTGCAAGGGCTCCAAGAATAAATAATAATCAAGGATTCCTGTAAAGTCTATAAAAACATCACTGGAAAAACACAGTTTCAGAACAACCAGCATTTATAGGTGTTTGTTCTCTTTATACATATTCTATATGACTCTGGCATAAGACCTTCAAACATTACAGCTACTTTGGAGTCTCTCAAGAAGCCGAGTTCGGGGACTTTCACTTATCTCGGCCGTTTTTCAGCTTAGAGCCGTAGTCCCCCAGTGTGGGGAACGGCAACATCTACAGACTGATAAAGAAAACCAAAACACTGTTTGTTCCGACGCCTGCGACAAGCAAAAGCCGACAAGCGGGGGCCGCCTGACAGCTCGAGGGGAACAGGCAGCACGCAGGGCGACAGCGCCCGGGCTGTCACCGCATGAGCCCGGCCCCGGCCCAGCGCTGCCCGCCGGAGCTGCCCCCGAGCCCCGCTAGGAGGGGAACAGGCTTCCCTCCGACAAACGCGCAAGTCCCGAGGGCCTGGGCCAGCTATTCCACTTTTCCATACTGCTCAGCCTTCTCCCAGAGGAGCAGCAACACCGTCACCAGCCCTCCCGCCGTCCCTCCGCGCCCTCCCTTCAACCGCCCTGGCGGCTTCGCTCGCTCGCCAGAAACACCGCGGCCGCCCCGCAGGGACAGCGGCCGAGCGGGCCCCGCCGAGACGCTGCCGGCCCTGCCTTCCCCCCTCTCCAGCGCCGAAGGGGCGGCAGCGAGCAGGAGCGGGTGGGAACGACCGTCACCGGCAGCAGCCCACAGCACTCACCGCCACAGCCGGAGCTGTTTAACCAGGCCCCGCCGCCGCCTGCGCAGCTTCCCCGGCTGCTTCCCCGGCAGCTTCCGGGCCCGGCCCCGCCCCGCCCCGCCGGAGCCAGCGCCCTCCCGCGCCCTGGGGCGCTGCCCTCAGGCCCTCCGAGCTCTATCTTGCTCGGGTTTAGCTCCGTGCTGAGGCGCTTGGGGAGAGAAGCGAGAAAACCGTGTTACTTTTAAAGAAGCAATAGTGACCCCGCCCCGAGCCAGGTTTAAGTTGTACCTTACTAATCACGTTTTCCTCAGCTGACAGACAGACCCCGCCGGGTTAATCGCTTGACGGTGATACCTTTTTCTCTGGTCCTAGAATTACGAACCAGACACAATTAGGTGCTAAAAGGGGGTTGCCTTTATAAGAATCCTTAGGTGCACAGTTCGTCAAGGTGGAAAACACCGAAGATGCACACGCCGCGACGCGTATACAATTTCTATACACTTTTTAAAAATTAGCATATCTGACAAAGATTCCCCGGTAAGAAGCTCATTAGGTGAAGTCATGCCCCCAGTTCTAAGACCTTCTAGATTCTCCCCCCTCGGATGAGGCCTGAACCCTGTTTACAAAGATAAATCTCAAAGAGCTGGTTTCCACCTCGCTTTCTAAAGAGAATTAATTGTTAGGAGCTTCAAACCCTCAGCTTGGAGGCTTTTGGAAAGTTTTGTCTTTCTGCCTAGGAAAATACTGAAGCTCAGGCTACAATAATAGGCTACAAAGCTACAAAATTGTATGCAAAGTATAGAGAGACTATATAAAAGGAAAAGGCAAAAAATCAGCACGGTATCAGTGGGGGCATGCACAGCCGGGACACGCCCTCATAACCCCGGCTGGGCGCGGTTTGCACCTGATGCCCTTAGAAATCCTCCTACAGCCAAGGGGAGAAGATTTGTTGGTTGGGTTTTTTTTTTTTCTTTCTTGTTTTTTTCAGGGCAGCGTCAGAATTGTAAGTTTTGTGTGGAGTTTTCTGATGTTTTCTTCTTGGTAGTGGGAATTAAAATTGGTGTGGACAAATTTTTAGATTCATACTCGAGGTTTAGCTGTAACTTGCTGTCAGGTGTAAATTACAAAGATGTTAGTTTGTAGCTCGGACCAATCTGGAGTGCTTTAGATGGCTGCAACCATCAGGTTTCACAGATACATGCCCCAGTACTTAAAGTAATGAAAACTGAAACCATGATTGGGTTTATTTTTTTTTCATGCAGAGGACTCATCTACACTCCCTGAGTAAAAAAGATTTCCATCCGTGATGATGACAGATTTTACGGCAGAGCATACGGTAATGTTGGGCTTTATTACAATAAGGTGGTTTTAAATGGAAAACAAAATAACCTTTATGGATCTCATAGAGTAGTACTTATATGGCAGTAGTGTTTAGAATATGCCAAATGTTGTAACAAGCACCAGCTGAATTTATATCTGAAGCCTTTTAGAATCTGAACAGAAAAGTAGGAGGAAGGGAAAGAGGAATTATTTCTTCCCCAGACAGCAATTTTTTAAAATTAAGGTAGCAATTGTAAAGGCTGTCAGCATATACAACCTTGAATATCATATTTATATATAGACAATGAAGTACAAACAGCAATCAACACTGATTTAGAATGCAGACTTATCACAAAGAAGTACATATATTATGCAGCTATATCTAAAACAATCTATAATTGTTATTTTTTAATTCTATAATTAATTGTGTTACTACAATAAAATCAGTCCTCTGGACTAGTAATATAATTCCAAGCTGCTATTTAAGTGAATTCGTAAGTGATAAACTGTTAGAAATTGCCTCAAAACTTTTCATTTAACATCTCAAAGGCATTTTTAGGAAGGAAAGTCATATGCACACTTCATGTAAAACTGTTTGTTTGTTTGTTTGTTTGTTGTGCCTCCTGAAATCTTCAGAAATCTTTCACAATGCTTTGTAAAGTATATGTTCAGGGTTTAATTTGGAATCACATATCCTTGTTTTGGAACTGAAAAAGCAGCATTGCTGTTAGTAGCTGAAGTAAGAAAATAGTAACTTCCGGCTCATAATATCTTGGGAAATCAGTTCCTCCAATCTTTTAGAGGTGAGGAGAGAAAGGGACTGAGAGGTGTTCCCCAGCATACCACTCAGAGGAAACTGCATCTACCTATTCCTAATTGTTACAGAAAGCTGCACCTTTCATCATAGACATTTTTCCTTAAAATATATCCATTTTTCTCCCACTTCATCTCATGGGAATAACAACAGGAATATGGGTAGCTTCTTTCCTACTACACATTTATCTCTTTTGCATTAATTACACACTGTTCACCCATCTCCTTTGTGTCTTTCATGCCTTCCTGCAGAATGAAAAAAATCAGATTAATGGGTGCCCTTGCAGTTTCTTTGTGCTGTTTCCATTTCAAGAAACTGGCAAGACAGTGAATTGATTATATATCATAGAATATGTTTTTCCCCCCTTTTCTATGTGTACTGATTATAAGAGACAAAAAAAGAGAAAGTACCATTTTCTAGCTTGCTATTAATCAGAAGACAGGAATGATTCTGAAGAGAAGACTTAACACTAGCCCAGTGAAGATTACTCAAAAGGACAATATATGTGGTGGTGCTATGTTGAAAAGCAAAACTGTGTTTGGTTTTTGGGGGTTTTTTTGGTTTTTTTTTTTCATTTTTTTTAAATTTGGGAGAGTAAGAAATAATTTTCAATGTGCTAAGCACCTTACCTCATGGAAACTTGCATTCCTGGAAGGAGCTGGGTTCCAGCTCAAGTCACTTACATGAAAATATCAGATCACTCTTTGTCCTAGTAATTGACTTTTTCAGACGGTATAGTGACTTTTAACATAGAATGTAATTTACTGTGTTTTAAAAATCTTTTAGTTCAGCAAGAAAAACTTAAAGGTATATAATATAACTTGCCAAATATAACTTGATTCAGACCACTTACAGAAAAAAAAAATTACTCTGTTAGGACTAAACCCCTGTAAAGGTAGGATTCTGACCACACCAAAGGTTATACCCTGTTTGCCATTCTACAGCCAATGACAGTCAGTAGTAGATTGAAGAGTTACTAGGAAAATAGAAGGTTCTGCTAAGCTTGATTTTTCAGCTGTACAAAAATCTACTGCACTTCCTGGTATAATTCACATCAGTCATTAGAGATAACCTGAAACTAGAGACCTCATGACCGTTTGCTGCATGGACTTTCTTTTCTCCTGCTCCTGGATCACAGTGGCCAGTTTATTCTGTCATCCATTCCTATATTTCCATGTGGCAAGTGCTCACAAGGATGAATGAGTAACTGGATTAGTAGAGAGCAAACACATACATGTATTATGTGGTCTAGTGCAGTTGGAGGTACAACATGGAGAATAGGCTGGTACACAAGCAACAGGAAGGTTGAAGTCCTTAGTAAGTGCAGCGTGATTTTCTTTAAAAACTCAGGATCCAGTAGGACACTTGGACTATTTCCAACTGCCAAGGCCTGTATTTCACAGACAGCCTTGAAACTCAGCAGAGTTTCAAGATAATGGCTAGGAGACGGCACAATAAACGTTGTTCAAGTGAACAATGAACCATGTACACATGCCTCCTTCTTAAAGCCTTTAATTCAAACAACCTTAAACAGATCTTTAAATATAAACATGCTAACTTACAAATATTAACTACCAAACTGAAATAAGGCATAAAAAAGGCGGATAGGTTACTGCTGTTGGAACTTTGCAACTGAAATCTCTAAGAGACTTTACAAGCAGCTGGTTTACTACACATCGCCAAGAAATACTCTGGATCAACAAGTATTTTGTATGTCACAGATTTAAAAAATTATTTCTAATGCAATGGGGGTGTGGGTAGGCAGGTGTGTGGAGGTCTATCACTATTTTGACATAGTCTTCTTAATTTGTAGTGGTTACAAACACAGCATGAACTGAGTTTGAGGAAACTAACAGAGGGTTCAGAGTATCAAGAGGAACTGAAATATGACTTCAATATAGAAGGGGAACTGAGGCATCTGGATACAAATGAGCCCTTCGTTTTCAATTACTACAAGAATGGACATGAGCAGAATCATAAACGCTATGAAATTCTGGGACATTTTATTACCCAGTATGTTTATGAGCTCCTGGAAAGAGTCTGCATGCTGCAGAAGGTTTATATTCCTACTGATGCTACAGAGGATGAACCAAGAAGTTTCTTTTTCATGAGCAAGAACGCACTAACAAGTTCCTCTAGCCTAATTATCCTTCTTCAAGATCGTGGAGTTTTCTGTGCTGGACAGTGGGGGCGAAGGACAATTGTCAGTGAGGGCCTGAGACACGGAACACAAATACCATTCATCAAAATGGCCCTGCAAAGCCACTGGGAAGTGATTGTACTGAACCCCAATGACAACTTCGCTGATCTGAAGACTGAAAAGGAGAGGTTTTCTGCCAGGGAAGAAGCACTTACTTTTACACAGTCTGTCTGGTGGATCCCCAAGAGGGGCAGCAGCAGCGCTGAGGAGCATACCATGTATGTATGGGATCATTTCATTGCAAAGAGTGCAGCCAGGTACGTGGCCTTCATCGCCCACGGCTATGGTGGGTTGGTGTTTGTTGATCTGCTGGTGCAGAGAAAACGTGAGGTGATGAACAAAGTGTACTCTGTGGCACTGATCGACTCCATGCACAACATGCAGCACCAGAGCAGACACGATCCAGAAATACAGGAATGGATTCACAAGCACTGCCGGGAATGGGTGTCAAACAGTAAACCTCTAAATAAAACTGTGGGCTTTCTCATGAGAGTAAGTTGTCCTGCTTTCTCTGCTGGAACAGAAAAGTATGGTTTAGCACCCTTCTGCTGCTTAAAAGCCATCTTTAAGTACCTGAAGAGCATGCTGAAAGTCAGGATCACAACAGCCTTTAGGCATTCACCTGTTGCAACCAGAAGCAGCACAAGTAAGAAGAGAGGCAATAAATAAAGGTACACTGGTTTGTTCTTGATAGTGGTCTCTTCCTCTCGAAACTGCCTCTGCACCTCTTCATCATCTAAGAACTTTCATCTCACTGTGGAGCAATTTGCAGTTCTAAGTTTGAAGCTAGTTTGTTTGGTTTTGAGAAAATAATACTAAAGTTAACTATTAGGAAAGAAATGCATTGTTAAAAGCCTTAAGCCACAACCCTTTGGCTAGCTGTGAAAATTAAAGTTGAATTAAAGATGTTAAGGTACACTAACTCTCACGTGTATAATTTTCTATAATAAACATTCTATAGTTATGGCTCTAGAATCATACTAAACTATCAGGAAAAGATTTGCTTAAGTGCTTAGCTTCATTAGAAGGCCAAATCTGGAATAGAAAAAGCACGTAAACAATCTGTTTCCTCCTTTCTATGTACCATATATTGTTTAAAATCTTTCAAGAGCTGGAACATCCACCTTCTTCCTTGAAACATTTACTGTTAAGCTGAACAATTCTTCAAGGAGGTACATACTACTACTTTCCCTCCAGTCAGAGTTGGTGTGCCCCAAACATGACACATGCAGGTAAAATAATTTCCATTTTAAAGCCAACTAAGCCAGTGAGAATACTGGACATGAAGTGCTATAGAAATATGACCATCTAGTAACCTGCAGTTACCAAAATGCTGCAAAGGAATGACATTGCTGTTTCCTCTCAGCAGTTTAACTTTAGACAGAGGTTGGAAATAGAGTTTTTAAATGTATATACTCAAGGCTTGCAATGTATACAAGCAGAAGTTCAAATAATCTTTAAAGTAAATATAAACAAAAGAGTTATTCTTCATTTCCAATTCAAGCCCATGGGAATTAAAAGTGTTCAATGGCTGCAAAAAAGGATCCTTTGAAGGATGACAAAACCTTCTCCTACAAATGTAGAACATTCCAATCTCAGTCAAAAAAGCTGTTGAACAGTAATAATGGCTATCAGAGAGTAAAAGGCATCAACTTCCCTTTGTGTTCGTATCCATTTCGGATCCATTTCGGATTACAGTCATCACCTCTCCTAGAAAAAACTTCTGTCCTGTTATGCAGCAATGGGTAAAAGTGTGAAATTCTGTTGGAAAGGCACATTCAGTTGAATGCTCTTGAGGGCAAGCATAGCTTTTTTAATTAATGTCAGGTTTACTGTTACTATATCTGAATGGAAATGGTACTAAATAGACAACTAATAGACTATCCCATGCCTTGGTTCCCTGAAGAAGGTTGCACTGGAGATGCCATAGTTGAGGATGCACACAGCCTGCCTGTCTTGTAGGGGCTGGTCAGCACACAACTCAAAGAACAGCCACTTGTGTAAACTCTGTGCTTGAACATGTAGCTTTATTTATTAGAGAAGCACGAGGTGACAGAATGTCTGTCTTCAGAAGGAGACCAATATGATCCTTCAGGATAAATGCTCAAACTGTCCCACGGTGTCAGAAGTGGCTAAAAGTGCTCAAAGGAAAAAAGAGATCTAGAACATTGTCCATTTGTGTAATTCTTATCTTAGGTCAACCCATTAAATTCCTTGGTAGAGAAGGTCATATTTAGGAATGTTATTGGGATCAATAGGACTTCTCACAATGAGCTTTCCCCGCATTGCTCCACGGTAGATCACTTCAATCAGATCTATAAAGTCTTGCTTTGTTTTGAAGCTTCCTACAAATTTGGTGTGATCTGGAGACCTAAATACAAGCATAAGACAAAGGTAAAATTGTAATGTTAAACTATTCAGAACAAAACCACCTACAGACATGAAAAGATGCACAATGACATAAGGAGTTCTGATCTGGTCATTCTGAAAGAGTGGACTAACTTTGTAATGGCATTACCAAGTCAGGAAAATGCTGTGACCACCAATGGTCAAACAGGTGCAGTGTCATGTCAAAGATTTTAACCATTTATTACTATTTTTTGCAGGGTCAGACACATTTCACCTACTTATTACATCAGAGCATATTTCAAAATACTTTCCTATTTTATATCCTTCTGGCTTCCTACAGAGTTCTCAATGCAGATGCTGGTAACAACATTACAGTTTTCAAATGTTACCTTCCCCAGACACAGTAACATAAAGATTGGTATTTCTTACAGACATAATAGACAATGGTAGGATAACATACCCATAATCAACCTTCATGTGTTGTCCATTGAAGAAAAACACAGTAGATGGAATATAACTGATGTCAAAATACTGGGTGTACACTGGGACATTGTTCACATCCACCAGGTAAATGACTGCCATTTTACTTAGGTCATGAGCTGTTTTTGCAAGCTGGAGAGAGTGAGAAAGGGAGATGAGAATTAGACTGAGACACAAGAGGAAGAGGGTGGCAATCTTTATAAAGCCTGTGTCTCTTACGTGTTACAAGCTTAAGCAGGGCTAAAATATCACATCTTGTCTTTCTCAAGCACTTTGTTCAGCCACTATAACAACAACACAAATGCTGACTTTTCAAACCTTTTAATAACTATAGTATCATTTCATTCTATATCTGTCACCAAATTTTTCATGAGTCCCCATATTAGCCAAAAGCAACACTCTCTTCTCTTCTATGAAACAAGTATACTTGTTCTATTCATTTATTTTTAAAAAAGGGAAAAAAAGAAAAGAAAAAAATGGTCTTACAATATCATCAAGCTGCAGACAAACAGCATCATTATCTCTTCCAAACCGGAGAACCAAAACCTTCTCAGCCACACTTTTTATTGCCTGATCCACTTCCTTCTTACAGGTCAGTTTGGGCAGCAGAAAACTCATCGCGACAGGTCACTGTCTCGACTAAAAGCCCTACCTGTCAGGGAACAAAAACCATCAAAAACAACGCACCATCAAACAACAACAATCTGCGTGAGAAAAACAAGCGAAACGTCTCGTGCTATTAAATTTTTAAAAAGGAAAAACGGCGCGGGGGGCGGGGGGGGGGGAAGAAGAGAGTGAGGGAGGAAGAGAGGGAGAGAGGGAAGCGGAGAGAAAGATCACAGATCGCCAGGCCGGGTTGACAAACCCCTCGGCCCCCAGCGTCTGCCTCACGCCCCAGCCCCGCGCGGCGGCGGGGCCAGACCCTGCCCCGCACCAGGGACGGCAGCAGGACCCACCGGCAGCCCCCTCAGTGCCCGGGGGATCCCCGGGAATGGGATATGGAAGCGTTCGGACCACCGCCCGCAGCAGGTCCCACCGTCGGGGCGCAGAGAGCCCGGAACGCTGGCGGTGCAGGCGCGGAGCGCCGGGGACAGCCGAGGGGACGGCACGGCGCCCGGGCGGGCCCGGCCCGCGCAGGCGCAGCGGCTCCGCGAGGTGAGCGGCGGTGGCGGCGTGCTCGGGGCCGGCCGTGACCGCGGCGGGGCTCGGGCTCCGACCGGCCCGGCCCCTACCGAGCCCCGGCGGGCGGGAGCGCGGCCGGAGGTCGGGCAGGTGCTTCTCGGCACCCGCGATGCGGTGTCCCGGAGGCCGCGGGCCTCGCGGGCCTCGCCGCAGCGGGGAGAGGAGGCGCGCCGGTGTCCCCGGGAGGGCTGTGGGACGCAGCGCGGGGCTGTGGGCTGGCGCTCAGCGGCTCGGGTAGTCGTGGGTTGCTTTAAAAGTTGTTAAGCAGCGTGCAGTGCCGCGGTCTGGCGCGCTCCCCTGCAGCCTCAGCAGTGAGTGTGTCTGAAGGGGGGTGCCAAGAGGAGGGAGTCAGGCTCTTCCCCATGGTGCCAAGCAGTGGGACAAGAGGCAGCGGCTAGAAACTGATGCACAGAAGTTCCACCTGAACATGAGGCGAACTTCTTTACTGTGCAGGTGACCGTGCACTGGAGTGGGTTGCCCAGAGAGGGTATGGAGTCTCCCTCACTGGAGATATTCCAGACCTATCTGGATGCAATCCTGTGCCACGTGCTCTGGGATGGCCCTGCTCGAGCAGGGAGATTGGACCAAGTGACCCACCGAGGTCCCTTCCAAACTTAGTCTATGATTTTGTGGTTCTGAGGGGTAGCTGTACTGGGCAAGTAAGGCAAGTTATTCAGTCTGAAATATCAGTGAATAGCCTTTCTGTTATTGAGATGAACTGCAGTGAAGTCATGCTAAAAAAGAAAAAAATAGTTTCAGTGCTGCAAATCTAATTTCTTCAAACAGACTTAGATTAATTCTTGCAGTAGTGATGTTAGTGTGTGTGTTTGACACACTGGAAGGTAACTTGGCTCTATCAAAAGCTATCATCAAGTGTTCTGATGGTGTAAATCTGGCATTCAATATTGACTTAACTGGAGCTCCAGTAGCGAAAGTTAATTGAGGAACTGATCCCTTGATTTCTCCATACTTCTTTGATTATTACATTTGCCAGTAGGTTTAATGCTTCAGTGTAAAATAAGGGATACCTCTATTGTAACACAAATTTTCTTATTGCTAGGTTGCTTGGTTGTTTTTGTTTCTTTTGTCTTAGTAACAGTAAAATACGAGAGGTCAGCCACCAATTTGACCAGTTGCTGTATAGTAAAACACATGCCAGGTTATATAAATTTTTAGATAATACAGTGCTCCTGGTGTGCTTCTGTCTGAGCAGGTACATATTTACAAACCCACTGTTAGATTTAACTTCTTGTTCTGCATATCAAATTATTTTCAGATTATTAGGGAGATTATTCATTTTGTTATCAAAATTAGGAGCTAATTTTAGTTTTGTCCAAATCACGTTTACTCAAGCATTGAAACTTCACTGATGTTTAGTGTGGTAGTGTGCAAAGGCCAGGGAAAATATTAAACATTCTTGGGTGTTTTTCTTTCTGTAGACCTTTCACATTTAAATACAAATATATATGCAATTAATGGGAACGGGGCGGGGGGGTATGTCCTTAGCTTTAGCTTTATGTATCAAGGCCAACTTCACAGGGAATTTAGCAAAAAGAAGAAAGATGTACTAGTTGTTTATTCTTCCATCTCTTCTTTCTGTTTTCACAGGATAGATAAATTATATACAAATACTTCTGGTTTCCATGCAGCATTTCACTGACTTTGATTGTGAAGGCTCATCATATAATACAGATAACTTAAGCAGACCTTGGACAAATCTTGAAGGTTGTTTGACCACGTTTTGAATCGCAGTACGTATAGCTGGTTTGAGCTGTTTTTATTTAGGAAACAGAAAAAAATTAATAGTGGAAGGAGGAATTTCTAGCATTCTCCAAGAAGTAACCCTATTGTTTGACGGTGTTACCAAGAATAAAAACCTGTCTGTGTTTTCATTGTGATTTCTGACAAGTTTTTTCCCCTCTTATTGGTCTTTTGCAGATAAGTGTTGCAACACAGCACATGTCTAAGCATGCAGTCTGCTAATATGCTTCTAAGAAAAATTGTACGAAGTTCTGTCCTTCCATTTGCTGCACAACATGGGATGAAAAAGGATTTGTTTCCATTCAGTAGACCTCTGAGTTTATCACATTGTCTGAAGCAGGACAAGTCATGTGAACCCTCAGAAAAACTAGATCTAGATGCGTGGAAGAAGGTAATGAAATCTGGGTTGCAAGAAGAGGTCAGTGAGACGATCTCAGAGCCTAAGGAGCTTTCCAGTTTGGCTGCTGCACGTGAGGTTTTGGAGATGTGGAGGCTAGCTGGCAGATTGGTTCCAGAAAATATCAGTGAAGAACAGCTAAAAACTTTTATGGAGTGTCCTTCTAAGTCAGCCAAAAAGAAGTATTTAAAATATTTGCATCTCAAAGAACTTTCCAAGAAAAGTCGGATGGATAAGAAAAGGGAAAGGAGGCTGGAAGCACAAGATCAAGCTTCAAAAACGGATGAGACCAAAAAGAATTCATTCATCTATTTGCAGTCCAACACTATGGATAGAACATACAACTGGAGGGCTGCTCAGTCCATGATCTTTGGCCAACCTCTTGTGTTTGACATGTCTTATGAAAAAGAAATGTCTGGCCGAGAAGTCACAAATGCAGTGAGACAGTTAGTAATGAGTGAAGGCTGCAATCGGAAATCTGCGGATCCGTTCCACATCCACTTCTGTAACTTCAAAGATGATAGTCTCTATCATCGGGAATTTATCAAGCAGTATAGAGAGGCATGGGACAAACTGCTTATCACAGTGACAGACCAGTGCTACACAGAAATCTTTCCAAAGGATAAGCTCATCTATCTGACAGCTGATTCTCCCAAAGTAATGAAAACATTTGATCATGATAAGATCTATATTGTTGGGTCAATGGTTGACAAGAGCATAAAAACAGGAGTCTCTTTAGCACGAGCAAAGCGATTACAATTGGAGACTGCAGCTCTTCCACTGGACAAGTATTTGTTGTGGAGTACTGGTGCCAAAAATCTCACACTGGATCAAATGATGCATATTTTATTAACGTTGAAAGATACTGGTGACTGGAAGAAGGCTCTGGAATTTGTTCCAAAAAGGAAGTACTGTGGCTTTGTAAACAAACCTGTAAAGGAACTGAAAAAAACCTTAGATCTGATCAAGACACTTAAACTTGGAACGGGACGGCAAGAAGTACAAAAGCAATTTGCCAAAAACTATCCCAAGAAGTATAAATTAAAGCAAAAGTAGAGTGATGGGAAGGAGAATGAATTTTTTACACACAAACTGTGTCCTTTAATGCTCTGGCTTTTCAGTACATCTGGAACTCTGTTCAGCTCTTAATCTTAAAATGTGTTTTGTTGCTTACGTTTGAAATGACCATCGTTAAGAGTTGGGCTTTTTTAAGTATTTTCGTAGTCCAGCTGTTTAAATTTAGTCACATATTATTGAAATTATAAAAGAGAAAAGAGATAATTGTTCCAAAAACCCCAAAAAACTCTACACAAAGAGTATCAGTCTGTTCAATTGAACTGTGCTGGGACAAGGATGATTGTTAGTGAACGCAAAGGTCATTCTTCACAGCTCACTGCTTTGGATGTTGTCTAGTTTTATTCTAAAATATCACTAAAATGAAATAGAAGAGACTTCCCCCATTACTTCCTGAATCCTCTCATGTGCAGATGAATTGACCTTTGATAACTGAACTAAAAACAAATGGTTAAAACCTTGCATGAGTTTGGGGAGCTGCACCGTTTATTTCCAGATGTTTTATCTGGCACAAATCAAGTCCCTGTTTAGAAGAAATAAGGCAAATTTCTTGACTGTGCCAAAAGAAAAAAAACCAAAAAAACCAACTTACATACTTTCATGTAAGATTTTTATCCCAGGGTGTCTGTGTTATCAAGCCATGTAATCTTGATTTCCCAAAGTGCTGGAACTTCTAAAATGGTAAACAGTTCTATTAGTAAACACTTAGAAGAGCAGAGAGCCTTTTAATATTTCTCACAGCTCAGAATATAATGATGTCTCTCTGAAAGTCTGTGTTCAGGTGCAGAGCTGCAATAGGTGTGTTGCTAAATACAGTTCTGCTGTCTGTAGGCTGAGAAGGGCTTTCTTTGTGGGTGATGCTTAAAGTCAGAGATGGCAGATGATGAGCTGGGTCCTGAAAATTCAAAAACTAGGAGTGGGGAGTATGATTTCACACAAGTATGCCAGGAGTTGGTGGTGACCCACTCCCTGGTGACTTCTTCCTACAGGCTGTTGCAAGGTGGGGGTTGGAAGGTAGAAGATTCACTACCCCAATACTGCCCCTCACTTCCTCTTGTGAGGTGCAGGGGCCTCCAGGTAAGGATAATCTCCCGCTTAGGGAAAGACCTGGTTACTTACAGCTGCATGTGGTTGGGAAGTACACAAAGTTTCACCCTGGGGTGGTGTTTCAGATGATGCTTTGAGAGCTGCCTGCAGCTGCCTGGGAAGTCCTGAAGTGCAAGGACTGGCTATGTGAGTGTGTGCCTCGCTCAGGCTGACTTTTTCCTCAAGGGAGGAAGAGACAACAATGCAGCTGTGTGCTGCTGAGTGTCATAGAACCATGGAATGGTTTGGGCTGGAAGGGGCCTCATCTAGTTCCAGCCCCCTGCCATGTCCCTTCTGTCATTTGCTCTTCCATACAAACAGCCTCTTCTGATCTGCAGCGTGGGGGGTGGGGGAAGGTGGCATCACTGCTCACTTGAATTCACGTTACAGAATCACAGAATGGGTCAGGTTGGAAGGGACTTCAGTGGGTCACCTGTCCCACCTCCCTCGAGCAGGGTAATCCCAGAACACATTGCACAGGATTGCGTCCAGGTTCTTGAGTATCTCCAGTGAGGGAAATCCCACACCTTCTCTGAGCAACCTGTTCAGTGCTCACAGTAAAGAAGTTCTTCCTCGTGTTCAGGTGGAACTTCGGTGCATCAGTTTCTGCCCTTTGCCTCTTGTCCCATTGCTTATCACCACGGAGAAGAGCCTGGATCCATCTTCTTGGCGCACCCCCTCCACACACTTGTAGATATTTATACACACCGAGGAGGTAATGATATTTGTGAAACACGGAAGGTAATCGTTACACCACGCGCAGTGAGGAGGGCGCGGCAGCGGACGTGGTTCCTCCGCACGCCCGTGACGCAGCGGCTGAGTGCGCCATGCAGGGAGTGCCGGGGGGTGACTGACCGTCCCGCTCTCCCCGGGGAAGGGAAGGGAAGCGAAGCCAAGCCGTGCCCGCGTGCGCAGCGCCGCCGGACGAGCGTCACAGCCGCGCCGCTCGGCGCGTTCCCGCCGTTCCCGCCGTTCCCGCCGCGCCATCCCCGCGCGCCGCAGGGGCGGGGCCGGCCCGGCCACGAGCGGGGCCGAGCGGGGGCGGGCCCGAGCGGTGCGCGTGCGCGGCGCGTGAGGCGGCGGAGGCGGGGGAAAATGGCGGACGGCAGAGCCGAGGGGGAGAAGGCGAAGCGGCCGCAGCCCGCAGGAGGTGAACATGTAGCGCCTCTCGCCGCGGAGCTGTGGGGTGGGAACGGGGTCCGGGTTGGTCCGGCGGGGGTAGGGGGGTCCAGGTGTGCCTCACCCGGCCAGACGAGCCCGGGCCGGGCTGTGCGGTGCCCGGCCCTGCGGGAAGAGGGGGTGGCCCGGGCCTGAGGGGGCTACGCTGGAGGAGAGGCCGAGTCGGGCCTGCTGTCCTCAGTTTTACAGGCGCTTTTGTAAAAATACACCAGCTTCTCCTTGTCCACGCAAATGCGCTATTTCTCTTTTGTAAAAATACACGGAATACTTGTATTGCCGTGTTTTGAGAGAAATACGACTGTTGCTGTCTGCAAGGATGAAGACAGAGCCTTAAAAATTAACTTTCAACAGTTATGGTACCTTTTTTATAAATGGGTACAATGAAAATTCGTTAATTCTTTAATGTTTTAAGCATTTGGGGTTTTGGGTTTTTTTGCTTGACAACAATTTCTAAGTTTGCTGTTTGGTTTTATAGTATTTTGTATTATAACTGGACATTCCTGTCATTTCTGCACTGTTTGGTTGGAAAATTTTAATTGGCTGTTACTTTTTTTCTTTCTTCCCGTAACTTTGAGAGGACAGTGTCTTTACAAAGATAAAGCTTTTCTTTCCTGGTGTGGTTTTTTTTTGTTGTTGGGTTTTGGTGGGTTTTTGTTTTTTGGGGTTTTTTTTTTGTTTGAATATATCTGTAGGCAGAGGACACTTCTTAGATCTGTTGAAAAATTAAATCAGGCTTGTAAACCAATCAGGATAGCCTCAACAGTGAATGTTATTTCTGATAGTCATTGAAATGTGAACAGCAGTACTTGATTTTAAGTAGTTCTTGACTTTTGGTTCTCTATTGGACTTTGGTAGCTTTTTGGTTTTTATTTTTTGGTGGTTTTTTGTGTTAGTAATACAGTAACTGGGCAGTTACTTACATGATCTTCATGAGTTGAGGAACGTTGACTCTAGGGAAGAATAGTTGCTGCCTGAGGATTTTTGAAAGCAGTTTGCAGTCTTTAGGGTTTGCCAGGATAGTGGGGTTTATCTTAAAATTAACTTAGTTGTGACTGGTTTGTTCCCACACGCCCCAGTGGTTGCACTCCCAGGAACAACAGATCCTGAAATGATGTGCAGCTGGCACTGTCAGTCTTGTCACTTCAGCCCCCTGGAGAGTGCAAGTTTTCCACTCGTGTGGTTTGTTGATACACGAGTAAAACTTAGCTGTGAAGCAGGACAACTTTTTATTTCTGCAATCCATGAAAAGGGCACTAGTCAGTCTAGTTTGGAAATAGTACTGGTGCTTTCTGTAGGTCAAGTATGACCTCCAGGAAGTAATAAACGACCTTTGATATCTTGGAATGTATATATGGACTGGCATGGGAGGTGGAAGAGACCTATTTAATGGTTAATATTGTCTGCATTTCTGTTTCCTGCAGAAATCAAACAACACCACGGCTCCCTCCCCACCTTCCACAATTCTCCTGTGCCCCTTACAGCTCTCTCAGCAAGTAAGAGTGTTTCTTTCAGCAGTCTGCAGTTCATCCTACAGCAAGCCCTGTAGAAGTAACACTCAAAATGCAGTGCTGATAGGAACTAATTCTGAGAGATACTCTTTAAGATTTGGTGAGAAAACAGATGTGGGTAGATTGTGTTAGGCTTCACCTTGTGTGTAGCAGTATTTGAGAGTTTGCACTTAAAAGAAGTAAGCTGTAGTGTAATAAACTTCAAGCTAGCACTAGTTTAGGAACCTGGACTGGTTCCCTGTGCCCTGAATTTTGGCTGCTATGAATTTTTTATCTTATGAAAAAGAAGACTTAGGCCTATGCTTCCAGCACTTTTAAGGCTAGTAAATCTTCTACCTACCCCCAAATCACAGTCTCTAGCGGAGCTAGGCTGGACTTGGAATATTCTGTTTAATGGGATTTCATGGACTAGCTGTAAGGATGTTCTTATAGTCTCTGCAGACTGATGTTTGATAAACTGTGCTAAGACAGCGACCAGTTCCCAAGGTCACTTGTGTAAACTTTGATTGTTTCTCTTTCCTCCTTTGTTTTTCATTTTTTATATCTATGTTTTCTGGATCAAATTTCTAGTGCTGTTTTTTAATACAGTGAAACTGATTAAAGTTATCTTTTTTTTTGTGATCTGCCATATTCTGAAGGTGAATGATAAATCCATTTTGCTTTCAATCACTTACTATCTTGATAGCTGGAAGAGTGGGGTAGAAATGGTGTATTCTGCTGCTTATGATTTGGGAAATAGCAGACAAATATATATACAGATTGAGTCCCTAGTTTTTCTCTTTCCTGATGTTGTTCGCTTCTTTTTTTTTTCTCAGAGCTACAATCTTGTTCACCCCCAGTTCAGACTTTCTTCTCTCCCATTGCTTCATCTTACGTAGTAGCTTTTTGCATTAACAGTGCAAAGAGCTTTATTCCCTGATGGTCTGAATTTGCTGTGCGTGGAAGGTGCTGTTCTCCACTTGATATGATGAGGAACTTTTGCTAGCTGCAGTTGTTTTAAACTGCTACTGTGAGCACTTCCTTGTCCATTCCCTAATGTGTGTTGGTTTTTTTCCCTCTTCTGCTACTGCAGTGCTTTGCTTATTGCAGCAGCAGGGAAGTGTCTTTTTTGCTGAAGCATTTACTATGTTCAGTATGAGTTTTCCAAGGACACCTTTGTCTCTTGATGTAGCTGAAGAAGCTGATTATATAGGAATGAAAATGTTACTTGAATGTTTTTTCTCTGTGGATCACTGTTCAGCTGCTATGTTTTCCATGACTATACAAAATCAGAAAAGATAAATATATATATATATGTTTTTTTAGTGCTGATTCCTTCCTCAAGCAGAGCTTGGCAGATTTATTACAGATGAGATGCGGACAAGCAGACTTGAAACATGATTGAGACAGCCGGCCTCACTGTAGTCACTCCCATGATTTTAGAGTTGTGCCAGAGAAGCTTAGAGACTGGCATGATGGACATGATTTTGTAGAAATTTAGTAGAATTAATTTTAACTTAGATTATCTACTCTAGATTTGAAATTGGGATTCCAATTATGAAAGCTTATCTGTGGCAACTTAAAAACGTAAAAAGATGTAGTCATCTACATTTAATTTACTACATGAACTTTGACTTCCATACTAAATAAAGAGATGGTGCTTCAAGATTGTTTTCCTGGCCCATACAAGAAGTTCTTTACAAGTAGTGGAGTGCTTGCAGTTTCTTCTTCTCTTTGTGTTTTGCTGTCCACTAATATACATTGGTGGAAACTGCTGTCACTAAAAACATCTTACCTATTGCACCCAAAGTATAATGCTTTTTGAGGTTGCTGCTCCCATCAATCTGCTCAGTAAAAGTAGCTCATCTTGGTAAGTTGTTTCGACTTCACCAGGACCTGAAGAAGAGGCAGAAAAACCTGTGAAAACTAAGACTGTTTCTTCCAGTAATGGAGGAGAAAGTTCGAGTCGCAGCGCAGAGAAACGGGCGGCTAATGAAGAAGCTGAAGACTTCACCACAAAACCTGCTCCTGCCAAAATGTCCAAGTTTGGATTTAACATAGGCAGTCAGACAACAAAGAAGGCATCTGCAATATCCATCAAACTGGGAGCAAATGTAAGTTTACTGAGGGCTTTTAATTTTAGGGAAACTGAGGCAAAAGGGGAGGCTTTGGGGAGGCTTCCTTACAGAACGAAACCTTGGATCTCATGGGGGTAACTTGGATAAAGTTTAAGCAGGCATTGCAGGACCAGCTAGTCGTGCATGTGTAAGTACTTCAAGGTGATTAATAACAGGTCAGTAGTCTCAGGAAGCATAAGACTTGATTGAAATGAACTGTAGATCTTTGAACATACAGAATAATTTTGTAATGAGATTCGGTAAGTCTGAAATAATTTCCTGAGGGAAATGAGCAGGCTTGTTAAGCTGTTCAGGCTACTTTGAAATGAGTGCTGGGAGCTTCATTGCATAGGATGCTTAAAGCTAGAAGAAAGCATCTCCTATATGGCTTAATAGGTTGTCTTCCATTCTAAAGATCTTATTTTATCATGGGGAAGTGTAACATATTTCTGTGACTTTGCCTGTTCTTTGCAAGGTCAGTATGATTTCTTTGTGTTAAATGCAAGAGACGAGGCTTCCTTACATAGGTTTCTAAGAATTCTGATCCCCTTTATTGTCCAGCGCAAGGTATCCTTGTGCTTGTTCAGATGTGAATCTGATGACTCTCTGTACTTCCGGAGTAGTCCTCTACTGGCTTGGCCAAGGACAAGCCAGGGGCTGCCTCTCTGTTTAATATGGTTCATTTACATTTCCCACATATCGCTGTGGTGGATACATTATGAATAGTTATCTGCACCAAATTCAAGCTGTAATCATGACAGCCTTGCACCCGCAATGCCAGCATTTTAGATATCTGCAGAAGATTAAAAGGGTGCTCTGTTTCTGTGAGATGGAAGGGAGATGTGGGCTGGCAGCATTCTAGGGTATAAATGCAATCAGGTCAGATCAGACTTCGGAAAAATAGACAAGGCTGAGCTTGTCTCTGAGCCTCTAGCATGTTTCAGTTTCTCATGTCCAAAGTGGCAATAAATTTGGCTCAGGATTTCTGGTTCACTGAATTTAGTGGGTGACTGACAGTGCGCCAGATGGGACAGTGCTGAAACTTACCCTGTTTCTTTTCAGTCATTTTTACTCCCTTATTAGATTACCCATTCCTTGGGCTCAGATGCTTTAAAAATGGCATGATATTTGTATGTTATATGGTATCAGTGAAGAACAGCTGTAGGCAGTTGCATAAGGGCTCTGCTGCAGTACCTTCTTCTAGGAGTGTGTATTAAAGAATTGCCAATAAAGGCAAAATGGAGAAAGCACTGCATATGATTGATTTAGATCATTGGTAGTACTGTAGTAGCAAACTTTTACTAATATCTTGGCTTTTTCTCTGTGATGTTGAAGTAACTTTTGGTACCAGTGTTGTATTACATGTAACAGTTGTGAGTTTGACAGCTTCTTATACTTTAAATAGAGGAATAAAATATTTGAAATAAAAAAATACTCTTTAAAGGAACTTTGTATTAATCGGACCGTTTGATACACACTGATAGTAGTTTAAAAGTATTGAATTGTTTTAAGCCAGAAATCTGTCATGGTGTTAAAATAGAAGAAAATAAACATATTAATTTTTTCTGACATTGATGGATAAGATTATCACAAAAGAATAATGGAAATAGTGACACAGTAAAATTTTGAATGCAAGTTATTCAGGTTCTGTTGTAATTGTTCAAGTCATGCACCAGTGGCTGAGTACCCCTGCAGTGTGCTAGAAAGTTAAGATCTGCATGTGGGGAGTTGTAACATGAGAGGGCTCAGTTTGCTGCTCAGAGCGATCGCACATAAATGAGCAGTCATTTTCTTTTCTCATTAGAGAAACCTTTATGTGCTTGATTCAGACAAAACCTATTCCCTCTAGTTACCCATTGCAGTAAAGATGTTTGACTTAATTTTACCACAATACTTTAAAAGCCAAGGGTGGCTTTTTTGAGATAGTAGACTTACTTTACTTGTGCATTTGGTCTTTTTCAGAAGCCTAAAGAGCCTGTTCCAACCCTGGCTCCAAAAACCCTTTCTGTAGCAGCAGCTTTCAACGAAGATGAAGATGTGAGTAATAAGCCAATGATCAACACAAAATACGATTGGTGTGGTAGGCAGAGAGAGTGGGTTATTTATGGTTCGTTACATAAATGTCAGGAATTTTCAACCTAAAAGCATCTCTTGGGATTCTGATTAAGAATGTACAATTTTGTAGCTCTGTGTTGGTTCAAGAAATCATTAAAATGCTGATAACTTCTCCCTGAAAATAAGATGCACAACATAATTTGAATTAGTGGTTGCTTTCTCTAGGCTTGCTTAAGGGGAGGCAAAGGAAAGTTGTGCTTCTGGTTTGCTGAACTTTGTTGTCATTTTACTGCTCCTTCTTACACAGAGGTGAACAAAGGAATTTGTATTTTGTTCTATAACCTTGTAGAACCTCCATTGTGTCCAAAGTCACTTTGCTGTCCTGTAGGGCTGTAGTCCACCCTTTATATTGTCAGGTGTTTGACGTGTTCAAAAGCAAGCGCCCAGCCCCTCTCTGACCTCCTTTGTTCCTGCAGAGTGAACCAGAGGAAATGCCCCCAGAAGCAAAGATGCGCATGAAGAACATCGGAAGGTAGGGCGGCTTTTAACTGTGCTTTGGAGAAGGGTGACTGTGTGAAATATCTCCCCAGCTCAGGTCAGATCTTGCAGATGATTTAAGAACACAAGGAGATAGGATAGGTTAAAGAAATACTTCTCCAGAAACAAGATTTTCAAATGTTTCATCTGCAGGTTAAAACTAGTACATTTGCATTTGAACTTTGAATCTTACTTGCCTTCTTTCTGAGGAAGAAATTGAGTCTGCATTAAGTAGAAGCTCATTTTCTTGTAAAGGTAATAGGTAGGAATTCCTGCTTGTCTCTAAACTTTGTATTTTTCTGGTTCTCCACTTTATAAATTGCCTTGAAGTAGGTAGTCTGGTCAGGTTTTTAAACTCATGTGCAAGGGGAAGATAAGAGTCATCTCTCAGAAAGACAAAGAATTGCTTCTTTATTTCTAAAATAAATTATGTGATTCCTCTGTGTGCCACAGATTTGAGATGGTAGAAGACCAGTCCTAAAATAAGTAGGGACCTTTTTAGAGGCAGCTTCACTTAAATTAGGAATGAATTTTGAGAATTTGTATTTTAGAGGTGTTGATCATGATAGACTGCTTTTATAGTTGGTCACTCTGGAAGTTCTCTAGTTTGATGCTTTTTCTCATTTCTCCGGTAGCAAATTTGGATCCTCAATTTTTTAATCCTTGCAACAAATTCTTCACAGCTGGCAGCAGTTAGTGCCACTACCGCCTCCTCTCCTGCCCCATCTCATCGCTCTATTTTGACATGCCGTGGAGAGATCAGTTCTGTAGCCCCATTACAGTTGCTAATAGTGAGGGCTCCTGATGTAGCAGAAAGAAATGTGTGGTAGTTTCTGGGGCAGGTTGGACTTGAAATTGGCATTATCAGTGTCACATAGCACAGACTACTGTAGTTGAGCTGACTTTCTCAACTGCTCTTATTTTATTTTTCACAGGGATACACCAACCTCAGCAGGACCAAATTCCTTCAATAAAGGAAAGCATGGATTTTCTGACAACCAGAAGCTATGGGAACGAAATATAAAATCTCATCTTGGAAATGTCCATGACCAAGAAAATAACTAAATGATGTGGATTACAAGTTGGGTGTTTGGGGGGAGGGGAGGGTGTAACATTAAAGGAACAGTTTCCTTTTTTAAGAATGGTATGAGACTATCTTTGGAGCCACTTTTTTAAGATTTTGAGTGGTACACTAATAAATAAGTTTGAAATTAGAGATAATTTATGTTTTGTATACAGATTTCAAGGCATTTGCTAATTTTGTAGTTCATGTGATTAGTTTCAAAAGGTTACAGATAATAAAGAAATTGGAGTGGTACATTTTTAAGATAATTTTTTTTGTCAGTGATTAAATAAGGTGGATGAAAAAGGTTACTGTCTCTTTAATTAGGTTAAAATTGAATGCTCTTGCATTCTCACTTCTGGCTCCCTCTTCATAACAGGAGAAACAGTCGACTCCTAGGAATTGTGCTAAAGAGAGTGAGCGTTGTCTTGTGCTAGAAGTGTTACTGGACTATTAATTTGAATATAATCTTACACAGGAAATAATAATAACCTGGACTTTTTTCTCCCTGCAGTCACCTTTTGTTAAGTCTCTGCAAACTAGGAATTATGTTGCTCTGAGTGGCTCTGGTAACTTAGCTCTAATTTTGTTTAAAATTTCATGTAGGATGTGTAACCTTCAGTGGCCTGTTCTGTCCTAAGGAAATGGGCCTTGTCTGTATATTAGATACAGTCTGTAAAGAATATTCACTACAAAGGTAAATCAGTATTTTTAGTGTGCTCCTTTTAAATCATTAGCCTTGAGTAGTGCTTGTTAGCATTTCCTAGTGGTACACAAAAGCCACCACCAAAAATACAAGCTAATGTACATTAAGCTTCACCTTTGGTTGAAATATTTTTCTTTACTATGCCTAGAAGGAATAAAAGCCACACCAAAAATCAGTAACTCACTGCTTAAGTATGAAAAATCTAAGATGCACTTTCCCTGTCTTGCCATTTAAGACAAAATGCCTTGATGCCTATGACCTCAATGGACACTATCAGGTCAAAGAATGCTGTATCTGCAGTCCTGATGTTTCTAACAAGTATCAATTTCAGAAATAAAACTTGACCTTTTCCTGCATGTCTTCCTTTAGCAGTGATTTTCAGCAGTGACATGAATCTGGTCAGTTTATTTCTTAGCTTTCGTACTGCAGAAGAGAGCTGTAGGATTTCAGCGCTAGTAATAACCATCTAAATTTCAGTGTAATTTAGAAAACATATTTGTAAAATATTTTACTAACAGAACTGGTTAAATAGAACATTGTCAACAGTAACACCACCACCAGCAACACCTTCCCTCCCCCAAATGAACATAAGGTTCTTTTTAGACTCAGATACCTGATAGTGTCAACCACTAAATTAATTTCAGCTGGGAACTGGTTGTAGAATTCAATACATTAATTGCTTTCATCCTGCCTCTAAAACTGTCTTCTTGCTAAAGTTGAACTTACAATTGCAGAAAGGAAAGTGCATCTTGAAATGTATTTTTTTATTATTATTATTATTATTATTTTAGAAAAGCTCTGACCACTTAGACTTTTGAGTTTGTAAGTTCTAAAAAATATTTTTTTGTATTTTTGTATTGTATGTGTAATCTTTTTTCTTTTGAAGTCTGATGCAGTTGAATACCTGTAACTGTTTTCTTTTAAAAGCCTTGTTATAAACTTAACATAAAAATGTATGCATTATTTTTTTCCATAGCAGAAATACTTCATTTATTTAAAACAAAACACACTTTCAAAACTGACTTTCAGGACTTCCAAAACCAATTTGGGTGTTACTGGAACTAGGCAAGACAAACTTTTCACCTACTTTCATCACATGTGGTTATGTTTGTCTAAATAAATCCCTTTAAGATAGTGGTAATTCATAGTGAATAGCTATTTTCTTGTGCTCTTCAGTAGTTGGTTCATACTGTATCAATCAGTTGTATAGGAACAAAGCAAAACAGAACTTCAAATAAGAGAATGACTCTGAGATCTGTTCCTTTAGTTAACTTACCACCATTGTCTTCTATATCTTTGGCTCAAGTAGATATTCATACCCAGAATTTGCTTGTACTTCAAAATTATTTAGGGAATTGCTAGGCAGAAGAGCAGACAAACTATGAAATACCTTCCATGCAACTTAGAGAGCAAAAGTTGTATTTATCTTTCTGCTTTGATTTTCGATAAATAATCCTAGACCTTGTGAGAGACTGCAGAAGCTTCTAATCTCAGCTGAAGGTGAGCAGTGATCCTGCCCCACCCAGTGCATGTTCTCTTCCTTCTCCGTGCTTCATGGAAGCAAATCAATCAGGATGGCTTCAGTCCCCTCAGGACTGATCACCAAACAAGCTGGATCTTGTCGCTTTGAGGTGTCTGCTGGTGTTTAATGTCTGATGCTTGCAAGAACAAACTGACTGACCTGAAAGGTGTCAGCCAGGCAAACGTTAATTGGGACTAACTTGAAGCTGTAGGCTCGTGTTAGAATAGTCATGCTCTTTGCATGCAGAGAGCCTTTTTTTGTTGTTGTTGTTGTTGTTGTTCTTAGTGTGATTTTTTTTTTTTTTTTGCTTGATTGGTTGGTTTGGCTTTTTTTACTAAGGATGTTCAAGAATCCTGAAACTCGTGATAAATGATGTGATTTAGCAATGTTGAAGTGCTTCCAGGAGGGATGCTGATGCCTTGAACTGCTTAACAGAGCAAGGTGTGTGAGCCTGTCAGGGTTTGAAGTGCCCACCCATGTAGCTTGTGTAGCTTTTTCCCAGGGGCCTCATGCTTGCTTAGCAGGAGCTGGCACCTGAGCAGCCTGCAGAACATTGATGACATACGGTGAAGGTGGGAGTACTTACCCAGCAACCTCTGTGCTACGCTGCAGCTGGGATGGTCTGAGCCTGCTGGCTTGTAAATGGATCCAAACTCTCTCTCTCTCTGTCTCTCTATCTATCTATCTATCATAAAAAAGCCCAACAACATAAAAAGGACACAAAAGGCAAGAAAAGCCCCACCAGAAAAACCCAAAGCAAAACAGCCCCATCAAACATTGCAGTGAACTACTTGTGGCAGTGTTTGGGTCAGTGCTGGGTGTAGCCCTTTACCTAATTTCATTCCTTTCAGGTGTGGGAGGTGCATCATCCAGATTCTCAGAATAAAGGTTTTGTCAGCAGGAACGAACCCCCAGCCTGTCCCTAAGGTAACTGAGGGATGCCATTTCACAGCTTGTGCTATATCAGAGATGCCCCAATCTCGGTATTCATTGAATTTTGGCAAAACCAACTGTGGTCCTCCTGGGAACACCACAGCAGCAGCCACAGCTGCCGTCAGGCCTGGTGAGCTTTACCTCCATGGCTGCCAGGTTTGTAGAGCACCCCTTTGCTGGAACTGACAGGATTCTGCTGAGTTCTGTGTGCTGGCAATGGCTTTACCAAAGTTGGCTTTCTGAAGGAAGTAGGAGGAAAAGTCAGCTTTGAGAAAATGGTGGAAGTCTGTTTCCTGAAGAGGCAAATGCATTTTAAAATATTGGAATTCACTGGTGTAACCAGAACTCTTTTCTAGGATGCTATTAGAGAAGATAAATCTGTTTGGAAAAGCAAGAGTTTCAAGAAGGCTTTTCGTCTGTGTAGGTGATAGCCTTAAAGGGTGTTCTGCAAAGAGGTTGGGGTTTTTTGAATTTCTTATAACACTACAAGTTGAGGAATGCTGAGTAGTTCTGCCCTTAAGCTACAAAAGGGAAGGTTATGTTCTAGACTCACCAGAATTTGTTGCCTAGTTTCTCTGGCATGAGACACTAGAACACTGTAAATATTGGACAGTTAAGGATTTGCTTTTTACTTTGTCTTATTAACACACCCCTTATTTATTCTGGTTTCATTAATAAGAATGTCTCCTACTCTTCTCTAATTGTGAAGTATCGGCATCTTACACAGTGCTTACATAGGAAAGTTGCTCATGTCTAATAATGTGGAGCCAGAGCCTGGTGGAAGGTGCATAGTTATCTCTAGAATTAAAAGCATGAAACGTGAATTCTTACCCCTGAACTGTGGATACATGTTCAGTTGTGTTTGCGAGCTTGCATTTAGCATTCTGCGAGGGTGGGAGTCCAAGATTTGTTTCCCAAGTCTTTGAACTCTGCAGAGCAGCTTTTTGAGGTCTGGACACTCCCAGGCAAGCTGCCTCTCAGGCTCAGTAAGGAAGAGGGAGGAGTGGCAGCTATGTCCTGGCTGGTAATCGGAGCTTGAACTTCCTGGTGCAGTGGCATGGAGCGAGGTCTTGAAAACCTCTGCTCGGCCTGGGGCTCAGTTCTTAAATTTGTTTCTTGGGATTGGATTTCCAGATGAGATGGATACACGAAAAGCGTCATGCTGTAGCAAGAGCTCCACTGAAACTTGAAGTCGTGAGCCCATATTGATGTTTTCCTGCCAGTACAAGTTATTAATCTGAAGTTAATGCAAGTTATAATAAAAATGTAATTATTTCTCCTTTTCTTCCCCAGCTTCCCCTAATTTGTAAATATGGTAGTTGCACGTCAGGTGTTGGCTGATGCTCCGTAGGTCATTACAGAATCACAGCAGTTCCCTGGGTGACAGAAGTGTAACTGTGGGAGCCCTCCCCACTCACACCAGCTGCCATCTCTCCAGCTGCAGGCACTGAACAGCTAACTGTGAAACGAGGGCCTAAGGGGGCGCTTTAGTTTTGTTACTCAGGTGCATGTTTGACAATCCTGTTCACACGTATAATTCAAATGACAAGAGCTTAGACTACTCCACATCTAAAAGCACCAGGTAACTCAGCAATGCTGTAAGGCAGGGCACTTTACCCAGAAACACTGCCTGCAGGACAGCTTTTCCTAGGGGAGCAGGAAAAGCTTATCTTCTGCAAAGTCCTTTAAAGGTCACAGAGACTTGTAATGGTGCTCCCCAACAGCCCTGCACCTGAGGGTGACAGCAGAGTGACCAGGGGCCTCTTGCCTGCAGCAGCTGCAATTTTTCTGCACAAGAAGCAGCCTTGGTTAAGAGCTGCTTGGGAGATGCTGGGGCTGCCACCATGCCAGCAGCAGCAGCTCGAAGAATGGCTCCTGCATGTTACCATTATAGCTGGTGCTGTAGAAATTCACGGGGCTTCCTTTAACAGTGACAAATGACATGGTTGTAGCTCCAGTAGAAACAGAAGCCTACCTTACGTCTTCAGCACTCAGACTTTTGAAACACCCTTTTTTATTTAATTATAGACTTAGCTCAGTTACCTTACAGGGGCTCACAGAGGAGTCAGTCGGCTGAAAAGCTCCTGGTGTTCCCTTAGGAATCAGGATGAACCACAAGAGATAATCAGGCTTTCTGCAACATTGGTGCTGCCTTGAAGTTCCTGTAACAGAAAGGGAAAGGCACAGGACACAGCTCCCTCCCAGACCTGGAGGCAGCTGTACAGCTGATCCTTCAGCCAGGACAGTGACAGTGGAGGACTTTGCCACCACAACCCCTGCTCAAATATCCATCCCAGGCCAAGATGGAAGTGCTGGCTGGTGCTTGCTTTGGGGTGGCAGTGTTGTGGACACTGGAGAGAAATAACATCTGAAACAGATCAGAATGGTTATAGCTGGGCAGCAGGGGGCCGAGAAGATGCCTCACCCACCCAAAGGACTTGCAGCCAAAGCAATTTCAGTCTCAATATACACAGTGTTACAATAGCACTGTGCTCTTGTGCAGCCATGTTCTGACAATTCAGGAAGGTAGTGCTTCCTTTCCTCATACAAAATAATTCTTTCAGCCCAAAGCAAAAATTAAAAAGCAGGCATTACTAGAACTATTCAGGCCAGACACCTGTTTGCATATGGAAAGTGAAATACTGAAGAGGAATAAATAATTCTGCAACATATTCTTTCCCTGGAAAAAAATAAAGTTTCTTGAAAGAGGAATTCATGGCAGAGCTCAGTTTATTTGATGACAGAAATAACCATAACTTTATACATCTAACACTAAATAAAAACAGCAGAATGTACAAATCAAATTAATTATGTACAGTAATTCACCAGGAATACTTAATGAACAGACACTTCTCATGAAATTTATTTTAAAAAAATCAGACACCAACTGCACATTTGCAGTCTGACTTTTGCAGAAGGGTAGCGAATGTCTTAAGTGCTGAAGTCTAAAGAAAAACATAAGGCAACTCCACACATACGGGAACAGCAAAGCCAAGAATGACACTCTCTACTTACCTCACGCTGTTCTGAAAAGGTAAGGCACAGCATGTTAGGCAAAGGGTGCCACAACATTCAGCTTTGACATTCCTGGCTGAATCTTGTTTAGAAAACAACCTTTTGTGATTTGTTTGGTTGGCGGTTGTTTTTAAACAGCAGATCATTGAGTCAGTAAAAGTATTCTGACAGGATAAGAAGGCTCTGAAATTCAGATTCACTTTCGCTTCTTCCATACGTTGGGCAAATAAATAAATGCACCAAAGATTAAACTAAGGTGCTGGTAATATTCTTTTTTGGTAAGGTAACACACTAAATATACAAATAATGTTCTAGCACTATTTACAGCTATTTTTCCTTGAATACTTCTTCATTTTAGTAATACATAATTATTTGTAGGATACAAACGTTGAAATAAATTTTCAAGTTCGCCTAGTGCTCTTTTAAATCTTTTTCAATCATAATGGCAGTATTTTAATTTTAAGCAGGATGGCTATCTCCAGATTCTTTACCATACAAAAATTCAAGTTACAGCTAGCAGTAATTTTTTTTTAATATTCATTTTAGTTTTACTCCACTTGGTAATTAGAAAATAATACAATTGTAAAGGGTTGCAGGATATATAAATAACTACATTACTTCTCTGCAGTAAGACCCTGACTTTTGAAATAGGCATCTACAAATTAATTTGGATCCAAGACAGTACCTCAAACAAAAAATTTTCAACAATTGCTTATCTACAGAATTGTGAAGTATAAAAAGAACAGTCCATTCTGTAGCTTAGTAGACAGATATCCACATAGTTAAATAAGATGAAAAGTAAAAATACTAATTCAAATGAGGTGCCACAGGATTTGCTTAAATTTTGTTCAGTGGATCTGTTTCACAGGTAGCACAGAATTATATGCATGTCACTTTATTTATGAAGTTTCCCTGCAATATTACAGGTTTCTGGCTGCTCAGGTATCTTGCTGCTGTCCAAGTTAGGAAATATGCGATATCCCTACAGACCGAGAAGAATTTAAAGACTACAGCTTTGATTGTTCACATGCAAAGCACTTTCAGTTACCTTGACAGACATGCTGCTTGCTTAAAAAATCACGCAGCGACCAACAAATCAACACCTTGTACAGAATAAGATGTGCCCTGTTTGTGGCATTAAACCAGGGACATGGAAACCTGGGCCAAAGCTCGGCTGTTATTCACACTTACTTGCAGAAAAACTCAGGAAGGATTTTTCCAACTATGCGGCGTAACACAACAGTATCAATTGGCCCTAGAAGTATTTTTCTTAAAGTAGCAGTAATAAGGTCTTCTAGAGACCCTGGTAATTTGGTGACAAATTAATTTTTACCCCATACTAAGATTTTCATGTTTCTCTACCCTGATATTGCCATGTGTCCTGCTTGGGAATTAGCAGGGCTGCTTCCTTCTATACGATACAAGACAAGATCAGTCTGTAACTAGCTGGACTTCTTCAGTTCCCAAAGAAATGTGCCAATAGACCTTTTTCATTTGAAAGTTTCTACATCAAATGTAAAGCAAAATTAGAAGCATCCATCATCAGGCTGCCTGCTTTGGGTACATACATCATTGCTGGCAATAGCTTCCAAACAAACATCATTGAGCTAAATGTAGCTGTGCACAGAGGCTGCAGTGTAAGCTCCTCCCTTACAAATGAAAAGTCTCCTTGTGGTGAGCTGTCCTCTGGTCAACTTAAATTCACAATCATCTTGGAGAACCATTTCCTCAGATTTCAGCAGATCCCTGCCCATTATCTATAAAATATTTTACAGCATTTTGCTGAACCTTGGACCAGCCACCCACATGCCTCAGATTTAAATAAGTTCTTCAGAACTGGGATTCACTAACTGCCAATGGCGCATTTGCTGAGAGAAAAAAGCTTCAGTTTTTCTGTATGTCACATGAAGCACACGCTACACAAAGCATTCTACCACCTCCCTTGTCTTGGGAGTAAACAGACAGAATCCAATAAAGGTAATTTGCTCACAAAAGTGATGAAATGCACATTAAAACAAACAAAAAAGCTACCAATATCTGTGCATTTCTAGTTTTTAGTGCAGCCTTTTTACATGGTTTTTTCCTTTTAATTTTTCAAAGTTACAGTAGATACTTACTCCATGACACAAAAACATTAGTTTAACCTTTTTTTTTTTTTTTTTTAAGTTATAGCCACTATAGAAATCTTAGCTTTCAAAGCCTTGGCCCACACTGAAATATTGGAAATTTTCCCTCTAATGCATGGTGCAGCATTCTCTCATCACAACATTCAGTACTGAGGATTAACCATTTGAAAACAGGCATTGCTGAAAGCCTCAGATAACCCAGGAAATAGTTGGGTCTCACAGGTTATAGAACCTTACCCTCCTTGCTCTCTCAAATACTAAATTGACTCTGTTGTTGTTACATGGGCCACTTCCACTTCTACAGTTTCAATGGCCTGTGTCACTTCAGCCATCTTCTGTCCTTGCTGTTGTGCCAATACGTAATTTACCACCTGCATGATGCTTTGGTCAGAAAGGGTAGAGACCGATGTACATTCCTCAGTAGCTGCAACTGCTTCGATGGCTTCAAGCGTCTCTCCTGTCACCACCACAGTCTCACCCTCACCAGCACCAAAGCTAATCTCGGTTTCTTGCTCCTGCATGTCTGACGCTAAAATGCTGATGGCATGTTCCACCTGCGTCCCCTGGTTGTGAAACTGAAGAGTATCTTTTTCCAGCATGATTTTGCAGGGTATGTAGTCCCGGTGGAACTTGGTCATGTGCTTGCGCAGGGTGCGCGCGTCGATGTAGGCCTCGTTGCACACGGGGCACACGTAGGGCCGCTCCCCGGTGTGCGTCCGCACGTGGCGCTTCAGGGAACGCGCGTCCGCCCAGGCCACGCCGCACGTCAGGCACTCGAACGGCTTCACACCTGCTCAAAGAGGGGCAGAGCGAGGGAGAGGTGACCCACAGCTCATAGAGATCCATCAGCCAGGATGGGAGTGACAGGGAGAACAGCAGCAAGACAGAACACAAGCAATACTGTGACTTCTGCCACGTAGGAAAGAGATCCCGTTTGCCATTTCTGTATAATGACATTATGCAAGCGTAATGCATTCAATGGTGACATTTTCTACAAGTGCCTAGCCCAAACCAACACTTTATTTTAAAAAACTTTTCAAGATTCCGTTTAATGAAGTTTCTTCCTCATTTTAAGTGCACAATGCTTAATGGGATTCTAGTAATTTTTTTTGCTGGTGATGCCTTTCTGAAGCTGTGTTTCACTTCACAGAATTTGTCACGTTTCTAGTCACCCTTTGCTTCTGTAAATCCTTCTGTACAGCTACAGCTTCACCCCTCCTCTTCCACACTGCATATGTTCAAATACAGCACCCGATGTTTGTATAATCTTATTTTCCCTCATAAGATCTGAGTTCTGTGGTCTGTAATGTCTAATAGGGCGTGTGGGTGGTGACAAACACCATCTCACTACTGGCTTTTCCTCTGTGACAGTTACTGTAGATTTAGGCTAGGTACCTACTACAGGACACTTTTTCTGTTCAAAAACAAACACAAAATCTCTATTTCAATACTTAGACAGCTGTCAGATTTACTCACAAGAGCTCTTTAAAAAGGGACACGCTTAAAAAAAAAGTGGGTTTTGCCCCCAGAAAAGAGACTATATAGACTCCCAACACAGCAGAAAGAACCAAATACTCAAAAATCAATTTCATACTTTACATCTAAAGTAAAAATGAACACACTTCTCTAACAAAAAATATAAAATGTTTTTGTATTTTCCCCAAACATCATATAGTTTATCACTTGTCATAAATCAAGAAGTGGATCAATTTCCAACATTGGTTCTTTTTTTCCCCCCAAATTTAGGGCAATCATTCTCCTATCTGAAGAGTATTTTGTTAACTGAGTGCACCTTTGAAAATGGAGAATATTTTAGTGCATCCAATTCTTTGCCAGATTTACCCATCTTAGTCACTTGTAAAAAAGTTCCTCTTCGATTCAGGTTCTGAGGACAAACTGGCACAGCCCCTGTGTGTGACCGGAATTTTAGGAAGACCCCAACAGCAACTTCTGGGAATCACTGGAAGCAAGTTACCAAAGCAGGATTCACATAAAACTAACTGGAGAATCTGTAGAAACTCCTCCATGTCTTGCCAGACAGGACACACACAGACTCAAAGAAACAATTACCCCTTTGTCCATCGTGTTTTTAGGGATTGAGGGATGTCATGACTAGTTGTGTTCTACATACCTTCATGATTGTTCATGTGTCTCCTATATTCCCGGAGCTGTGTAAATTTTCTTCCACAGTGCTCACAAATTCGTTCTAGATTTTGTTTTGCTCTTCCTTTTTTACCATGTGTGGCTTTCTTTACATGTCTTCTGTACAAAGCCTTCTCATAAAATTCTTTTCCACATACATTACACCTAAAATGTGTTAAGTGAGAAATCCATTAATACCATTATTGTACACTTATGTTTTTTAAGCCAAAATGCACTTTAATTACGGTAGTAAAGTTTAATGGGAATACTGTTTCATATGGCAAGTTATTCCATACTTGGAAGCAGTACTATTGGACTGAACTACGTTTTCTCTTATCCACAGTCACAAAGCTTCCACTTAGCCTTCTAGAGAAGTGAAATCACATGCATTTTGATTATATTTATCCTCTGACTTCTTAAGTCTTAGTTCTGGGACTGTGTCCCAGGTGAGCAGCTAACCCACACTATTTAAAGTCACCCACCCATTCTGAAGTACTCAAGACCCAGCCACCATCCATCCATTGGTACTTTCAAGTGAACTAGGCAGTTCCTTGTTGACTGGCTGTGGATCTCCGTAACCTCACTTTGATTAGTATGTTTCAGTTTTTAAATTTCCTCATACCTATAAGGATCGGTGACAGAATGAGACTTTACATGAGAATACCAATCTTTCTTCCAGCTGTAACATTTTCCACAGAACTGACACTGAAATGGCTTCACACCTAAATGTTTATTCATATGCTGCCGAAGATCCCGAGCTTCGTAGAAACTCTTGTCACACCTGTAACAGTGAATATTTTAGCATCCCACACAAGAAAGGCACTGATTTCAACAGCACTGGAACCCTCTTCTTTCATGGCAAGGGAAGAAGTTGAGAACACCTACTGCATCATTGGTATTTATTTAAAGCACAATCCCATTTTAAAGCAGGAAAAATTAAAAAGGACAGCAGCTTATTTGAAAGCCTGGAATAAAACTTGAGGACCTCTGAAACACTTTTGTCTGTTATGAGTAACTATATTTTTTGTCTTATTTTAATGGAGAATAACCAAAGGCAAACCAACTGGGAAATATCAGAAATTTGTGTTGTACCATACAAGCATATGAGGACAGTAACAGCTGCTTCTTCCCTTAACCAAAGAGGACTGACACAAAGATAACTGTTGTTTTTACTGCTCAAATGTAGGATTTTTTTAGAAATTAAAAAACCAAATTCATAATCCTGCAAGAAGGCATCTGAAAGTAGTGATACTCATTCTTTAGCTTGCTACTTGTACACATCTAAACCCAGGCACACTTATGGTTTTCCTTCATTTACACTTTGCCATGGTATCACTACATACAGCTCCTCTTGGTACGAAAACTACAGAGTTTGGTCTAATCAAAAATATGGTTTCTCCCTTTGAAAGAAATTCTGCTGCTCATCTCTCTCTCTTCCTCATGTAACAATATACAGCTGTATGACTCAAGAAAGGACAGAGGCAGAGCAGTGCCAGCAAGCAAAGATGAAGGATTGAACTTCTATAGATGATCAACCACTGCAATGAGGGAATCTCAAAATTCACAACATCCAGTGGAATCTGAAAATTAAAAAAGCTTCCATACAGGAACAAAACATTTAATATCAAATTGCCTGAATAATTAGCATTCTGGAGAGGAGAAAAAGTTGCTTTGCTTTTGAAGGAGAAAAGGAAAAAAAAGGGTAACAGTTCTTGAGCCACCCAAACAATCTCCTCCTCCTAGGCAGGAAAATCTGACCACTCCAGTTCAAATGGGGCTCTCAGGCATTCTCAGTTTGCATATCCACATCAAAAAATATCACAAAGACCCCTCAGGGGCTTGAATGGGGTTGGCACTTGGTACTCTCTCCTCAAGGATTTTGTATTTGGAAAAGCCACTAGAGAAGTAAAAAACTCAAGCAACCACCACCCTCTAACACTATCATGCATTACTGCAATTTAATCAAACATATACTTTACTGGGAAACTTCCATGAACGTTTTAGCAAAATAACTCATGTTCAGCTTTGCTCAACTGGGCCAGAAGCTCAAACTGAAGCCTGACAGGGAGGTTTCCATTCCAAGCCACCAAACTAAAAAAACTGAAGTTGGGTTATTGCCTGGAGAAGCTCTCTAAACCATTTGTGACAATATGAATTATATCCTTAGGAGAGATTTTCACTGTAGAAGCAGCAAGGACTGTGTCTGTTTTGAAGGGGCTGGGGAATCAAAATATCTTCTCTGTCAAGGTGATCTCTTGCATCCATGGCTCTACTTTCTCCAGTAAAAAAATTTTTATTTTATAAATATATTTCACCTTCAAAACCAAAATTGCCTTCCCTAGTATGTTTCATGAAAGTGTTTGTGTACCCTATCAGCTCTGTTCTTTGTACTTCCAGAATTAATACTTTTAGCATCAAAAATCACTAAAGAAAAACACTGCTGACAGAATTAAAGTAAGTTTTCACAATTTAGAAAATATTTTTGCTAGCACACAGCAGCACTTTAAACACTTCTTTAGATTATTGCTTTCTTTAAAACCTTGAGTTGCTACAGGCAATCATACAAATTGTACCACTCCTCTTAATACCTGACAGAGCTTCCCAGGGACCTCTTTGTGAGTTCCAAAATTAAACATTATTTGTCCTTCTGCAGGTCACTTGAAAGGTTCCCTACAGTCTGCATGGAAAAAGTATCCACGTTTTGCTAATGCACTAAGAACAGACTTTCCAGTTTCAGAGTCTGCTTAACTGAAGTCCACAGTGCTATTATTTAAATAATAATAAATTCTATTAGTAAGGAAAGTAAATGCTATTTATTGCAATATTCAAGTGATCCTATATGTTTTATAGAGAGAACTGCAGCAGTCAGTGAGCCTCAGTTTGCAATGTTCCTGAACAGCTGTTGGCTAAACACAGCACTGCACTGCACACAAGTGCACACAGGGCATCTTCAAATCCAACTGAAATCAGCTATCACAGAGGGCAAAACCAGCCTGAAAGCCTTGGGCCCATGAAAAACTTACACTCTTATCTGTCCTACAAAATAGCTGTAAACCCACATAGCTACGGATTACAGCACCAATTACAGAGCAAACACTCATTAGAGAACAGCTATATGAAACTAGAGCTAGGTAACAGTTTAAAACCAAGCTTTTTCTCTCCAGTATATGTATTTACAAAAATGCATTTTTTATTCTCATGGTTTTCAAGTCTTATCCCAGGCCAGTGGAACAGTGTTATGCTACAACAAGGAGCTGCTTTACATCTTGAAAATTACTAGGATCATTAATGCTAGTAAAGTAACCCCACCAAAACCACCCATCACCTGACTTACTGAGTGCACTGATATCCGCGGACTTCAGGCTTTGGCTGATGTTTCTTTATGTGTTTACTGAGTCCTGATGCCCTGTGGAAAGATTTTCCGCAGATGGAGCAAAGATACTTGGATTCTCCTAACAAAAGAAAACAAAATATGTTATCACGCTAGGCCTCCATTTCTCTGGAGTGCTTTGTGAGACAAGTTTTTAATTAATATATAATTTATCTTAAGTAATCAGAACTGTTGAGAAGTTGCTTTAATTACAGGCTGATGGAATTTTTAAGCGTATATTGTATGTGCTAATGTAAAAATACACAAAGCGGGGAGTAGCAACTCTAAACTACTTTATTTCATGTTTTTAAACACAGGTACATCATTGCAGCTACAAATTAGTCATGAAACGTGAGCAGCCTAAAAATCTGCCCTCTTGTGTGAAAGAACCCCACAACTGCCTGTGTTTACGTATTATGCAACTTCTTCAGCAATGCAGCATTGCTTATGGATTATTGCTTATATCTTGCATTTGTGGAAACACACCTTAAAATAAGTTACTACTCCAATTCATCAATGTAGTGGTGATGACTACTAATATGAATTCCTTAATTTCAGGAAGAAATTGTCCTAACTGAAATATCTCTCGATTCTGCCCTGCCCAGGAAACGAGAAACACAGACAACTTTTACACATTACAATTTTAAAACTGTGCTTGTATTAAATTATTATATTGTCACCTTTCACATGCTAAGATCTTTCAAGATGCCAGGCCTTATAAAAAGTCAGTATTCATACAGGAAATCTTGGAAAATGTATATGGAGATTCGGAGAGATTTAACTTAGCATGTTTTCCTCTAAAAGGACAGGCTGGAAGTGTAAGTGCTCTAGCACATTCCAGCCTGTTGCCTATTTTTTGTTTAATTGACATGATACAGGCATTAAATACGTATATAAAGCCACAGGAACAGACCAACCGCGATTCCCTGTTCCTGTATATTTGCATAATAACATTAAACCATAGTAAAACAGCCCCAGAAATTACTACTTACCTCTATCTGAGCTGCCTGACCAGAAGAAAAAGAAGAAACTACCACTTATTTTTTTACACAGGTCCTTTGACACTGAAGAACAATGTTAAAGTTCAGCAGCATACAATACCCAGGCAAAGGGAAAAGGATTCCCTTTCTCATCACTTACCTGTATGAATGCTCATGTGTTCCTGAAGACTTCTTTTTGTGACAAAAGACTTTTCACACAAGTCACACTTGAACTGTTTCTGTACTTCATGGAGAGCTAAGTGCATTTTTAATCCATGCTTATACGTAAAGGTCTTCCCACAAACCTAAAAAAATCCACGTGTGGTGGAATAGGACAAATAAAACTAATTATGATACAGGTGTTTAACTTCAAACAGAACAAAACCTGTATTTCTTGGGAACTAGGATGGCCAAGCCTGTGATTTTGCACCAGTGAAAGAACTGGTCTGCCAAAAAAATACTCAAGGGAAGACATTCTTCTAGACACAAGAATATTAACTTGCACAACTCAAATTCATTCTAGTTTTCTCACTCTTGGACTGCATGCAATTTCATCATGAATGCTGCAATAGTATTCCCTATTTTGTAGTGACCAAGATCACCATGAATTTTAGGGAGGCACATCAAAACCAAAATATTGGTAATAGAGAACATTACTAATCTGATTAGAGAGCAGAAGGACTTTACCTTGCATGCATGGGGCTTGACACCCGTATGTTTAAGCATATGTATTCTGAGAGAATAGAGCTTAGGCAGAGTTCTCCCACAGATGTCACACACAAATTCCCGTTTGGTTCTCCCTTTCACCGAGGACACGCCTGTCCCCTCGGCACCAGGACCTGCAGCAGTGGTTTCTGTCTTCCGGGTGTGCCGCACAAGATGGGCTCGCAGGGAAGCGCCATATTGGAATTCTTTCTTACACAACTGGGAAAGAAAATATTACAACTTTACTTCGTGTAAAACACTCAGAATTACCTCGCTGCAACAGCCATTTTGCCTCAGGTTAATTAATAGTTGTAAATTTTTATTTTATGGCTACTGACAAAACCACCGATTGCTTCCCAGTGAGACTAACTTCCAGTCTAATCTAAACACAAATTTACTGATAGGGCTAAAAGCAAATCCCATGCTAGCCCTGTCCTGAGCACCAAGTCACACAGTGCTGTCAGACCAAGTGGCCGTACCCCATTCTATACCTCACTCCATCCAGATCAAGACTGTATCCAACTCTGAAATTTGTAAGAAAGATAAATATATGTACTAAAAAAGGCAAGAAAAAATAATTACTAGTATCATTACTGAATTAATTTTCATAAAGAGGAAGGTTTACAGCCAAAAAAAACCCAAACAATCTCTCAACTTACTGGGCATTTATATTCTTTAGATCTTTCATGTTTCAGTGTGTGCATTATAAGTGCATAGCGCCGCTGGAACACCATTCCACACTCAGTGCATTTGTGCTGTGCTTCCACTTCGTTATTCTCTGTGGTGTCTCTTTTGGGCTGCTTCATTTTTTTCCCTCTTTGTACCAGCTTCATGGCAACCTAAGTTGGAAAAACAGAACCCTTGAATGAATTTTACTGCACTGTATTTCATACCTCATCTGAAAGTTTGTATTAAAAGCTGATGTTTGTGTGTTACTGTAATACCTCTTAATTTTGCTCAGCTGACGTAGCTGCTATCAAGTTACCTCATTTCAGTTCATCACAAAACGACAGATCTCACAGTGAGTGCAACACCAGTCTTGTTTTAAAACCAGAAACTGATTAGGATGAAGGTCCTGCAGTGACTTACCAGTTCAGGGACAACAAACTCTTCAGCCCTGAGTAACTGCCTAAATGACAGCCAAGGGATAGTTACAGAAGAATCACAGAGTACTGCCAGTCACAATTTTTATCATGTTAAGAGCCTTCCAGCTTTTCTAGAGATTTTTTTATCTAGGAATAAGGCACTAGTGGTTTTAGGCAGTATTGGCAGCGCTACCTGGAGCTGATAATCGCATCTTCCTTTGCAGAAACTTGCTGTCAAAATTTTTAAAAGCCAAACTGTAAGTGATCAGGTTGAAATGTCCTGTACCAGCTGTCTCCCCTTTGGATTTCTGAGAATAAGGCAAGGGAAGAAAGTACAAGCATCCCCATTTCTTCATCCTGTTCTCCCAACAAATGAGGTATCTAGCAGTTTTTGAAATCATGCCAGCCCTTCCATGCCTCTGAAAACCAAACTGAAACTCAACACCAAGAAAACTTTTAAATATATTTTTTAAAATTTTGCTGGGGCTCTGAAAACTTATGCAAACTCAGCTAAATCATGAAGCCACAAAAATAATTTTGTTCAGTATATGATTAGTAAGAGCTTGGAAAATAATTAATTCCTACAAAGCACACCTCATCCCCAATATCTTCATGCCAGGTGCAAGTAGTGTAATTTATATCTGCGGCATTTTCCCTGCAATCTCTTTCCTGTTATTCTCCCAGCATCAACACTGGGAACTCAGGAGAATGTCTCCTTCCCAAAGCTTATATGACATTCAGTGCCATAGGGGGAAATTGAAGGATGCACGAGACAACACACTAAAAGCTACAAAACAAATTAGGAAAGCAGAAACCTATTCCTGAGTCCAATCCCAAGCAATCATCTAAACCAATTTCTTTTCCCCATAGGTCTCTGGACCTTATCTGTCAAGGAGCCAGATTTAAAAACTGCAAAATAAATCAACAAGAAGTATTCCCAAAGGTAAATATTCCCCCTCCCAAAACAGAACAAAACCTTGGCACTCTCCAACCAGCATAAATAGGTTGCTTAAGTATTTTGATTGCGCTGGTTTTAATGTCTGGGTTCTAAGCTGTCCATCTGTAAAAACAAATTAATGCTACAGTTTCTATCTACAAGGGTGTTGTAACGATAACAAATTATTCCCCTGTGTGTCAGACTGGTGGCTCTAGTATGCAAAACTCTCAAGACTCCTCTGGAAATTAACAATTCTTCAGAAGACTTTGCTAACATGCAATGAAGTGAATTCTGTCACAAACTAAATAAATGAATGCTCAGTGAGATAAATGTCAGCTATCCATTGGCACTGAAAGAGGAAGGGCTCTCAAAGGGGAAAGAGTAATAAGACCATTGCATAAAAAAAAAGTAATTTGAACTAGTTCAATTACCAAACATTTACTATGTTCCAAGTGCTAGTGTTTTTAACAGCAGTGCTCTTTGAACCTTTCTCATAACTGACCCAATCTGAAGGAAGCAGGATTGCACTACCGTGATTCATGACTGTATCTTAAGATTCACATACGATGCCAAATTTTTCATTCCCAATGCTGCTTTCAAGTCTGAACAAATGTAGGATCTTACTTCTCCAATAGATAAATATATGTGTGTAAATATATGTGACTGACATACACATGAGCTAGTGAAGAATTAAATTCACATATCATTAAGAATTTTGAGGAGATTAAACGACTTCTATTCAACCACAGAAGCTGTGAGAAGATACTCAAGCTAGGCTGTGGTCACTGAGCATTCTAAAGACCTTCAATATGGAAGGAATACTGATGCCAAGTCAATGTTTTTGGGGTTTTGTTTGCACAACTGTCACAGCTTAGAAGTTACTTTGGCAACTACAGGCCTAATGACAGAATACCTGCTGCACCGCAGATTTAGGATTTGTCTTTCTATTCTGCAGTTTTTTTTCAATTCCTTTATGCAGTCTGATGTATCCCCCCTCACTGACGGAACGCTGGCGAAGCTTGCTTTTGTAAGTATCATCCTGGCTGGAAGCGAGGCTTTCTGCCTGTGAAACAGAGCTGCTCTGCTCATTACTTGTTTGCTTGAGTGTCTCTGAGGAGTCTTCTGAAGCAGTGTCCACATGGGCTTTATCAGTTTCATTTTGAACTGTCTCAGTTTCCCCTTGGCTTTGCGTGTCCATGGCTTCCACAGCCGATGGCTCAGCACTGAGTCTGTTGCAGAGGCTGTTTGAAATGCTCTCCACCAGCTGGATCTTGATGTAATTTTCATTTGTTTCACACTGTTCCACAGGCTTGGAAGGATCACTCACGGTGGTCCCCAGAGGCTCTGGGTGCAGGAGGTCAGGCTGGGCTGCTGCTGCCTCCTCTGTCCCAGCAGAGGAAGGCGCTCCATTCACAGCTACTGGCACTTCACTGGCTGTGAGCTTAGGCTGCTCAACACCATCCACAGGCTGCATCTCAACTGCAGCCTGCTCTGCTAAGTTTTGTGTTGACTTCACTGTTTGAATATCTCCCTTTTGGTACACTGTAATTTGTTTCTCTTCCATCTGTTTGTGCACGTTCTCACAGATTTCAAGGACCTCCGACATGAAGAGATGCCGGGCGAGCATGGCCACTTCCGCCATACTACAGAAGTCAAATGTTAATTCTGAAGTGTAAGCAAATTCCAATAAAGGCAGGAAACTGGATTTGCAGAAACCTACCAGGAATAAAACAAGATATTAGAGCAAACACTGATGACCCAGAATTACACCAAAATATCCCATGATGAATACAACAGTTCACTCTTGGCACAGTTAAGTCTGAAATTTAGAGCAAATCACACTTGGAAATAACACTGAAGCCCCTTTGCTGGGACTCAATTAATTGTAATTTACACTAAAGCTTCCTCCTCATGTAGTTTCTACATCTAAGTAAGCTCAGACAACTTTTCCAATAACTAAGTAGAGCTTAGGTAGTTTCACAATAAAATTCTCTGAGGAATGTTTCAAGATGCTGGGAGAGCCACAATACATTTGGAGCAGATTAATTTAACCGAAGTCTTTCTGGACCTGCTATATTCAGAAAGTACTCAGGTCTTAAATAACAAGTGATGTGGCATAAAAATAAGACAAGAAAGTAGCTGTTGAAAACAATGAAGATATGGATATATAGATAAAAACACTTACACATACTAAGAATTTGGTGTCATTCTCCACAGTTGCATAAATCATAAACCAAATATTTAATCTGGGACACCTTCTGGACCATCCTATTAGAAACTTATTGTTCATACATGTCTATCATTCATGCACAGACAGACAGCTAATAAATGAGAAAGCAATGCAGAAGGCATATGTTCTGTACAGTATTCTTCGTCACTACAAAGCTATTTTTAGAACATTAATTTTAGAACAGTCTCCTATCTTTAATGTATCAGGTCTGGGAAAGAAGCAGACATGTATAATTCTGCTTCACAGAAATAAAAAACAATTTAGCATTTACTAAGCTAAACAGCTCTCCAAGCAGCTTGTCAACATCCCTCCCTGATGTATTCAGGCATTTGATTTTGTTCTCTTTCTAATGTTTGTGACTAATACAAGGAGGAAACATGCCTAAGCAAGGTAAAATCCATCAAAAGCTTCTCAGAAATTTTTAGATTAAATACCACACTCCATGAAAAATCAGATTAGGCAAAATCAGAGTGATCACTTTTGCATTAAGATCCACACAAAATACTTGTAGGTTAAAAGAGAGAAAAAAGCAAGACAAAAAATCGGGTTGTCTTCAACACTCAAAAAAGACTGAATTAAATACTGTACACCTTACTTAGGATATTATGATTTCTAGCTATGAAACCCACAACAATTCACCTGACAGATCCACTACAGCTTCATGACTAGTGACAGCTCCCTTTTCAATGAAGAGCTCTCGGAAGTACTCGCTGTTGGCTGCCAAGACAGATTTGTGAGCTTTGTACTCCTCTCCTTCAATCAGCAAAGTCACATCACAGAACTGATTGGAAAGCCTCTGCTGATTCAGTTGGTTTAAGACTGACAGACAATGTTTGGAAGATGACTGCTTCACAAGGCCCTTACTGTCAACCTGTCATAAACAACATTATGAGAACTTCATTACTTTTAGATTGTGCCTTTTTAAGCATTCACAATGAAACACAGAAAAGGATTATTTTCTGCACCCATACAATCAGTTCAAGCCTCTAGAATATAGAGCTTAACTTTACTATTATTTTCTTTCTTTAAGTTTCACCCTCCCTCCAAACACAGTTAAAAGAGACAACTGGAAAAATGGGAAGACACAAACAGTTCTTTGACTGTATTCTTCTATGTTACAGTCTGAAACAGTTTCTAGATTCAACTCTCTTTACATGCATGTAAGCCTGCATTTATGAACATGAATTTTATATATCAATATAGCATCATTTATTAAGGAACAGATGTACAGCCCATAAGAATCTTGTATATGATGTTTTACTACTGGCAATAATGCCAATCATTTTATCTTGTATTCTATATGCATAATATATAGGGCGATTTTATTTACCAACAATGATGTACTATAATTAATTTCATGACATCTATACCAGTAACCCATTTCCACATATTCAATATCTCTAGCAAAATTTATATTGCCTTATTATTACAAGATTATCACAACAATGGAAAATAAGTACGTGACTGAGAATGCAGTAACAGACAATTCAAATCCATTCAGATGTAAACAATGGTACTTACAAATACAAGCTCGTGCTTTGCTATTGGCTTCTTCTTCACAGGCTTTGGGGATGCAGCTGTGATTGATGCTGTGTTACTCAATTCATCATCTGTTTCATTACTGTCTTCATGAGATTTTGCATCCAGTCCTAGTTCCTCCAGCATTTCAGAAGGATCTGAGAGAGATCTAGAGCGATCTAGCTTTTCCTGGCACTTGCTGCATTCTTTAATGTAATCTTTAACCTGCTTAAGAATACCTAAGAAAAATTAATGGGGCTTGATTAGGCTTTTAATCTTAATTCTGCTTACCTTAAACACATAACTAGATACGTGATTAGCAACATATTAATGATTAACAATCAAAAATATTACATAGTAACCAAGAAAACTGAAGTCAGTCACCTACACTTTCCCTCTCTGACATTACTACCAGTTCTGATTCTCTCACACCATTGCATGATATTGCATGAGACTACTGTTGAGATAGAACATTTAGAATGTCACTACGTCAAGCAAACCCTCCTAACAGAGATTTTTAAGGCTAGAATAATGGTATTTAGACATTTGGCCTAAAAAGCCCAAGATAATGAAAACTGTAACATAATCCTGCATTTAGCCCACACAAATGGCTTGTTCTTACTGAAGAGGATGAGAACTGGAAAGCTCACTTAAGGGCTTTTGCAAAATTGGGATCAACTGTGTTCTATGCAATGACACTGATATGTATTATCAACACTGATTTAAATCACTTGGTCATGATTTTGGAATTTACATAAATCAATTTCCCACCAGTACTTTAACCAGCGGAACCAAATATAAATGACAGGACCCAAGAAAATGGCCTGAATTTGTATCAGGGGAGGTTTAGCTTAGATATCAGGAAAAGGTTCTTCCCCCAGAAATTGGATGGGCACTGGAAAAGGCTCCCCAGGGAAGTGGTCACAGCATCAAGCTTGACAGAGTTCAAGAAGCCTTTGGACAATGCTCTCAACACAGGGGGTGACTCCTGGGGATGGTCCTGTGCAGGACCAGGAGTTGGACTTGCTGATCCTTGTGAGTCCCTTCCAACTCAGCACATTCTGTGATTCCCTGATTCTGTAAATAATTTTAGATGTGCAACAGATCCTAAGCCCAGGGTCCTCTTCTAGATACCAAAGCATTTTCTATGCATGGCTTTCAATCCAAGTTCATTTTCTTCACTAGGGCAATATAAAAGCATCCACAGCAGCTGGGCCTCTATAGTTCAAAATCCAGCACAGCTCAAAAGCTTTGCTGACACAGACTTAGATTTGCTTGCTCACACCTTGTCAGGGCATGACATGCATTGTCATTATATACATATCTCTAAGGATCAGGAAAACACAGACTTAAGGCAACCTAAGACATTCCAGCCCAAGACATTCATGCCCATTTCAAACATTTGTACATTTCTTTAAATTTCATCTGAAATAAGAGCTAGGCTGGACAGGAGGTCTCTGGCCCTCAAATCACATTTCTAACACCCTTCCTGGTCCTGGGCCGTACTACAGGCCACTGCCTCCCAGTTACAGAGCAGACACACACCAGGCTGATACCCATCTCAGGGTGACAACTGGGCCAAAGCTACAGTGCACTAGCAGCCAAAGAGTACTGTAATGGCAGGGAAAGCACTGTTTTAAAGGAGACACAGGTGAGAAACGTAATACTTGACCTGAAAGCATGGAATGAATTTTAGTATTCTCAGTGCAAAAGAAGTAAGAGAATATAGGGTGTGCAAATAAAGGTGATCAAAGTAAGATCAAAAGAATACAGAATGCCCTCTCCTGACAAATAGAAGCTACACTGAGGCCCATGGAAGAAGTTTCCAGCATAGGATGAGAGTAGATGCCAGAACAGTCCAATGTTGGGCAGACAATTAGAATGCAGACACAGGCAAGGAAACCACCATCCAGAATGGATATATCAGCTTTGAGATGCCAAATCCTTTTTCACATGAAAGGATCTTCAAGCCAATGAGATCAGGACTGGAGGGATTGGCCCCACCTAGAGCAAAACCCCTCCAACTGAAGATAGGGAAAACTAAAGCTGAAATGACAGACTCACTGATGGATGAAGAAAGTAAAACAAGAGAAGCAATACAGACACACACTGGGCCCATGGCAAGTGAAAAGCAGGGTATTTCTTTTACGGATACCTAGGACTAAAAGTAGAACACCAAATCCAAAGGGAACAAGATATAAAGTCATTGCCTCAGCCAAAAGCAGCTCCCAAGTAGGAATTACTGCTGTGCATACATGAGCATTTGTAACAGCTGTGATATCACTCAGGACCCAGCTGAGAATTAGTCTGGCCTTTTCAGCTTCTCATCTCAAGAAAGAGACAAATATAACAATAAACACTAGGACTGCCTACCGCCACTGGCAGCTGCAGTACTTAAGGACGAGCACCATCACATACATGGATGAGGTCCAAAGCTAACCCAGGTCACATGGAATGGATTATCACCCTATACAAGGGCACAGGTGGAGATGTCCCGGTCTTAAGCGGGCTGTGTGCAAGACTTGGAGGGGACAGCTGTGCTCTGTGTTTCCATATATTCAAGGTACCACTACTGGATAAGGAGCCCTGGACAATTTGCTGAGCAAGGTGTACTGTACAGACTGAGCCCTGCCTCTCGGGGTGTGACACAATGTCACTGCCCACGTGCTTCGAGGTGGCGTTTAAAAGCACTGGTCACTCAGCAAAAGACAGTCCCCCCCTGGTCCCGCCGGGAACGGCACACAGACATCCCTTCCGTGCAAGAGAGACAGGGAGCTCCTGGAGCAGGTCCAGAGGAGGGAAACAAAGATAATTCAGGGACTGAATCATCTCTTTTACGAGGAAAGGCTGAGGGAGCGGGGCCTCATCAGCCTTGAGACGAGACAACTGAGAGGGGACCGCATTAATGTGTATAAATATGTAAATAAAGAGTGTCAGGAGAATGGAGCCAGGCTCTTCCCGGTGGTGCCAAGCAATGGGACAAGAGGCAGAAACTGATGCACGGGAAGCTCCCTGTGAACATGAGTAAGAATTGTAAAGATGACCATGCACTGGAACAGGTTGCCCAAAGAGGGTGTGGAGTCTCCCTTACTGGAGACATTCAAGACCCGTCCGGACGCAATCCCGTGCCACGTGCTCTAGGATGGCCCTGCTTGAGCAGCGAGGCTGAGCCGGATGACCCACTGCGGTCCCTTCCAACCCTGCCCAGTCTGTGATTCTGTGGCTCCGTGACCCAGCCCCGCAGGAGCTGTGCCCCGGCTGCCGCCCCCGCCCGCGGCGCTCACCTCTCCACCAGTACTTCTGCGAGAGCCCCTGCCAGGTCTGCAGGCGGGTGCGGTGCGCGCCGTCGGGCGCCAGGTGCGCGGCGCGGATGAGGCGGGCGCGGCGCTCGGCCTGCAGCACCACCTCCAGCTCGGCGAAGCGCTGCTGGTCGCGCTGCCGCCGCTGGTAGTACAGGGTGCCCCCGCGCACCACGTAGCAAGCGGCGGCCTTGCGGATCTTCCGTTTGGCGTTGCCCTCCGTGCCCGGCGCGTACGGCTCCCGCTCGTTCGTCAGGTACCGCAGGATGGCCAGGTAGCTCTCCTCGCTGGACATGGCGCGGCGAGGGCACGGGAGCCGCCCCCGCACCCTCAGAGCCGCGCCGGGGCTGCGGAGGAGCCTCCCGGGATAAGGGAAGGGGGGTCGGGATCGGCCCCGGCCCGGCGGGAGCCGCGCCCGGGGGGGAACTGGAGTGTCGCGGCCCGCGGCGGCAGGAGGGAGGGAGAAGCTCGGGCAGCAGCGGCGGCGGAAAGACAAAATGGCTGCTGCACAAGCGGTAGTGACGTCGGAGCCGCGCGCGCGCAGGAGGGGCCGGGAAGGGGCGGGTGCGCGGGGAAAGCACCCGGGAAAACGGGGCCGCCATCTTGGAACCGGGCAAAGCAGAGGCCGGGCGGAAGACCGGGGCGGCCATGTTGGAGCCGGGCAAAGCCTGCGGCGGCGAGCGCCGTTATGGCGGCCGGGGCCTGGGACGCTCCCGAGTAAATCCCAGCGCGGCCCTGGCTCCGAAACGAGCGGCGTTTGCTCCAGAACTGCCTCGGGGGCAGGCGCTGCGAGCAGATTAGCGGGGTCATTCGTGCCGGCCAGGAGCAGCACCAGCGCGGGTGGGGCGGTGCCGCAGCCACGCCGCGGGGCGCTCAGTGCGCCCTGTTCTATTTTTAAGAGGCAAGAAGGAAAATCCTTTAGATGTCAACTGCGCGCTTTACTTGTCCGAGTTCTGCGCTGGGTTTTACACCCGTAACAGAGACATGAGAGGCAGGAACGGCGGAGTGTCGCGCCCAGGCAAAGCTCGATACCTGCAGGACGCACCTGCAGCACCGCGATCCACAGAGATACCTACCAGATGCAGTGAGACTGGCCACGTGCGCTATTTATACGGAAAAGGGCTTCTGTATTTAGGTTTTTTGGGGGTATTTTACTTTATTTAACGATGGCGGTGGTCAAATACGGGAACAGGTTGTCCTATGTGAAAGCTCTGTCCTTGGAATTGCATTCAAGACTCAGCTGGATACTAAACAACCTGATGTAAATAGACATACTTTGAAGAAGGCATTGGACTGAATGTCCTCTGGAGATCCTTTTTAGCCTAAATTATTTTGTGGATCTATAACAAATTTAGGTACTTAACTTTTTATGATAAATACTTGATAGCTGATCAGTTACATTGCATTGCATAAACACAAGGGCTTATATTCATTTCCATCTTCATTCATTATGTTACATCTGTGTTCGAGTTGAATAATGTGCTGTTAAAGGCCCTGCTCTGAACAGCCTGCCTCACTCAATGCATAGCTTGAGAGGAGTAACCTGATGGGATGTTATTCTTTACTCCTTTTCATCGTATCAAAACTCAGAAATAAACATCAAGAGCAATCATGAAGCACTTCTGTGCACCACTGCAATGACACCAGGCAGCCAAATCCTGCAAACTTCAAAGCATTAACAAATATTAACTTATTAATTAGTCATATCTGCCAGTGAATTAATATATATATCATTAATGGTATTTCAGGCAGATGGTGGCAGCTTTTTGTCAGCTTCTTAGCTGAAAACATTCACAAGGACACATTCAGGGTACCAGATGCTTTCTACAACACACTCACATGAGGATTTATATAATTTATATAATCACCCCAGCACAGGTAACTTTCAGTGGTGTTTTCAGCCTTCAGTATTAAATAATTAAAAATTCCTTACCTTGCTAATTACAGGTAATTTTTCTTCCTCTCTTTCCTGCTCCAGTTTCTGGCTCCTTCACTTTCAAGTCTGTTAAGCAGTTTTGAAAGCCTTCAATTTCATTTTAAACATGAGTAGCCCTGGTTTTTATTTTAAGAGCAAAAAGCAGAATTGTTTGGAAGATCATCGTGCAAATGCCATCAATATAATCAAGATAGACCTTTTTCAAACAGGCTCCAGCCTTCATCCAGACCCATATCTATTTTATTAAACCCAAACAAAGTACAGCCCGTAACCCACAGTGCCCATTACAGCCATCGTGTTTCTGAAGCTCAAAAGGACTGCAGGAAGTCGAACTGTGGGAACACAGCTGCCTTCTTGACTCCTGTAGTAAGGTAACAAACCAAGCTCTCAATGCTAACAGACATCAGGATGTGGCATCAATAGAGAAGTAACGGATCCAGAAAATAGTGACTGGTTTTGCCTTTTGTTACGGTTCTAGTAAGTCAGGACATTGCTTTGCCAAGGATATTGCTGTACAGCAAAACTATGGCAAAGTTTGGGCATGCTGTCTTGCATAGGGCAGTTACTTAGGCACAGAGAACTCCCATGAGGAATTTTAATCCCTCTAGTGGTGGGAGAGTGGAAAATAATTATTTAAAAAAAAAGGAACCCCTATCTGCATTCAGCAAGTTAAATGTGAACCTAAATGAGCTTTAACTGTATACCATCAACTGCATTTGAAACCCATTCAATCTTCACAGGCATCCTTTTCCTGACAACAGCTTCCAGCAATCCATCATGGTAACTTCGTGACCCAGGAGTTGCATCTGAACCTTTGTAAGAGCCATGCAGTCTGGGAAACCATCCATTCCCTTTTTTTAACCTTTTCCTTATTTGATTTTCTGTATCTTGCTACATGTATTCCACAACACAGGACCTTTGTAAGTGACTGGCACTGCTTCACACTCCCTTTAGCTTGAATCTCTGAGCTTAGAAACCTCTTTCTATGTCATCTGTCATAGATGCAGAATAAACTTAGGTGCTGCTCTGTCCTTCAGGCAAGAACACCCCTCAAACATCAGCTCCATCTTCCCTGCCACCTGAGCCACTCAGTAAGGACTGGGGAAACGTGTGCTAATACAGCAGATTGTCTGAAAAATCAAGTGTTTTATGGCAGGAAGATGCTTTTCAGTCTGCAAAACCCAGACATGGTTATTTCACAGATTCATTCCCTTCAGTGTATCTCACACACTTGAGCAGACCATGGCACAAGTAATGGAACTCCATCAGATGTTTATTGAGCATGACCAACAGTTTGGCAAGTTAGCGCTTTCCACCAACACGGGGAGCAGAAACCTTGACTGGTTTCACAATCTTCTGCTTCGGTGCAGCCTTTGTAGGGGCCTGTAGAGAAATAATGAAGTATGAGCAAAAATAAGCAATTTATCTGCAGTCCTAAAAGTGTCCCTGTATATCTTGACAGAAATCAAATCAGATCAGACTCGAAATACAATCTCTAATATTAGGGTCATGTTAACAGATGTTTACACCCAGAACACTAAGCCAACATATGGTATTAATTCTTAAGTGATAATGAAACACATGGTAGAATTCATCAGTGTATTGTTACCAAGTTCCTATATAGTGATGATGTCACAAACAAGTTTTTATCTAATAATTATCTCTGAAATAAGGTCAGAAAGTTGTTTTACTGTAACATTTACTTATTCTGTAAAAAAGATTCATTCCATGCAGCTGTTTGGGTATGCTTAACTTCACTACAAAAGTCTAGTCATGGAGCTTTCACATCGAAAGATATGCCAACGCTTCCTCAAACAAGAAACAGGAATTTCCAATGAAGGGCCACAGCAGGATGTTCTGTGTTGTGTTACATGGTGCATTCCATTTCATACTTTCTATTTGCCTATTGCATCTCACCTTTGCAGCAGAAACAGCTGTTTTCTTGGTTGCCTGCTTAGCCTTCTTGGCTTCCTTTGCAGCCCTGTTAATTCACAGAAAAAGAGGAAGTTATCTGTGTCTGCCATTCACTGTTTCCTTGTCTCAGCACTGTAAGAGCTCTGGAAGATCAAGAATGGAATACATTACTGCAGATTTCTCCTCTATATTCACTACCTCCTGGGGAGATTTCTAGAGAGAGAGCAGAACTGTGTGTGACAAAAGTACAATGGGAGAGGGCAAGAAGAGACCCTTCTCTGCTGCTACCATCTCTTGCCAAAATTACTCAGTATTACATAAAAATATACAGATTAAAACAAACAAAACCCCCCACAAAAAGTTTTACAAAACATGGAGATCACCTAGAGTTTCAGCTTTTGTACAGAAAGTACTGTGATCTTTGAAAAGCTTAGGATAGCTCCACTCGTGTCTGACTTCTCACCTAATAGCTTGTTCCCTCTGCGCCTTTCGTACTTCAGGCTTCTGGTTTCGTTTGGCCATAATCTCAGCTAGAGATGCACCAGTGATGGCTCTCTGAAACTTCACAGCGCGGCGTGTGCGCTTCTTTTGGACCTCTTCCTAAAAGGGCAGGAGAAAAACACAGACAATTAACATCACGAGATATTAAATAAATGGCTAAAGACAATAACAGAAACAAGCTGCAATTGAGATTGAAGCTATTTAAAACTGTACACTGAAGTAGAATTTTACTCCTCACTTTAAAGAAGCCTTCTGTTGGGTACAGAGAAGTGCCGCTCTACCTCCATATGGCCCCTTCTCCAGCAACATCCTGTACTTTTCATAGTGTGTTATTACCAACAATGCTTGGCTAGCTCCACAGATATCCAGCTATCACTGTTGAAGACACACACATTAGCCCCTGTATCTTCTCGGCTTCTACAGCAAAGTATGAAAAAAAATATTTTGAAAGAATGCCAGAAGTTCAGCCATCTGTAACTCCCAGAAGAAAAAAAAGGGGGAAGGATAAAGCTTTGATGGTATCTTCTGAAAGGAAGATACTCCACACCTATTTAGGTGCTGGGGAGCAGTGTAAGCCATCATGCATAAACTTTCTTTCTTCAATCAAACTGGCAAGAACACTGACTTACTCCACTTACATAAGCCTTTCTCAAAGCTCTTCCGACTTACTGCACTGGTGTAAGCCTTTCTCAAAGCTCTTCTGCTGTGCAAGTTTAAATAAGAGCACTGGAGATACCTTGTGCTACATGCCTTCATGATTTATCCTTTTCATGCAATGACAGCTACACAGGAAAAGACCTCCTGCTGAACTACAGCCCAAAGTTTTAAAAAAGAGTATATTAAGAGTGTCATCCCTGCCCCACTAACCCCCAAATCAGCTCCCTATACTGTCACCATTCAGGAAGTTTGTAAGACCAAACTTCTAGGAAGTTTGTGTATTAAACAGCATAAACCACCTCTCCTAAAACTAATTTTTAAAAACATATGTCATTCCTACAATTATTATGCCATTCCTCCTACTGAACCTACTGTGGCTTTGAGTGGTCCCTCAAAGAAGTGCTACAATACAAATACAATGCCTTTGTTGAAGTGCTGTATAAACTCATGTAACGGCGCTCACATTTTCACCATTATTGACCAGTCTTCATCCTGATGACCTGCGTCATGCTTCTTCTGAACTTCATGTTCAAGTGACCTCTAACAGACCAGTGACCTCATCTTTTGGTCACCAACTTACAGTCCATTAGCTGGTGTATACTTACTGACTGTCCCTTCTTGTGCTTACGCCTGTACAGAACAGTCCAGTTGATCTGACGGGGGTTTCGCTTGGAAAGGAATGCAGACTCACATTTTGCATTCAAGAACTGGAAAACCTGGGAAGGCAAAGTGTTTGTGTAAGCTTTGTTTCTATGAAAGACTCACAGTTTGCATTAAGTATTCTTTGAATCAGTGTTTTACAACAGTGATGCTTTTGTATTACTTTAACACAGCTCTGACTATTAAAAATTTTAGAAGATAATTTAAGAAATTTAAAGTTTTGAATTTTGTTACATTGGTCAAACTGATACCTTGCAAGGCATTCTGAAGTAGCTTTATTTTTCTGAAAAAAATTCAAATTACCACTTGCATCCAATGCTGCTGTGTGTTTCAGGCACAGCATGAATAGCTGTGTCCAGCATCATACTTTCCAAGTGTCTGTCCTCATGCAACAATGTACTTCCTGTATGTGCGAGTGACTCAAAACTTGGCCTGGGGAACACAGGAGACAAACACTCCACCCAATTCCCTCTTGCCTAGTGATGCTAGCCTGCTTGTCTATAACAACAGGCAGAAAAAGCAGGCTGGTTTGTTATTACGTATATAATTCAATTGAAAGTACAGCCTAATTCCCAGGAGCGCTCACAAGGATTCAACCAGTCCATCTTCTGATCGTTTTGCAGGAGATTCCCTAGAGCAAGACGGCTGTACTGGGATACTCAAAAGCCAAGCCCTCCTTTGGCAGGCGGGGACAATCCTGTCTGTGTATGACATGACAGCTTGAGAAGGCTCTCCACCGTATTTTACCCCAAAGGTTTTCACTCCATTAATTTGGAAGACCAGCTGTTGGCTGAAGCGAATCTTAGCATTAGATGCAGAATGTCTAAGCAGCATTTTTTACGCAACTTTGGTCCTTTACACCCTGTGCAAACCGCATCCTAAATCCCAACCCCAAGGTCCAGCACGGCACGGATCTCGTGCGGAGCAGCTCTGACGGCAGCCACGGCACCCGGACACCGATGCTGTTGTCACACGGCTCAATACAAGCGGCTCGGGCAGACGCCACGCCAACACTACCGGAGTCTCCGGGCAACCGCAAATGCTCGCCCTCCGCTCCCCGCCCGGCGCCTCTCCGGGGCGCAGCGCCCTCCCGTCCGCGGGCCCGCTCCCGCCCGCGCCCGCCACCGCCGGCAGGGCTCGCCCCGGCCTCACCTTCCCGTCAGTGCGGGCGTAGCGGCGGCCATGGCCCGGGTAGATCTTGTACCCGCTGAAGCTGCACAGCTCGACCCTGCGCGGGAGAGAAGAGTTAGGGGAGGGCGCGGGTGGCCGGGGGAGGCGGCCGGGGCCCCTCGGCGGCCTCCCCGCGGCGGATGGGCCCGGATAGCGGCGGATGGGGCGCTCACTTCATGATGGCGGCGGCTGCGAGGGGCCGGAGAGGCGGAGAGGAGGCCGGGAGGCGGTGTCGGGAGCGGCGCGCGGGGCCCGACGGGAGCGGAGCGGGAAGGGCAGGGCAGGGCCGGGCCGGGCAGCAGCGCCCCGCCCCAGCTGTGCCGCGGGGGCTTCGCGGAGAGCTCACCTGGAAGGGCTTCCCCCGGCACGGCCACGGCCCCGGGCGCGGGACGCGCCGCTCTACCCGGGATAAAAGGCGCGGCGCTCCCGTGGCAGAGCGGCCTGGCTCATCGGCGCCTGGCGCTCGGTTGCTTGGCGGTGTTGTCAAGCGCGGGCCATGGCGGCCGCCGGCGCTGCAGACAGGGCGGGGGATGAGGCGGCCGGAGCGGGTAAGGGCGGCCCCGGACAGGGGGTGGGGGCCGGCGGGGTCGCGTTGTTGGGGGCCGTGAGTCCCGAGAGGTGCTGTGGCGCTCGGAGGGGCGCGGGGGGCTCGGCGCTGTGGCGGCGGCGGCGCCCCCTCCTCTCGGGGTGAGGGGCCGGCTCGGCCGCCGCTGCCCCGCTCTCAGCCGCACCTGAGGGCCCCGCGGGGCCTGGAAGCGGCCGGGGCAGCGCGGGCCGAGGCGGGCGGTGCGGGCACCGCTTCCCGCCCTGAGAAGCGCCGCAGGCTCGGGGCAGGACGGAGCGGCTGTCCATCGTGCTGGAGGATCCTGCAGCCTAGTAGAGCCTTTAGAGGCTAGGGTTTGAATGAAATAGGGCCCGTTTTCCCTAGAGGGGAGGGCAGAGATGTCTTGGAGACAGCGCCACTTCTGAGGGTGCCGTTCCTTGCTTCCTGCCAAACGAGAAATGAGCAGTTCTGAAATGTTTTCCTGGGTCCTGAAAGCCTGTTAGGAAAATCTCGTTCCCCAGGTATTATGTCAATGAGTTTTTATAGTATAGAATCGTATTAATTTCTTAGAGCTATACATGTATATATAATTTACATTGTATACTAAACTACCATCCTTAAGCAAGCAAACTAAAGGACTCCAGCTTGTTGCAAGGAGGAGAAGGACAGACCATTTTGAAAGAGGGACCTCTACTTCTCTGAATGTTGAATGTGCTCATAAAGGATACCCCCAAACACGGGAGATAATGCCAGCATCCTAGCTCATTTAACACCTCTGTGAAAGCCTCCTTTGTCTGGCATCATGGAGACTATAGCAAGTCTAACTGCAGGGATGTCTAGATCAATAGAGAAGCAGGTGGATGATGTTGCCATAGAAATACAGGTTCTTTGCAAATGGTTGTATGTATTAAGTAGTAGTTACATCATGTTATACCTGAATGCTGGAAACCTATGAGAACCATGTGTAAAGCCATATTCCGAGTGCCCCAGTTTGAATGGGACACCTCATGTGCATGAATAAAAGGATTACTCTTCCAATTCAGTACTGTGGGTCCTTGCCTCTCCCCTATGTTGAAGGGGCCAGTTGTGAATTTTTGGTAACAAACCCTTAGATAAATGGGCGGATGCAAAGTTTCTCTGTTCAATTGAAGTGACCAAGCAGTTGCAGAAGTGACTACTTGAGTACAAGCAGTACTTTCTCCCTGAATGTGCAAAGACAGGAATGTGAATTGCTGGCTCTGCCTTGCTGCTCTCCAAAGCTCTTGGGGTAGCTGTGGCTTTGAAAAACAATGGAAATGTAATAAATGTCATCAGACATCTTTCTTAGAAAAGCATGTTCTCTAGTTGAAAAAATGGTACACAAAAAAATGTTTGTCTCCATCCATAGCATAACTAAACCCCAAAAACCTGTAAACTGTAAGAATCTTTATATGTATAGTATGTTAGGGTATGAACACTGTTTGGGATATGTTGCTGAAAAAGGCAGCATTATTTACTGAACAGATAGTAGGACGAGAACAAGCCCTGATTCTATATCAAATACACAGCAGACGCTTAATATATGAAAATTATTATTATTAATATTATTATTAGGTGTCACTTTGGGTGCCCAGTGATTCAAGCTCCCTGTAGATGGCAAACGTTTGCCTTTTAACTTTATATAGTAACCTTTTCTGCACGGAATATTTTAATTGTGTGTTGCATTAGGTAAATGGTATGCTAGCCTATTTACAGTTTGTTCCTCCCAATGCCCCCAGTACTGTAGTATGGCTGTATGAATGGCTTCTTAGTTTAGATGGAATGCTTACACACAGTTAGTTGTCAAGCTGCTCAAAACTTAAAATCTCTGAAGAATTTTAAAATTTAGGCTCTTTGGAAATTTGTGGTTTTGAGGATCACACCTTTAAATTTAGCTACCAGAATTTTGCTCTGCATCTCACTTCAGAGGATCTGTTGTGACTTTCCCAGAATTCTGCCATAGTTCTTAACTGGGACAGGGTGTGGTATGTATATCTTCCAGTAACTGGATCAGTTACTCTTAAGGTGTTCAAACTGAAGTAATTTGCTTCAGTTTTACATGAAGCAAATGTAATATTCCTGATATTACATGGAAGAGAAAGTTAATCTGTATTTCCAAATTATCTGCATCTATTATAAAACAAATGTGTTTATCTTGCATTGCTTTTTCAGTACATGTTCTTGTATATAAATTTTGTGGTGCTTTTTTTTTTTTGTTTTTTCTCCTTTTTATTCTAAGGCCTGATAGTCAACTGCTCAGGTCAAGGATTGCAAAAACTGGGTCCAACCTTGCCCTGTGATGCTGATACTCAGACTCTGATTCTGGACAAAAACCAGATAATTAAATTGGAGCACTTGGAGAAATGCAGGAATCTGATACAGGTGAGTGTTACTTGATTTGAAATTGCCATCAAATAACGGTGCAATGATGTTAGTATCTTCTGCCTTAAGGCCGTATTATGTAATTGAAGTAAGCTAGCAGACCCTGTGTTCAGAGGAAAACAAATTATGGATAACTAAAATAGAAAGGTTTGTTTTCAGTGGAGGTCTACAGCTGATAGTGGAGGAGGGTGTTTTGTGAATTACCCAGTTAACTAAAAATGAACTAAATAAATTCTAATGGAGGAAGGGCATCATAAGAACACTTAGAAAAGTCACTGATAATTCAAATTTTGAATCTTCTTAACTTTTGAGTACCTGAGCTTTGTAACCTTAAAAATAACTTTGTATTATCACTGAAACTGCCTCTAGATAGACTCGAAGCTGCCTGGTAACTTCTACAGTCAAGCTACACTGAGTTGGCAGAGGTGGGGTTTGTTGCTACAACAAGCCTTCACCACACTGGTAGCTTGGTAATCTTGTTACTGAAGTGTAAATCTAATCAGGATATACCCTTCAAAAAGTTTGTGATTTACAGTCCTGTTAGCACAGGACTTGTTTGAGAATTGTGTGAAATATATTTTGTCCTCTGCCATACTGACAGTAAGTGCAGGAGCAGGGCAACAATTTGCACAACGAATTGGCATTTCTGATATTAAAACCTTATTTTCATATGACACAATTCCTCATTCTTTTTCCTTTATTAAGCTATTGCTAGGAGAATTTCCTCTTAAGTTGGTGGAGTGATTTGTGAAGATTTGTATTCTTTGATCAGTAATTTATTTCTGGGCTATTGCAGGTTTTTTGTCTATGTTATTTACTTGAAAATGAAATATGTAGATTGAACAAGTATCTGTTGGAGTAGATTTTTAGCTACTAAGAGTAAAAGCTTATTCTGTCTGTGTAGTTAAAACTGTTTCTTTTGTGTGTCTCTCTGCAGCTCTCTGTAGCCAACAATCGTTTGGTGCGAATGATGGGTGTAGCAAAACTGACCAAGCTCCGCGTGCTCAACTTGCCTCATAATAGTATTGGGTATGTGGAAGGGCTGAAGGATTTGGTGCACTTGGAATGGCTGAATTTGGCAGGAAATAACCTTAAGGTAAAGTATTTAGTCTGTTGCATTTTCCAGAATCTAATGTAACAGAAATATAGAAAATTTTGCAAAGAAATCTCAATATATTTTTGTTGGAACAACAGTTTTAATGTTTTGTGTCTAGTGGCTTGTGAAATAGAAGAGGGTAGCTTTTGGAGTAGAGTTGCCTAAGAAAGAAATGAAAGGGTTGCTATCAAAATGAAATGAGAATAAGGAAATAGTCTCCCAAATAGGAAAAAGAATTATCATCTTTAAAATAAAACTGTGTTAAAACATAGTTTTTACTTTGGGTTACTTAGCTTGTGGGTTTTTTAGCTTTCAAAATAATTTATAATTATTTTATACCTGGTTTTATGTAGTGGCTAAAAGAGAGTTACTGTAATTGACTTCTTTATTTTTGTAGGTCATTGAGCAAATCAATTCCTGTCAGTCTCTTCAGCATCTTGATCTGTCAGACAACAACATAGCTCAACTAGGTGATCTCTCCAAGCTTACGTCGCTGAAGGTAGGTGCTATTCTTTCTCTGTTTTCATTGCACTCTTTACATAAATTTGCTTTGAAAATTGTTGCCTTTAGGCATTCACTATTCAAACACTAGCTCTTTAGAGCATTTTAATTAATTAACTGTAATTTCTAGAGGGAAGCATGTAAGAATTCTCTTCCTTTGTTTTCAAGTTGCAGTAACCGAGGCAGTGATTTTTCTATCACCACTCTAATGATTTTGATAAAGATATGCTGGTGATATTTTCTTCATAGCTCTTTGTTCTCTGATCTCCTATCATGAATCAAAACAAAACTTATTGTTAATTCTTCCGGCATGCACTCTGTAGAGAAAAATGTTTCCAAATGCATTTTCGGTAGCTGTGACCAGAAAGCCTTAATTATAGTTCTTTTGCACGTATTTTTGTCAGGTGATGCCTGACAAAAAAATCTGGGGTTTTTGATCAAACATTCATTTCATCACTGTGTTTTTATTTTATAGACTTTGTTGCTACATGGAAATATTATAACTTCACTTCGCACTGCCCCTGTTTGCCTACCTCAGAGTTTGACTGTTTTTTCTTTGGCAGAAAATGAAATCAGAGACTTAAATGAGGTAAGCTATAGAATATAGATCACCTTGTCTTTATGTAGACTGAAAGAAGGAAATTGAACAATTTTTTTGAGATTGTAAATGAAAATGGGCTCTCTTCTTTGAAACAACACAACTTTTAATAGTCTAATGGTCTATATATAATAACCATGTTTGCATTAGCTGCACAAGCTAGGTGATACCTTTTAGAATTTAGTCTGGGTAGAAACTTTGCCTTTTTTCTGTTACATTTTTATTATTCAAAGATGTTACTTTTAGGCATAAATTCATCTCTTTGTGGTTGTCTGAAAGTTGAAAGCTGAGCTGATTTACTGCTGCAGAGAGATTCTGCAGCTGCTGTGTTTAGAACAGAGGTTTGAATTGCACTTGTTGCCACTGACCTGTTTTTCAAACACTGTAAGAGAAACAAAAAATCTGCCTGTGACTTTTTGTTTTTGTTTGCTTGATTTATTATAAGTAGCAGCCAAAACTCTTGGTTGAGATTTCATGTCAGAAGAAACTATTTTGGTAATAATTTCTCTTCAAAACAGGGTAGTGTTTCTCCAGCTTTTTTGCTTGCTTTTTCTTTGTTTTCGAAATCCAACACCTGTTGTAGTTAACTGGAATCATAGAAGTACTATACCTTTCTATACATAAAGCACCATTCCCAAATTTTAAGAGAAGCTAATACTTTTCACGGACTAATAGCACTTACAGAAGAATTAATGGGAAATGACAGTAGTTGATAGAGGGTCCTTTGTGTTCATGAAACAAATGCGATTTATGATGTATTTGTCATTCTGTTGTTTTGCATGAGCTTTCCAGTTGTATCTAGGAGAAATATGGTGTGTTCTGTTCAGTTAACAAATGTATCTTGTTTTCTCAAGGTTTCTTTCCTGGCCTCTCTTCGCCAGTTGGAACAGCTGTCAATTATGAACAATCCTTGTGTGATGGCCACACCTTCTGTCCCTGGCTTTGACTACAGGCCTTATATTGTCAGCTGGTGTCTGAACCTGAAAGTTCTCGATGGATATGTGATTTCTCAGAAGGAAAGGTGACATAATAGTATTATTAAATCTCTATTAAATTAAGTCTGGCTAAGCTAAAATTACTTTAGCTAAATTTTTTATCTCTTACACTGGAATTATTATGTAAGATCACAAGTTTGTTTAGAGAGAAGTATTAAGTTAAGCTTTTGTTTTGTTGCTCAACTCCACAGAAGCACTTTGGCAAAGCAAAACTCTGGTAGCAATTAATCAGTGGTCTGTTACCCTTTACAGCCTCTTTGACTTTCCAGAATGTGACAATCAGCAGGTGATAAAGCTGTTGTCTTGAGGGAAGCTCAAACATCCCCTTATTTAAAGGGCATGATTTGTGTGTGAGTTTCTGGATTTGGGGGTCTTTTTGTTATCAATTAGTTAAATATTCTTTTGCCCAAATCACTTGTTACTGTATCATTGTGGTCATTATATCACTATAATATCTTCATGATAAAGTTCTTGAGATCAGAACAGTCCAAGCATAAGTATTATCCTGTCTAGTCTAGTGCATTCTAGTCTAGCACGTGAACATACTCTAGGACATTTAAGTCCTTTTCCCTGTTACTAAAATAAAAAGGTACCCTTTTTTGGTCAAAGGTAAACCAGTTCTATTATTGTTTTACCATAACATCTATGACTTCCCTGAAAAGTTGCCTGTTAGAATTCTAGACCTCATTACTCATTACTAATTTTTTCTATATTAACTGTATTATTACATGTAGATGTATTATATTATTCTCAGACTGAAGTGCATTTAATTAAAAAATAGATTTCTGTTGTTGAATACTTTTAGCAAGATTTGCTCTCCATGTCTATTTTGCACGTTTGTGTGAACTTCTCTGTTTCTGTGAAAGCTTAGCTAAGAAGTTCATTGACACAAATGTGTTTCAGTGCTCAAAGACACAAAGCAGAGACTGCACAGTTTTGGACAACTGGGGTTTTTTTTGTTTGATTCATTAAGTGAATGAATACTTTATTCATTGTTTTGGTAACGGCATTCCCAGTTCCTCTGGGTGCTGCACATGTTCTCAATTTTGATTATGTTTGTAGGTTAGCTCCTGTGTACCCACTAGAATAACAATAGTGAAAACAGAGGTACTGGTTTTATGCCATTCATTAAAGGTGACCATTTTGCCCCTTTCTAACAGTTTGAAAGCAGAATGGCTCTACAGTCAAGGGAAAGGAAGATCATATCGACCTGGGCAGCATGTTCAGCTAGTCCAGTACTTGGCTACTGTTTGTCCTCTCACATCTGCATATGGACTCCAGACTGAAGAGGATGCCAAACTGGAAAAAATACTGAGTAAGCAAAGGTGAGAACTTCTTTTTTCTTTCTTAGAGAATGTATTTGGGAGCATAATTATATATCTTACTATGTTTTAGACTTAGTAAGATATATAAGGTTTCATTTTAAGTATTTCAAAGCAACAGTGAGGGCTGGAGATGCAAAGTATAATGGATGTACAGGATGTGTCCTAGAGGGAAATGAGAGGCAAGGCAACAGCAGTAGGAGTGTTTTCCTGCTTTCTGGGCCATCTAAGGGAAAAGTCTTTATATTTTTTGGTTTCTGCTCTGTAGGACGCTAAAGGTAATTAGTTTTTGAACTGTGATTAAAATGAACAAACAATGTACTGCGACTTTCTTTGCCACAGAAAAAAAAATGATGAAAACTTCAAAAAGGAGCTTAGCTTAACTTTTATTCTAACTGTAAACGAGGATTATTATGGCACACTGATGTATTAGCCACTTTTTTATTTTTGACATGTTCCTTCTTGGTTTTAAAGTTAAGGTTGTCCTTTGAGGGACACTGTTCCCATTGATGCATTTGTCCATCTCTGTATCTGGCATCTGAGGTCTGTCAGCAGAGGCCTCTGGAGAGCCTGCTGGTTCTCCCAGCAGTAGCTGTTTTGCTAAGGTCTGTGCAAATAGATGAGTGGATTTTTCATGGTGCATTTTTCATCCATGTACAGGTGAACTGATTTTGGTTAGAAGCCAGAGGACGTAACAGTACAGATTGTTCTATTCCCCAGGACCTATTGACAAACTTATTTTTGCAGAAAGATAGAGCAGAAAATTCAGCCCCCAGGGCCAGGCTATGTAAGTGGCATAATGTGGTTAAAGAACTGAGCAACAAAAGTATCGTGGTTAGCAGAAGGGTCTCTCATCAAAAGGGCCAGAAACTTGGGAGCATCTGGAAGGAGTTACTGCACACTTTGTCAGTGTAGATTGGTCTCCAGGAGGAAATTATAGAAATGTTGTAGCTGTTTCTAAGGAGAAGGTGCAGTCAAAGCATCTTGACCTTGGAATCTCTAGCTAAGTGCTCTGGCATTCACATGGTATTTCTGGGGAAAATTCAGGAAGTTGATCTGCTAAACAAAACTCTTCAAAAATTAAAAAACCCTCAACAACCAAGCCAAAAAATCCTTACCAGAAAAAGCAATCCCCTAAATCCTCACCCATATGTATATATATATATATATATGCACATGCATATATGATTTATAGGACAGTTTGTCTTTGACCTCTGCCTCACGATCTTCTAATTCAGCTGGGCTGAAACAACATGTTTGCTGTCTGGGTTTTAAAGGATGATTTTGTTTGTGGCAATATTTGTTGATTTGTACTAAGATTTTGTGCCTTTAGTAACAGGGACACCTATTCCTTGATTCACTCACTTTCAAATGTACAAGATACTCCCATCATTCCTCAAGCTCCTCTATACCTACACACAGAATGTATTCCACATTAGACACTTAAAATATCTGCATGCCTTCCTTGCATATAGAAATACCTCATGGTTTTCAGTCTGTCGTCAGAATTGCATGTTGGGCTTTTTTCTTTTTTTTTTCTTTTTTTTTTTTCCTCTTTTTATGGATACATGTGGTGAAGAAAGAGGGGCAGGAGGAAGGGGTGCAGGAAAAGACTGCAATCCCCTACTTGGTGAGCAGTCCTCCTCCTAGTCTCTTGTAGGTGTAGGGGTCTGCATAACTAGCCTCTTGTTTAGAATGTTTGGATCACTTGTTTCCTTTGAAGTAGTTCATAGTTCCTTTTAGATGTTTTCTGTACAAAAGGAAGTTTAAAAGAAACATACAATCTATTGTTGGCACTCTGTGCTTAGACTCCACCAGAGGCAGCTGATGCATGAAAACCAAAATGAGGAACCACCTACACCTTCTGCTCCCAGCAAAACAGTGCCAGTTGCTCCTGAGCACAGTGGCCGGGCCCAGCCATCACAGATGGTTCTTGAAAAGGGTAAGTAGCTTACCTCCACCTGTGATCTAATCTGTGGAAATAAATGTTTTCCTTTTGAACATAGGGAAGTTTGTGGAGATGATTTAAGAACAAGGCCCCGTTATTATTTATTCTGCTGATCTTTGATTTTCTCAGCTGAAGTTATACTTTGTTTTCTAAAAACCCAGGCCATGCTTATTTGTGTCTTGAAATGCTAGTAGGTTGGTTAGGTGAAAAACCCAATCCAACAAACTAAAGAGTTACTACTTTGAATTTTCCATTTTATACAAGTTTATTCTCCAAGGAAGTGCAGTTTGTGCAATTTCCTGTACCCAGTATTTGCCACGTTTGGATGTTACTGTGGTAATTATTGTCCTGATAGAGAAATAATGCTCATCATTACTAGTGAGTTAGATCAGCTTACTGACCCGGGTGTTAACTGTCAAAACCAAATTGTGAATCCCTGTGAATTAAGCAAACTATTTTTATTATTGAAATACTCTTACACATGTGGCTTTCTGCCTATCTAGAACCTGTCGTCCAGAGGAATTCTTGGGTTGGACCAAGTGCAAACAGTGATCATTCCTATGCAGTAAAGAATACTTTACTTCCTGAAAGAAGCTTTGCCAAGGAGCTACACCTTGAAGATGTACAGGCAGATGAAGACAAACTAAACAGCAGCCTTTTATCCTCAGAGTCTACTTTCATGCCAGTTGCTTCAGGAATGTCTCCAGTGTCTCCTTCTTCAGACCTGAAGCTACGTGGAATCAACTTGGGCCTAGAAGATAGTGCTGATACAGTGACTGAAGGTGTGACAGATGTTAATAGTAGAGAAATATCTAACAAGCAAGAAGCTTTGTCTGTTACAAGAGAGCACTCGAATAGAGCAGCAGGAAGTGTGGAAACGCAAGAGAATATCAAAGAAATCCCGCAGTTGCCTACCCCTGATCCAGTAACAGCTGGCCTGGCTGCTAGGACTGGCAACTCTTTAGGGGCCTCTGAAGGCCAGGTTCTGCACAGTCACCCCAGCACCTCGTTAGGTGCTGAATCGGGAGTAAAAACCCTTTGTCATGACCAGATGACAGAAAAAAGTTCTGGTTCATTGGCTGTGCAAGGTGCAGCACCAGCTGATCAAGGTGCAGCTGAGCTGAAAAGGATGACTGAAGCAGCTACCAAGCTTCAAGCTTCATGGAGAGGATTTTACACGAGGAATTACCATCCTCGAGCCAAGGAAGTGCGGAATGAAATTCGACTCAACAGAATGCAGGAGCACATCATTTGCTTAACTGCTGAAATAGAAAAGTAAGTTGAGGTCATGCTGTGTATTTTCAAGTCTGTATGAATACAACCATTGTTCCAGAGTATTTCAGAACAGGTATAGATGGGCCTTAGCATAACTACTCACAGTAGAGCCTAGCATCAGAAACAAAACTGTGATTACATTAGAGGATCACTTCCTTTAAGGTATGCACAGTTTTGCACATAGCTGTTCATACTCACAAAGAGCCAAAGTGGATTGGGTTAGACCACATTTTTCTATTCCTCTATTAGTAGGACTTGCATATTTCAAAATAGAAACTGCTGAGTGGGATTTTTTTTTGCTTGTCTCCTTGCAATTACAGAATCTATAAATCAAGTGTCTGTATTGAGAGTTGTTTTTCTGTTGCTGGGGAAAAAGGAGAATTTCCTCTACCTTGTATGATACGATTTTAAAATGTGACTCTGTGTTTGGATCTGTTTTAATTTTTGATCCTGTGAATCCATTTGGAGAAGATCATGATCCAAGTTCCTCAATTTATAAGACAAAAAATTCCGGATTTGCTTAATATCTTTCTGGATCAGCCTGGAGCTGTCAGTCTGATAAGCTCTTTTTCTTCACTATCACAAGTGACAAAAGTTCTGTGAATCAAGCTGAGTGCTCAGTGAGCCTCTAGAAACTCCCAATGCTTACTCCATCGTCATAGTGGGGAGAGCACAATTTGAAATGAAGAAGCACTATTTTGTGTGTGGGGAGGTGATAGTTGTGCAGGAAAGAGTAAGAGCTGAGGTTCAGTTTACAAAAAGACTCATTACTGGCAAGCCAACAAATGTGCAGCAGTAAAAGGATGCAGAATTTAAATGTAACTGAAAAAGAAACTCCAAGTCAGCAGCTGGGTATTTATGGCAAGCCAGACTGCAGTAATTTCTTAATGTTAGGCTCTGCCTTATCTTTCAAGAGAGCTGTTATGTAAGTAGGCATTTTTATGTATTCTTGTTGCTCTTGTTACCCAAATGTTGCTTATTTAAGCTGCATAAATTTTGGATGTGTGTTCTTGCAGACTAAGAAAAGAAAGAGAGGAAGAGAAAATGCAGAGGCTTGTACAAGAAGAAGCTGTCAAATTTCTTTGGAACCAGGTAAGTAATTTTAGTACTCTTGTTTTTCTGCTTATATGTGAATTGGAAATTTGAATTTGAATCTGCTTATATGTGAATTTGCATTATTTCATACTGTAGATCCTGAAGAGACAGTCAATAAGGTTCAGTTTTCCAATGATGACTTGAGTGGTTTAATAGACTCTAATTGCTGTGGTGTTTGCTATAGTGGCATTGTGGGGGAAAATAACCTTCAGAAGCATTTGTGCAAGAACATTGGTTTTATTACTAAAGATTAAATTGTGGCCTGGTGTAAGAAGGAAGACAAAATGCAAGAAAAGCTAAATAAACATAAGCAGAACTGTGAAGAATTATGTGACTGGTAAATGCCCATGGCAAATGAAATAATGTCAAGCTGTGTTTCATGTGAGCAACTCATTTTTGAAGTAGGAAAATTGTATTAATGCATCTTTTAATAAGCTATTCTTCCAAAAAATAAGGCTGTTTTCTTAAAAATGGAGGAATCCTTTCTGGTTTTAAGAACAGATTTCTTTTTCTTCAGGTATTTGGATTGGGAACTTGTGTGCTCTGTCAGTGTTTGGCATGCAGGTTTAAAAGCCATGATTTCACAGTGGGAAGAACAAAATTTCCCTAAAGATATAGCAAACCTTTTGTTTGTCATTTGGTCTTACATTTTATACTAAAGCTTGGTTGCTGAATGCAAGATATCCTCTAGAAATCAAAATACTTTCTTAGTTGCCTTTCATAATGAATTTTTCTCTATACTTTACAGGTTAAATCCCTTCAACAATGGCAGCTTTCAGTGATGCAAAATTTAGGTGGTGCTGGGATCCCTTCAGCCAGTACTTTATGTTCATCCAAACCACCTATTCAGTCATCCACAGGGGAGCAAGAAACCCCATCAGATGTTAGTTCTGCTTTGTTAGTTCCAGCTAGGGAGGATGATCTTCAGGAAAAGTCTTTGTTGCAGTTCCCAGATTCTGGCTTTCACTCTTCTGCAGCTGATCAGACTCATGCCAGTGACCTGTGTAGCTCTGAAAAGAGTTTAGCTGAAGGAACCGAGAGCTCCCTTTCAATGGAAACCATCAAACAATGTGGCAATTGTGTTTCAGCATGTTCTTCAGATGTGGAGGATGGCCCTGGGGAGTGTGGGCAAAGTAAAGAGAGCTCCAGTAATGATCAGGACAGCGGACTGTTACAACAGTATTTGAAATCTGTTCAGCTGCTGGAAGAGGCTGATGAAGACACAGATTGCAATGAGGAAATGGAGGGCAGCTCTCTACAAATTGCTGTGTCAGCAGAAAGCCAAGATTCTTCCTCTGACACTGTCTCTGTAGAGCTCCCTCAAGATACAACTTCCCCTGTCCGAGGTGAAATCTGTCAGGCACCACCAGAAAGCTACAAACTGAATTCGGGAATAGTAGAAGTGAAGCAAACGGACTGTGATTCTTCATTTCAGATGCTGCATGTTGGGATAGCTGTGTAATAGGCTCAGTTCCACAGAGGATTAGGAATTCAATTTCACTTTCCTCTCTCTTTCTTTTTCCTATTTACACCAAACTTATTTTTCATGTGTGCTGTTTCAGATTTTGACTCATGTTATCAATTTATGTTGTAATTAGTATTTTACTGATGTTGCTGAGGATTGACAATAACTATGCTAACCTGAAATCAGCAAAATTCTCAGTGGCAATCATTATGCACTTTATTTTCAGATATAAAGCTGATATCCTAATAACTGGCCTCCATTAAATTAATTCTGAAGATTGGGGGGTAGATGGCGGTGGTGGTAACGTTTGCTGTAAACTCGCTTTGGTGAATGTGTTAGTATTTGTTTTGTTTTTTCCCTACAAAGAACGATTAACTTCTTATTTTGCAGAGAGAAGAAAACAATATGGGAAGAAATGGAGTCAATACAGGCTGTATATCCTGTCACAGGCAGGATACAGCCTGCTGAGAAAGACAAAAACTTGCCTTTCAGACTTCTTTAGACTTCAACAAGAGTAGCTTGGTCAGTGTATCAAAGATGCATTCCAGAAAACCAGTGTTCAAGTCAGTGACTTTTTTGTAAATAACTTGAAGCTGCTGGTGAGGAATTAGGTAATTTACATACACACTAAAACAAGGACTTACAGGAGTGAGACCTCAGGGAGCTTCAAACAAGCCTTGGCTTTTTTGCCCTGGGGTTGAATTTCCCTGCTTTCTCAGGTAAGAGTCAAAGTGGAATCAGTAGCAGCCAGGACTAAATAAGAATTTCAAAAGGGTATGTGATTTGGAAACATCATTTCCAAGACTGCACTGCTGGGTTTCAGCAGCAGACACGGTGGCATGTGTTTTGCTCTACAAAGGATGTTCATGTCCTTGTGAGATTTGGATGTGCATGGCTTTCAAGACATTAGTGAGTTTGATGGATCACAACTACTTCTGTCTACAGGTATAAATACTAAAAGCAAATGCTGTGACTTAAAACTATTTCCTGGTATCTCTGTTGGGTTTCTTGGTTGTTTTTTCCCCCGTATGTCCAGTATTTGACATTTTAATTAGATGTTGATAAAAAGTTGTATTTCTTCCCTTTTAGCAAATATGCTGAGATACCCGCACTGTGCTTTCCACTTAAACACTGGGAAAACAGCAGGGTTTGTATCTTGCCTAGCCATTGCAGTTGGGTTTTTTAAGGGAAAAGGATCCAGTATCTTAGCATACTTCAGTGGCAAGGGAAATCTGTTTTGCCATGTGATTTGTGATAGACACTAGTGAAATAAAAGTTGATGTTGTGATTTACAGGGGTCGGTTGCGTTTGCTGATGCTGCATTTTGCAATGTGTACTGGAAGGCCAGTGTTGCAGTAGTTTGCTAATGTTTACTTCTTGGTTACAAAGACACATGCTTATTGTTATTCTCTGGATCCACAGGTTAACTTCTGGTGCTATGGTGTCACTAAAACCAACTAGCGCTCTTTTAAAGTGACTCTTACAGCCACATTACCGTGTAATATAATTAGTTTTTGTGAAAGTTTTGGTTGCATGTCTGCTTTAGATTCCAAGCTGAAATTTACCACCACTCAGGAGTTTGGTCCGAGGCCAGTATCTGCTTGAGGCCTCAAAATAGCCTTTATTTAGAACATAAATGGTGTAATGGGCTTCTACCAGCTGTGTTCCCAGTGGTGAAGTTCACCTTGGAAGGATAAAGCTTGCCTCTGTGTATAGATTAACCATCATCTCTTTTTCTCCCACCCCAAAAAAGTTCCAGGGCACCAACTTCTCCAAAGAGCTGTCAGTGCAGTCAGGCTGACCTTTGACTGTGCCTTGCATACATGGGAGCATTAAGGAAAACCCAAAACAACTGAACTGGTGGGTTCTTAATGTGCTGTCTTTCTAACTGGAGGTAGTTACAGCATGTTTGTAGTGGGACCGTATTCATAATTACATCTTAGAGCACAGTTGTGCTTGGGTATTGAAAATGGCACAGGTGCACTAATGTTTCACAAAATCCGATTACCTGGGCAAAGCAGCGTGTAGTCCACATGCTCATACCCTTGTCCTCTGAAGGTTCTGAACTTGGCTTTAAATCTGCCATGCTTGGGGGATCTGGAGTTCGTAGAACTTAGCTCTTTGATTGCCAGTATATTATATAAAAACCCCTGAACTTCAAAGAGACTTTCTTTGGATTTTGAGAGAGGAATTATTTCAGACTGTGAAACAGTTGTTGGATCTTACACTCTGGAGGTGGTGGTTAGGTGTAATAAAGCAGTAAGTACTCTTTCATGGCAGAGTACTTTATTGCAAGACCTAGGAGAAACTAGACCACTGCATGGATAACAATGTTTCACTTACTGAAGACACTGAGGGAGCATATATATTTTGCTGTTTTGTATTGTCACTTTTGCTGCACAGTTAGAGGTGAAACAACTTTAATTTTGGAGGTATCAAAGGGGGAGAACTTGGTGCAAGTAAATTTTTAATGGAAGCCCTAGATGTTTCTTGACATTGCCTTTGTTAGGACTTGCAAGCACAAAGTCGAGGCAGCTTATTTTAAGTAATGCCTAGGTCAGCTGTTGTCCTTATTAATGTGTAACCTGTGTATGCAAAAGTGGGTTTATGCAGGTGCAGCAAAGCATGTACCGACAAATAATGAGCTTTATCTTACTTTTTTGGGGAAACTGAAATACAGAAATTTTTTTCTGATGTTCTGAAAAGTATCTTGCATGTGTAGAAGATGAGTTGACTAAATATAGAGAAATCAAAGAATGGTGAAGTTTTGGATTAGTTTTTACAGGGTTAAATGTAATTAGTTTGTATATACAGAAAATATTTTCATCCTGACCATTAAAATACATACAGGGAAAGACATAATGAGGGATACAGAGGAAAAATAAGGAATAAAACTGGATGTATACTTAAAATTGTCTTCTTTCAGTCCTGTTTTGAACTCTCAAACAATCATGATGTGGAAGTATCATAGTTTAATATATGGCTTATCATTTACTCATCTTTGTTTAGATAAGTTTCCTTAATCTAGGTATGTAATATTCTTTTACCTGGATAGGGATGCACAGTTTCCTTTGGAGATGATGGAAATTCCATAAAGGAATTGGAAGGCCTAAAATATGTCTGAAATTTCCCTGTGTTAATATTGTATTCTTTCCTTTTGCAAGGCTTCATATTCAGCAGAAGAATGCACTTTGTAGAAGAAAAGCTTATCTCTTGTGTTTTGTCCTGGGCTGATCCTCCAGTGTTAGTAGGAGAGATAACTTGGTTATTTGCCAGGTAATGTTGCCAGCTCTGTCGTGAGTACAGTTCAAATGCTTCTTTAATTTGCTTCAGAAAAATCAGATAACTATAGCTCAGACCATTTAAACTGCACCACACAAGTAGTTTTGCCCCAAATGAGACAGGTGGCATATGCAAGCCTATTTTCAGCTAGTCTGTGGCACAAATTACTCTTTTGCCCCTTTTTCTAAAGGCTGGGACAAGTGGCTCTATATCCCATAAAGCAAGAAGGCATTAAGACTGCAAATTTTATTTTGCTGCTTCTGAACTACAAACATGCTTCAGCAAATATTTGAGAAAGTCTTTGCTAAGCTAAATTGCAGAAGCCTAACAGTTGTTGATAGTTAAGTTTCTTAAACAACCATAGGTTCTACTATTTGCATGCAGCAGTTTAAATAATGCACTTAGGAGCCAGTCTCTAAATAAAAGTTGGGGTATTTTCTGAATAATGTTTATATTTGAGCTTGCAAATTGTTCCTGGTTTTTTTTAATGGATTTGTATATATTGTCTGAAGAATTCCAATTTTTATTTCTACTTATAGTAGGTTATTTGATGAACAAAAATGGAATATGTATTCCTTTGAGACTACCAGGGTAATTTTTACTGAACTTGATGTTCTAGTGTGTCTCACACAGATACACTTTTTCTTGAGAGAATAGAATTGTAGCACTTAGTGGAGACTGATTCAATGACAATATAATGTAAAAACTGGTCAGTTCCCCTGCTAGTGGAAAAGACACTTTTTTTTCCCCTCCCCTGTTGTATTAATTCCCCCCCACATCCCTCCTTGAGAACTGTGCCACCCAAATAAGTATGCATTAAGTATTCATAAAGTCTTTCAAAATGTCTTCTTTTAATAGTTACACTTTATTTTCCCCCTAGATTGGCTTTCTAGGACAAGTTACTGATAAACACTTGCTTTCTATATGCCTACCAAAAAGTTGAGACTCTGTCTATTTTTAAATGTTTTCTTTGTCAGTAATGTAAAAAGCACATGATCCCTTTCTTGCAAAAACATAAGCCAGTATTTATCAGGAAAGGTGCTTTATCTCTTGGAAAGTGCCATGCCAAATTTTATTGTATAAGAGCTCTCAGTAAGAATCTTTTTTTCTGGCTTCATTACGTTTATAAGTATATGGGCCAAATTAATTTGTAGCATAATTCTACTGAATTAAATTTTTTGGAGAATTTCACAGGAGTATTCTACCTCTAAACTAGAATTTGAGAAAAAAAAACACAATTGGGTATTGATTTGTCTTTCTATTTCTTGCTGTTTTCTGTGAAGAATGGTGGGTGGTTAAATTGGTACAGTTCATATCTTTTCTATAAGTGTTTACATTTTGGATTTATTGTTTCTTAAGTATTTTGTTTGTATCTCTGAGTTTTGATTTTTAAATAAATGATTTGTACCTTTATTGAAAATGTTAAGGTGTGCTTTATATCGACTCTTACGGCTATAGTCATTATCTTACAATTGGAGGGCTCTTCTGGAGATGGGAAGCTCAGGAGTAGAAAGCAAGTGATGGCAAGGTAAGCATTAGCATTCTTTGCTTGGTACAGCTGAGACATCTGATGGCCTCTGTTTCAGTGCCTAGGACAGTAAGCGTGTAGTAGGGTACTTGAAATGTGTTCACCAATGACACTAAAATTGGTCTTTGTGATTTACAGGCCTTTGTTTCTATTGCTGGCCCTCTCTTGTGTTCTTAATTACCTGCTGTGTTTAAATGAAAAGATGTGGCAGTATTCTGTACAGAGTTTTCTAGAGAGGGAATTAAGACTAAGAGCTTATCAAGAGAAACACAATTGCAATGTGTGGTGTTGCCTCTCCTATTTTGGTTTGGTCAGATACCTGCTCTGTTCTTAAGCAAATGAAGACTAATTAAACAACTTTCAGGCTTTAACAAAAAAAAAAAAACAGTTGAGCTCAGACATATATGAAAGTCATATTTTACTGTAACACAGTTCTCCAAAAGGTTAAAAAAACCCAGTAATAACAAAATCCAAAACAACAAAGCTTACCTTGTTTTGCTTAACTCATAACACATGGAGGTTAGTGGACATTTTAAAACTCTTTACTATGTGTTTCTACTTCATAACACCAAAGAAAGATTAAGTGGGACAACTCTTGCTCTTCTATGAAGATATTTACTGTGAGGGTGGTGAGGCACTGGAACAGATTGCCCAGAGAAATGGATACCCCATCTTGGAAGTGTGCAAGGCCAAGCTGGATGGGGCATTAAGCAATCTGGGTTTTTTTAATGGATTTGTATGGTTTCCTGTCACAGGCAGGAGTGTCCCTGCCCATGGCAAGGGGCTTGGAACTAAGTGATCTTTAAGCTCCCTTCCACCTCATTCTAGGACTATTTAAAGAGAGAAATAGGCATAATTAAAGTAACTCCAGGTCTGAAAAGAGAAGAGCAGTGCCCTTTTCTTTTAAAGACCTTAAAGCTGTACTACTTAGTTTAAATCCCGTGTGTTTTAGGGGTAATAACTGTAGCACTTCAGGAGCTCAGGTTGGAGGTCCTTCTTGTCCCTGGCTTTAATTCATATTTGTAATAAGATCAGAAATTAAAATCTTTGGCTAGTTTTGGAAAATAAAGGGCTGTTTAGTGGATGGGTCCATTTTGTTCAAATGGAATTAGTTGCTTCCAATTTTAAGGGCTGAAATCCTTACCTATGCTAGGACTTATTGTGCACCCCCAGCCCACTCATTTGTGGGGTGGTGTGAGAAGCAGAAAAGCCCTTGGTTCTGCCTAAGCACTGCTTAGCAATAGCTAAAACAGCCCTGTGTTATCACCACTATTTCCAGCACAAATCAAACACAGACCCACCATAGCCACTGTGAAGAAAATTATCTCTTATTTCATCCAAAACCAGTATAGCTGCTCTTTTTGATACATGCAAGATGATATTAACCAAGGGAGGGAATATCAGAAAATTGTTCACAGGATGCCCAAATCAAACAAATCACAGCCTCTGACTTCTACGATGCTTTAAATTGTGAAAATTGAGAAGCCCATGATCATAAAGCATGCTTTGGAAGATGTAAAATCTGAGACATTGTGTTTGAAGTGTTTATGTATTGGGCTGAAAGCAATAAACCATTAGAAAAGTCTAAACAATTCTCAGACAATGTACCGCTGTGAGGAGCAGCAGTCTAGCAGTTTGCTTAGCATTGTGCTGAACTGCATGCAAGCAGCAGCCTTTGGGAAATCTCTTCCTGTCCATTGTTACACCAGCTGAAGTTACCCAGTCCCTCGTGCAATTGCAGCGTGTTTTCTGGTGTGGGAAGTGCATGAAAGATGTGCTGAGCAGGTTACCACTGCTTATGTCTTAGAGTCTGTGGGACCTGGGGAGAAACAGGAGACTCTGAGAAACTCTACAATCAGAACTCACTTTTCTTCTTTCCATCCGTAGCTCCTACAGCCCCCTCAGCTTGAAGTTTAGGGCAAATGCAGGGGGTATTTGAGCCCATGTTTTCAAGATTGGCTCTCCAGCTGTTTTGTACTGTTGAGCTCTCCAGGATGGAGTTCATCTGCTTGTCCTCTCCTCATTGCAGCCTGCTTGTTCCCAAGCTCAGTACTTATACAGCAGATTGGCTTTCCTTTTGGTCCCTGATTCTTAGGCTTTACTCACAGATACTGAAATTTTTAAGCACATGAAATAGGTATTATTTTACTTGCAGGACAGGGAAGCCACCTTTCTCACCTGCTTTCCCATATTCCTACCTGCCTGATGCGTCCCTTGCTTTGGTGTAGCAGTGTCAGTGTAAAACTGGCAGGATCTGTTCAGGTAGATCTCCTCTGGGCAGATCTCTCAGGTAGGAGAGTAGCCAGCTGTACCCTTCCCTCCACTTCGGCCATGTCTTTTGCCTCTTAAGCAAAAACATTACCCCTTTATAAGCATTAGGTGATGTGAAAATCATCTGGGCGGCACCAGGTCAGCAAAAGCCTTTTTGCAACAGTTAAATAGACTGTAATTGTTGCTATGCCTGAAACCTGGGGACCTGCTGAGCTTGTGTGCAAGATGAGAGTGAAACTCGCTGTTCTAAGGGCTGCAGAAGGACAAGACCAGATGACTGTGGAAGTGAAAAAGATTGGAGAAGTGATACAAGGGTAATGTAGCAAAAGGAGACAGATCAAAGATATCTATAGAATGAGAACAGTGTGGGTTGTCCTCTTTGCAGACTGTGCAATGAATTCATTGTTTGTTAAATCTCATCATACTTCAGCACAAAAGCATGTTTTAGTTTGCCTGAGGGAGCAAACCAAAACATTCCCCAACACTTGCCTATAATCAAGAACGGGTTCAGTAGTCCCCCATATGTATTATCAAATCTACTGTGTTTTATTGATTATTCTTTGCAGGTAAGGGAGAGAAGGGCAATGGGACCAAGGGCCCAGCATCATTTCACCTTACTGCATATAATTCTGGAAAAAGAAGTAAGGAAAGACTGATTCTTTTTCATTGTCTAGTTTTCTGTACTCATCTCAAAATAATGGCCAAATGCTTCTAGTGTGATAAAGGAGGGATGGTAAGGTGAGCAACAGCTGCTGAATCTGTCATTTTTTGGGAGTAATGACATTTAGATGTTGTATGTGGAACAGACCTCACCAGTGCCATTGACAGTCAACTTATAGCCAAACGGCCTTTTACATGGTGTTTTCTATAGAGCATGGCAGCAAACATTCAGTAATCAGTTTCTGGCCTCTTTATGCAAAAGGGCTTACCACATTATAGATTAGAAAAGCATATTGCTTCATTATTAGGCCTTCATCAAGGCTAACTACAATGATAACTGAAGAATTTATGGAGAAAAGTAGTGTGGGGATCTCTTCCCATCTCTGAGGGATGGGGAAATGTAAAATGTGGCAGAAAATAGCATTGCAGTACCTATTTTCTTAGATACAGGTTTTCTCACTGTTGCCACCTTCTACACTCTCACCATCCCTCCAGATATATGAAGAGATGGGATAATGCTTGGCACACTAATTAGAGAGTTTTGCCTTAGGTTGCACTTTGAGCTGGAGAGTTTGTAGGGGAATTTGATGCACTGCTCGTGAAAGAGTGAAGAGAAATGAGACTGCAATACAACTGATAGACTTTGTATAGTGAGAGGGAAAAAAATCAAATCTTTCAAAATACTGTCTTAGAATGTTCTGCTTTTACAGCCAGACAGCTTTCAATTCTTGACCTACAATATATAGTACAAATAGAAATCGGTGGCTGTTGAGATTTTGCTTCTATCTCAACCAGGTAACCACTGCTGTAAGATGCAGAAAGGAGGAGAAAAATAGAGGTGTAAGATTCCTTCTTCAAAATAGATGAAGAAGTGAATAGGCTGATGGGGTTGGGGGCAGGAGACAAGAGTAGGCAATTAATATTTATAATGGCTAAAATATTGTGTTCACAGGAATATTCCAGCTGCTCTGTCTTGTTTCTGATTTTAAGCAGCCCACATATTCCTTAGTAAAAATAAGCTCAAGCCCTTAACCTGTACTCACACAAAGAACTGCTGGCAAGTGAGTGTTTTGGCATTCTCAAACTTATGCGGTGTTTACAAAGCTAATTGCAGATGTCCTGCAGATTGAAAGTGCCACCCGGCTCTGGTGCAGGGTGCAAAGCTCAACACTGCTGCGTGCACGTCCTCATCAAGCATCTTGTAGTCCTGCCTTCGCTGCAGCTGCGTTTGCCCAGCTCTGGCTGCGCTGGGCCGTGCCTGTCTCCCCGCTCAGCCCTGCAGCTGCTCTGTGGCCAGGCTCTCCTTTCACAACCTTCTCCCTGTCCAAGACGCCTCCTCTCCAGCTCCCTGCTCCCTTCGCCTTCAGGTTAGACAGCGTTTGAGCTACGCTGGTTGGTGTCAGAGCCTTCTCCTTTGCCTGGGGCTGCGGCTGGGACCACGGCAATGCCACCCAGGCCATAGTGCCCGGCCAGCGCCACCCTCCCCACATCCCGCTTTCTTTGGCTTCACCTGCGGTGGCTCAAAAATTACAGGGACGGTGGTGTTGCTTTCGTTGGGTTTCGCGCCTGTTTGTTTTCCTTTCCGCTGCCCCTTCTCAGCACCGAGGCTGCGGCAGCAGCGGCGCGGACAGAGCCGCTCTCGGGGCGGGGCGGGGCGGGGCGGGGCGGGGCGGGAGGTGGTGCGGCCGCCGCCGCTGTGCCGGGGGCGGGGAGGAGGGAGGGGCGGCGGGAGCCGGGCATTTACAACCAGCGCCTCCGGGCCGGGGGCGAGGCCGCCGCCTGGCCCGGGGGAGCGCCGGGGGCTGCGGTGAGGGGGCGCGGGCGCTGCGGCCTGCGCGGCGGGGCTGGGGGCGCGGGGAAAGCCTGGCGGGGCCGCCGGGGCGGCGGCGGGGCCGGGGCCGCTGAGGGAGGCCCGGGGCGGGTGAGGGGTCCCGGGGTTGGCGGGTGCCCTGCTCGGATCCCCCGCCCCGCGGCCGGGCCCGGGCGCCCGCAGGGCCGCGGCGCTCGCGTTTCGGCGCGGCGGCGGCTGAGGGAGCTTCCTGCCGCTCCGGGGGCCGCCTTGTGCCGCTCCCCGGGGATGCCCACCCGCGGCACCCTGAAAAGTCCCTTTGAAGCAATGAAGCACAGCTGTGCGGTTCGCATTGCCGGCAGCGCTGCTTCCTGCTCGCTGCCCCGGCCCGTGGGTGCGGGTCGGTCCCCGTGGGGCGGCGGGAGCAGCCGTGCTCCCCGGGATGTCCGCGGGCTGGGGGCTGCCGGCTCCCCGCGCCCGGGGGAGCAGGGCGGAATCTGCGAAAAACAGCAGCAAAACCAAAGCTGGTTTTCCGTGCTGGCAGCCACGCGAGCATCCAGCCCTTGTGCCCCAGTGACATGGTTTGGGTAGCGCCAGAGGTAGCGGCTCCTCTGCGATTTGCATGACAAAATTCGGAGCGGTTGCACTCGTACCTGCTTTTGTAACGCTGCTGGCTCAAAGAGCTGTGAAAAATCCCGAAGCGACAATCCCGTAATGGAGCATGAGGCATGATTTAATGACGTGTTATAAAAATGCCATTAAACCGGTTTTTGTTTTTAACCTTGGGTAAAATGGGGCTTGTGATAACATGGAGCAAAGCTGAGAGAATACTTGGCAGTAAATAGCAGAAAATTCAAAGGCATAGGATTGAAGTTTAAAATAATAAAATACTTTAACAAAATCTCTGGATTATTGTAGAAACAAAAGTAATTTTACAGGTAAAAAGTAACTGCCATTTTATTTTGTGCCACTGTAATCAAACTATCAATGTATGAATTTTATTTAAAAAAATATTTGTGTGTGTGTTATTAGAGATTTATTATCTTTTTTATGTATTGTTTCCAAGGTTATCTGGCCTTTTGTGTGGATGGCTTCCGAGAACATTTCAGGAGTAGGGTAAGAACCTAAGGGTTTTTGGTGTACTGACAGGCTTCCCTTATACAAAAAAATAAACTGTATCAGTTGTTCAGGGGTGATGAAACTGACAGTGTGTTAAGCCTTTAGCATAGAGAAAGCTCTAAACATGTACAATTGAATGTTTCAGGCCAAGTGACATTTACAGAAGTATGGAAAATTTTGAATAAAAGTACATGGGAATAATCTTTGTGGCCTTTTTAGGCATCTGAAATTACATTCTATTAATTTTCAGTGTCTTGTGCTTTTCAGTGATTTGCAAAGAATTCTCAGCAATACAATTGAAAATTCTCTTTTTATCTAATGTATTTGTTTCTGTTCCTCTAATGGACATGTATGTCCTTAAATTAGCATTTTCGTATATTTAGGTATATTTATTATCAGTTATTGTTTGCAACCCAAGATGCTATTTTATGCAAATTTAATACTTTATATTAGTGCAGAACTGTTCCAACAAGCTGCATTTTTGTGGCATTTTGATACTTTCACTTTAATGGATGTCTTCGTCTTTCAATGTTTGCTCATTGGTCAGAAATACAGTCTCTGTAATTCTCAGCAAAGCATTTGAAGTTATAATCCCCTATAATCCTTGTAAAGCAATTTGATGTGTGGTCTATTTTGAGGTTGTCCTGGTTATACCAGTAATGTATTGCAGTTTTCTAGCCTGTATTAATTTGATAAATAATTGAATTAATTAATGTTGATATTTACTGTATCATTAAATATTTCATTTAAATTTACATGGCATTTTTCATATAGTTTTAACAGTATACGTACTATGTATTTATACTATCTTAATAGTATAAATTCTTGGGTATACTATTTATCAAAGGTTATATAAAGTTTATATAATCATTTGATTATGTTGTTGCACTTGGTGGATGGTTGTATGAGTAATGCTGCATTGAGAATATTAGATTTGGAGAGATTGGTGTCTTTTGACTGTCTCTCCTTGCCATCTGTTTTCTGTTTCCAAGTTTAGAGCTTCTGCAAGAACAGTACCCTTTTTGCTTGCAAAATGACTGCATCAAAATAGTCCTTCTCAGAAAGAAAGGAAGGTTTAAGAGTCATAGTGAGCAAGCATTAAGCTGTGAGAACTTTATCAATGGCTGTTAAGTCTGTGATTTTATAGCAGATCAGCTATCAAGCAACCGTAAAGGAGCAAGATTTTATGAAAGTTAAAGTTTATGGAAGACAGTACTATTGTTAGATTTAAAAAAAACCCCAGAAACACCAAAACTCAACACATTGTATTCTTCCTAGAAGTTTGTGGGGGTTTTTTTGTGGTTTTTTGGGGGGTTTGGGGTTTTTTTGTTTTGTTTTGTTTTGTTTTGTTTTGTTTTGTTTTGTTTTGTTTTGTTTTGTTTTTAAGAGCTGCATATGAGTACATGAGGTAAAAGGAATGATAAAAAAGCAAAACAGGGTAGATGTAATGTTACAGGTGATGCATGAAGTTAAGTTTTAGTGCTTTCAACTCTCTTGGATATCTCCTCTTTAATGTTACAGTTGATTTTTTTTCCCCCCCTTCCCCAGCAGAAAACTGGAGGAAGTATATTTTACCTTGCTTATCCAAACTTCCTTCAGACCTTAGTCTTTCATAACAGCTTATTGGAATGTGTAAACAGGTAAATGGGAGGTGTCTAAACCCACAAGTTTCTGCTATAAGTCTCTGTCTTGTGATGTTTGGAATGTGGTGGTGTGGCCTAACAGATAACTAGAACAGTGCTTATTTGTTTTGGTTTTTTTGATTGACAGGATGAAATATTGAACTCTTCTTTTGCCTTTTCTTTTGTAGCAAATGTGGTTGAGACCAGCTTTATGATAAGGATTTGCTTGGACACATCCAAGAGAATTACATAACAAAATAGATGATGCTGTTCAGATTAGTTCCACAAAAAGAATCCATGTCGACAGTTCTACTGTACTAGTTACTGCCCTGCAAAGTTCCACCATTTGTATGCTTTCAGTGTAAAACTTGACTTTAGTTCTACTAATATTTTGGGGACTTAATACATTTTTTGTAAATGCTCTTGCAGGAATGAAGTGGAAGTCAACTGAGCTCTCTCATGCTCTGCTGAGACGAAATGACATTCATGTTTGTGGTGAATGGAAGTCATGGCAATGTCTAACATGGGAGGGAAAGACACGAATGGACCATGTGGCGTGACTCGTTCAGACTGCAGCTCTTCTGCCTGCTTATGGCAGTACTGGCTGTTGTGGTGCTGGTCCATAATTTTTTTCAGTTAGAGGTAAGTGGAGCCTGTTTCTTCTCCAAGATGGCTTGAGCAACATTATTAATTTTTGAGTGTAAGGTTAGAATTGTGTCTGACTGACAGCATTTAGCTATAAATTGGAATCACAGAAAATTCATAGTGGAAGGGATGTCTGGAGGCGTTTAATCCAACACCCTCCTCAAAGGGCTGGCGTCAGAGTTAGCTTGGATTGCAAGAAGGTATTTTGACTTTTGAGAGTGTCCAAGGTCACTCAGATTTAACAACCTGCCTAGGCAGCCTGGTGCAGTGCCACACGTTAGAGGGAAGAATGTTTGTGCAATAGGAAGTTGCCGCTTATCCTGTTAATGTGCACTGTCACTCCAGTTCCTCTGTAACTCCCCTGTAGGTAGTGAAAGACTGCAGTTAGATCCCCTTTTGGTCTTTTCCAGATTTAGAAAAAAAGGTTTGGTTCCCTTAGTGTCACTCCAGTTCCCTAATCACCTCAGGGCTTCTTAGCTGGGGTCTCCAGTTTTACTCTAGCGTGGGTTGTCCAAGAACCAGACACGCTTTTCTAGGTATGACTTCACCATGGTCAAGTGGAGCAGAACTATAACTTTGCTCAATCAGCTGGTTAGGATCTTGTTAATTCCTTGCCACAGTGCTGTGCTGCTGACACATGGTGAGTTTGCTGTCTCATGTAATCCCTGGGTCTTTTTCTGCAGAGCTGTTAGCTGGCTTGTTATTCTCCAGCCAGTACTGATGCAATTTTAATTTGCCTTTCCATTTTTCCCTCTGCTGTGTCTGACTTGGATATTTCTTCATCTTACTTATCACTTTAGTGCAGAGGTACTTTCAAAGTGCTTAGTCAGTAACCCCAGATTCAAGTCAAGGCGGATAAGGATCTGTCTGAGGGAGCCCTGGAGGCTAACCCATTGGCTGCCTGCCTGGCCAGGCATTCCAGTGCTGCATTTGGTGCTGCATTTGTGATGCTTAGTCTACCACCTCGTTGAACTATAGCTATCCTTTGTGCATGGGAGCTGGTCAGTAATTGCTTTATGCTTCTACGTTGTGTATATGTTGCTTGCAGAATCTTCCTTCCTCTTGACTAATGATGCCCAAATGAAATGATCCAAAAGAGGGGGCTGTAAAACCCCCGCACCCCATAAAAAAATACAGCTGAATTGGAAGAGGATGACGTAGGGGTAAGGAAGATGTTTGAGAAGTCTAAAATCACAAGTGACTCAGGATCAATAACTGAAGAATGAGCGTTTGTTACCTATTCCAGTACTAGTGGACACATTAAATAAAAACTGCAGATGCTGATTTTAAAGGAAGCAGGGATTTTTTTTATGGATTGCAGCAAAGCTGCAGAAGTCCTTGCAGTAAGACTGTAGTTACTAAATGCATATATTCAAACAATCTGGATGAATGCATAGAAGAAAAATCCATTAGAGGATACTAGATCTTTAAGATGTTTACCCTAGTGTTTAAGATGTCTAATCTGTAAAGTACTATAAACTGTGTTAAGCCTACAGGAGAAAATAACGCAACATATTTGGTCTGTTTTCTTTTCCCACATACTTGATTTGGAAACTATTGTCAATCAAAATGCTGTGTTTGATTGACTTCAAGTTAGCATAATCCATTTTGTGTTACATAGGAGGTAGCTTTTGTTTTCTCCTTTAGTGTGGTTTTTTTTTTGTTGTTTTTGACCTAGGATGTTGCCTGAGGAGTGTTGATATTTAGAATCTTAAACTGTTTTCATTCTATTTTAAAATTATGTTTCTTAGAGAAAAGGGTTCTTGGCAGTGCTTCGAGACTGAAATGGAAAATGCAGGTTAGGTGTTCACTCTGTGCTTTTCCTTGCCACTGTCCATGATTAGTGTCTCTGTGGCTTTGTTGCCCTTTATATATCTGCTGCTCTAAACTCAGTTAAGTATTGTGTTGCTGGTAAATCCTTACACTATAACATGCAACTCTAACCCCTTCTGTCATCTTTTCTGAATGGACCTGCTCTGGTTTTTGTCTCGGCTCAGTTTTCCAGGCAGTCTAGTATAGGCATTTATGCTGATTCTTTTCAGTCAGAGATGAAAGCCAGAAAAAGTCTTAGAAAGTTTTCACAGAATATCTGTAACCAAATCTGTTCAAGCTCTGGAAGGAGAGCTTATTGTTGGTTACTGTTGAAAATGTGTTTGTAAACGCATCGGACATACTTCTCATCCCCAAATCATCCAACATAGCTGGATAAAGCTCAAGATCTAAGGCAATTGTTAGTTACCCCCCCGTCTAGTCTCCCGTCTTTTTCTCTTTAGGTTTTTATACTTTTTCGTGTTGAAATGTTCCCTCTTAATTTCTTAAGCTACTAATGATACCCTCTCAGTGATCTTACCCGTCAGAATTTTACTTTCTTTATCTTGTGTTTAAAAAAACCCACACAAACAAACAAGCTGTCCATAAAACATTTTATAGCTAGCTTATAGCTAGCTTATTTGCTTTGCCTTTTAGTATGGAATAACTACTCTCTTGAGGTCACATATTTGATCACATAGTACCAGAAGAAATGTGTTATTATAATTTTTTTTTCTGTGAACATAGCCAGACAGATAAAATGTACAGTAACTTTTTGTGAAGTATTGGGATGTTGCCCAAACATCATGCCTTCAGGATACAGGAGAGTTTGTACGAGTGACCTTTAGGGTGACAGAACCACTTTAGGATTGATTGTGACCACTCTTTTATTTAAAATCACCTAGAAGAGAGAGTGTATGGGGAGAAGGGAAGTTTTTTGCCAGGACGGTGTATGAAATCAGACAGCTGAAACTGAACGGAAGAACTGTGTAACAAGGTTTTTAATTCTTGCTGCTAAATTGCAGGTGCCTACAAAAGATAACTTTATCTTATTCTGATTATTTCTGGAACATTTGTCTGTCTGGTGATGGCTTTTTAGGATTGGCTTTGACACTTATAGCAGTTTAGCAGCCACTCAGTGCTGTGAGATGGTAATGATAGAGAACCGATCTCATATCTCTTGTAGACAACCAATAAAGTACCTGGAGTGTAAAATTACTGAAAATAAGATGACTGACCTTTCAGAAATTGATACTTGTTCAGTTTCTGATGTTGTCTGCTGGAACTTCTCTTTCCCCACCATACCTGTTGCCTGGGAATATCTCTTGCATTGTTTCCTGCTCTAGTGACAGTGACTTACGAAGGTTTGCAGTGCCTGTTCAGAATGTACCAGGCCAAGGTAGGAGTTAACAGTTGGTGGAAGATACTGGGCTTTGAGTTGGGAGTTCCACTTTTTCAGCAGCAATGGAAATACTCAACATTTTCATCAGCCACCTACATTGTGGTGTTTAACTGAGGACAGGTGTTCATTGCAGATCTACCCAAGTACTCTGTGACCGTTCTGAACTATCTTTGAGAGCATTGTTGCCTGGGTTTATCTATATATTGTATATAATTTTTGCTTAGTTGGCAGTGAGAATGCCAAAAGCTGAGAAGTTGAGCTGAGACTTCCATTAGTTCTCATAAAAATACAGCTTCCTTTTCCCCTTTTTATGATGTCTCTAATGCAGGAACTGCTAGTGGATTTATTTGTGCTTAACTGACATGTAATCTCTTCTGTCCTGCCTGTGTTACTTGGCAGATATCCATTAAATTACTTTGTGGTCACATTTGGGTTCTGGTTAGCTTCAAAATGCTGTAAATTGAAAAAAAAAAACAAACAAAAAATCCTAACAAAGCAAAAAAATCAAACTTCTTCCACTCAAACAAAAAACCCTCAAGCCCAACAAACAAACAAAGCCCCTTGGGAACTGCACTTAAAATACATGACACCTTGAATGGAGTATACATGGATATAAGCAAAGCAGGTGTTACCCAACATGGAGCCTGTAATGAGCACTAAAAGAATCTGTGTCATAAAGGAAGAGCACTCTTGAGAAACCTCTTTATCTGTTTTTCATAAGGGAATTTTATTTAGTTTTGGGTACTAACTACGGTGGAAAGCCCCCAGTTCTGCACAGTCTCAGTATGACAACACAGAGGAGCCAGAGAGATTTGGAAATGCCAAGAGGGAGCAGAAAAAATGGAGTGGGGACAAGCTAAGCTAATTATTTGCCACAGGGCAGGCCTTGTGTATCCATAGGGGCAGGAGAACTTAAGGACTTATTTGGAGCTGAGCCTGGGAAACACTTAAGGAAGGAACATGGTTTGGAAAGCTTTTCTGTTCCAGTCAAGGATCTTTGGTATATTAATTGCCTCTGAAGCTTTTTCTGCCTTTACTGGCAAAGGGAATTTCTGCAATATTTTCTGCTTTGAATAGCATACATGGTGTAGCTTATTTTCACACATAAGCTTATAATTCTGCAACAACACATGGTCCTGGTTGGGCTTGAGAGAAGGCTGTAAAGATGAAAAAAGATGTTGGAGAAAGAATGGTGCTTCAGGATGCCTTTTACCTTCATGGAGCTTCCCCCTCAGGCCCTTTGAAGACAGACTGACGAAATACTTGTTGTCTGATCTGTTCTGCTTAGTGGGTTATAACTTGGAGATGTTGAAGCAACAGTGCTTGTCCTTGTTCTCAGCTGCATAAAGGTGAAGAGCTTTGGCCTTGTGCTTTGCTAAAAATCTGTGTAAGGTGGACTGATTTGGAGACATTGAACCATGTTCTGTTTTCTGAATGAGTTTGTTGGCTTGGTGGCCTCTGCACCCTTTCCCACTGAAAAGTGTAGGTATCCCCCTGGAAAGACTTCAGAAAGCCTAGCTAGGCCAGAAGTGGCATCTTCTACATCTGGCAGAAAGACTGAGTTAAAAACCCTGAGGTAATTTATAGAAGATTAAAAATAGGGATACATCAATTTTTAAGGTGTCTTAGATAGTGGCACAGATAGCCATCTCTTCTTAATTTGAAAAGATTTCTTTTTCCCATGTCCCTCAAACCAAAGTACCAACCACTGAAGAACCAGCTGAAATGTAGAAACTTTCTCTTGGGAGCTTACACTGAAAACAACAATTAATCATACACACATATGTTCTCCCTTTCCACCCCTCTTTAGGAAAATGCTTAAATATTTTTGCTGAGACATTGCTACCACCTTATTGGATGCATCAAAATATATAGCTGACTTTTAAAAATATTTCCATATATGTGTTATATATATACGCATGAGCAAGTGAAGGGAAGAAGTTGTGAAGGTATCCAAAAATAGAAACTTGGCTTAATTCAAGAATGCATGTAGGCAAGATTTAAAGTAGAACTGTGCCTAAGATTCACTCTCAGCTTTGGCTGAAATTTACTGGACTAATGTGTTGGTTTTGCTTGTAAAAGTTATGTGCACCGTACATCTGCAGCTTTGCTTTCTGTGATGAAAACCAAAAATAATTGGGAATTATTTCAGTTGGCCTTCAGGGGAAGTTTATTAAATCCTGGGTGGGAATATAAAACAGAAGCAAAAGCTTCTGTTGAGATGTTAACATCTGGTGTATAGATGGGTATGTGTCGATTTACATTCTGGAGTTACAGTGTAGCAATTTACAGTTTCATGTTTTATAGTTAACTTGGATATCAAACAAAGGAGATTTTGTGTATCCATCCTACATCCTAATGAGCTCATCTTCTTACTCTTAAGCTGATTAAACCAAACTTCTTATGTCACAGACTTCAAAAGCCTATGTGTTTCTATTGCTGTTAGGTTTACCTTTCTTCTAAAGAAGTGTGTTGAATGTCAGTGTGGTTCAAATCATTTTAATACACTGGTGATATTTCCATGGACTAAGAAAGGTTTATAACAATGAATAAAGCTTCATATAAGTGCTGTGACTTTTAGCACATTACTGAGCAGTTAGTTATGGAGGACATAAATGGGAAACACTGGGGTATTTGTTAAGTACAATGATATTTTAAAAGATTTCAAATAATGTAGTTTTAGTTTTTTAACAGTCTTTCAAATCTAAACTAGCATATCATCTGATACTGTGTGAATGGCACACTGTGTAATTTTAATCTTTGCTTGAAAACCGATTTTACTTTTTTATGAAAGAGAAGTATGGATAAGTTCTACTATATATACCTGATAATTAATTGCTGATTAACTGCTGATTTTGTGTGTATTTGAAGGGTATGTTTGGATTTGCTGATTAGAAGTCTCATGGGTAGCTCTGGAGTCTTAGACTGTGCTATTTTTAAAATTTTCCTAATGCAAACCTGGAAAATTATGTGATGTCATAAAGAAGATGGTATCTGCAGTCATTTGCATGAAAATAGAATTTTGGACACTGATGTCAGGTAGCAGCAGAAGCCCCCTCTCTTAGTCTGGCATTGTATTTAACTATTTTGATTTTTAAACTCTTGTGTGGAATAGGATGCTTTGCTTGCTGTTTCATTTGGTGCTAGAAGCAGCTGTATATAGATTTTAAAATCTTATAAACAAACAGTTTTTTGCTTGTTTAGACCTAACTTGTCCTACACTATTCTACTTGCCAACCGGCTCATGAATTCATTGTCTCAGAAGGATCTGTGCTTTTGTTCTTTTATTTCTTTCAATCTGCACATTACAAAGAAACACACATTTCATATAATTAGCAAAGAAGCCATGTGAGTGTGACCAGATAAATGACTGCAGCTGCTACATGCAGCAGACGTCTCTAGAAGGCACGTGCAGGGGGTACATCAGCTTCATCTGCATCTTGCATCTCAAAGAAACCCTATTTCCTTGCATTATATTGGGCAGCTATTAGACCTCATGGTGCTCCAGGACTAAAATACTGCTGCAGGAGAAAATAAAACATCAGTTATAATTTACAACTTACTTATCCAACCTTTTGTCATTTTTTTTCACATTGCTGATATTTAGAGAATATACTGGTAGCTGAAATACTGCCATACATGAGATGTGAGCTATTTAAAAGCTGTTTTGCCAAGCAGGGCAGGTTGCCCGCCTGGTTCCTTAGAAATCCCACGGTCAAAGTGATAGATTGAATCTTCTAGTGAAGTTGCTTCATTTGGTCAGCTTCAAAGCTTTGTAATGCAAAGCCCAGTTCTTGGGATCATTTCCTTACAAAGCATCCATTTTTCAGTGTTTCATTTCATAGCACAGCTTCAGGCAATCTTTTTCTCCACAGCACCTGGATGATGACACAGTTTCAGGCTCGAATTGGATAACAGAAAACAATGTCCAGCATTCTCTGTCACAGACAACAAAAACTACCAGGAAGCCTTACTGCGGGTACACGCAGCAGACTTTGTCCAAGAGGGAACAAGCGGAGCAGGAATCGTTGCTTGCTGCAATACAATGGCCAAAGCCCCCTGATGGCAAAATCGCCTTTGCACAAAGCACTGATCCCACACACAGTGACTTTGTCATTGTGAAACCCAGCAGGTTCTTCAAGGTGGGTGATCAGCTGGAGGTGCTCGTTCGTATGAAGGATTTCGAAGGAAAGCCCAAGCAGTATGGTGGAGACTATTTACAGGCACGAATTCACTCTCCTGCGCTGAAAGCTGGAGCAGCAGGAAGGATTGTAGATTGCCAAAATGGCCTTTACAAAGTCTTCTTCACTTTGCTTTGGCCGGGAGAGGTCAAAGTTTCTGTGTCACTTGTCCACCCGAGTGAAGCAATCCAAGTCCTCCTGCGTTTACGAGAGGAAAGGCCGGACAGAGTCTATTTCAAAAGCTCCTTCAAGTCTGGGAGGTATTCAGAAACTACTGAGTGCAACGTTTGCTTGCCTGGAGGTCTCCCAGTCTGTAACTTCACTGATCTCTACACGGGTGAGCCATGGTTCTGTTACAAGCCTCGAAAACTGTCCTGTGCCAGTCGAATCAGCCATGCCAAAGGTGGATATCTGAAAGGTCTTCTGACACAAGAGGAAAGCCTCTTTTTCCAAAGGTTTGTATGTTATTGAACTTATATATACTTAGTCAAATGGTTTTGTTTGGGGTTTTTTGTACAAACTTTAGCCTATTGGTTAAATTTGACACATTGCCTTAGAGGAGGAGGGTATCTGCAGAACCAGGTGTTTGATGTTAGTTGTTGAATAGTCTGTTCCTCTCCTTTCAGCTGTGCAAGAATCTTAGCAATCTTAAAGAAACTTGGCATGTAGCTCTCTTTCTGTGCTTTGAATTCAACCCTGCTGAATTTCACAAGAGTGTGCTGTATAAATCTGGTTGTGGTTTGGGAGACTGTTTCCTTATTTTCTGTTTCTATACTACACTTGCAATATCAATAACAATGCTTTGAGAAGTATTTTTGGCCAAATCTAAACTACCTAAAAAATTTTAGGTTTATTTTTACAGAAATTACCAATTGCTTTTGTCGTCATCAAGTCATCTTAAATGTAATGCAATGTGTTCCTTGTTGCTCAATATGACTTTCAAATCTTAGAAACACTTTAAAGTCAGTCCTGAAGAAAACACCTGGTAGAACAAATTGCTGAGCAATACCCATGCAAGTGGAAATGATCTGTTCATGTTATTTCAAATATCAGACTAAAGTAGTTTTACAGTTATATTTTATTTGTGCATTCAGCATTAAAAAAAAAAACCCAAACCATCTCTTAGTCTCTGGGTAGGTGTGACAGAACGAATTCTGTACAAAACTACACAGCTGAATTTACTAACTGTGTGGTGTCAGAGTTGTAGTTGTAGGCAGCTGCCTTGCTCTCCAGCAAAGATGCTGAAAGAAAGTCTTTTGGCAGTATGTTCACTTGAGGCCTAAATTGGGAAAGATTTTAGAGTAGCAGCTCCAAATAGTTTAATTAGGAAAGTATGTGTGCATGTTCATAACGAAGATGAGAAATAAAAAGCAAGCATGAATGGATTTTTTTTTTTTTGGCTCTTTCTTATCAAGTTTGTAAGTGGGTTTTTTTACTTTCTGTGCCTCTGGCAGTTCACTTGTTAAATATAGCCTACATAATTTATTGGTGATGTTTCCATATGGGAATGGTAAAGGTAAAAAGGTAAAATTGGTTTTGTTTTGATTGTTTATTTATTTCTTTCATTCAGCTCTGAGATCCTTGACTGAAGTGGCTTATAGAAATTCCAAATAATTTATTTCTTAAATGGAGAAAAGAAATAGACAAGGATTCTCTTCAAAACAGTGGCAAATACAGAGCAAGAGCTTAGTATTAATCAGCTGGAAACTGCTGCTGCAGCCATGTACCCTTGCAGTGGTTTGTCCCTACATGTTCTGCAAGCTGGGAGCATCTTTGTGCTAAATCCCTAAAAGCTTCTTGCAGAGCTCTGACAGCTTGACTGCTTTATTGAGATTTGTGTCAGTACAAGTGTGCACAAGATCTGTGTCAGTGCCATGAAATTTTGAATTCAGATTCAAATAGTAATGGTGGTCTCTAGGAAGTTAATGAGGAATGACTTCAGGTATAGGAAGTAGGGCAAACTTAAGTAAAAAGTTCATAGTACTGTGTGCTTATTTGAAGTGGATTAAGAAAAAAATGAAATTAATATTACCTTCGAATTGTACACTAAATTTTACAAATATTGCTATGTTCATTTTTTAAAGTGATGTGAATATCAAAAGGCCAATACTCTCCAGCGGACCTGATTCAGTCATTGTAAAGCCCACGGCATTTACAGGTAAAGTGAACTGCATAAGATTCTTGTTTGTAATTCATAATTAAATTTTTAAAAAGAACAACAGCCATAAAATAATTCATTTTCTGAGCATGGCATAAAAATCAATATCATATTTGTACTGAGACAATGAAGGAAGGCTTTTGGGTGTTAACTGTGATACAAGTTCAGAAATAATGAAATTATTTTTTCTAAAATTACATACATAAATGGGATTTTTAGCAAAAAAAAGAAAAGGAGAAGTTTGTTGTCTTGCTAAAAATGGCTTTTTTTACCCCTAGCATTTACTCACACTGTCTTAGAGTAACTGGTTACCAAACTTTTAATCTAATGAAAACAGCTGTGTGGTGTTCCTTAATTTCTTTCTTTGTTAAGGATTTTGTCTAACAGATTTTGATAACTTGCATTCAAATATTACTATAATTTGTGTTACCACGGGATGTCAGAACCTACAGTTGTAGACTAGAACCTAATTGTTCTGTGCCCTTCGGAATAACAGAACAAAGACAGTCTATACTAAAATAAAGTTAGAGGTTTTGTCTCATTCATATCCACATGCAAGGTTTTTACGCTTCTAAAAAGTCTGCATAAAATGTGATACACAGAGAATTTTCTTAAATTAAAACTTTTCGTTTTTTTTTTCCACAAGGTTTTAGGAGACTTTTAAGGTAGAGTTACTCACCTAAGCAATGCAGTCTGGTCTGAACAGAAAGCAACTTACACCATTTCTTGCTTTTAGTTTTACTGTTAACTAAAAAAATACGGTTCTGCTACTAGGCTAGCAGCATTTTACCCCCCACCCCTTTTCTTTCTCCAGTTCCTTTGGGTGATTTTTTTTGTTGCTTTTGTCTGGTATATTTCCTGACAGAAACTGCTGCAAATTCAGAATTCGATTGTGACCCTTATTCCAGGAGCTATGAACGATCAAAGCCTGCCTACATGTCCTGAGGATTAATGCTGGGTTAAAAAGGGTTGATAGGAATAGCACATTTCCTCAGGGAAATTCCTTCCAAATACAGCAGTCTCTGAATAAATAAACTGAACTCATTGGTATAATGCTCATGAATGTACACACAAACTCATTGTTCTGCTGTTGTTCTTTTTGCACATGTTTTTCTGTGTGGTGGTAAATATAGATCAAGTTTTTTAAAACTTTTTTTTCCTGAATTACAAGTTTTTATTTCTATCCTTGGTTTGTAACTTCAGATTGAAGCTTTTACTCTCTTCTGTGAAATCTCAAAGTAAGGATTTTCTGAATTCTGGGCCAAAACTGGTATGATACTATACACAGACTTGAAATGCTGATTTAGTCTGAACAATACCAAAAAGTTGTTTCAGTACCATTCTTATATATATTTATGTGTAGCCAAATAATCCATTTAAAAGGTAAAAAATGGAAATGCTTTTACATCAAAACTTAGAATCAAACAAACTCAGGCTGTGAATTCACATTATGAATAAGTCTTTAACCGCATGACCATGTGTGGCCTTTTTTTTCCTTTCTCTGTGGGATTCCTGTTTATAAATATTGGATGAATCCACATTATTAGTTGGGCTTTTTTCTCTTCCTTCATTGTCCCTGCTGTCAGATTTAAAGAATCATCCAGTGATAAAATTTTCTGATGGCTTTTTTCTATAGTAATTGTGATTGTGCTACACAAACATAATAGTAGTTTGCTTTTTACAGTGTCCCTTTGAGGTCTAAGGAGATTTACATCCTCTAACCTCTAAGATTAACATCCACTAATGCAGCATACAGAGGACATTGTATAGAAAAAGGGTAATTAAAAATGCTTGTTAGGAAAGATGTTTATGGTTGTCTCTCTCTGTGTTATAGTGCAGCATCTATCAGAGGATGCTTTTGAGCCTTGAGCCACTGGGATTCCAGTGCTTGTAGTTTTACATAATTAGAACATTTCCTGGCACGATTTTGGCCAGGGCATTGTGTGCTTTATCAAAACAGCTGTAAGTTATGACAGGGCAGGGAATTTCTCTTAGCAGTCTCCACACCAAGGGGAGTAAAAGTGTTTAAACAGCTGGAAGTGTCTTCTCCCTGTAGCTGGTGTTTGTGCCGGGGAACTTGTTTGTGTTGCTTGTTCACTGCATTTGAATACGTGAATGGCAAAGGGGGGAGCCTGAAACAGCCTCATGGAAGTTTGATGTATCAATATCACACTGGTAACTAAGAGAGATATGACAATATTTGCCTGAAATAAGAATGAGATTGCAGCTTCTCTTCCTGTAATCTTCTGTAATCCTGATACAAAGTATTGCTCAACATCTGCGAGTTAAAAAGGCATCCTATGGAACAAAGCTTCCCTGGTGTGTAGTTTCTCCTCTGGGGGCTGCTTGTCCCAGGTAGTAAATGGGGAGGGGGCTTGATGGCAGAGAAGATGTACAAAATCCATGGAATTAGAGACTCTCATAATTATCATATTCAAATGGTAAATACTTTTGGTCATAGATTTAGTTCTGTCATTCTCTGGGTTTGGAGGCCTTATGGCTCAGACTTCAGTCTTCTAGAGTGTCGAGGTATGTGTTATTCCATAGGAGGAGTTTTTTTGGCGTTTGTCTTGGATTTTCGGTGGGTTTGTTTCGGGTTTTTTGGATGTTTGTTCGAGCGTTCCCTGGGGTGGGTGTCCCCGCGAGCAGCGCTGCCGTGCGCAGGCCGGGCGCTGGGGGGCAGCAGTGCGCTGCGGCAGCGCGGCCCGAGCGCAGGGATCCGCGCCAGGCGGGGCGAGATGCTGCGCTGGGCTTCTGCCTCTGCGCCCCTCTGCCTGGGCAAACACCCGCCCCTGAGCCCTTCTAGCTCAGGCTGGGAGCTGCCAGATACTTCTTTATGTTAGTGGCAGGGATCCCATTTAATTTAAACCAAGTTAGACTGTAATCGGCCACTCAGCTCTTGACAGCAGTCACTGACTACTGTCACTACTGCTACTCTGTGAAGAGTACAGAGGCTGCTTTCGTTGCATGTTCATTTCAAAGGATTTTTCTCTTTCAGATTCAAGCAGTATGGACAGAGCTGAAGATCCCACAGCTTCTCCTTCTGGTTATTATTATGAAGACCAGTGGAGGTCCAGAACACACTGGATCCATAATTTTAACAAATCAGATGATATAACTGAGTGTTTACAAGGAAAAGTAATCCACTTGTTTGGAGACTCTACGATAAGGCAGTGGTTTGAATATCTGACAGCTTTTGTTCCAGGTAATTTTTTTTTATTTGGCTTTGTCCTTTAAGACCTCTGCAAAGCTTTATTTCTCACATCTGAGAAACAGAGCTGATTTTACTGAGTAACAGTGACCAAACAAAGGAAGAGGAATGACAAAACCTCATCAGAAGCCCTGGCAGTTAGTCAAATGTTTGAGCAGACACTGGAAACATGTAGGCCTTGTAAATGAAGCCACCAGATATCTGCAAAGTTTTCCTTGTAACAGGACCCTGTGGCTGCCGTGGCTGTGAGTTAAGGTGGCCACCCTGGGAGTCATGTAAGGAAGTCATATGGGTTGCCTCTGTAAGGCCTTGCAGCATTTCAGCCACAGGAGAGATTTTAGAATGAAGTAGCAAATGACCTCCATTACTGTTCGTAGGTTTTGGGGTCCTTTTCCTTATTTAAGTTAAATAGCAGAATTTCAGTAACCACTTAAATATTCCTGCCTCCCTCATCCCTTTCCCCTGGAGGACTTCAATTATGTTGGAATACAGACTTTGAGCCCCCTTAACTCCTACAACTTGAGGTTATCTTTAAATTTAATGGAGTCCTAAAGTTGCTAGAAAGGTTCTTGTGAGCACTGGATTCAGAGGGCAACAATGACTATTTGGAAAATTTCTTTTTTACAAGAGAGAAGGAGATAATTTGGGAAACTTGGAAAAGGCATTGACAGCCTTACAAAGTCCAAATGTGGTGTCTTGCCAACTTCAACACCCATAAACTCCACTTTGAAAAGTAATGCTCACCTTCTGTTTAATTTTACAGTTCTTAGAATTATATGCAGATTTCCTTATCTACTGCAACTTTTGCCCTGTGGTCCAAGCATCATGTTGATAGTTTGAAGCTCTTGTGCCATCTCTCCCTAACGCTTGCTCTTGGGCTTTCAGATCTAGTGGAATTTAACCTGGGGAGTCCTAAGAACGTGGGCCCTTTCATGTCTGTGGACCTGAAGCACAACATCCTGCTGAAGTTCCGCTGCCACGGGCCCCCCATCCGCTTCTCCACGGTGTTCAGCAGCGAGCTGCGCTACATCGCCAACGAGCTCAACGGCATCGTGGGCGGCAGGAACACCGTCATAGCCATAACCATATGGTCCCACTTCAGCACCTTCCCCGTGGAAGTGTACATCCGGCGGCTCAGGAACATTCGCAGAGCAATCCTTCAGCTGCTGGACCGCAGCCCCAAGACTGTGATCATCATCAGAACTGCTAATGTTCAGGAGCTTGGGCCAGAAGTGAGCCTCTTCAACAGTGATTGGTACTCCTTTCAGCTTGATTCTGTCATGAGGAAAATGTTCTCAGGAATTGCTGTGCACTTTGTGGATGCTTGGGAGATGTCTGTGGCTCATTACTTGCCACATAACCTGCACCCTAATGAAATAATTGTTAAGAATCAAATAGATGCATTTTTATCTCATGTGTGCCCTCTGCAAACTTAGCACAAATGGGTATCCCTATGTCTTCTTTTGCTGTAGTAAAGTTGCTCTTTTGAGCTATGGGATGATGCTGGATGATATAGAGGAGCTCTGGGTACTGTATTGCCTGCAGTATAAGTAGGGTGGCCTTAACTCTGGGTGGTTGTGAAAGGTGGCAAAGAGGAGTTGACTGTTCAGGCTGTATCTTCCTGCACGGTTGACTCTTTCAAGATTATCAGTCATATCTGAGATTATTAGAGAGCACCTTAAATTAAATTGACAGGATTCAAGAAGAAACTATTTGGGTTATTAGCTTTACTACTTGTCTGCACTGTATGCCTAATTTAATCCATATGACACTGATTCTGTTGCCAGGGTCTTGTTGCTCAGAACTGTCTGTGAAACCTGGGAAAGATTTTGGGAATGGTCTTTCTCTCAACATTCCAGAGTTTAAGAGATGTCTCCTCTAGTTGTGAGTCAGAGAAGCACAGTGTCTGTTCTTGTTTCAGAGTCCTAATTAGAAACATGAAGGGAGTGTACCAAAGTCACTAATAAGGAAGCACAATCACAGTATCTGTAGAACTAAGTCATGAAGAATTTGCTGAAATTTAATAGGACACACTACTTAGGCACCTTTGTTGTTTACAGACGGCTGCTAAATAGTGCAAATAGCCAGTGTCTTAGTTTGATTTCCTGTACTACTGAATTTCTTTTGAGCTTTGATACACTGTCAGCTTGTTAATTTATCAGTAACGAGGATGTGTGTGTTTTATGACCTCAGTGAAAACACTGTCTCAGGCAGTTTCTGCAAGTTCAAGTTGCAGGCTCACCTACTTGAAGCTTAAAGCATTTGCCAATGAAATTTCCCTTTCCTGTGAGCTGAAGCTGTTCTGGTATGCTCCTGCAAAGCTGGGCTGCCAACAGTGGCTCTGGTATGGCCTTTGTATGCCGTGTCTGCACGGAGAGGCCGCATGAGCTGAGTGGTGCAGTTTGGCTGTGGTGGTCAAGGCCATGCAATGACCTCTTCAGGGCCTGGCAGTTCTGTCATTTATTCATGAGCTTTACTGCTGCCGGTATAAAAGGTGGAAAATCCTGCACCCAAAAGCCATGCATGCCCAGGGTTGCCTTCCTACAGCTGCTTGGCACAGACCCAGGTTTGCTGGGGTGACAGCTGGTGGCTCTCCAGCCTCCTGGCTTGGCGTTTACTGCTGCTTATTTGATTGAGCCTGTCTACTGTTTTTGCTAGAAGAGCTTTGAAAACAGTTTTGATTTAATTCAACTCCCAAATTAAACAGCAGAGAAGTGTTCCATGCTGTCTTATTTCTGGTCCCACTCAGGCCAAAGCCAGTCTTCACTGGAAAATGTGTCAAAACAAAGTTGAGTCTTTGTGAGCAAACTGAGAAGATTAATAAGGCAAACTGGCAGGTTGCACAGAGTGAAATAATTGAAGTGTCTTTATGTTAGAAATGTCTTACCCTTTGTCAGGTTTGCTGCTCTCTTAAGGAAGCTTGTGCTCTTATTGCCAAAGCCCCATGAGAGCTAATGCTATGAGCTACAGCAACAGTGTTTCTTGATGTGTTCATTTTAAAGGGCAACTGAAAAGTGTTTTAAAAACAAATATAAATCATTTTAGCATGTAAAAGGCATCAGTACCATCCATTTATAAACTTACCAATTTAAAAATGTTTAAAAATGTCTGGAGGAATCGTGTACACTGAAATAGCACCTATTCTTAGCTTTTCAGAATTAAAGAGGTCCAATTTGCTGGCTCCTACTGACAACTGCCTCACATAGCACCTGCCCATACATTAGCTTTAGGTAACTATTTCTTATTTAATATGGTAACAGCAAGTTATCTTGTGCTAGAAAGAGGCCACACCAATTCAAGTCTGGGAAAGTAAACTACCACGAGGGAAAATGACTTTTCATCTTTTCCAGGTGTGATTTTTTTAAATAGGTAAAGACTTTCATCCTGAATAACAACTCTGTCCTAATAATGCTAATGGAAATAGGACTTCAGACTTTTACTTTGAAGGAAACTACTTAATTTGTGGACTGACTGTTAGGTTTAACCCGTAAAGCCATATTGTGTGTGAAAATGTTGTGGCTGCATGTGTCTTCTCTGGGTGTTGTAGTGCTTGCCACTGCTCCTCAGCAGCAGCTTTTTGTCACTGTTAGCTACCAAGCACAGAGAGAGAAGAAAATATTCTTTTGAATGCTTTGACAGTTAAGGGAAAGAAAACAGGACTGCTATTAGCAAAGGTGTCTAACTGCCTTCTGGTAGAACCCCATCCTTTAGATTAATTAGATTAATTTTTTTAATAACAGATTAACTAATTTATCAGTAATAAACTGCAGGGAAATTTCCAGTTGATTTGGAATGAGGATCAAGATTTCATTTCTTTGGGCTCTGAAATAGACAGGGAGGAGAAATGAAGAAACTGAGGATTTACATGTTTGGGGTCACTGTACTTTTAGATGTCATTCAGGTGATCTATAAATTATTTTTCCTTTCTGTTCTCATCTTGTTACCATTGCATCTGTAGTGTATGTACGGCATATGCAAACATAGAAGCAATAAAATATTTTAAAATAATTTTCTTTAAACTTCTAAATGGATTTTAATAGGGACTTAGATTAAGAGGTTGGTTATTTTTGAAGTTACTTAGTGTAGAACAGGATTGGAAAGGAATTTCTCAATGTCTGTTAAATATCTTCCTTGACACATAAAAAATTAATTCACAATATTTTTCAAAGCCCTGTCTTCCTTTTCTTTCTATTTCTTCACTTGAAAGGAAGAAATAGTAGTATTTTTGATATTTTCATTCTTGTACTGAGCATTTTGATTATTAATCTTTCAATACAGATATTTTTTTCTTTTTAATTTCTTCATTCAAAATCCAGCTCTCTCAACTTCCAGTGAAAGAAGCTACTTTTACTGTATTTATTAGAAGATTTCAGAGCAATTTATTTATAAAATAAGTAAACTCCATTTTGTATTTATTGGTGTTGCACTGTAATATTTTGAGAATCTTGTTTCTCATGTATATCTTCTTAGGCTGATTTCTTCCTTCTAGAAATATAGTAAAAACATTAGTTGAATTGTTGATGAGAAGAGGGGATAAAAAGCAAAAGTTAGCCCTTTTTTCAAGTTTTCAGTTGCTTCTAATTTCATCTGCAATGCAGCACTGCTTCATGAGATTTAAAACACCATTTTTCATTGTTTCACTTGCTAGAGGTAAGCAATTAAAAATGGGAACTTTGCTTACCACAAGTGTCTGTACAACTTTTTATGTACTACAGGTGACAATTTAATGACATGACAAAAACGAAGGTTTGAATTTGTCTTCTTGGAAGGGTGGAGGATGTTGGGGTTTTGCTTTGGTTTTGTTGCAGAAGTGTGGGCTAAAACATTCTTCTATTGAAGACAGTTTAAGTAACAGCGAAACACTTTGGTCACAAATGTGTATTTCATTCATAAAGCACTTACTCCTTAAGTCCAGATCATTTATTATATATTTAGACTGTTTGGAAGGCTCTCACTCTCTGTTGGGAGCAGTGAAGAACTCTATATGTATGTTAGAGAACTTGTTTCGAAGAACTTGGTTTTTTCTAATATATGTATGTTATTGTAATGATTACAATATGCAGAAGGCTCTACTCTCTTATTTCCTGATGTGATCAGAAAAACAATTTCAATAGCCAAAAAGCTCAAAGAATGAAAAGTTCCTAATAAAGAGGGCAAGTTTACTTGAACTGTTTAATCTGATTAATCTCAGTTTATCTTGTTTGCTGTAACGCCACATCCTTTATATTTTTATAGCTGCATAGTAGTTCCCTTGGTTTTACCTATTACATTTTGTGCCGTTTGTTGGGTAGGAGTTTCACACTATGGTTTATAGATTAAAATCACTCTAAGTGATTTTTTTTTTGGTGATTTGTATTTGGAGAGGCGTGATCTGTGCCTGATATGAGACCTAGCACTGAAGCACACTAATGTTTCCCTCTGTTGGTGTATCAGGCCTGACACACGATGAAAGCCTGTACATAATCTAGGCTTCCTTCTTTGAGCGCTTTTGCAGCCCGGCTGACCCACAGGAAATCCTTAAGCCACTTCATTTAAAAAAAGGAGGGTGAAGAGCAGAGGAGATGCCGTGTGGCCATTGCTTCTCTATCTTATGAACAGTTTTTGCTTATGTAATGGAAGAAAAATTGAGAGATGTGTCCTGTGAGTCAGAGTGTTCAAGGGCTGTAGGGCATCCTGTGCTGGTGGGCTGTGTGCCCACTGCCCCATGAGCCCAAGGGTTGTGTTTGCAGGGTCATGGGGAGGGGGAGAAAGCCTGGCACAGATTGGGGAGTCTCTGGGGTGGTCCAAGGATGGAGGAGTTGGGGATGTCTACTGGCCTTGCATTGGAGTTAGCTTGCAGCCAGGGTTCACAGCTGGGGAAGTACTAAGCAGGGTGCAATGTCCTTTGTGCTGATTTCTGACGTATAGAGCCAAAAATAGCCTGTTTGACCCGTAAAAATCCCTGAATGACAAATTCTTGCAAACTAGGAGAGAGTGCTGAGTCAGTACTGCCAAGTTTGTTCTGTTTTCTGTTCCCCTCTCACTGTGCTGAAGGGGCAGGGTAGGGGCAAGGGCCAGGGTGTGATCTGGGGTGCCACCCGAGAGCCCCGAGGGGACAAGGCAAAGGCAAAGCAGCTCATTCCCAGCACTTGGCTCTGGAAATTGGAGTGAAGCGTGCTGCCATCGTGTCCACCCTGCCAGCCTTCACTTAGCCTAAAGTGAAGGAGAGAGGCTGCAAAGCACGAGCTGCTTTTCAGTGTGGTGTTAGGTCAGGCCCTAGGCCTCCTTAGAGGGGAAGTGAGAGTGGGGAGTAGGACAAAGAGGGGAAGCAAAAAAGTAGGATGCAGTTAAGGAAAAGCAGCATGCAAAGAAGGACTTGCTCTGTGACACCAAGGAGAGGAAGAAGGTTGGGGATTGTGTCATGTGGAGATTTCCAAACGCGGTACTGATTGTGTGGGACAGACTCACTCATCTCAGCACACTGAATGTACATAGATGTATTGCTCCACATTTTAAAAAAGGAACAGTTCTTCCCACCCAGGCTGCTCACCCACCTTTTGCTCTACTCCCTCCTGACAGTGATGACACAGCAATCATATATTAGGAGCAGTGCAAACTCTGCTTACTGTTGGTTTGAAGCCATGGATGTTGTGTTCTCACACGACTGTAGATGTGACAGATATTGTAGCTGGGGAACTTTTTAAAAGAAACCCAAAGCATTTCTAATCAAGATAAGGAGCAATGCACAGGCAGGTTTTCATCGTGTGCCAAGTGCTCTTCAGAGGCTGTGGTGACTTAGTTGCCTGAGATGGCATAGGTTGCTTGGCAGGGCAGGGGCTTGAGCTTCATACTGTCAGACACAGGGACAGGAGGCTCACCAGGGTCTTCAAAGAGCTGAAACAACATGGTTTTGGATCTGGTTGGAATGGGGCTTTTTATGTTCATCCCATGGTTTAGCCCTGCCTCCCCAGTTAGCAGGGTTTTAGGCAACTTCTAACATTAGCTGTCCTATTTACAGTGCTGGATCAATGTATTTGAAATCAGGGACTTTTGAGTCTTCCTGAATTGTTGGTTAACTGCAGTGCTTGTCACCCAGATCTGAACTCTCATGTAAGGGAACCTAGGTGGTATTTGGGCAGTGGCTTTCTAAAATCCTGTCCAAATTTCTGTGTCCTCCTTTGCTGTTGGTGTAACTATCCTCTTGTGGGCATATTCAGTAGCCTTCTGAGATGATTCAAGCTGGTCTGCTCTGTGAGTCTGTTGTGGTGAATTGTACAGGAGCTTCTCTGCCTTGGGAAAAGGACACTCAGGGGAGATCTTATCACTCTCTACAACTCCCTGGAAGGAGGTGGTAGCCAGGTGGGGGTCAGTTTCTTCTCCAGGCAACCAGTGACAGGACAAGAGGACACAGTCTTAAGCTGTGCCAGGGGAGGTTTAGGCTGGACATTAGGAAAAAAAAAAAATCTTTGCAGAAAGGGTGGTTGGGCATTGGAATGGGCTGCCCAGGGAGGTGGTGGAGTCACCGTCTCTGGAAGAGTTTAAAAAAAGACTGGATGTTGCACTTAGTGCCGTGGTTTAGTTGATAAGGTGGTGTTAGGTCATCGGTTTGACTTAATGATCTCAAAGGTCTTTTCCAGCCTCATTAATTCTGTGATTCAGTGATTCTGTGAAGAGGAAAGAGGGATTTTGTGGGGGAATGCTAGAGAATTAAGAGTTTATATGTTACTTTCTGTGAGCCCCAGATGCGGAATGAGCACGTCACTAAAACCTAAGTGAAAGTGCAACGTGCCCTCCCCCACATCCTGACTCTGGGCTGGCGTGGGCTTCATAGATTAGTGAATCCTTAATGAACGTGGCCAGAAGAGGGCTTGGAGGCACTGAAAAAGAGTCTGGGATGACTCTCAAATGAAAACATAAGCCACAACATATTTGTCTTGGTGGTGGTTTGTTTTCTTACTCCTGCTTAGTTTGTGTTTTGAAAACAAATGCCACAAATACCACTCAATGAGGCTCTTTTACTTGAAGTTTGTTTTTGAGTGGAATCAGTTGATGACACAGATTTGATAACTCTTAGATTGAAGACTATCCTTCAGAGCATGATTTCCCCCCACCCAAATATTCTTTTAAATCTGTTTTTTTTCCCTAAGCCACAAAAGGATTGAGAGGAGTAAATTTCACTGGGATAGAATAGTACATCTCAAATTAGTTCTTTCTGAAACAGAAAATTCAGCAGTGTCTGTGGTCTGACAGCAAGACATGCTGTGGCAGTCAGTGTTCCCTGGGTAAGCCATCCATTGAACATTTTGTCCCACCCCTCCACTTTTAACTCTCTCCATCCCTGGTCAGTTCTGAAAATAGACAAGTGCTTTTCACCCTGTGCCCTAGTGCTTGGGCCCTCTGAAGGCACCTGGTTTTTGGTTCAGTTTGGTACAGGGCTCTCACTTTTCCCTCTAAATGTCTGCTGCAGGCTGTTTGCGATGACTAGGACCAATTATGTGACAAGGACTATTGCTGTACTGTGGTGTGGCCACTCACTCCGAAGGATCTCACAAAAGAGTTTCCAGGTGGGACATTCCTGTGGGAGTGCAGTAGGAGAGAGGCATGGCACAAGGACCTGCAGTGAAAGAACCATGACAAATGACAGGGTTTTTCCCCTCTTGACATCCTGCACTCAGTTGTTTCCACCCCTTCCTACCCTTCGGTTTTCCCTTAGCTGGGTGAGTCACGCTTTCCAGTTCTGCTTGCCCTCTCTTCTGAGTCAGCTTCTCTCAGGGAATTGTCTCTTGGCAAGGCAGCTATTTCTGTCTTTAGCTGTTTCTTCCTTCTAGTGGTTTCGTATCTTTCTGCTCCACATTTATATTTTTCCCTGTATATTAGTATTATTATTATTTGCTTCTGCTGTGCCTTGCTTTTGCCCTTGCTTTGATAAGTAAGATAAGAAAAAAGAGTTACTTTACTGAAAAAGAAATCCTGTCTTAGAAAAAATATCAGGAGCTCCAGTAACAAGCAGATATTATAGTTATTTTACATTGTTGTAAAATGTGTTCAACATATGTATATCTTCCAACCCCAGAAGTTTCCTATCTGCTGGTTGAAATGTAGGTTCCCTATGTTAACACATTTCTTCCTGATGTCCTGTTACCCCTGTTCTCGTGTGTAACACGAGATATTTACAACTAGATATTTTAATTTCTGGCTGCAGTCATGACTTTTCATCCTGCCCTGCCACACATCAGCCACAGCATTTTTACTTTTCCCTTCTTTTTTTCCCTTGCCAGACTTGGATTTTCCTTTTCTTTGCATCAGGTATTCACCTGTTTGCACAGGTGAGTGGTGCCCAGGAGGGGGCTGACCTTCATCACATACACAGCTGATAACAAATGTCTCCTGTGATTTTAGAACTCAAAGCACTGTCCTAACTCCAAAGGCAGTGACACCTGGGAGAAAGGATGAGCTGAGTGGTCCTCCAGGTGTTGCTCCTACTGCCTGTGATGTTGGGCCATCTGTGCCTCTTTGGGGCTGCAGCCTCCCCTCTTTGCAAAGAGAGACCTCAATAGCTTGTGAAGGCACCCAGAAGCCCCTCGGGTCCCCAAAGACCTGACTTTGCTCCACGTTTGCTCCAGAGCTGCTGCAGGAGAGAGCAGAGAAAGGGTCTGGATGAGACACCTCCCTGACACGCATTAGACAAGTCTGGGGGCACCATGGGCCTTCAGTGAGCAAACAAATACCAGCCCCAGCTGGAACAAACCATCCTTATTTCACAGAGAAGTATCGAGCCCATCGAGATTATCGGTTGAACATGTTCCAGTGATATAATACATCTGCAAACAGGAAGATGGAGCCCACGCAGCATTTCCTGCCTGCAGGGGGAAGGTTTCAAATTTATCACGTTTGGGATGGAGATGTTCTCTGATACCTCCCTCCTGCAGCTTGCTGGGGCAGGGCAAGGGTGGGGATAAAGTCTGGGGGTTTTCTCTTTGTTTATAACATCTATGTTCCAGTGCAGGAGGCACTGGGGACACAACGGGCAGGGGGATCAGCGGTCCAGGGCTTTTACCTTGTTGGTGTCAGCTGCTGGAAATTGTATGAGTTAACTGCATTTGGGAAGGGGTAACACAAGGAACTGAATTGAGGGGTGTTTGCTCTGAAAAGATTTGGGTGTCCTGTCTTTGCTCACCTTGATGTGCGTGGGGAATCCTGGCTGTGCCACAGCTGAAAGGAGTAGAAAAGAGGAAAAGGGAGCATGATTCAGATGGATCTGCTCACCTTTTTGGAAAATCCAGAAGACTTCATTCATGCTGAAAGTTATTTTTATCGACTGGAGTAGGTGGCTATTTCACATCTGATAAATCTGAGACAGATGGGACTACTTTTCTCCTTTTTAATTTTTATTACACATATCTGAACCAGCTCCTGGCTGTATGGACCTTTCACACTGACACTAGCCCTGCGAAACTCATTCCAGCCTTTCTGAGGTCAAAGTCCCACTGAAATCCAGACAATTGCCAACGAGAGGTGTTTGCCCTGCACCACCTCCTGAAGGCTGGAGGTTATTTTTTTCCTGTGGGACACTGCATATCTCTTGCTTCCATGTGAATGCTATGCAGGCACCTGCTTGTCCAGTTTACCCTGTAGTGCCAAGAGAGAAAAGGGATACAAGATGCAGCTTAATGCCTGTGGCCATAGAGGCAGCAGGTGGGCAAGGAGGAGAACCTGACCCTGGCAGGAAGGAAACCCCACAGGGTTGTACCCGCTGGTTTCTCTTTGCCCCGTTGTTGTACAGCACTTCTTCATTATTCTTATCTCCTATCAGTGTTCTCGAGATCCTTTTTTGGCAGCGTTACGCCAGCCTGGGATTTCCTGCCAGCCTCCTTGACAGGGGAATGTCCTCAACCAGGGCTTACCCCACCTGGGAAATTCCACTGTGCAGAAAAAGTCCAGGGAGCCGCACTCGCACCGCTGTCCTCCTCCACCCTGCTTCCTCTCACATGTCACAACGTCCCCATTCCCATCCGCTTAACCAGAGCCAAGAGATAAGTGGTGCGTGGCCACTGCAATAAAGGTGCCCTGTGGGTACTCAGCCCAGAGCTGTAAGAAACTTGTGGGGTGTTGTTTTGGGTATTTTTCTCTTTTTTTTTTTTTTTTTCTCTTTTCTTTTTTCTATTTTTTTTTTTTCTGTGACCAGAAAGCCAAAGTAAGCAGGACTTTCATGAGGGAGGGGAAAAAAGTTTCCTTACCACTGCTTCTCTGTTTCATGCCTTTAAACCTCAGAGGAACTTCTCAGTCAATTCACACAGGCATGGCCATAAGGAATGATCAGTTGCCAGTGGGGTGTAAAGAACTGACTTGTTTTCCATAGAACTATTTCTGACTTCACTCCTCCAACATGAAGGTATGCTGTTATAATTTTATTTGATTTATTGCTTAAAAAAACAGTAATTGATTGAAACAATATTGACTTCTCATAATTTTTTTTTAAACTTGTAATAGCCTTGCAAGTGGCTTGTGCTATAATTATCTGTGTGTGTTTTGGGGTTGAGTATGGAAGCATGATTGGCTTTTGGGAAGGTAATGTGTAACAGCTAAGAGCGAAGAAACCACAAAGAATGGTGGGATTTTTGAAAGTCCTCAGTGAATCTGGTGGCAAAATACTCCTAAATACCTTAGCTGTTTTGGGCAACTCTCTCTGAAACAGTCTGCTTTTTTTAGGGGAGGATGTAATAGCTTTCCAGAGGATGGATGGATGAATGGATGGAAGGAAGGAAAGTTAAGCTTTGAGAGTACTGAATGGAAGAAGCATTGCTAGTGAAAAAAAGGTGTTTTGTATAATCTTGATTACAATTTCTTTCCTGGCAGCTCATCAGTAATTTTGGAATAGCTGAGCACCACCAGCATATGAGCCTGCCAGCTTCAACAGGACAGGAGTAAACTGTCATGGTGCAGTGTGAGACAACACAGGGAAGCATATAAAAATAGGGATCTACGCCTACTTTCTTGTAATTCAGGAAAAAAAAAACCTGTGGGAATGAAAAGAAGTAAGTTAAATGAGCTTAAAATTTACTTTAAATTTTGTTATGCTAAGGGGTTTATTAAACCAAACCATAAACTTCTTTTCATGGCCTGGCGAGGGTTTCCCTGGCTTACCACACGAGGCTGATTATGCAGCACCCCGGTTCATTAGCCGTGCCTGTGTCTGGCAGGCAGGGAGGGCAGCTCAGCACTAAGCATCTTGCAGAGGATAAAATGTGGTACGGTTTTCAGACCCCGAATATTTGGGGGCATGTGTGTGCCATGATGTCATGGAGGCTCGTGTACGACCGGGGATGGGTAGCTCGCAAGTGTTTCAGATGGAAGCCAGGTGATTGCAGCTGGGATGGGGTGGTTTGCTGGAGGCACGCAGAGAGCAGGGAAAGGGAGATGCCCTGGGCTCCCCCTCAGCCAGACTGGGTGACCAGCAGTCAGGGCCGCATGTCACCTAGGGGCATTGAAAAGAAGGCCATATTTCTGCTCCAGAAACCCCTCCAGTATCAGCCTGGCGATCATTTTCCAGCAAGTGACTTCTTTTTTGCTCGTTAGACCTTTGATTTACTTTCTTTGCAGCAAGCCACATTTCCTGTTGCGTTTGATGGCAGTGGGTGGGAGTAGGGTGTGTGTGGGGAGGAAATGCCCTCTGTCACTGGGGGCCAAGCACTGGCCAAGCCCTGGGCTGCTTGGGCCAGCTGAGCACCCTTGCACCCTGCCACCCTGGAGGTCATGGTTGGGATATCATCATCATCATCATCATCATCAGTTGCTGGAAACAGGTTTGCAGCAGCTTTCCCTGGCACTAGGAAACATCCCTGGGCTGCTTGGAGCAGCGGGGTGACAGGCCCAGCCCCATCCTTTCTTTTGGCTTTGCCTCCTGCTGCAGCCCAGGTGGTCTGACCTGGCTTTGCTTCTCACCTGGACTTTTGAGAGCAGCAAAACTCAATCCTGATGGTGCTGTCAAGAAACCCTGCTGAGAAACCCCTGTGACTTTGTGTGTTCCCAGTCACAAGCTCCTGAGACAAAACGTGCAAGGTAGAAGCAAGAGCTGCATTTACTTTTGCTTTCTTCTTAAGAAATTGGCAGGAAATTAAAAGGAAGCTTAAACATCCATGGGCTGGCTTCTGTGGAGAGCAGCGTCCTGTCAGACAGGATGCGTCTGGCTTCGGTAGGTGTCTTTTCCCAGCTGGGAACTGGAGGAGGGAGCCAACGCCTGGGAACAGAGCTTTGCACTGTGCCCCACCAAATCAAAGAGTTTATTTTCAGCTTTCTTGATGTTTTATGCTAACTCGTGCATGATTTACATATTACTGTGAAGTTGTCATTACTGTCATGGATTTCTTTCTAAACGTGTAGCAGGTGGCTGTTAAGTCTATAGAAAACACAGAGTATTTGTATCCTTTCCATGATATTAATATCTTTTTATGCAGACATAGGACATCTGTGATCGAGACTTATGCGACAGCAAATTCTGACCCATAGGTGGAGAGGTATTGTCCCAGCTGTTCCAGCACACATTTAACTGAAGATAAAACCTGCCCTAGTACATGCAATTCATCCTAAGCACCAGGAAAATTTTTGTACTGCTGTTTGGAAGCGACCTAACATTTTCCCTACCATAATAAAATTCTATTTGTCTGCCTTGAGTTAGGTGCTTTTTTAAATGAGAAAATTTCCTGTTTATTGAGTTTTTGTCTGACTAATGGAGGAGCTCTGCAGCTGAGTTTCAGGACTTTCCCAATGGTCAGACAGACATGTATTTTGAAAGCTGGGATTTCTCTAGTGAAAGGATGTCTGAACTGAAGGCATTTAAACTTATAAGCTGGAAAATACAGTGAAATAAGAAAAGACATTAGATGAGGGCATTCCCTTCAATGATCTCTACAGTGTCAACATGCTGTAAGTGCTTTTTACTGGTTATCTTGCTTCTGCCTGGACTTTCCTGCTCGTTGATCTGCACCTTTGAGCTGATGGTATGCACACAGGATGTGTAGGATTGTGCAAATCAGTGCTGAGGCTTCCTGCAGGTGTTGATCCTGCCATGCAGGCACTGCATGGGTGGGCTGTATGATTATTGACACTGTGCCTGGGGTTTCTGGACTGGTCAGCTGCTACACCTGCTGTCTGGTAGATGTGACTGTTTTGCCATGTCCAAGAAGAGTATGGATTTTCAAAATCTACCTAGACAATGTTTTTTAGTGGAAAAACATGTTTGGGAAGCCTGGATTTATGGCAACCTTAATCTTAGATAGGTTACCTGCTATTACACATAAATTGAGTCTAGGAATGGAAGTGTCTGGGTAGATTCCAGTTCAAAAAATCATGTTTTTCTAGGTTCAAATCTCACTTTGAGAGTCTTTCCTTGCATTCCTGTATTGAAGTGTTGAGTGGCAATGTGCACTGGGGCAGCTCTGCAGTCCCTGTTAGAAAGTGGTTTTGTTTTACAGGTGGTTGAAGTGGTCCTTGTTTGCTTGTGGAAGGTAGGAACACTGAAATCAAAGTACACCAGAGCCTAACTCACCTGCTGTGCTTCCAACATATGCTTCTGCATCTGACAGCAGAAAATAAAACTAATGTGAGCTATGAATGTCAGGTTTTGGCCTAGGTTGGTCACCTGAGTTAGGAGGAAAAATGTCTTCAGCATGAGCAACAAGAAAAACTGATGCTTACCCCTCCAAACCTACACTGAGTCTCCCTAACAGCACTGAGAAACAGCACCAACTCCCTTTCTAAACTGGAATATCATAACAAGATGCATATTTTGAGGCAGGAACGTGCACTCTCTACCTCATCTATGTACACACAGTATTCTTTATAGCCAACATATGACGTTATCCTTTGCTATGGGGAAATGGCCTTCTGCTCCTTGTTTACGTGCTGTGACATCAGCAGTGTGTGTATTTCTTAGCCGTGCGTTCCTACTGTAAGGTACTAACGAATTAATAAGATCTGTAAGCTTCTGAGAAAACATGACTAACCAGGGCAGTGAGTATCTCTGGAGGAATGTCCCCAGACACGAGGTATATGTACAAGGAAACTGCTTTCACAGAACGCAGATCCACTTTGCCAGCTTTGCAACACTTGCTGGGTTGAGGGTTTCTTTTCTTCTGTACTGATTTCAGCTGCTTTATATACGCAGTGTTGAAGGATCTACTTAGGAGCAACCCATTATTTTTTAATTTATTTTTTCTTCTTTTTTTAAAATATCAGACAGCTTGAGAGAAAAAATGCAGAATTGAGGGTATTCTCTGGATCAAAGGAGTAAGGCCCAAAAGAAATATGTTAAATAAAAAGTCTGAGATTTTCTTTAATATGAGGAATTATATATGCCCCCTTTTGATGTTCTGGTTAATCCCAGAATGTCAGTCTTGGAGACCAAAGTCTAGGAAAAATGTAGCAATACAAGTATAGCAAAGAGGGAAGAAACACAGACTCCTCTGTACCAGCTTTTCAACGAAAACTGTGTCATGGACCATTTCCATCCTACTGAAAAGTACTCTCCATAACTGTTAAAGCAAACACAAGTACAGACCCCAAATGCTCTCTAGGAGTGGAATAGTTACTAAGCTTTTGCCTCTGTTTTTCTCAATGCCATTCTAAAAGCAAACCCAGCATTATGGTGGATGGTTTGGGGGGTGTGTGCTGTTGGAAATGCTGCTGGGGTACAGAGGTGTGGTGGTGGTGTTCGCACACCTCAGCTCACAGTGTGCAGCAGGAGCCTAAATTACACCCAGGGGATAATAAGGCACATTTGACGTCCACACAGCAAACATTCACTTGCATTAAGCAATTGGATTGTAAACTACCATTTTTATTTCCAGTGTAAGAAAAACCACAAAGGTCATGCTGCTCCAGAAACATGTTGCAAAAACAAGTTCTTGTCACTAGTAGTTTGTGCTCTGACGCTTGACCTAAAGGCTGACTCTTAGGAGACAGACTGAGGGGAGAGATGTATTCTGCTCCCATCCCTGCTGAACCATGGGCTGCTCTGAGAGCTGGCATGCTCCTCACTCACTGAGGGAGCTTATACAGTGTGCCTGGCAGAGTGACTACGTGCTGCTCTACAGGGAAGACAAAGCTCCACTTACTGGGCTTGCTTTATTCATTCATTTATTTATTTGAAGCTTACATCCCCTATAGCGTTCACCCCAGCATGTGCCCCAGGGACCAAGCAGCACAGGCACACTGCATCTTTTCTCTATGCTCGTTCTGATTGGGATATCAAAGGGGACACACATGACCTTAGTTAGCCTTGATTTTTAGCTGGTGGTAAAAGTCTAAGGTATTGGCATTCAGCCTGTTTGATTTCTATAATGAGACCACTACCCAGCAAGTGAAAACTTCAAGACAACTGGATTTTGTTTTTGTTCTTAACTAAATTTTCTTCAAATCCCATTGAAGTAGCTCATGGGTGTGCACAAGTCACACTCTCAAAAGCTATTTTGTTAATCAAGTATACTGGATTAACCTAAACCAAGACCGTTTGCTTTTAATGTTACAATACCTGTCTGGGCTGTGTTCTGAAGGGAGGGAAGAAGCAGAGTTTTCAGAAACAAGTGCATTCTGTTTCTTTTTTATTGCCATTTGAGATACCAAGATAAGACTATCTCACTTTTTGTAGGTGTACAGAAAAGGGGTTTCAGGATAAATGCTGCTGCTAATGGCCACTAGTTGGCATTATTGATACATCCCAGTAAAGGGAGGTGCTGCAATAAAAACTGGGAAGACAGCACGCTGGGAGCTGAGGTGGTTGCCTTGTGCTCACCTCGCAGCCTTCTCCAGCTCTCAGGTTGGTGGCTTGCACTGAATTACAGCTCGGCCAAAGAAGGCTGAAACCAACTGGATGCCTTCCCAAGGAGAGGAGGTGACAAGTGCTTTTTTTTTTTTTTTGGCACCACCCTGCCCCAGAGGAACTTACTTTGGTTGAAGATGCCTCATGGGGTTTTGGTCACCACAGATGTTACGTAGTGTTTGGGCCAAAACCCAAAACCCATTAATGCTCAAGGTCTGCAGCATTAATAATTACCATTTGTGGATGTAGCAATAATTTACCAGTAACTCTCATAGAAGCACTTTGAGAACAGAAGGCTGCTGGGAGCCAGCTCATCTTGTGCAACCAATGGGTGTGTGTATATTTTTGAAAGAGCCTTTTGTTATGGAGCTTGGTGGAATTAGACTTGTCTTAATCTGCTTTGACTAGTAGTAGGTTTATGCCAGGAGACCTGATAAATAAGATGTCACTGATGAAACAAGTATGAGCTGAGGTATCAGAGTGTTGCCTGAAGTGGATTTTGCTTGGTAAAAGGAGAGCAAGCCAGCCATTCAACCTTCAGGAGAGTAGAGACTTCAGAATAGAAGAGAAAAAGAAATTCTACACCCTCTTTAAGAAAAAAAACAAACACAAACTCATTAAATTGTTTAATAGAATAGTTTTCATTCATATGTATAGGCTAATCTCCAATTAAATCCATTCCAAAATTGTTATTGAATAGCAAGGATAAAGGTGCTGCCTGTCCCTGCCTGAATGTGGTTCAGGGACCTTCTACAACACAGAAGAACTACAATGAGAGAAATTAACTTTTGATTTGAAATCTCTTTTGCTCACAACATTTTAAAGGGAATGGCAGTCAACTATGATGACAAATCTAATTTTCTGGATTATCAGCTTCTCAGACTTGCAATACCATCTGCTTGTTGAAAGATAAGATGCATTTTGCAGTAGCTGTAGACCCTCCTGTGAGATTAAAAAGCGTGGCTTTCTGGGCTGCCTGGCAGGGGTGAGAATGCAAACATCCATTGGTTGGATCCACTTTGGAAAGCTGAGTTGTAAGTCCTCCCCACAGCCACTGAACATGCTAAGAGCATTTGTGGGCTCCAGGATCTCTGAGCACCAAGTGCTTTTCAATGAGGAAATACTTAAAAACATCTGCTTAAGGTTAAGGTATCAAAACGGGGGTCTAAGGCTTGAGGAACAACAGAGACCCATCTCTTTGCATGTTTAAAACACACGGCCTGATTTCATAAATCCTCACTTGCATAAAGGGCTTTGTTAAATGAGGGAGAAGGTGTGTTTGGGAGAGAGTTTCTGCTCGGTGACTAAGTGAGTTTTTACTTTTATTGTTGTATTTCTGGCACCATTGGGCATCTGATTTCATTTTATGGGTTCCACTTGCAAATTTCACTCTGACTGCATAAATTCAATCTATGGTGTAAAACAGCAGTCTTTGGAGTAGAAAACTGCTTAGGTGATTCTCAATGAAACCCTTCATTCACTTGACAGCGGTAGATATATTTGAATAATATAAGGCAATTCCCTCCTACCTCCTTGTGGGCTGGTTAATATAATTTCATATTGCACCTGTCCCATGTTTTTCAATACAATTAAAACATATAAGTTATAGACCTCCTATTTGCATAATATACTTTAGAAGGACCACGTTGTTTTACTACATTTTTTTTTTTTTGAGCAGCCACAGTGCTAGAAGCATCCTAATCTCAACCTCATGGGCAAAATTGCTCAGTTGTATTTTAGAAAGTGGTGACCTCAGTGGAAACGGGAAAGCAGAAATATTTGTCTGAAAAGTAGAAACGTGAGAAGTCTCCCCTGTGAACATTGATAATAACTCAGTGATGTTAACAGTAATCACAGGCACACGGTTTCGCCCACTTTTTGTTTTGGCATCGCGTTGCTTGCCCGCTTCTCCCTGCCGGCCTCAACCGAGAGGCTTTGCCACCGCACTATGGTGCAACCTCCAACCAAAATAACTCCTCGTCTGCCCCTGCCTGCTCCACGCTCCGGTAATAAGAGGAACAGAGATGACTCATGTCCATTGTAACTGCTCACGTTCCCCTTCTCGCTGCATGCTGCTCACGCCATGCACAAAACCAAGAAAATATCTGTACTTCCATGCCTGCGTCCTGGAGCTGAGGACGGGCAGGACTGGGGCGAAGGGTGAGGGATACCCAAGCATGGGGACATGAGGCGGCAGCAGCAGCGGCAGGAGGCTGAGGGAGATGCGGGTCATTCCCACCTCTGCAGCCCCGTACGAGGGCGGCAATTAGCGGCTCCGCGTGTCGAGAGCGAGAGCTGCCGAGGTTAGTTTGGACAACGCTCTCAGGTTCATGCGTGATTCCTGGGCCATCCTGGGCATGGCTAGGGATTGGACTCGATGGTCCTGACGGGGCCTTTCCAGTTCAGGATATTCTGTTACTCTGTGAAGCGCGCTGGGCCAAGCTTGGAGGCCAAGGTGTGAGGTGGCATCCGTGACCACGATTCCCACCCGGGAGCTGCGGGCGGAGGCAGCGTCCCCACAGCTCCAGGCCACCGCGGCCGGTCCCTGCCCGGCGCTGGCGGCTCCTCCCGCGGCCCTGACGGGAAGCGCGGCCCCGCCCGGCGCGGCCCCTCCCCCGGGGGGCGGCCCTGTATAAGCGCGGCCGCGGCCCCGCGCCCCCAGAGCCGCCGCGCCGCCCGCCCAGCCCTGGCCGTGCCCGCGCCCGCTCCGCCGCCCGCCGCGCCGCGCCGCCGCCCGCCCCGCCGCACCGCCATGATCGTGGAGAGCAGCCGGGACGCGGCGCCCGATGGCGGCGACGGCGGCGCCCTCAGCAGCCCCATCAACCTCGCTTACTTCTACGGGGCCTCGCCCCACTCCAGCGAGGGCAGCTGCTCGCCGGCGCACTCCTCCGCCCCGGGCTCGCCGGGATCCGACTCGGACCTCTCGGTGAGCAGCCGCGGCGGCGGCCGGAGGGACCCCCGGGGCGGCCCCCGCCCCGCGCTGCAAGGTACGGCGGGTCCCCGCGGCGGCCCCGGCCCCGGGGGGTGGCGGGGGAGCGCGGAGCCGCGGGTCCCGCTCCGTCCCCACGGGGGCGAAGGCGCCGCTGGTCCTTTCGGGTGTGGAAGCGGTGGAAAGCGGACGCGTTTGGCCGGCGCTTCGTGCCCCTTGCCGGGGTGTTTCCATCCTTGGAGCGGGAGCGGCAGGGGTGTCCTCTGGGCAGCGGAGGAGCCGCACGCCCGTAGGATGGCGAAGGGGTTCAGGGGGCTGCTCCCTGGCCTCTCTCTGCTAGCCCGGGGTTTAGGTGCCTTTCCACAAGTGTTCCCGGTTAGTTTGGGTTTTTTCTTTGTGATTCGTTAAATGGAAGCGAAATCGGTGGCTTAAGGTCGGGTTTTGTTTTCGTGTCTCCACAGTTGAACAGCACATGGGGGGAGGAAAGCAGCACAGAGGACCTTTCCAGGGGGTCCGTGTGAAGAACTCCGTGAAGGAGCTGCTGCTGCACTTCAGGAGCAGCAAACAGATGTCCTCGGGCCCTGCCACCGAGGAGAGCAAGGTACCAGCTGCTCTCTGCCCTGACAGATTTGCTTGTAATGGTTACTGAAGCTGGCGAGGAATGAGCTTCTACTTCATCTGCTGTGGATGGAGTCAGTGTTTTTTCTTTTCAACATGTAATGGAAGAATATAGCTGGGAAGAAATCAGTAAGAAGGTTTACCTTGAGAGAAGGAGGCTCTTAAAAATGTTCTTACTAAGCTTTGTTTTCTAAAGGGAGTCTGGATAAAGATATGTTTGTGTTGCGAAACCACAGAAATTCCGTGTTAACTGGAATGAGATCATTCGTTGGAAAGGTTAGGGATTCTTCTCAGATTTGTTTGTCATGCTCTTGTGCCTCTCTGTGCAAAGCACACAGTGTAAAGGTAGGCCCTTTCAGTCTGAAAAGACAAAAAATACAGGAAATTCTGAGAATATTAAAGGGTATTTTTGGTTTTATTAGGTAGTTATTCTGAGTGTGTGTTTGAAAGCTTCTTAGATAAGTGTTGTCATAAAAAGATTTATGCATAGAAAAGTTCATGGCATCGAATAAGTGTAAAATTGGCTGGGTTATTTATGTTTTTAAAAAAATTCTTCAGGTCTCAGGAAGGAATAGTGTCTTTCTCTAGTTTTTCTTGAGTTTTGTGGTATTATAACAAGTGTCTTGAAAAGCCTAAAGAGAACTAGTGGGTTTTATTTAAGTTTCATTAAAATATTTCCATTTTCTAACCTTAATTAAAAGCAATTAAGTCAGGGTTAAACAACCATGTACTAGAATTATTCCAGCCTATATTCTGTGTTTATAGAAGGAAGTCATTGCTTCTTTCTTCGGGTTGTTTTTTGTTTTTGTTAGTTTGTTTTTGTTTGGTTTTTTGCCCCTGAAATAACATTATAATAACAGAATAATTTGTATTTTTCTTAAAAGGCACAAGGAGGATTGGTGAACTATGAGCCATACACAGGTAGATAATTTTTTAATATATACACTGCAGTAATATTTTAAATCAATTGTAAGAGTAACCTCCAAACGGATTCTAAATTTAATTTGTTTTCAGCAGAACTAAAGAGCATACTAGGCCACAGTGGCAAAAGAAAGGCTCCTGAGCTCCTATCTGATGGACCTTCTTTCAAACGCCAAGTTAATGTTCACCCACATCTCCTGGTAAGACTGTAGTATTTTTTTCTGTGCTGCTATTTTTCACTTTGCTTTGTATAATCAGAAACTACAAGACACAGCTATACCTCTTAATTTTTTGGGGCTTGTTTTGATTTGTCTTTTTTTTTTTGTCCTGTCAGACACCACCCCAGACACCAACGTCTATGGATAGCATGGAGGAGACACATAAAACCGACCCAAAGCATGACAGCAGTTCTGATCTGCTTCAAAACATTATAAACATCAAGAACGAGTCGAGCCCCATTTCCCTGAACACGGTGCAGGTGAGCTGGTTGCACTCTGTCTCCAGCCACGGCTCGCCCGCTGAGCAGTACCAGGACAGCCCAGGAGCACAGGCTTTCTCCCCATCGCAGAAGTACCAAGCATTCCAAGACCACACCAGCCAGCATATGCTTGATCCGCCCCAGCATTACCAGTTCCCTGCCTCCCAGAACCAAGATTTGTCACAGAGTTACCCTTCAGATGCCTCTCTGGACTACAGGCCCTTTGTTGCCAGTGACCAGTCTCCTGCCTACCAGCAGAGCACCTTTGAGAGCCATGAGCTGCAGTACTGCCCGTCGCAGAGCTTCTCTTCCCTCCTGAATGACTCAGAAGGCTCAGACAGCATGTCCAGTCCCCTCCAGCCGCTGAGCAGTGCCCACCCACAGGCCGAGGTTGCCCCTCATGGCCCGAACTTCAGCTTGCCTTCCAGCAACCTCTGCGGTAGCCTGGAGCGCAGCGTCTCTTTGGCTACTCTGAACGTCTCTCTGCCTGACCAAAACATTGCCAGAAGCACGACGCAGCTGGGCAAGTCGTTTTTTCAATGGCAAGTGGAGCAGGAGGAGAACAAACTGGCTAACATCTCTCAAGACCAGTTCCTTGCAAAAGACTCCGATGGAGACACGTGAGTGCCGTTTATCTTGGTGTCGCTTCTGTGGGAGGTTGGGGAATGTTTCTGTTTGGGTTTTGGTGGACCGTGGGTTATAGTGAAGCAGTTCAATAGCAGCGTCTGTGTCACGAGTGTGATGGTTTGGCTGATCAAGTGTGGTGTTGCTGATGACTATGATGCAGAGCTTCAGCACACTTGAGTAGATGTATTGTCTGATTTCAGGTGCTTATCGTTAGACTTTGGTAAATGGGGAGGAAAACATTCTAATTTAGATACTTTAAATTGCCCTGGTAAGAAAGCACCCATGTTCCTGTCTTAGTGACACAGATGAGGTGTGAAGTTGGCAGCATAACACCCCTTCAGTACATTTGGTTCTCTGCTGTCTTGAGCCCTGGTTAATGTCTGGTGGTGTAATTGTTGCCCCTCTTTCCTGCAGCTTCCTCCACATCGCAGTTGCCCAGGGCCGTCGCGCACTCTCCTATGTTCTTGCAAGGAAGATGGCTGCCCTGCACATGCTGGATATTAAAGAGCACAATGGCCAGGTGAGGTTCTGAAAAAAATCTTTGCACCTGCTTTGTGCACCTGAGTGCTTTTGCATGTCTGGACCTTGAGAAAGATGTGGTGAAATGCTTATTTAATATTAACCCCAAGATTTAGCCTGCATACTAATATTAACCTTGAGCTATTAATACTTCTTGGGATCACCTTGAGCTGGTAAAACTATGTGCTCTGCTTCATTTGTCCTGGCTTCCTGCTATTCATAATGACTGCTTAAATAGTACCAGGTAGCTAGGGTTTTTATTTGTTTTAGTTGCTCTTTCCTGTTAGAGATCAGATGACTAATAGCTTAAATTTTCTTCTTGATGTTTGCAGAGTGCTTTCCAGGTTGCTGTGGCTGCCAATCAGCATCTCATTGTGCAGGACTTGGTTAGCTTGGGGGCTCAAGTGAACACCACAGACTGCTGGGGTAGGACGCCACTGCATGTCTGCGCTGAGAAGGGGCATGCCCAGGTCCTCCAGGTAAGAGCCAGGCAGGCACAGCTCTGCCTCAGCCATTGACTCTTACACTTGGTATTAGCTGTCTTGGGAAACTCTGGAAACACCACTCCATTCCTTTATCTTTCTCTCTGGGTAGCCTTGTGAGTCTTGTCTCAGGGCTCTACACATAGAGCTTAAAGTGGGACTGAATTTCTCATTAAGGCTCTCACCAACATTCTTGAGTAATTTGGAGGAATCCTCTAGTTTATTAAACCAAAACAATAAATAAGTCTCATCTTAATCATTGGATCATGGAATGGTTTGGGTTGGAAGGGACTTCAAAGATTATCCAGTTCCAACCCGTCTGCTGTGTTCAGGGACATCTTTCACTAGACCAGGTTGCTCAGAGGCCCGTCCAGCCTGGCCTTGAACACTTCCAGGGATGCTGTTATTTATTGCAACTTTATTGCAATTACTGCAGTAAGACAATACACAAATTTAAACCAGGATGCGGTTTGGATAAGACGTCAGTGTGTACCTGTTCCCACTTTTGTAGGCAATCCAAAAAGGAGCCATGGGAAGCAATCAGTATGTAGACCTTGAGGCAACAAACTATGATGGTGAGTAGTTCAAAAGTTTATAATTTACAGAGTTACTGGATATTACAGTGTTCTATAGCTGCTGATGGGAGTATTAAATTGCATTTTATTGCTTTTCTACCTGGGATTTCTTTGTCAAATAGAAATTTACAGGCGCACCTGACACATCTGTCAGATGGAAACATGGTTAGTCTGTGTCTGTCAGGACCTCTTTTCTCTTAGATGTGATTGCTTTGGCATGGATAGTGTAGGTTGTAACTGGCCATTGTTTAAAACACTGGAGTGTCAGCATTGTGTCAGTAGATACAGAAACCAGAATCTGGCAGTAGAGAGCTGTTTCTTTTGGACCTCTTTTCCATAAAATGGCTCTTTTTAATGTATATTTTGTAAAAACATATTAGAAATTGATTCTTTCATCATCTGCTGACTGAGAGCTCACAGTAGGCTGCTACTTTAGTCCTCTGGTGATGGACACTCCAAATCTCAAGCTGCTTGGGAGTAGTCACTGTCACCTACAGATATGGAACCATCCCTGGGTGTAATGGGGGTAGAACCTTTATCCAGCCTCTGAAACAAGCCAGCCAGTCAATACTTCTGTATTGCATTTGTTCATTCGTGATGGTTTTTATTTCTTCTTGATGTTAAGGTTTGACACCTTTGCACTGTGCGGTTCTGGCCCATAATGCTGTGCTACATGAACTGCAGAACTGTCAGCCACCTCACTCCCCTGAGGTCCAGGAGCTTCTGCTGAGAAATAAGAGCCTGGTAGAAACCATCAAGATTCTGATACAAATGGGAGCCTCTGTTGAAGCGAAAGTAAGTAAAATGCCATAGTCTGAAGTGCCAGATCCAGAGAGAATGTGGAAGCAGAACATGTCCCTTTCTCCCACGCTGCAGTTCAGCTTTATTACAAAGGAAGTAGACTAATTTGAAAGCTTCCCTACAGCTTAATTTACCCAGATGGGATGAGAATGTTGCGTTTATTCAGAGCAAGGTATTATCAATGCAAATGAGCCCTGGGGAAAGAAGGAGGTGACAGTCTAATTTCTAGATTAAGAGTGATGCTACGCTGGCTGCAGTGAGTAGTGTTGTAAAAGTAAGAATATGTTAGGAGCACTCTGAGGTACCCATAGTAATAGGGTGCTGATGACACCTTGTTCTTGAACTGCAAATTTTAATTGAAAACTGCTTACCTGTGCAGTTCAGGTCTGTGCCGTGCCAGACCATTACTTAGCCAAATATCAAATCTTACATTGTGTAAGCTTACCTGCAGATGAGATCAGGTTCCATTGTTCATTAGATGTTGATATTAAAATATATATATTCAGATTGACTTTTGATGAATTGTAGTGCAAGTATGTTTGCTCAACACTCTGCAGTTCCTTTGCTTTCTCTTTTATTTGTCTGCATGTTCCCCCTGGATAGGTGAAGCACCTGCAGGGAAGACTAAACAGTTTCTTTTTTGATAGGATCGCAAAAGTGGTCGCTCTGCTTTACATTTGGCAGCAGAAGAAGCAAACCTGGAGCTCATCCGTCTCTTTTTGGAGCTGCCCAACTATCTCTCTTTTGTTAATGCAAAGGTAGGTTGATCTTTTCGTGATGCAGACAGAGGGAGAGAGGCTCATGCCCCCCCACTTTTCCTTCATGGAGTTGCTTTGTGGTCCCCAGGCTTACAACGGCAACACGGCCCTGCATGTGGCTGCCAGCCTGCAGTACCGCGTGAGCCAGCTGGATGCTGTGCGCCTGCTCATGCGCAAGGGAGCCGATCCGAGTGCCAGGAACTTGGAGAATGAGCAGCCAGTTCATCTGGTTCCTGACGGCCTTGTAGGGGAACAGGTAAAAGAATCCTAGCAACGCTCTCCTTCCATCTGTCCCTGTCCACACAAAAGCTGTATTTCACTCCAGAAGTTTTCTTTTGGGTTTTGAGTTGCAGCTTTCAAGGAAAGATTTAGCAAATGCCATTCTATTCTTTGTATCTTTAATTTCAACGTCAACATTGGACAGAATATGCAAACCTGAAATTTTAGGTTTCACTTGGCAGCTTATATTTTTTTCATCTCAAAGGCTGTCGAGATAGGCTTTATTTTTGTAACCTTGCAACATGCTGGAGGCAATACTCCTTCTCTTGCTCTTCTCAGTATGGCCTGAGTTCATGCTTCTATTGCTCTTGTCATAATTAGTAATGACAGTTCTTAGACCTGAGTAACAGATGAAGAAAATCCCTTTTTCCTACGAACTGTACAAATACCTGATGAAAAAGGTGACTCTTGACCTAACACTAGTAAGTTAAGCACAGCTGAGTTGCGGACTGTTGCCTTTCATTGGTTCAAATGCTCTAAAATGGGATCAATCAATTTTGGTGTAACTGAGCTCAGGACCTTGGCTTGAATAAATAAGGAATGCAAAACTGGGTCTAGGGTGGTTTTTCTTCAGATTGTAACTCACTTCAAGATGATGAAATACTCATGTTTTTGTTTTTTTCTCTTCTCCAGATAAGACGTATCCTCAAAGGGAAGGCGATTCAGCAGAGAGTGTCGCCATTTTAGGCTCCATGTTTCTTGGAGTTCTGCAACTTACACTCACTGTCAGTCAGGCAGTCCTAATGAATCTGTAAATAGAGCATTTGCCTGGTGGGGGCAAATGTTAGTTGTTTCTATGAAACAAAAGTGTTTTGTTCACTATTATATAGTGGGTTACATAAGAGTAAAAAAACCCCAAACCCAACAATCAAATTCCTCCAACCAAAAGGGAATGCTTCATTCCCAGATATGTGGAACATTTTCCTGACTACCTGTATTTCCTGTATTTCATAGCTATGAGACTGATTTTATTTAAACAGCCATACAGATAACTTCTACACAAGAACAATTCTACAGGTGTTTTTTTGTTTTTTTTTAATTTTAGAGGGGGCTGATACAGGTCAAAATTGCAGAGATTGTTGTTGTGTTTTTAATAACACTTAAGTGCAAGAGAAATTAAATATTTTTGAAGTTGAACATTTATTTATGTGACTTTCTGGCTTTGTTCCAGTATCTTGTGCAGGATTGTATATAGTCACTGACATTGTACAGCTGTATAGTTCTAAGAATATTGATCACTTGGGGAAGGATCTGAAGAAACAAGTTCCTTGATCTTGAACTTGTAAATTGCATACAGAGTTTTAATACTGTGCTGGTGCAAATTGGGTAAATTCTGTTGTTCTGAAAGACTGAAGATGGAAAGTGAAGATAGATTGTCCCTGGCACTGATTTGTGCATGCTTTTGGAGTTGTTAATAAAACATGAAAAGCCATGTATCTTCAGGGGACTTTGTCAGTTTTTGTCGTACCCAGTAGGGATTTTTCTTTTGATGTAACAATAGATTGAGAGAAAAGGCAGGCGTGATTTTTATAGTATGTATGTAACTTGTACTTTAAGGGATATGATCCTGATTCAGTGCAAGTGTTTAGCATGTACTTCACTGTTGATGCATGCTGAAATCTCTCAATGTTAATTATAATACTTCAACATGTGTAAGCCTTACTAGTGTTGGTGGGGCTCAAGCACGTGCATAAGGAGCTTGCTGAATTGGGCTCTAGTTAATTCTAGAGATTTTATGTTTTCCACCTCCTAAACAGAGTTAGTCCATTTATGGTTTTACCTTATAGGTATAGTGGCTAGCAAAGTAATATTTGAAGTTAATGTTTTTTCTATTTTTTAATAATTATTAATGGAAAAATGTATACTAATGATGCTGTATACTTGTGTTCTATTGGAAAAAAACCTCCTCCTATCACTTTCTGAATGATCCATGCTGGGCTGTAATCCAGTAATATGTTCTCTGTATAGTCTTTGCTCTTAAACTGTTTTTTCATCACATGCAATTCTCTGTCATAATCATTTAATTAGTCTGTGCTGTTTTGGCAAAGTATGTCTTGTCTACAAGCTAAATGAAAAAATCTGATGTGCGAAGGCTTAGTTGCAATGTATTCTTGAAGGGTTATGTGTAACTTGTGTTTGAATAAACATGCTAATTAAATTTTGGTGGTTACTGTGTGTGATACAAATAATGACGTAAAAGTCAAGCTTGAAGTAAAACTGATTTAGCGTGGTAATACTGTGAGGCTGAAAGGCCATTTGCTAGGATGAAACGAATCCTTGCCATCCTGCAGTTTATGCTTTCTGTTGATGCTGGTGTTCTGGGTCATGCACTGTGCAGTTGTACTGCCTGTGAATTTAGTAGGTGTGCCCCAAATTGAGTTAATAGTCACCAGGTTGGCACCTGAACACTTGTCCTTGCATACTCAAAAGAATGATAGCAGTTCTGACAATGTTATGTTCTCCCTCTGCCTTCCTTGCCTTGGTCCTCAGTTCTGGCGGCTCAGGCACAAGTGCCACCCTAGCACAGTGGCAGTCTGGGGCCATATACCTGGGGATGGGCTGTCCTCACTTCACAGATGGCGATAAGATGGCTCTGAGCTGGCAGGGACCCTTCAGGAGGAAGAACTGTCATCACAGCCTGTCCCAGCTGAGCATGGAGCTGAGGAGATGGCAATAGTTGAGATAAAAGCGGATGCAGCATTATGATCTGTAGGAAAGGCAAGGAAGAAAACCAAGAGGGCTTTTATGTTACTGTATGAACCTGCTGTCCACCCTCCCTTACTGCTGCTTGTGATAAGGGTGAATGGGAGAAGGCTGGAAGAGGCCCAGAGGAGCTTCTGTGCAGGGAGCAGCAGAGAAAACTGGGACAGTCCTGCAGAGCTGTGACAGGCCAGAGAACCTGAGTCGGGATGGACTCCATTCCAGCATGAGAGCTGGAAGCTATTGGTGAAGGTACCACGCACACAGCAGGCAATGGGATGTTATTCCCTGAGGTAGTGGAAGAAAGTGGTAGAGACAATATCCGTTGATACAGGGAGGGCAAGCATGCATACTTAGAAGAAAAACTTGTTTGGAAAGAGGTACTGAAGAGTTTCAGCATGTGCGGCAGTCCTCTGAGCTGAAGGATGAGGTACTATAGTGCAGGCTTGCCCTGCACGCAGCTCTCCGCTGGGGACTTGATAATGGATGCTCATAGACCTGATAGCAGACTGATTTATTCCTTCACCCAAATCACTGTGCCTAGGCTGTTAGTGGTTTATGGGTTCAGTCTGACTTCACTGATATTGGTTGCACCTTTCATGAGAAGAAATATAGGAAAATCACCTTGCAGCCAGTTGAGTGCTTCAGGGAGTGCTTGTATATTGTCTATTCCTGCCCTGTGCAAAACCTTATCCCTGGAAGTCTTAAAAAATGGCTTTTGGTGCTGAGGTGAGGTGATGGAGAGAGGAGCTGTACATGGTTCAGCAGACAAGACTGGGAAATGATGGTGGAGACTGGAAGCAGAATTGAATTTCTCATTGGGGTATGCAAAGATGAAATGTCACCTCTTTATGTGAACAGCTAATTGTGTCTAGATTGTGTTGAAGATGCTGTCATCTGCACCTCTCACTGCAAGTGACCCTGCCTTGGGAATATGCTTTTTATTTGTACAAGGAGACCAACAGTACCGTTTTCAGTTAATTTTCATTTTCTTTGTAAGAGATGATTACACGGGAAAAAGAGTTGCTGATGAGATATTCTGGCCCTTCAGATCAGCCTGATCTGACTGCCTGGCACTCCTTTCTGGGTGGCATTGACTGAGTCATCTCATATAGGGATTAAGTACCCTGAGTTTGTAAGGTTGGCAGTGCTTTGGCACGTGTTCAGCCAGTGCGTGAGCATGAAGTGAGAGGCATTTAGCAAGCAGTGTGGTGCTTTCTGTGGCATTTGTGCCCTTCTGGAAGGGGGACTCCTGGTACTCCAAGTCAGAAAATTCCTAAGGGGAGGCTGAAGTGTTTGAAGCTAACTTAATCTGCCTGGAGCATAATTTCATTGTCTGGAGAGTTCAGTAGGTAATTTCATAAGAAAGTATCCCAACTCTAACTGACTCATTTTTCTCTCCTATGATCTTGGGGAGGTCTGGCATATCTGACCCAGTTTAACTAGCTGTTAGAAACCCTTTCTACTGAGGGCCAAGTGACACTAAATATTTAGCATGCTAATCGTGTTTCCCTGATAACTTACAATTCTCAGGAAGTTCTGAATAGCTTTTATTGATGTGGATGTAGGCATAGCATTTATTTCTCTGGTTGCATTAGAGACAGAAGAGACTCTGGCTTGGGTCCAAGTAGGAATATTAAGACACATGGTGCTTTGTTCCCAGGATGTTTCTGATTTGCTTGTCTAAGTAAGCCAAACCTCACTAAAGGGTTGCTTTTTGATTTTTGTGGGCTACTCTGGCTGGAGTTGCGGAAGGTGGCAATCCATGATTTACAAGAAATGTGTTCTGCTTCTGGAGATGGAAAATGTACATTTCCCACATTTATTGCTCTTTTTTTATTTTTATCAGAAGTCAAAAACATAGCCAGGAAGTGCATTCTGAGAGAGGATGGGTGTGGTAGAACTGACTGCAAAGATATGACATGAACTGCTTGTTCTTTTTACCTGACAGCTTACTTGTCTGGTTGCCTGTCTTTTAAAAATATATGTGCTTTCCTGTGTAAGGTGAGAGCTGAGGATGATTAAAGTGCAGTGAACATGTAAAGGTAAAGAACAGATTCCTGCAATTATCTGCCAAAAATTGGCCTAGTATTTCAATGCATTGAAATCCTTCCATTGTTCTATTACTTGTCTTGAGTGTTTGGTGATAGTCTTTGCCTGAGATACTGATGTCTTGGGAGGGAATGTTCATCTGTGCACAAAGCCCTTATGGTCAGCGCTTTTCCTGGCAAAATTTCCTGACCGTTGTTGGCTAATGGACTACTGTCTAATCTTACAGTATTAGATCTAATTGCTGATAGCAAAAAAATCTCGTGGCAGCACTAATGAAATTGGGAACCGATGGGGAACCACCCAGGAGTGCTGCACCTCAGGTTGTCTCTTTTGTAATAGTGGAATTTGGAGGTTGGTTTCTTCTTCAGGCACCTATCTTGGTCTTGCTGGAGAAGTGTAGTATATCTTGGGTTGTATTTTCTTGGTATCTGTGTTTTCAAATCTTGTGATTGAGACTGTATCAATAAGTCTTTGTTTTACCTGATAATCCTTACTCTTAGCTCTGAAAATGTGATCTAGGCTTTTATGAGAAAGTGATTGCTGTATTAAGCAACCTATATTTCACATGTGTTTTTCCCCTTAGTTTCTGGTGAAATTTTTCCCATCCCCTTTGCTAGACTGAAAGCCTGAGGGAAAGATGACTAAGGTGGTGCTTTAGATTTAGAAGGGGGAGCAGACAAACGAAAGAGGTTGCACATTGCTTCTGTAGATGTGTCTGAGCTGCAAAGCAGACTGAAGAGTATGAGTGAATTGTCATGAGGACACAGTGCAGAGATGCTTTTCATATGCTTAATGAAAGCGTGCAGTTCTGTTCAGATGGTCTTGGTCACATAGGTGACCTTTTGCTACCACAGTGGGTACCATCTTTTTCTAAGGTAGGTCATGTTATCAAATGCTGTGTGTTGGCCCCAAATAAAAGATCTCTTCAGTAGTGCTGAGCTCTTTCCATTGACTCAGCCTGGGAGAGAAGTAGAACTTGGATCATTTCAGTCCATGGCTCCTTAGGACAGCCTATAGTCCATCTTGAGGCTTTTGTGGGAAGGCCCAGAGCTGCCCTATTATCTTCAGACCCAGGCTTGCCATAAGAAAGGACAGGGGCTCCATAAACACTGCTATTCATGGCTAGCCAGTAAGCCCTGAAGAGCTGAGCATGTATGTCTTGTTGTCTATCCACAGGCAGAACACAGGTCCCTGCCCAAGGACTTTCACTCCACTAAAAACAGCCCAATAAGTAATGCCAATAAATCTGGGGTTTCTCTGAGAAGAATTGGAATTGGAGGTCACAGTGATGAAAAATCCCGAGGTGTGCTTACAGTGCTACCCATGTCCTCTGCACTGTCCGGCAGTTGATGTGCCTTGTAGGAGTAAGAACTGGGTCACCAGTGACAGCCCACGTTCATTTTGAGGGGAAGTGTTTTAGGAGCAGTTTGAGAAAAACCATCAAGATAGTAGTGTGCTATTATCATTATTCATCAGTAGATTTCCAGGTGGCTTCAAAAGCCAGTAGTAATCACTAGTCCCATCGGCTAGATAAGGAACCAGAAGCAGGGAGAGGGAAAGAAGCTCATCTAAAGATACTCAAAGAACCACAGGTGCTCCATCCAAAGGCTGTGCAGGCTTGCAATTATCCTTCTAGTTGCCTGCTCTTTCTAAATTTGCCAAATAACACAAAGAGTAATGTCTGATCTGTCAGTCATTCATGATCCTTCGTGTGTTCATGTCATTCATTGTTGAGTTCATGTGTTTTGCGTGCTCAGTTTGGAGACCTTGCCTGTGATACTACTTTTACTCACTGCCAGAATTGTCAGGCTGTTTGGAGCTGCCATTGGACAATGCCTCAGAAATGAGCTTTTTCACCTGAAAAATATAATATTTCTAAGCCCTGATTGCTGGAACAGGAAGAGAAAAGCCAGATCTGAGCTATGAAAAAAATGCACCTGAGCAAATTGAGTATGCTACAATGGAAGGGAACTCTGAGCTAGACCCATGTCTCCAGACTCACTGCATTTTGTGAACATTTGAGGGAAAACTAGGAAAACATTTTTAAAATGAGGTGAAATCATGTAAAGACATTTTAAAATCTGGTCATGAAACATGCTTAGTCATGAATGGATTTCTTAAAAAATAAATATGGGAGATGAGTCAAACTGAGGAATAAGCATTCGTCTTAGTGGTTTGAGCCTTTAACAGCACTTAAGACATCACCATGAATGCTCTGATGGAGCTATATGAAATGAATATATATATAACTATATATATATGAAATAAGTTTTCCTACTGGGATAGAGGTGTGGAGATTCAGCTCAGGACATGGGTGACTCATCAGGAGGTAACTAAGCCACTGGGTCTGCTGCTCTGGTGCTCAGGATAGATGGACTTCTCTTAACAAAAATAAACAGGGCAGGGAAAAAGAAAGTCTTTAAAAGTTAGCAGATAGGAGAGAATGCTTTACTGCTTTTATTTTTTTTTCCTTTTACACAACTTTTATTCACTTTTGTTCTAGCCCCTGGCTCTAGTCGCAGGCTCGTATGGTTATTCATTTTCTCAAACTTTCTCACACATGTCTGTGAATAAAAAACATGCATATGTAGAGTAAGTTTATAATATGGATCAATTTATTTTTGTACTCTGTATGAGAATTGTATGTATATATATGCATGCAAAATGTAAGTATGTAAAATGTATTGTGTGGGAGTACATAAGGCAGTAAAACTCTTTCAAGAAGATGAATCTTTTTATCCAGGAGTAATTCATTACTTCAGAAGTTTTTACCTTCTTTTGTTAAAAATAGAAACTTTTCCCATGCTATTCTCTTGAATTTGCAAATTGAATGCACTAGTGAAAACCAAAGCATTATGAAGAATAAAAGTCGGGTTTCTAATGGTTTTCTGTCCTGAGAATGAACACCAACGTAGACTGTCCCTTGCCTGTTAAGGATGAAGCCCATTTCTTAGCTGTTAGTGAGGACCCTGATGTCCTCCTTATTTCTTCATAAATCCATAAATCTCAATGTCTGTGTGAGCTACTAAGTCTTGCCATCTCCACTCTCTGTGCCCATAAAGAGAAGGACCCCAGGAAAGGCGTTTTGCATGTACCTTATGGCACAGAGGGCTGAGTTAACCCCGCGGAAGGTTGATCTGCCACCTGGAAACCAACATAAAATGCACCAGCAAGTTCTAGTCCTCACCCAGGGCTGAAACCTGTCTGTGCAACCAGTAGTGCAAAGGCAGGTACCTTTGTACTTTATTATAGACACAGTAAACAAAGAATTTTTGTTTCTTCTTCCTTAGCTGTCATAATGAAATTTTATTATTGTAGTGGTTTTATCTGCCTTCTGATGAGCATGAATGTCGTTAGCCTCTTTCCCACGCTCTCTGCATCCATGTCTCAAGGCGCGTCTCTCGATTCCACGGCGGCCCTGTCTTTCCATGCCTCGCGTCCCCAGCTGGAAGCGCAGGCTGGGCTGCGGTGACTGCGGCTGAGCCCGGGGACAGCTGATGGCAGGGAGCGCTGGAGCAAACCTGGCCACCGGCGTGCGGTCGCTGGCCACTCACTCCCTTTGAAGCAGTCTGAGCTCAGGAGTGGGGTTTTCAAGCTTGGATGTGGAGAGCAGCAGGATGGGTGTGCACTTCTGTCTGCCTGGCTTTGGACACTGGGCATGAGTGGGTGAGAGGTAACCGTGTGGCTGCAGGGACAAGAGCAGTCATCTCCTATTTGTCTGAGCTGGATAGAGCAGAGCACCAGGGACATGGCTAATAATGGCATTTTATGTGCTTTCTAGGAAGGTGCTGTAAAGATGGAGTAAGAGCTGTGGAGAAGGCAGCCTGCTCCTCTTCCTTCCCACTCCCAGGCGGATGCCTGGACCTGTTTCGCTGCTCCCATGGGAGGATGGTCCTTTGCTTCCAGGCGAATGCTTGGTTGTCACTCCTTAGCTGGGGCTACAACTATAAAGCCCTTTTACCCCTTCCTCGTGCTGCCTGTGCTCTGCAAGCCCAGCAATGGCACTGTCCTTCAGAGATCTACTGGTGGCTGCTGCCCTCCCCGACCTTGTATCTGTTCTCACCCTGTCGACCCCATATGTGGTGGGGATCTTGTGACAACCCCTGCCCCAAGAGCTCTTGTTTGAGATGCTGGGTGCAGGGATAAGTGCAATAGGGGCCCTACTTCAAAAAGATGCATCTTCCCTGATGACTGGCTTGATATCTTCCCAAAGGCCTCCTGGCTCAGATGGGTATTCAGGGAAGATTTGAATAAGGAGAGGGAGGAGGCCTGACAGCTCCATCTGGGACTCCATCAGCTGCTTGCCATTTGTGTACAGAGTTTATGCGCTGCTGTGGCATTGTCCTTGTTATCATGCTGGTGGCTCAGGTTCTTGCTCTGCCTGTTTATTTTTACTCTATTGTTGAATATACTGCTCCTGAACTCTTTATTCTTGTTGGCTCCTAATAAATTACTGTCTCTTATTAGGCTTAAATTACTTCCTCCTAACAGCTCTTAATTATTTGCTGCCATCATATCTTGGTGCTACATCCTCTTAATTAGTGTTGCCATACTAGTAGGGACTCTTCTGTGGCTTTGTTAAATCCATTAGCTTTGCTTTTCCCTTGCCTTGGCCATTCTCTCATCTTTTCCTATGCCTGCTTCCCCATCTCCTTGTGTCTTGCATTGATAATATGGATCATCCTTCCTGAACTTCTCTGTGAGCCTTTATGGTCTTACAGCAACCCTCTTGCCTTGTCCAGTGCCACCAGGTCCCTGTTGCCTTGTTCTTTCACAGACTACATCATACCTGCCTTTTTTGGGCACTGGAGAGTGTAGGTCAATTTATTTTATATTTTTTCTCTCTCTTCTCTGTTTTCTTTGATGTACTCTGCCCCATTTCCCTCATCCCTTTTATTTCTTGCTTTGATAATGGTTTTGTTTTGTTTTTTTTCTCTGCTGGTGTCCCTATTACTTTGGTGGGATACACTTTGCAACTTCTCCTCCCCTTTGCTGACAAACCTCATTTTGAGACCTGTTTTTTTGCTCAGGACTGGTGCTGATGAATCTTTGGTGACCCTTTTCTTGAGGAGCTCCCAAAAGCCTCTATTTTATTGTACTCAATCTACCACATCTAGCTCTGCTACTTGTTTACCATAGAATCATGGAATGGTTTGGGTTGGAAGGGACTTTCAAGATCATCTGGTTCCAGCACCTGTGCCATTGGGAGGAACAACTTCCACTAGACCAATCTGCTCAGGGTCCCATCCAACCTGGCCTATTCCCCATTTTCTGCTCAGTCCTTCTTGGAGCACCGTTTCTGTGCTCGGGCAGTCAGATCCTGCCTCTCCTGGGGCCTTTGAGAGCTCCATTTCTATGGAGCTTAAGCTTGCCAATTTGTTACAGCATTCAGTGTCCATCACCACTCCGTGTTGTGCTCTGTGGTGCTGTTCTCAGAGTTGCACCCATTTCCAGCCTCACCATTGTATCCATCTTCTCTCCTGACAGTTTTCTGACTTGTCAGTAAATCCTACCTGCTCTCCTTGGTAGCACCACCAACACATTTCCTTTTGTGTTGGCTACTACTGAAGTGTTGGCTCCGGAAAAGGCAAATTGAAACTTAGGAGACTAGAAGGGGAAGGAAAAGTGGTCAAACACAGAAAGAGACAAACCTTGCTGATGAGCCTAGAATTAATCTATTCTACCACCTTAGTCTCCTCTTCAAATTCCAATGGTCATAACCCATTGCTGAAATGTCGTGTGCCTGCTTCTCTCCCTCCTGTGCCAGTCCCAGCATTCCTACAGTCCTGCAGCCCTTGTGCCTCTCTGTTCACCCACGCTGAAGGCTGGCACTGCCTGCAGCTCACCCTCATGCCCACCCTGCAAATGGGGCTTTGTCTAGAGCAGCCATTCTGACTGACTTCGCATCCTGCCTCTCAGCACAGGGGGCAGCAATTGCCATGGTGTTGCCCTTTATTTCCCAAAACTGGGCCATGAAGATTTCCAGGTGCTGTCTGTGTTTACCCAGCAGTGTTTTCTTTGCTGTGCCATGTCTTCGTGGCCTAGGCCATGTGTTCTATCAATGCAGCTGACAGAGGCTGGTGAGGCCAGGGTTTTGTGCTGCTACTGGGAAGCAGAGCAACTACTTGTTCTCTACTTCTGCAGAGCATCCCTTGTTCAAGAGCCTCATTCACCCCAGCCAGTGCTGTCAGTTCTCAGGACCTGTCTGCTCGCTCCAAGCAGTCGACAAGATTGCGGGAATGATTCTGTGTAAGTCATTAGTTTAACTAATATTGTATCTCTTTATTGTAAAAACGTTCTTTGAGGTTGATTAATGTGGAGTGGGAGGAGATAAAATGAACTCTGGTTTTGCAGGTGAAACACCATTCCTTTAAAACAAAATACTTGTAATGTTAAAAAAAAAATAAACCCACTTAAAAGTAACCTCTACTTCTTCCTGTGGGGAGACTGTTTCCCACAGAAAGTTGTACTTTATCCCCCCCCTTTTTTTTTTTTTTTTTTTTAAATATTTTGTTTGTCTGTTTGTTTGTTGGTTTTTAGCAAGTTATTCCCTGCATGTCCATATCTGCCCATCTTCAATCTTTCTCTCAGATAACATTGTGGATCACCAGGATGTATGCTGGTGGCTTGTCCCTTCAAAACACATCAAGTGCATAACATGAGGTATGGAAATGCTGTGATATCTCAGGGTGGGGGACACAACTTTCTGACTTTCCTTCCACAGTGCCATGGCAGCTTGGCAGCTGCCAGCTACATCTCACATTGCAAAATGTGTTGTTGACTCAACAATAAATCTCAGCAGGCTCTTAAGATGTCCGTGTGAAAATCACTCTCTCTGCACAAAAATGTCCCGGTGGGTGAGCACAGCTCGCCTGTGCCGCCCCAGCTGTGCCTCAGGAGATGGGAGGCTGCTGCTGCCAGGGACATCCTGGTGTGCTGCTGTGGAGGGGATGGCACAGCCCCTCTCTGCCCAAAAACACCATCCCCTGCCAAGGCTGGCAGAGACCTTGCAGACTGCAACAAGCCCGGGAATAGCTTCCTCAGGTGTGGCTCCTGACTGTCATGTCCTTATCAGAAAGCCGTGGGGGAGTTTGTGTTAGGCCTATTCTCTTACTAAACAGAAGTTCAGCTTCCAAGTCTGTCAGCCCAGCTGGAAATGTCATTCCAAAGGAAGGTGCCTTAGGGAAAAGCAGTACAGAGAGACCCTGCAGCTCTGGTAGCCTTCTTTGTATCCCATTTATAATATCACCAGTGTCTTTTGGTGTGTAGCTCCACAGCAGCCTGGCAGTAGCCATGGTGGTGGGGGAGGAATTCCTGCTTGGCTCTTGCAGAGGTCACAACTGCAGTGCTCTCACAATGCCTTGTGTTCTCCAGTTGTGTTAAAGACGGCCTTTTGCTGTTTCTCCACAAGACATGCTAACCATTAAAGAAGGCCCTACTAAACAGATTTGGAAATACGTGGTCATTTCGATTGTACGAGACACAATGGCCTTGAACACAACCCCAGATGTAGGATGCCCTTCTCTGCAGGTGCCTCGTGCTGGTTGGGGTGAGGATGGTCTGTGACATTGATCATTTAGCTGCAGAAGCAGGCTGCTGAGCAGAACATGGATGAATTTGCTTCAAACCAGTCAGTGCTTGGCTGCGGCCCAGTGCCTGTGTGCCGTGGCACGCCGTGTGCTGGGATGGGCGAGGAGCAGGAGCGGCAGGCCGGGGGATAGGCCTTGGCACCGGGGCAGAGCGAGCCTGCTCCGACGGAAGCGGGTGGGAGGCGATGGCAACCTGGAGCCCTTGGTGGCATGGCTCGGCTTGCTCTCTTCTGCCCTGCCAGCCGGGGCCCTGGCTCTCTCTGCTGCTATGCTCCCATTCCACATTCTTGTTGCTTTGCTTTGCTTTGCTTTCTGGTGAGCTAAGCCTTGTTTTGGAGGGGGAGGGAGAGTGGTGCAAGTGAAAGAGATCTTCAGCAGCGGGGAAAGCAGAGGCTTGTTCTTAAAACCTTCTCTGGTCTTTCCTACCCTCAGAGGAGCAGCAAAGCACTTCCCATGTCCATGCAGAAGCTTTCCTGCGATGCTGGCACCAGGAGGATGCTCTGAGACCCCAAGGTGCTCTCTTGTGACCCCACTCGCAAAGCTGTCCGTGCAAATGTGCGTATGAGTGCATGGGGAGGGCTGGACCAAAGTGCAAAAACATCCTGTTAGTTCTGCAAGGGAAAGATCCTCGTCACACACAGCCCGTTCCGTGCAAACTCCTGAGGCAGGCACAGGGACAGAGGCCTGCATGGTGGGGGCTGAGTTTGGTGTTAATCATCACAACATCCCGGTAGGCTCCTAGCGTCTCTAGCGCAGGGATTTTGGAAGAATGACTCTCTGGGTGCTATCAGAAGACATGTAAATGCATGTAGAGCCAGCTCATGCACCCAGCAGGGAACAAGCCCTCCCTTGAGGAAGGAGTGGGTGGGCCTGCTAGCTGTCTGGGCCTGAGAGGTAGGAAACACCCCAACGTCAGTCCTGGCTCCAGAAGTAGGCAACAAAACTGTGTTGGTAGTTGCAAGCCGTGTGGGGATTTTTGGTGGCCCTACCCTACACTGGTTCATTCCTGTCTGGAAGGAAAGAGTTGTTTTTCTGCAGTGGATGAAGGGGAGTCGTGGTCTCCTCTCCATTTTGGTCCACATCCAGTTTACAGCATGAGGAATGGCACTGACACAGCCATCCTGGGGGAATGAGAAGCCTTAAACACATTCTTGACATTTCTTTATACATCAGCCGTCACCTTTGTGGCATGGATGTAGGAAGGGAGTCCTCTCCCAGGAGAAGTCACAAATAGCACGGGTAGCTCAGTACTGGGGAGAGTGGGGGATGCAGGGGCTCTGCTGCGTCCCTCTCCCTCTCTGGGAAAGGCTGCTGAGGTGCTGGGTGCCAGCAGCACCCTCTCTCTTGGGTGCTGGAGCCTTGGACTTGTCTTCATCCCTTGGCAGCAGTCCAGGTGACTGCTGCAGTGCTGTCCCCTTGTCAGTCCCACACAGCTTCTTGTGGGTGCTGGAGTTGAGGGTGGTTCAATAATGGGTTGTTTTGGGGAGGGACATGGTGGCAAGCTGCCAGCACGTGGCTGGGGAAAAATCTTGTTACCTGAAGACTATTTCTCTGAGCAGAGTACCCTGCCCTGAGGCAAAGACCTGTATCTACCAAGGAGGGCTTGACACCGATCCCTCCAAGGTTTCCAAGCACTGGTGCCAGCTTTTGCAGGACAGAGGACATCAGAAAGGGGCGGGAATGGACCCCAGCTCTGCCTCCTCCAGGGATACAGGTTGAGACACTAGGTTTTGCTCCATCCTTCCTCATGCCCACTCCCACCGACCGCCACCTCTTCGGCTCTGCCAGGTATTGAAGGCCTCAGCGACTCTTCGCACATGCTTTTTTTTTTTTTTTTTTTAAGGTATTGCTTTCAACCTGGACCTCTTCAATGTCTGCTCACAGGTTTGATCCCATGGACAGCTTCGGGTCCCTGTAAGAGAGACAAGCTCCGCAGCTTGGGGATGGAAGAACAGCAGCATATGGAAGAAGGTGACAGGTAAAAGAGGCTGCTGTGCTGCAGCCACATTCTCCCAAATTGCACGGTGAGGGGGTTTTGCTGGATATTTTTTGGCCCATCGAGGCAAAGTGATGCCAGCTCAAGGAGCCCTGAAGCCTGCTGGGTCTGGGTGGTGGTTTGAGATCTGCTCCTGATATGGTGAAATCCCGAGAGCCTTGTGGGGATGTGAAGGGAGGTGAGGTTTTTTGACTGGCTGTAGAAGGGTGTGGAGGGCCTTCCGTGTGCTTCTGAGAGGTTACAGCAAGTGCAGAGGGTGAACAAAACTAGGCAGTTGGTAAGACAAGGCTATAATTAAAGTCTTCCAACCTCCTTGCCTGACCTAATTTCTCTTAAATCGAATCTTATATCCTTTTTAGCTTTTCCTTACCCAAGGAAAAATGCAAATAATGAAATTAGGTTCAATAAAAAAACAAATGGTGGAAAACTGATCAGTGATAAAAATCTGATTTGATCTCCTATAAAGTGGTGGTCTTTCTGCTGCTTCCTTGCCCTGGCAAAACCTCAGTTGCCAAGGGGACCTTTGCCTCATCTATCACTCAAAAATACAATTCTCCTTTAATTTTAACACCCAAAACCTCCAGCCAAGAAAATACTTAGTGTTCACAAAGCCTGCACCAAACAAACCAGGACAATTTCCCCACCTTTGCAATTAACTTCCAACACTATTCTTCACTCTCAAGTAGCTGGGATATTCTTGCAAGGAGACTGTGGCTCACCAGAGCCTTGAGGCCTCATACAGCGCTTCTCTGCCCATTTTTCCTACAGCAAATCTTTTCCTTCTTCCCCAGGAAAGTATTCCATTGTAAGTGTGAGCACATCTCCCTGAGCAGGACGGTCTCGCCTCTGCCTGTGAGAGTGGAGCTGGAACTGGCAAACCGCTCTCCTTGGTCCCACTTGTTGGAGGCACAGCACCATGAGGTGTGGGATATCCCTTTGGTGAGCTGGGGTCAGATATCCTGGCTGTGTCCCCTCCCCGCTTCTGATGCACCCCCAGCTCACTCATGGGCAGGGCAGCCCGAGGAGCAGAAAAGTCCCTGATGCTGTATAAACACTGCTGAGCACTAACTAAAACCTCAGTGTGTTCTCAACACTGTTTTGGTCACAAATCTGAAACACAGCACCATATGAGCTGCTATGAAGCAAATATCTCAGTCAAAAGCTGCACACCTCTTTTTTCCAGTGAGGAGGCTAAGTCAGAGCTTTTATTCTGATATATTGTCACAAAAAAGACAAAAGGTAGATGAGATTTGTAGGTAAAGCTATAATCTTTTATTAAAACCAACTGTTATAACTGAAAAAAATTAAGACATTTTTGGGAACACAGTCATTCTTTGCTTTTGGGCTGTAGGCATGGCAACTATTTTTTTTCCCTTTGTACCAATTAGTTTAATAAAAGACAGGTTTGCAATTGTGCACTCACAGCAGGTGACTGCCTCTGTACTACTGAGACTACAAAAAGGTAAAAAGTGTAAAAGCAACACCAGAAGAGGAGGAGTCTTGCAAGTATACAGTGAGTGTATAAATCAGGTCAAAGAAATGAACAAATTAACCTGTCAAATTCAGTAACTCAACATGGCATGTAATCCAAAGTTCAACTTTGTATAGGCTTTTATTGCTTGCTCAGGACCAACTGCTCCAGCACCCTGCTGCTGCTCGGGTTTCTTTTGAGTTTGAATTTTAGTGCTGTTATTTCAAAGAAGTAATAAAACTTCAAGAACTGGACTTTGAGTTTACACTGTTTGTGCTTGGGAATTGAAATTTTTTAATGGATTTTGTCTTTATCACCTAGAGAGAGTGTGTGTGAGAGAGAGCAAATGAGAGGCAGATTTTTACATATCTACATCATCATGAATTTCAAAGGGCTTTACAAATCCTACTCTTCCAAAATCTACTAAAATGCTGTGCTTTGCATATGATTATATGAAGCTCATTAGTGAGAGTACTAATGAGCCTCTACACACCCGAGACAGATAAATGAGGTTCCAGAGTAAAATGATTTGCTTAAGGTCAGACTGCTGCAAGTTGACAGCAGAGCTGTAAATAGAAACCATTGTTTCCCAGTCCCTTGTACCATATTCCCACGGATGGAATGTGTTGTGTTTTTTTTTTTAAGATGAAAACACTGCTGTTTGTTCATGCTGTTTCATTTCTTGTGTTTTCAATGTAATCTTCACAAATGCAAATGTCCTGACCTAGAGCTATATAAGGCCTTCATTAAAGCCTCTCCGCAATACCAGTCTTCATGCAATTGTGTAAAGCAGAAGGGGTAGCCCAATTTAACAATTCCCACGCCTCATAAAATGATTGGCCTAGTTTCTTTAAAGTGGGTTTAAGCCATAGCCCCCAATGTGATTTAACACGGAAGCCACACTATTAATTGTCTATCTTCTGCCATTAAGGTAGCGAGTTACTGGAAAGTGAGGCAAACAGTGTTTGTCTTTCATGCACTAATAGACAATTTTGCATGTTTTTTTATCTTTATTTTCAGTCTTCAGTGGAGCACACTGACCTTCGTCCTCCCTTCTCCTTTGAGGAGCTGCAGTTGGGATTGGGATGTGTGCAGGGAGGTGTAGAACTGGTGCTGCACAAGAGAGGTTCCAGTGTCGGCATCATGGCTCTGCCCTGGACATGGGCAGCCACTGAAACACCCCGTGCCCACATCCCAGAGACAAATTGGGGATAGTGTTCCCACTCCTGGAATGAAGGCAGGCTAACAGCTGTTAGAGAGCTGCCTAGAAACTCCTGGTTACCCCATTCAGAGGGTACTGCCCCTCCATGATGGTGTGCTTTACCTGTGAATAGTGAAACCTCCTCTGTGCTCTTGCCCTTCTCTCCATGAATGCCTTTTCTTCCCTGCTGTACGTACTTGTATTTTCCTCCCTTCCCTGAACAGCTGTTGCTCTTGTCAACAATTTAGGGTAAGGCCAGTGAAAGGGGTTTTAGCAATTCTAGGCTTGCAGAAAAAAAGAAAATATGCATATATATATATAGATAGATAGATGCACACACACACATATATATGTATGTATACATACATACATATATGCATATATACATATGCATGTGAGAGAGAAAGCAAGGGAGCAAGCCTGCCAACAAGCCTCCCATGTGAATATGTGTGTCTACTTTTTGGCAGGGCACATGTGACTGTGTGCCTGCACATTTCATACCGTTCTTACGCATTCTTCTTATCCTGAGCTCATTTTAAGCTTGAATGTCTGGAGACACAAAATCATTCCCTGGGATGGCAGTGCTGAGGAAGCCATCGGCACCGGCAGTCATGGTTTGCCTGTGACCAGCCTTTGTGGCACTCATGAATCATCCGTCCCTGGGCAGATGTTGTTTTCTTCACCAGCTCTCAAGCCAGCACTGGTAATGCTGGCAAGAGCAGAAGGGTATAAAAAAAGGCAGTAGTTTACTTGTTGTATAAACCAAACAGATGAACATACGTTCTCCTATTTATCTCAGTAGGGCTGAATCAAATGATGGTTGCAGAGTTCAAATACCTCACGTTGATTAAAATTGGGGTTTTTTTGTAGGTTATCTGAAAACAGATACTTCAATGCACTCAGACAATAGCAATAAAAGCTATAAAACTGTGTTCTTCTTTTGGCACTACCCCATTGTAAACAGTGAGCTACTGGGCTTAATGAGGCAATTCTGTACCATCACTTTTAATAACTGAATGTTTGTCTCCCGGCTATCCAGGTGGGCTATTACTGATATTTAATATTACTGGCAATGTTGTTATATATTTTGTGCCAGTGCTGGCAAAGAACATGGTGATTCTTCCAGATAACAGCCCTGTAATAGTATTTTTCTGGTTTTAACTGAGCGAAAGGCCAGGCAAAGCCACTGCACACTTGTATTTAGCTTTGTTTTTTCCTTACAGACTTTATTTCAAACACTGAAAGAGTTAAATGAAATAATTACAGGCGTAAGCATGTTGATTCTAGCTTCTGTTATGGCAAACACAAAAATGTATTGACCTAAAAGGTAAATGTTGATTGAAGCAGAATACTGACGTCAATATGAACTCCAAAGTATTTTGTATCTTGATGCTTGGCACATGAACAGCATAGTGTATATATAGTGTGAAATACTTAGGTTGGTTTTAATTAGATGTATGATAAACTGGTGATTGTGGTTCTTATTTCAAGTGTAAAAATTTATAGCATGACTAATTCTGCTGAAAAAACCCAAAATTGTCAGCAATAATCTGGAGGGCCAAGCAAACTGTCAAATGACATTGATGGGGTTTTCAGAGAAAAAGATTCATATACTCTGCTTAGTCTGCCCAAATTTTCAGGGTAATTTTTTTCCGACCTACATGTTTTGTACCAATATTTCCTCCTCACTCAGAAATGTGCTTGATGGAGATCAGTTTGTGGTGGAAGATGTAGATACTTGGTTTCAGCACCATGACTCCCTCCCCTGAAGGTGTGTTGGTGCTGGCTTGGGATTCTCCCCCTCCTCTTGCCTCCCACAGCCCAGACTGGGCCCCTTGTGCAGGATACCCCACCGTCATCAGCCTTTCTTTGTGTGAACCAGTGCGCCTGAGCTTATATTTTTCTCTGTCCTCAGTCCTGAACAGAACTGAATTATCTCTGAGAGTTTGGCAGCTCTGGGAAAGTTGGTCTGCTGAGGACAGGGTGGCAGCAAGGTTGAGTCCTGTTGAGGTGTTGTGGGTGGTTCAGAGAAGTCCACCAGTGTGCTTACTGATGGGTTCAACAATACTTCCACCACGTACAAAATGAGGGAAAATTTTATTTTACTTTTTTTTTTTACTAAACCCCCACTTGCAGAGAGCAAAGATGGGTCATGGCTGGTGGCGAAGGGAGAGTGTGGGCAGTTCCTGGCTCCTGAAAGTGAGGGATGGGGCTGGGTCCCAGACAGTGGAGGCGTTCCCAAGCACTGGGCTGGAGCCTGAGGATGTACTGGGACAAGAGATGGCCAGGAACTGGGATGGTCGCCCGAGGGATGTGAAGGTGGAGCACGAGGGGGTGGTGTGCCTGCAGCTCTGCTAGCGGCCATGCTTGCTAAACTACACTTAGAATTAGACTTGTAAATGTCCTGAGAAGCCCTTGGGAAAGCGCCCATTTTGATTCCAGGGCTTCCCCCGTCTGCGCCGCACTGTGTGCAAACCCTGGCCAAAGCCCTCAGTGCCCCTCCAGCAGGGATGCTTCTCCAGCCGTGAGATCTGCGTGTTCAGCATCTGTGTCTGGCACTGCCGCAGAGCCTGCTGATGAAGCTTGGTGTATCAAAGCCCTTAGGCATGGGCTTGGGCCTCCCTCTGCATCTGTGAATTGACTAAAGCTTTCATCCATTTTTGTGAGCCCCGGTGGGGGCCATAAGCGTGGACAATGTGTGTGTGCTCCAAAGCAGCACCCAACAAAAGAAAGGCAAGATGGAAAAACAAAAAGAAAAAAAGCCCAGCTCTTTTTTGATTTCTTAAGAAGATCTGACCTCATAAACAGGCTTGTTTTTTTCCCCATTTCTTTTTCCTCACCCCGACATATAAATGGAGAGTGACTGGTTTCACAGAGAGTGCTGATCTTGCTAGCCTAGTATTAATCCAGGGTTAGCTTGAACCTGGGCTTAAGAGAATGACTTGATCTGAAGGCAATTTGGAGCATAGCTTTTTTCCCCTCTGTTTTTGGAGTGTCCCCATGTCCCACTTTCAAGCATTTTTTCCTTTCAGAAATTCTAAAGGAAAGTAACTTTAATTAAAAATTTTTAATTAAATATAAGAGAGAACATTCTCAAGATGCAGCCTGATTGTTGTACTTTATGTCTTAAGAAAGAGATTACTGATTTGAAACCTGAAATGTTCTCTTTCATAACTTGGCTACGTTAAAAACACTGCATATGTCTGTAGATTTCCTTGGAATATGTTCAGAAACTTAATAAAGAATTAAGTAATTGACTAGTTTTCCTTGAACTTGGATGGATAATCTGCAGGTTTTTCTTTTAAAGCAAGAATACCTTTTTTTTCCCCAAGTATTTCAGGTATTTGCACTATGCAACAAAACAAGGTCTCCAACAAGCAGTTTTTTTCTGCTTTGGAAGTTTCTTTTCTTCTGTTAGCTTGGCTGCCTTCAGGGAAAAATGCGGCAGACAAGACTGGTGTTTAACAGCAAAAGCCAGCCGGGGAATCCCACCACCTCCTCTTCTGGGGTAAAGCGAGACAGACATCCAAGAAAAAAAGGAGCAAACTAAAGAACTTGCTTTTTCCTTCCTCTTCCAGGTGACTTTTAGCAAAATACCTTTACGTGATAGTAATCTGTTGCTTCAGGCCACTGGCCATGTATGTGGGTCTGGAGGGAACCAAAACCAGACACTTCAGAGAAAATTTTATAGTCCATGGTAACTCAGTTATGTGATGTGGCATACTCAGGGTGAAGAAAATGGGAGAGCTCGTTTCCATACCTGCTACACTCTCTCACTTGAGGACTGAACATCCAGTTTATTAAGAAATCCTGGTGACAAATTATTTTAATTTCCTAGTGTTGTGCGAAGCAGAAATTGGGTCTCCTGCATTTTAATGGTGTGCTGTTTGTGACTGCTTTTGTGATTAATTTCTCCAGGTAAAAAGCATCTGGAGGCACCAGAAGGAGGTGCTTTAAATAGAAAGCAGTCGAAAATGAAAGGCTCCTTACAGGAGGCATAGCTGTGCCACCTGGATCATCAGGAAGGAGCCTGTCCCAGGGGTGGGTGGTCTTGCTCCGCAGCTGTGGTTGAGCTCTGAGCTCGAGATGCAGAGTGTGCTCAGCATGTTGCCTGTGTCTGGCCATGCAAACTTATCTCTGCCACCCAAGACATCTATTACACTCTGACTCACTCTGCAGAGACACAGCCTGTGGAGGGAAGGTAATTTTTCGAGGCAGTTACTTCAGAGTAAAACCACACTTGAGGAAGCCAGTGCCTTCCCATCAATGAGCTCAACAGCTCTGCACCAGCACTTTACATCACAAATGATGTTTGGGGGTGTTTGACTGAACAGCACAGTCTGTTCAGAGAGGAAGAACCCAGCCCACTTGTCAGAATTTACCAATAAATCAGGATTTCATGTAGTTTGTGAAGTACGTGATTCACCCTTCTCTTGGTAGGTGGGTGATGTTCTTGTTGCTAGCCTGGGTATTTCCCTGCCTTCAGTACTGATGCTGTGCCAAGCTCATCTTTCTCAGGGCTCCTCAGCACATGGAGGCTGAGAGTTTGGATGTCTCCAGGCACATCACTGCGTGTTGCGAAGGATGACAGGGAGCAGTTTGTCAGTGTGCTGGACATTCTATTTGGCTTTCTAAAGGTTTGGAGATCTCCTGCTCCCGTTCTCACATGGACTCCAGATGCAGGATTCCTGCTCAATCAGCATGCCTTCCTCTTTGCTTTCCAGGAAAAACTCAGCAAAGCTGCCATATACAGGACAGCTCAAGGCTTCAGTAAGCTGTGGCAGAAATCACAGCTGCCTGACCAGTGCAAAGGCAGGCCATTTTGTCATGTCACAGTGTTGGCTCTGCTGCTGGCCGCACACCACTGTTGTGTTTGGTGGCTAGGATAATTTGGTTGGAGACAGAATTCTGCATAGCTGGAGTGAATCACAGGCTTCAGGAGCTGTGCAAGCACCAGCTGTGTCTTGCATGGTGAGCTTGTGTTTTGAACAGCTCAGATGGTATCTTGCCCCAGGTTGTTTCCGCACTGTCAAAATCAAGGTTGCTGGGTGATCATGCAGATATCAGAAAGTAGATGGTTTGACCCAATTGTCCTGGTTTAAAGCAAATCAATGTCTTTTATGAATTCTTGTCCTGGTGTAAGTCTAGCTCATTTCTGCCCATTCAGAACAAATAAATAGGAGCCTTAGGAGCTTACATACTATTAACTTGCTAAACATCCATCTACAGGACTGATATCCAGTGTCTGTATTTGCGAATGGGCAGCATGTGGGATCTAGCTGGGGTAAAAATATTGAATTATGAATTATGAATAAGCCCTGTCTGTACTCTTTGCTGGATGTTCCTAACAGCTCTTTAGCTGAAATAACATGCATTGCATAAATATTTGGATTCTGCTTAACAGCTGGAATGGCAAAAAACCCCAAGAGCAGGTAACATTATACAATCCAATATAATCCAAGCTACACCTGTATCTTGGGTAAAGCAAGTGTTTATATACACTTACATGTATCTGTGTAACTATATTGTTACTTCTTGAGGTAGAGCTGCAACTGTGTGTGATATGCTGGTTTGATAAACTTTTTGAACTGAGTGGAAGAAACTGCTCCTTTTTTCAGAATAAAAATATAACAATTTAACTTAATTCTTTGCTTTCCTGAAGACAGAGCATGCTATTTTTGGTTATCTTTTATAGTAATCTTTTGTTTGGTTATTTCCTGTATTGATAAGGTTTTTCCCATTTCAGTATATAAACTTCTGGATTGCTGTGCTTCTGGTTTCCCTGAGAAATAAAGAGCAAATACACAACTTCAACTCCAGCAACGAGTCAGCCAACACCGGGAGAGAAAAGGTGATGGTCAGCACTGCTTGGGGGGCAGAGCATGGCTTTGGCTGGGGTGGGCAGCCTGGCCAGCGGGAGCCCTGCTTTTGGCAGAGCCCAGGCTGGGGGCCCATGGCCACACACAGGGAGGGTTTGGGTGACTGGTGTGTGTTTCAGGTCTTGTCAAAGGAGCACTGGGTGGGCTCCCATTCCCACTCCTAGGCACTGCCCTGTTCTCTGGTTCTTATGGCTACCTGATGATGGATGCTGGGTGCAGGTGGTGGGCACCTCCGGAGGTCTTTGCCCACTCTGCCCACCAGTGTGGGAAGCCGATAAAGCTGTGCTGCCCTTTTTAACTCTCACCTCCTCCTTGAGGCCAGGAGCTGTGAAAATGAAATTGATAAGAAACAATTCAATGGTCTGTTTCTCTGGTGTCTGTAGGCAATGGGAGGCAGAAAATGACTCTCACCCTTTTTATGGATTTTTTTTTTAAAATGTTTTTTTTATTTCTCTTTTGAGATATTTTCTTTTGATTAGAAACTTCCTTTTCCCAGCATTTCATGCACCTCTTCATTTCTCGCAAGGCTTAATTCCCGATTAAAACATGGTTTGCTAACAGCTTATAACCCTGTAATGGAAAAAAGTTTTCTTAAATGGAAAAATATTTACCCAGAAAGAACTTAGCTCTAGGCTTAGAGCAAGTAGAAAAAACATGCAAAAGCGTTGTGAGTGAATGAAGGTCATCCTTCTCCCTTGATTGTTTGCTTGAACTGGTAAATAAAGATTTGTTCCTTACGGAAAATAGAGATGTTGGATACTTGAAGTGGCAGAGTGCACTTACTGCTTCTTATGATACCAAGCCAGTCGGTGCATAAAAAGACAAGATGCCAAGGATGTAGTGACTAGTAAAATCTAGACAGCTGAAAACATCTGAAAATCTGTGGGGATATATGCAAAATGAAAATAAAAATAGCTATGCTGGTTTGGAAATGCACAAGCAATATCTGTTTTGTATTTCTTAATAGGGGCTTACATTTGCATCAAATGAATTTCTTTACTTGCTACTGAAGAGATCTTCCTAAGGGGCATGCATTTCCCCCTAATTAGCTCAGGTTAAGTCTTCCTGCTAAGTAGAGATCTCTCTACACCTGGATAGGTATTCTCTGATTACTGTAAATGCCTTGATTTGTGACTCTGGGCATGTGCAGTGGTCTCAAGTATCAAGGCAGGGCTGCAGGGGACTCCATTCTTACTGCTTGCTTTGTATTAGCTCTTATCTGGTTACTTTACTCCAAGGAGTCCAGGGGTTAGAGATGATGTTTAAACATATGGGGTCTTGTGAGACTGGGCTTGCAGATGAGTGCCTGCAGAGAGATTTTCTTTTGATGGTAAGTTATGTAGATTTATCTTCTGAGTTCCCCAAGCACTGGCTTTTGTGATGGGAAGAGAACAGCAATGATACAAGGTCCTCTCAAGAAAGGCACTAATAGCTTAGTCCAACATCTCTGTATTCTCTTTCTTCCCCTGGTCACTCTAAAACTTCCCTGTGTGACACAGAAATACTTTTTGCACCCGTACAACACACCTTCTCTATCTGCTAAATACTTGCATGTGCACCCTATGGGCCAACAAGCCTGGTTGGCACTGTCCTTCACCCTGGCGGTTTGCTACAATTTTGCTGCCCTTTGGAACAGTGTCTGGGTGTTAGGACAGTGTAGTTCAGCCATGGCCAAGCAATTAAAACAAACAGTTTATCTCCATGTTCTGGCTATGTGTTACAGTTTTTCTGTGTTTTGGAACCGGGTCTGGGTGTTAGGGCAATGTAATTCAGCCAAGGCCAAGAATTAAAACAAACAGTTTATCTTCATGTTCTGGCTCTTGGAAGAGGGATATGCCTAACAGTGGGAAGTCATAGTTTACCTAAAAACAGGGGGAACACAAACCACGGTAGTTGTGAGCTCCACTTTGGCTCCAGACTATTACATCAGCAATGGACTTAATCATCAGAAAATATCTAAGGGTTATGAGAGATCTGGAATTAATATGTCCACATTAATAACAATTTTTAAAAAAATATTTGGAAGCAATTACTGGAAAATGGTGGTGTTACTAAGTAGTTGGTTTTCCTTCCAGCTCTGCAATATTTTTATTCCTTTGCCTTATTTATTATTTTATGAGGATTTTTTGCTGGTTTTGTTTAGAAACAAGAGAGCGGATGCCAGGACCTAAAAACTGTTAGAGACATAATCCAAAAGCTGTGGAAGTTTATCTTGCCTATGCAATCAACTGACTAACAATCTAATAGTTAGGGATTATTTCAAGACCTAAGTCAGAGACTGAGTAACTCTTCCATACATTTACAGCAGTAATTCTGACTAGGTTTTTTATCCATATGGACTAGGTAGTTGATCCTTTGCTCCTTCTCTCCCACCAAAACATTTTTGAATGCCAATGGTATATAATTTTTAATGGGAAACTGTGAATTTGGAGCAAAATAAACTTACATGAATTACAGATTTACCAGAATTACAGAATTACCAGTCAACTTTTGGTGTTTTGTTGTTGAGGGGAGAAAAAGCAGTATCTGAAGAGCTCTGGTGTGCCAGTTCTGCTGCAGTCAGCCTGCTGAGAGCTGCTGTCCTTAGCCTGCTGCACCTTCTCATGGGCCTCTGGTGTCCTTGATGTACAGTGGTGCCTTTGCATCTGATGTGGTAACTCACTGCTGCGTTAAAAGTCTAAACCCTCTGAATGTCTCCCCTAAACCTCCCCATATCTAGAAGGAAAGTTCTGCTTTGGTCTATCAAAGTCTCTCCAAAGGGACATCTGATGGAAATGGGGGTAATAGTATCCTTTCTTGCCTCCTTTTTTTTTCTTTTTTTTAAATTTTTTTTTTTTTTTAAGTTGGAAAAAAATTTGCCTAGGTATATGATTTTAAAATACTTTCCTCTGTGGTAGGGCTAAAACTGGGGTCTCCATGTTTCTTTGCCACTTTGACAGCAGCAGATACAGGGATGGTTCCCTCAGAGCCAATGGTTTGGCAGGCCTTTTCTGGTTGTCAACACATGCCCCTGATGACGGAGGAATGAATAACTGAGAGCTGCTGAGCCAGAGAGACACATCATGTCTCACAGATGCTATTTGAATTGGCTGACTTGTGCCATGTAATAGAAATGTTTCCCTTTGGATCTAGGGTGAATCATGAAAATGTCTCATTACAGAGAATGTCAAAGCATTTTCCATAATGGCCCCAATTTCGCTACCTTATTGCTCTCCCCATTTCAAGAAATGGCTTATCAACAAGTTTGATTTGTGAAGTGCTAAAAACTAAGCTGGCTAAAAGGAACACCTCGAGTGTTATGATTTTTACTGGCCAAAGTGAACAAGCTGTGGACATTTCATCTGTGAATGTGGTTCCCTGTCTTTAAAAGCCTCTGACAGTGGAAATCCCCCCACAACCCAACCTTTGCACAGTGGCAGGAAGCGAGTTGGGCTGGTGTCTCTTCCGTGCAGTCCCAAATCTGTCCTGCATTACCCTGAGCAGCTCTTTACCTTGGGAGGATGTTTTTCTCTGCCAGCCCAGTTGCTCTTACGTGACGGTGCAGAGTTCACTGCAAAGCCTCGGTGTTGACATCAGGAATATGACAGCCCTTATCCGGCCACAGACGTTTTCAAAAGCACTGGCTGGTGGCCCGAGTTACCTGAAGCAGTTACTAATTGTTTGATGATGACGCAAATGACTGGGTCCAATTTCAGCCCTGCTGCCGGCTCCCAGGCAGGAATGACCTGCTCGACTATTACTGCTCTCCATATCCTGGTGGAAGGCAGGCCTGCAAATTCCCCAGGTGTTGAGCTCCTGTCGTGGGTAGGTGATATTGAAAGGGGTGTTTCATTTCTTTTGGCATGAAATACTCTTTCATCTGGTCTTTTTCTCTGATTTAAACATGTGGACCTTTTTTTCCCCAACTCCTATTGTATGTAGAAACTGTTCCTGATGCCTAAGCATCATTTTAGGTATTTTTCTACTATCCAAAACTGTTTAAAATAACATTCAATGTCTTAAAGACTCTCCTTTTTGTCCAGGTACCTGGTCCAACTCTCCTGTGACAGGCACATCATACAAGGCTTTTTCACCAGGACTTGTGAACTCTCTCCCTCGTCGAACTGGAGCTGTCCTCTGCACTACTGGCGACACTTATGGAAAACTGCTGCAGCAGCAGCTCAATATCACTTCATATGTCTTCATAAATATTTTCACCTCTGATTTGGTCATTTATAGCAGGTGCCATCTCATGTTATTTAGGTTATCAGTCAAAGCATAAGATGTATCCCGGGGATTAGGGGTGGGAAGCACTAGACCACTGCCTTGGCTTCCTACCCAGCCTGATTCTGTGACATGGCTGTGCCTAGACTCCCTGTGTAAGATGGGATAGTAATGGGTGGATGGAAAATCTCAAGGAGTCGATCAGCCTGGCATCACCTGCCATTCAATTCCCATGATTAGCAGGAGAGAAGCCAGGCAGAAACACAGAGCAGAGGTCCCCTGGGATCACACCAGATGCACCAGTGGTCTGCTGCAGTGGGCTCGCGTGGGGTCAGTCCTGGGAGGCAGCAGGCAGGCAGCTGAGGGAAGGGGCTTTGCGTGAGAGGCTGAGGCTGGGTGAAAGATCCAGAACAACTGTGGGAGATATTTTCTATGTACAACCCTGAGAACATTTTCTGTATGCCTTTGTCACCTGTATGGTTAGTCAGTCCTGTCCAAGCTTTTTGCAAAAGAAGTGAAAAGAGAAAAATAGCTCCTTGTTTTTAAAAGTAATGTTTAAAAATAATATAAAACCATACTCACTGGCCAAACCACAGAAATTGCCATGCAGATCCAAGAGCAGGTGTGCCTCCTGGAGCTACTGGAACAGCATCAGAAACCTGCTAGATCCCCAGTAGAAAGTGTCCTCTTAATTCTGGGTCAAATTCTGCTCCAAATGTGGTTGAGAGCAAAATTCCTATTTACTTTAATGCTTGCTGCCTTTCATCTGTTGTTTTTGGAATACACTGGGATCAGACGTGAGAAGTGCACACAATTAGTGTCTGTTAGGGCAGAAGGAAGCAGTGATGTGCTGGGAGAGGTTTGGGAATTAACTGGTTGGTATGTCCACGTTCTCGGGAAACGACCTTTCAGGAGTGTAACATGGCAAACGATATTCCTGATCTTTCAGCATGAAGCTGAAGTTATGGCTTTCCATTTTCACTTCATATTTTCCTTAATTTCACCCGCAGGCTGCTTTGGATATCTGCAGCCAAATGCCTGTGTGGCACTCAGCTTAATAGGTCATTTCCACAGGGCTTTTATGTTGCTCCCTCCTGCCAAATCAGTGGCTCTGGGGGAGCCATCCCTGTGTCTGCTGCTGTCAGTGTGACAAACCCAGCAAAACATTCCTGTGCGTGGCCCCAGGTATTGAGCTGTCCCCTGCATTACAGTGCCTGGACAGGTGTTTATGCTTATCTGGCTTCATGGACTTCAAGCTTCACTCAATATCTACCCAATCTACCCTCTTCAGCTTGGGACATGAAGAATTTCAGCCATTTTTTTGCTCCATGGAAGTCATCCCATCCCTTCAAGAACAGCAGGTTGTCTGAATATGTTCTTGTATTGTGAGGGAAATAAGGAAAGAAAGAAGATAAGTTGTATGCATAGGCTACTGCAGGATGTATTTCCTAATTCAAATTCCTAATCATATGGCCAGTCCAGTTTTTGGGTCAGTGTGGATTTGAGGTTCTAAGTCATGGTTAATGCAAATGTCCACATAGATTCAGACCTTCCAACATTCTTCTCTCTATTCGTACCCATCACAGACTTCAGAGATAATTGACCTATTATTCAGTGGGAGAACTCCTTTCCACCCACTTTCCTCCCCCCTATTTCCCAAACCATTCCCTCTCACTTAAAGCCTTCCAAAACATTTAAGACTTGATACTCCAGAGTGCTAAACACCCTGGCCCTGATTCAGTAGAGCACTTACACATAGGAATAATTTCATTTGAAGTCAATGCAATTATTTGCATGCTTTAGTTGCTTTGGAGTGAATTGCTCCATATTCAATAGGGTGGAGTCCATCGAGTCCTTTCCTGGCTGTGTCCCTGCTAGACAGGGAGGAAAGCTACAGTAGCTCTTTTCAGTCCTAGCCCCACTGGAGAACAAAAGGAAGCGGCACCTAGAAAGGGTATTTCTGGGCAGGATGGGGTTGTGGTTCACTAATGCTGTGTTGTAAAAGGCTTGTACTCATTGTAGTCTTATCAGAGCCTGAGAGATTATTCTTATCAGAGCGTGTAACAATATTTTTATCAGCTTGAAAGATGATTCTTTTATACCAGGGTGGCTGTAAGCCTCTTAAGGCCTTTCCTTTTATTTACTTCTCTGCTGCAGTTCTCTGCTTCTCTGCAATCAGCATTTGCCCTTTGATATGAAAGCTCGCAATAGATTGACATTTGACATATAACACTGTGCTGGAAGTGTTTTACAGTGTGATATGCCTGCATATGTGATTTAGACCACTGCCTCCTAGTTGCCAAGTAGAAGCTAGTCTCAAGTAGGGCTCCAGTGCTTGTTTTAGGAGATTTAGCCCAGCAATGCTCATTCCTGACTACCCAGTCTGGCAGTAGAACATACAAGTGTGCACCTGTGATTTTAATCTGTGCTACTTCGAGCTGTTTGTTTGTGCTCTGGGGTGAGCTGAGCAACTCTTTGGGACAGGAACATCCTTCTATTATATATGGAGTCCAGAGTAAGATGGTACCTTTTAAACAACAACAGCGATAATAATAACAAAATTATAAAAACCCTGCCTGTTCCATCTTCTGTGTCAAAACCCCCAACCTGGCCAACATGCACATCCTTATATTTTGGTATCCTAGTTTGGAAATCTCAGCAGACTGCCCGTCCAATCCTTAGACGAGTGGAAATGGAGGGGCATCAGCAGTTGCTCCACGCCCCCTGTGAAGTCTGTGTTGTCAGGAGGTTACCTTTGGTGTCAGCAATGCAACGGTCTCTATAGGATAGTTTTTACTCTGCCTGTTAGAGTAAGAATTATGTGCATATCATCTCAAAGGTGACACCGCAGCCTCAGAGCTGCCAGACAGGGATGTGGGCTGCAAAGGGCTTCCAAAGTGGTCCCCAGAGGTCCCCATGTAAAATGCCCAGCGCAAACACAGAAGGAATATAAAGCTATATCTTCACCAGGCACAGGAACAGGGCCAGAGGAGGCTCCGAGACATGTCCCCCAGGCAGCCAGTGTGGTGCCTTGCTGAGAGCAGCCCTGGCCCTGGGGCAGCAGGGGCAGTGCATCCTTGGGGGCTGTCCCCCAGGGCAGTGCAGATGGGTTCCAATCTCCTGGCCAGGGGGAGGGAGGCTGGCTGCAGGGCTGCAAGCCATGCTTGGCCCCTGGCCCTGACCCCTTTTGTTTCCTAGCTTAGCCAAAGTCAAAGGGACTGGCCTTGGCTGTTCGTGTTTGCAGTGTAAATGAGGACACAGAAAACAGTGTGATCACTCAGTGGTTTTTATTTTATCGCGTTCATGCTCCTCTACTCCCTTCCCACCAGCAGCCTGTGCATGGGGGTTTGTCTGCTCTTGTTGGTGCTGCAGATGTGGCAGGAGCAGCTGTGCCAATGCATGAGTACAAATGAGTGAATGCCAATGCATGGTACAAACCCCAGCCCAAATGACTTGGCAGCTGGGGGCGATCTGAAATGTCCCTGTCACCAGCAAAACCCACTCCTGCACCTTCCCTCTCTCTCATCTTATGGTGCCACAACCAGGAAAGGAGCAGGAAAAGTGCCATGGCAAAGGAAAAAGGAAACGCTGGCAAACAACTGAAAGGAGCTGTCTGGAAGGAGCTGCTCCTGTTCCTGTCCAGAATTTTCAGCGGGGATGTAAAAATCAGAGCTTGTTTCTCATCAGAGATGGGGAATAAGTGGTGTGAATGCAAGGCACATGTGTAAGGGAGCAGAGCACAGGTTTGCCTGGCTCAGGGACCAGGAGGGTGAGGCCAAGCCTTTCCCTCCTGCAGTACACTGAGCTTGAGGGAGCAGCCTGTGCCCCATTGCTGCTCCCCCCATGCTCCCAGTGCTGTGGCCAGGTGCCAGCACAGAGCACCCTGGGGGTGTGTGTGGATTGGGATTGTGCCCCAGGAACAGCAAACACTGAGCCCAGTGCTGCTCCAGGCACAGACATGGGGGCAGACACACAGTCCTCCTTGGCAGCAAGGGCCTGCATGCATTTTTGGAAGTTCTTTGGCACTATTTCTCCTAAGGGCTCTGCTGTCTGGGTGCAGTGCAGGCACTAAAACCCAATGACAGCAGCGCTGGTGGGGCCCTCACACCATGGCTCCCTCTCCACTCACTGGCAGTGCCATACAGAGGGTTGTGGTGCAGCTGCTGCGTGATGCGCCCTCAATTTACATTGCCTAACCTTCCTTATTTTTTGCCTGTTCTTGACAACTTTTAACTCCACCAACTTCCACCAAGAAAAAAATCCCAGTGGACCCCCTCTACCTCCCTTTCCCTGTAGAGCTTCCTGTCCACAGATGGAAAACCATGCTGGTGCATCCCACACAGCCATGTCAACTCCTGTAAATGGGATCACAGTTCACAGCAGCTGCACTGAGCTGGTTTTGCCCATCTTTGCCCCCTGGCACTCTGCAGCTCAGGGTTTGGGCTGCCAAGGAGCCTCTGCTGACCAGCTGCCTGCCCTGCTCTGCCTCCTGAGTAGGAGCTGTGTTAGCCCCCGGGGCTGTGGTGAAAGCATTTGGGATTGTGGCTGGAACACTCCCCACACTCAGGCACCTGGAGGGAAAGCAACCAGATGTTTGTTTTTTTTATTTTGTTATTTTTAATTTTTTTTTTCTTGAAGACCTGAATTTACAAGCTAACCTTGTGGGGATTTTTTTCAGCTGGTATGGGAAAGAGCTGTATGGGGAAGAGGAAAGGGGCCTGTCCCTAACTTCTGAATACTTAAAGCTGGTGAAAGTGGCAACAGGACTTTGTTATTCACCATGATTGCATCTACCACTCCTTCTGATGTAGGTAGGTCTCCTTCAATAAAACATGGGCCTGAGCTGCTTGGGAAGAGGTTGATCCTTCTAGAAAACCCTTTTCACATGGACTAAATGAGGAGCTGGATCAAACTTTTAAGGTAGTTTTTATAACCTTTTTAACAAAAACTAAAGTCTAATCTCAAAATGATGTTGCATATTAATATTATACAAAAGGAATGTCAAAGTGTAGCAAAAATACCCTCTACTTCTCTAATCTCCAGTTCTAACTTCAAATCTTCACTTCTCTTGGGGTTTTGCTAGAACAAGAGGCAATGGACAGAAACTGGAACACAGACAGTTCCACCTGAATATGAGGAAGAACTTTACTGTGCGGGTGACTGAGCACTAGAACAGGCTGCCCAGAGAGGCTGTGGAGTCTCCCTCACCAGAGATATTCAAAATCTGTCTGAACAGGATCCTGAGTAATGTATTTGGGGGACTCTGCTTGAGCAGGGAGGTTGGACCAGATGACCTCCAGTGGTCCCTTCCAACATTACCCACCCTGTGATTCTGTGGCTGTGGTACCAGCTGTGCTATGTTTTGCCAGCACCAGTTGCATCATGTAGATATCCCAGCTGCAGACTGACAACTTCTCTGGCAGAAAAAAACCCCAACGTGATGATGTGTACCTGGCCTGTGTGATGTAGCCATAAGGAGCCTCGTCATTAGTTTTATGCAGATATTTGGATTTGCATGAGCTTCACAATCGCATTTGAACCCCTTGAGCTGCTGGGGCACTCACTGCTTGCTGTGAGGGGCTGGGGCCCTCAGCAATTTACAGGGTGGAGCCCATCTTCTGGCTTTAAAGTAGCTCCTTATGAATGTTCTAGACTGAGAGCAGAGGGACAGTGGCGCTTCCCACTGCTTGTACCCAGGGGAATAAAGGGAAGTGGGATTAGTGGGAGGTTTCAGAAGCCTCTAACTCACCAGCGGAGCATAAATATCTTCAAGGGTTTGCCCTGAGGTGCTTCTTAAAAAAGCAGCCGGGTTAAAGTGGCTTTGCTAAGTTTGTTCCCATGAATATGATTTTCCCCAGGCACACTTTTTACATATACCTGTTAGATAAAAGCTACCACACAGTAAAAGAAAAACAACACACAACCCTCTTAATTAAAGATATCAGGGCAAGGAGGCTCCTCAAAAAAAAAAAAAAAAAAAAAAAAAAAAAAAAGAAAGGGTGATGTTGGCTCTAGTTTACAGGGCCCTGAGAAATAAAGCTGCCCATGATTGCTATGGTGGTCTACCCTGGATCCTGCACAGAGCCTAGGCTTGGTGAATGCTGGCCACTGGCATGCCCAGTGATGGCAGGCATTAGAAAACCCAACTTAAAAGCTTCTATCACTCTGTTTTCTGGGGCTGGTCCCTCTGGGTGTACCCTGCCTGCAGCCTTGTATCTATCTCCCTGCTTCGGTTATCTTCCTGCCTATCCTGCCATGCTGGGATCCCAATGGCCCCAAACCCCTGTGGGCTTTTCCAAATGCATGATATATTTTGGAGGATGGGCTCCTTTTGTGCCAGTGACAGTGCAATGCCTCTGTCCCCCTTATCCCATCCTTGCTCTCTGTAGGGTTCCCCTGCCTTTTCCTGTCCCAGCATCAGGTAAGGGTGGGCTGTCCAACTCCTCTTCGGCAGAGGTGTGACCCCCTAGTGTGGGAAGCAGTAATTTTTACATGGCTGTTCCTAGCTAGCCAATCATGGGCTGTGGAAATGATCCTAAGGTGCTCAGGACCCAGGAGAAATGAGTAGTTTACTTTGCCAAGGGCACACTGTGGTGGAAATGGAAGCAACAGCTAATGCCAACAGAAAAAACAACTGCTGGATGTGCCTATTTTGTGCCGGTTAATGCAATTATGCTGACAGCTGGCTTTGGCGTAAACTCATTCTTGTGAGCAAGCCCGAGATCTGGTATTTAAAAGCCAAGAAACTTCTGTTGTTGAAGATTTGAAAGCTGCAAAGGCTTTTGCTGATGTATAATGACAGTATGGACCCATGAGACGTGCCCTTCATAATACATCAGTCTGGGACATTGTGGAGGGAGGGAAAAGATGGAAGCGGGGGATGCCTTTAGCAGGTAGGGGCTGCTATGCATTGGGTCTGAAAACAAAACCCCATGTGTCTTGTTGGGTGTGTTTGTGTGGTTTAAAGGGACCGGGTTTCACTGTGCTGACCTATCTGCCCTGCTGCAGTCTGTGCTCACAGGGCATTTTTGGGAGGGACATTCTGGTGTGGACAAAAGCAGTGGTCTGATGCCCTGGTGGTGAAGCAGTGGATCTTACCAACACGGCCGATAGAGAATAGAACCACAAGAGCTGTGCGTGAGATCCGGAAGAGATCCAGACCTAGAAACCCCTTGTGAGAGCGACAGCAGCAGCTTATCTCACTCTGCCATCAGTCTGCTGCTCATGGGAACCCATGCAGCACAGTATTTATTCGGAGGGCAGTTGTGTAGGTGGCCGAGCCTGTTATCGCAGGAACGCAGCGTTAGTCATGAGCGCGGACTTGCCAGACATGCCTTCTGCATGCACCTTCTCGCGCTGCAGCCAGCTTTATCTGCTGCTGGGGCATGGGCCCTGCCAGCTTGGCATGGGAATGCGGCAGGATGGGACTTGATGCGAGGAGAGGAGTCTGCGAGGGAACGCCGCTCCACCAGCGCCCAGCGATTCGGCAGCATTTCCATGTCTAATTCACGTTTGAATTAATGCAGCGCATATGGAGGCGCTTACAGCTAACAAGTGGTTGTGGTTTTGTTTTGTAAATTGTTATCTCGCTCTCGGATCAGTGAAACTGCTCTGTGGCCGACAAACAAAGTTAACGTGCTACGGCTTTCGGATGAGCGCAGCCCAACTTTGGGTAAACTTTCAGTGACTCTTGGGGACACAGATCCCCTCAAGGATGATGAAAATGGGTGAAGTAAAACTGAGGGTCCAACGTGACAAATTCCTTGCATTTAAATCTTAATATCTCATATTTTCTTGCACATGGGAGAAGTAACTATAAATGAAGGGTCATAGAATTACGCCGTGGTGAGCCCTGGTTTTATAGAAGCATGACTGAATCAAAAGATTTTTCACCTGTGAGGAATAATAAGAAATGTCATGCCAGTTGCATGGCTGCTAGGGTAATTTCCCCTCCTTTTGGCTGTTCCAGTAGCATTAAAGCAAGCAAATGTAGTATAGACTTTTTAACACAAAAAATGTAGGAAGCCTGCTCTGTCTGAACAGTTTCCCCAGAGCAGCTGCGAAGGAGGGGCTGTAGGACCTCATTGCAAGGAGCTGTGAGGCCTTACTGAAGGAGGCAGAGGCAGCTTTGGTGGGTGACACACATCTCAAGCCCAGTTTCACCAGCACCCTGATTTGTGAAGGCATTCCCATCAGCTGCCACACTGTTAATTTACCTGCAGCACAAGTTGCCAAGGTTATTTAACTATCATTTTCTTGCTACATATTGATTTTATTCTGTTGCCTGAGGGTATAGAAATAATTAGCAAAAGAGTCTTCCCATCGCATTCACTATGTAGTTAATTAGAAGTTTTATCATATAGAGTAGTCATGTGAGAAAAACAGCGCCGTAGTAACTCAAGCGTTCTCTTCCAGCTGATGTGAAATGGCAGATCGCCATTAACTCCTTGTTGTTTTACAATAGCAGCAGGAACACAGCTCCAAAAGACACAGGAAACACCAACGGCTTTTGTTTCATAAACTCAGAGGCCCAGCATGTGCTCCAGGGAAGCTCTCACTGTTTGAGCAGCTTGTTGGGGAATTAAGGAAACTTGTTGTGAATTAGTGCACTTCACAGTTTTCTTTCTGTCCTTGTGGGAGGTGGCTGGCAGCTCTGTGGCATTTCTGCACTCTCCACACTCACCTAGTGTTTAGACAGTCTGGGATAGTCAGGGTAACAGTTTGCCTCTGGGCTCAGGGACTTTGGGGCTCACTGTGGTCATACCAAATGCCTTTTGTTGCATCTCTGATGGGGTTTTTCCTGTGGCAGGATAGGTTTCCACGCATTGACCTGCTTTCCTATGGCAGAAAAGCCTTTCTTGCCTTACAGTGCCAAGCCTCTGAGTCAGATAGATAGTTCAAGCCTCCTTCTTCTTCTCCTCTCTTTCACGCTCAGGATCCATGCAGAGTCTCCCACAGGAAGGTGACAGACACTGGGCGCTGTGTCTGCCCCAGGAGGTGGCCAGTTGATCACCTCCGCTGACATCTCTAAAATGGTCTCCCTGGCACAGTCTGGCAGCGTCTGGCTTGTGGCTCATGGAAGGACAGAGACTGTGGGGTGGCATTTTGCGTGCCACACTTGAGGGTGACAGTCACTGATCAGCTTGTGGGTGTCATGAGCTGCCTCACGTGTGACTGCTGTCTGTGAACTGTGCTTGCAGGTGCTGCTGGGAGCAGCAGAAAGGAGCTGCGATCATGTGTACACAGCAGAGATGAAAAAGAAACTTGCACATGCCAGTAGGTACTTTGGGCATTGATAATGAATCTCTCCCTTGTAACTGAGTGACTTAAATCCAGCCTAGAGAGAATAATGTTTATTCCTGAAAAGAAGGCTCTTCAGCATGATTTTCTGGCTACAGTCCAACATCTGATATCTGTTTCTTAAACTGGGATAGGTACATGTGAATCCTGGAGAGGAACTGGGACTGGTGGTTAGATGAAAGTATATTTCAGTCTCACCATCTAAAAAGTGTCTCCTGTGAAGCTGGGAGGAAGCATATGCTGGCTTGGCTAGTGTTCCATCTGTAGAACCTCATGTCCCTGGAAGAGGTGTTGTGCCAGGTAGCTGGTGGACCCCTGAAGCTGCTCCCACTGAAGTGTTTGCTCCAGATTGTGACATGCAGAGAGCATTTGTGCTTTGGCAGAGAAGGCAAGAGCAGCCAGGAGCTGCTTTATAGACAAGGATCACTGCTTCCTGCTGAGAAGACAGGGTCTCAGCACTCGGACAATCACCTGGACGTATGGGCTGGTGGCATGGCCCTGGAGAGGTCCCCAGTCAGCAAAGCAAGGGTGGGTGGAGGCGCAGAGCAGGACATCTCCCAGCAACATCCAGGGAGGGGTCTGAGCAGAGACCAGGGTTTCAGCAGCTCCGGGTTCTGCTTTCAGATCCTCCCCTGTAAGGTGCTGTAAGCAATGTGCCTTTAGTTCTGTAATCACTGGTCTACTTACATGGTAACTTCTTTGGGGCCGGGTGCTATGCATTTTCCTATTGTTCCCTGCAGCCTTGATTTAACTTGATGCTCTTCTAGAGGGTGGGAGCTTCTCTGCAGATTCACAGCCACCTGAGGTGCCCCCTGTGCCAGGGCTGCAGGGGTGCCTAAAATTAATCCACGATTAATGTGTGATGATCCTCCCCATCCCTTCACAAACACACTGTTTTTTAGCCACATTCACATTTCTGTTTGGCTGATGGCTGGTTTTTCCAGCTGAAGGCCTTTTTACCTACAGTCGGTGTTGTGAAGTCGCTCATTCTTCGGTAACTGACCTTGGGTGCTGTGTCTGGATTGGGAGGTGGCCAGCTGACCACCTGCACTGGCATCCCTGAAATGGCCACCCCCAACAGGGTCTGCTGGTGTTCTGACCCATGGCTCATCAATGGGCAGAGGCTGTGGAATTTTGCACGCCACACTTGATGGTGACAGTCATCGATCAGCTTGTGGGTGTCATGAGCATGTGGAGCATTATTCTGCAAATCATTGTTGGAGCCTGGAACAAGGCATCCTCTATTTTGTGTGCCTCAAGATTGTGGTCTGAGATGCATGTTCAGTTTGGACAGTATTAGACACTACTTAAAAAAGCAATTTCTGTTGCATCAGTGGAAAAAGAGAAATTGTGCTTGCCAAAAGCCCCGTCCTCTTAGATATTTATCAATGTCTTGTCTAGCTTAGATAATGTATTTACATCATAGCACAAAGCTACTATTGTAGGTTAAAAGTGACCTTTAAAGGTTAAAAGTAACCTTTCCATCTCAGTCTTGCACAAAAGAGTCTTTAAGTTCAAAATTAGTAACCTCAACTTTAAGCTGTAATTGTGTAAGAAACAGCTGGACTATAAATTAATTGCTTCTTCAGAGAAGGCTTATTTTTTTCCCTTTAAATATCTTGATAAGCAATATTGCTTGCTCAGTTGCAATTTAAGGCAAGTTCACGCTGAACCAGCTGTGCTAAAGGAAGATATTACCATTGCCTGCCCACTGGTTACTGTCGGTGTGCCAGAGGGAGGAAGCTGCAAGAGTGACAGCCCTCTCTGGTGTGTCATGGTGGGATCCCTGGGAGCATTTCCCAGCACAAGCCTCCCGCCTGGAGCAAGCAGCTGGCTCTGGTGGTTTGAGGGTTTGCCCTCAGCATGAGGTGCAGGGCAAGCTACTGGGCAGGAAGACAACGAGAAGCCCTGACTTGATCTGCCAGCAAAACCACTTGTTATCTGTAACCCACTGGAGATGAAAGCAGCCCTGTTTACCTGTTTAAACTCTTGGAATGAGCCCACTGTGGCTGCAGTATGTTGAGGAAAAGCAACTTATGAGCATGTCGTGGTGCTAAGCTGTTGAGCCGACACAGCAAGATGTGGAAGTCTTGTCCTTCCATAACTCCAGACTTAGAGCGGACTGTGATGTGTGGCAGCAAAACATACCCCAAGTAGTTTTGGGCTGGAAATAGGAGAAGCTGCCTGTATCTGCAGCCTGATGGTATTTCTAAATGGCAGATGAGGAAAAGGGCAGCAAATCTTCAAGTGCCTATTGCAAATAGAGTGGACCCTGAGCTTTCAGGGATTTTAACTTGCAGAATGACTTTGCATCTGAAGGGAGGCGACACTGGTGTCTATGTTTGGATTCCCTTGGGCTGTGTGAAAAGTCAATGAGGAATGCCAACCGAAGCCATTTCAATCCTTGCCTGTGATCTTTACGTATTATCCTTGTTTCAGTGTCACACAAGACATTTCACAACTCAGAGTTGTTAATCTTGTTTGTGATGAAAGCAGAGATTCAGTTGCTGGAGAGCAGAGAATTTGTAGTTTCTCACTATCAAATATATAATTTCTGGGGTTGATGTTTGAGCGTCTCTGACTCTAAAGTGCTTGGGAGCTACCACAGCTGCAGCTAGCACTTTTCCTCCTAACTGGTGTTCTTGCTGAGGCTTTCACAGTTAAGTTTTAGCAGGAGTAAAAAAGGGGAGAACACTGGAATTTCCCTCTGCAAGTAGCTAGTCAGGAACTAGTGGTCTACTTGCATGCCTGACATTAATCTTCAGGTGGGAGATTCCCAGAGTCCTTTCCAGCTAGCAGAAGATGTCATGGTTGGTGTCTGTTGTCTTCTACTCAGAAGTCACTTATCAAGGGGTTTCCCTTTCAGCAGCAGCCTGGAATGCAAAGTTTTGATGAAAGGTCATCATTTTTCACTACAGGAAAATATATTGTTTGCTTTGAATTCAAATCAAAACTTTTCATGCCTGGCTGCTTCAGAGGGAGAAAACAAGCTGGCCATAGCAAACTGGTATCATCCATACTAGCTTGACATTGGCCTAATGCATTTCTGACTTGAGGATGAGCTTTCCTCCCAAAACAAACACATCTGCAAACACACCTGTGAATGTGGCAGGTGGAGAGGCTGAAATTCAACATGTTGCTCTGGCTGCAGATCTGCCTTGAAGCAGTGCCCAGGGCTTGATTCCCCTTGACAGCTCTTTCAGTGGATCCAATGTTCCTGTGAACCACGAGGCTGTGCCAAAATACTAGCAGCATGACAGAGAGGGAGGAGTGGGTTCTGGCAGGAGCAGAGGATGGGAAGAAGAAAAAGCCCAGTGGGATACCAATCTCATCCCTCCACTGTTTCTGACAGGGATGGTATTTGTGAGGTTGAAGGAAACCACATGTCTCTCTGGACATGCATAATGTGGTTTGAAGGAGTTGTTGGTCAAAGCAAGGCCAGAGGACTTCACCCTGACTTGAGGAATTGTTTCCATAAATGTTCTGCTGACTTCCCAGAGGTGGTGAAAAATGCTCTCTTCTAAACCAGATTTATGCAGAAAAGGGATCAGGTCTTGCAAAATATTTAATCATTGCAGCTGATACATCTGAGTAATCTGACAGACAATAGCTGTTTTCACACTCTTAATGAGAGCTTTGGGAGTTGTATAACTGGAGAGGGAAGAGGAACAGTCGTTGGCAGCTCCTGGTGGGGTGAGGACAATGGCACCAGGGAGGTGTGCAGGGGAGAGGAGCCAGACCTCTGCAACATGAAGTGAAAGCTCAGCCCAAGCCCAGGAGTTGCATTGTAGACAGCAATGATTCTGATTTGCTTTAATATCAGTCAGGTGAGCCCCACACAGGCCCAGAGTTGCTCCAGGAGCCCTAGAAACCTGCATGGTGTGGGAGCAGGGAATACTGTCCCCCTTCACCATCCAGCTCTTTGCCTGGCACGGGAGCTGCTGCTGGATCAGGGGTCACGTTGTGTCCTGCTTCGACCCACCAGCTCACCCTGAGGCATTTCTCTTCCTCCTTCCTTGCGTGGGAAGGGTTTTTCTTTAACTCCTTCTTAGAAAAATGATTGGCAAGGTGCACTATGGATGGCAAACAGAAGCTTCCGCTTTTGAGGTGACAAATCCTCCCTCGCAGCTCGCGCTGCTGTGCCAGTGCTGGAGGTGATGCTGACTCACAAAAGCCACTTCCTTGGTCCTGCCGTGGAGAGGAGTGAGGCACTGAGCTGAGGACAGCGAGAGAAGGGATTTGGCAATGGAATGAGCCTCACCATCTATTTTGGGGGTGTGCAGAGCAATTCCCAGAGGTCTGTTGGGTCAGTCCCATTTGCCGTGCTCGGGTGCTGGTGAGCCTCAGCTTGGGGGCAGGAGACTGACATGACACAGAGGCAGGTGCAGGGAGGAGGAGGAGAATTGGGCTGAGTGTGAGGTGCCAATATGGGCACTTCCAGGCATTGAAGGGCTTAGATGAGCTCCTGCATGAGAAGGACAGAGCTCAGACCCTGCAGCCTCTTACCCATACACCAGCTGCCTTGCTGTGGATGCTGTGCGTTAAACCCCAAAGCAGACTGGTTCAAGGATGTTTTTTCAAAATTGCACTTACCCTGCCTTTCCAACTCACTCTTTCTCTTGTGTTTCTGATGAGCTGGAGGAGTGCTTTGTGTGCAGGCATACCCCTCATCTCACGGTGTTCAGGTTACTGGAAGATGCTTCTTCTTCCCCAGCTCCAGCTGGCTTCTTCAAATCTAGTACCCACTGGAGGCTGTTTAAGATGCATGAAAGGGAAAGAAAACCACAAATCTCGGTGGTTTTAACCTTCTAAAACAGGCATGATCCATCAATTTTAAAATTAATAAATTCCTTCAAAAGAGGAAATGACAAGAGCGAAGGGGAAATCAGTGACTACCAAAATGCTTGGCTTGGTTGAATCACCCAACCTGCCTTTCTGAAGATAGCTTCCTACACTGCTCAAATCACTCACAATAAATATATCTTAGAAAAAATGAGAGTGATCTTCTTGGTTTCTCTCTCTCTCTAGAAACAGAAAGTGCTCTTTGACAAAGGACATCACTGCACACTACTACATGGCGTAGGAGGCCCTGTTGAGCCATCTTGCTGCAAACTAATTTGGGGAAGAATTACTCAGCAAAAGCTCCCTTGAAGTAGGTAAGACCTACGCACATTTCGGCTGCTTCCTAAAAGCAAAATCAGTCTGCACCATGCTTTAAGAAGAGCTGGTTTATGAATCAGGGTTTCCCCAGAGATGAGTGACTCTGATTGTCAGGGCTGCTGCTGGAAGGTTGTTTGCTTCGCTCAGTCCTTGCTCCGGCTGGGCCAGGTTGAAATGCCATGGCTAGAACCTTGCACAGAGGTTGTGCTCACAGTTTTAAAGGCAATAATACCTCTGCCATCTGATGGATGTAAAGAAGCTGTTTGTGTTTCAGTGCTGGCTAGGGAGCAAACACAAAGGGATCCTTTGATAAAAAAATCTGTTGGTGTGTGGAATCAGTACAGATGCCACCCCAGCCTGGAAGAGAGAATTACTCTCCAGGAAAAAGCCTGTGGGACCATGGGCATAGGCCCTGTCCCATTTCCTATTCTGATCTTCAAAAAGTGAACCTGGCCATAGCTGGGTTTTAATTTTTAGGATAGAAGCTGGTTTGGGGTATGTGTCCTTTAATCTGTTTTTCACAGCTTTGTCCCTAACCTGCTGCACTGGGAAGAAGACCACACAGGGAGCAAGACACTGCTGAATAATTGCTGCCAGGTGCTGATGCCTCCTGTGCAGTGCTAGATCTCTACATGCAAGGCTGACTTGCGGAATGCTGTCACCAATGTCACTATTTTTGTACCTATCCCTTCCACTGGTTGTTGGTGTGAGCGCTTGGCGCCCACTGGCTATCAGTCGGAGGTTGAGCAGAATGGAGCAAATCAGATTATCTCTGGCTCCTGGTGGTGTGTCACAACCTCAGCTATCCATGGGGTGCTTGTATCGTGCCTCGTGGTGCTGAAATGGGATTTGTCAGTGTTAGCCCTACAACCCCGTGGGATCGGAGCGTTCACGAGAAGCAAGTCTGTGAAACAGAAATCTTCCAGCAGCTGCTGCTCCGTGTGAGCTGCTGGGATTGAGTTCACCTCTGATTCACTGCCCACCATCTGCAGGGCTGGCTCCTTCCCAGATCCTTCCCAGCCAGAGGGCTCCGCTCCTTCCCTCTTCCCATCAGTGGAGTAGAGAGAGGTCACTGGGTCCGTACAAGATGCTTTTCAACGTGTAGAGTTGAAACGATACTCAGGAATACATTAAACTGGAGTGAAATGGAAGCCACCCAAGGCTGAATCAGCGACTGAAGAAAAATAAAGGAACATTGTAGAAACAATGTCTTTCCACTAAGCCTGTTAAATTCAATATACTTTAAAGCAGTGAAGAGTTTTGGAAAGCTGCCACCAGGTCTGGTAGTGCAAAAGTGAGTTGAAGGCAGAGTGTGGATTATATAGGGAAAAAGAACTTTAAAAAAATTTATTTTTATCCTTTTACTGGTGAAATTAATTCCTGTGCACTGGGTCCTGTCACTTTTTCCCTCTCGTTGAAATGTTTCTAAGGAGATAATAGATTTCAATTTTGAAGTAGCTTGTGGTTTTAACTCACAGAAATGTTTTCCAGCCCAGTTGCTGAACAGTTTGTAGTGATATATTCTGAATTTCAGGTACCACTGAAATTATTTCAGTGAATCTGCAAATGTAGAAATAAGCCAAAACTTTGCCTTTATGAAATGGAAAGCAAGGAAAAAAAAATAAACAAAGGACTTTCCCAGGCTTATTCCATCTCTTCTTAATGTCATTTCATCTGACTATTTGAAAATCAAAACATGAGAGCATGTGTATTTCCTGTGCCTCACACTACTGTTATTTCTGAAGGAGAGGAAATGATTGTTTTCTTATTCAGTTACTACTTTTGTTCTGATTCAAATGTTAGCTGACCAACACTGGATACAGATCTGTCCAGACCTTTCTCTTTTATTTGTCTTCCACTTTTTCAGTCTCCCAACTCATATTTTGCTTTACAGTCTGTAGCAGGCAGGCTGCTGCTGTGGGCCCAGAAACCACAAGAGTGTGGAAGAGTAACAGACCACACACCACACACATGCTGATATTTTTATGAAATCAGGTCAGTTGTTTTCAATCTTGCTTGCCAACAGAGGAAGCTGACGTCTTGTGTTGTGATAATTCTGAAAATCCCCTGTCGCTTTCAGCTTGAATCAGAAGAGAACTGTTCCTGTTTGTGGGGCAAAAGCAAAATTCAAATGTCCATGTGCCACAGTGAGATGAAGTCGGGTGGGTAACCTCACTGCCCCCAAACACAGAAGCCAAAAATCTCCATCTGATAGCTAAGGCTTATTCTTATAGTCCTATTCATATGAGCTGATGGTGGCTGGTGGCGCACAGCTAATATTGACTCAGGATCTCTATCCATGAGCTGTAGCCCTTGGAGATGTGTCTGTTCTCAAACTGCATGTTCTGAAACTTCAGTATCTATATAATAAATAATTCTTCAAATTTTTTCCCTAATTCTATTGTTTAACTTGAGTTAAGAGTTTCACATTTGGCAATAAATGTCCAAGATCAGTATTAGAGGTGTAGTTTTGAAACAAAGACCTATCCTACTGATCATCTTCTGCCGGAAGTTAAATTGCAGGCCAATTTTCAGATATCTTGTTAGCCAGCAGGTGTTTCTGGCTGACAGGTTACTATGAATATGCCTACAAAAAATCACGCAGGCATGTTTGTCCTGTGGGAACTCTTCCTCCTTTCCACAGGCACCCCTGTGCTCCCATTGACCGACGTAGCATAAGGAGCTATCCCATAGCTTTGGTGAAAGGGCTGCAAGACTGGGTCTGGATCAGAGGGATCTCGCTATGCCATTAGTTATGGTTCAGCAAGAGCTATTCCTTTTCTGGTCTATTTTGCTCTGGGGCCAAATGGATTGGAAAGTCTTATAATATCTGATTTCAGAGTCTTCTCTTGTATAGTTAGGATCGGGGGGATGGTGAAGGACTTCGATTTCTGAGAGAGGGCTCCTCTATGTCTTCAGTCGTCTCGGTGGCAACATAAGATGTTTCTTGTTTTGGAAATATTGCAGACAAAAGGCACCGCTGCCTGTGGCTTTTCTCTGGTCAGGGCTCCTTTCCATGTCCTTGTGGTGCCATGCTGTCCCCAGCATGAGCAATGGCAACCAGGTGGGCATGCAGCCTGTCTGCCACTGTGCTGAGCACTGGCCCTTTCAGTGCACACAGAAAACACTCAAAACTTCTGCAAAGATTAGGGCAGGCTCTCTAAGGTTACAGGGAAGGTCGGGGAAAAAAAAAAGAAATAAATCTAGATCCTTGTATGCTACACTGGTCCAGACCCACCTTCTTCCCCTCTCTCCTGTACTTGAGGAAGCCCCCTCATTCCTTTGCAGAGGGCATTTCCTTCTGCATGGAGCTTTTGAAACTGTGGGATCACTGCTGCAGGCCACTAAGCCATGTGTGTCCCCTCCTGGGAGAGGCTGCCAGGCAGCTCCCTCTCCCTGCGTTGGTCAAAAGATTGAGCTGCCTCCCTATTTTGCTCTACATTCCTTTCATGGTGAAACTGGTGCCAGATGAATTCTGGCTGTGTCCCCACTGGCATGTTCTTTCTTTTACAAAGTCCCCACTAAATGTCTGTGCATAGGAGAAGTCACAGCTGGATCTTTTCAGGAGGTTTTGGAGAACAAGAGGGATGAAAGCCCATGCTCCCTCCCTAAGTGCAAGGTGGGGAGAAGCTCCTTATGGGCTGAAGGAAAACACGAGCTCAGGGAGGGAGTGGCAGCTCCTTCCGCAAGGGCTGACAAAGGGTTGGGAGCACATACATGACTCACAGAAAAAGATGTTGGCTGCCTGTGTCTGTCTCACCTGTCATGCAAACCTAGTGGGGCTGAGTCTGCACGGGCTGGAGCTAAGCCAAGTGATATGAGCTTGAGGTGCCTCACCAACAGCAGCAGAGCTGCTGGAGCCTGGCACTGTGGTTTCAAATCTAAATATTCTCTGCAGTGATGTGATTGATCAAAAAAGAGAAACGGGATGGCTTATGGCTGGCGGGAAGCCACATCTGCTCAAGAGTATCCCTGGAAACTGATGGTGGTTGCCAGTGCCAGGTCAGCTCTCCTGAAGCTCCTGCAGGATTGCGCGGTGCCTGGACGGAGCAAAGCTGTGCCACGCCTGGGGCCTCTAGACATTGTTGTCCTACAGATAAATAACAGGGTTCGAGCTGCTGATGCTGCTTGTAACGTTGTGAGTCAGGTTTTCCAAAGAGCATGGTGTTGAGCTATGGGAAAAACCAGCCCTGTGTTTAGGTGTCTGCCGGAGTGCTGAGCTCCTCAGAAATTCTGGTACCCTGCTGCAGGGGCTGCATTTCCTTGGGTGCCATGGCTCATGTCTTCTGCTCAGGCCTGAGTCTCGCTGGCCCTGTGCTGTGTGCCTCTGTGGGATGGCCTGGTCCTGGCTGACATCACACACTCCCAGAATGTCATCTTTGGTGTGTGGCACTCACCAGGACCAATGTGGTGACGCCTCTGGGGAAGTTCCTGCCCCTACAACTAGGTGAGATCAGGGAGAATCGGCTCCCTTGCGTACCAGGCAATTTCTGCGTAGGACTGTATGTTTATTTTTAAGAAGGGAAGTACAGCTGTATGCTTTTCACACTGCATCAGTACTGAGAAAAACCACAGAGATGAAACTGTCACAGGACAAACCCCAAATCTCCTCAGAATGATTCCAGCTGTGCTTCTCTTTTTACATAACACTGTGGTGTAACATTTTCATTGTTTTTCTGTTTTACTTTTTTTTTATTTGTTTTTTTGGTTTTGCTTTAGGCTGTGGACAAGGTTCAGTGGCAAATTTCGGAGCAAGCACTGCAAGTCCAGCAGGCTGCTCGCAGCCTTCCCCGTGCCTACAGCTAGCTAGTGAGCAAGCCTGCTTCATGCATGTAGCTGTGTGTGGGGATCAGCTACCCTTTGGGCCACACCTTTGTTCTGTTGTGTTTTCCCTTACTCTGTATCATATTTTTGTTGCCCATTTCCCCCCTTTTTTTGCTGTGACTTTTAAATGTTATTAATGGGTGGCTAATGCAAGGACTTCTCTGTTTTTTCCTTTTAAAATATGATTTAAGGTTTTCCCCGCACCACCTCTTTCACTTAACGCTGACAAGCCAATCTACGGCGAGGCTGGCATCTGGATGGTGGATTTTAGGGTGATGGCTCCTAGAAACTCTGTGAAACCAGCAGGAATGGTGCCAGAACCCTCTGCTCACTACCCTGTGGTAACAAGCTTAATGGCCATCCAATTTCTGAATCTGTAATTGGGTTATGATTGAGACCATCCTCATGGCCCCCCTTCCACCCCCTGATGCAGCAGTAACCCTAACACAGACCATACACATCCTCAGGGAGAGAAACATCTGCCGTGGTTCCTCTACCACTCTTTAAGCTGCCCATGGACATAGGGAGAGGAGCTTGACTTTTTGAGCAGCTTGTTATTTCTTTTCTCTGAGGAAAAGGCTGAAGCCCACGTGAAAACTATTTAAATGAAATAATAAGCCCTGTTTGTCCGGCTGTCACAGCAGCTGTTCCTTTGAATCTGCTGCTTCTTGGAGGGGGAGGAGTGACCACACAAGGGTCAGTAACCCTACAGGGCAGTGAGCTGTTTGGGATGACAGCCATGAAGCCTCCTGCAGGCTCTGCAGCGCCTGCCCAGGGTCAGGCTGGACACTTCAAATCCTGCTTGTGGAAATTGTGAGGATTCAGATTGTTAACATTTTGGGGTGTCTTTCTGAAACTGCTGCACAAAGGTCCGAGCTGTTTGAACAATACTTCAGACTACCCCCTGTAACCTTTCCTGCTGAGAGAGAAAATTAAACTCTTTAGTTTTGTTTAGATGAAACCAAATTGTTGTGGTTTGCAGCTTAAGGTTGTGTATTTTACTATAGTTTATTTCTATGAAATTAGCAGAAAATGTATTGGAACATCATCATTGGGAAAGGAGATTCCTCAGCAGTTTGGCTGGCTGTGACTGGGGCATGGAAAATTTTGCCTTTTGAACATTTTTACCCTGACCCAGGGTATTGTTGAAATTGAGGCTGAGCTGTCAGATGGCAAAGCAGTCCCACTACAATTTTCCAAACAAACCTAACAGTTATCTTTGCGGTGTGAGAATGTAGTATTTGTCTTCAGATCTCACAGATGAGGCACAGAGACTGTTTGGCCCAGCCTGCAAACCTGCTTAAGCACTTAAACCCAACTAATTTCAATGGAAACAGTCTGAATAAGCATCCTTTGAATGCCAGGGGATGGTCTTAGCGAAGAGGATGTAGACAGCTCTTGAGAGTGCAAAGAACATCCTCTCTGAAGGATTGCAGCCAAGGTACAACTGAGGTATGGGATAGCACTTGGGATGGACTCTCAAACAAAAGACATGGCTGGGGGGTCTGTGCTATGACAGGCCAAACTGATGGGAATTCTTTTATATCACAAAAGAAGGTGCTGAAAGGGTAAGGAGAGTAAATGGCTTCACAGGTTAAATCAGTTTAGTGTCCTGAATGAAAGTAAACCTGTGAGAGGCTGAAACTCCAAAGCAAGCTGACCCCAAAATAATGATTTATGCTGTTCTGCAAACCATGGTTATAAAATGTGCATTTGCTGGAAACGCTGCTGGCTGGTCTGTAGTGATGCTGCATGACAGTGTCAGCAGGGCAAGTCATCTCTCCTGAGTGCATGCTCCTGGGAGGATAACATAAAATGCAAGCGCCACTCCAAGTTCATGAGAATTCAGGCAAATGCTGAAGCTATGGGAAGCCATTTTATTTTCTTTGGCAAGAAGAATTGTTGAGAAGACATGAAAGTTAAGAACCTTTTGATGGAAGGGAACAAAACTCGGTGTTTCAGCCAAATTTATATTTTCTTCTGTATGTCTTTATTCCGGAAAAAGCAGGAAGAAGGGACTGAAAGTTTAATTTGCAGGTAAAGTTAGAAGGAAAAATGCTCTCCAAAAAAAAAACCAACTTGTGAGTGTTGCAGTTTTTGCTTACATTGTTCATAACATTGTATACTCACGTTATGTCAGTCATGATGAGATAATTCTGTTTTTAAGACACTCAGTTGCTCAGCCAGGACACTAAACCTCAAGCAATTAATGAGTGCCTCCTCTGCATCCTATCAATGAAAAAGATGTTAATGTAAAGAGCGTAATTGAATGAGATGCATAGACTCCTAATGGAAAGAAAAGTTAATTTCTCAATTAAATTTATTCTAGTATTTGCATCTTTTCAGCTCAGCAACTAAATTGAGTTGTCACTCTGAAATGTTTATTTTTATGTCAGTAAAAGAATGCAATAAGAATAAATTTAGAGCACATGAAATTGAAATAACTCTTTTAAAAAAATAGATCAAAGCCAGAATTTAAAATATTTGATGTTGGGACAGGTTTATAGGTGTTAACCAGGGAGCATAAGCCTGGTAGATTATTCTTTTAGTTTTCCTACCTCATGTGTGACTGGAGTACTGTGGGAAGAGGATTATTTATAAGGGGAATGTTCAACGTATGGGCAGAAGGGCATATGACTGGACTATACTATGGCTGGACTTTTCTCCAAACCTCTGCACTCCCATTCAGAGCCCGATCCTCAGAAACAGGATCTGTCCACTATCTTGTAGTGCCTTGACATGACCCATGTTCTCTTAGTTCCTAATATGTGGCATTCAGCCCTTGAAAATCTGGTTTTGGAGATTTTTTTTAGACTCCCCCCAGCCCCCCCCCACTCCATGGTTCTTGTTCTCATAGCTTCTTAATCATTCTCCTCTGCCTTGGCTTCCTGAAAGGAGCCCATCTGCTCTCTTGTACTGCTTTCAGTCTGCACTGAAACCACAAAACTCAGATTAGGCTCTTCAAAAGCTTTACCAGGCTTCAGGAACTCCTGAAGCAAATCTGGGCCCGTTTTCATGCAAATCCAAATACCTTTTATGGTTTCGTTTCAACTTGACATTTTGATTTTGAGATTTTTTGAGCTTCTCAGACCCTACGGCTTTATGTGAAACCCAAAGGGCGTGAACTTACATGAACTAAAATGGAAAAAATATTCAGATGAACCCACTGAAAACTGAAACTACGTTCCCACAACTGTGCTTAATAAACTGCTCTGTTTTTCTCTTAATTGCAGAAGTGGCAACTACTGTACCACAGCTAGGAGCTGCAGCAAGACTGAGCTTCAAGGTAATGTGTATTGGGTATATTAAATAGGGATCCTGGTAAATCATTGGTGGTTTGTCCTCTTCCAAATGTCAGTCAGTAAATAGGGCACCTTCTCTATCTCAGTGTGACCTGAGCAATGAGAAAATCAATGGTTTCCCCTGCCAGGGTGTGCTGGCATAGGAGTGATGTAGGGTTTCTTATCACAGTGGGTCACTCACTGTCCCTTCCAGGAAAATTTCAGGGTGTCCTCTACCTCAGTCAGCCCAACGCTGATCATGGTGGGGAAGTCCTGGTACTGCTCTGGCTGAGCAGCTCCAGCACCTCTTCTTCTTTTTGTTTTTTCCCAGCACATGGTGGCTGTGCCAAGCAGCCATAGGGGGCACAGCCAAATCCCACTGACAGTCTGCTGAATCCCCAAGTCCAAACTGACCCAAGCCTGGCTGCCCTATGCAAAGAGCTGTAGCTGCAGCATTACCCCCAGTGCCTTCCTTCTCAGGCACACGGTGTTTCCAAAGTTGTTCAGCTCTTTCTGAGAGGACAAGCTTGTACTGCTTCCCAGCCTGAGTGGCTGAGCTTAGTGCTGCGGAGCTGTGTGAGACGCAGGTCATGAAGGGAAATGCAGCTTGCACAGGGCTCTGATGACCTATGGTGTCTTGTTGGACATCAAAAATAGGATCAGGATCTGTGATCCAAATAACGTGTCCTGTGTTACAAGCCCTGTGACTCAAAATTTGCAAGGTCCTAGTACCGCAAAGGATTTTAGAAAATTACAAATGCTGTTATGGCATTCTTTCCCTGAATTTTTCTCTGGAACTCTGAGCAACTTTTCTCCACCCTCTTAATTCAGTTTGCCAGCCTGGTACACCCATCAAGGTCTGGGGACTGGCTCTCCAAGAAAGCTCCCATAGAAGAGAGGAGCTGGAAGCTCTTGGAACTCTGAAGTTCTCTGTCCTTTCGTCAAACCTGCTATGGGACAGGAAATTCTGCCCTTGGTGCTGCAGTGCACAACACTCCTTCCCCACCCATGCCAAAACACAGTGGGCTTTCAAAAGGATTTTTAGCACTTGAAAAAAAAATTCATGATACTATTATGAACCTCTGCTTCTCACTGCCTCAGTAGTCCAGACTGCTTTCCCTGCCAGAAGGGACAAAGACAAGTGCTCCCTGCAGGATATGTGGGAGCAGAGGCAGAGCTGTGGGAAGTGGAAGCCCAGCCTGGGGAGCTGTCCTCAATTCTGGGCTTGGTCCTGAACAAGAACCCTGTTCACAAGAACCTTTTGTCCCTCAGGCTTTGAACACAAGAAGATGATATGGTTGGCCCTATTAAATGCAACGGCTGGTAGTAGTGGGCTTTTACTATGGTTTTTAATTTTTTTTTATTTATTTTTTTTTTAATTTAAAAAGCCCGAAACCCTTATTGGCAAATCTATTCTCAAGCTCTGACAGGTAAACCCCATAGCCTGTACCACTTCCATATACAGGCAAATGGTGGAGCATGACCTTTTGACACCACGATCCTAGTGAGACTTACTGACTAAAGAACATGGAAAAACCACTGTGAAGCTGGGGCTGTGAATAAGACTGTGCTCAGCCCCTGGTTTTCACTTTTTCTAAGAAAACTTGTGTGTGGGAGTGAAGGTCTGCCATTTCAAAGGCTGGCTCTGATTTTGTACGTCTGTGTCTATGGGAGAAGTGAGCCAATCCACACCTAGGAAAATGAAGCCTTTTGAAATGAAGCTTTCAAAACCATCAGTTAAGACTTTTTATGTTAATCAAAAGATTAATATAATTGATTTAAAGAGCATGCAGATCACAGCAGCCTATTAGGGATGTGCTATCTGCAGTTTACATATGGTTACTCACTGCAAATACCATATGTACTGTGAAGCGAAGAAGGTGGTGAGGTTACTCATGGGTGGAGTGGAGCAAGTTGTCCTCATTAGTTATCTTGTGGTAAAAAACACAGTCACCTTATCTCTTCTAGGAATTTACTATGGGCTTGTTAATGCTTGGTAACCAGCTTGTTTTTTGTGTTCTCTTTCAATCCTCTCCCACCACCTTCTCCTGCAACAGAGGCTTTGTCTCTGAAAGTTACCTGGCTTCCACAATCATACGTTCTCTGCCCTAGATCACTGCTGGACTTTCAGGACCTGCTGCTTCAGAGCTCCTACAGCTGGTGATAGACACAAGGAATAAGTGACTTTGACAGGCTGACAGAGGAAACTGAGCTGGAAATTGAACCCAGGCATTCCCAGTTAAGTTACTTACTTAGAAGTGGTTTGTTTTGGGTTTCTTTTCAGTCTCTCCACATCACCCTCTGAGCCTTTTTTCCTTGGGCCAAGCAGTTAGTTAATATAGTAGCCCTTTCTTTAGGGCTCTAACACCAAATTTTACGTAGTTCCCTAGCAAACTGGCTTGCTGCCTTTCTTTTTTTTTTTTTTTTTCCAGTAGATGGGTGTCACAAATAGCAGTTAGTCTTTCGTAATGTGGGGACAAAACTTCTGATCAGCATCTCCCCAGTAATTTCTTAAATTTACTTTGACCAAACCTAAGCAATGATTGTGGCTTGACTTTCTTTCTAAGAAGTTTACAGACTCCTCACAGATGGAGAGAAAAATAAGGCCTGTACTTGTTTTGCTCTCTGGCAGATATATGAGAGAGAAAAAACTTCCTTAAAAATATTTACCAGTCTTTCACTCCTCTTTCTATGTTCAGGTCCTATGCTGCAAATATTTTACATCGAGTATTATATGTCTGTGAGAAAGCACATGGAGAATTTATTATACGAACATGGGCATTTTTTATTGTTCCATGTTTCCTCTAGAGAAGAGGGTCATTAACCTTGACTGCTCCTCCTTTTATAAATATCAGCCTGTTCATCAAAATTGCATTGCTTCCTGGAAATTTGGTGAAGCATTGAATCCCAAAACAGCTTAGCACAACCAAAACATGGCAAGAAGCAGAAACTTGAAGGATTTTAGTCATGCTTGATTGTCATTGTTTTTGCCATGGCCAGGCTGGCAACACCTTGGAAGATGCTGAGGTGACTTCTGGCAGAGGAGTGTCTGTTGAGGATCAGCCTTTCTGTTGGGTTCAGTTTAAATAGGTCAGCAGAACAGATAATTTGATTTTTTTCTTTTCCTTTAACCAGAACTGACTGAGTTTCCTACAGGCTTTTTTTTGAACGTATGGTTTTTACTATTGGAAAATGTGGGGCATGGCAGTTTTGGGTGAATCTCACACTTTCCTTTCAGTGGCAGAGCCTTACGGGGTTAAAACTCCTTAAATCGAAGCCACTAGTAATGTTTCCCAACCTCCCTTGCATCCAAATCACAGGGGTGCTTTTCTGTGTTGCTGATTTAAAAAAAAAAAAAGCCTTAAAAAGTCTTTTAAAGTGTTATGCGTGTAAACCACCATCTGATAATTTTGCATTGGCACGAATGGTTGCAAAAAGGTGGAAAACTGTGTGCTGTTGGTCTACTCAGAGTGTTTTGCTTTTCTGTGTAGCCTTTTATTAACATTTGTCTGGAGCTTTGTATCTGCTGGGTAATGACAGATAATTTGTATAATGAGGAGCCTGCTGGACATCAGAGTGACAGGTCAGGGTGGGTTCTGCTGACAAATGAGGTGGGCAACTCCCAGGAGAGCGGCCAGAGGAGATGGCTGCCTAGGGGTGTTTCAGGGAGTATGTGTAATGAGATGATGAATATGACTCCAGTGTTTCTTTTGGGGAGTATAGAAATAATGATGAGTAAGTGCTGAAAAGCAAAGCCCATGCACCCTTCTTTAAAATAGAGTACACAATTTGTATTCTTGGTTTATTGCAACTTTGTTTTGAGAGGCGTCCTTTGAAGGCTTCAGTCATCTCAAAACAATGCTGTATCTCTGAGTGACATTTCATCCCTAGAAGAGGCCAACTGATGTTCTATTAAACAGCACTCAGAAAGCTCAAGAGATGCTTAGATTTGAAACCAGATCTCACCCACACATGGCAGATTGTCTTCTGTTTAACGTTTCATTGTGATTTTGTCATTCGTGGGTGCAACAAGAGGCCATAGACGCTTATGTCTTGTGAAGACTTTGCACATCCTGTGACAGTTTATTATAGCTGACCTATCTGTATTTTCTGAGCAAATCAGAAGGGGCTGGAAAAATAATAAACCACCGAAACAGTTGCTAGGGTAGGAGATGGAAATCTATAGCCTCTGAAAATGGAAAATTAAAAATTTCAGAGAGCAGCGGAAAGCATTCATCAGTTGAAATGGAGGACATCATTCAGCTTCACAGTGAGTTGACAAAAACTGCTTACTTGAGACACCTGCTGGATCTTGTTTTTTGCCCCTGCACCTGATTACTTCTGTTTGCACTAACTGGCTGACTGCAATGGAATGGAGCTCCCTTAGATTTACATGGAAGAAGCCGAGGGCTGTCCACAGTCTTTTATTGCAATGCAAATTTTAACACAGGTGTGGAAAAGCATAGAAATTATGTGGATTTACCATAGATGTTAATTTATCAGGAAAATTTGCTTCTCTGGTGGTTTTTTGTTTGTTTTGTTTTGGGTTTTTTTGTTTTGTTTTGTTTTGGGTTTTTTTTTTTTTTAAGGCTCGACATTGGATGCAATTTCTTTTGCCTGACTTATCCAAGTACCTTTGGCTCAAGTTTCCAGACATTATTTTTCTAGAGAGTCCATGCAGAGGAGAGGAATCATGTGGTTCTTGCATTGGACAGAATTCTGTGCTGCAGCTTCTGGGCATGATGTGGGATGGTTTTAGGTATCAGAAGTAGGCTCTGATATTCAGCCATATCCGCTCCATGATTAAGGCCCTTATGTACCCCTTAGTGTCCCAGCGGTAGCAATGATGTGTTCAGAATTAATATTCTTCAGAGAAAAGTGACCTGAACACTTGTTGGTTCCCTGCAAGGAAGAAGGATCGTCCATAGATTTGATATGCTCAGGAGCATGTGCAGGTCCTTCCACTGTTTTGGTTATAATTTTGGCCCTCCCTGTTAGATGCCTCTGCTCCCAGAGGTGGAGGCAGAAGCAGTCATCACTGGGCTGTAGCCCTCTAACCCCTAGTACCAAAAAAGCTCCTGCAGAACAAATATTTTCCTGCTCTTCTTTATAACCCATTGCAGCTCCACAGTAGATATGTTCCACTGCCAAAGTCACTCAAGTCTATAAAAATTTCTGGGAAATGGCACCATCTGCTACTATAAGCATCACCCAGGAGGTCTTAACCGGTAATTAGGACTTTTTTGCAGATGACTCAATGCAGTGTTGTACTGCGTGTGGCAGTCACTGAACCGCCTCCAAAACATTTACCAAATTTTCCTCTGTGCAGGGCTGTCTTTTGACAGGACTACTCACCTTGGCCTCATATTCTCTTGCCTTAATCTGTGTCTGACAGTCCTGGAGAGCAGCAGACTGAAGTGGCTGTTTAAATAAGTGCTAGACACTCACCAACTTTTGCTGTATTGCATTTCAGTAAGCGCTACACATCCATCCCCTCATCTCCATGCCTTTTCTTCTCCCTAAAACAATGGGGCACCCCACAGTGCTCACACAGCTGGGCAGTTTTGCTCTCCAAAGCCCCCTAGCATCCCTCTCACCCTGGTGTTCGGTCAGCAGCAGTGGCAAGGCAAGTGCCCTGCCCACACAGCAGACCTGGTCTCAGTGGCAGAGGAAACCCAGGAGGTGCCACCCCTCAGCAGTTCCTGCTGCACAGGCACGCAAACACCATCCGCCTGCAACCAGCTCGTGATGTGCTTCTGCCTAAGCCACTTCCAGAGTGGGAGAAACACGGTTTCCTACAGCTCTGCGTCCTGTGGTTTGCTGTGCTGGGGCCTGGGACAGAGCAGGTGCCAGCTGATGTGGCCCCTGTGCCAGGGAGGAGATGATGAAGGTTTAGAGAGTGAGTCCTGTGAGGAGCGGCTGAGCAAACTGGGGGTGTTTAGTCGGGAAAAGAGGAGGCTCAGGGGAGATTGTGTCACTCTCTAAAGCCACCTGAAAGGAGCACGTGGCCACGTGGGGGTTGGTCTCTTCCAGGAAACAAGTGACCGGACAAGAGGACAGAGCCTCAAGCTGCACCAGGGGAGGGTTGGGTTGGCCATTGGGAAGAATTTCTTCATGGAAAGGGTTGTCAGGCATTGGAATGTCCTGCCCAGGGAGGCGGTGCAGTTACCTTGGAGGTGTTCAGGCAAAGCCGTGCTTTAAGGTGTTCACTTAGTGCCGTGCTCTAGTTGACAAGGTGGTGAAAACTCAAAGGCTGGACTCAGTGATCTTGGAGGTCCTTTCCAACCTAAACGATTCTCTGATCTGCTTCCTGACTGGGGCTGGCTCTGTGATGCTTCCCTTGGCTGGGGGCACTTGCAGGACACTACCCTCCCTCCTGTTGTCAGCTGCCTCCTTTAAAAACTTCTAGGAGATTCCTGTCTTTGAAAGCTCAGTGTTGGTGAAATTTGGCTGTGTTTGGTGATGACACAGTAGGAGGATGGATGGGAACAGATGTGTGGAGTGACCCAGTGACAGCTCACAGTTACATAATCTCATATCCTTAGGAAACTAAATAACATGTGGGCTAAATGCAATAAGAATGTTATCTGGGTTGGGTTTTTTGGGTCATACAGCCCTGTGTAGGCCATCTCCATTCATAAAGGAGCCCAATTCTGCCCCTACCAGCCCAATCTGAATTAGTAAGTGGTGAACCAGGAATTTCTCAGCTATGACAGTATGTCCAGGGGGCCGCTTTCAGCAAGCAGCTGGCTACCACCTGGGTTTCAGAGAGGGGAGATGTGGCAGCCTCATGGTTTGCTCCCCTCCATGCTGCAACAAGTGCCAGCATTCTGCATCATGGCCACCTGTATGTCAGGTGGATGGATGGGGATGGAGCCTCTGGTGACCAGCTAGATACACTGCCCTTGGGCAAAGCCAAACTTTGCTCCACCGCTTCACAAAGTGCCCAGAAGCTCTTAGGTAGGCAAGCCTTTGAAGTTTCCTGCTGCCCAGCCCTCAGTATGCTTGTTTGAACACATCACTTTGCATATATATGAGGTGGTGTTTAGCCCTGAAAGTGCTTCAATAACAAAGTACCTGCTGTTGGATCAATAAGATGGCACGGAAGAGTCATCAGGGAGTCAGCCACAGCGTCCCCATGTGCTGCTGGAAAGAGGCAGGGCTTAGAGACCAGGCTTAGGGGGAGAGGTTGTTGCTCCAGACAGTTTGGGTTTTGCCTGCCTGTGTGTTCAGCAAGCTGTCCTTCCTGCAGACAAATGCCTGAATCTGTGTGTGGTTTCAAGCATTTATTTCCATAGTCAGTGTGCTGTTATTTATTGATCATTATTCATACTTTTCCTTTCAGAACACCTCAGTCAGAGAGGCAGAAATAATGCTGGCATTACAAAACAGTTTTAATGATTTGTAAACAGTTGAACAAAAGTGTTTTCAAACAACTGTAGGGCTCCAAGCTGTTTCGAAATCCCTTTGGCAGAATAAACGGAATGACTGACACATTCTTGGAAATCAGGATTGTCCCACAAATGAACTACAGACAACAAATATTTGCAAAATAGTTCCTTTCAGTCTTTTTAATAATTAATTTCAGAAGTGTCTAGTGCCTTGCTTTATACAACTGAACTAAGCTGTGAGCTGAACTCCATTAGAACTTTTAAAGGATTTTCTTAAGGATGCCAGTGGTTTGGGAGCCTGTCGTGTTCATTTAGCAAAAGAACCAGAAGGCATATTTCCTGTGGCTTGGTCACTTAGCATGGGTGTCCAGGGCTCATGCAATGGTGCCTTTAGCACCACACCAGCTGTAGTTTAACCATTTTAGTAAAGCTACAGTGCTCAGCCAGCAGTTACCTACACCACAGGCTCTGAAGCATCACATGAATTTTGCTGCTGAATGCAGGGAAATAGTTCAGCAACGTGCTTTCAGAAAGGAAATGGAATTTTGCCTCTGAATTTCCTTGTTTGTGGGAAATATCCACAGGGGTATTCTCCTTTCTCTTGTTAGGAGACAGAAAGTTTAAGTTTTGATAAAAAACCCACCTTTTGTTGTACCCCAGGTTCACGCATCCTTTTGAGCATATTGCTGAGGGAGACAACTCACATGCTTTAGTTCAAAGCTTTTGCTGAATGACCAAGGATGCACACAATGATATCTTAACAGGTTTTCCTTGATGCAGATGCCACTAGAAGTCCTGCCTGCCACCATGTTCCAGCTACCAAAGCACCAGCAGGGCTCACAGTGCTGTCACCAGCTGTGGTCCACCAGCAGTAGGTATGAAATGTGCAAATTACATGTATCAAAAGTTACAAGTTATTTCACAGCACCTCATCTGATTGCAAATCTTTCTTGTCTTTTCCCTCTGGAAAGTGGTTGTCCTTGTTGTTGGGAGGTATATCAAAGGCCACCTTGTGCAGTAGTCCCTGTCTTAATGGAATTAGGACCGGGGTAGGGTGAAACAGAGCAGGCTTGAACAAGGATAGCAGTTTTCTCTAAATACATTTGTTTTTCTTATAAACTAGAAAAGGTTGAGAGAGCTGGGATCACTAACATTGCCTACTGGATATGATTCCTTTGATGTACACAGAGCAGCACTAATCTAGCCAAGGGTCAGACACAGGGTCTTTCCCCAGAGGAACAGTAACCCCGTTAATTAACACTGCTGATCCTGATGTTGTGGGCTCATCTAACCTCCTGTGAGGATACCCAGTTCAATAATCTCATTGCGGTTCTTTTCCCCCACCTCACTACCTTTAAACAGGGGACAATGACATAGGTTAGATACTTCTGTATGAGATTGCCAGTATGCACCATTAAGTTTGTATAGTGGTTGATTTGGTTTTTTTAGTTTTGAATAAATCACATCTATTTTATTTTACTCATATGAAAGCTCAAGTGGATATTGACTGGAGAACAGCAAGAAAAAATGTTTGCGTATTACTTAGGAAAATGAAGGACATTGCAAAACTCCTGCAATTATAGCTGGAATTAAATATTTTCACTTTTCAGACTTCTGTCCCCTTTTAGAAAAAACTCAGCAATTTCTGTTTGCATTGCTGTGAGTTGTATTGAGGAGAACTGTTGAATGAACTCCTCAGCATAAAACCACAAATGTTTTCCATGAAGAGGAATAAAATCAGAAAGTTTTGAGAAAAGCAGCTGAAAAAGCCTCTCAGACCAACTTTTTCCCTTCTTCTGATGAGAATCCAGACCATAAGCCAAAAGTACTGCTTGTTCTCAGGCTAAATACGAGTCCCAAGAGGGCAACTGCTTTTGGACCTTATAACTGTGCACTCCTCCTGGGTAGGCTGCAGCAGTGTGGGTCTGAGGGGGGGAGATTTGCTGCTCTGGGCACTGCAGTTCATCATCACAGGAGGGCCAGGCATGCTGGAAAGGCTGAGCCATGCCCTGTGCTTTCCTTGTTCATCTCAGCAGAGAGAAAGGCTTCTTATTGTGTAAAATAACCAAGGTGCTGTGGGCTGAACACCACTGGCTTGCAAAGAAAGAGGAAACAAGGGGAAAATGAGGGTCTATTATAAATATTAATTTATTTAATATATTCCTACATGTGCCAACTTTATCCTTTTTCCTGGGGAAACACAGGGGAAGGAGTGAGAGAATGCAGCATTGACGTCCTGTCTGCCTGATATGGCTGGAGCACCTGCTGCTGCCTCTGACGCTCCCTTGGCATCCACCTGGGGAGCTGAGACAAAAGGATTGATTCAGCTATGGCCATATCCCTTTTGGGAGGGAAAACCAGGCTGGGAAATGGGGAGTGAGAGGAGAATGGGGCTGGCAGAGGGAGCTGTGCCTCTGGAGCCAAGGACCTCGCAGCACTGCTCCCAGCAGCTCATGTGGGCATTGTCTCCAGTGCCCAACCTTGTCAGCCTTGAAGTCTGTCATTGTCCCTGCTCTGCAATCAGTGCTCAGCACTGACACTGCTTTGGGTCCTGCTCTCCTTTCACAACAGCTGCTGTTGTGAAGGGACAAGCTGAAGAAAGAGGCTTAGGTTTGTTGATCAGTGAGAGGATGCCGTAACAACCACTGTGTCATTTTTTCCAGCTCCGTGACAATGATAAACTTGATTATCAGGTGAGGGTTTTTTGTCTTTTTTTTTTTAAATAGAAACAGGGAAGTATTGGTACATTTATAGTGGAATTCTTCAATGAATTATTTTTATAGCTTTGATTAGCCATGGTCGAGAAGGATTAACTAATTAAATGGTTACAGTGAGAAGAATGTCATATCTTCCTTTGCAAGAATTATGGAAAGAGGCTGGCTTCTGAAACAGGTGATGAAACATTAATGAAGAAACATTAATGATGTCTCCTTATAAATATGTTTTTGGGAACAGGGAGAGAGGGAACTATCACAGAAGGAGAAGAAGCATTTGCATTAAGTGACACTACTGGCTCAAACCCAGCTGGCTAGAAATTGGTCACTAGGGAGTTCAGGCTTGAAATTAGTAAAATCATTCAAAGATGAAAGTTCTGGATCAGTCTCTCAAGCAGAGTAGTGGGGGCAAGGACCTCAATCCTTTTTAAAATGGAATGTACCAAATTATTGAAATGATTGTGCAGCAGAGGAAGAAAATCCTCAATAATAAACAAGACACATCCTCAGATAACCCTGAACTAACACATCCAAAGGGATTGGAAAGCTGATTAGGTCACCATTCACATTTCCCTTATTACTAAACTTGTGCCTGGGTGCAACAGGGATGTAGGAGGCACGGGAGAAGCCCTTCTCCACACAACAGATGGATCAACAGAGGTAGGATGTACAGTGAAGTGTTCACTGCTCTGGTGGAGGGGTGGTGCGCCTCGTTTGTGTCCAGGTTTAATCTCTGATTAGGATTTAGAGCTGAACAGGGATTTTTCTACAAGCCAGGTGAGTCGTGCTTCCTTCCTGCCCTCAGCCCATGGCGTAAGGCTTGGCCCAATTCCAAGGTCAGTGTGGAAGCTCACCATGGTAGTCTCCTTCTATCATCAGCAGAGAGAAACCTGCATTTTGGGGGAGTAACTCACCTGACCTATATTGCATATTTACTTTGGGATGAGACAAAGAGTGCTCCAAAAATGAATATCCCTTCTGGTTACCCACACTGGGAATGGAGATGGGTAGTTACATGCCAGAGGAATCCTTTTGTCCTGAGGACAGGGTATGGCTAGGAGAAAAAAGGAGTTTTTCCTCAGAACAGCTGCTCTGACGAGTTCCCAGGGAAACAAGCATTTGTTTAAAATGGGAGGAATTAAGTTCTTCTAATCATCAGTTTTCTTGGCTATTCAAAACTTTGTTCAGCTCTCACCTCTCTTTGATGGATGTCAGGGAGAGCTTTACCACCAAGCTTTGTGGAAGGAGAACTGAGTTAACATGAAAGCAGTTTGTTGTGTGTGTGTGTGTCTGCATGTGGTTAGCACTGCAAAACAAGACTACAAGGCCTGCAGCTTTTTTGAGATATGCTCATTTACATCAAGATGTGCTACCCAATTACTACGGGGTCCTTTCATGGCACTTTCCTTTTTAGATTGTGGTGGATCTTACACATGTGAACGTTTATGTGTCTGTACGTGATGTGCCTGTGTAAGCCTTTACTGTGGTATGGGAAGAGGAAATGTATTGTTTACCCATTTAAAGAAGAGAGTGTTGGGGTTTTTTTTTCTCATAGGAAGTAATCATGCTTTGTAAGCATATTTCTTGGAAGTAGGTATGCTTGAAATGTTTATACTTCACTTTCAAGAAGTAAACTACTCTGAATATAGTATCAGTTATACAACACCTGCATGACTGCATTATCATTTGAACTGATGTGGGAATTATTTTTAAAATCATCTTTGCTTTGTGATGCAATAACTTTCTTTCTGAAGTACCTGAAAGATATAAGACTCTGTTCTCACACTGGTGAGGCTGAGAGTAACTGAAGTGGAAACAAGGAGATTATTTATATCTCAATTAAAGTACTGCGATAGAATTATGAATTAAAGCAATCTGGAAGCCTCCAGAGGTTCTTTCATTGCCTCTTTGTGTTAGTCTACTTTCTCTCCTGGAACAGCAGTAAGCTGTATTGTGAGGAAGCTGGCAGGAAGGGCCCTCAGCTAACCATTAGCTTAGATGTGAATTTGTGAATCAGAGGCACAGACTGGCATTTTGCTCACTTCTGTTTGGAGACCAGGCAGTGAATGTAGAGCGATCTCATGAGTGACACTGTATGGGCTCATTGAGGGAGGTCTGAGCTCCTGTTCATCTCTTTGTCAGAAATGAGGGAACCCAGGCTTAAACAGAGTGTCTGGAGAGTTATGCAGCCTGAGGAAACAAATCCTGAATGCCTGCTGAGGTGGGATGTTGTTGCTCTTCTGAAACACAGCTTTGTCTCGTGCCCCTCTAGACCCTTGTCAAGGTTCCTCTGCCTGGGGTGAGCTTCACCTTCAAAAAGCCACTCCCTCCTCCTTGAATTAGCATTCAGGATGAGAAAACATGTCCCTTTCCTCCAGGGAGATATTTTCTAAGAAATTATTCTTTTTGTCATCTTGTTATCCGTCTGATCTTTGCCATAGTTGGCTTGGCTAAGGCAGCCTGTGCTCCACCATTGGCATTCTGAGAATAAAATGCAGTTATCAGGTTTAAGTTGCTTCATGCCTTTACCGGAGATAGACACTCCAGTCTGGAAGTTAAATCACAAAGCAAACATTTCAGAGAAGGTTATAATAACACCCTGGGGATTTCAGTTTGACACAGACCTATTTCTGCTGTTCATCACAAGATCATCTAATCTCCCAATGTCCACCTATAATCGCATCAAATGGATTTCACTGTTTTGATTGCTTTTGAAACAACACAGCCGTTGTGTAATAATCTGGGTGTGTGTGTGTGTGAACTAACACCTCTCGAGCACTTGAAGCAGGGAGCAGAAAAAGAGAAGGCATCAAAAACTAGCTTGGTAAAATCTTCTGTGGTTTAACCAGCAGGGCTGTATGGAGGGAACAATGAGATACATTGTGAGCACCAGAAAGCGCAGTGAAATAATGTTTAGCAAAGTATTGTCACTGTCACTTCACGCCCCATTAGCTCCAGTCCCTCTGGTTCAAGAGGGCATAAGAGCCAAAGGTCTGTTCCCACCTGGGATATTTTTGGGCTGCCAGGCACCCGGGAGATGGGACTGCAGTGTACCCTCTCCTGTAAGCCCTGCACAGGCTGCATTTTTCTGGAGTCAGCCCCATGCCTGTGTGCCCACGGTGGCCTGGGGCCAGTGATCAGAGGGGAGCAAATGAGAGAGCAACCACCCTCTGCTGCCCTCAGAGGAGACATCAGCACTTTTCTGGCAGGGCTGATCTGATCAGGTTGTGACTGGCCGCCCCTTGATTTCAGCTAATTCCAACTCCTGTAAAATGTTCAGCCTTCTCTTTTGCTTCCCACTGTTAACAGGTGAAGTGAGTTTCTATTTATAACTGTTTTCATGGACTTGCCAAAGGTTTCCCACCTTTGTTGCAGACACAGATCAGACAGGGAATATAAGTTACTCTTATTTTGCTGTGGCTTTTGCCATGGCTGCTCACCTTTCTTCCTACTGAGACATTGTGCAATGCACTTTTTGGACTAAAGTACACATGGGGTGAGGTATTAATCAGCCCAGCCAGCTGTCTCTGCTATCTGATATAGAATGGTTTGGGTTGGAACAGACCTTAAAGGTCATCTAATTCCACCCACCTTGCCATGGGCAGGGACACCTTCCACTAGACCAGGTTACTCAGAGCCCCATACAACCTGGCCCTTAACACTGCCAGGAATGGGGCATCAGAAACCCCTCTGGGCAACCTGTTCCAGTGTCTCACCACCCACACAGAAAAGAATTTCTTAGTATCTAATCTAAACTTTTACCCTCTTTCAGTTTGAAGCCATTCTCCCTTGTCCTACCTCGACACGCCCCTGTAAAAGTCCCTCTCTGGCTCTCTTCTAGGGCCTCTCAGGTACTGAAAGGTGGCATTAAGGTCACTCTGGAGTCTTCTCTTCTTCAGGCTCAACAGCCCTGACCCTCTCAGCTTTTCAATCCCAATTCCTAGCCTTTATGTGCCAGGTGAATGGGCTCTGCAATCCAGTTCAGCCAGGAAGATCTGCTTTTAAACCCAAATCCAGGTGGACCAGAAGTTCATCTGGGGCATGCTGGAGCAGGGGGTTAGGAGCTGGCTCCATGGATTTATGTATCAGCAGGGTGGAGGAGACACGCTCTGCTCCCAGTTCAGCTGCAGCTGGAGCAGTGTGTCTCCGGCTCTTTCTGCCAGCCCCGGCAGCCAGCCTGCAGCAAACCTCTCTGCATGACATTTGCTGAGGTAAGACGTAGGAAAAGCTTGGATCAAAGCTGTGTTTGACTGTTCTGGTAGGGTCTGATGGTATCTGGTTGTCTGACAAGTCACTTTTACACTCCTTGGGTGTATTTCAGAGGGAAAAGGGAGAGCTATGCTTTGTCACAGGCATGTTCAGCGGTAAACCTGCCAGCTGTGGGAAAGGTGGTGAGATGAGACAATGTGCTTTGTTAAGGAAAACCCACCTGGCAATGTGCCATAGATGCCTCAAAGCACCATGCTCCCACTTACTATGCCATTGGGAAGGATTGGACCCAGCCTTCCCAAACTCACACGTGCTCTCTCTCCTTGGCACAGCACCTCTGCTGGGGCTCCCACATGGCTTTGCAAGAGCCTTGCCCTCCAAACGTGTCACATTTGGGGCTAACATCCCCACCAGCCCCTGGGAGAGGCTGAACAATGGCCACATGCTGGCCAGCAGCAGTCCTGGTGCAGCTTGGAAACCCTAAGAGCCATACATAACTTCAGGCACTTCACCACTTCCCCCATCCAGCCTGCAGGGGTATAATTTCCTAACAGGACAGCAAACATTTACCTCAACACCTGGTGGTGACTGAAATGCATAAACTGAGGCTTTCACAGTGGGGGCAGTGGGTATTTTTAAGATGATGGTATGACTTTTCTTCCTCCTCAGCCTGGCACCCCAACAGGGTGAGAGAGCTGTGGGCAGGTACTCGCACGTGCCCTCAGAGATCTGTGCCATTGCTCTACAGGTTTTGGTGCCTCTGCAAAACTGGGTCATCTCTCAAGTCTGTGCCTGAGCTCCAGCTCTGGAAACACCAAAATGTGTTTGGACTTAGGACAGGCAGGCTGCCTACAGCTCCCAGTTTGGGATAGATGCTGGGGATTGCAACACACTCCACTTCCACTGCTGTCTCCTAAATGGGACCTCCTGCTCCATTTCAGGGGTTAGAGGTGCTGTTACAATGGACAGGATCGTTTTGGTTGATTTGTTGGTTTCTGCGATACTTCCTTTTGCAAAGCTGTAGTTTCCCCTTTGTCATGGTTCAGCAGATAACATTTATGGTTCAACCAACAACAAAAAATGTTATTGCACCCAGGTATAAGTAACGAAGGGCTTAACCAGGATATGATCAGACCTGTGACTATGAATAATGCAAGTTAGACTGTTCTATATATAGGTTACAGTCATAAACAAGGGAAACCAAAGACAAATAAAGTATCTGATAAAATCAATAAACAGAAGATCTCAGCCAGAATCCAGATAGCATTGCTGAGTCCCAGAGACTGTCTTTGGTCTCACATATTTTTTTCTTTTTTCCTTTAGCTGCCATTGTGGTATGACCAGGGGGCAGAGGGAAGGAAGGAAGACCTGTGCCCCCTCCCTTCACAGCCCTTTAATTGTTCCAAGCCAAGGGAGGATGACTGCTTCCATCTCCCACTGCCCGCAGGGAACAGTGCAGGAGCAGGGAGGTGATGTGGGGCAGGACAGGGCGAGGAAGCAGGGCAGCTGCACAGACATGTTGTCTGGTAGGATCATCTCTTGGGGGGCTGGAAGTGAAGAGGAGAGCTAACACCTGCTGTTTTACCTCTGCTGGGTCCCTGCTGGGTTTTGTGCAGGCTGCAGGGTGGAGGCTGGGGTACCTCTCCTCTTGCAAGCACAGCTGCACGACAATGCACATCTCTAGCACAGCCCTGTTCACACCAGAATCTTACAAATCCCATCAGCCTCGGACCTGCCTGGGTGCCTGGAATGAAAGCACTGTGGTGTCCTGGTCCCAGTGCCCCTCAGTGGTTGCTTTTTCCCTTAAACTCTTCACTTTTCCCTTGTGGTAGGTGCATACACACCTTGCACATCTGTTTTCTCCTGGTCACTTCAGGATTTTCTGCAAGTTGTCCTCTGTGCAAAGAATTTTGAATGCCTGTGGGTGCGCAAATATTTCTTTTTGTCTCTCAACTAACAGCCTCCATAGGCAGCAATTGTGTACAATAGAGCATAGCTGCAGTCTTATAAAATAAACTGGCTACCTTCAGGCAAAGAGTTGTCCTGGCACATCAAAAATATCAGATCCTCATATACTGAGGATCATCTGCCTTGCCCTCTTGTAAAGATATCTCCTTGTTTGTGCATGGGTGAGTGTCCTGTAGCATATTTATGAACACCTCTCACTCACGTGAGTGGCATTCCATCAGGAAACAGGAGCAGCACAAGGCAATTAAGATAATCAGGTCACAATGCGAAATGTCACTGTGCCATTAACAAAAATGTCTGGACAGCCCAAAGGCTGTAAATCTTTTTCACATTGATTAATATGAATCTCTGTTTCTGACTAATGATTATACAGTAAGAATAAGATGAGAATTAGATCATAAGTCAGTAAGATCACGATAAGGAAAATGGAAGAATGTGCAAATTTTTCTCATAATGGATCATAGAAACAAGTCTCAATCTACTATGTAGTGATTAGCATTGGCACATAAAATAAATTTAAGAAGGTGGTCAGTGGCATGACCATAAAATTTGGCAAATCCAGGACAAACTCAGAATACTCCACATGGTCTGCATTTGAGGATGGAGACCAAGAAACAGGGAGGGGGAAATGAGGGTAATAGCGGCCATTAAACCTTTACCCAAATTTCATCTGTCTTTCAATGAAAGTGGTGGTATCGAATGTGCAAGATGATTTATTCAGATTTTTGCTTTTGCTTTCACAAAGTCTAGGTAAGCCTTTGATTTTGAAGGTGGTGGAGGATTGTCAGCATACTGCTCCACTTCCAGTAAAAAACACAGTACAAATGGCTCTACCATGAAATAAACAGAGGCTCAAGATCTGTCTGGAGGACTGGTTGATCTAAAAAAACCCCCAACAAACAAAAAACCCAAATAAACAAAAAACCAAAACAAATAAAAGCCAACCAACCAACCAACCAAAAAAAACCCCAAAAAACCAAACCAAACAAAAAACCCTCACCAAACCAAACCAAACCAAAACCAACCCAGGCCCCATTTATTTTAGATATCATCAGATGATAAAAGGGATGGGGAAGACTTTTCTTTGTTTTCTGTTAATTTGCCACATTTATCACAATATAGCATTTTATTTTTGAGTTTGTAGTGTTGTTTATTGCTCTCATCAATGGAAATGAATTCATTCCCATCTATTTAATCTCCTTTACAAAAGTGTTCCAGACTTCAATGAAATAATTTTGGTAGCATGACACAGTTATTTATAAAAAACTATTGTTTTGCTGGACTCTGTAACTCTCTCCTGTCACAGATTTAGCACTTATTAAAATGTCAGAAACTATTTAATAACTGCTGTGAATCTATACAGTGTTTGGCTTAAAATATTTTTTCTTTAAATTTATCAAAACGGGGTGAAGGCACGGCCAGTACAGCAAGGATGAATTATGTTGTTAACTTTATGTTGTTAACCCCAGCCTCTCAGCATGTGGATTTTAATCCGTGATGTGTAAAGGAAACACTGTCTCAAAAAGAGCAAACTGCAAGTGGTGTTTACTCATTATGGGCTGGGGTGGGGGCTGTAAAATGTGACTGAGTCATAAAATCCCAAGCTTTCCCAAAATTTGGGTGTGTTCAGAAGCAAAGTTTTCATCCCTGTGACTGTACGTGAGACAACTAACACGGTCTCATTTAATTCTGGAGAGACGCTTGAAAGACATCAATATTTTGTACCCAGTTTCTCACAGGGCAAAATGATAAAATCTTTTCATAAACCCTATCTTACTAGCACAATCCCTCTCCCTGGGCATTGTGCCTTTTATTACTAAGGCCCATGGAGTCAATAATTGCCCCACGCCTCTCTTAGCCTGGGATTTGCCAGTGTGGGATTTGTCGCGCTGGGTAATTAAGGCTGCTGTTCACTGCTGAAGCTCACTTCCAGCTCGTGCTGCATAAAGCACAGCTGGTGCTCTTTCTGAGTGGGCAAGCTCTGTCTGGGAATGGTCTTGGACACCCCTGAGGAGTCTCATCCCAAATCCAGCTCAGACCGACCGGCAGTGTTGAGCTGCTCATCCCTGTGGATGGAGAAAGCACTGAACGCGGGGCTGTGGACTGCAGGCTCTGCTGGTCCTTGGTTGCACGAAGAGCTGCTTCCCAGTGCCAGGCCAGGGGGATTGGGCTCATCAGGAGGAGCTGTGGGTGCTGGATGCCACTTCCCATCTGTGCCTGGCCAAGGAAAACGCTCGACGCAGCTACTGCACCAAATAAGTCATTATTCCAGAGGAGACTCAGCTAGAGGCTTGGAAAACACCCTTCCATTTTGGCATGACTTGTCTCTGTGCTGGGACTTCTCAGCATTATGGTGAAATGAAATGAAATGAACACAAACAACTCAAACTCAAAGCCTTGGCCACTGCCATCCAAAACAAACAGAGTGTGAGGATGGTGATCCCACTGGGCTTTTTCCTTATCATCCAGCCATGGCTGGGAGGGATGAATTAGCACCACTCCTGCTAAGCTGCCCTGCCGACCCTTCCGCTGCTGCTGCTGGTGTCCCTGCCAGCCACGGGCACAAGGAAGGGAGATGTCCCCTGGGGTTGGGTTCTCATGCTGTCACCTCGCTCTGTGAGGTCCTGCTGGCACTGACTGTGCCCTGGGGGCTGAGCTCTCCATGCTGTCTGAAGAGTGCACACTAAATCCTGCTCTGATCCTGCCAAAGCTGTGCAGGATTCTCTTCTCCCCCTGCTTTGTACTACCTGCAGGTGCTGCAACGCCTGCATGCCCCATCTGTCCCTTCAGCCCTCCCCTGTGTCACCAGCAGAGCACTGTTTTGTGATAAGATGGTGGCAGCAGGTACAGCAATCTTATCAGGTGGAAGTGTGTAGCCCTCATGGTGTGTCTTTGCTGCAGTGGCCCCAAGGAGGGACATCTGTCTTTGCTCCGGGTGCTCTGGGTGGCAGAGCCAAGCTGCTGCCCTAAAACACTTCTCATCTGCAGTCTTCTGGAGCAAGAACAGGGAATACTGCTGTTGGGTCCCCAAAATGGGGTAAGTTTGTGCATCTGGTGTTGAGTTTCCTGACCTCTGGCAGTGCAGCGAGAGGAAGAATTGCAGCTGCTCTGCCAGAGCCTCTGGGTGTCCCAAAATCCCACAGGTGTGCACCCTGCCCACCCAGAGTCCCTTGGACTGAAATATCCAGGCTGACCAGAACTATCGCTGATGCTCTCTCACAGCTGAAATCTCCCAAGCAGAAATATGACTGCCTGCATTCTGTATCCCCAATTTGTTTTGTTTTGTTGTTTTCTTTTTCTTTTTTTTTTGCCAAGGTAGGTTACTATTCTAAGCATTTTTTAGGTGCTTCGTCATCTCTTTTTCTGACCTATCTGGGTTATTGTATTTCCACAAGTCCAGATAATGAAATGCTGCTGATGGCAGCAGCTCTGGGCATTGACAAGAAGGAGAAAAGTGTTTAGGAACCTAGAAGATTACATACAAGTCAGGTAACCCTCAGTACCCCAAAAAACAAAGTTTTAATTTGGGAAGGTGTTTATTGAAGTCAACCTGGAGAGCAAAGTCCTGGGGGAGGAGGTTCTTTTTGTCTGGATTTTCACAGAAGACTGGACAAATGACTAGAGTGAGTATTAACAATGCCGGTCTGGCATTGCATGTTGTTTGATTCTCCATGAATCCTTTAAAAAAAAAAAAAGATAATAAATACAACAGCTGTTAGATGGACCATGCTGTCCTTCTCTGAGCTGGCTTCCAGGAGTGGACAAGATGAAGCAAGAGGGAGTTCCTATTTTTGTGCTTTTAATGACTGCGTCAATGTTTGAGCTGACCTGAAGAAACCCATACTGGAAGCAAAACTAAAGAGTCCTTGGCTTTTTGCCAGCCACCACTCTGGCTGTCTGCCTCTCTGTTCCCAGAACATCCCTGAATTTAAGGGTTTTGCAGGCCAGGCTGTGCCAGGAGGCTGGTGGTGAGGAGCTGATGAGGGGATGGAGACCTGTCTGCCCAGCACATGGGCTATGACACAGCCATCTGGCAGTGGCCAGGGAGCCCTTGGCTTCCACACCACCAGTGAGTCACACTGCTGAGAGCAAAGAGACAGCGTGGGCAGATGTCCTGCTTCTGCAAGCGGCGGGACTGAGGTTTTAGAAAAGTGAATGGACCTTATGTGACAAGTACTGGAAAATGCTTGCGCACAATGGCTTGTTCCAATTAATATTGGAGCTTTTAAGTATTGGGCAAGCATGAGCACTTTGTAGCACCAAACCTAAGATTAAATAGTGGATTTAGATGTCCTGTGTTGGAGCTTATGCTTCTACACATGTACTGATTAACACCAATTTTCCTGCTGGCTGACTCACAGCTCCTAAGCAATCAGTATGTTGTAGGCTTGTTATTTTTTCCAGTATTCCTTTATCCATGCCTAGAATGTCCAGCCAATGGGAGCACATCTGGACTCTCAGTATGATGCTTCTTGGGGAAGTTTTCTTGCAATTGGCCAATTCTTACAGGCTAGAAGAGCAAACTCTGTAATTATTTAGGCCTTGGCGACTGGCAGGGTTTTTTTACGATGAGGGTGATGAGATACTGGAACACGTTGCCTTGAGAAACAGTGGAAGCCCCACCCTTGGAAATATTTAAGGACTCTGAACAACCTGGTCTAGTGAAGGTGTCCCTGATCATTGCAGGGGGGTTGGACGAGATGACAAGGTGTCTTCCAACCCAAACTATCCTGTGATTCTATATACACTTTCTCATTCAGGTCTATGTTAACTCTGAGCTTTATCAGTGATGAGTGTGTATCGTACAATGCTACCATAACCCAGTGTTTCTAACACCAGCACACACACAAATTAGCAGCTGAGCTTCTAAAACCGATCTGAACATACATGTTTTTACAAACTCAGGTTTCACTTGCCTTTGGTTTTGATTCTTAAAAGATACCTGCTTTGAAGCACTTCTGAGCTCCGGGAACTTAATTTTGTTTTAATGAGAGTCCAGATTGTCTTAATTGCATGATACTTGGCAGTGCTATGAAAAACAGTAACAATCATAAGACCTTTGATATTTACCAGAGGTGTACCAGAACCTGTGGGTAATTTTTTATGTGTCTTATTCTCTAGCCCAGTTTTCAGGTGTGGCTATGACTGCTTTCCAGTTAGTGGACATGAACTTTAGTCATGAGTAACTTTGTTTTCTACATCTGATATGACACACAGTGCCTGGAAGTTTTGTTTATTTTTCAAGGATAACATGAAAAACTGCTTTGTCATAGCTGACTGCCTCAGTATTTATCATCATGGTGCTAAGCCCCATCAGTTCATTTAATGTGTGTAAGCACATGTGTTTGTGGGTACACATCACTGCTAGCAGATTTCTCCTTCCCAACCCACACTAATTACTCTGTCTATTATTTCCAAGTCTGAGAGATAGGGGAAGGCAGAAATAATAATTAATCATGGACTAGAAAGTTTGTCCTGTTTGAATTACTATAGTATCTGCCAAGAAACAGGCTAATTTTTGGTCACACTCCTTTGGAGCTGGACTCGGTGCCCACTGGATTCAATGAGCTTGGCTTTGTTGACTCCAGCAATGCAGGATACAGCTTGTGGAAGCTGACCCACCCCCAGCTCAGAAAAAGTGGCCCCATCTTTAATGCCACGAGATTTTTCTGCAGGGCTGAGTATTTTCAGGTTCTCTTTCCCGTTATTCCAATGTAATTTCCCTTTGCTCATAAGTCACCAGTACTTCTTTAAAGGAGATGGGGTGAATGATGCCAAGTGGTCCATCTGGGCTTCATTGGGAGGGAGAGGCAGCAGCAGGGCTAAGGAAATTGGAAGAGACTGTGGATAGTTACACCGAAGTACTACAGAAGGGAGAATCACCTGTGAAGAAGAGTTAGGCACCTGTGGTGCCTCCTTTGGGCTATAAAAGGCCTAGAAATGAGTTATCTCGTTTTCTCATCTGTATGCACAGAACAGAGATGGAAAGCTCTGATGGGACCTGCCCCCTATGGCTGTGGCCAGGAGAGTGTTTGTATGTTGATTCTCTTATTGGCTAAGAGAGAAGGTGATGAAAAAAAAGCTAACCAAAAGGTATGATTATTCCTCATATCTGTATGTGTTCTCTAGGAAGCAACTCCCTTTTCTTGTGCTGATGCTGTGCAAAATTTCAGTGAGGTTTTATTTATTTTTTCCTGAGTTTTTGTGAATCATTTGACTGAATTTAACTGCAGGTTCTTTAATGCCTTTGTTTTTTCTAACCCATCCATGAAGAGGTAAATGAATTTATGTCAGTGTGGCTTTTAAAAGGGTATTTGTTAATTAATTCAAGCTGGCTTTATTGTTTGCCTGTACCCATTGAACTGGTAGTAGCTATGGACAGAGATAACGGCCCTCCCTGGGCAATTACAGTTTTATTTCCTTCTGAAAACAGCCCAGTTAAATCAGAGTTTAAAGCCTGGGCCTTGGTTTTGTTACAAAAGAGGGGTGCTCTTAATATGCATTAGTTAGCACTTGGTAGGAGCCTAGGGAAGACAAATGGGATTTTGTAGCTGTGATTCTGGATAGTGAGCTGAGCTAGTCAGCCTGGTAACTTATGGACAGGAGCATGAATGGGACTGACCCTCAAAACCACTTTGATTTTGCAGATCTCTCTGGTCCACGGATCTGTAAATAAATCTTTCAGGTCTAGACACCAAATATAGGTGTGAAATCATTTTTTTCTGTGCTGCTTGGCTACAGTTACAAGGAAGTTCTGTCCCTCTTGTGTGAGCAGAAGGGAATTGATTTGGTTTTCCATTACCCCGTCTCTTATCAAATGCATGTAGCCATGGTATGCAGGATTTGTCATACATAGCTTAAGAGAACATTTTTTTAGTACCTGTGCTCAGAGGTGGCTATTCCTTCCCGTTTCCCAAGTACTCTTCCTCCCTTCAGAGGAATCTCTCCTGCTGCTGTTTGCTTGCTTAAGGCTTTCATTATCCTAGGAATATCTTCTCAGCCTAAAATCCAAACCAAGATGTAAACACAGCAGCAAGTGGCAGAACTGTTGGTTTGGGGGTGTTGTCGTTGGTTCCCCCCACCCTTAGCCTACGCTGTCTGTTTCTGGAGAAGTCACCCTCGTGTTTAGCATCTTGTTCAAATTGCTGAGGTATTCCCATGCCTTTGAAGGGTTACCCTGCACTAGCTTGTGGTGTGCTGTTCCTAATCAGCTCCATTTGTTGCTGACACATACTTGGCTTGTTTTACCTGTCTGTGACCTGGAGATCCTGGGGGCAGGAGGAGGAGGAATGGTGGTGCTCTCTCAGCCTGCGATGGGAGTAGCAGTGCAGAGCCCCCACAGGACCTGACAGGGTGAGGGAAGGCTGTGACAGAGGGGAAAAGGATGTTTACTAACTACAGCTCCTGTTAGAGCCACTCCTGTGAGTAGCTGCACCGAGGCAGAAGAGCCTGGATACACATGGATGTCACTGCCCAGCCATGGGGACAGGGTGCCCTGTGCCAGCGCTGCGAGGGAGGCTGTTCCCTGTGTGCCAGGCTCCTGCCAGCGCTGTCAGCCTGAGCACAGTGTCAGGGAGCCCTCAGTCCCCTCGGGTGCTCTTCTCCCTGCTCCTCGCCTCTCCAGGGAGCCCAGGCTGGAGGTTGGTTGCACCAGCCCTGACCGATACTCAGTCCTGTGCTGTGCAGGAGCTGTTTGGCAGCGCGGGCAGGCCTGGGGCACTGAAATGCTTCTTGTTGCAACACCTCCTGTGCGGTTCCAGTTCTTGCACTCCTCCCCTCCTCGCTGACAAACACCACAGGAATGCACCAAGCCAAAGTCTCTGGGTTTCTGTTTAAGTTTTCCACCTTTTTTTGACTTCTTGAATAAAAGAACCTAAAGAGATGCACAACTTTCTGGGCTCCTAAACAAGACAATGCTGTGATACTGGTGTATCTTCAAAAATTAGCCACGGAATTTTAGGTCTTCCTATGACTCCAGTTAGAGAGAGCTCCCTTCTCAGGGAGCAGATACTCAGCTCCCACAACTTGTGTCCTGCTAAGATACATTAAGCAGAGCAGCAAAATCATTAGCTGCTCCAAAAAGCTTGGCCTAAGAATTTAAAATATGCTGTCCAAGAGGATATGAAGATTTGAAAGACAACTATGTTGTGGCTCCTAGTGAGGTCTTCTAGGCAGCACAGAAATGCAAACAACGTATGTTATGAAGCTCACTTGAAGAAGTGCAATTCACGTTCTGTGCTCATGTTTTTGGTGGGACGTTTCATAACTATTCCAGTATTAGCCTGATTAGTTACTAAGCTTTCAGAGTGGGAACTTGAATTGCTATTGTAGGTTTTCTTTCTGCTTTACAACAGGTTGATCAGTGATTTAAAGCCAATGAAGGCTGGAATTTCAAAATCTCAAAGGTATTTTTGTGCTTGGGAATGTTTTCAGCCATCCCTTCTAACTTGCATACTTCTATAACTACTCTTCTATAACTTGGTGTAGTGTTTTCTTGCCTCAGTCAACACCATCATTGAAGTAATGATGTTAAATTAGTCATGATACTGTAACTTGGAGCAGGTTTTGTTCCCAAATGGGATGCTTTGTCAGCACAGAACATTGTATGTTTTAGATTGCAGGGTTGGAGTCCACTCACTCACTTTGTTTTTACTTTTAAAAATATATAGAAGAATTTGGGTTGCTTTCTGAAATGAACAAAAATAGAGAAAGCAAATATGATTATTTTCAGGGTTCCAGCTCAAGGGGGCAAAGGCCAAAGACTTGCAATGGATGAAAGTTATTAATTAACAACTAGTTACTGGATTCGTCCTAATTTATGAATTCATGTATTATAACTTTCGGTAAAACATCATAAACGTGTCCATTGAGTAATCACACAATATGAACCGACAAAAAGAAAAAGCTTAGAACACAGCAGCTACAAATTAGTAGAGCCTCTTCTTGACTGGAGCAGGTCAGAATTTACTCAGCAAAACTCTTTGTTAAAAGAACAACTTCTCAGTTGTTTTAATAAAATAGAGGAGTCCCCCTCTGCACTGGAGAGGAGTCAGCTCTGCCAAGGTGTGCTCCTCCTGCTGGGGACTGAAGGCCAGCCCCGTAACTGGGCCAGAAATCAGCAGCTTCCTTAGGGACACTTCATGTGACTCCCCCTGTGACTGTGCTTCAGGTGTGGGTGAGGGCTGTGGTGTCATAGCTGAACTAAGGCACACTCTGGAGGGCCCAGGGACTGCTGGGCAAGGTGGGGGCCCTCATGGGAGACCCCCCAAGAGACTTGTGATGGACACTTGTCTGTGCTTTTATTTATTTAAACAGTGTTGTGCAGTTTGAACAGAATGTTAAACCTGAAAATGACTTGGAGAGCATCTGCTTCCCCACTAGCCTGCAGACTTTAATATTTAACCACCCTTTATAATCAGGACATCATGGATGTTTGTATCCCTTCTAGCAGGAAGGGGATTGTAGAGGGGGAGAGGAAGGTATGAAAAGTGAGCATGGACTTGGAAGGTGAAGACCAAAGAGCTGGATGAGGCTTTTTCTTTCCTTGGCAGCTGTAGAACTCTTTTGTGTAGGGAGGAATCCACAGTCCATCTTATTCTGATTTAGCCATACTTCAACAATAAATGAAATTTCAATGTGAGATGCGGAAACATGCCTAGAAATTGGTGTTAATTAGACAGTGGCCATTTTACTTGTGGGAGATTTGATCTCAGACAGAATCCCCAAGGGATCTGGATCCTGCAGGAGGTGGATCTCCCTATCTCCCTGATTGCCTCTGTGCCTCCCATCATCATGGTTATTTGCAGTCACTAATAATCTCATACCTTGCCCGTAAGGCATTGTCTTTGCCTTATGGATTAGAAGCTGAAGTGCAGTACTGACAAATGACTTGCCCAAGGTCACACGGGAAATCTCTGTGTGAGCCAAGAGCTTCAAAACCAGTATTTCTGAATCAAGACTTTAACATCTCTGTATCAGCTTTGGGTTGGTTAAGGCTGGGTCCCTGTGCAGAAGGAAAGAACGGAAAAAGCAAAAAAAGCACAAAATGCACCAAACTCCACATTCACATTCTTTAGCGAGAAACAGTGCCTCTGATTCAAGCATTTCTCTCATGCTCTGACCCTTCATATTTCTCCAGCTGTCAGCTACTCTAAAGAGCCTTTCCCAGTGTGTTTATTTGGTCAATGAGTAGACCTCCAAGGTCCCAAAGCCTTCTTGCCTGCTCCGTCTTGGATTTTCCTTTGTTTTCTTTTCCTTCTGGTGGTGTTGTTGGAGGGCAGGCAAGGGAGGAACCTCAGAGGCAGCCAGCCAAGGGCGTGAGCAGTGCCAGGTTAAGTAATAGCTTTGCTGACATGGATTCTCGTAACTGCTGCCTACTCCTGCCCTGCCAGGAACAGCCCATCGGGCGGCAACTTTTGAAAGTCTAATCAGTCCAGGCCAGTAATCTGTTGACCTGTACAGGGCTGGAGGAGAAACCCTGCTCATACGTGTGTGTTTTCTGAGGGAACTTATTAATTAAGTGTAATAATATTTAATTATCTTGGTAATAGGTGGCTGGGAGCTACAGGAGTCTGATGAAGCATGTGAGAAACTAGGGAGGTTGGTGTGATCAGGGTGCTGGAGGGAGGGCACAGGCTGAGCTCTGGGGAGCTGCTCCCAGGAGTGCCTGACCCCAGGGGCAGGATGCTGGTGACCCCTGGGAAGCACTGCCTCGCTCTGCCCATATCTGCTCTGTAAAGCCTATGATTCCCTCTCACCTTTTGTGTCTACCTCCTCTTTTGTTTATTCTAGATCCGTTGGAGATGGTCTGCAAGGGTGGAGTTATGGGAGCAAATCCTCTATGTTGGTTGGAGCTTTAAAGACATCTGAACAGGCTGAATACACGGCTTTCTGGTCCACAGGACTGCAAACTTTGTTTTCAGTAATTGCTTAAAATGGGATGCTATCCTAAATTTGCTTCATTAAGCACAGTCTAGCTCTTTGACTGACTGATGAGGCAAACCCTGATATCTCATTTCTGCGTTGTTTTCATGCCTACTTTGAGTTCATGAATTCATCCATGCCTCCTCCATATCAGAGAAGCAGCTCAAAGCCTAGTGCTCTGAAGGTGACTGTTCAAAGGAACAGCTTGATGGACATACTGAAATTTAAGTATATTTTGAAGTCTTCTACGAAAAAGACATTAAGTTCTGAATGCCAAAGTATCATTATGGAATGATTTTGGACAAAACTAAAAGTTTGTTCATGTACCTATTTTTGAATTATCATATCTGTTGTGATTTGTAGTGATCTATATTTGTGATAGAGTCGCAAACGATTTCCCTGACTGGGATTCTTTCACAGGCTTTAGCACTGAGCATGTCTGTGCCTTTTTTCATGTTATCCCTTGGTTTTAGGAAATGTGTTCTTTCAGCATTTTGGCCATTAAGTGTGGCCACTTGCATAGGGGTGAGGTGAAGAGCAGGTGGATTGCTTGTGAAGCGCTCTTGACTCAAGTTTTGCTGGTGCTTGGGCCTTTGCACAAAATCTGAAGTGCGGCTGGGAGGAATGGGGGGCAGAGGTGGAGGTGCTCAGAGAGACTCAGAGCTCCTTCCTCTGCTGGGGCAGGCCTGAACTGCTGTGTCACTGGGAAAGAGAAGGGTTCCTTTGGCCTTTTGTGTTGACAAATGGGTAAAGGAACTTTGCTTAACTGCCTTATTTGAGGCAATACTTCACCTTGTGGGGAATGTCTCTGACATGACACCATGATTTTAAACATTTGTTTTGCCTTTGTGGGCTGCATGCATAGGGACCTTCTCCATTTCTCTTGGGTGTGAAAGGATGGGCAAGCTTGCCAGAATCCAGCTTTCTATAGACACCAAACACAGCTGCTGTGTAGCACTTATGGAGAGGATCACAAATCTTAATTTTTGCAGGCTAATGTCAGTCAATTCATACCCATAAAACCAGCAAGAATAGATTGCTGTTCTTTAATTTCCACTTAATTAAAAAAACCTGAATTTTGCTATTTCTCAGAATAGATAATGTGAGGAGTAAATACTCGTGACAGGAAGCATGAGTTATACTCTTGGTTTAAACACCAGCTGAAACTTGCTTTCGATGTAGTTTGTAAAAGGAGCTCTACTCACTGGTAGAGCACATTTCTAGGCTGTTATTTGTGATGACTCAATCCTGAACTAAAAAACATGCCAATTGTAGCAGCTACTCCAAAAGAAAATGTGACTACCTTATTGGAAAATTCAGTGTTCAGTGCAAAATGACTTGTTTCATTACAAATTAACATAAAAATATTTAATGGTTTACTAATTTAATTTATAGAAGCTAGTGCGTATATTGATTTAGAGAAAGTATATTTACGGATGCAAAGGGAATAGGACTGGAAGGTTTTTGAAAGAGTTTGCTGTTTGGCTCACTACATGTGTGGCTGACATGGCTGATGCACACAGCATGCTTTGGTTTCACTGTGACTTAAAAGAAAATTCCATCTTTGACCAAGAAGTGACCAACATCAGTTTCAGTTTTTTTTCCCCTGACCAAGTCAGCACTTCTGCTTCCTCCTTTGCTCTCCGCAAGGAGCAAATGTCATAGAATGATAGAATGGTTTGGGTTGGAAGAGGCCTTAAAGATCATCTCATTCCAACCCTCTCTGCCACAGGTAGCAGTACCTTCCCCTAGACCAGGTTGCTCAGAGCCCCATCCAGCCTGGCCCTGAACACTTCCAGGGTTGGGGCATCCATAATTTCTCTGGGCAACCAGTTCCAGTGCCTCACCACCCTCACAGTAAAGAATTTCTTCCCAACATTGAATCTGAAACTCCCTCTTTCAATTTAAAATTGTTACTCTCCATCCAATCACTGCACTACCCGATAAAGAGTCCTTCCCTCTCTCTCTTTAGGCCCCCTTTGGGTATCTTCTATAAGATCTCCCTGTAACATTCTCTTCCCTGAAGGCCAAATAACCCAAAGTCTCTCATGCAGGAGATGTTCCAGCCCTTGCATCATCTCTGTGACCCTGCTCTGGACCTGTCTTATGCTGGGGACCTGTCTTATGCTATGCACTCCAGGAGGGGTCTCATGAGAGTGGAGCAGAGGGGTAGAATCACCTGCTCCAACCTGTTGGCCGTACTTTTGCTGAAGCCAGTCATGGTTGACTTTCTAGGCTGCAAGGCTGTGCTGGCAGGTGACACCTGGTTTGATATCCACCTGGCGCTGTGCAGCTGCATGCTGCTGGGGCTCTGGGGGGTCTGCTGCTCCAACAGGCACCAATTAACTCCTTAACAAAAAGTTCATCAGTGATGGTTTGGAGACACTCCAAATTAAATAGTGTAGGCTTATCCATGACCATATCCTTCAGAAAGAGGTCATGGCTCGTGAATTACTGTGTCGTACATCTAAAGCAGGACAAGGCTTGCCTAGTTGCAGGCATGATGGGGCTGTGTGTGCAGAGATGGCTTGGCTGGCTTTGCAGGAGGTGGTGCTGGCCCTGGAGGCACTGTTGTATCAGTGCTGGGGGGCTGGTCTACACTCTGGGCAGCTTTCAGATCCCAGCCAGGCATGAGCCATGTGGATGCCTGGGGCTCTCTTGGCTCAGGGGTCTCCTTTGGCTGCTCCTAACCAAGTGGAGACAGGGCTGTTTCTAGAATAGAAATGCGTTGTGCCCACACAAAATGGTTACAGTTTGACGTGTCATCCTTGTTACATCACCTGGACTAGCCCACTGCCACTGACTATGAGCAAAGTCCTTCTGGCTGCCACAGTCTGAGGCTGGCCAGTTTACCTGCTGCATGGTTGGTGGGTAGGAGCATGTACGAGCAAGTGGTGTGCATATAGGATGCTGTGGTAGTATGGCCCCAGGGTATCTTGTTCTTTTTTTGGGGCTCCTGGGCCAGCAACTCTGGCTACATGCCCATAAAAGCAAGCAGCCACAAAAACGGTGGAGCTATATCTTACAAATTACAGAAATGAGTTCTGAGCTTGAAATAACTGGGTCATGTTTCAGGGTATCCAAGTTGCAGTTTGAATCTGATTGGATTTACTGCCAGTCACAAGAATTGATTCTGGCAGGAATAATCAATACTCCCTCTTAATTGTCTTGAACGGTGTCAACATATTCATGCCTAAGAGACACATTCCCTGTGTCAATGCATGAGAATCAAAATGCTTCAGTGCTGGATGAACATCCCGAGGGACCTAAATACACAAATCTGTGTGCTTGCTCAACCGTGGTGAGAATATTATCTGATTTTCGTTCTGGAGTGAAAACACACCCTTCTCAGTGGCAGATGATCTTGTCAGTCCAGGTAGCTCTAGGCAGAGCAGATGCACTGTGTGTGTGCTTGTGTTATCTAGCACATGGTAGGGGAGAGAAATTATGCTGGTATCTTGTAGTCTGGATGCCTCTGGGAGAGATGGAGCCCTTTTAAATGTGGTTCCTCATGTGACTGTACCATTTAAACCTTCCTTGACCATGTGCTGTGTGCAAATTCATGAGGAGCTCACTTGAAGGTCAGGATTGGAAAATCTTCTGGGCAAGTATCTCCAGCAGTGCCACGGTGAGCACACATGAACAGCTGCTCCAGTTTGTCTGGACCCTGTCCTCTCTCCAGGAGTGGCCGTGTAAATGGGCACTGTGGTGGGAGGCAGGGCAAGGCAGGTGTGCATGTTGCTGCTCCCTTCGTGAAGGGGTGTTTGAAGTAACTTCCTGGAAGTCCCTCAAGAATTTCTGTCATGCACTTGGTAAGGGTTTTTACAATATTTTGTGATCATGTAGCTTTACAGTCTTCTCTGCCTTCATGGGGAACTCCCCATGAGTGAAGGTTTCAAGCAGCAAATAACCTCTACGAACAGTGCAATGTTTTGCACTTCCCTTCTCCCTCACTTTTGTGTCCCCAACCCTCAGAGCTAGGTTGGCAGTGACAGGGGGCTCAGCTGCCATGGACTCAGGTAGGAATCCACACAGACATATCTACATTCCTCTGGTTTTGCTAGCAAAGATGTGCCAAATCACTAATGGAAGCCAAGTAGTTTCCAGAGACTCTGCAAAGCTGCTTTGGCAGATATTTTATCAGGCATCTTTGCCAGGAAACTGAAGCAATACCATGATATGGTAAGGGACACTTAACTCACTTCCAGTGTCAACATAGTGCGAACAAATAGCCAGTTGACACATAGCTGGATGAAAAGATACACATTAAATAAATGCTTGTCTGTAACGGATGACAGATACTTGTCATAACCTTAAGCATATAACAATATGTAGCTATCTGGATCAGAATAATTGTTAGAAAAACACTTCAATTACACGCTGAGTATTCTCCATTTCAATGTTGTTGGAAGCCATATTGTAGCCAAGATATGAATATTTTAAAATAATTTAGCTTTGTGGATAAGGAAAACATCTCAGTTGTAAAATGAAATGCTTGCTATTGTCTCTTCTTGAAGTAAGAGTGAACCCCTTAGTACTGAAGATCAGCATTTTGTCAGCTTGTGGAGTTCTATACAGCATTCAGTGAAGACTGGAAATTCTGCAGTTAGCCCCTTTTTAAAGCAATAGATTGTTGCAGAGCTACATATCATAACATAATATAACATATGTAACAACTGAGGTTAGTAAGTAGGAACAAAAATTACCTGAAATCTCTTGCACTACTTAATTTGCATTTCTGGGATTTTCAGAATAACCAAATAGTCATCTTGTAAGGTGTAACTGAATTTCAGTTCATGCAAAGAATGTCAGTGTTACAAGTTTTTTTGTTCTGTGACTTTCAAATATGCTGTCTTTCTGACAAAAGCATACAACTTTTCACATTAAGATGGGCTCTCGCCTCTCTTCATTGTCTGAATAAAAATCAGATGCTGCTGACACTTGTGTATTACGATCTTTACACTGATACACCTTTTGATGCAAAACCTTTTTCTTTCCCTACTTAACTGGCAGCTTCCTTTATGTGTTACTGACTGCTAGACAAACCCAAGTGATTGTAATACTCTCCAGACGCTTCAATTATGTCACTTTTTCAGATTTCTGATGTGGAACAGGATCATCCAGCCTACTTGAATAGCCACCCTCCTCCCTTCCACAGCATTTAAAAAGTTTTCTTAAAAGGTGAAGTTGTTTCAAATGCTCTAAATGTTGAGCCAAGAATGGCTGGGTAAATCAAATAGCAGAGATACCTTATTTATCATGAAGTGAATAAAGCTGTGGTGGATTCTTGTATCGTGAACAAACTGGTGGTCTTCCAATCATCCTGGAAGTGCCCCAATATACCTATGGGGCAGAAGGTATTTAGCATGTGAAAGTTCAATGTCAGTTGTGTTTTTAACTTTAAAAAATGTTTGTGGAGGAGTTGTTGGGCGTACTCTGATATGAAGGAATGATGAACAATGGCCAGGGAACACAAAGATCCCTTGGCTTTATTGCCTGGCTCTGGCATTGTATATTGGGGCTCACCAGGAAATGTGGGATCTGCCTCCAGGCAGATGCCATTCATCTATTGGAAAGTACAGCTGCTTGTTGCAGAACTGCGGAAATTAGGCACGTTAGCTTGTTTTTTGAGAAACGCTGTGGCTGCAGGGAAATGATGAGTCTTTCAAAAACACTAGGCAAAGTTGAAATCCGTGGGTAGTCTGGCACTGTGGCACCCAGAGCCTCCAAGGATTGTGATTCAGTCCCAACTGCAAGCTGACACCTCTGAAGTGGTGGTCAGGACATGGACATCACTCTCCTCTCATTAGTGTGGCTGAGAGAGATGGGAGCAGCTGTGCTGTTATGTCTCACCAATACCAGTGGGATAGCTAGGGAAGGGTCCTGATAACAAACAATGCCCAGGCCTGGCCCTTTCCTGCCTCATGGCACTTAACCCAGCTCTTCCACCTCATCATATGCTCAACTTGTGGAGTATTCTCTAAACAAAGAGCTCTATCTGAATTCTTATTGATCGTATTCTAATATGGGCTTATCCCACGGTGTAGAAAGAATAGAGGTTTTTAATTGAAAAAAATACAAAGTAACGTGGTTGTTGCATTTTCAAAGGCATAGCAAGCATGGGTTGTGGTATTAGGACAAAGAATATTGCAGCAGGTCACTGCTGGTGGCAGCACTGAAGGAGATCCAGCTGGGCTGAAGCTCTGCCTTTTCCACCAAAGCAGACGCCTTTTGCCCTTGCATGGTGGGCTAACAGGCTGGGAGTGCTGGAGGCTGCTGATGGCCAGCTCTCTTGCACCTTCCTCCTTGAAATAATCTCTTTTGTTAAGGCACTGGGGGATATAATGAGGAAGTGAAACAGGTAAATATATCTTTTGTAGATGTACGCTCATCCTCCTGTTGCTGTGAAAGAAATTTGAATGCACTTTTGAAATCTGCATTGACATGATTCCCCAGGGTCTGAGGTAACAGAGATCAACTTCTGTTGTGCCAGGATGTGAGTCTTGAGATCAGCATGGCTGTGAGCCATTGGAAATATTTTACTTGGTATGAGGAGAGATGAATACCAGGGTTGTATGGCAGGTCTAGCTGAATAAAGACTCCAGTTAATCTCTGGTGAAGATTTTCAAAGGGAAGTATTTATCCTTGTGCAAAATGCATACTTGATATGTCTGACCTTGGGTGTTGTGTATTTATCCTCTAAAAAATGCGAGATTTGAAATGTTGCTGTTCTGATTTGCTAGTTTTTTGTTTTTTTTTTTTTTGAGAGGAGCAGGTGTGGGTGCACTTCTGCTTTGTTTCAGTATGCCACTGTGAGAAGTGAAGGCAAGAAAAGCAAGGCCCTGTTGAGGGGCGAGAGAGGGGAGACAAGTGTGATTCTGCCTGGAGTTCAAGTTACAGTTTCAGACCCTGGAGTGGCTTTATAAGGGTAGGTCGAGGTGTGCAACTGTCCTGTTGATCAATTTATCTCAAATGCATTTAGAAACATAAGACAGAACTTCTCCACCTAGAAACTGTACTTATAAAAGTGTGGACATATACACAGAGAAATAAAAAGCTTTTGGGGAAAAGTCTAAATCTGTAGGATCTCTCTGTAAAAGACAGAAGTGCTTAGTCTTTTTCATTTATATAAAAAAAGACCTCTGTTTAATAGTGCAACAATACCTTCAGAATTATTCAGGTTATGGTCTCAGAGTAAAGAGATCAAATTATTGATGCTGAAAGAATTCGTCTTGCTAGAAGCAGACTGTGGCTCAGCCAGTGGGCTGCTAGAGACCTTATCTCTCTCTACAGTGACCTGAAAGAAGGCTGTAGCGAGGTGGAGGTCAGCCTCTTCTTCCAAGTAACCAATGATAGAATGAAAGAGAATGGCCTAAGTTTGCACCAGGGGATGTTTAGACTGGATATTAGGAAATATTTCTCAATGAAAAGGGTTGTTAATCGCTGGAAGAGGCTGCCCAGGGAAGTGGTTGAGTCACAATTCCTGGAGGTATTTACAAGATGTGTAGATGTGGCACTTAAGGATATTGTTTAGCGGTGGACTTGGCAGTGCTGGGCTAATGGTTGGACTTGATGTTTAGAGGTCTTTTCCAACCTAAATGATTCTATGATTCTAGTTCTACGCTCTTTCTGAACGTTTTCAACATTGAAGAAAATGTTATGGAAGTGTGCTTAGATTTAAAGTAAGGCCTCATGGAAGAGAGAAAGAATCTACTTTGGATGTTCTTGCAAGACTATTTTGAACTGAGAAGCAGTGGTGGGGAGGGGGACTCTGTTTTGGAGGAAAAAAGCATCCTTATTCTCTTCTTTCTTGCAATCCAGATCAAAATTTGTAATGACCTGAATGTTTAACAAGACTTATGCTAGAAGTGAACCCAAGCAATGAGGTGGCAGTGCATCATTCTGTGGGATTTCCTTGTACGTAAAAGCAGAAAGTTTGAGTCGATCCTTGTTATGTAAAGCAGAAAGGAGAAACAAGCTGTGAAGGGGGTGAGAGTCATGAGATTGCCAAGCATAGGTTTGCTGAAACTCTGCAGTACCCGAAGAATAAAAAGCGGGGGCTTCATGCTGTCTATGGGCTGGTCCAAGCAGGCTGTAATAAATCTAGGTGAAAAGGTTGCAGCAAAGTGAGAAGTGAAATGATGGACGTGTGCACACCAACGAAAACTTTAAAAAAAGAAATGTGGTTAGAGTGAAAAAGAAATGAATCCCCATACTTTGATTGGGAATGGAATTTTCTCCCGTTTCCCAGGCAATGCTGGCATCATGTGGCCACTTTATTTAGCTTGCCTTGTAGTAAAATATTTCTGAAAAATCTATGCTCTTTCTCAGCATATTTCTGATTGGGATTCCTAAAAAAGAAAGGTCATGAACAGCCAATTCAATGCTCATGGTGTGACTCCTGGGGATGTCCTGTTTAGGGCTAAGAGTTAGACTCAGTGATCCTTCCAACTCAGAATATTCTGTGACTGTGATTACTGAACTCAGCTGCTTCCCTTGCCTGGTTGTCCTGGGTCACTCCATTTTCTAGAAGACACAAACAGTCTTAAATTGGTCATTTGGTGTCTTTTACGTTCTGACCACTAATGATGTTTTTCAAATGATCAGTCCGCCTCTTCTAACACACAGAACAATTTTTAGCTCTGCTTGGCTTTTGAATCTACATGAGAGGAAGAAATTGCCATGTGCACGGCCAGCTTTGGCAGAAGTGTTTTCTCACTGTGGGGATGTTTGTAAGGAGGGGGAGCAACGTCAGAAGACAGTAGGTTTGGAAGGAGGGAAAAGAAGCTGAAGCAGCAATTCTTCCTAAACAGGAGGAATATGGGGTGCAAGACAGGTGAAGCTTGTTTTGGATAGACCAGGCACAGGAGAGATGGAGCAGGGACACAAGAAAAAAGGAGTGAGAACAAGGAGGAAAGAGCTGCTTTTCATATGTTCTCTGCAAAGGGAACAGCACCCTGTTTAAAGATCTTAAAGGAGTCTTCTGTGACCGCTGGGCTGTGGAGAAGAAAACTCTCCATGTAAATCTGAGTTGAGCTGATTGGTTAATAAATCAGGTGGGAGTGTTTTTATAGCAATACTACTGGTATTTTTGAAAAATGGAAGCCTGAGTAAAGATAGTGTCTAATACTACTTGAAGTGGAATCCTCTTACATAGACCAAATTCAAAGAACTTTGTGGAAATGCTTCTGAATCTCAAGTAAATAATGCTTGGGTAGAGTAACTTTAATCAATGATACTAACAGTTTATTAACATGCATCCCAAATAACCTGCCAACCTGCCAAGAACAGAATCTCCTTGGAGGAGTTCCTCTTTGAAGTTCTGTACATCCAGATAAAATGGAAAACTTGGCAAAAAATATAAAACAGTCATAAAGAGGGTATTTCTCCCAACCATGTTTCAGATTGTGTAAGTGATGATGCAGCAATATAAATTTATTATAAGACAGAGCATACTTATAACTGCACAAAAATACAAACATACAGGGGAGGGGTGCATGCTTGTATGCATTTCTGTATTTATAAACACTTGTGTATAAATATTCCACAGACACATTCCTTTTTGCGGCGATTTTAGAAAAACCTCATACAGGTTAAAATGAAATGAAAACATAAAATGTAAAATGGATGACAGAGCTGTTGAACCTTGTAAAACTGAACAAGTTGCAGTCATAAATAAGTGTCAGGTGTCTGGATGCCTGATAGCAGCAAATGGAAAGTCAGTTACTAGGAAACACATGCTTCATTCTAAAGTATGCAGTGCTTGTTCTGTAAATGCAGACATTTGTTTAAGCAAATATTGACTATAATTACGGCTCTGTCTTTATGGCTTTTATGAACTTTTTACTATGTGTTTATGTGTCAGGAAATCTTTAATCTGACTTGGTTCAGATTTAATGTTTAATCTTGCTCAGATTGGTTGCTCTTTGTTAAAATATCTAGCTCGGATTCTGTCAAAACTTTAGGAGGGAGTAGGGTACAAAATTCAGTAATGCATGATAATAGAGTTACCTGGGCATCTGCCTTGCATAGTGTAAAATAGATAAATGTTTTTGCATTCTAGGTGAAAATTTGAAGCAGATCACTAAATTCTTTCTGCTTTATCACTTGGAATGTAAGTGCAGTTTCCTGGGAGACCTTTCTTTATCTAGAGTAGACCCAGGAAAATCAGACTAATTGAACTTAGTACTGCAGATCCATGAATGAAGGCTCTTTACCTTTCTATGGTAGATTCTTTCTGCAGCTTCTATCCAAAAGGAAAGACACTTTTATTCCTTTGGCTATACATGGTTAAATGTAAAGAGTAACAAATGCACATACCTATTCTGTGTGAGGTTTACTAGACTGTTTGTTCACAAAGACTGTTTTTTCAGCACTTGTTCTTAGAAATGTTGCTAAAAAGACAGTGAAGGTACTGTGTGTGCTGCTTCATGTGTTCTTTCAGTGCAATTTTAAGCAAGAGACTGTCTGAATTGTTGAAAGTTGTTGGGCTGGATACACATTGAACTCACCAGTATGTAGAGATTTTGCTGTTGGGAGTATGACTTGCTGGAAGCTGTTAAATAAATTTCCATGAGTGTTTTGAAAGGGTATAAATGTCTGGAAAAAGAAAATGAGAAAGTAAATGTGACTGGGGAGAAGACAACAGGTTTTTCTGCTTAAATGTGGAGCTAGGGAAAAGGTGAGATTTTTGGTAGATTAAGATTTCTCTAATTGTGGCTCTGCCTTCTCACTTCTCCTGGTTTGAAGAATAAGAAATTAATTCCTTAATGTTTCAGAGGCTTTTGCATAGCTCTACGGGTGAAAGGTGGGATGTGTCATTAGCAATGATCTTAATCATTTTGGGCCACAGTATTCCTGATGTCTGTGCAGCTTTACCAGAGCCATAGAAAACAACCAGTGGCATATGGAAGTCAAGTGCATGTTTACAAGGCAAACAGGCTTACACCTCTTTCTGCCACAGAATGAAACTTCCTTTGGTTGTGAAAGAAAAGTAATGAGCTGGTTGAGGGTTTTTTCTAAACTGTTACTTCCCCCTTTCACACTGGTTTCTTGGTAGAGTCAAAGCAGTAACAGCTAAAGTTACCATTAAGCATGTTAACGAGGCATACTTTAAGTTCTCCAGAATATTGTCTATGAGTATGCCTTGCAGGAAGGACTGGGATGTCAAATACAATGTATAAAAGGATGTGCCAGAAATGGAAGATATTAAAATGTTTGTTGTAGATTATTTCAAATCTGCTTTCAGGGAAAGAACATGGTAAATATTTTTTTTTTCTTTTCAAGGGGAGAAAGGAGGAGACCTTAACTAATTTAGATTGTGGTTTTCTACCTAACTTGTTAAAGATTTAAAGCCTTAGAGGGTGTGCCTCCAAATATCTTTGGTGACAGAGCTCATATAGGGAGGTTTCAGCCCTTATTTGTGAATGAGAAACATCACAAGAAATAGAGTACAGACTGAGTAACCAGCTCAAATGCCCCACGGAAAATTTGACAGAAATGATGTCAGATTTCCCCATGAACTAAGCTACTCTTTCCTTAAACTTCTAAAGAGGTCAGCACCTTGGTGATGGTAGGACAGTGAAGTTGCTCTTGCTGAAAAAGAATTAAAAAACCCTCAAAACACAAAGAAATCAGGATTTGTAAGATGGCATTGCTGCAGGAATTGTGGGTTTTATTTTTTTTGGCAAGAGTGGATAAAGTGTTAGAAATTCAAGAGAAAAGCATTTGTTCAAGATAACTTTGTGGCTACTAAATTCAGGCTGAATACTTTTCTGCGTTGTACCACCCCAATTTGAGGACAGGTAGGGAGGAAGGTAGTGCTTAGAAAAGTGTCATGAGAATATGATAGCCCTGATTCAATCCATCCGAGGATCAGCAGGAAGGAGGGTTGCACTTGACTCAGGTTGGCACTATGCTGGCAGAATACTGCCTGCTCAGAGGGAGACAATGTACAATGAGATACTCCCTCAGCTTTGGAATGTGGGAAGGGAAGGAGCCTTGAGGGAGCTGTGTGACCTCAAGCAGCCATTTAGACAGGCTCTAGGTTTTACATCTCTTAGGGAAGCTAGAGACTGGCAGGGACATGATGCCTGTCCATTTGTTGCCCTGCTCCAGAGCAGAAGAGCAAGCAGGTGCCAGGGCTTGGGCCACCCCTTTCTGGGAGCCCTTCTGGCTGCCTTGCCTGGCCTCACCAGGTGGATCTGCTCTGTGGGACTGGAGGCTGATGGAAAAGCTTGCAGGGCTGCTCTGTAAAATGCAAAATATGTGCTGACCTGAGGGAAAGAGTGTGGGAACTACGCCTCAGTTGTAAGGCTTGAGAATAAGTGAAAACAGGTAATACCACAAAGGGTAGCAGGTGTCTTATGGATCCTGGCTATGGACTAACTTAGGGTTGCTGGAAAGCCATTGGAGGGAGATCTTATTGTAAAAAACCCCAGCCTGGTTTTCTGGTAGAGCAACACAGATTTTGTCTTCTTAACACATCCTTTCTCTTCTTTTCCCAGCCTTAGCTGTGTTTCTATCTCATCCCCACCTTACCATATATTTAATATTTTTAAACTTTTCTTTTGTGTCCTTGCCATGGTATGTGCTCTTTTGAGCAAGTCACTGTGAGCTTTGTAGGGGAGGGAGTGTTGCTTGTTACCCACACTATTGCTCTGCTGCAGTGTGGTTTGTGAAACTGTATTTGAGTTTGCTGCTGTTGTTCCCTTCCCCCAAATATTTATCATAAGATATACCAAGGCTGTCATGGGATTTTTAAACTTACAAGGTGGAGTGGGTAATTGAACATGTGAGACATGGAATTCTTTTAACAGCCCTGGAAGAAATCTGGATATTTTGCCTCTCTACCATTTTTCCTGGGTGTCCTTGAGCTTTCTGTAACTTATAGTCAATTCAACCCTTCCAAAATTTTTAATTAGAAAAATACCCTAATCTATAGCAATAGCTTCAATATGGTGTATCTTACCCTGATAATAAAAACATTCTACAATATTTTAATCTAGTATTGTGGAATACTCTTGGGTATTTTTTTAAATGAACAAAAAGGCTGAATGCTGGAAGATACTCCAAGAAAACAAATTGTATTATTAATCAAAGCAAAACACAGAATCCTTCACATAGTGATTTTAAAATGCCCAAGACAGTCTTTAACTGAAATGTTACAGAAAATAACAGAATGAGAAACTGTGTACTTGGTGTTTAATTAACTTTACAATGTATGTTCAGAAGCTTGTTAGATGGATCAAAATGCAACTATAGGATGTAAGAGTGCATTGGCAACATAAGTCCATTTATGTGTTGTCCAATAATAAATTTCAACTTAGATTAATAAGTACCTTCTTAATTAAACAGTCTTTCCTTGTTGCATGCTGAAATGGCTGATGCTAAGTGCCATTTGCATTCATTGTCGCCCATTAAGTTCAGCACTTGTTCTTTCTTATGAGAATTATATGTCACACAAAGAAATTGGGTTTTAACAATGATTTTTCTCTCAGCACCTTTCATGTAGTTGATTTTTAATGTTTTTTTGCCTTGTCTTATCTAAATCCAGGCTGTGTTTTTGCTTTCTGTGGCTGTGAAAAGGATGCAGGAGATTTAAAGAACTATCTGGAGGTAGGCACCAGAATGGCCTTGTCCACTTTGTGGTTTGCTCTGGGTCCTTTTCAAAAAAGCTAAAGAAGGACATCTAGACTTTATCAAAAGGTTCAGATTGTCGTGAAGCAGTGATGGATAGTGGGTGACTGGGGAGGAATACAGGGACAGGAAAAACCTACAATAAGGCTACAATAAGGTTACCTCAGACCATGGGCTGGGATTCAGCATAGTGCAAGGGATAACAGCTCTAAACAAAGGAGGGTTGATTTAAATTAGATGTAAGGAAGAACTTTTTTAAATGACTGAAACAGGTTGCTCTGAGAGGTGGTAGATGTCCCATTCCTGGAAACATCAAAGGTCAGGCTGGACAGGGCTCTGAACACCCTTATCTAGTTGAAGAAGTCCCTGCTTATTGCAGGTGGGTTGGATTAGATGGCCTTTAAAGGTCCTTTTCAACTCAACCTATTCTATGATACTCCCCAAAAAAGCAAGGGAAGATGGTGAGTAATAATCTTGGTCCTATTTAAGTACCTATTGATATCTGAAGCAAATGTTTAGGACCACTTCCCTGCCGCTTTATTCTGGCAATGTTCCTTTCTGGAAGGAAGGAGTGTCTTACCTATACTCACCTACAGGGTTCAGGTCACAGCTGTCCCAGAATCCCTCAATGGGCAGTGGGGGATGGCAGGATACCTGTGGGGTTTGCTGGACTAGGGGAAGTTCCATCAGGATAGCACTTCAGAGTGGGCTAGGACCTTGGGTGGGATGATAACAGCGAGGACAAGTGAAGGTTTTTCCTCTTTCTGAGATCTTAGCCACCTGACCCAGGTACATATCAGTGTTACCTTGCAATATCCAGAGCTGCCTCTGCTTTGTATCTTCTACTAGTCATTAAGTCCTGCTTTTAATGGGAAGGGTCTTGTCTCTGTTGGTGCAAAAAAACCCAAGTGAGCTGAGTGTGGCCTCTGGTGGTCTGTTAATATCAGATACTGAGAATCAGGGCTTTCTGATCTGCTGGGGTTATTGGTGCTCTGTGTTAATTAAGATCTGCAAATCAGTGAAATGAAAGAAAATGACCACCAGAGAGCTGGGATAACAAGGTTGCTTGCTATCAAGTACCTGCTCAGGTGAGGTCAAGCAGCATTGCGGGCATCAGTACTGCACTAAAAGAGCTGCCACTGCAAGGCATGTGCAAACTTTTTAAGCTGGTACCACAACAGGATCTCACTGCCAAAGCATCGGAATTTTTGTTAAATATACAGCACAGGCTTTCAGTAACCTAAAAGCTATAATAGATGAGAACGTTTAGACAAGGACAAAGTAACATTAGATCACAGTAGTTTTAATTTATTAATGGTTACTTCTCTAATTTGCAAAGCTCTGTGGTAGGGTCTTTGGCCCACTGTGTAACAGAGATGTTTTCCTATAATCTGTGCAGTAGTTTCTTGGCAGCAGACATCTGGTTTGGGTGTCAGAGGATGTAGTTTCAAAGCCAGCAGCCTATCTCACTTGGTCTATAGCAGGTTCTACTGTCCTCCACAAGAGAACTGCAGAAGCAAAACTGCTCACTCTGAGTGTATTAGGAGCAAAAGTAAGCCCTAGCCCAACAGCGCCCATTCCTGAAAGGACAGATTTAAATGATAAGCAATAACCGTGCCACCAATCCGCCTATTTGTTTATCTGCTATCTTTCATTTTAATCCCAAACAGTATAAGCATCTAGCAGATAAGGTGAACCCATGCAGTTTCTGTTTTGCTTTTAGTTTCTGGGGACTTTGTGCTTGGGGAATATGTTTCTCATCTTTTATAGCATCTTGCCACAGATGTGCTCACATCTGTGCTTGCCCACAAATTCGAGGTGCTTAGATGCCTTGATACTGAAGAAAGATATTTCTAGTGCTTGTGAAGTACAAAACATTCTTTGCAATAAGAAACTTTCATAATTCTGTACTTCTGATCTGTGGCGTTGACTCACAAACATGAGTAAACTATACAATTGTGCTGGTGAAAAGTGCCTTCCCTGGACATCCATCGTGGCCCTGACTCAGATGTTATTTCCCTCTGAGGTATCTGGCCCTGCTTCAGCAGTGACTCAACTGTTTGTGGCACTGAACAACACAAATAACAGCCCAGCATACTGAGGAAAGCTGAAACTGGCACTGATTATATATTAATGTGCTGCAGCTAGGCAGCCACTTTATGAGAATCTGAGTCATGCCTGCAGCTGGCCCCGAAAATCTGAGGTAATTGGGAATAAGGCATGCTGCAACTCACGCGCCTCCTTTCTCCAACCAGAGCCCTATGTCCTTTCAGTACCTCAGCAGCTGGGGAGAGCCTTCCTCACCCTTCAAGAGAGAGAAACCTGGGACATAAAAAAGAGTTTAACTCCCTTCCTGTCTGCTGCAACTTAACCTGTTTGCAAGGATCTCTCATGTGCCTGCTAGAGCATTGTAAGCATCATTAGGGTATACATGAGTTTTCAGAAGTGTGTAACACAGAACCCATTAACAGTGTTTCTAAAAATTGGCTCTTGAGTATCTGTCTACCAAGGCTTGCTATCAGGTCAGTTGACTTTTTACCTTCATATAAAAAAGGTTTGTTTTTTTCTTTTTAATCACTTTTTGTACTTGTCTAATAGGGACATGGATGCTCTCACTGGTGAGGTTAGTCACCCCTGGAGAAAGGTGATGTGAAATGCTCTGAAAAGGCATACATTTTCTTTTCTTTTTTTCCCTTGCTTTTTAAGGGCACAGGAAAGGCTTCAACAGATGCTTTCTCTTTAGACAGAATCTCCCTCATCTCTGCTTTTTAAAGCTCTGCCAAAAAAAAGGAGAACTTTTTTGGGTTTGCCTGAAAAATAGAGTAGAAACCATCTTAATGTTATCATCTGCAGACTGTTATTTTTCTTTGTAATGAGACTGGGAAATGGTGATGTCTCAGATAACCCTGAAAAGATATGGCTGGCAAAAGCTGGCTCGGGTGAAATTGCTAAACTGTATTTTAGCCACAAAAATCTTCATCAACTGATTGCTACAGAGCTTAGGAGGTTGACCATAAAGAAGCATGTTTTCTTCATATGTGGAAAAAACAACAACATTTGGAATAAAAAAAGTATTCAAATGGCTGACTAAAAAGTGTCAGTAAAAGTGGCAAACTGGAAAAACCGCCTCCCTGTCTAGCCTTCCTGATGGAAGTGTTTTCCTGGCGAATAGACTGTGCTCTCACCACCTTCTGTGTGCAAATGCATGCTCAGGAAAGGCAGGATGGAGTCAGCTTTATGGGTGCATGTGCAGGATAACACCCATCAGTCCAGAGCTAGGAAAAGGATCTGTGTAAGGGAAAGGATAAGGAAATAGGATACAAGATAGAAAAGCAGACCTTTGTTTGAGCAGTGTTTTCTAGCATATCTGTTCCTCAAAGGCCTAGACTTGATATACAACTTACTTTATAGCAAGAAGCTATAGCACCTTTAGAGTCCTTTAACTGAAGAAAGTTTTGTTACATTTGCCTGTTCTCTGCCATGTCAGATCTTGTTTGTTCTCATCTGGTATTCTAAATTTCTATATGAGTGGATGCTCCAGGGAAAGGCAAAGAAATAAATGAACACCTTAAAATGTAGTACAAATGTACAAAGTTTGGAGAGCTATGCATGAGAAATATGAACTATGCTTCTTTGTCTGCAAGGGTGATCTGCTAGTGCAGCGAAGCACGAAATTTGGTTATCATCTTATTCCAACTTTTATTGTAGCTTGTGAAGCTGAAAACACTATTAATGTTAATAAAATGATTCAGCCTTTCCTAGGTAACATAGCACTCTTTAATTTTCAGAGGCAGAGAGTCCTGCACACTGGTTCTGTGCATTGAAGCTGGCAATTTTTTGCCCCACAACTTGCTTTCACTGTAGCTGTAGGAAAAGGGACCCACAGAAGGTCTTTGTGTTCTGACTCAGTGCAATGCAAAACTGAATGCTTTTCAAATACCATTTTTGTGTGTGCAGGTCTCTTTAAAAACAAAATCCCTTGGATGTCTGATCTGAAACCTCCCTATTACCGTGGCAGATAAGAAGCACTTGGTGTGACTGTCAGCATATTTTGGCAGATGTCCCAAGTCCAGGCTAGTCTGTACCCTGGGCTGGCTCTGCTGAGTGCCAGGGGGAATGAGTGAAATCAGAGCTGCAGCCGAGCCAGGCCCTGCAGATGGCAGCAGAAGAGCACTGAAGGCAGAGCCCTGTCTGCTCGGCGCAGCAGCATCCCCAGCTCTGCCTCAGATGGAAAACTTCGGACGTTCTCCACTGAATCCTTCTGCAAGGCTGTAGGGTGAGGGCGGTGAATTCAGACATTCAAACCGTGTGCAAAGGTGTTGGAGTTCAATGCTTTGCTGGCAAAAAATAACACTCTGGAAGAAAATTAACTGTAAAGAGAAAAACATCCTCAAACACAAAGCACATACTAATAATGCATTATAAGGCGATTTCTTCTCAGTGTGTCCTGTTATTGCCCTGCTGACTAAATACTGATAAAGGAACTCAAATGAAGGTGGTGTTTCCCACAATGGGGTTCTTTGCCATGGTTATGATGAATGCTCTTGTTCCCAGACTGAGCTGTCAGGGATGCTTTTGGCAAAGAGAAATGGGGTACCGATACAGACTGGGAGAAACCTGCTCACAGAGCAGCTCTAACTTCATGCTTAACAGTTTCTCCCTTGACACATGGCATCAGAAGCCCTCAGAAAAAGACATGAAGTAACATCATGAATGGTTCTTTGCTGAGTAGTGGGTGCTGCTGCTGCTGGGGCTAAACGGTGGATTGCAAGAGCTGTTGGACTCTCAAAATACCTTGTCCTGATCGCTGTTCTCTTGTTTGTTACAAGGTGGGAGGCAGGCTTCAGCTCTGAGTTTCCATCACTTCCAGGATGAAGTTTATTCTGGGAAAATCTTCAGCCAGCTGCTGAAGCTAGTTATGAGCCTGTTTTACATGGTTAGCTTATGTGCCAGGATCTAGCTCTGGGTGTCTGTTATGATTATTTATTATTGTGGGTGAATGTAATCATTGTAGCAGGCTGAAGAGGCCATTTACTGTATATAATAACGGCTGATTTTATTTGTTGGTATGTTTTACTGTTATTAAAAGCCCTCCCAGCAATGGATCTAGTGTTCTGATATCAATCAAAATAAGACTGCTATGAGAAAAGGCTATTGCCCATGCAACACAGCTCTTCTTCAGCGGCATTTTTATTATGTATTTTTATACACATGCAGGTGGTAGTACATAACCTCTGGAAAATGTGCAATTAAATGGTGTACTTGCACTCTTTTCAGAAATCGTGCCAATATACCAATTTTGTCTGCAGTCATGTTTCTGGTAGTGGTTTCTCACAATCACCATAATAATTAAAAAAAAGGGCAGTGTTCTCTATAATGGGGTTTATTAGGCATATTGAGCAGTAATGCACAGCTCAGTGAACCTGTGTGTAGCCAAATAACTCTTAAGTTATGGATGCAGTACTTGCTGGTTTGCAAATGAGCTCAAAATGGAGTTTGCTTTTAGCATTAGGGTCAGCAGGATGGATGCTTGCTTCGTGTTTACCACCTGCCCTGTTGACCTCTAGAGCATTAGCCAGGCAGCTGGAAAGGTATATTTCCCCCCATATATTCGTTTTAAATAACAAAAAGCTTCATCTGACTCCTTAAACTTGGCAGCACTGTCAAGTCAAAGTAGTCAAGTACTTTTAGCCAAATATAAAATGGTGAGTCTCAGTAGTGCCATTGTGTTCCTGGTTTCCTGATCCAAGCTGGTTTGATAATTAAGGCTGCTACAGTATCAGTGTGTAGGAGCAAACAGAGTGGATCCCAATACAAAACTTCAGCTGTGATATGAGAAATGTAGAATTTAAGCATGTAGGTGTGGCTTGGGTAGAGACTGGAACAGAGAACTGTCTCAGAATAGTACCTGTTGCTTAAAGGATGTCATCAGATGTCACCTGCAGTCTTTTATGATTGGTCTTGATCTGTTTTGCTTAAAGTACTTAAAATTTTGAGAGAATGACATCTGCAGTGGTGACAGCACTTCTTGGCACAAGAAATATCTGGATTTGGACTTTAGTTCAGATAAAGGATTCCAAAATTTTGTGTTTAAGGTAGCAGATCAGCAGAAAGGACAGAAGGAAGGTCCCACTGTACATTAGCTGCCATTGCCACATTAGGCACTTCTCTTGGAAGTTGATCTAGTCATGAGGATCCATACATCCGGAGATGCTTGGCTATGTCTTGCATTCCATAATTTTCCAAGCACTGGACCACCCCAGGCTATACGAGTGAAATCACACTGAAACCATTGCTTAGTCACAAAAAAATCTTAAGATTTTAATTCTCTGAACTCAGCTTTTTGCCACTGTTAAAAGTGGCCATCAGCTGGGGAGGAGGTGGGAGTGGCTGACTTGCCATGGATTGAATGGAGTGTTAAGTGAATGACCTTTGCAAGATTGTTTTTGTAAATATTTCTGAAATAGTATTCCCAATTTTCTTCCCCGCATTTTAGACCCTGGCCTTGAAGTACATTCCTTGAATGCTCTCAGAAGCTTAACTAGTTTGCATGTTGAAGTCCTGGTGCTCACAGAAGCTGGGCTCTGCCCGTGTGGTCAGCTGTGTGCCTGTGTTGTCCATGTGCTACAGTAGCTTTCCAAGCTCCTTCTCATCCAAAATCCATTTGCCATGTTAGCTTGGCTTGAGACAACAAGCTGATATGGCACCTTGCGGAGATGTGGGTGTGCCATAGTACATAGAAATGATGATATCTGTCCCTGTCGCCTGGCATACAATACAAGAACTCTGCCTTAGGTGGGATTTTTTTTGCAATGTATGCCTGCAAATTCAGGCACTGTTGATTATAAAAAACAATCCTGACAATTTCTAGCAAAGTACAGACTGCTAGGAGAGGTTGGCACTGAGGCAAGGCACATTGGAATTACTGTCAAAGTTTTTAAGAAAATGGGACTGCCCCAAGTATTCACTGTTTCCATGAGATCTCAGACTCCTTTGTTCTACCTCTCCCTGCACAGCGTCTGTGTACAGGACCACTGTAGGAGTGGAGGTTACAAAAGGTGGAGAAGGACATTGAGATGGTGTAGGCCAGCTGGGTGAAGACAGAATGAACTCTCTGAGCCAGAGAAGTGTGTTTGAGAGGAAGAGAGCAATACAACAGGTGCAGAGATGAATGGAAATGGAATTTATTTTCAGTGGTTTGCCACTAAAATAGAACTAACTAAACCTGGAAAGTGTGTTCTGGAGCCTATATTGCTAAGAAGTTACAGAAGATGGTTACTGAGTGTACTGATGCTGGATGTTAAATTTCCTGGGCTCAAAAGAACTGCAGGTAGTTTGGAAATGACAAATAGCTTGAGAAACCAGGAAAATAGTGTGTAATAGAGAGAAATAGAATACAATAGAAGGAAAGAATAAAAATATAACTCAGCAGAACAAGTATGAGAGTCTTTGCTTAAGCAGGAACAATGAATTGCACAGAAGCAGGATGGGGGAGTAACTCAGTGGGTATAACTCAGGAAGCGGAGTAAATCTAGGCTCTCCTACAAAAGAGGATGCAGGGAATGGTGATTTATCACAAGTAGCATGTGCATCAGTAGTGTTATGACACTAAGAAAAGAAGCAAATATGTTACTAAAGTGTATAGTAGAGAGCGTTACAGTCAATCAGATGTGCTGGGCAGACATACTGTTTCATGTTGCTGTCCTGTGGAGTTCTGTGAGCTGTTCTGTATGGAGTGTTCAGGAAAGGTGTGTTCTCCTGGGGGGACCCCAGCAGAGAGCACAGTCAGAGAGCTCAGCCATCTGGCAAACACAGCCTGTGACAGGTTGGAGCAAACTGATGGCGTTTAGCTCAGAAATGGTATTCCTCTGTAGAGTAGGGCATGTTTTTAGACCTGCCAAGAGTGTTGTAGAGGAGGGCAATGATGTGTTCCCCATCTCTGTGGTGGGTAAGATGAGACCTGATAGATCTGAATTGCTGCAGCAGTGGTTTAGGTAATGTGTTAGGGGAAATCTGCAGTGATTAAGATGGAAAGGGTGGGAAGAGGGACTCGGTGTCATTGCTCAGAGGGCACACTCAGCAATTAGAGGTCTTCAAGAACAGAGTAAGCACCTGTCAAGAATGACACCAGAAACCCACAATCCCCATGGTATTTGGGCCGCCTCCGTCATTTTTTATTTGAGCGCTGCCTCCATCTTTCATCACTTTCACAACTTGTTGGCTATTTTGGATATTTATATTCCCCCTCCGTTTGGAAACACACCTTCGCATCGAGCCGTCCACCCCTTTCCCACACCGCTGCCTCAGGCTGCTCGCCGCCCTTCCTCAGCGGCCGAGCTGGCGAGTGCCTCTGCCGGGGAGCTCTCCCCTGCTCGCTGTCGTGCCGGGGGGTGTTGGCTGCTCTTCCAGCCCCGCTCGCCGCCCTGCCGAGCCCCTGGTGGGGTGGCCGGGCCCGGTGGGGGCCGTGCCGGGCTCGGGGCCGAGCCGGGAGCCGCTGCCCGGAGCGGTGGGCAGCAGGGGCCGCTGCCGGCCCGGGAACGCGGAGCGGGGCCGAGCGAGAGGCGAGAGGAGGCCGCGGGGCTGCTGTGAGGGGCGCGGGAGCGGAACCCGTGCTGGTGCCCGACCGGGAGGAGCTTCCCGAGGCAGGGATGTGCTGGGCTCTGTGTTGACAGGCGTAGTCAATCAGTGAGAGAAGGTTTGCTGGTTTCTGTCAGGGTGTGTGCGGTTATTGTTCAATTTCCAAGCCTTGGAGAGCAGGGACATGATCTCCTGGTGGTCCTTACCAGCCCTGATATATATATTTTTTTCCTTTTCTTTAAGATGCAAACTATCAATGCTGGTCCCCTTTTTCCAATTAGCAGTCCAGGCCTCTGAGTATTACCTAGCTGTCACTTTAGGCACTTGAGCACTTTTTCACACCTTCCTGTTTTAGACATTTTCTGTTCTCTTTGGGATGAAATTTGAAGCATCCCTTAGGTGAAATTGAGAACTTTTAGTCATTGACAGAGTAAACCTGCCCCGTTTACAGGCCACCTCTGGTCTGAATTCTTAATACTGAGCACTTGAATAACTTAGCATGTGACAATCTCAAATGCAATGTGACGTGGTTAACTCTTATTGCTCAACATTATGAGAAGATGTAATTTTGTATGAGCCCCTTCAAGCTCTATCACCTTCTCAGGGGCTGGGAGCAACTCCTCAAGATTCATGTTGTTTTGCTTTGTTAGGTTTTTTTTCCTTAGGAAGAACATTTGGGATGTACTCCGGGTCTCTGAGGGCAGGATTCTACATGGCTGAAAGACCTTTTGGTTTGACTTTAAACTGGCCCCACACTGCAAAGCTATCTGCAAACTTTCTTCCCTCTTGTTCCCTGCAAATGAAAGGAAGCATTTTGCTATTAATGCACTTTCAACTATACTTAATATGAATAATAACGATCTCATTAAGGGCTGACAAACCTGTCTATTTTAGAAACTTTATTTTAGCACGGGATGATTTGAATTTCCATAGATAAATTAGGTGCTAGCATTGAGTAAGTACAAATTTGTAGATAATTAAAATCAGGATTAGTGAGAGAAGAGGTGAAAAATGGGGGTCAGATGCAAACCATCGCGGGTCAGGCAACGTCAGTTTTGCTCTTGCATTTTTGTGCTGTTCAAAAAAAGTTTTTTATTCTGCTGCTTAGAACAAGTTTCTAATAGTTTGGTGCTCTGAGCTACTCATTTCTAAGCATGGCCTTAACTCAGCGACAGTGATAAATTCTCTCACTTAACTAAAAGTTGCAGACTAAAAGGTTTAAATATATACTGAATGCCCTGCTAACTTTATGGAAATGCTCCACAGACACCTAAAATAGGTGCAATAAGTTCAATTTAGTTTAGAAAATGTTTTTTCTCTTTCTTTTTTTTTTTCCTTTTTTTTTTTTTTTTTTTTTTTTAATAGGGGGATATAGTCTTTGAAATCAATTTGAGGTTTCCTTATGGACAGTGATTTAAGTATTAATGTCTGTTTCTTGTGCTTATTGCCTATCTAATCTTTTGGCAGCCATTTTGTATGGGTGATAAAATGGGGATTCAGCTTAACGTGCTCTGAAATGGAACTGTTATTCTTGGAATAAAGTAAAGTGCTTGAGGTAACATACAAAATTCATGCAGCTTCATTGTTCAAGGAATGAGATAATCATTTATGAGAAGTGCAGGACTAAGAGGTTGTTTCGACCTCTGGTAGATTACAGTGGTCCCCAACTTGAGACCTTTTTGTGATGTAGTTAAGGGTAAATGCTGGAAAATGTAAGTTTGCACACTTCTGATTTGGGCAATAAAGAGCTTTATATCTCACTGCTGGTGGAGCACCATTCATGCAATTCTATCCCTTTTTAATGCACCATTATAGTGCTACTGCCAGCCTTAAGGTTTAAAAATTTTTAACAGACCTAATCCTTCTTATGGATTTTTTTTTAAAATCAAAAACTATGCAACTTGTAAATGTTTCAGCAGGAGTTATTTAGTACTTTTGGACTAACACAGGCTTCAGCCTTTATGGTCAGCTTATGTACAGGGCTTTAGGACTTTGTCTCTAGACCAACTTAATAATTGAATTCTCCATAATTACAGCATCCACAGGCCACCAGTGACTCTTCTGGTAACAGAAGATCAATGAATTGAAGAGCCATCTTGGCTGTTTCCCTTTGTGTTAGCTGTCCCAGAAGTGCAGAAGGGCAGATCTGAGGAACACAGCTGGAATTTGGCTGTTTGCTGAGGTTTTTTGGGTTATTTTTAAAAATGGGACATGCATCTCCTGAGGTACTGAGGCTTCATCCTGTAGCTTGAAGGGAGCACATAAGGCTCCAACAGGGGTTCATGAACCCCTAGGGGAGTGAAAAAATGTAACTGCTCTTTCTTTGTTTCTGATATCTACAATTTTTATGGTAAAAAGCTCATTTCAGTTCTGTTGGAAGAGCTGAAGCTTTGGTTTAGTTGTCACTTAAAAAAACCCAACCAATGAACCAACCAACCAACCACACTGCTGCATCCCTCCTGTTGCCCCGCCAGCCTCCCCAACAACCAAAACCCAAAATAGGGAAATGCATCCTGCAGTAACTTGCAGATCAGGTTGAAGATCATTGGGAGTGGAGAGGGGAAAAAACCCATCACCTGCAGAGCTTCTAACTACTTGCAATTAATTCAATTTCTTTGTAGTACAAAGTGAAAAGTCTCCCACACAAGGTTACAGGGTAGGTAAGGATAAGTCAATGCTCCACTGCACATTTTCTAGCTATGTCAGTGACCTGGTTCCTTTCTCCTTCAGTGCCTCAAGATTTTACACTGGGAATCTTCTCCTACTGTCCTTCAGTTCCCAGTCCATCAGTGTAGTATCTACTGTAGCTGCCAAGTTGCTGCTCCTCATCATTGTTTGGCTGTTCAAAAGAAGGGAACTGTGGAGTGTTCCTGGGTGGCAGTTGTGTGGATGTGAATGGAATTCCACTCCTCCAAAAATCAGGAGCAGAAGCTGGTGAGTAATAGTTGTCATATCCTGAAGGACCTGAAGCTTGTCAGAAGCCCTTGAGAGGGTAGAGAGAAGCCCCTGTTCAGGGTAGAGCAAGACAAGCAGTTGAAAGTGGGCAGTTGCCATTATCACAGCGCTGTGTTTGAGGGTAACTTGTTTCATGTCTTGTCCCCCTGAGGATGAGAAGGCTGCAGGGGTGGCAGGAAAGGCTGGAAGAACTGCTCCTATGGAAATCGTGATTCCAAGAGGACAGGCTTTTTAGAATGTACACCAATTCCCTCTGCTTCCCACTGATGCTTTGTAGAGGTATTCTGCAGAGCCCGGATTACTTCTGGATTAGTTGTGCATTTATGCCCTTGTGGTGACTTCCATTTTTACATCTTCGGTGGAAAATAACCAGTTATGAATAGCTACTTTATGTAACTAGGCTAATTGGTATCATATGTGGATATTGGCCTCTTAAGGTGTAGCTGAAATGAAGCCAGGGTACAAACCCAGTAAATTAGGACACTTACTTTTCATCACTTGTCTGGAGTTTCTCTGTATTGTGCTGTTTACAGCAATGTGTGGTATGATTTGTGAGAAAATGAGACTTAGAAACTAAATATATTTCTCTGTGATGGTACAGTTTGCAATAATTTCAGTGCAGCCAAAGTTTCCTGCAAATAAAGAAGTGATTGAGTCTTATGAATTTACTTCTTTTATTTTAAAATTGCTACTGCAGTTGTTGTAAGTGCTTGGAAAGCAAGATTAGAACATTATTAGAAACTTGTCCCTTGGGGCACATCTTTTATAGTATTACCACTGGGAAAGAGGTGGTTGGGAGGGAACCATTTATACTGAAACAGCATGGTCAGGAAATATTTTTTAAGTAATACACTACTGAATGTACAACCTAGTGCCCCTTCACTGTCACAAAGAAATCCTTTGCTAGGCAGAGTGCCATTCATTTCCTAAGTGCCCTCTCACCTCCCTTACTTGTGCACTGGCAGTATTTTTTTCCATCTAATTATTCTTAAGGCATTAGGCATAAGAGTCTCCAGCTGAACCTATTCAAACATGGGTGTTCTGATGAACTGGGATGTACTTTTTGGCTTTTCAACATTCTCTCCCGTGGCTATTTATTGTCACATGGAACCTGTGGAGGACTTTCTTCATCTCACTGACAGACCATACAAAACAGATTTTCTCTGTTTTCAGCAGCACTCCAGCTGTGAAAGTCTCTAATAGGTTGTAGGATTGAAGAGGAAAGCAGGGAGAGTAGGCTGTGGGGAGGGAAGATGGTGGTGAAACCTGTCCTTTGGTTTCTATGGTTCTTTCTTAACTGAGTTTGGTCTCGTAACTTTTTTTGACTGTTGATGTTATGTTAAATCTGGAGAAGAGGTGACTGGGGTCCCACAGAGCTAGTGTCATTTCCTGCCTGTGGAAGTAAGGATTGGGATCTGTCTTCTGGCACCAAGTGGTTTTTGTTCTGCGCCTAAGGAAAATCTTCTGTGGGATATGTGCTGGCTTGCAATGGACAGTATGATCTTCATTCCTTGTTTTCCAATAAAGCAATCCTTTCTAAGATGAGCTCCTTTCCTGCCAGCCTCTTTTGGTTTAAATCTATTTCTGCATGTTATCAATTTTCTTTCATGAGGGTTGAAAATTCTTTTTGAAGAAATTTTTAATTACTTTGCTCATTTAGTTTACTGAACCTCTGGCCACAGTCTAGGTGATGTACAGAAAGACACACGCTCTCATCAGGTTCTTTCAGGTATTCTGTCTGTAAGGAGGTGTTTTTGTGTGCCCTTTCCTTTGAAACTTCCTGGTACTGAGATGTTAGGACCGATCAGCACCCCACAAACCTCAAAACAGATGTAGACTGGCTGGGATAGCTCTGGGTTTTTTCCTCCCTCTCCTCAGTGAAAATGTTTGCCAGTTTTAATTATGAGTCCTGGATGTGCATCCTGAGATTTGCAGCATCTGGAGTACGGTGCAATGATTTCTGCTCTGTGAGAGGCATGCAAATAAGTGTCAGCTTAAACTTGCTCTCTATTCTTATTGGTGTCTGTGCCTCTTCTGCATGCACACCCCCTCATCAGCCCATACAAATATCTGCCTCCTTGTGTCAGTGTGAAAGGCACATTTTCAGACTCCCTTAGATTTCAAGGCAGAGGGATGGATTCTCTTAGAGGAAAACCTCACATGGCTTCAGTGGTTGACTTCTTGAATTAAATGAGTATTTTCTAATTGGATAAACTCAAGTGAGTCACACAGCTACATATGATAGGGGAGGGAAGATTGGCACTGAAATGGTTTGTTTATTGCTAATATCCATGAATAATATTCTTCATAGTACCAAGTTTTCACTCCCACTTCCCCGTCCTGTCCATCACTTCATATATTGCTGAGGATAGCTCTAAATGGAACAGCTGTGCCATCTGCCTCCAATATTATTTCAATCCTCACTGTTTTGGGATAAATTTCATAAAGTGTATTGCACATGCAAACATTTAATTGAACAAATGGGAAGCCTCTCCAGTTAAGAAAGCTTTGCAAATGACAAGTAGTGTCCAATTTCCATTCTAATGGTTACTCTGGGGCTTTAAAATACGTGTGAATTCATCTAGCAGTGGCTGATGGTATATTGGAGGCAGATGGCTTGGTTCTGCAAAGAAGAAATGTAAGTGGCTTTTACTATAAATCTTATTTTTTTTTTTTGGCAAAGGGTTGACACAATAAAGATGTGACTATTACTGAGAGTGCTCTTTAATAATTATACTACCTTATGTTTTCCCTCAAGAATATGGTTAACTGACTAGAAAAATCTATTCTGAATTTTTATGTTTAACTATAACAAACAGCTTAGAAACACCTTTTTCTTCCTCTAAGACTGAAGACTGGTCAGGTTATTAAGCAAAAGGCAAACACCAGTCCTTGGAGAAACATTGCAACCTCTGGAAATGTGTTGGACCTCATCAGAAATGCAGCCCAACCACACTCAGTGTCCTTGCCTATCCAAGGACTTTAAGTGTAGACCTCACCCTCCCTACAGATTCTCAAATTTTTATGGCAGTTAGAAAGTGGGCAATCAGAAAATATTTGAAATGTTTCTCTTAAAGCTATGCAGGTGACCTTTGCTTTCAGCTTCAATGTCTTACATATCTTAATGCTCCTGAAAGCTCAGCTGTGAAGCTGAGGATTTCTCAGTCATTTGGCTGAGCAGGCCAAGTGTGGCTGAATGCAAGTCTTCAGAATTTTGATAATGCTCGTCTGAATTTACATTCAATGAATGCATGGAAGTAGGATGTCTAATGTAGGTGTAGCTGTTGTTGACGGCTTTGAGACATTTGTGATACCTTAATGGAATAAAGCATGAGCAAATATAAATTTGTCAGTAAATTTAACTGCGCAATAAGGACAGATCTTGCTAGCAGGAGCAGGAAGGATGGACATCCCAGATATGTGTAACTGAGAATGTCTGCATATTTGCCACAAATTTGGTCAAAGCTGCACACTCATAACACCCTTCTTCTCAAGGTTTACTGAGCTATACTTCTTCCCTGATATTTTCCCTCCAGAATAAATGCTTACCATTTTGTTTTCTCCTACCTCAGGATTTGGAAGTGTGTATGGATTTTGTGGATTCTGGTGTTAGGATTGTAAAGATGTTACTTGGATAGTTTTCTGAGTTCTCTATTTGGAAAGCTGTGAACAACAACTGAGCTCTGGAGTTCATTTTAAGTCCATCATAAAAATAAAATTAAATAGGAACAGAGAACTAAACTTAGTCTCTACCTGTGGGACCAGAGAACTAAATGTACTACCTACCTTGGGGACCAGCTCTTGACATTAAATAAAAAGAAGACTTCAATTAAATCCTAAAAGTTGCAGTAACTATTGAAAAACCCACAACAACTACACATGACCTCCAAATAATAATTATCTATTATAAATTCTGGGATATGTTTGAATTTGTATACTAATGAATACTTGCATATGTGTTAAATACTAAAATATGCTTGTCAGGACTCCTTTTATAAGAACAGACTGGATGATTGAGTCTTCAAGTGGCATTTTTTCATTGTTATTTGAGACAAGTTTTACGAGAAGACAGACACAATGAAACCTTGACAGACTCCTTAACTAGGGTAGTTTTGGCAGACACAAAACTAGTGTTCATAAGCCTATTCTTATTCTAACTGTAATAAGCAGGTGTATTGACTTTGTTGTAATCAGCATCAAGATTCATTGACCTGAGAGGTAAATATTGGTGAGAGCAAAAGCCAGGGTCAATACAATCCTCAAGGGACTGTTAATCTCTGTAGACTGAAAAGGAAGTCAGTATTGGTGGTATTATATGATTCCAGTGTAAAAATTTCTTTTATATTCATGCACAAAGGAAAAGAGGAAGGATAATAAAAAAAATGTAATGTAGCTATTTCAATGAACCCTGTGTGTGGCATTCAGGTCATAAAAAAGTTGATTATTTTAATAATATTCTACATGTAGTTTTTTCTTGTGATGCAGTCTGAATTTGGATCAAAAGCAAAGGAAGGATGTGAGATAGGGTGAGAAGGAAATGGCACTGCCCAAGTGTTTTTTCTACCTGGTGGGCATAACCCTGATGAGTGCTAAATATTGTCCTCTTAATGCAGCAGACTGTTGGAGCTGCTGCCATTGCACACATCAGAATACCGAAGTGCTTTCTGCTTCCCAAGCTCAAGAGCCACAGTTCTTACAGCAAGGCAGGATCTGACAGCTAGGTAAAAGATGGCTTTTCACTAGAAAACAAAATTGGCTGCTCCTGATTAGTGATTTGTATGTCCTCTTGTATGGACATAGCAGCCTGAAGTCTCACTGACTCACTTAGGGAGTAGAAATAAAGTTGTGTGACTTGGGAACCTGCTCAAACACATTGGATAATAGGCAGGGAACAGTAAAAGCAAACAAGCTTGCAGGCAAACCCTTAGGGTGAATTTCCTTCACATAAATTATTCAGTGAGTAATTTTCAAACAGCAAAGATGTTTGTAGGGAATGGACTTGGTTCGTGAATGACTCACAAAGTAAAAATAGATTAGGAAACACTGGACCATTTACTCACAGAAAGTAACTGGACTAACTCTTTTCTCTCTTAGGACAGTCTGCAACTTTCAAAGTTTACATGTTTTAAGAAATACATAAAACTCCTCTTTTTGCAGTTAGTAACATCTACTTATCTACCCATCAGTCTACAAACATGAGCTCTGTGGTTGCTTTTTGCATAAAAATTTTTAATTCAACCCTTAAATAGGAAGTAACACTTAAATAGGAGTATAACTTAAACGATGTAGATATAAATGCTTTACATGTGCTGTATTCAGATATATGTACTCATACAACAAAAATATTGACGTAATTATATAAAATGCATTTTTAAAAGTATGTGTCAAAAATAAGAAAGGAAGTACTATCTTTTCCACTGTAAGTCATCCTGGCAGCTCATCTTCAAATAGTCTTTCTGTAGGTATAACATCCTAGAAAGGAATGTTTTGAAAAGTCAAATTAGCTTCAAGTTTGGATCTTATCTGGTGTTATTTCAGGTTTATCATGGTACAGGATGGAATTAGATCAATAAAACTAGTTTAATATGATGGTGCTGTGGTTTTAGCCTTTTTAAGCTTTGGCAGCTTCTGCTGTCCTTTTTTATCCCACCCCATCATGTCTTCGGCTACCTGTTTTTCTTCAAGAGAGAACTTTTACCCAGAAAAACCTTTGTTGTTTCTTGAAATGTTAAAGCAATGTTTTTGTGTAATATCTTGAAAACCCTCTGTGTTATATTGCACAAAATGTGAGTCAGACTACTGAGAGCTAGTTTTCCTTGATTGTCCACAAATTAATTTCCTTCTCTGAATGTTCAGCTCCAGACTTCAAGGTAGTTTTCCTTTTCCTGCATGGGAGATCATTTTCAACCCGGCCTACTTATTGGAAGTTGGTTAGAGCTCAGAAAGCCAGACTGATTTGTCCCTTCAGTGCTGTTCCAACCCAGAGACCTTCTTAAAATGGAATGTTGCATCTGATACTGAGAAGTGCAAAGAAAGAGGGTGCTGCTATTTATGTATGTTAGAAACAACTATAGATAGACAGAAAACATGAAACAATTGAACATTTTCTGCCCAGAATTAATAGAGTTGAAAAACAGGAGCTGCATAATTGTGACTAAATCTATTAATCCTTCATTTTCAAACAGTTTTGTTGAAAAGAGGAAGAGAAGGAATGATACTTCTGCAAAATATTGAGGTTTTTTGTGGTTTTATTTTTTTGTTTTTTTTTGAAAGAGGGGGAGTTGCTTGTTTTTATGTAGCTCTTTTAAGTAGTTTCCTGTTGCTCTGTAGTCATGGGATTAAATCCCAAAATGAAGAAAAAAGCTCCAAAACCCAACACATTTTTTCTACTATTGTGTTAGGGTTTCTATTGTCTGACATCTCTATTTAATGGTAATAATGATAAACTCTGTTACAATTTCTACAGGACTGGGGCAATTCTTCTTTCCTGAGGTAGAATTAAATGTATTTTGTCAATCAGCTTCTCCCCTGTGGATTCCTCACATTTGTTTTTTAAGTATGTACTATCCATTTTATGTAAAGAGCAGACGTGCACTTCCAGCACATGGTGCAATCAGAAAAGTCCAGAAGACATTAGAGTACACATTGCCCATATTTTATTAGGGTTTGCAGCATGTTGGTAGCACAGAGAGCAACTCTCTCAACTTTTCTGTCTTTTGCTTTGGAATGTCCCATCTCTTTTCTTGCAAATTACAGTTAGAAGTTGGTAACAGTTACACTTCCATTTGCCAAAAACTGTTCTTTTCAGTTTACACTTTCTTGTGTTCTTTGTGATACTAATTCAGCAGCTGTAGATATCTCCCTGCCTGTCTCCTGTCCCATGTTTTACCTTTTGAAACAAGGTAAGATCTTTTTCTTTTCCTGCATGAAAGCCAGAAATAGTTTTATTCTGTTAAGGTCTCTTGGAAGGATGGACTTTCCTAATTTCTGAGTTTGCTCAAGGGACTGAGGGCAGGCTGAGGGTGTTGTAAGTCTTGTAAGAGCCCTGTTGTCTGAATTCACCTTTGTTGTACTTTGGTGGCAGCAGTCAGTACCAAAGTGGGTAAGATGTGTTGCCCACATTGCAGGCTGTGTTTATAGTGTGTTAAATCTAATTTTGGATCCTTTATCCATAGAAACATGTTTTTCTGCCTGCAGGCTAAAATGTTATCCAAGCCTTTATTTTTTTTAGGTTATCCACATCAGAGGCTGATCAGGCTTTTGCCCTTGCTAAGTTGTCTTTGTGCCTTCCTCCTGTGCTCTTCACATTGAGAAAATCAGCGGAAATTTGTGCTCATCCTGAGACAACATTCATCTCTGTATCCCTCTCTTCTCCTGATCCAAGATCTTGGAATAAAAAGCCCTCATTAGGACTTTGTGGTTGGAGAAGCTTTTCACTGCAGAACTCTCTCATTGTTCAATCAAAGTGGCCAGAAGTCAAAAAAAGCTTAGTTAAGGTTGAAAAGTAATCCTCGTTTCTATAGCGTTTTGATTTTGCCTCGTATCTGTTCTTCACAGACACTGAGCACTCCAAATACTGTTGGCAAATGATGTAACTTCCAACGCTGTCTGATCAGAAAGCTTCTGAATAATAACCCTGTAAACACATGGAAACACCGAGTAAAAAGATTATTTGCACAGTCTCATATGTGGGCATTGCCAGATGATGGGGTGAAATGAAAATCACTGGCAGCTGCATGCAGAGCTGTTTCCTCATCATAAACATATGGACGGAGTTCCCAGAGGAGAGTAGAGCTTGTCAGGGTTTGAGATGACCTTGCTGATTTCCACTTGGGAAAGTGGATCTGGCTGGGCTTCTCTGTCCCTCTTCTACTTTGTTCCCATTTACCTCAGTGGGTTAAGCTGAGGGGACCAGAGAATCACTGTATCGTGACTTGTTGTTTTTTTAGCATGACTGTAAGAGTTTGAGGTAAGATGCCCTGCAGAGCTCCTTCTGCAGTGCCTGTGCACTGCTGTCCATGCTCTGCATGCCTCTGCCCTCGGCTCTTGCAAGCACTGCTTGTGACAGACTGATGAACAACCCGGAGAGTAACCTGTGGGCAAGGGCTGGTGACTGAACAACTGTCCTGGGGCTTCTGCCCATACAAGGTTGGAACTGGAGGAATAATAGCAGAGACTCCAGGCTCTTGTGTGTCCCCCACCCCCCAGCTTATGCATTGTCTCTGAAACACTGAAAGGGGATTTCTGGGGCCTTGTCTGAAACATGTTTTCCCTCCTGTGCATTACCCAGGTACTGCTATTATATGTGTATCAATTTTCGTCTTTCTTTCTTTTTTGTAAACCCCCTTTTATCATTGAGCATTTCTGCCTGTCTCATCTTATAGATGTGTGGTGGGAACCAACTGGCCTTTTGTTCTCTGCAGATGGAAGGAATATGACACCATACTTTTCTGGTATGTTCCCAAAATTAACATATTTCATTCTCTGCCTCTTCCACAGCGTTAGAAGAGTGATGGGAGCAATTTGCCTTGCTTCTTTAAATCTGTGGCAGGAGGCATCAGGGAGAAGTATATAACTGCATGTTCTGCAATGGCACAAAGCTGAGAGAAAAGCTTCAAGGGTAATGTTCTGTCCTTAATCTAATAATGTTCCTTGTTCAGTATTAGTAGAAAATGACTCTTTCTGCATTCCTTCATATTGCTCTATAATAAACAACAGCATAATACTGAAAATATGAAGTAATTTAATAGGTTCAGGTTTTGTTACAGATAATGGATAACTATGCACAGGAGTATAGTAAGTCTTGAATGACAGTTTTATTTGATTACCAAGCCTGAATGCAATGTTCCACAGCACTGCTTTACCGTAATGCTGTGTCATGGTGTAGCAAGTCTGATTGCCCCCAGATCTGACTGAGCAGTTCTAATTCTGTGGCCTTCTGTCTCATCAAATCTGACAGACTATGCCCCAGCAGTGCTTGGGTGGAACCTCGGGAGAAGATTTATGTGCGACAGGGAGAAGTCCTGGTGACTCACACCCATCATCCCCACCTAGTCCAAACTGAACCAAAGTCTCTGAGATAGTGCTAAGAATGTCAAGGTTTGATGCAGTATCCATTTTCAGGTGTGATTTACTGCTCACATTCAGGCCAAATATTGAGCCATTAAAATAGGTTCTCTAGTTTCACTTCTTTTCTTTTTTTCTTTTTTTTTTTTTTTTTTAAGTTATTTTAATTAAAGTAAGGTTTTTCTCAGGTGTTCTCACATTGTCCCTTGGCTTCATTTTAATGATCAGTGAAATGTTTTCTAATGGAGTAGAAAGATGGCAAAGTGCTTTGCTGTATTAAATGCAATACTTTCTGTTAGAAAGTCACAATTATTAAATAATCATTTCTCAGACATTGATAGGCAGATGGAATGTGTTTCTTCCTGCTCTTGTGCCCATTTTTTCCACTCAGCCTCTTACAATGGTGCTACTTTGGCAGGGTGACTTTGAGCAAAACCAGCAGACATTTGCCAGCTTTATAATGAAGCACTGACACCGTCCTTTAATCCTGCCCTGAGAGAAGTCATGGTATTTTGCTTTTGCTTGATAGGAGGCAGCCAAATGTTGTGACATTTTGTGATGTGCAGGAGCCGGGGATGTGATTTTGTCCTTAGGCACTGAATTAGTTAACTGTTGCATTTGTTTTGTACTCAATAATGTCCAGTCCTGGTTTATTTAACACCCAAACCCTATGTGTCTAGTTTGTTTTATTCCTCACAGGCACACCCTATGGGTGTGGAAGGGGTTTCACTTCAGGTAGTTTGCTGTTTTCTTTGTGGAGATTGCCAATTTTAACAAAGATGATGTTGCACATGATTGCCTTGTTGGGTTTGTTCACAATTTGCTGGTTTCAATTTTCAGATGTTTCGGTAAGCCCCTTTTTTTGATTCCTACATTTACACATATTTTGAGGAGGTATAGAGTTAAATGCGTTTCACATTATATTTTTTGATTTTTTGTTCCTTGTCATACCTCTTTGACAGAGATCCCGGGACAAGAGGAACTATTTCTCAATTAAAAGATAAATTGCAGGGATGTCCTGTGCTAAAGATTGAAGCTATATAATACTGCTTTTCTGGGACACCACAAGGACAAAGAGCTTGCTCTTTACTAGAGAGAAAGTTTTGAGACTGGAGAGCTCATTCGGATATGCTCATAACACCACTATTCTGTCATAAGACTGCAGTGAAAACAGCATTGCATCAGCAACAAGTCTTTCAAAGTGTGCTGTAAATGGTCAAAATAGGGGCTCTCTGTATTCCAACCAGTGGATATAATTTATTTTGACTTTCAAAAGGCTTTTGTTAGACACATTCATTGAATATGGCTGAGGATTCTTGGGTAAAGTGTGAGAGGAGGGGGCCTTTTGAGAGAAGGAACAAAGGCTGAGAATAAATAGCTAATTCTCAGTGCAGAGGGAGGTTAATAGTGGGGCAGACCAGCTAAGATCTTGAAAGGAGTACTGGTAGAGTGAGGGAGATCAGAGAAGCTCTTTAACGAGTCCATCACCTACTCTTTAACATCTTATTCACCACTGAAGCTAACTTATACATCTGAGGAAACTTCTTTTGTCTCCTTAATTAGACTGAATGGTAAAAAGCAGCTGGAACTTCTGTAGCTAAACCGAGGCGAAGTAGATGAATATTGAGATGTCAGGGTCCTGTGAAGGCGATATAAATATAGTGTGGTGAGGGCACTTGTGAGGCAGAGCTCTCTTCTCTCAACGCTTGTGGAGAGAATGCAAGTTTGCAGGATTTGATTAATGTTTTATAATTCTAGACAAGGACTTCAATAGGGGAAAAATCCAGCTAAACTTTTTATTTCTCTTTAAAGCAGGTGTTTCTGTAGTGTTAGGCCCAATAACACCTCTTGAGAGAGACCAGCTGTTATATTGTGTGTTTTACTATTTGATTTATTTAGATCACATCAGTGCATCGAGCAGCTAGTGAGGGGACCAGTAATATGCAGCCTGTGGATACAGAACTCGGATGTGAATTTTGCTCCAAGGAGCTGTAAGTCAACCTGAAAAAAGGATGAGCATCACCTTTTTTTATCCACTTCTGTGGATTTATCTAATATGGCTCTTTTTACACATAATGAGGCTCATTTTCGCAGAATGCTGTGTTTGGATTATGCATGTCGTGTGTTTGGGGAGAGGAGATAAGGACTGGAATGAAGTAAGGAACAGAACCTGATTTTCTTCTGGTCTCATTAGATTTGAATGATACTTATTAAGTCAAATATTTGGCCCCAATTCGCTTGGCAGAATGAGCCCTGTATAGTAAGGCTCTCTGCTATATATACCTCAATGTCCTTATTTGCAATCAGCTATTAATGTACTACGGTTGAATAAATAACATAAAAACAGTGAATTATCCTGCAAATAGAATCTTATTTTTCTGCTTTGGAAAATCTGTGAGCAGTACAGTCATCCTGGCGTCAAGAACTGTTTAAGTGTAACACTTGTTTTTTGAAAATAAGCACCTTAAATTCTTTTTTTCAACCATATCTGCTAGTGTGAATCAGTGGCATAAACATATTGGAAAGTGAATGCAAAAGAGGTCCATGTGGCCAAAGGAAGTCTTCTGCATATTTTGAGACATATATATAAGTGTATATATATGTATTAAAATTTTCTGTGTAGTATTGACTCAGATCTTAACTGATCTTTTACTCAGGGGAGTTGCAGAAGTTATCGCATGTGTGCAAGGTGCTTGGTAATATGCTGCCTAAATTAAAACATACTTTGGGAAAGGCATATTTTTACCTAACCTGTGTATTTTTGGATCAGAAACAGTATCCAGAATGCAGCCAATAAGAGATTGCCCTGATGATGTAATTGGTTGCCTGGGGAGAAAGTGGGTGGAGGTGACAGAGCACTGCAGGTACACTATTGCCTGCATTTCATCACGGCTTTAAATCAACTCTCGCTGCCCCCTTTTTCTCTCACAGCATCAAACTGATTTTGGAAAAAAGTGTTAAGCCAGGAAGAGAAATCCGGTCTTTGTTCTTGAAAGGGTGATAGTGACTGCAGACGTGGTCCCCTGTGCAAGTCCAGGTAGAATTTCTCTAACACAGCCAGATTTGTCTATAGTCAATAATATGATGGGGATAGGTCATGGCTAAATAATGTCCATTTCACTTCAAGGGATTAAATTGTGCCCACTGAAACAAAGTGCACAGCTTGCCCACAGGAGGCAGGATATGGCTCTGAGTGACAGAGGAGCTGGTATTGCATGTGAGAATGTCAGGCAGAAAGCCACTGGAGCTATAAGTGTTGATTTTTTTTCATCTGGATTTCAGGGTTTAAGTCCTGTGCCTGGGACCTGCATAATGGACTCTTTTTCCTCCTTTGGGTGTCGGGTGTGTAAGGTGGATGTGTAACAAACAGCACTCACACAGAGCTAAAGACAGAAGGCTTTTATTTAAGTCCGTCCTTAAGCATTGGGTGAAAGCATCCTTAAACATGGAGAGCAAAATCAAGATATTCAACAAACAGTGTCTGCAATTAAGCAACAGGCTGAGTTTTAGCTTAATTGTTAAATTTCCTTGTGACTGTAGCTTCGAGTCACCTTCTGTTACTTTCCCTTGGTTCCGTTGCATATGGATACGGTATCTCATGCTAGAATGGCAGAGAGGAGTCTGCTAAGACCATCTGATCTGTATTAGAGAGCTGACACACATCAAAATACTAAGTTGTGTCTTTGGTGCCAGTAATCTACACAACCCAACAGGCTGTGACTGCATTAAATTGCTATGATTTTTGACAGAAGAGACCTTGTTTGCATAAATCCCTTGAATACCGATGGGAGTGTGATTACAGCTTTAACAAAGGGAGAGGTTGAATACAAATTTGGGAGGGCCAGAAAGTGTTTAGTATCTCTTATTGTTTTCATCAGAATTCTAAATCTTATTCATGCTGATGACTCTGATCTTTATATCAATGCACAAAAAGAGAAGAACAGAGGAGCAGAAAGACTCTTCTCTTTTGACTGAAACACTGATTTTGTTATCATGTTACCAATGAGGGTCCGTTTGGGATATTATTCAAGCACAGAGATCGGTGCTGGCCTTTTGTAAGAGCCCTTAAATGTTTGGAATACATTTGCCCTTGAGGGAGATAACCTACTGCAAAAAAGTTAGATTCAGACGAGAAGATAGAGAAGGTGGGATTGTGCATTGCACATTGGTGCTTGCTGGCAGAGCAGTTCTGCCTTAGCTTAAAGCTACCTGCATTCTTTTGTAGCCCTCTATACTTAACAGCTGAGTTCTGTTTTCTGTGTCAGGTTTTGTTCATGAAACAAATTGGCAATTAGCCACTGGCTGAGGCAACAAAGCGTACTTGTTTGGGATAAATGCGGTGATCGGGATGTGTCTTGCTATTTGGTTTCTTTTGAGATCAAAAATACCAGGTATGTGGGGTTTTTTTAACCAAAAAGGTTAAACAGACTGCTTATTATACTTAGAATACACATTCAGTTTTGTTTTCTATACCCCTTATTGTCTCCTGTTGCTTCAGGGGTGGTAGGGGTGCCAACCAGAGGGACCTGGACAAACCTGAGAAGTGGGCCCACAAGAGCCTCATGAGGTTCAACAAGACCAAGTGTCAGGGGCTGTGTCTGGGTTCGGGCAGGCCCACACATCAGTACAGAGTGGGAGAAGTCATTGAGAGCAGCCCTGTGGAGAAGGACTGCTTCCTTATTTCACGGATAAAGTGCTGGACATGGGCCAACATTGTGTGGTCAGAGCCTAGAAAATGAACCACATCCTGAGCAGCATCAAAAGCAGCATGGCCAGCAGCTGTAGGAAGGTGATGCTCCCCCTCTGCTCTGTCATTGGGAGACCTCACCTGGAGAGCTGCATGCAGCTCTGGGGTCCTCAGTGCAAGAAAGACGTGTGAGTCCAGAGGAGGGCTGGGTGATCAGAGGGCTGGAGCACGTCTCCCATGAAGAGAGACAGCATTGGGATTGCTTAGTCTGGAGAAGAGTTGGCTCCAAGGAGATATCATTGTGGCCTTCCAGTACCTAGAGGGGACTTTATAAAGAAGAGGGAGAGCAACTTTTTACATGTGCAGAGTGTGATAGGACAAGGGGAAATGGTTTTAAACTAAAAGAGGAGAAATTTAGATGTTAGGAAGAAGTTCTTTGATCAGAGGGTCATGAGGCACTGGCACAAGTTTCCCAAAGAACTTTTCCGTGTAGCATATAGGTACAGGGTTTAGATGCCTTTTCTAGTTCTGATCATTGTTTGCTTAAAGTCGTGTAAGAACAGTCCCGACTCCCCGGAATGTTCTCTATGCAAAATGACTCTCCGTATAGGCAATGTAATGGTGCGCTTAATCATATATTGTACTGATATAGGTTTTCCCATGGACTTCACAAATGGGCTGGGTCCATTTCTATCCTTTTTCTTCCTGCTTATCTTCCTTTTCCACCTTTCCAAGCTAGAAGAACTGCCAACAAAGGACATTTCTTCTTAAAGGAATAAGATCTGAGTAATTAAAATAACCTTTTTAAGGATTAACATGGGTCATTAAATAGCACTGAAGAGAAAATAGAAATAGCATTATTGGTTTATGCTTTTATCAATACCCAGTGCCTCGGAAGTGAGCACTTTAGGTCATCAGTTTTGACAATCCCAAAGAAACAGTTGTTAAACAAATGTTACTAATCAATAATGCAGAGTTTCTAGGAATACCTATTTATTTTAGTTACCCTTTTTTTGTGCTGGGTGGATGGACTACCATAGGTAGCAGCAAAAGCAACTCATGTACTGCAAAGGAGATACAAATATTATTGATTTTATTTCATTCCTCCAGTGAACGTGCTGCTCTGTACCTTCATATTTTCTCCAGCATTGTCAGTCCCATAAGTGCTACCAGGGGATCACAAGCACAGGAACAAGAATACTTGCAATCAATTGTCAATCTAACAGCAGGGTGCAGTTATGTGTTATGTTGTCCAGTGTTATTTTTGTCATAACAGTGACAAAGATGGATACTTGGCAGTGCTCCCGTGGGTTCCAGCTGATGCAGATGTGCCTACATGAGTATGGGCAATGTAAAGGACTGGAGTGTGTGATGCCTGTGTGTAGTGGTGACTGAAGGCTATAGGAGTGGGGGGAGCTGAGAAGAAAAGCCCTGCATTTACCTGTCTTCCCAGTTCCTTGGTATCAAAATCCTGTTGTCTTTAAGTGCCCTTGCAGCTGTGGAAGAAGTTGGGCTGCAGCGCTGTGCCACGACCTCTCTTTGTGGTTGCATAGGTTACATGACAGCAGTTTGACACAACAGCAGTTTCCCTCACTGGTCACAGAAAAATGATAGATTGCTGTCCAAATATTTCACTGTATTAATCCTAGATGCCTGTAAGAGTTATTCTGTGTGATAATTCAAATCAGAATGATCTTTAAAACTATTCTTATTCTTCCTTTTTTGCTTTCCAAATAGATTAATGTTTCTATCTAAGGAAGTGTTGGTGTCCTCTGTTGTATTTAAAAAAGCAGTTAAAAAATTAGGAATATTGAAGTAACTCAATATCTTGCTGCTCAGTTAGTGCTGTCTTTTCTTAGATTACTTCAGAATTAAGACGATGCTCTTTCTAAATTAGTTTCTACTTTACTGGAGTTACTAAAACTGGAGTTTTAGTGACATTTAAGCTGAATACCAGTTATTTGCAAGTTCCTAGTTTTGGCTTTCTTGCTATACAATGACATGGCTAAAATGGAAATTTCTGGGTTCGTTCTGATTCCCAGTAGATCATTTATACCCTAACACACTGTCACCTATTTCATGTCTTGTCTCTTATCTGGAGCTCTCTAAGAAATTAAATAGGGACCACTTAAAGGAAGTCAGTGAAAACTTGCCACACTCCTTTAGCATCATATATTGGCTTGAGCAGCACTCATTTGTGAAGGGAATTCTGCTTCTCTTCACGTTTGATTTACTTTCTTATGAATTAGAGTCATGCATAGCATGCAAAGCCTAGATCCTAGCACAAAGGAAGAAATGAAGTTCCCATGGCCAGCATTCATTCATCTCTCATTTTCTTCCATCTTCATAATTTGCAACATAACACCTTCAACATATCTGATTAATACCCACATTTTGAAAGTCAAATCTTGCAGATTTTCAGCTCTTTACCCAGCAAAAAGAAAAAAAAAAATCAGAGCAAATGAAGCATCTTGGAATTCTAAAGCACTGCTCTCGGTAGCCAAAAGTAGCCCAAATGACGGGCATCAATATTTAGCTTGCTAGAGACTGATGTTGTCTGTAGGCAGAATGTGATCAGTGGTTCATGTATTTTTCTTGTGTGAAGAGATTGGGACTGCCTAGACATATGAAGGTTAATCATGGGAGATATTAAAATAAATAAAAAATAGTGTACAATCATCACCACTGGTTCAGGGAACAAATGGGACAAATGATGTGTTGGATTCTTTCACATTCAAAGTGGTTGATTATTAAATTTAATGACATACTTGTTTCACCTTAAGGTTTTATGGAGCAATACTTTTCATAGGGAATAAGCATATGGCAGACATTTTGTGATTTGAATTTGTCCAGTTTTGATTTGAAATGTTGCTTGTATAAGCCCCTGTTAATAGGCATGAAAGCAAATATTTATTTTATTTTTCAAATATTTAATGAAGTTAATGGAGGATTGGGCTTCAGGCCAAAACTTGACCATCACATCCAAGCCAAGTGTGAAGCATGAGTATGGCTTGAAAATCAGCAATGGAGAGAAAAGATGGTTGGAGATTCGCCTTGCAGTGTCCCTGCTGCATTAGAGATACAATGTTGCTCATTTATTTGCTTTTTGTTTTCCATGTGAGAGTTTGCAGAGGGGCCCATTTTGCCAACTTCTTGATGGGCTTTTGCCTGGTGCCTCTGTGGATTGAAGATATGCATCTGGCCCAATTCCCATTAGCTATTGGGAAACAAGACTGTGCTGTGGGTCTCAGCCCTGATAATTCAGGTTCTGAGTGCCTGTCTAAATCCAGTAGTTAACCTTCCCAGTTCTGAGTCTCTGGGCTAGGATCCTGCGGTGGAAGCAATGTGCTGCCTGCATCTGCTTCGGCTTGCATTCAACTTACACTGAATTGCATGAGACCAGCAGGGAGAGTGGGAGAGCTGTGAAAACCGACTCACAGAGGAGCTTGGGGAAGGAAATACTGTCCTCTCTTTGCAAGCATCTTGAAAAGCCTTGGGAAAGACCTTGTAAGAGTTAGCTTTGTCTTCTGTGTTTAGGAGTAGGAAAAAGGAGGGGAAGGATGCCGTCCTTTGTTCTGACTGTTGGAGGGGAAATGCAGCTTATAAATAATGAACACTGAGCACTTAGCTGAGGTGTGACAGAAACACCTTTCTTTGCCTATCTTGCAGCATTGTGGATTTTTGTTTTACTCCCAAGGAAAAAGGGGGAAAAGACCTGTAGAGGTGTAAATGCTATAGTACAGCCTTCACACCTTGCAGTAAATAGTTATGGCTATAGACACTTCAGGTTACAAAAAGGCTGTGTCATTGCTTGCTGGCAGGTGGCACAGCTATCATTTCTCTGCTCGGATAGGGCTGTCTCATCAATCAGTGCTTGTGCTGCTTGTCCAGGCTGGGAGAAACGTTTTGTTATAATGACAATAATAATAGCAATCATAACAATAGAGGGGCTGCTAGAGAAGCATGATGGGCCCTCCCGTTGAGAATGCATTGTAAACATATTGACAAATGAAAATGTACTTCAGTCCATTTAGTGTTCTGTTTCCTTGAGTACGTTTTGATGATATAGGATTGCCATGTCTTGTGTGGGGCAGGCAGTTGCTTCATGTTTTGTTCCATTTATATGTGCTGTAATTGTGAAGTGGGAATGGAATTTCAAGTTGTCTCTCACCTGGGATATGAATCTTCTGCTCGGTGCAGCTGAATGCACACATGCTTGTTTACACAGCACCAACAAACTCCTACATTAAAGGAGTGCTAAGGCTGTGAAATAAGTGTGGAGAGGAAGAGATGAGGAATGAATCTCCAACCCAGTGATGTGGGGTTTAAAGGCATATCAGGCTACTGAACCACACTCTTCTGCTACTCAGCAGAAGTTTAATACTTGGGGGTTTGTTTCTTTGCTTATTTCACTGTTTGAATGGATTTTCCCTGGTATTTAAAGTCCTTTGTCAGCTGATACTGGTGGGCTGGTACTTCTCTGGATATTCTATACTTTCTTATTCTTTCAAATAACAGAAAGCAAATACGCTTACGAAACTACAAGGCTGTGTGAGCAGTGGCTGCCACGCATAAGAAACACGTGTAAATTTATTCGTATAAGCTTGTACTTGATATGTATTTACATTGCATAGTTATATACAGCTAATCAATCTGTGTAATTGGCTATTTTCAACCATATATTTGTATGTAAAGCAATACATGCTCTTTACTGACCACAATTTAGGTTTTTTTCAATAGGTTGTGTTGTGAAAGGAACCTGAAGAACTTGTCCTTCAAAATAGCTGCTTGAAAATGTGGTGATTCTTATCCAAGAAATTTAAATTTAAGATAATAGTACCTTTCTAGTTAATGAAGCTGTTGGAATTCTGTCTGGAGCTGATGTTGTTCATTGCACATGTAGTATTGTATGTACAACTCTAATGGTATTTGGAAGATCCTGTTTTAAGAAAATTGAATTAAGTATCTTACTTCTCTTGTGAGGCTACTAGTGCAAATTGCTGTGTTTCTATCATATGGAAGTCTTCTAAGTACAGTTTTACAAATGGACAAATAGTATAACACTGTAAATTAGGCATGTTTTGACAACTGCTTTTGGGTTTACAGAATTAATTTTGAGGCTTGGCAGGGCTTTTCTTTGTAAGCTTATCCTTTTCATGTATTCTGCCTGCTTGAGAGCACAGTTGTTCCTAGAAGTTAATGGAATTTAAACAAGAACAAATGCAGAAAGATTTTTCTTGTTAATTTTCCCAGTTCTATTTCTAGATAAACTATATCAAAATTCAGGATATTTGTTCATAATGTATTTAGGTTATCTGAGCCTCAAGTATTTCATAATAAAGTACAGTTTTTTTAATCAGGTTTTCTCATCTTGTCTTTTTGATCTTTAAGAACATGAATTTTGCTTTCCTTTTTGTAATTATTTCCTTTTTTTTTGTGTCTGAACTCTTATCTCTTCCATAGAGCTGAAGCACTTAATAGCTGGTGCCTGAAAAAGATTTGGAATAAGTGAGTGCTGCTAGATCCAGCAGACAATGTTTTATTGCTGTAAAGACCAATCAGCTTTATAATCAGTTTGTCAGCTGTTGAAAATGTGATGCTGTGGTTTTCAGAGTAAATTTAAATAAGGCCGTACATTAAATTCTCCTATAATGATTCTGAATTAGTCTCAGATTCTAGGGGCAGAAGCAAAACCTGTAGGGAGACATTCCTGCTTAAGCCTCTCCCTTTCACAAAGAAAAGCTGTTCCAAACAGAAGTCGTACTTATTGCTAAAGTCTGAGCTTTGTTAGAATAACTTTTGCTTTGAAATGAAAAAAATTCTCCCACTGCTCTACATTGCATGCTCCTGTCTTCTTCTTAAATGATGCCAATTGATTTTATTTGTTTTGTTTTTTTGGGGGCCAGTGTCATGATCAGTCCCTTCAAAATAGAGAGATTTCCTCTGATCAAATGTGCTGTGTTTCCACCATTTGTATCTTTGGCCACATTCAGCTTCTCTGCTGATTTGGAACTTAAACCAGAGACATTCTTACACCACTAATGAGGTATGACTAAATACTGTGTGCCTTACACCACTAATAATCTATGACTAAGCATTGTGTGTTTGTTAGTGTTCATCTAATTACAAATTTGATATTGATCATTGGAATATTTGTTTGAATGTTGTACTGTTTATGATAGCAGTTTAAGGAGACTGTAGTTCTCAAAGCTGATTGTGAAAGATTGTAACAAAGTGAGGACATTTGTTTCTGTACTTGAGCCATTCATGAAAGGTGAATAAATTCCTGAATGCTATGGGGAATGCACAGATCAAACTTGCTTTTGGCCATTGATCCAAAACTCTGATTACTGTTTGATTTTTTTTCTGCCAGTACTAAGATTACAAAACTAAATAAAAGAAACCCAGCAACTGTTCAAGCAGGAGTTAGAGCCTGAAATAGAGCAGGGGAGGCTTTCTGTTCTGTACAAAAGCTCAGGTTAGAACATTACAGGGATTCCTCTGACCTTCAATATTGATTTGAATTTAGAAGTCAGTTTTATGCTGTTCTGAGACTGAATTGCAGCTGAGAGAGGGAACATACAAACGTTCCTGATTGTGGTGGAGATACCAGTAACTGAATTCATGTTATGGTGCATGATAGAGAAAACCTCAGAACTTTGGTTTTGGCATTTGTAAAATCTGATGCTGGTTGTTTTTCTGCCTGCCACTGCCTTGATGGTTCTATACTTTGGTACTTTGCTGGGTTTGAAACAATACCAGTTTTCATAAGAGATTTTTTTGCTGATGGTGTTTTTCCTCTGCTGTGCCTTTGCTTTATTGGTGTTTGTTTTTCCTGGAGGATTGTAGTGGCAACTCCAGCAAAGAGACTTCTCAGCAAGAATGCTTGACACTGACATGGTACAATGTTCCTGTTTGACTGGTTCTTGTGAGTGCATTTCCAGGGCCCTGGCATAGATATTTTGCAGCTGAAAATGAATGGATACTGGAGTAGAGTATTCATCTGGGGGCTGGTAACTAGGATAATTCATCAGCATAACAAGGAGTCCATGACATTGATGTGTTTATATCCTTCTGGTATATTGATGAAAAGTAAGAATATTTCTGATTATTCAATAATCTGTCTTAAGAAATCAAAATAAATTAAGAGTACCTAATTCTTAAGCTGGACTTTTTGATGATTGGTAAAACCAAACATTAGTCACAGTCTCAGAGGTGCATTTTTGTGTATTTGCTTGACGAGAGGAATAAGCAGCTTAATTTTGGGAGCAGACCATCTGCTGTGCTATGCTCAATCCATGGGGTAGTGGGCTCCTGTGTCCCCCATACATGAACAGGCAGCCGTGCATCATGGGCATGTGAGGCTGGCTGCCTTTGGGGGAGGCACGGGTAGCAACTGCACTGAAAGGCAGGAGGAAGCCAGTCTCATTTCCTTGGATGTTGCTGAGAAGGAAGGTCCAGACCTGTGGTTGATGGAAGGAAAATCCCCCTGTCCCACATGTGACAGTCCAGCCTCACCTCTGCATGGGTGGGTGAGCACGGTGACATCACTGCCTGGCTCACAGCAGAGTCCAGGAGAGAGCTCTGTGTGCTCCGGCCTGTGGCTCCCAGAGGGGCCTTAGATCTGGTTCCTTTTTTGCCTTGTCCAGGGCCACTGATGGACCTCATGACCAACTGTCTGTTGTCCCCAGACCCTGGGACTTGGTGCTAAGGGCCACCAGGGCTACTGCCTTGCCTTGCCCTGGCAAGCAGCTGGCCCTTTGCTGCTGCCCAACACTGGGTGACTCAGGTGCCAGAAGATAGTGTGTGTCTTTGTCAGTGCTTTCTTGAGGAATCAGGTCATGGAAACCCCTGATTTACCTTGTTGTTTATCTAGGGTGTTAACTCTAGGGGGAAATAATGTTAGTATTTCTGGTAGCTTGTGACAGAAAATATCTCTTTTATATCTTGCTTGCAGAGCATAATGAAACAATGCTATGATGGCCCAAGACCTTTACTAGTATAATAACCATGTTTTTCTGCACAGTGGGGTCTGAAATGTGGTACATTTGCCATTTCTTTTGACAGACATGCAGCACTTGAAAAAGCTGGGATTTCAATTACTGAATGCTTCCTTACAAACCTGCAATGTCCTGGTGGTGTGAAAGATTTGTAGCGAGATGTTAGTACACTACAGTGAATGTAGGCCCCAGCCAGGCCAGCCAGAAAGGTATTTGCAAAAGTTCTAGATGTAAAAAACCATGAAGCATATGCAATGCTTTCCTTTGTGGCAGGAGGACAGAAGGTGGCTGCACAAAATCTTTGCTGTAGAGGCAATGGAACCAGTAGTTTGGCTTGGGGTCATCATGCTGCAGGACTGTTCCAGAGGTGCTGGAACCAGGCTGGGAATGGTTTGGAGTTGTTCAGCTGTATGAAAGCACAGAGAAGCTATGATCTTGCAAAATGTTTCAGCTGGTGGGAACTTTATTTTTCCTCTTTCTATGACAATTTTAAAGTTAGGGAGGAACTGTACAAGTTTTATTCACATTACCCACATTAATGCAACATCTCACCCTTCAGTGAAATCTCATGTATGCATCTCCTGAATGGAGAAGGAATGGCTACATTAATGTGTTGCAGAAAAAGAGGAAATTAAATTAGTGGAAGTCACTGGTAAAAGATTTTGTGTATCAGGGAAGCATACAAACCATGCAAGTTCTGTGAACAACTTGATTCCCGTCTGGATGTTCTTTAGAGCTTGTGGATTCCTTTGTTTTGTGTTCTCTTGTGGAAGAAAGGGGATGCTTGTGGCAGTGACCAGAGCTGGCTCTGCTTTGGTTAGGAGAGCAGGGGAACATGTTGTTGTTGGTGTGTGGAAAACAGAGGGAGGTGGCCTGCCTTGGTTTACACAGTTCCATCAAATTGGTCACAGACAAGAACAGAACTGAAAGTTATGGAAAGGCTCTTGTGTGGCTACAGTAGCGAGTGGTTGCCAAAAAGGAGGCAGATGATGTATATCAGGTGCAATCTTAGAAGATTTCTGAGTTTCTGCAATTGAGAAATGTAACCACAGGGGTTTTACTTTCTCACATAAACTAGAAACAGAGATGCTCCCAAGGTGTTTGTAAAGTCTGGTCTTCCAAAGGAGAGTCTTAGGGTACAAAAGATGCTAAATATGGATAGTGCTGGGAAATGTGAATTTTGAGGAAGGTAGTCACAATCTTGCTTAACTGCCTGTACCACATTACATTCTTGCTTCCCTCTTTTTAGAGTACTGGATTGTCTTGCCAGCTTCTCTGTACCAATGCTGCTTATAAATTATATATATATATATATTTTTTTTTTTCCCCCTCTATGCATGCTTCCAAATATTTATCATTCTGGCCTAATCTATACAAGACGCATACATCTATACAAGGCGCATCCAATCTACTGTGTTCCTACTTAGTGTTTAAAAGGCCTTAGTCTGGATTTAAGATGAGGTAATTTTTCGCCCAGATAAACAACTTCAAGGTACAGGTGATGAAATAATCATGTAAATATAAGACACCCTAATTTGGTAGAGCCACTAAATCTGCTTAATCAACTATTTACTAAGATACTATGAATACATACATGCATAAGAATAGACTGAAGTCTTGACTAAGTCTCTGCCTAAATTTTTCCTGATATAAACATTGAAATAGAAAACTTAAGTGGCCTGAAGTGTTATGTTAGTTGATAACCTTTTTTCTTTAGGACGTGGGAAAATTGTGTGACCTAATTGTTACTCCTATAGGTCTATTTTAGCTCCAGTACTCCTTCATAAATTTACCATGCTAACTTAAGTCAATAAATGAACTCAGATGAAACTTATTAAAAGCTAAGTCTGTCCACATCATTAATTGCGTGATGTTTTATATCCCTGGAACAAGCATCTCTACTGTAAAAGAACCTGCCTGCAAGGTCATCTGTCCTTGCAAAATTATGGATTATAAATCTGGTCCAGGTATTTATGCTTATAGTCAGTTTTGTTCTGCTCTTGTGCATAGTTCATAGTATTTTTTTTTTTAAATAATGGCGTTATGGAACCTTATTTAAGCCCAATATGAGCATTTGACTTATTTACAAGCTGAGAGTCCTTGTCTGGTACTATTAATCTATCTACTATGTAGATTTTTGAAATAAAGTAATGAAATGCTACAGTTTACTGTGTGCATAGAAACAATGTGAGTAGAAGTAAGTGAATTCTGGAAGTAATTACTTTCAAACGTTGATATATACGCATACCCAGTGTGTTGATCTGTGTTAATGTGATTATCTCCAGGCAGTGTCTAAGTACTGCAGCTCCCTTCCGTGAAATCTCGAAGCTTTTCCTTGTTGTGCGAGCAGATGAGCCCACTCCTGTCTTTACACTCTGTGTCTTGTTCCAGAGATGGGGGCTCTGCATCATTGTCTGTTGGCTTGCTGAGCATATTCATGCTCTGCTTGTGCTCCTCGGGGAGGTGCAAGTATGGTTTTAGCTGGCTGTGTCAGTGTTGCCTGTTTCTTTGTTGACCTGCTGCTGCCTTCTTCTGCACTGTCTTCTGTCTGTGCTCTTTGCAAGGTCCTTCATGGCTTTAGATGTTCCAGCTCCTTCCTCATTCAGTACTGAAAATGTTGCCTTCTCCCTGTAATCAGTGATGTGTCTTGCTTAAATCTTTAAAGAGTACCTTTATTATTTCACTTTGTCTTGTGCCAGGGAAGAAATCCTAACAAATATCTCTAAATCTATCTGTTCCCCTCCCTTTTAAGGCTGTGCTGTATTGAGGCCTGAACACGTCTTGGCTGGACTCCTCATGGTCCAAGACATTTCTCTTCCATTCCCAGAAGAGATGCTTCAACATGACAGGAATGAGCATGGAAAGGCTGGGAGCAAGGGGCTGAAGTTATGGCTAGGGAAGGGATTTAATTGACTTATATGCTGTGCTGCCGCAAGAGAAAGGCCCAAGTAACCACAGCCAAGGACCACAACTCCTCATGCTGAGACCCCATCTCATTGCTTTACTGGCTGTCCTGGCTCTATCCACGTGTTCTCCTGCACTGCAAATATAATTACTAAGCCTTTGGGCCAGATGCTATCATCTTGGTGTTCATGCAGTCGCTGGCACAAATGTAGGATTATTACAATAGAAACAGTATATAATAATCGATGGATTTTATTGAGAGTGTTTTATCTAGTTAAAGTTCTTTAATCAGCACTTTAGCTGAAAGAAAATAGAAAAACAAAGCTGAAAGAGAATTGAAAATGTTATTTATTTAAGAGAAATGAATTTAAGCATGGGCCTTTTTAACTTGTGCATTATGTTGTATAGTCTTTCCATATATTATTTTTATTCCCACTTACAGTGTTTGGCATTAAAGTAGACAATAAACTCTCCAAAGCACAATTGTTTTCCCAAATGTGTTTGTCTTGCAAGTAGCATGCTTTCGTCTAAAGAGAGCAGCTTCTTGCATAGAATAATAAAAAGCAATAGTGGTTACTTTTGTTTGAAAGCAAAGCCGAAAATGACTTGGACTGTGCAGAAGAAGTGTAAAAACAGTAAGCTTTGTTTATGATCTCCGTTCCCATGTGCTAGCTTAAGCTGTAAGCTGCAAGTATAGCTGTGGTCTGTGGATATGCTGCTTTAAAACAGGTACAAAATTACACCCTGATGCATCTGTTTAAAGATTATTATAATTATTGGTCGTTACAGTTGTAGATTATTTTAGTAAGAGTTTTCATGTAGTTTACTTCGATTCCCTTTTTTACTATTGGTAATGTTGTTACCATGAGCTTCCATCTATTTTGACATCAAAAATGTGATTCTCTGTCTCTTATGTGGTTGTCTCCGAGGTTGTACATGGGTCTTGTTGAGAGAAGAATAGTTTTTTTGTGTATAAAAAGATTTATTATATAAAGTGTGTTTGTGTATATGTGTTGGGCAGATTTTAAAACGTGATCTTCAGTTTCTGCAGCTCTGCAGTCTGATATGAGCTTTTTAGCTGTCTCCAGTATTTCTTTTAAGTTAATTGTAGGTCTGCAGCTCGCCTTTGCTACAATGATGCTCTTGAAACTGTGATTTGTATTTTATTCAGGAACAGTATGTTGAAGTTCTTGCTTCTTCCCTGTTTTGTGACCCATTGTTATTCATACGTTCTTTTCTCTGTTCTAATTTTAAAACTGTCTGTGTTCCAATTTAGCTGGACTGTTCAATGTATTCCTTTTTATGTTACTTAAAAGTTTTTGTATCTTTTAGTGCCTTGATTTCAGAAAGATCTGATGGAGCCAGCTGGCTGAGAAATGGATTTCTCCATTTCACAGGAGAGCTTCCCCACACTTATTTTAGGAAAACGATCTCTTTATTTCTCCAGCACCCCGATTTGAAATGGAAATGAAGATCCAAATGTTCTATGGAATTCAGCTTCTGAAAAAAATCTTTCAGATGTAGCAAGCTAAAAAAAAACAAACCCAAACTCACTCTTAATGATTTATTTAACATTTTACTTGAGATATTTTCAACAACCAACATGATAATGTTTTGGTCCCTTTAATCTGATTTTGTTTTCACTGCTCACTCAAAAAAATGTAAAGATAAGCACCTTTACACGCAATAAAGTACAGGAGACTCTCCAGCCACAGTGTGAGAGTATATAGAAAAAGAAATAAAACTTCTGTTGAACATAGCTTTACCTAAAATATGTGTCTTGGGAAGAGTTTTTGTCCTTGTGTAGCTGGTAAAATACGTGAGAGTCTGTGGCTATCCCTGCATTGTCTCAGCCACTGCTGCTCTGCACTTAGAAGCCTAAAAGCACTTGTGCAAGTTGTGTAGGCTCGATAGAGAGTGTGTTTTGTCCATGTAAATATGCTGGGTATTTACCTGATTCTTGGATAGATTTTAAAAAATGTTTGGGGTCCCCTGCTGCTGTAGCCTGGCTCCTCACGGGTGGAGGTGTGTGCTTGAAACGCACTGAAGTTAGACACTGTCTCATCTTTCAGGATAAGCCTTCAAATCATGTTTGGCGGGGTTAGTGTGGGTCCTGGGGCTGAGCAAATGGGGGAGGGCTGTCTCTCACAACAGTATTTCTTATATATATATATATATATATATATATATATATATATGAAAAAAATCTCATTTTATACCCCAGACTGTCTTTCTTGGCTGTAGCCAGGCAGAGTGTCCTCAGTGCAGGAAGCTTTTTCTGTGCTGCTGCATGTAACTGTGGGCTGAAAATTGCTGTGATGCGTTACTGCTACGTTTAGCAGGAACAGTACTTTTAAATCAAATGACTTCTGAGTGGTTATCTTGATTAAAGCACTTGAATGAATAAATAATGCAGTGGACTTAATAGTAAGGAAAGAAATATATCAAGTGGAGCTGTAATTTTTGAGAGGATATATTTTCCTCATTTTTTGATTTTATGGATTATTTTAACATACATTTAATCACTTTTTTTTTTTTTTGTTTTTTGTTCTATTTCCCAGTGTTTTCATTTAGTGTACTAACATATACTTTGATCTGCTGCTATAGTACTTAATAGACAATTCTGATATTTAGCCTGCGGTATCTTTTCATAATGTACAGACTAATGAAGATATGCAAGTGTACATTTCTTCTATGTTTTCTCTAGAAAATGAGCATGAAGTTTAGAGCTTAAACTTTGTAGCTCTTTGCACTGGTTTTGTATGGAGGAAGATAAAAATTAAGGTGTGTGATGATGAACCACCAGTATGTTCTCATTTTCAGTCCTCAGATGTTGTGTTGCAGATACTTGTAATGTAACAGCAAAGATGGGACAAAATCACAGACTGGGCAAGGTTTGGGGGGGACTGCAATGGGTCACCTGGTCCAGCCTCCCTGTTCAAGCAGGGCCATCCCAGAGCACATGGCACAGGATTGTGTACAGATAGGTCTGGAATATCTCCAGTGAAGGAGACTTCACAGCCTCTCTGGGCAGCCTGTTCAGTGCGTGGTCACCCGCACAGTAAAGAAGTTCAGAGTATTTCAGAGAAGTGCAGTTCACAGTGGGGATTAGCTTTACCAATCCAGATACATCTGCTGAGGTCTGGTGATGGGCATGTTCAGCTAATGAACAAGGGAAGGAAGCATCAACTTTGTGTTCTTTCAATGAAGAATGTGGGGTAGGTTGTTTCTTTCTGTGGGAGATGAACTGTACTGTTACAAATACGTGTTCAAAGACAGAGAATGAGTAACAGGTTCCTTCCCACCCTCCCCCCGTGTCAATATCTGGTCTTATTTGCCTGACTACTAAGGTAAGGGACCTAATTCTCATTCTCCACTGAAATGAACAGCTTAGGGAATGTTTAACTTGCTCAGACATGTGACAGAATGGAAAAAAAATGGTATGTCCAAAGATTGGAGTGCTCTCTCCCCTTATAATTCCGTGCCTTTTGCTAGAGAAAAAAAGATTTTGAAGTGCTAGTGAACTTTGGAGTGCAACACCAAATTTGAACAAAACACCCAACTCAGCAACCTATTCACTTCCCCTAAACTACACAATTTTTTAAATTATTCTACTCTCTAGCAGAAGATAAATAACTCCTGAAGATAACCAACATTTTTTATTGAATTTTGCCCTGACGAACAAATAACTCCCTTGGAATCCAACCAGGTCCAAGGATGAAGATAACACTTTACAAGAGAAAATCGTGCCTGCTACACAGCAAAAAAGTGATGTAACAGACAATTAATACCTAGTCAGTCTAAATCGCTGACAAGAGCAGGGTGCAATCAAATAAGATGAAAGCGCTAGAGGGTGAAACAAGAGAGGAGGAATTAACATTCAATTTTGTACATAGCAGTGTTAACTCTAAATACAAAATATAGAGGAATTAAAAGAACATAATGCATAGAGGAGTCAGATGACAAGACAGTTTCCTCAGATTCCGGCCTTTCCTGAAAAAATCCAGTGAGTGTTTTTAGCATAGGACATTTGGAGACTGGTGATGTATGGGTGGGAGAGGAAAACAAGCTTGACTCGTGGTAGCAAGAATGGAGACAGGTATATAGCTTTTGTGTGTGCTTTAGAAGAAAAAAATGACAACTTGAATTAAAAGACCGTGTTTTTAACTTCTGTTATACTTTTGTGATGTTTTTTGTAAAAAATTTTGATTGTTATGATAGAAAGCTGCCTCTGCAGTTAATCAAGAGATCTGGCTGCTTGACTAAGATGTAGAAGACCTAGGTTTATTGCCTCTCTAGTCTGAGATCTTTATTTCAACTTTGTTTCTCAGGATGGTGCTTTAGGCACTGATCAAGAGCATAAACTGAACTAGATCATTCCCTCATTTACTGTAATTAACATTAGAGTCTTTGTATAACCAGTTCAAAATGAGTTGGTGAGGACAGAACCTGTTGCCACTAACCCAGGAGTAAGTTTCACCCTTTGACCTAATGGAGTGGTCCCCAAAATGTGGAGCTGGAAAAGGGACATTCAGTCTGTTCTGCTACGGACTGGGTAAATGCCCTACTAGTTCTGGGGATGGAGGGGGATGAGGACACAGACTGTCTGTTGGTAAAGCCACAGTGATGGCAGCACAACTGATTTTGTCATCAACCCATTATGATTAGCTCTTTGCTATATCTGTGCAGATGCCTATGAGGGGAAGAAAATGTTTATTCAACAGGGCACAAAAATGCTTTCATTCTCAGCTTTGATAATGACCACAAAATATCCATCTCGAGTGGATCCAAATTCACGACCTTTTTAGCTGATGCAACCATTACACTGGTAACTCCTCCTTGCAGAGGGAGAGCTGTTCTGGCACATGCCCCTGCTTGGTGGGAGCCTGGGGCAGAAAGGTGTTCTTGTGCTGGATGCTTGTAAATGATCTGAAGATGAGTGAAAATCGATGCACCCTTGGCAAATTATGATTTGGGAGCTCATTATCTCTTTGTGAAACTCATTTTCCAGCCTACTGATTAAGCTTATAAAAGCACAGTTTTAATATGCCTCCTGCCCTGTTTTTAATTCCCTGGCTGACAGTAAAGAAAATTCTGACCAACTCTCAGGACAATTTATACTCTTCTTTTATCTTGGTGGCATATTGATCCTGCTGTACATTCCTTCTGCAAAATAATGAACATGCATCTTAAATGCAGTTCATAGGGGTTGCGTAGTAAGCTTTTTTCTTCCTGGGGGCAATTTGCTGCTTTTGTACTCTGAGAGCAGGTGCAACCTAGGAGGAATGGGTCAAGGCTCTTCTCTAGAAAAATCTTTCTGATCTCGGTCACTCTTTTTTAATCCTTTGTTAGAGTTCCCTGGCATTTAATGGTCTTATTGTTTTGAAGTTTTAATCTTGCATTAAATTAGAGGAAATTGTCCTAGTAACTGTAACAGTGACTATATTTGGCTGGGACAAATCTCATGGAAAGTGGTCTTGAGAAATCTGTCCATGAACTCACTAAACATGGGAAGCTCTGCATTCATTCCACTAACTCTGCACTTCACTTTTTTTTTTGAAAAAAAAGTAGCCTTAACCCACCCTTCCCCCAAAAGTAAGAGACTCCCAAAAGAAGCTTAGTGTAATGTAAACCAGGCTCTAAAACTGAAAAACCTGTTTACGCCAAAGGAGGCGGGGGAAACCTTTTGGCTTGGGGAGCTTCACTGGTGTATTAAAGTACATTAAACTCTCATCCTACCTTACTTGGTGCTTCCTTTCCTCCTTGGAGAAGCCCCAGACCGTGGGTGCACACAGGGTCTGCAGCAGTGCTTGGTCAGGCAGCGCCTTTGCTCCCGTTCCCTTTGGGCTCTCGCTGAGCAGGAGCAGCAGCTGGGACTATCCGCATGTAATTTTTCACCATTGTGAGCAGGGCCTGACTCTCTGAAAAGGAAATAAAGGTCTCAGGATTTGTCCCTGGAATAATGACAAATGCAGGCATATTTCTTTGCAATGCAAGCTAAACTACCTGTATTTTTCCAACAAATAATTATTGCCTCATTCACCCTACACTCTGGAGGCGAACTGGCTCCCAATCATATGAATGAGGTGATCTTTCAGCAACTTAACACTAAACTTGAGAACAGCTGAAATAAGGAAACCACTTAGAGGAAAATGACCTCTCTGTGATAGCCCTTTCTCAGAAATAGAAGATTTGCTGTTCAGCACCAGCAAGTGTGTAGGGAACCAGCTGAATGGGAGAATCTGTCCACTCCTCTAAGTACTTAATGGGACACTTATTTCCCTTTGCTAAAGAAAGGCTGGTGACATCTGCATTTAGTTGAAGAAGCTAATGGCAGAGGGAGACAAGGAAAAGGCTATGCTGTAAAGCAAGAGGACCAGGTTAATGTTCCTTTCAGGTTAAAAACACCCTTTCTTTCTCATCTGAGGGATGAGAGGGCCTCTGCAGGAGAAAAAAATGTTTTAACTACTGAAAAATTAAGTATAATCTAGGACAGGAATAGAGACTCTGGGTTTGGTTGGGAGGTAGAAATGTGCTCATAAAGGAGGGTGCCTCAGTCATACGTACAAGCGTGCAGTGTTTAGGATTCATCTAATCCTGCCAAAGACTGTGTATATTTGGAAATCATAGTCTTAAAACCAAGCTTGCACCTTGTGTGTGAACAGTGTAACTCTCTATGATTGGAGATAAGAGAAGCAAATGGTAACATAGTGATTTTTTGCCCTCCCCCCCTCCCCTATTTATTTTAAGATTTGGGACAAAATAAAAATTCTCTGTATAATCCTAGAAGAAGTTGAATTCCAGATTTATATTCACACTGGGCTGTCAGGTCAGTAACAGTCAACATGAAGTCTCATTTTCAAAACACCCACAGGTGAGTTAAGGTCATCTATGGTGTAGATGTAAATCAGATGTAGCTTCTGCCAGTAGGGGCTCAAAAATCTAAAACTAAAAATCAGAGAAGTTGTTAAATAAAGTGGAATTTTAAATCAAGAAATGAGCTAGTTTTAATGCTGTTCTAAAACATAGGGAGTATGTATTTGTTACCACCGAGCAAGCAGGTTTTCATAAAACCAGAGAAGCTCAAGGACTCTTGCATGTTTTTTTTATTCCAATTACCAATTTGTAACCACTGCCACTTCTAATTCACGTTTACCTCTGCTAATACCGAAACATGTTGGTCTTTTAATGTATGTTGTTGTGTGCTAGTAAAACTAACAGGGATTTGTCAATCCCAGTTCCGTGGTCTGTACCCAAATGAAACTGATGCCAAGGTTATTCACAATCTGTTCAGGTCACATTTTTTGCCTTTGGTAAAACTTCACCTAAACTGGATTTGAGTTCTCTGATGATTCAGCATAGTATAATTTCATGATCATTTTTCTCACTCGTGCTCCCTATTCTGCTAACAGAGTTTGCATTAGAGAGATTTAAATTACAGTTGCTTTAGCAAGATAGAAAGTGAACTAGATGGGTTTGAGGTTGAATACTGCTCAGTTACTTAAAACTAGTGTGCACTTTCTCTAGATGCCAATAATGTAAACAGTCATGACAATTTTTAAGCCATGTGTTTGTGTGAGTATATTTGATTACAGCTAGGGAGGAATCTCTCATGCACTATTGATTTTTAAATTTTTTTTTCCTTGTGGCTACAGTGCACATTGATTAGGTATAGTAAGAGTTATATAAATTGTTAATCCCATTTAGCTGGGTTTTGAATTAAATCTGAGCTTTTAGAAAAGAAACCCGGGTAGTAATGTGAATTGCTTACATTAAGGGGTTTAATAGGGACTTAATACTGAAAAACGCCTACAAAAGCAAGTGGGGGGATGGTTTAAATGTGGGTGAATACAGCTATGAGAAACACAAAGCAACTGGAGAAGGAGTGGGGGGCTGTTTGGTGGCTTCCAAAATTTTGTTTTCAGACGAACTGAGTTTACTAATGTGGGCCTGGTTGCAAAAGAGGTGTGTAACAGGGGACATAATAGCTGTATGTGGATAAGGATATTGAATATACACCTATATATGACCAATATATACACCAATATATGTCCTGCAAATATGCCGAATTTTGATGGGTTATTTTGTCAAAAAAGATTTGCTTGTTTGTGTTTTGACAGCTGAGGTTTTTCTTTTAACTATCCCTCTTTTCTTTTCCTTACATTTTGTTAAACATTTGATGTTGACGTAAATTCTACAAAAAGCATGTGACTAAAGAAATTACTTACCTAATTGTGTATAAAACTTCCCCTGTTCCTAAACAGTGGAGATGTGCTTTGGCTGAATTATTCCATTAGGAGGTCATTTAGGCTGCAGAATTCAATTCATGGACACTCCAGCAATCACTGTGCATCTTCAGAGCTCATTTCCAAAAAATCCAGAATCCCTCTTCATAGAGCAAAGCATTTCACTTTTAAACTGAGCAAGGGAATTTCATATGGCTAAGGAAATTGAAGAATATTTTGTTTAGAAATAGCCTCTGTGCTTAAAGCAAGCAATCTAGCTGAGGTTTGTGGAATTTCACATTAACAATGATGTGTGGTCTATGTTTCGTAGAAGCAAGTTGAAGATAATTCCAGAGCTTTCTAAAAGAGGATAATGATAAAAACCAGATTTTTTTTTTTCTGTTTAATAATAAAGAATTATTTTATCTAATTATTATTAATAGAAATGCAAATCTGACAAAATGTGTAGTTATATTGTGGGTAAATCAGCAGTAGAATTTGGCTTGCATGTGGACTGGTTAATAATCTTTGGACAGATCTTTTATTTGAAATTTGTTCTCTTCTATTGAGTTTTTCTATTCTCTTGCAGTTTCCCTGTCTCCTCACAGGTATCTACATATGGGTAGCAAGGTGTGGGGGCTTTTTAGTCCTGGAGAAGAGGGAAAAAAAATGTTTTTGCTTACGTGTTGTATCTTTCTATATGAAAAGAGAAAGATTCTTAGAAGCTAGTTGTTAAAATTAGTAATCGAACTCTGTCCAAATCTCCTCTAAAATTATGGTTTAGAAGACTCAGTTTGTCCAATTTCAAATAATGCATAAAATATGAGTGAGATGGGTAGAGGGATTTGTGGGATGGAGACAGATTTTTAATTTGGAAATGAGCGAGATGTCTCTTACTCAAAATGCAGTGCATTTGGAAAGCTTATTGTGATCTGTTCATAGAACTGTGGCCTTGTATTTGTTCTGGTCAGAATAACAGTTTGAAATCATACTGAAAACTTGCAGAACTGTTGAATATTATACAGGATGAAAATAATTTTCTTTATGAATACACTCTTAGATTAGAAAATCAAATAATTGGAGCGACATTCCCTCAAGGGTTAATGGTGAAATAGTCAGGTTTGTTTCATTTTTTTCCCGTCACAGAATTCGGGGACTTCTTTTTATTTTAAATGTAAAGAATGGAGAAATAACATAATATAGCAGTGGAATTACTGAATTCTCTATAGAGAACTTGAAAAAGAAACTTGGGTTTTTGAGGGCATGCAGTATATATTCAGGTCACTTATAGATACAGTGTAATAGCAGTGAAGGGCCTGTTTTTACTAAGCACAGAGATTTGTTTATTGATTTATTCCTTTAAATAAGAGTAGATGACTGCTGTCAGTGGAAACAGAAATTGCACCATGCCTTATAATGATTTGATGTTTTCAATAATTTCATCTGAAGACCAAAAGGCAAGGGATGACTTTTGGTATTATACGTGTCTTAAATAATAAAGAAACATAAACAGAGATTCTCACTTTGGAAACCTACTCAAGGTTAGACTGTGCTTAAAATGCACTTGCTTGTGAAACTGATATTACCATTGAGAAATTTCATTGTGGATTTATGTGAGGCTTCAGTGTTACAAGGAAAATCTGCTTTCCTCTGCCTTCCTGCCCTGACCAGGAAGGATGAGGAGGAGGCGGCGAGTCGGTGCATCGTGTCACTGCTGGTTCTGCCATGTCTGCTCTGTGGGGCCTGCCTGGGCTGCCGTGAATGTACACAGTGTGCTCTGCAGCACTTTGATGTTTAAGAGGAGCTGGCTGAAGTGAAGGCATGGCAGAGCCTGGGCTCTTCTATTCTAAAAACTGCCCTACATTCCAACAAATCTGGGCACCTCAAAGCTATCTCTATGATGCAAAAGCCTATAAACTACTGTTTTCCTGGCCAAAGGTGTAACAAAAGCTTCCAGGCATAGATGGCTACAATATAAACTGAAGGGTGGGGACAGAAGGAGGAAAAAATTCTAATGCCAGAAATGGGATTTAAACACCCCCCTCCAAATCCCAGAAATAGAGGAGTAGATATTATGAAGCAGGTTTAGTTTCTAGCAGCTTGATCTTTGCCTTTGTGTGCACTTGGCTTTGTGTGCATTGATGTCCTGTTGGTAATTACCATTCTGTTGACACCTGTATTCATGATGACACCCCTATATCACATTTTCATCGCAGCGTGAAATGTCAGTCTTTTTGCTTTTGTTTTGTTTAGTACTATGAGTTTAGCCCAGAGTTGGGGAAAAAAAAAAAAAAAAGGCACTTCTCACAACACACAACGGTACATTGATAACCCTGCAGTTTAGTTACTGATCCTATCTCAATGCTTCCATCTCTCTCCTTCCTCCCACCCCTCTTTTTAAGCAGACAAGGTTTTCCCTCAACAAGCTGATGACAGAATAATTTCTTCAGGTTGATTGTTTGCCCCACATGGTCCTCTGGAGATCTTCATACAAGTGAAGCAGATCAAAAGCCTGCAAGAAAAAAACAGGCAGAGGATTGAAAAAAGCCACCATAAAGAACCTACTCAGGTTTCATTCTGATGATGAACAGGCTTGTAAAGTATTCTGTGACCTGTCAAATTTTCCCATCTGAAATCCAGGCCTATTTTAAAAAGAATTTTCATAATGAGTGTCTCTTTTCCTCCATCCACAAGCTCAGAGTATGTTCTGAAAAAGTTCTGCAGGGCAGAGGAGTCGAACAGTTGATCACATGCAGGAGCACGGGATAGATGGAGTACAGCTGACTCAACAGCTACAGGGGATTTGGGTAAGTGCCCACCATGTCAGCCAACTAGAACTTACTAAAATATTGGTTAATATCACAGTATTCCTTACTTTTAAAAGAAAATTCTTACTTTATCACCTGTCAGACAAATTTAACCTCACTAGGAAATCTCAGTGGTAGTTTGTTGGGGAAGAAGTATGCAGGGAATGGCTGATGAAAACATGAAGGTGTTAGCATCCAACCGTGATTGACTTTTGCAACTTAGCTTTTACCTAAGGCCACCCAGGCCAGATACTCGTGCTACTAATGCAAGGGGAGGAAGGTTATAAACCCTGTGCAATGTTGAGGCTATCAACGTATGTCAAACCCACTCATGTTGCTTTCAGGAGTGAAACAATCAATTGCTTGAAGGAGACACTGTTATCCAACTTGTGGTGTCAGTCAGCCTGTTCCCACAATCATTGCATTGATGGAGGAAAATTTTGATAAGCAGGACTTCTTATCTGGCTCCACTGCAATTGAATGACAGGAGTTCGTTGATTGGAAATTACATTGTTTCTGGTCACAAAGCTGACTGGACATGGTAATTGCACCACCTTTGTTTATTTTTAAAGTAATAATAATGACAATATATTCTTGAATGAAGATCGTGGGGATTTGAAATCAAGTCTTCGGTTAAGCTGATGAATTGATACAGTCTAAATTGAAATAGTTACTATAATTGCCTTGTGTACTGTGGGGGAAAACCTTAAGAGCTGCTGAAGATAGGAGTGCTGGCCCTGCTTGTGTATTCTTTATCAAAGAATGGTTTTACCAGTGCATGATGTTTTGTTTTCTTTCAGCTAGATCCTAAGCAGTACTCCTCAGGCTTGTTTTACAGGCTGGCTCAAAAATTACTTCAAACCTTGTTTGAACTCCCAAATGGCTACAACATGGACTTGAAGCATGGTGAAAGAAACAGCTATAAGTGAATCTCATCTATTTCACTATATAAATAGTTTTCCTTTTAAAATATAAATCTGGGAACAGAATAACCTTTGATTTCACAGTTTATGAAATCTGCGGTATTACATGTTTCCTTTGACCGAGGTACTAGAAGCATTATTTACTGCAAATTTGTTTAACTTCCAAGGATTAGATAAGGTTGTACTCTGCTGCAGCATTATTCTCCAACCTTACTTCTTAATCGCTGTTTCCAAAAGTGAGGAAATTGAAGTAATCATGATGGCATAAACTCTTGCTGCTTTTTGTCAGGGAAGTCTTATTTTACTGGTAACTTTTCAAGCTGCAAACAGATGGCTGCAGTATAATCTACTTGCTAGTGACATCAAGCATTATTTTACTGAAGATTTATATTTATATTGCTCTCTCCAAAACCATAAAAAGAGTAATTAAGTGGAATGATACTCATTTAGATCTTTATCTGCCCATGTGACTGCAAGGCTCTGGGGTCAGGCAATAGGATTAAGGGCATCTCATCACTAGATCAGTGTGTTTGAATCCAGACCGTGGTTGAGGTAACTTGAAGACCAGCAGAATGTGATGACACTTCAGGGGCCTATATGAGATGATTTGATGGTTTCTGTAAATTTGCTAGTTGATGGAACCCTCATAATGATCAGTGGTCTGAGAAGGAAATCTGTAGACTGCATGTGCATGTGGTGGGAATGTATTTAAGCTTAGGAATAGCCTCTTAGTTCCAGGTTTTAGGGACAGTCTTTGTACACTACCCATGCAGGAGACATGATACAACTGTTGTTTTTGTGTTTCAGTCCAAGATGATCCTGGACTGGCTTTAGTCTCAATGATTGTCAAATTGCAATGTCTCCACTAAAAGTGAAACACAGTGTAGATCAGCTGCAATAGAGCTAAATCCCATTTTTTTCCCCACTATTGGATTAATTAGACAGTATCTTAAACATTGCAGTTGTGTTCATTACAGATACTTCTATATGTACTTGCCGGTCTTTAAGTGAATGTGGCACAGCTGGTGGTGGTCTGATGGCTCTTGTTTTGTAATCAGTTTTTTTACATTATTTTGTAGCTGAAGTGAGAAGTAGAAAATCAATCATGATTTTTATTTTCGTTTGAAGATGTGAGTCAGAAATGCAGTGACCTCAATAGGGAATCTATCAATGTTTTCAGTTGGTTAATATTCTTGGCGTTTCAGTTGAATTCACTGAAGTTGCACTAAAGAATTTAACTCTAAACCACTAGCTTAAAGAAAAGCAGAGCACAAAAAGTCAAATTATGTGGATTTTAATGTTTAAAAGGAGGTGTTGATTTGTCAAGAACATCCAAATTTGAGCTAAAATGATCTTTTCAGACCACGCACTGCAATAGTCTCCAAACCTTATACTGAATTTCTTTTCTTTTTTCCTCTGGTCCCTTGCTGATGTCAAAGTTTTTTTGATGCAGTAGACAGTGTGAAGAGTGTGAAAGTGAGAGGATAATCTGTTCAACATTGTTTAATTCAGGTCCAAGATTTGACCATAAATCACTTCCTTCAGACCCAATTTCCTTGCAAATCTGCTTTCTCTGGCAACATTCTGTGCTTTGTGTCTGCACAAATGTTCTGTGGGAAGCACTGGTTAGTTCATGCAGGTTGGATGAATAGAATAGAAATTAGTCTTTTCCGTGAGGCTCAGGAGATGTCATTTTGTGCATTTCTATATGTGGAACTTAAAGCTGATTTGTGTTTTTACACTTTATTGAGGTATCTGTGAACCGTGGTTTTGGAAACATAATTTGAAACAGAGACTTCAATTTTTTAGCTTATCTCAGATACATAGTTATGTACTTTTGTTGTATGATATGATTGGCATGATTTGAAAAGTGCTAGCATTTTCTTGGGTTGTTAAAATAAATGGAAGAGAGATATAAATATACTGCTGAAGCCACTTTTGTGGGATTGCAAAGAAAGTATTTTGGCAATATTTAAACTAAAATTCAGCTGTTCCATCACTAAGCAGAACTATGGTGAAAATAATATGTAACTGTGTAGGGGGAAGATATCACAGGTGAAGAATATCAATATTTCACTAGTGGATGTAAGAAATACTAGAATAAATCTGTTACTTAGCAGAGAATAGCAGGAAAACAAACCACTCCATGACCTCAACACTCACAAGTGAATAAATTTAAATAGATTTTTTAAGTCCAGATCTCTGGCTTGTTCAACAAATAATTGTTTAGATTTGTCTATACTTTAATAATTGTATCTTCACAGTAGTCTGTCTCCTTGGAAGAAGATACTATGCTGCTTTGTATAAATCTCTTGGAAATAGTTCGTAAAGGCATAGTCTTCACTTGATCACTCATTCTCTTCTTACCTTGTAAATATGCAGTTAACCTAGTTTCTTTTCAGACTAGATTAAAAAAACCTCAGTGCATCCAAGGATTGGTTTTAAAAATGAAGACACACATGTATACTAAGTGTTTAAAAGTTTATTAGGTATGTTTTGAAGTGTTAAAATGTAGATTTTTTTTTTAGCAGCTTACTGGCAGTATGGTACACCAATTAAATTTCCCTAGTCATTAGGCAGGAGGAAAAACCACCTCAGCTGGAGTTTTGCCTATCTGAGACTCTGAGATGAAGCTCCAGATGGACCTGTGCTCATGCATCTCTCTCTAAACACACCTGGTTTTACAGATTCAAGGGCTCTGCATAGCTATAAGACTTATTTACCCAACATTTATTTCTCGTTACAGTAATAAGATTTGCAAAAAATACTGAGCTGTGTCTTTTGAAAGCAGATGTAGGTTTTCAGCCTTTTGGTGTTCAGCAGGCTTTAGAATTATTATCTCATTTCAATTCATAAGCACACGATGGATTGCTTCCATATAAATATTTTATGATCTTGAATATCAGTTGCCCATTGTAGTGTGGGTCAAAATTTGAAGTCTTTCAAATGAAAGTCTAATAATTTTGATATGTCTTACTTTTGTGGAAACTTAACATCTCTTTCTCAGACCCTTTGGCTTTTTTATTCCGTGAATGAGATTATTGTAAAAAGACTTGAAAATATTTTTTTGAGTTACACTAAAATTTTTTAAACTTTTGAACCAAAACAAAAGCTTTGTTTTTCAAAAAGTGCAAAAAATCCTTCCCCAGTCTCATTTTTCTTGGACAGTATGGGCACCTGCTTGATTCACAAAATATCTTGGCATTTGAGACTTTAGCTAGGATTTAAAATTGGTCAGGGAAAGTTCCTGTTTGATTCTGGCAGGATTTGGATTAAAGAGGGGCTCCAAGCTATGACCCAACATTTAATTACAAATCTGATATAGAATAGAGCTAATGCAGGATTCTTTTTTTTTTAATCTCAAAAATTGAGGGGAAAAATATGTGTAGGAAATAAGTATGGGTCATTCTAGGGCCAAATAATTGATGCTGAAGGCAAGTCTCTGCCCGACTAATATGTGTTTTTGAAGCATGGTCTTTCTCATTCAGTCCACAACTGCTGAGTTCTGAATAGCTACAAGAGAGATTAATTTACTTATTTAAAACAAAAATGTTTTCACATTCTGTGTGTATGGAAAAAATCATCTGGTTTTGTACATTCTGAGGTGCATTGATTTCTGATGTTCTTAGTTGTATTATTTCCTCATATATGTCAAATTATTACATTTGCAGTGAGCACTCAAATACTGTAATTTTGGGAACATACAGGCTGTTCACAGGTTTAGCTCCATCATCAGCTTTAGTCCTCTCTTTAGGAAACTGCTGAACTTCAAGGTACATGTGTGTGCCTCTGTGTATATACACTTACCGTGTATATATGTGTATGTGCATGCCTGCATATATCTATTTTTCCAGCTTTGAAGGTTTTGCTAGGTGTCCGAAATCTGATGGCCCTATGGAGCCTGAAATCACAGAATACTCTAGAGGAAGATATGCGTGATTCAAAGTCTCAAAACCAAAGATTGTCCACACACAAAGAGAAACTTTATAGTCAAAATGTGTCTTAAAGTTTTTTGTATCTCAGGTGCCCTTTTTTCTGTAACAAACCTTTTGAGAAAAGGCAATTATCACCTTTTGATAGGCTTATCTTTAAAACAGTTGCTGTAAAGATCCGAGTCCTGTTTTCTCTGCATCATAAGACCCAAGGATATAAAATGGAAGGCGATAGCAAAAACGATCTGGATAATTTATTTCAAAAGGATGTACAAGTTAAAAGAGAAAGTTCCACTGAAGAACTTGAGGTAGAGACTATTCTTCTGGTTTTGTTCACCGGGTTGCTTTTAAGTGACGGAAATGATCTTGCGTGTGTTTAGAAGCAAAGTGGTTCTGGAGGACCTGAGCGCGGCACAGTTAGTGCAATTCACAGCTGTTCACAGCTTGAGTGCACATGCAGGAGGAGTGTGGCAGCAAGACAAACACAAACCACAAAGACAAGGAACTATTTTGTCATGAGATGACTGAGAAGGACTTGAACTGTGTAATGATAATTTGAAAATATTTTTATGAGCAGAAGTAATGTTCCTTTTCTGTTACTTTTAGACACCTAATGTACATTGCTAGACATTTAGACTAGATATATATGAAAACATTTATTAATGTGCCACCAGCTTATTATGTGCTCATCACATCTATAATTTTCTTTCAGCAGTTTTCGTTATTGCTATTAACTGTTCTTTTTGAAAGACTTTTCCAGTCAGAAGGCATCAAGATCACCTTATTATACTGCTGATCTGCCACACCTTGTGAATGAAAAATAGAGAATAAGGAGTGGATTATATGAAGTTCTTATACATGAAGATTGTTTGAAATAATAATGTACTCAGAAGTCACAACTGGCTCACAAATGCATTTCAATAAAAATGTTGGGCTGAATCAGTGAATGCAGGTGACAATGGAAAATTTTTGAAGATCTTTTTAGAGAGGATGGATAAGAAAAGAAATGAGTATCAGACATGAGAGGAAAGAAGAGGGAATTCAAATCAAACTACAGCTTCTCAGTGGAATTAAATTCCTAAATTTACTGCAAAAGCTTGTCCTCTTTAAATCATAAACATCTTTACTTGGGAATTCTGTGCAGGTTTTCTGATATGGTGAAGTTTATCAAAGCAGGGATGAGGGCTTTGTAAAGGGATAACAATTAAATGAGGACTGTGTGTTGCAACTCTGACCTCTCTGTAGTCTTCCCTCATATGCAGCACACAAGAGTAAGACCTGACTCTCGGTACATCAGTGAAACGTGATATGGATTTGTCAATCAAGAGTTTAATGAATAGAAAGGGTCACATTTCCCTTGCAGTCTGTGTTGGCATCTTTTTAATCCTGGAAGTCTCCTTAACGGCCAAGTATGTGTGCTACTAGATCAAAGAAGCACTTTTTTTGAAAGCACCAAGAGCTGCATTCCTCAAAAAAGGCATGCTAAGAATTGCATGCTAAATTAAGAAAAAAAGGCAAATATCTTTCTCATGAATTTCACTCCTGGATTATAAATCATTCAATTCCTGACACTTCCATGCTATCTTACATTTTTGTACATGGATTTTTTATTTCATATGCCAGCAATAAGATTATATTAGTGTTACTATTTTGATGAAACTTTCATTCTTCTATAATTGTATGAAATGGTCAGCCATATCATTGTGGTACAAGCCTTGTCAATGGGATGCGCTATACATTTGGGGGACTGAAGTTTAGAAATTTCTGTTGAGAAATAACTTGTCAGAGGCCTTTAAGACCAGGCTGGAAAAGCAGGAATGGCTGCCTTAATTGTTGCTGGGGTGGGTGCATCAGTAATGTTGGCCTCTCAGGGGGCTTTCGAGCCCTGCAGTTCTCTTGAGAAATGAAAAATAATGCATGTTCCTAACTTATTTAACCAAAATCAGCAGGAGTCAGCTCAACTGGTGATGTGGATCTGCATGTTGATCCACATGCAGATGAGTCAATAGCTAAAAAGCAAGAAGGACCTAATTGCTTGTGTTAAAATCTGAATTGTTCTGCATACAGCTAGAGAAATAACGCTATAAATACTTAATGTCTTAATTCAGATTTGTTCCTTAGCAATCATCTATCCTTCCTCCAAAATGCAGCAGTGTAAGTTATATTTAATAATTAAAATTTTAAAATTTATTGTGAAGTTCTACTTTTAATCTAAAATAATAGTTACAGCTTTGTCAGTGGCATCTTTCATTAAATTCTTTTCAAACAGTTTTTTTTTGCTGTTTTTTTTTTTTTGCTAGCAAAAAGCCATTGCGGATGTTTAGAAAATTAAACTCAGATTTAGATCTTGGTAAGTTGCCCTTGATATATAGCATTGTAATGGACGTCAGAAACCAGCCCATATACAAGAGAATAGTAATAGCCACCTTATTGATGTAACTGCTGTACAAGCAGAGGTAGGGCTCCAGGACACTGGAGAAATGCCAGTTTTCTGAAGGAAAACGTGCTTCTTTCAAAGTAAAGTATGAATTTTCATAGTAAACAAGCAAACAAAACACTGCCTTACTTCTCCATCTGAGGGTAATGGACAGGGTGGAGAGATCATGAAAATATAGAGGTTTCATAGCAACCCAGGTGGAAATTTTATTTGCTTTCTTATGTTTTCACAATTCTTCATCAACAGCTGCAAGCGCTGTCAACCTCCACAGGAGTCTAATGGAAAAAGAATAACGGGTCAAAGAGTGCTTTTGTTTAGAATTTGGTATTCACATAAAACAAAAAGGAGGTTGCATTGTTGCTGTAAGTCACACTTTGAAGAAGTTGTGAAGAACTTGTTGGCAGAGCTGCTTTTGGATGTGATAATGGCAAAATTTGTACCTGACCTCTGAAACATGCAAGCTTAGCTGGAAACTGGTGTTCCAAATTCTGTGTTTTGTTATGTACTTCCAAGCAGAATTACACAGCAATCATTACACAGGTATGCTTGGACATACCTTTGACTTTTTAGAAGAATTTGGGTCAGTGTTTTGTTGCAGTTGATCTGTTCATTGACAAAGCACTTGGGAGTGTCCTCTAAGGGTCTTTCTTTCAACACAGTGCATTAAATGAGCATGGTTTGAAAATCAGTGGAAGCCTTTGTATTATTGAGGAGACTTTATCTCAGACTGCTGTGTAGCCATGAGAAGGATCCAGCTAAGAGTGAGCATTTGTCTCAAATGTTCTCTCCATGTGCTGTGGCCAGCTCTTCTCAGCAAGGAATGACAGTCCTTGCCATGCCATGTGTGGCTGCATTTAGGTGTGCTGCATTTCTGGAGTTTGCACATGTTCCTTATCCATGTGGAGAAAGGTGGTCTGTAGTCTTAGATGCAGAAATTTCCTAAATCTTAGAATTGCTGAGTTCCTGTCTAGGCAAATGGAGAGCATTGCCACATTTGGGGTCTACAACAGCAGTTATATTCTCTAGAATGACAAAACCTTATTTATTTAAAAAAAAGAAAAGGTGCACTTGGATTCACGGACAAAAATCTCAGTATTTTGGGATGCTTTTGACAGACATGTATAAGTTTGGGTGGTTTTTTTTTGTTTGGTTTTTTTTTTTGTGGTAAACACCATAGGTATTACACCTTAGAGCTTTCCTTGCAAAATGAAGAATTACTGAGAACACTATAGAAATTCATATGTTCTGATTGTCAAGTACAGTTCAAGTAGATGCAAGTGTCTGTACCAGCTCTTTGTATGAGCTCAATTCAATTGCACGTGTGCTGCAAAGAGCAAATGTTTGGCAAATAGATTTTAACTGATTTTTATCCTAGGATCTTGAGCCTGAGAATTTCTGAGCTAGCCATTTGTCTCTATGGTTTTCAAGGACTTAGAACAATAGTTTTATTTTAGCCAAAACGTCTTCCTCAAGGAATTTTTACACTGAAATGTCAAAAAGCCCTGTTGGAATTTAAATACTCAAGCAATTCTAATCTATCAATATATTTTAGGGTGTTTTTTTTACCTTTGCTGTCATCCTTGACTACCTTTTATTTTGCCACAAGTTATGATTAAAAGTTGTAGAAGTTAATAGAAATTACACATTACTCAGAAGCAGAGAAATGGGCCCTGCTGTCTGTGACCTCTTTCCCACAAGCTTGTGAGGTTTATCCCCATCTCCTTTGCTGGAGACCATCGCCTCCCGAGTGATTAAATGTTTGCAGTAAGCATCTTGAATGCAATGAACAGATGTGTGTAATAAGCACTTAATGTTTTGCTAGGTTTTGCAATGGAACAGGTATGGTTGCTGCTCCTGCTGACGATTAAAGTGCTTCCAGTGACTGCTCAGTTCAATGGATACAACTGTGATGCTAACCTCCATAGCAGGTTTCCTGGTAAGTATTTAATAGACTTTCTTTTTTCTAATGGCTTCTTTATTGTCTTGGTTCAAAGCAGTGCTTATTTTTAAATACAGGGCTTTAAATCTGTCTAAAGCCTGGGGGTAGGACTCCACATGGAGTGTTAACTATCTCTGTGACAATGAACTTGTCTAATGTTGCACTTTACTTTCTTCTTAATTGCACAATGGCTCAAATTCAGCCTGGTAGCAATGCACACAACTCCCCTCACATCAGTGGGGTTTGACCTGCTTTTGCCAGAGCTCTAAACTGTCCAAGACTTTCACCAGAGCTCATATTGTTGTAAGTGTTCTCTATAGATTTAACACTCTCACACTTCTGACTGGGTTTTCTTTCATGCTTGGGTTTTATTGTTTTCCTCGGTAAGAGAATATAATTATATCCTTTTAGAAAAATGAAGAAATATGTCTCTATTCTAAGCAAAATTAGCTTGATGGCAAAATTTGGTGCCTCACTTCAACATGAAATCCTTGGTTAGGGACAGGTGAAGCAATGGGTTATGTCTATGGATGATGCATTTTCCTTCCTCTAAGAAAATGGGAATGAAGTCATTTTGGGGACACTGGATGTTCAGAGCTGTTAATACAATGAGAAATAGAAATGAAATGTCAGTCTTAGTGGCATGGTATCAGGGTTTATTCAGGCAAAGAATCCTTTTAGTTTCTATTACATTGCTTATCCTTCCTCCTTCAGATGTACCTTGGGCAGAATAATAATAATAAAAAGAAGGCTGTGGATACTGTCTCTCACATCTTGTTTTTCTGAGATAGCAATTGAATTGAATAGTTTAGTGATGAACTCTCAGTGTAGTATTACGCTGTAATACCTTTCCTGTTGTTGCTTTCTGAATAATAAAAGTTTTGATTTTCTTTTTTCAGGAAGGGTCAGTTTTTTTTTTAAATTTAAGTCAGCAGAAGGCAGAAAGTCTGTTTATTGATTTCTGTGTTACTACCACACTGCTAGGTGCTTTGTTGACATAAAGACCAACAGTGGGTTTGATTATTTTCCACTGAATCAATATGAATATGAAGAACAGAGAAATAAGACATACTAAGAAGATCAAATATATTGTCTCCATTCCTGAGGAAATCACAGTTTAACTGAGTATTTCACAAGCTACTTATATATTCCCCTTCTTAGCGTCAAGTTTGCCTCAGAAGTGTGAGGGAATTTTGCCCATCTGCTTCAGATCTACCTTTTGAGTTTTGTATGTAATTGTGCCTTTTTTGGTCATTGTTTCAGGCTTCTTGAGAGGTTTGCAACAGCTAGAGGGAAACTTAAATTCCGCTTTCTGTGTTTTAAAATTTTTCTCTGGTCATTTTTTGCTCTGCTCTGTGCCAATGTTTATTTGCAATGTGATACCTGCGAACTGAATTAATTTCTTATTGTGGGTATTTAGGGGCCTCTTGCAGTTCTGCCTCATAAAAATGAGTCATATCAGATTCCATGTCTGCCAAATCTCCTTGACTTGGGAGAAAATCTGTTTAGGTTGTAAGTAAACAGATTTTTTTTTTAAGTAAATGCTAATCTCCCCTCTCTGGCCATAGGAGCTGAAAGCAGAGTCCTGTTTTTTCTTACTTGTCAACTGAGGAGGCAAAGATTCAAAGGCTGGAATTTAATCAAGAGTCTTACTGTTGGTATTGAAAGCTAGGAAAGAAAAATAATTCTGTTTGTCAGTTGTGCATCTGAGATGGACGTTGAAGCCAGGAACCCCTTTTGCCCCCAAATTTGACAGATGTTATTTTCAATATGCCAAAGGGTGTGCTGTGGAATGGGCAGGGGCTAGTGGAGCTGAGAGGCTGCTGATGATGGGTGAGAGAGACTCTGCAGGGAGAAGGGGCTCACTTTTCCTGTGCTGCCTTCCCCTTGGCTCAGGCTGTGGCTTTGGGGATGCTGCCTCAGGGCCCTTGGAGTTCAAATTGAAGGGGGAGAGGAGAGAGAGGTCAAATAGGAGAATGTTTTAAAACCAGTGTCTCCCAGGCTGATACAACTCACAGAGCCTGGTTACAGATAGACTTTCTTCCTGCTCCTTATTTGTTCCACACAAGGAATCTTCATTGCTGTCAGCTGGAATTCCAAGCATGGGGTGCAGATACCGGAGAAGCCATTGGGTTTTGAAATTGTGTCCTCTTTTTCTTTAAATGTTGTTAAGAAACAAAAGTTTTCTTCAACAAAGAGAAGAAATGAAGCCTTCCTAGAAGAACCATGGAGCTCATCAATTTTTCATTTCTTTGTGCTTTTATCATTTGTCACTTAGGTGACTTCTTGCATAGGAATGGTGCTGAATAAATAGGATGACAATCAGACAGAACTTTTGTTTCTGCAGTTTGCAGGTTTGTTTTAGAGTGCAGGTTTGCAATAGTCATCAAGATTGAAGGAAAAATAGCCCCATTTTTTTGTAGATTGAAAATCCAGTGATTTTTTAATACCAAAAGCTAGACGAGAGTATATAATTAGGTTAGATCTTGCCATCCTTCAGAGGATGGCAAGATCATTTTCCTCCTTACCTGGGGAAAAGCTTTAGTTCTGCATTGCAGTAAAGCATAGCTTTTAGAAGGTTTTTGGAGCATAGAGGCATAGCAGACTGTCTCCAGTTGGGAAATGTAGTTTTGATTCAGGGGGTTCTTGTTTTAAGTATGTGTTGAGAACTTAGCAGGAATTGAGGAAATTTTGCAGCTTTTTCACATACACTGTACATTTTAATTCAATATCAAAGCAGTGATTTGATCAAAGAGGAGGCTCATGCAGAGAAACTGGTTTTGAACTACTCAGGTCTTTTCATGCCTCTTCTGGTGGAATGACTTTTATCAGTGGTGTTCTGTGGAAAACTCTTGTCCTCCGAGGATTTTTTGCTGCCTGCCCTGGGGTGATTTGGCAATGTGAGCAGGAGTGGGCAGTGGAGCTCCCAACATTTGTCACCATGAGTCTGTCCATAATTCAAGATTGTTTCTGTAGGATCTCTCTACCTCTTGAGCTTTACTGTCTTGGTTGTGACACATCTATGAGCACTGTTGGCTGTAGATAGCTTGTATGAGTTGAGTCAGAAAGAAACCAAGTGGTTTGTCTGCATGGAAACTCTGTGACAGAGAGTTCATTACATTTAAAGTTTCATCAGTTGGATGAGGTAACCTTCAAACCGTTGCTCCTCTTACTCAGAAAACCAGAAGCTTTTAATGCAGGAATGCAAATACTTTTTTTTTTCCCTTTTAACTTATAGAGGAATAATATTACTTTCCTGACTTGTTGAGAAATGAGCTATATATTTAATATCTAAGGGGGCATTAGATCTGTTTGGGACTGGCTTCCAATTAATTTCTGAACAAAAAATGTTTTATTTCCAGAATGGACTAATTTCGCAGCAATACTTCCTCGTGAAGTAGCGGGCAGAAAAAGTTCAGTCTGGAAAGGTTGTTTATCCTCCTGTATCACACAAAAGTTGGTTTTGTATGGCATGGTCTCATTTCCTATAGCGTCAAGTGATAATTTTGAAAGCAGTAATGCTAACTTAATTGGTGAAGTTAATATCCTGCTTCCTGAAAAGGCTTGAAGTGAGTTATAAAATTAACTGAGCTACTTTGTGTGGCATCCTGCAATTCATTACAATCTGACTGTTTGTGCATCAGTCCAAGGAAGCATAAATGCACACTTTGCCATTTGCCTTTTTGTACTGGTCCCTCTGCCTTAGTACACTCATTAAATGGATCATAATAGTCCTCCTGCAGTGAAAACCAAGGCATGCTGCTTCCTGATCTTTGTGCGTTACATTAGTGGGGTTATGGCTGTGTACTAACCAGGAGAATTTCATGCCAAATCACTTCAACTCCTGTCTTGCCTCCAGTACCTTTCTGCCCAAATTTACACCCAGTGAGTAACATTTATCACGGCATTAGCTCGGGACTGAATTTGGCCTGTTATTTCCTGCACTTGATTGTTTTGGCTTGAAAGCCACCATTAAAGCTGTCTAAATTAAACTGCTTGTGCTCCTGTACCATGGGGGAAGAACTAGTTCATCGTAATGGAGATTTCATTTCCTCTCTGTTGTGACAACACGGTGAAACAATTCATTTCAGCAGGCTTAATGGTATAGTATTGACTGAAGTTGTTCTACAGTTTTTAATAGCACTTAATCTTTAAGCAGATGTAATAAATTAGTTGTTATAAAAAAGGAGTAATGTCTCTGTTTAAAACAATTCAGTGTGCGTTTTTGCAAAGCACTGGGGGAAAACACCAGAGCAGCCCCCCTGTCACCTGTGGGCAAAGAAGACCTTGTAGAAAACCAATGTTAGAGCTTTAAAGCAAAACAATCTGTTGCTTAAACAATCTGTTGCCTGTGCCTGTATCTGAACCTGATGCTTTTCCATTCAGTACATAAAAATCTTCAGAACTTCTGAATAAAAGGTCAAATTGTCTGAAGACGATTTCTTGCTGTTCAAAAATTGATCAGTTTTAGCAGCTGCTGCTTTCTAGGTCTTTTGTGTTGTCATAATGCACAGAATGAAAGATTGCAAGATGCTTTGTAGTATTGATCATTGTCTTTCAAGAGCCAACTGATTTTTCATTAAAGCTCAAGTTGACGGTTCTTAAAAAAAGACCCAAAAAACCCAGGAAAACCCAACTTTAGAGAGATCATAATAAATTACTCTGATTACACTGTTGATTGTACTTCAAAGTCTGCACAGCCTGTGATCTCATACAAAGTGAACTCCAGACAACTCAGAAAAATGTAGCCAGTTTCCATGCCAGAGTGGGCTGGAAGGCAGAGCTTGGCCTCCTCAATTTCTCAAAATTGCTGGAAATTTCTGTTCCAGAGGGGGCTGCTTAATCAGACTCCAAATATTTAACCACTTGCTGCTTTCTCCTCTGTTGAAGTGTTTAATTTTATGAATGTGCTACTAAAAGATTTGCTGGGGGATTTTAGATTAATGTGTTTCTTGCTTGGTTACACTATGTTATTATATTAATTCTTACTTTTTTCTTTAGTGAAGTGGTAGAGTCAAATCTGTTCTTCAGACTAATGCAATTTTGACCTTTATATTCTAATATTTTGCTGGGACCGAAGTCTAAAAATTTATTTGATTGGAAGTCACAGTGCTAAACTAACTGCTCCAATAGTCATATGATGACTACTTCAAATCTTCCTACAATGTCTTTCCCTGTATTTTTCTTGCAGCTGAGCGAGATATCAATGTTTTCTGTGGAGTACAGACAATTACTATGAAGATAAATTTTTGCACAGTTCTTTTCTCTGGTTATTCTGAGACAGATCTGGCACTGAATGGGAAACATGGGGATGCCCACTGCAGGGGCTTCATCAACAACAACACCTTTCCAGCAGTGGTCATTTTCATCATCAATCTGAGTACTTTGGAATCTTGTGGAAACACTTTAGTGGTAAGACAAAGTGAAATTATAGCATGGCTATTTATACATAGGATCAAGGAAATGTTCTTGACAGCATTGTATCTTTTATAGGTAATGCTTTGTCTAACCCAGTTAGAAACATATTGCATACATCAAAGAAAACCAGAGAAAGTTGGTAACTTACAATCTTGATTACAAATGAGAAAATGTGGTGGGACGCACATTTGTCCTCTGATTAGAAAGTATAATGTGAATTTAAGTATTTTTTCAGTGGAAAAATGAGATTTTTGCAAGGTGTTTCTAAAACTTTTGCTGACCGTGCCTTAGATTTTGTAAAATGGAGAGTTTTACAGTTTGTGTGTATCACATGGAGTAAGCTGTGATGACTTGGACTAAAGTACCTATAAATGACTTACAAAGACAAGTGTAAAATTTTTAATATTTTTAAGGTTTCTGTTCTATTTGGAATTCCTACTTGTACTTGATCTCTGTCAGTTTTTATAACAAGCCCTCTGTTTTGTTGCTAACAATTTTGCTGAAACTGGGCTGAAATATTTGATATGCTCTGTGACCTCTTTGCCTTAGGCTGAGTTTTCTTTTAAAATTTCAATAAGAAAACAGTTCAGCAAATTCAAGACTCTTCCAACTGTAGCACCTCCTTGACTTGCAGTGGAAGAATTTTCCAAGAAGCAGCTTCTTCCTGTTCCTGTGTAACTGGTCACCTTGCAAACTCCCTGAACTTGCTATTTGATTATGGTCATAAGAGCTTGATGTTTAAAAAACAAAAAAACCCTTCTGTCTGCTAAGTCCAAATAATTGGAGCTCCCCATGAAGTCCCCCACCAGCCTGCACTGAATACAACGACAAAGTAGCAGCTGCTAAAAATATAACAAAAAATATTCCCCCCATTCTCTCTGTCTATTCATGCTGTGCCCCAAATGAAGATAAAAAAGGAGCAGGGAGCATTTCTTATGTACTACTCCCCACACTGGAGTAGTACAATCCCCTGCATTTCTTGGCAGTGTTTCACAGCAAAGACATTCAAGCTAATTTTTCAATAAAAGTAAAGGAAAGACAAAAGTTCAGGCAGAACTACTTGTGTAAAACACAGGTCTTTCTGTAATACAGCAGACTAAAGTTTTTTCTTTATGGGGGTAGAGTGGTGAGGAAGATAAACAGAGCTGTAGCTGACTACAGCCTACCTTAGCCTGTAGTGTTTAGGCTAAACTCAGATCCTGGAAAATTCTAGTCTCAACATTTTTGTGCCTAAAATGCCATTTTTAGATGCCATTTTTGCATTTAGCAAATCCCTAAGTGTGCTATTGGCAAAATGCATGCCTGCTTCTGTCTTTTAGGTGTGTATTCTGTAGAGAAAGAAATCAGAATACTCGCTTTGTGTCTTGTGCCACTTACTGCAAAATGTTACCACTAATGTGTACCTCAGGATCATTTGGCCATAATGAAATGTTCTTTTAGGAAACCACGTGTTCTAAAGCTACTGAAAACATCTGTTTTTATGTTTGAGTTATACAAAAGAAATGCTACAGTAGAAGTCCAGTGCTGTGTTGATTTACCTTGTTGTGTATGTGCCTACTGAGAAAGGAATTTGTGACACTTCTCAGTTATTTTCCATCCACCCCCTTATTCAGAACACTGGCTACAGATGCAGTGGGGCTGGGCTGCTACCAGCAGGAAAGTGTCCCTCAGTTTTCCTGAGACCTGCATGTTATTGCAGGCTCTGCATGCTCTGTGAGCTGAGCAGTACAGAACAACAAACGTGTCCATGGACAGAATTTAGGTTGCAGTGGCATAAAGTTTGTATTACTGCTCAGCTCTGTATTTTCTGACAGTTTGTAGTTTATAATTAAGATTTAGAAATGTATAATATAAACAAAGCCACAGGCTCAAAGTTCAACCATTTGGCTTGTATCTACTTATAAAGTACCTTATTTTTTATGTGTCCAAACAAAGCTCAACAGTGAGAGGATATTGTTTCTGTGAATGAAATTGCTTGTGTATTGGCCTTTTTATTGCATATGGAAGCTCATTGTAAGGTAGTATTTTTTAACTGTAATAGAAAAGTTCCCTCAGTTTTTCCCAATAAGTCGCATGAATTTATTGGGAATGCAGAGGAAAAAAATGTACCTACCAAAAATATGCTTCCAAGGTTCGTAATTTTTTTCAAATGTTGCTCAAGTCTGTTCTATGAACAGGGCTATAACTTGTGAATTGTACAGGCACGATTCCTGGGATGTGAAAAACAGAACACAGGGAAGATGTTACTAAACTAAATTAATTTTTTAACATTTTAGTGAAGATATTTCAGAATAAATTATGGCCTAGACCATCAGTGCCCTTAAGTTTTTTGTTCCACAGATTTCAGCTAATAGTAATTTTCTGTCTCCCTCAATAGGTATCCTCAGCTCGAGGTATCAATGCTTATGGAAATACCTCAGTGGTACAAATAGGTAATGTTTCAGGCTATATTGATACGCCAGACCCACCAACGATTATCAGCTATTTGCCTGGGCTTCTGTACAAATTTAGCTGTAGCTACCCACTGGAGTACTTGGTTAACAATACCCAGCTCGCTTCGTAAGTCTGCTTTTTCATTCCTATGTGTTTCATCCCCATATTTGTGCCAGCATGTATATGTGCATGCAATAACAGCATCATCCCTGTAGCAATTTTTGGCTGTTTAAGAGTAAAAGGAAAGGAAAAGGCACCAAAAGAAGTGGTCTTGCAAAGAAAAAGAAAATTCTGTAGCATCATTATATGAGATAACATAGTTTATGATGACCTGCTGTTAGGAAGAGACCCTTAGATAATGTAAAACTGCCCTTAAAATTCAGATGTTCCCATGAAAAATGATAGCAGGAAAAAAAGAAAAAGAAAATTCTTCATGAAATAGTTTGTAAGCTTGTAAATATAGAATGCAAGGGAAAATATTTCCATGAGTAAACCTTGTACATCATGTAAAGTGGGTTTCTTTTTGTCACTTTGCCTCTCTGCTAATTATTTTTCTGATTTGTGTTTCCAGTAGCATCTATTATTTTCTGCATAGTTAAGACTGTCAGTATTTCCACTATAAATTCCTGTTTCTGAAGTTTATAACCCAAATGCATAAATTAACTCCTTGTGATACGACTCATTGAGTTTTTTAATGATAAAACCCACTGAAGTATGCAAAAACAAAAACAAGGTATCTTTCTTCATGATGGTTTCTGGTTCTGTTGTAGGTCATCAGCTGCTATTTCTGTAAGAGAGAACAATGGTACATTTATCAGCACTTTGAATTTGTTGCTTTACAATGTGAGTATAAAACACAGTATGACCTGGAGTAAATTGATCTCTGCACTATGTGGGTACAAACTGGTTTAGCCAACCAGCGTATAGACTCCTCTTCATAATTTGCTACTTCCTTCCCCCTCCTCCCATGAACCAAGCCTTGCTTCCAGGCATCTTTCATCTCTGAATTCCTTCTTCCTTTTTGTTTGCATGTGCCTGCTGTCTTGTATTCATATGGCTAGTCTTTGAGGACACTTACAGTCATTTCGTCCTGTATTTATACAGTTCCTCAGTTTACAGCTTTGGCTTTCAATTTGTAGCGCCATGTGACTAATCAATTGTAGCAGTAACAATCATACTCCAGTGTGCATACTTTTGCTTGAATTTATTATGTTTCTGTGTGTGTGTAGAAGTGCTTTGTAGTTAAACAGAGAGTATGCTGTAGTATTCTTTACAATTATTCCAGACCTATTCCCTTAGCAATAAACTGTAGCACTTTGGCTGGGCTATTTTTATGTTCAAGCCTCATCAGTGTTTCGATCATCTGTGAGGGATGTATCTGTTTCAAATCTATAGCCTGATGCATGTGTTGCCTTATGGTGTGGACTTAAAATTTTAAGGGTTAAAAATTAAAACAGTTTTCATCCAATTGCTTCTTCCTTATGTTTTAGATGATTTAACTTGAATACGCATTATTGTAAAAGCTTTTACCATGTAAAAAGGGTTAGTGACACTAAAACATGAAAAATGAAAGGACCTCTACTTAACATTAATCCCTGAAATTATATTTTTGTGTTGATTAAAATTTTTACTCATACATTTTAAATACCTGATTTAAATATCAATTTTTCAATCTATCAAGCATCATTTTTGTAAATTATGAATCCGATTTTTTTTGCATTATTATTCATGCCATCGTGCTGCTGAGTTATAATTCATGCAACTGATTTAAAAGTCAATGCTTTATGCTTTGAACATAATGAGCTATAAATATTGCAACAGGACATTTTTCAATGGCATGCTCTAAAAAGTCATGTTTGTTTGAAAGAGCAGAGCTCCAAATAACAACCTATAATCTGTTAAAATGATGATTATAGTTCTCTCATTTTTAAATAAACCTGTGATCAAAAAGATGGGGCAGAATGAGGGTAGGCAAATTTCTCTGTCAAGCCCAGCTTTGACCACCACATACTGGCTGCCTTTCAGGGCCCAATTCAGCAAACAGTCAGGAATAAATGCAATTGATGCTCATACTAAGCACATTTTTTCCTCAAATATCCCATGCCAAAATGTGCTTTTATCCTCCCCACCCCTGCAAGCCTGCAAGTTTACCGCAAACAGTGGTGTCTTATCGTTCTGACAGCAGTCATATTACTCACCCTAGTGAGCAGCACTGTCATGAATAATACTGCTATAAGGCTGGCAGATTCCAGTGGTGGATGTGCCCTTCTGCTTCACATCCTAGGGCTGGATAAATACATGGACAGCTTGTGCATTGCCTGCATTTTTCCCTCTTGGCAGTGCCTCTTCAGACACCTGCTCTCTTGTGGGCTCACTTGATCCCTGTTAGCAGTCCTGGTTTTGGGAGGGGCCTCGAGGCTCGTGTCCACCCTTGCTGTTGGTGAGGGGTTTTGTACAGATGTGTCTCTTGACTGCAAGCAGCTGCCTTTTCCAAATTTAGCTGTAGTGTTATTTCTTAACATTGGCTCTGTCTTCTCAGCTCACCTCTGTCTTCCCTCACAAAGCGTTGTTTACATCTACTTTGTGATGCTACTACATGTCATTGTTAGGAAAGAAAAGAAGGGCTTTTATGATACAATCAGAGTTTAATCACTAAGTGTTTAATGGGTTTTCACAGAGCCTAAGTGGCTATGTGCTTTTATGCCTTTTGCAAATGTCCGTGTAATGTATAAAAACTACCCTTTAAGAATAAAAGAGCACCCATGGAATGTAATAGTGAGGGTCTTGCGCTTTTTAATCAGTTGCAAAATGTGGCAGAGCTATGTGCTACAGAAATGCAAAATTAATTTGAAAGAAGGCAAACCTACCTGAAGGCCTCTGATACTGCATGGATTGAATATTGGGTACACTGGTAATTTTGGCATTGTTACCTTTGAAAAAAATCACTTGATCTCTGGGTGTAAACCTTCTTGTCGTTGTCAGCTGCTGCTTGCCATGGTCTCGCTTGCCACACTAAACCTGGTCGAAATCCTATTTATCAGATTTTTTCACAAGTACTGAGTCGCTGCACTGTCTGCGTTAGCAATGTGTTTGACATGGGCAACTTTACCAGATAGTGCGTTTTGATATTCTGAATTACTGTCTGTCACACAGATCTGTTTCACGGCTTTGTTGCTGAAGTGATGTTAATGGTTCAGACTTTGAACAAAAAGCCCCAATCAAACAGATATTTTAAAGCAGTAGCGTGTGGGGAATCCCCAAATTTTATGTTGCGTACAGCTTTCTTGAAAATACTCTTTTGAAATACTAGAATTTAAATGAAAATGTTTGTCAGTGGTAGTTTTCAACAAGCCAGCTTCCACAGAAACTATATTTTGCATAACAGAATGTCTCTGTTCTCCCAGACTATAGCTTAAAAGACATAACACCTGGTGGCATTGCTGTCTCCATGAATTCAAATAACTTTAACAACCTTTCCTGGGAAAGAGTACAGTGTGACAACTCAGTAAAACTCCTCCTTTAGAAAACCACAGTAGCTCCTCTGTTTGCCTGTCAGCTCTGGGAGATTTACCGAAGTGTCAGTGAACGATATGTTTTCTCTAATCACTGATCCAACCACTTTGTTAAATCATAGATTCTCCCAAACTGTTGCATGGGGCAAAGCCAGTCTTTACAGACAAACTTGTAGGCAAATTCTCTGGCACTGCTTTTTGTTTCTTCCCTTACAAAGGACGGAGTAAATGATCATTCTGCACAGAAGGGTCAGAAAAATTGATGAGAGCTCAGTCTGTGGATGCAGATGGGTTGTTACAGAGGAATTTCTGTTACAATTGAGGCAATGTTTGTTTTACAGGATTCAACCTACACCCAGCAACTCCTTATTCCAAGTACAGGTTTACCTTTGAAAACCAAAATATATGCAGCTGTAAGAGCAACCAACCTTGATGGCAGGTACCATAAAGGATGTTATTTCTTATCTTGCTTGCTATTCAGCTCTTGGTACTTAGCTGAATTAGATGGATCTGTCTTTCCTCATAGCTTTTTGTATTTCAGAATAATGGTTGGTATTCAATAATCATTGTTTTCAGCTGGAGGGTGTCAGTCCTTGACAGTGAAAGCATTTTTCACTGCAGTTCTCATTATGAAAATTTTCCTGAATTATATTTTAAATCCTATATTGCTTTTGTTTAAGAAAAGGCCTCTGTATGATCAAGGGAGAAAATCCAGGGCTTTTAAAAGTGGGCTGGTTTTGACTTCTAGTCCTATGTGGCCATGATTTCTGGGAGGAGATGTACAGTGTGTGTCGGTATGGTGGTTGATTTGCATGAAACCAAATTATACAATTCTGCTGCTATATTGTGCTCTTTAATTTCCTAAATAGTTGAAGAAACAGGACGAGTTGTATGTGACCTGTTTAATACAGTAACTCGATTTCACTGTAACAGCCTGCATTACCTGTTTGTTTGCTTTCCTGTACTGTCCTTTAATCTCACCTCACTCACACCCCCCACTCTTGCACTGCCAATTCCCCTCATCTATTGCTTTACTCCTGTGCAGGTGGAACGTTTTGATGGACTACTGTTACACCACACCATCTGGCAATCCTAGTGATGAACTTCGATATGATCTTTTCTTCAGGTGGGTCCTGTGCAAACCCAGTATTTTGTTGGTCCTTCCTTAAGGAAATTATAAATTTCTTCAGTAGAAGTGTCTTAAACTGCCTGGAAAGTTTAAGCATTATTAGTAGGCAGGACCAAGGGCTAGGCTTATAGATAACATGTCAGAACTTATTTGTGTGTGAACATAAACATAGAAGCAAGTGCAAAGTCATAAGAATTATGAAGGTAGAAAAGCATATATCCAAAAAAGTTCTACTAGAGATAACATAAATGCTCAAAGTGAATGGCTAAACTGGCCTTTATTTTACCAAAGATAAATGTGGTGAATGACAGTGATATAAAACAGACTCCAGTCCAGGAAAGCAGTTAAGCAAATTATTAAATAGATGCTCCTGCTTCTACTCCCAGTAATAACATTTATTTGAATTGGAACTTTGAAAAACATCTTGGCAGTATCTCAGATTAAATTTTATCTGTGACACTTACTGGAGAGATACTGTCTTCATTTGGAGTTACCTGTCTATACTGGTTAGCATACCTGATTACTTTTTGCTTCAGGTCTCAATTTTCTTTGGGCTCTGGAATTAAATGGTACCTTGGTTATTTCTGTGGTGCTGCAAAACAAAACATAGTGTTCTTGTAGGATTGCATTTCAGGACAGGAGTCTGTAGCCTAACAGGCAGATTGTGTGTGCAGATATTTGCACTGTGTTCTTTTCCAAGGAACTAAAGTGCTGAACTTGCTGCTTAAGTTATTTTATTCTGAGCTAAGAGCTTCAAAATCCCAGCAGAGCTTCTCATCCCAGTTTTACTCTTCTCTACAAAAACTAGCTGTGACAAGGATCCGCAGACAACAATAATTGAAAATGGCAAGAGTCAAATGGGCCGGTTTTCCTTTGAGGTGTTTCGCTTTGTGAAGCACAAGAACCAGAAGATGTCAACAGTCTTCCTTCACTGTGTGACAAAGCTGTGCAGAGCAGATGACTGTCCCTTTCTTGTGCCAGTAAGTTGTTAATTATCTGGATATAAAATAGGCACACTGGAGTTCTGCAGATAAGTGTTATGGAAGTTTGGATGGCACAGAATGGTGACTTAGAGAGACTGAAGTAAGAAAGTTTTTGTGTCTGAAGGAATGTGAAACAACTAATGAAGACTATGAAAATGAATACTGTCATCTGGAGATAAAGTAATACTAGACCTGCAAAACACAGGTTGTTGAAAGTGTGAGAAAGGACCTCTTTGTCTTGTGATCCATAATTTTTAAAAGTAACAACTCCGAGACAGTTTTTGTGTTGATAGTATAGCCGTAAGGTATCCATTGTCACAGTGCATAAAGAGAAATATCTTAAATATGTTTAGGGAAAACTTAAAGCTCTAGGAACTGCTTTTATACTGACAAGGAATATTTCTAAAATTTTCTCATAGTGAAAAAAAATACTATGCCACTTATCGTTAATTATTGTCTCTTTTTTAGTTTGGAAACTATTCTTTTGTTGAAATGCATGGTCTATTCAAAATTAACTAATTTTAGGAGTACAACAAATATATTTTGGAAATTGAAACATTTAAATAAACATATAAATGCAAAGTTCTGTGATGTCTCCAGAACACAGCATCATTTTCTGTTGAATGACTTCCCATTTATAATTTTAAAGTGTTGTCAGAGTAAACCTCTGAAATTTTGTACATTGTTTTATATTTTTATGTTACACATTTACATAATTCGTTTTGTATTCAATTTATGTTCTGAGGTTTTTGAAGTTCTTTCACAAGAAGCTGAAACAAAGGAAATGCTCTTGTTTGAAGAATGCTTGAGTACCCTAGATTAAGGTAGATGATAGGTTACAGATGTTAAAGGCGGATTCCAGATGAGAGTGCTGGGGATTGTTTAAGTGTGAGTCATTGCTATTTAGAACTCCATGGAAGATGTGCAAACTCTCGCTCAAGAAGCTTGCTAGAATAGGGATTGTCAAGCAAAACAGTTTTGTTGGGGAACACTGTCTGTAAACATAGCTTTGGGAAATTAACTACTGAAAATTTAATATATTATCAGATGGGTCTTGTACACAACAGCAATGTAGTTTTGTAAACAAAATGAGGCAAAATACAATGAGAAGCCAGGCATTTATAAGATACGCTTCTAGGCAATATTGCAGCTGTTTTTATTGCTAAGTAATTTAATGCATACTAAGAAATAAAATCAAAGTTGTAGTATTGCTTATCATCGAGTATATACTAAAGCAGGAAGCACAAAAAGGCCACAATTCTGTTGCACTCTGAATCTGTGATTGTTTTGATTGACCACTCAGATCTGCAGTAACAGAGAAAAAAGAGACACTGGTGGAAGGACAACTTGGAGCCCTCAGAGCACGTCTGGCAATGCTGTAATCTCTGCTGGCCCCATCATTACAAGGAGTGGTAGGAATAAGCAATCTTTTTCTATGGACTGCAGGAATTTCAGAAACCTGGAGAAATGTTTTGCAGTTTAATGTAAACTTGCAGTGACTTAAAGGGTGAATTTTCTGTGAGTTTGCTGAGTATTTTTTTACTACTGCTGAGTATTTTTTTTACTTCATTTTTACTACTTTGGTAGAAATTTTGAGCTGGTATTTATGTTTGGCTCTCATATGCTTCCTCCTCCAATAAAATCACTGTGGGATACTATTATATGTATAAGGCCATTATAAAAGTCCAAACTCAGTGGACTGGCTTCTTTTTTGGTCAGATTTCACTGAAGATAATAGAATTGAAAGTACTGTGTTCAGTGTTGAAATTTAATGTGGATTGATAATGAATATTCACTGTCACTTTCTATTCACCATTTCTTCCAGCTTCCCTCTGGGTTTTTATCTACATGTTGCCTGAAATTAATGCATGCTATTCTTAGCCTTCAGCTATAAGAAAGAAATGGGACAAAACCACTGTAAATTTTCAACAGTGGGGCAAAATCCCCTGCTTTAAATTGAGGGTGAAATTCCATGATTTTCGTTTTTATTGCCGAAGGTTTTAGGTAACAAAAAAGGCAACTCTAAATGTAACCTGCAGTCTCTGAAAATAATTTATGTGACTGCTGTCTACGTTTTAGAAATTGCAGGTATTTATAAGTAGTTGCCATTAAGCAACTGATTTTCAGCAGTCTCAGATTTAGGATGCTGAGAGTAGGATTGAACCTGGTCTAGGAAAACTAATTTAAACACTTGAGAATAAAATCCTTCTTTATATGCAAAATAGTTGTATCCATATATAAAGAGAGCAACTGACCCTATGGAATGGGGAACCACCTAACAAAAGGCCGTTTTTAGAACAAACACGCTCTGAACAGCATTTCTGCCATGAAAATGAGTAATTTTTTTACATTATACATGGTCCTACTTGAGTTTCTGCTATCTGATTAGTCAAGAAAAAGTGAGAAGAACTAACTTCAAAGTTGCATACATGAGTACATGTGGGAAATGAATGATGGATTTGCTCAGCCAAACATGCGTGTTGGAGTAATGCTGCCTTAGGCAAGGAATGGAAACGAGATACAGCTTGTTATATGAACAACCCCACGTAGCTAATAGAGCTTATGATTCAAATGCTGTGAATGCTATTTTTACAATTCCAAAAAAAAAAAAAAAGATACTTATCAATTACCTTTAAATACTCCATAGCTTCAAGCAAAGAAATTTGCCCATGGATGTTTAATGGCCCCAAAGAAAGGATAAACAATTTTATAATTTCATGACAGCTGTTGAGGTTGTTTAAATGAAATAATGAATAAGGCTGAAATAAGGAAAATAAATTTTTACGTGTATTCTAAAAGTGGGTGGGTAAAGCTTTTTTGATTTCTCCATCTTTGAAGTATGCTTTTGGAGCATTCCACTCATGCTGTCTGAAGGAGAGTTTAATGGGAAGTACTTGAAAAAAAGTGGGATTCAGTTCTAAACTCTGCCACAAATTTCATGAGTGGCATTGAACAAATCTGTCAATCTGACTTGCACTTCACTTTTTCTTCTAGAGCAGAAAGAAAGTCCTGCTGTCACTTCCCATTTTGAAAATAAGTTCATAAAAACCAGGAGGTTTATGAATGCTATAATTAACAAAATAAAAGAGGGAAGATCGTGAGAGAACTTGACCAAAACTGTCTGGATGATTAATAATTTTGGATAAATTTGGATAATTTTGGAGAATTTTTTTAAAATTTAGGTAAATTTTGGCTGAGGAATGCCAGGGTGTCGTGCTGGCTCCTCAGGGCCGCCAGGTCTCCCCATGGCTCCTGTCACCAGCTGTTCTGGCCATGGAGCTGCTGATGCAGCTGCCTTGGTAGGAACTGAACAGTGCTGCTGCAAAAGAGTGATGGTCTTTCTCCTGTGGAGTTCTGAACTCATATTTCTGACATTTGGCTCTTTTCAGAGAAATGTTATTTTTTTTTGTTAATCCAAAATAAGTCATTACAGGAGATACACACAGAAGAAAATGTTTTAGTCTCTGTATGGAAACAAAGCAGGTGCCTACTTGTGAAGTTGGAATTATGTAGCTTTTGATGGATGTCTCTCTTAAACTCAGGAGACAGCTGCTCAAAACAAATGTATACATGAACTGTGCTTATAAATTGCACAAAACCCCCCCAAAACAGTCACAAGAAATGTAATTCTGAAATGGACACTGACAAGTAAGTAAAAACAGAAGACAAAATACAAATATTACCCTGAATATAAAGCCACCATGTAACTGCCAAGAGGAAAATGAGCATGCTGAAAAGAGCATTTTTGCAATAATTTATAGTCACTGACATATTTTTTCTTGTAAAACTCAGGTTTTTCCCTATAGAACTATTTTATAATATGATTAACAGTGCAGGGACTTGCATATAACATTGTGCTTATGGTGGTTGTATTTTTGCTGAGGGAGACAAGAGAACTGGCCACCTTTTCAATGAAGAGGTTCCTGATTTAAGGTGGTGTTGATTTGTTTTTCCTCAGGACATTAAAAATATTAATATTTTAATATCTCCTGATATAAAAAATTAAGCAATGACATGCAATTAATGTTATTGTCCATATTTTAACAGACGTTAAAGGCTACTAGTCAATGTGGCAAGTAGAGCTGATGTATTTTTAAAATAAAACTAGGATGATTGGCTTTTGTGTTGCAAAAGGGGAGGAGGTAGGCAGAGGTATTTTAAAAATATAACACATGCCATTTTTGTTTTATATAGATGAGACGCCAACCAACAATTCACAGCTTGGTAAGTTAATCAGGATTCCAAGAAACATAAAAGAGGGTTTATGAAGGAGGCAGAACTGAATAGATGAACCATTTTGATTGATATCTATGCACTGGGATTTTTTTTCTCTTTTCTTTCTTTTTTTTTTTAATCGCTTAAATGAGTCAATAACAACATGCTGAAAAGAAAGCAATTGGTGAGCATTGAATTCTCAGTTTAATTTGTGCACCCAGCCCAATCTACATTGCAAAATTTAATTCCTATGATGAAATTGAAATGAAGATCTGATGCTATGACATATGAGAGTGAAGGGTGCATTATAGCTACCAGATGCAAAACCAGGCTTCAGCAATAAAATTTGCTTATGCCACACAGGAGTAGAGCAGGAAAATATTTATTATGCTGCAGTCTAGCTTGGTTCACATCTCAAAGCCAGAAGATCAGAGCTTCAGCTCCTGTTCTCCTGGCATTTAGCCTCACAAAGAGCCTGTGGAGAAACTTGGATAGATCTTGTGCCCTGCAAAGGGCAAGGAAGGAAGAAAATACGCTGCAGGGGAGATCAGCTTTCTAAGTTTTAGGGTGCTTTTTGTTGGCTGCTTTGAGGACTTGTTTCAACCTGTAAGTGTTCTCTGCTGATAACAAGGAGTGGCTGATGACTAAGAGAGGATGACCAAGGTGACCAGGTGCTACACTGGGCCATTCCACCTCATATTTCTTCATAACAGGACTGAGTGGAACAAGGAATCTATCCTGTCTTCTGAACTCTAACACTATTTGTTCCTTTCTTTTCTCAACTTAGAACATATAAAAGAGCTACTGTTCTTGCCTGTCATGGAGAGTTCTCCCTGTAATTAGTTTCTCCCTTGTATGTTCCTACCCATGGATATAATTAAAATAATAAAAAGCAAATTCTTTATTTACTGTGCACAATTTGGTATATTAGTGGCTGCTACCTTTCTTTACCATCCAACAAAGGCAGCAGCCTCTCCATCCCAAAGCAACAGTCTTTCCTTTGCTGCTGCTGTCCCAGTGGAGAGCACAGAGGTGTAGAGTGAGGTGAGATTACTGCTGTAGTGGTCAGAAAGCAGCACAGTGTTGAGAAGGGAAAGGTAACCAGATCAGCAGTGCTGATTTCCTTTCAGCTTGGGTGAGGAGCGTGGGATTAATAGTGTTGAGCGGAGGTGGCTGCTTCTGGGGGGAGCATCTGGTTTCTCACATAGAGACTGTGTTGTCATTTCAGCTCACTCTCCTCCCCTGGTTATGCCAAATGCTTATTGGTACTCAAATGCTTTTTGCCCATCCTGCTGGAAAAGACAGTACAGTCTGTGGATGTATGTGCTCCGTTATCTCAGAGTTGTTAACCTGCAATAATTAGTAAATATGTCACTTCTTCTACCTGAGAATCAACAAATGTATTAAGAAGCCCTCACTGAATGTGTACAACAAGCTTCAAGAATGTCTGGTATCTGCTGCCAGATATGTCTGGTGATTTATATAAACTTTGAATTGAGATGTAGATATAATGATAGTGCGGAAGAAATCCTTTCATTAACTTGATTAGGCCACAAATCCTTATACCTCTGTTTTGATAGTCCTTGGATAATGTGGTCTTGCTTTGAGTAGCACAGGTCAGGGTTGGTCACTAGCACATGAGGGATTATGCCTTAGAAGGCACATATCTTTATCCCTCAGCATGACTGATGCTGAAAGGACTAATAACTGTTTTCAAAATGTACTTACACAAGCTTTATCCAAGTAGACAGGTGCTCTTCCTGAGGTACAATATTAGTTCCTTCACTGCAATTATACTGTATACTGGTGTTGAAAGGGGAAGGCAGAAACATTTGTCACTCCTGAGAGATTATAACCGGATCTTAGCTGAGCATTTTTCTTCTCCTTGCAGCTCACCCAAACGGACCTCCTTTCCAGCTGAACACGGTCACCAGCGCGCTGATTTCAGGCATTGTCGTCCTGGGAATCTCAAGCATTTTCTTTTTTGTATGTTCTCTAACCCTTCTGCACAGAAACTGGCCCAACAATTCAGTCCTGAGTGGCATCCGGAACCCAGTTTTCAACTGAAAGTGATGATTTGTTTGCACTTTTTGTTTGGGGTGACCTTTATTGTCTGTGAAATATGATTCCATTAAAAAGTAATATTAAGGCAACATTCCAGTGGTATCCAGCTTCTATTCCAGCTATTCTATATTTGTAGATTTGCTAGATGTTGTTGTGTAGGTAAGCAGCAGAGATATTGGTAACAAGCCTAGAAGATGTTGAGAATCTCAATTGTGTTTGCGATCAGACTGCATGACATTTGCCCATGAACGTGCTGACAATAGAGCTCATGTCTTCATCTTCTCAGTAAGGTCTAAAAGCTGAAGATGCTGCAGGTGAGAAGCTTTCCTACTATGCCATTTTTATACAAAGCCTGACACATTCAGAAAAATTCATAGGTTCATAAACACCTAGTAAGATAAGGATCACTTCTCTTTTGTCATTGCATTTTTCACAAAAACAAGTGTGTCTCAGGAGGAATTTTTTTTCAGCTATCTTGGCTAAAAATAACCCAAGAGAGACTTGGAACAAGTGACTTTTATTATTAATTTGGAAGTATTTTCTTAATATTAAGATTATTTCTTAATCTTCCATTGACTTGTAGAGATAGTATGTGTCAAGTATTGCCTAAACTTTACTCATAGAAAATTATTGTCGGAGCACAATTTGGCAACTGAGTAAAACTCTCACTAATATACTAATTGGTAAGGGCAAGTTTTGCCCTATGAGTTTTTCAGTTCTCAGATAAGGCTTTCATTTCCACATGAAGAGTCAGCTTATTTCTTTAGCAGATTTTCTGTGTGAGTTAGACTTGTTCACTGCATGGATGAGGGGAAGAGGGTGACTAGAAGGATAACAGGCTACGAGCAGTGCTGTACTGTTGACTCTAGTTAATCTGATAAACATCAGACTTAGCTGAAGTGGGTGTGAGTCACAGGTGCCCTCAAACAGGAGCACAAGGCAGTGGCTTAGCTGTGTAGATAGACAAAAATGCTGGTACTAGAGAGGCCACCATAGACACAACATATTAAGCTGGACTGGATAGACAGTCGGGATTTTGGTCACACATACAGCAGTTAAATTTCATTTTTCATGTACTGTACATATTGGCCTAGAAACACCTCATTGATATTTATCATCATCCTGTGTTAACTGTGTCTGTGTCTTCACTGATGTGACGGAACTGGCTAATGATCAGGGCTTTTTGGCTCTCAAGACTAAAGACAAATACGGTCTTGTTCTCAGTTTTCTCTGATCCTGCAAATGCTGTATAAAGGCCTGTTGTTTGCAAATTCCACTGTGCTGTAGGGCAGTATCCCTAACAACCAATACTGTGCCTGTTTTCCTCCAGTCTTAATACCTCAGAAACATTTTTGCACTTCAGGGGTTAGGTCTGATGACATGTAAAACACGATTGTTTAATAAAATTATTTTAAACATTTCAGAACGGATGCTTTGTCTGAACTGTTTTGCTCCCCCTGTCCAATTGTTAGTTTTGTACATCCTTCCAGGGAACTCATTCTACAAAGACGAAAACTGTACCTACTTTTTTTAAGTTGGTTTGGTAAGAGCTTTCAATATACAGGATAAATTAATATAATTATAGCTTTACTGACCTTTAAAGGAGTGTGGTAAACTCTGGAGATTTATATTCCAGGCTGGGGATAAATAAATTCAGATAATCTATTTTAATTTACTAATAAAGACAACCACATAAAATCCATTAATGTAATTACTACTTAGTAAGGAGCAGCTTTAGCTGAAAGTCTCCAGTGATGGAGATAGTCATTATCATCCTTAGAAAGTTGTTTCAACAGTTAATTGCTGCCTTCAATACTTTTAAAAAAGACTGACTAATGTGAATATACCCATTTTAACTTACCAGCCATTAAAAACTGTTAGGCTTATGTCTGGTAGAGAGAGGGAGAGATCCTTTTTCTACCACAGATCCCATATAGTTTGGCTAAGACTGCAAAAAAGAATGTGAATGGTGTTGGAAATAAAAAAAAATTGCTGAGATAATATCATACTTGTCCTATTTGATTTGCCTGTGTTTCTGGAAGACAGTTTGTTGGTTTTCTATAAAGAAATGCATTACATAGTCATTAACAAATTCTTGTTGACTAAACCTTTTGAGGCTCAGGTAACCTAATAGAAAAATGGAGTTGTTACTCAATAATGCAATGTACAGAATGTTTTTCTTCTGCTTGTTAAAATTTCTAGAGTGGTTTGGTTTTGTGAAAAACCAGGTAAGATATTTGTGTAAATTTTCCTCATCTAGAAATTGCTAAGTGCCAAAGGGTGATCTCCCTCTAGCTAAATTAGTGGACAGAGTTCCAACTGTCATCTGTAGGAGTCATTACTGAGATTGCTATGGATTGTGAATATATTTGTCTCCATCATTCATTAAAAGTGAAAAATATGTGTTCCTCCTTGTTAAAGAAACAAGGAGAACCACAGGTGGAAAATGATGCCTAAACCAAGGCTTATTCACTTACAGATCTGACATGGGAATGCTTTATGAATTGCACAGGAGCTGAAAACTTGAGCCAGGCTGCCAAAATATTTCTAAGAAGGTGAAGACTGACTGAATTTGTAAAAACATCCACATCCTGGTTTGTTTGAAAGAAATATACAGGTATTAAGGAACATGTGGAATCCATAACCTGTGACTTCACAAGTTTCAAGTAACAGGTTAGGCAGAAGTTGAGTGGATGTGCATGAAGGTTACACGCTACTTTTTGAAGGGCAGGATGTCAGGTGAGAGGGAATGGGGAATGGATTGAAAATATAAATTACATGTAGTGGGCACTCAAAAGATCAAGTCTAAATAAAGTGCTGAAACGAAGAAGGCGTGTCATACTTTGAATGAACGAGCTCTGGCTGGATACAAAATGGGGGTCTTGCAGGTGTTAAGTGAAATAGAATTGCTAAAAGAATAGTGGCTCTGATAATGCAAGGACTTTTATTGGGGGTGCCTGTTATGTGTGTTTTAATGGGTTTTTTTTGCACAGAGGTCAGGGTTCTGCAGGTAAGCACAGTGTACTGAAATGTTCTCAGGTCTGTGACCCAGACTGGGGAGCAGATCAAAAAGAAACTGAAATTTTAAGGTCAATTCTAAATCCAGTAGAACTTAATAAACCCTATAAAAGGTTAAAAACACTTCCTGGGTTCCTCTTTGGAAGAGATAAATGGCATATCCAACTAGAGCTGTGTATGCTAGTGCTTGGGATAAATTCAGTTGATATTTGAGAAACAGGCCTTAGTCAAGGTATCTGGAAGTAAACCACACTTCCTACTTTATTCAGCAGACAGTATTTCTTACTCTTGATATCTCTTAGGTTCCACAAATGTGCCAGAAGAAGCAGCCTTGCCTTGGTTAAGCTACTCATCTCTTCATCTGGAGGAGACATAGGTAGGAGTATTGTGCTAAACTAGGAAATATTCCAAGTGTTGCAAATTGGTCCTTCCTCAGGTTTCCCTCAGGTTTTGTTTCAATGCCACTTGGACCATCCCCATGGCTTTCAGGAAGAAAGAGGTAGGATGGACATGGAAGAGACATCAGAGAGTAGCTCTGCACAGACTGGTCTGTCTGATAAACCCGTGGTTTCAGTATTGTCATGGCTCTGTGCCATAATGTCTCTTTTGAAAAGTTTTATTAATTTTCTCTTATTAGTTAATTAACTCTTTCCTGCTATTTAAAAGAGCACGTTTGTACAATTAGGAAGCACACTCTTGAGATTAGTGAAGTAGAAAATATAAGGTGGAAAAGTTGTTTAAGTGACTTATTTCAGGGAAGGTGCTGGACAGCTAGATTTCTAATGCTGTTATTGCATTTTTAACCTCTTGCTTTTGCACTTCAGGGTGTAGTTTGAAAAGTACTTTGTGCTAAAGCTGGATCCACTCCCATCCTTGTAACCAGAAAATACCATTTAGCCATAGCTGAAATGCTTGAATCACCTGCTAAAAGGGGAAATCTTCACTCTTTGGAACTCATAAGATGGTGGTGGTTATGGACATTCACTATCCTCTCCTGAGTAGGCATCAGATGCTCTGTTTGCATCCTGAACTGCTTGTGTATAGACTCTAGGCCTCTGAAGTGTGTTTTTCAAACTTGCTTGTTTTGCATAAATAAAATTAAAAATAGCTTTTCTTCAGCATGTTTTCAATCCCTTTTTCTGGACTGATGAGTGAATCAGGAGAGGCCTTGTGCTCCTGCCAGCAGTGTGTTATATTTCCCATCAAGACAGAGAGGCTGAATGATATCTCTATTACAGGTATTCTTCAGAGTGGGTGAGGAAGAATCTGCTCTTGTGACATTTCTCCTCATTGCTGTAATCCATTGCTGTCTCTTGATTCAAGCTGAGCTTGAATCAAGCTCTATTCAGGCAATTTTATTACTTTTATCAAGTGGTGATATCTCACTGCTAAGCAACTGTTTTGAGGGACAGGCATAGTTTTAATGTGGGTTTTAAAATGATTTTTAGATTATTTTTAAAACTTTATGAAGGGGAATTAGAGAACTGGACCAATTAGTACAATCACAAATTACTTTATAGAGCAGATATTCCAGATTTATGTTTTCCCCTCTCCAGATTCTAACGGATAAAAATAATGATCCTGTTAATTCAAATGCTAATGGCAAATGACTGTTAGGGCAAAAATTCAGTGCAGGATGTGCACTGGATGACTCCTTTGGTGCGCAGAATCATGCACACTCACCAGGTGTGTATTCTGCACAGGCTTGCACCCATTCTGGAGCTAATGATGCGTCAGAAGGTAAGTGGGCTGGGTGCTACCTCACTTCAGAGTCAAACCCTGCTTCTGCATGTCAGGGGCTGCACAGCTGAGTCAATGCCATGGGATGGAGTGATGCCTGTGGGGATCCCTCCCTCACCCCAAAACACTGAGCCCTGGGTTGCACATTGTCATCAGCACTGCAATTAGTATGGCCAGAGCCATGAGATGGGTGGCCAGGGCAGGTGCTCCCAGTCAGCCTCCTGGCCGTGTCCTGGTGCTTCCCAGGCTGCAGGTCCGACTCTGGAGGAGCTCTGCACGTGCACTGTAACTTGGCAAAGGGAGCACAGCCTTGGCACCGCTTGTGCTGTTTGTTTGCACTGCTGCTCACGGAGACTGCTGAGCAGCTTGTTCTGCTCCACGTGAACTCCACACAGACTTGCTCTGCTGGGAACACTGATTAAACACACAAACAGAAGGGTGTGAGTCAGTGGGAAATCACCGAGTAAGCCCCTTTGTGGATAATTGTGTTTGTTTCCACAAATGAAGGCAGGGCAGGGAGATGGGGAGGTGGCAGCGCTGTGGCCTCAGGAGTGAGGGCAGCAGCCCCTGCAGAATGGGCTTTCGAGATGTCAGGTTGCAAGGAAGACAAGCAGCTTTATTCCATGTGTTATGTGGCAGGAGTTTTTAATGTTTATGCTGTCGATGGGGTAACCAAACATCTATCATTGGCCTGGTACACTCCGGGGCAGTTAGTTCATAGTGTAGTCTCTGTGGTGTAAACTAGGGAGGACTGTGTCATCCCAGGGAAATCTGCTTTGATACTGAGCTTACCTCAAGATCATAGGTGGACAGATGGAAAACTTAAGCACTCACCTACTTTCCTCTTGTTCAGATCACTTTTGCAGCAGCAATATGTGTTTTGCTTCAGTGGCACTTGGGTGCACTCCATGCTGTCAGCTTTTTTATCTATGCTTGCAGAACGCTGCACAGGTACAGTGCTCAGATAGGAATCCCTCCCTGGGAGCCGCTATTGAATTAATTTTGCTTAATAAAAGTGTTTCTGGTCTGTCAGGCCGAAACTGTGGGTGTGACTTGTGCCTTGACTCCTAATGTTAAACTCAGACATGCTTTGAGTATTGTCTTGTTTCAGTTGCTATCCTAATTGTAAGCCTTAGATTGGAAATTGTCATGAGCTTATGATGGTGCTTTGTCTTAGCATTTTTCAAATCTTCAAATTCTTTGAGTCTTCTACGTTCTTCATTCCCTCAGCAGGTGCTCCAACACTGACTGTCTTGTTGGTCCTCCACCAGACTTCTTTCAGTTTATTGATGTTTTCCTTCTATTGTGGGGACCAAGAAATGACATAGTATATCTAGTTTGTGCAAAAAGTGGTGGGGGCAGGGGGTGGGTGGGAAGTGACTTCCCTCAATCTCCTGGCCATGGTCACGTCCATGCAGCCAGGACACTGCTGAGCTGCCTTGCTGCCAGGACCCACTGCTGGCTCCTGTGCAGCCTCCTGTCCACCAAGATTCCCCACTCCTTTTCCCCAGGGCTGCTCCCCAACCAGTCACTCCCCAGCCTGTATCATTGCAGGGGTTACTCCCATCCAGATACAGGACTTTGCAGTTGTCCTGGAATTTCATGGGGTCTCTCTGAATGGCAGCCCTGCTCTCAAGGGTGTCGGGTGGTCATCCCAATTTGTGTCACCTGAAAATTGGTCTAGAGCCTGCTCTGTCACCTTCTCCAGATCATTGATAAAGGTATTAAAGAAGACCCATCTCAAGTAGACTTCCGCAGTGCTCCATGTACTGCTGGTATCTGGGTCGACAATGACCACTACTCGCTGAACTAAATCATTCCTCCCTTTGTTCAGCTGAAAAAAATTGTTGCTATAAGTTCAAGGTTCATGCTCTGCTGATCTTGTATGAAAGGGACAATGATGATGCTACATAGCAGAGGTTGTTATAGTGTTTATTTTTAATCAGGAAATTACATCAGAAATCCAATCCTGACAGAAGGCTAATGTTACAAAGTAAAGCACTAAGGAGTGATACTCAAGCATGGTGTGTTTTCTTGGAAAGGCGCTTATTTTCCTTGGAACCTTGCTGTGTTTGCTAGGTACAGGGTGAACAGTGAACCAGGGTAGTTTCAAACAATGTTTGAAACGGAAGTTGCTGACTAGTGGAGCCCTATATCCTTTACTAAAGAAGTTAAGTTTCAGTGAATCAGGCAGGGAAATGATTTAAAAGGCAATGGCTGCATGATGAAAATGGTTGATTCTGGTTTGCCCAGTTAGGCACTGCTTCTGGGCCAGTCTCTTCATGGGCAGGGCTGAAATGACAGTTTATTGAAGTCATGCTCTGTACCTTAATTTTTAACTTTCTCCCCAAATCCTATGTACTCAATTCAAAGCCTTAATCCTTGGCATCATTCCTGGTACAGTTTTCCACCACTGTGTGTATTCTGACCCTGCCTGCTGCTTTAGGGCTGCTGTAAGCCCTGTGCTCTCCCAAGACCACTGTTTCTGCTGCTCCTGACTGGGTGGGTGCCTGCCTTCTCTTCTGCCTGGCCCCAGCCTGTCTTGACCTCTGTTCACCCAGCCCAGCCTAGCCCTAAGGTGTGACCATGTGGGACCCATGTCAGTGTTGCCCCCATTGTGTTTCTGGTTCTGAGCGTTAGTGTTCCTCCTCCTGGTGGTTAAGCCAAACTCTCCTTAGGTGACTGTTGCCTTTTCAATTTCTGTTTACTTGGGATAGGGCACAGGAGACCTCTGGTTATAGTAATGAAAGCATAGAGTGGTTAACAGTCTAGAAAATGAGTTCTTGTTTTGGTAAATGTCAAACTTACTCTTCCTCTGGGTAAGTCTTAAGGAAATAAATTTTGATAACATATTGAGCATGGTCTGCTGCTGTTGTCATAGTGAAAAGAAGAACTAATAGCATTAAGAGGAAGGAAAACACATTAAGCAACAGCAACACTTTTTACTAATATTTTTGCACTTACCTCATTATTAAAAATAAACTGAAATTATGTGCTTCAGTAGCTTTTTTGGTCTATTCCATTTTGGACTGGAGCTGTGCAAAAAATGTCACTGATACATTCTGATTTACATGGATTTGAATACAGCATGAGTGCTTTCTACAATTAATAAAATAAAGCAAGCAAGGTACTTGTGTTCCCAGAGGGCATCCCTCTTAAACATTTCCTCAGCTCTTTGTCCATACAATTCGTGCAGGTCTGCTCTGATGCTACAGAGGCTATTTGCCATTCTCATTGTTTTACATGTTTTGCCATGGAGGAAGTCTGGAGAGAGACATGTATCCTGTTTCTTGTTTCTGTTTCTATGATTGACTGGGTTAATTCTGCTTCCAGGAGTGTTGGAGATGCCAATAATCCCTTTTAAGGTAGGTATGGAGATCACTTGTTATTGCCTGCCTGCAGGTAGAGAAGCTGAATTTTGCTGCTGTTTTGCTGTCTGGAAACATCTTCACCCTGTGAAGAATATCTCTGTAATATTTACCAGGCTGGGAATATACAATAGAATAGCTAATGGTGTCTGTATTTTATTCAATCTGGTAAAAACGATATGGCCTCTCACAGAGTTGCCTCACAAACAGTTCCCATTTGAATTGCTGAATGAAACACTGAAATAGGCACACTACAAAGAGCAGTGCCAGCATGTCTAGGGAGGTGATCCTGCCCCTCTGCTCAGCCCTGGTGAGGCACATCTGGAGAGCTGTGTCCAGTTCTGGGCTTCTCAGGACAAGAGAGACAATGAGCTCCGGGAGCATGTCCAGCAGAGGGCAACAAAAATGATTAATGGACTGGAGCATCTCTCTTGCAAGGAAAATCTGAAGCAGCTGGGCCTGTTCAGCCTTGAGAAAAGATTGCTGAGAGGAGACCTTGTCAGTGTCTGCAGGGAGGGGTCAGAGCATGGACCAGGCTCTGCTCAGTGGTGTCCAGCAATGGGACAAGGGACAATGGGCGGAAACAGATGCACAGAAGTTCCACCTGAACATGAGAAGGAACTTCTTTCCTGTGCAGTGACCAAGCACTGGAACAGACTGACCAGAGAGGTTGTAGAGTCTTCCTCAGTGAAAATATTCCAGACCCGTCTGGACACAATTCTGTGCCATGTACTCCAGGAGGACCCTGCTTGAGCAGGGGGTTTGGGCCAGATGGCACACTGGAATCTCTTCCAACCTACCCAGTCTGGGATTCTGTGACATAGGTGTATTTCGCAGAGAGAGGTAAATTTTGTGGTGTAAGCTGCATGCTTCCTTTTCCTGATTTTTTTTTTTTGTTCATGATTTCCTTTCCTTTGAAATTTTAGTTTCCTCTCTCAGAAGCTCTCGAAAAACATACCTTCCCTAACAGTCATCTTTCAATATCTTCCTCAGCATTGTTACAACAGTTCTTTACTCTCTAACTTCTGCTATGACACACTGGTGTCTTTTACAGTTATAGTGCTTCTGTCTCTCTGCTCTTTTTAAAGCTGCTAGGGACAGTAGAAAAGCTATCTACAGAGAAAAATAATAAAAAGCAATCTGAGTTTTTTTTCTCAGTTGATTTTTGCAAGTTGATTAAGTATTTGCTGAGGTGTAGCAATGAAAGTCAGGCTTAACAAAGTAGCTTTTGGGTAGGCTTTTCTTTGAAAAAAAAAAATCTGTATATCCTTCCAGCTTGGATGAAATACCTCTTCTGTCTTCCAAGGCTATAGAGAATGCTTTATCTGCATTTAATTGTAACTGTGTGACTTGGCTGGTCAGGGTTTCTTCCAGTGAAATATAAATGTGGGATACTAACATACAAAGAGCACATGAACTGTGAAGGTTGTGAGGAGAGCTTACAAAAAAAGTTATTTGTTCCCATTTTTTTAGTGGTTCAGTGAAAAAGAACATTGCGGTGTTGGTCAAAAGCCATCTGATTTTGAGCCATCATGTGGCCACATGGCCTAGAAGGCCAGTGGCAGCCTGGCATGGATCAGCTATGGTGAGGCCAGCCAGGAGTAAGGCAGTGATTGCCCCTCTGTATTCAGCACTGTTGAGGCCACCACTCGAGTGCTGGATCCAGCTCTGGGCCCCTCACCTCGAAAAGGACATTGATGTGTCAGAGCATGTCCAGAGAAGGGCAATGAAGCTGTTCAAGGGTGTGGAGCACAAGTCAGATGAGGAGCAGCTGAGAAAGCTGCATGGGGTTCTTCACCCTGGAGAAAAGGAGGTTCAGGGTTGCTCTCTGCAACTGTCTAAAAGCAAGGTGGGGGTCAGAATCTTCTGCCATATCTCAAGTGAAAGGACGGGAGGAAATGGCCTTAAGTTGCACCAGGGGAAGTTCTGATTAGGTATTTTAGACATTGGAATAGGTTACCCATGGAGGTGGTGGATCCACTGTTTCTGGAAGTGTTTCTGGAAGGTGTCTGGATGAGGCACTTGGGGATACGGTTTAGGGCTGATAATAGTGGTGCTGGGTTGACAATTGGGCTAGATGGTCTTGTAGGTCTCTTCCAACCCTGATGATTTTGAGGTGGCAAGAAGCTCTTTGGATGTGGTAGTGTTGTGCAGGTTTCGTTGATATCCAAGAAGAATGGGAACATGAGTTAGGTGGGACTTGTGCATTTCCTTGACAATGGGATCTGGAATCTGGTAGCATTCTGAGCCCCTTTATGTCGAGACAAGCCTGTATAGTCCTCAGATGAAGGATTATTCATTAATATTGTAGCATCTATCTTGAGCGAGTGTCTGGAGGAAAGCCAAGGTACAGAGCTGTGGTTTGTGAACAACATTGTAGTACTCAGATAACCTTCATCAGCTCTCAGGGTTGGGTAAGACATCTGACGTGGGGCAGTTGCCAGAAGATAACTAAAACACAAATCCATGTCCAGATTAGGGTGTAATTTCCTCCTGGAGCACTGGGAGGACAACCACTGGCTTTTTGGATTGCAGAGGGCCCATCTCCTGCTATGCTGAAGCAAAACCTATGTATATTGTAGAGCATCTTTCTCACATCATATCCCCATGTTTAACATTGTGTTTGGATAATGATGGAAAAGCAGGAAGGAGGCAGAATTAAGATGATGAAGCAAGAATGAAAAGAAGCTTTGCAGGTGGAAACTGAAAATGTGTCAAGCCCGAATCATTCAATTGAATCCAGACTGGAGTTGTTTTAGGGCTGTATTGCAGTACCTTCCCTGTATGGACACATCAGCTGGATGTAGTACAGGTCCATATGAGGACAGCAATGCTTTGAAGGTTATTTTACCGACTAGGGATTAAGGAGTCACGCCAGTGAGTTAGCAAATAGTATGATAGAGGCAGAGATATGATCAGGTCTTGGTGTTTTGTTTCTGAAGTAGCACATTTCCCAGTCAGTTGAGGCAGCATGAGGGGCTGCTGGGCAGTTGCTGTTAGTTTATGGTAATGTTAATAAATTAACTGAGGAGTCAATGGGAATCATTCAGGTTAATACACTTAATGCTGTGGTGTCTGTGATGTTCAAGTAAGATCAGAAACTGCCCAGAGTAACACTGCTGATAGCACTAGCTATATGAGATCCTTGGAACAGTGTTGGGAAAAATACTTCTTTTGCTGTTGTCACACTTCATATGTAGTAGTAGAGAGAAGGCACAAAGTGTTTATAAAGATCAACATCTAAAAATACAAATATATGGTATTTACATAAAGAACTAAAATTCTTGACCTTATCTCTTGCCCTCATTTGAAAGATATGAAGCTTCTGTACTGTGGCTTCTGATGACAGCTCAATACCTCTTTCCTATTGCTACTGGTTTATCCCATGAATGGTGGGAGAAATCAGAGCCCTGCAGCTCATATTATCTATCTTGATATTTATATTGGGTCTGTCAATCATTACAGTACTGTACAAGGCCATTTCACATCACCCAGATGACTTCTGAGAAAATGACTTTGTGCTGCAGAGTAATATCATGTTTTGCTTTTGTAATGCTCTGTGTTGTACTGCAATATGAGGAGATTGTTTTTTCTTACTATCTGGTGCCATTTTTTGCTTTTTCCATGGACAAAGGCCATACAGATGCTCTTTGCCTGTGTAATAAACTCTTTGGTGGCAGTGGCAAGAAGAAATAAGTTGGGCTTTTTCAGGAGCATTGACTGAGCAATTCAAAAGCCAGCTGAAAATGCAAATAGATGTTTGTCTTCTCATATTAAAAACTTTTATTCTCTGTAGAAAAGAGACAAATTTAAGAAGTAGTTTGCAGTTTTGAAGAGTGCAGCACTGTTTTGACTAAAATCCTTATGTATTCGTAGCAAGACAGTCCCCATGTTAAGGCCTGTCCTTCCAAAATTAGCCCTGGAGGAAGCTGCTTTCAAGCTGGGGATCCCCTGGCTCTGGGGAAAGGCAGGAAAGCCACTGCTGGAGCTGGAGTTGTTGAGAACAACTGTCAAATACCAATAAGTGGCAAGAAAAGGAAAAAAAAACCCTTTCAGTTCAGTGACCTCCTGGTCAGGATCAGGGGTTTGGCTCCCCTCTGCTTGCAGGCCAGTATGGGCAATAAATAAATGGTTCATCACACAGAATGTTTGTGTGCTGCTGAGGATTTTCCAGGGCAGTGAGGCCCAAGGAGTGCTCAGCACTGCCGTCTGAAGGGATGGATTTAAAGGCTGTAATTTCAGACTTCATAATATCCTTGGCCAAGGCAAGCTCCTGTGTTTGTTCTGCAGTGAAGCAGGTTCATTTTCCTAGCATCCATCTCCTGGAGCTCAGGCCTGGCCGCAGTTTTTCAGGTAAGGCATCCCACCCAAGGGCAAGCGGGATGCAGCACCACCATTAGCTTAGTGTTGTTTCAAAGTTGCTCCTATTCATAAGTTAAAACCAAGACTACTGGAAGCCTAGTAAATCCAGGAGCTTTTTGACCATTCTGTTTCAGATTGAATTCCTAACTACCTTTTGCTTCTGCTTTTCTTTGATTTATATTTTTTTGGAGCTCAGGATGTGTTAAGGTATCAAAAGCAGTAAAGTTCTTACATTCTAAAAAGGCAGCACTTCTGTATCCGCTAAAAAGTTCAGTTAACTGTTTATATATCAGATTTAAGCAGTCTTGCTTTTCATTGGCCTGATTTTTCAAATTATTTACTAAGCACCCAAGATCCCTCAGCTTTACAGGAAGCAGAGAAGATAGTTCATTGCCAAGCAGTGGTAACATGAAAAGCCAGGAAGAGCATTCTTTATTTTCCTATCTCATATTTATTGATTTCAGGGCTGACTAGATTGCCTTTGGTCACTTCAACCTGCAAGTTTGTGTGTTGTAGAGCAACTCCAGAGCAAGCAGATACTTAAAGCAGAACGGTGATGAACTTTCAGCTGTTAAAGAAAAGTGTAACTGCACGGGCCCCGAGACAGAGCGTCAACTCACAGAAACTTCTACCCTGGATCAGGTATGGTTATAGGAAAGAAACTCTCTGGACTCATCACTGCGCTACACAGTGCAAGTACCTGCCAAACCCTGAGCTCCTCACAACATCAGCAGACAGCCTCAGGGACTTTGAGTAGTAGTCTCTGGTTTGGTTTGGTTTCTGATTTTAGTCTGTCCTAGGTAGAAAGGCAGTGGATGACACACACATGACCCCATTGCATTTCATATTTTTCACGTATTCTTGTTGTCCTGTGTGAGAACGGCAGGAGTGAAACAGTGTGCAGAGACCTGTTAATATCATCAGATTTTCTCCACAAAGCAGGGAGCAACCTCTCTCTCCACATTAGGAAAGACAAGAATATTGTTTATTTGTGAGGTGGTGGGGGGGTGAAGAAATGAAGAACAAAAAGCTTCAACATGGTAGCAATCCATGCCTAGGAATAAATGTGAGGATATTGTACAAGGAAAAGGAAAACATCTTAGGGATAGCACACTAAAACCAACAAAACTCCCTCAATATTAAATGATATATGAGAAACTCAGAAGTGTGATTTAAAGTAAGATGTCTTCCCAGTTCCACTCCTTCAACTCATAACAATTTCTTTCAGCAGATACTGCATAGTCAGTACCCCTTCATGAGCTGCTATTGATGTTGTAGGAAATTGTTTCTCTCTTTTGTTTTTTTTCTCTGCTGGAGACTTGCCTTTTATTAGCCAAGACCTAGCAGTGACTGATTCTTAGAAGGAAAGAGTGACATTTGAATAGTTGGAGCTGCAGTGACCTACTTCTTGTAATAGCTTGATAAGAAGCTCCACAATGGGTCGTGCTTCTGAACAGCTGTATCTTTCAAAAATGTTTGCTTCGTGGGAATTTTAATCTCATCTCTTCTTCACTGTATCTAACTAAACATGTGAAAATAGAAAGAGTTTTCAAGGAGTGAGTTGGCAAAACTGATTTTGTAATGAGTTAAATGGTGCAGAAAGTGAGCACTGACTAATATTTCAAAATGTGAGAAATGCTGTAATGTCACAGCAAGTTAACTCCCCCGTGGAACAGGGTGCAGAGGGGGTGGTGGCGTGTGTGTCTGTGGCTTGAAATTATGTTTTTTGCTGTTTTTGCTCAGAGTGCTTGCTTACTTCCGTCTTCTGCCTCTGGTTTGGAAAAGTTCCGTAGTTGCTGGCACTGCTTTCTGCATTTCCTCCCATTTCTCCCCATTCCCTAATTTTCCTTCCTTTTCTTCTTTCAGAATCACTATGCCTTCCCTGTTTCTTCAAACACAGAGTAAAGATGAATCGATAAACCCTTAGTGATAGTTTCAAATCAGGTCTTGATTTTTAGATGAAAACTGGATTCTAGCACTTGTTCCTCTTAAACGTGACAACATAGAGAAATAATGCATTAAATAGTTTATGGGGAAGCTAAAAAAGGAAAAGCTAAGTATATAAAATCTTGACTTTCTCAACTTAATTATTTTCTTTCTTTGGTCAAATAGCTCTTCCGAGAGTTAGCTTTTTAGTTGGTTAATATTGAGGCTGTTTATATCAATAACTTACTGCGATGTAAAGTAACAAATTTGGAAAAGGTTCAGGACAATGATCTTTTGGCTGCTTTTCAAATCAATAGGAATAAATGAGGCATTTCAACAGTTATTTTTCCATTGAAATTACGTTTCACTCAGGAATAATTTTGTGAAAATAGTCTGCTACAATTAGAAGTAACTTAGATTAGTGATGATCCATTCCACAAAATCTTTCCCCAAAACAGAACGGACAAAAATGTCTCTCCTCAATAAAAATATATCCTCAGAAAAGATCTTTCTGTTTGTGCTTGTTCATTTGAATAGAGAAAAAAATCAATTTGATGTTAAAGCTTTTCTGTTTACAAAAAAAAGTCTACCCTCAACACAATCAAGTTAACTAATGGCAAAGCTATTTTTCTGCCAAGAGGCTGCATCATTAAACTGGGAATTAGACAAATGAGATCCTAATGCATTTTAATAAAAACAATATATTTCTCCCTTCACTCTAAACCCCTGTAGTCTTGCACAGTTTTTGTACATATGCTACTGGCTATGTGGAGCTCAGTTATAATTGCTTACCTTATAACTCCTTCTGACACTTATACCTAGAGCAGATTGCATTACAAGAATGTAGATGTATTCTGATTGCATGAAATATTTTTTAGTTATTCTAGAAATGTTTTCAGGAGAAATTAAGGTAGTTTTGAGCGGCTTTTCAGCCACTGAAAATGTGAATCTGTTATGCATTATATGCATATTATGCATGTTATGCATATCTTGCTATTCTACATTGTTCTGTTGAAAATGTGCATTTTGAAAAGAAATGGCAATATGTAGAAACAGAATTTATCTATGGAACAGTTCTGTTCCTTGGGCATACTGAGACATACTTATATCCTTTTGTGAGTAAAACTGAATGTTGTGACTTCTATTTCTTTTACTTGCAGCTAATGTTCCAGAAAAAAAACCCATGAGTGTGGAGCCCAACCCATGTCTCAACCCTGCAGTGTTGGTTTAAGGCATTTCACTGAATTCAGCACTCAGGATCCTTCCTGAGCATGCAGTAGGCAAGGGTGGCTTGCTTGCCTTTGGGCCCTGAGATGGATTTGATGTTGCCAGTGGGAGGCTGTGAAAGACAGAGGAAACTGGTGAAAGGAGAGCTCTCTCATCTCGTAAGTCATGTTTAATTTGTGAATTGTGGGTAGATGATTGTACATAAATCTTATAAAATTCTTTAGTTTTCCCATCCAAAAGAGAGGTGCTAAGCCATGCTTCCTGACACTGCAAATCCACAAGCATCCCTTTCACCTGTTTGAAATTTCCTCCCATTTGTCTTCTGTTGCTTAAGCAAATCAGTTGTTTGATATCCTGCTGATTTTTGGCTTCCCTATGTGGTTTGTTTTGTTTTTTTTTTTCTAATATGCACAGCTCATGTAATCTCCCTGAGATTTGTTTCCTTCTGTAACTTTACTAGTGTTTCATTCAGGGTGAAATCGGAAAGCTTTCAAGTAGAAAATAAGTTCGCACTTTGGCAGAGTGAACACAGAATGATCAAAGTTGGAAGAGACCTTCATGATCACCTAGACCAACATGGGTCCTAAACACTGTTCAAAAATGCTAACGATTTCTTTTAATTCCTCTGTGTGGAGTTCTTCTTCCAGTGGGAGAAAGGATTAGAAAAGCCATTGCCGAGTGTGAAGTGAGCATGCATTGTGCAGGGGAAGCTTTGGCACTGCTATTTCCCATTTCTAGTTCATGGTTTTCACCTTCAGAGCACTTTAAACACAGTAGATCAAACACAATGCAGTTCCTTCTGCTGCACTTTTCCTTACTGTGCCCACTGCAGGCAGTCCTCCAGCAGGTTCCACCAGTTCCTGGCTGTCAGGGCATTTTTCCAGGCTCTGGTGAGGTATATAGACATGGCCTGGTGTTCCTCTCCTCAGCAGTCTTGCTCTTTTCTGGCAGTTGCTCTGAGGAAAAACATTGAGATGGTGCCTTCCAAAACCCCTGCTCCTCTCCAGCCAGGAGTGCTCAGCTAAAGAAGCCTTGGCTGTGGGTGATGGATGGTGCTCCTCATTACAAGTATGGCCAGAGTTTGGGCCAAAAAGGTGAGCAAAGTGTGCCAGTGGAGAGCATGTTGAGTGTATGGATGGGTCATGGTGTCTGGCTTGGTTATGAAATTAAGGGTAATGAATGTGGTGCTGTTCTTTTAAATGTTTGTCTGAGCTTCCCAATTTTCATTTTTTCATGTTGCTCTATATGGTGAGAAGAGCAGGCTGAGCAGAACTGGAAGGGAAAACAAAACCCCAATGCAGTCCTCATAGTCCTGCCGGTGGCACTCACAGATTTGAGTTCGTCTAGGCTACTGGTAGGGAAGGGTGTGTGTGGAGTTCAGCAAAGAGAAATATTTTCCTTTATTCACTAGAAGGCAAATCCCACAGCTCAAATTTGTGCTCAAACCACTGTCAGCATGATGGAGCTGCTGAGCAGTGCCTGCCGAGTGCCCAGGCTTCCTGCACCAGTGCAGGCAAAAGACAAAGGCCAATTTTAGACCTTCCCCGTGACTTTACCCCACTCATAGGGGTGGTGACCTTCAAAACCAACCTCAGACTTCAGGTGAGGTTGCCAGAGGACTGCTCACTCTTTTCTTACACATCCAGGCTACAAGTGCTGCAGAATTGATCACATCACTGCTAAAAAATAGGTGAGGCTTCATTTGTACCAATATCTTCCTAGATTCAGTGGGCAGGTAGACTTACTCTTCTGTTGTGCTTTGTCGTTTCTGTGATTTTTAAGAATCTTTGCTACCTTACTCTCCAAAGCTGCTGAGCTGTATTTCATACAACAACACGTTTTGCACAGTGAATTGTAGAAATCTTGTCTCTTCTTACATCGAGTCAGAGGCCAAGCTCATGACTTGCTTTGTCTGTCATGCTTCATCTATCACAATAGCAACAAAAAAAAAGTTTCACGGTCTTGATTAAAACCAAATATAAGCATGGAAATTGCCCACTAATTACCATCAATGTCAAGTAATTTTCTCCTATGCAGTAGTTATATTTGTTTATTATGCATGTTTATTGCAGTCTTCTGGCCACTGCTTATGATCAATATCCATTAAGGAAGAGGAGGCAGAAAATTTAGGGTCTGACCTGCAAAGCCCAGTCAGAAGTACCATAGTTTAGTTCAGACTGAGAAATATAACATGGTAGTATTGCGAGTTTTGTTAACCTGTCCTAGGTTCTCAGACATAAAACTCTCTCAAGTGTCTGAAGGCCTTTTATTTTGTGAAATAGTGTAAATCTATAAAATTGGTATAGTTCTTGGGATAGTGTTGTAATTCCTATTTCATTCACTGTCTTCTAGTGCAGCTCTGAACATGAGTCTCCCTGTTCATTCCTAGTCTTTTTCTATGGACAGTCTTGCCAGCTCTGTGTTGTATGTCCATTGAGTCCTTTTCCTGTAAAAACGAAGTTTTGTTTTCTGGAGTTACATGGCTAGGTGAGATTCTCAGGCTTTGTTTAGAAAGTTCCTGATTTTTCTTAGTGGTTGAGAGGATTTTGAAAATGTGATCTCTAAGGGCTCAAAGGCTGAAAGAATGAATGTCAGAGGTATTACTTTTAAATTTTATGCATTTTGGTATCTGATGTGGCTTTTCATGGCTTGAAGAAGGCATTACAGCCTTAAAGCACCCGACACAGTTCCATTATGATGAAAAGGAAATAATTTTGCTGCTTTAGCAAAAAGGCTTGGCACTCAGGCACCTGAATCTGCGTTTTTGGTGCAAAATGGGTGGGTGCTGCTATTGTGGAACCAAACAATGCTGTATCACTGTGAAAGGGTTTTCCTCCATGTCCTGCTGGTCGCTTTGTACTAACTGTACTGGCTCCGGAAAATGGTGTTTTCACATAGGAGAACCCTAGGACTGAGACAACGAACCTTCTGTTCTACTCAGGACCTCCTGATGTAATAGCTATGGTGAGATATATTAATTTAATTGCTAGTTTGGTGAATCATGATTTTATTTTTCTCATCTCAGCAACCCAACAATTCCCCTCCTTGTTGTCTCCCAGGGAGACTGTGCAGGAAAATGTTCCAGAACAAACGAGATTCTGACCTTCAGTCATCAAATCGATGAGCAGTTTTTGTGGTGTCTGACCGGCGTGAGCAGAAGTGATTCTGGGTCCTGCATGACTCTTTGGGAGAAGGCTTGATTTGGGAAGAGGTCTCTGCAGACTTTTCTTGTTTAGTCATGTGTGGGGTCAACAGCAGTTCCCAGTGGTTTGATACATGCTTCACACCCTTTTCCATGAGATAGATCTCCTGGGACCAGAGTCTGGTTTGTTAAATAAGGTTTTATGTGCCAAGTAGTTCAAGGCCTGAGTTGCTTTAATTTATGACATTCAGAGAAGTTTTATTGGCATCCCTCAGACTTAAGACTCTGAGTTCTTACTGAAAGTAAGTTTCTACTAACTTTGTTGAGAGCTGGCTAAAATTGGTCCCTCAAGGTGGTAGAAAGAGGGATTGTCCAGAAACCATTTTGGCACAGGGTTATAGAAAATAAGTTCTGTTTAATGACTTCTCTCTCGGACACAATTGCACAACAAAGCATCCAAACAGTTCCCAGAGCACTATGTTATACTACAGGCTTGGAGCCCAGGCAAAGCCACCCCTGGGCACTGTGCAGCTCCTGAAGTAGGTGTGCACTCCAGTTCCTTTGAAATTCCAATTTTCATCTCTATAAATCCCTTGGCAATACTTGTAACAAAATGCCTGTGTCAGAGCAATTTATTACTACTACTGACATGATAATGCAAGGTGAAATCAGACATTGCCTAGAAATTTGAATTCCTGTTATAAAAATGCCACCGTCAGGGCTGCGCATTACACAGTACCTGCATTTTCTCATTTAAAGTAATACGTCATCTTCAGCCCTACTGCTGGCTTTCAGCTCTTTTTCACCCCCCCTAATAATTGGCAAATGATGGGATGTGATTACATGGCCATTTACAGTACTTATTAGCATTTCATTTATAACATTATCATATAAAACTGACTTAATTGCCCTCTGGGTGTAAACATTTAAATTTTGTAAACGGCAGCTCCATTCACTTCTCTGTCACTGAGGAATACAGTATATTACTTCTCAGAAAAGAAAACACAAATTTGTCACGGATGGCTGCATCCACTGTATGTGAAGAAGAAAGGGCTTAAAAGATGCTATGGCTCCTTGGGAGTATACACAAGGATAACAACATAATTTGCATTCAGATATTTGTGTATATGGTACAGTAATTTGGCATGGCTCCTTTGGTTTTTATCTCAAAGGAGCGACGGATTGTCATTTTTCCAGTTAGTATCCTAAAAATCACATAGCCTAGTGCTGAGAAAATCCTTTGTAAGAGCATCCATAGCTTTGTCACTGTAGAATTGTTCTCAATAGAGTATTTATTGGTGCTTTGTCAAATCTGCATTTAAATATACCAATTGAGAGCTTGGCATTATTTTCTGATGGAGAGTATTCCAGAAGCTAAGCAGAGGTCTGCCTGGGGACTTTTTCCTTGGTGTTTGCTCTGAAATTTTGTTGCATTTCGCCTTGTGTTCTTACCTGGTCTGTCGCCTGTGTGCTTATTCAGCCAAGCTGGGCATATTTTTAGCCCTGTATCTCCTTGCAAGGGATTTCTGAGCCACTTCAGGGAGCTGTTGCTTTCCACCTCATGGTGCTTTTTAAATGCCCACTGCTGAGCATTTCCATAACACTCTGCCCTTGCCTCCAAATTTTATTGGCCATTTTCTTCTGAGCTCTGCTTGGATAACAGCTCGCTCAAACCAGCCATCAATGTGCCAGATGCTGCTGTGCCGGGGCTGTCAGTCTGGTCCAGAAAGCACTGAAGCCAGAGGAAAGCCTCCGTTGATTTTGGATCAGTACCATAATGAGGAACCAGGGAATAAGATAATGGTTCATAACTTAAAACACTGAAATGTGTGCCTGCATCACAGTGCAAAGACTGAGTAGTTGAAGGGTAAAGGTCTTTCACAGCCATAACCAAGAGGCAGCAGCAATTAGCTAATAACCACCCCCCCAAAAAAAAAAAAAAAAAAAAAAAGCCAGAGTAATTTTATTTTGGCAGGCTGGGCAGAGCTCAACTTGGCAGGGGTGGGCTAGGAGCAGTGCAGCTGGCAGTGCTCCCTCTGGGGTCTGGGGTGACAGGAGAGCTGCGAGGGCTGTGGGGCAGTGTTGGGAGCCAGGGGACACCCTGAGGACTGGGAGGGTTTGGTCACAGACTGACACAGTGTGACAACAGTTTGCTTTTGTTGGGGTTTGGTGGGATCTAAGGGGGAAGACGTCTGCAGTGCTGGTGGGATCTCAGCGGCTTTGGGAGGGCTGTGACTGTGATGAGAGGCTCAGTGGGGGCTGTCTCTGCTCCTGGAGCCAGGCAGTCTCCACTCCTGCTCTGAGCATGGGGAGGAAACAGCTGTGTCTGGAAAGGCAGGTTGTGGGGGCTAGGCCAGCGGCAGTAGCACTCCTGCAGAACAAGGTGTCTTGCTTCTGTGGTGTTGGGGGCAAGAGTCACCCCTGTGAGTGTCTCTTTCAGCAAAAGGCCGTGCAGATGAGAGATGGGAAGAGACTGCCTGCAGGAGAGCAGTCATGAGCGTCCCGCCTTCTTCCTCCCCTCTCTGCTGCTGTTTCAAGCAGTGCTAAGTTGTCTGCCCATGGGTTTGGCATTCAGGGGAGTGGGGCTGACTTCTGCCCCAGGGCTGTGGGCTTCCGCTCTGGCCTGCCCTCTCCATCTGGATATTCCTCTGCTCTTGCCAAGTAGTCATGTGCCTTTTCTCCTGTCTGCGCATCACTTGCTTCCAGCATCTTCCTGTTTGAGCATGATTCTCCCGGCTTCCCCCATTGCCAGAAAGCCACCCTTGAGCTGTCCTGTCCCAGAACGGCTGCCCCACATCCTTTTGCTCTTTTCTCTCAAGTGGCCAGCCCAGCGCTCGAGCGGCTGCTTCATACACTAAAGCCAGGATGGGGGAGATGAAGAGCAAGGTGATTTAAACCTGCATAAGGAGCTTCTTGGAGTTCACTGCAGTCACATCAGTTTGGGGCAGCAGCTAAAGCTGCTCAGTGCTCTGGGCCAAGGCCAGCAGGAGTGCCCCTGCTCTACAGCCCCATCCATAAAGTGCCATTCAGGTGACAGTCTGATGAGCTCTTCCTCATGCCACCACCCAGCACTGGGGCCTGGGAACAGAGCCTGTAGTGCATGGGAGTGGTCTCCTATCTAGGGGAAGCCCCACGGTTCTGCCTAAGATGCTTATGGTGACCTGAAACATGGACTGCCTCTCTGCCTGAGGTGTGACAACACGCTAATGGTATCAGTGTTGTGTTTTCTCCTCTGCCATAATGTTTTCAGTCTCATCTGAGCTTCCTGAAGAAACCAGATAAGTTTTTGCTGTTTTATCAAAGACCAGCAGTGCATATTTCCATGGCAGACTGAGCTAGCTGGCTGATATCCTTTGCATCAGCAAGATGGCTATTTCAGATTTTCTTCTCCTTTCAGTTTTTGTCCAAAACAGCTTGATTCATTTCAGTATCTCTCTTACTGTCCTTGCAGGTTAACTTTTTCGAATGTCCATGAAAATACAGGACCTTTAGGAATAAAACAAAAATGTCACCATACCCAAACACGCACAGGCAGGATGCGAAACATATCACATTAAATTATTTTCCATTCAGGAATGGGGGGAGCAATTATTTGAGATAAAAAGGAAAATAAATATGAAGAAGAAGAAATGTGAAATGAAAGAGGAAGGTGAAAAGAAAAAGTGACCACCCCCCCATTCAAGAAATGATGAATGGCAATTGCAGTGGCCACGTTTCCATGGCTAATTCCTAAGGATGCACTGCCACCTGCCAGCCTTTGAGCAAAACGCATGGAAAGAAAAAGTGGATTTCATTCTTAACTGTACTGTTCTTTAACTGCCCAAATTGCCACGTGGCAAATACTTCCATTTTAAATAGGAAAGCGCAATCAAGGATTTACACATGGATTTCTACCCTGCACGGCACATTATGCAAAGGAGCAGAACACATTTGCAAGGTGAAGTGCCCTGAGCCCAGCCAGGGCTGGCCATGGCTGTGAGTCAGGGCTGAGGGGCGTGAAGCCAAGGCTTCCCAGAGCCCCTCTTGCCCTGTCCTCAGCTGAAGGTTTGAAACATTGTGAGGGGAAGGCACAGGTAATGGAGGTGCTGAGGAGTCAATTTATGCTTCTAGAAGAGATTAAATCTGCTGCATATTATGGGATTGTTAAATGGGAGCAGAAGGGGGTCATTGCTGAAACTTGAAGGTGACAAATAATGGAAGGAAAAGAAATATTGGTTTAGGGTGGGTGCCCAGGAGTAATGGGATGAAATTTCAAAGGGAAACATGAGTGTTGTGTATTAGGAAATGCTTCCACATACTGAGATCTATCAAGCTGTGAATAATATCTCAGGGGAAGCTTCTTCACCCCAGGCACTTTAAACTAGAATAGAATAAATGGTATGAAATTATTATAGAGTGAAGTCTTATAGTGGTAAGGGGATGAAATAGACAATCTAATAGGTTTTTATTTCCTCTCTGAGTTGACTCTCCATTGTCTTTCATTATGCAGTACAAGCTGTTCAAGCTTGCATACCCAGCAGAACACTACTGCTGCTATGCACACAGATGTCCCTTGTACAACCCTCAGTAAAGGATGCATGGAGAGCAACTTTGCCCTGAACCTGCTGCAAGGCAATGTAAATTGCATTTCTGGTCTCTCAGCCTCTTAGTCCTGGCTCAGATTTAGCTTTTCTTTAGCATTGTGTAGGGTCAATTACTGTGAAGAACCTCATACATGCTTTGTTCAGTTTATTTCTTAGATAAAAATACTTGTTTAATTTGAAGCAGTACATCACCTTAAGACCTGATTGAGTCAAAAGCAATTTAGCAAGGGCAATCCAGTTACCTCCTCCTAAAGTGACATTGTCTTCTCTTGGCGGGGTTGTGAGGGATGTAAAAATTCAGAAATGCCTCTGGAGATTAAACAAACCTTCCATCTCCCTGTTAAACTTTGAATGTCCTTTTCTGGGTTGGGATTGAGGTCAAAGTAGCTGTCTTGTGTTCATGACTGAATGAACATTCTTATGTCACTCTTAACAGAGACCTTGTGACAAATGGCAAACAATTGAAGAAACGATTATTTGTGAGAGTTTGTCTTTTTGCATACAAAGGCAAAAATTAGTGAAAATGATGGAAGCACTCAGTTGGAAAAACATGTTAAGAGCAGAGTTAAACCCTGATTTTATCACCTGGTTGAGTTCACTCCAAAAATATTTTCTGCAAAGTTGGTTTGTTTTATTTTTCTTCTTGCATGTGTGTATGTATCATGAAATACCGTTTTAAAAGAACTTCTAACTTTTGCCAAAAGCAGACCAAGTTCATTCACACACATTTAATAATGACTTCCATAAAGGCACCACACCAGCTGACTGTGGCCTAACGAGCCTCATGCATTAGCTGCCATCAAAACACTGTGGGTTCCGCTTTCCTCTTCCCTTGTGAAACGGAGTGTATTTGTTTTTCATCACTCTGAGAATCATTTTAAAGCAAGTTGCACTTACAGGTACTAAGAGAAGTCTTGGTTTAAAGTAGGTTGAAAGCAGGCATGACTGAAAGTAGGCATATACTGAGCCCTATTTACCTTAAATGAGTATTAAGAACATGTGCATGCTTCTAAAAAAGCAGTGCTTGTCTGTTGCTGAGCTTTGGGACCTGAGTTGAAGGATTCATTCTAGGAAATGGGAAGTTTAATCTGTACTGAATATAACAAGAAAAATAGTCGTTATTACCATTGTTAATGGCAACTAGTGATGGCCAAGGCGACATCACTCTGAAGACCAAAGTTGGCTGACTGCACGTGGTAGCACCTGCACTCCTGCTTTATCTCTGGTAAAGGCAGAAAAATATTCAGTGCCTCAGCTCTTGGTCCTCTGGCTGGAACAGAGGTTGTCATGTGATGGTGTTTTCCACAGAAGGTCTCTTGAGTCTGGTTTTCCTCAAACACAGCTTGGAGGTGTCACGTGTGTTGTGGAGTCCCTGCTACAGATAGATGAACAGTCAGCTCTGTGAAAGTCAGAATAAGTTCAGTGTGTGGAAGCTCACACTTCTCCTTGCAGTTCAGACATCAGCAGTGACCAAACCAGAGGACAGTTTTAGGGTACAACAATGCAAGTGTAGCTCTCTGAAGCGCTGGGTAATCAAGCACAGTGTCATGGCACATAAAAATTTAGGCTGGGCCTGAGCAGTAATTCCTTGCAATCTGTTTTAGAAGCTGATTTGACATTGAAGCAGCTGGGAAATGAGGTGGTCCTTGCTGCAAAACCAGTTTTTATCAGCTTTCCTTCAGGACAGAAGAACTGGATGAGGAGTGCTCTGGCAGGGAGAGGTGAAGTCAGTGCCTTGTGGATAAGGGACTGTGGGAAGTGTGTGGGCAGGAGGAGCTGGGTGAAAAACAAAGCAGCTGCAGGGGTTGGATGATACACTCCAGGAAAGAACAAATCATATGGACTGCATTGTCTTCATTGCTTTGCCTTCTGGATGAAGTATGCTGTGAGTGGGGACACTGGGATAATTGAATACTTGACAAATATGGAGTACTGGGTAGGACTTCAGACCTGGCTATGCCAGTGACAACTAACGCAGGAGGTTGTTTGATTAGTATTCTCTGCAGGACAGGAATAAAACTGAATACCCACCTCATTAATCCCTTTTAAAATTATGTGTGGATGGGCTAAACAAACTTCTATGGCTCTATTTCCTAATAAACAAGAAAATCATTATGAAAAGTTTATCAGCTTTACTTTGGTTAATCACCTCTATTGTTTCACTTCTATTGTGTAGCCTGCAAGAATAAATTAAACTAAATGAGCTTTTATGAAAGTCCTTTTTAACAACATTTTTGTTTAGAATTTCCCTACCAGCTCTGTAAAACTCTTTACATTTCCAGGTTTCCAGATGGATCTTCCAGCATCTATTGTGTTTGCTTAAATGTAGAGTAAAAAGGAAACCCTAGTTCTCTTAGATCTACCCTCTGGGACTAATTATACTCATTTGACTAGAGTAGCAGTTAGATCTGAATTATAGTCATGAATAAGTTAGATCTTAATTAAAGTCATGTTTGGGTGCAAAAGGCAATGTCATACATGCAAAGAAGCTGCTTTGTAATATGCGGAAATTAATGTTAATAATAATTTGTGTATGAGATTTGGATTTCAATTTATTCTTCATATTGCTCTCTCTGACGCTTTACCCATTTAATTGTGCATCCTGCTCCCGTTTCCATGTTTGAGTGCTCTCAAAGTAATAGAAGGTAAAATATTGCTAAGCCAAAAAATAAAATGACCCACTCAATTCACATCAATATTTAAGGAGTTTTGTAATTGTCAAGGCCTTATCAGGTGTTTGAAAATGTCTCACTTCTATTTGGAATATGTTAAAAAATTAACGATATTATGGTGTAATGTAACTTCTTTCTTCTGAAGACTTTCAGAGTTTCCCAGGAGCACAACTTAATCTCTTTCTTTCCCCCTATTCTGATCTGTGCTACTCTCTCCCATAAAATTGCCAATAACACATAAATGAAACTGTAAGAGGGTAGGTTGAGATATCAGAAAAAAAATTCTTTATCGTGAGTGTGGTGAGGCACTGACACAGCTTGCACAGAGCAGTTATGCATGCCCCATCCCTGGAAGTGTTCCAGGCCAGGTTGGATGGGACTTTGAGCAAGGAAAGGAAGGGAAAGGGTCCCTGTCATGGCAGGGGTTGGAACTAGATGAGCTTTGAGGTCACTTCCAACCCAAATAATTCTACGGTGTGTACACACATAAATAATAATACAGAACTTTTCAGCAGGCTGCTGCATTTGGGTAGCCATCAGCCCTTGCTTTGCTTTGGATGATGGTCACAACTTCTTAGGGAAATATCTACTATACATATGAAATTAAGACAACTTAAAAACATGAAGAACTTGTGTAATGCCGGTAAAATACATTGGGTTGAAAGATCAACGTGGAAAAGCCATCTAGACTGAGGGATGCCTGTATGGATAACCAAAAAACTCCAGTAAAAGAGTGACTGTGTCTTCATGATCTGTTCCTCACGCTGGATGGTGATCTAGTTCTTGAAAAGAGAAGTGTCACCTTCTCAGTGTGAGCAGGTAGCCTGAGCCACAGTGTGAAAGCTTGGCAGACTTCTTTTTTATAACATTTTCTGCCAAATGCTGTGTCTGAATATGTTTGGTGACAAAAGATCTTCTACATTTTTTGTGACCATTTTGTCGTTCTTTTATATTTCTGAAGAAAACTTTGAGAAAGTCCAAGTACTTTCTTTTGATATTCTTGAAGAAACATGTTGTTCCTTGAAAGAAGATGCTATCTTTTAATCCCAAGCAACTTTTTTTTTTGACACTTTGATATATTTATTTAGAAAAATGAGGAGGAGTAGAAGAGATAGAAAACTTAAAATAGAATAAGCCTTTTGACACCATCCTGAACAAACTATTTTTGCCTTAAGATAATTTTTCCCCATTAGATGCACTATATACACACACACACATACATTTATACATACATATATACATACATACATATATATATATAGTTGAGAAAAATTCAGGCAAGCATGATACTCCTGTATTTGTTTCACTGCTCAGGTCAATGAGTTTGGCATTCCACCGAATAGCACTGAAGAGCCAGAGTTTGGCCCTTGCAGGTACAGTGCCCAGCAGGTATGGATCTCTGGACATAATCTTGGAAGATGGATCTGGTGGACAGAGCTGCTTTTGGATGGAGGTCAGATCATGGTGAATATTTAGCTCTGCAGCCATGGCATCACTGCCAAGGCTGTGCTTGTGGACACTGCAATTCTCTCTTTGTACTGCTCACTCTAATTTTAATGGTCATTTGAAACCACTCAGTGGCCAAAATGCTCAGGGCAAGGATGTCTAAGGCAATCTGGTTTAGGAGGAGTTGTTTGCATTACAGGTATGTAATGACACACAAACAGGGCAAATCTGGATAGGTTTGAATTGCAGCAAGGGAAATTTAGGCTAAACAATGAGATCAGCTTTCCAGCAGTTCAGTGCTGGAATTGTCTATCCATAGACCGTCTCAAATTCTGCTTCCTAAAGATTTTAGGAACAGATAAATAAAGAATGGTTTTGGTAAACTTGTTCTGTACTTGGCCGGAAGATACATTGGAGGGTTTCCTGATGTCTTGATGCTTAGTTAAAATGTTCAAGGAAATTACCCACAAGACACCAAGGATAGTAGAAAATGTTAGGACTTGATCAAATGAATTGTAATATAAAATAAAAGCATATAAAGAAATACTTAAAGGTATAATTTAGACCTTGCTTTCTACCATCTATTGTTATTTCAGAGATTAATATAACTTGGTAAAGTGAAGGATGGTATTATGAATTGATATAATTTTTTTTTTACTGCCTTTTTTCTTAACCTATGAAACTCACTCTTTTGGACACTATTACTGAGGTTTTGAATTTGACTGGAGAGGATTCCACTCTGGTAAATGTCTATAATTGCAATAGATGGGATGAAGTAAAATATTAAAGATTTGAGCCCTTCTGCTTCAAGATGTTAACTAGTCCTAAGTGCTTTGGTTTTGGAAGAGACATTCTTTGTGGGAACATTACATGTGAGTGCCTATGAGGATTTGAAGCACCTGCTGTTGGTACCTGTCAGAGACAAGATACGAGCATAACAGACTCATTGTGTGATTCAGCCCAGCAATTAATTTCCTTGTAGGAATCCAGTAAAGCACAGAGCAGAGCAAAGCTCTGCCACTTCTCTTTTGTCTTAACATTGCTTCTTTTCTTCTAGGAGAAAAGTAATTATTGCAGCTGGAGAGCGTGAATTACAAATACAGGTAACATTCCTGTAAGCGAGTCTGGGAACAATTCAGATATAAAAAATTCTCCATAATTTAGAAGTTAATTACAAGGTATGGGTGCTCTAAGATGCAAAAGAAATCCTAAGTGTTTTGCATGGATGCATTGTGCCACGAGGGAAGTGCAGCTGACCCTCTTCCTTGGCCTTGCATGTGATGATGTTTACATGAGTTACTTGAATTTGTTTCCAATTCTCTTTTTGCATTTATTGGTGGAGTACCAACAGTCAGCATCAGTAATATATTTACTTTTATTTAGTTAGATATATCCATGCCTGTTTCAAGGTGCTTTATTCCTGTTGGCAAAGGCAGAATCGCTGTAACTCCCATTCATGTGAATAAACCCAAAACAAAACTCAGGGGCTGATATAATTAGAACACATTTATGCTTGTTTTCCAGCCCTGGTCTGCTGAACAGCAATTACTTTGAAAGATAGTTCCTGTGTCTATTTTTTTTCTTTTTCTTTTCCAGCATTCCTTTTATTCATCCATGGGCTTGCAGCGAAAGGATGGACGAAGCAGAGAGGTACAGGCTTTGCATATTTTTCAGTGCAATGAAAAAGAATATGATGAAAAAGAGTACAATGTAACATATACAACAATCTGCAGGTACACAAGCATAGCTGCTAAGAGTGAGGGCCTGGATGGAAATAATTATTTATGAAAGAGGACTAGAAATAATGGGCATATATTTCCCCAGGGGAATTTGAGATTGAATATTAGATAACCTCATATTTAGTACAAACTAAGGCTTCTTTAAGAAGACATGGGCTTCTGTCACTGACAGTCTTTAAAACAGGTTAGATGAACTGGTTGGGAAATGCTTAGGAGCACTTGACCCTGCTTTGTGTCAGAGCAATGGCAAAGGTTGCCTCTCTAGGTCTCCTTTGGCTGTCATTAGTTGATGTGCACCTTTGTTGTGCTGTGTTTCAACCATATAGGCACAATACTCTTCAAAATGTGGTTACACAGCTTCAACAGTGATGGAGGCAGCCACTTCCGTAAGTATATGCCACCAAGATAGAGGTGCTCCTGTGGAAATGCCAGCCCCTACCAAACAGCAGAGGAGATGATTCTTAACTAATTAGAACAGCATTGACAACAGGGTTCACACAAAAGTGAGTGTACCACATGACATCTCCACTGATGGAGGTATAAATACTTTGAACTGGGACAGAGCTTTCATCTGAGGATCTCAAAGTATTTCACAAAGTAGAAATATAAAGTTGCATTATCTTAATTGCACAGTTAGATGAGCAGGATTGTCACCTTCCTTAATTGCATGCTGATATTGTTGCCTGGCATCTTCCCGAGGAAAGATAAGGAACATGAACAAAGGTGGTTTTGCTTAACTCTTCTGGGGATACTTGGAGGTAAAATTGTTCTGTTGTGCCACAGGCCATATACAAGTGTGTGTGTGTGTATGTAAGCACGAGTTTATTTTACCAACAGAAATTCATTGCTTAGTGGTTGTGAGGTAATTTTGCTCTTGTGAGATGTCTTCTTTAGAGAAGAACATGTGCACCAACACAGCTGCTCTCGTGTGTGGTCTCTCTCACAGCTGCAGCACCGCACTGCCGTTGAACTGATGTGTTTGCATTGGGGCAGGATAGTTTATGCCCTTGGGAAGGGGTTTAACATGGAGAGAATAGTACCTGGAGATACTCTTGTAATCATTTTAGATAAAGCACCACTCTTACTGAACTAAAAGTGTATTTTCTCTCCTTTGGCACAGGAGCAAAGGACTGGTGATGCTGGGAATGGAGAAGCAGGCCCTCTCCTTTGCAGCATGCTTTCTACCAACACAGATGCAGCTTGCTTGTCAACAGACACGTGTGCACCTCCTTCCTGCTGCAAATATTTATATAAATAACTTTCTAGCCTTTTGCTGTACTTTTAGGATCCTAACCACGAGGGAAGTTACCCTTTGACCTGGCAGTGAGTAAACACGTAACAGAGACGTCATGACTGAATGTGTGTCAGTGATGAACTTGTATCTGCTCCAGTTCCTCTTCAATATCTGTCTAAGCCAAAGTGCATAAAAGACATCAGAGTACAGCATGGAGGCTACATAAATCTGTGTTTGGACCCTAATAATGCCCTCCAAAACTTCCTTTCAGCAAGTCATTTCTCTTCCTGCTCTCATTTTTTAAATCCACTCTGCAGGTGAGATAAGAGGATTCTTTTTGCCCTTAAATTATGGCTGTTACAAGTAATCCTTGCTGTGTCTGTATATATGGGACTTCTTGTCAGTTATTTTTTGTCTTTATTTTTTTTTTCCCCAAGGAAAACAACTATTTCATGCTCATGGAAAAAAACAGAGATTAGTTGCACCAGAACAGAAAGTATGAGTTAACCTGAGGCAAAGCACAGCTGAACAGCAGCAATACAAACTTCCCCTCAGCTCTTCCCCTCAGTGCCAAATGTCTCCAATGATAAACCTTTGCAGGCCATTAATTGGAAATGAAGTGTCCTTTATCAAGTTTCCTTTTCTATTAAAATCAGTAAATATAGCTGAACATCTGATAGTAAATAATTTCTCTCCACCCATCTACAGATAAAGGAAGGATCCGAGGCACAGCAGGTATTTGCTCTCAGAAGAAACAATTTTCAGATGGTTTAAGGTTGCACTTGTGATCAAGACAGGTCAGTGACATTAATATGGTATCAATGCATATTTAAAGACTCTCTGACCTACATGCAAGTAGTTCCAGGACACGTACATTCTTATTCTAGCTGGCATCTTTTATGTGACTTGAGTGGCCTACACCTTTCTCTGCGGATAAAGGTGCCACCTCCCCTGTGTCTTTACTATGGAGACGATTTGGAAGCTGCTTGGATGAGTTATTTTTTGGTGGATTTTAACTGGGAAATGCCAGTTGAAATGTCTAGAAGCCAGGCACCAACTTAAGTTCTATTCACCAAATACAAGAATGTGTATTTTAAAAGACAATACCTTAGAAGAGGGATGCCATTCAGAGAAGGGCAGTAATGGTGGCAATGTGTACTCTTTTTTCTCTGGCATAGGCAAAGACACTTGGGGACACAGGAGAGAGGTTGAATTGCCTTTGCCTGGTTGAGATTGGAGGCTATAGGGCAGACTGGAAGAAACATCCCTCTTGCAGCTGTGCTGCTTTGTACAGATGCCAGGGAAATATGAGCAGGAATAAGGTTCTTCACTAGGACAACTTTGTCAGAGCCTGTGCTCTGCATTAAACAGAGAGAAGCTGCAGAGACATCTCCAGCAATTGCCAATTACTAAGCAGTGTGGGCAGGGCCACAGAGCTGTTTTCTCAGGTGATCTGGGTCACTCAAAATCTGTCTTATTAAGCAGGCAGGAAAACTATTGTGATTTTCTAAATCTTTGGAAAGAGGAAAAGTTTTTTAACTTAAGATGCTCATTTTTTCCTTCCTCGGGAGAATATGCCATTCTTTGACTGCGGTGGGAGAATTTGGGTTTGTCTTGAGCTTGTAGGATGTCGGGGAGGATAAAAGCCTGTCAACCTCTGGGACTAACCACCAGGGTGGTAAGTGACCAGCCCTCGCCAGGTGTTTGGTGTCGCATGGGATTCAGATGAAATGAGAACTTCTCCTCAAGGTGTCTCTGAACTATGTGATTATCAATGTTTTTCCGGGGTTGCTCTCCCTTGCTGGAGCAGGGAAAGCATGGCTCTGCTAGGGGATTGCCAGGGACTTTGAATTTAAACAAGGACTTTTGAAGCTGGCCAGTTGTCCCAAAAGGCAACATCTGCATCTTGAGAATAAGCCTGAGAAAAACCAGCATTGGCATTTTGGTTTCCTTTCAGGACTTGTAGGTAGGAGGATTTTTGCCTTGGCTTGGCAGTGTTCTTGGTAATAATGAAAACAAGAGGTGGCCACCATAAGAATAAAGGAGTGCAGACGGGCTGACCTCTGCTAATGACAGAGCTAAGAGGGAGAACAGGTGGTCACAGACTCACTTATTCAGAAGAAAACTGGAGACAAGCATGGGATGGGAGAAACTGAAAAATAATAAAGGGAAGATGAGAGACATCTTCAAGAGTATGCAGTAACAGATTGAGGGAAAGCAAGCAGTTTCTTACTTTCTGTTGTTTGACTCCAGGGGAAGTATTATTTACTGTTTATTTATAGGACTGGAAATGACATTTATTTATGGCTAGAAATGACAAGACACTGGTTTCACCCCCTAGAAAGATAGTATTTAATCATTACCATCACTCACATTTCAAGCAAAATAGGAATTGTTCTTCTGATGCCCACTCAAGGTAAGTTGCTGGTCAGGACAGGGAATGGTGTTCCCCTCTTACTCTGAGACATGTAATGAGATTTCACTGCAAAATAGCCATGGAAATGTTAATTCTAAAGTGTGTGGTGTGCTGTGGAAACAGCAAGTGGGAAATGATAAATGAGCAACATCGATCAAACATCAGCATGTGCTGTGATTACCAAGGGCTAAGGCAGATCTCTTTACTCCTTAGGGAAGTTCTTCTCCCTAAGAATCACGAGAGACTTCTCTGTTAGGCAAAAATAATACTGCAGGAATTTGTGAAGTGTTCATTAAGGACAGTAAGAGCAGGAACTTTGTAAGTGATTGAGTGTCACTTTGATGGATAGACTACAGTAGGTTATACTCAATAAATCCTCAGGATCTCTGTGTGCATTGTCATTCAAAAGGAATTATTACTCCTAACTAAACAGCTGCTGGAAGTCTAAAAGGTCTGCATGTTATGCACTGTCATGTCCTGAGTCACTGGGCCCTGTAACACAAGTCAGGGCTTCTTGAGATCTAGACACTAGCTTTTAGACCAATGTATGGTCATTTTGGCATGGGTGAAGGGAAGAGGGAAAAAATAGAGAGAAATGGCTTTTTTGGTAAAAGTAGATTGAAAACACTATGGATTAAAGCAGAGCCCAGTTCAAATTTGTAAGATTCCTTTGCCTTTCACCATGTTAAAGCTTGGGCACAATTTCAAGACTTTGAAGAACTGCTGGGGAGTTCTTTAGCAGGTGAGAAAGGATGGGAGGGCAACAAGGCAAACATGTAAGTGGAATTGAGCTCCTTTGGATGGGTGACGTCTGAGAACAAAGCTAACTTTATTCAGCTTTCAACCAAGTTATTAGGAGTCCTGTATGATCTCATTTAAACTTCATCATTAGATTCCATACCTCATCTGTGCCCACGGACATGACTAGGATGGAAATAAGCTTACTCATCTTCTAATTGCATTCGTTGGACCATGGGTGGAAAGCAGGCATGACGGATGTGGGTGCAATATTCCAGGGCCAGAATGGGGCATTTGTTGATCATGTCATTGTATAATGTCACATCACATAAAAGCATACAGTATTGAAAAATATAGCCACATAATTTCCTGGAATCAGTACTAATTAAAAAGCAAATTGGAGTGGGAAGCAGCTGAAGAATATCCAACTATTTCTACCATCATTTTTTTCTTGCAGGAAAGGACAGATGAATAAATGCTGTGTTTGAATTGGTGAGCATTAATTGTACAGCTTCAAGGCTGCTAAGAAAATAAAATTTGGCTTTTTATTTTTTAAACAAAGATATGTTTATTCATCTTCCTGCTATTTAGTACACAAAAGCCTTAGTAAATACAGTACAACAATAGGGCTGCTAGATCAGGTCCAAATAAAACATACAATGGCCAGGTGCTATAATGAGAATATCAGAGTTTAACATTTTAGTTCACTGAATTGTCCTCCTTGCTCCTTTTTCCAACATCTGTAGGCAGTGCATGTGAAAAATGTCAAAATTTGGATTGCCATCAGCACAAAGTGGGGAAGAAGAACTCTTGGCTGAGGGGAGGCTTTGTTCCTGCCTTCAGTGCTGGAATGTGGTACAAGAGGTTTGTGGACGGGTGCAGAGGAAGCCCTGGGTTGCAAGTAATATGCAGACATTGTGGAATGCCTACTCTGAAATGTGTGCTTTTCTGACATCACCCCTGCTTCAGCTGATGCTAAAACTGTGTGGAGAAGTATTACCTGCCTCTTAATTTTTCCTACCTTTGCTGAGGTGAGCAGAGATGGAGAATATGCGCTAGAACAGTGTTTACCTGGGATCTTTGCCGGTGGCTCTGCAGAACTGCCTATGTTGTCTTCCTTAATCTGCTTCACTTTATTTTTAGGTTGTGACTGTGAAAAAGCTAGTGGTTTGCTGGAGTCAATTTTCACAAAAAGCCAGTGACAGAGTAAGAATTTCTGCCAATCTTCTTAACTTGCACTGAAAGCCTACAGTTTCTCAGGTTGCAAGAGCACAACATTGAGAAAAAAATGGCAGCCATCAAAGCATGCTCTGAACAGAAATATTCTGCTAGCTTTTGTGACTCCTTGTTTCAAACAGAAATTCCCAGATTTAGAAAGCACGACTTGGCCATAGTCTTATATTTTGTCAATCTAACCCCCTCCTTTCCCCCTCAGTCACTTGTCCTAGTCACTGACCTTGTGAAAAGTATATTTATTTTGGTGGGGATCTCGGCATGGTTCTTCCCCTGGTACTGCCGCTTGCTGCTCCTTGTTGCTGAAGAGGTGTAGAGCTGACTGACCATCACAGCTGGGCTGCTTCATGAAGAAGGTCCTTCCTTTTAGATTTGACATGCAGAGGGAAGACTTTGGAAGTGGAATGTGGCCCTGCATTTTTGGTAGCTTTATCCTAAAAAAGAGTGAGGAAGGCTCTACGTTTCTTTACTGACAATTTCTTCTATTCATAGCCCTCTTCAGAAGGACAGAATTGTGCTGGCCCTATGACTGTGGAAAGTTTTTTCTGGGAAAGCAAGTTTCTCAAAGGTTGCAAAGTACTTTCATGCCTTGCTAGGAGTTTGTGTACGGTGTGAACTATAAGCCAAGGATGGAGCTGCTGTGCCCCTACCATGCCCTGTGTTTGGGTACTTTTTAGAGGATTGGCATGCAGTACGTGCTGAGGGTCAGAAAACAGGAGCCTGTGCACGAGAAGTACCAGCTCTTCAGCAGGATGTGACAGAGTAGGGTCGGGTTTTGCCTTCTCTTACAGGCAAATCTTTACTGAATTCCGTGGGGGCTGACAAGCATTGCTGGTGTTGGGAATTGGCCTTGGCTAGCAATGAGGCTGCAGTAGCTTGTGCCACAGTGATTCAGACATCTAATGGCAGCACATGGCACAGGGCTCTGCTCTGTGAGGATTCCTGCACAGGGCACGTGTTGGCCTTGGAAAAGCTCGCTTGGTACCTCAGGACTTGCTTCCCAAGTTGCCATGGCTTCTGCAAGAATTTGTCTGCAGTGTGCAAACGCTTCATGCTCAAAACATAAAAAATTGGCTGTCGTTTTACTTGATTCCAATTGTTTTCGGAGATGTGGAAATGAGATGCTTAGAAATAAATAAGCTGGCCGTTAACAGTGCTTTTTATCTGGTTTTAATGACTTGTACTAATTAACTGGGTCCTGTCTAGTTTCACTTGAGTGGGAGTGACACAGGCACAAAGATTACAGGTTGGCATTTACATTAGTCTGTTTCATTAAACAGTAAAAGATTCTGTTTAGCAAGAGACACCTCCAAGGAAAACAATGCCAGCGGGAACAAAACTATTTCTGTGCTTGAGGAGAGCAGGGCCTCAATACAGTGGTCTAATTAAGATGGTTATCTGCTGATAACCAAACTTAGCTGACTCCTGTACAGTGGATGGGGGAATTAAAAGAGAAAAAATATCGATTGAGTCTGGAAAAATAGTTACAGCTCAACAATGCACTGGATAAATACATATGCTTTCTCTGTCTCATTCTTTCTCATTGAACAGATCTGATGGTGTTGGGGAAACTTTTTTTCTAATTTGTGGTTTTTGTGGTTTTTTTTTTTTTTTTCCCATCAGACATGTATAAGATTTTGCAGCGATGGATTGGCAACGTGGGTCAAGCAATTCAGCTCCTCAGTGAATCATTTTGTTTCATTCCTTATTCTTTGATTCTGTCAGCTCTGAAAACATACCGTTGGTGCCACTTTGGTTGAAATTCCTCTGCAAATCCCTGCTGTATGAGTTAAGGCTTGTGCAGATGGTGGCAGTGCTGATCAAAATGACACTAAAGAGTTGTTTTCTCTTTTCTAAAGCCAAGCAAGAGCATTTTAAACAAGAAATGGGCAGCTATTATGATTTTGGTGGCTTTTATCACTGCTCTGTAAAAAGGTGTAAAAGAGCCCTTTGGCTGTCTCTTCCACTTTTCTAATTTGAAAAAATAAGAAATAAAACCTCCCCAGAAACTGGTGGTACAGCAGTTGCCTCTCCTCAGGATCTCTTAGAAATCATAGCTTTATGAAGGGACAGATGCTTTAGTTTTGGTGTGAAGTCCTGTTTGGACCAAAGGCACTCAGGAGCGTGAGGGCCGAGGAGGTTTCACTGAGCACTGCCCAAGTGTGAAAGAGCAGTGTCCAGGCAGCCCTGAGGACAGGCTGGACAAGGATTTTGCAGAGGGCATCTCCTGGAGCCAGCCTGGAACTGTGCACTGGGAAACTGGCCCTGGGGGCTTCATTTTGTTTGGGTAAGTTTGTTGCCTGTTCTGCTGTAAATGAACAAAACATTGTTGCTGTCTTTTTCTCATTTTTGGAATAAACTGAAATATATCTCCATCGTTCATGCAGAGGTATCCAAGCTACATCCAAACAAGGCAAGGTAGACTACAAAGAAAGAGGGCAGTAAGGTAAAAAGCAATAAACCTTTGTTTAGTCAGGTCTTCCTCTATCCATAATTTTACTGTTGACTTGTAAGTTATGGAATAAGTCATCTGGGAAGCTGTGGGAAATACCTCTGCTCTGTGAACAGGGAATGGGCTTATGCTTAAGTCATTTAGTGGGTAACAAGAACCACCCTCTCTTTCTACTACTCTGGTCTCTTTAAGTGTTTCACAATGATAACTCAGGCCTGAAGCTTATTCAATGAGAAGTGTCAGATAAAGCTGAATGGTGTTTCTCAGAAAGTCTCGATAGTTTGGTGCAAACATCCAGCCAAGGTATGGGAATGCCATGCTGTTCAATTGACGACTTGCAGGCTATAAATAATAGTTAGTCGAAGAGGCAGAAGTAGTGACTAGCCCACAGACAGAATCCATATGTTGAAGTATGTTTGCATTAATTTTTTTGCTGAAGGGCTTTGAATAATGAGGAGATTAGTAAAAATCAAAGTCCTTTGTGGATAATTTATGAACAGGAACAAAACAAGCTAAATTATGAACTTCAGAGAGTTCTCCCAGTTGTAGTCATTGGCTTGTGGAATTCAATCAATACCTAATAATTGAGATCTTTAAAAACAATATAGTTTAAATGAATAGTTAATCTGGCAGAGTGGACAAGTTCAAAGAGACCAGATGGGTAACAAAAGGCTATGAAATAGCTGGACAAAGGGATCTAGTTGGTGTATGGATAGTGCTCTTTTGTATATCTGGTATCTCTTTTCTGCAGAGGCTTTTGGACAATATCCAGTGAGCATAAAGGATTGCCATGAGGCCAAGAACTGTCCACAATTTCGACTAGCCTGGCAGATCAGACTAAGAGCAAGCAATATAGCCAGAAACTTCATCACATCTTGCAGAGAAGCCTGAAGTGTCAAAAGTTTAAAAACAGCTGTTTAAAAAGCTGTCTGAGAATTGGCAGTGGGGAGGGAATAGAGAACTGCCAGCTAGAAAGGGCTTAAAAGATGTGATTTTGAACACACTTGTTAAATGTGTTTTTCCCCAAAGCAGCCATCCTGGTGGATTGGAGAAAAGCAACTTGCAAAACTGTGTCCCTTGGTATGTACAAGAAGGGAGGAATAACTGTTCTGATTTTTTTCCAGAGGCTCCTCTGGCAGCTTTTCTCCCTCCCTGTTGCCTCAGCTCAGGCTTCACATGTCTCCAGTCCATGTGCCAAGCAATCTGCCAGCCTCACGTTGCCTCTGCCTCCCCTTGTCATGGGCGCTGACCTCCAGCACTTGCATTAACAAAACCTTTCCTGCAGCTAAGATCATTAGATTACTTTAAGCATGAAGTGGCTGAAAAACATTGCAGAGCACAGGGTGATTGGTAACCGTGTTACAGAAGCAGAGAACATCCACTCGGAGTTCCTAAGGGCCAGAATTTTTAAAGGGCTTACAAACCTGCTCTTGTTAAAGATTCTTTCAGCATTTTCTCAGCAGAGATGAAGTAGTTTCTAAAGTACTGCAATCTGCTGCATGAAGGCAATGAGTGATTTGCTAATGCTACTTGAAAATCTTGTGAGAATCTCTTTCTTTGCTTTCTAGGCTTCTCCATACAGAACATTTGTTGAAGTTTCTTTTCTTCTCATTTCCTGTCTCTCCGGTCTGACTTCTCCTTCCCAAATCAAGCTGTTCCATATACAAAACCTCCTGCTGGAATATGCCAGGCATGGCATAGATTTCAGGAAGGAAATACAAACCTTTATACAGGTGATGCCACACTGCTTTCAAATCAAGTATGCAGGATTTCTTGCAAACAATACCCTCAGGAGTTTTAGTGTTTTGGTGCTTGATAACAATTGTAAATTGACCTGAATGTATCCCAGCCCTTTTCCCATCAAATAACAAATATTCAGTGCTGCAGACCTTGAAACCTCCTGCTTTTCTTTGAAGTACGGAGGGGGCTGAAAAGCCCTATTCCTTTAGCTGGCAGGTGTGCAATCCCTGCTGCTCAGTCCGTCTCCTGGGCAAAGCATCACCACAGGTTCACTCTCTCTCTGGCAGCACATATGGGTGAGGCACAGCAGTCTGAGGGCACTGGGTGAGAGCACAGTCAGTTCAATGCACTTGCCTGGCACTAGCAGGAGGTCAGAACTGCATGCTGGTCACAGGTTGGTAACACCATTTCACCTAGAGAAGGGTTAAAATTAAAAGACTGCTTCTGGAAAGAAAATCAGAATATCCTTCAACCTTGCTTTAAGCAATAACATGTCACTCCATCATTCCTAAGCCTTGTTGGAAATACTGAGGAAACACATATTTAGAAGGAGCGAGCAATCACTTTTGCACTTAGGAAAAAGCACATTGTGAACACTGTTTGTCTTTTGTGTTCTCTTGGTACTTCCCCTTTTATCCATCGCCAGAAGCTGAGCTTCCCACTCTAACCTTTATTGATAGTGAAGTGCCACCACACTCTTCTGATTTGTCTTCTCACTCGTGGCAGTGGCTAACAGCTCAGGTAATGTGCTGTGGCACGGTGACCTTTGGGTGTGTAGGACCACACACAATTTGCTCTACAGCAAACCCCACAGGATTGTTTCACTCGGTGCTTTCTGCTCCAGGAGGGCAGCTCTGCCCAGAAGGGTCACAGATTTTCTGCAGACTGTGCATGTGTCTCTTTGGGGAAATAACCATCCTTCCTCAAGCTTCCAGGAGAGTTACACACACATAAAAAGGAGAGAGAACATGAGAAACATACACGGCCTCCTTTTAATATCTCACTAAGCTTATTGTGCACTTTCATGTCTGCTGTGCTCCAGGCTGTGTTGCTCTGGCACTGTGATGAAAAGCAGTTTGTTTGACTCATCCTCAGCTTTCTTATTAATACCTGAGTAACACTAATTTGTTGTGGAACAAATCAGTATGAATCCAGGAGCAAGTCCTCCCAAATGGCTTCAGCATCTGCTTTCTTAAGCAGATTTCTGAAAATATAGGCATCCAGCTTTCCTCTTAATTCTGTGCTGGTTACTCTGACAGTGCTTGTCAGAGTTCAGCTGCTCTGGGAAAGGGCACTGTGAGTTTGAAAGCTGAGATACACTGGCCTCCTTCATTGATCTTCTACTGACTCCTCACACCAGGAGCAGGCATGCAGTTGCTGTCCATCTCTGTTTGAAAGGAAAATATAGAGAGTGCAGCACAATGCTGTCCAGCCCTATGACCTTTCTCAGAGCATTACATTGTTTTCTTTGGAAAGAAAAAGAAACGGTGAACTGTGACAGACAATGACATTTACACGTGTTGACTTGCTAAAGTAAATATATTTGTGTATAGTCATTTGAGAAAAGCCGAATGCGATATGCTTCAGGAAGAGAGGCACATGGGTGAATTGCAGTGTAAAAGGCAGGTTAGAAAAAAAAAAATAGGGATGCATGCAAGAAGGAAGGAAAAAAAAAAAGGTGGTCTTTAAAAGTCTGCAGCCCTTGAATTGGTATTCTTCACCTTTGAATACCAGTGCCTGAAGCAGTGTGGATTGCACTGCATGCCCAGTTTTGTCTGGTCTTGAGTGTGGTGTAGGGAACCATGCAGGACCTGCTGTGTGTTTCATTCACAGTTGTGTGTCTGAAATAACCTGAGATTTCATCAAATTTCATCTTCCAGTCACTGTCTGCACACAGGAAATAACTTCACAGGTATTTAATGTGGCATTGAAAGGCATGAAATCAGGTTTGGAGAGCTTCCTCTGATCTACTGTGTAGTAGTGGTCTGGTTCAGGGAGGTCCTCTGTGGGAATCAAATCCTAATTTTGGGGCTCCCTGGTTTGGGGTGGAGGCACAAGGGGGTCAGGATTTGTCTGGTGCCTCTCTGTCCTCCCTGCTGTGGGGGGAGAGAACTGCACATGTAGCAGAGCAAAACCAGAGCCAAGGTCTGCTGGCCTCTGACGCCATGAGATAATGATATTTTTGTGGATTTCAGCAAAAATCCTATGTTGCTGTCAAAGCCTGGGAAAAGGGAGGAGAGAGAGGAGTGAGAGATACAGATTTAAAGAAAAAGAAGCTCCTCCAGACCCGACTGGAAACCACTCTCCATGAGAGTGACACTGGTAGATCAAGACAAAACAAAAAAATTAGGAAATGGATCACTTTCATCCAAAATACTCATGTTCTTCCAATAGAGGGGACAGAAAGGAATGGCTGAGATCCAGAGGGAAGGGCAAGGGCAAGGTTAATTTATCACAGAGGCTGTGAGATCTTGCTGTAGCCATCAGAGCTCTGTGCTAGGGAGGAGTGACAGAGACATGTCTCTAAAGGGCTCTTCAGCTCTGCCAGACAGTATTTTTTTTTAAATTCCCCCCTTCTTTGTCCTTGAATGCCCCATGACAGTTTCAGAATCAGTTTGGTTGAAACATTCTGAGAGAATGGCCTGATTTGCTCTCAGCTACACAAAGACAGAGCAGTGTGAATATGTGTGGGCTGTCTGGGGAAATGGGAAGGGCCCAATATTTGCAAGGGGAGCGGTAGATATGATTATTTGGATTCGGTGCATTTCACAGGATAGAGTTATTGGTAACTCCTTGTTTCTGATCTCCCTTCAGTCAGAGGTGTTTGGGGCAGGCTAGTGCTTTGCTTGTGTGCTTTTAGGGCAAAAAACATCTGACCTTATAACAAAGGCACTGGTCCTAGCCTTAAAAAACACCGATGCTGTCCACGTGAGGGGAGCTAAGAGCCTGCCTGTGCTCTAGGAAGTGACAGGAGGTCACAGTAGGTTCACAAGCAGTGACCAAGGCACCTGGGTCATTTGCCCATTTCGTAAGTGCACAAGGTTTCGTGGTGGATGAGTAACTGGATTATTCCCTGTATCTTTTCCCCTGGAGCATCAGAGATACTCAGGAGATTAATGGGAGCAGTAGCTAAATGGGCTGTTATTCCCATTCCTGTGGTACCCTTCTCAGCATGCTTTGATGTCAGGATCAGTGAGCCAGACTCAGGTCACGTCAGTCACCCGCCCCGCTCCTCTTCCCAATGTAAGTGACACAGCAGCTGTAGTTTGAAGTATTTACTCAATTTTATATCTCTCTTTCCACGTTCTACTGCCTTGAAAAGTATTGTTTTGGCCCTTAGCATGTATTTTAGGGATAGAGTGCCTCTTGTTTCAAAAGGTAGACGACCACGGGAGTCACAGTCCAGAATGACAAAGTTTTTTGTTTCTCAGTTTGCTTAATATTGTGTTTTAGCTCTAAAAAGACAGTTTTGAAGAGGTGATTCGTAAGTACCTCATTTTATAAAGCCAAAATGTAATAAAATAACTGAGAGGTTGACTGAACACTGTGTTTGAGGCAGTGTCACTGAATTGGTTTCTTGAGGTATGGGCACTTAGAAGCATTCCTCATACATTAAGTGGAAAAAAAACCCCCAACTAATGGGGAAAGTTAAAATGGGATAGTCTTAATGTAAACTGTCATGGAAACAGGGAAGAAACAAACAGATCTGTGTGGGAATGCCAGCCTCTGAGAAGAACAAAGAGGGTGAGCACAGCAACCCCTTAAATTTCGCTAAGGCGAAGCAATGGGGCTGTTTTTCACCAGCTGCTGGTTTTCATTCGATAAAGTCTTTTCTTCTAAAGAACTGAAGAAAGAACAGCAGCTTTGTTGCAACCAACAAGAGGCAGGACTGTGGACAAAGATAAATTTTTGCTCTTTTAAAGCTCTGAAGAAGCTGGGATAAACATAAGCAAGAGACAGAAAGGTGTAAGAGACAGCTGAGGGCCTGAAATGGAAACTCAGAGTGTCAATAAAAATGCAGGGCTGTCCTTTTGTGGCAAGTAGGTGTCAGCTTAGATGATGTGACACTATTGAATGTAGGATAACCCAGCAGAAAGGCTGAATAGGTCATGTGCCTAGAATAAAGTGTCTCCAAATTTCTAGTCAAGCCAAACACATCTGGGGTTTTAAGCATCTAATGGGTCTCAAATGGCAGCTCTTGGACATATCCTTTTGTTATTGCTTCTTTTTCCTTATCCCTTCAGTGAAATTGCTGGTGATGTCTAAAATTTAGCATATAAAAATAACTATTTTATTTTCATTTTTCATATTCCAAAGAAGAATCTGCATCATTATGAGAGAAGGAAACTTTTCTGTTGCTTTATATTGCTGCATACTGCCATGAGTAAAAGTCTCTTTTTCTGGGTGCCTCAGGGGAACAACCAGCTCAGGATGAGCTGAGGGACTTTCCTCTGCATCAGTTTCAGCTTCCTTTCCTTTTTTTTCCAAGTGTCAGCTACTTTTAGTCAAACACTGGCAAGGAAGCACGTATCATAGTTAAAAAAGAAAATCTGCAAATGATCTAAATGTTTGCTTCTTAAAATGTGCTCCATTAACATGCATCATTATAGATAGCTCAAAATAATTTTTGAGTGAGTAAATGAAAAGAGGTCTTAGTCTGATAAATGCATTGCATTAATTCTGTGCTATAACAGACTGACATGTTACATACAAGAGAAAGATTGACAGCTTCATAGTGAAAGAAAATTGTCTGCAACTATTAGACTGAGTTAATGAAAGAGGGAAAAAAGAGGGGGGAATGCTTGTATTAAGCACGATATGATCATTAAACTAATGAGAGGAACATTATTTTGCCATTAGCTTAAAGACTAGGAATTTATAGCAAACTAATGCTAGAATTTCATTGAGTTTTGTTTCCATTTCCTGGTGAAGTAGGAAAAATAATTCCACCCCGCAGGAGTTGGTATGTTATGTGCACACTCATGCATTCATATGGTACATGTCACTCTACAGGTTTAATGTACACCTTATTCTTGGGAAGGGGTTGGGAATTTTTTACCTGTTCTGAATTGTGTAGACATGAATGAGGGTAACATTCAGCTAACACAGTGTTTAAACTTCTCAGTGTGGATATCTTCATCTGAGCTCACCCCACTCTTCCCTCCATCCTGGGCGGTGTGGGACTGGGAGCTTCAGGACATGGTCTGTTTGATTGAGTTTGTTCATGCATAAAGTTAAAATGAGGGGCCTCTACAAGTATAATTTCTTCCTCCATTGACTACAAATGGTGTTCATGCTGTCTGCCTTGTGTTTGAATGTAAACACATTTAGTCAGATAAATGCTCTACCAGGGTTGGAATTCAGCTCATACAGGATACTTAGGTGTCTGTATCTGGGTGTAAAAAGGAGTGTTTAAGTTCCCTTTATAGCTGATGAAGAATCTAGTAAAAAAAAATCTGTTTAAGATGTGATACCTGCTTTGGATATCAAGTCTAAATCATGCATTTTGTGTGATCAGGAGAGGGAGAAAAATATTACTGTTGTAAATTATAGATAAATTATAGATAAAAATGGACATTCAAACATCCAAACCATGACAATCAAGATTAAGCAAGGCTAGCCATTTCCGCCCTCAACATGTATGAATGGCTATTTTCCTTGTTGTTTTGTCCCAGCTTCTGGCAGTGATTTAAGGACTCTTTAATCCAGAGCCTGCATTAAAAATACCATCTGAATAGTCACTTAATAATCGCTTAGCCTTTGTCAGCTTGGCTAGTCTCTGTAAATTTATTTAACCACCCCAGTATCTGACTGCTTTGAGTTCTACCATATATTAACACATTGTCCCCCAAAATTAAATGATTCCTTTGTTTAAAACTGGTAGCTTGTCCATCTTCAGAAAACTTGTGTATTGTGGAGAATGATTATTCTTTCTACACCTTTTTGGACCACAATCAGTACCAGTTTTTTCTTGCCCTCTGTCATATTCCCTCAAACAAACATGTCTTTTCCATGCTAAAGTTTAATCTATGTGTGGTCCTTTTCAGCCGAACCAATTTCGCATCTTTCTCTGTCAACTTTCTCTGTTTGTGCTGTTTTAGTTTCTCCTAGTCTTTTGTTGGACATGGTCTGATTGTGGCAATTTTCTGTGTGGGGGAAGAACATGTGGTGGCTTAGAGAAATGGCAAAACGGATGTTTTCCTCTCAAGTACTTTTACTGACAGTGCAGTTATTTGGTTTTCCTTGTGTTGCCTCAGTCCACTCTGTTGGCATTTTCTGAAAGGTATCCATGATGGCTGAATTTTTGCTCCTAGCTAATGCAAACCTGTTCATTATCTACATATAGGTAACACAGATTTTTTTATCTCAAGTACGTTACTTTGCTTTTAAGAACCCTGAGCTTCACCTGCCACTTTTTCTTTGGGGTCACTTGAGCATTGTGAGATTCTTCCAGAACTCCTCTCTGATGGTTTTAAGCTTTACTACCAAGAATTACTTACTGTTACTGGTAAATGTCAGCAGTGTTACACTTCCTTCCCCCTGGATTGTTTATGGATGTGTTCAGTGACACAGAACACAGCTCCTAAATCGTGGAGGGCTTTGTGGTGGGTAGCAGGTGGTAACCTCAGGATTCCCCACTTGCTCTACTAAGAAATATGATGAAAGATTTTAATAAAAGCACCATTAAAAAAGACACCAGAACCTAGAAGTGCTTTTTATATAAATATTAGCCCTTAGACCTTGTAAGCAACTGCACATATTGAAGGTGACTGCTCTCCTGAGGCCCTTACTCAGTTGTGTTTAAACCAGGCAAAGATCTGCAATGTTTTAGGTTCTGCCAACCTAAATATCTCATTGAAATGTTGGGTACAAGATGAAATAAAATAATAGATGCCATCTACCATCCTAATTAGATGAATTTAATAAATAATGATTGGGCATTGATAGTACAAGATTACTGATGGAATTAATGAGTGTCTGTAGATCCTCAGATAAATCCCTGCTGCAGTGCTGCCTGATGAAGAAAAGGCATTTGATAAGATTAGGTTGATTCGGCCCTTTAAGTAGATTTGGCTTGTGCGATCATTTCTCACCTTGATCTTGTTGCTTTATTATAATCCACAATCACTTTGATTTAAAAGGAGGGTAATTCTTTAATTCTTAAAAGCTATGGAAAAGAACAGGGCAACCTCTTTCACTCCTTTTTGTTTATCACTGTGCTTGAATGGTTGGAAATACAAATTAGGGCTAATCATAAACTGCAGTGTATGAGATCAGGAACGTGTGAGGTTAAACTATTACTTTATGCTGATGAAATACTTTTATTTATATCAAACTGACAAAAATCTTTCCTTTATGTATTGGGCATGGTATTCAACTTTAGAAAATGTGCCTGGTGTTAATCAGTTGGACTGAATTTGGGTTGATGGCAAACTCCCAAGCTATAAGAAAGACAAAACTAATCAATAGCATTTTTCAATGGCACTAGACTAGTTTTAAACAGTCAGATGTTCAGTTTTCTAGGAAAAGTAATGAAATTGTTAGAGCTAATCTTAATCCTTTAATTATGGAACTGACTAATGACTTAAACAGATGGTAAGCTTCCCCCCTCTCATTATGGGGGAAGGTTAATACAATTAGAATGAATATATTACCCAGCCTTCTTTCTACCCTGAGTACATTACCAGTTTCTGTTCTCTTTTTCTTACTTTTTTGAAATTTAATATGTTTCAAGTTCTCAGGGATTAAGAAAGAAAGAAACAAAAAAAAAGTCATTATGGAAATTTAGAGGCCTTATATTACCCAACATTATGCTGCATTACATGCCTGCTATCTTGGGGGCAGGTGGCTTGATTGCTAAATGATAATTTTTTAGGGTCCTCAGTGTGGCAATAGAGAGAAAATTAGTATCTTCCCTGCATTTATGGGGCATTTTGCATTCTGGTAACTTGCGTCCTCCAGGACATTTGCCATGGTTGGAGGTAGCTGGAAATGTCCTCTCTCATAGGCAGAATTTTCAGCTTGGTTTAGCTGCAAATGTCTGCTGCTCAGCCACCTCTGCTGTGGGAAAACTGGCACAGAAAGTCCTAGAAGCCTTATGGAAGTTGATGAGTGTATGGCTTTTATCTTGAGGAGAAACATGCACTGAAGTCCAAGAAGAAAATGATACATGAGAGGGAGAGAGAGAGAAACTCAAGCGTAAAATTAGAGGACAGTTTGGGACCCAATATTGCCACTGTGCTGAATCCTCCAGAACCCTTTTTGCTGGAGTGCTGTGGCCTCATTCAGCAGGATTAGAAACGCCACGAGCAGACAGAACCTACACAAAGATCCAGTCACCGGTGTAGCTACCAACTGCTGGCATCTCACGTTATTCAATCTAAAACCACATGATATAGCTCTCATGACTTAGTCAGCTGATTGCCTTCACAGAAAATTACCAGATGTGTGTATTAGACCCATGTAAATAATGTTAATCTCATTCTGAATGTAGCCTTGGTCATTGCTGTTTTCTGTGACAGTACAGGGATTGTATCCTCAATCAATCCAGCTTGTGGGATCGTGCTCTGAATCTTTCTCTCAGGGATCCTTCTTCCTCCTAGTTGTTTATTTTCCCCTGCTTCATCTCCTCTCCATTTTTATTACTCTTTCTGCCAGCTAAATTTTATGTAATGTGTTTAAGTTAGTATGATTGGTAGCTTTACTTTTTGTATGGTAATATCTGTTGCCATAAAAGAAATCCAAGAAAAACTAGAGGAATCGAAAATAATATTGGACTTATTTCTGAAAATGTTTGCATGATGTAGAGAACAATTTGGGAAAAAGACAGCAGTGTCAGCAAACTGCCAAATGACAGCCTTCATACTGTATTTCTGTCTTCCTGTCAGATTATGCAGTATCTTTTTATTGCAGACCTCATTTTAATAGGCAGTTCTGATAATCTCATTTACAAATTCACCCATTATAAAGGGACATTGATTTCACATTTACTTTCAGATATTGTTATTTTGAATAAGCAAGTGCTGCACATATTCTACAACAAGCTATTGGGAAGATCTTGTGCTGTAGATGTTTGGGACTTGTAAAATATATTTGTACACACTTGCATGGCAGCTATCTTACTCCAGCTTCTGCCTTCAAATGTGAACAAAAGTGTTTTTCTAGGTGGGCATAATATTTGGTATGCATCTTATCTCTTTTATGCCTTGTCCCTTTGGTTATTATTGGTTTCTTTGTTTTTCTCTGTTTCTGTTTCTAATTACCCTGAAGTCAGTTTTGAGAACACATCTCTAACCTTTCCTAGTGTAACAAGAACTAAGGTGACCCTTTTTTGCCACAAATCTGATTAGATTCTGTATGGAAGAAGAAATTAAAAAAGAAATATCAAGGGATAGGTATAGCATTCCTGATGAGAAGGAAATGCTATTTCTCACGTGGGCAAGGCAGGGAAAATTTTTCAGGAGTGAAAGAAATTCTAGGGTAAGGGAATTTGATAAACATCAGATGAAATGGGATGAATGTTTTTTGGCTAGACAGACCATGGCAGCCTCACTGAAAAACACCAATTTCTGCAGTTCACACATGGATGAAAGCTGGGGTCAGCTGAAGTCAGTGGGACTTTTGCATGATTTTCATGGAAACTAGTCTGGTTTCTGATTTCTATGTGTACCCTAAATTAATTTTTTAAGTGAAATAAAAAATAATGAAATAGATACATACTTCAGAAAGAATTGCCAGGTAGAACATAAAATCACAACTTCTAAGATGGAATATAGGTATTTTAAAGATAGTTTTATATGTGTTTTTTTGTGGAGAACCACACAAGGAAAAGAAATAAGGATTCATAGCTCAAAGGGAAGAATCACTGAATATTGATAAATCATATTTTTCTATCACACTAGGATAAGACTAGCAAAAATACTATGTGGGAGTTGGGTAGTTACAGATAAAAATGAATATTAAACAATTTTTTTAAACTGAAGTCTACATTAAAACTGTAGTCTTGGAATGATAAACACTGCTTTGCAAGTTTGGGTCATATTCAGGTCATGTAGAAAAGAAGTGGAAGAAACGCTCGAAAAAGTTCTAAAATTTTGTGACAATTTTAACAATAGGAGAAACAAGGTAAAGAATTCAGTTGCAAATGAAATTTATTTTTCTTTTGAGTTTAAAGCCCCAGATCTCTTTCTCTTACACAACTATATTTTAATCAGATGAAAACTGCTAAATACTGTTGTTTCTGCAGTGTCATAGCAAGTGGACAGATGGTACCTGAGAAGAGGAAAAGGCTATCAAAGTCAGAAGTTAAAAAAAAAAAAAAAAAAAAAAAGACAGATAAGCTTTAAAAGACTTAAACAGGAATATTTTCACCACATTCACTGTTGTGTAGAGCTTTGTAGCCAACCTGAAGAAGACTGTCCTATGTCAGTTGGAAAGGTCACCAACCACTGTCGGAACAAAAGATTATCATCTTTGATTTGGATTTCTGCTGCTGGATTATCCTGGTCATTTTTGGCCAAAGAAAGCAGCACAGGTAGGTGGGCATAACACTGTATACAACACTTATAATCCTCACAATTTCACACTTCTTCAAGAGTAAAATGTGAGGTGCCATCTGTGTTCAGTGTTTGCTTTTTTGCTCAGGTGTGCAAGCTTTAACTAGAGGAAAAAGAAATTATCCTCTTTTTGGCACCAGATGTTTCCCCATGAGAGGCAAGATTTGGGTGCTTGCAGAATGACTTTGCTGGTGAGAAGAGTTCCTTCCTGTGCTAGTTAAGAGGTTGTTTATGCTCCAACACCTGAGTGTTCAAATTCTTTCCAGACTTCTAGATTTGCTGGTGTTTAAATGCAATCTTTATCCACTAAAGAAATAATTAGGCCATAAAACTGTAGGTGAAAAGATTGGAAGGAAACTCTCATTCTGTCCATCCCTCCTCTCTCTGCTAGGTGATATGATGTAGACTTTTCTGGTGGGTAAAGGAAGAGCACCAGACGTCATCTGCCTGGACTTATGTGAGACATTCCACACTGTCCCACATGGCATCCTCGCCTGGAAACTGGAGAGACATGGATTTGATGGGTTGACCACTCGGTGGGTAAGGAATTGCCTGGATGGTCACACCCAGAGAGTTGTGGCTTGATGGCCACGTGGAGAGCAGTGACAAGTGGCATTCCTAAGGGGTCAGCATTGGGACTGGCACTGTTTGACATCTTTGTACTCCCACCTGGAACACTGCATCCAGCTCTGGGGCCCCAAAAGAGGGAGGATAAGGACTTTCTAGAGTGAGTCCAGAGGAGGGCTACAAAGATGACCAGAGAACTGGAGAATCTCACCTATGCAGACAGGATGAGAGTTGTTTAGCGTGGAGAAGAAAAGGCTCTGGGGAGAGCTTAGAGCAGCCTCCCAGTACATACAGGGGCCACAAGAGAGCTGGAGAGGGACTTCTTATAAGGGCATGGAGTGATAGGACAAGAGGGAATGGCTTCAGACTGAAAAAGGAGAGGTTTATGTTAGATATTGGGAAGAAATTCTGTACTGTGAGAGTTGTGAGGCCCTGGACCATGTCGCCAGAAGGAGCTGTGGATGTTCCTTCCTGGAAATGTTCAAGGCCAGGTTGGATGAGGCTCTGAGCAGCCTGACCTAGTGAAAGGTGTCCCTGACCGTGGCAGGGGGGTTGGAATGAGATTGATCTCTAAGGGCCCTGCCAAGCCAAACCATTCTGTGATTCTACTGGAATTTCTGAGACAAATTGGAATTTCTCTTTTTTAGCTGACCATGTCTGTCTGAGTCTGTCCTCTGTAATGCAATATGTTTTTGTATTTATCACCCACCAATTTAGTAACATTTTTAGATGTCTGTATTATTTACCTGTACTATGTAAAATATTTATGTTTGCAAAGCACTTTATGAAAGATGCTTGAACAACAACAGAGATTGCATGACCTTGGTATATTTTGATTTATTGTAGATCTGCATTAATTCAATATCTGGAGCCAAACACATATAATTTGTTTTTGCTTGCACTTTTCAATTTTATGATGTATTAGAACACATATTATATATGTCTCTCAAGTATAGTGGAGAGTTAAGGAAGTAATTAGTCTTCTTTTAAAGTTTGTTTTAGTCCCTGGTTTAACACTTTAAATCAAATCTCAAAATCAACCATGTGATTATTTGGCTGTGGGACTATTACAACTTTGTCTTGGGTATCAACAGATGTCAGGAGTCAGCAGCAGCCATTTTATACTCTGTTCATTTGCTACTCATAGGCCTATTTAAAATGGTGATATATATTTTTCTTTTATGAAATGGGAAGATATAGGGAACTCTCATGTGATCAATGTTCTGTTTTCTTTATTTAGTCTCTTAAATGTGAAACTATAGCCTTCGCACTTAAAAGCACATCTCCCAAGACATGAAAATGGCAGAAAGTTAAAATGTCAGTGAAAAATGATATAGAAACTCCAAATGGAAATTAAATGCAAGGTTACATGCAGTTACACAACTGTTCAAAATTCCAAGATGAGACACTGAGCTGATAATTTTATAGCTGCTCATCGTATGTTTGATTTGTTTTTCTTTAATTGTGTTTATCTTGCAGGCTAGAAGAACAGTTCTTATTTTGAGTTGAAAAGCTCAGTGAAGGCCTCATAAAAACTGTTCTTGTCAAGGTCAGTAATAATAATCTTAAGTATATACAAAGAACCACAAAAGCAAAAAGATTTTGTTGCACTCTGTTAAATGAGGAGCAAGGTTGTTAGTCTTTTCATCATCTCTATGCAGTGCTTTTGCATCTTCTTGCCCTTATCCATAGGCGAAGTTGGTACAAAGACCTTTCTTGCTGCAAAGGTTGACTGGAGATTGGACTAGTGCACTCCTTCTGTGCCCTCAAATTTTAAAATACTGGTTAACACAGGAGGATGCTTTTCTCCTCAGATTTGTCATTGCAAGATGTGTAATTATAGTATTCTGAATAAGCAGAGGTTTTTCTCAACGTGAATGTACTTAGTGTATGTCATAGCAATGGCATGCAAGTACAGAGACTGTACAGGACAGGCTAAATATCCTGAAAGAATAAATTGAGAAGATGCACCAGCACCTCTGGACCTCCTTAAATTGCAAGATTTGTTGCTGTGCAGTGGGAGCATGAAGTAGAGAAAGATTTTAGAAGGGTTAGCTTGATAACTCCAGCCAAAAATGTTTTGAGATACTGCACAAAATCACTCCTGTCTTTGCGTAGGTCTAGAAAGGGCATAGTAGCCTGTTTTGGTATTAGTGGCAAAGTTTCTTCTTTACAGAGCAGCTACAGAGTTTTAACCAATACAAAACAATGCCACATGAATCAAAACTTCTAGACCTTGGAATGAAAGGATCTTTTCTGTTTGGGCAGAGACTTGAGTAAAGAAACAGAGTTACATATCAACTCATTTTAATTCTACAGCTAAGACAGAGTTGTCTGCTTTTCTCTAGTCTTTTTGAAGATAAACAATTTTCTGTCAGGCCTGTGAAGGAAATAAAAAAGGTAATTTTGATTAGAGCCAAGAGACAGAAAAAGGAGAGCTCTCCTTGGAGACAGCTTGCTAGAGAAGCTTTGAAACAGGCTGCTCAGGAAAGTGGCTGAGACACCATCCCAGGAGGCACTTAAAAGATGTGTAGATACAGCACTTAGGGACATAGTTTCATGGTGGTCTTGTTAGTGGGAGGTTAACAATTGGACTTGATGATCTTAGAGGCCTTTAACAACCTAAATTATTCTATAAGTCAGTGATTATGCGTGTCTATTCCCACAATGGGAAAAAAACCCAAAACCATTAGGAGTAGGGCTCAGATGAGCAATAGCCTACAGATCAAGCTGCATGTAGAAAACAGCTTTAGCCCAAGGTATTGTGATTTAAAGTTACTGAAAAAATGACAAAACCAATGGCTAAAGCTGTCTAGTGTTTCCTCTTGAAATATAAACTCATTATTAAATAAGTGTGTAAGAGGCTGGGAATTTCAAAGCAAAGAGACAAAAGCATATAAGATGGAAATTGTTTCTTGAGCACAAGGTAAACAATTTTTGGAAAGAGTTCCAGATTTCACTGAATGACTAAATGCTTCAGAGGAGATATCTTGGAAATGCAGAAAGTTTATAAACAATGGAACAACTTGTAGATCAATGAAAAGTACAATCTCAAGGGCTGTCTTGAGAATTGATGAGCTCAAGTGGAGCTTACTCAGGATAAAAATCAGGAAGCATTCTTCAACCATTTAAAAATATAAAAGAAGTGTGAGAGAAAGACGTAGCCCATATTTCCCTCATAAAATACTGGGATGATACAGACTTTAAAAAAAAGATACCAGAAATGCCCTTTTCCTCCTTTCCTCTCCAAATACACTGCTGCATTTTTAAAGAAGGGTAATGCTAGGGTATATGGGCAAAGGACAACAATTCCAGTCTCAACATTTTCTCTGTTGCACTAAAAGAAAAGCGCAAGAGCAAGGTTATAGCTCTACAGGGTGTAATACCTCTTTTTAGAATAAAGTATTAAAAGGAATCTGAAGAACCATTCATCCTGTCATGTGACCTCAAATGTAGGCAAGACTTTTCTGACTGAGTTTGGAAATCTCTAAGACCAAGTATGGAACAAAATTGAATGGAAAAAGGGGTATAGTGGGAAGTCAGCTTGGGTTGCACCAGTTGATTATTCTGGAATTTCTGTTGAGATGTCTAGAAGTTGAGTTGAAAAAAAAAAAAAAAAGGCAGCAGATCTAATCTCTCGGACATCAAAAAATGTTTGCTACTCTCCATTTGTTGGGGGAAAAAACCCACCTGTATTTGGAAAGGTGTGATTACTCCAAGAACCATATGGCATGTAAAGAGCTAATGGAAAGGAAAGCAATGGTGGTGAGGATTAAACTTTCTCTAGCTTCAGCCCTTCCCTTTTGATGAATAATATGTCTTGAAGCAGATACATTTTAATATTTTCACTCGGCCCCAAAAAAACTTTGGGATATGTCATTAAAGGCAACAAAATTTGGCTGTGGGAAAGCTGAGTGGCCTTGACAGTCTGGGGGAACAAAGAGAGGGGGTGACATAGTGCAGCGTGTAAGACATTTAGCACTTGCAACTAAACAAGATTTTTGGCTCTAAATTGGGGTCTCATCAGGTAGAGGTGACAAAAATTAAAATGAGTAGAGGATGCCTGTGATCCATAGCATGATGGAAAAGTCTAATACAGTCCCACTGCCCACCAGAACAGAAAAGGGGACAGTTGTAGTAGAACAACAAATCTCAATGCCACTGTATCCTAACTTTATGTCACCTAGGCCACCTGAAATATTGGTGGTTCATGTTTGAAAGAGAAATTCAGGCTGGAGCACAAGTGAGGAGGGCCACCAGTGTGATCAAAGAGAAAGTCATGGTGTGCTAGCATGGTGTGTGGGAATGGAGGATCATCGAGCAAGCCTTCCCCAAGAAATAGTAAAGGCAAGACATCTGCTGGTTCCTTAGATGGATCTTGGTACATTTATGAGTGTGATTAAGATATGTCTGCCTGAAAAAGCAAGCAACAGACTTCTCAATTTCTGCTCCAGCAATGTGTCTCTAAGCAACCCAGCAGATAGGGATGGGAGAAGGTACTGTTTATTGTTGGAGCACAAAGGCAGAGCCTAAATGGACCCTTATTTCACAGAGAAGTGTTCCAAAGGTATGAAAGTCCACAAAACCTCTCACCACAGGCATAGGCCATCACCACACATTACCACCACAGACAGTGAAGCTGTAGGCATGAGACACTGAATGATCTAACCTACAGCTGAAGGCTATACAGTTGTCAGTGTCTTCTCCTTTTATGTTTGTTTCTGATTCTTCAAAATAAAAAGTTCAAACAGACTAGTATCTTAGACAGCAAAAAAAAAAAAAACCCACCGAAAAACACCCAAAGAGCAACCCTCTCTCAGGATGTGTCAGAACTTTAAATGATAAACCAAAGAGGAACAAGAGCATAAATACTTAAACTAAGTTTGAACTGCAGCCAAGTAATGTTCTCCTACATGTAAGCACATGTTGTGCTGTAGCAAGACTTCAGCATTTTCTGTTCTGTAGGTGTCAGTGTTGTTGAGTCTTATAAATCATAATAACGCTTTCAGAAAGTTCAACTGTTAATGAATGCAACTGCAGAATGATAAGAACTATTTGGCATTTCCATGTGCTCTTGGAAGTAAGTTTTTGTGGCTACCGCCCAAGATCACAGCTATTAAAAATCAGGTTTAGTGGATGTCATAACCATCCAGTTGAAAAGGTTTCGGGTGTTACTAGTGCAAAACACATGAATGATGAGCCCAGCTTTCTGCTTTCTGATCCATATGGAAGCTTCCAAGCAAAGCAGGTAACAAACTTTATCAATAGCTTTAGATCACCTCTTTTTCAGGCAGGAAAACCAGAGGAAAAAGTGCTGTACAACACCATCTTTCCTTCTCCATCTCCCCCAGCCACCTATCCAATTCAGGACTATGGATTTTCAAGTTTTTGTTCCTCAAATCATGCAATTCATTGATTTTTTTACCTCTTTACTTATTTTGGTCTCTGCTTATCTTTTCCAGAAAATTGCTGGTCAGGGTCATATAACTTCATTTTTCAAAAAACTCTGAAAGACTTCTTATGGTGAATTTATTATTAACGTATTAAAAGTGGGTAGAAGCATTGAGAAAATTCAACATTCATATACAAAATTTGGGGTCAGCTATTTTAAGGAACTGCCATCTGCAGTCCAAGAAATTAGAATGAAGAATCAAATTCAAGGGGGAAAAAAGCAACACTAATGATTGCTCCTATTGATGTAGGTTTTTCAGATGATGCATATCCCCTTAAAGGGAAGTCGTTTTCATGCTCGAAGCAATACAGAGCACACATTGTGGTCTGGAGACCCCAGACTTCAGTATGGGACTGAATAACTGTAGAAGGAATCTCTGTCTGACACAGCCATGACTAAACAGGCTGTGAAATAAAGGGACTGGAATATAAAAGACAAGAAATAGGCAATTCTTACTCTCTCATTAGGACTTTAGATTTCCCATGGATGCCACTGGCACCATTGGCCTGGTGTACTTTGCTGGGTACAGTGGCACCTTTTCTTCCAGCCACCCCTGCCAATAAATTCTCTGTGCTCCATTATGTTAATTCTTAAATCCCTGCAATAAGTGAGTCTGGAGAAGAAAAGGTTGATCCAATTTGTGTCTTTTACAGTAATGATTATCAGTATTGTGTCTCCCTGTCAAGCAACATCCTCTTTAAAGTCACTCTTCTTTGTGAGTAGTACAAGCAAACCTTTTCTCTGGTATCATTAAGTAGGCTTTATAACCTACTACTTTCCTTAAGAAGTACTGGTGTGTAGTTTTGATCGAATCTTGTGTTTTTCCTGGGTTCCCTCTGTGTGTTTTTCCTTAGCTAGGATATTTCCTCACAGGCCTGTTTCTTTCATCGCTTGGCTTTCTTCTCTATTCCCTTAATGATGCTTCTCTCCTAGAAAAACATTTTAATATCTTTAAGCGATGTCCTCTTTAGGAGGTCTTGACAACTACATCTCCCCACTCATTTGCACTATCTGTACTTCATAGTTCTAACAATCCACCTTTCCCAGCATGGGGGTTGACCAAGCTCATCACAACACAATAAAATTAAAGAGCAAAGGCCACCACACTTCTGTTTTGTAAGAACAGTGGGGTTGGCAGGCTCTTAACAACAAACACATGTTCTCCTGCTAGCTTTTATGTGTCTTTATTAAACTCATCATACCTACCCCAGAAACTAGCTGGCACTGCTATCCTGCTTTGCTCTGCTTTCCTGCTTGTCTCTTACCCATTTGGATATTTTTCACGCCTGTGTAATCCTACAAGATGTTTATCACATGCCTCCTGCACATGTGCTCCATGTGCCAGAACTCTTTCTTTCTCACCACATCATAGCCTGCGATAGTGTAATGCCATGGAGAGAAAATTAATGCTGATAATATATAACTTATTTTTGCAGGGAAATACCTTCAATTAAAGAAGAGACAGCACCTCGCTGAAGTGAATAAAAAAAAGGTTTTTGCTCTGAGGCTGAAGAATGCAGACATAATTCAGCCTTCATTGTGGACCACCTTGTGCCCCAGATGAATAAAGAGTCAATGAATTACTGACAAAACTGCATACTGCACAGATCCATAAAATCAGGTACGTGACTATGTCCTCGCTTGGTCTAAACAATACTAAAATTTGGATTAAGTATATCATTTGAGTTCTATTAGAATACTTTGATGCACATGAATTAACAAAGACAAGCATGCTGACAGCCAAGATTTATTACCAAAGTATGTTGAGCCTTTTCAGCTTTGATAGTTGCTTTTTTTTTCCCCACAGTGTACCAAGCCTTTTTAAAATCTCTATCCTTTCCAAAATGTTAGATTGAAAAGATTTAAGCTTTTAGGAAGCATACAAACTTTTCTTTACAAACCATTTCCATTATTATTCTTCCTGTGTAAATCTTGACTTGGAGAATCATAGAATGTTCTGTGTTGGAAGGTTCCTTCAAGATCACCTAGTTCCAACGCCCCTGCCATGGCCTGGGACACTTTCCACCAAACTAGGCTGCTCAAAGCCCCACCCAACCTGCCCTTGGGCACTTCCAGGGATGGGGCACCCACAGCTTCTCTGGGTAACCTGTTTCACCAACCTCACAGAAAATAATTTCTTCCTAATATCTAATCTAAACCTACTACCTTTCAGTTTGATGTCATTCCCTCTTCTCCTATCAATACACGCCGTTGTAAAAAGTCGCTCCCCAGCTCTCTTGTAGGCCCCTCAAGGCCTCCCTGGAGCCTTCTCTTCTCCAGGCTGAACAACCCCAAATCTCTCAGTCCATCTTCATAGAAGAGGTGCTCCAGCCCTGTGATCATCTTTGTAGCCTCCTCTGGACTCAGCCCAAAAGGTTCATGCCCTTCTTATCTGGGGACCCCAGAGCTGATGCAGTGCTCCAGGTGAGGTCTCAAGAGTAGAGCAGAGGGGCAGAATCCCTCCCTTGCCCTGCTGGCCATGCTGCTTTGGATGCTGCCCAGGATATGTTTGGCTTTCTGGGCTGTAAAGGCACATGGCCAGCTCATGATGAGATTCTTGTTCATCAAGATCCGAAATCCTCCTCAGGGCTGCTCTCAATCCATTTTCTGCCCGGCCTGTATTTGTTCTTGGGAATGCCCTAATTTCCATGAAGGTGTAAAAAGTCGTTGATAAGAAGATAATTACTTCCAAAGACTTTGTCAAAAGTGATGAAAAGGATAACAGTGTAATACAAGGGCATCTGATATCTGTTAATATTGAGAGCATATTTACATATTTTAACTGACACAGTGAAGTTGCCTGAAACACGAGTCAGAGATCACTCTACAGATTGAAGTCACAAATATTACTCAATAAATGCCAATTAGCACCTTAAGCTAGACCCCTCCAAAGCAGATGTCACCTTTGACACTATGCAATGCTCACAGTGACAAAGTCCAAATATTTCCTAACATTTTCAATAGTTCATAATGCCACCAGCTCACATTTGTGACAATTATTATTTGATGAGCTCTCATTTCTATTCAGAAAGGCAAAGGGCAAGGTTGTGAGAATGGTTAAAACATAGAAGAGACAAAAACACCCCAATAAAACCCAAACCCTTTTACTTTCATCTTGCATGTGCTTTCCTTGAGGGCAGATAGAGAGCCAAAGTTTAATGTAACAGCACCAAACTTCAGACCTAGCAGGGTTTTCCTCAGTTGGCTTATGTGGGCAAGGTCTCTGTGAATGCATTTGTCCTGGATTGTATATTGCAGAAAATGCAGACAACACCCTGAAATGAGAGCACAGGGTGAACCCTTGCAGATAAAGGTGGAATGGAGCCCAGCACCCCATAAGCAGCCCCTGACATTCCACGTGAAGGGCACCTTCATGGCAGGGATGGAAGACTTAGGGTTAGTGTACAGCATCATGCTCAAAGCTGCAATTTTGTTTGCCTGTTTTTGTGTCTTGTCACACCTTGGAGCAGAGGGAAGCATTGTGTTTGTCCTTTGTTTGTTTGACAACAATTTATGTAAAGGTAGTTTCCCTTAATGTTTGTCCAGACCTTTAGTTCAGCTGTGGGAAATTTAATTTATTGCAAAACAAAAAGAGAACAAAGTAGAAGGTGATTGTAAAACCAAAATTATTGGCAGGGGACAGTCTTGTACCTGAAAGTACTCAGACTTTTTAAGGTACAGAATTTCAGGCTGTGTCAGTGTCTTTCCAGTAAAACAAAACTGCATTATACTTTTTCTGTGAAATAAAAAACAAAAATAACTTTAATGGACTACTGCCCTGACAGTATGAATCAGAGACCCTTCAGGAGGGCTTTACAAAGCAGAGGCTCTCTGAATGAGCAAGGTGAAATTTGCTCCACAGAAGCAAATTGTGAACATTTCTTCAATGACTTGTGGTGTGGTTGTTCTTTAGGAAGCTACTGATATTTTAGGCATTTCTCCTCTCAGCTGAGGATTCGTAGCTGAGTGGGATAGCGGGGACCGAATTGGCATGAATTAATGCAATAGAGATAAGTGCTCATTAGGTATGTCGGCAGATTCTCTGTGAGTAAGCTTAGGATTTAGAGATCAGTTGTACAGACACAGTGTTTTACAAGCGTGGGATGTTGTCAATAAGGCTCTAACAAAACTCCCTGCAAGACATGCTTATAAAACCTTTAAAAGCCATTGAGGATATGTTGCTGATGGGCAGAATTTTTCATGTAATAAGATAAACTTTGAGGAGAACAGTGTAGACTCACCCTGATTTTCTTTTTGAGATTGAAAAAAATCTTAATTTATTTTATAAATATGTATATAATTGGTGTCATGGCAGACTGCCATGTGCTGTTTTACCTTGAGCACTGATAAGAGAAAGCATGTTTCATAGGAAATTAACATTATCTTTTCAGTTCCAGGAAAGAATAGCAAAAGCTTTTTTTGTGTTTAAATCCTGTATTGATGGAGATGTCTCCCAAACACATGGCTCAGAATCTCAGTCCTCATGCCATAGTGACCAAAAAGTGTCTTCCTCTATTTCTGACAACAAAGCCATGATTTATTAACTGTTTGATTGCTTAGTTTTCTGCTGTGGAGGAGGCTGTGGGAAGGGGCTTGAACTGTGTAGCTGCTGTCACCTGAACACGAAGGTCTAACTGAGATAAATCACTGATATGCACTTCTGGCTAGCGTTATTTAGAGGATGATTCAGGACACCCTGCACCTGGCTGCTGCACAGGTAAAAGTCTGTGTTAGGTACACTTCTGACTTGCTCTATCGCAGTATCATTCAGAATCTTTAATCTGAAAAAAAGCCTACAACTTAATAAGCTGAATAATGATAATGGCCATAGGTGCTTCATGGTTTCATGACAAAAGCCATTCACACTCAGGACAGTGAGACTGCAGCTACCTCTTCCATGTTTAACAAAATGCCAAGAAACGTGAAACTGGTATGTGTGGATATGTCTGATCAAGCATTTTTGGCTTGATGAGAAAGTTGCTTCTGAAGTGAAGCTGTCCGCACTCACCACACCTTGAGCTGCCTATTGGAGTGGTTTTGGGTTGCACAAAGCTGGCACCTCTCACATGAATAAAACCCAGAAGTGTCACTCCTGCAGCACTGTGGGAGCTGTGGTATTCAGTCCATGGGAGCAGACTATAAGCAGTTTGCACTGAACCCTTCAACCCAAAGAGGTCTGAAGTGTTAGTACGAAGTTTCTCTAGATCTGCTTCTCTGCTAATGTAGACATTGTCTGTATGTCACCTCTGTGGTTCTGGGTCCAGCTACATTCAAGTAATTACAAATATTTTTCACTTCCCTGAGGTCTGGATCAGGCACCATATTCACAGTCTTCTATAAGTAAGCTCTTTGAGTGACTTTGAATACATACAGCAGGTTGAGAAAGAGAGGACAGAATTGCTGAAGCCTGAAAGGCTAGATCCATCAATATTTTGAAAGCTTTCTTTACCTTAAGATCAGCTATCAGCTGAAATGGCTACCTGAGATCTGTTGAATGAGAACTCATAAATCACATAAAAGTAGGAAACTTTCTCCTGACAGCTGATCTGCTATGCTTTGGAGCACGAGTATGAGAAGGCCTCTACCATATATCTGCCAGTATAACTTGGCAGTCCATCCTGAGATGCTTTCAGTGGAAAGACTGCCATGCTAACTGCAATCAATTTAGACTGATACACCGCAAATGAATGTGTTTACCTGGCATTTTTGGCACAAACATAAACTTTTTGTTAAGTGCATTCAATATAATTGTATAATGGCGTATAGCATGCAGTTTCAATGACTTATTGGAAGTAATCCTAGTTCTACTTTTTGTCCTTAAAAATAGATATAATGTAACTTTAAAGTAAAAGTCACCTGCAAGTTACTTTGTTGTGGATGTGTGATGAAAATCCTGAGAGCCTCACAAAATTGAATGTTGGCAGCTGTGAGATTTCATTTTACTCATTGACGATTGGATGCAAATGTGAGCCAAAGCAACTGACACAGTATTGCTCATATCTCCCATGCCACTGCTGAAAAAAGTGTCATAAAAATGAATCACCTCTGCCCTGACATTATTCATGTTGTCTATAATATCCATGCATACAAAAATAAAATCAAAATACACAGAAAGTGAAACCAAGTGAAAAGGCAACATTTCCACTCCTCTGGACTGCTTCTCTTTAATGCTGGTGTGCAAGAAATTCCAAATAAATGTGATGGGGGTTACCTGAGCCCTCCGGGGACTTTTTATGAAGACTTTCCTTATGCTCAACTCATGCTAATGTTCCATGTAATTTTCATCCATGTGCATCTGGAATGACCTTCATTCCCCAGCAGGAGGTTTTAGCAGCAGAGAGGGAATAAAGACTGCCCATGGACAGCTGAAGTTAAAATCCTTCACATGGCCCAAGGTAATGCTCTATCCCATGTTTGGATAGGTGTGATTTGAAATACATGGTAAAGTATGATAAGGGATAATTTTCAGAAAAGGGTCCATTTTATGCCAGTGAAGTATTTTAACTCTTCCAGGGGTGACTGATGGCTTGTGCTGAGTTTCTTCTCCAACTCACCCTAGGGAGGAGTATGTTTTCTCATGATTACAGTGGGTGCACAGAGCTAGGCACCCCTAGGTCAAAGACATCCTTTGCAAACAGGCACTGCCAAGTGTATTCCACAGTAGAGAGGAGGTGCAGTGCAGAAATGGTGAGGCCTGGGAGAAGGAAAAGCATGCAGGGCAAGGAATGTGCTGGTGACACTCAGCCAGCCCCAATGCAAATAAACTGTCGTTCATAACAGTGGAACTCCTCTTGAAGGAGACCTCCAAATATAAGAGACCTTGTCTGCCCTATTTTTCAGTAGAATTCTTGGCTGATCAGTTCACATAGACACTACACTTTTACTCAAGAGATTGCTTCATGCCTAGAGGCACAATGCTGCTCTGTGTGCCTCTCTGAGCCCTCAGACAAAATGTTCCTGAAATGCCACTTGTGCTGTGGTTGTAAAGCTAAGACTTCCCCAGCTGGCTCTGGCTCTGCCAGCCACGAGTGGATGGGATAACAAAGACACTTGCTTCTGAGGCTGGAACCAAACTGCTCAATTACCCTTTCTTCTTTTGTCTTGTGGTTGGATACCCACCGGTTTGCTCAGCATTGCTAGGAGCCTGGATGCTTCAAGCCTGTGGCATAGCTTTTCAAGTTCCGATAACATCATTTTGGTGTGTCAAATCTCACCTTTCAGGGACTTCCCTCAGTGCTGGAGGATGCTGTTCTGTGTGCTGACATGCTGCATAAATATTACTGTTCATTTCACCGCTGGTAGTTTTAATATGCATCGCTTTAATCCTGCAAACAAACTTTACCACAATATAACTAGAAATTAAGTGCTCCATTTTGAAGATACTTTTGTGCTTTCCTAAACTGTAAGTGGCCTATGTCCAACAGAAGACCAATCTCTAGTGTCACTGACACAACAGACACACAGAACTGTTCCATAGTAGTATAACTTTTTAAAAACAGGATTTTTTTTGTTGTGAATTCTGGGTTTATGTCAGCTAGTCCAAGCACTATTAGTCATAGCATACAGATTAATTCACCCTCCTTCTACAAAAACCTACTCCATCATTCTCAGTTTCAAGATTTGGCTACCTAATAGTCTTCTCTCCAAAACTATCAGCATTTTCTTTGCAATCAATTGACAACTGTACATCGGTAACCATTCAAATATTACATCAGAGCCCCTAAAGTCAGTTCCAACACTAAGTGAACTACCTTGTCATATGCAAGCTCTTGGTGTAACTTGACCTTCCTGGTAAATCCTGCACTGAGTACTGAAAAGCCTACTCAGGCATGCATTGTTAATTCATTAAAGAAATATAATATTTTAAATAATTTAAAATCCTATTTTAGAGCTCCGAATCTGGTGTTTCTCTGCAAATAGTGCCATACGGGATTTTTTTCCTCTAATGTTTAGGATGTTAATAACAAAATTTCTTCTCTTGTTAACTGTCATCAAATCGTAATGGGCTCAGGCTTTCTAAATGCTTAACAGTAATGATAATTGCGGTGAATACAGTCCATCTTCTTCATGTATATTTTTAATGCCAATAGAGGAGATTCCTTTATGATAACAGAAATTATTATAATGCTGGCTGAAAATGAATACATTTTTGCTATAGTATATGTGCTAATACATTCCTAAAATTAAATTGTAAGCATTTCAGTCTTTAAAAAACTTTTCAAAGATTGAAATATATTGGATAATACAGTATCTCTTATGCATTATAGCATACTAAAAATGCTTAAGCAGTCATAGTGCTCAATAAACTGAATTTACTAGTCTTACAGAAAAGTACTACAGAGTTTAATAGAAAAAGGTAAGTTTTTTTTACATGCTTTTGAACCTTTGCATGTGATGTATCAAAGAATGAATGCTTGTGGGAGGATGGCTCACAGATAAGATAGAACAGTGCCTGGAGTTTTACTCAGCAAAGCATTTAAGCATGTGCTTGGACTGGAGTGAGAGTCGTCCCACTGAGCTTGAATGGGAGACACAGATGTGCCCCTTTGCCACTGACTTTCAGGAGAGAGGGTCATGATACGCACGACTTCCCACACAGCAAAACTGAAAGAATAAGATATTCTGGCACTGTGATGGGTTCAATGTGAAGAACTGGGATTTTGGAAGTTGTGGATTTTCTACTGTCCCATTGTGTGGCTTTAGTTTTCTAAGCTGGTTAGGTTGGTTCTCATTCCTTGCATCAGCTGCTGAGGGAGCAGTGCTGGCTCAGGAGGGCTGTGACCACAGAGATTCCTCTCCAACTGCATTGTACAAATGCAGAATAATTTAGGCTGGCTTGGTCCAATCTCTGGCTTCAAGCAGGGCCATCTTCAGAGTCAGATCAGATTGCTGAAGAATCAATACGAAATGCAAAGTCAAGACGACAGTGTTTTTAGTTCACAGTAGGCAGTGCAACAGGAAAGCCAATGCTGGTGCTCATTCTCAGACAACTGGAAACTTGCACAAAGGCTGAAAATTGTGGAGCCAACAGTTAACAATTATTGCCATGGGTTACTAAAGCCTAAGCTTCAAAGTCTACCATGGCCTTTTACAATGGGATGCTTTTTTTTCCTAAGGAAATCTTGCACTTATGTTTAAAAACAGGGTTTGGTGGAAGGATTTTTGCCACAATTAATTGCTAGAAAAATGTATTTCAGCAAAGACCACCTTCCTCTCAGACAATGGAACCCTCCATGGAAATTGCTCTCTGTGTGTGAATGTCTGATATAATGCTTCCTCTGCAGCCTGTCTGGTCATGGGCCTGGCAGTCCTAAAGGTGTGTTAAAATGATGGCTGGCTGTGGAAAAGTATATATTGAAGGTGAAGAATAGAAGAAAAGTCTAACCTTGCCTTTTTAGGTGTTTCTTCTGCCACCTTGCAATTCTTCGCATATTCACAATAACAAGAGCGTGGATGTCATTTTGCAAAGTGCCTGTCCTTCCTGGAGTTTCACCTTGGCTGCCTTTTGAGCACTTCTCAGCCCCTTGGAGCCACACAAACTGTACCGTGGGATGACACCAGGAGCCCTGCTGAACATCTGAGAGCAAGAATGCGTTGTAAAGGCTGTGCTATGTGGAAACATTGCCCACATCTGTTTTGAGAGGTCAGTGCTCACTGGTGCAAGGAACGAGCCTTCCTGCTTAATTATGGGCCCCAGTGCAGGAAGCAGGAGAAGGAGAATGCATTTTATTCAGGAAAAGTGCTGAACAAGTCAATACGAGCAGAAGTATTTACGCACTGGTGTTTTCTTTCTCTAGGGCTGAGCCGGTGTAGAAGTTTCCCTTCACAAGCTTCTATAGAGGTTCTATTGATTAACTTGCTAAAATGCAGCTTTAGCAATATTACAATGACAGAACACTGTTGTTTACTCATGGAAAAAAAATTAACTCCTGCCACTCGTGAAGAGCCACAGCCAGACGAGAGCGAAGGAAGGATGGAAGCAGCTGCCTTGCTCAATGGGACAGAGAAGGGGAGGGAGGAGCAGACCTGGAGCAGGGGAAGGATTTTTGAAGCCACCATCACAAAGGAAATTATGCTCTTTTGATTCACTGATTCCATGAATGCTTTTACTTTTTCTCTGGCTGACTTCCTGATCAGATCAGCCTAGTGAAGTCTAGCCTCAGGCTTGAAATTAAGTGCAGCTGCTTAAGTGCTTTTCTGAATTGCATCAGTGGAAGGGCTGATCCAAGGTCCACTGAAGTCAACAGAAAGGTCTCAACTCAGCCCTGCGGAAGCCAAAGCAGAGATGATTAGTAGCCTTAATGGATGGTGCTACCCAAACACACAATGTTTTTGCTTGCATCCCCAGTCATAACACTGAAACTGTTATTTGCTGTGGGGAAAAACATAAACCCAAGACTTCATCCTGTATTTTAGGCATTCAGCTTGTATTAGGTACTGATAAAGATCGTGCATTCTGATAGAAATTCTTCAGAATGGTTTTTTAAAGATTTTTTTCTGAGGAACACAGATTACTATGTGCTTATCTGGCAGCATAGCTTGTGTGTAGAAGCCAAAAATAATTGTATTGACTCCTCCTGGCTCCCCTTTAGAAACAAAAAGCAGCAGCCCATTGTCTGTTCTTTCTCAGAAGTCAGGGAGGAAAGTTTTCGAGATGAGGAATGTGGTGTGCACTAGCATACTGCTGCTCACAGTTAACAAATAGAGGATTCCTCCTTTTCAATTTTGGCAATTCAGGGGCAACTGCTTTTAGAATTGCCTTATTAAAATGGGCCCATAGTGGTAAATACAGCATAGATAGTAAGATCTCATAATATTTTAATTTATCCAACCCCGCAACAGTGAAGATAACAGTCTAGGATTATATGTGAAGCAAGTGTATCTCTCAGAGTAACTTTATTGTGCCACAGTTTCAATTATTTTTAGAGCAAACAGTTCTCTTAATTTCTGCTTCCTAGCTGGTACATTTATACTAAATACTCTGAGAAAACAGAAGTCTCTATGAGAGCTTTCCTAAGATGCCAAGTATTTGTAGTGTTTGTAAATACACTTACTGTATAAGTACATATATATTGAAGATTTGTGCATGGGAATGGAGATGGCTCTTGAATGGTTAGCCAGGGCACTGAGGTACATCAGCAAGAAAGCCCATTCCTGATTTCCTCACTGGCAAAGAAGGTCTGTCAATTAGCCAGTGCAATGGAGCTGTGCAAAAATACCCTTGTCAACGTAAGCTGCTGCTAATTACTAAGCTGCTTTCAGAGGCAGGTTTTTAAACATCCAAAATCCATAGCAAATATGGTCCTCCTGCTCCTAGCCCTCTGCTTATCCTTCCTCTCCACTGCTCTCCCTGCGAAGGGAACTACTTTCATGTTTTATTTATTTGTCAAAGAGCTTTGCAGTAATGGGTTCTTTAAGTCCCCTCGACGCTGACATCTTTGCATCACTTCAAAATAGCACGGAAAAATGATAGTGTCCTACTGGTGCTGGGGCTCAGCGTGAAATTCCTGTCACACTGTTTGTTGTTGCAGAATTTCTCTGAGCTTAGGGATATCAGCTGGCAGGAGATTTCCTCTCTTAACAGAATTTTTAATTCTGTTTTGATGCAGAGGTATGCAGGCAAGGAGCCCCACTGGTGTCTGCATGGGGAGGAGGGCCCAGACCAAATTCTAGTCAACCTCAGCTGCTGCCACCACAAACTTCTCAAGAACCATTCACTTGTTGGGAGGAAGGGGAATGGGAAGGAGGAGGAAAGCACACTGGCTTTCTGAACAAGTTACTTCTCCTTCTACTGAAGCTTCTCTTCTGGATGTCTGATGGTTTGTGGGAACCAATGTGCCTCTGATTCATGTCTTCTCTCATTCCCATCAGTGTTAGCTTCCCACTGTTCTGCTTGTTGGCGTTGGAGTGGAGGTAGCACAGGCAGTGTCAGGTAACAGGGAATTCCCTGAACCTGCTTTCCAGCTGAGAACTGTTGGCATCCTGACAGGCAGCAGGGGTAGGGATTCTCATTTACTTTTATTACACGGAAGCTTTACTCCACCACATCAGGCTGCCCTTCAGGGATAATTAAGGAAAAGCATTTCTTATTCTTTCTCCATTAAAGGAGTAGCTTTGGTTTTGCAGCCAGGCCTTCAGGGTAGGTTTTTCGTACGGAGTCCATATATTTTTAGTCATCCTCAGAGACTTCCCTCAGTTACATTGGTATAACACCATTGCATCTGATGCAGTTCCTGGTGATTTACCCACCATGAGAGGTGTGTGTCCTGGGCTCTCCTTTCTCTCTGCTGCTTTCCAAACAATGACCCAAACAAATGCTTCAAAGCAGAAGCAGTAGCCATTTGTTCATCAAGAGTGCCTATCAGTTTCTTGCAACAATGCCCATGGGTGTTGTTATTTTTTCTTTCTTTTTTTTCTTCTCTGAGCAGCCCCAGATCTTCCCATACTAATAAATGTGAGTTATACATCCATCTAGGACTGGGAGAATATCAAAAGCGCCTGGTTCCTTATTTGTTGTATCTGGCTCTGTTCCAGGCAGCTGATTAATTTTGATGATTCAGAATCTTTGGCAATAGAGCACTGAAAATATGAAAAAATATACAATAAAATACATTGAAAGCAACTTGAAATGTCAGGTAGAATTCAGTGGAAATAATGTACCCATCAAGGGAGATTAATGGCATTTCTACACAACACTTCACTTCTTCTGCATTCTAGATGGGCAAATAACCTGTTATTCTCACAATTAATCATGGCTATAGATGTGGGTATTCTTTGCATCAGACAACCTCTGCTCTCATGCATTTTCCACCAGTTGTGTGCTTCTCTTCCCTTTTAATTATTTCTTTGTATCATTCAAACTGCCCTTTGGCCATCTACTTGCCAGCACCTCTCTTTTGCAGGTGACCATGCAGGTGACCAGTCCTCTATTTTGCAGAGTGGAATATGCTTATTTCTGAAAGGATTTCTTTTTTAGGCAGGATTATTCACTTTGACTAGAAATTGTGATTTTCCCTTAGAGCTGAGGTTTTTCAACTGACCTTTACGTGAGGGTCACCTTTGCTGGAAGAAGAGGAATCAGAAATTACTCCTCCCTGGCATGGTGAGGATATCAGGCATGGGTGGTGGTGTCATGTCTTCATTTGGTCTGTAAGACTATCTAAACAACCAGATGAAAAGCAGGAGATTATCTCCTCTCTGTTGGTGGGCTTTGGTAAAGAAGCTTCTCACACCAGTCTTGGATGCTTCTGCCAGCTGGTGAAAGAGGCCAAGCAGAGCTGAGGACTAGCAGACCAGTGTTGCAATAATAGCTGAGTTTCACAGGGGAGATCCTTGAAAAGCTACAGCATTGTTGACAACAAGTGATTTTGTCAGAAAATACCTGAATAATTTTCTGTTCTTTTGTAGGAAAAGGACCATGGAAGTGTTTCAGACTTGCCATAATGCAAATATAATGACTCTCAACATAATGCAAGATTACGTCTGAAATGGCTGTCACGTAGGTATTGGTATTAAACTGGTTTTATTGGGGAAATGTAGGCCATCAGTGAGAACTGAGCTTGTAGCCTCAAAATTGAAAAGCAGGACCTTCAGGTCAGGGACACAAAGATTTTGCCCTTTGTTTTGTTGGCTGCTAGCTCAGAAAAGCAGTCAGGCTCATAGGTGGTGGGGGCCAGCACAGAGAGCAGGAGTGCTGCCCGGCAGTGGCACTTGGGCTCACACCTGCCAGCCACCACATCCTGCGAGCGTACAGGGAGAGCATCTCCTGCCCACACTCACCTGTCTCACCAGCACTCTTGAGGGAAATATCCAGTCCCAAAGGAAAGCTCTGCACTGCTTATACACTACTTTGCAGTGAAATAGGTTCCTCCCTCTCATTTAAGGCCCTGCTTTAACTTTAGCAGAGACCTGGCCTCTTTTGTATTAGCTTTCTTTGCTGCCTGTTGCCTCATGGGTTTTTGCTCACATTTTCCTCGCTTTCTATTCCTGTATTTTCCCTTCCCTCACCTTAAAATCTTACTTTTTGCTAATTTTTTGACCCTTTCCTTTGCTATGATGTTAGAATATGTATTTGTTGGTCAGTGCTCTTTTTTTTTCATGTACTTTGACTTGCTCTGGGGTTTTCTTTATCTTAGCGCTTCTATGCTCCTTTTTCTCATCCCTCCTTTTAATTGCTCTCTCTGTTCTCAACAACAATCACACTATCCTGTTTACATACTTTTTATTTCTTTGCTCCCTTTAGTCACCCTAGGCCCCTTCATTCTCTCACCTACAACCCTTTTACTTCTAGCTTCCTTTACTGGAAACTTCACTTGAATATTCCAGAGCTTCCTTTAAATATTCCATTTCCAGGAGAATTTGAGGATGCTGTCAAGTCTCATGATTTATTGCAGGTCTGAATGGTTTCAAAGAGCAATATTTCTGGGTTGTAGCCAAAGCATCAAACCCTTCATTGCATTATGCAGTCTGGTTAGATGAGGAGATGAGTGTGAGAACCAGCTCGGCATCTCACGTGTGAAGCTTGATCCTGGCTCCTCTAAAGCCCCTGGAGAGGGTTTTTAGCTCAAACCCAGCCAGAGAGAAGCGCTAAAAGTTGGGAGAGCTGGTAGTGTGGGAGCACATCAGCAGCTGGTTGCTCACTGAAGTGTCAGGGGCGAGCAGCTGTGCTGCTGTGACAGGTCTCTGCATGGCACACTGCACCTCCTCTGCCTTCCCGGGGCTCGGCTCGGGGCAGGCACAGCCAAGGACTGAGTACCTCCTCCACACCTCTCTGCAGAGGGGGCTTGGATCGGGGCTGCCCTGCTCTCCGGGGAGCGGCCGTACCCAGGGGGTTGCGGGAGCTGCTTTCTCCTTCGCTGTCGGGCGGGGGTCTCGCTGGGAGGGTCGGGAGGAGATTGTAAAGGCTCCAGCGCCTTGCCAGCAGCTTTTGCATGAGCTGAGCTGTGCCTGCGGGGAGCCCGAGAGATGCCGAGCCGAGGAGCGCTGCCGAGAGCTGTCCATTCAACACCTCTGGCCCGTGCCGGGCAGGGCGGGCAGGGCGAGCTGCCCCTGCTCCCTCGGGGATGCTGGGGGAGCAAGGGCACCCGGGACAGCCCGCTGCCGCTGGGAAACCCTTCTGCAGGAGAGATGTGGCGTTTGGGAAGGCTGGGAACAGCACGGGCAGAGCGAGGGCAGTGGCGATGGGCGGCCTGAAGGTGTGGGTGGCTGCTGCAAGGTTTGTGCCAGGCTGGGTCGGGCCGGGGCGAGTTCCCCATGCCGGGGCACTGCGGGCAGCCTCCGCTCCCGAGGCACAGCAGCCCCTTCGTTTAGCTCTGCTCAAGCTCTGTCCAGCAGTGCGGTTTTAATTGGGTGAGAGCTGGGGACAACGAGTAGGAGCTGGGTGAGGGCAGAGGCACTTCCCCAGCATGGACCTTTATTCCTTTTTGGCTGCTTTCCCACCTCCTTCTACCACCAAGGGAACCTGTGTTCCCTCCTGGTGCTGCCCCTCTGATTTCCTTCTCCTCCTGCCCACACGCTGATGGATGGGAGGACTAGGAATGCTCAGAGCCATGGTGCGTGGTGCCTGACCCAGGGGACAGGTCTCCTCAGACCCTATTCATAAGAAACCAGTGAGAACAGCCTTCCTTGGACACTTCCCTCCCCACTGCTCTCAGCAGGCAGGTGGGTATTCTCCCTCCCTGCCTCTGCCGCCCTCTGAGCACCATCTCCTGTGCAGCCTCTTTCCCTAGTCTCCAAATTTCTTGCTTTCCTGCCCACTTGCTATCTCTCCTTCCTTCAAGTATGCTTCTTTCAGAAATCCTTCTGATAGCTTGTTCTCATTATCTTAATGAACAATTAGAGAGTGAATCCATCAATGTAATTTCTATGTTCTTTCTCCTTGTCTTTGAGTAGCATGAGTTATACCCCTGCTCTGCGACTGCAGCATGCCAGAGCTTTTCACAGGATGGGGAAATATTCAGAAGTGCCCAAAAACTTCCATCCTTCTGACTTTGAGACTATTTAATTTTTTAGAGGAGATTATTAAGGCTGGCTGCAAAAGAGGGTAAAGTAATCAATTTTAAAAAAAGATAACTGAGAGCTATTATTTCCTCTTCAAGGAGCAAAGCAAACAGGGGTATTGAAACCAGAAACATCTGAATTTTCAGTTGGTATATAGAGCTTGCTGGATGCCTCAGTCCACCCCTGGTGAGGGAAGGATTGTCTGCCTGTAAGCTTCATCTCCAGCAGAGCTCTACTTAACTGAGGTGCCAGAATTACCTGTGATGCTAGTGTGCATTGAACAAATGTTTAAAATAGGGTAATGCTGGCTCTGCTGATACCCATTGAGGTTCTGGCTAGGCTGCTTTCCAGTGAGGCTGAAAAGAATGCCACCTTGCACAAAAGGCATAAACATATATTTGTATGCAGAGTCTTGGATAGTTCTGTGATGATATTTGAATTTAAACATTCATTAAAACCAAAATAGCTTCAAGTCAGTGGGTGAGCTGGGAGAGAAAGACAGATAATGGTACTGTGAATGGGGCCATAGAGTGATGCTTTGCTCCCAGCAGATTGTGTAGATTCCAGTAATGTTTTGTCTTTATGTGTTTCTCACCTTCTGTCTTACCTCTTTAACTTTCTGAAGGAGCAGGGAAATAATTGAAGGCTGTGCTGTCTTTCTAAGTTGTTGTAAAGAGCCAGCAGAGCCACTGTTTCAGGGCAGTAAAGTCGATTTCTTGCCACTCTTAGAGCTATTGACACAGGCTGTCCGGAGGCTGGAGCACACAGCACCAGGGGTCCTGTGCCCTGCTGTCCCGACTCCTTTCTCTTGGGAAGGTCAGGATCCTGGGGGTTCAGGAGGACTGCACTTACCACCCCAAGGCAATCTGGCTCCGTTCAAATCCCACGGCAGCAGGAGCCTGCTCAGCTTTCCATAAGGATCCACTGTTTCATCATTTGCTATCTTTTTGCAGTTTAATAATAGGCATCTGGTACCTGTCACTGTCAGCTCCCAGGTGCTATATTTAGACAGATCAGTATGGTGATCCCAGTGTTCGTGTCAGTGGGCCACACCAGAAATAGCGCTGAAATAACACACTAAATAAAGCAGCACTTATGGTAACAAAAATAGAGAATTTTATTCAGTTACATACAAGAAAGAAATTAGAACTTCTTTGCATTTTATGTTTTAATACAGAATTAAATTTATAACACCCTCACCCCATTTTTCAGTCTCTCTCTTTTTTTTTCTCCCCATAGATATCACCTGTGGAAAATAGAATGGTAAGAGGGAAGCTCCGATATACAAAATTGAAACAATAGAGATAATTTTCTATCTGAAAGGAGATAAAAATAGCTTTCTGGAAGGGTGTGGCAACCACAGTATTCAGATATTCCTGTTAAATGATGAAGAGTGGAACTTTTTGAAGAAATGAGAACATATTCCTTGCAGATTCTCAAACCTACCAAGATCCAATTTTCTTTTCTTTTTTTTTTTTTTTTTTTCCCCTAGAAAACAAGCAGAATGCAGTGTTTTAGTTGACATTTCATTTATATTTCTGACATTTTTTTACAGCCAGGAATGGTAAAGCAATTAATTAAAAATCATGAGTATCTGGATGACTGGAATCTGTGGCAAACTGCATCCAAAAAAACCATAAATCACAAAATATGTAGTGTTTACTGAGCTAAGTAGAAAACCCCAAAACCCTATGAAAGTTGTTTAAAGTGTCAGTATTTTGGAAAAAAATCTTGTTTGGAATGACCTGTTAAAAATATTTTTCAGCAAATTGGCAATGTGAAAAATGTCTCATTTGTCACACGGGATTGTAAAAATATCAAAAGATTTCTTTTCAGTGTTCAGTTTTTCTCATTTTTAGAAAGGAAATTGCATTTCAAAGCTGAAAGCTATTCCAGACCCAAGACTGAAAAGTTTCATGAAAAATGTCATTGCTTTTAAACATTTTTAATGACAATTTTGCAAAGTTCATGGCTTCACAGAATGTTTTGCTGTGTTCTGTTCCTCATTTTCTAGTAAGGCAAGTTAATTGTGAAAAGCTTTGGGAGAAAGGTGAAACAAGGCAGCTTCCTACTCAAAATCTTCCATAAACCATTACAGTCAGTATTTTTGTGATAATTTTCAACAACAGTTCCTCATATTTGCACACTTAATGAGCTTCTTGCTTAACTTCAGAGGTTTTCTTTCCACTGTGGATTTGTGGGTAAAGTGCAGAATAATCCCAGATCCCAATTTTGCGCTTGGATAAGATGGAGGCAGACTTTTGGATTTCCATGGAATGCGGAGTTGTGCTTCTCTTTCATTCTCTTGGCAAGGACAGTGAGCACCTCTTGCTCCCCAGCTGGAAATGGCAGTCACCTTCCTCTGCTGTTGAATCTGCAAGAAATTGGGTGGGTTTCGGTGGGCTATTTTGACACTGCTAATATTCCTAGCTCATGGTGTTGAATCTGCAAGAAATTGGGTGGATTTCTGTGGGCTTTTTTGACAGTGCTAATAATATTCCTAGCTCATGGGGAGGGAGGGAGGGGGGAAGGGAGGAAGGGAGGAAGGGAGGAAGGAAGGAAGGAAGGAAGGAAGGAAGGAAGGAAGGAAGGAAGGAAAGAAGGAAGGACCATCTGCCATGAGTTTCACATGGAAAATACACTGTGTCTTCTCCTGCTGAACCTCCTAAATGGAGCAGCCTCCATGTGACCATGGCAGCATGTGAAGTAAGCCACCTTTTTGTCCCTTGGCTCCACTGCCTCAATAAAGAGGCTCTTCAGTGTTTGGCTGTGTTGATGTCTCAAGACAAGCCCCTGCTGGGAGCTCGAGAGCAGGTTTCTAGCAGCTCTGACCCTGTGCTCCTTCTGGCCACCCCACATCTCCCAACAAAGCCTCCCTTTATTCTCCATCCTGGTGCCTCTAGGCCCTGGCAGAGGGGGATAGAAGCTTCCAGCTTCTGCCAGAGAGACAAGGTCATGGGTAATGGAGTGTGTGTGAGGCTACTGTGACCTCAGAGCACTTTAAAGGGCCGTATTCCTTCCTTCCATGCCAAAGGAAGAGCTATTGCAGGCAATTTGGCAGGAACTAGCCAGCAATTAATTGAGCAACAATTTCAACTATTGCAAGGCCCTATTGTGAGGGTATTGATGGCAAAGTGACTGATGCCTCCCAGGCTGCAGGTAAATGTGATTCCTGGTGCTGGAGTCAAGCTGACCGAGCAGGAGTCAATAATGACATGGACTTCTGCTAAAGAAACAAGCTTTTGTAAGAATGAGTAACAGCAATATGCTATATTATACGTAGTGTTACATATACCTGCATGTTTCTCAATTTTTAATATGAAAGAGGCTGGTTCAAACCTAGACAAACAGAAAGTAGCTGGCTGTGGATTTTGGCTGCTAATGTTAAGGCAGGCCAGGTCGACAAATTTTGACTCTTCCCCCTTTTGTGCCTTGGCTGCTGTATATGAAAGTGGTTATTCACGTGGGTGGTGTGAGGAGCAGTGCTTTTAGGGAGGACCGGGTAGAGGAGCATCCCTCTTTTGCTGTGCTGGGCATCTCTGTGCCTCAGGGCTCCTTTGTAGTCCTGTTTCTCAGGTGGGGCTGGTTCCTCTGTGGCTGTTTTTAGGGATAAAGCCCCCCAAAAACATGGAAAAGCAGGCTGCAGTGTTTGAGAAGGCTGCCAGGGTACACTGCTGAGCCTTGAATTCCGTGATGGCGTGGGATTTGTTCAGCTGTCAGTGCTTGTGCCTCTCCAGTCATGCTGCAAGCCTGGGCGGGGGAAACAGTTACACAGAAGCAAACGATGAACATTATTCATTATCCTGATTTTGTTGGGAGGGCTCAGCAGTTCAAGTGCTCTGAGGGAGTAATTGAAGCACTAAAAACAAAGAGCTGACTTGTTACGGTGTTTGAGAGAGGAATGAAAAAATAAATGGGAGAAGGGAGTTCAGATGTGTGGGAGAATGTTGGTGGCTGAAATTTCAGCCTGCCTCAGGAGTTGTCTCTCTTCTTGTATTACTGTCTCAGCTAGAGTTTTTGTGGGGCCGCTGCAGCTAGATTTCAAACTGTATGAAGTTGACAGAAGCACAAAAGGGAGTGTTCCTTGCCCCTGCCCCAACATAAGAAGGGAGGGAGTGTAGGAGGTGTTGCTCTCACACGACATGGGAGGTTTCCTGCTGCTTCCAGATACAACTTTACTCCTCAGTGGTCCTTCTCTCAGCATGCAAAGGTGGAATCTGTTCTCACTGTAGCCTCCTCCACTCCAGGATTCACCTCAGTTTTCTATTCACCAAATCTAGGTACAACGATTTTGAGGTCAAGTGATTAAAACCCACTTATTCTCCAAACCTTTCTCTGGTGTTGGGAGATCATGAGGCACTGTAGTGCATGGTGCTTTGCTTAACTTTCCCACTGGTGGAAAACATGAAGTTGTAAATCATTAGTCCTTCAAATGAGATATAAATCCTAAATCCTTGCTAATCTTTATATCCATAGCACAAAACCGTACAAATGACAAGATGTGCAGAGCCTCAGCTCATAAGGAAGAGGCAATTATGTACCCAACTGCAGCACTGGGCAGTGGGGAAAAATCAGATGTTTAATTTGGTGTGGAAAAAGTGAGGTTCAGAACTTGTAGTGTCTATCTCCCAAATTTACAAGCCTGCCAAATATATCAAGGTACTGATAGAATGAATAACTTCTGGTTTTAGCCAGAATAAATTGTCTCTGTGTTAGTATAGTCCTCTCATTTCCAGTCCTGGGTGGGTTTCAAGTGAAACAAAGGAGAATTTTAAGGTAAATTGGAAAAGTCATAGCAGGAAAGTGAGGAAATTGTATCATCACTTCTGGCTTCATCAAACAGCCAGCTCCAGGTGCATCTGGGGCATGGTTATAATCTAATTCCCATAGTCCTGTTTCCTCATGTGTAAGTTTTCCATATCACAAAATACTTCTGCAAGGCAAACGGCTGTAGTGGAATGGGTGGGGAAAATTAAGCACAGTTGAAAAGCAAAGAAAATCTTGCTACATTCAAACCACCTTTCACGATTTTAGAAGCCTTTCCCTCTCCCTTCCCTTGGTATTACTGATGGATGTAGCCTATCTGGAAAATGGACATGCATACGCTACTATATAGAAGTGGGTTTTGACTGAGTCCTAAAAGATTTTAACTCATCCATCAATTGATTATATTGTCATTGCTACATAAGGCTGTTCAGCATAGAGCATCTATTACTGAGGCTCTGATTGAAACATTGCCCTCGTTGTGCAGAACTATTTAACTTTGTCTCTTTGAAATGAAACGCGAAATGTTTCTTATCTCGCAAAAAGACAGATTTACTCTCAGCCTTTTGAAGAACAGGTACGTGAACCTGAAAACATTTCTTTCAGGGGGTACATGAGCAGGTGCCAAGTTTTCACCAATGAGGTGAAATGAGCCCTGGTGAAAATAGCGCATTGTGAATAAGTCTGGTCTAACACAAATATTGAAATGCAAGTGTCCTCTCCCCAGAATCTTCCCATTTTGTGGCTTGCACGAGCACGCTTGATGGACAGGTGGAATATGGTTTGGAATTAGCTGGGTTGGAATTTTTTTGGTTTTTATTTGGCGGAAGGGGTGGGGAAGACGACGACGACGCGGAGGGGGTGGTGGTGTTCGTTTGTTAGTTTTTTCCTTAAAAGGTACAAGAAGTTGGCACCTTTTTCCCGAAGGGGCTGCCCTGCTCTCGGTCCCGCAGCCCCGCCGGAGGCCGGAGCCGCCCGGAGCCGCCCGGAGCCGCCCGGAGCCGCCCGGAACCGATCGGAACCGCCCGGAGCCGCCCGGAGCCGCCCGGAGCCGCCCGGGGCCGATCGGAACCGCCCGGAGCCGCCCGGAGCCGCCCGGAGCCGCCCGGAACCGATCGGAACCGCCCGGAACCGATCGGAGCCGATCGGAGCCGCCCGGAGCCGCCCGGAGCCGCCCGGAGCCGCCCGGAGCCGCCCGGAGCGCGGCGCTGGCCCCGCCGCCGCCGCTGGGTGCCAGTGCAGCCCCAGCGTAGCACCGCATCCCGCCGGCTCCGGCAGCTCGCCCTGCTCGCTCGTCCCCCGATTCCAGCTGCTCTGCCTTCCCCTTTCCTTCTCCCGCCCCCTTCCCTGTTTAAGCCACAGGAAAGTCACCGTGCGGGCCCTGCCCTGCCCTAGTGTCCAGGCTGCCCTAGGCGGCAGCGCCAGCCCCGAGCGCTGAGCCCCAGCTTCCCCCGCTGAATGGCTTGGCAGCCTCCGAACGAGCCTTCCTCTCCCAGTCTGGCTCTTCGCTGTGTCTTTGACCTGAATACCGTGGCAGGGGAGCAGGGTTGGCAGCACGGAGAGAAGGCTGTGCTCCTGCGGGACTCCGCGGAGCGGCTCCTCTGGCTCACATCGGGATGGATTTTCCCACCCTTGGCAAGCAGGGACAGTGCTGACAGGCTGTAATGAGCACTGGATGAGCAAGGGAAGGATGGTCTTCCTGCCCAGCTGCTCCTTGCCTCCCTGTGCAGCTCACTCCAGTTGTCCCTCACTGTGAAACTCCCGCAGCTGGAAACACCAGAGGCTGGGCATGTGGTTGATCTAGTCATCACTCGGTTGACTAGGAAAAGATTTAAGCTTTCCAAGTAACCTGGAGCTGTGGGAGCCTGCTACTACCCTTTGGTACTGCTAAGAATTAGCGACTGATTTATTGCAGCACCTTTGGTTTCAGCAGAGGGAGGAATGAGCATTGCCTCTTTCTGAAAACCAGCTCTCTTTGTTGTTTCAAGTTGGAAATTTAAGAAATCAATTATACAATTGATTTTCAAAAGGCAAAATTATGCTGGGAAGCTGTAGACAAGGATTCTTAGAGAGTCTGCAAATCCAGCAGTGGTAGTTTATTAGCTTTACAGCACATTTTAACCAGCAACTTCACGGCTACTGCACCAGTGTTCTAGAGGCAGAATAGTATTGTCTTCACCTCCAAAATAAAAGTAAATCAGCTACATGCAATTAAATTGACCTTAAGTAGCACAGGGATTCCATAGCAGAATGGGAAAAAGAAGGTAGAACCCCCAAATCCTGCATGCCACTGGCTATGCAGAGAAATCCATAAACATAACTTAGCAAAGCTATGTCAAGATATTTAGCAAAATGCCTAATGCTAGGTGGTCTTTTGAAAATTATTGCTTCTACCAAGTGCTATGATACCCCTGAATGTAAGGGATCATGAAGCTGCTGTTCAAAAGCACTTCTACAGTCCTGGAAAATTTTCTTCCATCAGCAGGTTTATTTATTTATTTTTTTTTTAGTCGAATCACACAGCTTGAAGAGTGCCCAATGCCAAACTGTGTTTCTTCTGCAGATTGAAAACCTGGAGCCTGCCATCTCTGAAATGGCCATAAACATCTCCTAATAATGCTAAGGATCACAGATGTGCATCAGGAGGAACCCAGGCTTTAAAAAGAAGCCTGTCACTGGGACGTCATTTCTCCAGGAGCTGTCAGGAGCACTGTCTCTTTTGAATGGTTCCTGTTCACAAAAGTAACAAACATGTCATTATTTTGTATTCCCAGAGAGCCAAAAGGAGGCAGTCCACCCCAAGCTGCCTTCAAAAGCAAAGATCCTGCGATCAGAAGCGGCGGCTCAGTGAGAGCTGAAGGCAGACGTGAGGGAGGAAGCAGAGAGCTGTGAATGATGGATGCCAGTCAGGTGTGCCCTTAAAAAATGCCAGCAGGAATGCCTCTTGGCAGTGCCTGCATGACAGAAGCTGGTGAGATCAGGCAGGTGACGTGAGGTTGTCACCTCTGTCTCATGGACATCCTGCTCTCAAGGATGAAGGTAAGAGGTGGAAAGGGAAAGGGTATATGGCCAAAAATGATGTTAAGGTACAGCTCCTCAAACTGGTGTCCTTTCCATGAGACCACAGTGGAAAAAGAGGAAACTTGCTGACTGGGTTGAGCTTTGAGTTTCATCCCTCTCTGTAATAAACAAACAAAATTCGGTCACCTTGGTCTGTGACATACTTTCTGTTTTTCTTGCTTCTCCTCGAAGTAAAAGCCTTCATGCAGAAAACAATGCTCTTTCTGCCTGTGTTCCACCTTTCAGCTCTCCCTTTTCTTGCTTTGCTCACCCTGCCTCTAGCGTGTCAGCAGCAATATCCTTTTCCAGGAAAAAAACATATGTACTCAGTGTTTAAAGCATCACATTTCTTCCAGTTAGCATTGAAATAATGCTAATTCTATTTTCTCGCCTAATTCTATTTCCTTTCCTGGCCCTACCGATTAGGAAGACATTTGTGTCTAAATGCAGGCGTTCTTCTCCCTTTATCATCCCAATCTGTTTAGCAGTGCTGCAATCTAGTGCTTGTGACATCACGATTCATCACCAGTGGCTGCATTACAGATGCAGCCAGCACCAGGCAGCCTTTAAATCGGGTGGTGGCAGTGGCAGGTGCCTGGTGGAGGAGCAGAAAGTGGAGGCTTGCTTGAAAACAGCGTGGTGGCTGCTAATCTGTGGCACTGGGAACGTAAAAACTCTGGGGTGCCTGAAATGGAGCGCCAGGCCAAGTTTGCCTAAGCCAGATGGAGGGTGTGGTGGAAGGTGACCTTGGCTGTCCCAGCTGCTGAAATGGTGGTTTTGTGCCACCAATGAGCTGTGGTTGCCTCCCACAGTGGCCTTCTCTCCTGTCAGGGTTGCAGGGTTGGGATGAGAGTCCCCTGGGAACCCGAGTAACCTGGGGGTGGGAGAGCTTGGCTCTGCAGCTGCCAGCTCTCGAGGTGAATGTCACAGGGCTGCTGGTCTTTGGCAGCTCAGCTGAGGAACAGGGAGGAAGGCTGGGAGAGACCTCTGTGAGGCTGACCTGCACAGCCATCTTCAGCTGTCAAATGTGAATGTAAATTGGAAATATCAAACACTATTTCCCAGCAATGAATATGCTTTTCATTTGTACATCACAGCCTACAATATTTCCATTCCCTCATCCACTCTTGTTTTTTGGTTTTCTTGGATTGCCTTTTTTAAAATTCCAATGTCAGAAGATGAGCTGAGCATCCCCTCTATTCTTCTATTCCTTCCCAGTGTCCTTCAAAAAAAAAAAAGGTGTTTGAAACATTTTTTTTAAACTCTTTCTTTGGCCTCTGAGAGTTTTGGTGATACTTGGGTCATGTTTCTCCAAATCTGTCAGCAACTAAAGATTTATTTGTCTCATTGTTAACTGAGCCTGCACTTTCAGCTTGTAGCTGTATGGTCTGGGCTACTGGGAATAGGATTGTGTCTTGCTGTTGATGAGAACAGCAGGTTTGTGGCTGTGGAGTCATTAAGCAAAATTTGAGGTTTTGCCTCAAAACATAAGGAATTTCAAGTGGTGAGAGAATTGAAATTTCCTGGGTATGTCAGGTAAACATGAATCTGGTAGTTTCTCATAAGGCCAGACTTACTCATCATCGATATTTTACGCATGGTGTGGACCTGGGTTGTATTTTTTCCCCTCTAGGTAGAAGAAGCAGAGCTGGGAATGAGGCACCAGTTTGGCTCTGTGGTGGAAGGGTACATGGGGCACTCTGTGTTGGTGCCTGCTCCCAGTCACACATTTCAGCTTGAGGAATAGACATGTCTGCACAAAGATATTGATTTTTCTCTATTGTTTGTAGTGGAGCAAACCTCAGCACCCACTAAAGTCAATGCTTTTACATCACTGTAAAAGTGAAAAAAACCTCCCTCCCCCCAAAGAAAAACAAACCCAAACCAAAACCAACCTCTCACAGCAAAAAAACCACTACATAATTGCAAAAACAGGAGGCAATGGGTTTGGAATTAGTTTTTCTGGAAGGTAAAACTCTATCTTTTTTAATCTTTGAAAACTGTAATAGTTCTGTTCATGAACATTCAGTGCCTTTTAGCAAAGCTTAAAGTAATTTATCTTTTTTTTAATGACAATTTGTAGTAAAACATCCTGTAGAGTGTGCAGAAAGGGAATGGCTGAAAATTTGTTTTTGCTGGTGACTGTTTTAAGTCATGTGGTGGTTTGGTTCTTATTTACTGCACCAGAACATGCTCTCTTCTTAAAATAGTGCAGAGGGGACAGACAACCAGTCACAGTAAGAGCATTAGTGCTGAGTCAGTTTTCCAATAGAGATGTGAAGGTATTAGCTGTATCTGTGGATATGAAAAAATACATTATCACCTAGTGCCTCTTAAAACTAGCCAATTTATTTATATTCTTCATGGGTTAGATGTCTATTGCCAGAATTTATGGCAAACATTTGAGCTAAAGGCAGTTGTAGGTTTGACAACAAAAGTGATAAAGAAGCTGTGGAGGGCAATGAAAATTGATGGGGAGAGAGAGAGTGATGAACAGCAAAAGTGCCATTACGGTCAAGTGATGGGGTAGAAGGTGAAAGAGAAAGAGAAATGAGCTGTTTGCAGTAATTTGGGTATCTTCAAACCACCTTGTTCAGCTGCCTGTGAACATCTGCTTACTTTATTTACTGTTGCACTTGTTGGTAATGTCAGTGCAGTGGAGCAATACCTGAAGTGTCCGTGCTCGGGCCGTTTTGTTTGTGAGATGGAATTTGTGTATTTTTTCTCACTTTTCCCAGGAGTAAGAGAAAAATACCCCCAATGCAAACAAAGGAGGACCTAAGAATTAATGCTAGTTTAAAAAAAAAAAATACTCTTTCTTTAATGGACTTTCATACGTTCAAAAGATGGTCTTGTTTTCATGGGCAAAAGAGGGAATGGGTGGTTTTGGAGGTGTATTGTCCAATGGATACAGGTTTTCCACTGGGAGCCAAGCTCACAGGGAGGACTTGAAAGTCTATTATTTTAACACTAGAAGGGTGTATGTGAATTGGTTCCTCATGCAGTTAAAAAAAAAAAAAAAAGCAGTAAATGTTATGACCCCTTTACATACATTGTGCTTTTACTTGTGGCTGCCTCTGATGATAATGCAGTTACTTGTGGAGGCAGTTGGTCCTTGTCAGGCATAATGTAATCAAAATCCAACCACTAACAAAAATGAAAGGAAAGGGTAAGAGAGGAAAATTTAGCAGCCTCTCATATCACTAGTGAAGTTTTGATGACTTAAAATGTCAAGAAGAGTGGATGCAGCGTTTAGGGAGAGTTTTTTTAAAGCTTTTTTCCCATCCCTGTAGCTACTGTGACCCTACCACTGCTGCCTAATGCTGGTAGTTGGAACAAAAATATGAACTGTGCACCCTTTTCTTTACCAGATTTAAGTATGGAGAGAAAGAGAAAAGACATGATTCTGGAAAGCAAACCAGAGAAACTTTGGAACAGGAAAACTTCAGACTGAAAAAATGCTATTAATTTTGTGAAATTCTGCTAGCTGAAATTGGGTTCAGCTCAAAGCTCTGGGTAGTGCCACAGCAAAAGTCTCCCTTTTGCTCATTTCACATTTTATTTGTTTTGATTTAAAAATTGCAAGGGAGGTAGAAGGTGGACAGATGTGCTCTGTCAGACCTAGCGGGAGTGGGTTATGAAACTTCTGTGAGTGCTCCTTGTCTGCTTCAGCATAAAGTCAGCCAGCAAATTGAAATCTTCTCCAACAAGGATTTAAATTAAATTGACTGCCTTTGCATTGGGTCAAAGCAGGAGCATTCATATAATCAATTAATGTGGCTCAGCTTTGGGGATGGCAGTCCCCAGTTGAGACAATAATGAACAGATGGGGCTTGTAGCTTATTAAATTGCTACCTCCATGGCATCTGTGCCATGGACTAAAAGGCAGGTAGGGTCATGTTTTGCATAAATGTACTGCATGACCTTGGGGGAGTCTTTCAGTTGCTTTCTGCCTCAGTTTCCCTTCTTCCAGAAAGCCTTTAAAGCATGAACTCTTCGGTGCCTACTTAGGAAGATGATTCTCTCCCAGTGGCTGAGACCTACATTTGGAGTTGCTGACAGTAAAATAATATTAGTTGAGCTATTTTAATAATGCTGATGTAAACCCCTAGTTTAGATGCAGCCACATGGGCAAAAATAAAGCGTGGCTTTCCGCTGGCTATCTGCATTCTCTTTGGGCAGTGTTTTTTCTTCCTCTGGAAATGAGGGAGTGGTGTTGTCTGGATGATGTGCTAGAAGTGAACGTCAGCATGCTCTGCCTCAAGCTCCAAAATGACCAGAGGTGACGTGGATAGATGAGTGCCTCGCTCAACCTGAGGCAATGGATATTACTGAGAGGAAGGGTGTATTAGTGGAAGTTTTGCTCTGGGGCCCCTCAGCTTAAAAACAGGCTGGCAGAACGAGCTCCTATCCATGCTATGTGCCATGGGAAGATGCATCACAGTCTCAGCGAGAAGGGTTTGCTCACATAATCACACTTGAAAGCCTCCTGTAGCACAAAGCAGGCATGAGCAGATCTCTAACCCCGGCTGCAGCGCGTTCCCAATCCCACTTGTCCCTTTTAACTGCTATCGTGTAATTGCTGCTATTAATAATAAACTGACAGGCTGTCTTTAAATAACTGTAAGGCTGATGGACTAGTGTCGGTTGGATGCTCCAAAGTTTGACTAACAGCAGGGAGAAATAGAACAGCTCCATTCTCAACTCTTCATGCAGAGAAAGGCTGGCACTGGGAAGAGGCAATGGAGGGCTGACACGTGGCACTGTGATGCCTCAGGGACTTTCTGCAGAGCAGTTGCTGAGTGACTTGCCTGGTTTCTCTGGAAAAAGACATGTTTTTATGCTGACAAGTGAAATTTCTAGGCTTTGTTAGAAGTTCTCTTGTCCTGAAGAAGGATTTTAGCAGGTGTAAGTTCAGGTTCTTATACAAGTGTGTGTGGCTGGTGGTCAGCAGAGCCAGAGTGGGAGAAGAAGCCAAATTCGGTGCTGCCCCTCCATTTCCTCTCCTTGTGTGAGCTGGGCTGGTGCTCCAGCAATGAGGCTGACTGCCTGAAGAGACATGCAGTCACATTAAAGAGATGCTGTAATCCTGCAGGGTGTCTCTAGGAAGCTGGACTTTGGCTCGGGTCCCTCAGCACCTGCTACCAGCACGGTCTGTTTGTGTTGGTTTTACCTGTTTTATCCACGAAGGGAGCATCTTGAAAGGAGACTTAGGCAGAAGGATGGGACCATGGGATCACTGAAGGCAGAATCAGGGCCAAGACACCAGGAGGGGTAGAGTGGAGGGGATCCTGGGGGAAGACAATGGCACCTGTGTTTTAGCACTGTGCAGGTCTCTGACAGGCAAAATCCACCCACCCAAGAGGGCCGCTATGAGCAGAGGGTATCCAAATCGGACACGTTTCCAAGGCTGGGACCCAATGTCTTGCTTTCAAAGCTTCATTGTTGGATAGTGTACTTGTGCAAACTGGATTTTGTAATAGAAAGTCTCTGGCAGCATCAGCATGCGGATGCGCTGCTCTGATATTCAGTGGGCTCCCTGTCAAATGAGAGGGGACGAACAAGATAATGAGCCAAGGAGAGAGAAGCCTGGCATGGGTAAAAGCCATAAAAGAGCTCAAGTGTTATCTGTGTATTTTAACCCTAGTAGCTGAATTATTTTTTGGATGATCTGACATGCTTATACGAGGACAAAATGAGTTTCTAGCCAGCATGGACATTTAAAGTCATTTTTGAATCCCTTTCAAAGCTTCATTAATATCTGCAATTATGGGCTGCTACAGTGCACTTGACCCAGCATGCCAGTGTCACCAGGCTAAGCTGAATGAATCAAAAAACTTTTTATCACAGTCTCTGACCCTGCTTTGGCTACAGACACAGGGGATGAGTAGAAAAATCTTCTACCTGCACCAGGCAACCAAATACATGCAGCTATGTAATATGTGTTCCTCTTAAAACCATTTCTGTTTGCTTGTAAATGCCTTTAATACTTAAATGAGATTATGACATTTCTGTTGTATTTAGACTGTTAAATAAAATGATGGTTTGCAGTGATAAAACAATTAAGCATGCAGGATATAATGAAACTGGATAGAGACTCAGCTGCTGTCCCCCCTATTAGTGTGCACAGCTGTGCATGTGTGTCAGCGTTTGCAGGTTAAAGAAGCAATTAATCTGAGCGGGGTGAACGTGAAACCCTTACTTAAGCACACAGACAGATTGTGAACCTCAGCCCCTGACTTTTTTGTTAAGGTCGCAACTCAAATTGCAACCAGCTATGCAAATCTGTTCTTCTCAAATCCCACATTTCTAATCAAATATAAGGGGTGATAGTGGTGAATTATGTCCTGGTGGCATAAATCCACATTGGCAGCAATTTATGCACGTGGTGTTAACTGACATGGTGATTCATATCTGCTGTGATTAAGAGCTGAATGGCTTTGTAGACCTTGATATAATTTCTGTGGGGTTAGATTTACTAAAACAACAAAACGTCAAGGAGTAACATTTGATATTTTTGCTCATGAGCAGGCCTCGTGTGTTTGGACAAGCTCGGGAAGGCTCTGAAGCATTTGGCACAAACAGCACTAATCCTAGAGCAGTTGTTGGCCATTGCACTTTGTCAGATTTGCAGGGTGTGCTCGCAGGCTCCGTGCCTCCTGCTGGGTAAACAGGAGCTGCGAGGGCCTTGGAGCATCCTTGTGCTCCGTGTGCGGGGAGGAGGAAGAGAGACAGGGAGTTGTCTGTTTAATTTCATCTTGAAAATCATACATTAAAGACCGTGCTATCGATAATCTGCTGAATATACTGACACTCAGAAAGAATGGAGAAAGGAGGTTAATAAATCACCCAATATCCACTTTAGTCTGCATTTCAATTTTCATTTCTCAGAAACACAAATTGCAGCTGTTCTTTAAGGTGTCTGATCTATCCTCTCAAGAAGCCAATTTTGTTTTTAATTTCCTCTGATGAGGCTCAGAAGATGCTGTATAAAATATGAGGTGAGTTCTTTTATTTATTTATTTTTGAGGCAGCCTTCTGTGAGTAACACATCATGGTTTCCTTCTTTGCTGCCAAGGAAAGTGCTCATCTCTTAAAGCATTCTTGATGGGAGAGTTGTCAATGAGGAGTGTAAAGCTCCAGCCTCTTCTCTAGCAGGGGTAAAGAAAATATAATCAGTAAAATGGGTGATCGAAATAGGTGCAAGACTTGAAATTAGTAAAAAAATTTTGAAAGGGAAAGAAATAGTAAAAAGACCTGATCCGCAAAGGTTTTAGTGGTGTATTTCTTTCTCCCAGCTAAGCTGCAGTTAGAGAAGTTCCATGTCTAATTCCCAGTGCACTCCATAATAATAAAGGTATTTTATTAAAATATTAGCAGCTGGGAAGGAATTTTGCAAAATGCTGTAAGAAAAACCTGTCTGCATAAATAGGATTATATGGAAGTTTTCAATATGGTAATTTAGTTGGGGATTTTTATTATTTTTTTTCAGTTGCTATGGGACTTTAAAGCCAGGGGTGTAAACAGAGAAATCAAATTTTTGGAACCAGCTGCTGTATTCCACATGACCAGCCATTGCTTTCATACAAAACTGTCCTGTCCATGGTAATGACAAGGAACTAGAGAAGCAAAATTAAAATCTCTTTACATGACAAAAAAGGACATTAATTATGTATTGATTAATAGTGTACTACAAAAACCGAGGAGGAATCAGAGGAATACGATAGCAGCCTTTATTATTTTCCCCATTTTGTGCAGAACTTAATGTACGGTGCAGAGTATTCATGTTATTTTATAGGTTAGTAATATAACTGAATTTACAGAAAGCCTGCATTTGACTTTTTTGTACATTGTTAATTATCTGTACAAATAGTTCTTTCTACAAATGTGTTTACTTGAAACCATCTGAGCAGGATTTGAGGATGCATTTCTATTAATGAGATGTCCAGGAACTGTTTGTTGTCTTTTCCCTCTCCAGGCACCTTTCTGCTTTGGACTGGTGCTTGCCAGCAAAGAGATCTGCTGCTGTTTTCTCTCTCAGATGGGAGGTTTGACATTTCCTTTAACAATAAGGGTTGTGTAAAATGGCCACTCAGGCTCCTTCTGGGCAAAACTCCCAAGACATGTTCTTGGACAAGTTTCCCACCCTTCTCTTGTCAGGAACAGCCTTCTGAGTGCAAGGTGTCTGTTTTTGTATTGGAAGGATGTGTGAAGAGCTAAGTTTGACAGTGTAGGAAGCCTGGGGGTTTTGTATGGCCAAACAGTACTGCAGAGCCTAAATTTTATCTGTGCCATGTGTCTTGTCCTCTCCCAGCCCTGGATGGTGGGAAAGTCTGTGCCAGAGCCCAGAAGCAACCTCTTGTAACATCCTAGTATTTGCTCTTTGCCAGTTCTTGCTACATTTCCTTTTTATGCTGCTTTTCATTTTCATGTTTCTTTTCATGTACAGGGCAGCCAGACCAAAAGTTTCAAACTCATTTTCAGAGGAGGTGAGAGTGACCAATCTTCATGTGCTCAGGTTGAAACTCAAAATTTGCTGCTTTGACTTAGTTTCCCTGCAGACTAGCACAAATTATGGAGCAGAAGGTGAAAAGGAGGAGAAAAATAAAAAGGAGGTGAGGAGATAGAAACAAGTAAAGAGGACAGAGAAAGAGTTTGAAGAGGAAAGGGGAACGAGGAAATAAACTCAACTGTGCAGAGCAGATGAATGCCTTAGGAGGAGAATAAGTGAGGAAAATGAGTCTGTTGTGATTTTTTTGTTACTACTACTGGGAAGGCTCCAGAAACCACCTAACGATGGATGCTGTAAAATAAGCTATTTGTTCTTACAAGTTCTCGAAGGGAAATATGCACTACTTGTTTTAGCATACGTTCATGGAGAGCTGTAGATAACCACTGGAAATAAGATAATGCTTTTCTAGCTGCTGGTGGTACCTAATCATCCTCTCTCATCAGTCTTGTATCTTTTTTAAACAGATTTGCCCTCTGAAGTGCCTGGAGTGGGGTAATTTAAATTTCCAGGCAAAGTGGTAATTAAATTTCCAGGTAATTAAATTTCCAGGCAAAGTGAAGCCTGGAAGGAAAGGGAGAAAAGTGAGATGCTTGCCTCCTTGCAATCAATGGGACTTACCTATTTTCCCAGAGGAAGCCTGGTGTGGCACTTACCCTAAACCAGGTTTGCTAGGCTGGTTATAGCAATACTAAACTTGGCAATACATATCTAGTTTGCCATGAAGTCTTCAGTGTTATGTGTGACAATAACTCGCACAAAGGCCTTGAGTAAGTCTGGTTAACCCAAATAATCTGATTTTATGGTCAGGTTATCCAGCCAATCTTCCAGGGCTTAGGGTTTGAGTCTGTGATTGTTTCACTGTAATAGGGAGTGACTTGGGAGCAAGCTGTGGGGAGGTGAGGCTTCAGCTGCAGAATTGATGATGTTTGACCCTGTAGCTCTGCGCTCAATTGAGTCATATTCTTCTCTTGATAGCAAGAAGGATAAATATATCGGAATTCAGCCATGGCAGTTTTGAGGCCAGAATGGCCATGAGCCTGGTGTGGGGTCAAGCATTTTAAGTTGCATATAATCAGTCAAGAACATGGATCCAGGGCATGACTTTGCATACAGCCACAACTGTTCACTGACAGCAAAAGCCAGGAGGGAGAAAGAGGCAGAGCATGTCAGGGAGGTGTCAGGGTAACCATACAAGAGCGTGGGGGGGTTTGATGTGGGTGGGAAAAGAATGAAACTCCGTGCCCCAAAAGTTGGAGCAACTGCTGCAGGAAGTTTTGTAACAAGTACCACAGGAGGCAGGGTATTGTGTCTCACCGTTTATTTCCTGGCTTCCCTACTGGGATTGCCAATTAGATCCAGCTCTGATGGTGGCTTTTTGACACTTTTGCTCACTGGGAAATGGACTCATACTAGTATTCCATTGCATTTAGGCTTTTAAACAACATCAGAGAGAAATGACTTCCAGCTACTCTGTCTGAACTGGATGTGAGCCAGCACTCCACGCAGAAATGGAGAGAAGGTTTTGGCTTGACACGACTATTCCCTAGTGTGTCACAGGCTTTCTGCAAATGTCCTGGGCACCCTCGGGTACCTGTATCTTGTAGGAGTGTGTGCACCTCACGTTATTTTAGGTGCTGTCTCTACACTTTCAGAATTCATAGGCAAACCTATTAGAGGGGAAAAGGAAAATCAGAGGGGGAAAGGACTTGAGGTTTTAAATGAAAAGAGTTTTGCATCCATTTCTTCCTGAAATTAACTCGGTTCATCTGAATGCCCTTTTAAGCTTGTGAATTTGACCTCTGGTCCTCACAAAAATAATGCTGCAAGTGAGACTTCAGGCCAAATTCTTTTTCCAGACATCAGCTGAGACTTTACGTAACTATCATACACCTATTTGTATTTGCTATATCTGTCTGTGTTTTACATTGTCTGTGCTTTCTGACTGTTGTAATTGCTGAATTGCTGAATTGCTTTAGGTAACCTCAGAATGGGATGTTCTTCATAGAAGCATAGAATGGTTTGCAAAAGGGACCTTAAAGATCATCTGGTTCCCGGCCCTGGTCCTGGTCAGGGACACCTTTCTCTAGACCAGGTTGCTCAAAGTCCCATCCAACCTGGCCTTGAACTCAGGGGAGTTTGCCTTAAAAAGTCCCCTCAGAGTTTTCTGGTTGCTTGTCTAGCTATTTTTCTTGCATGGCCTAAATATGTTTCCTCTTGTTTGATTTCCCACAGACATGAATAACCAACAGTTCCCTTTCTTCTTCACCTTCTTGAGCTCAAGGCTGCTGTCGCCTCTCCTTCCTTTATTACCAAGTGTTTTCTTCCTCGGGGAGAACAGCTTGTGACCTGCAGTTGGAGGATGCTTTTGAGGCCACTCATGGTGCTCTCCTGGTCTCTATTTGCCTTCAAGCCAATGCTTTCCAGCAATGCATAACAGCAGTCTGACAGAAGGTAAAGAAGAAAAAAATTGTGTCACTGTGCTTATATGTCCCTTGTATAATGTCCACCTTTCTTGTGCCAGCCAGGGCATCACTGTGGTCTCATGCTGTGCTTGTGAGTGGCATGTGCCCCAGCCCACGCTGTGCCAAAATGCCACCCAGCTGCTCCTCCCCAGCTGAGTCCTCCTGCCTCTGTGCCATACTTCATGTGTTTGGCCCTACTCTATCCTCGGCCCTTTTGGAGCGTTTCTCCCATTTGCCATGACAAATCTGGACTCTCCTCTGCCACACTGGCTCCCTGCTTGGGGGATGATGTGTGGTGGCCATGCACCAAGGGCCAGCTCTGCTTTGGGACAGCAGGGAGGCAGAGCTGAATTTTTTCAGCTGATATATATGTGTGTATACACACACCAGGCTGGTATCAGAACTCCTGCATTTATATGCAGACTCGCTAATGGAATTTTTGCCAAAGCAAGAGCCTCTTCTATTTACATTTTTAGGATGTGTGTGTGCGTGAGCTTCCCTCATTGCTTAGCTTTCCTCTATTGACTGAGCAAGGTATATTGGTAATTTTTTTTTAATTCCAGTCCTTTTCAAGCTTTCTTTTTCAAAAATTTCCAGCAGATATAATGGAGCAGGCATAACAAGTGATGCCAAGAGCAGGAGAGAGAAGAGTTGATGGTGTGTGTGTGAAGAGAAAGGACTTAGATACAGCTGTGTGCTGATTAGCAGGGGTTTGGGGACACAGTAAATAATACTGCTATTTGCTTGGCTTATAAACACACACAGCTTAAATTTAAATTTCTCACCCTGTTACATAATTTTTAAGTTATTCAGTTGTTATTCATTTAGCTCAAATGAGCTAAAATGTTGCCCGTGACAAAAGTGATGTAGCTCCAGCCTTGGCTGAAGTGGGGAGAGCTGTCCTTGGCAGTGGTTGTTTATACCAGCGCCTCCATCCCCAGTGCATGCTGATATGCACCAAAAAAAAAAGATAAAAACCTGTTCATGGGTTTATATGGCATCCCCTGAATAGCTTTTGAGTCCTCCAGCAGCCATGGTCCCTGAGCAGCCAGTGGAGCATGTCTGTATCGGCTGCAAGACGGGGTGCAAACCCATGTTCACCCCTCTCCCTTCTATCATCCTGTAGCGGGACAGACACAGGCTTTGTACATGGGCTTGCCCATGGCTGTGGGAACATTACACTCTGTGCCTGTCAAATAAATCCGTGTCCTCTCTGGAACTGCTTATTTGGGTGGCGTGCTCTCGATGAGCAGGACTCCGTGCCCAGTTATGCCCTCCAAACCTTCCCCCAGCACCAGGGTTCTGGATCTGGGTTGGGCTTTGGGTCTGGTCTGAGAAATAACGTGAAATTAATAAGGATGACTCATCCATAGGGAAATTCTTCAGGCTCCTTGATCTCTTTAGAGCAGCCAAGTCTGAAAATTAGACATGAACTTTCCTAAAGCTTATTTTGGCTCTCATGAGGGCTGCAATAGAATGACAAGCAGCATGCTGCTTTCTTTATTGTTTCAGTTCAAGGACTATCTACAAAGAGTCACAGTCTTGTGCTTAGCATTACACAAAATTATTCATTTCCTAGCTATACAGAAAAGTGATTGAATTGCAGATGATTAACATATGTTATGTTTTCTTTTCTAATGCCTTCCCGTCTTTTTGTGGTGCACCTTAGTAAATGGCATCAGAGCACTTTGCTTCCAGGGAGCTGTCTCCCTCAGAAACCTATTATCAAGGCTGTTTCAGAAAAGTTGCTGTTGCTTGGTGCATCTGGTAGGCTGGCTGTAGAATCCAAACACATAATTGCTGCAGCAGCCTGACCTACGCCAGTCAATGTATTCCAGCTCCTAGCTATGTTCAAGGACTGTTTTTTAGAGGACTCCTCTCCAGAGTAAATGCAGGCTTTTTCACTCTGAGCAGTTTTGCTAGGACAAAGAAACCCTTAACAGTCTTTCTTTAGAGATGCTTCAGTTTTTTATAATCCAATCTGGCTGCCACACTTGATCATGGTCAGCAGTATGGAGATTTTATCAGCCCGTGTCTGGCGTACAGGTGCTACTGCTGATTAGCACATGGCTGAGATAGACTGGATACACCAAACTGGCATTCAAACTACCAAATTCTTCTCTGTCTTGTTTCTGGCTTGTTTTAGAGACAAGTACAGCGGTGTTTTGTGTTCAGAGTTTTGTTCTGAGACTGAGGCAAAGACTAACTCAAGGCATTCAGCACTGGTGAATTTTAGGAATTTTCTGGTGTTTTGCAATGTTAATTGCCTAATCATCAGAGCAGCAAATGTCATCTCATATAAAAGAATAGATGATAGGGCCAGAAGGGACTGTTGTGTTAATTTTTTGTCTGACTTACTGCATCACACAGGCTAGAGGAGTTTTTACATGAACTGGGACAAGACTTCAAAGGAGACAAAAAATCTGATCTTGATTTAATCACCAGATACAGAGAATCAGACAGAACACTCGGTAAATTTTCCGGCAGCTAATTGCTACCATTGTTAAACAACTAATTGCACTGCACTTCATTTCTCTCCTGTCCTCTTTCAAATTGGGTCATTTGGCCTTGTTACACTCTTGTCTGATGAATTGACAATTACTTAAGTTATATTGTGTTCCATGTCTTGGTACCTAAAAATTGTGATCAAGCTTCTCCCTTGACTTTCTCCTCTGTAAACTAACCAGTAGACTCCTGAAGTCTGTAAGGGAAGATATTTTGTCTTTTATAATTATCATGTCTTTTTTCCTCAGCTATTTGTAGATGTTCATCCAGTTCTGGGCTCCCCAGCACAAGAGAGAGATGGAGCTGCTGGAGCAAGTCCACCGAAGAGCTGCAAAAATGAGTAAGTGGCTGGAACACCTTTGCTATGTGGAAAGGCTGAGAGAGCTGGGACTGTTCAGCTCAGAAGAGAAGGCTCAGGGGGGATCTTATCAATGTCTGCAAATACCTGAAGGGAGAGTGCAGAAAGGACAGAGCCAGGCTCTTCTCTGTGGTGCTCAGTGACAGAACGAGATGCAATGGGCACAATCAGAAATGCAGCAGGTTCCCTCTGAACATCAGAAAACACATTTTTCTTGTGAGGGTGACTGAGCACTGGCACAGGTTGCCCAGAGAGGTGGTGGAGTCTCCTCCTTTGGGGGAATTCAGAACTTATCTGAACATGGTCCTGAGCAACTGCTGTAGGTGGCCCTTCTTGAGTGGGGCAGGGGGTGGACAAGATGAGATCCAGAGGTCTCTTTGAGTCTCAACCTTTCTGTGATTCAGTGATTCAGAGTCTTTCTTACATGGCAGAGAGCAAGATTTAGCATAGCATTCTGGAGAAGGTGCATCAGAATGAATACCACACCAGATATAGGATATGAAGGCAGAGAGAGGTGAGTTGAGCTGCAGAAGAAAGCAGTGTCAGAGCCAGGCTGTAACCTCCTTCACTAATTCTTGCTCTGGCCACACTGCAAATGCACAGGTCTTTGTTTCTTCTTAGAAAATAAGACCCAACTTTTTCAAGGGTTTTGCTAGAGAATTTCAGAGTGCTTTATCTATTTATTTCCAAGTGGGTGGGAATCTGAAGCAAAGGACCATGGCATGACTTACATGATGTCATCCAGCAGCCCAGCCACACACCTGGCTACACACCTTGGCTTTTCAGAAAACCAGAAGCAAAGATTCATCCATTCCCCCTTGTTATCATGCAGGAGCAGGCTCACTGAATAGCAAACTTCATTTGCAGAAGTACTTTTGAGTTGGGTTGAAACCAAACTGGGTGTAGAAAATTTCCTCCAAGCTCATAGAAGAGTGATGGAAAATGAGAGAAAAAGAACCTTAAAGGGATTTAGGGTTCACATTTAACTGAAATACTTCTCTGTGCCTGCCAATTTATGGTGCTGCAGGTTACTTTTTAGCTAGGTCAGTGGTTTGTGGGTGTCTAGTCAGATGAGTGGCAAAATTTTGCTCTGAAGGCAATGCTTCAACAAAGCTCCATAGATTTATGCTGATATAAACCTCTTGGAAATTGTGCTTTCTCGGCAGACCTAACAGAGGTTATGAACAACACTTCTGAAATCAGCATTTAAATAACATTTCAAAACCACTAGAAACTTCATTATCCTGAATATATCGTTTTAGTGGTCATAGAAGTAGTGAAAACACTGTGAAACAAATGTGCAGCTTGTAACTGGGAAAAAAAACCCAGTAGTACTGCCTAAATACTTTGTTGATAAACATCCAATTAGCCACCTTTACAGATCAGTACATTCCCTGAAACTTTGTAAGGTAAGAGGTAAATATCCATCCTGTTTTATGGGAATTTCTGTCTGAACTTGCCACAGATCATGATAAATACAGCTTTTAACAATACAAGTGAAGATGTCTTGCAGTTACCCAGGTTTGTCTAAGAAAGTATAGCTAAACCTGTAATCATCATTAAACAGAATTATATTTTCCATTTTAATTCTGGGAATGTAATTCTCAGTCCCTACAGGAGTGCATGTCCTCATGTACACGTGCATGTGTTGCTTTCCTAAATCCCCCCTGACCACGAGGATGCCAATCTACTGGAAAAACAGTTCTTTAATGTCTGTTTTAAATTTCTGCTGTCTGCCTGTTCTTCTTGAAGGAAAGCAAAGTGTGGGGGGCTGTAGCCTGGCCTGGGGCAGGGAGGGGACCTGCAGCCCCTCTTCCTCATGAGCCCTGTCCATCTGAGGGGTCATCCTGAGCTCTACGGGAGGGATGTGACCATGTCCCTGGAGAGCCTCCAACACCTTCCTGTCTCCTCCTCATGATGATGGCATTATATCCGTGCCACCTATGGCCTGGGAGCACAGGAGCACACAGGGCCTGGTGGAACTAATGATGCTACTTAATGGTGTGCACCCCACATCTGCCAGCCACAGCTGCTTGTTGGGTAGCCTTGTGCAGGTAGCAATGTAGGCAGGGTGGAAAGTTTGCCTCCACATCGCCGGTGAAGAGAGCAATGTGATCCTTTGAACCAGTGAGATTGCGGAGCTAAGGCAGGAATTGGGCTGGGAATTGCGTTGAGGCTGCTGAAGCACCGCACAGTTTCTGTTCCCCCAGTGTGCTCTGGGAAGATGCCAAGGGGCTGGCAGGGCTGGTGGGTTTTGCAGTGCTCCTGGTCAGTGAAGAACTTCCCCTCTGGAGAATCACTCCCAGTGAGGCACGGCACCTCGCCCAGTCAAACCCTGGGAGGTCACACACCCTGGGTTCTAGGGAGGTGTCTCCCATTTGTCCTCCTCACTTCTTTGAAAAGACATTTCCATATTTTGTAACTGACATTTTCTGTGCCATTTTCTTCCTTCTCAGGGTCAGATGGCGACCCCTAGCCCGTCCCCTCCTACCTACCCCAGTGACTCTGTGGCATCAGGGTAAAGAGCTTCTGTGAAAAAAGTCATTCTTTAAAGTCAATGAGCTCCCACAGACTTGGCAAAAATGTTTAAATCTTATTTGTTCCAGTTTTTATTTCTTTACCCTCACTCTGATGTGTTTTATTAATTCTTTGTTTTGCCTGTCTCCTTTGCCAGTAGTTTCTGCAGGCTGCATTTTTGGGGGATTTTTTTCCTTTCAGTATAAAGCAGCATGATTCACTGTATTTCCTTCTTAGCCATCTCTCCTGGTTCCTCACCCCATGTTCTCCGCTGATCAGACCCATTGGTGATTAGATGCTCAGCAGAAGTGATTTTGCAGCCTTTGACACCTTGCATCCCCTGCTGCCTGGATTTCAAAGAGGTAATCAGTTCCAGGGACCTGCCACTGACCCTTTGCTCAAGCTTTTGTCATTCACCTTTTACTGTCTCTTTCCTTAAAGAGCTTGAAGTATCTTGATTCTTCTGCGAGGGAAAAAAGGACACATGCACTGAAACCGTAATGATTTTACCACACTTTCACAGTACTTTCACCTGAAATGATATCAGATAGTGCCTCTGCATCACATCTCTAATACCCTTTGAAATGAAATCTTCAGCTGCTATTCAGAGATGCCCCTTTTGTTCCCTCAAAGCCAAGGGGACAGTCAGTGAGATGGAGAGGTGGTTCAGTTCAACACTGTCCCTTTTAACTCCTTACGCACTGGCAGCAGCGAGTGCAGGGCACCTCTGCCTGACAATGTGACTCCTTTGGAAACTTCAGCAGGATTTCCAAAGGAACTGGGTGCAGACAATGAGGCTAACGCTGTGAAAAACTAAACATGAAGAGATCGGAACCCTCAGCCAAACTCTGACTTGGAGATTAGGGGGAAACCTTTTTTCCCCCCTGGGTCTTACTATTTGGTTTCTTGAACTGAAATATCTGACCATGACCAAGTCTGCTATTGGAGTCAGTCTAGCAGCCTTTGTTGTCTGACTTACAGATAACATCTAGTGCCATAAAGACTGAGAAAATATTTGTACACATTTTGCACATTATATTTGAATTTTTATGAACCTTAATAAAGCAGCAAAGACTAAGGAAACATATTAGGGCTATTTAGATTATTTAAGTGGCCATGATTTCTCCAGAGATTTAAAATTCTGCATCAAAAATCCTAAAGGCTACATTAAATCAATTGCAAACATAGAGGAAATTGACTTTTAACAGTATAAAACCAAAAAGACCTATAACTCATCCCAAAGCCCCTAGATATGTCTTTGATGAATACATCAGAAAAAAAAAAAAAGAGCTGGAAATTTATTTCCAAAAGCATAATGTGCTTATTTTAATTTTATTTTTTCTTCAATAAATGATAAATTTGAAATATTTCCTTTGGGTTACACTGTAAATAGATGAAGTAATAATGTTGTATTTATTTTTATTTTTAAGTATCTTGGAGAAAAGCAACTTGTGGATTACCTCAAATGCACTGACAACATAAGTAGCAACAGCCTTCTAGATGAAGAAGCCTATGTGGAACATGTTAAATGGTAAGCAAAACTTGGGTGCTGAACCTTATAAAAAGTGTAAGAGGAAATTCTGCAGCTTGGATTCCAACATGCATGTTTACATTTTAAATCTAAATGTGGCCACACTATTTTTAATTAATTTAGGCTCCTTTTTTAAATTCTTTTTCTTTCTTTCTTTTTTTTTCCCCCTTCTTTTTCCCTCTTCAAAATGCTTAATAAATTGTGGTATTTGTGCCTTCATTACTTGTAATTGTGCTGGGAATCATTTGTCTAAAAAACTCCAGATGCTGGATTTGCTGTAAATCTAACACTCTGTCTGTTGTTTTTTCCTGCCTGGTCATCTGGGTTACGTAGTGCTATTCCTGTTCTATAATTGGATGAAAAGCTTTATAAACTGATGACTAGCCAGCAGTACGCTTCAGGTAAATTCTCATGTTTGAGGTATAAATGTAGGCAGATCAGAAGGATAGGTTTGGGGCAGCTGTACAAGTGCAGTAGTCTGTGTCTGCTGAATAAAATGGGAGTCATACTCTAACGCATTTATACAGGCATGAGCAGTGGGATGTAGGTGGAAATAAGGGCTTTAATTCTGAGGTTTTTAACCTTGGGAAAGTTGGTCTACAAAATGAGAATAGCTTTATGACCTGGGGCTCATGCCATTCTGAAGCTCTCATCAGGGGTCTGACAGAAAGGGTGAAACTATGCATTTGGTTTTGGGGAAAGCCACATAATGTTTTATTCCATTTGGATTCCTCAGTATTTATTTACCTACGCCCAGTGTGCCATACTGTGCTTGCTAATAGAAGACCCTTCAACACCTCACTGGGGCAGTGGCATGGTGGTCTCAAGACACATCAGGCTTTTACAGTTAGTGGTGCAGCAAGCACTGAATTTGTGAACCAGGAGGCATTTTCCAAGGAGCACAGGAGGCTCCAGGATCTGGTCCTGCAAAGGTAACCTGGTACACACAGAGCTGCTCCCACAGGACCCTCTGGGAACTGCGCAGTCCTGTCCATCACTGTGTGCCACAACCTGGACATCAGCCTGGGTGCGTGGTTTGACAGCTGGCCTCGGAGGAGGACAAAGCCATGCACTTCCTCAATGGAGCAGCAGCAAATTTTGGTACAAGAGCAGAGCAAAGATTCATACCCACCCCTCTGAAGCCGTAGAGAGGTGCTCTAATTGCTGTGTCTCATGTTATTACACAACATCTGCTTTGTACTTGTTAAAGATGTGGCACAGAAATGGAGTGGCAGGAGAAAGTAAATATGTGGAGATATTTCTCAGGGTGTTTGAAGAACTGTGAAGGGACTTGAAATGCAGAGCTTTTGTGCTTGCACACAGGCACAAATCCTGATGCTGCCTCAGGCTGAGCAGGAGGTGAGAACAGAGCTGTGTAAGCCTGGTGCAAGGCAGAGCCCTCAGCTGGAAGTCCCTAAGCGCTGGGTGGTTCTGGGACAGGCACACAGTAATGTGTTGAAATATAAGCTGGATAATACAATAATTTGAGTTTGACAGAGTTCAGATGGAAATGGAGAGAAAATTAGAAAAATCGTATAATCCTTTCCCCACACACAGCTTGACTCAAGGTAGATTTGGTGGAGCCCTCTAGCTAACTTCAATTAGTAGTTCCTGTACAGTCCCTTACTTCCAAATCATGTAATGTTGTAATAACTGTCTGCTATTTAAAGTCAAAGAAAGAATATTAAACTGCTGCTGTCTTTGAAGTTCACAGGCAGGGAATCATGGTTACTAAAGACTATTAATTATCTCAGCAGTCAAACTATGCTAGGCAAAACTCCAGCTTAAATGCCAGGCAGTGAGTCTGATGTTATACTGCAAGATTTTCTCAGAATAATGTCTACACACCGAGAACAAAAACTGTGTGCAAACTCTAATCTCATTGAAACAGCCTGCAGAGGTACATATATAAATCAAGGGTTAAGCAGGAATGTGTTTTTCTGAGGAAAGTAAAGGCACTTTCTGTGTTTAATTAACAGAATGCTAATTGGGCAAATGAGGGAGAATTAAAAGGGAATCACTGAGTGTCTGTAAGAAATTGGTGGTGAAGCTGTTAGAGCTGACTACTTGACCTCTGCATGGAAATTTCAAGTTAAGAGTGAATCCTAAATGTGAGAGTTATAATGAACACTAGGATGTTCAGAAAAATCTAGATTCCTGAGAATGACCATATTCAGAGAAAAAAACACAGCTATTTTAGCCAGGAATATGTGAATGCTTTGTATGGACTGACCTCCTTGCACTGACTGCAGTTTTATACTTTAAGACCCTGTGAGTAATATTGGAGGCTTTTTCAATGTGGAAAAAATTTGATGCATCTTTTGTATTCATCAGACCTGTGAGCAGGGAGGAAAGGAAGTCAAAGAATAAGTTTTTGCTCATGGGCAGTCACATTAGAAGATATTTGGGAAAGTCTTTATTCCCATAAGAAATGGGACCAAGAGTTTCACCATGGTTACCAAGAGTGTAATTTAAAGCACACTGCCCATAGGCAGCACTGGCAGGGGTGTGATAAGACGCAGGGTCCAGCCAACAGAGAAAGAAAAAGCAAAAATCTCTGAGCCTGTGTTCACGTTTGGCAGGCTGCTTAGGAGGTGATGCTCTTTGGTGGTTCAAGCACAGTATTAGGGGAGCAAGGAAAGCTTCCACCCCTTCCAGTGGCACCTGGCTCGCTGGGCGCTGTGTGGGAGCTGCTTGGGGCAAGCTCCACTGGGCATTGATAGTGCTGGGCTGATGGAGAGAGATTTTGCACGGTGAGAAGCCTGTCCCACAGTTTTCTTTTGACACCCCTTACCCACTTCTGGCCATAAAGTCCAGAAGACCACATCCCTTTTTGTGACTGTACAGAGGGACACTGCCTGAGGCAGTGAGAGCAGCAGCCAAGCAGAGAAAAACTGTCGGTGTTACAAGAGGTCTTCCAAAACACTTGCAAAGTTACATAAACAGCAAATAATTCTACTCATGCAAAACTCATTTAGGTTATAGCTGAAAACAAAGACTCTGTGAAGCACTTCATTCAGTCTCTTATATGTGTGCTATTTTAAGGCCTGGAAAGAGGCAAAGTGGTGACCATGGAACATAAGGTCCTCTGGCACTTGGAAAACAAAACACATGTTTTAGTCATCCTTTGTCCTAAGATTTGACAGCAGGCTTGAAGTGTGCTTGTAGCAATGTCCTGTGTCTGATATATACGTATATATAAAAGAACATATGTACCATCTTTAAAAATGTGTTTTTCAAAATTAATCTCTCAGCCCATAATTTAGTTCTGGACTGCAGATATTTTATTTCTCAGTGTATGCCAGACACTTCTCTGGCATGTTCTGATTCAGTGGGCCTCCCACATCAGCTCTGGGAAACACAGTGACTGAGCCAATGCCTCTGAAATTAATGGATATCGTTCCATCAGCCCAGGGTGGCCCTGGCAGCAGCGTGTGCACTGTGAGGGCCAGCAGCCTGAGAAGTGCTGGGCCATAGCCCACATTTGTCCATCTGAGCTTCATCGCTTCAGTCAGCCCCGTGACAAAATCAGGATCAGTTGGATTTGTGTAATAATATATTGTTTCTTCCCCTACTAATAGTGACAGCGTTTATTTTTAATTCCTGTGTCAAAGTCATGATTTGGACTAAAATTGAGCATGTTCCTCAAGCTGCAGTGAATGGTCAGAGCTGAGTAATTGCATTGGCACCTAGTGCATTTGATGAGTGTCAGGATCTTGGATTCATGCATTGTTTTCTCAAAGACTGAAAGTAATGTTTAGCATATTATTGACCCAATTTTCCCTGACGCTCTGGACACTTAGGAGATTTCAGCACAGAAATGCATACCAGGTTTTGCACACGGAAATAAAACAGGGTGTGAAATCTCATTGGTGCTTCTCAGAGACTGACTGTATGTTAGATTTGGGTATGACTGATTGGGTGGATTGTGCACTTGTGCGTATCTTGGAAATTCACTTAGATTTTATTCCAGAGCATGTGATTTTTTTTTTTCAGTAAAATGAAGAAATTTAGTTTTTGAGGTGAATTACAGTTATGAGTTGATTGAGCTGACATATCACTGTTTTCACTCCAGAAATTACTATGATTATCTTCAGTTGCAGAGGAAAAAAAAAAATCCCCAAAACAACCAAAGCCAACTACAGTTGCATGTGTTTTAGATGTTGCATGACGATATTTTAAGAAGGGATGCACCTAGTAAGTTCTAATTGGTAAAATAATGTTTAACTGAATCAGATGCCATGATTGGTTACTCTGTCCTGCCTCCTGCAGCTGGCAGATGTTGGTGGTGCATTTGCACCTGCAGAGAGCTGTGTTTTTGAGGGCTGTGTGCCAGCAGAGCATCTAAATGCTTCTGCAGTGGGCCTGCCTACCCTTAGGATGACAGACATCTAAGCTGGCCACAGCTGCACCCCAGCTGGCTCTGTTTGTGTCATACTGAGGGATGACAGAGATTTCCCAAAGTCCTTCAAACCATTGCAGTCACCCAAGGTGGTTGGCAGTCACCAGGATGGAGAGAGAAATAATGAGCCTGGCTGGGTATGAGCAGACTCCAAAGGAAGCGGGAGGAGATACCACTGTGCTTTGCTCCCAAATAATTTCCTGTTCTAGTTCAGCACTTTGCCAATAGACACTTGGGCGAGCTTTCCCTGGAGCAACTTCAACGAGGCAAGGCTTTCTGCAATCTCTCCCCTGCCTTTGGAGAGCGGGCATGCTGTTCCCAGGGCTGGATCTGGTTCTCCTAAGTGCGGTGTTCAAGCCCAGGCTAATGAGCCCCGCTGGGCTTGCACAAGTCAGGCTCTGCATGCATGGCAGGCTCCATCCAGAGAGAGGGGACAGGGAGGGCTGTGATGGCACAGCTTCCCTTCCCAGGAGGGAGGTGGAGGTGCAGCGTGACGCCGAGTGCAGGTACAGACCACAGAGCATCCAAGGGGCTCTCACCACAGAATTCACCAGTGACAGCAAATTTTGTGTGTGTGTGTGGTGCCACTCGGGTTTGAATGGAAACCTCAGACCTCTTATCTTCTTTCAAGCAGACCCCTTCCTGCTTGGTAAGTGTCCTTGGCCTAGTGAGCACCAGAGGAAGAGCCACCACATGACCCAGCTCCAGAATTCCTGGTCCAGCGCTGCTGGCAGCAAAGCCCAGCAGCCTGGCTCAACAGGACACAACCCCAGCTGGGACGGTGGCTTTGCTGGTGTCTGTTTCCATGCAGCTTCACTGGATTAAAGCTGATTCCAGTTTCTGTTTCCATGCTGCTTCACTGGATTAAAGCTGATTCCAGTTTGCCTGCATGTACTGAAATGATGTCTCTGACTGCAGCACCAGAATACCGAGAGTGCTGTGTTAAGATCCAGGAAACCTGTCCTAGGATAGGGAACTCGAGCTCTGAAATGTTGCATTCAAAGAATGTGGCTCATCCCTTGAGGCTGTGATAAACTTTATATATCTATATATATATATATATATATAATTACCAGAAACATGCATATAGAGACAGTGAATCAAAACCCCTGCAATTTCATAAATAACAACATAGGAGATTAAATATTTGCTTTTGGAAGTCTCATTCTGTTGCAGGAAAGGAACTTCAGGACAATTGTTCTCTGCTAGCTATCTTTGCTGGCTACTTCAATATTAACATTAGTTATTCAGGTTACTGATATGGTTTTTACTGATACCGTTACTGATTGTTTGGTTTTATAGTTTTTCTTCAAAGAATACAGTGGACTGGCAGACATTGTGGACTTCTGAAGTCCTTACAAGCTGCTGTTCTGGGTTCCCTCCTCAGTGGCAGGAGCATTGTAGAGTGCTGATTGCAGCCTTTTTAATTTAAAAAAACCCCAAAAACCAAAATACAAACCCAAACAAACAGTGTGGAAAGGTTTTAAATGCAGCTATAAAAACCTTGCTGGCAAGAATTTTGGCATGCCTTTATATATTGGCTTCAGTTTTTGGTTTCTTGCCATTTTCCCTAAGGTCCAGGTTTTCTCTGTAAGTTTCTGACACAGGACAAACAAGTCCCTCCGTCCAAAGCCATTTCAAACCCTGAAAAATTTCCTGTGCAATTGGTCAGGTCATCCAGTTTCAAAATCCTTTCTTGTTTATCATATGTGGTGGGTCTGAGGTGAAGTACCAGCCTCATTCATTTTGGCACAGTTTAGATCCAACCTTAGTGAAAGACATGCTCAAAACTGTGAGATGCACTGGCATACTCTGAAATTTAAAAAAAATGAGCTCCCTAGAATCTAGATGTAATTAAGAAACTCACATGGCTCTAATCTAAAATAGACTAAAATCTTAAAGAGCAGCAAAAGGAATCCTGGAATGAATCAGTATACTGTGGTGCTCTTCAGCTCCCTGCCCTCTTTCCTCTGGGACTGGCATGTTTTACAGCTGACAGCCCTGGAACTTGTTTTATATGAGATGTTCCAGGGAAATCATTAGAAATTAAGTCAAAACAGAATTCAAAGAAACCTGAGGGGTTAGAGAAAAGTGTTGAATTTCTTGCAATCCTTACCTTGAATTCATCAAACCTGTGAAGGCAGGTCATCCAGGATAAAAAAGCCATGTCAGGTCTCAACAATATGCATTTTGACAGCATGCTTGTTAACCAAAGTCACCAAAAATCCTCCAGTGTTTTCCTTGATGGTGATGAGGGGGATTCTGAGATCCAGTGACTTCATTAATAGTGCTCTATCCCTTCTCTTGACTCAGTGAAGTTTCACTGGCATGCAGGCTCGCTTGGTTAATGAGATATGACACTTGGCATGCTACTAATAAGAAGGAGAAATGGGAAGAAATGTGTGCATCACTTCTGAAATGTTGCTGCAGGCCCCTTTTCTGTACATCTGGTACATATTTCTAATCTTTTGTTTTGCAGAGTAAGGTGCCAGAAATGTGGGAGTCATCAGCAGTTAGTTATTTTCATAAAGAAGAAGATGCTGAAAATCTATGTAATTACAGACCCATTTCAGTTTTATTCTCTGCAGTTGAATTATTTCAATGTCTTTTTTATAGTCAAAATGAACAAGTTTAGTTTACAAATATTTTATTACCATTAGGATAACTTGATTTCCATTATCATCATTTTACAACTGGAGTATTATTAAAAGTGACAAATGACTCTGTAGTCAATTGCTCTTCTGAATAAATGTCATTTTGTGTGGTGGTTTATTTCTTCTGCCAACCTTTGATCTAATGAGAGGCAGCAGATTTTATTTGGTCCTTTTTTTTTTACTTTGGCATGTGGCAGCTTTACCTCAGTGACAAGAAACAATTCATTTTCAAGTGAGGCAGCTGGAAATTTTGCTAATGAAAGATTTGGCATTTGGCATGGCAACATTCAGGGATCCTACAGCAGGCTTTGGCAATGCCCTTATCTGTGTATTTCTACATTTACATCACTCTTTAGCAACAATACAGAGATGCAGCAGCTTTTTTCCTTTTTCTCTGAGGGCCTATGAGGGGCTGGCCTGAAGCTCTGGGGATTTCAGCACTTGACACTTTTGGTGACCCCTGACTTCATTCAGTTTGTGACTGAGGCTTTTCTGGCAGTGCCATCCCTGGCAGCGCCATCCAGTGAGATCTACAGTGGCTTCAGTTTTAGGTACTGACCTCCCAACGTGCTCCTCAAATTCTCCCTGCCAGCACTGTTCTCCTTCCCAGAGGATCCATGCTGGTTGCTGCCTCCGTGACATTTCAGGCAGGTGAAGGTGGCACCAGCTGCTCCTGTCCCTTAATTGACACCGAGTCGAAGTTGCACTTGAAGAGTTGGCTGAGGTTGTTTGTTTGTGATGAGTGTTTTCCTCGATCCAACTGCTCACACCTGCTGGGCACAGCTGGTGCTCCCCACCTGAAGCTGGGGAAGTGAGCCCAGCCCTGGCGTCACTCCCCAGAGGATGGCATGACTTTAAAGTCCTCAGCAGGCAGGTCCCTGCGTGGGCTTCACTCAGCTGAACTGGTGGGACTCCTGCTATCGTGCTTGTCATCTTTCCTTTCTTTTTCATGTAAGTGGACAGGCAAAACCCTGGAATAGTTGTTGCCTTATCAGTCAATGCCAGGTAGCACTTATTCTTTAAGATCATAAAGCCAATATAGATCTGAAATGTCAAAATCTTAATGTGAGAGAAAAGTAGTAAACCTTTGCTATTTGCTGCTCTGAAATAGCTGGCATCAATTACAAGCCCAGCTGAAGGATGTAGTCTGGTTTTGGACAATTTACAGTTCAAGCTCTTTGATTATTTGTTCCTACAGACAGCCAACTGCATTTTCTCATTTCACTCTCTTTAAAATATTAAGTAGAAATGCTTGGAGGCTTTTTTTAGTAAAATCTGGTGACATGCATTTTCTAAAAATGAAGTTACAAAAACATTTGATCCTACATTTAAAGTATGCATCTCTTTAAAGTGTACTGCAAAGTGGAAATTGCTTTGAGCACCCTGGTCTGGGGGAAGGTGTCCCTGCCCATGGCAGTGGGGTTGGAACTAGATGATTTTAGGGTCCCTTCCCACGCAAACCTTTCTTTGATTTTATGAAATGCTGTAAGTGACTATTCTTTTCAGTGTTTTAGTCATTGGGCCTAATCTACTTTTAAATCAGTTTATCTTGTTTGATCTCATATGTTTTATAAAACTTTGACTACCTGAAAATTGTGTATCTTAAAGAGGGAGAAAAGAAAGCAGGAGGTGATCATGAGTGGAGAGGGAAAATTGCACGGCTTGGTGAAATAGTTCCAGGTATCTTGTTGCCATGGATGAGGCTGGAGTCATGAGGGGCACAGGATGAGCTCAGCTCTGATATACCTTGGGTGGGGAGCAGCATCAAGTGCCTGAGATTAAATGAAATGTATGAGCACTCATGGGAGAAATACTTGTATGTGAGGTATTGCTCTTTGAGCCCAGCATGGGCTATGTGTGGATGTCCCTGTTTGATTGAGGATAATGGGTTTTAAGTTTGGTCTGTTATATTGTCATCGTATTTTTTTTTTAGCTTTTCTTTTAATGATGCATGATTTTTCCTCCTGCCCTCCTGAGATCTTCTTGTAAACACTTAGTAACAAAGGGTAATTTCTTTGCCTCCCTTGGCAAGCCAAAATCTGTTTTTCTGATTTTGGGATGGAAATGTGGCCATTACTGTTTGTTTTAGGCTGACATTTTTATTCAGTTCCTGGATTTAGAGATCCTCTCTGATTTACTCTGTGAATCCCTTTGCTATTACAGACATAACCCTGATTCAGATTTACTGGAAGAGCTAAAGAGACTTCTCCCTCCTCTTTCCATCAGCAGATAAACAGTGGGTTCCAGCATTATATGGGGTGGTTCTATGGCTGCAGCGCTGCCTGCTAGGTCAGGACTCCATTTACCCCTCTCTGCATATTGCTCTAGCAATAGATGGTTCTGATTGAATCCATGTGAAAATAATTCCCTACTAACTCGTGTGGCTTAAGGAGGGTGATTTGGGAGTCTAACTGCCTCTGCCTCATCCACTCTTGACCCTCTAAACACCACTGCTCTATGTGCTCCTGCAGAGCCCAGCAGGTGTCATGAAAACGATCCTGCTTTTGCAAGAGCTGGGCTTTGGAGCTGCTTAATTGCATTGTGTTTAAGCGTTAAAATTTTGGCAGAAGGTTTTCTTTCTGCCACCAAACAATTGTTCACAAATGTTTCCATTATTCAGCCACCTGTAATGCATGCCTATCACAGGAAGAGCAGTCCTATTAATAATTGCTGTCAGCCGTGTGCAGTGATGCAGTCACTTTGCAGCATTCACTCTTGGTGTAATTCCAGTCAAATGGTGTATTTCAAATGTCAGCTTCATGTTCCTGTTGTAAAGAGAAATGTTTTATTACAGGAAAATAAAATTTCCTTGTAATCCAGGTCTACAGTCTGAGGTGATGCAGGATGACCAGGATTTAAAATTCTATCTTAGCATTTGCTAGACCTGCCTTTTATTTTTTTTTTTTTCCTTTTTTTTTTTTTTTTTTTTTTTTAAAGTTCCTACATAGGCTGGGGTGATTTCTCCATTTCTGGGACTAGCACAGGCCAGCCATGTGATTTGAAAGGTGCCTGAGTAAAGATAGGGCCCATTTATCAAATTATTTATAAGAAGAGTAAATAAGAGCCTCTGCACTGTTGTGTTTAGACAAAGGTGGTGAATGCATGGGGAATAATGGGCCCTTCTCCTGCCTGTTTGTGGTCTCAGGAGGAGCTGGCTGAGGTGAGGACAGGTCCTTGGGGCCACTGACCTATCTGTGCAAGTCCCTAACCTCTGGCAGTGTTCTGATCCTCTATGGAACATTCTTTTCCTTGGTAGCTCTCATTGCCCTGTGCCATCGGGCAATGGGGAGCTGGAATGTCCCCAGTAGAAGCATCCTTCATCCTGGCACCTCCCAGGATTTCTACCCTGTGTCATTTTATCTTAACCCCTGACTTTTCTCAGTTTTACTCTTTTGATTCTCTCCCCCATCCCATGGAGGGGTGAGTGAGCAGCTCCGTGGGGTTTAGTTGCTTTCTGGGGTTGAATGATGACAGAGGTGGCTGCTCTCCTGCCCGTGCCCCGGGGAGTGAAGGGATGGGATGGGGCAGAGGATAAGAGGCCCAGGGCAGCCTCTCAGCCGGGGGATAGGGCAGGGCTGCTGGTGCTCTGCTGCTGCAGCTGGTGGGTAGATCCGTGTTAGGGTTAGGGAGTTGCTCCCAAAAAACGTGGAGGCATTGAACTCAGGAGAAGTTTGTTTGTTAGGGGCAGTGATCAGATTTTATGCAAGGCTTTTCATTGCATTACTGAGCCTTGCAGACCCCTGAGGTTAGATGTTACAAGCTGAAGGATGGAATCCTGATAGGAAAAGATTAAGCACCATTCTCTGCCCACCACAGGGGGCCTGCTTGTGCATTGGGATCAGCTTGTTCAAATTTCTAAGCCCCTTGCCGTGTGGTTGGGTTTCCTGGGCTGCAAAATTAATGGTGTATTTGGGGTAGCATCTGCTGACACCCACACTGTTGATACAGGCAGAGAAAAGGACCAGCATGAGCTGGCATCGTGTTATTCACGCTTGGATATTTGTATGCCATGGAGTTCTGCTACAATGACTTTTATTTAGCTCTCCCCTGAATAATGTTGGCCGTTGAGCTTCATCAGTGCTTTTGGTTCCAAGCCCAAATAGCAGTAAAACCTATTGCTGCTAAAACTTAGTTATAACCACGTCTGCAAGAACAGTTTATTAAATCTTACGCTTTATTCGGGTTGAGCAATTCTCAGTGTTTCTCACAGTGACAGGAGTGCCATTTTTGTGTTTGGCATCTTCTTTGTGTTTTTCATTTGTTGGTTTATTTGCCTAATAAATATCACAGTTTTATCCAGAAATAGCTCCTATTACCAATTCACCTACTCTTGGATTTCTTTCCATAGTATATCTTGGTAAAACTCCAGGGCAGAGGGTGTTCGGGCTGCTGTGGAATGAGCCTGAATAACTTTGACAGACCTTGAAATGCATCGGTATGGATTAGATTACCTCAGGAGTAAGAGGAAATTTATATTTATGGGAAGGTACCAGCCATTTCTTACTACTTCTGCTAGCACTGAGAAAAGTGTTTAGGTAGCACTTTGGAAAGTATACAATTAATATTACAGGGACAGTCTCAGGGCAGAGAGATCACAAAACTGGTGTGCTGTATAACTTACAGTAAAATCCCCCTTTGAGAAGTCACCATTTAAAAATGCTCTTACTTGACACATCTGCTACCTCTGTGCAGAGTAGTATCTGCTGACTTCAGTCACAAAAAAGTTCTTACCTACTTTTTATTCCCATCAGTCCTGCAGAGGCGATGCAGCTGAGGAGTGTGGGTCGGCTCTGGAGGACTGACAACTAAATTAAACTCCCCCCAGGTATTCTGATACAGCCACACCAAAGCCAGAGGAGTCAAACCGGCAGAGAGTGGTTGAGAACAGACCAGGGCTGCAGAAAAGCAGAGATTAAAGCAGCCACTTCAAATCTGACATTCCAGGCTAAAATAAAAAAGTCCAGATATGTAAGTTAAAAAGAGGGTGGTGGTGGTGGTGTTTCTTCGAGGGTAAGACCATTTGTGTCTTGCAGTTCAGTTATATGCAGTTTTTTCCTTGGTATTCAAATGCTGATTGGGTGTTATGTAGATGAAGAGTTAATGCTAAGTGATGTTAATGCTGGCCTTTCCTTATACCAACCTATTTAGGAAGTCTTGTCTTGGTATAGATTTTGATGTCTGCAGTGCTGGTTTAAACTCCAATATTCCTGTAGCTTTTGCCATTTTTTAAAATAAAACATATATATTGTTTCTTGCTTTTATTTCTCTCGTGAATACTTGTGAAGTATTGACATCAGCATTGTGGTTTTGGACAATATTGTCAATGAGAGATATTAAAATATCATGAGCCAGACCTCCCTAAACGCACTGACACTTACTTGAAAATGGTAATGTATTTATGGCTGCCTGGGAAGCAGCATCTCATGAAGCGTGGATTTTCCCAAAGGAAAGGACCCTAAGAGGATGGGCTGGCCAGAAACTGAGAGATGCTTTCAAGGAAAGAGAGCAGATATTTGAAACCATTCCTGTACTTTTTTTTTTTCTTTCTTTTTTTTTTTTTTTTTAATTTCCCATTTCACCTTCTCATTTGGAGGGCACCTTGGAAAGGATGTTTTGAGATAGCTGTGTCGAGCTCTCTCAACCTGAGCTGAAGTATCACTGCTAGCAGAGAGGAGGGAGGAAAAACACTCACTGCACAGGATAATTCCTGCATTTCCATGAGCTCTATCTCCCTTTTCCTGTCTCTGCTGGAGACGGCTTCTGTGAGGAAAAGGAAAATACCCTGGTTGAGGTAATGATAGCTCAGGAGTTAGGGCCCTGGGATGCACATGTCTGTCATGACATTCCCACAGTCCCAGGGATACCTAATTCCATAGATACACATATATATGTGTGTGTGTGTGTATGTTTGTACATTTCTATGTGTACACTTCATCTCAAGTGTGTTTGCTTTCAAAACCTCACTCTTGAGTGTGTGACAATTGGCTGCCAGCGAGGCTGGACCTCCTGCTGCCAGCAGAGCCAGCTGTGGATGCCCAGCTCTCCTGCCCCTTCCAGGCTGTCCTTCCTGAAGGCATGCACTTTGGGGAGGCAGCTGATAAAAGCACGCACGCTGAGCTCCCGTGCAAAGTAATTCCAGATATGATGAGCCTATTGTGTGTATGAATAGACCTTTAAGGGATGTGGGAATGAAACCCTTTTTGATCTCCTATCTCTTCAGAACACTTCATGCTGTTGCCTCTCTCTCTTCACTCAAATTTTGCTATTTTTTTATTCATCTGCCATGTGCACGGCATATTTTAAAAAAGAAAAAAAAACCCCAAGTTTGAGGAACAGTCTTCCAGAGCAGATTAGTGATGGGGGGAGGGCTAGAGGAAGGAGCTGCTGTGAAAGGCCCATGTGTGCATGTGAGGTAATTTTTTCTAGAAGGTCACATGGTACCAAATGTTTCACGTACTGCTCCAGATGTTGGAGACAAGTGTAAATGTAAGAGACCGAACGTTGTTGCAGAGAAAGTATGGTCAAGCCACACTCTGAAAACAGAAGGCAAATTCCCACAGGTATTACTTAGAAAGTGAGCCTATACCAGATTGAAGGTTGCACAGACCAACACTTGCTTATTTTTCCTGCTTTTTGTTTTTCATCTTCGATCCTAAGTCTTCCATGAAGGTGGGGTTAGCAGGGGGTGAAATTCCTCCCTGACCCAGCAACAAAATGATATTTTGATCTTGCACCTGATTACAGGCAAAAATAAGAATCCATCCAAGGGGGCTTGACATGACTGGCATCTCTAGAATGACGTTTTCTGGCTCTCGTCCCCAGTTTTGCTCTGAATAAGATGATGCTGAAGCCTTAACATGAACAAACTGCAAAGCTGTAGGGCTCCCCTGTGTCTCAAAATAATTTGCAACACATTTTTCAGCAGATTTGGAAAAAAGATCATTGCATTTCAGGAGGGTCCTCTTTTGATGAGCTGGAGGGAGGGGGACTAACACTGGGTTGTGACATTTTTAATGGAGAGCAAAAATTAGGATGTGCACCAAAGAAACTGGAAGAATTAAAAACATTTCTGGCTTAGCACTATATGGGGCTGAGAGCATGGGAACTAACGAAGCCTGGCTCTCTATGGGCCTCTCTTGTCTGACAGACTTTTTAATTGAATTTTATCCTAAAGCAGCAGTATAAGGTCACCCCTTTTAGACAGCAGGAATTCTGCTCAGGAGAATACAGTGAGGAGAGGTGTTCAGGTGGAGAGATGTCCATGTGGGATAAAAACTGGGGCCATGTAGATGTGCCCAATCAGGCACAAACCGTGGCTGAAGCTGCTTGCAGTGTTTGGTGACTGCAACATTTTTCTCTATGGACTCCCCACCTCAGCGTGTCCCTTAGGGGACATGAGTTGTGGCTCTCTTGTTTCCAAAATGTTCTAAGGAATATGGTTATCTTCGAGACTTTGACCTGGCATGAGTTTGGTAGGCATTAACCTCTGGGATCAAAAAATCTTCATAAAGATATTCAAGCACTGGATTCATATGTGAAAAGGTGGCTAAAAACCAGAGGAGTTTTATGTGTTTGTTGACAGCTTGTGCTTTTTGTGCATCCTGTGATCGTCCCTCCCTCCCTCCTCTGGGTCTCGTTACTGGAAGATATTGGTAGGAACAAAATCTCTGCAGTGAAGTACTGGGGAGCACCATGAAGACAGTAACTCTTGAAATCACAGTCACTGCTGCGTCCCATCACATGCCCTGGGCTGTGATCAGACAGCAGGCGTGGGATCTTACACCAGACATCAGACAGCTCAGGGCCTGAAGGGCACTGCATGCCACACTTGTTATGATGGAAAGCCAGGAGCAGGAGAAGCTGCTGGGAAGTGTGCTGGGCTCAAACAGCTCCACAAGGCAGTGCAGCCCCATTTGGTCTCTGCAAAATTATGTTTTGGAAGTCTTTTCTGGCCATTTGTGTTTCTGATCTTGTCCTGGCTTTAAAAATAGTGTCACCGAGCGTGGCTGCAACGTGGTTCAGCCACAGGAGGGTGATTTAAAGTGGGGAGCAGAGGCCTTAACTCAAGACTTCCTTGCTCATATCAGCTTGCAAAGCTGCCTTTCAGTTATTTTTATGTCATTCTTACATACTTTATTATTCACTGTCACGTTCAGTTTAATGTAGGGTGACCAGATGCCCCAGCATGACTCAAACAGTCTTTATCCTTAATTAAATGTCCTCTATGCATCTGTTTTTTCCTTGCTGGTTTCTGAAGTCCCAGGAATTTAATAAAGTTTTCACTTTTCTGTTGTTAGCAAACATTGCTTCATATCTGGCTTTACAGTTTTATTATACAGTCAGCTGTAGAGCTTAAAATTGCATTATAAGGCTCCCTTGAATACGCTGTCTTTTAATATATGCTCCCTTCTGTAGCACCGTGTTTCCAAAGCTTGAGCTATTACACAGTGATAATGCAAAATTTTATATTTTACAATCATCAACTGTAAAAATAAAACAGTAAAAGTTCATAATTTACAAGGCTATAGATGACATCTGCAGATCTTATGGGTTTAAAGATGTATTGGTTCGGTTTCCCATATCTGTCAGTCTGAGATGGAATCTGTTAGGCTCTGCATATACACAGCATATTGCTGCCATTTACACTCGATGCTGTCATGTCTTTGAGGGTGAACATAAAAACAAAACATGGGGAAAAACAGGAATGTGGACTCTGTTAACTAAAGCAGATGTTTTCTAAATATGCCAAGTAATAGGGGTTCAATAGACATGAAATGTCAGCAGAAACAGGCCAAAATCTTGCAGCCACATACGGATGTGCTTTAAATTTATATATCTGAATAGTTGTGGTGATTTTAATGATAGTATTTATGGATGTTCTGCTAAAGACACGCATGAGTATTTACAGGAATGAATGACAGAGGGTAATTTATCTTAGGGGCAGAAATTAATTGCATATCAATGTGAGCAACCATGAGTTAGTCTGTGAGTTACTTGCAAGATATTTGGTCAGTCTTGCAAAATCAAATGTGTGATCAGAAGTGCAGGCTACCCTCAAAAATATGCTTTCAGCCAGAGAGGGGTAGGAAACAGCCAGAAAGAATAATATGTGGCTCAACACAAGCGGCTGATCCATCCTCTGGATTGGAGCTGTGTCACTGGAGATGTTTGTTTCTCCATGCTGAGATCACTTGTTTGGGAAAGAGGCAGAGAAGTCTCATTTAGCAGGTGCAGCCACTGTGGACAGGGAAGACTGGAGCTGTCCAGAGCCCGGGGTGAGCTGCTCTCCCTCCCCAGGGCTATCTGGGATGCTGGGCTTGGGTGAGGGTGCTGGCCCCCAGCTGGTTAGGTGTGAGAGACCAGCACTGCTGGAGGATGAGGGGTGCCCCTGGTTAGCCTGGGACTTCACCCACCGCAGAAACAGGTGAGAAAGTGTGCTCAGGCAGTGATGTTTTGAGAAAGGTAGTCTTAGGGCAGCTACTCAGCAGTAGCTTGTGGGGGATGGCACGGTCTTCATCTTACAGGTGGGGACTTCCTGAAAAGGAGGAAGAGCTGTGGGGTGGCTATCACAGTTCCCAGCTGCCTTCTGAGAATAATAGTGTGTGTAACTGTGAGCTTCTATGGTGTAGAAAGTTATTTTTGAGAAGATGAATGCTTTTAATATTTCTTTAATCATGGAAAAAAGAGCAAAGAAGAAAGCTGCTATGAGAGACACATCTGACTGTCGCTGGTATAAAGAGCAACCCTATCATTTGTTCAGATCAACATTACTATAGATACATTGTAATTTGAAAGAAAAAAACCCAACCAACCAAAAAGACCTCCCCTTCTTTTAAACCTTAGGTGAAGATGCTTTCAGAAAGGCAAATCTGAGCACACTACAGCAAAACTGTACTGTATCGGTGGGAAAGTTTTTGGAGAAAGAGGCAGGGAAGTCTTGGGGTGTAAAAATCAATGAAGAATTGCAATATCACTCAGATTGTTTTGCACTCAGTCCTAAGTGAACATTTATAGTCTGAAAAAAGGTCTGGTATCTGATCAGCAAAGGTTGGGGAGTATTATTGATTTTCAAACATTCTTGAGAGAAACATTCTTTCCAAGTACCTATTGTAGTTCAAATAAATGTATTCTGGACAGAGCAAATGTGTGTTCATTTGATTAAAAAGGCATCAATTTTTCATTATTCCAGTTTTAGAAATCACCATATTTCCACTAGTACATATCTCTGTATACCAGGACAGGGTAATTGATTGGACACGTGTTCATCGAAGCCAGAGTAGTGCATTTCAAACCTATTTATTGCCCTGCAAAGCAACTGCATTGTAACATATTTTGTTTTCTCTCCCGTGGTCTCCCAGGCTGTGGGACTTAGTGCTGTTAAAACAATAGACCCATTCATTTAACTGAGTAGGTGCTTGCAACTAAATGTATGGCATCATTATCATTAGCTTCAGTTCCATCAACAGCGTGTCATTATCGCATTTAACTTAATTAGTATGGAAGCTCTCTTAAAGAATGCTTCATAGAGACGGATGCTGTAAATGTATTCTTGACTTCTAGTAAATAAACCAATAGGCTAATGCACAGTGAAGAATTTATAAAATAGCTGCAGGAGTGGGAGGCAGGCAGAGTAACACGTGTGGTGCTGCTCAGAGGTGGCAGGGGAGCAGCAGGGACGAGCTCACCCAGCAGCTGCTGATCGTGACTGCATTATGGCACAGCCTTAGCTTCTCAGGTGCGCTCTGGAGGAGATGCACAGGCTCGGGAGGTGTGTGTAGCTGTGGAATTCAGCACACAGCTCCTGAGAACACTCGTCCCGCTGCCCTTCTGAGTGTGGGAAGGCAGTGGCCATTTCTGAATTGCCAGGGCATGTGCAAAGGTGGCACTTGCACTGTCCACTTTGACTGTGTGTTTGGAATCTAAACAACTCATCTACAGCTCTGGAAAACACAAAAGGATCTATCTCGAGATATTGGCCTGCCTGGTTGATCAATATACCCTCCTCCCTCCCCTGCTCGGTCCTGAAATCACGTCTCAGAATTCCGTGATGAGTTCCTGTGGCACAGCACGCACATCTGCCTGTGACATACTTTGGATGGGCTTTTTCCTTTACAAGTATACACAGATGAGATGTCTAATGAGCAATTAAAAAGATAGCCAAAGACTAGAACTTAATTGTTTCCCTTACCCAGCTGAGCAGGCATGCATCCCCCTTCCACCCAATACCCTCTTTTCTTACTAGCAGACAATAGGAGAGCCTTTGAATTTTTCCTTGCCTTTTCAAAAAGCTGCATTTGAATGCCAGCCTCATCCACTCCCAGGTAGGCACAGGCACTCACAATGCTCAAAACAAACGTGGCAGCTCCCATTCTTTTCCCTACATATCAATGGAAGGAAGGGTAGTATGGTCATGCTCTGGGTGAAAAAGAATTTGTGTGGCTGTTTGGCCTTTCTTCCATAGTAATCTATTGATCAGGTTTCACGAAGAAGTTGGGGGTATTTAACTTCCTGCAACTTGCCAGGCAATGAGTAGATGGAAAATCTCAGACTGAGCTCAACCCTAATTAGACTCCAGGGAGTGAACAGACCAGGGGAAGAAGCAGGAATAAAGATTAGCGTTCCTATGAGAATGGGTGTGCAGGAACCCTGGCTTTGTTAATTCAGCAGCTCAACTAACTCAAATGCATTCTGTTGTTTGGGTGCTTACTGTTCAAATGAGCATCAGTTTTCCAGCCTTTCCTTTGCAGTCGGTCCAGAATTGTATTTTTTTGTTTCTTAATTTCTTTTTTTTTATTTTTTTTTTTTTTTTTTGGGTCAGAGATTAGCTATTCTTTCTTAATCATGGAAAACCTAAGGCAAATAAAGAGAATCACAATACAAACATGTGAAGGTGACATCTCTGATAATGAAAGATAAGGAAAAGAAAGATTTCCCTGCAGGCTGCCTCAATGGGACCCTCTCAAATTTGCTCTTCCCACACTAGCTCGAATATCAATAATTAAAAATCTTCCAAAGGGGACCTGAAATCACTTCAAATGAATAAAAAGTTTGCAATCTACCACTCTGTCAACAGAGGCAATTTTGTAATATATGTTTGATTTTGGGGCTCAAACTCAGTCAAGCAGGACTGCTGTGGACAGCTGCTGCTTCTGGCTCCTTGTGGCAGGTCCAGCCCTTAGTGCTCACCTTGTCTACACACCTGGGCACCCACCTCAGTCCTGTGCACAAAGCAGCTACAGGTGTGCCTAGGGACAGGCAGTGACTCCAGGAATGGCATCTCAGTGTGTTAGCTGGGGTATGCTGAAGTTTTCTGAAGGAGGTGAGCTCAAAGAAAACTGAAGCTGGAGAAAAAGTAATTAATCAGGATTAATTTGTTATTACTATTATTATTATTGTTGTTATTATTAGTCTTGCATTTCACAAATTCCAGATGGTGGAAGACAAGTTGTCAGCTTTCCCAGCAGCAGGAGGTCCATGATTCACTGGATTTAACAGCAAAGTTATAGGCAAGCATTGGACACAGTTCATGTCTGATTGATTGCAATGTACAACATGTGAGAATGCTTCTGCTTGAGATTGCAAGAAGCTGGGGCAAAAATTGGGGACATTAGGTCAAACTATTGCCAGAAAAACAGTCCAGGAAGAAATGGAAGGAACATCAGGAAAATTTGAAATGAATTGTCTTAAACTTCTAAGACAGGTGGGGAAATGCATCAGAAGATGCTGAAGATTTTTATTGTTTCGGTGAGGAGTAACAAGGCCAAACGTTTTTACGCTGTCATACTCATAGCTGGCTAAACTCACAGCTCCTAAGGCAATTCTTTTTTACTGTTCAGTTGTATTTTACAGATCACATGTTCATGAAAAGTGAACTGTCAAAGTAGGTATTGAACAAAAGCGCATCTCCTTGGGTAAAGTGGCCTTGAACCTTTGTCATAGATAAAATAGGTACAGCTGAAGTATTTGAGATATGAAGCCCCTGGTGAGGCACAGGTGGACTAGAGCAGAATGACAAATATCTGAGGACTTTAAACAGTTTCTGAAAGAGTCTGTGGCTGAGCTACCTGCACTACAGGTAAATGGCAATGCTTCTGTGAGATAAGTATGGATTTACGTTATTGAGACAGATCTTGACTTTTTAATCCTAAATTATTTGCCCAAAGCTCTTACGTCCACTCAAATCAGGGAGAAATAGGTTAAACTAACTTGAAAAAGAAGGTACATGCTGTTTCTGATGTGAGAATTAATGAAATTATTTTGAACACAATGTGAGGAAATATTAGTGTTTGTTTTCTCTGATTAAATTTAGTGCCTTTAGGAATCGTGGATGAACATGCAGTCAGAATGCCAGGGGAGTAAATAGTGAGTGTGTGTTTTTAAGCTTGTATCCAAATGCACTGCTGTAACTTGATTTGCAGCAGGCATTTTGTCCATTGTACAGCACTGCACCCCAAGCCATGGAGTTCACAGGTGTTAACTTAGCCGTGGTAGGACACCTCCTTGTTTCTCAGTTTTGAAAGAAGCACATTGAATGGGATGGGGAGAAAGTTGCAAAACTGTGCAAAAGCAGGCCACAGATTTCAAAGAAACTGTCTTCCCCTATTCCTGTTGGGTTTTTCCGGAATACTGAGTCCCTGGCAGATCTCAGTGAATCTGCTGCTTGCTTTGGCTGCTCTGAGAACAAGAGCAGCCTGTGTGTCAGCTCCCAGCCACTCGTGCAGGCAGAGCTCTGCCTGGATGGCAGCTCTGTGTGCATGGTGTAAACTGAGTTTGGACAGCAATGGTGGGTCTATCCAGGGGGGCCTCAGCCCAGTGCTGTTCTCTTATGGAAAGCAACCATTTCTGATCTTCATGCAGAATTGTCTGTGAGGCGCCTTCCCACACTTTCCATAATAAATAACTTCGGAGAGTTGTGATTTGGTGTTTAATGCCCATTTTTCTCCTTATTTCTGCAAAAGCTAAGGGATCCTCTGGCTATTTTTACTATTCCAAAAAGTATGTCTTGCTAGGTCAGCTGGATTAAGCTGGCATGCATCTGGACCAGACTGCATTAAAGCAATTTTTCTTCTTCTCGTTACCTGAACTCATTCATTCACAGCTTGGTACGGAGAGTGCTGTTCTGAATACACATTATTTGGGTCATCTTCCCCTCAGCCCTCTGAGGTACAGAGTGAAGAGCTTTAGATTTACAATTCAACATTAGATTTACCATTTCACACAGTCAGGTATAAAATTCAGGGGAGAGTAAATGGCTCACTCAAGCGCCACACATAAAGACAATGAAAACAAACAAATAAATCCCTTTATTTGGGGAAAGAATTTTTCCTTTCCCTCTGCACAGCTCCATGTATTCTGCGTCTTTCCTTTTCACTGGCCAAGGAGAAAATATTTTTTGTCTCCACAGCCTGATAGGAAGGGCTCCCCAAATTTATTTACACTGAAGTGTGCAATTGTTGCACTGGTTAATTTTATAGGAATAGTGAGTGCAGCAATGACCAAAATTATGCAACTGTGTGATATCTACAGCTTCATTGCTAGTGAACTAACAACATATCTAAGTTAAATCCACAGTATATCCATTTTAAAAAGGCACAAAATTCAGTGCATTTAATAATAAATCAGGGCCTTGCAGATGTTGAGGGGTGGGTCTTAAACTATAAAAAATTTTCATAACCAATTCAATCAAGGAAACACACATGCCCTAAGGGAAAATGTATTAGCAAATTAATTCATTGTGATGAAGCAAACTTCCTTATGAAAAGACAAATGAAAATGAGCATGATCTTATTCCTTAGGCATGTGGTATGCTCCCTGTATTTATATTTGGTGTTTTAGAATGCATGCAGATGATGAAAAAAAGGATACATGGCAGCAGTGTGCAAAGTGGCTGTCGAGCCAGCAGCTCTGAGAGGCTCATCCTCCCAGGCAAAAAGGTCTGGTGGGCATTCTTAATATGCCTTGTGACCTGAAGAATCTGCTCAACAGCTGGAAACGATACAAGAGAAAACTCAAACCTGGGATCCTTCAGTCAGATCCCCAGGGGAAACTTCCAGGCTCTCAGGTCTGGTGTCTGTCCCAGGTACAAAGGAGAGCTCCTGTGCAAATATCTGAGAGCTTTGTAGTGCTGTGCCTGCATCCTGAGCTGCCTCCTGAGATGAACAGAGAGATAATGAAGATTTTGGAGGGCTAACATGGTATGCTCTCCACAGCTCCTGCCTCCCAGGAGGGAAGTGTGTGCTGCACCTGCCAGAGCTCCAGAGCTGCCTTAAGCTGAAACTTAAGCTGTTCCTGTACAGTAAAGAAGAGCTTGCTTTAGCTAAAAGGCCTTGGCAGTTAGTGTTTCTTTTTTTAGGGAGAAAAAGCATCCCCTGCTGGGAATTAATAGCACTGGCTACTGCAGGAACATATGGTCACTTCTAATGGCTATATTTGTTATTAATGAAGTGTCAAGGAGGTGACTTCACTGACTTGCTTTAGAAGTGAAATAAAGCCCAACAAGATTTAAGAGTAGCTGGTTAGCTCTGTTAGAGACTAATATGTAGTCAATTTAGGGAGAAAATGCATTTTAATCATACGGGAGCAAAAATCACTTGTAGAACTACTGGAGATTAATTTTCTTGTCTATAGATACAGAGTTCCTTGGAGCAAGGAGTTTTAATGATCCACTGTAGGTCAAGAATTAAATGTTTTAGATCTGGCTATGAAATTTAGCAGGGTACTGTCCCATGAAATATTTTTTTAGTCTATGTTTTGGACAGATATCCAGGTGTGTGGAAAATACAGTTGAATAGACAGAACATTTTTGAAAGCCTTGATTTAAATGTGAAATATTCATGTCTTTTATTTTGTCCTTGAATTGCCTTTTGTGCAAAATTCTCTGTCATTGAATTATTCAAAGACAACAAGCAAGAACTGTTCATAGTCTGACTCGAACTCCAATTTGTAAACTTACTGGACAGCAGGTTAAGCAGAATTATGGTCCTGAATGTATCCCAGTTGCTACCATGCTCTAAATCAGAAGGTAGCATTACTTTATAGCTGAAGAAAGAGAAAATATCTGTTGACATTGCTGAGGAGTTGGTTAGTAGGTGTTTTGGTGCTGGCTGATATCTGTGGAGGTCTGGTGTATTTGCTGGTACGTGGTGGGCACATGCCTGCAGAAGTGCTTACTGTGTTAAGCAGGACTTAGAAATGTCAAATGATCCATTTTCTAAATGCAGGCAGACTTGGGCCAGCCCTCTGTCTCTTCTTGGGCAACTCACTCCCCATAAGAGGAGATAAGCTCCAGCTTTTCAGATATCTCATCTGTCCCTTAGCTGTAAGGGGAGAGGTGATGGCACCTCTCACAGCATGGTGGCACTTAGTTCCTGACGCCAAAGGATCTTCACCTGACATGGGCTGTTTTCTTAGCAACCTGCTGCCCTCTGCTTTGTGGCCAGAACAAAAGAGGAAAGGGGCGCAATTCAGTGATTCGTGGCTCTTGCAGTGCCCTTGATGCCAAGCAGGAGAAGACTGTCCTTGGCAGCCAAAGATACAGGTCTGGTATCTCAGGTGTATCTGATTTCTGGCACTTTTGGAGCTAGCATCAGGCTGGCATGGTGTGGATCAAGATCTTCTGTTCATTTGATGGTGGGCCTCCATTTTATTCTGTCCTGTCTGAAATATTTGTGAGGAGTACATAGATGGAAAAATACTTCTCGTTCCCTGAGGTATGTCTCTTGTCTCACCACAGTTTTCAGTCCCCTTTCCTACAGGGGTTTCTTGTAGGAAAAGCAAGGGAATATGGCTTGGGGGCTCACAAAGGCTCTTGCACTGAGCAGGAGCACAACCTAATGGCAAGATGCTACTTGATGCAATGACACTCTGTACTTGGAAATATTCACAAGAAGACTGGTCCAATATAAAACATATTAATCCCATCAGGACATTGTGATCTCTGATTTCAGCATTACACTCACATGCTTTGCAAACAACTCTGTTCCCTAGCACTCTGGGAAATTTCAGACAACCTGTGAAAAGCAGAAGGTAATCAAAGCACTCATTCGTTACATGGGCAAAAATATCCTCTCTAATGCTGCCTCTGCACTGAAGACTTTGTCAGTAACTTTTGCGTTCTGTACAATATTTTCCTATTTTCATCAGGTTATCAGCTCTCACCCCGGACACTGGTGTGCTTTACTGTGTAGCAAAAAGCAACATGGCTCCTTCTTTTTGGCATCAATGGCACTCTTGCTGTAAACTGAAGCAGTGAACTAACAGGGTTTCATTGACTGGTGCTGGATTTTCACAGCAGACCCCCTGGGGCATACCAGCTCTGCTTCTGGTGGCAGCCTTTTGTGCCATTGATTTTAAGTGTAAGATGGTGGCACAGCATACAGGATATTGGAACAGCATTGACAGAGTTAATTTACACTCTGGTTGGTCTTGATCTCTTGCAAGCAAAGGGTAATATCATGAGGGCATGGATGCACTTGTGTGTGTGTGTGTGTGATCAATGCTATTTGAGCCAGCAGCATCCCAGGAGACTCAAATAAACAGGAGGGCCTCAGGAGCAATTAGAAATTTCTAGGCTGATCAACACACTTACTATATTACATTTCATTAGGAAAGGTAAGACTTTCTTCTCTGCGCTCGTACAAATCTCTGGTATCTCCTGTGCCTGGGAAGGATTTACCCTTGTGTTACGGTTCAGACTGAAAACTGCTATGAGCATGTGTACCTTAGGGAAGGAGTAAAAGGTTGGGGCAAAACTACTGGTTTGGAGTACTGGCTGAAAAGTGACAGCATCAGTGCCTGTAGATAGTTCCAGGTGAATTTTTTATAACTTTGTTATGGGATACCGTGGGACCTGGGACTTGTCTGTGCCAGGCTTTATGTGAGCAGTCTGTTGCTTCTTTTGGCTGTGCTGTGGCTGGCCCTGCTCTAGCAGTGCCTTGAGGGTTTTTCGTGCATCCCTTTTTGCTCCAGAAGTCTTTACCATAATGCCCATCCCACCTTCTGTGCTCTTCCCCGTGTCAGGGCACAGCTGAGGAGCCCTGGGAGTTTCCTGCTGGTTCGTGTGTGCTGCTTCACACAGCTGCTCAGAGCCTGGACTGAGAGGAGGCTTCTCCCCGAGTTTTGAGCAGGTTTTATCTGCATTCCCTGGCGGGGCACAGAGGCAGCAGACTAACCCACCTGCAGCACAGACCACCCAGTGCATTCTGAGAGAAAGGCAAGTGAGCAGTGAAGCAGGGAAAAGAGGATAAGCGAAGGAAATAGGCACTTCGAGGCAAATATGACATGATGGGTGAGATTAACTTACATAAAGGGACCAACTAAGGTAAAAGAAGCAGGAGCAAAGCAAGATGTTTTTAATGTGGTGCACAAACCCATTAATCAGCGTAAAATGTTGTTTGTGTAGCATTCTGTGCCCTACACAGTATGCGAGGTCCATAAATCTGTCTGATCTATAAGGAAAATTTGTGGGTTGGGATAAGCAGAGAATGCAGCATCAAACAGAAGAAAGCAGCTGCCAGTAAAGTTAGTGATAAAGAAGTATTCAAACAAACACTCATAGGCTGCTGGAAATGACAGCTTTGAAATGCTTGCACAGTGGGCCTCTTCTTGAGGCACCCAGTTATTAAATATAATGTTTCCTTATCAAAGTCTTAGAGATGAGCAGCTTTGATAGTATGGATTGCAAGTTATTGTCTGTTTCTTGAGCTTTCTTCTTGTTGTTAGTTACAGAAAACCCTGAGTTAGAGGATAATTAAATGAAAGAACCATTTCAAGGAATTATCTGGATAATTAGTTATGATAAATATGATTTTTCTTTAGAGCACTGAAATAATAGAAAGCACTGAGTTGAGACAAGAAATCATATGGGATGCCTTTCATGTGAACATATTTATTATCTGTTTTAATTAGCAAACCAAGTCCTAAATGCCTAATGTAAAGTATTTGTTGGGGGTTTCTGTTCTTTAAATGACTTAATTTCTGAAAGTCCATTATGCTGCAATTTATATACACATATTTCTATGGCTACATTAGTGGCAAGGTTTTACAAAAGGACAGCAAAGTTAATTATGGAGAGATATTAACATTTTGAACTAAGTTGGATTTCTTTTTTTTGTCTGTTGAGTTCTTGATTTGAAAGTTTTTGTGTATGTTTGACCTACTTCTAGTGGCTGAAGCAATTAGACTATTAAAGTCCACAAAAGCTACTACAAAAGATGTTAATTCTATGATTGGAACTCACTAAAGCAAAGAAAGTCTGACTGAGATTGAAATTCTTTGCTAGCCCTGGATACACATTCAGAAGGTGAGAACCCAGGCTGTTCTCTGACCAAAATATTTCTCATAACAGGAATTTCAGAAGACTTTCCTCAATCAAGAATAACCGAAGAAGCTGACCAATGTTGGCCTTTCTTGCTAGAATTTAACAAGTTTTGCATTTTCCCCACGTGTCATTTTATAATTATTAGGGATCAAACAACACACAAAAGAAATTCTTGGAGTAAAATATCCAAACCCACAGTGTTCCATTTGAAGCTGGAAATCAGTCCTATGAAACTTGCTGTTTCCTGTCAGTGCTCTGGGTATATCAAACATGCATTATTTATTACTGCTGGAGAGGATTTTTAGAGGAGTTGAAGAAATTACTTGATTTGTAATCAAGATTACGTGGGAAATCAGGATCTCCGGGAGGTTTGCTCATGGAAAAAAAACCCTCTGTAAGAGCTGTAAGGCAGTTCATTAATGTCACATCTACCTCACCTGCTGTTCATATGTTATCCTCACTGTTGAAAAAGCTGACCTGGACACAGAAAGCCAAAGAGCCTTATCCCTTCCAGGGCTTTGAAAGCTTGGTCTGTCGTGGTGCTGATGTAGCTCCAGTGGGTGCAGAAGGCACCTCCCTTCTGACTGGCAGGGGCAGAGGAACTGATGGCATCTGATCCCCCCTATTAGAGCCACGCTCCAGATTCCTGACTCAGTCCTGCAAATGAAAGGTTTCAGGTTTCCCTTCCTTGTGTGCTGGCTGTTAACACACTGGAGAATGATAGTTTGATAGCTTAATTTGCTTTTCTTTTGTTTTATGATAGCATTTAAAGGAAACAACATGCTGTTGACAAGTGCTGTAGCATTAAAGTTCCCTTAAATCCACAGTCCTAGCACTGGCCTGTCAAGATTTTTTTTTTTTTTTGGCCATGTGAGTGGCAATAAAGAAACTATGCTAAAAAAATATTAGGACTTTCATCACCTGTGGATTTAACTTTAGTTATAGGCCACAAATTCAAAGGAGGCTTCCTGATACTTTGGGATATTGTAGCAGGCCAGAAGGAGGTCTCAAACAGACCTGAGCTGGTTTGAGCAGAGAGCTGCTCACTGCTGTTTCCTTTCTGAATCCAAGCTGGATGTCATGTAGAGCTCACCCCAATCTGGAGGGGTCCCCAGCAGCACATGGGGTGCATTGTGCAAACTTTTAAAGTAGGAATCTCCTCCCCTGGACAGGCAGGCAAAGGACAGATTCCTCCCCACTTAAGTCTTACTTAGGTGGTATTTTGAGAAATTAAGTGGTACATTAACCTTGCATCACCCTTCTGACCTGCAGTAAATTTTACCACTTAATGCAAGGCTTGACTAGGATTGTAATTCCTGAGCCCCTCTATGGATCTGCTGTGCAGTCATGATTTTCACTGGGAATTTGTGGGTTTACTTGAGCTTTGTCTCAAAGTGAAATTTATTTTCTCAGCATTTATCACCATCATAACCAGGCCTGTGTCAGTCCTTGGAAAATGAATTTTGTTCTACAGCAATGGGACCTTTCAAGAGCGATATAGTTTTGCAAAATATATCATATATAGCATGCTTTTTCTCAGATAGAAAAATTATTTTACTGTTTTTCATGTATTTGCATGAGTACTTTCAGGAATAAGTTATTTGGTAAAAAGAGATGGGATTTGGAGTCTGGATGCTTGAGGTCTGTTACTTTATTAATGTATTGTTTTCCCTTTGATCAAATTATTTTCCTTTCCCTATGTTCCCATTTGTAATGTAGTACAGGACTTAAAGTTATTCTCCTTGGAAAAGTGCTGGATAGAAAAAGTGTGTCAGGTATTTCTAAATTCTCACTAAAACATATATTTTGTCAAAAAGAACATCTGACACCTAATAAATTGTTAAATCTTAGAAAACTTATTACTTAAAAGGGTTTCTCAAATATTTTACTGCAAATTTAATGGAATATTTCATCAAAATTTATCAAAACTATTATTTAAATAAAAATAGTTGATAAAATAGTTTTAAAATTAATTGAAAATTCTTATAACATTTAATAGATGTTTAGTCAGAAAATGTCATAATATTTAATTTAATTTTAAACAAAGTCTTCCATGAAGTAGTTTGAGAAATAAAAAGGGGAAACCCCACATCTTAAGAGTAATAAAAAATTGTGGAATCATTTCCTAATGGGTTTGATTTTTAGATTCGATCAGTCCTAATCATTGTGAAGAATGTTTGTGTATGCGGTGACTTCCTCTGGAAGTGCTTGTTAATATAAAGGCCGTGTAACGCAAGAGAGAACTTTGAAGGTTTTTGTTTGGTAATAACTGTGGGATAGGAATGGCAGAGCCTTATGCCACATTGTCCTGAAGAACCCATCAGGAGGGCTCTTTGTGCCTCACGCTGTGCATGAGGGAAGAGATGCTTCTGTGATGAGCACAACTGATTTACACCTGCACATTCAGCCTGCTCAGGAAAGACTTCTCTATTTTTTATGAGCTACAGGATTGAAAGGATTTCTTTGTCTCATTGAATTAAATCCTCCTGTAGTCTCAGGCAGTCACCTTACCATGTTGCCTCCCCAAACCAATAAAACTCCACTGTAAAATACCTGAATTTCTTGCTCCTTAATGCTTCTCCAGAATTCCCTTCCTCTGATGGTTAGAAATCATGCTCCCAGCCTAACCTTATTTATGTCCAGCTTCTGCCTTTTTGTTCTTGTGCCAATACCAGCCTTTAGCTTAAATAGCTCTTCTCCTTCCCTGGCGTTTACCTCTTTGATATGTTTATAGAGAACAATTATATTCCCTCTCAGCCTTCATTTGTTAAACACTTTCTCTTCTCAGCTAAGCTCTCTATTTCCCTGATCATTCTAGAAACTGCTCTGTGCACCTGTTCCCATTTAAATAGCTTAAATTCATCATTTTTGGGAATGTGGATCACCAGAGTGCCCATAGGGCTCCAAAGGACATTTTAGTAATTCCCCATGCAGTGTCTTGTGCAATTACCTTTCCTCAATGTCACTTGTGGTAAGATGGTTCAGTCGTGTCTTCCTTCTTGTCAAACTGATGCCCTCCCATCTTCTACCTGAATTTCCCATCCATCCCTTACTACTACTGTCCTCCTCTGCAGTATTTCATCCCTTTTCTCCAAACTCCTTTTAATTATCGTGTTTTATTGTACGGCAATGCTCACAAGCTTTGTCTTATCAGCATATTACTTAACTGCCTTCATATTCTTTTTGCTGAGTCCACTAAAATAAATATTGCTGAATAAGACTGGCTATGAATTCAGTGTTTGAGAACACCCATATTTACCTCCTTTCAGTGCCTTGCTAAGTAGCTGCTCCTATGAAGTTGTGTTGTCTAGGTCATTTCCCATACAGATTTATATATAACAGATGTTCTTAAATCCAAATACACTGTAGAAATAAAGTTAGATTAGTCCAACTTATTTCAGATTAAACTATTTTGAGTTTTACTTCACCATGTCCCTTTATTTCTGTAACCTTGATCATTGCTTCTTTGCAAACTGATTTGGATATGTCACTGGCATTTATTACTGGTATTTTTTTATGTGCAGGTAGTATTTTTGCTATTGCTCTCACAGTATATTTAAATATGGTAGTTTTCCTGGAGTTTTTGGATAGATGGGATTTGGATACATAAATTGCATAAGTACTTTGACTTTTTGTTCCACCTCGCCCTGTTTTATAGGGATCCAACTTCTCTGCCTTTATTCTACATATCTGAGTATTCTGTACTGTCAACTTTAGTGAAACTATGCTAAAGTGAGTGAAGATATGCTAAAGTGCTTGTTCAGCTTATGGGCCCTACCAAGATTACGTTTATTGATCCCATCTTCAGTGTCTCCTGACCTTGCTTTTCCTTTACTATTTATATATCAAGGTAAGAAAAGGTTTACTGTGCATTTACTTTTCCTTTGAACACTTTCCGCTTGCGTTATGACAGATCCTGATTTATCCTTTATACAACCCTCCAACAACTGTCATCATGTCACCCATCCATCTCTTTTTTTGTTTGTTTTTCTGTTGTTTTGTTTTTTGTTTTTTGTTGTTGTTGTTCCTTCAATCTTTCTAAGTATTTCAGATATTTTAAGACTGACCATTCCAGTTTTTGTTTCTCCTTGGATTCTTGTCTAAAGTATTCAAAGTAGACACAATACTAAAGCAAAGACTTTACACAATGCTGAGTGAATAATTGATAGTTCATATAATTCACAGGCTATCCTCCTGCTTTTATATTGTGGTTTTGTGCCTTTATGTCATTTGTATTAGCCCCACATTGCTGAACTGTGCATACTTTGTAATCCCCTATAATCCTCACACCCTTTTATGCTGAATTACTACTTAACCACTTGTTCCCCATCTTGCATTTGTGCAAACTGATTATTCTTGCCTAAGTGTTGTGCCCTATGCTTGTCCTCCCATTTGCATTGAATCTCATTTTTGCAAGCTATTTATCCAATTTGCCAATGCAATTTGAATTTCAGTCCTGTTCTCCATTGTTCTCACAGCTTTAGTCATTGTCTATAAACTTCATAAGCATATGCAGCATCCCATCGTCCCCATCATTAATGATAATATTGAATGGTCTTGGACTGAGGACAAAGTTGCAGGACTGCAGTAAGTACATTCTTTCATTTTTATAGCAGTGTATTGAGTGCTGTTGTCTTAGGATGAAGTTAAGAAGTTGTTTTAATTACTTGTCTGTCTTAATCTCTTTCTCGTATGCATCCTCACTATAATTTTTAATGCAGATTTCCATCCGATATGCTCTACAAAGCTTTTCCTTTCTCCACACTTAGAATGTATATACCAAATTTGATGTCATCTATTGAGTTAGAGGGCTTTTTATGACTTCTCATTTAGGTATCTGACACCTTTGGTTCAACTGACTTCAACAAGCAGGTCTTAAAGCTCACCTGCTCAAAATAAAAGTACTGTAATTATAAGCTAGGATTGTCCCACCTTTAATACAAATTGATTTGAATCAATTTGATCCTTTTCTACTGTTTGTTGTTTGATAATATCCTTATCATTTCACTGTCTATATATTACATTGTCTTTTGTTGACTCGATGACTGATCAATAAAGACATTTTTCTGCTACCAGCCTAGAAGGTCTACGTCCTTTTGCTGACAATAGGCTTTGCTTTTTGGCCTGTTTTCGGGATTTTCTCCATTTGATTTGCATAAGACTTTGCTGCTACAACATGTATTTAGCTAATTGCTGTTTTGTAACACCGTCTCTGACGTTCCCCAGTGGAAAAGACAATGCCACTGGCTTGGTGTTTGAGTTGCTTTTTGATGTGGAAGGAAATCCTGAGGATACTTAGGTCTGGCTCCAGAATCTGAGTTGGGTGTGCTGAAGCACTGAGGAATAAGGCAGGGATTGAGACCCTCTTTTCAGTCGTGTGTTTGCTCTTGAAGCCCAAATAGATCTAAAAGCAATGACATTATTCTGGCATTTAGCAGTCACTTTGGAGTCGCCTGTAACTGCTGGAGGTTGCTGCCCAGGCAGGGCTCAGGAAGAGATGCAAATCTCAAGCAGGACACTAATCTATCAGGTCTCCTTTGTGTTTCAAATTGGGCTATAATTTACATTAACAATATTGCATATTTTCCAGTTTCTCTCTCTTCGCCCATTAAGTGTCATCACTGAAAAAAAAAGAAGGATTAATACACTTGCAGTAATGATGATCAGCATTTTTGATGACATAGCCAACTTCTTGGGCAGCTTTGCAGATGCCATAAGGAGGCAGTAAAACTTGCCTATTGAAAATAATCCTGAGTGTGAGATAGGACTTTGTTACAAGAGAGACACTTGCCCATTGAGTTAATTTGTCTTCTATTTTTTATTTTTTTATCAGATATTAGGATATCCAGATATTTGAAGTCGCTTTTTACTGAGGAATTGATGTCTAACACTTTGATTTTTGCTTGGACTCTTATTGAAAGAAAACTTGCTGGGTTGTATTTACATGAATTGGATAACTTTGGAAAATGAAAGGCTCAGCTTTTGTCTTTTGTGTGTATGAGATCTGATTTCTTGCTTTCTTTTTTCAGCTCTTTGAGCACTAAAGATTTACATGTACCCTGCTATGTATCTGAAAACTAGCCAGAGATCCTGCTAGATTTTCATGTAGGCTTTGTGCTGTTTGCAAGATTTTCTTGGAAGCAGAGATATCGCATTTCTTCATTACATTTTGATATATATTCTTTCAGTATCTCCAGATATATTCCTCTGCTTTTGGAGATATGAGGCCATTATCATTCCATTAAGAAATTTCTAAACGTGAATGGTTCCAAGGTTTTTAGAACAAAGCATGTTCAGCTGTGACCCTTGGATTGGTGAGCCACACTGCAGCCAGAGCATTGAAATGTCATACAAAAAAAAAAAAAAAAAAAAAAAAAAAAAAAAGTTTATTTTCTTATAGGTGTCACTAGCAAATTTGATAACATTGTACTAAATGTCACTTTTTTAATAGGTGGGCTATTATGAAACACCTATGTTTAGGAGGAGGGGAAAGCTTGTATAAAGCAAAACCAAGATGAAATAGACCTTGGTCCAGGCTGTTTTCTGGAATGCTGTTTGGTGCTTGTGAATTCTGACTCTCCTCCTGGCTGTAATGTGATGCTTCTCTGTAGTGTGACAGCTTCAGCTTTCTGCCTGAATGATCTCATCACAAACATGCAGTAAGAGTCAAAAATGAAAAAATGAAAACTCTCATATTGCTTATCTGCCCATCTTCTTGGTGAGGAGAAACTCATCATGTCTGTGCAGAACTTCAGACATAAAAATGTTCTATAAATGCTTAGTGTCATTTCGATGAACAGAGAGAAGGCTGAGAATGGGATATGATTGCTATCTATAAATGCATTATGGAGGTAAACTCAAAAAAGGAAAAGAGAGATTTAAGGTAGAGGGCAGTGCTGGCACAAGAAGAAAGAGATGTAAGAGGGCCATGAATAAATACAGGCTGGAAATAGGAAGGTTTCTATTAGAGCAATGCAGTAGCCTTCAAGACAGAGTCACAAGTCAAAATCTTTCCTGCTTTTAAGATGGAGTTTTAAGTCTTAGAATCATATGCTGTAGTTGCTTGTGCAGAGAGAAACTCAAAGTTTGGGAAATCCTTTCCATTGCTCACTGGGCTGACCAGAGAAATCTTTGGCTACAATCGGATGTCCTTTGGAAAGTCTCACACCTCACAGTATGGTCACAGCCTGAGCTTTTTATTCCTCCAAAGGGAAGCAGAGACATGGTGTGAACTGGTTTTGTTTCCCCAAAGAAAACCTTTTCATCCTTGCTTTGACTGACGTGTACCTTATATACAATAAGATTATCTCTTTGCATCATTTATCTATAAATATCCTACAAGAGCAAGTTATTATTTCCTGGAGGTAGGCTACAGAAGCTTTAATGACATTTAATTTACACACCAGAGCAATTTTTGTGCTGGAACATTCATTCCTGTGATCCTAAAACTCATTGCTTCGGCTGTCAGGGAAACAGGGACGGGAAGATATGCAAAGGGTGGACAAATGTAGATGCAGTTTGGCTTAATATTTAAGTGCAAATAGTCATTTACCTCCAAGTGCAAAAAGTGAGGATGTTATTTGCTATTGAACCAGCTCAGATAACTTGGATTTTTGCATGGGAACTTGGGCTTCTCAAGACCTACAGGAAAAATATGATGCCGTGAACAAAAAGAGCTGCACAGCACTCAGCAGGATATTCCCGTTGGCCGACTTGAGTTATCTAGTGCAAGTAGCAGAGTGGAGGGGTTTTTCTTTCATGAATGGAAAGAAAAGCTACTCCAGAGGCAGTTCGCAGCAGGAACATAACTCAAACTTTCATTGCTATAAAAATAGCCCTGTGGGACTACCTAGCCAGGCTGGGAATATAATAGGGAACAGACAAAAAGCCTAAAAATTTACCATTTGGAAATCTACAACTTTGATGGAATCCAACTGAAAATACTTTCAGTGTGTGGAATTCTTTGTTGTTCAGCCTTAGGAAGGGTCTTGAACTTTAAAGCCGGGAGTCATCTGCTACAGCCTTCTCAGGTAAGCACCGTTTTGGACAGTTGGATCAGGGTTATGTGACGTGTAATATTTGTGCAGAAAGAAACCAGAATTTCTATTTGTGGAAACATAAGCTTACTGATAATTGTGCTCACTCCATGCTATTAATTAGAGGCTAGACAATGATATTGCTGTTGCCATTGACAACTGAGTCTACAACCTTGGGTTTTTTGGATGTTAGCATGGGAAACAGAAATCTGTTTCCCATTTGCCCTGGTATAGAAAAGGAAGAAAGACTCCTTCCAGCTGGAAAAAAAATGTAATTTGCAAAGAGCCATGCATTCAAGTTGGCCTCTAAATTTATATTAATTAACAAAGAAGGCCCTGGTGGATAATTTGCCTCCAAGTGGCAGTCAGGCTGTCTTCCTGCACGAGAGAGAGAGGCCAAAATTACACTGCACTGATCCATAGTGACTGTCAGCTAGTGCTCAGAGCTTGGTTTTGAGGTGAAAGCAATTCCAGGATTCCAGTGCCAGAGTGATGAATTTAAGCTGTTCTTGTGAGATTTGTGCCATAACCCAAAGGAAAGATTTCTGAATGTGATCTTCATTTTTTGACTGTGAAAACTGCAGGCTATGTTTGTGTCTTGTGTGATAAACCCAGTGTGATGCTTTGTGTTGCTAATGTGGTGCAAAGCAGCTGCAATGCTCTGTGGATTGGGGCTAGCTCTTCTTGATAGGAATGGGCCTACCTGGGGGAAACCTGGGCTCTCACACATTGTTTAAAAACCAGATAGCAGATGTCTGTTATCTACAGCTTGCTTTCCTGTGTTCCAGCTTTTCCCTACAGAAAGCATCTGCTAAAGTTATTTTGAAGTAAACTGCATGGGTTTGGGAAGGGCAGATTTTTTTGGGAATGTATGAGGAGCTTCATGGTGTGAGGTTCAAAAGTCATTGAATGTTTTTGTCATCCTGTATGAGTCTGATCTCTGTTAAACTGAGCCATCGCCCGCAAAACTGTTTAATTCTGCAAAAGAAATGGTGCTCTGTTAGTTCTTATATTCCATGCTGATACTGGAAGCTTAACCATTTTTATTTATGACCCTTCTATTTCACGTGTCTTTTGTCAGATTTCAAATCACAGCTGATTTTGTGCTGCAAGCATCAAAAACAGTGATGACATCCATGGAACAATACTTTCCAAATCTGTTAAGGCTCCCTGAGGTACATTTGCTGAAACACTTTCCTATGTTTATATAACTGGTTGGGTCATTAAAGAATTGTGAGAGGATTAAAAAAGACATGGGATAAAACCTCCACTCTTTCTGCATGTACAATTACAGTGATGCTTTGATTGGAAAGCACTTCAGCACTGCCTCAACTGGGCAATCTCCTCTCATTGTATTATAAGCAGTATTTGGCTAATATATTGCTCCTACTTGGTTTCATGTATGTGAGTAATGCAGACCATCAGTGGGCTGAGAAGGACCCCAATAAACTGGACAAAAGTAATGAAATGTGTCTATATTAGGATACAGAACCCTGGAGAGGCTAACTCTCACCTCCCCACTTGTTTTCATATAGTATCAAGCACAAATTAAACTGCGGTATATTTCTAGATGTGGAATCCTCTGGATAGTAAAGATTATTAGCTTTGTAGGATATGTCTACATAAAAAATGGCAGCGTGGGAAGCACTCTTTGCTGGTGTTGATTAAAGTGGAGCACACATCCCCCAGTCCCTGGCAGGATCGCGGCAGTCCCGCCGGAGTCTGTGCTGCCGCAGCTTCGCGCTTCCTGCGAATTATACTGGATTAAATCTGCCATGGGACACGTTCCTGCCTTTGCCAGCTGCACAGAGATGCTGTGAATGTAAAACAGGAGGAAACCTCTGACCAGACACAAATACATGTCCACCCTGACTGCTGCACTCAGATACTCTTTCCTTCCTGGGGGGTTTAAGGGTTTCTGGACAAAGGTGGGTGACAGCAACAAGTCACAGACATCTGTGGACCTGCAGGGCCACCACTACCCCTCCTTTGCACCGCTCGTGCAAGGGGTGACCACTGCAAAGGGAAGGCCAAGACTGGCAGGTTAAATTCTTTTGGCTAAAAAATACACAAACTTCCAGAGACGAAGTTTCTGCTTTGCAGAAATTTGTCCTCTAACTGCTCGGTTTAAGTGGCAAAGTTGGATTACTGCTTCTGTTAAAGGTAACATACGGGACTGAAAAAGAGACTTCAAAGTTAATTGAGTGCCATCCCTGGCTAGTGCAAGCACGGTATTACATCTCCTTCACTGTAAGACTGTATATTAAAACCACTATTTTTGTCCCTCTTATTCCCTTCAAAAAACTAATCTAATTCTTGAGTCCATATTTTTCAAGCTCAAGAAATCCAATTTAGAACTTGTACTCATTTATTCTTGGGTGAACTCTGATTTTAGCCTAAATAATTTAGTATATAACAGTCGTGTTCAGTCTCTCTGTCTCAAGTTTCTTCTTGATTTTCACCAAAAATAAGTTCTTCAGTCCTTTGATTATCCCTATTCCTTACCCCTCTTCCATTTAAAATTTTATTTCTCCTAACAGCAAGTATCCCTCCCCACCTCTACAGAAACAGCTCTTGTTTATGTAGTCTTTGATTTGCTTATTTCACATTTGCTTTTCCTCAAATTAGTGGCCCACAACTCCCCCAAAAATCAACAAGCAGAAAAAATCCTTCTTCTTAACCACTTCCAAGGGTGGAGCATTCAGCCTCCAGGAGAATGTCTTGCTGTTAGTCACAAAGATAGTTATCCTTCAGTTTGCTCTTTAAGATTTCTTTCCATTTTATTAACCTAGTCTTCAATGGTATCCATTTCTTTGTGTACTGTAGCCCAGTTCTCTACAGTGAAAACACTTCTCATTTGTGAGCTATTTTCCTTTATTAGTGTTTCCTAATGTTTCTTCCCCGATTGTTAGTGACTTTTACGAAGTTATATAAAGTGAGGTCAAAGCTGATTCCTGAGGAACCTCATTTCCTAATTTCCTCTCAGCCATAAGCCTTCCCTTTCAAGAAGTACACTCTGTCTGACTTGAGTCAGCTTCTCATCCTCACAATTTCTCTGCTAATCCTCATCTCTTCCTGTTTTACTATTAATTCCCCATTTGTTATCATAGGCTTCGCTAAAGTTAAGACAGATGGGATCAATCACGTCCTTTGTCTGGAGTGTAGGTTATCTTGTCAAAGAAATGTATGAGGTTAATCTGTTACAATCTACTTTTGTTAAGCCCATGCTGTATTTTATGCCGTTTTCATTTGACCTCTATGTCTTTAATTATCTTTTCTCTTAAAAGCTGTCCTGAAGCTTTACATACCACTGAAGTCAAAATTCAAGGACTATGGTTATCCACACTCCTCCTCTCCTGCTGGCTAAATGCAGGCACTATATTTTCTAGTCATCTGTCTTACAGTACTTGGTAGATTTATTGCAAAGTATTGCTAGATGAGCAAGGAGTTTCAGATTACAGTAGTGCATTTCTGGTTCAAACCTTTTATACATTTGTCTTACCAGGTGCTGATGTTTATTGAGAATTCTCACACAAATAAAAACAACCCATGGAATTAAGAGTTGCATACACAGAAGTGTAGTGAACAGAGGACCACAAGCAAGACAATTTTCATGGCAGTTTGGCTAAGAAAGATGGGGAAAAAATGTGGAACTGGTCCCTGGAAAGTGAGTTAGACTGATGTACCTCAGATAGGGCAGGTCTCACTTTGTTGTTAACTATCAAAAGGGGAATTACCTGATTGCCCAGTGAAGGGAGAAGCTAAACCAGTGTAAGCTTCAATCTGTGACACTATGAAGGATGCTCTTCAACAAAGGGCTCCTGGCTACTGGCTTTGTTAATTTAAACTACAGAAGAATATTTAAACCAGAACCTGGAGAAGATCCCACATTTATGGGAACAATACAACCCCAAATGCATCTCCTAAAAGAACGGGGAAGGTAAATCTGGCTGGTCAGACCTCAGCTGACTGACAGGACTATGAACAGTGACATCTCCAAATCTGCAGATGATATTAAGAATGTTTTCTTGTTAGTCAAATACTGTACTGATAGTGTGTAACTCCAGAAATTGTTGTCCAAAAAACCCAGCAGATAAAAAAAAGTGTAGAAAAATGTAGGGTGATGCAATTAGAGAGAAATAACCTGAATTGCGCTTATGAAAAGCTGAGTGCTTAGATAGTAGTTACAACTCAAGGAAGAGATCTTGGAGTTGTCCTTGACAGTCCTCTAAAATCCCTGCTTGGATATCATGGCAGCAAAAAATCCAGCACAATGTTCAGTATCACTAGCAATGTACTGAGAGCAAACCAGAAAACACTATTTTGCTCTTATCTAAAATTTTGATGCACCTTTTGAGGACTTTGTGATTCAGGACTTCATAGTTTAAAAAGGACATGGTGGATATAGGAAAGACACTGGAAAGGGCAACCAACTAAGAGGGTGAAGAAATTTCCTTATGAAGTGAAACTTGTAAGGCTGGGATTTCTCAAGATGGAGTGAGGGCTAAAGTGAATATGCTGGTAGTTCATGACATCACCAAATGGCAGGTAAGGTAGCACAAATCCAGGATCACACCTAGGGAGTGGAGTTTGAGGTCTAGGTCTCTTGATTTGCTAACTTGGGCCAGACCTGGTCTATTGCAAGACTAGAACAAGAAATACGCTAGCAGAAATTGGTTTGAAATAGATACAAAGAACTATTTTTTACATGTCAGAGACTTAATATCTGAATATTTTGCAACAGGAGGTTGTGGAGGAAGATTGCATCAGTGGGGTCAGAAAGGAAATGCACAAATTAATGGACATTTATTTAGGACTATAAACTGCAGCTAATGGAAATAATCAGGGATGTACACCATAAAGTCTTCAGTCCAGGAGCTGTGGAACCTGCAGGAGTATGAGGAGGATAAATAGCTGTGTAACTGTTTCTCTCTCTACTGGACAGTACTAGGCTAGAAGGTCTGACCCAGCAGGGCTTCCCTATGCTTTTTGTCTTTCGGGTTCCCTTGACAACATGGGATTTGTTACTGTAAGTGGATTACTGAATGGGAAAAGGCTTTCTCTCAAAAGGATCCACAACCATTTTCCAGAGGACTCATTCTATATTCCAGGGGGAACTGCTGTGTATCATCTAGTCCCTTACCAACAGGTCTGTCCTGACCTATTCTCTGCTAAGAATGTGTATTTGATTCTGGCTGGAGATCAGAGATGCTCCTTATCCAGCTTTTCAGCCTCCATGGACTATTCCTCTGACTAAGAAAAATAAAAATAAAAATGTGTGTACATATGTGCACACATAAGAAAGAAGTGTAGTTATTCAAACTCAATATTTTTGAGTAACTTTGGCTGAAGGTGTGTAGAGAGGCAGTTATTTATTTTATTGAAATCCTCATTAGCTTCTTATAAGCTCTCTGTCTTAGTCAGCTCCTCACCTTATAAACTCCATTAGCTTTGTGTGTTTTGGGTAGTGTAGAACGTTTGCCAAGAAGAGGAATTGTAGCTTGTTTTCCATTTTCCTTCAGTTTGTTTTTACCTGAGGGGAAAATCTACCACTATGTGGCCAAGTAAGAAAAGATATAGCTGTTCCATTCAAGGCCTATTCATGATAACAAGGTATTTTGTTTCTGACCTTTGTCTGACCTGACAACTGGATTTTTCTAATTTGTCTTTTTAAAATACCTGTGCATATGAATGCTGAGGGATGATGCAAAGCCTGTCACAACAGGGTCCTCCAGAGACTGCAGCTTTGCCCACAGAAGAACTGTTGCCAAACAAGGTGGTGCTGGGGGGAAACAGAGAGATTGGGCATGCTGATGCAATTGCAGGGCAAGATTGCAGGGTAAGGGACCACATCTGCACTCCTGCATTTTTCGAGAGAAAAAAGGTTCACAAGTATTTGGTCTTAGGAGAAGATGGAGCCTTTGAGGAAAAACAAAACCACACTGAACTAAACAAGGAGGGAGAACAATACCTCTGGATAAGTGAGTGAACAGAACAGAAATTCTAATCGACCTAGGTAAATAAGGTTTGGAACCAATTTAAAGAACACAAACCATTAAATACCAGCTAAGACATTCACAGTAGTACGAAGCAGAGGGATGCTAACACACTAAATTGAGCACAACGGTAAGGGACATTATACCACTCCCACATGGTACAAGTCAACATCTGCTTTTCCGGGAGGACGGTTGCTTTCAGTGGAACATCCTGCTGAGATGTGTGCTCCTGCCTAGATGGGAGCTTGCAGCAGCCACTGAGCCCCTTCCAGGCTTCATTGGCAGCCCAAACTGCTGAGAGACTGGAGGTAGGTAGGAGACAACACACTCCTCTCTGGAAGACAATAGTTGTGAATATACAACTTTTTAAAATCAAATCACCAGCCTCAGAGCATGGAAAACTTGCAAAGAGAATTGAGAAGGAGGAGGGATTTCAGCTCAGCTGATGACTGAATCCTGCTTTTGTTATCAAAAAACACACAACAAAGTGGCCCTGCTCCGTCTAGCACGTGGTGACATAGACCTGGCTGCCTCTCTGTCCTTTATTCAGTGCCCTGGCTAACACGGCCTGGAAAGTACCAAGTACTTAAGATTCAGGAAACTGTACTCATAAGAGTATTTTTGGGTTGCATGCAGTATCTCTCTTTAAATTGAGTACTTAGGAAGACACTTTCTCCACCCCTTTGTAGTTAAAAAATATTCTTGGCATCTCCAATACAAAGTAGGCAGAATAGCTTGTAATTTAAAATAAAAACTTTTATATAAATGAGATGAGTATTTTACAATAACAAATCCAAACTATCCAGCTCCACTATACTGTAAACTGCAGTATTTGGCACCATTACTTCAGTTTTGTGTTAGAACAATGAAAGGCTTAGAAAATCAGAACATGGTGATTGATACAGAATTCAGTTTATCTGCCTAAGGAAGATGTGATGAAATAAAGATTTGTATGTGTACAACTTACGATTTATCTTTGAAACTGGAGGCATATGAGCCTCCAATTCTGCTATGTATATCAGGGCTATGTGACAGACTGGACTGAATGCTGCATTCTTAATTGCACTGTTGTTCCCATTGACTTCTATGTCTGTGTTGAATTAGACTGCAAAAAATTTTGTTTGTGTGTGTAAGTCTGCCAGTGAGAGAGATTTACTCCATTTTCTACAGGGAAATAGACTTCCCAGTTTCCTTTCTACCCCCCCTGAGAAATTAGTTTGTGGATTCCTAAGAATATTGCTGAATAATATTGACTCATAGTAAGAATCTCTCCAGTCAGTAGGAATCTGTCCAGTCAGTTTGTCTTTGAGGAAGGGGACTAAGATCTCTAAAAAAGAGAGTGATGTTTCTCTAGGCATTTTTTTTTGTTTTTCTTTTATTCAAGGGGCAAGAAGATCTTGTGGTTGGTAGTGAGGCAGACAGGAAGATGGATACAGTTATGTGCACTCCAAAAAGAGAAGTGAGAAGTGTTTATTAGTCTCCCAGAAGTCTGAAGTCTTGCATGAAGTACAGGTGCTGTGGTGGGGTTTTTTTACAGCCCTTTTGCAACCTTTTCAAATTCTCTCTGCTCTCTACTTTTGACGTGCCTTTGGAGAATTAAATTCTAATTTATAATATCCATACAACAACAGATCTGGAAAAGAGGTACTTTGCAAGTTAGCACTGGGTCAGAGGAAGGGAAGGGGGATGGACACAGTGGGTAACACTTTCCTGCTAAAGCTGTAGGGCTCCCTGCTCTGATATTCTCATAGCAGGGGCAGATCAGTCAGATCTATGATGCAAAACCTTGCTTGAATCCTCAAGACTTGAGGATTTTATGACTTTCCACCCACAGTTTAATCCATAGAATCAGTGGATCAAATTTCCCTCTCTATTCAAAGCATGGATGAAGAAACACATGAAGATTTGTCTGCCTCAGAGGGCAGCACAGAGCAACAGGAGTGGATCTGAAGAGTCAGGCAGCTGCTCCAACATCAGGTTAGCTCAGACTGCCCCACAGGTAGACCATGCCAGGTGCACCTTGGAGAGCATCTTTTGGCTTGGCCTCATCTGAAGGGAATCCAGTTTGCAGCCCAGAGACCTCTCCAATACAGACTCAAAGGCAGGAAAGAGAAATACATAACTTCAAAGCTGCTTTTCTGAGATGAACTAAAATCTATCACTGGATCCACTTTGAGTAGAAAGCCCAGTAGCCTGGACACTGTTTTTCTCTGGAGAGTGTGCATGGTCTCTGCACTGTGCAGTATAGCCAGAAAATTTCAGGAGAAGTGGGGAGTAGAGTAGAGGAAAAGAACTGCTAATTAAATGATGTTCATAAATAAAACATAAGAATAAGCTACTATATTTGAATCTAGACTATTATTTTTCTTCCTGTTAGGAATCTGGAATGAACTTTGCCAAAATATTAGGATTTCTGACTGACTTGTCACTCCCCCTCAGCCATCTTTCAAAAGGGTCAAAATGCAAATGCAGTATCTTGTACATATAGCAAAATCTTCCTCCAGCAGCTGATTCACTGACAGGAAGAATCTATTGCCTAGCTACAGCTCAAAGAAGATTATTCTGAACTTTCAAGTTGGAAATATATGCTTTTTGGTGCTGAAGATCCTGAGTTTGACTCTCAGCGTTTATGACACTGCAAGAATGGAAGTTGCAAAGCCAAATTTTCTGCAGTATAATGCGGTGCTACTGTACCTCACTGTACCAGCTGAGGGTGTTATTGGCTGCTGTCCTGTTTTGGCAGGAGCAGAGGTGTAGGAACAGCCTGAGAGGCAATGGTGAGGAGCAGCTGCTCTCATGGCTCATCTAGCAGTGCTGCCACTTTGTCTTGCTTCTCGCTGAGGAAGATACCTGCAGTGATTATGAATTTGGGTCAGTCATGTGGGAAAGTCCTCAGCTACTCATTGCACTTGTCTTCTGGAACTTTTGAGGAAACTATTCTGGCCACAAGGTATGGCTGGGGAGTAGAGGAAACACAGGGAGCTGGCTTTGGAGAGCTCAGTATGTTCAGTCATTTGCCTCAGCACAGTTGGAGTGCTGGTTTGCCTCCCGAACCAAGCGGTTGAAGAATTTTAGGGTTTTAGAAAAATGTTTTCAATTGAAATGTTTTTGAAGTTTATCTTTGAAGACATGTCTTTGGTGAGTACCAGCTAATGCAATACCACTGAATTAAATAGAAATATCTCTGAGTATCATCAAGGGGGTCATTCTTTATATCAGCTGAAGCAAATGCCTCAGATGTAGCTGGAAATGTATCACTTCATGCTAAATAAATAATTATTTAGGCATTTATACTTGGTTTTGCACAATACTGTTTTATCCAAGATTCTAAAAATCCGAATAGAGTTAAGCATCTTCTGGAAATTGTGACTTCTGATTTTTAGCCATAGGTAACGTAGATATCTTCTCTAATCCACAAAAGACAGGATTTCCTCCCTCCCCCTTTTCTGTTTTGGGTCTTCTTAGCACGTTAGGCAGAAACTCTGCCCCTCTAGCACTGTTTGGTGACTTTCCTCCACAGAGTACAAGCTCTTTTCAGCAGGTTAAAGATTATGAGGCCACATCTCTGATTTAATAAGGACACTACAGTGCATCTGGGAAACTTGGGGCAAGAATACATCCTACCTTGCTTTCAAAATTAATTGAGAAAGCACTTCACTGGTAGGTCAATGACTACCTCAAAACACACAGACCAAATTAAAATAACCTGGTTTCCATTTTGGATGGCATCTGTCCATAGCTCCCATAAAATTTATGGACGCTAGTCTCAAAGAAAGGCAGTTTTCCTGAACCTATACCTCGACATAATTTCAGCACATCTCTCTCTGTCCCTGTCAGTCTCTCAGAGTATGTTCACATTCGGATGTTTGCCGACTCGCTAATGACAGTCTTTCTGTATGAACAAGGGCCAATAATAGCTCTTGAGAAAGTATTATTGAAAGGTATGTTAAAAATTGCTCAGTGGACAGAAAGCAGTCACATTATTTAAGTCTAAGTGAAACATAAGCAGCCAGTTAGAGACTTCTGAAGATGATAAATAGTCTGTTTGGATCGTTTTAAAAGATTCGCTAAGCAATGGTTTCTTTTTATAAATGCTAACTGTGCTAAAACCCAAAATGTCATCTGAAAAAAATATTGTATATAGCCACCCTATTAGGTTAGCTATTGCCTTTAAGGAAGCCACACACCTAATGGAGCTAATTGCTCAAGGAGCACTATAAAATTCAATTTTTTTGTAAAATATGTTAGATCATATTCAAGCAAAAATAGTTTAGTGATTAATATTCTCTCTTTCTAATTCTAGAGTTGGAATCTGAAGCAAGAATTGACATGGTCTGCTGAAATTGTAAATAGCATGCATGTGGAGAAAAGATAGCAAGTTTGTGATAAATGTCTAAAATATTACAAAAATAATGTTCTGAGCATAATTGTATTCCATTTGAATGGATAGGTGCCTGGAAACAAAGCTGAACAAATGTATACATACCAAACAAAAGAATATCTTGATGGAAAAGGCTCTTGTTTAGCTTAAGTTGCGTATGCACAGATTTTGTTGGTGCACACAATGGGAGATGCTGAAAATACTTTACAAGGACTGCATTTGCAGGAGCTGGGAACAAGACTCTTGCCTTTCTGCAAGGTCCTTGAAGGTTTCTTTCTCAATTCAGGCAACACTCCCTTCAGCAAGAACAGCTGAGAGCATTATATGAAACCCACAACATTAAAAGAAAGATAATTTGATATTTTGATACCCACTAGAAAATATTAAGGTACTCTCAATATTGTGTTGGGTAAATGCAGGGTTTTGGTTCATTTTTGAAGAGTTTTAGGTATTACTTTCCCCTTCCTCCAAAGTATGAACTTCTCTGATGGCATTCAATGTGTGTGAAAAGGCCAAGCGCATGATGTTTCATTTTGGGATCTGAAAAATGAAAGCAACCCTAAAACAGTTGACATGATGTAAATTGTCACCTACTGTGTCATGGTCCTGGTTATTTTAAGCCACATAACTTGAAAAACACGTGAGGATAGACCTGTGCTCTGTGCGTGTGCGGGCCAAGTGGCAGCTCAACACGAGAAGGTTCCCGTCCGTGTGCTTTGTGTGACGCCGAGGTCACGGTGCACACTGGAGGAGTAACCACTGCTCTGTGCTAGAGGTTACAGCTCTCAGCTGCCAGTGTCCAGTCAGCCTGATGGCAGCTTTAACGCTGACAGGGGACAAGGCTGAAACGCTCCTTTTGACATGTAAGAACTTCACAGTGCAGCCCCAAACAAAGGTCACGTGTGCTCAGGCGTGGAACAAGATAAGTTGTTAAATATCATAGAATTATGGAATGGTTTGGATTGGAAAAGACCTTAAAGCTCATCTAGTTTCAACCCCCCTGCCATGGGCAGGGCCTTCCACTAGAACAGGTTGCTCAAAGCCCCATCTAGCCTGGCCTTGAACGCTTTTGGGGATGGGGCAGCCACAGCTTCTCTAAGCAACCTGTGCCAGTGTCTCACCACCCTCACAGTCTAGAATTTCTTCCTGATTTCTAATCTAAACCTCTTCTCTTTCAATTCAAAGCCATTCCCCCTTGTCTGTCACTCCATGCCCTTGTAAAAGGTCTCCAGCTCTCTTGTAGGCTCCCTTCAGGTCCTGGGAACTGCTATAAGGTCCACACAAATATGTCCCCATTGTGTGAGCATGTGTGAAACACTCAGGATGGCTGGGGATGACACTTGGAGATTACATTTCATGCAAAAAGGGATTTGCCATGGAGATCAGCACTGGGGGTCCCAGCTTTGTAGTGCAGCTGGAGGATGAGTGTTGGGATGGTGACAGACTCCCCTGGGGACAGGGCTGGGCCGTTCAGGTGTCGCTTTAAGCAAATGAGTAACACCGTTCACTTCAATGCTAAATGCCAAGTATGTACTGAATATTGTATTTAAGTAGGGGCTTAAAATCACAGCTGTCTCCCTGCTGCTTTTTTGTGCACACAGAGCATCTTTCTTAGCTGTTTAACTTGTGGATGCTGTGGCACACCAGCCTGAACAACTTGGTGATACTTTTGGGGCTATTGGAGGGATGTGCCTGGGCTTGGATTTGTGCTTCCCTGCAGCACACAAATACATAGTCATGTGGAGAAACCTATCGCTGTTTTCCAGGCAGCAGTTCTTCAATACTAAGACTCTGAATTCTTGTAAATCGCTTAAGATTTGGATGTGAGGGAGCAGAATGCTTAAAAACATTGGTTACATTTCCTTTGAGAGGGGTATTTGTGTCTGCACGGAGGAGAGGGATGGTGTCCTCAATAAAAAGTGCTGTATTTCTCTCATGATTATACAGCATATTTCTTCCTCAGGGGCTTTTCTGCTTATGCTTGAAAAATCATTTTACCTACCACTGCCACGGGTTACCTTGGGATCAAAAGGAAACACACAACTGAAGCACAGCTTGCTGCTGAGCATCAGCCTCTTTTCATGTAATTACAATTTTGTTGTCACTGGACAGAAAGAGAGAGGAGGATCAATTCAGTTTAAATCCCTACCAACTTTTTCTGAGGTGGACTAGGGCAAGAAGGAAGAAAACAAATCCCAAAGCCCAATCTTCTGGCAGCAGGAAGCCAGCAGAGTTTAGGTTGAAATGAGCTGCAAATGCCATTGACAAGCAAATTTTTATAACCAACACAGAAACTTAGCATATTGTAGAGCATTTCAAAGATATCAGCTGTGGCTTGGTAACCTCCCAAAATATTCCTTTTCTTCATGAGATGTCCACAGCTCTGCCCATTGCCACCTTCACAGATGTACATTGTTTTGGGGTTTTTTTATATTTTAGGTGAGGAGCTGCAGACAAAAAGGAAAGTGTGGGACTGAACATTCCACAGAGTGCTGCTGTGACTGTGCCAAATGCAGAGCCCTGTGCTTCAGGAGTCCAGACAGGGTCAGGAAGGTAATGGCCCTGATGTTTCTGCTTAAAAATGATGGCAAGAGCAACAATTCAAGAAGGAAAGATAAGACAGTGAGGTCAAGTGTGGGGAATTTTATGCAGAATTCCAGACTGCTGCGCGTTGTGTGTTTGTTTTCCCCTCAAATATTTATGACCCTCCACATAGGTTTTGTTTTATAGAAATGACTGGGGAATTGCTCTGCTTCCAAGCAAAATGGCTTCTGGATTAATTCAGTGTTTCTAGTATCTATCATGTGACCCATCCCTTACCAAAAAGACCAAATGACACATATTCAAAGCAAAGAGGTAGCAAATGTTTCAAAGACTGGAATATGTTTGTGGAAATGCCTGCAAATAGGATATACAGTCACAGTATTTGGATTGGTTCACAAATGATTTACAAAGAGGGAGGGAAAAAAGGGATGAATATCATCACATAATTTATTTGCAAAATAAATAAATAAATTAAATAAATCGTTTGACTGGCTCTGTTTTTTAACATAAGAGCTCAATGGAAATGAAAGAGGACTCTGTAGTTCTCATTACTGAATTACATTTTTTGAGCCCGACTGTGAAAGGAAAAAGTGAATGCTTAGATGTTGTTTGACCAAAGCTGATAAATGCACTCTTTAGAATGTAAATATGCTTTTTCCAACAACCAGAAATATGTAAAATGTGAATATACTTTATTTGCAAACTGATTATACTCCTACTTGGTCTCATAGGGTGTGAGGAGATACAATTAAACTCCTATAGTAATTGGATTTCCCCCCCCCTGCACACCCCTTATAGCTCACGTAAGGCCTATTTCATAGTTATACCTTTTGAAACTACAAAGACGAGAGAGAAATCATATTTGCTCATTAAGTAGTTGGTGATGATCTGAGAGACCACACAGGCAGCAATAAACCGTCCCCTAGGTCTACAAGAAATACGCAGTCAGTCAAGTTTTTCAGCTCCCCAGGAGTGTAAGCAGTTTAAAAATAATTTCCTTTATATAAAAACCCAAAACCCCTATTTATAACAAATATACTCTGGAATAAAGGTCAGCTACAGACTAAATCTCATGGAAAGATACAGCCATTTGATAACTCTCTAGCATGCCTTGTCAAGCACTCATTGATTGTGAGCATTAGCCAGAGGTATATAAACACTTATAAATATTGTATGCATAAGCCTAGCTGCACTTAGATTGATGATTAATAGGTCTGTTGTTGGTAATCTATGGCATCTCTTTTGCATGGAGAAAGCAATTCGAAACACATTTCCAAATATCCCAGACAGATCTTAGACGATACACAGCATAAAACTGAAATCTTGAAGAACCTGCATGCAGCAGTCTGAATTAAATGTACAGATACAATGCTTGCATTCCCTGTTGTAATTAGTAGGAATGTGTCAAAGCTCTAATGCTGAAAGTACAATTTAGTTTGCTCTTATCTTTTTGCATGATCCCTAAAGTTTTAATTTTTTTTCCTACTTTTATTTAATTTTAATATGTTACCCTGTGATAAAAAAGTAGAACAAAATCTATGGCACCTGACTAGCATTTTTAAGTAACAATGCAATTATAAACTAGATATTATGTGGAACTAATAGGAACATCATGGCTTAGGAAAGAAGAAGGGTTAAAGCACCATCCTTTGAAGGGGTGCAGCTCATCACTGAGTGATGCGTCCCCTGTGTCCTCACTGGTCTGTGGCACCAGGCAGCTTTCCCCAGGCTTGTCCCGAGGGTACTTCTTCACCTGGGGGATGAAGTTTATCACCCACAGGAGTGTGGGGCAGCAGCAGGGCTGGGTGGGCTGGCAGGGCTCCAGATGTGAAGGGGCTTTGGGAGAGAAGCAACATGAAGCTGAGTAAGTGTGGAGCTGATACAGGTGATGGTTTCCTCTTTCAGAAGCATTCTTAAACACCTGGTTTTCCAAGGCAGTAAAGATCAGCAGATTAGTGTCTGTGGGCACATCAGCCAGCCATCCTCCCACTCTCAAGCTGCCACCTCTAGCTTAATTTCAGTCAAATTTATCAGATAGACAGAGGATAGTAAAGGACCACAAGCTGCACGAGCTAGGGGTTGTGTGGAGCCTGTGGGACTTCCAGGTTCCCTGGCCAGAAGGTGAACCATGAGGCTCCCGGGAGATGTGTGTGCTCATCCCTCCACACTCTCCCCCTTGGGAGCCACGGGGGGCAGGGTGGGGATGGGAGAGCTCAGAGCAGCACGGTGTTGATGGACTGAAACAGAGATTCTCGTGGTGGAGGCAATCAGAGGGCAAGGAAAATGGTGGTATTTGGGATATACATCTGAAGGAAAGCATGCTTCCTCAAGTAGAGCTTCTTGACCACGTAAGAGATTTATTTGCTGCCCTGTGTTACTCTGCATTTATTTTTGTCTTTGGAAATAGGTGTTCGGGGGGTTTTATTACTTTAAATTTCTGTTTGCATACCTGTAATTTTGTAGAAGAAATTATTAATGTACTGTAGCAGCTTATTCAGAGATAGCATTTGCTATTACAGTTTTACCTGAGGGAGAATAATTGTTAATGTGGGTGGAATTTTTTTTTTAATTAGGGAATTAACCCCTTCATAACTCCCCCAAGGAAGTTTTGGGAAGGAAAACATACCTAATTATGAGTGTCTCCATTTATTTCATTAGAGAATAATGGAGTGATTGGTTAAACCATAATTTTACATTAACCCCCACTTTTTGAAGTATTTTTAAAGTACGAAGGAAAAATCCCTTCTTCTATCCTGAAATTTCTCCTGCTGATTCTCAGGCAAGGAGAAACTTTTTCAGCCTTCATACAGTTTGGTTGTAAAGACTTCATATTTTTGCATTAACCACCACAGCAGGCTGTCGATAAGGGGGTCTTTCTTCGCTTTGTCTTGATACCTTTAAAACACAGGAACATTTGAACTCAAAAAACTCTCCAAACTTGGCTAAAGATCTAAATTCAACCTTAAAGCGCCAGGTAATTCATGTCCAGTTTAAAGTCCTATCCTTAAGCTATTGTACCGACAAATTGAAAGGGTCACCAAACCACCAGGAGATCGTTCATAGCTACAGTAGGTGCCACAAGCCCTCAATGCAAGCAGTAGGCAAAAGTCTGATGTTAGACACAGACAGAGGTTCAAACTTTCCTCTGAATTTCCTTACTTTTTGTGCATCCAAGGTCAGAACCTTAATGTTATCTGAATATATCGTGTTTTGTGATTTAATAAAGCAATGTTAGAGGCTAAAGGTCTAACTACTGAGTGAGTTATTTTTAAAATGTCCTTCAACACTGTGAGACTCTTGTGGATAGAGTAACTTTTTATATATGAGAAAAGTCATCAGGGAGAGTACTGGTCACGGGATGATAAAACTTATGATAGCAGCTGCTCACCCATTTTAATTTTGCTGGTGTTCACAATTGGGGAGCTTCCTACGCAGCTGTATGTAAATTAAACCTTTCAACCACTCAGAGCCAAAGAGCCTACAGGGCTCACTTGAACCCTCCTGGCCAGCAAAGCCTGGTGGAAATATCTGCGTGACATGGCAGGTGGGTCTTTCTAGAGCCTTGAAAAGGTAGTGTTCTCTATTTTCCCTTTTCCCTTTCTGCAACTATCATAAAAATCAATTAAAATCTTCCCTTAATTTAACATAGGATCATTAATGTCACCCAGTTAGGCTCTTAAAGACTGAGGGTTGTAACAGGGGCCTGGAAATCTCCAGGAATCTTTAGGGAAAGGAAATCACTCCTGAGTCAGTGTATCATTATTTGTGAGGCTGTAAACCCATTTATTCTAGTTCTGTCCTAGCTTGGGAGTTGAATTTCCAGTTTCAGGCGTCCCCTCGTGTGAGAAGACTGACCGCATTCTCTTTGTCTCCATTTTATATTGCACCATTGTACTTTATTGCACCATAGTACTTTATTAAATAAAATAAATTTATTACAAGCCTCCCCTATTCCTTTTGATCTAGCTGGAGTGGCAAGCTCTTACAGCTGCTGCTATCTGTGGCATCCCTACTTATCACCCCACTCAACTCTTGGTTCCTTGGCTTGTCCTTCTCGGAGAGCTCCCGTGCACAGCTCTTTGTTGAACAGGAGCCGATCCAAGCTTGTGCATGTTGCTCTGTTTCCTTTGGTGCCATCCTCCATTTCATTAGTGCTAAACAGAGATCAGAATCTCAATCTGCAGTTCCTATTTAATCCTTTTCTTCAGCATTTTGATGTGGTTTTCCATGCATCTAAGGATAAGAGGAGTGGTAGGGGAGAAAGGGACAAAGGTGATCTCTTTCAACTTATGCTGCACTGAAAACTGCTCAGACTCCTGCCCATTAAACTGTGGCACATGGTCAGAGATTACTTTCCCAGGCATAACAAGTGGGAGTTCTCCTATCTAATTTTAGACACATAAAAATGAAGCATCTCATCAAAGGTAAATGTTTAAACTCTGTCTGTAGTCAATAGAGGTAAAATGAAGATCAATTGCTCCAGAGAGCAATTAATGCTACTACCTTAGATAACTATCCTAGAATGGCATAAAAATGATTAATCCTCTTAAAGTATTTCCCTTACTGGAGAGTGAACCTAAGTAACTAGCTTAGACCAGGTACTCACTTTAGGATAGCTAAAAATAAATTGCATGAATCCCACTACTGGGTTTAATGAAAATAGTAGTTGGCAAGCAACTCTTTATTTGTACAATCTTGTAGAGGAGCTGAATTGGAAATGAGAATTATTGTGTAGGACAGTCGTTTTTGTCTTTTTCAAGCTGTGTCTGCTTTGCTCCAGGACATCAGTTATTACCCTGCTGCCAATGAAGGATTCAATCGGTTGACCTTGCAAAACATCTTTTTCCATGTCTCTCTTTTTGGAAGATTAGCATCTCCATTACTTGAGTCTGATTTTTTTATCAGAATATGATTATAATGTTGGTATTATTTTTTTCTGTACGTACTTTTGGCTTTGGAACATGTCTTGGCACTTCATACTCCTTTTGAAATTGAACTGAAAGAAAAGCAATGGACACTGACTTCTGTGTTCTGCAGGTTGAAACTCAGCTTGGTAGATTTTTGTCAAAGGTGAAGTGTTTGTGCCTCTAACTATTATATATTTTTCAAGTTATCATGACTTTTATAACCTATACATTGCAAATGGAAAAAAATCATATTCCTATTTTAGGGAAGTAGACTGTGGCTTTGCCAAGCCCATCTCGACAAAGATATTAAATTGTTTATGGTTGTTTCAGCTCATCTGAGCTTTATGTAATGATAAAATTTTACACACATGGACAAAGTTCTGCTCATCATCTCTACTTGAATATAGGTCTGCTATTCAACCTGTGAGATGTAAATCAGTGGTCTTGGGATTTGACCTCATTGTTTTAGGAGAACTGTGACGCTTTCTTGCTTGAAGGCATTTGCAGGAAACTTATCTATATATTTAAAGGCTTAGGGGACTTCAGATTTACTATTCTCTGAGAATATTGTGTGGAGCTTTTTGTGCCAAATTTCTGAATTCTTACTTTGAGTCATTCATATCTTTCTGTTTCCGTCATTTTTACATTTTCTGTAGTGGCTTTAGCATCCAATACATTGGACATTCCACAGCATCATCCAGAAGTAAACAAATGCCTTTACTTAAGATGTTTTCATTTTTCTTTATTTCTTTCTTGTTATTGTTTTAAGTTACACGTTAATCCCAAGGTTCTAGTAATCAGTTTCTCTGGGTGTTTTCTCCCAGTTGTAATCACCATCTGGTCTCTTATCATGAGCTCAATTACCATGATTGCTAACTGCAATTGTAAGATTAGCTCTTTAACCTTAAATCAGTCACAAATTCCTCTGGATTTTCACCTTCTGTTTGCTTAAAACTTCTCTCTGAACTATTTCACTTTTATGAGTAGTAACATCCTTTCCAAATTAGTCTCATTTGCCTGAGTTAACTGATAACTCTTACCACAATTTTTCTTCTAGCTGTTGTCTTTTTCACTGAGGCACTCGGCTTGCACGTAGAGAGGGAGCAGTGAATTCATAAATTCCTATAACTCACAAAGATATTTAATTGCTTTTTACCAAACGCAGGCCAAGATTGTCCCTGTGTTGCTTAGAGAGGCCTTACGATGCATGGGGAGAGCTGAGAGCTGCAGTGAAACAGTCTCCCCACAATCTCGTAGCCTTTTCCCTGACAGCTGAACAGGACTGATTTTTCACAGAGCAAGGACAGGCAGCTCTTAACTGGTCAGCTTTACTGTTGGATGCACGACAAGCATATCACTTTTACTTCCTTAGACAGTGGGGAAGTTGCATGTTGCCCATAGGCAAAAGCCCACAAAACACCCCAAACCTGCTACACAAAACCCAAATATGAAGCTAAGCATCTGGCTTCAACATCAGGTACACTGCATGCATATACATGCCCTCTCTTTTACGTGCTGAGAGACCTGTTTCTATCTGTCCTTTCCTTTTTCAATTGGCCTTGGTCTCTTAACCTCCCTTCTTGGCCATCCAGCAACAAATCAGAGCAATTAGCCTCTGCCTCTCTACACTAATTACTAATATTGGCCAGATGATTTCCTCAAAAATGCCCGAGAAACCTGCACAAGGAAAAAGTAAAATAAAAATCAAAACCCACAGTGACAATGGGCTAAGAAAAAAAACCCCAAAGACAGGATGAGATATTTGTCACTGCCTGATTATCCACGTATGTGTGTGCAACATGTAATTCCTTCCTACATACAACGAAGCGGTCTAGCACAAAGCAAGCAGGGAACTGAAAGAAACTGTGTTGGGATGGGCTCAAAAATCCTGGTGAAGGATTTACCACTACTTTATCAACTTTAAGCTCAGAGGTTTCTCCCTCAAAAGTCTTATTTGCAATGGCATATGTTTCGTTAGCATATCTCCTTTCTATGAGATAAAATATATGAGATGTATGGTGAAACACCACATACATCTGGGAGATGAAATGTAAAAATATGTTACTTCAACTTAGTGAAACTTTGAGGACCTTAGGCATGCAATCTGCAAGCAGGGACAAGATTTACCATTACGCTGATGACTGAACAATTGTTTTCATTCTCCTTGAAAGTAATAATTACTGTGAATATAGCCAGCCAAACCCTTTCAATACCAATTAGATTGAGTATAGATGAAAAAATCCTGAAAGGATTAATTCAACTAGTGAAGGACTAGCCACCAAAAAACCCACGAAAAGCCCCATACAAATTATCTAAGGAAAGCATAATTGTCAAGGGTTTATTAGCTTAATTCATATGCAGAAATTCTTCAGTAGTATTTATATTTGAAACATTTGTATTGCTTTTTACTTGTTTCCTCTACATCTGTTTTGCCCATGGAAGTGAGAGTATTTTCTTTGTCAAGCTTGAAGTAAAATATTTTAGTGTCTGCTGGGAGAAAAGTTACCTCAAGGTACACCAATTCTTTCAAGAGTAAACACAAGTTTTCTATTTTGTGTAGCTGATTTATTATCCTTGTTGCGTATAAAATTTTAATATAAACTGAACAAATTCTGCAATAATTCAGAACAAACACCAAACAGGTTGCCAAGTTTTTACATCACAATCCCTCCTTCAGCTTTGACATGTGGTTGTTACCATCTATTTCTCTTCCTCTCAAAGGCAGTAAAGCAGTGTGTCTCAGGGAGCAGCACCCAAGGTCTAGAGCTCCTGGAGAAGGCTCAAGCAGCAGAGCCATCTGGTTTAAGGGCCTGGCACAAAGCATTTAGTGCTTGGTACCTTCAATGGAAGAAGCAGTAAGTAACACAAGAGGATGCACAGCTGGCTCCGTTGCTGTTTCGTGAGACAGGGTAAATTTCTTGTCTTGGATTTCTACTCAGATCTGAATGGAAAGTCAATACCTAAACTCTTCAAAGGGTGAAAGATATGGGAAATAAATACTGCAGTGTCTGATGCAAGCAAACCATTCAGTATGGTGCGTGCATTGCTGGGGATTGTATTTTTGTAATTAGTTTGCCAAAGTCTCCCAGAAGGGGAAAAGAATTATAAAATGTCTACAGGGAGGTATTGGAGCACAAAGAAGTAAAGTGGGTGCTTTTCTCATGTCTCATGCACAGTTTGTTGGTGGTACAGGGCTTTGCTGGGGTTGGGGATAGCTGAGGAAGACAATTAGCTCACAGGGTGAGCAGAAAACCACGGCAACATTTCAGTCTCACACACTTTGTTAGAGCACCCTGTGGAAGGAATGGCAGCAGGTTTGTGTTGCTAAGGCCCTGGGGGCACTGATAAGCCTTAGTGACCCTAAACAGCCTCACCTGGGGCCTCCATCTACACCTTATATTTAAACCAGCTCTGGGCTCTTATTCCTTGTTTGAGCTTTGTGGGAGAAAGTTTGCTCTTCAGTGCTGTCTGTGCTGGTGTAGTTTTCTGAGCCAGACCTCAATCTCTGGACTAATCTCCTGACTTGACTTTGTCCACCATTAAGGGCCAGCTTGGTAATTACTAGACCTGATCCTAATTCTGACCTGTGGACTGGTTTCCTGCCCGAATCAGACCTGTTTTATTGCCAGGAGATTGCCTTATGATCCAGCCTTTTAGGTGAACTTCTCTGCTGCTGGACCTTCTCTTCCTGCATACCCTTGGGGCTGGGCCTTAAGCAGTGAAGCCTCTCCTCTTCTTGCTGTGGGATACCCCTGGTGGCCTCGCTTGATTTTGTTATAAAACAAAAGATGTGTGGAGATTCCTGCCAGGCTTCCCGGCAGCCTTCCAGAGGGGGAGCCTGTGGTGTGATGCCAGAGGAGCAGCGAGGGACTGAGGAAGAGCACACTGCTCTTTCTCACAGATTACCTCATCTATTGAGAACAGCTGGGCTCTCCTACAGCCTTTTCATGTGTTTGCTTTCAGCCAAAAAATCTGTCTGCTGACCTCATGAACCAACTCCCACACCTGTTTGAGGCACAGAGGTGAAGAACTGCAGCAGCTGGAGATGAGCACCTGCTGCTCTAGGAGCTGTTGTCCACATGCCCAAAGTGCTGCCGCAAAAGCCTCACCACCAGGTGAGGCACATGGGGCTGCTGTGTCCTCTTCTTTGCCACATGTGTGACTGCATTTGAAAGTGGCGTTTGAACTGTGTTCTTCAGATCCAGCTTGTGAGGGGAGCCGTGCCAAGGTTAAGATAACTGCACCTGATTAAGGGGTAATTGGTACACAGGAGAGCAACTCCCAGCCAAGCGGAGGCAGAAGATGTACATCGAAATGGGATGAGAGGTGTCTAAAACAGGAGGCGGAGAAAGCGCACCGCATTCAAAATCCATTAGCAGGAGCTTCAGCCAACCTCAAGCAGTCATTTCTAATGCAACTAAAGGAAGGTAAAAGTGCTGAGCTTAATGGTTTTACTGATAGGTCTGTTTCAGTATTACTTTTTGAAGTAGTATGCTGCATTTACTTAAATGCTCCCATGCATATTTGCAAATATAACGTCTATTGAGGATTCTGAAATGTGTTTGAAATAATTTGTGTGTCTGTGACCTAGTGTTTTTCAGTGAGGGTTGCTTCAACTGCCAGATACTAAAAGCTCTTCAGAATAAGACTTGAGAGGAAATAAAAGGATACTAAAAGCAAATATTCATAAATTAAGCAAACTTTCTACATGTCTCAATAATAGACCTAATATTACAGTGTGTGCACACCCACATATGACTGCAAATACATTGTGGGCTAGGCTTGGAAAGATGTCTTTGGGTGGATGGTGTCTGTCACCTCAGCTGATCTGTGGACCTGTCAGAGCTGATTGAGCTTGTGGTGCAGGTATTGCTCCATCTCCTTCAACCTGGTGAGGTTTCTGTGCCTGAGCTACAGGGAACAGAGCAGTAAACGAAGCTTTTTGTCTGGGAGGTTGCAGACAGGAATGCTATAAGAACATAAGGGTGAAAAGTGAACACAGCTTGTACACTGTATCACATTCTCAACTTCCAGAACAAAGAGCTATAGGATTAGCCTTAGAATTGAGAAGCAGGGAGAGGAAAACCGTACCCAACTGCTAGCTATTTCTATATCTGGTTCTAACTGTGTATATAATTAGAAATAAAGAACTTCTTGAAGGAATATTTTATTTTTTTCTCAGATGATCAGAAGCAGAGTGCAATTTTCTTGATTTTTTTTTCCCAAGAATTTCACACAGCTCAGTATCCTCTCTTCTTTTTTTTTAATATGTGGAGTGGAGCTGAGCAGTTTCCTTGACATTCAGCTTTTGAACTGCATTTTTCCTTATCAGGAGAAAGCCTTTATATCACCTGCAGACTAGTAGAAGATAAACAAGTACAGGGTGGTTTTGGTTTTATTTTTTGTTTTTTGTTTTTTGTTTTTTTTAAATATATACTTTTCTTTTACATGTGTTAGTTGAAAAGTTTATGGTCTCATATTCTTAAGAGACATGCTCACCTGTGTCCCTAAGTGGAGAATTTCCCTTTCCACCTTAGGGTGGAAAGAGGATAAATTGTAATAGGCTGCAAAATGATTGCTCTAAATCCTTGATTACTTTTAATATTGAGCACATAGCATCTCCACTAGAGTTACTAATCTTATTTCCATCATTTTACTTTTGTAGGTCTTTCATGAAGATAGAGAGCAGTGGTTGAGTTTTTGTGAGATGCTGTATTCTTGTTTTTCACAGGCATGTCCATGCATTAGCTGACTGCATGGTGGCTGCCTAGTTCCTCCCAGAGGGCAAAGAAATGAAGCATAGCATATTTTAGAAAGTGCTTATGTAGGGTGGATGGATTTTGATGGCTGCTGTAGGACTGGAGTACTTGTTGTTGCTGTGGAAATGTATTGCTGGCGTTTATATTTTTGTGTGGCTTGTTTTCATCAGGTAAAAGTAGTTTGTGTGCTCGGAGTAAGAGTTTAGCAAAACTGGAGAGACAGAAGTGCAAATCTGCGGGAAAAAGGCAGAACCTAATGGGTGGTGACATCTATTTAATAATATTTTTACTTGTGATTATCAAGGCTTCGATACATTTTTCTAAGATGTAACATTTTTCATGTCCTTCTGCTTTGACTCTTAGAATCTTAAATATGTTAAATATCTAACAGAACACTTATTGTGGGATTTTTTTTTTTTTTGTTTGGTTGGTTTTTTCCTTTTTTTTTGGTGTCCGTTTTTGTGGATGACTAAATAAAAGCTATTACCACTTTTCACCAGTCTTACCTCTCAACACCATTACAGCCACAGCACTACTATAAAACTTATTCCTTTTCTGTCGTGCCAGCTTCACATTGGAGGAGGTGCTGTCCCAGAGCCTGTATTAAATCTATAACCAGTGCACAACGCATTGTCTGAACTACTCAAACTAGTCACAAACCCCAGAATTATGAGCATCCGTGATGCTTAATCAAGTCTGCTTCAAGGAAACTGTGATGGAAAACTGCTGGCAGTTGCAAGTTAGCCTTTTTTCAAGGCTGAAAATGTGTTATTAAGAAATGCTTCTGTCCCATATCCTGTGATGGTTAAGGCTAAGTAGTGTGTAGGAGTGAGTGGGATGGTGAGCTATCAGGGTCCCAGACCTACTGACACAGAAGACCCTCGTTTATTATGCTGGCATGTGTCCTAATGTCTTTGCCTTGGCTCTCTTGTCTTGTCTGCTTGAATTCGCTTTAACAGCATTTCTACCATGGTCACTAACAGCTTGTTTGAGAAGAAAACTGCGTTATGACGGATTTTGAGATGTACAGATAGTTCTAAGTTTTGCTTAATGCCAAAAGAAGTAAATTAAAAAAAAACAACCAAACCCAATAAATCTATGTGCATTGTCTTTTCCACAGGGAGTGTAATTTGATCCTTACCTAGTTAATTTAAGTACTTGTGTGCCAAGGCTGCAGTGAGAAATGTGGAGCAGGGAGGTTCTTTCTGTAAGGCAGACAGTGGCCTTTAACATAAAACTTGCTATTTTGGTATGAATATTGGAAGCAGCAATCTTAAAATTTACTTTCAGATGACATTTATGAGCTAAACTCAATCATTTGTATTTGTGGAAAGCTGACATTGAAGGAACTTGTCTTTAAACTAAAGTGGATACTTGGGAAAGTTTTTTACATTAGAATACCTTTATTTATAGGATAGATTTAGATGGGGAGCCTGGCAAGCTGCCCCTACAATACAAATCACCGGAACTTTTTGGGTTTTTTATGCCTATCTTATCACTTTAACCTCACATCCATGAGGTATTGACTGTAATAGGAGCCCTGGTTATTTATAAACACATAGCTAAATTGAAGGGGAAAGGTTTATTTTTTTTATTGAAGAAAAGCATAGAAAGTTACAGTCTGATTAATGTGTAATTATGCATGCAGCCAGATCTTGGTATGAACTAGGGAAAAATCTTTTGTTTGAACTTTCTGGAGCTTCTATTCAAACTTTTAATTAACTTTTTCTCTGTAATTCTCAATATGTTTCTATTGTAATTCTCAATATGTTTTGATAGCAATCAGGGAACAAAAGGTAAGGCTTACCGTGGCTAATTTAACACCTGTAAATTCCTGCAGATGAGCAAGTAAAGAATGTATAGCCTTTTGGGAGGGAGATGGGAAAATGTAAGCCTTGGGTTATGAAAGCAGTAGTTCAAATGCTATTTAGATTGATTCATCAGTTAGTTGCATTTTTCACCTGTGCAATAATAAACAGATTAGTCCTAATCCTTTTATGCAGATAAATATAAAATACAAAACATTTCAAAGTTTATTAAATCAGGTTTTAAAAAGTGAGAATAACTTGTGGCCAAAATGTCAGGCCAGGATTATTTCTGCACCTTTTCCATGTTCTTCACTTCATGCTTTTTTGGGGGATGGGAGGATTCTTTAAAGTCTTTTTTTATCTCCCTGAAATATTTATGGCCTTAAAAGAATCACATACAGGAGACCAGCTCAGTAAGGAACTGCAACTGATGGATAATCTTAAATTTATGTACACTGTCAGTGTCTTATTGAATACTCGCTGTCCTATTCTGCACAATGTGGTGTATGAATGTCAAGTTAGTCGACCAAAATTGAATCACGTACAAACTTGTGCAGAAGCCAGCCTTTGTACTATGCAGGCTAAAAATTTTTGTTCTAAAGGATTGTGCCTTGAAACTGATTTAAGAATGCTTTGAACAAAACTTAGATAATTTCATTTTAAACCTATAAAATCTCCAGAGAAGAAAAACTTGGAGTTTAACTACCGGTATGTGCAGGATGCTTTTGCCATGAAGTATAGATGCTAGAAGGTTTGGAAAGACTTCATAAGGATTAACTCTTGGCTCAGAAGTGGTTAAGTAATGTAAAACCCCAAAAGGTTAAATGACTCAGATTTCTGCACTGCAAGAATTTCTCAAGACTTTATTTTCTGCATGTATAAGGTGAAGCAGCTGAATATCAAGAGATGAAAGACTAAAATGAAGCCATTGGGAACAGAGTTCAGGACTTATCTTTTTGTTGTTGGTTTTGTTTTTTGTTTAAAAACTAAATGGCACTTTTCCTTGTGAAAGATGGTGGGTCACTAATACAAGCTCCTGCTGTCTCAGATCAAAAAGACAGTTGCTGATGTTTCACTGAGGTGAGAACTAGAGAAGTTACTGGTGGTGAATTGCAGTGGGATCATACTTTTATAATGCTGATTTTGGGAAAAGAGAAACACAGACCCAGCACAGTAATAACTGAGGTGCTAGAACAGAGAGCATTCTTGAGTGACTTAAGGGCTTCTGTTGTGCAACTGCCTCCCAAAGGTAAATCTTCTTTCAATTCTGGCGCTGGGAATGCAGCTGTGCTGCCTTGAGATGAAACCCCCAGTCTCAGTGACTCCTTAACTGCAAAGCAGGTTTCCAATGCCTTTATTATAGTGTTGTTTTTAAATGGAATTTAAATGTGAGTAGTTACATTTATTTGGATGACAGTGGTGCTTTCTGAAGGATGACATTTACTGCCTTTTCTGCTTTCTTTTTTCTTCTGTCTTCCTGTTATTCACATATGTACTTTGAAAAGAGAAGGTAAATCAATTGACTTCTGAAATCAGGTTATATTGCCTTAAAACATGTTTAAAGTATCCTCTTGGTATTCCCTCTTAAAAGTAACTTTCATCTAATAATACTCTAAGTTCCTGCCTTTATGTCTTCAGCTGATTTGCTTTGACTCTCCTGAGCATGCCATGGGTAGATAAGCTCTTAATGTATGTTAGGCTGGGGTTTTGCTGCAGGCATATTTATGGGGATATAGATGGCAGAGCCCCAATCCCCTGCACACATCGGTGAGATCAGCTGGGAGCCCTCTCCAGCTGGCACGTGTACCATCCTGGCACGGTGCTCACGTTGGCAGGGTGTGCCAGCCTCATCCTAGGGCTGCATAAATGCAGCTACTGAACAGAGCTGGCACAGCAGTCACGGTGAGGACACGAGTTCAGCTCCTCTCATGCTCTTTTGGGCCACTGATAGTGCTGAGGAAAAGCAAATAAACTCTATTCCAAGCAGTATTTTCAAAATAGATGTTCTTTCACTTTTAAGTGTTAAAAAATCATGTGGTTAGAGGTGCTTTCGTGGAGTGCCAAAAAACACTTGAGTGTTTTTTAGAAAAAGCTTCTCCTAAGTCTTTGTACATGCTGAATGACATTTTAAAAAGTCAAGCACAAAATGACATTCATCAAAATGCTTTTTGGTTAACAAAAACAAAGTTTGTATTCCTTATTACTTTCATCACTCCTATAGCTAATTTTTTTTAAAAAACAGGCAAGCTGTTTTCAGAATTCCTTCCCTGAAAAAGAACATGGTGTTCACTGAAGGCAGTGTGGGGTGGAAAATTTTCTATTGACACAGGCATTATTCTTCAAGATTATTCTGACACTTTTACTGCTTGTTAAATGTGGGAAAGGTAGGAGAAAACGGAGAGCTCAGGGTGTGCACTTGTGTATGTATGCATGCACAAGGGTATGTGTGACTAAAGTTAGCTTTTTATGAGTCTCCAGAAATTTCAGCTCTTTTTTTGAACAAAGGTTTTGGAAGGTTCATAATTCTCCTGAATTGCTCATCTAAATCATTCACCTAACCTTTTTTAATTAACAAGAAGAGGGCTCTGCAGTGTCTAAATCAGAAGACTGAGTCTTGTTTCTGCCAATTACTTTGCATGTGATTTGAGGATGCTATGTATTTTAATTTTTATCCTGCTGTAATACCACCTTGATTCTCTGGAAGCATGCTGACTAATCTTGGTAAGGGAAAAATATTTGATGCCAGGTGAGGGCAGAAACAATTGGTATAAGAATACCCTGCCAGAACACCAAAATAATTCTGAATAAGATGAGATAAGCCCCTTTTACTATATTTTTCCACATTAAAAGGGGAAAAAAAAGTAGATAAATAAAATTCTTGTGCAAATGATGTATGCTGTAGAACTTGTCTTTTCTGCGCTTTAACTTTTGTTCACTGTGATTTTTTTTTTTCAATGTCAAATTGAACTGTTTTACGAAAGACAAACCTATGCTGCTCTATTCCACACACTCTGTATGTTTAAACATCCTCTGTGGCTCATTACCCTGTAGGCTTAACAGTCCTGGAATTGATTGTGATTGTTCACAAAAAACTGCCTTTTGCATATCCTGAGAGCTGCAGCAGCAGCTGCTGTTCCAAGGTGGTGAAGGGATCTTTGTGGGGAGGGTCATGCAGGGGATGTAGCTCTGGGGCTGTTTGCACCAGATGAAGATTGCCACCCAGCCAGAGACCACTGTCCCATTAGACTTGTTTACTGTGCTGTGTGTGAGAGCTGTGCCTTTCTCATTTCAACTGAAATATAAAAGTTTCGCTTAATTGTGTGTTAAAATTAAAATAAAATTTGCTAGTTCACCTAATGAGCAGTTGATTGGGCATCTTGGGGAGGGAAGTACTTTCCATCTTAACACTGACCTCAACAGTTTTTAAAGCCAAAATTGTCACCACCTGTACTGGACCCCCTGGGGACAGACTTGCCAGAGGTGCTTGCCCATCCCTGTCCTGTTTGGCCAAGGAGGGGGAGTTGGCATGACTGCCTGGCTGCCACTGCAGCACATGTGCTGGCAGCCCTGGCCTGGGAGCTGGCCCTGATGCCTGTGGGGGACAGCTGGCCCTCCTTGCTGCTTTAGGGGGGTAATTAGTGTCACAAATTTGGGTTGGGTAGGGCGTGGATCCCCGGCTATTGGGTCTCCCACCCCAATGGCTGGGAAATTGCACAGGTCAAATCCTCCTCCTCACAGTGGGTGTGAAGACGTTCATGTGCCTTGCTGAGTGTTATATGTGATGAAACACTGCTGCAAACAAGTAACATTAACCCTATTTTTTTATTGTTTTGGTTGGGTAATGTTTTGAGATGCAGAATGCAGTGCATGCTGCTTCTAATTCTTTGCCTGGTTTGATCTCTCTTGTGCCCTAGGTCACTGTAGTAAATATTCTCTCCTGAGCCACAAGAACTTCTCATTTGCAGCTATTTTATTTCAGAGGGTCCTAAACCCCATTTTCAGTACTAAGGCATATGCCACTTTCTGGTTTTGCATCTACAATATATGGCCTTAGTGCAAATTACTCAGCAGTCCCAATGTGCTCATACTCATTAATTAGTGCCATAAAAACCTTGAGATTTATTTAGTAAGTCTGGATACGCAGAATATTTTACTTTCATTTAAAATGGTATTGTGTCAAGGCCTCTCTGAAATTAAATCTGTCTACAACTTAGTAGCTATGGGCTTTAGACCTGTGTTTAAAATAACTTTGTCAAGGCATATTGGAGTTTTTATTGCTGTATTAAACCACTTTTTATTGTGTCGTAAAATGCAAAGGCAGTATTTACACTTCCAAATATTTTAAAGATGTAGCCAGGCTTTAAGAGAAAACGGCGTATTGGCATCACTCACTTCAGTAAGGTCTTGCTTCGTGTGAATGCTGCTGTTTCACACTCTCATTATTGTGTGGATGTGTTTGCTGGAGCATGCGCCGCGTCTTGGTTAATGTGTTTTCAGTGGTAGAGAACTTCTCAGGCAGCCCTCAATGGAAGGCTTGCCCAGATGCTGCTGCAGCAGAGGCGCTGCTGGGCTGGGGAATTGGAAACTGGGAGAGCAGGAGTCTGCTCACAGGGCAGCCACTGTGCCCTTCTTGCCTGATCTTGAATATTTTTGAGCAAATCACTTAACTCCTCTGAGTTGCTGTGCAATTTTTTTGTGAAAGCAGGTACTGAGTTGCTTGAAATAACTACCCTTTGGAAAAAAAACCCCAACATTTGGATACATGCAGCTGGAAGATTCTGGCAGCATATGCTATTATTATGTATACAGCTTTTCACTGCGATTCAAAAGTCATTTGCATCAAAGAGGATATTTTTGACCATTGCTTTTTCCATTAGGTATTGCTTATTGAGAATAATCCTGGGCATGTTCCTTGGCAGTGCACAGAAATCCTTTGCATGCTAAGAGTAATGTGACTGTTTTGCTTGAGTGCCTGTGAATTGCTTTGGCAGAAGTACAACTTCATATTTTAAAAATATTTATTCCACATTGTCTTATTAATGTACCTTAGTACTGCTCTTCAGGGACTTGGTCTGAAGAATGGGTACTACACTGATGTGTAGTAGTCAAAATTCTGTGCTAGTGCAATCTCTTGCATCAGCCAAGGCTGCTGACAAGCATAATATTTCTACAACAGGCATCTGACCTTTAAAATTTGGTCTTGGATCACTAGCTGCTTCACATTCATCCCAAAATTGCTACGACACTTTAACAGGGATGAGCCTGATGTTCAGGCTTCATTGAGAAGCCTGTTTGGAACCAGGATGCAAAGTGTATGTTGTCTACAATTAAATATTAGACTCCAGTCTTCTCTCTGGGTTTGTCTATCATTTTGCCGTGCCTTTTTCTTGGACCTTTGTGGGTAGGGGGACAGCAAAAAAATATCAGTGTAGTGATGCTTTTAGTAGGCTTGTCATCTAGATTGATTGTTGGACACAAGATTGGTCAAGAAGTTTTAGCTTTTTGGGTTTGTTATGTTGGAAAGGCAACTTAGGTTTTGAAACATAAAAAATAATCACTTTTCTAAGCTTATGTGAGATCATAAAAGCATTTCTTTTGGAGCTGAAACCAAGTGATGAGTTTTTACTTTTATATTATGTAAATTTTTTGTTCATATCTCAAATTGTTGAAAAAACCCAGTGAAATTTACAATACCTTTTTCACATAAAAATAAACCCAAAGTATTTTAATGCTGTCAAGTTTCCTCTTTATCCATATAAAATACATTCCTTTGAAATGTTTTGGCTTTTAACAAAGTGGTGTTTTTATGATAGAACAGTGTCCTGAGTTTTTTGCTTATTTTAGGGGTAGCCTGGTGGAATTCCCATTGCAAGAATGACTGATTTGAACACAGGCTATCCAAAACACCATATTTCAGCTCAGTAGCTCTCTTTGTGTTCAAAGGGTCTAACAAATTTTGTCATAAGGGGGAGTATTTTCGAAATAAACAAAAAAAATTCCAAAGACAACCACCAAATGTCTACCTTGACTCTCACGTTTCTAAAACAGAAATCAAGGGCTCTTCTAAACTACAATCCTGAAGGAGAGCCAATTTCAAAGGCTTCCTTTGGAGATTACTTGATTACTGACAGCAGATTGAAGACAAAACATCTGGAGGTAAACCTTGAAGAAATTCAAGACCATATGTTTGACAAGTACTTTTAGGGTAAATGAGCAAAGTAAGTTTCTGACTAAAAAATGGTGGAAATTCAAAAATATTCAAACCATGAAAACAAGACACATTTTGCAAAGAATATACTAATATCTGTTGTGTGGCTGTGTTGGAAACAGTCATGTGGAGCATCCCCTGGGCTGTTCAACTCTCAGTGCAGGTTCTGTTAGTCCTTGATCTATGTCTGTGTTATTCATGTAAGGACAGGAGGGTTTCATAGGTGGACAGAGGATCTGTATTGAAGATCTGGGGTAAATATGGCACAGAAGTTCCATAAATGCTTCCAATTTTGTAACTATTGCATGAGTTTAATAATATCTGGGTCCTCTATAGGACACTGTCACCTGCTCCTAGTGGCTCTTCAAGGCAGCAGCTCTGATGCAGGTGGCACTTGAGGAGTGTGAGGCAATCACAAAGAATTAGTGCCCAGGTCTTGGTGTTTAGAGTTCTGTCAGTGTGGCTGCACAGCTTGCTCAGGTGCTGTGAATTCTTGCTGCTTGCAAGAAAACATTCTACCAGGTTCACAGAAAACAAATAATTGAATCAGGTTTAAGATTAAAATGGGCAGTTCTGTGAGTTCCCAGTAAGTGCCCATACTCAGGGAAAATAGGAGAGATGTGCTATGTGAGCTCCATGTCAATCAAAACAGCTGGAATTTTCAACAACTAATAAGAGCAACTATCTATTCAGGCAGAAGGTATTGGTAAATAGCAATTCATGGAGATGATTTCATAGATAATTTCTGAATAACAAACTTTATCTGAAAATCATGAGCTGTTCCTGCTGCATTCTGGCAGGAGGTGGGGAGGCATTCAATGACTTACATTATTTATGACTTATTCATACAGCTCAGAATGCACTTCTAATATGTATGCTCTGCATCTTTTATAGATGAAGGCCTTCCTTCTGCAGGGCTGTGTATTGAGGATCTTTCAAAGCTGCTAAATTTAATTTAAGAAACATGTATATATCTGTGACTTCCTTTGTCTTTTCAGTTGCCATTAAAGTGTGCTTGCTTCTCTTGCATTGATTTAACTTTTTCACATAATTAGACAAAACCCAAAATCCTCTAGAATAATAAACTTTGAAGAAAATATGGTCTTGATAACAACTGATTAGAGTTGTTCTCCAATACTGTACTGGCAGTAGTGGGTTCTGCTTATCCCTTTGATTTTTGAGTAATAAATTCATAATAACTCTTACTGTATTTCCTAGTGTGCAGCACTGTAGGTGCTGTGAAAAAGGTGGGATGAGTCACAAAACTGAAGAAGTCATAGCTGTGGTGTTGGCAATAACCTTTTCCATCCTGCACTTGCCCAAGCAGTCTTTGGTAATCAGATGCAAGTTTATGTACTGGACCAGAAAAGTGGTTGACTATAAAAGTTGAGGGGATAGGCAATAAGATAGTTTTGTGTATGCATGCAGTCCTGTTTTTAAATTATTCTTACTTGTCTATTCAGCCAATGTTTTGGTTTGGGTTTGCCAGATATGTATTTTATGTCTACTGCTGGTGATCATAACACTGGGTTTGAAGTTCCTTCAATTGCCTGTTTTGCTTTTGTGCATCTCAGTCTTTGAACATGTTGCACTGTGACTTTGTGGTATATTTTTTCTTAAAAAGGCTGTTCAGCTGATTAAGCTTTGGTTTAGAAGCCCAGATGGACCTGGAATACTAAAATCAGAATATTTGGATCTTTCTTCATGTAGGATCAGTGCATTTTTGGGGCTATCTCTATTTAGCAGGGAAGGTGTTCAGGTTCCTCCTTTTGTCCTCTGTGTTTCCCATCCCAGTGTTTGCCATGCTAAATGCTGCTGACAGGAGCTATCAGCAGCTCTCTTTTACCCTGACATGGCATTCACCCTCTTAGCTGGTCCTAAGCATGCATGCCCCACAGCTTTGCAGGTTAGTCCTGACTCTGCTTGGAGAATCAGTAGATTAGTGGATATATATGATCAATCTGTTGATTTAAAAGCAGACATGCCTCCCCCAACAGGTGTCTTCCCTTCAGGCATGTGCTTAGGATATTCACTACTTAATGGGTTTTCTTTCATGCAGACATATGCCTTTAAGTTTTTAAGAAATCTTACCATTTTCTCTTTAAAACTTCTCCTGCTTATCATTCAGAATGATGACAAGTCATGGTAATTGATATAGTTAATATGAGGAAAGCTTTTGGAGCCACATTAAACTTTATTTAAGAAAGTTTTTAAAGTTCAACTTGCATGCTTTTTCAGTCTCCTAGATGAGTGGATTTCTTGTGACTGTCCTTCTCATGATCTTAGTTTTTCTAAGAGATGATTTGGGATTTGAGGGCACAGAATATTGTGGCTGGGATCTATTGGAATTTTAGGAGGCAGATGCTTTCTGGGTTTGGGACCTTGGTATTCCATGTCCCCAGTCCTGCAAGTGCAGTTTGTAATGACAACACTCATACAGTGGCCCCTTATCTGCTCTCCTGTTATGTGCCAAGTGATGATTGCAGAGAACCAAACCATGTGCTCATCCAGAATAAAAGGAAGAGCTGAAGAAAAGCAATCATTTCAATGTTAAGAAAGCCAGGTACCCATCTCTGGTAGGGATGGGCTCCTTAAGCTTGTTCTAATAAGGAATCAAACAATAAGGTGGCAATGTGAACAGGTGGCTCTTGGTGGAGCCTACAGGAGCTGCACACCCAGTATTATTTCAGCTAGTCAGTGGAGGAGGGGTTGGAAACAATCACAGGTTTTAGTTAGAGTAAACTTCTTAGCCAGACCTCTCAAATCTTAAATATTAATAAATTTACTGCCACATTAGGGGCTATTATGATTTGAAAAAGTTTTACAGAAGAAGAAATCTCAGTAAGAGTTGTGAATGTGAGGACTTAGGAAAATATAGGAGAAAACAGAACAGAATCAGAATGGAAGAAGAAAGCTGGAGACAGTTTATATCAGGGACATGGGTATTAGGGTGCAGTGAGGGACACGATTATCAGTTAATTCAGACAAAATCTGGATTTTTTTTGGAACCAGAGCCTTCTCACTCTTGGTCCTAACACATGCGAGGGAGACCCACTGCAGATGTGCTTTAGTTCACAATTTCCACTTTCCACATCACCTTAAACAAGAGGTGCTGGTTTATAGTTACCACACAGGGAAAACAGTCAGTAGGAAAAAACAGATCCTGCAATGAACCACCAGCACAAATCTATCCGGGAAGAGGTGAACATATTTTGTTGTTGGCATGGCCAGTTTTAAGTGCTGAAAGCTGACAGACAAATTTGCAGCTGATGTCTTATGAGCCATATCTAACCAAATTTATCTTATTTCTGTGGGGGAAATAAGTTTACCTGGATTTCTCCCTTTACAATGAAGTACTAAAACTAGCTGATCCTTCTTACGTTTGTGTATATTACAGCTTTTCAGAAATTTTGCTCTCAACATGTCTGTCAGCTTATGGTCAGCTCATACTCATCAGTCTATTTCTATTCATAAGGTTAAAACTGCGATGAAAATCTAAATGTTTTGGTGCTTGCTTGTGAAATAGCATGTTTTTCTTGGTATTAAGCAGCTTTTTTCAGGGCAAACAACTATACCCCTTCTACATATGATGACGCAAAAGGAATATTTTTCTGCTTAAATCTCTTATCAGCCTGTGCATACGTGAACTGAATAAAGGCATGAATTTGCATGTCAAGTTACTGCTGTGCAGCTGTTGCCCTTTTCATGATGCACATGATAATTTTAAAAACACGAGTTCTTCTGCAAGGACATCAAAGTTCTCTGGCAGAAAACGGTCACTGTTCTCCCTCTGCAATTAAATCAAGCCCACAGGCACCTCTACCTTGATTTATTTTTTATAAAAATTATCCACATCTATTATGCTCATATAGATTGCTTCCCTCAAGATGCTTGCTTTTCCGCTTTGAATCATACATTTGATTGAATTGTAACTAAAATAGAGTAGATTAAAATACCTGTGATCAATCAGTCACTAGATTCCCTGTGAGGAATCACTTGGCAATTCTCACTTCACAGATCTTGTGGTTTTATCCGCATTTCCTGTTGTTAGTAGGTTTCAATTTCAACTGTTTGATTTTTTATTTTTTTTTCCTTTTTTTCTCTGGACCCTTTACTTCCTGTATATTGCTGTGAATGTCAGAACATGTCTCTTTTTGTGCTCCACTTTTTAACTCAAATACTGCTCTGATTTAGATTAGCTTCTAAAAGCTGCCAGTCCTTCTTGATAAAAATAATGTTCTTATAAGAGCCTTTAGGTGTCAGTCATTGAGTTATATTTGCTGAGATTTTTTTGTTTATAAAAACTCAAGGAAGTGGGTGTGTTGTTTTTTCTTGTTTTCTGAAGGCCTTTTAAGCAAAACCTGAGTCTCTAAAAGAACAGGCAACCAGAGAAACAATGAGATGTATTCCAGACATGAGTTTAAGTGGTTTTGGCCACATATTTCTAGGAAAAAGGTGTTTATGGTGTGCATTGAGATGGAAATTATGTAGCTGTCCTCAGTGCTTCCATATTTTTCAATATTTATCTCAAATGTTGTTTTGAGCTTCGTAGCTGTCTGACCCTTTGTACTATCTAAGTAGCTTCTAGTATTTGTTCATTTTTGTTTTCTTGGAGATGGAATGAGGCACAGGGAAAGTAAATTACTTAAGTAAGACCATGCAGAAAACCGATGGTGGATCCACTGCAGCATAGTCTTATCCTCTTACTGTATTATCTTTCAGTTTTAGTAAGTTTGACTCCCTTTTTTGTGTAATCCTGTGTCATAAGAGGTGGTTAGTTTAGCCCCAAATTCTCTCCCTGTGGGAGAAACTGTTGAGATGAGTCTACTGATGTGGGAACAAGCTTTGAGTAAATATGAGCACTGAGGATACCAAAATCTGTATGATTGCCTCTACTTTAGTGTGCTAGACTGGATACAGGTGCCACTTCTGCCAGCATCTCCCAGTTGTCCCTGTTGAGGTCAAGCCTGTCAAATCCTACAGGAGGCCTTCTCTAGGGATGCTCTTCTTGTGATTTACTAATATTTCTGTCAGATTTTTTCAGTGAGACTGCATTGCGTATGCGTTTCTAATCTTGGCGAGCACTGAGGTGAACACCAGATTTAATGGGTTTGCATAAGGTCTTCAAGTGTTTGTTTCTCACTGTGGCTGGAATATGTTGATGGTCACTTTTTGGTGCTTTTTATTTGGATGCATTTAGCTAGAAGTCCTTACCACATGGAGTAAAGGTTAGCACGCACTAGCTCTTTGTGATGCAGCTTGCGTTGGTCATCCAAGCTGTGCACTACAGTTTAAATGTTGCTCTCCCTCTTTGTCTTCCCATTCCCAGCTGGGGAACAAAAATATTTTGAATAGAGTTCTATTAAAACTTGTAAGATTTGAGGTTTGCAGTCACTACCCAGGACTCCTGGCACAAACATAAATGTGAATAGCAAATCACTGAGTTGCAGTGAATGAATTATTGTTAATAAGCAGTCTTGGTTTTTTGTTGGTTTTTTTCTTGTAATAAAACACAGCTTCTGGATAAAATTTTGCTAAAATATAGGCAATAGGGGGGTAAACACTTCCAGAATGAATTTTAATGTTGTCCCTGCAGGATACTGCTAGGTACTGGGAAGTCTTAAAATCCCTTGCATTACTTCTCTTCTTCCAATCACTTAAATCTTTTAAAATAAAAATCAATGCCCAAATAACAGGTCTGCAGTATAAAGCAAGAGACTAGTTACTGTTATTTGGAGAAAGGGGGGTTACTTTTATCTTATCCCTGTCTGTTACTGCATGTCATTAGTTTCTGCTGGAAAATAAAAGCAGCGGGTGTCCAGCTCACACCCATCTTTTTGCTTCAAAATAACTTGCTCTCTCTTTAATTTCAATTCAGTAGTTTATTTTCTCTTCCTGCTCATTACCTTAGGTTTCTTTCCTACCATCAGTGGGAGTGAGCAGGACACCCAGAGAGTGGCAAGCAGCATGCAGTGCATCAGTTTGTGTGTTTGTTAGTGAGGATGGGCTCAGAGGAGGGATCACTCCATCCTATTGAGGGATCAACAAGAAGCAGCCCATTTTTGGCAACAAAAATGGTGTCTACCCATCATTATACCTGGCTGAGGCTGAAACCCAGACAGAAAGGCCACAGACTCACTGGGTAGATTCCTACACTGAAATAGACCTTCTGAAGGCTGAGAGAGCTACCTAAACCCTCAGCTGCAGGGAACTCTAACAACCAGACATCTCCTGGGAGAGCAATACAGCTGGCTGCAAGCAGTCCATGGGACTCCTGCAGGGTGTAGAGGGCAGTTTCCTGGTCCAGGTATTGCACAAAACAAACAGAAATGAGGAGTTGCTGGACCTGCAGCTTACCAATGTGGATGAGTTCATTAAATAGTTAAGATTGGTGGCAGACTGGGCTGTAACAACCTTGCCTTAATTGAGTTTGTGATCTCTAGGAAAGAGGAAGAAGAGAGAAGGCAAGAGCCTGAATACTGCAAGGGTAAAATCCCAGCTTTTTAGGGGTAGGTGGATAAGATCTCTTGGGTAGCTGTCTCTAAGGACAGAGGGGTTGACCAGAGCTGACATCTCTTTAAGGCCACTTTTCTGAGAATCAAGAGTTCCCTATCCCAGTGTGTAGGAAATCAAGCAAGACAGGCTGGAAACTGAGATGATTGAGCAAGGATCTGCCTCTCAGACTGAATAGGAAGGAGGAAGTGCAGAGACAGTGGAAGCAGGGACAGGTGACCTGGGGGAGAGTACAGGGATATGGTTTGAATTGTAGGGATAGAGACAGGAAAGCCAAGGCAAAATTGGAACAGGACTTGGTAAGGGATGTAGAGAATAACAAGAAGGGATTCTAAAAGTACATAGGTCAGAAAAAGAAGGCCAAGGAGAGTGTATCCCCCCCCCCCACACACACTCTTACCTCCCCCCAGTAAGCAAGAAGGGTGAACTGGTGGTGGCTGATATGTAGAGGGCTGAGATTATAAGTTCTTTGTCTCAGTCTTCACTGGCAGTCAGACTTTCAACTTTCCTCAAGTCTCTGATCCTCTGAGTGGGTGTGAGGGGAATGAAATCCCTCCCACTATAAACGAAAAGCAGGTTTGGGACCATTTGATGAAGCTGAATAGCCACAAATCTACAGGACCTACTGACATACATCCCTTCAGGGTACTGAAGGGATGTTGTTGCCAAGCTATCCAGCTCTGGAGTCCCCAGCACAGGAAAGATGTGGACCTGTTTGAAAGTGTCCAGAGGAGGGCCACAAAGATGATCAGAGAGATGGAGCACCTCTCCTACAAAGATAAGTTGAAAACCAACCTGAGTAAATATCAGGCAAAAGATTGTTTTATTTGGCAATTATTTATGAAACCCCTAAAAATCCATGTCAAGATTCTCTGAGTCTTAATCTACCTGTGCAAGAATCTAATGTTACAGAGGGAGAGTAAGGAGGGCAGAAATAAAAACAAAATCAAAAAACTCCAACCTGGCTTAAGCCCCTGGAGGCTCCTTCTTTGCTTGGAATGATTGGTATAATTAAGTTTTGTATCATTCATTGCTTTATACTTGTGCTGACCTGCTTTCCTGGATCAAGGTATAGTTAAGAGATTTTAGCTTATATCCAGCTCTAAGCCAGCATGCCCAGTGGTAAAGTTGAGGATTATTAAAAAATTAGACTACTTGCAGTTCTGTATCCTCATAAAGAAATTAAAACAAATTTCCAAATTTGAAAAGGACTGGGTTTTTTTTTTTTTTCTGTTTTTTTGGTTTTTTTCAAGGCATCCCAAGCAGATTTTTCAAAGTAGTTTGTCGCCATATTCACTAACTGCAGCTGAGCCTGGGGCTGGAAGTAAATTTGCCAATGTGCAAGGATCATTAAATGCTGGCTGCCGAGGCTGGAGAGCAGTGCAGCACTTGTTTCTTGGCAAGAAATCATGTAAGTAATCAGCAGGGTCCCAGAAGGTCATCCTCCTTCAAGTGTTGCCTAAAAGGCTTTTTGCTCTTTTTCTTTCCTCTGTTTGAATTGATCCTGTCCAACAAGGTCTGGCTTTGTACATAAATCCTTGCTTAAGCTTTCAGTCTGCGCTCTGGCTGTGCTAAGTTTACTCGTACTTCTTGGTGTACAAAACTCAAAACATATTCTTGGCTGGACAATGCTGATATTTACTAGAGCTGTGCCCTGAAAAGCTCTGCTCCCTCGCTGCACTGCCCATTGTGTCTGTAACAGCTGGTTCAGGCTCCTGCCTTGCTCTGTGCTGTATTGCTCCACAACGGGAGCTGGGGTGGATTGGCAGCACAGACTTATGCCTCTGAATTAGCTGGTCATGGCTGATAAATTCCATACTTTTCCCAGTGCCAAGCAAAATGAAGATCTAGCCCTGGAAAAAATGGACTGCTCTGAGCTTGTACTAGATAAACCTCTTCTTCTATTTATTGAAGAATTTTTAAGGAACTCTTTACTATGTCCACAAACTGAAGTGTGCTCTGAAAATTAATGTTTGGTGTGATCCTGGACCTTGATATCACGCTGTTAGGGAAAGAACATTTAGCAAACTGGTTCCACTTTGTTTTCAAAGTCCAATTTGGTGTAAGAAGTCATTCTGTAAAAACAAAACCCTGAAATCCTTTCTCCTTCCCTTTCTCTGCCCTATTAGGAAATCTTGGGTTTGGATTTGCCACTATCTTACAGCCCTTATCATGCCTTTGCCAAGATCAGGACTGAGGTGCCTCCTGATGAGTTTTCTAGTATGTTGAATAAATAAACAACATTTGGATCCCTATTCCTTTGTCAATTTCACTGAAACATAAATACCTGTTTTAAATTTGATCAAAAGTAAATTCATGGAAAATGTGGTTAGTCAGGGTAAACAATTGTCAGGTAAGCAAAAAATCTGTATGTTGAGAATCCTTTTAATATTTAATCTTAGATTAATGTGCTAAACTTCCCCTTTCAGTTGACTGAAGAACTTTACAGTATGAGAAGGAGGAGGAACTGTGCATATTTTTTTAGTTGTTTGGTTTTTGTAGAAAAGTGAAAGCTCTCTGAGATCACGTGTAACTTTTGAATTGTTGGATCCAGAAAGCTTTGATGGATGACAAGTAAACAAAATTCAATAGATCACGTCATTCTAAAACTTGTATTCCGAGGCTTTGGATGATGAGTTGAAGCGTATGTGTTTAGGTTAAAGCAAATTTTTTTTCACACTTCAAGAAGCAATATTTCAAATAAAATCCTGTAAGTTAAAGTATTGTATCCCCTCTGGACATGCTGGTTTTTAACTCTGAAACCAGCCAGAGACACGTAGGGGCAGCAATGTGTGAGCAAAATTGCTTTTGACTTTGGTCAGAGTAGGCTTTCACAGGACAAATAAGTGTTTGACCTAATAACACTGAACCAAGCCTCCTTTTATTTGGGAAGAAACATGGCAACTTTCATATCCATTCAGACAGGCACTCTTATTCCAAGGTCACATCACAAAGTTGTATACAGAATAAACTATGTATTGTTCAATTTATCTATGTCAGGAGGACAGAAAGGGGAGCTGACCCTGCTAGATCTTGATCCAGTTGTGGTTTTTCGACTGGGTACTGCTGTTGGGGTAATGACACCTCTGTGCTTCTGGGATAATGGGAGTCAGCATGATTCGTCTCTAACTGGCCTCAAATGCTTTCTTCAAGCGATGTAATGGTTCAATAGCCCATCAGGATGTGAACTGTCGAGTGAGTGTTTTGCCTTGTGTGAATGCCTGATTTTTCTGAGTACTTCAGCTTCTTCTTCCTCTGCATAAATGGAAATATATGCTACTGCGTATGGTGGTTGTAAAAATTCATTGCTGTTACACGTAAAGACAAAAAGAGCCATGTGAGTGTTGAGCAGTGACAATGCTGTGGACTGTGACAGAAGCTGAGAATACCTATAATGAGGGTCCTAGGTTTTAAAAAAAAAAGCCAACAAAACAAACCTGTAGATAAATGGTATAGACTGCTGCATCTTCCGTGACATTAAGAAAACTGATACAAAAAAGTATAGGAATATTATGGTATTTGTCTTTAAACACTTTGAAGTCACATGTACACTGCTTCCAGCATTCAGAAACTTGATTCCATAAGCACTAACTGTAATTATAGGTTACATGGAACCCATTTCAAAATTAGCAAGAAATCCACCAAAATGTCACCTCTGACAAGAGCCATGTGCAACATTTTATTGATATAGACACATTTTGCTTGCCAGCTTTTCTTATTGAGAAATAGCTGTCTTCAGGGAGCAGGGGCATAGGAAGTTGGGAGTACTTCTGGTATTTGGACTGTTCTTTAAGTTCACTGTTTTTTTTGGTGTGCATCCTTTTTATCTATATGAATGAAAGCTGCAGTTCTTGTTCAGGTCCAGAATGGTCCTTCTGTTACGTTAACAAATGGCAGCCTGATGGAGTAATAAATAATTTATGAACTTGGGATATTGATTTTTCTTCAGTGCTTATAGGAAATTATACGCTTGTGGCTTCAAGAAATAATTGCTCCAATTTAATCGCATAAAAATTATAGTCCTTTTTAATTCTTTTCAAATGGAACTTTAATGACTGCTGGGTGTGTTACAGAACAGAAGAGAGGATGTCTGCTTGGACTGAAGGAAAAGGAGGGCCAGAAACAGCAGGTTTTACAGGTCTAATAAAAAAATTATCGCTATGGCAGTGGTTCTGAATGAAGGCTAATGGACACTTGTCTGATCACAAATTGGCCTTTCCACATGGAAATATTGTGAATTATAATAAAGACACTTAGATTTACAATGCAGACTAAAGGTACAGAGGCCTGGCATATTAGGAAAAAAATATTTCACTTGTAAAACTTCATTGAATAGAAGGTGGATTTTGTTTTAATGCAAAATACATTTTATGGTGTACTGCTTTTCTGTGTAAGCTCGGTAGCTGGGAGGAGGGATAACAACCAAAGAGGGGGGAAGGAAGTGATTTCAGCAACTACACAAAAAGTAAGTCTGAATATCTTTTTTTTTATTTTTTATTGGGGGGGTTGGGGGTGGAAATACCCTAACTTGGTCAGGAGATTCTATGACGTTCCTGACTGTTTCTAATTAAAATATAAGTAGCTTGTAAAACTTACCTCCCTGAAAAATTCAGGTTTGAAAGTACTGCATTGACCAGATTCCTCAGAATACAAAAATAAATTGTGAGGTGGTTCTGCAGTCTTTGCTTAAAAAGTCAAGAATACTCATCTGCAAACATGTTTTAGTGAAGTCACACGATGCTCTGGCTTTTTACCATTCTAAGTTGGCTTCTTTTAGTGAAAGCCACCAGGAAACAGACTTTTTATGAAAGAGATATACTAGAATGAAAATTCTAACCACTCTGGAGCAATAATTAATTTCCATCTTCACAACATAAATGTAAAGTGATGAGTGTGGTGTGATGAGGCTCAAACTTACAATTTTTACCGAGTAAAAAAAGGGAACATCAAACTCCTCTCTGCAAGAGAGTATCACTTGAGCTGGATGTAAAGCTTATGTAGTGTAATCCATTCTGCCCATCAATAGCAGGAACAAAGCACATAGGCACTAGTGAAAAATGGAGAAGCTGCCAATAATTTCAGCACTAATAACGAGATGGTATTAATAATAACTCATCCTGGTGACACCTGTAATGTTTACTGTAGGCTTAATGTGGCATGTCAAATGGTAAACTGATGCTTGGTGTTAGCTGGGGGCTGAGAATTGCAGAGCATCTCAAAACATTTTCCAGGGGAATAAACCAGATTCAGGAACCATGACACAGGTAAACAAGCCAAATGTCTTTACAGTAGTGTCTTCTACCACCAGCCTGGGCATTAAATCCATACTAGCAGGGTTTTAACCCAATGCGCTTCCTGCAGTGGGAGGGACAGCTCTATGTACATAGCTACACTATTTTAAGGGCATAGGCTGCTAAGAGGATGTACTGGATGTGGCTATCTTCTATATGCCACAGAGAAATGGTCCTCTGAAAAAAGTGTGATTTCTGGTGTCCTTTGGAGGGCTTATTCCTATGTCAGATTACAGAAGAAACTCTCTGCTGTGAGGGTGGTGAGGCACTCGAACAGGCTATACAGGGAAGCTGTGGATGCCCATCCCTGGAAGTGTTCAAGGCCAAGTTACATGGGGCTCTGGTGTAGTGGAAGGTGTCCCTGCCTATGGTAGAAGGGGAGTTGGAACTAGATGATCTTTAAGTTCCCTTCAGACCCAAACTATTCTATGATTTGTGGAAAATTTGGCATTAAATGAGCATGGTGATGGCATGCAGACTTTGCAAGACCAGTGTTCTTAGCTCGTGGTTCATTTTAGGTGGCTGAAGTGAAGGGTTTTTTCCCTTTCGTAGGACTCTGGAGTTTTCTTTGCTTGTTGCTGGCCAACACAGAGAAGCTAAAACTAAGTTTGGGTTTTCTGTTCAAAGCATGACATTGATGCTATTGCTGTAGCAGTAATGTACTGTAGTGGTTTTACTGGATATAATGCCCTGTTTCTAAATATAATTTTTGAATCTGCAGGTTTCCAGTTCCAAACACTAATAATGGCTGGACAAGAACAGTCCTCTTGACTGTTTTATTCACAGTAGCTATTATTAAAAATTCTGTAAATATAGCATTCTAAACTTCAACACACATTTTATGACCACCAAATGTTTACTTTATTATTTGGGTAATAATAATGTTATTAAATATAACATTATGGGTTTTTATTCTATTTTGATGCACAAAAATATGCAAATAACTTGCATTAGCATTTTTATGAGTGAGATTTCAATGGCAAGTTTATTAATAAATCCTTGCGTAGTGTTCAGACTGATAACATTAGTTCCCTCAACCCTTTTATTTTGGCAGCTAATGATATTTTTCCCCCCTAGTTCTCAATTCTGAATTGATGACAAATTAGAACAAACAGAACATGACTGCAGAAGTATATATAAAGCTATACTTCGTTGTTAAATTGCTGGTTCAGATCCATTTTGGGCTGGGAAGTGAGCAGTGACCAAAGATCACTTTGTAAGATGCCTTACTGGTCTGTGTGAAATAAGATCCTAAAGTGTCCTGCAGCACAGGAACCTGGGAAGGGATAAAGGCAGAGAGAAAGCTCACGAGCATGCTGTATTTTATATTCTCTCTAAATATCTTTCTTGTGGAATATGGCCTGGCTTTCACACAGAGGCAGGGTTCATGATGGCAGGGCCTGTGGCAGCACATGATGTGTAATACAGGCTGCAGCACAGTGGGACGTGAAGCTGATATCATTTGGCAGAAGGAAAAGATGTAATTTGCTTAGGCACAGAGGTAGAAGCATCTTTGTAATCCTGAACAGCTCTGAGTCTGAGGAAAGCATCCTTTTCCCCTGCAGACAACAGACTGGGGCACAGCAGTTGGGACTCCAGCTCAAAGCCCAGGTGGTGCAGGCTGCACTGGGAGACAGCTGGGAGCACGGAGCTGGCACTGCGCTCACTGCAGGGCACCGCTGGTGGCCAATGCCAGCCGTGTGCCAGGGATGGAAGGGAGCAGGAGAGCTCAGGAACGGTGCTCTGTGACTTGTGGTGGAGAGGAAACCAGCAACTGAAAAGAGCTGAGACAGAGCTCAGGCACCTGGACCACCTTCACTCTTCAGTGTCCTGCTGTCTCTGCCCTTTTTAAATACAGCTGCTTTGGAGTTTTGAAAATACATAATGGTTAAGGTTATGAGGGGAACATTATCACAGATCTTCTGAATGTGCTGTAAAAATCTGAAGTTGCTGAGGTGTCCAGCTGAGGCCCTGCATTAGCAAAACCCTTACAGCTCAGATTCTATTTGATAAAGCACTTGTGAGCACAATTCTCTAACACCAACAGTGCTGGAAAATACTTGTAAACACTTTGTATGTACAGCCTCTAAATTCCATAACGGTACAGATACCCATTATATCGCCTGATAACTGTTTCTCATTCTAAGCTGGTTTGTTTCTTTGCTTGAGAGTATGGATCCCACACCCTGGAGAGAAAGCAGAGTTTACTGTTCAATTAGAAAAATTTATTTTCTTGGAGGCAGCATTGATCTCCTGGACTGTTATGTTATCTGTCACTGTCTAATCATGGAAAATCTGTTGCTTGTACAGCAGGCCCCAACTGAGTCTCTCCAAAAAAGGTAGGATGCTTTTGCTGTGTGTAGAAGAGGGTTTGGAACAACAGGGGTTTGCATTTGGCATCTTGCTGATTAAACTTTGTCAAAAAAGACAAGTCTGCTTAGCCTAACTAGGAGGTAGTGGAAAGGAACAGCCAAAGGACATTGAGTTTTCTTATTGCATAATTGGTCCTGATTTGATCCAAAAACAATGGTGCACAGCCATGAACTGAGGCAATATGTTACTGCCTTGAGCTACTTCTACTGATATTCTGGTCAGAAAGTCATGAAAGACGATTAATCCTCACCCCTGCTACCTTGCTCTCCGTGGAGCAACTAACCAAAAAAATAATTAGCTAACAGTTTCCTATCTAAAACCAGAGTGAGAATCCATGTGAGAATACATGTGACAGATGCACAAAAAAAGGTCTGCTGTTCCTGTACCTGCCAATTATTGCTCTATCAGTCTGGAGAGCACCCAGGCTTCATACACAGACCCATGCTGTGGCTTGTTTGGGAGAATGTCCAACAGGAGTTGGACTTCAATGATTTTTGTGGGTCTCTTCCAGCTCAGGAAATTCTGTAATTGTGTCTTTCTGCCCTTTCACTTGTCATCTTTGTCTTAAAGCTCCAGATGTGACCTTGCTTTTAAATATTTGAATGAGTTTAGCCTCACACAGGGTGACATTTCCCAGAAAATATAGCTGGTTATCAAGATCCCAGAGCATATGTGCTTCCTGGCAGTTGGCTGGTTGCTACTTTATGGACATCAAATAGAAGAGGGGAAGGAGAAATGACAGTTTGGAGTTTGTAAACGATTTGATCAGTTTGCTCCTAGGGATGAAGGATTTTATGAGGAGGCTGGGCGCAATGAGGTTTGGGGAGTTTGATGGGTATTTAAGAAAAGTGCTGGCAGCAGATGGGCTAACAGCAATAATGGGGAGCTGATGCTGTAAGTGAGGCAGAAGGAAGTCGGAGTGGGGGTACTGATCACAAGGATGAGTGTGGACTAGAAAAAACAGTGCACTGTCATCCCAGTGATCCTGAGTCAGTGTCATCGCAGGCTGAGATATGGACATTCCATGGTCTTTTTCTCTATAATGAGTTCTGCCAACAAGACCAAGCATTTAAAAAGCTTGATTTGTTTATAACAGTCTAAGCTAGGAAAATTAACATGGTAAAATTGAAACCTTTGGCCGTGTAAGATGAAACAGGGATTAAAAAGGGACTGAGTATCTCTTCCCTGTGTTATTTCAAGGGAGGTAAGTGCTTGCAGGCTCGGTCCCATTCGGCTCTCCTGCCAGGTGAATTTCAGGAGGTGTGTGTTGGCCAGCCGTGCCTGCTCCCGGGTTCATTAGAGGACATCCCGTGGGGCTGCTCGTATCCTCAATCGTGCCGCAGGCTGTGCCGAGTTTCCCTCGGCCGTGGATAACCCGGGCGGGAAAGGCCCAAGCCCCGTGCTCCGGGCAGCGCTGCCGTGAGGGCAGGCCTGGAGGCGGCCGGGGCTCGGCCCAGGAGCCCGGAAAACCTCCACAGACGGAGCCTGCATGGCCTCGCCGCGCGCTGTCCCCTCCCTGTCCCCGCTGGGGAGAGCGTGTGCCGCTGTCCCTGTCCCGGGAGCAGCGCAGGGCGCCTCTGTGAGGAGCACAGCCGGCTCGGGGAGCACAGCCAGCCGCAGCCCTGGGCCGGCTCGGGGAGCACATCCAGCCACAGCCCCGGGCCGGCTCGGGGAGCACAGCCAGCCGCAGCCCCGGGCCGGCTCGGGGAGCGCAGCCAGCCGCAGCCCCGGGCCGGCTCGGGGAGCGCAGCCAGCCGCAGCCCCGGGCTGGCTCGGGGAGCACACCCAGCCGCAGCCCTGGGCCGCCTCGGGGAGCGCAGCGAGCCGCAGCCCCGGGCCGGCTCGGGGAGCGCAGCGAGCCGCAGCCCCGGGCCGCCTCGGGGAGCACAGCCAGCCGCAGCCCTGGGCCGGCTCGGGGAGCACAGCCAGCCGCAGCCCCGGGCCGTCTGGGGGAGCACACCCAGCCGCAGGCCCAGCCCGGCAGCACTGGCCCCACGGGAGCCGCGGCAGTGACGGCGGCGCCGCTCCGCCCCCACAGGTCCTGGACATGCTTCCCGCGGAGGAGAAAACGGCCAGGCCGGTTAGCTCAGTTGGTTAGAGCGTGGTGCTAATAACGCCAAGGTCGCGGGTTCGATCCCCGTACGGGCCACTGCTTTTGCAGTCGCGGCGCCACTCCGGACGGTCCCTCGGGTGCGGCGGAGCGCCCGCGGGAGCGGTGCACCCGCAGAGCGGAAAACACCGTGGCGAAACAGCCGAAAAGGTACCAGGGAAAAGAAATAATGTGTGGAGGAAGTGCACTGAGAAATGCTTAAACTCCTTCCGTAGCTTTTCACCAAAACGTGCCGTGTTTGGCTTCGGAGCATTTTGTTCACGTGCTTCTCCTAATTAGCGTTAGGCCAGAAGAATCTTGCAGGGATTCAGAAGTTCTGCCCTTACAGTGAATAATCCCAGGGAACTAAAACCTCAGGTCAGGTCTTTAGCTCATTGCATTCATGTGACTCTTCGATAGCTCTCTGTCAGGGGCTGGAAGAGATTGGGGTTTGGCTGTTTTTTGTTGGTTTTTTTTTTTTTTTCTTTTTTTTTCTTTGAAGCAGGAGGACAAGCAGGTCTCCCTTGGCAGCCTGGTTTTTCATAGAACGTTCTGACCTTGATACAGGAAGCATCCAAACTTGACAGACAGACTGCAATATGAGTCTTAATTTTTATGGGTGTGCTATTTATTCAAGAAAAAATTCCAGGCCAAACGAAGGTGCTCTAATGCGGTACTCCATCTGTAGGAGTGGCCAGCATGGATCTCTGCCAGCTCAACCTGCCTCTGTAAGTTTTCCCTCTAAGAAACTTCTCGTAGAATCTCAAGACAGTTATTATTTTTGTCCTATCTACCTCTGAACTGAAATGAGATTTCTCCAGAAGGGGGGGAATCATTCTGGTGTAAATGTTTTCATTGTAGAAACCCAGTGATTTTTTTTCTTAGAGCTGCATATAGAGGTCACAGCTTCTTTGGGAAAAGGCTTTGAGATAACAGCATTCTGTTGACTTTTACAAATTTGCTAATATGTTCCTTTACTATCCAGGCCTGTTGCTTATGTCTTGTATCAACTGCAGGGGTTGATTAAAAATAAGTGATGATGATGATAATAATAATAATAGTATTAAAGCAGGTGATACTTCGTGCCAAAGTCAGAGTTCGGACATTTCTCATTCCGCACAATGTTATCAGGGTACTACAAGGGCACATGAGAAGTGTCACTCCAAAGTCACAATGTAACTTGTAAATCATAAAGATGAATATTCATGTTTTCTAGAGTCCAAACTGCTGTCATGACTCTATCAGATGTCACAGGAGAGTAATGTGGTTCTGGTTTGATGACCTTCTGTCTTGCCACTCCACTCAATGATCTTCCTCAGTTCCTTTGGGTCTAGTTATAGTGGCCAGGACTTGACTAGATATATTGACATCCATTTTAAATGACCTGAAAGGAGAACTGTTGTGTTCTGCTTCAGGAAAAAAAAAAAAAATCTGGTAATAATATTGTGTTGTTTTATGTTTCCCACATTAGGAATCGGATTTTTATTATAGCTATGTTGCTGTATTGCAAAGTCCTTGCTATAAAACCAAGGTAATGCAATGCCTCCTTGGCCACCTTTTCATTTTGGTTTGAATTGCTTATATTTTGTGTGGTTCTTTGGCAGCCAGGGGTGTATGGGCATATTTTCCCTAAATTTAGTTTCAGCAGATGGTTGTCAGATTGCGAGGGTCAGCCATTGTCCCTAGGGGAGTCATTCCAGAGCCTGTTCTTCAACCTCAAAGCTAGTTGGAGAATGAAAAGAGGTTAAACAAACAAAGCCATATAGTGGAATAATGCTCTCGTGAGGACGGCACAGGAATTTCCATTCTGATGCTTTGCAGTGGCAGATGTTGGGGCATATTCTGGGGTTACTGTTCAGTGTTTCATTTAACCTGTAACTGGATTGCATATCAAGGCCAAATTGGGTCTCAGTTGCCGTGTGCTTAAAAAGTGTGGTGAGGAGCACAGCTCCTCTGCCCGCAGTGGGCACTGATGGGGAGGATGAACCTCTTGTTGCCTGTGACAATGCTGAGCGCTGACAGCTCAGGAGGAATCTTCTGATCAGTCCTTTCAGCCTCTTCCTTCAGTCACTGTTTCTGATTATTAGCTTTGTGGTCTAGGGTTACACAGACCAAGTCAGCTAATTAGTTTCATGTTCTTCACTGTGATGCCTGCATCTGTTTTTGCATGAAATACTAGGAGGGCTCTTAAGTCCAAGTAGTTGAAAATAGCCAGAATATGGGTTCACAAAGCATTCAATTCAGTAGATGAGTATTCATTCACTCAGTGATGTTCTGAAGCATTTTCTTTTCCAGCCACATCACAGGTTAGTTTTATAAATTCTTATATCGTGTTTATTGCTAGAATATCTAAGTGTTTTGCCATTGGTATGCTTTATACATTCAGCTTTCTTTTGGGGGTCTTAATTATAGTGAGAACCTGAGCGGCAAGGATTGATCGGGTATATCAATACAGCAATGCACAGATGCAATCCAGAAACATAATTTTTGAAATTAAAGGCAGGATGTGGTGGAAGGGGCTGCTCTTCAGATTGATTTGTGTGCAACAAAGTTGTAAGTATTAATACTATTATAGGTGAAGCCTTAACCTTTGTTTTAAAATTGGGGAGTGTAGTGTTTACCCTCCATGCACGAGGAGAAAAACAAAAGGCAACTCCATCAAAAAGGCTGAGCCTGTCCCAACCCCACACAAAGGTTCTCATTTAGTGCTGCTGTGAGCAGAGATGCAGGTGGGAGGGGGACGAGGAAGTGCCATAGAAACGGGCACGGGAAGGAGCCGCCAGCCAAGAATGTGGCTGAATGGGCACGGGCAGCCCAGCGCTGGGAGCCCAGGATCTGGCGAAAAGCAACCGGGAGCTGTAAGGAAAAGCCCAACAACCAGCCCCCTGTTTGGGTCCTCAAGTGGCTCAGAAACAAGGGTTATTCAGGAAAGGGGACAGCATGACAGGGACACTGGCTTCCAGTTTCTTTGCAGCTCAAATAATGACCCTGATTTTTTATCTTGCAGTTCACATCAAAAGAGAGTAATTATATTTACCGGTGAAGCTGAAGAAATATCTTAAAATTTATATTTCTTTGCTAAAATGAAATATAAACAAATCTGACTAATGTATAAAAACCCCAGAAAGTGTAGTGGGCTGGGCTTGAACAGGGTTCAAACCTTTGCTCTTGCCATAGTCTGAAAAAGGATTAAGTAACTTTGTAAACAAAGTATCTGACAATTTCTCCCACAGTTTTGAACTAATGCCTGACTGTAGAGTTGCTAAGTTTAAATAGCTGAACAGTCCTTTTTTCCCTGTGTAAGAAATCACCATCAATGCCCATAGTACAACAGGGCTGCGTGGAGGGCACCAAGTTCTCATTTTAACATGTGCCGTATAGAACCAGGTAAAAGATAACTCTTAAAATATCTGACTTCAGGTGTGTCTTTGTGCTTGCTTTGTAAGAGAATTTTATTTATTCTTTATTAGACTAGCAGGAACAGCTATAGCTACACACCAGTTCTGTGTGGTGAGACACAAGTGTTCAGTTTTATCAGTATCCAGTCACTGTTTCACAGGGGAAGTAAGCTGGAGATAACATAACCTTTGGCAATATTCTGTCAGCGTTTAAAAGGAAGCGTGTTGAAGTCTGGGTATGAATTTTCTTGTTTTTGCAGATGAAGAGGAATAGAGTTTTTTAAAGATAAATAACATGGATATATTTTGCTATATTGTTTTTGTCTTTAACAAGGTAAGGAACAGTGACGAGCCATAGGAGAGGTCTGGAGTTTGACATGCTCAGGCTTGTGTGGAAAAACTGTGCTGCTTCAAGGGAGACAGAAAATGATTGGCCCCTAATATTTGGTAGGCTGGCCATACCTTGTCATGATCCTGAACAGACAGTATAGTTGTTATACTTTGTATCTGAGGCTTAAGTGAATCACAGCTGGCTAATATCCATCACAAATTTTGGAAGTAAATAATCTGATTTTCTATTAAATGGTTAAAATGCTACATGGGATGCAGACTGAAGCAGCTTCTCACTTGGCTTCCTAATGCTTTCAGGGGCAGAAATTCTGTCTTGTTCTGGGCTTAAATCTAAACCAGAGAGGGGAAGACAAAGTTGCAGATAAAATCCCAGGGTCCTGACATCAACTGCCCCTGGTGGTAACCAGCAGCTCATACTCCCTCCTTGTACACATCTTTTTAAAGCAATCTTGAAAGCACAGAGCAAGAGGGCAAAGGAGGACAGCACATCTCCGGTGTGTCACTCCACACACTTGACAAACCCTTGTGGCACATTTCACGGAAAGCCTCTCTGGCACTGAGCTGGATGGTTGCAACTCACGCTGTCGTGGTGTGGGACAACTGTCAAGGTGGGTTAGTTTTAAGAAATGAGCATCTAACGTTGTACCCTTGAAACAATGCTTACCAAAAAAGCCCTTTGGCTACAGTTTCTGTCACTTGGACTGCATTGCTGAGAACTGGTTCAGTCTGCAAAGAGCAGCAGGGGATTCACTGAGGGTCCAAACTTTGGCAGAAAAGCATTCTAGTTGGACATTCTACTTTCTGTGGCTTTCCTTTCCAACCAGAGAACATTCAAATACCTGGTCAGTCCAAAGTACAAATGTCAGGTGGTGTCTGTGTAATTTTCTCATCTGTGCTTGAAATCTAACCTTTTTAGCTAGAATAGGTTTTGAATGTCTTGTTTTGGCTTAGTTGAAGATGTCCCCTGAAGTTTAGGAAATGAGACAGCCTGGATGGGAGAGCTGAAGAAAATATGGTTCAAGGAGCAATTTATTTGAGGCATAGAGGAAAGACACAGGTAATTGTCACATACCCAATGAAATTTCACTAGCTTCTTAATATGTGCTATCATGATTTTCAGTAAGAACAGCTTTTTGGTGGTGAAATCTGCTTTTGAATTATTAAAAATGTCTTTGAAGAAGAAAATCTTCCTGCCTTCCACTTAAGAATGAATTCTCTGTTTTTACACTTATATAATAAAATTGAAAAGCAAAATAAAATAAAACAAGTATAATTATGTATTTTGCAAAAAAATACTTCATTTCAGCAAAACCAAGGCAGGGTGGACAACCACCTAACTGAGAATTAAAAGACAGATGAATATACAGGTTCTCAATTCTGCTTTTTGACTTCATGACTAGGCCTTCAATTCTTTTTTCTGTCTTTACCCATCTGTACAAAAAGGGAAAACGCCTATTCTAAATAGGAAGCACTCTTGAAAATCAACAGAGAAGTGCTACAAAAATCCATCTTTCTAAAAGGAAAGGTGGTTGCATTATTGTATTCTAGCTGTGCAGCAACTTATTGGGCTCATCACCTTTTAGCGGTAGATGAACACTAGTAAAGAAAGTAACTAGTCTGGTGATGAGTTAAAAAAATATATTAGTCATTGGGATCTGTTCAAAGTATGAATTTATTTCTGCTAGACAGAAAGCATGCTGAGATTTCCCTAGGGTTATAGAACTTTAAAAAGTGGCAATTTCTGCCACTGGTTTTAATGAAGAAATTGGATTTTCTCATTTCATGTGTATATACTTCAGTTCTTCTCCAGCTTTGTTCTCTAACAGACAGGTTTGCAACAACTCTGCCAGAAATGTAAAGGGTAAGTTTGCTTTTAGGCAGCTGAGGCTCTAAGCAACTGATGTTGAGACAGCAGTTATAGAATACATTTTTGTTGAATTCTGGTGGATATAATGACCAGGGTCTTCTTTCAATAACACTTCTGAAAATAATTTCTTTTTAGGGAATGAATCTGAGGTACACTAGCTCTGTCATTTTGTGTGCAACAAGGACAAGAAAGAGATTCCACTGCCTGTATACACCTTCTCATCTTATTTTGTCTCCTTTTATACAGCTATTCTGGGAACAAGCAGCTGAAAGCAGGCTGACTGGTTTGAAGTTTAATTTTTTTAATGAGGGAAGAGTGACTCTGCAGAGATGAGTAACTAGAGAACCCCAACAGATTGTTCTCTTCCGATCTTGGATTATGTTCCTAGGTCACAATACCTATTTTTTCCCTTCTGCCTCCCTGCTGACATCACCTGATCCTAAAAAGCAAAGTTATACTGTTGTGTAAATCACAGATGCAAATAATTCTCCAGTTATTTCTTGTCAATAGCTAGCAATCTTGTTAATGCTGGATGCTGGACAGAATCCATTTTACTCTTTGACAAATGTTACAGGTCTGCAAGAGAAAATATGGGACTTGAGTTTTGTCAGAAGTTTGGTGAGACTTATACAAAATATAAGGATGGGGCTTTGTAGAATGAGACTTTACCTCTCTTCTGGGCCAGTTTTGTGTTCTGGCTACAGCTGTACTTTTTTTTTCCTCTTTCACAATCAACGGCAAAACTTATTGTAGATTTGGGTCATTGATTGCCAGATGGTAAGAAATTTGAGGAAAATGTAATGATTATAGTGATCAGTAAGGGAGGGAAGGTCAATAGAGGGTGGCAGGAGCCCAGAATAGAATCAACCCTTCTTGTGGTTCCTTCACTCACTGCAGATAAAACTCTGGCTGTACCTTAGCACTCATCTAAATGTGAGCACAATGGAAAATAACTCTCCCCAGTCACTAATTTGGGGTGGAGGCAGGGGTGTCTTAAATGGATAGAGAGATCAGCCAGAAGCCTCATACTCTTTTTCAGTGTTGTATAATCATCTCCTGCACTTGAGTTTTACCAAAAGAGTAATAAAAGATCAGAAATGTATAAACCCATAAAAGCTGAGAAGAGGGAAGGTGTGAAATTCTATTAAGACACAACTCCTCAGACTCCCAGAAAATTTCTAATGTTGTTAAGTTTCTACAAGTGATATCCCAGCCTCTTTCTAGTGGAGTTTCCTTCTCAGTTTTCTGGAGAGAAAGTCCTGTCCAAGGCTTCATGCTATAAATTCTCTTTGAGGCAAAAAATGCCAACAAGGAGGACCTTAATGCTTGAACAAAGAGGAATACATATATTTCAGTCAGTGGAAATGCACATCTTCATTTGAAAATAATTGTTCTGATTTTTCCATGTTAACTTTGGATATGTGGGGTTTTTCCTGTCCTGAGTTGGTAAAAATTGTTGAGTTTAAAAAGAATCACACATGAACCCCAGGTTTGGGTCAGGCCAATCTCTTTGACTTGACTTCTCTTAAAAGACAAATGGAAATATCTAGTGCAAAATCACTCTGTCTAAATTTCTAAACTGTTGAGATACTTGTGTGGTTAGATTGTGACAATTTCCTGAATGTGAGGTGGAAATTTTATTTACACTAGGAACAGTTCAATGAGCATACATTTTCAAAACTATTTTTTGATTGAGATATTTCTGGTTGGTTAAATTCTCAGCATCATATAATTTTTGAATTAAAAGATATCTCTGTCCTTTTTGGATTAGTGGTATTTACAAAACTGTTAGATGTCTAAGTATAGTAACACATCTGGGCCACATCTAGGTGTTGATGGAAACAGATCTACTGTGCAGCAAGAAATGTTTTTCATCACCTCTAAAATGACTTTGTCTGTCTCAGAAGTATTGACTTCCAGTCTAATCACTTTAGAATGGTCTTCAACTGCACTTGAATTATCTGCACATTTTGCAATTGCTTAGTCTCTTCCTATTTCTCACAGAGCTTTTATCATAATTATTTCTCTTGTTTTTATGGTTTTGAAACACTTCATCTTCTGTAGCTTGCACTAATGCTCTCTTTCAGTCTGAAAGACAGGAATCTTGAACCCCCAAATGGTTCTTGTCCTCTCTGTTTGCAGTTGCTTTAGTATGTGTATAGTGCCTCTTCCAGTATGGCCACTGTCACAGGTGCCCTTCCTGACAGCTCTAGGTGTGCACATTTGACAGCTGAAATCATGCTCTGATCAGCACTGACCTCCCAGCCTATTAGGCAAGTGTGCTAGATACTAGGTTTAATTTGTAAATCCTTTCCTGACACTGAGATCTAGGTCAGTGATGTCAAACTTCATTGGTGACTCAAGTAGGCACCTGTGGCCATGAGCTAGAGTACTGCTGAAATTTAGACTTAGCACCCCACTCTAAAAATTGTTCGGTGTATCTGTCACACTGTGAGACAATTGCTGCTGTTTTCTTTTCTAATTACTGTACATAATTAGATATGACATCAAAGCTGTCTTGATCTCTAGCTCTTCAATTTTAATCACGAGGAGGCTCAATAATGGTACATTTCTTTTGGGCCCCTAGTTCAAGTGGAAATAACCTTCTGGAAGTTTAAAGGACAAAATGTTTTACTCCCAGGTTCCCAAACAAATGAGGGTCTACATTGTGGTGCTGTACAGGAACTCCTTGCTTTAGAACAACTTTACCATAACTTTAATTAAAAGTACATATGAATTAGAGAGGCCTCTAATTCCAGTTAGAGGTTGGAATATGTGAGTGAGTAGAAGTGGTTTATATTCCCCCTTGTTTCTTCCCTTAATACTTGAGTCTGGAATAGCTGTGGTACAATGTGACAATTTTTCTAGGGTCTCCTAAACACATGAATGTTCAGTCCAAGATTGTCTGCTACATGTTTGGTGCTTCTTCCAGCACATTTCCTTTGGGGTTTTTTTATGCTTCTGAACTTAAATCAGCCTGGGCTCCTGTGATTTCGTATCTCCTTATGAATCCTTACCCCTAAGCACTTTGCCCTCCTACTGCCTGGTCCCACCAGTTCCCACCTTAAACCTAGGCTTTCTTCAGGTGTACACCTATAATCCTTTATCGTAAAATATACTTTGGGTTGTAAAGATGAAGACTTATTTGAATGCCAAAATGTTAACTTTGAAATCTTTGTATGAAGCATTTAAAGTCAGACATTGACTCTGTCCAGCCATGCAGGCTTTGTAGCTGCTACTTCTGTGCAGATCAACTGTTTTCGTTTCTACCTTCTTTTCTTCCATGCTGAAATGTGTTGCAACTGCTCTGTTTCATTGAAGTGTATCACACACCTGGGGCAGGTTCAAACCTGAGGGACTGTGAAGTGTAAAGTCTTGTATTATCAGTCTCCTTAGGCACTTGGTAGCTGCAGTGTGTTTTGTCTGTGCCTGGTTTGCAGTTCTTTCCATCTGACACCAGTTCTCAAAGGCTTTATGCTAGGAATAGCAGAAGAGAGAATTATTTTCTATTTATAACTTCTGAAGAGGGGGAAAAACATTTACATCTGTGAGGGTTTTAGAAATTTCTCATGCATTGTAGGTATAGTTCAAATGATAATGCTGCCTATATATTCTAACACAAAATTTAAAAAAAGAATGAGATGACTTTCTTCCAGACTGGACCTTTTTTTCCTCAAAGCGAGATAGTAGCTATTACAGAGGAGTGAATTTGTAACATTCATCTTCCTTACATAAGGAATTTTTCAAAGAACAGAATATTAATGGGACATCAGAAGATCCCTGTTTAGGTGGGGAGGGAAAAGGGAAACAAATTCTGAGAATTTTCAGTTTTCTGCTCCGAATGTCTGTGCAACTCTGCATTGCAATTCAGTACACAGCATTCACACCTAAAAGCCTGTGTTCTGAGGTTCTACAGTTTTCATCAAATGCCCAGACAGCATCATAACCCTCTGCAAGCTTGCATGGAATAGGCTGGCAATGGTCCAAATGCAGGCAGAAGCACTTGCACAAACACAAAATGTTAGCTGTTTCTTCTCTTTATTTTCTGCCAGACACAATTCAGCAGCATTCCAGATGACATGCCTTCTGTTAAGTAAGGGGAAAGGAGTGATGAATGCCTTCAGAAGGGAAATCGTGCTGCACGGGCACCAGTTAAGCATGGTCTTCCCCTCTGGTTAGTTCCAGCCCCAGCTGGTTCTGCTTAGCTGCCTGATTTGAATGATCAGTGCTGATCTAGCCCATCATGTTTGCTCACAGCCACAAGGCCTTTTAACATGAACCCAAAATTACTCCAGTGATCTGAGGAGGTAAAGGGGGGAAAACCAAGTAAATGCTTGGAAAAGGGCAGAGCAAAGGGGGGGGAAACCACTATTACCACAGCTAAATATGTACCGTCTCTCCATGCTGCATCAAGTTACACTGTAGGATGCTTTCTTTTAACACTTTTTAGTAGCATGGGGTTTTATTTGCCTTTGTCATCTTGGCCCTCTCTGTAACTTGAAAATGAGCTATGATGCTGACACAGTTGTGGGGACTTTTTTGGCTTTCTGTGTGGCCCAAGGCTACATCAGCATAGGGAGGAAAGAAAACCAGCTCCCATTAAATCTTCTTCTAGAAGCAGCTGAGGAAAGACTGATTTATCTCTAGGAAAGATGATAGTGGATGGCCAAAGTATTTAAGTGCCATTTTCAAAAGCATAGAAAGAAAATGTTTGCTTCTGAGTAATAGCTATTAGTGACAGTTTTTATGCTGCCTCCGTGTTCTTTATCCAGCAGGAATGAGAGGGGCTGAAGAGCATTAGTGTCCTAGGAACTGTTGACTCTCCTTTAAAAATGACAGTGGCCACCACTCAGAGTAACTTTTCATTTCATCAAGGAATGTGCGAAATTTCACTATAGGCAAAGAGGAAAAGCTACAGAAATATACTTTCTCTGCCTGTTTTTCTCATTCCCCATAGAGAGATACTGTAGAGCCCTGAAAAAAATGTGTTGTAATACCAGTGTAGAAAGAGTAAGAGCAAAGGGTCTATTGCACCCTAATTAAAACCATTTGTTAAAACATACCATATAAACCCAATCGTACTCCATTTTCCTGTAGCCATGGTCACTGCAGGTGATACATAAGGTCTGTCTGAGTTTAAAGGCCTTGGTCTTATACCATGCATGCATTTTTTGTGTGTGTGTGCTACTTCAAAACTAGGAGCCATCCATGGGCAGTGTCCTTCCTGCTGTTGCCAGGACAGCCTTTGCCCCTGATGCTAAGCAGCGTTCCTGGCAAGCAGAGGGACTTGGGCTATTGCTGTGGAAATAAAAGGTAGAAATTAGGTGTTGCATGCAAACCAAACTCTGAGGTGATTGGGGATGGGTATAGGAAGAACTGCAAAAATAGTGAATGAGGAGTGATTGCTCAGTGTCTCACAATGGGGTGACAAATGTAACTCACTGATGGCAGTTCAACCCAAATATGAGGTACATCTTCACATAGCATGCACTTAGAGTGCTTCAGGAGGTGCCATGATTTGCATGGTCACAGAAGTGATTGGACCAGTTTAAGAAGGAAAGTCTGTTCAGGGCTAATGAATGCAGAAGTCCTGGCCAGCCCACAAGGCCTCTGCTGAACAGAGAGGAAGAGTGGTACTGCAGAAGCATCCCTGCTTGACAGTTCAGTTCCTAAAGCTCTGATGTTTCTACAGGTGGGCAGAAGACACTGGGTTGGGCAGACCTTGAGTTCATGTGCTCTTCTCACAGAATGCTGTACAAGACAGAAGGAGGATACAGAAGGTGGGGTGTTTGGAGTGTGTTTTGCTTTGGAGGAGAGGAAACAGCAGAGACAACTGCCTTCTGTGGTCAAAGTCTGTGCTGTTAATTGCTAATTGATTTTTTTTTTAATGACTTAAGCAATAGATCTGTGCTAGCCTTATTATTTTTATTTTTTTATAATAAATTTTTTTTACCCTCTTTAGGTGGTGATAGTCTGGTTTAAGGAAAACCTTCATTTTTTTTGCAAGTGTTTGACTGTCTTATGTGTGTTTAATTACATATGTATGTATGTATATTTACATGAACTTGAAAAAATCAGTTGGTTTTAACTACCCTGCCATAGTGGTAGCAGCATCAGGTGCATCTGTTGGTGAGAACTTCTTTTCCTTAAAGTGTGATGTTTACATAAGCTGAAGGGTGGCAAGTTAAAACTTTGACAAACTTGATGCTTATTTTTACCTCTGGTAAGTTATTCTGAAAATTCTGGGAATAGCATAATATGCACCATTCAGGCTTTGTATGAGCTACTTGTGTTAGCAAAATCAAGGCAAATATCCTAAGTGAATCTACCCTATGAAAGCAGAATAATAATGTTTGCAAAGGAATCAGGGATGAAGAACTCTGCGCCTAATGTAATATTCAACCTGATAGATGGTTTTGGATAAGCTTTCTGCATTTCTGTGGCTCCACAGTGAATCTGGTCATCTACATGCTAAGTTCAGGGCACAAGAATATATGTGGAAAAGACATGGATAATTAAGTCCATTCTTCTATTGCAGGCACCAGCAATGAGATCATGAAAGTAATAAAACCACATTTCCTCTGGCTTCACACTATCCAGCAAAACTGATTTATGCTCTGAGTAGCCAAACTGCATTTGTTACTTTCTAGTTGCCTGCACCTAAGAGACAATTTTTAGCAAGTGATCAAGGTCTTCATCATTATTAAAGAATAAGATTCCAATTCACTAGGGAAAGAAAACCACAACAGACAAGGAAAAGAGGTAAGGTGTGTTGATGAGGTGACAGCAGATACTGAGATCAACACTTCAGACTTGTCTTCTGAATAACAGTAGAAGCTGCTTTTGAAGGTCACTAAAGTAAAGAAGAGGGACTTCACTTTGGATACTGCAACTCATATTTGAATGGCATATGTGGACTTTAGTGCCTAGCTTTGAATATTCACATTTGAAGTCTGTACTTTCTTTGTTCCCAAGCTCATTGTACTAAGCCTTAACAGTAGGATCTTAGCATTTTTTTTTTTTGTTTGCATTAGACCTTGAATGGACAAGCTTAGAAGACTGGGGTGGGAGAGAGAATGTATTTTGTAGTTGTGTGATTTACAATAGTGGCCTGTTTCATCTGTATCATCACTATGTGATGAAAGAGAAAAATGTGAGAAGCAGCAAGAATAGCTCATCATAGCAACAGAAACAATGTTCTTTGTCATTTTGGACTTGTCACTCTTTGAATGATTAGATACTTGGCCAATATATAATTGGTGGTATGTTTCAAAAATTAGTGAATAGACTCAATATTTTTACAAGCAAGTAAAAATTATTAAATGTATTTCATGGAGTTTTTTGAGCTTTGAGGAATTATCCAAGCAACATTGGATTTTTTTATTCCACATTTCTTTTGATGTCCAGATTTTTTTGACCTAACCTTTAATATGTCTCTGTGGCACTTACTCCTGTAATTGTTTTGTGATTCTTTTGCCCTTTACTGGTTAGTTTGGGGATATGAAAAGGTTAAATAAGTAAGACATTCCCTCCTTATTTTTCCTTTCTGCTTCCTTTCTTCGTCCCTGTCTCATACTGCTAAGAGGAGCGCTAATATTAAAAATAGATGAGATGTTGTTTTACAACTGGTAATTCAGCTCCCCTTGTTACTAGTTGAATATTAATCTCTTTGATAGTATTGCTTGTTCTTTTTGTAACAAACCTTCACCAGGGCTGGATACTCTGTCAGACAGAGCCAGGGGCTCTGCTTTACTGTACCAAACCTGCCTCCTGTAGATAGTCCAGACCCGTGTCCCAGAATAGTCTATGTTCTCCTGAGAATGGTCTCACTGGACCCCAGCCCATTTAGCTTAGTGTCCTCTCTCTGGTAAGAGTCAGTGGCATCTAACAGAAGGTGTAGGAGCAAGTCTGACATTTAGCAGTATTTCCCTAGAGTTCTCTCCCAGACAGAGGAATTAGGTATACAGAGACATCCAGAACCAAGAGGAGATGATTTGTATTATGAGCCCTTAACAGCATTTTCTTCTGTAATTGTGTCCAGGCTTTTTCAGACCTGTGGAAATGTATCCATAATGTCCTGTGACAAGGAACATAACTTTATGTTATTTCAAGAAACACCTTGGGTCTGATATTCCTGAGTTTCTCTTGATGCTGTACCCCTACCTGCTCTAGAGTTCTTTATTTGAGGGCTGACAATAATATTTGGTTTTATACTTGGTATCCATAGCTCTATATGTTTTTGGTGTACCTGCCCTTTGTTGCCTATTCCCCAACTCTGCCTTGACTTCAATCTGATCTCCATGAACAATGAGATCATCAGTCTTAATGGTTTACATCTGACCCTTTTCCAAGGGGAGGAAAAAACTCATCCTGTTGCAAATACTGCAAGGTTGCTTCAGAGGGTAAAGCAGGTGTTACCTCTGCTCTAAATGCTTGGGTGGTGTCACTCTTCCAAGCTGCAGAAGCAGGATATGCATCCACAACTCCCCAGGCACCAGGGCTGGTGCTTGAAGAACTAACTGGAATTTTCACTTGTTTTGGACTTTGTCTGTTTTTTTCCTCAGAAGAAATTAGTGTTCAGAATTTTCTTTGGAGGGAAGGAAGAGCTCAACAGCTACGAAAGTCAGGCTATTAATGCTGGGTGACTGGGGCCTCTGAACATTACTTTTAGGTCGGGTTTCCCTTCTGTTCTGTTTTTGTGAAAAACCTCTCATGGAGTAATTTTTTTCATGTATTGATAGAAGTGTTTTCCAGAACTGCAGGGAATCCTGATACTTTGGTTTTTCCTGTGCAGTAGTTGCTGCTACTTCATAGCAGCTGAACTGAGCAGCTAGAGATTTCAAGTATAGAAATAGGACATTAAGAAACAGGTCATGCTTTTCCAAAAGAGATGATTGTCTTTCTTTGGACTGATCAGTACTGATAATTGTGGAAATATGCTCCCATGAAACAGAGACAGGTTAAGGTTCTACTTCTTTATTAACCTGATTTGATGCAAAAAGGACTCCAAAGAATAAAATCCTTCTCTGGATTGCCCTTATTGGTATTCTGTTAAGACAATAAGAGGTGCAGAGCTGTTTATTTAACTACTTTTTACTTTCATATCTCCCTGGGAGCATGGGTAGATGTGGAGACCTGCACTTGGAAAGGGAAGTTGATTGGCTGGCCTCCTTCAGGAGAAGGCATAGAAGAATCCCCTTCAATGATCTGTGTTCGCACTGTGTGCAACTGCAATTTCAGCTATGCCCTTGAAATGCAGATTAAGCAATGCTGCCAACTTGTATTCTCCTGTCAAACATTTCACTGGCTTGGGAGGCTGTACAGCTAACGATGTACATCCTCTGCCAGGGTTACTGCACCTGGGTGCTTGGTTGTGGGCTTTCATTTCCTCTAGAGCAGAGGATTCAGTTCATGTACTTTTTTGTCTGCTCCTAAGATAGCATGATTTCTGGTATTTGCTCTTTTGAATATTCCAAATTTTTGTTGTCATTGGTGGGGAATTTGCGGACTATGAAATAAAGATGCTCTTGCCTGGGCAGTGTAGGGGACGATACCACCCCAAACAACATTTTTCTGTTCCTTTCCTGCAGTGCTCTACCTTTTAGGCAGCTAGCTTGCTCTTTCTGGCCTCTTTCCACATAGAAATGTTTATTTCCAAACAGCATTTTGATGATAAAGGTGCAGGCATGTCTGCTTACGTGTTGTATCTCAGGCAATGCACTTATCATTGAGAGAAAGTAACTGGCTTGATACAAACATGCTAGCCTCTTTCCTTAGAGTTGAGGACTTGCTTCTCCAGGGCCAGCTGGAGCAGTGGCTGCTATGGAGACATGACAGCACTTAAAAGTGTGATTTGAGACGTATTTTGAGACATTCACAAGGGATGGGCAGGTTCTTAGGTGTATCAACCCACTCCACAACAAAGGTACCCTGGGGCAGGCGCTCTGAACTTTCTTTACTTTGTCCTTTTTTTTTCCTCCTGTAGTGTATTTTTAAATGGGCCAGTAGATCCTTCATTAACTCCAAAGCTGTGGAATTTACTTTCTCCTGAGTCTCTCTGGCCTGACTTTTGATTCTGCAGTGGAAGTACACCTGTGGAAGAAGTGTTTTCCTCCTGGAGGTAGAAGGGCTACCATGTTTGGTCTCACATTGCATGTGGTGTGTATTTGCTGTTCCTGTGGAGGAAACTGTTGGTGTTGGGTGGCAGAAATGATGTGTGAGGCCTGAGGTGTGTAGTGAATGTTAGAGTGTTATCTATCATTGTAGAATCCCCTCAGTACATCCACTAGTTTTAAGACTTTTATTAGTGTAGATATGCTGGGAAGAAAGACCCTACTGATCTCTTGGTGATGTATGTAAAATTCATTTGTAGCTTTCATGGATGGAGTTTTCTTTTGGCTGGCAGTAAAATATTTGTTGATGTGTCTTTCTGAAAAGCCACTTTGGATCTGCTTTTTTTTTTAACCTTCTTTTAGACATAGTTGTTTTAAGGAGACATAGTTCTTACGTACCCGATTCTGTAGAGTTTAAGGACACACTTTTTTGGAGAGGAGATATAGCACTTACTGAAAACTGAAGGTTTGTTTTTTTAACTACATTTTTAGAAGAAAAGGAACACATTGTAAGTCAATTAAAAATAAGACTCTCAACTTCAAAAAAAGAAAAATCAGTGAGCTACTGAGGGCTTGATTTCTATGGTATCTTAGAACATTCCTGATCTGAGACAGAAGTAGAAGGAAGAAAAACTGCTAGGGTTTGTACCTATTTGTACAAGGTGTACCAAAATATTTCCTCTAACATCAGAAAGAAATTGGGATGTCTCTTTTTTTTGTTCTTTCCCTTTGTTCCTAATGAAGTATCCTTCCTGTATGTGCTGTAACTGTGCCCTAGGCTTCAAGAGATAACCTTGGGCAAGATCTGAGGCATCTGTTTAGCCAGTAGAAGCACCCCTGTAAGAAACAGAAAGCAAAACCAAAATGGAATAAAAGGAAAACAATTTCATGATGAAGATGTGTGTTCTTCCCATTGTCTTCTGAAAAAAAAACAAACCAACAACAAATAAAAAACAAAAAACAAAACAAAACCACCCCCCCCCAAAAAAAAACAAACCAACCCCCCCCCCCCAAAAAAACATTTGCTCTATACCTGTGAGCTATCCCTGTGAATCTGGATGCTGACTTCATGCTCTCTAACTGACCTGTGTCTAAGCAATACTGCATGCAATTTTTGCCCTCAAGCTGAGTGCTTAGAGAAATTGAGGTTGGAGAAGACCTCCAAGATTACTGAGTGTAGCAGTTAACCTAACACAGTGGTGCTCACCACTGAGCCAACTCTCCCAGTGCAACATCCACATGCCTTTTGAACACTTCCAGGGATGGGGATTTTATCACTTCCCTGGGCAGCTCATTCCAATATCTGTCCACCCTTTCAGAAAAGAAAATGTCATATCTTATCTAAACCTCCCCTGGTACAACTTGAGGCCATTTTCTCACATCCTGGTGCATGGAAGGAGAGACCAACAGCCATCTCATCTCTCAGCCTCCTTTCAGGTAGTTGTAGGGAATGATTAGTTTCCTCCCTGAGTCTTTATTCCCCTGAGAAAATATTCTCTACAGTGCAGGGAGAGACTTGACAGGGTAACTTTGCACGACCTTCTTCAAAATAAGTTATTTCTTGTAGGATCAAATTGTCAAGGGATATGGGAGAAATGAGAGTCCTTGACATACTGATACCTTCCCTGTAGTGAAGTGTTTGGTCAAGTGTTTGGTCCCTGGATTGTTTCTCTATGGCTCAGTCTCATGTAGCAGAACTCTGTGACAGTGACACATCCCCTCCATGCCCTTGTTCTGTTGAACCTGAGATCTGCAGGGTTGCACAGCTACTTGCCTCAGTAATAAACTCTGTGTTGGGTAGGGTACAGAAGAAAGCCTAGAGTGGGAAACTAGGGGCCAGAAACTTTTAGGATTGCTCAGCAGTGTAGTGATTTTAAAAAAATTGTTGTTATTTGTAATTTAAACATTTGGTTGATCTTCTTGCAACACTCAAATCTTGTTTAGCTTTTCAGCTCTTAAAAGACTTAATTTTCACTCAGTTTTGCTGCAGTCATCTTCCTTGGTTTGAATTTATTGCAGGATTGACTGAGGAAGTTATATTGATTCAAAGCCACTTTCTGAATTTTTTCGAAGCATTTCCATTGGGAAAAAAATTCTACCAGCTTTATCAAACAGCTTAACAAACAAGACCTTTGCTTCCTTGTTGACAAATACATATATGTATATGTATTTATGTATATATGTATTTGCTTAATTTATATATATGTGCATGTATGTATATATATTTTCTTAATTTACCTCATTACAGAATAAATAAAAACAGCCTGGAAGGTATTAATAACTGGCAGCTGGAGATGATAGATCACTCTAAAGAGCCTGAAAAATAACCCTTTAATAACTCCAGAGACGTAGAAAAGCTTTTTTACCAGTAGCGAGAAGAGCTGTGAATAAGAACAGCCTAAGGTGGTAGGTACCTATAACATTTTTATTCAAGCTATAGGTGATGAGGAGTATCTTTGGCTGCAATAGCAGGACATGGATTTATGATTGCAGGCTATGCATGTAGATAGAGCAAATGTGATTTTTGCCTTGACAGGAAATGAAGTAGTTCTTTCAAACAGAGTTTATGTGAGAGACTTGAGGTTTCTGAGGTAGGAAGCTGCCAAGCCTTTGCTCCTGCTGTATTTGAAAGATGGGTAGATGTTTTGAGCGTGTTTATAGTTAATAAACTGATTTGCAGATGTTAATTTGTTTTCAGTGATTGAACTGTGTTCTAATGGATGTAGAGGTTTGAATATTAGCCAGCTGCTTGGGCCAAGAGCCACAGACATCAGACTTCTTGGATTATCTGGATGCTGATACGTGAAAATCCCTGTTTCGAGTCAGTTGACAGGGGAGACTGGCAGTGGTTTTGGCGTGTGAGATGAGCCCAGAGCAGGCCATGCCTCCTCAGGGGTGTGGTGTGCAGCGTACCAGGGGTCCTGTGAGGACCAGCTGCACTTCGGGACCTCTGTTGAGGGGATCCTTTTTGCTGTGGCCAGTTTCTCTCCTCTCTATGGCAACAAGTGAGACCTGGAGTACAGCTGCAGACAGCTGATAAGTGAGCAGGAGGCGTCCTGGAGCATGAGACTTGGTGAGTTCAATAAGTGCTTTTTCACAGGCAAACAAAGCAAGCTCCTGTTTAAACTTTTGCTAGTCATAACCTTTCTAGTGCTAAACAGGCTAGGGTTTTGCTTAACACATAACGCAGCAAGAAGTTGTTACAACTTCGTTAACCTTGATCTTTGGTGTTTTGATCTTTGATCTTTTGATAACATCTTTGGGTAATTTTAAAAAAAAATTATTTTAGGAGTGCGCAAGTGAAGCTTGGAGTGATAGTGAGGCAAAGTTGAGCCTTTCTAACTTTAATGGAATAAGCAGCAGTGAGAGACTAAGGCATGGCAGGTCAGAGATACCAAAGTGAGAAAGAGTAAGGGTTTCTCTCAAGGATGAAGCAGTAAAGTCACACTCAGTAATTTAGGAAGAGAGCTGTTGAATAGCTTAAAAGTATGAGAAGAGCCTCCCCTTGCCTCGGGTCAGAAAAGGGAGTGTGACTTTTGGCTCCTGAGACCCCAATTCTCAGTTGTTCTCTTTGAACCAGAATGTAAGGTAACAAGAAAGAAGGATAGCTGCAATCCACCTTTGTGTGCTGGGACAACTGACAGCTCTTAGGTATAATATTAGAGCAACATCAGAGTATCCTGAGATTGCACTGTGCTTTGCAATCTATGCCAGCCATAGAGGAACCATCGAGCAGGATCCTTATAGATTGCATTCTCCCCTGTGCTGCTCTGCCTTTGGCCTGCTCCCGGTTCATCTCATTCTCAGGATGGTATTTCTGACTACCTTTACATCTTTAACTCCAGCCAGATGGAGAAAGTGGACTCAACAAGCTCAAGAGCTCTTAAGTTCCAAAGCTCAAGAGCTGTCTGTCTCCATGAGCATGAGATCAAGCAGGAGGTGGCAGGAGGCCTGCATGGGTGAGCAAGAAGCTCCTAAAAAACATGGGTGCAGAAAGGAAGGGTGTAAGAAGCAGGAGCAGGGTTAGATGGACAAGACAGCAGGTAGAGTAACTGTTGAATCTGGGTTAGGAAAACAAAAGTCCACCTGGAACTGAGTCTGGTGAGTGGTTGCAAAAAAGCTTCTACTAGTACGTCAACAGCAAAAAGAAGGTAAGGGAAAACAGATCTGCCACTTAGCAGGGCAGAGGCTCCGGCAACAAAAGACACCTAAAAGGCTGAAGGTACTCAATACCTTCTTCAGCTTGGTCTTTAATTAGATGTACCTTTCAGGAATCCCAGGTTCTTGAGACTAGAAGAAAAGTCTATAGCTAGGAAGGCAGCCTAAGTGGTGGTGAATCAGGTTAGGAAATGCTTAAACTGGTCACGTACAAGCCCCTAGAACAGGATGCCCCCACGCATGCTGAGAGGGCTGAGTGATGTGATAGTATTTAAAAAGTCATAGTGATCAGGAGATGACTGAGGCCTGGAAGATAGCAAGCATCATACCCTACTAGAAGGGCAAGAAGGAAGATCCAGGGAACAATGGACTGACCGGCTTCACCTTCATCCTTGGGAAACAATGGAATAACTAGTCCTGGAAATTGTTTCTAGATCCATGAATGGCAAAAGGGTGAACAGAAGTGATCAGCATTAATTTATGAAAGGGAAGGGATAGCCTTTTGGGAAGAAATGAGGTCCAGTGGAGGAGACAAGAAAAGTAGATGTTGTTTAATCTGTCTTTGGAAAGATATTTGGCAACATCCTCAAAGAAATGGATGATCATAGAATTATAGAATGTCAAGAGTCGGAAGGGACCTTAAAGATCATCTAGTCCCAACGCCCTCTGCCATGGGCAGGAACATGTCCCACTAAACCAGGTTGCCCAAGGCCTTATCCCACTTGGCTTTGAAATGATGTTACAGGATATACAACTGGACAGAGAGGTGGGTTGAAAACCAGATGAACTGCTGGGCTCAGAATGCTGTGGTCAGAGGCACAAAACGGAGCTAGAAGCCAATTGCTAGTGAAGTACCCCAAGAGCTGCTGCTAGGTGTAAAGCTCTTTATCTTCTTCATTAGTGATCTGGGTGATGGGAGACAGGACTTCTCCACATCTGCGGATGTTACAAACCTGGAAAGAGAGGCTGATATGCCAGAGGGTTGACTTGCCACTTGGAGAGACCTGGACAGGCTAGAGGATTGAGCAGAGAGGAAAAATATGAAGCAAAGTGAAATGAAAATTCCTGCTTGCAGGGAACCTCATACCTGAGTACAGAAGGTTTTCTTCCAACATGCACATAAGCTCATCTAAATCTGTGCCTAAAGCTTCTCTTTGTCTTCAGCTGCATACTGTGGCAACTTGAGTCCTCTTTATGAGGTCTACTAGGCTGTAAGTAAGATTAATATGGAGATACAGGTATGGAATTGTCTAACTTAGATTGAACTTCCTTTAAAAGGTTTAGTGAGCCATAATTGCATTCTTCAGTAATTGTGTTAAAGCATATTCTTTACATTGATCATTTTAGTTGTGCTTCAATTGTTTTTGAATTGATCCCAAAGAAACTGACTGCTTTTTGGCTGCTTATCTTTAGAGTTGAACATGAAATGATCAAACTTAGTTTCCGAAAATATCGGAATAATTTATAATATTCTGGCAAAAAATGTCTGTAAAGTGAAAACTTCCACACTTAAACTTCTTCAAAATTGGAAATCTAGTTCAGTTGCAAAAAAACATATGGGCCTTTTGGGGGCTGCAAAATTGGAAATATCTCAGGAAAGAAAAATGTGATCTCTGTAAGTATCAAGAGAGTATTGTGCAGCAGAGAAGGTATTGATCTTGGTTAAGTGAATTTAGCTAATACCCTTGTTCTATCCTTGTCCTACCTAATGTAACCTATAGAAAATCCTTGGAATCATCAGTTTTGGTAAGTAGTAATAATATTTTTTCCCTTAAAAATTAAAAAAAAAAATAGCAACTTCCTATCTATTTGATATAATAAATAATTTGAATCACATGACCAGTTACAGAACCTGAGGAAATGGACTGAAGTTGTGTCAGGGGAGGTTTAGGTTGTATATTAAAAAAAAAAGGTTCTTCACCCAGAAGTTGGTTGGGCACTGGAGAAGGCTCCCCAGGGAGGTGGACACAGCACCAAGCCCAACAGAGCTGAAGAAGCCTTTGGACAGTGCTCTCAGGCACATGCTGGGATTCCTGTGTCTTCCTGTGCAGGGCCAGGTGCTGGACTTCAATAATCATTGTGGGTCCCTTCCAACTCAGGATATTCTGTGATATACTGACATGAAAATTTGAAGAGGAAAGAATTTAAAATTCTCATTTCTAATTAATACTTCCTTATCCCTTCCTTCTCACATCCCATAGGTGTTAATAGCAAAAGAAAAAAAATTGATATGTGATTCCTTGTCCTCCTCTCTCCAAAATTTTTGGAAACTCTTAGCTAGGTACAGAGGGAACATAATCATGATAAAGAAATGTTGAGCTTGTCAGAATGGAGAGTGAGTTGCTCATTTGTAACTCACCTAGCTACTTTGTCCCCTTTCCAGTTTTCTTGTCTCCTAACATACCTCTTTTGCTCTGATAACATGCAATTTGTTTTACTTGGAAAAGGAAGGCAAAATGGGATGGTGGTTTTGAGGTATGCTATATGTGCAGTGCCACCTCTGAAGGCATCAAGACTGCAGGAATTTAAAAATGAGACAATTTTGCAGAAAACCTCAGAAAAGGCCTTTTATAAGCTTCAAATTTAGTCTGGCATCTCATGTAGGGCAAGCTTATAATGATTTCACAAAATCACTTTTGCTTCACAGCCATGATTTTGGTGTGGGTAATTGTGGCCTATATCAACCTTAGGCATCAGTATTTCCACCAGGGAAAATGCATGGGATCAGAAGGAAGGAGCAGGTCTTTCAAATGGCTTAATGTCTGAATTGTGTGGTGGTATCTGATGAGACAGGAGCTGCAGGTTCTGCTGGACACTTGGCTGGTTAGTAGACTTTTTAAGGATTGGGCTCTCCTAGGTGAAAATACATCCTGGGGTGTTTCCTCTTGCAATCCTGTGCAGCAACAGTACCTGGTCAGCAGATAAATCCACCAGTTGAACTGGTAAGTGAAGTCACGAGCTGCTGGGAAAGCTCAGGTCAGGTCGCAAGAGGAGCATGACAGTCTTGCCATCTTCTACCTTGCTTTTGGTAGAGCAAGACTTAAACTGTGTGTATCTTTTCTAGAGTCTTAATAAGATGTTTACCATTCCTTAAGGAAAAGAAAATATGTGGGGCTAATCTGATGGAGTTGTGGAAGCTCTGGAAAAAGGTTCAAGGCAGAGTGGAATTTGAGCTATCTGTACCTGATGCTCTCTGTGATGATTTTGTGTACCTTTTCTGTCCCTGGAGCTTTTCCTGTGTCTGTGATCAGTTGTGGTCAAATTTATGTGGTGTTTCAGTAAGAACGAACAGGTTGCTGCAAGCAGATTATTTTTCACTCTGTGCCTGTGCTCTGAGTGGTGATGTATGGCTTGCTGTCCACTTGTTCCTTGGGTGTGCAAACTCAGAGTTGACTTTTCTCTATAGGATGAAACAAACAGAAGGTAGGGGATGGGTGTTTGAGTGTCTACCCTCATCCCTTGCTGATGCAGCGAGAAGTCTTCAGGTTTTGCTTGCTACGTGGAACTCCTTCCCCTGTCACTTCTAATATTGTTCTTCACACATAGCTAAGGGCCTAATGTTGCTGACGCAACTCTACTTGTTTAATTTTATCCGACTGACTGTGCCACTTAGTGTGCTTAGTCGTCCGCTTAAAATCCTTTTGTTAAGAGTGAGAACCAAACACAATACCGAGTATTTGATCCTACCTACTTATGCATGGCTAACATCCTTTGCTTTTATGTTTAGCTTGCTGCTACAAAAATAATGAAATATTTATTCAGCTGTTAAGGATCAGAATTTGTATTCTCTCATGATTAGATGGTCTGCAATGGATGTTCCTTAGAGAAGGTGAAAGGCTCGGACATCCTTCAGCACCACTGTCAGGAAAAGGTATTGTGCTGAGGTGTGGCATGTATTGTTATTTTTCCAGGCTAGACTTTTGAGCTCAAAGGCACTGAGGTAAAGCCTTTGAATATTGGCAAGTCTTTTGGTGTCACAAGTGACTTGCAGTGGTCAGCCTGACCCCCAATCATCTGTCAAATGCTGTAGTCTCACACAGTGGGCCGCTCTGCAGCCTGTCTTTTTTTGTTAGGTTTTGTAGGATTTAAATCAACATGGCTGATATTACAATGATCTGCAGCAAGGGCAGTGCTGTATCACTATAAAAATCAATTCCAATCATGATCATATTTCTAGAACTAACAAGGAGAGAGAATTTTTTTTCCCTTTCATGCTTTCTGGGGTGTGTTTTACCTTTCACCTGGGGATTTTAACCCTGATGACTTAATGGTGGGTATTCTGAGCACCTCAACTGAGAGGTATATCCCTGTACAGATGAATCCAGCTGAGAAAAATCTCCAATATATTTAGCTTGCCATACGTTTTTAGAAAAATCTTCTCCTGGAATGAACATTCTTAAAAACAGGCCTACTAACAGGATAGCATCTGTTCATTTAGTTGTCAAGACCTAGAGTGCACTTAGACAAGAGACAGTAAAAGCTAGAGATGAGGGAAGAAGAAAATATAATTAAATGACCTCTGTTTTCTTCCTCAACAGTCATACACCCACACTCCCTAAAGAAGCACCATTTTCTTGATGCTGCATGATTTTCTTATTTCCATTAGATTTAACATTTACTGCATGGGTAAGTGAGCCTCAGGCTGAACCTCAGGTTGAAGTCTAGTTTTTGTATCATTGAAAATCTCAACAAAATGAAACTGTTTCTCACAATGACATCAGTTGCAAAAAAAAAAAAAAGAAAAGATATTTTACCAACTTAATTTTCTGTCAGTGGCTCTAATATGTCTAGGCCTTGAAACCTGAAAGATGAGTTTTTCTGTTAGTGTTCAGTCTTTGCCAATTCTGTGAAATGTTACTAAAGGGCAGCTAATCAAGAAGCCTCTAGAAAAATATCAGATCTTTTTCATGCCTCATCAGGCTTTTTTCTAATTGTTGGATAAATATTTAAAATATTCTGCATTATGTTTTTTTTTTATTTTTGTTTTGTTTAGCCACTGTTCTTCATTACTTCCATGTGGGATGGCTCTTCAGGGACAGGTCATCCTGGTCTGCAATGCAATCACTGAGAACACAGTGGCATTATCACTTTATTTTTTTTTAATGCTAATTTGTGTACAAGCAGAGCACATTGATATCCAAAGGTAGGTTGGTCTCCTTGTCTCAGCAGAATCAGTACATCCCAGTGTACAAAGGAATAGGCAGTGAGCATCATTTTTTTAAGAGCTGGCAGATAAACATTACAGATATGCATAGAGCAAAGCCTCGTGGTTTTCCTAGCAACAGCTTCAACTGAAATTCTTTGAAAAGTGTTGGATTGTGTGCAAGAAGGAAAACTGGGACGAAACCTCAGTTTTAGAAAGGTCTGACTGTTACCATCACATTGTAATTTGTTAGAAAGCTGTGATGTCTGGCATTAAGTCCTCCCTGTTAACATTTGATCTGCATCTGTAGGGATTTGGGGGGAGCTCACTGGTCTTCATTTTAAGGGTGGGGCTAGGTCTTGTATTCTGTCTAGCAGAGCAAAATAAGGCACCTGTGGTAGTAGAAGAGTTCATGTGCTTTTGAGAGAGAGGCAGGCCTCAAGCTCTTCATCAGAGAAAGTTCAGTTGTTGCTGTGCATTCAGGCCCTGGGGCCCAATCTCCCTTACTTCAGAAGAGAGAAGCCTCTTAAGGGTTAGGTTTTGGGGAAAAAAGTGTGAGAAAGGAGCTTGGTACATGGCTATAACTCATCCCTGGGTTTAAGGGCAGCCCCTGATCATTTGTCCTTGTCAAAATACTGAAAAGCCCATGCGAAATTGCCTAAGGAAACAGGTGAGATATCCCAGCAGCTTTTCTGAAAGTCTTCCAGAACATAACATACACTTAAGCCATAATCAGCATGCTCTCTTTAGGTGCTGAAGAATGAAGGTTTCAAGTGCAAGATACGGCCAGTGCCTGTCATAGAAATTGAATGGAGTACATAGCATGACATTCTTGTATTTTTCAAGCTGTATAGACTAGGAGCAAAGATGGGGATGTGGGAACAAGTCGAGCTGTGGGAACACAGAGGAGCTTTCCCTAGAGATGTTACAGTTAAGGTGGAACATGTTCAGACAGAGAGGTAAGCTCAGGGGAGAGTGGATTTCTTTTGGGTAGTGTGGGAGTTTGGCACTGTGCAACTTTATTATGTTATTTAGAGTCCTGAGAATGCTAAAAATGGCCCCTACTACGCTCCAGGTACTTTTGACATGCATTAGAAATACATGACAAAAATACCCTTAGTGCAGAAGTATAAATGAATATTTCAAGGAAAATGACAGTAAAATGTATTAAAGGTTGAGAGTTGACATTAATAATGCAGACTGATCTACAGCACCTTCATTTTTCATCTGTAAAATAGGGATAATGGTGCTGACCCAGTTTGTAAATGAGCCCTGAGTTCATCTGATGGAAAGCATCACCAACAGAAGTGGTAATGGTAGAAACTGGTGTTAGAGATGTGGTATGATTGACTTAAACTAGAATTTTATAAGTAGTGGGACATCCAGAACAGAAGTTATAGAAATGCAAATATATTTAAGTGTGCAAATGCTCTCACAATATATAGGAGTGATTATTCTGAGCAGTGATGCCATCTGCTAACCATGCAATTACAAGCAATATGGGTTTTTTTATAGTTATGGATCAAACCAATATTTTTAAAGAAACATACTTTTTTGTCTTGGCTCCCTGTGCTGTCTGTCACTGTCACTCATCAATTCCATGTTAGAGGCTGTTTCTCACCACCTTTGTCTTTTGCTGCTTCCTCCTCCTGAGGCCCTTTGGCCAGCTGCAAACCACAGCTGAGAACTTTGTCCTTTCTCCATTGGTTTTTAGCTTATATACCTAGGCTGTCTCTGTCACCCTTTTCCTTCTGAATACTTGTCTTAATCCTCCTCTGTCAACTCCACACAACCTTTTTACTCAGGTTCTGGTGCCCTGAGAAAGTCCCTTTGTCCAAGTTTCTTTGCTTGCACAGTTCTGAGTCCTGCTGCTTGTCAAATGTGTCTGTGTCTGGGTTCCTCACCCATCCTTCATCTCCACACACAGCCCTCTCTGCTGACATTCCCACCACCCTCCTGACGTGCTAACTTGGTTTTTTACCTCTTCATTGTGTCCTGAATTTGGCTTCAGTCTCCACTCTTGTTCCTTTGACCTTGGATCTGCAATGGCTTTGCATTTCACCCTGTCAGTGCTGGCAGAGCTAGTTTGCTCTTTGCCTCTTCAGTTTTGCACAATAATAATAACAAATAGAGAAACCTGTGCAAATACCATTCAAATAAATAACTAGGAAATTATTAAAAATAGATCACTTTAAAAAAATTACAAATGTTGGACTCTCTAAGAATAGCCACTTGTCCAGAACAAGTCACTGTACTTCATTTTAGTAATATGTTTTATTGACCTTGCTTATATTTTAAAAAAGCAAACCCTTGGCTTTTGATCCTATTAATACATGTTTAATTCTGAATTTGCAGTTCTTTGAACTCCAAGATAACCAGGTGAATAAGCCTTTCCCAGATCAGAGAATGGGAAGGCAAAAAGCACAGTGTGAAGTTGTGGCAGAAATCTATGATGAAATAAATGCCAGTGGGTCTATATTTACATGCTTATTTTTAAGTATTCTCCAAGGTCTCTTGCTTGTATTTGGTTCTGATGTGTAGAATGATTGTAAAGGAAGTAAAGAAAACACCTTTTCCTCCATATTTGTTTTTCTTTTAGTTTTTCAGACTGCTAAAACTTCAAATGCTAGAGGCTGCAACAGCACTCTTTATATTTGTGTGCCTGAGACCAGAACAGGTGTGATCTTACACTAATAGAAAGAGGGAGTTGGTTGAAAATTCAGCTAATAATGGAAAGCTGCCTTTCACTGCAGACATGCAGCAGGCATTCTATAATAACAAATCCGTCAGGCTTTCTCCCTTCCTGTTGTTACAAATGTTTGCAGGCTTTTTAGCAGAGGGCATGTTTTCTATAAAGGAAAGGAAGAAAGGTTATATGATTTCTTTTGTCTGATATGCAACTTTGGTAAAATGTTATGTGTAGCTTTTGTAACTTTGAATCTATGGGGGTTTGAGGAGTAAGTGTTACTCTGGTTTTTGATGATGCTATTTGACAGATTAAGAAATAAAGTGTTAAAGTAATCTTGAGTCTGAAAACAAAGATGGAAATAGAGCAGATGTCATTTTGCAAATGGGGAGTAAAAAGGTTTTTGTGTTTGCCAGCATGCACAGTTTAGAATAATTTCAGTGCATCAGGAAATGAGGTTTAAATTATTCTAAAGCGGTTGGTAAGTGGGAGCAACACAGTTAAATTTATTAAAGCTTTTTTTGGTAAATAATTGATATAATGTTGCAATAAGAGTACACCATATATTACAGAATGATACATTATGTAAATAGATATAGCACAATTTTCCTCTGCCTGAGACTAGATCCCACTTTCTAAGTAATAATTGTGAAGGAGTTCAGTCGTTTTTTCTTCAAGAGGCATGGGTATTATAAGTGTGGAAAACTGGCAGGTGTATTATTTAAATTACTTTCTCCATCTCCATATAAATTTCAGACCAATTTAGAAATAAAATAATAATAATAATTAAAACATCAGCCCTAGAGGAGGAGATAGGCTAGCCTGCTTACTACAAGTGACTGGAGGCAAAGATAGGAACTTGTTTTCCCCTGGTGTCACCTGAGTGATATAGACAGACCTATTGTTCTGGGCAATTTGCAGCTGTGGAACTTGTGCACTCTTCTATGTCTAATCCAAATGCTGGTTTTAATACAATCCTGATTATCTCTGACTGTGAGCAATAGTACATTTGTGATTTTATTTAGGCAGCATTGCTATTGGCTGTTAATTTCAAATCTGGCACAACTATTGACAATTTTTATCTAGTTAACTCAGTACCCTCATTTGACAGGGCACACCTCAGACCATGCCTCAGCAAGACCTCTAATAATTGCAACGTGAGGATCTCTTCCCTCTTTACTGTTAGTGGGTTGCAAAATTTTCTTCACATTTACTGTCAGGAAAGGGACTTGTAGTGAGTCCATTGTTTGTGTGGGCACCTTGTATATTAAAGTTTACCTAGACAATTTAGAAAAGATTACTAAATATTTAACAAAGGTATGAAGCAGAAGTCCAAAACAGCTATTTTGTGGTCTGCTAGTAAGTCATGGTCAGTTGATGTGTCTGGATGTCAGGGGCCTGCAAAAGCCACTCTATCACTCCCCTCCAGCATTGGACAAGGCAGAGAGAAAATCGAATGAAAGGCTCATGGGTTGAGATAAGGAACAGGGAGAGATCATTAACCAATTACTGTCATAGGCAAAACAGATGACTTGAATTAATTAGTTTAATTTATTACCAATCAAATCAGAGTAGCATAATGAGAAATAAGAAGTAAATCTCCAAACAGCTTCCCCCAACCCCTCCTTTCTTACTGTGCTTGACTTTAGTGTCTCTGCAGATCCTTCCTTCTCAGTGGGAGGATTCCTCACGCTCTTCCCCCACTCTCTAGCATGGGGTCTGTCCCATGGGAGACAGTCCTCCACAAACTTCTCCAATGTGAGTCTTTCTTATGGTCTGCAGTTCTCAGTGAGCTGCTCCAGTGTGGTCCCTTCCATGGGGTGCAATGCTCCAGCATGGGACCCCTGTAGGGTCCCAAGTCCTGCCAGCAAACCTGCTCCAGCATGGGAACCTTGTGTTTGGTTTTTTTTGTCTTTTTCTCCTTCTTAAATATGGTACCCAGAGGTGCTACTGCCTCATTAGAGTCTTGTGACACCATTCTTGCGTTTTGCTCTAAACTTAATCTCAAGTGTCATTCCCAGTCCATGTAGGAATTCTCACATAAAAATTGTCCAGGACAATGTGGCATTGGATCATTACATTACTTCATTATTATGGGCTTCCATTTTTCTCCTGAACTTTAAACAATGCCTTTTGCGCAAGAATGTCCCATCTGTCTCTCTCTGGACAAGAGTCACTGTCAAAGAGGCACTTTGATAAAACTGCTAGGGGTGGCAAGTGAACTTCTACAGATGACTTCAACCTCTATACTCTTTCTGCTCTGTATTTACTGTGTCCCTCCAAGTGGTGTATATATATATATGCAGATGATTAATGGGTAATATATTTCCTGTAACCCTCAGGGGTTGGCAAGACATTGCCAGAAGCTCTGGAAGGTACATAAAGGGATTAATTTAATATGGTGTTGCGACAGTGTTGTGGTCAGCACTACAGAACTTGAACTTAGAGAACAGTACAGCATATGTAACTATAAAAGTCAAGCATTTCTGAAATGTCACATTTTCCAGTGAGATGAGGAGACAGAGGTGCCTCTTTAGTGAGACAGAGATACAACGTTTAATATTGTTGCAAAGAGTGGATAGATAAGCACTCTCCTTTCTCTTCTTTCTTGCTTTGTGATACAGGTTTGTCTTGCCTATATATTGGTATAAACCCCTAGAAACATCACTTGAAGTAAATGGATTTTCTGCTGGTGTGTCTCACAGCAAGAGTTTCCTCTCTCTCTGGAGTCTTTGTCTAAGTCTACTGGCACTAGTAAAAGAAGACAAATAGTTATGCAACAATAGTATGGAAAAATTACTGCAATTTTAGTAAATACATGGAGATATTCATGTTACATCCAAATAAAAAACACCCAAAAATGTTTAAGAAATGACTGCAGAGTTTAAACGTGGAAAATAGCTTGCTGTGTTATCTTTGCCTCTTCTTTCCATGTCATTTGCTCACTTGTTTAGTTTTTCCTCTATTCTTTCTTGGTGCACCACTAGACACTGTGACAGCAATTACAGTGTAACCACAGTAGTTGTCTGCTCAGGTTAGATTGATCTGCAGAACTAAAGTAAATTGCGTTCATTGTATTTGTATTGCAGGTTAATTCTTCTCAGAGCTGTACCTTTGTTCAGCTGTGATATCCCCAATTACACCTTCTTGTCAGAGTCCTCCTCCAACATCTGAACCTTCTAGCCTTGTCACGTAGTAATATTTTTCACCAGTCCTTTTCTCCTGTCTTACTCTGATTGGTTCACCACAGTGCCTTTAAACTGGGTGGCCCTGATCCTTTCGGATTGTCTGAGTAAGTGAAGCACTGTGTATTCTGGCAAAAGTCAGGGAAGGGAGCGGGGTTGGGGTGAACCCATGCTGAAGAAGGGACCCAAAATCTCTCAGTACACACCTGCAATCTCTGCTAAGGGATGGCGGCTGTGGCATGTAGGGTAGCGGGAGGGTGACTGCGAACTGCTAGACTGGAGAGCAGGAGGGGTGAGGGAGAGGATGTATCAAACCCATCACTGAGTAGAGGAGGAAGTGATGGAGGTAATAAGGAGCAAAGAACTAAGGGGAGATAAGAAGCACTTCTTCTGTAGTGATCATTGAACTCGTTCCTTGGTAGCAGGAAATAAATATGTCATTTTTGCAGTACTTGAATCAGGTAGAGTGACCTTTTTCAGGGATTTCCAAATCCAGCTACTACTGCTTTTAGTCAAAGTCTTCTCTGAGCTCTATCAGTGCTCTCCCTTTCTTTTTTAGTTCCCCTTCCTGCTTTCTCTCTGTCGTGTTTCTCCCTGAACTTTTGGTTTCAGTCATAGTTTCAGTCCTCCTGCTGTCTTGACTCCCTGTCGACTTTGAAGTGGGAGGCAGAGTGGAAAGAGCAAGCACACCTTGCAATGGGTGGTGTGGCAGTGGGGGATGTGGGGCTGGGGGTGTGACCTCTGAGGCTCAGCTCTCTACGAGGGCTTGTGAAGACAAAGGGGAAACATGGAATTAATGAAAGTTTTCTTGCTTGTTTTCAGGGACTGTGCTCCTCTAGTTCAAGCTGAGTGTTTGAGCATCCAGACAGGGCAAGAGCAGCACATTTGGAGGTACAGGAGGCATTGAAATGATTAAGATGATATTCATGGTTTGGGCTAATAGAAACCTTCCCCCTTCAGCTGTTTTGTCCTCAGTGCTGGATTTCTGTATCTTCTTGCCAGCTGCTGGCACTTCTGACTGTTTTCTGGCATCATCACCGTCAGCTTGTCTGGATGGCCTTTTGTAAGGCTTGCCATGGGATGTTGGTTTGCTCAGGAATGGTTATTCTCTGTTGGTCAGGTACAATACACATCAGCTTTTATCCTATCTTAATTCAGTCTAAGAAAATCTGATTTCTTGGCAAAAGAGTTCTTTTTAATATGTCCAATGGTAGGATCTACCTTGTAGGAAAGGAGTGGATTAGTGTGCTGAAACTGTGCAGAAACAGAAAGACCTTTTTTAAAAAATAATTGGATGTATGACAGTGTTGTGACAGGAATTTTATGGCATGTTGGAAGGAAAAGCATTTTGAAGTAAGCCTGATATTCTGCTCTGTTCCTCAGCCCTGGAGCCCAAGCAGCAGTCATGGGACACTTCCACTTTCTTTCCTGCTCTTTCCAACTTCTTAGCCCATACCGTAAAGTGTTCTGAATAAATCCCCATCGGAGCTGTAAGAAATACATCTTTTATGTTGGCTAGCTTTTCCAGAGTTAGAATTAGGCTTGGAGAGAGTTGCTCAAGTTATTCAAAGGTGGAAGTCTTGTCACGCTGGGAGGCAGGTTGAATGGACACAAATCTGCTGCTTCCAGTTCTGACAGTTGATTTCCGGTGTAGGGGTTAAAGCAATAACTACATGCCACAACCCTTCTAAGTTATTCTCTATGAGGTTTGTTTTTCTTGTTTGTTTGTTTGTCTGTCTGTTGGGCTTTTTCCCCCACTTCTTTTCCCTTATCCAGAACTGAGCTGAGCGGCATTTCCACAAGTCATTCTTGTGTGTAGACTGAATGCAATGGGAGCAATTGACGGGAAAAAGGGTATAGATGGACTGATATATGGAGGCAGGTCGGGGTTAGTGCTGTGAGGCCAAGAGCTCTGCTACATGAAACTTGATGGTTTGTTTGAGGCACTCTCTTCCCTGCCGGTGAGCTGAGCCTGTTTGTTCTGATGTTTATCTGTGATAGCCCCATCTGGTCTAACTTTGCCCTAGGTGGCAGAGACAGCCTGACAGGTAGATGCATGAGAGAACAGAGGGAACATTCTGAGGATAAACAGCAAGTGAGAGCATAATTCTTTCATTGCAGCTTTCAGAGTCTCTGTTTGTAATACTTCACTTCTAGCAGGTTGTGTGTCTCAGCAAGTCTTTGCCTAGAAGCTTAAGCTCACAACTTCAGAAATTCTAGTAGAAGTGGAACGTTACCCTCACCAGAACTACTGGCAAATCAAAAGAAAAATTCCCTATTGGGGTCCAAGGCTATTGTTTTTAGTGAAAGATGAATGTTAGGTGATACTTAGAGGGCAAAATTAACATAATTGATAAACTCCGCTTTACTACAATGGGACCAAATTGACCCTCAGGGTTTTTATAGATGGTTCTTAATTATTCCCCCAATGGAGAGACTGACTTTTATCACTTTTAAAAAGGCTTGTCTTCTCCAAGCCATTGAGCTTATTAAAGACTGCCTAAATAAGCTGTTTGTAATCATTGCTGATTGTTTCCCTTTGTTTATTTAACAGACTAAATCTATTTATAAATTCTGTTTCTGTTCCCCTGTGACTGTCATTAATGTATTTGCTTATTTTACATCAATTATCACTGTCATGTAACTCTGAATAGACTGATATGGTCTGCTGCCTTATGATTTTTCAGTGCACTTTCATTTTTACTCCCATATCTTTGATCAGACACTTCCAAAACCACATTAACCAAACCTTGTGCCCTGTATTTCTATTTTTTGCTAGTTTGCAGATCTTTGTAGAGATTTTTTGACATGAGAAAGCTTTCTTTCTCTCTCACAATCCTTGTACTTTTTACTGTATTCTTAATTTTTTTCCCTAGTGTTTGTGTGTACCTTTACAGTAAATTGTGGAAGGACAAAGAAGACTTTTGCCTAATATTCCATCAGGAGGAGGATATCCACTGCTCAGCTTCACATGCTGCAAGTATTTTTATCCCTTTCAGGTGCTGGCTATCTTTATACAAAGATTGATATATGAGAGAGAAGATATGCAGAACTTCAGGGATCTTTTGATTATTTGTGTAATAATAGAAAAACAAGGAATGGTAGATATTTATGCACATTATACTAAGTATACTAGACCAGCTCTAGTAATGCCCATTTGGGTGATGTGTGTCTCTCTATCAGTCTTAATAATTAAAAAAAAAAAAAAATAAAATCCAGCAGTGTCACGGTTTTTAAAATCTCTGGGGTCTAATAAATTTTTACAGAAATGATGGAAGCATGTGAAGGGATGCCCATGCAGCTCTGGGGCAGACTCTACAGGAATCAGCTGCAAGCTACTGATCTTTAGTTCTAAAGATAGAGAGGGTTTTGCTTTTGAATCAGGGAATGTGTGGTTCCCTGAAGCATCTTCAGGGAAAATAGTGTTTCTTTGCTTCTCTTTGGGACACTGTTTTCCTGAGAAACAGCCATGCCCTGTGAGGTTCCAGTTATCCAATGAAATGCTAATTGCTTGCTGTAAAACTTGAACCGAATCCAAACAAATCTCTAACATCTTCCTTCCTACCGACTGCATTTCAATTTACTGGCTTTGCTCCTGGACTGTAGGTTTTTCAGTGGGTGCAAATGTAGTCCTTCAAAAAATTAAAACTGTGTTTTTCTGCCTTAAACATAGGCTCTGTATTTTCTCAAGCTGAGGTTTCCACATGCCTGCTGAGATGAGCTGAAAATCCCTCCTGTTGAAGAGAATTGACACCCAGATGTCAGAAGAGCTCCAAGTAATATTAGACATAAACCTGTTCTGGGATCATGAAAAAAAAGTAGTGTTATTACAGTAAGACTAAAAACCTTGGAAAGGAGGTCTTCCAAAAATAATGGAAAAGCTTTTGCTGTTCAAGACTATCTGTATCCATATTTGTGGTAACCTACACAGATTATAGTCATGTTTGTTGCAGAAAATCTTCCATGAAGCCAAGAATCACACGGATATATTAGTTTATTAGCCAATGACTATAGCTCTGATCTTCCCTGGGACATAGGAAGTTCCTCAACATCACGTTGTTTCTGTTTCTCCTGGTGCTGTACAATTGTACTGCAAAAGAAGGGCTTTCTGATCATTCTCTTAGATATGTAATACAAGAATAAGAGGCATTCTCTGTTACAAAACAGGAGCTGTGTGGTGCAGGGCTCATCCTCCAGCATGTATGGATTTTGCTGATTAAGAAAATACCTTGAAACTGTCTACTGCTCAGACCTTTTGATCTTTTCTGCCCTCTCACTTCCTCTTGACTGTTTCTTTATTTCCCTGGTGTTTTTAGGAACTCTTTGAGTTTTTATATTCAAACAGCTGAGAGATGTACCATCTGTCTAGCAGGCACATAAGTGCCCTGAAGATGGTCTAGTTCAGCAAGTGCATAGTGTAATACAAGCCTTTCTTTTGTGATGAGAGCCAGGATCCTGAATAGAATTGGGAAATCGACATCTTTCTTTTACAGTGAAAAGAAAAGCCCAATTATGATCAGTGTCTGAAGAAATTCATGCTGGGCTAGCCTCTGGGCCACCTCACACAGTGCTTCAGGTCCATTTTTAGAGGTATTTGTGGAGTGCTCAAGACCTTCAGCATAATCAATTTTTGTTTTCTTTTGGTGATTCTCTCTCCTCTTAACGAAACTGCTCCCACTGATTGATATGTTTTTAATGATTACTCTCACCATGTACTCCATACTATGGTGATTTACAGTCTTTAAGATCTTTTTTATTTGACAGCTCCTTCCTACTCATTTTTTGTCTCTTTGTGGCAGATACTGCAGTGATATTGTAGTGCTGACAAAAGGGGAACTATAAGGAAGCACTTACCAACCCTGGCCAATCTAATGAAGCTGTGAGGGGAAGAAAGACAATGTGTATGTCTAAAACCACTTTATGTTTAGCTCATCCACCTGAGCAATCAGTGTTTGTATTGAATAGCCTTGTTCATAATTCAAGGAAAAAAATCAACCAACAAACCCAAATCATAAAACCAATTTTCTTGAAAGATATTGGGCTGGTCATCTAATGAGACAATGGCCCTTGTTGTAGGGCGTCTCACAAAGAATGTCATCAGCAAGAGACCTTTTTTATTTCTGTAAATATATTTTTCTTTCCCACTGGGATGGTATTCTCTATTGCTGCAATGGTGGCTATGATATCCAGAGAGCAGAAATGGAGCTCTGGGGATTTTTGCAAGTGTGTGTTAATCTGTGAAAATAGAAATGTCAAACAGAAAGAAAAGTTTCCTGGAATCTAAACGTTCGTAGCTCATTACTGAAAAATAAATTATATTGGCTTTTATTCTTACCTATGAAGTGATCATTTCGCATTTTTGTCATTCCACCTTTGTTTTACTTCATAGAGAGCAACCTTCTGAGAATTCCCTTCTGATGAGTAGGGATGTTTTCCAATTGAACAACCCCTGTTAAAATACCCAAGTCATTTAAGTGAGCAGGATTTGTATCTCCCTTCACCTTAACTGTTTCGTATTTCCCACAAGACACCCTGTCACTGGGCTACTTAAGCCATATGAACAGCACAGCAGCCACACAAGCAAATCAAAGCTTGGTTTATAGCATTTTGCTGTGTCTTTATAGTCTCACAGTATTGTTGATGGTATTGTTTCTGAACTGGAGCTGGAGAAAATCTATTTGAAGCAAGCAACTCAATGAATATGGTCCTTTTATTCTGATAATGAATTATCTGTATAGAAACTCGCATCAACAGAAGCCTTTGTTGCTAAAAAATTATCGTGAGGATAGTTTAGACTGAACGTGTTTTTGCTGACTGGCTGGCTGGGTGCATGCAGCTATCTAATAACTAGCATGTTAGTTATTTCCCATACCTAACTTGCTATTTGCTCTCTTGGATTGATGTTCTGTGTCAGGTGGTATTTTCTCTCTCTGTGTTTGACTCCCAGACCCACAGAGGAGTTATCAAATACTTGGGAAATGCATGTACTCTCCATGCATTTGTCTGTTCTGACAAGCAAACACGTACCTGTATTATAGTATATGTGTAAAATGGGTCAACAAAATGGGGAGGAAATCAAGAAAAATTTACATTTGGAGGACGGTTTACAAGAAACTATTTTGCATTATTTGCCTAGCTCAAGCGTGAACAAAACTGATTTAAGTACTTTCCTTGTTCACAGATGGCACATTAATAGCAACTACAAAAATACTGTGCTCTCTACATAGCTGGATGTTTCTTTTAAAAGTCTCTCTGCATTTTTTATAGCAGTTTATCTATCTTAGATACCTCTATCTCCCCTATACTATAACTTTTGAACATCTCATAATCCTTAATGTATTTATCCTCATGACATTTCTCAAAATATTGGAGGTACTATTATCTTCTTTTTATGGGTCTGTTATTTACGGTATTATTCCTTCAAGATTGGAGATAAGCTGGCTTGAAGAAGCAAAGTCTTGTGGTACACACTGACTTGATCTCCCCTACCTAGTCACCATTAATAGCTACTGTTCCCACCACATAGCCAGGCTGTCTGTGAGGAATTCCCTAATGCATTCTGGGCAAAATGAATGGAGGAACCAAACACTTCCTATTTAATTCTCTAGAACAATCTGACTCTTCTTGGCTGACACCATGCCTTTAGCTGTCATGTGAGCAGCTGAGTTAAAAGATATGAGGTGACAGTGGCTGGAAAAAAAGAGCTTGGAGAGGATGAAAGTTTCAGGAAGGGGGGATGGATGCCAGCTCTGGAGGGTGCACTGTGGCAATGCCACTCTGACTGTGGAAAGGAGCATTCAGTTCATGTGCTTTAGCTGTGTGTTGTCACCATTTCCCTTGTGCCAGCCCTGCCTGATGGCACACTTAGTGGCTAAGGCCCCTAAACCAGGGGACAATTAACTCTGCAACAAAGCCTTTGAGCAGTTCTCAGCAGGGATTTCTCCCTGCCCAGCTTACAGTGGTCAGGTAAGCATCTCTGCTGGAGCAAGAAAGTGAGAAAAATGTGCCACAGGTGGTTGTTTTTGAAGAAGGTCAGAATGTCCCCTATTTCAGCAGAGAATGTGTCAGAAAATTTCACCCTTGACAGATTGTCTCAGACACCCTTCAAGGCTGTAGTGAAATGACTGGCCAGAGTTATGCAAAATCTGTAGGAGAACAGAGACTCCTGCCCATGTTTTCCAGGTCCTTGGCTGCAGGCTGTCTTTGTCCATCTGTGAGATATTCCACATCTTTTGGTCTTGTGTGCTTTTATCTGGTGTTCTGTTTAATCCTAAGTGTGATGGTTACAGATTTTAAAAATAGTCTTTCACATGAGGCCTGGGTAACTAAGGGATTTATAGTGTCAAATAGTCTCATGCTTGTTAGTCAGGGTTAAGGTAAAATCTCATTTATTAAGTAGGATTTCCATATTTGGTGGTTTGGTTTGGGTTTTTTTTTGTTGCAGTGGGATGTATTGCTAATTTTAATGCTGGCTCTCTGATTTTGTTGAGGCTACACCGGCATTTATAGTAGGCATATATGATCTGTGTCCCTGCTTTTGCATTTTCTAAGTTACTTTTTGTTAACAATTGCCTATTATAGCAATTCCAATTTCAGAAATTGCTTTTGTAAAAAATGTAAATAGTTTTTTAGGTATTTCTTTATTTTTCTCTATTTTGGAGGAATTGTAAGTAACTGAAATGACGATGTGTAAGTTGTTTATATTGAGTGTATGAAAATGAATACAAAACAGCTTATTGAAGTGAAACATTTTGGTGTATCAAGACATATTTGTAGTTGTTATCTGACACCCACCTGCTGTACTCCTTCATATTTATAAGGAATTTTGAAATTTTACCTAAACGTTTATAATGAAAAAGTATCAGACATTGTAAAGTCTGCTAAACGATGGAAAACCTAGGTCTGATCAATTCTCTGTGTTGATGCTCTGAAAACTGTGAAAGAAAAATCAATCTGTTTCTTAACGGGTTTGACAATAGTTTAGATATAATTTTTTGAAGCAATTCAGAACAAAACTATACTTTTCTGTCCCTTAAAAATGGAAAACACTTCTAAAAAGGGTTTTAAAACAAGTTGTTCATAAAATAAAAAGGACAAAGCAATAAACAGGAGAAAGTGTAATATTAGCTGTAAGTAACAGGACAAGAAAGAGCTTTAAAAATAGAATCAGCAAGAGTAGAAGAGCATATCAAAAGGCAAATTTGACTACTGTTGTGTTAGTATGCCCTTCTGTTTTAAGAAATAGGAGGCAGATTTTATTGCAGAGTATATAGACAGGGTTATCTGAAGTTCCTAGGCTGCATTCTTCTCTGACTTGCTTTAGTTTCCTAAACTCCTTGGTAGTTTTCATGAGAATGGGCTGCCTTTTTTTTTTTCTTTTTAAATTTTTTTTGTTTGTTTTGTCATGTCAGTTATTCCCATGCTTAAATATATGCTATGGAGTCTTTCTTGCATCATTTCTAAGCCTTTCTCATAGACCTTTGTTGATGATTCTAGTTTCAAACAGAATTCAGAGTCTCCAAAACCTGTTTTGCACCTTGGGACTCTACGAAAATATTTCCTTATGGTGTCAGCAATGTAGCAAATCTCAGAGACATTGTAGAAAAGGGAGATGATTTTATTTGAAAACAAAACTGATTTCAATTGATTTGTACTTCTGCTCTTAACTACTTGTAAGAATACCTAGAGGAGAGTCTGAGACTGAGCAGCCTGTTCAGCTGCCAGGCCCCAGGAGCAGGGTGCACATGTCCCAGCTCTCCAAAGGATTTTGTGCATGGATAATTAATACAAGGGAATCTAGTTACTGGACCCTCAGCACCTCCTCCAGGCTGGTGGCCTTGTGATGGCTTTTTTCTGTCATTTAGGAGGTTGTGGTTGATAAGCCTGTGGGAGACAGGAAGTTTCTCCTTCCCATGCCATCTTTGTGGTTCATTTGGAGTTATTGCCTGTCCTCTGTCTTGCAAGCTGGAGAAGCTGCACAGAGATGTATGCTAGGGTCATGGTGACTAGCTGATCTGAGAGCTACCAGTACTTGTTCTTCATAAAGTCCTGCTCCTACCCCTCCTCATTTTCAGTCATTTTCCATGCCTATCAGTCCTAAAACTTCTCTGCAGAAATTTCCGGGGAAATGGTGGCAGTAGTTGTGGGTAAGTAAGTATGGCTGTGTGTTATTCTCTGGGCTCTCAAGTGTCCCTTCCTTTCTTGGTCTCCCTATTTGTAGTGAGAAGCATGAAATGAAAAAAAATATTGACTGAACATTCTTGAACATTGGACAAATAAAGTAAAATCACATTTTGAGAAAACTGGTGGATTGCATCTTGCTGCATCCAAATTTGTTTATAACTTAGCTGATAAAAATCTGCTGCTGTTTTTAGGAAAATTCTTTTGGGTATTATGCATTATATTGCTGAAAGAGCTGTTCAAATCAAGTTTTATGCTAAGGCAATTTTGTTTGGTGATTGTTTGGTACAATCGTGAAAGAAAAAGGGGTTATTTTAGTAGTACCCTCTGTGAAGCCACCTCTCCTTCTGTTGTTATTGGTTCCAAAGATTTCAAACCAGAAGGGATCCTTATTGTCATCAAGGCTGACACCTGCATATAAAAAAAAGTGCGGTTTATCCAGTAGCTTTCTTATCAGTCCTTTAATTTCTGCAGAGCTTAAGCATAAAAATGTATAACAGAGAAGTTGAGATCTCCAGCCAGCAACTCTCCTGTCTACTTTGTTTAGTTTGCAGCTTAAATTAGAAGTTACTTCAAAGTCCTTCTCTTCAGAGTATTGCTTTGCCCAATGTGAAATGCATTAATGGTCTAGATCTGGTTTTAAATACGTCATTAACAGGGTAAAAACCATCAGGAGCAGCCTCTGATTCATCTGCCTACTGATAGGGTGCTCACCTGTGCATGCAGAGCTGAAGGAAATGCACTCTCTTCTGCAAGGACACTGTGTGAAGTTTCTCTGTGGGCTGGCTCATAAGCAATACTGTTACACTTCATGTCAAGCAAGGGTTGTTCAGCCTCTTTTCTGTTAATGTATGACATTAATGTATGTGCCTAGAAAAGAAATAGAAGTTTTCAATTAAATATGACATAAATTTATGTATACATCACTGGTATGTAGTATACAAGCTCTCTAATCTACAGCTAGTATTTTTTTTTATATTCCAGTGTTTAGACTGTTTTACCATCTGGAATTATGTCAGCGTTATATGAAGCAGTCTGTTGCAAAAATTAGCAAGAATAAAATTAATGTCAAAATCAATGTCAGGGTAAAATAAATATACATATGTGCATGTATATATACCCACAAAAAAAAAAAAATGCCCTTAGTTCTCTTAACAATCTACATTTAGTTTCCTCTTAAAATTGCTTCCATATATGAACAAAATTATTGGCCAATATTTAATTTTGTGCCACTAAAAATCATGTGAAATACTGAAAATATAAATCAAAATATCAGTAGTATTTAGGGGGTCATGTTTATATAGAGTCTTCCTGCTTTTATGAGCTCTGGAACTATAATCCTATCTTAATGAAACCAACAAGACGAAATACTGAATAGAATGAGTTTTTAGAGGCTACCCATCAAATATTCCAAGTTTAAATAGTGGTATGAAAATGTCAATATCTTAACAGAATATAGTTTTTTAACGGGTGGTGGAGATGTGTAAATTGAGATTTGGGTTTCCTTTCTGTCTGTTCTTTGCCATTGATGCCCTGACGTCAATAGTTTGGCAGTCTTTATTTAAAAAGCAAAAGCCAGATTCTGCAAGTCCTTGTGTAGTCAAATTGGGTCATGCACTTTGTACCACTTAAATTGTTCCTGTGTGAGCTGGTTTTGACTGGGGTAGAATTAATTTTTCTCACCATAACTTATATGGGGCTATGTTTGGGTTTGTGCTGTCAGCAGTGTTGATAACACAGGGCTGTTTTAGCTACTGCTGAGCAGTGCTTGCACAGAGCCAAGGGCCTTTCTGCTTCTCACACCACCCCACAAATGAGTGGGCTGGGGTGCACAGGGAGCTGCCAGGGGACACAGCCAAGACAGCTGACCCCAAGTGACCCCGGGGATATCCCACACTATTTGGAGTCATACTTTGCATATAAAGCTGGGGAAGAGGGTGATGATCACAGTGATGGCTGTTGTGTTCCCACGTCATGATTACAGCTGATGGAGCTTTCCTGAGAATGGCTGAACTCCTGCCTACAGGAAGCAGTGAATGAATTCCTTGTTTTACTTTGCTTGAGTGTTCAGCTTTTGGTTTACCCTATTAAATTGTCTTTATCTCTACCCACAGGTTTTCTTACCTTTACTCTCCCAATTCTTTGCCCATCCCAGTTGGAGGAGAGTGAATGAAGGGCTATGTGGTGCTTGGTTGCTGGCTAAAGTTAAGGCATGGCAATGTGTGAGAAGTTTTGCTCAATTAGCACCTATAACTCTTTTTTCACATTGCCAAAATGTTATTCAACACATCAAAAATATGTGTTTTTTCTTGTGAACTACATCTTGCCAAAGATTTCAACAAACATGATTATCCAGGTTATTAACTTTCCCTCCTAATTCATTTTCAGGGTGTGCGAAAAAAATCTGATGAGGCGTCTGTTTAAATACTGTTTTGATTTTGTGTAAAATTTATCTCGGAGGGTGCTGCAGAACTGCAGCCTAATCCAGGCAGATACAGAATTGCTTGGTGCTGCCCAAGGGCGTGGGAATGGTGTGCAGTACATCAGCTCCTATAAAGTGGATCAGATGTCTGTGTCCCAAGCTCTGCAAAGTGAAGCAAAGGAGAAGACGTGTTTGTAACTTTACCAGGAGGACACTGCTTTGCTTGTTTCAACATTTGCCATTATGGTGTTTATCTGCCGTAGTCATATGTGTGTTTTAATTTTTATTGCAAGTGAGTGGGATGCGGGGAGGAGAAGAGGGAGAATTTGGGTATGAAGAGGAGAGGCATGAGGATTGCCTTCATATACGATGGTTCATGAGGCATATTGATCACAGTGCCTTCACCAGCAGCCCTGAGATATTCTGGCCTTTCCTCCTGAAGGATGAGGAGGTTATGGCTATGTCTTTTTCCTCAGTCTTTTTTTCCCCTTCTCCTGGATCAGTTCTCACCATTTTCCTTGTCACCTGTTTATGTGGTAAGGTCTTCAGGGAGGACACTCTTCTCTTGTAGTGCCTCAGGGGTTTCTGACTGAAGTTGGACTGTCTTGCCAACATTAACTGACTTTCTGCCTCGAGATGGTTTTACCTTTAATCCTCAGGATGTAGCCGTCCCTTGATCTTTTATGACAGAAATGTAGTGGCACAGATAGAAAAATGTTTAATTTGACAAAAAATAGAAATTAATGTGTGTGCACAATATGACCAAGTTCATATCCCTAAAGTCAAACTAACTCTATTTTTAGCCATGCAAAGTAGAACTGTGTTAACATATGCAGGGAATGGGTTTTTTGTCTTTAATATCACAAGCATTAGACACAGATCTTCACAGAGTTCACTTTAATTCAGACTTTTCCCATCTGTCAAGGAGCTGCAAAATTAGGACACATCCTATGCATCGCTTAGTGGGGAGCAGAAGGGAGGTAGAGGGCTGTGCTCTGCCATAAAGGTTTGCTGCAGGTGGTTTGCAGCAATATCACTGAAGGGGGAAAGTCTGTGCAACAAAACAGCACTGAGGGCAAATTATGCAGGGTGTACATATTTTCAGGCATGTTTGCCTTAGAGTGCCTTCAGCTTTGGCCTGTGCACAGAATGGCTATTCAAAGATGCAGTGTTAGGTGTGATGCTGGTGTGCCTCTGCCACCTGAATTTCATTTGGAAGGGATCTTGCTGTGAGGCTGCTCAATGATGCAGACCAAAGTGGAGATCAGAGCTGCTTTGACAGCATGTTCTCTTCTGAACTTAAAAAAAAAAAAAAAAGTAGGGGGAGGGCAGAAGGAGAAAAGAGGAAGTCCCTACTGTCTTGGTGAGAAGGTCCTATGTGCTTAGCAACATCTGGAAGATGAGATGGCTCTTTATTTCAGTGCCTGAATGTGGATTTACACCCCAAATTCTTCTGTGCTGCTTGATTTCAAGGGGAAGACATGGTGCCAGATGAGAGAAGCATTAGACCTGTTTATTTTGCGATATCCAAGTATTGCCATTTTTCCTTTTTCTTTTTTTTTTTTTTTTTTTTTAAATTTTTTTTTTTTTTTTTTTTTTTATTTATGCCTCTGAAAAAGGGCGTGCTATCTCCCAAAACTGTGAATGGGCAGCTTTGGACTGAGCAGGGAGATGGAGCTAGTTGTCCCCAGGTGTTTATCTGTGGATTTTCTGTCTAGCTTTTGTTATGTAGTGTGCTGCTGTTTCACCATGAATAAGACCTTAATTTGTGTATATTTTGGATAGTTGTGCATTTTTCAATTTGCCAGAATGTTTGGCATCCGTCTGATTCTTACACAAATTTCCACTTGCACTGTTGGAAAGAAAGTGCAGATGGCTTCCGAATTAGAAAATTGCTGCATACCCATTTTGGCCTTCAATCTAAAGCCACACTGAAACAAAACCACAGAAGTACAGTGGTACATCCTCTGTCTTACGTGCTCTAAAACAACATAAGGTGAACTGGTGTGGAGTGAATTTGAGGAAGCAGACATTCTTCCTATGTGGAGTCTGAGAATCAAGTATTTAATCGATGGAAGCAAGTTTTCCACCCTGGAAGTATTGACATTCTCAATTACAGAGGAAACATCAAAGCTTTCTGCATGAAGCTTCAGCCAGCCCTTGAAACATATGGTGGAATATTTCTGTGCTGCTGCTGCTTTACTGTGGTGTATTGGATTTGCACTGGCATCATTTTCTTCCATTAGTTAGGCTTACCCTACTTCACCTTTCCAATTTATTGGAACTTAACTGTTCATTGTCAACTGACTCAGGAATGCAGAGCCACACTCCGCAGCCAACATAAGGCCTGAAGTTAATAAATTCAAATGCATGAAGTAGACTAAATTAGAACTAGTATGTTAATGTTGATAACTTTTACCACGAAACTCTTACTGCATCTGTCTTGGAGATTTTAATTTTATTTTTAGATGTACTTCATGCACATCATATTGTATATATGCATGATATCACAACTCCTCTTTTTCCTTACAGAGACCTAATGGGAAAACATGAGGATTTGTAAAAATAAAAGCTTTGCATTCACTGAAATGGAAATTATACAATTTCATCTTCTAGTAAAGACTTTTGCTGAAATTCTCATAAACACTAAGAGGAGAAAAAATGGAAAAAACATGTTGAGATGTGGCTGAGAGGAAAGCTCTTTATTCCCTTAGAAAAAAGAATTTTCTTCTCTCTCCCACCCCACTCATACTGGCAAAATATGCAGGTATTATTGGTATGTGCACGCAAACCTTCCATAAGTGAACATCTGTTGAATCTTATGGGAAAAAAGGGTCTCAGACCTGTGTGTGCTTTTACTACTTTTCATTTTATTTGTTGGGGGGAGAGGGGGGAGGAAGTGAGAAGCTCAGTTACCTACAGAGGCATTGTCTGAACTTACTGATCTCCCCTTGGGTTGGATTGTTACTGGTGCGAGTTCCCAGTGCTGCTGTTGGCTTTAAGGGAAACACGACAAGCACCTTTGTGGATTTTCTCTTCTACTCTCCTCATCCTTCAAGATCTGTGGTGATCAGGTATCAAAATTTCAATTTGTTTTGAAAGGACTGGAGAAGGAAACTGCTGTGGCATCCCTTCTATGGAGGGAGTGATAAGACTAGCTGAAAGATTACATTGGCATTTTCTTTTGTCCTTGAAAGGCTCTAAAATGACAGGCTGAGAGTTGGCACCCTTGAAGTCCTGGTAGGTGTTCTCCCCAGGTGCTCTGTGAGTCCATGTTGGATGTTTTATTCAGCCCAGAGAGCAGATTTTGGGGTGGATCATCAATAAAGATATTGAACAGGACTGGGCCCAATAGTGAGTCCAGGGTGTATCACCACTTGTGTGCGAGGACAGCAGCCTTGGGAGAGAGCTATAAATCCAGGGCTCTTGGGCCATGTCATGGCTTTCTGAAGCCACTCGATCTCTTGTGATGCTGGTGGGTCTCTTGTGACCCTTCTTTTAATCCTCTACCTTGGCATACCTACGCTGGCACAGTTTTGGTATCAAGAAATTAATCCTGTTTTTTTTTGTAAATAGCTGTTGAGCACTTATGGAAAGAAGGGAAAAAAGCTTGGCCCTTGATGGAGATATCCTGGCGTCTTTGTTCAGCCCCATTCCACCCCCACTTCTTTCCCACACTGCACCAAGCTCCTCTGTCTACTCTCCCAAGTTCTGGAAACTGAGAAGGGAAGACAAGATGGAGAAATGATGGCTGGAGTAGCATTGTGTGGTCCTGCAAAAAAATTCCATGTGTTTTGCCAGCACCTCCCTTGTATTGCAACTCAGATTAAATGGCTGGATGTCATGAGGTCCTTGCACATGGCAGTGTTCCATGATTTCTGAGGGCTGTTCAGTAGTTTGAATTCCCACATACAAAGAACTGGCAAAAACACAGCTTTTGTGGAAAAGAATTGTCTCATTATACTTCATGTTGGAAAAAAAAGTACTGATGTTGATTAAGTATGGATATACACAGATGGCAGGGAAAAACCCTTTATGAATGGCATAGGATGAAGTAGCCCAACGGGGTACACCAGCCATTCTGCTGCTAACTATTCATATTAGCCAGGGGAACAATTAGGATTGTAAGGGCATACTCTTCTGTGTCTGTTAGAAACAAACTAAATAATGGAGAGGTTAAATGTTTTCTCAGAAGTTACTCAGCCTTGTGCATGTTCTTATGTCCCTGTTTCTCTCTCTGCATTGTGCCTTAGTCTCAAAGCTTTATCTCTTTTTTATTTGTTATAATAGATATCTGATTATATGAACTACATTGTTAGTTATATTTTTGGTTTGGTGTTTGGTGATGCGTGGTTTTTTCTTAACTTCCTTTTTTTTTTTTTTTAAGGTCAGACAATTGTGTTGATAAAACTAAACCAAAACCAAATGGATAAATAAACGCCCCCTTTTTTCAGACTGGCTCCTTTCTTTTGTCTCCACTCCCCAATACTTCTGCACAAAAGCAAACACTGTTTTACTGACACTTTGTAGAAAAGCAAATGAAATTAATAGATGTCATCCCCAGAGAGGAGAAGGAGGAATTTCTTGCATCTCCTCTTGCTGTTTTTATCAGTAATTAAGATGCTTATGAAGTAATAGGAGATTTGAATGAATTTTCCTCTGGCATGAGAGGAAATAGAACAAACTCATGGAAAAATGTATGTGCCTTATGTAGAAAATAAGCATTGATGTCATAATCTTCTATATATACGTCATTTAACATATCTTTTTTTCTGGATACTTTTTTATTTATTCCTCCAAGATGGCTGGCTCACATAGGAATTTTATAGGAAGGTATTGAAAAGCTTTGTAGCTGAGCCAGGGACTGAACTCCATTCTCTTAGTTCTTAGAGAAGCAATCAAATTAGGACACTGTTCATCTATATGCTACTGTTTGGCTACCCCTCCCCAGCTGGAGGCAAGTCCCCGTTAGCTGGCTGCCCAGCTTCTCTCTGTTCCCCATCCCTTTAATAGGTTTGGTGGCTACTCACAAGGAGGAAAGAAACCAGATGCTTGCAAAAGTTATCATGTTGTTAAAAGATGAGATTGCTAGAGAAGTATTTGTTCAAATGGCTCTGGTTTGAAGTCTAGGTTCTGCAAGACTGATTCCTTGGACAGTGTTATTGGCCCCTCAGGGGCTTGAAAGCATCTGCATGTTTAGATATTTTCTGCTGCAATGAAAGTTTTGCAATACACTTGACTTGCACAGTAAAGAGGCACTTACATAAACAAGCAGGTAATAACTAGATTCTTCTTAGTATGATGTTGAACTAGTCTAAAATACATTTGTTGTAAAAAATGGATAATTTGCCTCCTGTGCATATGGGAAAGGCTTTGAGCATTTTTCTTGCCTGTGATTTCTAGCTCTATCATTGTCACCCTTCTATGATGTCTGTTGTGTCAACAAAAATTAATCTAATTTATGAAATGCAAAATTATTCCTCTGCTGATACTACTTTAAATGTAAAAAACCCTGTGCCAAAGGAACATAAGTAGAAGCAGAGAGAATTTCTTGCCTGTGTTCAGATATATGGCCCTGATTCATACAGAAACCTGCTGAGTTTTAATGTCATTCTTTAAGTCTTATTGTTTGGTGTGTTTCTTCTCCTATGTTTAAACTGTGCTTTTGCTCTACAAATTCTTCAACGGCTTTCTACTGAGACATGCAAACGTACAGCCCTTAAATGTTCTAGGAGAACCCCTAGATGTCTGCAAACATCAGTGCAAACCTGGATAAGAGTAGTTTGCAGGAATTTTTGGCAGAGAAGTGGCAGGAAAACAAGAGACTAGAAATCTGATGACATCAATCTATTTTTGGTTTTGATAAATCAAAGGAAAGCAATTTTGATTTGAAACAGACGCTAGAACCATGAGCACTTTAGGCAAATTCTTCTTCCATGCCTTAAATCTGCTTTGAGGTTTTTACGAACTTGACTGCAATAAATGTATGCGTATAAATTAAAGATAGTATGCAGACCTATGTTTTACAGAGTGTTTGTAACTTTGAAGTCCCACAAATCTGAAGATTAAATCTCTTTTGCATTTGATACTGTTCAGCAAGTCTCTTGAGAGTCCTTGGGCTTTGTTCAATGAAAGTGTGTAAATTTGAGGCACAGAGGTACAGAAGAAAGCTGCATTTTCTCATGAGAGAAGTCTATTTCTATTTTACGTCGCAGACTCTGCAATGTCTCATACCTGGTATACCTTAGCGATCACCTCTATAAAGACAGTGGGGGTATGCTGTCAACTCTGCATTGTTTTGGATTGAGGGTCTCAGTATTGCACGGGAAACATCTGTTTTACCAGTGATATAAAATTATATATTAAAACTCCGGTTTCCCCGGAGTTTTTCCTCATTATTTTTTTAAGTCTCTGGTGTCACAAATCAAGACATTTGTGGTCGTACACCTTTACTTCTTATTTACTGGTTGCATGTGGTTTAAAAATATTTTTCAACCATTGTTTTAAGATTGAGGCATATTAGAAACTAGTTAAGTAAACCTCAGAGAAATATTAGCTGTCTGAAGAAGCAGTACTCTTTCTCTTCAACCCCAGATATCTTTCTTCCTTTGTGTTTTTAGTTTAAGAAATAATTATGCACTACAAATTGATATCTGTTCAGTTTTGTGTTCCTTGCATTAGTACCTGAATGGGGTTTGCAAGAGAGCTGGAGAGGGTTTTTTTCCAAGGGCATGAGGTGATAGGACAAGGAGGAAGGGCTTTAAAGTGAAGGAACGTAGTTAATCTAGATTAGATATTAAGTAGAAATTCTTGACTGTGAGGGTGGTGAGGCACTGAAACAGGCTGACCAGAGAAGTTGTGGATGCTTTGTGGATGCCTGGAAGCATTCAAGGCCAGGCTGGATGGGGCTCTGAGCAGCCTGATCTAGTGAAAGGTGTCCCTGCCCAGGGCAGGGGGCTGGAAAAAGATGGTCTTGGAGGTCTCTTCTAACCCAAACCATTCCATGATTCTTCCGAAGCTACTGTGGTCCCTGGATAGTCTTCTGCTGGATATTTTAAGCAATAATATTGGATTCTCTGTGGGAGACAGGCGTTTAGTTGGCATTGGTATTTTAATGCAAATTTAATGAAGTGCTTTAGTTCCCATTATTAATTACATGGGGTATCCTTGCACACTGAGAGGCAAAACCTGCTCTGCTTTCTCTGCAGGCAGAGTCTGGCACCACTGGAGTGGTGACCAGGCCACTGCAGTGGTGACCAGACCTTGGTGAGGTTCCTTGCCTGGCAGGAGCTCACTGGGCTGGGTGATGCTTCTGCTTATTGCTCCTGCTGTGCAGTTCTCAGGGTGGCACGGCATAAAATTATGCCAAATTAATGAAATATGCTTAGAGATAATTATAAACCAAGTTTAAAAGTAGCCTGGTGAGGGTTCTGGTCAGGTGGAATGCACCTCTGTGTTTTTTCCTGGCAGTTGTGGACATCAGGAAAGGAAATACCCTCTGCAGATTATTCATCAGATATTCCCGCAGCAGTAATTGTTCTAGAGAGAAAGAAAAACCCTAAAACTGCAAAACCACACATACACTACCATGCACAATGACAGGGACCTGCCCTAAAACACACCTCAGTGCAATAGTGTAGCTTCCCAGGACACTCATCATGATCTGACCAGCTGATATCCCTTACCTTACTTGAAATCATCTCACTCCATCCTGTGTTCTTTTCCCTTCTGTGCCCCCCCCTTCATTGAAAAAAAGAGAAAGTCTAGTTCTGAGTTAGGTCAAACACAAAGATTACCAAATACCTTGTCTGGCTGGTAGGATGAAGTACAGGAGGGGGATTGTAACTTTGTTTTGATGACAATGAAAGACAGTTTTTGTTTGTCTAAAAGCATTTTTTCCATTGATTTCCTTTCCTTTGTGCAAGTCTCAGGTACTCAGAGACAGCCCCAAACTGCAGTTTCTCTCTCTATATGTTTCCATTGTTCTATTTCTACTGGTAGCAAAATAACTCAGAATAATTCTATTTGCTGTGGAATTAATTAATTCCACTATGTGAAGTGTAACTTAAACAATGGAGAAAATATTGGATATGCAAAATGGAGCCAAGAGCCTCTCTGTGACAGGAGAGCAAACACTTTAAACTGGCTATTCTGATTTGAGATTAAGAACTACAATTTGTTTTACCTTTGAAAAAGAGTGTAATAAAAGCATCTCTGAGGAAATATTGTGTGGCACTCGAAAGACTTGCATACCGGAAGAGTTGAAGGTATTCTTATTACCAGAGATTCCAAGTACCTTTCTCTTCCTAGTTTCAGTGTTTTGCCTTTGAAGATATCTAAAAGAATGGAAAAACATTAGTAAAGTTCCTTTTCATCTCCTCTCCTACCCTTTTCCAGTCATAATAACCTGCTACTTTTAAAGTTTGGTTTTGTGAGTCATTAAAAAAACACAAATGCTTCTTTTTAGAGGTAAAAAGAATATATTAGTAAATGGATACAGAGGAGTTTACTGCCCAAAACCCTTTTCCCTCTTTTTAAAATTAGTTTTCTTCAACATCTCTTCATCTAGAATTTTCCAGGAGGTGTCTCTGCCAACAGCCTGCTGGCAAAATTATGACTAATCTGCAAATAGTTTACAGAGGAAAATATGGCAAAGGGGGCACAAAGGAACAGCTCCATGAGTGCCCCCATTCCATACACCTTGACTGGTTGAGCCTGGCAGGATTTTTGCTCCACTGGTTTGCTGTCCAAAGCAGGCAGAAACTGTATTTTCCTTGATATGTGCTTTAGTGAGGTTACAACACAGCCTAATAATGAACTGAATCCTCCCTCACTTACAGGAGGAGGAGCTGTTTTTCTGAACTTAAATCTGCTGAAAGTTGACTGTAGGCCCCTGATTAATGCACTGAGGAAAAGTACACAGTTCGTTGTGCCTCAGAGAAGGTGCACCCCCCTCTCTTGTTAATGGCAAGTCCAAAAGGAATCCATGAGGTGCTATATAAGGTTATACTTTCCTGGAAAATATGGCATAGAATAAAAAGTTTTACATTTACAAACCAAACAAATAAAAATTAATGAAGCTATTTTGACTTAATCTAATCTGAATTTTAATAGAGAAACATTAACACAGTGGCAGACTGGAAGGAAATGATGATTGAGGAGAGCCAAAGGGAAGGACATTGCTGGATAGTTACTCTACAGTTTAAAGTGATTGATCCATGCTTTCTTTACAGGATCTCACAAGCTCATCGTGGTATATAGAAAAGTTATAGCTGTCAGTCACAACCAGGAAAATAGCAAAATACAGGGCATGTGGATAGTAATCCATGGTTTTCTCCTAGCAGGACCACAAGGTCTTCATTGAAATTAGAGGTACTCTAGTGATCATGCTTGTCCATCAAATCAGAAATAATTTGAGATGTGGTGAGCAAAAGAAAGGAGACACATCAACTCTAAAATAGGACGTGAGAACAGTGAGGGAGGGTGAGCAAATTTGTGGGAGTTGGTTTTTGCTGTTTTTCTGACCAGAATACTAAAATATTCTCTCTACTCTGACTTCAGCACATACTCCCTTTATAAACATCTTGATGATAAAATATTTATAAATGTTTTTTTAAATGGTGAGCAAATTTCTGTCTGAAATCTATCTCTGAATTAAAGCCCCAGTACCTGAGCAATTAGAAAAACATAAATCAAAATTGAATTTTAAACTGTTAGAGAGTTTCAGCTTGGGTTTGTTGTCTCTGTGTTTCTTCTCTGTGTACCTTTTCAACAAGTGTTTTCAGCTTTTTGCAAGTGCACAGATGTGACACAATAAGGAGTGGATGGAGTTGGGCTTTATGTACCCACTTGGCAAAAAGGAAAATGAAGGAGAGCTTAAAAAAAAAAAAAAATCTCCATTTTAAAAAAGAACATAGTACACATAATCATCAGTCAGTTAGTGATTTGAAAACATCTGTTGAATAAAGAATTGATTTCTGCAGTGTATTTGTTCTCTCTGCCTTGCAGGGCTCAATTGAGAGGGGGGCTAGATTACCTGTATCATTAATATCTGCTAGGCTCTTAATTGCTGCTCTTCTAGCAGATGTCTAGCTTGATTGCTTTTCCAATTCTTTGGTGCAAACCTGCAGAAAAAGAGTATTTTGTAAGGCTTTGTTACATTGTTGAAGAGCAATTGAATTTTAAAGTTCTCTGAAGGGGAAGGTGGGTTAGAGTACTGAGGTGTGTATGACTGAATGCTGCCCTTTAGCATTCATCAACTTGTGTGCTAGGAAAATGAAAAAGGAATGCCATAGAAATGTATTTGCTGTGTTTGTGTACATGTGGACACGTGGTTTTTCTTCTCCCAGATATGTACTTCTTGCTCTTGAAGCAAGCTGGACTACTTTTGTGACTGAAAACAGATGTAGGCTTTGTATTATGCACAAATCTATTGTGTACATTACTAAGGAGTCCATTGCTAGCTCTGTTCTGGAGAGTGCCTGCTTTACATAGAGATGAATATGGGAAAGCTATGTGGTAAATAAAGAAATATGCTGGCCTTGTGACCTAAGGTTTGGTTTGATTTAGCTCCTCATGCGTAGAAACTCCATGAAATGTCTCCAGTGTGAACCTGCCTTCAAAGAAAGGGGAGAAGAACAAGGGTTTTACCTTTGGCCTACAGGGAAGTGAGACAGTAGGATTTTTTGGGTTTTTTCTGATTGAGAACTGTCCCCTGGCATCTCTAGGGTGGATTCTATAATCCTGTATTGACTTTGGAAAAGGCAGCTGTGTTTTTTTCTTACCCTTGCTGTTCCTTGGGTTTCAAGGCATGGCTCCTGCAGCCCCATAAGGTGTGAACAGCCCTAGCCCAGGAGGGAGGCAGATGCCCTGTCCCTCCTTGCTCCTGCCAGCTCTTGTGTGGGCCCTGGCTCTGCTGCTGCTTCTTCAGGTTGGAGAGCTGTTTTTTTGTTGTTTTTCTTTCTCCCCATGAAGCCGTTTTGTCGGTACAAGTAATTTCTTCAGAGGCCCAAGAACAGGCCTAGCATTGGTGAATTTTTTTGCTATTAAGAGACTTCAGAAGAGTATCACTCTTTCTGTTATCCAGGGCAAGGACTTGTGGTCAAAAGGTGTCTGTGCTGGCATGGGAGGTGGTGTGTGGGGCTGTTTCTGGTCTCCTGCTGGTGTTGCTCCAGCAGTAACACCTGCAGAACAACAGGCTGGTGACTTCTTTTCCACTCCAATTAGCCCTTTCACGTCTGTGCATTTGTAAGCTAATTCTGAGGAACTTGAGTTGCTGATGGTCTGCCTGTGCAAGGGAAGAAAAAAAAATGACATATTTCACAACTATATCTGTTGGTTTGGCTGTTTCAGCCTTTATTTGGAGAAACTTCTAAATTTTCTCTCCAAGTTTCATACAAGAGACTTGTGGTTGTGATTTTCTTCCAATATGAAAGAAAAGAAAGGGAGTAGGAGCTTCTCAGAAATACTATCATCAAATATGTCACAAAAGAAAAGTCAAAGGAAGTAGCCCCATAGATGAACCCAGATTATCTTTCCCCATTGTGATATACAGTTTTTCCTGCTGCTTCTTTGATACTGTCTTACACGATAAGGTTAAAATTCTTGCTGTCGACCAAAAGCACTTTATACCTGCCAGATCCACTACTATTAAAGTAATTTACATCAAGTTGTTAACCAAAGCAGTTATGTCATCAAAAGCTCAGTAAGATTGCTGTAATTGCATCTAAACAAATGTTTTTGGCAATGTGGGAATATTGCAAAAAAAAATTCTATCTCTTATCAACAGTGTTACACAGACAGGAATTTCCTAAGTTGGGCTGGACTGGAAGACTCTCCTGTATGCATTTGTCTGTATGTCTATTTGTTTCTCTATCTCCATTCATATATATATATATCTACACACACACACATATACATATACATATACATATACATATACATATACATATACATATACATATACATAGTCAAAAAGCAGATTACCAAGCTGCTGCTTTCTGATCTCAATAATGTAATTCACTTAAAGAAAAAAAATTTAAAAAAAGGTCAAAAAGACCCTTTGCCATCAGTTTGCCTGACGGCTTAATCTTACCTAGAAGTTAAACACTGGGCTCTACTAATCAAGATAAAGCAAGAATCATTTGCAGGATTAAATCAAGTATCATTTATCTTAGGAAGGCTAGATATGCATTTGAAGCTGTCTCTTAGCTTATAGAAGGAGCCCAAATAACCTTTTAATGGCCAATACCAGGTGTGATATACCTCCTTCCACCTAACTTTCCCATGAACTCAATGAATAGAAAGAGTGAGACTGTGAGCTAAAGCCAAACTCATGGAACTGAAGGGAGTCCCACCAGCTTTTTGTGCTATGCTGGTGTGGATGATGTGTATTTCTCCAGAGTGAGTAACAAGCCTGTCCCCTGCTCTTCAGGATTTAGGGGATCCTTAAGCCTCCAGTTTCTCCTCCAAAGGAACCAGAGAGTGTATAGCTTCTCTGTCATTGGGACCAGCTTTCTCTCGAAGTTACTGGAAATCTGCTTATTTCTGATTTGCTCTAGCACTGGTAGTAGATCCAACAGCCAGTTGAAAGCTATCTGTGAGCCTTGGGTCACAGCAGGTCTCTATTGACTAGAGAAAAAACCATTTTGAGTGTTTGGTCTCTGTTTCATTTACTGGTTTGAAGTCTATGCTGCTTTGTATTTTCTCACAAGGTGTGACAGTCACTCATGAATGACTTTTATATCTTCCTGTGCCAGAAACCATGCAGCACCTTGTTTTGTGAGCTTAAAAGCCTTTGCAGCAAGAGTCTTTACAATTCTTTGTGCTGTGGCTGTGAACATTGTGAATTTAGGAACATTTTGTTCAAAGGCCAGGGCATATGCTAACCCTGCAGAGGCTGAGTTTAAAAGCACAATGTTTGTTACCCCAGGCACTGAAAGGAATTGTATGGCACTACGTTCTCATGGGATTTTGTGTTAGTTCATTTTTGTCAAAATTTTTATCATTTTTATATATAAACGGGGGTAGATTTTACAAATACCTGCTAACATTTCCTACTATGCTAGCCCTAGATTTTGAAAATGATTTTGCTTTGGTTAGCTTGTTTCTTGGTAGAAATCGTGTAGCTCAGAGAATAAAAGGAACAGCACAACTGCTGAGCAGAAAATTTATGAACAGAAAATCAGTCCAAGTTGTTTTACTCAATTGATGATTAAATTATCTATGAAAGTGTATTTTTACTATATGACCAGTTTTATATATGGCTCAATAATATTCATCATAGAAAATCTGTTCTCTCTTGTCAGCTGCTAAATAAATTACTAGGGGGTAATTTTTTTATTGTTCAGACAGATCTGTACTGAACAGGGGTGTCTGTGTTCTACTGTCACCAAATAGTCCATTTTGTTGCTTTGCATCCAGCATAGGTATGTGCTTCTGAAGTTTGTAAGAGTTTGATCCTATGTCTTTCTGAAACCTACATTTTAATGTTACAAAAGGGAAAAGTGTGTCTCTTTAGAAAATTCTGCTTTAAAATAATGTAGAAACTTAAGATAAATCTTCACAGCAAAGACTTTAAATATATTTAAACTTCTTGAAAAATACCTTTGATTTCTAAATGTCCAATGTAGAAATATATTGAGGGTTGATTAAAATACTTTCAAAGAAATGTTTCTTGACAGACATATTCCACTCGCCACAGTCTTTTTGAAATATACATTTCAATGTTTTGATAAAATTGGCTTTAAGTATGACACATTATCCTCCTATCAGTGGTCAGAAATCTGAATAAACTGCTATGGATTGCATAGTTCAAGGAAATGAATACATAAAACAAGTTCTTAGCTTGCAACTTTGGCTATTTAATATTCAATCATAACTTTTTTGTAACTAAAACAGCAAAAGCAAGAGTGAAAACTCTGGATCTGCACATACACATATAGGTATGTATATGTAACTAGATATTTTGGATCACCTAAAAAAATTATATAGACTAATAATTTGCATCTTCTGTGAAACTTTATGCTTTGTTCTCTCTCTTTCTTAAATCAGTTATAATTCATATCAAATACCTATGGGCAGGGTTATAAAAATACAATTTATAATAGAGTCTGTTAGTAATACTGACATAAAATTACTTAGGATGTTTTAGAGGATTTTTCAGGAGAAATCTGTTTGTCTGGCTACATGTGATATGAAGGATACTGTGCATTCAGTCACAAGGTTGCCATTCTATATTCAAGGGCAAAAGAACAGCAATATTTTTGGTTGCTAATTATTGTCATTAGCAAGTTTAACCAAGGGGTTATGCATTGGCCATAAGATCCTGCAAGAGTAAGGCTCAAGTGGCTTGTTCATGTCACCAGAATTCCAAGATAAATGTGGTGAAAAGGATCAGCCATCATGTATTATATATCTACAGACAGGGCACATTTTTCTCCCACTGTACTTCAGGAGTGAGACTTCTCCAGATGACAGTTATGGAAAGTCTGAAGTGTCTGGAATGTGCAAAAATAGAAGGTTCTGAATGCACTTAATAAAAGTTTAATTTGTGAGTTATATGAGCATAGAAATAACTACTGGTGTGTGAAACCCAAAGGTGCATAAGTTCAGTCAAAGTTTTATATATGAACTTTTTACAGATTTGGTTCTTTCTTGTGATATAGGCTTTATATCTCTTTTATTCCTCTTTCCTTACCCTGTTCTTCCTTTTTTTTTATGCATAAATTATTCTTCTTGTTTACAGCAGACCTTAAACCACTTTCTTATTGGTGTTTCAAATAGTTTATCTTTTTTACCAGTATGCTCTGGTGGTGCAGGGTGTCATGTGTTTTGTCAGTCTTTTTTTTTTTTTTTTCCCCAATTGTTTTCTCTTTTTCCTGTTATGGACTCTGGGAAGGGTGTTCTGTACAGATCTTTTGTCTTTTTCTAATACAACTGCTTTGTTTCTGAGTTAATTCTTGCCCAGACTTTCATTTTGCTGTGGATTTTATCACAGGGTCTTTGCATGCCTGCCAGGACTCAGCATGGACTTCCTGTGAGTTTTGGCTTGATTTGCTCTCACAATAGGGAAATCTTATCAATCACTCTTCAGCCCAAGTCTTGATGATTAATGTGGGGATCTTACATATTTAAAAAGCTTAAAAAAGAAAAAAAATGTAAATAATACTCTATGTGTGGTTCCCTAGTTTCTCTCTAAGGCTCCCATGTCAGTGAGCATTGTGTATAGACAAGAAGAACCAAATCTTGGTGAGTAGCAGTAAACAACTACTGGAGAGTAAAGTGAGGGATTATTTCTATAGTAGTATTCTGAAGATAAGTAGGAAGTAGATGGACCTGGGTAAAAAACCTGAATTTTGTCATGCATCTCTTGTACTGGCATCATTAAAATGGTCATTTTTCCTTTTTTTTTTTGGTCTGGATACAGAAGTCCTTTTGCATAGGTATTCCATTATTTGTCTTTACAGTATTTCTGCAAGAAAGGGATTGGGAATAGCTTGTTGGTAAGTATCTGCTAAAGGTAACTGATTTCAAACTCAACAGGAAACATTTCCTTGTTATATCTTTGTGATTGAAGAGTCATAGACAGAGCAGCTGTTTGCTAAAAGTGCGTTGTGTTAGCTCTGGTAAAAGCAGCAAATCACCTTTTAAGAGAGGCAATTTCTCCTCCCATTGGACCTGATTTTGATGTTTGCCCTGGGGTAAGTTGGAAGTAACCTTCAGAAGCTCTTCTGTTTGCACTGAGTATGAAAGAACAAGTGAAGTAAGAACTGTGTTTGCTGGATCTGAGAGAGTAATTCTCTGACCTCTGGTACTACTTTTTTCTTGTCAAATTTCATTATAATTCCTCAAGACAGTGTTGGGACAGTGCAGTTCTGCTGCTCAAAGTCCTGCCTGTCTCAGATCATGACTGACTCAGTCTATATACATGTGTAAGCACCAGTGTCCCCTGACTCTTCAGCGTGCTAACTGCACCTTAAGAAAAATTATATCAGCTCTTTAATGCTTTTAAAAATGGTAGGACTTGCTCTAGGTCCAGAGCCTAACTCCTCTCCAGTGCAAGTGTGGCCTGGCCTAACTCCCACGATATGAAAAGCAATATGCTCACGTGGCAGGCTCTACCATTTGATGGACTTAAAAGAGGAGGCAGAAAGTAAGAAGTTAGATTTCGTGTAGGCACTGAAAAGATGTGGGAAGTGCTGGTAGATGTGTGGAAAGATGGGAAATCAGATCCAAGAGAAAGTAATTCTGGACAAGGCGGCGAAATGTGAGAGGTCCATCGCCCCTTCACAAGAGGAGCCTGAGGGAGTGCTGGTGGAAGGGCTTCCCCTGGGCAGGTGGCTAAACTGTGGCCGCCTGTGCTGCCTTGGGGGACACGGTGGCCCAGGTCAAGATGCTGTCAGGAGGGAGGTGAATAAGAAGAGAGCGTGTTTATTAGCCTGGGGCAGTGGATCCTTCTATTTCTTTCTGTACAACAGGTGCCAGCAGAAGGTTCCTTGAAATATGAGGGCTGCTAACTCGGCATTCAAAGCTTGCTTTCCTCATGCAGCTAGAAAATTATAATTCCTTTTGTGGTATGTTATGTTATGATGTACACATGGACTTACAAATCTTTTTGTGTATACTTGAAAGTATCCTTTATGGCTGCAGGTTTTCATGTGTAATAGAGGAAACAACATCTAAAAGTGCAGTTTGGAAGAAGCTCCATTTCTCCTTGGTTTCCTATGGTTATTGTGCTCTTTCAAGTCTTACTTGCTTCACTTGAACTCTGCATGTCAGCTGGACTCACAAACAGGGCATTTGAAACTGAAAAAAAGGCAAATGCAGAATTAATATTTAGGAGGAGAAAGAAGTCAGAAAATCCATTAATGTTCATGAGAAAATAAAAGACAAGGAAATTTATGGAATAAAGAAAAACTAGGATACAGTCTTTCATCTATTGTGTCAAGGGAAAAATAACTAATTAAACTCACTTTTGCACTGTTTCAAGAGGTGGAGTCAGGGATAAATGGCACAAAATAACTAAAGCTATTTATGTAAAAAAATCATCCTTATTAAAAAAAATAACACTGGGAAATTAGCAAGGTAGAGGGACAGCTTTGAGGCATACTTGAATTTTCTAACATTTTTTGAATATTACTGGATTATTTTTCCCTGTCTTTGATTGATAGGAAAAAGCTGTGAAGCATAAGAATTATTTGGTAGAATGGCTTCTAAAGGTCTGATAAAAACAGCAGCCCTGTAACTAACTCTGTGATTGTTCAGACTGTCTACTTTTGATGTGATGAAAATTTGTTCCTTGACAATTACCTTTTTCTGCTCTGACTTTACTTTGTTTCCTTGCTATCCTAGTTTACGGACTTGCTGACAGTGATAGTTGAAGATCTCCACCATTCTGTGAGCAGTTTGTACCTTGTTACTGGCACAAAGAAAGATTTTCTCAGAGTAATACAGAGTCAAAGCAAATTGCTCCAACACTACTTATTTTCTTTTCCTTTTTTTTTCCTCTTCTTCCTTAACCTAGGACTTTTGATGGGCTGCACTCTAGGTTCTATTTATTCCATCTACATTTCTGATATTGGCTTTGATGTCTGAAGGGAGCTATCATAATTAAATAAAGTCCAATACAGTCCAAATAATCATTCTGACTACACTGCACGGTAGTTTTTTCAGTGCATTGTGGATCTAGGATTAACACTCTGCCCAAGCACTTTCATCTAAAATCCTCTCTGTTCCAAGGATGGTTATGTGGAATATAAGCTCCTGAATATAGGCTTCCTCTTTTAAAATGGGAGATTTGTCTGTATGCTGACAGACTGGACTTATGTTTGTTCAAAAGCTTGTTGTTTTTCCTGTCTTTTAAGGTCCAAATAGATTTTAAATTTTGCGATCTTTGCTGCTTTGATCATTCATGAGGGAAACCCTTGGGCAAGAAAGAAAATGATAAAACTGGATGCTTATGGCGTATGGAAGCCTGGACTTGTGAGCAGTATTTCCCTACAGATGGTGCCCTTAGAAAACCTCAGAGAGGTTTTCACCTGGGCAGGTTCATGTACCTGTGAAAGCATTTGAGAATTACCAGGTCACATAAAAAGTAACAGAGTACATTGTGAAATATCACAAACTATTTTGAAGTGCTGAACCTTTTTTCAGATATTGCTGGCAATACAAGGAGATACTGTACAGGAAGAATGAACTTTGCTATTTCAGGACATGTGAATAGATGTTGATATAAAGGTTTACAGATTCATGGATACCTTAATGAATTATATAAATATTATCTAGGTCTCTTGACTAAATAAGAAACCATACTTCATAAACTACATACTACAGTATTAAGATAAATACCTCATTCTTTCATATTTACAGCAAAGTGGAATAAACTGTTGATTACGATCATTGCCCCTCAGAAATTCAAAAGGTTTCATATAATATGCAGCACAGACATTAAAATTAAGAGCCTTGGCAAATCACCTTTTGAAATCAGCTCTAATAATATGTATTTTACTAGGGAAAACAGTTACGAACTTGAGGAACTAAACTTTTTTCAAAAGCAGTCATAACTATTGAAATATTACTGAGTTTTATATCCAGGAGGTTTGAAAAAGTGCAGTGGGAGTCAGGGTTGGCTGTCTGTTTGAAGCAACCATTAGGACTGATTGTTCTGAAGTGCCTCTCATGTCAGCTGTGCTCCACACAGAGAAGGCAACGGGTTGTGATTATTTCACTCACAGGTAAAGTGCAATATACTCTTGGATGATCTACTGGCAAGGATGTGTTGTTTTGTTGGTTTTTCTTTTTTTTAATTGATAGTTTTCATTTCAAGTATATATTTTGTCCTCCTGATTCAGTGCAGGGTACTTTTTTCTCCGCCAGAGGTGAATGCTCAAAATGAAGAAGCAGTACTTTGACACATCCTGTTGAACGCATGCATTCAGTACAAGTACCTTCCTTGTCTTTGGGGTGCCTGACAATGTATATAATCACAGAATATTTGGGTTTGGGAGGACCCACCAAATCACCTATTCTAGAACTCCTGATAAAGCAGATTCACTTAGAGCAGGTTGTACAGGATCACATCCAGGTGGGTTTTGGATATCTCCAGAGGCAGGATGAGAGTCAGAGATGAATCTAAATGCTTGTCCTCAGACTGATGGTTCTAAAACACAGTGCATGCCTTCACAACAATATGCTTCCTATGAATAATGGAGAAGTCTGGCTTTATGAAAAATACCTAGATTCAAAAAACAATTTAAAAAGAAAGACAGAATAACCCTTATTCACTGTAGTCTGCTAGCTAAGGAAGCAAAAAGACAGGCGCATAATATGAAGTTCTGTTTGCTGACAACCAAATAAAAAAATATCATCCCACTGGGCACACAGATACACCGTTTGGAGGAAAATATACAGGTGAGGACTGTACATTTCATCCTGTTCCTTCTACAAGGGGAGCTGAGTGTGTTTAAGGGCCTCATCTCTGTGAGTTACTAATGTGGGCAGGAATGGTGAAATGATGCAAAGCACTGTTTATGATCTGTGTCTCTGTTTCTAATGGTGGTTAGCTTCTGTGGCTGTGTTGGCTGATTTAGACAGCCTTTCTTTATCTTCTCTCTGCACTGATGGCTGCAGTGATCCCTGACGAGCACACGGTCATTGGTTTCCATTAGTAAAATGCTGCTGTTTGTGATAACTGGGGAGGGGCAGAAATATCCCAAACTCCCCCGAGACCTTGTCAGGTACTTGCAATAAACTGCGTGGGTTTCAGTCTTTTATTGAGGGCTCTCCAAGGAGACCTTGCTATAAGCAATCTGGAGAATTAAGTATGAGAATAAGCCATCTTTAGAGAACTATCATAAAACCCTCCAAATTGTGGAGTGTCTGGGCCAGACAGCCTGAGTTCGTGGATTGGTGCTGACAAGAGATTACACATGTGATAACCATAGCTCCCTGGGGGTTGCAGGGGTTGTATATAGATATATGTAACATACACAAACAGGGCATTATACCAAGCTGATTGTGACTTCATTTGCATTTCTTTCAGATAACTCTCTGTAAATAGAACCCTTGTTTTTTGTGAATGGTCAAACTATCCACACATGTAAGCTGTTATGTTGAGAGTATTGTATAAGTAATTTGCTTTAAAAAAAAGAAAAAAACCAACCAAACTAAAAAAAAAAGTTTGCATGTGGAAAAGCTATGTATTGGTAACACTTGGAGATAATATGGAAGCTGAAAACTAATATTATAATTCAGCCTTAGATGTTGCTTACATTTCCAGAGTGCAATGAAGGGAAATAAACCTGACATTCATATAAATGTTCATTAAACTATAGTTAGAACAACACAAGGGGCCAAGACAATAAGAAGTGCATAAAATTTATTCTTTTTAGTACTTCTCTCATCCCCTCCAATTTATCATTTTCCCCAGAACAGTGGAGAAGGGAGGTGACAACTTTGTCTTCTGTCTTTTCAAATTTTTTGGCTTCTTTTTTTATTATTATTGTTATTATATGGTGACCAAATTTCTTATGGCATTGCTGAGATTCCAGTTGTCTTTAGTTGGTGCTGAAGATGTGAAACACTTCAGAAACCAGTTTCAATTCAAAATGAAACTATTGTCTCTGGAAGCATTAGCTCAGGAGATAACTTAGTCAAAATAATGTGACACTTTCTATTTCTCTACTCTTGCTAGAACTTAAATTGAGAATCTACTCTCTCAGTGACCTCTCACTTGTTAAAAGCTTACAGCCTCAGTTCCCTGCCTAGCTATCCCACATTACAAGTTATGGTTGAAATTGTTACTTTTGTAGTAAAATATTCTTGGAAACGAAGTGTCTTAACCACTGTTATGTCCAGGGAAGCGTGAAAATTGTAATAAGAAAAAGATTTGCTTTGTATTCTTTACATTTACAGTTTCAAATTCCAATTACAAAAAAAGGACATTGCTAAAATGTAAACAAATATCAAGTTATCTGCGGTCTCTTGCTCAAGTTTAGTGACAAATGACTTTTTGGAAAAATATATTTTCTCAACCCTGAGAAGCTTTACTCAGTGGGAAAGAGTAAATAGTGAATAAGTTCTTGTGATGCAGATGGTTAGAATTGCTTCTGAAAAAGCTTGCCTCTGCTTCTCTCCTTGCTCAACCACACATGTTTTAACAGAATTGGGGTTGCAATCATGGGAAAGAGAAAAATGAGATTTGAGAAACTTGAATTTGGCAGTACAAGTTAGACAAAACCTGAAGTTTTGTATGTCTCTTCCTTGGTCATTGTTATGTGTAATTTAGTAGGGATTGTCAATTTTTTTTTTTTTTAAATTATTAAATTTGGGTCACTGTGGATCCCTGAGTTTGATACAATTTTTTTCCTTCTGTCCTTACCTATCTTGGGGTGATTAAGACCTCCTTTCTGCAACTGGATATCCTTCTTAAAGAGCTTTTCGACAAACACAAAAGCCCTTTGTAGTTTACTGGTGTATGCAATGTATTGTGTGCTTGTAGGATTCTCACTGTTTGCTGTTTTTAATACATGTAAAACCATTCTGTGGGCAGACTTGTCTTCTTTTGGTGTTCACAGATTGTCCCCAAGGTGATAGCACCTTTTCACCTGTTGGAAGAAGAGTGTTTGCTTCTCACAAGGAGCTTTCTTGTAATTTCTGATCTGAAGGACCTATCAGGACCTAATTACACTGAGCAAGAGCAGGGGGAACATGGAATTATTGTGAAACAACATCCTTTTCTTGCACTAATGCTAGCAATGCAGAATGAATCACAGACTTAGTGAACACGGTTGCGAACTAATGCCAAAAAACTGGCGATAGATAAGAGATGAGAAAGACTAGTGACAAAGACAAGGAAACATAGGCACAGTGTGTAGCACAGCAGGAGCACATCCAGACGCTCTTACAGCAGAAATTACAATGCAGCATGAGGTTACAGGGAAACAAAACTCTTAGAGTGGTGCAAGTAATGGATTTCTTTTGTCTAGTAACTAAAATTAGGTATGTTTGTGTGCGGGAGAAAGACTCAGTTTGACTCAATGTGCAAGGCTCTGAGATATTTTTGGTAGTGTAATATTCAGTCACAACTGCTATGATTCCAGAAAACACTTGGAATAAAACTGAAATAATTATCTTTTCAAGTTACATAAACCTTTAAAAATTAGGTGAGTTCGAAAATGGATGTGCTGTTCTACACTTAAAACAGCAAGAAAGTTCCATTTCCCATCCTCCCTTCCTGAAAGTATCAAGTCTGGTCAAATTTTCAGATTCTTTTCTTGGGGTGCAGTAGAGGCCAGAAATATGAAGAAAAGGATTTCTGGTTTTCTGTAAATTCACTGAATGAATAGCTGATCATGTTTACACACAATCACCCTTTTTTTCCTCACAGGTATTTCAATGATTAATGGCAAATAACTCATCAAACATTTCTATCACTACATGTTTTTTTTTTAAAAAGTAACTTCACAAAAAACTTGTGATGGTTATATTGAACATGTAATAATTTGGGTTTTCCATTTGAAACATCAGATATTCCTCTCTCAGAAGACTGTATTTTTCAATCAGTCTGAAACAGGTTTATGATGACTGCTTTCTCTTTTGTTAAGCAGGTGTGTTCATGGGCAAAATTACTTCACAATAGAATTACATGCATGCATATAAGCAGGAAGTGTTCTGTAATAGGATAATGCTAAAATTTGATGAACAATGGATGCATTCTTGCCTGTGCAGTTATGTTTTTTATGTAGGTATTTGTGACCGTGTAAGTAATAAAGTTCCCATTAAGATTCCAAAACTAGTTTCTTACTTCAAGGGCAGGGAGAATTTTGCAGATAGCCTAAGCTTCTTTCTCTCTCCAGGCATCTCTGACTTTGTTAGAGATGCTCTGGGATTTCCAGTGTTTTCTTAGGAGAGAATATGTGTTGCCACCCTGGCAGCAGTGTGAACTTGAGCTAACGATGTCCATGTATTAATATTTTTGATACGAGAAAGGCAAGCAAGGGAAGCAAAATATTTAATAGTCTCAGAAGTCTTGAGGCATGTTTTTCTTGCACTGCTGACAAGAGCTCTGAGACTATCTTGGGGCTGGGGAAGAAGGGCAGCACAACATTGGAACAGAAAAGAGTCATACATATCACAGATGGTTTTCTTTGCCATGCAGCCATATAAATCTGAGGCTTCTCATCTCTGTGTGTTTGCCCCAGACTGGGAAGCTGCAGGTAAGGAGGAGGTGCGATGCAGCAGCACTGCTATGATGTTTTCATCTCCATTTGCTGTCACCCAGCTACAGACAGTGGCAACATCTGAACACAGTTGTGAAGGCAGAGCTTTCACCTGGGACATTGAAACTCCGCACTGTATCTCTACACTGGCAAAACAGCTTCTTAAAACTATTCTTCCCTGTGGATGTCTTGCTTCCTATTTAAAATTATTTGTGCTGTTTGAGGACATTTTTACCATTAGCCCTGGACAAAAAGGCTGGTGTTTTTGGGGTTGGTCGCCTTTAGCGATGTTTTCAATCTCTTAGAAATGTGTGGGGAAAAAGAAAAACTCTCATCTATGTTGTGTAGCTAGGCTCAGGTGTTATATTCTAGGAAGCTTGGAAGAGGAGCATAATATGTTGATTTTGTGTGTGCATGGAATTTGGAATGTGACAATGTTTTCTTTCAACATGAAATGTGATTCATTAAAATACTTCTCAATGTTATTATTTTTCCTTTAACAACGATGTGGTGGAGCTTACCTCCCAGGTACAATAAAGAGGGATCAAAACAGAAAATGCTATAAAAATAAATAGAAATAAATTAGAGGACAAAACACCTTTTAGTAGTCTGGAATTTTATGTCAAATGGGTTTGACAGGGTGTTGAACAAACAAAATTGCTGCTATGAGATGGAATGAGGTTTTAACTCCCATTTTTGTTGTTTAGCTCTGCCTCTAGTATAATTTTGTTTCTTATGCTACAAAAGAAGTTTGACTCATTTTTCTTGTAAAAAAAATTACCATATTACAGCAGAAAACCAAAAAAAAGGAAAGCATTTTTGAGCAATCTTATATTAGTTGTAGAGGTTATGGTCAAGGATGTAATGTTTTGATGCTTTGTAGGTTTAATTGTATAGCTGTCCTGTGTTGGTGTCCTCACAATGCCCTCAGATAACTACTGCTCTTTTGGGGAGGGACAAGAAGGGAGGACTTCTTCATTTTATTTTGTGTTATTTCAAAATGTTGTATACACTATATAACGTGGTTGGACTTTAGGTTGATTTGCTTTAGTATCATACAGGATTAATTTTCTTTATGGAAATAAAAGTCCAGCTTTAAAATTCAGCTTGGTACACTTCTCAGCCTGATTTCCACTTAAACCATATTTTTTTGTAAAATAAATCATTTAATCTGGAGAGACATTAATTATCTCTAAAACATGCACCTCACTGTTGTGAACCAATATGCATCACACATTTCTAGGATGACTCTCCACAGAGCAATGGTGCAAATATGCCAACATTTAAAAGTTAAATACAAATGGATCCAGATGAAAGCCAATCACAGAGGTCCCCATCTGTCAAATATCTGTGTACTTAACTTTTTGCACATGAATATTAACAAGGAAGTTAACTGGATTATTTATGTAAAATTAAGCACATATGCTGAGGCCCGTTTGTGTCATTTCCTTCTCTCTAAGGATGTGAAAATGAATATTAATAAACCTGCAGAGGAGTTTTGTGAAGATGTCTATATGTAGGCAGGTGCTTAATTTTTAAGGTCTGTGGAGTCAAAGTATTTTTGTCTCTGTAATGTAAACACGTGCAGAAGACTTGGCAGAATCAGTCCAGGTGTCTAAGCAGGTGTATTTATAGTATCAAACCACACTGGTTTACTCAGAATAAAGCCATTATTTGAGTGACTTTTCAAACTGAAAAGACTCTGGGAATTTAGAATGGCAGTGAAGTTCCAAGTATTATTAAAAGAAAAATAGTCTTCTACCAGCTTCCTATTAATTTTGATTGTATTACACCTCATTCTTAATTCAGATGAGCTCAACTCATCACTGGCTGTAAATCCATAGGGTGTTTATTTTCACTCATATTTTCTCCCATGAAATGTATTATTAGCACATCATATTTGAGTCTTTGCTTATTGCAGATAAGTCTGTTTTCCATTCAGCGATAATTTAATATTCAAATAGAGCGATGTGATTTAATTCTGCAGCTTGTTTATGTTTGAAAGGCTAATGTTTTCCAAACCACAATTTAAGGGTGCATGTACCAAGGCAAATTACAGTTTCCCAAGTGAGTCAGGTTGTGTAAATTGTCAGCATACATTGGCATGCAAAGGAAAGTTCTATGCTGTCATGAGTTATGTGGCCAGATAAGAGCAGGGAAACAAGCAAATCAAGAGAAATAGGAATTTGCTTAGCAGGAATTCCCTACAGAGCAGGTGAAATTGCAAGAATTGTGTAAATCACTGCAGAGAGAATGAAAAAAAAAACCAGTTTGTAGTTATTTATCCTCATAACTTTCCCCTCATTCAAAAAAGAAATTCCATAAGCCTTCTATTTTAAGGGAAGATGTTGGCATTTAGGTCCCTGCCACCAATCGTGTGATCTGTCACTGTATCTCATCCAGAGCAATTCAGCTCCTCTCTGCCAAAGCAGACAACACTGCGCTTATAAAATCTTATTTTTCTCCAGTGGAGGTGGTACTAATATCTTACCAGGGATTTCTGTAGAACTTGTATGTAACTATTTAGTCAAAACCACTTTTCTTTGATGGGCACAAAAAAAAAAAGTCATTAAGACTCTTCACTCTGAGTATTTATTGGGTCCTGGAAAATACTGGGGCAAATCCTACTCCTGTGAGGCATTGATGTGTTTGCAAGAGACTTATGCCATCAACTGAAACTAGCATAAATAAGCCTGTAGTAATTACAGCATGTTGGCAGTACAGAAAGGGGATCAACTTTAGAACTTTAAATATGGTACAGATACTATTTTGGGCTTGACTGATGTATTGTTAGTGCTCAATGGTAAAGAGTTGTGGCCCAATTTGTAGGTGAAATAGTAGTTTCAGGGATTTCTAAACATGAACTGTCTCAGTTAGGACCCTCCACTTGTTTATCAGTTACCTTGTTGAGAGATTCTGAAATAAACTTGTGGTGGTGCATATGGGCACAGCAATGCCCTTATCTGAAGCTGGTGTCGATTTTCTGGTACCCTGTGACATCACTTTGATTCTGCAAGTTCTTGTCTGCTGAGACTAGTCTGGCAGAGTGTAAGATAATCAACTCTTATCGTATCACTTCTCAATCAAAGCAATTTTTGTTGCATGCTGTCAGTTGCTTTCAGAAGTGGAAATGATGATGGTCTGCAGCACTTGGAAGTTGATAATTACTTGACATTAGAACTAGCAGAGTAGGGCAGGACATTCTCCAGGAATACTTATTTGAATTTCCACATGATTTTTTTTCAACTCCATTCATCCTTCCTGTGAACACTTTGGCAGTTGATCCTGACCAACATTCCATGTCAACATAACTGGATGGCTGGTGTACATTTTGAGGTCATTGTTGTCAAAGGGGGATTCTGTTGGCTTTGAAAAAAAAAAAAATTGTCAAGGACTAGAAATTATAATGGCGAGGTGTGCACCTTACCTGTTTGGCTGCTTTAGAGAGAAAAACCCAAAAAACCAAACCAACCAACCAAACAAAAAATCCCCAACCCAAACACACCTCTTCCTGCCACACTAGCAGGTTAAATGCTGGGCACCTCTCTATATTCCTGAGTCTCAAAATACCTCTGACTGTGTCTAGAAAGGCTTACGTTGCATTGGTAGAACAGTTCTAGGAGGTGAAAGGCTTGCTCAATTTGATTCAATTGGAGGATGCAGACATGATGACGTGACTCCCCTCATCTGTTGCGGTGAATACTCAACCTCAGACATAATAGACTTGCATTCTGATTGCAAGGAAACTTTCTGTAACCCATTGTTTAATACATATGTGAAATTCTGATTGCACATGAATAATGCAATTTTAATCTGCATTTACTGAAGTTGATTTTTTTGTCTTTCTCTGTTGCGTAGTATGGATTGACCCTTCAGGGAATATTTATTTCTTACAGACTTGCCGTAGGTTGAAAACATGGGGGTTTTGTGTTTCTTGTTTTCTCATTGCCTTCCACTCACTCATGGCTCACCTGTAAAGTTATAACACCTTCCATGGTGCGACGTTATGTGGGACTAGGCTGGAGAAATCCATACAGTAATTTTTTTCCTGTAGTTTAAATATGAGACTGAATAGATCAATTCTGTTCCCTGATAATAGATTTCTGCAGTGGTGGGGCCAAAGAGAAGTGAAGTTCCTTCACTTACTCCTTGTTGTGTGCAAAATTAACTGGTCTGTGCCTGTCAGATAATATTCTGTGATTTCTGGCTGTTCCCTGTGTTGTGTCCTCCTATCCCCCTGCCCCACTTTTTGTATCACACTATCTCAAATTCAATGTCAATACTCTCCTTTATCTTTCCAGGTTGAATTTAGTTGGCACTTTAGAACAGAGAGACATTTATAAGTCTCTAAAAAAGTTTGGGTTTGTGCTGATTATGTCCTCTCTTGTGATGAGGCTACAGTTTAATCTTTAATTGAAGATATTGCCTGGCCTTTCCCATTCAGGGTCTTAATTATTACAGACTTCCTACAGCTAGAACAGAATCACAGCTTTCTGTAAGTTCAGTAAATGTAGTTTCAACTATGGTGTAGTCTTGCTATCACATTTCAATTTAATGGTGGCCTTCACTGTAACTTTATCAATGTAAATTCTCTCACTTTGGAAATGTTTCTTGATGGGAGTCATTCATAACATGCAAACCTGCACACAAATTGCCCCGTCTGTATGCTTCATTATTTTGTAACATATTAAAATGTCCAAATTGACATGTGGAAAAAAAATCCAGAATGAAAATAAAATATCCCTCTGAATTACAGACTTCAAAGGAAATCCCACCTGCATTGGCATTAGATGGATTTCTGTTTTTTCACATGTGCCTATTCTGAATTATGCAAGTGCTCCAACTCAACAATTTATTTCTCTCATTCCCTCTTTTTTTTACATGTGGAGTACTATATCTATTTTTACAGAGTTATGAGTTTATTTTCAGAGCATATTTAAAACACTTCTTTGGCTCTTTCTGCTGAGCCCTTTCTTGCTTCAATGTCTCATCAAAGTCTCTGAAATCAAATGCATTAACTCTTTGTTGCCTACAGTTCAGCTGTTTGTAAGAGTAAACTTAAATCTGCCTCCTCAGTGGAGGGAGAGAATAGAGGGTTGTTTCAGTCAGCTTTGCATTATTTATATTGCATAAATGCAGAGATTTCTAATATTAAGAAGAATCTGAGAACAGAACTGTATGTCAGAGTCCCCCAGCCAAGGAAGGGAACACATTATTCTTACCTGAGAAACCTAAGGAAAGTGTAGCCTGTGCAAATTCCTAAATATCACAAGCACTTTTCTGAAATATATGTGTGCATTTAGTCCTTATGGAAGTTGCTGTTTTACTGGAGTACACTGAAGATTTGACCTGTCAAAGAAAGGATATGTGCTGACTTAAAATGGGATCCAAGCTTTTCTGAATAATTTCTACTGTGGTTTATTAAAGGAAATAACAGTGATGCTTGCTATAGAGTGAAATGAGGGTTTAGAAGCATTGCAAAACCATGTCACTGAGTAATTATTTCTTAGATGGATGAGGCTATGAGCAGTCCAGGAGGATGGGAATTGTCAGGTTTTGAGGAGCGCTGGAATTACAGGGCGGTGTGACAGAGTGGCCTAAACTACACTCTAGGAAACGAGCCTTTGATCCTTTGAATCAGTCCCCAGTGTTTCTGTGCAGGGAGGGTTTTGCAGGAAGCTGGGGTGGGTATCCACAGCGGTGTCTGGACCTCCCCAAATCCCTGTGTGGGTACAGCCAGCAAATGTGGAGTGTGGCCACACAGTTGCTATGAGTATCCTGTAGCAATGTCCATCCCAACCAACCGGACAAAATTCCTGGTGCTAGCTGCTCCCTGCCTGAATGAAAACACTGCCCAAGCTGCTCCAGAGGCTGCTTCCCCACTGCTGTCCCTATGATTTGTGCAAAGTGTGAGTTGTCTTGCTTGGAGATGTGATTTTCCTTTAAACTCACCCTTTCAAATATTTGAGAACTCTCCTAGTTTTCCTCTCTGTCCCAGAGTTTCTGATTCCTAATGTGCTTGTAGCCACTTTATTGTGGTCTTAACTAAAGGAATGTATGGCTGTTGCTCATTTGCTTTTGTATTAAAATATTTAGGATCCGTATCCTTAATTACTAACTTTTCTTCATCTGGAATCTCTTGGTAATGATATTTTTGAGGTGGGAGATGTTAATCCCTTTGTGGAGATCAGCCATATGTTCTTTTCTTCTGATTATAATTACTTTCTTTTTATAAATTGTCACTGTAATATTGAATGTGCATCGGTGAGGGAATTTGCACTTTGGCTGGCAGGGAAAATGTTACAGGTGTGAACTGTGATGTGTAATAATCTTTATAAGAGCTGTCGGATTTCTTTTTGACAGTTTTTCATCAAAACTGTGCCCTTATTGAAGTTGAAATGTTAGAGGAAATGAATTATTCTGACAAACTTCGAAAGCAAAAAAGTTGAAATATTAACTTTTGACAACTGATTCATTTTCTCTTGACTTGAACTTTTAGTATCAGCTGTTGGTATAGTTAATATCATTTGCATACACAATTTGCATTTAAGCTTTTTTTCATCTTGTCCTAATCTCTTAGGATTTCTTAATCTCTTGTCCTAATCTCTTAGGAGAATCTCAATCTCTCTCCTAATCTCTGCTCCAAGAGAAGGCTAAGTAGAACTTTGCTATTCCTGGTAGAAGTCCCCCAAACCATCCTTAAAGCGTTCAAGTCTTTTACCTCCATGAGTGGCCTATTCTATTATTTTCAGATTTTTTTCCAACACAGGGCAAAAATAAATGTGCAATGTTCAGTTTCAAAGCAGAAAAGCTTTCAGCTGTAGACCAGCTCAACAACATCTTGTCCTTCCCTTTTGGGCAGTGATTCCTTCATGTTATGCGAGCTGAGTAGAGCCAGATTTACTACTATTTTCTACAGTCTATGAAGGTCAGGTTCTCCTGGGAGACTAGTAAAAGCCCAATCAAACAAAGAGACAGGGAAAAAAGAAAAAAAAGAAGAAAAAGATGTGTGTTTTGTGGAGTTCTTCTTTGTAAAAATTAGTCTCATTTGTATGTGTAAAATTATCACTGAAGTATTGCTAGAAATTCAAAAGTTTGATTCAGGACTTAGGTTCTGGTTTTCTCCAGTACAGTATAAGGTTAACTGTGCGTTTCAACATTTCCAGTGATTTCCTTGCTGTCTTTCATCCTTCTAATTGCACTTTATTGTCTTCTGCTCAAATCTGGTTAAGATACTTCACTTCCCTCTCCTTGTTCTTTGTGCTGCCTTGCACAACTACCCTGAGATGATTCCTTTTGGAAATCAGTGAAATTGGTTTGGTTTGTTTTTTCCTTCATAAAAAGGCACCATCATAAACAGACACCATCAAAACTTAGACTTGCACGATTGCAGCTCTAGGAATTCTGGTTCTGAATCAGCCTTGCAGATTCAGAGGTCTCCTGCAGTTCTGGAATTGTGCTGGAGACTCCACCAAGGGAGTGGAGTGAGTGAACATTAAGCCTTGATTTAGTGAAATTTGTCACTGTAGCCTCCAATGCGTTGATTTGAAAATTTAGGAGGAAAGTCGTGTAACAGAAATTAACCCTGTATGGCTGTTTTCTACCTGTTCCCTGGTGGGGTAAGACTGCAGAAGTCCTCCTTCATGTAAAAATTTGCCTCTGTGTGTGTAATGACAGATTCACTGCGAGGCAAGCATATGGTTATTGGATTTCTAAGTGCATGTTAAGTTCATGTTCGTGAAATAAGTTCATGAAATAGCTGATTTCTTCATAACTTGTGTATCTATCAGTCATAACAACTGGCCCAAAGTGGCTTCTCAGGCTACATCTCTCCGAGCTGACAATAAAAGTGTTTCTTTACTTTATGCTGCCTGAGGTGAATCAGCACAACTCTGCCATCCCATTGAAGGTTTTAAGAAAGGAGGTAACAGCAGCCTAATGGCTGACCTTCTGTAATCTTGTAGGTAATTTTTCTGAGGCCTAGCATTTAGCATTTTACAAGTGATGTGTAACAATCTCTACCACTATGTCTACTTGCATTCGTTGCAGACCGCAGGGTGATTAAATCTAGATTGGATGTCCTGCTGAACATAGGATGTAAATACCTGTGCACTATTACTTTTAAATAAAGTGAATGGTGGTTACATAAAAGGATTCAGGGAAAAAAACCCGGTAATGTCAGAATGAAGTTCACCAAAACCAAAAGACTGTGATTGTTTTAAATTTTAAGCTATAGAAAAAAATCAATATATGGAAATTTCTTTTTAATAACAGTGTTTCATTTTTCCAGGGCAAAAATTAAATCATACAGCTTTTTTTGAGTATGTACATGTAGTAGGAGACATGATTTTGTGTTTTCTTATAGAAAATAGTTAGCATTTTTAAGGCTGCTGAAGAGCTCTAGGCTATATTTAAAATCAGAATTAATGCATATTCTGATCCCCAGCATGCCTTTGAAAATATCAAACAGCATTTATTAAGTGGAGAAATATAAACATGAGGTCACATTTCTCATTCTGTAGGCATTAACAGATCAAATTGGCAAAACAGTTTCTGACCATGAAACAGGGGAAACAGTTATATTTCTGTTTTCACACTGCCTAAAATTGGGCTGGTCCTGCTGAAATACTTCTGGTTTGGAAGCAAAAATGATTGAAATAATCCAGATTTTAGGGCATGCATCTCTCTATCCCAGTTGCTGCTGAAGAATGATGAAGATAATTGTTTTGACCTAATCATTTGCCTTTTTTGTACAAATAACATAATGTTTAATAGTAAATCAAGATGACCTGGCATTAATATATTCAGATGGAACAGATGACAGGGAGGTAAAACACTGCAATGAGGTCAAGGCAAAAATTCATTTTGATTGACCTGAAATGAAACCATTTTGTGGAGGGGAAAAAAAAAGTAGCAACAAAATTGAAATGTTCTTTTGTTTTCTTTTTTTTTTTTTTGGGGGAATAAAATAAAACTAAATTTCTTTGAACTTTTCTATTATAGGAGCTCTAACTGAATATGTTCTGCTTTTATGGCTGAGTATTAACCCTGAATATTTCTGTTTTATTTGGTACTATTAAGACACAGCTATGCTGATGATCAGTAAATATTAATGATAAAATGCTCTGTTCATAAATTCATTCTTTTGTGTGTTAAATTTTTACACAGAAACATTCACTGAAGCTTAATGTAATGAAGCAAAATATAAAAATGGAAGTAATATATTATAGTGGATATTTTGAAGTATTTCTGTTTTGGGTAATTTCTAAACTTGTGCATCTGTTCTGATTTCAAACAAATCCAATTTTGAAATGTTATAATACCTGCAAGTGTAGTTCCCAAGCACTCCAGTTCATTTTCTTGTCACTGCAGGAGACATTTGTTATTGGCAATCTCAGAGGAAAGCTATAGTCTTGAGAGGGAAATGAAAAAGGTAATTTTCATTAAAATACAACAACTAACTTGCATGAAAATTTGAGACTACAGCCAATTCAGCCATGTAAATAAAGCAGATGTTTTCTTGTGATAAAACCAGGAAAAACATGGCAGAGAATTAAAAGACCTGACTTTTTATGCTTGCTTGAATGATTATGCAGATTGCAGGCCAGTGAAATAACAGATCCAGAGCACATTCTTACTAATTCTTCAACATCTCCCTCTATACTGGGGTTTCTAAATGGGCTCAACAACCCATGACAGGCAGCTCATCTCTCGTATTGCAAATGATGATCCATGAACAGTCAATGACAGAGGATGAAGTCCATCAGAAATGTGAACAGTGGCACAAAGTATTCAAAACTCGCTCCCAGGAAACATCTGGATGGCATTTAGGAATCCAAGTACTTCTGATTTCTGGAGGTTGGCCTTTCGATGAAAAAAATCAGTAAGGATAGATGTTTTTCAAAACTTATGAAATTGTTCTGAAAAAGACATTCTGGAAATTTTCTCAAAAATCATTGAAATTCTCCATGAAACTCTGTTAGGGAATACTTTCAAGCAACATTGTTCAATATGATTGTTTGTTACCTAAGGACTGGATGCAAAGGATCACAGAATTTTTTGGGTTAAAAAAGGTTTCTAAGATCATTGTGTCAAACCAGTAACAGTGCTGCCAAGCCCACCACTAAACCATGTCTGTAAGCATCACATGTTTTAAATACTTCCAGGGATGATGATTCAACCACTTTTTTTGGTTGTTCTGCTAAGAAAAAAAGAAGAAAAGATAAGGCGTATATTATTCTTGAAATGAAGGCCAGTATTTTATCTCTGTGGATTCACCAGTTTTGATTAAGATTCACTGATAGCAGTGGGGGAGAGAGGCTGTGTTGCCCCACACAATGCAAAAGGTGAATGTGGAGACTGAAATAAATAATACAGTTGTGCATGTTTTTTGAAGGCCAAACCTTAGTTACTTTATCACAGTCTTTAACTCGACTCATTCTTTTTTCTTCTGTTATTTTTAGGACCAGCTGTACTGCCACCTGAACAAAAAAAAGCTCAACACAGAAAGCTTCGATAAGATTCCATTCACGTAAGTGTTTTATTTAATTGTGCACTTGCTGAGGCCGAGGTCTAAAATGCAGAATTGGTGTACTGTGTATCAGAAATACCGGATATGTATCATATAAATTTTAATGGCGAAAAGCTGTTTTAACTGATAATAGCACCTTACAAATCTGAAACACCACACCACTTAAAGCATGTTTTGCATGTGCCATTTAAGGATTTAAATGTACACAGATAAAATATTGAAAAAAACCCTCTAAAAGATGAATATAGAAAGACTTACTTTTCAGGGTTGTCAGTCAAATTTGTTTTTATTGTATAATGGCAATGGTTATAATATCTCCCACCTTAATATATTTTTTGAGAATAAAAGAAGTGGTTTGGAACTGGAATAATTGAAATTCAGTCTAAAACTAAAAATACTTTCTGTTTCACCAACAGCAATAACAGTTGCTCAGTAGTATATTTACTTTTGGCATAAATGCATCAAGAAAAACTGGTTGCATATCTGGCTGGTGAAAAGACAAAAGAAGAGCAGGATAAGTTTATTTTCACGTTTAAAAAAAATTGGAAAATGAAGGTTTATTTAACCACTAACACTGTCACCAATAGAATACAGTTTATCAGATTATTTTCTTGGGTAAAATATGATAAAGATTAGCCTTTAAATGGAATATTTTATTGTGGGTTTTAAAGGTTCTTCAGATAAATAGTCATAACTAAAATCAAGGGTTTATGGATTTCTTTGAGACCTTACAAAACACTTCCCATCATCAATATCAATACATTTTGAAGTATTCCAGGTCTGTTCTGTGTGGATGATTTTAAATGTGGGGATAATATTTTTAACTCTGACCACCAAGCATGGCCTTTCAAAGTATATTTCCCTTGGAGAGGAAGAAGGAGGTTGAAAATACAAAGATCTCTGTAAAAGGAAAAACTTTGAGGGGATTTTGGAACATGGCATTATTTTGCTGAGACTTAGTTTGACAGCTACATTTTTCATTATATATGTTCTTTGTACCATATTATAAAGGCCATATATCATATTTTACGTAATAGATAATTAACACTTAGTTGTTAGTCACCTGATACCATGCTAAATGCCGTATTTAATGTTTGTGTATTTTGTCTCTCTCTTATCTACTTTTTTTTTTAAATTAACAAATGGTTGAAAAGGGATTGGTAGGGATATCAATAGAAAAACAAATAAGTGTTTTGAAATAGTTCTTTAGAATCACTCTTTTATTCTGATTTATAAGAAGATGACACCAACACTATGAAATACAAATTGCCAGTTCTTTTACCCAGATTAGTTCTTTCTGCTTTCAAATGTATTCTTAAAAAGAGTAAGATGGTCCCAAATACTCAGTCTTGATAATTCTTTCTGAACCACAGTTATCCGTGAATAAGCCAGTTTCTAGACAAACTAGGAGATTTTGGGAAAATGGTTTACTGCTAGAGAATTTTGCAGTAAAAGTTTTGGAAAAAAATCAGAGGTCTAATAATCATGGCAGAAAAATAAAGGAGAGATTAGTGGTATTTAAAAAAATATGTGAAATATATGCAATTATCTTTGAAAGAACCTTTTTATTGAGACAGATAAAGGGCAAAATACTGCATTTGAATGTCAGCATGTAAGAAGAATTACTGCAAATTGATGTAAACATGGTTGCTATTAATGCCTGAATTTAATTTTTTCCTCAATACATTTTTTAGTTCTCTATGTATTTTTCTTTTACCAGCAATGGAACTAAGTAGTTGGTGAAGCATTTGGTGGTTTGGGTTTTTTGTTTTTGTTTTTTTTTTTTTTTGGGGGGGGGTTGTTGTTTTTTTTCTTTTGGTTTTTTTTTGGTTGCTTTGTTGGTTTTTTTAATGTGTTCTTTCCAAGTGCAGCATGAAAATCCAAAGAGGAGGTAAAAAATAATCTCTCTGTCATACTGGGGTTTGAATAGAATTTCAGAGTGGAGTGGGTTATTTTTCATGTGTGGAGTATTGTACCCCTCCTTTGCCATATACCACCACTGAAATGTGATCATTGAAAAATCTGCATGCCAAAATGCATAATAATTTAAAAAATCAGTGTCTTTTATTGCTATTTATTATTCCTTTATTTTTTATTTATATGGGACTAAACCATGTTGTCTGTATTTTTATATAGTATATATAAAAGAGTAAGATCTTTACCTTTCAGATACAGCAATCTCTCTTAAGTTTGTGCATATCTATTTATCTCCTTTTCACCTGCTACTGGAGTTCCAGCTACTGTTCTGACACTCCTGTCTCGTAAAATATCTGTCACTCTTTTGGAATAAAGCATAATTGCTTTTAGCAGTCTTGCTTTCCTCTGTCAGGATTAAGAGGTGCAAGTGGCAATAGATGCATATTAATGCCTTTATTGTGTATAAGACATTTGGATACTCTTTCTTTACCATGGCAACATATTGCCCTTTAATGGTACAATTGGCTGCTGTCAGTAAGAGAGAGTCATACCCATAAATTATCAAGGCAAGCAGTGCTGCTCGCTGCTCTTGTAACCTGGAGGGCTGAGGGGAACTGGAAGAAAATGACAGCAGTGATGTCAAGCAAAGCTGACTGATGGGGTATGGAGCAGGAAGAGTTTGGAGCTGCTGGCATAGCCTTGATGCTTTTGAGCATTGTCTTTTCTTCCATTTAGGTCAGTGGTATAAAGGAACACTGTTAGAGAGCGATGATAATTGTAGCTCAAAAGGCCCCTGTGGTTTCTTTTGCCAGCAGAGGAAATAAGGAGATTCCTGGATGGGTTCTCTTGCAGACATCACAGTGATGCAGATGTTCTGCTTCTGGACTTCATAAGGTTTCTGTCTGGGTCTGAGACTTACCACCATGTATTTTAATTATGTGAAAGGAGAAATCATCCAACAGCTCCTTTCACCTGGAGATCTGGGCTATGTTGGCAATCCTTATTTAGATCTCAGAGTGACCTTTAAATCTGTACAAGAAAACACAGGCTAGGCAACATGTATTGAACTTTGGCCTTTGTAATGAATATTTTACACATATGGATTTGAAATGGTCTCATTTTTTGCAATGTGCTATGTTAAGCACAAAGGAGAAATCAAAGAACAAACATTTATTAGGCCATTGGCCAGAAAGCCCACGTCTATGGAGTTATTTCTAGACTTCTAAATTCATATCTAGGGACAGAGATCTAAATGACCTAATTTTTAGAAGTACTGAACAACCCCAGGCACCAGAGAACTGATGGCTTACAAAGAAGAAAGGGATTGGAAGCATAAATTTGGATCCCAGCAAAGCGAAGGCTGTTCTTTCATATTTGCAATTCCGTGGAACTCGTGTTCTGGCAATTGTACAGAGTTTTGAAAGAATCTTGTAATTTATTAGGGTTTGATATGAGTTTTAAATCCTCTAAATGAAAATACTGGCTTACTGAAAACATCCATGTTCAGGTTTATGCGCATTGTCCTTACTTTCTGTTCCACAAAGGATTTCACCTTGGGATGAGCAGGTGTACAACATTAAGATTGTCCATCTTATGTTCTTGCATTTCTTGCTCTCCATTAAGCTACTTTCCTCATTAGACTTTGAATCTAGTAAATACTCCTTCCTTCTTCCCTCTCCTCTCTTCCTTCTCCACTCTCCTCTTTTTCAGATGGGGGTTGGCCTCTCCTCCCAGGCAGCTAGTGACAGCATGAGGACACAGTCTCAGGCTGGGTCAGGGGAGGTTCAGGTTGGACATCAGGAAGAATTTCTTCATGGAAGCAGTTGTTAAGCATTGGAATGGACAGCCCAGGGAGGTGATGGAGTCATGGTCCCTGGGCTCAGTAAATGACTGGATGTGGCACTTAATGCCATGGTTTAGTTGACAAGGTGGTGATTGGTGAAAGGCTGGACTTAATGATCTTGGATGTCTTTTCCAATCTAAATGCTTCTGTGAATGCTTTTTAACAGTTGGCTCTGCAAAATGTGTAAGTAGGCAAGTTATTTTTAGAAATTTGAGATAAAATTTGTTGCTGGGTATTATAAACACAAAATACATGGGGTTTTTTTAAAATGTGAGCAAATTTCTTAAGTTTAAATTTCTATTGCACAAACTTTATAGAGAAGAATTTTAAAAATATAGACTTGCACAAAGATCCAGGTGTTTGCCTGCTGGGATTGCTAAGACTTTTTCAATTTTACATCACTAGAGCTAAGAAATAGAAACCAAATTTGTAGTAATTAACGTTGGTGTTTTACACTGCTGAAGTGATTATTCTGCTTTTGTGTCCAGAACATGTCTTGGCTGCTGGAAGCTTGTTTGGGTATATAACATATTCTAGATGCAGATGTGTCCTAAACCCCAGGAAATTAGGTAATTTGTCTGCCTTAAATGCTGTTGAAAAACTCCTGTGTGACTTTTTTTTCATTTTTGTTTATCTAGATATGTTTGAAAATCTTTTTAGACATCAGAGTTTTGACACAGTCACCAAGTAACATTACGGATTAAATAGCTAAGGGATTAAAAGGAGGCTCTATTTACAAGAGCAGGGAAACTGAAACTGCAAATTCTGTTCAGCCTTGGCAGTACACAGGAGTGAGCTGACATGATGAATGTAAACAAACAAAACCCATGTTTTATGGGTTTTTTTCTGCTGGTTACTCTTGCTGTAACAATGGGCAGTTGATAAATGTCTTGAGCAGTAAACTGCAGTCTGTCTTGCAGGGGGCTTTCACCAGATTTGCTGACTGGGTTTGTGCAAGTGCATTTAACCACAGTATGCTAAGGTGTGAAAGCTAGGATACATCTGAACTATGACATGCTTTTTATCCATCGTCCAGTCTTTTTTAAGGTTTCTTAAAGTATCAGTGGATGAAGGTTTTGCCCTTGTCCACCAGAGTGGTTGGAAGTCTATTGAAGAGGCAATTGTTGTAGTTTTTGTTCCAAGAAGACTTTTGTTAGACTCTCTGCAGATGCCATTTTAATACTTTCCCATGGCTTAACTCTGGGGTATTCTGTGATTTAGAAAACTCAGCAGCCTTAATCTTCTGATCTGTGTGGATCTGTAGACATTCTAGGTCTGTATTTTAAAGTAGCTTTACAAATGAAAAAGGGCGAGATCCTGCTTTTGTTAAACTTAACAAAGTTTTTTTGTGTGACTTCACTGAGCTGATCTGAGTGCTTAAGAGACAGTTTGAATATCTAAATTTATATATCCTATGAAATTTGGTTACTCCCTCTTATCCACTGAAATATTTCCCATATACTTATATCAAGGGAATGTCTTTTTTGTTTCATTTGCACAGTTCCCAGCAAAGTCTGGTATGATACTAATTTGGGGCTTTTGAGTTGTATCATGGTTTAAAAAATGAGTAAATATGTTTGGTTTAACAATTCTAACATTTGCTCATAAATGGTCTGCTGTATGTGGGGTTTTTTTTAAGCCCCACTAACGGCATGAATTATTAATGAATTATTAATTGAATTTCAAAATGCAAAGCTTCCAACGCTTGAAGTGCTCCAAATGGAATGTGGTAGTCGAAACTTTTTGTATTCTACAGAATTTATCCTGCACTTGCTTGTTAACTAACATGACAGATTGAATAACTCGTGTGACTCGATTGACTGAATTTGCTTCATTGAAGTGTCAAGAAAAAATGTAGCTTTCTGTGGGTAGACACATTGGCTTTGTCAGTGATTTGTCACATTGGTAAACTATTAATACAAAGATATTAGTACAGTGACAAAAACATCCAGGATATGTATCAACAAATTTATGTTGGGATTATTCTCATGTTTTCTGATTTCTAGGCTCTATGTGGTTTAGACCAGGTAAACTGTTGCTAATAGTCATCAGTCAGAGCACAGAAATCTTGTGGAATCTATGCCTTAACCCATGTGTCCTGCTGTGACTCCTGCACACCATCTTGCAAAAATCAGTTGCATTTTTTTCATGGTGTAACAAATTTGTTTTATAATTCTGCAAGGAAGATTGGATAAAAGGAGATTTTTAGTGATCTGCTTGCAAAGTATGAAAGAAAAGTTCATAATAGAGGATGTGTAGCTATAAGGAGATGTACTATATAACACTCTGTGTTTGTGTCTGTGTTAAGCAAGCTACATACAAAATTTACAACACTTTTCTCTACCATTATTAACACTTCTAGAGTACTCCTCACAGTGAGGCTACCTGTGCTGCACTTAAGACTGTAGCTTTCTTAAATAAATTTTGACTAGATTGGTGACAGCCCTTAGCTGGGCTAAGGTTGTCATTGGTTGTGTTGATGTTAATCTGGTGTGAGAATACCACAGGTCCTTCTGTCTCTGGGGATGTAGCCTTATCTGATCTGTCCACACCTACCATATTGGTAAAGAAGAGCAATTTCTTCTCTAGAAAACATACAGGAAGGCTTACATCCTCATTTTTGTGCCTTAGATTTCTTAGAGGAGAAAACCCGCCATTCTTTCAGCTTCCACTTTCAGTGTACTCATGCAATAGAGTTTATTTGTCATGTAACTGGAAAAGAAGGATGAGAATGTAAAAGAAAGTTTAGGACAAATATAAATGTAGTGTATCCAGATACAACAGACATATTTTAAACTGGCAAATAACAAATAAAGGTGGGTCAAATTTAAAATGAAAAATCTTGCATTTTTTTCTATGGTCTAGTTCCTGGACTGCCAATTTTCCTTAAGTTCGGAATTAACACAGGGTGTTGGTTTGGTGTAAGTGCATTTAAGTCTAATGGTGCAGGTGTCCCTGAGCTCCTGTGCCACTTCCCTCTGACTGTTCCTCTGTTCTTTTTGCCCTCTTGTGCCTTTATACTTAAGTATGAAATCTTTTGCAGACCACTGCAAACTTCTACTGCTTCTTGTAGTCATAGATGAGTGCCTTAAAAAGCAGTTTAGGGAGGATGTCATGGCCATTAGCCAAGGTTTTTGTGAATGACTACAGTGGGTTGGATGTCCTGTGTTTCAGACACTGCATAGAAATACCTGAAAGGAGACCAACATTACTGAGAAATTACTCAGTACTGACCTCCAACATTCTAGTCTCAGCTGAGCATCACAGACTAGGCATTGCATGTCATCAGTCACCTGTAAAAGTCTACGTGGTGCCAGTTCCCAAGCAGATCTCCAAGCAAGGTGAAAATGTGCTCTGTTTCCTCCTCGTCCCAAGTTTGTTCAGGCAGGCTCATCTGAATTGACAGAATGTCTTGTGAATACAAATAAAATTTCAGCAGGCTTTCTCAGTTTCTGTTGTAAATGCCAGAAAAGTTTTGTGATTATCAAGAGATACCTAGTGAGGTCAAAATTCTGCCCAGAGTTTTGTGTGTTCTTTTGGTGGCACAAATATTTTGCAATCCTCTACGTGAAAAGCAATTTGATCTTATATTTCACTGAGCTTTCAAAAATGGTTCCTGAGAAAGGTGAAATAAAAGACTGTACTCTTTGCTGTATTTAATCTGAATAGGAATTGTTTCATTCTTTCAACAACCAGCCAACAAGAACAAAAACCCAAAACCCAAACTAACCAACAAAATTAATTTTTCTGCCTGGACTTTCCACCGCTTGTAGTAGAGGTTGTGGTCCTTATTATTCTTCCTTTTAGATGAGGAGCAGAAAGGAGCATGCACCTTTGTTTTCCTACTCCGTCCCCAGGCAGTGCTGCATCTGTGTGTGCTTTCTGGGATGTGTGGAGTGTACCAAGGGCCATACCCACAGGAGCGTAGGGGCATGTGGCTCCTAGCCTCATATGGAAAATTCATATGGAAAATTCAGTTTGCTTTGACATGGTTTTCAGCCTCTTGGATTTGAGGGAACAATTTTTCTTGTCTCCATTTTGGGACAAAATCAGAATTTGAAATGTTCTGTTTCTGTTGCATAAAGATTTTTAAATCACTTGTGTTTATACTAGTGCATTTGAATGCTAATAAATACTGAAGGAGTTTGTAAAGGAATCAGAAAAAAGCTGTGAGGATCATAGACACAGACTTGATTGACATGATTAATGGGCTGTTTTTTGTAACAGAATGGAAGGTACAAAACCATAAAACAATGGTTTAAAAAGCTCTGTGTATTGTATTGGATACCTTGAAAGTATTGCAGGCCAGAATTAAGATCAGAATTGTCCTGACACAAGTATTAAAGTGAATCTGACAGGTTGATTAATGCATTTGAAGTGTTTGAAGAAGAGCAGAATGCTAGAATAGTGATTTTGAGAAAAAATAAAAGCGGGTTGGGTAAACCAGGACAGGAGCCCATGTGTATTGCATAGTACATGGAGTGTATCATCTATACCTTTTGAAATAAAGACTTTTATAGAGGAAAAAAATAAAAGTATATTCAATGCAGTGAACATTTTCAGGTGTACATTACAGTCTTTTATAGAAACTCTGATTCTCTAAAACTTTTTAACTATGTGCTTGACTTTAGGCACATGTTTAAGTCTTTTTGAGATTTATGGACCCTCGTAATGTGTCTAGATTGAAGGAAATATTTAACCACTTTCTAAAAGGGAGGGCAGGGCCTTATAAAGAATGACTTTTGAAAAAGTAGAATAGGAAACAATATTTTAAAGATTACCAAATAAGCATGCATGAAAAAAATGTATTGGCTATATTGAGCTATGTGTGTTATTTCTTCCATGTTTTGATAAATTACTTTGTATGTTGCTTTACTGAGAAAGAAACAGAAATAATTTCCTAAATATAATAGAAGGTATTTTGTCCTTTTTCAAATTTCGCTGTGGATTTGCTTATCTATCTGGCCCCCAGCCAGGAAAATACTGGTATAAGTAAGCAACTACAGTATTTACCTAATGTTCTTTTCTAAATTATTTTATATTTTGTGTGAGAATGTTGTTAGATAAGGCTAGAAAAACAATTGCTTGCTTATGTGATTAATGGGCCATTAAGAGTACCTGGATGTTGACAATTTACTTGCCCCTGGTAAATGAAGACCTACACTTTTTTACGTTTGGAGATCCATTGTGTATTTTTGTGTCTGTGCTCCTGTACAACAGAAGAGATACAGAAATAGGTGTGTGGTCTTAAGTGGTGACTGAGTTTCTGGAGTATATTGATGTAAATTGGATTCAGTAATCAGAACTGGGTATGCTAATCACATGGTAACTTTTCTAGTCCTTTGAGCAAGGAAAATATTGCCTTTCAGCTTCACATATACCTTAAGAATGCATTAGTCTTTTTAACCCTGTAAAAGATTAGAAATGGGACCAAATCCAACAGATGGTTTTTTGGAAGCCTTTCCCCAAAAGTTATTCAAGTCCAAAGTTGAGCATTTTTGGTCTATGCAGGTGTAGGTTTTTTGGGGTTTTTTTTTGGGAAAAAGTGACTCTTCACTGCTACAAAATATGTATTGTAAGATGATACATAGATTGTAAGAAGATAAATTGTTTTGCAGGGTTCTGCTTGAAATTAAATTGAAAACTATCCCTCCCAGAACAAACTTGTAGACAAGGACATGTACAATGAAACCTTCAAGCTCATAATTTAAAAAAATTTAAAAAAAAACCAAAATAAATAATGCAAACATTATTTACCAAGCTGTTCTCTGGAACTTACTGATATTCTATTTGGCTGGGGGGAGGTAGGGCAGATTTTCCAACATGAAAAAAGAAATAAACATAGAAATGCTGTGTGGACTACTTAGATAAAAAAGTCAGGAATATATATTACTGCAATGTTAAGAATGGCTGTTGAGAGAAAATACTACAAATTTGGGTGAGGCATAAACTCTCATGCTTTTTAAAAAAAAACATAACCACTCCCACACACTTAATCCCTAACAAAATAATCCAAACCAACTCAACCATAATTCAACCTTCTTCTTGGGGACAGGAGCAAAAAAAAAATCTTCCTTGCCTTACTGTGTTACTTACAGGACTTTAAATCCTACCTAATAAAAGAATGATTACAGATCAATTAATTCCATGTTTATAAATCACATATAATTTATTTTATTGTGTGTCTGTCACTTTGTATTTATTCAAGAATGTAATCTAAACTTCTGCGTTTAGGTTAGTCCTTGGTGTAAACTGCATCCAAAAGACTGGGCTTTGTTTCTGAACTGTAACTGGATTTGCATGCTTGATCATGACCTTGATTAGGACTTTAAAAGGATCTGTTGATCTACAAGATCTGATTGGCAAGGTTGCAACTTAATGAATTACCTTATCATTGGTATAGAGAAAAGGATTTTTTTCACACTGTAATTAAGAAAATGGGAAAAACTTGTTGTCATGTAAGACATTATTTCTGTTAATTATTTTTCTTGTGTTGGACCAAAGGAGGAACTTTTCTTCATTTTTCTTCTTCAGTTTTTCTTCTAAATTCTGTTCAGCTGAGATGAATGTGAGTTTTCCAGAACCTGTGTCTTAATTATGTTACCATTTGTCTCACTTTTAAATGATGCCGTTGACTCGTTATCTTCTAGCTCTGCCTCCGGTTTGGTATAAGATTGTCTTTGCTAACTGTGTAGAAATGCTTTTTTGTGTTACATTTGTAGGAGCTGTACACTCAAAACCAGTTTTTGAATGGTTTTTATTGCTAGAATGATCATGACTACAGTTGGAATCATAAAGTGAATTCCCTTGTCCCAAAACCTCGAAGGACAGGCAGGTGCCGGGAGCGCCTGCTGGAGGATTTGTACTGCCTGAATTCTGTTCCCAGAGCAGTGACCTTGTGGAAAGTCACTGAACCACTCTGTGTCAACCTTTAGTGATTTTTGTGGTGGCTGCCAAGTTATGTACCCAGATTCCAGGGGTATGGAGCTGCCTAATTAATGAGTTGGTAATATGCTTTGAGATCCACTGATCTGACCTTTCAGCCTGTGCTATCAAAACATTTCTCCCTGTCTTTATCTGTGTCCAAACTGATTAAGGCTGTCTCTTCTTGATGTCTCCTAACCATGTCATCTCAAGCCTGTTTGCTGTGCTTCTTCTTGTCTTGTCTGTTTGGCCACCTTTTCTGTCCACTTTATTCTTCTGCTGTTTTCGCTTTTTCCACTGCATTGAGCACAGGCATCTTTATTGTCACTTGAGTAGTTACTGAGTGTCACTGACCTTTAGGTTTCCTTTTCTATGGCAAAATAACCCCCAGCGCTCTGTTCTGAGAACATGCAGCCTTGAGTATATATATATATATATATTTTTTTTTTTTTTAATTTTTTTTTTTTTTTTTTTTTTTTTTTTTTTTTTTTGGGCCATGCTACCCCCTCATACTTGGGAAGAAGAATTGTTTTCTGTACGCTGCTCAGCTCCTCCCCCTGTCTTTTCCCTTTTTTGTCTCCTGGAGTTCAGTTCAGAGAAATGTTGTGTCACCACCAGTACAACACACCACAGACTTACAGCCATAGCAGTTGTTGTGCTGATTTCTGAATTGTGCATATGCTAAAGGACTTAGCAGTAAGATGTTCAACCTGCTATAAATTTTAGCCCTTAAATAGCCACTGGAAAACCTAGCTTGGTTAGGATCTTGCATTTGCCTTGCTGATATCTGTCTCATTCTTTAGCTGGGTGTAGTCAGAAATACAATAGAGCAATCTCACCACCTCAGCTTCTCATCTGCTTATCTACTTACTAACACAATGTGAATCTGGTTTCTTGTTACTTGAAGAATTCCTTCAATTCCAACGTATTGTACCATAAAGAAAAATCGTCTTCAATTCCCTGTGTGGAACCTGGATTTTGTTAGAAAGCAAGCAGAGTAAAAGAAATAAGAATTTTCAAGGTTTGTTACATATTTCTTGTGTGTGTATATGTGTGTATGAGGTCTTATGAAAATATGCTTAGAGGAAGAAATCTTTTGAAGATTTACTTTGAGATATAACTGCACTAAATAAAATGTGTTTGAAATATAAGAAGCAATATAGAAAATACATTTTTTATGCAGAACAGCCCAAGTAAATTCATACTGCCTGTGATGCTACAGCTTTTATCAAGGCAAAGTCTTAATTGTTTGCACTGGAAGGAACTCAGGGCAAGATTATTTGGTCTGTACATTTACCTGTTTTGATTACTAGTCCTTGCATTTCCAACAAACTGATTCATCCCGTGTGGTGCAGAAATGTAACTCTCCTGGAAAGTGTTCCTCCAAGACTGCAAGGAATTGCATCACAAGATGATAGACACCTTCAAAAGGACATTCACATGTGAGGAGAATAAGGAAAGACAGAGAAACCAAACATCTAGACGAAGGTGGTGAGGAGGTGAATTAGAAAACATCCAGTAGGACAGTCAAGCCCAGCTGGCAGAATATGAAAAGTAAAAGTTTTATAGATATAAAACATTTTGAGCAGTTCCATAGAACATTATGGAGATGAGCTAGGATCCACATGCAAATAGGAAGCTTTCTTCATGGAGGTCTTTAATACTTAAATTAGGGGGAAAAAAGTCTTAGAACTGGACACAGTTTTCAGATAATTTGCAGAGTCTCACTGGCACTTTGACCTTGCTTTAATGGGATGACTGTACACAGGACTGGTGGGTGTACTTGTCTTTGCTGACAAAGCTGGCTCATATCTAAAACTCTAAAGGCTTTCACGCTCATGCCCACAAATCTGGATTGCTTCTGTTGCCATCCTGTTCAACAATATGAAAGGGTAACAAGTGAAATGGCTCATATTTATTGACAGAAGTAGATTTCAAAATTGATTAATTCAGTTTGTAGAGAAGTGGCCTGAACTAGAGAATATAAGAAATAAGACTTGAGATAAAGAGCACAAGACAGAATTGATTGGAGACTGAAATTTGGAGATTGAATTTGGAGACTGAAATTAATCCAGCAGAAATTATTCAGAATTTATTGAATTCAATGAAATGAAACCCAATATTAATACAAATAACTGCTTGAAGTGTGGAAAAGGCAGACATAATTTACAGGATATGAACCTAAATGTACATCTAGACATTTTAGGAAAAAAGCAGAAGGTTAAATAAGAAATTGGAAATGGATTTTCCTATAATGTCAAAACCTTCATCCTTTGAGACCTGCTTCCATAATAAGTCCTAACAAAGAAAAATACATTTTTTTCACCTAGTTCAATTGTAGCTGGAAAAATATTACTTTTTATGAATTTGAAAATATACTAAAAGAGATGAAAAATGTTGAGTGGTATTGTAGGTAGGCAAGAGTGACCTAACTCTGAGAGAGGGGAAAGATGACAGATAAACAAAAAAAGAAACTATTTAAGCAATCTGAACTTGTTTTCAAGTGGCCAGATTGTACCTTCTAAATAATTGCTGTGGTGTTTGGCTCTGTTTGATTTAATTGGTAACGTGTGTTGAAGCCAGAGCTGAATGAACTATTTACAGCAAATAATTTATTTGATCAATGTCGTCCTCTTTTCTGTTCATGAATTATCCACAAACAGGTTTTTTCCCCACTAATTCCTTCATTATTCAAAATTGCTCAGCAAATGCTTTGTGTGAGTGCCTTTTTGGGTCTTTTTTTTTCTCTCTATCTTTGGAAGTTTATGGTTATACAAGGAGGGTTTCTACAGTGGGACTCAAGAAACCTGAATGTTCTTTTTTAGTGTTCTTTTGACTGAGGGGAAAATAACCTATTTTCTATGGGTTATTTGCTATATTTGCTGAAAATGTGAATAGTGCAGCAGCTTTTCCTTTTTATTGATAGGATTTTAGGCAGGAAGGGACTATTAGATCATCAACTCTAATCTTTTTTATGATGCAGATATGGTAGGAATTCATCTAATTTCTCCCATACTGAGTTCAATAATTTGTGCTTAACTAAAGCAGATTGGAACTTTATTTTAAAGCTTTTCCAGACAAATGGCTAAGTAGTTTTTTATGAAAGGGTTATTATTCTATTTTCTTTTACAAGCTTCTGTAACTATTTGAAGATCTCTATTTTTGTCATGCAGATTTGTTTTTATTTGCTGATTTGATGTCTGAACATCCTGAGTTCTGAGGGAGCTTATGGATGAACTGGTTAAGCCACTATCCATCATATCTGAAAAGTTGTGACAGTCCATTGAAGTTCTCACCAACTGGAAATGGAGAAACAGAACCCCCATTTTTAAAAAAGAGAGAAAAGGAAGACCTGGGGAACTCACAGGCTAGTCAGTCTCACCTTGGTTCCTGGCAAGATCACAGAGCAGATCCTCCTAGAAACTATGCTAGGGCACATGGAATTTAAAGAGTTGATGGGTGAGAGCTGATTGGGGCTTTACTAAGTGTAAATTGTGCCTGAGAAATTGGGTGGCCGTCTGTGACAGGGTTTCAGCATTGGTCAGTAAGGGAAGAACAGCTGACACTGTGTACCTGGACTGCTGCAAAGCACTTGGCACTGTCCCACATGACATCCTTGTCTCAAAAGCAGAGAGAGGTGGATTTGATAGATGGACCATTCCATGGATAAGGAATTGGCTGGATGGCTGCTGTTGAGGAGCTGTGGTCCATGGCCTGATGTCCAAGTGTGGTGTTCCTCAGGGTTTGGTATCAGGTCCTGTAGCAGCCTTCCAGTACCTGAAGCGGGCCTACAAGAAAGAGGGAGGGGGATGTTTTCCAAGGGCAAGTGAAAGGACAGGGGCTTTAAATTGAAAGAGATGAGGTTTAGTTTAGGTATTAAGAAGAATTTTTTACTTTGAGGGTGGTGAGGTACAGAAACAGGTTGTCCAAAGAAGTCATGGATGCCCCATCCCTGGAAGTGTTCAAGGCCAGGTTGGATGGGGCTTTGAGGAGCCTGGTTGAGTGGAAAGGTTGAAACTAAATGATCTTTAAGGTCCCTTTCAACCCAAACCATTCTATGAGTCTATAAATCTTTTTTCATCAGGGAGGACAATGAGAGGCTTCACAGCTGTGTGAAGAGTTATTTCATAAACCTTTCTATCTGTTTGCCCAGGTATAGCTTTTCAACAAGTGATTTCATAAAAGAAAAAGAAAAGGAAAAAAAAAAAGAAAAATACAGGCTGAATATCTGAGCAAGTCAAACAATGACCCTTGCAAATACTGTCAAAGTGAATGTATGCTTTTAGTCAAATTAATGTTTGTGAATTCTCCTTGCAGTATTTTCCCAGTACTAGCCAAGAAAGACATTGTTAAATGTAAATTGTAGTGACAGTAATTTTTAAAAATTTGCAATAGGCCTTGTTACTCAGAATGCAGGATAAGTGCATTTGTCACAAGGTATTACAATGAAAAATGCACTGAGCTGCTGCCTTTCACTGAGTTTGGAATGGGGTCCACATGCTGTATAATATAGCAGAAAACATCACAATTTTGGCAAAATATGATGGAAATCTTATCCACACGGTCTTGGTGGAAGTGCTTTTGAGAAGTGGAAATAGCCAAGCTTAAAAAATGCTATTTAATTGGAAAAGTTGTTCCGTACAAAAGATAAAAATAAGGGATGACTACCTTCTCTCAGTGGTGTGTCTGGCAAGATGTCCTGCTAAAAGTGATGGTTTCAGCTTCCACATTTCACTTCCCTGCTGGAGTGGGTTGTGGCCAGCCTGAGGGTAGTTTGCCACTCCCTCCCACCATGTGCAGCCAGAGCACCTTTGGATGTGAAGATCACTGCAGACTCCTGCAATCTTATCCTTGCTCTTGCAATTGGCTTCATCTGGCAGGAGGACAGCCAAGGCATAAACTGAGCATGTGCAAGCTTTAAAAACAAATTTCGGTCCCTAAGTTCCCTTTGTTTCTCTAAGATCAAAAAATAAAGGTTTAGTAAGATTTATGTGAGAGCATGGGGTATAAATAACTTGACAAATGATCTTTGGATGGTTGGATTAATCTTGGCTATTTCTAGCAATTTAAAAGATGTTGAGGCTAAACAGATGATGCGTCTGTCCTGTGCTAGTGGAGGACAATCCATCCAACTGCTTTAGGATGCACTGAGGACTTGTCTCATCCCGAGTCTGCTGCAGGGATCTGGCTTTCTTCACTGACTTTCAAGTGGAGCTAAATGAATAAATTAGATTACACTCCTGACTTTCAGACTGCTAAAACGAACTGAGATGAATGTCACCCCAAATTATTTGCCTCAGAATGGCTGTGATAAAGCAGCTGCACCTGATGCATTAACAAGTGGCCATGCTCTTTCTCTCTCAGCTGAAGAAATCATCACTTACCACTTTTTCCTAAACAAGCAGCAAGGTCTGTGATGTACTAAAATGTCAGTAAAAAGGTGCCTTTAAATCTCAAGGACTGGCCTTTTGTTGGTGTTTTTGAATACGATGCTGAATCTTTGAGTTGTTAGGGGCATGACATTGTCCAGCGACTGAATATGGGACACCCACCTTACCTTATCTTCATCATGCTGAAATATCAATTCAATTCATTGTGAGGAGGCCAACATCCAGTCCACTCTGTACGTGAATGGAACAGGGGATTACTCGAAGCATCGGGTTATTTTTTCCTTTCATGATAAATCAAGTGTCTTGGCAATAAAGGCGCTACCCTGCCAAAGGAAGCTAGCGGAATGATGACCCTGCATTTGGGATTTCTCTCTGTATTGCTCTGAGTAGATACACAAACAGTTCTTTATGTGCTCTGTAACCTTCTATTTTTTGAGGCCTTTGTTGTTAGGAGAAATAGCATCTCTGGCAGAGTGGTAGGAAGCTGCTGCACCCCTTCAGGTGAAGTACCTTCAGGTGACAAGTTGTGTATGATAATTTATGGAACATAGTCCTTGTAATATTTTGTACTGCTCAAATGTTCCAGATGATTATAGTCTCTAGATCTGCAGTTAAATTATTATCCTGATCAGAAATTTAATTGCTCTCACTTGTCTTGTTCTGTATGTGCTTTTGGCAGAGTGACAGCACTTTCTATCACTGTTTCTCCATCCATTGAGTGATACAAAATATGTTTTTAAAATCAGAGGAAAAAATATTAATGGGGGTTATGTTGCTTGATAAAATGCTTTGTTGCTCTTTTCTGATGTGATGGTATAACAAAGTGCATTTTAAATATTTAGCATTACTCTTAGAACAAACTGTGAATTCTGAAGCTGCAATTTTAAACCTGAGGTGAAAGTAGGTTTGATCAGTGTTCATATCCCAGATGTCTTTTGATATTTTCCTTCCTTTTGCATTTCTGCACAGATTTATATTTTGTAACAAGCTCATTGAAGGCAAGATAGACAACATGTTTTCCAACATAGGAGGAGGAATGTTGCTTCACTAGGAATTTTATTTCCCGTACAATAAATTGTCTTAGCCAAACAGAAGTCCAAATCAACACAAGGCAGTTATGATCTAAGCTTGCTGAAGCAGAGGAAAAAGCCCCTCCACCGAAAGAACAATACCCAAATAAAACAGAGAAACCAAAATGTTTGAACTTTGATTATCACCAGGTTTTGAAACTGCTGAGAAATTAAATTTCCTCTCTCAGTAAGTTAGAAACTGCTTTACGTGGTAAGATTACATGTAGGAAAACTTCTGCTCGTTGTGCTAGAATGCTGCTGATGTTAATTTATGGTTTGAAAAGCCTGTGCAGTTTTGTTTCTGAGGCAGATGAACCATATGTTTTGCAATAAATACTTTTAATTCAAGTAGTGAGAATGATTGTTACTGTTTGGTTTTGTTGCTGTTATTTACACCAACATATGACAGAAAGCAAGTGAAAGGAAGACAGGATGTATTGCAGAGTCTATTAAAAAAACAAGTGTGGAATGCTGAGAAGAATTTTTAGACATGAAGGTCTTAAAACAGCAGGGTGAACTGATTATTTTAAGTATAGATGAAGGAAAGCTATGAAGAGAGATATATTTAAAAATGCCTATAATAGGTACTATTATATCTAACATATAGAAGTATTTTCAGCTATATATATGATTCCATGGGTTTAAAAGGGTTGGTTATCATTCTTTTGCTATAAGAATCTGAAAAATAAGCCTTCACATTTGGATTACCAAATGGCATTTTTGCTGCAAAGCAAGTGAAGGAACTAAGCTCTAAGTCCAAATGTAGAAATATTCTTGCTGCCTCCTTTGAAAACTTTGTAGAATATTTTCCTTTGGCAAACTAATTCTTTGATTGCCTTTAAACCATGCAGAGACACCCCAGCTTACCTAGCTTTGAATGAGCTGGGTCCAGTAATAGAAATGTTGCTGTGTCAGCTCAATGTCCTGGCTGGGAACAAATCCTCTCCCTTTTCAGCAGAGCTGGTTAACCCCTTAGTGCCTGAGCTGTACCACTCCTGGCACCCAGCCTGGGCCTCTCAGAGCAAACTGGGCACATCTGCTGCGTTGAAGCACACAGAATCTCAAAATAGAAGTTCTGGTACTAATCACATGTTAAGTGTTGGGGATATTTGCATAAAAGTAGGCTTTTTAATTTGTCTTCAAAAAAGTTACTATCCAGAAGTAGGAGTTAAGTATTTTTTTTTTTCCTCATAATCATCTCCATGACCACTAATTGCACTGCCAGAGACAAACATGCTGTAAATTAATTTAAAATTACTATACCTCTAAGCCACACAAGACAAAGATGTCACACAACCTGGAAGACACTAAAGTTCCCAGATATTTTAGTTTTCTAGAGCAGTGTTTGACCCTGGAATATTTTTTTTCTGTAATATGTTTTAACATTGATTCACTCTGATTCATTTAAAATATTTCTGGCCTGGTGGCAGCTCTTTACCACTGCTTACAGTTTGCCCAGATATAGTAATTTCTTCTGTTTCCACAACTTAGTGATCCCTTCTTCCTTTGCAAATTTCCCCTTTTGTTCTAGGAAAGCAATAACTGGCATTGCAATAGACTTGGATTTTGTTCTCTGCAGTACAGCCCATACTACAGTGACTGAGCCAGTCCAGACTACTCTTGCCTTCACCTGCATTTTAGAATTGCTTTCTGCCATTTCCTGATGCCTGAATTGGCTTTTCACAAGGCAGTGCTTCTCCTTTGTGACTGCCAGAGAGATCTGTTGCTGTCAGCATGAATTTTTTCCAGCTGTTTCACCTGTTGGTACTCCTCTGCTCAGTCCTCTGACTTCAATTTCAAATTCTCTGTGCACCTTCTTTTTTTTCCATGGAGAATCTTCTTTCATGTCTAGTCACACTCCACTTGTCTTCCTTCTTTTGCCTCTCATTGTCTCCTTCTTAGATTTACTTTAAATTTCCCCTTCTTTCTTCCCTCTTTCAAAACTCTTTGCCCTTTTCCACAATGATAACGTGAACATGATGTCACTTGGTGCACATGCTTTCTAATTCCTTTCCTGACTGCCCAATGCAGAGCTTCTGAATGGCTTTCTTACTTTTATTTTGTCAAGCTAGATTTTTCTAATGTTAATATGAACACTGGGAAAATCTTCCTATCAATGGGAACTTTGATCAGGGCTTGACTCATATACTTGCTTTCTAAACTCATAAGCTGGGAGTTAAGTTTCTGCCTGATGAAGCCCTTCTATTGAATTTGGAATTTTCAAGGGTTTTGCTTGAAAGCCTAAACATGGACTCAAGCAGAAGAAAGTTAATCATGACTGCTTTAAAGTCCTTATTATTGGCTCCGTCTTGGAACAGAAGCTTAAATTCTGGGTTACATGAAGTAAAGCTCTGTTTCGTAAAAAAAGTCTGTTCTAAAAAATAAATATATATAGTCACAGGAGTCCTGTGGTTGGACAAATTCAGAATCTCAGTTTCAACTTTGGGGAAACATTGTGAGATTGGTAACTGTGTCAGAACTCTAGAATCTTTCAACCATTAGGCTGGCCTTGGACTATTGTGTTCATAAAGGTAAGATACGGTGATATCTGTGTACGTTTACCGAGGCTGTAATCAAGTACATAATGTCCTTGCAGATGGAATGATGGATATCTAACCTAGAGGATGATGTCAAAGGTAGTGGTGAAATGAGTCAGTGATGTTCTTACTGTGGAATATGTTAGTACAGGTATGTCTCATGGCTAGTGGATTCCACCCCTTGTGCTGCTGTTTTCTTTAGCTAAATTAAAGCTAGAAGGGAAATAGCTGCAATCATAGCTGTGTGACTGTGCAGTTGATTAACCTAAAGTCAGGAGTGTATTTTATCTTCAGCATTTAGACCTGCAGTTTTCAGAGTGGAAGCAAGTAGGGTACAAGCACCTTTGCTCTCTCCACTACGTTGCTCTAATGAGGAAGACGCTTAATTGAGGTGGTAACTTGTCTTATTGTCATTGCCCTGCTTTAATTTCTTTAAGTTACATCATCACTCTGCTTCTTTGTCTTCACTGACCTGTCTGTTTGGACAGTAAGCTCCTTGGGAGCAATCAGTGTGTGCAGACTTTAGAGCTGTGATGAGTCAAAACTGAAATCTTTCTCAGTTAACTTCAGAAATCTCAGAATGCTAGATACTGCCTAGATTTCATCTGTAGGCATGAAAAGAATGAGGGATCTCCACCACACGTACTCTTGGATGTTTTAGCTATTAGAAGTCCTTATCACAAAGAACCATGAAGCTTAGAAAAGAAATATGTTTAATAATAAATAATAGCAATTAATAAAAATATAAAAATATATGAGCATACTTTATATGAATTAAATTATATGCATTATGTACACACAAAATACATATAATAGTCCTGTTGGCCACTGAAAGAATATTGACTGATCAATGAAGAACACTTTACACAACATGAAAACATAAGGGAAGATGTTGATAAGGGGGAGAGAAGAAAAACAGAGGGAAGGAGAAGTGTGAATGTTCAAAGAAGAACTTTAAGTTTAACCTCTTGTCCATTCTCCCACTGGGGGAATAGGAATAGCTTCATTTTTCCTCAGTTGTCCTCCAGGGAAATTTCCAACCTTGGCTCTGTACCACTGATGAGGACTCTAACTTCCCTTGATGGTCGGTTCATTTGCCTAACTCTTCTTACTCTGTGAAACTTCACGCAGTAACTGTATTTGACCTAAATTTCCCTTGATGCTGCTTAAGTTCATTACTTCCTCTTCTGTCCTCATTAATTAAGGGGAATAATTGATTCCTGTTCTTTTTATAACATCGCTTTATGTACTTGAAGATAGCTCTCTGTCACTCTCCCCAATTTTCTCCCTGACACATAAATATGAAGACAAAAGGGAAATATTTCTCAAGCTGGATGATGTCAAGAAAATAGGGCAACTCTTCAAGGAGAAGGGAGATAAGCCATAAGAAATAGTATAGTAATTGAGACTGGGAGGGGTCTGCAAGACAGCCTCTTGTCTAGGTTTTTCTGGCTAAAACAAGATTGCTATGCACTCTCCTCATCGCCATGAGACACAGCTCACTTATTCTCCAGCTACTCATAGGTGCAGTTTCTTCTTTTTAGAGATAAAAGTCTCCATGCTTTGCTTTCTTAGATAATCTGGAAGAGAGAGTTGAGATTTTTTTGTGCATGGGTTTTTGATATAAATCAAGTTTAATCGAGTTCTTTGGATGCGGGTGTGTGTTTTTTGGGTTTCTCACTTCCAGCCTTCTGTTGAAACTGAATATAGCTCTTATTCCTTTCAAGCCTAGCAATCTGTCTATCATTTTTATTTCCTTTACATTTTCAAGGTTATCTCTGACAGAAAATTGGATTGAAACTTTGTAAAAATATAAATGAAAGCTGTGATTATCTTTTATGCATATGCAGTTCTCTGAAGATAGGGAGGCCCACAGCTGTCTACCCTCATGAATTCCAAAGTGGGGCACAAATCTGATCATCACATGATTGTGCAGTGATGTGGTCTGGTATCTGTCAAAATCATGTAAACTGTTGCATGCTGATTTTTAGATGGGTAGTATTAAGTGCACAGATGTACCTTGCATACATTTTCAGCATTTCTGCAAGTGGAATAAACCCGCCCATTTCTAACTACAGGGAGTATTTAGTCTGGAGACATAAGGTTGTTTATATTGTCATTATCATAAATGGTGTGATTGTTCCAGTTACCTAGGTAGAGAAAAAATTATCATGTTATTTCAGAGTGTGATCCTGCACTGACTTTGTGTTTTATCACCTCAAAGCTATCATTAGTTGGTAATAATTTTAGGAAATTATTCTATTGCTCATTTATATAGCCGAGAAACACTTCTGGTGATTTTCCTTAGGCTTTTTGTTAGTTATATCCTTTAGTTCTATAATATGGTAGATGCTGTGCAGAAAATATTTCAGTGCATTTTAGTGATGGAGAGAGGCCAGTGACTTTGGGTTTTTTCCTCCAAGCAGTTCAAATACTGTTTGTATATTTCTTTTACAGCTGTATTTCTCATCTGTGTTGCTGAGGTATAGTGTATTTTAGTGCTTTGATGATAGGAGAGCCAGAATTTCATTGTCAGAGAAGTAATCTTGAGCAATAGCATAGGATACTTTCCAGATTTTGTGGGTCTCAAAGCATTTAAATAAAACGGGACAAAGCTCAGTTATTGCTCTATCGCAGAAGCTGAAGATTTTACCTGTACTGCTCTCAGTTTGATGACTACAGCATATGGGGGAGGGTCCGAGACAGTGAGGTTAAATACTGTAAACTGTAGAGCTGAAAGGCTGGTCTGGATCTAGCTGCAGACCTATTTACCTAATTTCTTGCATTAGCTGCTGGTGCTACCTGGTGAGTAGATTAAAACTTGCTTGGATATGCACATATGAAAATCCCTGGCAGCAGAAGCAGCAGTCTAGACCAGTGCTTTAGGCTGAGACCTGTGACTGAATTTCTGAGATTTAACGAACTACTGTGGACTAGCTGACAGCAGCCAGCAGAGCTGCATGGAGGTGTGTTTTTTTACACACATACATCACAGGTGGAAGTACTTGTGCAGCAACACACAGGGCTCACGTGGCATGCTTTGGCTCCTGAAGTTGCTCTGTGCTTATTGGAAATCTGCAATCAGAGTTTCAGGATCGGAGGATGTATTTTGCTCTGTCCTGTGTCCCTGAGTTGTGGTAAATAACCGGGTGTGCAGCAGCATGTAAAGCCCCCAAACATGTCCCCTTATTCTAGCTAACAAGCATAAACTAATTTTATTGAGCTTTAACGGTATGGCTGTCTCCTTGTATGCATGGATTGAACAGAGGTTGTGTGTGGTCCTGTGTCCAAGGGTAACTTCTATTTCTAGGCAGAAGTACTTGGGGGTTTTACGTTTCCCCACCCTCCCCACAAGCACAAGGTACTTCAGGAAAAAACAAAATGTCAGGTTCTGTCATAGTCACATATATAGATAGATTTCTCTGTGCGGTAAAATCAACATGCACCTTAATTTTAAAGGGATAGTCTGCGTAATAATCCCGTATTAGTTAAACTGTTTGTAGTCTACTTCTAAAGATACCGAAGATCAATTCAATAAACTTGTTACAAGGAATTCTGTTAATTACAGTAGCTGGCACTGTTTCTGCATCAAGATTGCCTAAAGAGGGTACAGTAAATTAATCTAGGTGGCTAATTATTAGGCCTGTCAGCCAGTGTACAGTAACGGCTCCTCATGCATCATCCTGTGTGAGCCCATGGTGTCACAGCAGACCAAGTGCTCATTAAGGAAAACCCACTGCTGTAAAATCACACTGTGCATCCTACATGGTGTATCCCCATCCTCACGAGGCAGAGGTTTCTGCTGCTTGGGAGATTCGCATGATGTCAGCAGCTCCCTTCCTGTGTGTTTGCAATGTGCATTTTTGTTTTGTCCTACAGGCTGTGCTGATGACAAGTGCATTTGCATAGATGTTTGCATATTGATGGGCATTTGTGGTGTCCCTTCTTTGTTGCAACACCTCTGGAGCAGTTTTACAGTTGAGGCTTGTCACAGGAATTGAAGTCTGAAGCAGATCACTGTACAGTTGTGTATGGTGACTTGGCATTGTCTATGCAGGGAAAGGCTGCTTACTTTTTCTTCTTTCTATGAGGTGTTTCTTGTATATTCTGTGTTCTGACTGTGGCTTTTCCAGTGATCACTAACACATCTTCTAATACACAAAAATAATCTAGCCCTGTTTTTTCCTGTTTTAGGCTTGGATAGTTGCAGTTTTTTGGCCATACCAATTAGGTATTGACCCTGAAACAGAATGTGACAATTCTATGATTTCTGATGGGATTTAACCATTTACAGCTTTCACCACTGCTTTCCTGTCTTTTTAATTTTAGACAATATGGTTTAACATGTTAGACTTGCCCTTTTCCTGCTTTGGCCTTTGACTGCTTAAGTAACTGTAGAAAGCTCACTGCTCTCCTTTGCTCTGTAAGCTTGGGTTTACAGAAAATTTATTGTACATAATTTTATGTTTGATGCCCTCTTTCATTTGGAGTGACTGGCTGCTGCTCTGCAGCAAAGACTTAAACGGTGGAAAGCATTAGCCACAGACCTCTTCTGAAACCACACACATGAAATGTCATCTTTAAAAGAAACTGCTCTTAGCAGTTCATCATATGGGGCACGCAGGGCATGGTGTGGTATGGGGGCCCAGCTGGGTCCTTACGTAGGGAGGTTTGCCCTCCTTGTAATAAGAGTGAAGTGAAGCAAAGTCACCACTGGACACACTAACCAGAGTTTTGTTGTGGTTCAGAGCATGAGGCAATCACTTGACAAGTGTGAACACAAAATTGACGGACTCTGAGGAGTATTTCACAGAGACTAAACTCATGGAGGTAGAAACAAGTATTGACACCTGCCCATCAAATGGTAGAGAGAGGAAGCAAGTGCACTGCACTCCCAAGTTGGCTTTCACTTCAGCTCACTTCAATATGAATGGTTAGAATGAGCCAAAATATGTGGGTCAGTTGAATTGCGGCCATACCAGGTTTAAGGATTATACTGATTACATGCTCTTTAAATTTCTTTTTTTCCTAATATCCTCCTTATTGTTGCAATTTTCCCTTTTAGATTTTAATTTAGGTTTTGCTATTTCTTTTGCCTGGAGGCTCGTTGCCTCTGCTGTTCTTATACTGTTACTGTATTGGATGACAAATTCATCTGCTAAAATGATTTATTACCCCAGCTCACCGGGCAGCAGCAGTACTCACTGAACAGACAGATTTGTCAATTTGTAGCACAGATATCTTTATCTTCCACAGGTGCTCTGGAATTGGAAGTAGTGGAAGCATATTTGTGATTGCAAAAGAAAAACATCTCAAGGAACAAGGTGCAAGACAAATGAATAGAAAAAGGCAAACGAGGGAAAGCAAAGAAAAAGGGTTTAATTTACCTATGTTATGAGATATAAACTAGTGGGATGAACTTAATTGCTTGCTCACAACTTGCCTTGTGTCTGATGAATTACTATTCTGCTTCTTGTGTTTCTACTTGCTGTTTGCATTAGGTGTCTTTTTCTCATGTAGTGAGGAGAAAAAAAAAAAAAGAGACCAGCCAGGAGCAATCCCTATGAAGAGTCCTGAGGTTTGGAGCCTATCCCTTTGCCTTGCACCTCTCTGCTCTCTCATACTCACCTTGTCTCTTCTGTGGGTACGACGGAAGTATCAATAAACTTACTTTGTATTGTTTGTGATGTAAACAGTGGAAAATGAATGCTAAAAATTAGTTTGCACTCTCTATCCTGGTGCGGTACCAACATCCAAAGCACAGATTCCTCTGATTACTTGACAAAGATAATTCATTATTTTTGTCTCCCTTTCTGTGACCCCTGATCAAGTATTCCTTTCCTGATCCATGCCCCTTGCAATCTCCTGCCAAAGCATAAATGCTTTTATTTCTTGCAATTCACTCTGTGGAGTAAACCTTTGTGCCCTTTGTCATTTTGGTACAGTTAAGAAGAGGTTTGTCAGCTTTTTTTGGTTCAAGTTTGTCCATATGCTTTTTTTTCTGTCTTCTTTCTCCGTTTATATTTCTCTGTCTCAGGGTGAACTAAGTGCTTGAAATGGATTTTTAATTAAAACCTGAAAAATTTCTCTGACAGAAGAAATTTTCTTGAAAAAACCTTTACATTGTCAAAGGCTAATTCACACCATAAAATATAAATAAACATTGGAAATATGTTCAGCTGTCTCTGAGAAGCCTGTTTGGACAAATCTATTGAAAAACAGATTGATGTGCCAACCATTGGGGTGGAATTGATTTTTGTTTTTTTTAAAGTGGATCTATGTTACAAAACAAAACAGTACATCATCATCTTCCAAATTAACTAAATGAATACAAAATAATGCATTTGTTTCTCCAATTGAATCATGCATACATGAAATCAGTGAGTTGGTGTGATAAAGTATCAGGAGCTAGCACTGAGTTCATCAAGGATCCTGTGTTCAGCATCTCTGAAAGTGAGACCATTATTTCTTCACTCAAATTTGAACTGATGTCCAAATGAAACAAAATAAATGAGTGCACTCCAGTAGGTGTGAAGAGATTAACTGGCCTAGATCTGACCCCGTGTGTATATGTCTGTGTGTTTTTATGTGTGTCATTTTCTTTGCTGTTGTTGAGAAAAAGGCTCCACACTGCATCTTTCTTCACTTCTGCAATTGATTGTGTTAAATGAGATACACTTCTCACAGAGATTTTTACTTCATCACCCCAAACCCAGCATACTCCTAGACATTTCCACTAATTCTTATAGAATTAAATTTGGAAATAAAATAAAACCCCATACACAAATTTTCAAGCCTGCAGGCAATGCAGTTGTCAACTAAAAGCTCTTTGAATGTCATGCCATGAAAATGGTTTTTATATAGATTTATTTCTATTTTTTTAATAAAGGTTAAAGAGAATAAATGATAGCACTATGCCTTCAGAGGAGTTTTGGTAAGAGCAGCAGTGTTTCCACAATATACTAACCCCTTTCTCACAGTATGCTAACCCCTTACTTGTAGTATACTAACCTGTATTTTTTTTTACCCTGTTAAGGCTGAGCACACACAATTAAAAGATAAAGTTTGAGCAACATCTCTTGAAGGCATTATTTCTCAAAACCAGAAAGATAAGATATCTAAGGACAGTAAAAGAGAAGGGAGTGTAAGAGTTACAAAGGGAAATCAAATCCTTGTGGAATACAGAAGAGAGAGAACTGGTGTTTCCCATTCTTCTCCCCAGTTAGTCAAGGCAGAGTTTGAAAAGAAAAATAATTTGCATTCAGCCCTACACAGTAACAGCAGCCAGCTCATTGATGTTAGTATTTAATCGTCATCACGATATAGTCTTTAATTACATGATCACATACTGTGTTTCCCCCTGGATTCTGCCTTGTTCAGAGCACAGAAGAGTTGTGCACACTGAAAGAACAGCAATTCAATAGTTATGTTTTCCTTTTGCTAGTCAGTGTTCAGACCCAAGCCTGATTCAGTGCATGCTGTGCAAAGACTGTTCTTACATCCACATTATTCATTTTTCCCCCTAGGCTTTTTCTAACCATCACCTTTCATGTGCCCTGTGCACAAAATTCTTCTAGTGTTACTGAGAATTTTTTGAGGTGCACAGGTTCATCTCCACTGTAGTAATGTGGAACATGGATGCGCAGGTATGAAGCCACTTATTTTGGATACCCTCCTCGAGATAATTAGTGCCTGTTTTTTCTGGGTGCTTAGCATTAGAAAGTATTCTGTGTTCAAAGCCCAGTGCCTTGTGACTTCAGTTGCAGCTGTAACTGCACCTCACAGTCTCAAATTGGAACCCAGAAGCTCTAGACTGGGTCTCCTAAAATGAAGACGCAATTTGTGAGCATAGTGCAGGAGCATTTGTGAAAAAGCTTGGTTACAATGCCTTACTTCATATCCTAAAGGAATCCCCTGATAGCAGCAGGAACTGGATCCAGTCCTCCGGGTGGGATCCAGCTATTTTAGTGATAAGACTGTCATAGGAAAACAACTTCATCATCAAGTCTGTTCCCTTCTATCACAGACAGACGAATAATATCATATTTTTCATCCATTAATCATGTCCTTCCTTAAAACTGATAAATTGCACTATACCTTTTAGAAAGATACTGCAGAACCAACCACCAGTCTCCAAACTGGTGATTGAAAATATTTTGTCTGATTTCTAGCCTTAATTTATTTATGGTCAGATGTATTTGTATCTCGACTGCTGTAGATATTGTTCTTTGTACTAAGTAGTTATTTTACTCTTTATGTTTACCTCTATGAGATATTTACAGAACACAATTGTATTTTCTCTTAGCCCTTATTTTGCTATATCTCATTCCTTAGGTATATAACAGCCTTCTCTCAGTTTATTGCCATTTCAGTTGCAGTTGATGCTAAACTCTATACAAAATTTGAGGTATTATCAGTACTATCTGTCACACAGTGTAAATATTCACCTTTTTCTATGTCCATATCCTATTGCTGGCTGACGGTCATCCTATGATTGATTAAGATGATTAAATCTTTCTTGTTTTCTTGTGTCAGCATTCAGAGAAAAGTGTTAGTGGTCTTTAAGTGCATGTTAATGGTGCTTAAGTGAGCATATATATGTGTGCTCTCTTCCAATTTCTCTGACAAAGAGTGCACGGGTCTTAAGAAATGTTCTCCCTGTGCACTTTGACTGGCCATGGAGCTGGAGTGCAGTGTTCACAAAACAGAAAGGCGGGTTTGTTGCAGAACTGGCTGTGACCCCATAGCTTGACCGTACTGTAATGGCCTTTGAAAAGGAGGCCAAATTAGGAGTAAAAAGAATATTCTTTCTGGTTTTACTTCAGGTTGGAGGGTAAGGCTTTGCTGAAATGGAGGTGCAAAAGTAATGGAGTGTACTGCTAAAAAAAAACTAGGCCAAGAGCAAATTTCCGCAAGTGGCGCATTTCTTAGGTTTGATGTTGAGGTGAAGCATTTAAGGTCTGCCTTGTGGAACTGTGATGAGTACTGCTATCCCTTGAACTAACTTGGACTTGGAAAACTTAGTAGTCATCCTGTAGGTGGACTGAAGGGAGATACAAGTTTTCAAAGGAATTCATAGATATTAGTTGTTTACAGAACCAGAATACCAGTGTAGGTTTTGGAGAGGTTGCAGTCTCCCTTCCTTGTTCCTTCCCTCATTCTCTCAAATTCAATGCTTTCTGCTTTTAGAAAACTGTAGAAATTAAAGTATGGAGAAACCGAGACCTCATGTTCTTCTTTGACATGATATATAATGAATTTTGCCTGGCATTTTGTTGTCTTCTGTTACAAATAGATCTTACTTGATACAAGGAAAGGGCACAGCTGATTGGGGAAGTCTTTTACAAAAAAGCTGTAGGTTAGGACTCTGGGGTGTGGATCCTGGTCTGCAATAGACCTTTAGGGCAACCTTTAGGTAATCCTTACCACCCCCTTTCTCTCAGTTCTTTGTAAAATCAGAGGAACAGCACCTCCTTTCAAAACAGGTGCAAATATCTTTAAAAATCCGAGATGCTCAGTTATTGTAATCTGGGGGCCATATGAGAGCGTAAATGTGTGCTTTAGTTAGCCTGATTTTTTCATCTAGCTTAGTATCCTGTCCATGACTGGGACAGCCCAGAGGTGGTGTTTAGGAAAGGACATGGGAACAGGAGCAGCATGAAGCTCTCTTCCCTAAATCCTATAATTTCCTCTTGCTCCGCTGCCTTTTTGCCCTCTAGAGAGAGACAAGTGTATCCTGCCTCAGTAACTCTGTCTAAATTTTCTAGATAAGATTCACTTACCCCAGAATGTTTTTAATGATGGCTCAAAGAGTCACAATGAAGTTAGTGGTTATTATTGTTGCTAATTATTTTTAATTTCATGATTTCTGATAGGAAAGAGAGAGCAGGAAGGATCCCCTCAACTGCCTGGGGAACCACATACCTTAGTTCCTAGAAAAGGACCCAGTGTATTCTCTCAAAGCTTTTAGCTGTTTACAGGAAAAGTCAGATGAGGAAACAATCTCTAGTTTCTGTGGCTGGCAGGAATTCAGCATGCACTTTTCAGGTTTTGGCTGTGTATGTTCATTATTGGTCTCTCTACCTGGCCACAAATGAATAGAGAGATAGTACTGAGCTTGACTTTGGTGGTGTGGAATAAATTTGACAGGAGTTTTCTCAACGATTCTCTCTTAGAAACAAAAAGAGGGTAAAGCTACAAAATAGTAACAAGCTTTTGATGGTACAGAAGTGCAAAAATAGCAATTACTTTCATTTAAAGTAGTGCCCTAAAGACTCACCTGTTTAAAGCTTGATCCTCCAATCCCTTTGGACAGCGACATAAATTGCCTTTTTTCTGGAAATTCTGCTAGTTTGCTGTATCTATTTTTAGGTTTGGCAAGCATTTTGCTAACATTTCACCTGTAATCTCCAGGCTCTCTGGAACTGAATGCAGATGTTGTTCCACAGTGAAATCCATTAAAGAATGCCACTGCAAAATGGGATTTACCTCTGAGACTGGAGATGTGTGTGTGTGTGTGTCTGGTGGAGAAAGGAGTGGAATAAATGCTCATGGAGACATGCTTCAGCTAGTAGAGAAAGGAAGAGAAAATGGAAAAACATATTTCCAAATGTTTAGAAAGAAAAGCCTAAACACAAGAAGTGTTTAGAGACAGAGATAAGGTGTATGTCTACTGAAGTACTGTTTAAAACACTGCTCTTTGCTCCTATTCCCTAGAGGTGCTGGAAAAAAGTTGTTCTCTAAGGACTCAGAAGAATGAATGAGAAGTCACCAGGGCATAAGAAGGCAGTGCAGAATGTAATCCACAACCTGGAACACAACAGTGAACGTTGTAGGGCCCTTTGGGATGGGTTTAGACATTGCAGGTGGTGTCTTTGGAAGTGATCTTACTAACTGTGCTGCTAAAAGTTGATATGCTTATTTGCATGTGTAGGGCAGTGCATACAAATATTAACAGTGCTTAACAGAAGAGAAAAAATCTAATTGTATACCCGGAAAAAAGCTAGGTAACCATTTATACTCAAAAATCTAGAATAAAATATGACAGTTGATTTTTATTAATTAACATGTTCTGTTTGGTATGCCACGATTCTAGCTATTCAAAAATATGGTTTATTTTGTAACAGGCATAAAATTTCTTTGGAAATTTGTTTTCTAAAAAATGTTAGGTTATGGAGATATATTCTTTCTATTTATTTTTATTCTTGCTAGATAAGAAACAGGTAATTATGGAAGATTACAGGTGTTTATATATTAAATTGTATAATTATCCCATGTAGTCTGTTTCTGCCATCCTTGCTCTCTCCGGCCTGGAGCAGTAGTGATATTGCAGCTCAGCTATAAGGAGAGAAGTATGCATAAGCTAAGGCCCAAAAAAGATTTGGGATAATATGCCATGCCTGGTTTAAGCTGATATAAATCCTCGTAGGAAGAGTGTGGTCTGACCCTTCTCTGGTGGGTCTGTGAATTCCCAGGTCCAGATGAGCACATGAGTGCTAACAGTGGCAAGAAGCAGGGAACTGGCACACTCCTTTTGGTGACAGTGTGACACTGGGTGACCTGCAGCAGATCATAAACCCAACCCCTACAGATGTGATTTTGGGGACAGTTACCAGCAGTGATGTTGACTTAGGCAGTTTTTGTGGTCTTTCTCTCCCTGGTGGCTTCTTCTTGTGTTCTCGTTATCTCCTCTGGACTGAAAATCAAAGCAGAAAGGAAAAAGCCACTTTCACCCAGATAAGCTCTGTTGTTTTTTGATCATGCAGCAGGACAGAAGCAAGGAGAGGCAGGGGTAAGGACAGGCAGCTAAGGAGAGGAAATGTCTCCTTACCCTGCACTGGAGCCAAATATGAAACATCTGGTGGCCAGGGGAGCATTTGTCCCCCGCCCACCTACTTCCATGTAGGCAGCTGCATTTTTGTGACAATTTGAAAACCTTGTGACCTAGTAAGCAACAGAGTCATGTCAGTGTTGGCTGTGGTAAAGGGGTGAACATTAAGCTATTAACAGAAAAGATAAAGTGATGGTAACACCCCCCATTACAGACTGGATTACTCACTGGGAGTGTGGAAAACCTGACTGGGGAACTTCCCTGGAGAACTAGACTGGAGCAAGATTGGGAATCCCTATTTTCTACTGTCTCTTGCAAGTTCTGTAACCATAAGGGAGCTTCCAAGCAGGTGGTTTTTCAATTTATATATGGAAGCTGTTTCAATTAGCATAAACCAATTACCTAAGCATACAGACTGGTGCTTCCTTTATGAATGTATTATGCTCCAAAAATACGGTAGGTTTTGCTTTTTTCTATTGCAGGGAATATCTTATCAACTCACAGAAAGAAGCTTGAATATTTGCCATAGGAGGAAGAAGTACCTTATGTCAATATGATGGGAAATGTGCACTACAGAAAACGACAGAGAATCCAAGGTTTTCATGGCCTGGTGGAACACTGTGGCTGTGAGGTCCCTGGTGTTTGTGGGGAGCCTGAGTGTAGCAGTCTGAGGTGTCTGGAGGCAGCAAATTAGGGCACACAATACCTAAAGTAAGGTACTGAGGTATTTAATGTAGCAATGCTTACAAGGCAGGACTTAGCCCAGTATTATACAGAATATCTGCCTTTCCTGTTCTCTCTCTCTCTCCTGGTTTTCTACTTTCCCTTTATTTGCTGATTTGTATTGTTTGCTTGGAAATTAGGTGTGTACCAGCTAGATTCTCCCATTCTGCTTGTTTATTGAGATGCAAAATCTGAATCCACGGGTGTCTGTGTAAATCACTACTTTGTAAAATTGTGTGGACCAAATCCTAGTCCCCTTGAATTCAGTGGAAATGTTGGTTTATATGCAACAGGCCAGGATTTAATTCTCAGTAACTTGTACACATAAAATGAAAATTGCTGCAGAGCCGTATTTTTAGAGAACAATTTACTAGCCGTTAAATTCCAACAAAAGTATTTTTATCTTCTGAAGGCAGGAAAATATTAGCTTTATTTCATGTCATTGCTTAAGCTACATATTAATAATTAAGCATTATTATAATGGAAGTCTTCCAGGTACAGAATGTGCCCATTACTGAAAAATGAAAAATAGAAAAATGAGATAGGTCAGTGCCAGTACAGAGCTTGAATATCTTAGACAAGACATCAGCAAAATTGCAAAAGCAGAGGTGTGATAACATTGTAAATAGACTCAGGTGTATTAGTATCTCTTATTCCTACTCTATGTATCTTACATTTTTAACTCCATCACTACCAGAGCACCTGAATAACAGCCTCTGAATTACCAAAAGTAATTAGCGAGCCAAAATATTCTCCTTTGATTGGTTCTAGTCTGTTTTAAGGAGCTTTTCCCTTCTACAATATTATTCAACAGAGTCTGCGTTATAGAGACAACTGTCTCTACAGAGAGCAACATGAAAATCCTGTACAATTTCAAAACATACTTTTCTCAGGCTTTTTTTTTCTGCTCCAGAGTAGGTACTAAGGGCTGTATGAACTTGCAACCATGTCAGACCTCTATCTGAAGCAAGCTACACTACCTTTTTTTGGTAAATGTATTTGGGGAAGAGAGGGCATAAAAATGGATACTTGACAGTATGCTGAGCCAGATTTTTTGGTAGTTGCACAAAAGCTTCACTTCAGGTTAAACCACAAAAATGGTGCATGATTCAAAATGCAGGTGAAAATCATGGTGTTCCATATCTGCTATGAATTAGAAACAGCACTTGGTGTTTGTTGTTAGGTGCCATTTTCCTGAAAGAACTATGCAAAGACCCTTTGTCCAGCAATCTTATTTCCTCCTGAACTGTTTTTGAGCTCTGGTTCCTTAAATAATGTTGGTTCCTTAAAAAAGCTCAATGTAGACAAATCCCACTGAATTGTGTGTTAGAAATATTCCACAATACAGGAAAAAAAATGTGTTTCAAACAACACTAGTGATGTTACTAATAAAGAAATAATTCCTGTTTAGAGCTAACTGAAATATACAGGAGGAAATGTGTGTACACAAGACCTACAGAGCCCCCAAACTTTGAATTTAATATGTGCTATCATTTTGCATAATGTAGGCTTGTTGCTTGTGTTCTGCATATAAATTAGGCTACTGGATTGGGGGGTGGGGGGAAAAGCACACTGTTTCTTCTTCTCCTCTGCTGTTTTTACAATTCTTGCAGACAAATATTTGTGAGAGTGTTGGGTTGCCTGGAATTCATAACCCCATTGCCGTACCTGGGGGGGTAAAAGGGTGTATGCTGCGAGTGTCTCATGCTGCCTGGGCTGATCCTGGGTCTCTGGCTGGGGTTATGAAGGTGTGTTCCACAGCTCTGAGAATGGCAGGGACTTCTGGAACATGGTGCCTCCTGGAGTGAGGAGCTAACACCTGCTCCATACCCCCTGCTAGCTCAATCAGACACGAATTGGAGGTGGTACTGATGCCTAAAGCATCAATACGGGTAGTGCTCTAAGAGATTTCACATTATTCCAAATATTTGGAAGCTTTAATTATGGAACTTGATTTTAGTCTGCTAACATCCCCTTTTTTTCCATGAAATTGTGTTCCAGCTGAGCCAGCTGAGATATACCGTGACCAAAATATTTTTCCCGTTTAGCATGCAGAAACAGTTGTTTCATCAAAGGGATCGATGCACTACAGTGTGACAGTCCAATGGCAACACCTAAAGCCAAACCCTAAATATTGTCAATGAAGTTTCCATATAGGCCAAGCACAGACCCAGTTTCAAAATGTGTAAGCCAGAGCTTGTTGGGTCTACAAATTTTGACAGTGCTTGAGTAGATAAGCAAACAAACATTTGAGAAGTCCAGCCATGGTGTTAATTTAGAAATTTTTTACAAATATAATAGACAGATAGTACTGATGCCTACAGTTAAGGAAGTCTGGTGCTTTCCGTGATGGAATTCCATATTCAGTTGCTTTTAACTCTGCCATACTTGAATCAGCAATGAAATATTTTAGGCTGAGAGTCTGCTTGGACTCTGTTTGTGTGTGTGTGTTTTTGCTGTGTGCAAATTTCAGATAACACAATTTAATCATTTTCTGTAACAAGGTTAGAGGAAAGTGCATTGCTCTATGCTTGTTAAAGAAAAATAATAAATATGTTAATATTTCACTTACAAATTATGGCACTTTGATACTTTACCAGGGTAGGTATTTGGCATTCAGCAAAAAAACCTGACCACGCACCAGAGATGTGGCTTTTATTGTGACTATAAAAACTCATTAAAATGTAGGTAATTAAAAGCCTCTCATATGTGCAGGATAGAAAACTGGTGTCTGATAATGAGGGGGGTGGTATTGGAATGTGTGCTCTTCAAGAAGCTGAACTGGCAACATTAACAGGAGCTTTCTATGACTTGGATGGTACACGTGAAGAGATCAGGGGAAAGATGATACTGATTCTGAGACATCTTGGCTATCTTATCTCTATTTCCCTAGCAGAGATTAGTTTATGAGGTTTTGGAAGAAGCATGATTTGGGAATTTGTTCCTTTAGCGGATCCAGCTCAGACTGAAACAGAGTAATCATCTCTGGACAAGGTAACAAGTTCTGAAGCACAGCTGTGAATACGGCCAAAACAGACCTTTATTCCTCGAGTCATAGGGAAAAATTACATGGTGCATATGTTTCTGTTTCTAAGATATGGACTTCAACATTTATGGTGAATTGTAATACAGTGAGCAGAGCATCTTTTGTTCTTTTATTCATCATGGTGAGGCAATGTTCCTGCAGGAGAAATATCTTTCTACTTTTGTTTCCGTCTACCCTCTCCCCCACATAGTGTCTTCTTCCTGATGTCTTCCTTTCTCTACATCAGTTTGTCAACCTACTTCCTTTTCCTCCCTCCTCTTGAGCTAGGTGGGGCTTTGTGTGTGCCGCTTGCTTCTCACATTTCACCAGCACAGGCTTCTCCAGCAAGCGCTCTGCAAAATGAACTCTTTGTAAACTGCAGCTTGTAGAACATGGGGGCTGCAAAAAACAGTTTCTGAGGGGCCACTAAGGCACAAGCTAAGATATGAATCACTTCAGCTTGGGAATGTGTGTGTTTGCTACTGCTTCCCTGTGTTTTGGTGATCAGCCTGTTTGTGATTGTTGCTAGTCTGAATTGACAGTATTATTTTTTGCCTTCCTGATATAGCAAAGGAGTGAGAAAGATATTCCTAAGTTAGAGAGACAGAAATAAATTTCGGGATAGTTCCTTTCATCCCTTAGACAAAATGATGAAAGAGAGCAGTTTCATTCCCTTAGAGTGTGCCAAGCCTCGTCTGAGAGAAGGCACTTGGGGATCTAACAAGGAGACACAAATATGTTCCTGAAAAAATATACACCAAGAGTAACATACAAGCAAGGACTAGTGATGTGGCACATTGAGCACTACCAACTAGGGGCAGCCAGAGGCAATAATTTTATGAATCCTCTGCCCATTTGAGATGGCGAGTTTTGGATTTTTGTGCTGAGTCAAAAGTCCGCAGGCCCTGTTCTGTACCCATTCAGGCTATTCTCTGGTAGTGTTTTTTTTTTTTTTTCTGAAATAACATTTGCCTGCAGAGGTCATTGCAAATGTTATAGTCTGGTATTTAGGCAGAAAAAAGTGCTTTGTAGAAAACAATTATTTTCTCTAATTCTTCTGAATTCAGAGAACTTCTCTAATTCTTCTGAATTAGAGAGGTTCTCTGAATCCACCAGCCAGCTGTCTCCTTGTTTTTCCAATCAAAATAGCTGAGGCAAGGTGCCAAACAGGATATGAAAGACATAAACAGAAGCACAAAAGAGATGATGGGGAAGACGGAGACACAAATGGGGAGACAGAGGTTTGGCCCTGCTTGGTGCTACTGCAGTAACACTTGGACCAAAAATTTGAGTGCTGCAAGCATCAAGTGGTTTTTTATGAGTATAGACTTTTATAGCTAGGGACCTTCTGCCAAGTTTGCACTATGTGTCAAAAAATATGCTTGATGTTATCAAAGCCACATTATTTTCATATTCATGCTTGGAATTTACTGAGTTTTCTAGAGTTAAATAAGTTAGAGGCCCTTAAATTCTTGTCAAGGCTGTTTTGTGGTATAAAGACTATCACTTTGTTATGATATTTCTGATTTCTGGTCATTGCATCAGCATAATTTGTCACCCACTCATGCCTAGCAAATCACTTAGAGTGAGGTCTCCTAGGTGAGTTCTGAATTTAATTGAAAAATATGGCAATGGATTTATTTTGCTCTTCAGTCAACTAGACACTCTACAAAGGTATAATCCAATAGCCATTTTTTTGTTTAGTTGAAGATCTGAATATGTGTGTATTCAAAGGGAATTTTTATTGGAAATCCTTTTTCACAGCATGAGGAATGACAGAAGGAATTTTTAAAACAGTTGTCCAAAATTTCAGGAAAATAGCAAGAAAATCAAGCTGGAATTTTTAATCTGCAAGGACACTCACCTTCTTTCTAATTCTACTAACGTTTACTGTTGTTTTTCTCTATGAATGTTTAATACACGGACTCTGAAAAGTACTCATTCTTTCCTGAATTTCTGGAAATATTAGTTCTTGGTGTTCAAGATGTTACAGTTGGACTAAAGTACCAGGTACTTTTCCAGAAGACTGGTTTTGAGCAGATGGAAATTTATAGCATAAAATAAGCCACAACAGTAATGAAATGTTTCCAGTCACCTTTGTTACAAAAATCCAAACTCCAGTAAAAACTCAAATTATTTTATCTTTTGAGATACATGTAAGAAAAGATAAATGATGATATCTTAAAAGAAATATAAAAGAAAATATATGAGGTAACTTCTATAATTCTCTTACAGTATAGAAATAAATTTATTCAAATAGTTATTTTCCTTTTATCCTTGCGACACCCAGTAATTTTGGACTCTTTTAAAGAAATTATTTAAGCAATAATGTTTTTGTTTGTTTTGTGGGGTTTTTTGGCATCGTAATCTCTCTTAACTTCTTTGTTTATCCTTTACAAAAGGCTGGAAAATAAGAACATAAATTTCTTGTATCCTACTTTGGTATTTACCTGAAAAGTGCTTCTCGAGAGCTAAAATGAAGCTTGGCATCTAGGGTCTCCACATAATCTTAACAAAATATTTCTTGCAATAAAAAACGTCAGATGAGAATTGAGTGAACCATTAATTTTCAAAGTCTTCTGTTCCCTTTAACCTTGTTTGTTCTTTTGTCTGTCTTTAGCAGATGGCTGGATGACTGGCATCCTCTAACAATATTCACTGCTCATTAGCACCACGTCATTTTGAGTGTTCTTTCCATCTTTCCTGTTCTTTTCCCTGCTTCATTTATCAGCCTATACATTCATATGTTTAGTAAGTCATTGACAGTGATGTAGGTTTTAACATTTGCCTTCATTATTTTCTCCAGAAATCCTTCTTGATGGCTAGGAGGAAAAAAGCCCACGTCTGACATACAAGGTGATTAATGAAATATTAACCTCAGTAACTATTTTTCTGAGGAACCTTCAGAAGCATGAGTTGTTTGGTTTTACTCATCAGTTGCTAAGATCAGTGCATACACTTGAAAATTCAAGCCAACCTTCTTTTCGTAATGTTTAAAGAAACGCTGATTACAATGTATGCAGGGTGTCATAATGTTAAATGGGTTCATTTGAGCAATGCAAAACAACACTATTTCTGAAATGAAATTATGAGTTTATTGGTGCTCCTACAGATCTCCTATTGTCAGATCTGCTACACCCCTGAGTACATAATCTGCTCTCTCTTGTAATCCATTTTGTCAGATCTGATGGGTGCTGTTCTGGCAGCTTCCAACACTGCAGAAAGATTTTCTCTCAGAACCGGCTAATCTGTAGTGGAAGAAACCTATCCCTGAGAAATTTACTTTATGCAGAAATCTGGAGATATTCCCCTATAATGCCCATTTTTGTTTCATTTATATCTGTTGAAGTATTTAAACTAATACTGGTGAAATCAGAATAAAGCCCCATGTTGACACTATGTTCATACCTCTTCCAAAGGCTCCCCTGAATTCTGTCCTCAGAGATGGGATTATCAAAACCTTGCCCACCATTTCTCTGACTCTACTTTTAATAAACTCAGTGATGCGCTTCCTCTTGACTCAAAGTAATAGAGGGACATTGTTCAGTAGATTTTTGTAATTCGGTTGACAGCAAGGGCAGGAAAATACAACTTAATGAATACATGAGTTGCACCTTAACTATTCTGAACCCAAACAAAGAGCATGGGTTCTCTCTCTCTCTCTCTCTTCTTTCTTTTTTTTTTTCTTTTTTCTTACTTTTTTTATGAGAACATTTCAGTGTTACTCTTCAGGATATTATGTTCTATAACCTTCTCTGAGAGACTGTAAAATACTTCGCACCTCTTTTCCTAAATTATTGGCAGAAGATCTTTCTCAGAAAATCACTTGTCTTTGAACCTTCATACTTAATTTGTATTTTACTCGTTAAGTTACAAAAGCAAGAAAAGTCTGACTGCAAATCTTTAATTAATCATAGCAATTCTCCAACTGTGTGAAACATGATTCATTCTGCCTCTTGACTAGTATAGCACTTTAGATTTGATTTTTATAAATTACCTGTGCCACCATTCTAGTGTAAATGGATGTGCAAAGGATTGTAATTACCAAGAAACTCAATGATATCCAAATGAAAACAGTGCATAGGGAAAGAATGACAGTTTCAAACACTGTATTATTTGATAGTGACTTTTAAAGATTTTTTTCTTAAAATAGAATAGCTGTATTTTCTGCTTAATGCAGATCATTGTCAGAATCTTTTCATTGTAAAGGACAGAATGAACGATGCCATAGGTACCAGGAATTTCTGTGAAACCCACAGATAAAACATAAAATCATAGGATATTCAGAGGTGGAAGGGACCCACAAGGATCATAATCCAACTCCTGACCCCATGTAGGACAACCCCAAAGATTGCAAACCAAAGAAGAATTTATGTAGAAATATATAATTTTGCTTTTGCCTCTTGTTAAGTGACCAAATGAAATAGCAATTTTGCAAGAATTCATGTATGGTATCACTCAAATGATTTGGGGTGCGGACTCTACTAAAATGACTTCTATTCAGTAACTGCACATGTAACTAATGAAACGGTACAAAAAATTTAAAAACATGTATTTGAAAAATATCAAGTGAGTTGCTATTAGTGCAGGCTGTACTTGGTATGTTGAAATAAAAAGAATAAATATTATAACAGTCAATAAACTTCTATGTATAAGTCAATGAAAATAAAATCATTGGCTTGAGCTTAGATAACACTTCTTTCCAGCACATATTTCAGACTGAGTTTTCCTTACAAGTTGAAACACATCTTTTTGTGATCAAGTTTGTATTTACTACAACCAGAAGGATTGCTAGGATATTTGGATTTACTCAGTGTTTTAGTCAGAACTGAGAATATATCTGCTCGCCTTGAGAAGGCTGGATCAGTTAATGGATCTACTGGGCAGCAATTAGCACTTCCTGTCAAAACAAGACTTCTGTTCCCCCAGAGGTTAACTGTTGGCTTCTTTCTATGCCATTTGAGTTAAACTAGATTAGATTATTCAATTTCCACTCAAAATTAAGATCACCACAGATGTCCAATAAGATTTAATCCCACTGGATTCTAATCTGCTTCCTTAAATGTATCAGGCATTTATTGAAAGACAGTGGACAGGAGCAAAATCTGAAGAACAAAAATTACAGTAATAGTCTGTGAATGCAGTGATACCTGGTAAAGAGGAGTCCTATTTCAGTCTGGCAGGTGAAATTTTTCTGAAATCTCTTGGGAGGAATTAATGAACAAATCCCTGACAATTAGAAACTAGTAAGTGGTAAAAGTTCTGGGTTTCCTCTCAGTTCTGCTGCTGCTTCTATCTGTACAAGAGTATTCATAGAGTGATTTCTTAGAATTGTACAATAATTTTGGTTGGATGGGACCTCTGCAGAAAATTAATCCAAATCCTTGCTCAAAGCAGGGCCTGTGCTGCTCAGGTTTCTCAGGATTTTGTTTGGTCAAGTTTTGAACTTCTCCAAGGAGAAAGATTCCACAACATCCTTGGGAACCTTTTCCCAATCTGTGACAAGTATCACAGTGAAATCTTTTTCCCAGCAGTGGAAATCTACAGTGTTGCAGTTTGTTTCCATTGCCTCCCCTTTTTTTAGTTTGCTACAATTTGAGATCCAAATCATAAAGAAATGATGAGCTTGATCTCCAGCAGCAGCACTGGATACATCATCCAGGATGAAACATTTTCCAGGTTGCTGATGGGGAATGTTTATTAATCCACCAGGTGTATATATTACAACTTTGTCAACCTTTTTAACCACCACAGTAATGACACTGAGTCCTTATTTAAACTGAGAGGTTCTGAGATTGTCACAAAAAAGTGGCCCCAGTGGTTGACAGACTGAGTAAAGGAGGCATTGTCCAGATGCAAGGTCTAAAAGTCACAGATGTTGGGAAATGTAACTCTAGCGTGCAAAGACTTATTGGTTTAAAAAAAAAAAAAATCACATTTTTATCTGTGATAATCCCATAATGGAGACAAGGCCATGTCTAGAGTACTAAATATAAACCCAAGTCTCATTAGCATTAAGGTTAGTCATAAAATAAACCAAACAAATACAAAGAAATCTCACTCCTTCTTCCAGCAAATATGCACACTGTCCTGCAGGGAACAGAATAAGTGTCCTGAAGCTTGTGGAAGGTAAAGGATATTCACTATCATAATCCTTGTATGACTGTTCTGCTGAGGCCTCTTAGTAGTTGTGGGGGATAAAGTGGGAGAAAGGCTCCTAGAAGAGGAAGATTCCAAATCCCTTTCACTTGGGATACCAATCATGAGAGGAAATGAGCCCCTTTAAGCTCCATCTCAAGTAAGATCTACAGTAATGCTTTAATACATGTTGATTTTTTTTCCCCAAAAGTTTGCCTCAGTGTAGGCCAGACTGAATATTATTTTCTGAAAAGAAGACCATGACTGAGTCCCTCATCCATGGGAGGGCAGGTGACTCTTAGCTGTGCCTAAACTACTGGTGCTTTCTCAGTGGAGTAATGCAAGTATTGATACAGATTTATAAACATCGCCTGTTGTTTGTTCTTTCTTAAAACTCCTTGTATAAGTCAGGTAAAACAAACAGGGAAAAAAAAATCAATGTAAAACTTCAAACGTAAATTTGAACTTGTGTAATCTGAAAATTTATGGCACCCTGATGAGCCTAAGCACAGATCAAATATGAAGTTAAATAACTCAGTCAAATCTAGTCTTCTAGTTTAGCTCAGATTTGTGAATATTTCAGTAAATTTAATCTGTATGCCAAATTTAAAATTAACCTAGGCATCATGAAGGCACACAGCCTTGTTTGGGGCTTCCTCTGCAGAAGTTTCACACAGCTTCAGTCAATCATAGTCTACACACAAATGCCTGTACACCCTTTGGCTTGTTTGTTTACTCCTCCTCGCTGGAAGCTGGCAAAGCACATGCTGGCTCCCTGCTTTTCATTATGCACCAGGCAGCTGTCAATCCCTGTCTGATGCTGTCATGGCTTTAGTAATCTCGAATGATGAACAGCTGTGCCCAGGTGAGGGTAACTGGGTACTCATTTTATTGCTGATGTGGTACTATCATGAGCTCTCTCTCCATTACTGTTATTGGTTTCTATGTCATTTTAACTCGGCACCAGTCATTTTCTAGTGCAGAATTCCCAAACTGCACAAGAGCATTTTGTCCTTAGCATGTGAACCTACAATGAAAAACAGCTGGGTTTCTACCAATGAGTTCAAAAGCCCTTGTGTTTGCTTTGCTTTAAGGCATGAAGGAGCAGAGTCAGGGTGTTTATTCTGGCTCAGCTGTAGAGCAGCAACTGCTTAAGCCTTTTAACTGTTTTGACTTACTTTCCTTAGAGCAATGATTGGTGAAAGTTTTTAACTTGATTTTTTAATTTTTCTTGGTTAAAAACCGGAGTTACTGCTGTCACAGGATTTTATCAAGCATGATACATCATGGTGGGCTTGGCCCAAACTTGCTGATGAATGAATTTTCATTTGAGAAATTTGGTTTTTACATTGAGGCTATACAAGTATCAGTTTAGTAATCTGTCACCTGAAAAATGCAAAGTGATTCAAATCAGAATATTTTGGTTATGCTTTCTTACCTTCTGTTTTGAATTTCTATATGAGAAACTATCTCAGCTTTCAATTTTAATAGACTCCTGTGTATGTATGTCTGTATGCATTTCATAATGCATATTTTATATCATATTGATGTTTTTGGCAGTATTAAGCCAAAATGTCTAAGATTTTTTAATGTTTTAAAATCAAATTAGTATGTATGGATGAACTAACAATATTTTCTAGGTTTAAGAAAATACCTGCAATTTGGATGAATGTACATTTTCATTGACTGCCAAGCTTTATTCAGTGCTTTATTTTGTATTTCACCCTCCTCCCCAGACTATCTCTCCACTCGATCAACATCTCCATTTTCAAAGAGTTTTAGTTATAGGAAGTAAGGTAGGAATTTATGCTTCAGCATGGGGTAAGAGTCACAGGAGGGAATAGGCACCAACAACATATAAACCTGGAAGTTTTGCCATTGCAGAGACCTTTATTTTCTTTGTTCTGAGGTGGAGGATCTGAGGGGTTTTGTGTATACCAAAGCAGCTGCTGCTACAGGTGTAACAAACCTTCCAGGTGGTGGGGGAGGATTCCTCCCATCTGTGCACCTCCTCAGTGCCAACCCCAGTTATCTAAGCTTGGTGCAGGGTTCTTGAATTTAGCTATGATATGATGGCGATCATTAATCTTTGGCGTCTGGAATCAGTCTGATGCAGGAGGAATTTGTTCCTTTAAAGCTGAGATGTGTGTAGTGTGTTTATTCACCTACAGAGAGCCAGGTGTATGTCTGAGTGTGCACACTGTGTGCAAATCAAGCCACAGTAAAACTCTTCATTATTTCATTGTCAAGTGCCTTAAAAAATTACTCTCAAGTATGCTGTACTTGAAAGTCAACCATCCTACCATGAAAATGCTGTTCTTTTAGCTTCTCACAATTACCAAAGACAGAGCTGATATCCCTGTCGTTCTGTATCCAATAGTAAATGTTAGACTTAATTATTACGGGTGTCTCTTTAAGCTCACTGCTGAGCTGATTCTGCATATGATGGCATGTTTTGTCTTTGTGGACAGTCTGGGTAGGAACTTTGTCTATCTTAGTGTGTCTTTCCCATGGGAAGAGAATGGTAAGGTGACGAAACAGCCACGTGAGGTTGAGTGATTTGGTAATCAATTTCCATTTATAGTTAGATAGTTTTAGTTATACATAGCTAGATAGTTTTAAACTTATGTGACTGCTGTTGTTAAAAATTAAGTTATTCTCTCTTTCTTTTGTGTAAGTTTGAGGTTTGACAAGATTGGCCACTCTCAGTGACAGAGCAGCTATGGTTTTCTAGAGAGCAATTAAAAGATTTTGATGAGGTTACTTTAGCAAGAAGATTAAGTCCAGTTGGGCAGACACTCTGCTGTGTGAGACACAGCCCTGGAGAGCTCTTAACCAGTGCTGACAGATGGCCCCCAAGTTCCTTGGTGCTCTTAGTGAGAAGGTCTGAATTATGTCCCTGGTAGATGCATCCTTATTAGATTAGCACAGTGAAATAGAGCTCCTGTTTCCCCTTCACACACTCTCTGCTTCCTTGGCGTGGCTTTGATGTCAAGAATAGATTTTAGAGGCATGGACTGACCTCTTCCACAGTTACTTCTATGCCAAGACCTGCTGCTTTTCATCACCCTCAGCAACTGAACAGAGCATATTTTCATAAGAGAATATTGGTGAGGGGTTTAATTTAATTTCTGCTTTCTTCATCACAGAAGAACTGCACAAGAGATCTTCACTTGTGCTTAGCAGGCTGAAATTAGGGGCTTACATTACGGAAACACCACCGTGAGGGAATAAATAGGCAGACACTGCCTGAACAAAAGAGAAGGAAGCAAAAACCAAAATGCTAATTTATAGATTATCTTTAACTGAGAGTTATAAACCACATTTAAATAAATAAATAAGTAAATATTCAATTAACTGTGATTAATTGTGCTTCTGTACATTAGTCCTGCTTGTCTTTTTCCTCAGTCTACTCCAGGAAATGATTCCAAATTAATTCCTGGTCAGCCATGCGGTTCCTGGCAGAGTAAACATCCTATTTTTTAGACAGACAAGTGGTGATGTATCTTGGATCTGCAGAGCTCTTTTTCAGCAGTACTGACAAGCATGTAACGGTGTAGGGATACACGTATTGCAGAAAAAACTTTTGGCTTTAAACATCCTACAGACCTGATGGTCTTTTAGTTGCTTTTGTGAAGGTGTCCAAGAATTTCCAGTGAAAGAAACAGGTTGCTGAGTTTTCCAGCTGGGACAGACTGGGGAGGAAGGCAGGAGATATTTAGTTATCACCTACTGTGCTGATTTAAGGAAGAGAACTGAAAAGTTGCTGTTGTACAAATACCCACCTCACTGCCTTCTATAACTGCACAATCAGGGGAATATGCAGGTGAAAGACATAAATAATACAGCTTTCAGTGCCAGATATTCCTTGAACACATGAGTAGAATAGAGCTGCTTTCCTACAGGGAGAAGGAATGGGGTCTATATCGCTGAATGACAGAATGGTGGAGGTTGGAAGTGAACTCTAGATAATCTTGTCTTACCTGCTCAGGCAGGGCCACCTACAGCCCCTTGCCCAGGACTGTGTCCAGATGGCTTTTGTAAACCCTTAGGGAAGCAGACTCCACAGTCTCTCTGGCCTCAACCTGTGCCAGTGCTCGGCCACCTTCACAGGAAAAAAGTGTTTCCTGATGTTCAGAGGGAACCTCACGTGCTTAACTTTGTGCCCATCACGTCTGATCCTGCCATGGGGTACCACCGATAAGAGCCTAGGTCTATCTTCTTTTCACCCTCCCTTCAGGTACTTGTCACCCTGGGATTCCCCCTAGTCTTTTCTGGGCTGAACTGTCTCACTTCTCTCAGCTTTTCATCATAGGAGAGGTGTTCCTGCATATTAATAATCTTTGTGATCCTTTGCTGGACTTGCTCCAGTGTATCCATGCCTGCCTTGTGCTGGGGAGCCCAGAACTGGGCACAGTACTCCAGGATTGGCTGTAATCCCCAAGTGCAGAGGAAGGATCACCTTCCTCAGCCTGCTGGCAATACTTGCCTTAATGCAGCCCAAGGTACTGCTCTGCCTCAAGGGCACGCTCTGGCTCATGTTCAGCCTCGTGTACCCCAGAACCCCAAGGCCTTTTTCTGCTGATGTTCTTTCCAGCTGGGTGGTCCCCAACCCACACTGCTGCAAGGGTTTGTTCCTCTGTGGCTGCAGGACTTCGCACTTATCCTTTTAACTGCACGAGGTGCACTTTGTACCCCTCTGCATGAGAGGGTCTCCAGCCTCCTGAGGTCCCTCTGGAAGGCAGCGCAAGGCTCTGGAGTGTCAGGCACTCCTCCCAGTTTTGTGTCATCTGCAGACCTGCCGAGTGTGTGTTCTGCCCCATCATTTATATTGTTAATGAAGATGATAAACAGGATCCCAGTGTGGTTCTCCAGTGCAGCAGAGAAGTTTTGACTTAATGAGGAAAATAAAAGCAAATAAAAGTGTGTTTTTAATAAGCTGGAACACTTCCTTTTTTTTTTTTCTTGGCTGAACATTTTGAGGGATTACACTGCTTCCAATATCCTTCATCTGCCCATTAATCTGCTAACAACATTGAAGATTCTGTGCATTCATCTATTTACTTTTGAGGTTCTTGTATGTAAAATAATTATCTTACTTTGTAACAGGATGTTCTGCTATTGCATAGTTAACATTTTGTAAATTACTCTGCTAGCATTCTTTATCAATTACGACTCTTTGAATAAAAGGTAATGCCTCAGGCCCAGAGCTAAATTATTTACTTGTAGCTTGCTGAAGTGTTCTTTGTTCAGTCTAGAATTTCACTACCTGCAACTTCGTCAAGCACCTCTGCTTTTCTTGGTGCTCAAAAGATGGGAGAGATGTGAAGCCAAATAAACTTGTATTTTTAGTAGGGAGAGGAAAAGGGACATTAACAGCTTAGATGAGATAAACAATATCCTCTAGGAGAATGCCTTCAGTATTGGTGAACAAAATGTGATGACATATGATGGCAGGTTGTTGGTGAGTATAAAATATTCTGTGGGTTACTATGCCTGGAGACTTTGCACCAGCCAAATCCACCAGCAGACTGCTTGAAGAGAAGGGGAAAGTGCACATTTCATCCTCTCCCATTCCTGTCCTCCTATCTTGAACAGATTTAAGGCAGCCTCTTGAGTAAGCAGGACAAGAAGAGGGAGAAAGTTTTCTTCTCATTTTCTTTAATACATTATCAATGAAACAAGCACAGCGTTCATGAAGCTGATAGGTCATGGTGATTCATCTGCATTTCAACGAAGATGTTGATGGCATTGTGCAGGGTACTCTGCACTGTGCCATCTGAAAAGCGGAAGGAAGTAACAAATGCTAATAAAACTTTAATAATGGTTTCAGGAGGCATTACTATATTTAGCTTGAATTAGTTTGCATTTTTTTTTAAAAAATCTTTCTATGCCCTTATGAAAGCAAACATTTTCTGGCTTGGGTGCCTGAAGTTAACCTACTGAATTCATACAGGAGCTCTTACATAAATGTCTCATGTTACTAAATCATATAATTTCTTTCTGATGTGGAAGCATTTTCAACATCATTCACCATATGAAGGATTGTAAACCTTTAATTTTGTATTAGTGGCTTATGCAGAACAACAGTTTTTATAAAGTGATTCAAAATCTGATGATAAAAAGGACTACATAAAAACCTGTTATTTGCTCTTCTTCCACTGCTTGGTGTATAGAGGATGTTCCAGGAACCTTCAATGTTATTTTCATTTTTAATAATGGGTAAAACTATCTCTTGCTAGGGTACAAGTTGAATCATAATAATTTCATCTTGCAAGGAGCTTCCTTCTGTGCATAATGTTTTCTCTGAATTCCAGTGGGGAAAGCACTTGTGAGAGTGGAAAGAAGACAGTATTGACAACAGAAGGGCATAAGATCAAGTTTTTGCTGATCAAGTTTCAAAGGTGTCCTAATGTACTAAAATGAAACTTCCTCAGTTTTATATGTCTAATCTAGAAATCACATCGATCAATACATAAGTTTATAGACCTGTGTAATTATTAATTTTGAATTCACTTAAAGCAATATATAACAACTTGGCCAAAGTTCACAATTAATATGTATGTAAATATATTTTTATTATATTGGTTTGGGTTTGCATTTTTATAGTTCAAATCCCGTATGTTTGTGATTTAGGGTTTAACAGGAACTCATTCACTTCATAAATATTAATTACTGCGTAGGCTTTATTCCATATTAGAGCATCTGGGGGAAAAGTGCTGATCATTACATTGCTTGTGAGGATGTATTTTTACCTAAAAATACCCCTGGATAAATTAAGTCTGATTTAGAGAACATTAGTCTGAAAGGTGTAATGCATTAATTTCAGGCATAATATTTTAATAGCAGCAAATGCAATGTAACAATGTGTTCAGCTCTGCAGTCTGAGATGCGCTGCATTGTCACAGTGTCCTCCAGAAGTGTTTGAGGGGCCAAATGGGAGCGTGATGTCATCAGTTTAATGTTATAGGGTAGTAAGAGAATATGCATATCCATTGCCATTAAATTGCAAAAGACTAGTTCTTAGGGCAGCTCCCGAGGTAAAAGTAAATCAGAAAACTTCCCTATCTTCATTAGCAGGATCATCAGCTGGTGTCAATCAGGATTGCTCCATTGATTTCAGCACCGACTCAGATGAGTGACTGACCTTTCTGTCTTCAGAACAGAGCCTGAGCTTGAAATGTTTGTAAGGTACACGTGCTCCACCTTTGCTGCGTGGTGCAGCATGGGTTATTTTCATAGACACCTTGACTTGCTGAATAATTTGATTACAGTTAGTCAGTGCCTGGAGATGCGTATTTGTTCTTTTACCAGGTCTTCATTATCTTAATGTATTCCTATGCCTGCCACCAATGCATTTGATTTGTTCAGCTGGCTAGTTCAAAAAAGGGATGTGCAGTTTGTGTGTGGAAGGTGCAGTTCCTAACAGGCTTCACCTGAAATAATACATGACTCTTTATCAAGGTGATATCGGTTTGTTGTCATGTCTCCTGAGTCCTGACATGGAGCTCTGGGTACAATCTGTCCACCAAACCATGAACAGTGCTCGTCTCAATTTTTGTGCCTCGACCACAGTGTGGGCTGTCTTAGCTTGACCTTGAAAGTCTGAATGTAGTTGCTATTTTCTGAGTGTTCTGAGCATCCGGAGAGATTCTTCAAGTGTAAAATGCTTGGAATAAAACTCTTATTCTCGTCATATATTTTAATGTGCCATATATTTTCCAAAGCTATTTAGCAGCCGAATCTGAAAAATGCTGGGTTTCCTCATAAACATGTTGTCTGTGTTACCACCACAGTCTGTTAGCTCCTGGTTTATTCACAGAGAATGGTAGGGATTATGCATCAAATGACCCCAAATCCCTCACTACTGCCATGTTTAATAGAGGATCAGTAACTGTATACAGCATTAAGCAAAGCTTGGTTAAAGAAGTACAGATTTGCTATTTCCAATGTCTGGATAATCATACTGCAGTAAGGCAAGAAGTTTAATAGGAATATTTGTAACACTACTTCTAATATTTTTTTCCTAAATATTTTGCCACTGTTTTACTATCTGTGTTTTCTAATTTATGTGTGAAGAGAACCATGCTTTGTGTATCCAATAGCAAACTGTGATTATTAAGTAGATACTGGTTCTTTATGAGAGTAAGTAAAAAAAGAGGAAAGTTCTGAAACAACCCAGTCACTGATGAGTTTGTGAGGATAAAATGTGAGAAAAGCCATGCATTCTCAAAAGAAGAAATGGCTAGCAGAAAGCCTTTGGGCATAAATGAGAGGTGAAGATTCAGTCTAAAAAGCTGAGAGGTATTATAAATATGGTAGAATATGAGTATTAAATCCTGCTTCTGTTCATGTCAATGGAATTATTTATTTTCTTTTCCTTGTTTTTTCAGTTAACTTATTAAGACTTTTGATGTTAAAGTACTTTATGTGCAATCTCTGTATTCTTGTAATATGATCAAAGGTCCATTCTATTACCTTGAGTTGTTACACAAGCATTTTAGGTTGTATTCAGAAAAATGTGAAACCTCCCCCCCCAAGCCACTGTTTCAGTGTACTTATATGGACAATTCTTCACTTACTTTTTGCAAAGACCATAAAAAAATCATACTTCTAGCTCCTCTTTTCAAAACCAGCATAATTTCTTTGTATACAGCCTTCTCTTTAAATGAAATGAGAGAAATTAGAAAATGTAATTGTTTACTAACATTTCTGCAATCTGTTATGCATTCTTTTTCAGTTCAAAAGAAAATACTGTTAAAATCAGAATGTTCAATTTCAGTAGAACAGTTATCAAGAGTTTGATTATGTTTCCAACACAGTGAGAGTTCATTTTTATCAGTTTTAAAAACTTGTTAATGGTCATTGATAATTTGAGCCTTCTTTTTTTCTGAAATGTGCAGAGGTGTTTGAATGAAGTTAAGTTGATAGACAAATAACTGATCACCAAATTTCTTTTCATCTTAAAGAGAGGAAAATGTACTACCTTTTTTACATTTTTAATGAAATTGGAACTTTGAAAAATAAAACTTTATGTTAGGAAAGCAATTATTTTGTTAAGAGAGCTGAAATCTGAATATTGAAAAACATAAAGACAATTTCCTAACTCCAAGTATTGGAGGTTGTACTTTTGGCAAAATTAAATAAGCAGCTCCTCATTTTTGGTAATTTTTTTTCTCACATGGGTTCAGACCTCCAAATAAAAAAGTCTTCATTTCAGAACTAGAATATGTGGAGAGACAGCAGATTCCTGCTCTACCAGTAGTGTAGTAACTTTCTGGACCTCCTTGGTCCAGTCAGTAATTTTACCTGGCACTGTGGCTGGTAATGGGCTTTGCTACTTATAGGGCAGTGTTTCACTGCACCCAGTAAGGCGTGAACAGGTCCTGGCCGCTTGTTTCATACAGGTTTCAGCCTCTGGGCACTGAGGTGCTCAGGATTCTCCCTTGGCTCAGCTATTAACTGAGAATCACCTTCCTTTCTATTGTTGTCTCCTGCATTGTCTGTTCTCAGTGGCTCATCTTTCCCTCTCTTCTATTGCCATAATTGGAGACTTTGAAAAATAAATCTCCTTACAGATGTGGCCAGCATATGGTGAAATTGCAGGAGCCAAAAGATATTGTGAATCTAATCAAATACGGTCAGCCAAAAGAATAAGCATCTCCCCTTTCAACTCTTTTTCTTTTTGGAATGAGTTGTTTTGGGTTTTGTTTTTGTGGTTTTTTTCCCCTCTTTCTTTTTAAGTTATGAGATGGAATTTTGGGAGGTGTGACTTTTTCCCCCTTTTTTCCCCCCCTGTTTTTCCTTTCCCCCTTTCTGCCACCTCTGTCCATGAGAGAGAAGGACATCATTAGTTCTGAGCTGCCTGGTTAACTGCATGGCAACGACTGGGACAGTGCCCTTTCCTTAGGAAAGGCTGCAGACTTTGGCCTTGGTTGTCACTTTGGCCTGTCCTGCTGCTGCCCAGATTTCTCTTGCCTTCTGAGGCTGAGGATGAACAAGTTCTGATGTGGGCAAACTAATCTGCAATTGACATAATTCAATTTAAATGTTAAATGATTGGAATCACAGAATCATTAAGGTTGGAAATGTCCTCTGAGATCATCAAGTCCAGTCTTTGACCAAACACCACATCAATTAAATCATAGCCACTAAGTGCCATGTCCAGTTTCTTGAACACTTCCAGGGCTGGTAACCAGCCTTTCAGTGAACGCTTTTGCTTTATCTCAGTATTAAAATACCCTTTTAATAAGTATCCACAGGCATTATTTTTAACCCTTCTGATAGCTGTAGAGATCCTTTGTTTTCCTAGCTGTCTCGTGATAGTCACATCAAAAGTTATTTCTCATCATCCTGCAGGCAAGTAAGAGGTTTAATACACACAGTTTTACCCCTGGGCCGTTGTTTTCCCTTTGCTTTGTTTCTATAATTCCTTGCAATACATGGTTTTCTGATGAAGTTTAAGAAAAAGTATCAAGTGTGCTAGTTTCCTCTCTTCGTACGTCTGTCTTCTCATCTTGCCTTACATGAAACACATTTAAAGTATTCCCAAATCTTCAAAGTGGCTGCCATTCATTCTGGCACTCATGTAGTTCCATTTGGTGCCACCATGTGCTGCAGCAATTTGAGTTCTCTGTTCCCAGCAGATGGCGGGGGGCGTATTTGCCTTTTTTTGGGGAATGCCAATCTGGTGGAAATGTTTGTGCTTGTTTGTGCATTGGTCACTCAAACAACACAGCTGACCGTGGTTTTTCAAGGTCTAAAGAGTTTAGAAATGCTTAAGTGGTCCCATTAACTTCAAAGGGGAAATATCTGGAAAGCATTGGAATGCCTGTATCTCTAGATTCATTGGGACCTTCACATGTTTATTGCTATTTCTTTGCAGTAAGGCCTCAGATTCCAAAACTGAATGTCACATATCTCTGGTGACAAAACTTCACATTTTTCCTAGGGCAGTTCCTAGGCAAAATGAGTTCTGAGATGTGAGAAAAAGGAAGTTATCATTCAGTCTAATCGTCTCACCTATAAGGAGTTGACCTTTCTTTCTGTGGTGATTTTCAAGATGGTAGTGTGAGGATGAAATGTCCTAAACCATGAAAGTTTATCTGTGTAGTGTTTAGAGGGAAACCAACATCCAACCAGTCTGTAATCCTGCATTTTGTAGACCACACTTAAGTTTGCTAATAGAAAAAGCCTGGGATGATTTGTTCTGTCTTGCTTTATTTTGCTTTGTTTTAGTTTGCTTGGCATGTTTAGCACCTTCTCTGATACCTAATGCCAGAAAAACAGACATGACTTTGTTTTATTTTTCTTACAGTTTGTTTTCCTATCAGGGACTTTGGACCTTTGGTCTCATATTGTGCTGTGTGCTATTCATATTGTGCTATTCGTATTCATACCTGAGCCCTCAGCCTTTCTTTCACAGAATTTTTAATCCCCATGTTCTCCATGTCCATCTTCTCTTTTGTTTCATTTTATTGGGCATTGCTTGTTCAATGTGACAGCAAAAAGGTTTAAGTGATGTATCCATGTTATCACCACTCCCTTGAATCAGCTTTGGAGATCTTTATGCTTATGTTGGTATAAAGCTCTTAGGGAGCTCTCTTGCTGCTGCTGAAATGGGGGTGAGTGATGGCAGCTCCTTTGATGTTTGTGCTCAGTGGAGTGGCAAATAGGAAACTGCAGCATCATGTTTCATTCTTCCTCTGTTTTCTTCTTCCCTACCCATCTCCCACTGCCAAGTGGTTTAACCTGTTTGCTGTTGGTAGCTTTATGGTTTGAGAGAGTCTGCAAACAAGCCTCATCAGCTTATTTTGGATGCCAGTTCCCTTGGCAATCAGACCCTTCCACCCCAATTATCTTTTTCAAGAACGTGCTGGAATCAGCCACTAAATACAACTGTGTGCTTCTGTCTTCCTCCCTTCCCCGTTCAGCTCAAAACCAGACAACATTGATGTTACTTTAAGTGTTTGTTTACAGCTCATCCATCACCATGGCACTGGGGACCTTTTGGATGCAAAACATCCTGGCTTGCCGTATCTCGCAACTGCAAGTAGTCATTTGTACTCTAGCTGGAGCTGGGAAGCTGTTTTTACATCCATTGTCCAAGAAGACTAACAGAGGCTTTTTCTGAGTTTGGGGTCCAACTCTGGACTCGTCTTTTACACCCTCTCCCACATCTTCTTTGGCTTTAGAAGACATGGCTGATTGACAGGGTGGTATTTGCAGTCAATGATTCGAAAGATGAGGCATCTCAATGAAACACAGTGGACTATGGTGTGCCAAATGTTGTACCATGTGCTCCAGCAACCCTTTCTGGCTTAAAAATCCCTGTTTTCCATGTCCTTTGAAACAGCGCAATGGACAGTCCTGGGTTGTTCCATGTTTTTCCAGGTTTAGCTTTCGACCTGGCTTTCCTTTGGGCAGGAGCATGTTGCCAGCACAAGACAGGTAATTTTGGAGATAGCTGCATGGATCCAAGCTGGTGTTGCAAGAAAGAGGGAGGTGTCTGCACATCTGCAGGAGAAACTCACAGCAAAAAAAGGTGAGCTAGGCACAGCTCATTGTATGGAGAGAACAGACAAGAAACTCCTTGCAAGGAGTGGGCATGTGGAAAGCCACCTGGTTTTCACTGCTTCATCCAAAGCTTAACAACTTGGGCTTGCGCCATCTAAACATTTGCTCTACCCTGTTGCCAAAATTTACTGTAGGAATAGGGCCAGATAGAAATAAAAGACAGGCAAACAAAGAACCATTTCAGGCATCTACTGTAACTTCATACTCCACCAGGTAGGAAAAGAAGTTTGGATAGATTTATCTCACTTCTCTATGTTTGTTTCTGTTCTCTGCCTCTGTGTAGGAGCCCAGAGAAGTGCTACAGTTCTGACCCACTTTTGTAAATCCAAGGCTTTTGATATCCCTCAGTAAGGTTTAAAGAAGCTACCTCACGTGACTGACAGCACATCTGAGCTGAGCCTCTGAACTACTAAAGTTTTATTATTTTTTTCACCAAAAACTTCTCTGCATTCCTGGAATCACACTTGCCCTTGCAACTATCTCTTCATGAACAAGCTATTGTAATTTTTATTGGAGCCAACAAATTCCATATTCATGTGTTAAGAGCAGAGCCGAAGACATTGTTTGTTTTCCCAAGTGCTTCAGTCATTCTGAGTGAACTCTGTGGAAGTGACAGTTGACATGCCTTTGGAGAGGCCTTGTACAAAATGTATTCTGTTCTGAAACAAATACTGAAGGGTACAAGGATGTGACAGGCTTCAGGGAAACTGGCTGAGGGACTAGGCAGGCTCTAAAAGGAAATGTTTAAAAGAAAATAGAATGAGACAAAGGGAAGAAATTCCCCACAAACAAACCAGAAAGGGAAACAGAGGATGAAGATGAAGGTAGAGAGGTAATCACCATGATTCTGTCTGAAGCCTTGCTGTCTTGACTGAAGCCAAAGCTCTGCCTTCATTTTTTGCCATCTTCCCTTGTTCTTCTCTTTCATCCCTTTTCAATGCCACAGTAGCAGGTGGGATGGATTAAGTCAACCTAATTTAGTTTCCTGAGCAAACCACCCATCCTCGTTTTACAGGCAGTGGAAATAGATGAGCACTTCTAGGCTATGATTCGAACAGACAGGTTTTGGTGTCTGTGTCAGTGTGACATGAATGGTACCAAAATGTTCATTTCTGCCCTTTGGTCAAAAGAGAAACCTCAGACATAAAGAGACTGTACGTTGTAGAACATTATATTTGTTCAGATAAATCATAGTGAGAAACAGACCAAAGCTATGGTCACTGTCTTGGTGTGCTGATATGTGTAAATTTGGGGCTCAGTGGTTTCTCAGTGATTGAATAAAAGATTGAGAGAGCCATAGTCTGTTCAAAAGTGCAGTTTTGCTTCACAGCCACTCCTGAAACAGAGATGAAACATGGGTCTCAAAGAAGCTGCCTGATACAGTGGATTTGATTAGGTCAAAATTTGGACTACTTCTGTCATCATTAAAGCATCTGATCACAGGTTACAGGGATCTTTGGGACAAAAATTGAGAGAATGGGAGCACTTTTAAAGCCTGGGGTAGACTTTGGGAATAAATGCTGCAGCTAAAATGATGAGAGAAGTCAAATCTTTGCAAAATAGGGTAAGGAAATCATAAAAGTCAGGAACAACAAAACAAGACTGATCTGAGCTTTCATGCCAAAAATAACCTGACTTTAGGGTTGATGGTATTTAGACTGTCCTCTAGAAAGGGAGATTGGTTTTTCAGATAAAAAAACTTTCCCCCCAATCCCTTCTTTCTAAAGTTCAATCTGAGTTGATAAGAATATCTGGATTGTTCCTGGCTACGAATTTAGCATCTGGTGAAAACATTTCAACATTTCTTAATGGGTTTTTTTCTATATAGAGATGATTTCTGGAAGACTCTTCGTTTCTGATTTACATCCTAAGTTTGTTTTCTGTCCTTTTTTTGTTTGTGTTGCTGTGACGTTCATTCTTCCAGTCAGGGCTGAAGGTCTCTTGAATCAGGCATTCTGCCAGCACAAGAAAAGTGGTACTTACCCTAAAGAGGTCATCACCTGACAGAAGAGAAAAAAATAAAAAGCAATTCGCATAATTTCAAATTTCATTGCTGAACTTTTCATTATGTTAGTTATATTCATGTTCCTTAGCCATGATTTTGAAAACTGTTTCATGTCTCCTTATGCTGCTATATAGAAATGGTGATTAGCCTGCATATAACTTTTTTTGGGGGGGGGGGGTCTACAAATGTATATTTGGAACAATGACATGGTTCTATGTCTTCACCAGTAAGAAGTACTGTCCTTGGCATAGCAATTATGGATGAGTTCTTGGAGCTTCTGCAGACTTAGATCTCAATAAATCAAGAGCTGACTTGACAGTGGAATAATATCTGTCCTTGTACAGTGTTAGTGTGGCACTTCGAGACGTGGGGAAAGTGATTTTGTGATCATTGCTTAGCAGAACTGCCAGTGGATCTTCTCAAGGGGCTCTGTGCAGTAGGTGGAGTCAATCAGGAATATGTGTAAATATGTTCAAAGGCAGAGATTATTCACAATTCATCAGAGGTCTGTGGCCTCAAGAAAGTGTCCTGTAAGTGTATGTAAGGAACTGTAATGCTGTTGAAGAACTACAATTACTGGTAAACCATTTTTCCTTTGAAAAGGGTTGTAATAATTTTGTTTTAATGCAGAGTAGTGTTCTGTATTTCTGTTCATGCACACATCCTCTTCCTTATGCATGCATAAGAGAGAAGTACAAGGACACTGGAAGAAGGGATAACTCTATCCCAAACCAGCAAGTACTGCAGAACCCACAGAAACATCTGCTTTCTGGAGAATTCCCAGCAAGATCTGCATGTGAAAATGGTTGTTGCTAACACTATGTACCATTACTTGCTACTGCAGTTCTTCTACCTGTAACTGGCAATTGGATCTATGTAAAACAGCTGAACTACTGCTAAAAAATAGGATTTCCACCATTTGACATCTCTACGCAAATGTCAGAATTTTAAAAAAAAATCAGATAAGAATGGTGAGTGACAAAAAAAAGCCCAAACAGCCAGGCCCCCTCAAAATGCTGTATAGATGTTTCTATATCTAAAGGCAGTGCATGATACTTGGTTGTTCTCAGAGAGCAGCTACATCTGGTGGGGTTTTGTTTGCTTTCTTGTTTGTTTGTTTGTTTGTTTTTTAAAATTGGCATAAAGACATACTGCTTTCCTTTTGAGATGCTGAAATTAGGCTGGGAATAGTGTTGTGATCCTGGGAATCAAGATATCCCATTTGCATAGCCTTTTAGCTATAAGCTCAGTATCTGTCTTAGCAAAAAAGAAAAACCAAAAACCCAGCCAAGCAACCAAAAAAAAAGACCCCACAAAACCAAAATAACAGAAACTAAATAAGCTAAAACAAAATCATTTTTTAATATTCGCCCAACTTAAAAGTCAAATAAACTAGACTTGATATATTTATTTTTAATATTAAAAAAAATCAACATTGTGATAAATCTAACCCAACCTTTTACCAGCAAAGAAACATATAGGTCACTATTAGTCTTGAGAGACATAGAATTAAATATATGGACTGTCAATGTTTCGAATTTAAATCCACAAAACAAAATCTAAATGTGATGTATGCAATTCATTCAGTGCAAGTGGATTAACTACCAAGAAGAAAAGGTGAAAACAGCTGCATGGAAAAAAAAAATCAGATCAATTCTGGGATTATGTAGTGGGTAATACAAACTTTTGGACTGTCTATGCTTTCAATACATCTCTGCAGTTACATGTATCTGGTACATAAGCACAGAGTTTGAAAATTCATTCTTATAATTAGTTAGATGAGGCAGAAAAAAAAATACTAAACCCTACTAGCTGAATCAAACACATTTAATCAGTATCCTACTTTCTGTACATTGGTTTCTATGCACTCCTGACCAGTTGGTTGCTTTCTGTTTCCATTGCTAAATCTTTCAGTAGCAGTAAGACAATATATAGCCACGGATATTACATTGAATATGTAATTGGGTACTACAGGAAACTTAGCTGGCCAGTGTTGCACTGCCATAACAAGCATTACTGCCAGATAATTAACCTTGCTGTTTGTTTAGCACCCTCAGAAAGCTTCATTACCAATGCAGTCAATTATCTTCTAGTAATGGCTACTACAGAAAGTAGACTTGCTTAATTAAAATTATTTAGACCAAAGGGGCTGTGTGATTGGGTAACAGATATTAGAATGGAATAGAATAATCTCTCCAAGCTACATAGCTCATCAAGGGCTTGTATTTCACATTTCAGAATGCCAAATTTTGCACCTTTTTCCACACAAAACCAGCAATAATAATTATGTGTTCATTCTTCCACCTACATACATTTCCTTACTCAATAACATCCTTTTATAAAGCAGCTACAGTGGGATGAGGAAAGAGCCAGATCAACTATACAGACTGCTTTAAAGAGTAAATTTAGAAGTGGATCCATTGCATGGAAGGAAATGAAAAGGAGGGAATTTTGCTGGTAAGTGATGTAACTCACCGCTATGCAGGTATGTGTTAGGTATTGCTGAGGAAATTCTCTTGATGGCCTCCCCTGAGGAAAGAGGTTTCATTTGTTCCCCCCTCTGTGACAATTTGCATTTCCACCTTCTTTATAGATCATCAAAGAAGTGGCAAAAGGCATGAGTTTTTGACAGTCAGCCTTAGAGCAGGACTAAAAGCTGGTTGATACAGAGATAAAGCTCTGGGTGCCTGTTTCTGTAGGGCTTGAAGATAAGGTTTGTTTTCCATACTATAAAAGACTTCAGAGCTTTTCTCCCACTTCCAAGAGCACTTGAAAGCCCAGCAGGTCCATTAGTGCAGACTTAAATTGATTAGTTAGTCTTAGAGCTAGTCCTGTACTCCCAGACAACTGAACCCTGACCGATATGTGTTTTGCCAATAAAACCCCCAGTGGGATGGAATTGTATTACTAGAACTGTTCTTTTATCAATCTGTCTCCTTTCACTCAGAGTTAATTTTCTTTTGTGGCTGCAAATTTGCAGCCTTGCTGGTCTGCTTAAGTCCATGGTGAGAACTCTTTACTGTACATATAATGTGTTTTGTGTAGCTATTTTGGTAATAGCAGCCTTAGTCTAGGGCATGGTATATGACTTATTCAATACCTGATGTTCCTCTCAGGGGTTATATTTTTAATGTTAAATAAATGTCAAATATGTAATGCAAGTGAGGGGAAAAAACCCCACTAAAATAAATGGCATAGATGAGAACATCCATTGCAATCTGGCACCTAAACTACAAATTCAGGTTGGAAAATATGATTCAGGACAGGCATCTGGGTGCCAGATTACCTCAAAAAACTCAGGTCCTACATTGTTTCTGATAACAGGATTTGGGTTTATATGTCAGCTAACCACATTTGAAACCTTCATTTGAACTTTTTAAGTTATGGTCTTTTCGAGTGAATTGATAGTTGTTATGGAATAGACTCCGAAGGTAGAAGATAATGAGGTGAAGGAAATCCTGGTGGAATGGAGTTAATGGGAAAACTCACACTGGTTTTACATGGTCAAGATCCCACTTATCATTTCTGTCTCAGCTCTAAATTTCTAGTGTCTTAAATATGTCCCTAACAACTAAAGCCATTTTATCACCAGAAACCATGGAAAACATGAGAGATTAGAGCTGCAATAATATTTGCTTTAGTATCTCTATCTGTAAATAATCTCTGCCATTAAGAAAACAATTGTGACTCTTTCTGCTAATTCTGTCTCAAAAGAACAACTGTACACACAGTATTGAAACCAGGCACTCTTCCTTGCTCTTTCAAAAAACCCCAAACCAAAATGCAAATAAATAGCAAATAGCTGCTTAAGAGGCACTGCTTCTTTGCTAAGCATGTAATTAACCCACGGACCTTGCTTCCTTGAGATATTATTGAGGCAAACAATTTAGTCAGATTCCAGCAAAGCTTAGCTATTTATATAAATACTAAGAATAATCCAGACATATAATAGGTGCCATAAAAGATAATGATTTTAGGAACTCAGAGTTAAAGACACAAGCAAGATTGCTAGCCCATAATTTTACCATCTTGCCATGTTCAGTGTTTTAACAAAACCTCAGGTCTAAAGCATGTTGCTTTGGGAGATATTCAACTTTCTTCCTTATTTGTAAATGTGGCACTTAGGGACAGGGCTTAGTGGGACTTGGAGGTGTTAGGCTTGTGGTTGGACTCAATGGTTTTAAAGGTCTTTTCTGACCTAAATGATTCTATGATTCTTGTTTTCAGTTAGTGTAACGTGAATTATTGTGCTTTTATTACAATTTACGAAACTGCATATAGACAATTGCACTGCTGATAGTAACTTCCTTAAGAGCCTGAAATTTTGTTTATATTTGCTACCCCAGAGAGGCTTGTCCACCCTTGAACAGCTCTTGCTGGAATACTCAGTAGGGTGCCAGAGTGTTTTCAGATGATTGAAATAGAAACGAAACCATAGGCAGCTTGCTCAAAATAATGAATGCAATAAACTAGATTGGCTGGCCTAGTTGTCCTCACATTTTCTTCAGTTGCTTCATGGCAATAGCAATGATGAGTTGTGTAGAAGTGCTGGTAGATAAAAGAGATGGGCGTGACCTAGGACAGGGCAGTATTTCTGCAGAGCAGGAAAATTACCTTTCTTTTTGAGAAATCTACCTACAGCTTTAGAGCATTTTATGGATAACCTTTGTATTTGCTCCTTGCTTCTCCTCTGCACAGAAAACTGGCAATGCCACAAGGACACTCTGTGGTCTAGAGCAGATGCTAGCACCACTTTAAATTAGCTCTTATCATTCAGTGATTGATTTGCAACCAAGTGCCCTTAAACATGTTTGTTCCCCCCCAAATACAGTCAACTCAAAATAGAACCTCAAGTGAGACAAAGTACAAACAGATTCAAGTACATGATATACTGACAATTACTGTATGGAAACAATAAAATGGGAAAAAATAGAAACCACTTCAAATCTTATTTCCTTCCAAAAGAGACTGTAATCAAGGTATAATGAGCATTGAAATTAATAAATTAAAAATAAATGCCCATAAGAGGGAGAAAAAAATGTGTTAATCAGTTGGCAATTATATTTTTGGCATTGTAAATTAATTCCCCAAATGAATCTCCTTCCAGTTTATTTCATTCTATTATCTGTTTACTTGCTTATTTTTTATCTAACTATTAACATTTCTGAATTCTGTACATAATGATATTTTTTTAAAACCAAAGGTGTTTGTTTAAAGATAAAAAAGACAGTGTGTCAAACACAAGATTATGGCATTTTGTCCTTTCCAATCTGTGAAGGCAGGAACAGAAATCTCCTTATAATGAAGCTGTCCTTTTAAAGCTTTTTTTTTCTTTTTCCTTTTTATTCTGGATCAAGCCTGGTGGCATTACTCATCATTTCAGTAATGGAAATGATTCTCAGTTGGCTCCCAGCTACCACTAAACAGCAATCTGCAGCAAAGCTCATCTGTTCCAACTCCTTCATCATCTTTGCCCCATCCTCAAGTACTAAGAGGTTTGTAGACAGTCTGAGGAGTTTTAAGTTAAGAAAGAGGGGAGGAAAAAAAATCCTGACTGTGCTTATTGACAGTTTCTTCTCACTTATGTATCTCCTGATGTAATCACAACAGCATATTCTTTTTGCCCATGCATCAAAGTCGGTAGTAGCTAGACAGTTATGGATGCTAACCTGAAAAAAAAAAATTACAAAAGGAAGCAATATATTAGGTAGCATCCAGGAAACTAATTTGATCTGGGAAGTAATTAAGAGAAAATCAACAGCAGCTGGAATACTTTGCTTTTTTCCCTTCCTCTGCCCTGCAAAAATAACCCCAAACCAAAACAACACAACAAAAAACAACAAAACCCCTCAACACCTAAAATATCAACACTGTGTGCTTCGTAGACGAAAATTCTTGAAATAGAATGAATGTCCAGAAATGTGATTTACCTTTGCCATGCAGTTCAGAGAAGGTGAGAGAAAAGGCTGGATTGCTCATGACTTTCTGAGGTATAGCAAAGAAAAGAAATTTCTTGCAGAAGCAGGAGGAAAGGCAGAACTGACACATAAACCAAGATGTCAGTAAGATTTCAGAACTCAGGTGGTTTAGGATCTGCTGAGCACTGAGTATTTCCTGCACCTGGGTGGCTCAGACATTGCTGTGCTGAGTCTTTGGAGCTGCATTTAAGGGCAAGGTGGTACAGGAACATGATGTCCTGCTTCATTTGCCTATCACAGATCTCAGTAGTGGTTTGCTCAGGGCTCATCTTGGTGAGCTGAGGAAGGGAGATCCTCTTGGTTTTCCCCTCTGATCTGTTTTTCAAGTACCCTGTACTCTTAGAAGGCAAATATATCGATGTGCTACTTGCACCTCTGCCTGGGTCTATGTTTCCACCACATGACCAGAAGAGGACTCTACTGAACTCCTTCCTGCCATCCGTCCTCCTGTCCTTCCCTTTACACAGGCTTCCCTAGCACCTTGTGCGGCAGTGACTTGAGGATCTTCACAGCATGGGGGAATTTTGTGTGTGCCCTCTCCTCTGGTGTCCTCCCAGGCAATACCTAGCCTTCTTGGAGTCAAGTGGAGGGAGACAGAATAATCTACCAACCCACTGGCGCCACTGCATCTGGTGTAATGTTGGGAAAGAAAAAAATATCTGAGGTACTAGCACAAGTGAGGTGTTCCTGATGGGCCAAATGGATTCTGTGTGAACCTATGGAAGCATGAACGTGTGGCGCTGGCTTGCTAGTCTCTTCCCTGGGGGATGAGAGAGAGGATGCATTTGTCTTCACTAGCTTCTGAGGAGATCTTCAGCTGAGCACACAGTGGGCAGTTGTTTTGAAGTGAAAAGACTTAGCTCTGTGTTTGTTTCGCAAGAACAAAACAGCCCAACCAATTATGGAGGAAGATTAACCCAGCAGTATTTTGTTCTGTATTTTCCTATCTCTGTCCTGATTTCAGCACTAAAGAGACTCAGACTTTCTCATTTGGAAGTATTGGATCATTTGGAGATGTGGAGTTAGTAAATCTTCCACTACTAGGGTTCTATTTGTTAGATTTTTATGGCAATAATTTCAGGCTATTCTCTTTTATGTTACTCTTGTCAGTAAATTTTTTATAACAGTATTCTTAGCCTGCTGTAATTGGATAATACTCCATCAAGGATCTTTGCTGTATAAAACAAAGCCTAATATTAAATATTCCTATGTCGTAAGCTGACGATATATGTGTGCTCTCCTATATATTCACAACTCAGTACCTGCAAAAGTTTCACTGCAAAACTGGCAAATCCTGTAAAATGGGTGAGGGCTCTTGGTGTGGCCTCTGTTCTGGCCAGAGCCATACTTTCTCTACAGATGATGTTTTATTGATGTCTTTCAAGAGATTTCTGTATTCTTCACTTGCCAAGATTTGTGCAGCCTTATTAATTATAGTTACAGTTTCAAACAATTTTACTGTTTCAATGTCAGTGTTGTACAATCCATTACAGGTTTGGTTGTTTTGGAATTTTTCATAGAACCATAGAATGGCCTGGGTTAGAAGGGATGTTAAAGATCACCTGGTTCCAAGCCCCCTGCCATGGGCAGGGACACCTTCCACTTGACCAGCTTGCTCAGAGTCCCATCTGACCTGATCTTGAACACTTCCAGGGATGGGGCATCCACAGCTTCTCTGGGAAACTTGTTCCAGTGTCTCCCCATCCTCACAGTAATGAACTTCTTCCTGATTTCTAATCAAAACCTACATTCTTTCAGTTTGGAGCCATTTCCCCTTGACCTGTTACTGTGTCTCTTGTAAACACTCTCTCTCTATCTTTCTCGTAGCTCCCTTCAGGTACTGTAAGGCCACAATTAAGTCATCCTGAAGCCTTCTCTTTTCCAGGCTGAGCAATCTCAATTCTCTTAGCCTTTTCCTTAGAAGAGGTGCTCCATTCCTCTGATCATCTTGGTGGTCTCTTCTGGACTCACTCCAGCAGGTCAACAACCATTTTTGTTATAAGGAAATGAAATGTATCAGTTTGTTTACACCTACTAAATAAAATGCTCGATTAGCCATGACATGGCTCAGCCTGTGGGCATTGCTGACCTGGTAACTCCCACATGCAGGCAGCAATGTCTCCAGTATCATTCTGCCCTCTTCCATGCCACTTGTGTCTCTGGCACTTCTTCCTGGATTGGAATGTCCATGGGAGCTTAGTTCCTGTTGTAAGCAGAATTTCATTGCATATTGTCAGCCTGCTACTATACAGTCCTTTGAGACTTTGCATGTAGGAGTGCAGAATTACAGGCCTTGGTTCAAATCTTTGTAAAGTGGAGGACTTTGTTTCTAAGCCATTTAAACCAGGAGGCTTTGATGATTTTAACACTGTTCTTCCTACAGCTATGCATTCATTGTGCAGAGTAAACAGCTGACAATAAGCCATGTGGGTCACCTCACTGCAATTTCAGGGTTTCCTAATAAAACACCTGTTAGTACAGCAACAGCAAAGTGGAAACGACTGCCAGTTTAAAAGGTAATTTGGAGCTCCACTTGGAACAGGGGCATTTGATTTGTGCGTGCTATGGACAAAAATTGCTATTGGTGCTGGGAGGTTCTTGTCTTTCCTCTGTTTCCACATAGGAGGCCAATCTAGTCCCTGACTGAAGGGACATTTATATGTTCATTTGCCAGTCTTGATGTTCAAAACATTTCCCACAGTGTACAAAGGAACATCCTGTAGCTTAGCATTGAGCCAAGGAACAAAATCCAAATGAGGAATGTCTGCTCTCAGTTCTGCCTTCCCATCCCCTCATGCAGTCAGGGAGAGCTGCAGAGTACTGTGTTGTTTGTTGCTGTCTCTAGGCATGTAAGGAATGAAGGAAAAGGAACAGGAGGCACTGAGCGGTGAAAGAGATGGGGACTTGTAGCCAGTAATGAAACTTCACAGCTGATGGATATTTTCAGTGACAGGGCTGGTGTCCCTGAACCAGCCCACCTGGAGACTCAGAGGTTGGCTTTGCTAGGGTTATGGTCAAGAAAGAAAGGGAAGCTGGTGTTTATAATATCTCAGGCATGTTTAATTTGCCTGTAGAGAGCCGCTCATGTGCTTAGATGGTGTGCTTTTTTTTGGAGGACAGAGCCATCTCCCAAGATCTGTGGTGTCAGTGTTTAGAGAGAAGGGAAAATAAATGTGGTGTGCCAGAAGACCTCAGGAACTTATTGATTCTCTTCAGGGTTCTGGAAAAGGGGCAAGGGGCTTATTTTGAAAGCCACTAGCTTTCTCATTCTGCTGAGATGTTAATCCAACCGGAAGGTGGAAGAGTCATGGGGTCACACTGTCCCTGTATTATTAGAGATGTGTTTCAAATACAACTTTTTCTCTGTAAATAAATTCATCAAAGCTTTGAGAGGGATCTAAAAGAAAATCCACACATATATATATATGTGTGTAAAATATACACGTGTGTGTTGAAATAAAACATAAACATTTTGATATATATACACATGCATTCATAAAATAGGTAATAAAAGCTCAATTTAATGAATAAAGGATGTTGATTAATATATTCATCTCCTCGTAAAACCCACATTTGGAGAAAGAAGTAAAACTAATATACTCTTTTTCTTCAGCAGTCATCAGGCACTTCAGGACATGAACAATCAGAACTGTCCTGCTGAGATTTGCTAATAGCACATATGTGCTATCTCTTCACATGTTTTTCAGCTTTCCTGTAATTCACAACTAAGACAGGTTGCAAAAATACCTGCTGCCTGTCTAGCAAATCATGTGATGGCAGTATGTGCAGCAGGGCAAGAGGGAGTACAGGGACAAAATGAGCAGTACTTGTTTTTCCTACAGTAAACCTAATGGCATCTTGACATCCTGCAAATCCACGTGCTGCCTACAGGAAAATTGTGTAGATGACCTCTGAGAAAAGACAGCTGGTAAACTGCATGATTTCTTAAGCCAAATTGCCAGAGTTCCTAAAGTAAAAAATCTGTTTTACATCATGAAACAAGATTTGTTCTTTGTGGCCAAGTGTTAAGCAGATGTATTCTCACTATTCTAAATTTGAACTTTTGCTTACGCAATTTTTCAACCATGAAACACATTAGCTATTTGACACTTTCAACTTCATGTTCAAGTTATGCAATCATTAAGTTTGATAAAGGGTCTAAAAGAAATCTGCCAAAAAAATTTTATCTGTTTTTATTATCATTCAGGTGGCCTATCTACCTGTAATTTACTGCCTTTTGATGTTACACAACTGTTCTAAACAGCCATGCAGTTTAGGGTCTGTGTCAAACAGCAAAACTAAATAGGATGGTTGTGTTCTTCAGACTATGCTTGTAGCTGTCAATATTTTCAGGGCAGGGGCACCAGCGAGTGCTTCCTTTCAGTTCCTGCTTGGGATCCAGACATTGTCTACTGGGCTGAGAGCTTGGAAAATGAAGGTTATTTGTGTGCCCTTTATGAGTGTTGCATGCAAGGTCTGTGCAAGCAGAGAGGAGAAAGCTTAATAAGGTGTGTGCTTAAGAAGTGTTTGTATGGAGAAAGTTACAGCCCTTCCTTGTATACATCAGTAAATATATGCCTGCTTAAAGTCATCTTTGTTCTGAGGTCAGGGCAGTGAAATGAACAACAATGTCACCTGTTTTCCTGTTACTGTTTTATAAAGTGATGAAAAAATGTTAGGGATGCGGCAGAAACAGAAGTGTTATTAACTCGAAATTGTGAAATGTTTATTTCCTGTTTTGTTTGGGGGAACTTCCTGTAACTCACCATTCCTGAGGGCAAACATGTCGGTTGGTATTGGACCTTACATTCTTTGAGGGTGCTCACTTCCAAATAAAACTTTTTTCTGCAGTGAAGTGTTAGATGGATTGTATTTTCCAAAAATGGCCTAAACCCACTGTACAATAGTATTACTTTAAATAGTGCTGTGGGAAGTAAACCCTATCAAATTATCCTGTGCTTTATCAAAGTTCTTCCCTGACCAACAGTAAAAGAATGCATTCACATAAGACTTACTTTTAAACAAGAATAAAACAAACCCAACCTCCCCAAACTGCATAGTCAACCACATTGCAAATTGTCCAATCAATAAAACAAATGGTTAATTTTTAATAGGATCTTAAAAGCCCTCTCAAACTTGATCCATATGTCCATAAAACTGTTGGAGGTAAATTTAAAAAGGAACAATTATTTATTGAGGATATTCCATTACGGCTGTGTAGCTGTGAGTGGGAAATGAACTTGCACTACAAAGTCAGGGTTTAAATCTATTCCTACACTTGACATTCCAGCACAATTTCTGATTGACAAAGTAAATCTGCAATATAAATGTGATTTTCAGCTGTTTTATTTTTAGGGCTGTTTCCCCTTCAGGAGTGCCTGGGGTCAAACAGGACAAGGTGGTCTCCAGGGGCAGCCTTGAAGTGTGCCTGAAAAGAGTGATCCCATCAAAACAGGCCACTTGCTGCTGTGATGTTCATTGTTAATGATAAATAAGGGCACGTCTGCTATACCTAAGTGCTCCACAAGCACTCTTTTCCTGAGTGTATCCTAAAGGGAAGTGGGACTTGGAATACAAAAGAGCAGTGGGCTTTGAGATGATTTTTAGGAAAGGATTCCATGTTTTGAGCCTAGCACTGAGGTAAATATTGAGTCATTTATGGCAGAACTTAGCAGGCAAGGTTACTGGTTTTTATACAAAGTAGGCCTTGGAAATAATTTATTTTCTGTCCATGTTTTTTGTCTTTTTTTTTGTTTCATTGGAGTAATTGAAATGAATACTTGGTTTGATATCAGACATAATTAAGAATTTTATTTTTTTTTTTTTTTCACCAGGGTGTTCAAAGTGGAATGAGGGAGATGCAATTTAGCACTGGGTTTCTTTTGGGAATTATTCAGGCTCCAGACTACTATGTCATAGTGCATGGTAGGTTTCAACATTACTATTCTTCATTACAATTAATTAAATGCAAATTCATTGTGATAAGAGGAGTATGATTGAGGAGTCTGGGTTATATTGTGTACTGCGGATGACTGCAGCAGAATATAGTAGAATTACAACTCTTGGGAAGCACTGTGGGTCACTGTGGGAAAATATCCCTTAATGTTGAACATGAGAGAAAGGATTACAATCTGGTCTACGGTCAGATTATATATTTTGATATGAAGGACATTGATATGCTTTGTTGTTTTCATCAGAAGTGTTACAGCAAACAGATCAGAGGGCCGGAGCACCTCTCCTACGGAGACAGGCTGAGAGAGTTGGGGATGCTCAGCCTGGAGAAGAGAAGGCTCTGGAGAAACCTTAGAGCAGCATCCCAATACCTAGAGGGGCCTGGAAGAAAGCTGGAGAGGGATGTTTTACAGGGGCATGGAGCAATAAAACAAGGGGGAATGGCTTTAAACTGAAAGAGGGAAGGTTTAGGATACTAGGAAGACATTTTTGACTATCAGGGTGGTGAGACACTGAAACAGGTTGTGCAGAAAAGCTGTAGACGTCCCATTCCTGGAAGTGTTCCAGGCCAGTCTGGATTGGACTTTGAACACCCTGACCTAGTGGGAGGTGTCCTTGCCCATGGGAGGGGTTAGAATTAGATCATCTTTAAGATCCCTTCCAACCCAAGATATTCTGTGATTCTATCATATTATTTGTTATTTGTAGTCTATGCAAATACTAGGAAAGAAGTAGATGAAATCTATCTGGAATATATGGAAATCATTTTAACAGGTAAAAATACATATTGGAGTCTTCCATGGAACAGATATTCTATATTTCTTTATTTTTAAGAGTCAATGTTTTGCATCTCTATGAGATTTAATGCAAGCTGTGTTCAAGGCATTACTCTTAAGTTTCATGACCTAAGCCAATGAGAGTATTTTCCTGCAGACTTTGTCTATCACACTGCCTGCCTCCTCTGAGAGAATTAGAAGCTGTTAAATTAAAAGGAGACAGCTGTTGTGGGCATAATTTCATTGAGAAGTCCTTGGGAGCTTCTCTTGGTGTGTGAAGCACATAGGATGGCCCCTCATGGGTCTATCACTAATTTTGGACTGGAAACAATCCAGAAAAGTCTATTTTTACACTGTTTTTGTTATTACAGTACAAATACAGATTCATGGACAGCTCAAAAAAACCACTGCATATATTCTGATACATGATACAAGTTTGCTTTATGTATTAGGAAATGCCAGGACTTTGATAAACTCCAGTAGAAATATGGGATGGCAAGAGAAGATGACAAGGTGTCAGTTCAGAGACTGTATTATATAAATAGGTTTCTGTTTTTTCAGCAGTTGTGTGACGAGAAGGGAATTGTAACTAACTCGGCCTCTCTTCTCATTAGCAAATGGGAGAATCCTGCAGGAGGCCGCAGCTACCTATTTTTCCTTCAGCAGGGCTGTGCAGAGGAAGAAATCTGGCTTCCAGCAAAGCCAGGGAATAAAGTCTGAACTGTCACTGAGGGTGAGAGCATGTGGGATTTTCCAGGTGTTAAAAAGATAAGCAGACTCTGGGAATGGACATGTTGCCTTTGTGACTGTTCAGGAGCCAGTGAAGATCCCAAGTGTCTGCCAACACTGCAGGAGTTCACATGTTTAGACAAGATTATTCCTTCAGCACTCGTTTTCTGCATTTATTTCCATGGTGGAGCGTTGCTCCTGAGCAAAGTCCTTGAGCAGTGGAAGGAGAACAGCAGCAGGGCGAGCTCCTGGGCCTTGCATTACGAATTGATGCTCGGCTTCACTCTGAAGGAATCACTGCTGTGCCCTCACATAGTTCATAGTACACATCAAACAGAGCGGTCCCAGGTGCACTTCTGTTTGGAGACTTTATTGTTTGGGTTTTTAAAATTTGTTTTATTCTGTGCCTTGATTCGACCCTCTGGGTGTGGGTTTGTTTTATTTTCCATAGCTGGTGAATTAATGCCATGGTGCTGCTGTGTGTGCTTCTTCAATAGTCTAGTACTCTGGTGCTCTGAGGAAATCAAGAATCTCATCTGTTCCTTCAAACTTTTTTTAATACTAGCTTGTAATATTTATTCTGTTATGTATAGTCTAATAATCTAGACAAACCCTATGTTCATTGTAAGAGAATTTTTTTCTGAAACAGCTGAATTACTTAGAGGTGTAATTCCACTGTGTGTTTGCACCTGATTTTTTTTTAAAATTTAATCACTTTTAAATTATAAAATGAATACATTTGATCGCTGTTTGTCCCCAGCTCCTCTACTTACCAGCCTCTCAGATAGCAGAAGTTTATTTGGGCTGGATATCCACAGGACCTTGGCGGAAATCACTAAATTGCTATGGTGGATGTGAATAATTCGCTTCAAGAGAGGAAGAAACTGCATAATCAATTATTGATCTCTCCTACTCTGTGCTTCCTCTTCTGATTAAATCTTCCAAAATATTGATACAGACTCATAGCAAGGAAAAGGCATCAGATGGGGGTGAATGTGCCTGACCTTGCCATGGGATGAAGAAAGTTGAAGAGTAGTGAGACAGGGAAAGTGCAAGGGGAGAGGTGAAGTCACCTGGTAGTCTGTGGCTGTCACTGTATGGCTGCTGAGAGAGATATTTTTAAAAAAGCACATGCTGTATGTTCCTTCAGGCACTGTTTAGATAAGAAACCCATTCAGAAGATCTCCAAGATGCATGAACTAAGTCATTGCCAAACAGGGGCCCAGAACTAAGTTCCTCTGTAGTCCATAATTGCTGTTCTGTCTGGTCAAAAAGACTGAATCTGGCAGCCTTCTGGGATATGATGGGGAAACAAAATTAGGTTGGCCAAGTTTGTTGAAATGGCTAAGCATTCCTGTCTCAGATTCTTGAAACAATGGTGAGGAGACTTTGCCGGGGCTTGGTATCTTCCTGCTGGAATTATTGTTTAATGAGATTTGATTGCTGCACTAAGGCTTGTCATACCTTGAGATGAATGTGGAATCCTCATTATGTTTCTTTGTGGACCCAGGAGCACAATCTCTGGGACTTTGATGGTTAAATCCAGCTCTAGATTTTTGTAGGTGCACCTTTAGCAAGTATGGAGGAAAGACTTAGTATACAGCCTTAACTCATTTAAAGTTGTTACTTTCTGGACAGGAAAAAAATAAACAAAGAAAGGCCCACAGATACCACGTAGCAGAGACCATTCCACCTCAAACCAAAATCAATGTTATGCTTCCTGTTATTGTGTTAGAGGATTGAAAACTTGCTTTTTCAATTGATTTGTTTTCTACTGCAAAACTAATTATGTCCAATGCAGTTCTTCCTTTGCCTTCATCCGGAGGGGAAACTCTATTTGCAGCGGTGGCTCCTGTCCTCTGCTCAGACAGCTGTGTCAATATCCCTATTGCTTTGTTGTTTCTGGAAAGGTGAAAAGTCCCAAACTTCAGTAAAGTTCTCCATGGATTCATTCTATCAAAATGTCCTTTTCAGCCTTTCTAAAGTCCAGACACATGCTGTAGATCGAAGTCACCCACAGGGGTGCCCTCACAGGCAGAATGTGCACACGGATGCACATCAAAAGGAAGGTGTCCATAGGAGTGATGGGTGCTAGCACATTTTGCCTTTGCCAAGGCTTTTCAGAGATGCTTAATGAAGGAGATGAAATTCTAAGGGTTTTGGAGACTTAAATGTAGTGAGAGATCAGAAGGCTTATATTTTTTTTTAATGCTTTGAAGAGATTGGAAGAAAACCTCCTTTCTTTTAGCAGTTTTTAAGGCTAAAATGTTTCTTTCCTGGAGATGTATGTTTGGCATAGAGAGAAGCATCTGTTTCTGGGGTTCCTGTCTGGATTACTGCTGTGCAACTCTTCCAATGCCAGTGATGACCACAAAGTGGATTTCATGGTCCATGTCAGCCTGAGAGATATGGTGGCTTAGTCCAATTTGGGGTTTAGTGAGATACCGGCTTCACATGCAATTCACTCTCTCAAAGTGTTGAAATTGTGGAGTCCCAGATGTTTCACTGAGGATGGCAGCAGACTGTCATACCCATGTTGGATTGTCATAAATTCTAGACACACCAAATTATGCAGCAGTAAATCAGTTCTATGCATTAAAAAAAAAAAAAAAAAAAAATTCACAGCAGCAGAACTTGTCCCAACTGAATGTAAGTGCTGGGAGTTAGACTTTCAGAATAATGGTTTCCCCAGATGGCAAGAGCTGCATCGGGCAGTAAAAGCTTCCATTGACATTGCCTTGCTAAAGAGCAGGTCTCAAGGCACCACAACAGCTTGGCAAGCTCATCCTCTGCATCAGAGCCCCAGCTGCTGCAGAGCTCTGCTGCACCATGCTGGGAATTCCACAGCACCTCCCCTGTGCATGAGAAAGGACAAGGGCTTTAACAAATTAATTGTGAACTTCCCCAGCCCAGTCACTGTATTTTCTGCTCTCTCATACACATTTTGTTGTTCTAATGTTCATTTCACACTGTCCTCTGTTTTCAGTGGTAGAGATGTTTGCATTGTTGACATGTATTGCAAATGCCAGTGGCAAATCAGGAGGCATTTGGATATGCCGAGGGGATGATCTGTGTGGTGGGTGCTTCTTGTTAGCTGGGAGACCCTCTGCAGTATTGGAGGCACTGAGATGTGAAGGAAAAAGTAAATAGGAGCAACACACTTCATATCCCAGGAGCAGTAAAGGAATGGGATTTTCAGAGAGGTGAAATATTCATGAACTAGTTCTCTCTGAGGACTTGGGGGTTTTTAAAAGCTCTGAACACTTCCTCTGAAATGTTCTGTACCTCAAAAAAAAAAATGTACCTGCATTTATGTTTAATTCAGCATCAGATGAGGGAGAAGGTTGCTTTTGTGCTGTTGTGATATATATATATGACTATTTGGGGTGCTTAGAGTAGAGGTGAACAGTTCAAGTGCAGGTAAGCAATGAAAACTTAAACTTCCCTGCCCTCCCTCAGCACCCTCCCTCCTCCTGCCCACTGTACGCCCTCCTGCAGTGCCCATCCCTGGCCACACCTCTTACCTGCAATTCTCTGGTTTTCTGTCACATCCCTCGCTTTTGGCAATTCTCTATTTCTCTTGGCTACTTGTTGTATAGGCGAATGTTGTGGTCAGACATACAGCTCACATGTTTTGCTGTCTCATCACTTAACATATCAGTGCCATATTTAAGTTTTATTTTATTAGGCTATTTCTCTGGCTATATAATTTACTGTCTCTTTCTGTGCTTTACACAACATTAGTCGGAGTTACAGTTTTAGTTCAGAGGTTCAGCTATCATCAGTTTCTTGGCTAGATGCTAGATTCCATGGTGAGGTCTTTTCCAACCTGAATGATCCTATGATAATAACTAGTGCCACAGGTATACTGTGTTCCTGTGGGCATGGAATTTCCTCTGGACTAATGAATCTGAAGAAACCACCAGGTTGTGGATTTTGATACAATATTACCTTTACGAGTTAATTAGAAGTTGGAAAGATGATATTCTTGTTGATCTCCAGTGACTGATAAATCAGGAAATGGAAGCAGATATCTGTGCTGCTAGTAATTTTTTTCAGGACTAACTGGGAAATATTAAACTCCCCAAGTTCCAAATACATTATTGGGTACCAAAAATATCAACTCTTTATGCTTAGCTGTCAAACCCTCTAACTCTTGCTTGACATCTTCAATGAAATTATAAATGTTCAATACAAAGATATTTGCTGTATCAGAAGCGGAAGAAATAGAAGTGTAGAATAAAATAGATTTAGTGTAAAATAAACAGCAGAGGGATTGCATTCTTGATTGCACAAATAGGTGTGGTACTTTAATCATTAGAACATTATTTGCAGGGCTGAAAGTTTTAGTTGAACTTCTTGAAAAACAGCCACATGACTGCAGGTTTAAACACTTAACTTATCCAGGGTTCTTCAGACTGTAAAAGAACTTGGTGCAGATCATGCATTAGCATGCCCAAGTTATACACATCACCTACAAAAAAACTTGTCTTTTGTACATCTTTGTGCTAAAAAAGTGATCTAGATTAGATGCTTTTCCTTTTCAGTAACAGTGTCAATGTACGTGCATAAGTCTCAAAATGTGTGCTTTTCTCTCCAAGTTAATGAGGTCGTTTTTAAGGTGAAAGACATTACTTGAAAGGAAGAGCACCACCTTGTGACACCAAAAATAATGTTGCTGTGGTACTTGATCCAGAGAAGGAAAGAAGTAGATTTACAAGGTTTTACCCTCTAACGGGATTTATAGAGATGGGTTTTCTCTTTCATTTGCCTTTTCTTTTAAGACTTAATAGGGGAACTGATTTTTTCAATTGATACAAATTCAACAAATCAGCTTTATTTCATCAATATGAAAAGCTCATTTTCCAATTTCATCTCAAATTTCACTTTTTTTTTAATACATTCACTTCAGAGAAAAATTGCTATGAAGTCTTAGCAGATTTTAAAACGGTCAATTAGACTATCAGTTCTTTAAAACTGAAATGTGGGGTTTTTTTACAGACTTCTTATCCCTACATCTTTCAGAAGCCTTAAGGAAGGAGAAGGATTTTTTAAGTTTCATTCCAAGTGACATGCAGGGACCCTCCTATTTAGGCTTGTACAGCTTTAAACTTTTATGTGCTCACATCCAATTTGTGGTGAGATTCTTGCAGAAGAAACTCCATCCTAGCACACAGGATCTCCAGCCAGACCCATCCACTTCTCATAGCTTCAGCTATCAGACCGGAGGTTCAGTCAGGCTAAAATAAGTTATAGCTGCCTGACAGGGCATAGATGGGAACAGTGCCAATCCTACTAGCGCAAATTTCTTCTGACACGTTTTTGCACAAGGAGAGGCTTTGACAAGGATCAGTTGTTCAAATAGAGTGTTAAACAATCCATATAATAGTGCAAGAGCACTGCCAGAGAACTGGATTGAGACTATTCCTACTTTCATAGAAAATAGAGAGTTTAGAGAATATACAATATATTGATTGTAAAATGAAACTTTTAATGAATACAAGAACATCAACAATAAACTATTTTTGTTTGTTTGTTTGTTTTTTGTTTTGTTTGGGGTTTATTGTTTGGTTTGTTTTGGTGGCTTGTTTGGGGTTTTTTTCAGTTAAAGTGCAAATTTTTACAAAATTCAGAGAGTAGACATGTTTGTTATTGAGGACATTTTATTACTATTGCCTTAGGCATTTATCTTCACAACAGATTAGCTTTTACCACTGAGTTTTATTGTGCAATTTACATAACTGTGACTTAGCCTTGAAAGCTGGATCTCACCTGTCTTTCAAGAAAAATGTCATTTTATGCTTTCTGACTTGTTTGCTTAGAAGCTTGTCGATTTTTTTTCAACTGCATATTTACATTTTAATGAGAAACCAAACAGCTTCAGACCAAACCTAAAGCTGACTCAGAGGATGAAACCAAGAATCCTCTTCCCTGCTTGTGACATGGATTAGCGTAATTTAGCCAAATATCTGTCAGTCTCGTTTGATGCAAATAAGATCCCACTGGAGGGATTTGAACCACAGCAACATTCAGCAAGTTCGCTATGCCTGGACAGGCTGAGATCTGGCAGCATCAGGTCTCAAACTAATCCTGCAATGTTAACAGGGTGTGAAACTTATTTGTACCTGGTTACAGCTGGCAGGTGTGGATGAACCAAACTCAAGCAGTGCACAGTGGATTGGACTGATGCTGGATACCACAACTGAGGCTGTAGCAGTGCCCAGTCCAGGTCCTGGATTTTGAAAGGGAAAAATCATAGATTAGGGTCCCCTAGAAAAAAACAGGGACAAAAGTCAAAAGTACTGACAAAGCTGTTCCCTGAATGGATGAGAAAGGCTGGACTCTGAGTTGAGTAAAGGTATCGAAAATATTGCTTTAATGTGTTTTTTGTTGCTTTTGCCTGGGACAAATAAAAGATGTGGTGGCTTACCACCATTCCTAGTTTCCTTGGTAACGTTCAGCATGTTGGGAAGTTGCTGTTTGAAAGTCATATTAAAAGAAAAGCCCTTGGAAAAGTGTAGTTTGATACAAGGCTGCTTTCTTTTTCTAGAACAAAGCAACAATAAGCACGTATGTATGTTTTTGAGAGAAACTCTAATGGAAAGACTCATTTGTGCGTTGCTCACAAATTCTATCTGCTGATAAAATATACATTACAACTCTATTCATCCAGAAAGAGATGTCCTGGATCTTTCACCTGATTGCTGATAAACAGTGCACAAAACAGAATGCTAGGTATTAGTTTGCTTTTAGTTTGTTGTAAGGAACAAATAACGTGTTTGGGTCATTTTGTAGCATGTTTTGTGACACCAGTTGCGAGCTATTTGTTTCCTGAAGTACAATTCCTGTTCCATGTTCATAGAAAAGAAGAAACACAGGGCCTGATTGGGGAATTTAACATTTGTACAAGGTATTTGCCTCTTTAACTGATTAAAACTCTTGAATCTGTCACACAGATATGTTTTAAAATTACACAAATACCTTCTGTCCCTCTGTCAGCAACTGAATACTTTCTGTTTAGAGGAAAGATGGTCACACAGCCTATTTTGCCTTTGGACATTGATCCAGGAAAATTTTAAATTTCTTATTTGTTAATGGAGAAAAAAATCCAAACATGAGGTTTTGAACAGAACTGTTAATGTCCTGAATGTTCAAGCAGCCAAGGGAGGTTTCCTTTTCCTCTTGGCGACCTTTTATTTTAGAGTGGTGAAGGGTAACACTTTTGAAGTGTTGCTGGTTCTTGATGCTTACGGTGTCTACTCTGCAGCACTGGAATGGCAAACCCCAGAACTATTGACAAAACCTTCAAAAATGCTGCTTTTGATAAAGATGTTGGCACTGTTAGTAAAGTGAATGGAGGTCTGAGACCTCCAGCTGAGGGTTCTAGGCTAAGAGCCCCAATTTGCCCTGTGATCAGAGAGCTCTAACCTGACCTAAAAGCAGCTTTGTCCTCAGCAGGCTTAGTCTGGCAAATCTTTCTCTTCAGTGGGTTTGGACTGGGAAATCACATGCTGAGCAGGCCAAACCCTTCCTTCAGGTGTGCAGAAAGCTTGGGCATCTGACTCAAGGCTTCAAATCTCCTGCGGGACGGGAGCTGTAAACTGAGGGCTACCTGCTTGGTGGCCCTGCAAGAGAGTCATTCAAGGATCGTTGCCCAAGTATTTTTCAGAGCAATTGCTCTACTAAGTCCACATTTAGAAGACAAACTCAAAAAATCTATTTTCAGGACATCATTCTCAAATTAATTTTTGTCCTTTTCTGTCCTGAATTTTGTTTTTATCAAGCACAAACAAATTTTCTGCCAAAATCAACATAGTATATGCAGAAGAGAATATGACAGAAATTGTCTACAGTTTTTATAGACTAATGTTTTCATTTCTTGCCTTTCTTGGGTTTTTATTGTTTGTTTGTTTAAATTTGTATTTCCTTCCCTTTTAAAGAAATCATCAGCAAAGAAAATGTAATCTTGATTATACTCCTCCCTAGACACAACTCTATTTACTTTAAATTCCCATAGTGCTGAAAATATTGATGCTTATTTCTAGAAAAAAAATCAGTTAAAAAAATTAATCATTCTGGGTTCTCTACATTTTCAGGAGGACTAGAATGAGAATCTCTAGAGTAAGAGTGGGGAGATTTTCATTCTATAACTTTTTTAGAAATTCTGAGTGGCATTTTTTATGCCCCACTCATATCAGGCAACGGCATTAATTAGTGAAATTTATAAAAACTGGAAAGACTATAGCTTCCTTATTCCCGTTCTACTCAAATTATACAATGAAATCAGTTCCTTCAAAAAACATTTGCAAAAACCATCATAGCAAGATCCAAGGCTAAATATTCTTTTTGCTGAGATGTTCGGTATCAGAATCGCCCCTGTATGTCACTCTGCCTAAACTGACTCATAAAGGCCATTTCATCTTAATATAGTTACTATTGTGTTGACAATTCTGTTGGAATTATGTTGGCCATCTTCTCCTTCCTGCTGTCTTTGTCCATTGCAGTTCACCTTTTTTTAACAAAAGTAGAAATTGTTCTTATTTCTACAAGCAATGCATAGCTATTGCTCTGTGTTTCAACTGCACACTATTTTGTTCTGTAGAGAAAAGTGAGTAGCTACATCTGCATTTGTTCTTTTGCATGATTCCTGCCCTCATTGCTGTATGATCTGTTTTTGTGATCTAGTCTGTGTTCTTTCTCCCTCACCAATGACAAAAATTTTAGTAGGCTACCAAAATAGTAGCCTCTATGTCTCATATGTAACTTCTCTGAAATAGGAACTGCATCTTCTTCCTTCTCTGAGGCTTCACTTATCTCTGTGGGACTACAGAGACTTCAAGGGGTTTGGTTGTAACGAAGAAATGCTTGAGCTTCTCTCTTACTAAGATGTGCTTCTATTTGAGAACAGAGAGGAATACACATCACACAGCATAAGAAAGCCATGTGCATTTACTTGGCTATGCAGGACATCCTCTTTTCTTCCTATCCCTTTCTAAATCTCTTTAAAATATGTTTCACAATGCTGTTTTTGATACTTTATCATGTTTCTATGGCTACCGTAGATTTTAACTATTATAACTGCTTCCAAACAGATGACCCTGGAATACAGAAATATCTGATATGTGGGAAACATTGCAGGGGAAGTTCTAGGGAAATCTTTATGATATAGTAATGGAATATTCCTGCTCAATAGAAGGGGCTTTTAATTTTCTTGCTGTCTCTTTCAGGCACTGTCTCTGAAACTAGACCTCAACTTTTCTTGCTGCCTTTGGGGAAGGGGAAGGCAAGGAATTTACATTCCTATTTAGTTAGCTAGTTTTACTAATGGAATTAAAATATCACCAGACTTGGTGGTAATTTCAGAGGAACTCAGACAGACGTCTGCAAAACTCCTTTCTCTTAAGAGCATTTTTGTTGTCCTGTTATAGTGTGGAATTTCCTCTTTTCCTTCCTAATGGTGCATCTCTGATTGCCTTTCCAGTATTTTAGTTAGGCTGAGCTGCAGAATTTGAAGCCACTTATATAAACAAACAGCCTAATTTTGAGACCAGAAGAGAGGTTTTATTGGACCGGTGAGGGGACAGAGCAGAAAAAATTTCATTTTTGTTCTTCATCTGTTGTAATGGCCCCAGATTAGGATTTTTCCCCCCTGAGACTGGTCCCAATTTAAAGATTTCAGTCTTCAAATTTCAAATCAAAATACTGAAGTCATGTAATACTTGATTGTTTAATAGTAAACTGCCCAATAAGTCAATTATGTAGCATGGCACTTTGAAAGAGTTTATCCATAAAAACTAACTCTGCCCCGTGGAAAATTGAATCTTTTTTTAGCATGAGTAAGCATTTTGAAACCGAGCAGCACCACTAACTCATTGATTAATTCTTTCTCCTAATCAATTTATTACATAACCCTTTTATCCCTGCAAATCATACTCATCTGTTCCTCATACATTAATTGTTCTTCCAAAAATCCAGTCTTCTCCTCTACTTTCCCCCACATTCTTCCAATGAATTGATCTTCTCGTTTGATGAGATGACAGAGTGCAAGAGCTGTGCTAAGCCTGGAACAGCTTCTGCTGGGGATCAGCAGCACCAGGGTGGGCCAGCACCACCTCACACAGCAGAAGGCAAGGCAGGGGCTGGCAAGCCTCCCTCCATCCTGGAGTCCCAGGAGAGCTGCACTGAATCCAGAGCAGGCCAGAAGAAACACAGCTTCCAGCACTTGGGATGCCTCTGTCCGTATAAATCCTTTTCAGCCTTGTGCAAGGAACTGTCATCGGTTCTTTCCCCAAAAGCCAACCTTAGAATGGGAATGAAAGATTATTGTTGCATCTGGAAAACACTCTAGCAATAAACAGAATAATCTGTTGTTTGGGGTTTTTTTCCAAGTGGAAAACAGAGGTGCACAGGTCTTCACATGTGAGGTTGGGTTTTTAGGCAACCCAGATGAAAGTATAAGAGAGCCTCTGCTGCAGAGTAGAACTGACAATGAACAAGAAATATTTTGCTAAATGTAAAACAAGGTCTTTGGAATGCAAAATCTTTGATCTCTGTGGGGTTTGCATCTCCGCGTTCCAAGGTTTACCAATTAAAGCATAAATCATGGGACTTGATGGGAAAGAAAAAGACAGCTTTCTGTCTGCTATCTGAATTTCTCAATTTCCCTTATGTAGGAATTAATGTTGCACATAGTTCAGCACCACTGGTGTTACTGTTACGTTAAATTGATTATAACAATGTGTGGGATTTAGGTATGGTAAAATATAGTGTTTTGTGTGTGCATTACATGTGTTAGCTTTATCCTTGTAGTAATTCTGCAGATCTCAGTTTCTCTCTGTAACTGCATATATTGACAACAAAAGTATTGATGGTGCTTTGATTTTGGTAAAAAGCAGAAAAAAGAAGAATGGAATTATAAAGTTCTATTGGAATGAAGATTTATGAATGTGCTAAATAGAAATAGAAAAATTAATTTAGTGAATGCTTAGTTCACAAAACAAGTTTATGCCTGCCTGGGTGAATTGCTTTACTGACCCTGAAATGTAAGGACAAAAAACATATACCAAGTAAAAATGAAGAATAGCACATTTTTCCCTGTCCTTGCCCTGCAAAGTAGGATATTTCTAGTTACAGAACTTTATAAAATGGGAAGAAATCATATTGCCAAGATTAAATCCTAATAACGCTTGCTCTTCCATGGTGCTTTGTTTTTCTTTGCTTTCTGGGGCTTCTCTTCTCTGTCAATCTGATAAGATTTTTTATAATCTTGAAGCAGAGGGAGTCAGCAGCCGCAATTAAGAGACAAAGTCTCTGATTGCACTTTTATATTGATGGGGTAAATGTCTCTTTTCATCACATTAACTAAGGACATGATATTCCAGACTTGGTATCTTCTATGTTGTGCTTTGTCCAGTGGGCTTTTTCTGAACTTCTCTTCTTGCAGCAGAGGATCTCCAGAACTTGTGAGGTACAGAGGCAAGGTACAGAAAAGCTGAACAGAAACACACAGATTTTCCCCAGCTCCTCTGTGGGTTAGGAGAAGAGGAAGGAAAGTGCTTTAAAGCTACAAAAACTGGGTTTTGTGATGGGTATTACGAACATAGAAGAAATATTCAGTTTGTTTTTAATCCAGAAATTTCAGTGTCTGCTTCCTGGTAGAAATAGGTTGAATAGAATTATTCACGCAATTTTGATGAATTTAGATTCTTTCGTGCCCTGAGGGCTTTCAACCCTACTACTAAGCCACAGCCTACATTGTATGTGGGGCTGACAGCTGGGTTTGGATTCCTGCTGGTCCTTCCTTTGAAGTGTTGTCTGTGTTCTGCCAAAAATGCAGAAATCATGAGGAAAAAGATGACAATATAATTGTTGTGGAGGGATACTGACAACTGTGGGTTTGAATCCTACTTTAGTGGCCATGTGCCTGATTCATAGACGTTGCATGGCCTAAGCTCTCATTTATTCAAAATCTTGAGTAGATTTTACCCATAGGTTCAGAAAGTTTCTAACCTTTCTAATTCCTATTTCATGATGAACCTTGTTCTACATCAAAATGGTGACAAAGAGTTCTGTTCTTGCCTACCAAATTTACTGGGGTCACCCATATTGCAACAAAGGAGTTGCACAATTTAAGTGTGATTACAATATGTTGGTTTTATAATTAGCACTATCTAAGCTTATTCATATAAGCCAGCCTCCTAGTGCTCTTATTCACATTTTATCTGCAAGGAAGGAAATTTTCATGCACTACATGGCTACTCTTTACAATGGTTAATCATTGGGGAAAAAATCCTTTTGCATTTATTGTTCATAGGGAACTCTGTAGGTATTAATATGGCTATAATTTGTAGTTAAAAAAATTCTGTTGTAATTTAATAGATTCATGTCCAATTGGTATAAAGTGCTACTTTTCTCGTAGCAGAAAGGATTGTTACTGTAAAAGCTGATGAATTTCACTTTGTGAAAAGGTAGGTGAGGTGACATTTTAAGGTTGAAAACAGCAATTGTAATTTGGAATCAATACTTTATGCCTTAGAATAATGTAAGGTACTGTTCTGTCCTAATTGGCTGGAAGCTAAAATGTTAATGCCAACCCAGCAGATGTATCCCCAGCCTGTAGTTTCCCATGAAGATTTGGTTTGCAAATAGATGACTTTCTATTTATGGCTAAAGTAAAGCCTAATTGTGAGTCTTCACAGCAGCAGGAGCTGCAGCGACTGCGACTTTAAGGGAAGTGACTGGCTGATCACAGCGATGGCACAGAGCATACCAATGAGCTGCATCAATGTGTCTTTTCCAATATGTGAATGTCCTCAGTAATCAGCAGAATGTAGACAGTAAATATCCCATTGTTTTTAACAGCAAAGTGTTGCAAGATCAGAGAAATATGGCAAACTCTAATTGGATTGAAAACAATGATTTCCCCTCAAATAGATTTCTGATTGAAAACTAATATAATCCAGTGATGTCCCAAGTAATAACTGTAATGCACATATGGTGCCAAATTGAAAGACTAAGTGACTGAAAGTGTTGACACGGTAGTTTAAAAATCCATCCTGAAAATATTTCTATTTTAAAAATCCATGCTGAAAAAGTTTCTATTTCAGTGTGTGCTTCCTGCATTTTATCTCCTGTCCAGACAAACAGATTTTGTAGTTGCATGGCATTTTTTCCTATAGTCAGTCCAGCCAATGTTAGACTAAAAGTCTATGTTTTTGGGACAAGGAGAAAGCACACCTTATGTATAAGTAAAGTCAAAGCTTTGTTGTTAGTAAATCAGAAATGTTGAGAGTTTGATCATTATTAGTCCAGATCTAATTGCTGCAGAACAAGAAAAGGTAATAATGCAGTTAACATTGCTATACCACATACACATACACACACACTGAGCTTCTCCCCCTTTTTTGGCATTACACTTGCACTGTTGCTAGTGCTCTGGAATCTAATCAGTGATTTCATTCTGGTGGTGGTGTGTGTGGTAAAGGGTGATGAAGAGTTGTCAGTATCTGGAATCCTTTGCCAGGAGGAATATGATACTGAATATGTTTGGTTTTTTCTGCTTAATCTCTCTTGGATTGACTATGGATCATTTTTATATCTTCATTAACAGACTTTTACATCTTTCTCTCCTCATCACTGGTCTACAGTTCCAGGTTACAGCTAAATCTACTATATGCTTTATGTATGTACAATATTATTTCTTTATTACTGCTAAAACCAGTTTTGTGCAGCTGAACAACTGCATGCTTTTAACTGACCATGACTGAGCGGTTTAGGGTTGTGGGATCTCCAGGGCCAAGCCCAGGCCTCTTATCTTCCTGCACCAGTGATACTTTATACCACATCCTGTGTCTCTACTTCCCAAATCTTCTGTTGCACCAGCTCTGTATTTCTCTACGCTATGTTACTGTGCCAGAGTCATAAATATTTCAATTTTTAGCATAACTGCTTGGTCCTGGTCTGTGTATGAAACAGTGGCTTTTCCCCACAAAGATAAACCAAAGTAAAATGAATTAGCCAGAGACAACTGATCAGTTGGAGAAACTGCTAAGGCAGCTAAACAGGGCACAACGAAGCTACAAAGATTTTACCAGAAGCCCTTCACACAATCTCCCTTCCTGGCCTCTCCTCTCCAGAGTGTGAGAGGAGAGTTGGGATCATGGGGAAACATCCCCATCTGAGCCCTTGGCTCTCCAGGGGTCAAGTAGACTTGAGAACCTGAAGGCTGCAACAGGAGGTCAGACTGAACAGTGAGCTGGTCAGAGATGGTCATGAAGCAAGTGGCCTGCCTGCCAACTGAGACAGCGAAATTCAAGTGAGCCTTTCAAGTGTGTTGGTGAAAAAATTTCTGTTTCTGTCAAGAAATAATATCGAGTTTTCATTGAAACCTTTTGGTTTTGAAAACAAAATCTCTTTGGTTTGCACTGAAACTGATTTTTTTTCATAAAAGATGTTGATGCTTTCTGCAAGAACTTTGCTTTCCAAACAGATCTGACAGCGATCAGAGTATAGAATACTGTTTGGTTTGAATGGCAGTAGAAACAGCTTGTGTGTAAAGGTATTGAGGAATGTCCTCTAATTGCCTGTCTTCTGGACATAAAATACCAGTGGATCATTACGTAGGTGAAAGCAATGAATTTTTGAAGTATATTGATGATAAGTGTTCAGTTAAAATTTCCTCAAATAGAAAGGAACACACTCCATTTTTTTTTTATGATCTTTTAATAAGCTTTGATCACTGATATGAAACCTGAAAGTTTGCCCTCATATTTAACTCAACCAGTACCCAATTCTGAACTGTTTTAAATTTCCTTCTCCATGATAGAAGTGTTAAAGTTTAAAAGTGTTCTTAATGTTTTACAAATTTTTTTCTTAAAGTTGGTTTTTTTCATTCATTCAACTTTGTCAGCTATTCCTGCACCCAAACATCACTTTATGCAGTAGTTGAGAATATGGCTGTCAGGTCATTGAAAACATGAAATATGGATCTCATCCCTAGGAAGCTAATGTCAATATGAATTCATGTAAGATAGCTGCAAAGTATTTTTCATGCGAAAAAAAAAAATTAAGTAAGGAGACAGTAAAAAGAAAAGCGAGTATCTTAGTGACATTTTTCACAGAAACAAACCCATTTTCAAGCTTGGCCAAAATGTGAAAGTGTGATAGTGGTTTTGCATTTCATCATGAATATTTCAAACACATCTGATTTCTACTCCTGCTATGATCGCTAATGTGTGAAGTCACTTAATTAAGTATACATTTAACCCTTCTTTTCTTTTCTCTGTGAGGTACTTAGGAGAAATTGAACTTTAAAGCTAAAACAAATCCACATACAGCATATTTAGTAGCCTTGTTTTAAAAAACAGGAAAAATCACTGTTGAAATATTCATTTCTTTTGTTTGTCCTAAATGAAAATAATTTTTTATCCAGTTACAACTATCGTATATTCTTCAGCAGACACTTGGCGTGAAGGTCAGCAATAAATTCTTCCTGCTGCTATGTTTTCTGGCTCCTGAAATCACATATAATGTTCATTTTCTTTGCATTATTTCATGATTTTATTTTGTTGAGCTAAAGATTGATTCAAGATTATATTTCTTGGGGGCAGGGAGTTGAGAGGAAGGGAAATGAAACCATTTTTTTTATCTTGTAGCTGAAGAGGCTTACAGATTTGGCCTCAGTTTTCCCTTATTTTATTGAAAGTGTTTCAAGAGAGGCAAGGCAGAGTCTTGTGGTATCATGCATTTAGGGTGAAGGATTTGGGTGGAGGCTTCTGAGGAGAAAAATTTGGGATCTTTCCTTATTAGCCTCTGCTGAAGCCTCACTTAAAACAGCAATAACAGCATCCTAAAAACAGGTTCCTATTGACCCCAAAGGACTCTGAATCAGGCTTTTGCAGAGTTGTTTTCTGAACTGAGGTCTTGGGACAGGCAAGGCGTTCCAAACCAGTGACCACAAACCCTGCTCTGCTGTCGGGTGACCGTGTCACAACCTCGCGTGGCTCCGTCCTATGGCCGACACAAGTCTTGCTCCTCTGCGCCTGATCTGCCTGTGCAAGTGACTTCAAAGTCATGTTCAGGTCTTTAATGGGAGCCAGAGGTCCCCAAAATGCAGCTTTTTGACTCCCCTGTCAGTGAGCTCTATATAAGTACATCGTTCCTCTCTGAGAGGGGAGAAAGGGCAGGATCTGTGTTCACGACAGGATTTCTGCAGTATCTCTTAATTGGTTGTGTTATCAGTGGGCAAACACAAGGAAGGCCTGGAAGGGTGTAGGAGGCATGGTAGGAAGATTTGTTTACTTTTATTTTTGTACTCCTTTTGCATACTTGCACAGAAGTTAGAAAAAGTCTTGCTATTGTCAACTTGGTCAAAGACTGCTTCAGCTTGCTGCCACTGTGTGACTGCCTTCTTGAGCACTCTTTGGCTTGTAGGACTTACACGGTATCTGGAGAAGAACATGGCAGAGGTATTCAGGCAAATCTGTCCCAAAGAAACTGCACTTTCTTTCGATATAAAATCTCTTACGCCATCCCTGACAGTTTTTTCTCAGTTAAAGGGGCTCTAAAATCTCATGTCCAGCTGTGAGACTAAATTCCTCTGGGCAAACGTTGCAAATGAAAGCTGCAAAGACTTTCCCAGGTGAGCCACACATGATGTATGATACAGGCTTGTACTGGCAGTCTGTCCGGGAAGAGAAAATTAAGACTTTTTTAAGAGCACTGTGAGGTCCTCAGGACTGTCCGTGTGACATAGAAAGCTACTGTAAGTCTTGCTAGCCACTAAGATTTTGGAAGCTACCAAGTCATTCAAAGATCATGGTGCCTACCTTCTCCTTCAATCTGTGGTGTCTGCGAGGCTCAGCTCTTTGAAGCCATCTCAAAGATCTTCTGAGGGTGAGGCAATTTCCTTACTGACCAGAGTGAACAGTGAACAAGTCCTATAAACTGTATTATCAATTTCGACAGCCTGGCTCTAAACAGCCACAGGAAGCCCTCAGGTTTTTAGTCTCAGTATGATTTCTTTGTCACTCTATTCATATAAGAGATCATGTTGCCTAGTTATGTGAATTAATAGGGTTTTCCTTCTTTTATACTGGAGCTTTGCAGAAGTGCCTTTTCGTCTACTGTAAGAAACTCTGGTCTTGTGCAGATTCTCATGGATGTCTGTCTAGCTAGTAGGATCATTCAGATATTTGACATTACACCTGGCTACAAAATTTATTGAATAGCATAATCACTCCCAGGCCCTTCACCAGCTCTCTTGTCCTTCTTGGCCACCTGGGCACACTGCTGGCTCGTGTCCAGCTGCTTGTCCACCAGAGACCAGCACCTCCAGGTCCTTTTTCACTTAGTGGAAATGTCTCTTGACTTCACTGAAGATTCATAGCAATGCTAGCAGGGGCAGGGACTCTTTTTGAGGTATTTGTAGGCTGTAAACTCATATTACAATGATCAAGCAAATCCTAGAGTGGTATGTGGAAATCCACAATTTTACACGGAAGCAAGTGCCACAAGATAACAGTTGTGAATTTTCATAAATTGCACACATAGTATATTGTTCCCCTGATTGCAAAGATAGACTTCAAATTGGCTACGTTAAGCTTCTAGATAATGGGAAATACTTTACTACAAAGAACGTGTACATGAGTTCTACCTCAGTTACATAAAGTAGAGTGGTTTTGTGAGACATTTCAAGTAAAATGAATTATAATTTAGGAGTTTTTTTCCTTATAATGAAACCTTCCAACTGCAACATATCCCTGGTACCAAGCCCTGAAAATGTGTTTCCTAACAAAGCTAAGAAATGCTTAGCATATCAGTTCCCTTTGAATAACCATATTAATCCTAAAAATGGTTGCTTTGTGTGCTATTTCCACCCGACCAAAAATTGTAGCAGTCTTTCTGCATCTTCCCAACTATGGAGTACTTTTTTATTATTGTTATTATTTTTTGCTTTTGCTTCAGCAATTTGTTTCAGTCCTGGATAACAAATAGATTTCTGAGCTTCTCTCCAGGATATTTTAAAATGCCAATTGATGTACTTATTGTCCTCAATCAGCACAAGACCTCACACCTTTCTTTTAAGGAGAAATTTATTCTCTTATACTCTCTGTGCTTTCTATCTAATTGTTATTCACTTCTTGTTTTCTTAGCTCTTACACTCTTGCAATTTATTCATAAGTAATTTCTTATAATAGATTGTACCCTTGTTGCTTTCCTTCAATCCATAATACGACATTCTGTTCCTCTTTCTCTCTCCCCCTCTCCCTCCTCCTGTCCTTCTCTTTCACTTTCTTTTTCATTTGGTAACAGACATGCTGCATTTCAATATTGCTGGTTAAATTAAACCCTACCAAATGTGAACCTGTAGTAACACAATGGTAGCAATTTTTGTGCCAACCATATTCAATTTAAGCATTTCTGAATTCTTTGGTGTTTATCTTCTTAAACCCCTCATTAGCATAGAAATGAGCATCTCTCATTTCCTGCTATCCCTCATCAGATAGCAAGGTGTCTCAATTTTATAAGAAAGACATGAAGTTTTAGGATAGATTACATGGTTTGACAAGAGCATGCTGTGAACCTGTGGTTTAGATAAGGATTGTATTTTGATGTCCAGAATCACAGTTTTTGTTTAGTATTCAAATAACTCCTACTCAACCCAAACGATGTAAGTGGACACTATCCTATGAGGAAGTTATTCAGTGGGGATATGATCACAGATTCCCAGAATCAGCTGGGTTGGAAAAGACCTCTGAGGGTATCGATTCCAACCTGCGACCATACACCCAGACCACAGCACCGAGTGCCACATCCAGGCTTTTTTTAAACACCTCCAGGGACGGTGACTCCACCACCTCCCTGGGCAGCCCATTCTGATGACCAGTCACCCTTTCTGGGAAGAAATGCTTCCTAATGTCCAGCCTGAACCTCCCCTGGCACAGCTTCAGACTGTGTTCTCTTATCACTGGTTTCCTGGGAGAAGAGACCAACCCCCACCTGGCTACACCCTCCTTTCAGGAGTAGCCATAGAGTGATAAGGTCTCTTCTCAGTCTCCTTTCCTCCTAAACACCCCCAGCTCCCTCAGCTGCTCCTTATTGGACTTATCTTCCAGACCCTTCCACAGCTCCACTGACCTTCTCTGGACACAATCCAGCACCTCAGTGTCCTTCCTAAATTGGGGGGCCCAGAACTGGACACAGCACTTAAGGTAAATGAAGTATTGTAGAGACAGTAACAGCTTCTGGTGACGATGCAAAAAAAGTTATAAAAATGTACCCACTCTCCTGGACTAGGTGCTATAAATATACAATTCAAGTGAATATTGGTGTATTCACATTTTTTGGTCATTTTTCAGTGATCTATAATGTCTAAAAGACAAACACGTCAGTACAGACTCTCACTAACCTGTGGCATATGAGCATATAATTATGCAAATGGATAAGGAAATATAATATATATATACCTTATTGATGCTACATTTTTTCTTTATCAAATGAGCTATCATACCCTAGCTTTTACTTAACAATTTTGCAGAAATTATTTGGCTTTATGATGCTATTAATTGGCTTATAACTTAACTTCCTTATATTCCGTAGCTGTGCATGCCTGTTATTGATACATTGCAATGTTAAAAGAAAAAAGTCTTAAGTGAGAGTCAGAAAAGAAGTGGGTCTTCAGTTCATGTCTAGAATCTAATGTGGATCATGTTTCATGTGTGAAAAGGTGGATTTCACTACCAGTGATGGGAGTGCAGAAATCCAAGACATGAGAGCTTGTAAGTAAAACTGCTGATGGGATTTGCATTAGTTTTGGAGTGAAGCTGGCAGCCTAAGGGAAATTTGGATCTGTCATCAGTGGTATAAACACTTTAAGTAAAGAGAGCTAGTTGAAAGCCAGTTAAACTCACAGAACAAATTACTCTCCTGGTCGTGTGGCTTTGGAAGAGACTTATGTGTAATTTAAGTCACTGAACAGTGCTAGGATTGATGGTCATCTCCACAGCAGGAAGTTCCAGAGAGAAACTTCAGCTCAACTAGCCTAAAACCCTTTGGGCCACCTGCACCAGTGCTGGCTGCAGCAGCCAGTGTGGTGCTGGGACAATCAGACAAGCTCCTGGGAAAATCATGTGAGCTCCTGGGACAATCACATGAGCTCCTGGGACAGCATGATGGTGGGAACCATCTTTGCATGAGGAGTGCTTCCACTCTCCATGAGCAGGCTATTCCTCTTGTAGCAATGACAGACAGCGGCTCTGCCCAATGAGGCTGACTTGGAGGTTAAGGTGTAGAATTACAGGTTCCTCAAATTGGTAGGCATCTGATTTGGAATTAATTGTTGCTGTGTGATAATGAGATGCCTAAGGTGAATTCCTGTCCTCATTGAAGTCAATCACAATATTTGGTTGGTTTAGGATTTCTCACAGTACGGTTTTTCATTTGTTTTACGAAACCAAAGACTCTTTTTCTATGGATTCTTTGTTTGTGGGACAGGAGAGGATTGTTGGTTGTTTTTTCCTTTTTCATTGGGGGCAGGTGAGTATGTTTGTTTTCATCAAGAAACTTAATAAAAGAATGAACTGGACCCTAAGTCTTTACTCTTTTCTGAGGTTCCAGTAAGACCCCTGATAATGTTGCTTTTTAGTTGTCCTGACAGTACCAATATGAAACTCACAAGTTTTCCTTGTTTTTGACTGTAAAAAAACTTGCTTTTGATCCTCTAGTTTCATTTTCTTGTTGTTGAACTTTTTGAAAATACAATATAGTAGAGTCTACATGAGAACTGAAATTGCTTACAGAGAATTTTACAGTAAATTGATATCTAGGAATACTGTATTGCTGGGAAATGGTCTATTTATCTTGGGATCAGGGCAGATATGATAAAGATATGAAACATAATCATCAAAATTCTATACCCTGGGCCAATTTCGGTTCAAGGCTAAGTACAAACAAATCCCACCAACTTTTCAGAGGCTGACATTCTTTACACTAGAGGTGTTTTTATCCAGATACACTTTCTGATATGATATAGCTTATATTTTCTATAAAATGTTTCAGAAAAACTATAGTGTGTAACATAAATCACAAAAAAATGAAGCTTTATGGTTTCTATCTGTACAAACACAGACTTTATTATGGCATATATTCTTTGACCAGGCAAATATTTACCTATAATGCACATCTTGCTAACTATGATTTGCATTAGCATACCTATAATCAAAGTTTGACAGGAAATCTGCCTCCCAGGGGATAATTCTAAGAAATAGTTATGATTGAGGGGGTTGTGTGTATCATTTATGTATTTTCTTTATTTTAACAATATAATACTTCTACTATATCTTTCTTCCAAGGTATCCAAGTGTTTTCACCTGCTGATAATTTTTAGGATCAGATTCTGGATACTTTGCTGTTTCCTCAGTCAGGATATCACATACTTCTATACTCTGTTGCTTATTAGCGGATAGGAGGATTCATATCCCTGAAAACAGAAATATCAGGCTCCAGTCCTAAAAAGCCTCTTGAGAGTAGCTTTGTTTAGTTATCCATCCTAATATAAATGTAGGGATGGATATGTTTGAAGTTGTCTGTGGCCTGGTACCTCTGTATACCATCACTGTACTATCTCTAGTCCAAACCTGCAGGTAGATGTTGGGGTGGAAGTGTTTATGATAGACACTGCCTAAAGGCCTGATTGTGAAGAGATCCACAAAACCCTTGATCACACACCTGCCCCCTGCCTTCCCAAACATATTTACCTGATACTCGTGTTCACATGCACTGTGGCTTGCCAAATTCTTCAGCTTGTTGCCCATCTTCTACCTAAGGTAAACTGAATTTCAGGGACATGTTGTCTTTGAAGAGCGCACCTGGGGAAGACAGTTTTTGTGCACCATAGCCTGAGAAAAGACTAAGAAATGTGGGACTTTTGTGCTACAGGGTTTAAGCCCCTTTCTCTCATACCCTTAAGAAATACACTACTACAGGAGCGATCTGGGATGGGGATCACATCCTTGCTGCTTAAGCTGAGCAAAGGGACTGCAAGAAAAGCAAGAAATGCAAGACCAGCTTGGCCCTGAGAGGTGATAAACCTGAGGGAGCCTGGCTGGCTCCTTGGTGCTGGAGGTAAGAGGGTCTCTTCTGGCCGTGGGGCTGATGATCCATTCCATTGCTTGTGTTTTGCTTCGAGTTTCCTCAAGGGAATCCATCTGTGAGGCACTGGGATTTATGTGGAACAAAATCTGCTGAAACCCAGCTTGATGGTGCTCACTTTTAGGTTTCTGTTTCAGACTGTTGGGGGCAGAGCTGCCAAATTGTCAGTGGTGAAGTGCTAACATTTCTGAGAGATTTGGAAAAAGGCAGACAGTCACTAGCAGCAAATATTTTTGCCCAAGTACCTGGACTTGTGCAATATGACTCGAAATTCTGGCTTCTGCTTGCTGCAGTTTTATTCTGCTGGAAATCTGTAGTCTTTATAGCAGCAGCTCCTGATTTACAACAGCACAGGGATTACCAGAAATAAGACTTGATGTTCTCTGATGGAAAAGCCTTATTGAGTTTAATAGCATATAATAAGATTTCCTAGGGTTTCTTTCTCTTTTTTTTTCTTTCTCTTTATTCCATTTATTTTACTAATTGAATCCCATCTGAAGAGATGGTTAGAGAAAATCGCTATGATTTCTGTAGGGGTGACTAGTCTTTATCAAATTGTCATAGACTTAGCCAAAGAGTGCTTTTTTGTACAGAGTCCCTTGAAAATTCTGTAAGATTTTATTTTAAAAGTTGATAAAATTTATTTCTGATTAGTTTTTGCCATTGCAGATTGCTCAACACATACATTTTCAGCTATAACACTGAGGCATTACAAAGCTTTTTGAGTCTGAATTTTGTTCTTATTTAAAGTGCTCTAAATTCTTTTCAATGTGTCTCTCCCTTTTTTACATCAGTGTAAATGAGATGTGATTCAGTCTTGCGCTGTGTCTTGAGAAATTGTTTTCCTCTATCTTAGACATTCTGTTAAATTGAAGGCTAATAGGGTACCAGGCTTGCAAAGCAAACAAGAAATGAGTATTTTCAGGTCTGAGCAGATGAATTTCCCTAAATTTGCTGCCAAAGTAAATCCCCAAAACAAATGATTTATGAAGTTACTGAAGCAAAATGGATTATTCAAATAATTACTTAGTAATAGAGGAAGTTTGAGCAATGATACTTCTAATAATGAAGCTGCCCACAGAATCTGATGCTTAGGGAGATTATGAGGGATTAAGACAGATTCTTTCTCATTCTTTCAGCTCTGCCACCATCTCACTGAAAATGCAGAGTTGCCTGTACCTTAAAGGATGAAAAAGAGTGCAGTTTTTCTTAGGAAACATAGCAAAGTTAGGGTTGCAATTTAGTACAGTTGAAGCAAACATGTAGGTTACACTTCTAAAGGTACAGACTTAATTCACTGATGTAAATCCTTGCTAATTAGATCTGAGAAAATCTGAAAACATTAGATGGAGGAGGGGGAGGATTAATTATTTTTTGTTGTTGTTAGTTTTCTTTTGTTTGTTTTGAGGGGCTTTTTGGGTTTGTTTTTGTTCTATTTTTCTATTTTCCCCCAATTTAAATTTGAGGGATCTACAAGTTCATAAGCCTAAAGGGAGTTTAAATATGTCCAAAGGCAGATCTTCAATACAATTAATGTACTTAAACTTTGTACATCATTCCTTCTCCACAGCTAGTCTACTTCAGAATAAAGAAAATAATGCTCAAATATTTTAATGTTGGTAATTCCCAAGTGTGTTTTCTATCCGCAATCCAGCAACTATTTCACATAATTCTTCATGGTTTATTGCCCCTTCTCTGAGTTTCAAATTTCTGGTGAGAAAAAAAAGAAAGAATGCTTTTTGTTGTCATTCCTTACAGTGAAGTTGCATAGGTGGAAGAGTAGTTGCTTATAAAATTGCAACAGTAATAGTAAATCAAACTAACCTGGAGTCACTTCAGTAGTGAAATATTCCTGCATGATGGTAATAGAGAACTCTGAGTTGCAACTCATAATTGTGATAAGTTTATATATATATATATATATATATATATATATATATATATATATAAACAAAACTCCCCAAAACAAACAAAAAAACCTCAACAACCACAAACAAAAAAGCCACCAAGTCCTCCCTCCCCCCCAAAACATAAAGGAAAAGTTGTGGTAATAGAGAGAGACAGAGAGCTCTGGAAACTTCCTTTATTCAGCTGTTTACTAAATAATTAACTAAACAACCATTAAAAAAAATACCAAAATCTCTAGGCAAACTTGACAGGGATATCACATTTTCCTCAAGATGCTGAAATGCCTATTTAATAATGTAAATGTAATGGTTTATAATAGAAGGCAATATCTAGGTCTTGAAATAAACCTGTTTTGTGATTATTCTGAACAGCACCTGTAAGATCACCAGGTCACCCATCACTTCTCATTAAGTCATATTTTAAGTGGAAGAAATGGCCTTTGATGAGTGGATCTGAGACAACTGAAGTGTTGAGGATATGCTATCCAGTCAATTACTATTTTTAACCCGTGGGTTCCTCACAAGGGGATTGGGGGAGCAGTAGAAGTTGCCCCAGCAGTCACCACAGAGATGGTCTCTTGCTGTGGCACTCAAAGTGCCTGGGAGATGGAGTTGAGGCAGCAGTGTGTAGGAAGTGCTGGTAAAGATAGGTGTTTCTGGATGCAGCAGAAGCATTGACTGCAGCTGCTGCTGTGCATTTATCATTGGGACCAATTTGGGACATTTGGACAGAAGGAGCAGCCCTGACACCTTTCGCTTTTTGCCCTTTCTGTAAGTGTCACCTTGATCAGCACATCCACTGATCCGATTCAGAGCAGATTCAGCTGTACAAGTGCAACATTATTCAGGTGTACTACAAGTGTCCAACTATTCTACAACTGTAGTAACAGCAGTTCCTATGCACCAGACCATTTATTGCAGGGCATGCAGTGAGGCATCCAAAGCAGAGGACTGAAGAAGAGATGGGACAGTGTAATGGCCAAAGGATAATGAAAACTCTTTAAAGAAATAAGTTCTCATCTTGTCTCTTGTCACAGAGCTCTACTATTACTGAGTCGCTTAACCGACACCAAAACTCAGCACACATTTTGAGTACCCATGCTGCAGATGGGTTGGGGTGCTGTCACAACTTACACAGCGCCATGGAGTGTGTTTCGGAAGCATTCCAAAAAATTAGGCCACCATCTCACATGAGAGGCCAACACCTCGTGTCACCTACAGGTTAGCATCTCATGGGAGCCATCATTTTGGAAGGATGTTGTGAAGTTTTATTTCTATTTGCATTTTATATCTGGGTGCACTGGGCTTGTCAGTTCTTTCTGAGTGTGACAGGAAGTAGATTCCCTTGTGGGGAAGGGAGTGGTGTCTGGAGTGCTCATAAGAGACGAAGGAAGGCATGTCCATTTGAATGGAGATAGACCAGCATGTCCCTTTCCTCCTTGGCAGAATCTGGCTAGGTGGGACATGATGCACTCCCATCTCTTCTGAAGGCTGAGAGCAGGCTTATGAATTCCAGGAAGAGCTGGAGAAGTGTTGAGGCCACTGGGGGAAAAGGTGATGCTGGGAAGATAATGGGGGTAAGGTTATTGAATAGCTGCTGATTAATGGAGCACATTGAATCCTGTGCACTGCATTAGGCAGGACTCTGTGGGGAAAAAATGTCATCTGATTGTGTTTACTAAAGATTTCATCATAATGCAACACGTATAAAAGAGCTGGAGGATGTACAGGAGCTTTAGAATGGTGTTTCTTAACTGTGAGTACCCAGTCATTGTGGTCTTAATGGTCTTTTTAAAACAGTGTATTTTTCTCCAGGTTTTATAGAGATGCTAAATAGGCAGCTATTTGTAAATAGCTGGTTAAGAAGCACTTTTTTTAACCCTAAAAGCATGTTGGTTTTTTTTTTCCTAAAGGTGGATGTTTCCTCTAAGATGTATTTCTCTCTGGAGAAGAACTGCTAGCTCAGGGCAATACTTCGTTTGATTTTAGCACTCTTAAGTTATTCTCCTAAGGCCAGCATTGCAGACTCTTCACATACTTGTTACTCCAAATGTTCTCTTCCCAAATGTGCTTTTGTACATCTCCTCCCTGCATTTTAGTCAACCTCAACATTTTTTTCACACAGTCATTAACAAGCTGATGGTAGAAAAGAAAAAGGCATGAAAAGCACACTGATTTAGGGTTACTAAAAAAAAAAAAAAAAAAGCCTCATGATCTTTAGCCAGTGATACATCTTGTATTTTGCACAAGTACTATCCTGATTGATTCTCTGTGGACATATAAATTGGGAGACTAATAAAAGACATCTGACACCTATAGAATGTTGTTGTTTATTTGCTAGAATTGTGCTGATCTAGAACTCCTTAATAAATGCCCATCAAATATTATAACAAAATAAACAGGGAAAATACATTTGGGAGAAGTTATTCATAGCTAAACTTTTCTAAACATTATATAAAACATTTAGGCAAGATTAGGTATGTAGTAAACAAACCCTATATCCTACTGTGTATTATGTCAATGGTCATATCATATTGTGCAAGCTAACATAAGTTTATAAAGATATATGAATTTGCTTTGCATCATACAAAAATCAGATTTAATTATTTTGAAGATCTACAAGGTGACAAGTCTTACAAAGATAGATTTCTTTTATTTTTTCTTCATAGTTAATACAACTATATTCTTCATAGATGTATATTGCATTTCAACCATAGGGACATTTTTACATTTGTTAAAATAAATAAAAATTGCTAGCTTTCATTTGAAACTCTTTACCTGAAGTGGGAAAAATAAGAGAAATGCTTATTGAATTTTTTTTTCACATAAATGTATGTGAAGTGGGACTCAATTTTTAGACATCTCAATAAAAGACTTTCTTCCAAATGCCATTACTACATTCTGAGCATCAAGCAAATACCAAAAGTAGAACTTGGGTCTAGTGTACAGAGGCAGAGAATACTTACTAGAAATCTACATAATTACACAGCATGAAAATAATGAACCCCTTGAACTGATCAAGTGTGAAAATACTTATTTAATGGAAGCATTGTTTTAAATGCTAGCAATAAACCTGGAAGAAAAACTGTCCTCCTTATTTCAGTGTCTGAACTCTTACAAAAAGCTTTGCTTCTCTGGAATAAGTAGCAAAAATAATTCTGTCACCTTGGGCTCATTCAATAATCTAGCCCAGTGATCTAGAAATGAAATGCCATATACAACAGTTCATCCTGTCTCCTTAGTCTTTCCAGCGTGTCTAGGAGTTAACATGCTGTGTTTAAGATTTGCTCTGTCATCATGTAAATTCTATAAATCCTAGCAGCTCTCACTTCCATTGCTTGTTAAATAAACCAGCGCTACCAAGTTCCCAATGTTTCCTTCTCTTTTAAGCTGTTGAGTATGTTCTCAGGGAATTTAATTATCATATCAATGAAGAGGAAAAAGTGCATATTAAATTATTGGATTTTCCCCTGTGTATGCCACAAAAACATATGGACAGCACCATCTGTGTAGTTATGACTACAGATTTGTGTGTTTATTGGTTTTAATCTGGAGATCAGTGTCATTTGAACCCAGATCTGGCATCAGAGCTTACATCCAAAATTCTGGCTTCGGCCCATGTGTACATTATGTTTACAGCTCTAGCTTGTCCTGCAACTCTGAAGGCCGGGAATGTGTCTGTTCACTTCTGCAGGCTTGTATCTGTAGCAAATGGAGATGTATGGAAAAATGATTCAGTGATTCAAAGCTATCTGTTTTGGAGATCTAATTTCTTAGCTATTTTTTTGCCTATAGGGTAATCTTCAGTTAACTCTTCAATTTTTCCCTCTGCAAAACAATGGTAGTAATATCTAATAGGACAATTGCCAGAATTAATTGTGCAAATAATAAGGAGTTAATGCTGTGTTTAGCTTTAGACAGTAGCAATGAGTGTTCACTGCCTTTAAGGTCATAGTTTCATTAAATTCCTTTAAGACTGTACAGGGCTCCTCCATCGCTGTTATTATTGAAACTGTTGGAAGGAAAAGCTTTCCCTTTTTAAGCACTAGAATCAAACCAATTCCTGCTGTTTCTCTTAGGAGATGATGCATGTGGGTGTTCCAGATTCTATGATTTCAGGTGGCGCTGGGCTGTAATTTGCACATACAACAATAAGTGCAACAGTTCTGGGGCTTATGCATGTGCATGACTTTGTACATTCTTGTTGGCTGGAGTATCTCTCGTTAATAGTATTGGTCTTTCCTAAGAAGTTCTTGATTAAAACAGAAAAACATTCATTTCAGGTACCATGATCAAGTTTTCCAAAGCTGTTAGCATTCTTTCCTTGTTCACTTGTGTTTTGTAGTCCTTTGTTTTCCATTTCCCAGCTGGGATGCATATTGACAAATTGTTTTCTTCTGGTTTTGATCTCATGAATGTCAGATGCAATGGTCTTGTGCAGTGCATTGATGCTGGAAGCTGCTGCAGAAGGGTGAACAGGAGCCCAGGAATATGAATATAATGGTCATTGAGTATAGGCCTCTTCCAGTCTCTACTGAATATTGAAGGCATTCTTAGTTGAGGAAATTAAACAATAGCTTGCTAGGAAGGTATACACTTCGCTTATGATGGAATTATTGTGTTTACCTTTTCCTCCTGTTTTGTATAGAAAACCAGCCTTCTCTGCTGAAGAGAATTTACCTTTGCTCTTGGGGCAGCTATGAGTCCCTGTGCTGGAATTTACTGCCGAGATGCAGCAAACATTAGACAATGGCTATTGCACAACCTGAGGGTCTTAAATGCAATGAATTAAAATCTTCAGAGCCATGTTAGACAGATGTTTTTTTCTATTCACAAATTGTGACACAAATAGTTATTTTTAATGTTTATTTCAGTTTTGCAAGAAAACTTAGAAACTCTGCAATACAAGAGTGTACATTCTGTGCTGGGGAAGGGAATATCTATAACCTCATAGGGAATTTTAATGCTTTTCCCTTATATTCGTGGATAAGATTTGGGCAGCTATATCTCCTTGGTATCATTAAAACTATATTTCATAATTCTTTGTGGGTTATGCCAAACAAAGACTGGAGAATTATTTTTTTATTTGTCTCTATAAAGATGTAAAAAAACACAACTGGAATCAGTCTGTGTTGTTTAGAGTTGCTGTCTCTTGAGTAATACATAAAACTGAGGATCTCCTCAAGTCGCTTTGTATTCTTTGGGACTCAGCAGAAAAGTAATGAAATCAGCTTCTCTGTCTTGGCTGAACTCCAGATCTGTTAATGACATATTACCTACTTAATTTTCCACGGCATCTTTGGTTATTAGGGAAGGTACAATTTTTCAGCACTTGCTACAAGCTGTAAAGTGGTAGGCATGTACCGCTGAACAATGGCTGCAATTCAAGCCACAGCTGATTGCATTTCAGAGTTTATCAAAATACTCCTACTGATTTGCAGATCAGTTGGTTTCCATTTAGTTTTGAGATCCTTTAGGATAAAAATATGCTGTGTGTGGCCCTCATCCAATGCCAAATTAAATGAAGAATGCAGATCCATTACAAGCAGAGAAGAGAGTTTTAAGGAATACTCAATGTGGTAGTATATAAGAATATGTGCTGTTTCTTGCCAACGTGCAAGAAAATCAGAAATCTTTAGATGCAAATATTTAGAGGATGTATTTAAAAAGGAAAATTTACATGCAAGTGCAGAAAGCATTAATGATAGTGAATGATTATATCAGTTTGACAAGGAACACTGTTGTCTAAGCATCCTTATGCATATTAAGCGATATGTTTAATGAGAATACAGGAATAGAAAGCCCTATGAGTGCCAAAATCATGTCACTGCTAGAACATAAACTTTTGCATTTTCTGACTCCTGTTGATTTAGGGTACTAGTCCAACAAGTAGAACATAAATTGAACAACAACTTTAATGTAAGTGCTTGTGCATGCGCTTAAATATTTAACTAATTTAAAGCCTAGTTGTTCATATTTAAGAGTTGCTTTGAGTGGCTTTTGCATTTCATTTCCTAGACTTTAAAAATAATAACTGTTAAGGTAATGTAAAGTAGGTCTATTTATGTTGAAGGCTGGACCATAAGTTATCTCCATAATGTCTATGGTAGCCGTGGCCAAGTTTTTGTTTGGCTTCAAGGAGCCACATCACTTATGTTGTTAAGTCCAAATCCCTGCTGTGTCCCACAGGAACATGCCAGCTATCCCATAAACCTTTACAGTCTGTTACAGAGTAAATTTGTAGGAGGCCTCCTTCTCCAGACTCCTTCCTACTTCTCTCTGGAACCGGTCTGGCACCAAGCTTGCCCAGCTTTAAACACATGCTGGGCATGTCCCTGTTAACCCATCATTAACCCAAGTATCCTGCACTGGATGGAAGGAACAATGTCAACTGACTCATAAATTCAAGGAAGATGAAACTTAGAGGGCAATGTACTGCTACATAACTTCATTAAGTCCTGAAACCACTCCACTAGTGTAAGTTACAGTGTGTCCTTAAACAGGTAAAATTCAGCTCTGCAAGTAGCTAAACATATTTGTATAAGTAAGACATTGCAATTTGGACAGGAAATTGTATAGATCTTAAGTCTAGGTCTTATAAGATGCTCCATATTCTCGGTTTGTTCTGAAGTCTGTGAGCATGAAATGTCTTATGCACTCTACAAGCTCGAATCTTTCAAGAAATTACAGCCAGAATAAAATCATCACAATAAATTTTGCTTGTGCTTCCACTGTTAATTGGATGCCCCTTCAGTTCCTTGTCTTTTGCTCTAACCACACAGAAGTCTTTTCATTCTTTTTTTTAATTGATTTTTTTTTCCACATAAATGCATGTGAGAGGAGATGCGAGTGAGAGGAGACTCTCTAGTCTTCTTTCTTCTCATTTAGTACCCTTCTAGGGAGCTGTATCTCCCTTAAAAGCTCATAAGCCTCACTTCAGTCAGTCCAGTCACTTCACAGAGGTCTTTTCTGACCTTAGTGGGATTCTCATGACCATGGAAGCCTTTCACAGTGTCCGCAAAGTGTTTTCTTTGAGTAATGATTTCTTAGTAGAAATTACAGAACAGAGTGATTTGACACACTCTGACACTGATATCTAAGTTACTGAAAACAAAAGAATCCCAAGCCCCAAAACAAGCACTTGCATACTTGCTGTCTTTTTTTGAACTAGATAAAAAGGTTTTGCATTTATTCACACATCTGATTTTGGCTGTCTTACAAAAATATACTGTGCTGCATCCAAAAATCCTACACTAAAAGAACTTTAAGGTTGCAAAGCAAAATATGTTGAAATTGGGAAGTGCCAGAACTAAGTTTGCTTCTGTGACCTTAATTCACCACCTTTGCCTGTTTGTTATAATAAAATGTACAATTATGTAATTATAGATTGTGGCTTTTTTTTGCCCTAAGACCTCAGCTTTGTTCAGTGAATGTTTTATTTAACATTGCATTCACATTTCCACCTCCTTGATCCTTGTTCAATTCAAAATTATTAATTTGTTGAGGAACCTGTTCTGCAAACATTCATGAATTTAGCTCCTAGCTGAGGCTGGCTGCTATTAATATCCCTTTTTTTATTGGCCCAAGAAGCCAAAGCCAAGCACCTGCTAAGTTTGGGCAGTCAATTGAAGGCATGAATCTTCAGGCTATTTAGCTTACAGGATGCTTCTTACATTCAAACCCTTCTTCAAATGTTTCAGTTACAGAATTAATGTAAAAGCATTTCTAGGTACCTCAGATAACTATGACTGCTTATTGGGGGTAACCTGTGACAAATTTATTTTCACTGATTTGCAGCTGTTAAGCAGAAGTGACAGGGGGTTTACTGGATTGTTTAAGTACCCTATCCTGTAAATAAATCCCTTGTTTTTAAGCATCTTCTTGCAACCTTGACTTCAGACCTTCTAAAGCAGTTGACAAGTGTCCAGGACTTGTACAAACAGCAGTCTCTTGATGCATAATCCTTTTTCATTCTCAAATGGCCATCACATGAACTGAATGGGGGAGGACCCAATTTAGCAAAAGGCTGACATTCCGTTATGCCAAAACTTTTCAGGGAAAGGGAAAGAGATCTACAGTTAAACATACATACAACCTTCTGAAAAAGAGAGTATTAAGGAACTTCTGCAGATTTGAAATAGATATTTTCAGTGATTTGGCTTTTCCAGCTCTTGCTACAGAGATGACAAGGAAGACAGCTAACACATGTAGACATAAAATCCACAGGTCTTAAGCCATTGTCCTAAACCCTGGAGATAGTAACTTGTCTAAACAGAAAAAGAGGATCAGCTTGGATAAAAGGAAAATAATGAGTCTTTTGGTTGTGTGGAAATGGCTCACTATTTTTGTCTCTAAATGTAAGTATAAAGTTCAGCCTCAGTATTTAAAGCATGAAAAGTTATAGCCAACTGCAACAAAGACTTATGCTAGGAAAGTGTCAAATATCATTAATAAGGCTACTAGCTCCATATAGAGTATTGTGCTGCTCTTTTTAAACACATATTAGAAAAAGGCTGAAATGTCACTTAGTGCTTTTGCATGTAGCTTTGCAAAATTTCGAAGATCTCAAATAATGATTTTTTTCCTGCAGTTTTCTTTTTGAAGTTGAGTATCACTATTATAAAATAAAAGGTTGAAGTAGCAACCTTTTGCTGCATAAGATGTTTTTTACCACATCTTAAAAGACATATAGTTTATTTATGTGGAATAGCATGCTAAGAGAATTACATTCTACTAATTTGCTCAGTTCTTGTACTTATAGAGAAGAGGGGATTTTAGTGGCTTCCAAGAAAATGCTGCTGATCCCAGATGGATGAGAGACTGTTTTGAAGGGGTTCACATATGATTCAGTTGCATCAGTTAATATTTGGAATAAAAAGTCCAACAAGCTCTCAGGTAGAGGTGGTGAGGGGGTAACTGAGTTTTATCTATGTAGTTTCATGTGCTCAGAGTGGTAATGTTTTTCACAACTACTGGTGCTTTGCAGACTGAGAAATGGTAGTGAGATCCTGGGCATGGGCCTTTTCCATTAGACATCACTGAGGTAAAATTCAGTATAACAAATGTGGAAATCTTGGTTCTCTAATACGAGTGCTTGCTTCTTTATCAAAGCAAAGATATATTTCAGTTCCACTTAGTGGACTTTTGCCAATATGCTACAGAAAGCATGTTTTAGCTGAAGCAGAAAGTTGTGCTAAACAGCTACTTCATGAGATTGGTGATTGTTGAGATATCTGGGGATGGGAAGGAGGAGGTGGTAAATACTTTTATTGTAAAGTAAATGTTTTCCCACCATTCTGCATGATATATTCATGATCCTTAATATCTGTTGAACATTTGGGATGTTGAGTTTTTGTTAAGTCTTGAAGTATTCTCTCTTTCGTAGCGTTATCTATATGACAATGCCTATAATGAGATGGTACAAACAAAAGTGGGGTATGAAGATGCCAAATCCAGTGGAACTGTTATTTACATTTTACTTGATTGTAGACAACATCAGAACACAGAAATAGGTTGGAGCCTCCTTTGAGGTGCTGTTCCAGGTATTTGGAAAGTGTAGCAAGAGATGGATGATTACTAATGTTTTTCAAATAGCTGATATAATTACTTTGTCTTCTTGCCATGTCCTGCTAAATGAAGTTCATCAAGCTTTTGAATTGGTACCTGAAAATTACAAATTCCTTGGATAACATTCCAGTAACTTTAAGGGTGTAAACGAATGAGAAATGAAACTGCAGTCACTCTATTTTATACAAGCTCTCTAGTTCCTGTATATGTTTACTGTTGCCATTATTTTTGCCCAGCAATCCATACAAATTCCTGCCTTACAAATAGCTCCTTCCAGAATTACAGGTCTGTGAGTTGATGCTGTAAAAGGAACTTCTTGGGTCTGGATGCCTTGTTTTGTCAGGCAGCTGATGGTATTTGTAGACTCCATAGCTATATAAAAGCATAAGCACTGCAGTATAACAAAATCACTTTAAAAGAAGGGTTAAAGAAACGGACAGACTCCCACAGAATTACTTGGTTGGCAGAGGTAAAAACTCACTCCACCTTCTCAAATGCTTGTGGGTTTTTTGTTAAAAAGAATGAATGAACACATAGTAAGCCAGATATGAACATTTCTTCTTCTTTAATCTGTATTTGTTCATATTCAAAACTGCTAATCTGTGTTATGGACACTTGGAAAAACAAAGTTTCCAGTTTAAAAAAAGATCCATTTAAGTTACGGGAATATAGTTTACAGAAACAACAACACATTTGAGAGCCATAATTTCTGCAAGGAGGGATGGAGGTAGGAAGTCTTATATTAGTTTTTGATTTTTTCACAGTTGCAATAAGTAATTTTCTCTCAGTCTGAATGAGCCACACTTAATTCTAAGATAATTTGGAGTCCAAAGAGAAGTTTGGCTTTTTTCACATTTTGAGTCACAGTCTCTCTGAAAATAGTGATTTGCTAAAGAAATGCTGACAGGTCCTTACCTTATCTAGTATTTGAAATATTTATGGAATTGGTTTAGCTTTCATATCTCTGCCCACTTCAATCTCTACAGCAACAAGGAAAAGTTTTGCTGCAATCTTAAAAATCAACTGGTTTGACTATTTTAAAAATGTTTTGCAAAACATGAAAGACCTGTTTTGGACCTCAATATGTGAAGACTTGTGCATAATACACAGATATTTCCATTTTTACCAGGGTCATAAATTTTTCTGATGTCATAGCAATACTCAGTTACAAAAAAAGCCCAAGCAAAACCTCTTATGTCTAAGATTTAGGCCAAGGTTGTGACAGACCTTCAAAGACAGTATAAATGAAGAGTTTAGGGATACGCATATAAAATTATTAGTGATAACAGTTTATAGAAAATACTAATGAAAAAAGTATTCTGAGTATAAAAATTTAGTTGCACTATGGACAAATAAAAAATAGTATTGGTCAATTGAAAGATAAATATTTTTGTACAACCAGAAACTTAGCTATCAGAAAACTATATTTATCAGGCAGATACAGATTTTAAAATTTTTGTCAGCTTCTATGATATTAATATTTAGCACCTTTAAGTAACAAAAAAGGAAGCACAAATCTGTATGCCAGGTGTAGGATATACTGGGGGCCATGAGTATGGTTATCTTCATGATTATTTAAATGTTGACCTGACTTTCCTGAAGTCCATGGGGTACCTTATCCTGTGTGTATATAAATCACAATATGATCAAATTTTAAACTGGCCAATCACTAAGAAGGGTCTTTTAATTTTTTTAGGGACAGACAATTCACAGTTTCAATGTCTGAATATGTCATCTGCTATGTGAGGACAGTCTGAGAGGGCTGGGACTGTTTAGCCGTGACAAGAGAAAGCTTGATATGTGTAAATATGTGATGGGAGCTTGTAAAGAAGCCAGATCCAGATTCTTCTCAGTGGTGCCCAGTGAAAGAACAAAAAGCAGTAGGCACAAATTAATACACAATAAATCGCATTTAAACATTAAGCAAAACTGTTTTCACTGTCAGGGTGATCAAACACTGGAAAAGGTTGCCCAGAGAATTTGTGGAGTCTCCGTTCTTGGAGATATTCCAACTGGACACAGTCTTGAGCAGCTGGCTCTAGGGTCACCCTGCTTGAGCAGGGGGTTGGACTAGGTGAACTCCAGAGATCCCTTCCAACCTCATCTATTCTGTGATTCCATAAATCATCTCTGATAGCATAGAAATATTTTAACTTTTTTTACCCCTTAATGTCCAGTAAAAACTTCTGAGGGAGCTGCAGACACTGTAGTCAGCCATGTATGTCTAACACGAATCACTACCTCCTTTATGAGGGACACCTCTGTGGAACTTAAATGTCTCAAGTGAATTTTCCCCACTTGTGTCCTTTGGACCAGGTAAACTTGATTTCAAGACTTGTTGGGTTTTGGAATATCTTTTTCCCTTTTGTTTCAACTATCCCCAGACAGAGCTGATACTCTTCCCTCAACATCTTCCTGGAAAGTTTTTCCCAAGCCTTTTATTCAATAACTACAGAAATGTATTGTCAGATTACCTTTTTATTTATTATTCCTAGTCTTATATAAGCTGCTACTCATTATCATTTTTATTGAAAAATGCCTTAGTTTTTGCCTATCACTTTTCTCAGATATGCCTCTATTTATTTGTCCAATTTCCTGACATCTGACCTTATGACCTGTTAGAAAAATGCATTTAAATTTTAATCTCTTTTTGTCCACTGATTTAGGATTTATAGCCTAAACTTAATTCACCCTAGTAGTGTGCTGGGATTTTGCTTGCCTCTTTTGTCCATGGCCTCTGGGCTTAGAAAATGTTCAAGCTCTCACTGTTAAATCAAACAAAAAAAGAGGGAAAATGGCTACCTATTTTTTTTTTCTCCTGAAAGGTGAGTTGGGTTGCTGTCCTAACCTCTGTTTCAATGCTTCATCCAAACAGCTTGGAAAAGAGAGGATTTGGAATTTCTTTGGCTTACTGACTCTCTTATCTGTTGCAATCTCTAAGATAAATCTGAATCTCTAGAAGGTGGATGTAGGAAAGATTTCATCACTGTCTTTATTTCCTGCATTGCTAGCTCTATGATTAAATAACTCACAGATAGACTAATGACAGCACATTTTTTATATCTGAAATTAAATTTTGAGCTGAGAAAAATGAGATAACCCTTTCAAAACAGGCATTGTGAACAAATAATGAAAAACTTTTTCTAATAACATACTACTGGCAAATTGATCGTGCCATAAGTAAAGTATCAGCAAAACAAGCTTTTGGTGTTGTTCTGGTTTATTTTTTTCTGAAGATTAATGTGGTTTTTGTTGTTTTTTTTTCCTATTTGATTCAGGTGTGAACATACACTGGGATGATTAATTAGGTGTCAATGGAACTATACTATTTACTTATTCTAGGGTAAAGATTTGTGGCTGAAACTCAGCAAGGCTTTTGAATAGGTACCTAACTTTCCAACTTATGAACAACTGTTCCATCAAAGGCAATAAAAGTATTTGTTGGCTCAAAGGTTAGGTGTGCACTAAACTGTATGGTGAATTGAGCCTTTTGCAGCTGCCTGAAATTATTAACTACTGAGGACAGGCTTTTTTGTGTTGTATGGGAAGTAATATCCACACTACCCCTCAACAGCAACAGCATTTGTGTGTGTCGCTTGCACTTGAATTGGAGTTTAGTTGTCAATGACAAACCATGTGTTCTCTGTGCTGTTTGTCCTCTGACTGTAATTTCATGAAAGTTCAGGTGGAAAGAGGAACCAGATTTCACATGTTTACCAGGATAAAAAACTCCTGTTCATTTAGGTTTGTATCTGAAACTTGGTAAAATGGTGGTCAGCAGAGCTTCCCGAGTGACTGATGTTAAGAGGCTCCTTCTTTCCAGAGCTAATTGCCATCTTTCCTTGGAGCAGAGTCCTACAGGAGGTTCACTGGTCACAACTGAAGTCAAAGCTCTGGAGGGAAGAAGAGATGACATGTCAGAGATGGGAAACAGCAGTGGAGCTGCTGAAGCTGATCAGAAGTCAGTACATAGGAGGATTGAGATATAATTACCATTAGGTGTAGGTATTTAAATATTAGATTAGCAGAATTTAGCAGAGAAAGAGAACCTTTTTAGCAGTGTTAAAGTGGCCTCTACAAATTATGCAGGAAAGTAAGAGGATACAGTACCTGCTTGAAGACCTAGACTGTCAGTGAGAAAATGAAGGGGAAATTGCAAGGTTGTTGAGTTTTGTATTGGCCTATTGAGGAAAATGAATACGTGAAAGAGTCATACCTAGTGCTGCTATGATAGGAAGTTTTCACCTGAGGGTAGGTCAATATTTCTTAGCTGTTGTGAATGGGCTTTGAATTCACCTTTATCTGCCTCCTCCTATAACTGCTTCCAGCAATCTCTGGCATGAGTTTTAAAAAGGGTAGAACTGCACCTAAGAAGTAATCAAGTGATGCATGGCTTCAATTTCATCCTTCTCTTTGTAAGCAAATTGGAAGACTCTTAAATGGGCATCTTTCAACTTTACTATATTGATGTACCACTATGTGTGATATTTGTGAAGCCTGCTGAGCATGTAGTTGTGACATGACAGTGCAGTCTCACAGGTTTTAAGTTGTTGTGATGGCATGGAATACAATTATGAGACGACTTTCTTATTTTGATGATCCACAGTTGAGGGTCTTCTAAATTAAAATGTTTATAATTTCCTGCATGCTTTCCAGCTGCAGGTCTGGGATCGGCATTTGCATTCACCCCTGCAATTGGAACTGATAGAACGATTCAAAAGGGATTTGTGAGTAAGTGTGTCGAGCTGATGTGCTCATTAGTGTGGTTATGTGGTATCAGGAAGCCTGGAAAGTGCAGCAGCAAATGAAAACATGGCATGCAGCAATGTCACTTCTCCTTCAGCAGGTACACCCTGTCTCTGATAAAGGTCAGCACAATTTAGCTTGTTACCTACATTGCTAAAGTGCATGCGTAATGGAGAAAAATGACACAAAGTGACCATTTTCCTCCATGTTACCCTTGTACTATTTGAAACTATGCTTAACAGACAATTCCAAGAATTTGAGACTGTATTCAAAGATCTGCTTCTAAAAACCCCAAACTGATTCTTTCTTTTAACGTCCCTGTTTGCATCCCCTCGCCTACTCCAGCAGAGACATGTCTGACATATTCATGATGCTGAGCTTGGCTTATATGTTGGATATGGGAGAGAATTAAGGCCATGGTATTTAGGTTAGAGAATGAAACTCGCAGCAATTGTACTAACTTCCAGCTGAGGAGTGAACTAAACAGTTTGGTTTAGGGTTTTTACCCCACATGGTTTGAGTGCATCAACAATGCATTTAAACACCCTGATAAACAAATGCGTGAAGGAGTGTGTCATGTTGAGATAATTCTGCAATCTTCTTTTTGAATGCTTTCAAAACAATGCCCGGAGTATTTGAGCTCTCTCCTTCACCCTTACCTGCTAACTTGCATCTTATAATTTTAAGCAATTCTCTGTAAAGACTGCTGCCCATCTAAACATCCTGGTTAATACAACTACAAGGTAATATCACAGGCTCTTCTGGCTCAGTGTGTTGATAAAAATAAGTGCATATTGCATCAGTGTACCGAGAGCCGGCAAACAGCAGTCACTGCTGTCCCCATCACATTCTCAACCTGTTCATACAATGAAGGCTGAAGAAGTTCACAGAGACAGGCATCTTCCAGGGGAGCCAATGGCCCCCCTCAAGGGGTAAATTCTGAACTCTAGAACTGTTTCCACGACTAGTTTTTAACTCATTCTTGTAGTGTTGATTCTTTTTATGTAATGATTATTTTCCACTGGTTTTTGTTTGGTTGGTATTTTTTGGTTTTGTTTTTGTTTGGTTGGGGTTTTTTTGTTGTTTTGGGGGTTTTTTTTCTTTGTTGGTTTTGGCTTGGTTTGGTTTTTTGTTTGTTTGTTTGTTTTGGGTTTTTTGTTTTTGTTTTGTTTTGCTTTTTGCTAAAACCCCACAATTACCATTATCTTACAGTACTTTGGAATCTCTTTTGGAGAATTGAAGACAAAATACATCAGTTCTGTTTTGACCATGATGTTTTAGATTATTTTTCATTTAATTAATTAATTAATGTATATATTTTTTTCCATTAATTTACATTAATTTCCAGACACAGTTAAAAGACAATAATTTTGATGACTTATTTTATTTAGTAGAAAGAACATAGATAGTCTTTAGTAGAATAATACATGGAATTTAGAGTGTTTTCAAGTATCTCTTATCACAGCATACACATACTCTACAAATAATTAGTCTCGTAGAACCCCTTTGGGAGACCTAAAAGCAGATGTCAGTAGTTCTGAGCTGTGTTCGTGGTTTGGTAGTGTTTCTTGTGGTTGCATTGCATAATGTGTTTACTCTCTAACCTATTGGACTAATTTGTGAAATAGATACAATGCAGTGAAAAAACCATTAATATATATTGTCATTAGGGTGCCATTGCCAGACAAAGTTGGGCAGTACCACTGAAATAAATGAAACCACAAAGATTTGCATCAGATCAAAGCTAGGTCTCAGAAAAGGGTGGAATTTAGTGGATTGCATAATTCTGTATATAGAAAACTTGCAGAAAAAACAATGCTGTAGACTGTGCAGGGCAAAGAGAAACATTTTATACTGTTCGTTGATTCCTCTGCAATTCATGAAATGTGACAACACTTCCATTTACAAATATTCAGTGTCAGTTCTGTAGTAACCTGTGTGTTCATGTATTGAAAAAGGCTTTCTCCATATATTGTCAAACACATTAAACTTCTTAAAGCAAGAGTGGAAAGAAAAATCCATCTGCTTATTAACACGTTATCTAATTGTTTTCATGCAATTTCTTTTATGTCAGAAAGTATTTGACAAGATTTAAGCTTCCCCACTCTCATCAACTTTGTGGCTAATTACCTATTCTTATTTTTTTAGGTATTATGTAGCAGTTAGCATTATAATGGCTTATAAAAACACACTGTGTTAGATAGCCTACCACAGAAAGAACATACAGTTTGCACATAAATAGAAACTGAAAGTTTGCATTGCCAAATCAGCTAGTTAACTCTATAGTTTCAGTCATCCCTATGTAAAATACTATGAAAATTATGAGTTTCTTTACAGGCTAATATTTAGTGAAATTGTCTGAAGCAAAGAACAGAGGAAACTTCAGGGCATGACTTGAAACACATTAGTCCTAGAGTTTCAGTGCATATATATCAGCCTAACAAAAAAAAAAAAAAAAAACAAAAAACAAAAAAAAAACCAACCAAAAACCAAACAAACAAACCCCAACCAAACAAAAAAAAACACAAACAAAAAAACCTCCCCAAAAACCCCCAAACAAAAAAACCCAAACAACAACAGCAACCCCAAAACAGCGACAACAACAAAATATAAACCCAACCAACCAACCAACCAACAAAACAGCCACAACAACAAAGATAAATGGACACATGAAATCAGACTCACAGATGAGTGACTGTGGTAGGGGTGTGCTGCTAAATGGAAAAGACTGCTTTGCAAAGCTTGTGTAGACAGCTGTTGGCTAGAGGAATGCATCCCTCTGGAGCATGTTAAAGCAAGAATTATCTGAATCAGCAGGTAAAATGTCGTATGCAGATTGTGTAAAAAGTTCAGTGGGGAAACTTATTTTCCTCCTGGAGATTTTCCATCATTTTTAGGCATTAGTATCAAACAAGGATTTTCTGTTACCTCCAAGATAAAATCTTGTCAAGATAAAATCCTGCAGGTGAAAATCTCACCTTTCCCCACTTTTTCAGCAAGGGAGGGACAGTTCCTAAATCACATACAACCTGCTCTGCCCCCAAAGATGTGCTGTCTTAGAGTTTGAAAATAGATTGATAAAAAATTTCTGGGAAAAAAAATTGGTTTTGGGAAATAAAGATGCTGTGTTGGTTTTGCTTGGCCTGGTTTTTGGTAGCGGGGGGGCCACGGAGGTGGCTTCTGTGAGAAGCTGCTGGAAGCTTCCACCATGTCCAGCAGAGCCAGTCTCTGATGGCTCTGAAGATGATGGACATGCTGCTGGCCAAGGCTGGGCCAATTAGAGATGTTGGTCACGTCTCTGTGATAACATATTTAAGAAGAAATCAAAACAAAGTGCACAGGCAGTTGTTTCTAGCCAGAGAAGAGGAGGAGGCGAGAATATGTGAGGAAAACAACATGGACACACAAAGGTCAGTGGAGAAGGAGCGAGAGGAGGTGCTCCAGGTGCCGGAGCCAAATTTCCTCTGCAGGCCATGGTGATGACCATGGTGAAGAGCTGTCCCCCTGCAGCCCATGGGGTCCATGGGGGATGCAGAGATCCACTCGCAGCCTGTGGGGAAGGTGTCCATGCCAGAGTGGGTGGATGCCTGGAGGAGGCTGTGATCCAGTGGGAGTCCCAGTGGAGAGAGATGGCCCTGCTTCCAGGCTGGAGCAGCCTGTCCTTGGAGGATTGCACCCCATGGACAAGTGACCCATACCTCAGCAGTTTTGGGAGGACTTCCTGCCCATAGGAGGAGACTCACATTGCAGCAGTTTTGGGAGAGCTGCTGCTTATGAGATTGGAACCATGCTGGAGTAGTTCACGGTGAACTGTCTCCCGTGGGAAGGCACCCCACGGTGCAGCAGGGGAAGGACTCTGCTCTCTGATCAGTGGAAGAAGATCTTACTGATGAAATGACCGAAACCCCCATGCCCTGTCTCCCTGCACCGTCAGTGGGAAGGAGGGAGGGCTTGGCCGAAAAAAGTATTTTTAAGAGCTTATTTTACTTCTCATTATACTCCTTTAATTCTATTAAGAATGAATTCACTTCATACCTCTAAGTTGAGCCTGTTTTACCCTTGGAGTGTTTCCTCCCAGTCCTTATCTCAACTCACGACCCCTTCCTTTAATTTTTTTCTCTCCTCTGCCCAGCTGTGGCAGGGGAGGGCAAGTGAGTGGCTGTCATGGGTGCCTGGTGTTTAGTCAGGGTCAAACCACAACAGATGCTTAATTTTGAAGCTGTACATCAGGAAAATATTGTTTCTGCTGTGACCTATCAACCACTCTCTGGAAGTGACTAATGGGTATTCCATCAGGTTTAAATTTATTTACCAAGTTGATAAAGGCCAAGCCTCTGCAAGATGGGATGACGAAATACTCAGCACTGTGGGCTCCCATGAGCTTGGTGCTTGTCTAACTCAGCCTCTGTTGGTCTTAGTAATGAATTTTGGTTTAAGTTTCTAGAAGTAGAAAAGTGTGTTCTCATAGCTTTTAATCCGACTCTCAAAAAATCTGTGTATGTGCTTATGCTGAGGTGAGATGAATTTCACAATTAAGAGGGAGAGTTGCTTCCAAAGTACAATTAATGCTTAGGAAAGATGAAGATAAAAATACAGGAAAAAATGTTTCATCATAAACATCTCAAATACATTATCCCTGTCTTTTGCTGGTGAAAAATTTCACATGCTGGAAAGAAAGCATTAAAAAAGGAGCTCTTATGGCACTTTTTCTGAATGTTTTGACCTACTTAGCCCAAAGCTCTGTGATTTTGATAGAAACAGCATACTGGGGAAAGAAAACCAGCTTTTTATATTCAATTCAACTCTCTTCATAGGCAATTTTTTCTTAAATTGCAGCGCCTAGATACAGACAGCTCATGAGCATCTCTAGATTACAAAGTTCTGTATTTCACCGCTTGGTTTCATACATTAGCATCAGAGGTCAGTAGTGGCCAGATGATGGAGGAAGACCTGTCTGGTGACAGGAGGTGGAATCATCATCACTGGGGCTGGAGGCAGCAGTCTGTTAATTTTATTCCTATTTATAGAGTTAATTTTATTCCCATTTAGCTCTTATGGTGTTGTGTTTTGAATTTTGTATGAGAGTAATATTGGTAACACACTGTTATTTTTAGTTGTTTTTAAGTAATGTTTACAACCAAGTCAGGGACTTTTGAGCTTCTCATGCCCCACTAGTGAGCAGGTTGGAGGGGTGACATCAGGTGATCATCCCACAGCCAGGACAGGTGACATCAATTGGCCAGAGGGAGATTCTGTATCATTTGGTGCTGTACTCAGCAAATTAATTGGGTTGAAAACTGTCCAGGGGCCACTGCTTGGGAACTGGCTGGGCGTTGGTCAGAAAGTGGGAAGGAATTGCATTGGGCATCACTTGTTTTGTGTGTTCTAATTCTTTTATCATTACTGTTATCACTATTGTTTGCATCCTTTTCTGTCTCTGTCTAAACTGGGTGAGCGAGTGGCTGTCAGCTGTTTTTTTGCTGGTTGGGGTTAAATCATGTCAGGACCTGGGAACTGATGAATTATAACTGAATGATGAATTCAGCTGTTTGGAGAAGGGATAGGAGGAAGAGAGTGTTCTTCAGCATGACAAATAAGGGATAGAGGTGCACTAGAAGGCTCCATAGTTGTTTTTACTGGTGTATGAAATTATGTAAAGAAGTCTTGGGCAACAGAATTCAGTTATCCACACTTCTCAGTCAATTATCATTAACTCAAGGCACATTTAGGGAATTAATATGAGGTAAGAATATTCCCAAAAAGTTGTTTTGATGTAGAGATCTTGTTTGTAGGCTGGGCTTGATATTGGCATTTGGCCTTAGTGCCATGGAATAGTCCAAGGTGTATTTAATTTATGTGGTAGTAGAGAAGCAGTCTGCTTCCAGCTAGAAACTCACCATGAAGCAACTACTGTAGATGATCCCAACTCAGGTCAGCCATTCCCAGAGCTGCTGAGAATTGTGTCATGAGCCACACCAATACTTGTCACCTTCATACCTTGGCTTCGCAGCTTCCCTTGCACCTTTACACTTTTTCAGTGCAACCAAAGTGATCTCAGCGCTATTGTATGGCAAAAATATTGCACTCTTTAACCTCTCTGAATCTTTTCAAGTCCAATTTGCAAGGCCTGGAGAAATGAGCTGTGGGCTGATGGCTTTCAGCCGGCATTGCATATAGATAGTCACTTAAAAGGCTTAGCAATGTGATCACATTTGTTCAAGAGGATTGAGCTAGCATAGATATAAATACCATTTACTCTTAAAGAAGTTGGCTTCTCTGGATGAAGTTCTTAAGAATCTGGTGACTTATCATCCCTTCAATATAGAGGTCAAGCATGATTACTTTTTGCATCCGTGCATTTATTTGCAATTTAGGGCATGATCTGTCAAATGGTTTTTCATACTTCTTTCCAGCTAAGAATGCAAGAATAAACCCAAAGTTGCTAACACATCTAAGTAAGCCATTAATAAGGCTAATTGTATAATTGTAAATCCAAGTTCTTTTGAATCCTATTTGGATATGTCTGTTGCTGATCAAGTCTTGCAGACATGAGCAAGGTCAGAATGAGTTTCATTTCAGATGTACAAATAAGATAAACATGTGAGAGACAGGGGAAAGAAGAGGTAGGAAGGAAGTCCACTAACAGGCAGTTTTTTTCTGGACATCAATGAGGTTTATAATGTATATTCACTATTCTCTTACTGAGGTCTGAAAGTAAATTCCTAGCCTCAGTAAAGTAAACCATATTTAGCTGTAACTGTTGAAAGGTGCATAAGCCTGAGAAGTGAACAATATTCTTTGTGAACACAGTTTGCTTGCAGCACTCTGTGCTGGAGGTGATTCTTGTAGTGTATTTGAAGGATTAAATCTGGTTCCCAGGTTACCTCTGTGAAAAAAATGAGTAGTAAAAGCCCTCTAATTCACTGTTTTGCTAGAAGGTATTATCTGACACTAGCTTATAGGAATTCTATTTTCTTGTAGGTTAATGCTAAATTAACTGTTACTTTTTCATAGTAAGAAAAAGAAAAACCCAGTACTGCTACTCTGCTATACCAACATCCCATTTCCATTTGTGGGGCATTCAGCTATGTCTTTTCTTGTTTTGCTGTCAAAATTAGATTATTTTCTTTAGTTTTAATATTAGTGCTTGCTACAATTTTCTTGTGAGTATTCTGCTAAAAAAAGATTTATTTGTTACAACGTTATGTACTGATGTTGCTGAGTATTGTGTTTGCATGGCAAGATTTTGGTACTGGGGGGAGATACAGGGGTGGCTTCTGGGAGAAGCTGCCAGAGGTGTCCCACGTATCTGATGGAGCCAATGCCAGCTGGCTCCAACACTGTCTCACCGCTGGCCAAGGCTGAGCGCATCAGCAAAGGCGGTAACACCTTCGGGATAATGTACTTACGAAGGAGGGGAGAAAGAAAAGACAACTTCAACAAGAGAGAGGAGTGAGAATAAGTGATAGAAGCAGCTCTGCAGACACCAAGGGCAAAGGAGAAGGAAGGGGAGGAGGTGCTGCAGGTGTTGGAGCAGAGATTCCCCTGCAGAAGTGGTGCAGACCATGGTGAGGCAGCTGTGCCCCTGCAGCACATGGAGGAACCCACACTGGAAGGAGCTGGATGCCCAAAGGAGGCTGTGACCCCGTGTGAAATCCATCCTTTTGGCAGGACCTGTGCCCCCATGGCGAGATGACCCTGCTCTGGAGCAGGTTTGGTGGCTGGACTAGTGACCCCATGAGGGATTTATGCTGGAGCAGGCTGTTCCTGGGGGATTGCATCCCATGGGAGGGACCCACACTGGAGCAGTTTGTGAAGAACTGCAACCTGCAGGAAGAACTCAGTTTGGAGAAGTTCATGGAGAACTATTTCCTGTGGAAGAGGCCCCACAATGGAGCAGGGGGAGGCTGTGAGGAGTCCTCCTGCTGAGGATGAAAGATCAGCAGAGATAATGCGACGGACTGACCACAGCCCTCATTTCCTGTGCTCCTGTGGGGCAGCAGAAAAAAAAAGAAACTCACAAGTGAAGTTAAACTTAGGAAGAAAGGAGAGATGTGGAGAAGATGTTTTAAAATTTGGTTTGATTTCTCATTATTGTGCTTCGATGTGATTGGTCATAAGTTAATTTCCCCAAGTTGAATCTATTTTGTCTGTGTTTTGCTGAGTGATCTGTCCATGTCCTTACCTCAACCCACAAGTCTTTCTTTATATTTTCTCTCCCTTTTCGAGCTGAAGAAGAGAGTGAATAGAGCAAATTTGGTGGGCATCTGGTGTCCAGCCAAGGTCAACCCACCACATGGTGATGCTCTTCTAAAGGTCACACTTAATAAGTGGAGCGCTGTGCCTACTGCCTACTGAACTGCATTTTAAACTAGTGGATAATTATGTCAAGAACGAGATTCTTACAACAGAAAACATGTGGCCTGCTTATGCTTGAAGATTCAGAAGCAGCATCATCTGAGACTGGGTATGTTTGATAAAGGAACTTTCCCATCCTCTATGACTTTCTCTGTGATAGCAGTGAAAATATTTGAGTTACTTAATGATAAGGGTGGCAGGACTCTGAGTCATGAATGTATTTCTTTACTTCCTTGATACACCTTCAGTTGCAGTATCTGTAGAGGAGTAAGGTAGTTCTTGCTTGGTCTTGTTCCTTGCTTTGGGAGTGGAGTGCATTTGGGAATGAATTATTTGGAACAAAGCCCAACGCCATGGCACTCACTGCAGACAGAGTCGTCTGCACAAACAGAGACACATCTGATATAGCTATTGGAATGAGACTGAATGTTTCTTAAATTAGACTAAAATGATCATAACAGCTTCCATTGTCAAAGGCAGCTGTTCTGTCTGTGCTCCCCCAAAAAAAAAAAAAAAAAGTGGAAGTAAGCATTGCTGTCAGTATGCAATATTAAGACACTGTTTTCAGCGTTGCAGTGTCTTTAGTAGTATGGTAGCAATTTCTGAGGTGCTTGTGTTGTGAGATAATTAACTTCAAACTACATTGAGAAGCAAATCAATAGTGAAGCCTAAAATATGAGCCAATCTGAATCTTAACCTTAAAGTTATAAAAACTCTGATTTATAAACAGGTGCAGGGACTTCAATCCACTGATCAGAGTTGCAATAGACAGCACCACCCCACCATCTCAAACCAATAAAAGACAATTGAATGGCTTTTGTCTTGCTCAAGGTTTGTATTTCCAAATACAGTGTAGTAACTCTGATGACCGGAAAGACAGAAACCAAAGGGGTAAGAACTGCAGAAGAAGAATTACCATCACATCCTCTAGGATGTTATAAAAAGACACTGTGTGCCAGAGCTGTGCAGCAACTCAGCACTGGGATGTTTTTGCAAACTGAGTTAGAAAAGACCAGAGCAGTATGTAAGGAACATGACACATCCACTTAGACAGATTTCCCTTTTGTAGCATCACAAACACATTTCCTTCTAGCAACTGGTTGACTTTTGGGAGAGAACTGCAGCTTTAAGGGTGTGTCAGTCAGGTATGGGACAGAAAGAGAGGCAAGACTTATCAGAAAGTTGGGGAACATCTAGAAGAAAAGGAAGCACTTCTATTTTAATAACTGAATAAAGAGGAAAAAATGGGAGTAATTCTTGTAGTCATAAGTCCATACCCTGGGAAGAGAAGTAGCAATACTTATCTCTACCACATGGAAACTCTTACAGAGAAAATAAAAATGTGAAGAAAACTACCCATTTTATGGGTATTAAGTCAGCACTTTGCACTCATCAGATGGGATGGAAACAAATACCACCAGCAAAATACATTTTTTGCCACTAATGTAAACTGATTGTTATTCTAGATGGGAAAAAAATCTGTATGTAATGAATTCAGGGTGAATCCATATTGGCTGGATTGAAGAGCCTTCTGGAGATCAAGAAACCAAGAAGATACTCAACCATATCGTTCTAAGAAATACTCTTAACTTGACATTACAACCTCAGGAATAGTGTTTTTCTCCCTTTGCATAGAATTATGTCAGAAGAAAGGAAAATTCAACTGATTATAGTAACGCAAAATTCTGTTAGCAGTAGTGCTACCAATACACCATCACAACCTGTAAATTTGATTCTAATACTTAAAATAAAACAGGTTACATTAGGAAGAATAAAGAGATTAAAATTCCAAGTGGAGAGAAAACAGATGTTAGGAGAGTTGTTCAGGGGCTAGCAAATTTAGAGCTTGAGTATATATTCCCACACATACATATGTTGAGACCATACTACTTTCTTCCTATATTTTTGAAACTGTAAATATTAAATTCATTAATGTTCACTGGAATTTTACTAATAGGAAGAGAGAAGGCATGTTTTTCTGAGGTTAGTACCAGCTTTGGCAGCAGGTTAGTGCTGTGCATGTTTGTGGCAAGAGGTGATAGTTTTATGTATTTTTATAGAAATAGTTATATTTATTTTCTTCTTCTTTAACCTGAATTGTGTTTCTCTAGCAAGGGACATCAAAAAAGATGGAATTAGTGACCTTGTGGAAGCAGCTCTTTTCTATAGTCCTGCTTGAGTTTTTAGTTGAACTACCCTTCAATTATAATGAAAAGAAAGGGATAATTAATGTAAGTTTGCTTCGTCTCTCATCCGACCAAATAACAGGTTTATTTATTTTACTTATGTTAGTAGTTATTAAAATACATTCCCATTCCCCTAAGCCTCTGGGTTCATTTACATCTTTAGAAATATAATTAAACTTCAGTCATCCATAGCTGTCTGTCCACATTTGATATTGCCAGAAGACAGTCATTAGATTAATAATTTCCAGCAAGCGTATCAGAGAGGGAAGCTCACACCACTCTTGAGATGGACTTTGTCTTGAGCATGGAGACCTCTCTATGTTCAAGTCCAGCAGGGAGTGTATGTGGGCAGGGAGGAAGGTATAAAGGGTGACAAAAATGTGGTTTGGGCTTTCCAGGCATGATTGTTATCCTTGCATGTCTCAGCTTTTGGCTGCCAGCTGGACATTTCAGAATGGTCTGATTTTCAGAGAATATATGGGAGGCATTCTTTAAAGATCAAGATCCTTTAATGCTCTGCAAAACAGATATTTTGAAATAGAATGACTTGATGTGATTTACAGAAAATTCGAACTACACATTCATAGGATTTTTGCTTGTTTGTTTTTTTCTGCATAAATAGTGTGTTTAATTTCCCTCCAGCATTTCTTGAATGTAGACTTCATTAATTTATGAAAATGCTGAAATGGAATAAGTAAAAAGATTAGATATCTAAAAAATGTGTATTCACTATACAGCAATATGGGCTGTTATTTTAAAGTAGTGTGCCACACATAAAAGGGAATAAAATTAAACCCTCTCCCTATTACTTTAATGGATATTTTGAAGAACATGTATTGCACTGCTGCTCTTTCTCTCTATTTCTTGACCTCTTTTTCCCATTTTTTTATTCATCTTTTTTATCTCATCCTTTTGTATGTTGTGTCATTCCTTCTAATTTTCTGCCTTCCTCTCTCTTCTTCAGCAGCACTTTGTTTTTCTTTTCCCAGCTCCCTGAATTTCTGTTTAGCTCCATGAAAGACTCTCAGGGCTGCATTCCTGTCTGTCCCTCCCACGTCCCCTGACTCAGGCTGTTCCTCTGCTTTTTTATACTCTTCCTTCTGGATCTTCTTCCTGTTTTCCTCAGCAATCTCCCTACTGTTTTTCCATTCCTCTTTTCACTTGGGGGTTAACATACACATGAAAAATTTGTTATTGTGACAAAAAGCCAGTCTCTCCTCTCGCTGTCCCTGGCTTCTGCTCTTGGCCTCAACAATTGGACTTCTGGGGGGAAACCTCTGACCTGTTCTGTCAGAAATGGTTTCTGGCAAAAAGGTGTGAAAGAGTTCAGAGCAGGCCAGTGTGTGATGGCCATCAGGTACAGTAAAGAAGGATGTGACCAAACCCATGAGAGAAATGGGCTCTGCAGGAAGGAGCTCCTCTGAGACTTGTCTGACATCAAGCAGAGAGAAAGGGGATGTTTAACAGAAGCAGGGAATCTCTTCTGGGACCTCATCCAGCCCTTGCTCTCGATGATACAAAAATATCTTGACTGTATCTCAAAATACAAGCAAGATTGTTTATTTTTAGAGATCAGACATGTCTTAGGGACAAAAAAAAATCCCCTAGTTGCTTCACACAACTTAAATCAAATCATGGTTGAAGTAACTTGCTGTTTTATTAATGACATGTAGTTAACTGCCAATCATTGAATTTTACACATGGGATAGCATCAGCTATACAAAAAAATAAACCACAATAACACGCTTCCAAAACAATAATAAACACCTATAAATTTATAACTATCCTTCTGAAGGAATCCTAAAAAATCCTAAGCTAATTTTCCCCTCACCCTCCACAGTTATGTGTATTCTGCCACCCAGCCCATCCACAGCCAGTGCTGGTGGGTTGTGAGGACACTCCTCTGGGAGTGCAGGTTCCTCTCCTCACACACATGCCATGCTGGGGAGCTATGAGGGCATCCTGCCAGTTAATTTATGGCCCCTGAGCTGTGGGTTCCTGCACGTTGTACCCAGTAAGGTCAGTCCAAAGGCTGGCTGCTCACTGTGCCCCTCAACTAAACAATCTCACAGATTGGTTGGCATTAGATTGTCATGATCCGAAACACCTCCATGACGATTTATGTTTCTTGGGGTTGTACAATCATGTGTGACTATGTGATTGTGTAACTTGTTCCATTTATTCTTTGTCAAAGGAATGCCAATTAGGCATGTTTGAAATGGATCACTAGGACTGTTCATGGATATACAAAGGGTAGATTGGTTAATTACTTTAGCTAATGTGAGCCAAACTTTGGTCTTTGCTTGTGGGATTCATATTTCATTCACCATCTTTGAGAATTTGCTGAGGATAACAAAAAGGGTTACGCATGTTGTGTTAAAACTCATTGTAACTGATTACCAAACTAAAATTGTGATGTTTTCAAGTTTTCATTCTTTCTGCAGTGGGTTTAATGTTCTTCACAGGTAGTCAATCAGTTCTTGTGGATAGAGAAACGCAACCATAACCACTCCCCCATGTTAGCAAAGGTACAGGGCTTATCTACTGTTCACTTTGCAAATCTTTATAGTAAACAAATAGTTAAGAATCTGTTAAAGTATCATGGTATTATTTTTTTCTTGTTGATTTAGTATCAATTTTGGAAATATTTAAGAAATTTAAAACAAATGTTGCTTTATCCAGTTGTTTTTTGAGTTGTTAAACCAAGGGGATTTCCCCTTTTTTGTTTAAGAAGTATATTTTTTAAAAGGGCATGTGTGTGTTCTATGATAGCTTGACCTGTTGAGGAATGAGGAATGTCAGTTAAGTGACTTATCCCCAAAGACTGAAAAAAGGGTTTCATTGCTTGTGAGACATATGCTGATGGATGGAGAAGCTGCTCTAGAAGGCCTGGGCAGAGGTGACTGTGCTGGCTGGCAACCTCTGTCTGTGCCAGATTAGGTTTTGTCTGGCTCTCTGTTTCCACTCCAGCATCTTTTCTCCGTGTTACAGATATTCATGTTTCCCATTTATTGCTTTTCAGGTTGATTTCTTCTTTGTATCAAAAGTCGGTGTAATTCCCTTGCTGCTTTTTAATCTGGCTGATGGCCATCTTCCTCTTTAACCCCTTTCTCAGAAGCTACAGGATTGAGTGCAAAGAATATGCATCAGAACATTGTTCCACCCACACTGACCCGCTGTGCTAACAAATAGGATTGAATAGCTTGGTTAGTGTCTCTGTAGTCTGTCACATCATCTTGCTCTGAGCTGGCTTTTGAGACTGCTACGCTATTCTGTGTAAACAAGCAGATATAGAAAACTCTTGCAAACAAGAAAGCAAAAATGAATAAAAAACTTCCCATGAGGAATTCCTGCGAATAACGGCTAAAAACACCTTAGCTCTCTGGGGAAAGCCTGCAGTATTTCTCTCTCATTTGTAAGGAAAGGCAGTCTGAGCTTTTGCAGATGAGGTCTCTATTGAATCTTACTGTGGTTTTTCAGCTGTGTAACCCATTACCCTGCCAGATAATTTTGTGTCTCTGGAAGACTTCCCAGAAGAGGACATGTGCCTGAATTTCAGTCCTTCCAGTTCACAGCCTGGCATCTTAATTCAAACCTTCTTTCTCTCCAGAGTGTCTGTCTTAAAGGCAAATAAGGAACAGGGTGATGTTAATTACCACCAGTTACAGGCTGAAGATGAAAATATTTGTGGGAATGAGAAGCCAAGAGCAGGAGCACCTTAAAAGACACAAAGAAAAACCATCTGACTTCTTCTGCCAAAGCTGTTACTTGGCACTAGAATTACATAAGATTGAGTTTTATATATATATATATATATATGTATGTATGTATGTATGTATGTCTATATGCATATATGTGTATATGTATATATGTATATATGTATATATGAATATATGTGTATCTATATATATGCTTACAATTTTTAAAATACTTCTACCAGCTAGGCAATTATACTAAAATCTGACTTTTGATAAACAAACATCCTTAATTTTCAAAAGTCTACTGTTCTATATTTAATATTTTCAAAAGAAGAAAATGCATGCTCTGATGCCTGAATAGAATTCCTGCCTGATAAAAAGTTCCTATTTAGGAACCCAACTAAACTTTCCCTAAAAGAGGCATTTGGTGTATATGCAGAATAATTAAAGTCAAATGAAAATGAGAAGTTTATATGCTCATGGAAACCAGAAAGCAAGCAGAATTCAGAGCTGTTATTTAGTCCTATAATTTCCTTGTATTATAGTAATAATATGAATAGCAGGAAAAAATGGGAAATTTGAGAAAAGAAACATGTCAGAATGGGGTGAAATTGTTGCAGTGGGAAAAAAAAAAGCAATCCAGCTATTCTTTGTAGTTCTCTTTGTTCTCTGAGAGGAACAGAACAGGGAAACTTGGAAAATGCTTTGGCTGAGAAAAGATGAGGATTTGTACAATGAGGGAAGTTAAACTTGAAAGAGATTTTAAAAGGTAGAGCTCTCTGTACATACATAACAGAAGAGGCATCTTGCACTGGAACTCAATGACAAAAACAAGTGAATTGTCAGCGAATTGCTGAAACCTGCAAAACAAGATAAAGTCAGAGGTCTTCTGGAAGCTTAAGAGATCCCCAAGAGAGGCATGGATAAAGATGTCGAGGGTACCTGGTGATTGGAGTGGAAACTAGATGCTTTATAAACTGAATTCTGCAGTTCACTGAAGTCTGAAACGTCAGAAGTTGTCACTCAAAAGGGAGAGCTGGGGCTGCTGAGATAGGATCTAGTCATCCTTGAAAGGAACAGGGCCAGCCAGCTAAAGGAATGAAGCCGTGTTTGAATTGGATCAGCTGTGCAACCAGCAGCAGAGGCAGTGAGCAAATGTTGACAAATTCCATATGTTCAGCTTTTCAGGTAAGGTAGATTCATCCTAGAATCTGGACAGGAGTGACAACTGATGATTTCGAAATGTTTTAGAGAGAGTGAATTAGGCTGGTTTTGTAGAGATTGCTGGCATTCTTCTCTGGGTTTTTTGGAGGTTTCTTTTTCCCATCAGTCACAACTGTCAGCAAAATTGTGGATTAAACTCCCAGCACAAATAAATAAATAATTGTCCTAGTGGAAGATTAATGGCTGGCTACGTGGTAGGAAAATGAGGACCTCTAATCTGGAAGGAATCCACGTGTATATAAAGTAGACTCTTCATGAGCCACAGGGCAGTATTGTATTTATTTGATGTATGTTACATCTGTGAAATTAATTAGGTGGATAACTTTAAACTTTTGAATTCCAAGAAATTTCAGTATTTCATTATGAAATTTAGCTACTTCAGTAAAAATAATGGGAAATCTCAAGAAAAATGATTAAATTTTTTACATTTTTCCTCAAAACATGGCTATTTTGTAATTGCCTCAATTTATTTCATATGAACACATTTATTTCCATACATATATGCACAAATACAGACACATACATATAAATGATACCTCAAAATTATCTACATCCAAATGTATGAACTTCTTGGGCAGAGAGGGGGTAATTTTTTCACACCAGAACATGCTGTCTTGATGTAGAAAAATATATCAGTCACTTAGACACAAGCGGTTTTACTACAGGAGTATTTGAGTGCTTTTCTGCTATAATGACCAGAGATAGCTGCCCAGCTCTGCAGCAGTTCCCACACCGTTTCATCAGAGATTAACAAAGGCATTGACTGATACCCTGATTCCTGATAGGAGTGGGGGCAACGACTCATGTCTGTTAGCTCCACAGGGCATTTCTGGTTCTATAAACCAGTTTGAAGGCATGGAAGTATCCCAGATAATGGCACATTAGCATGGCACAGTGCACAGGATAACGAGCCTTGCCTCTTGGGGGAATCATTAGGCTGAGGGCAGTGCTATTTGGACACGAGCACTTTGCTCCCAGTGTTATAGTTAACTCAATGATGCTGGCTTGGTGGGAGGGGGTGAAGTCTCTGAACCATCCTATACTGCTACATGGAGTGCACTGGCTTGCAGTACCTCTAATTCTTGATGCTTAGGTAATCTAAATTAGGTTAAATTAAATTTTTACCAGATCTAGTTAAATTAAATTGCTTCTGAAATTGTCTGTTGTTGCATATTGGATCCAGTTTCTTGTCAAGTCAATGGGTCATTCCGTGGACTTCACTGGGTTTTATATCAGTCTTCAGATATTTTCATATAAGAGAAATAACAACAAAGTGGGGGGAGGAGGAGAAGGAAATGTAGACCAGCCCCTGGCTTGGCACATTAGGAAATTTAGACAGATACTGCAATAAGAACACGCCGCCTTATCTTCAAAGGCAAAACAGAGTCAAGGCTCAGTTATGACAATCTATGCAGAGAGAGCTGCAGGGCTAGTTAGATGATGAGAGACTGATTTTCATGAAGAAAGATATACCAGCTGACAAGAACACAGAATCGTTTTAGAGAGCAGTGCAAAATATGCTGGTTTTTTCAGACATTTCCCTCCAGCTATACAGAGACAGGAAGGACATCCTACAAAAAAAGGTGTTAGCTTTGGTTCTCAAGAGATCCCATCTGAATTTCTTGTTTTGCCTCAAACTTTTTGTGAAAACTTGAGCATATCTCTTTTCGTTAAATCCACAAGGGTTGTTGTTCCTAGATCCAGTTTCAGTCCCTTGCTTCCACTGATCTCCAAGCCATAATGTTTTTTATCAGTGGGTGCTGGGCACTTTCTGAAGAACACAATAACTAAGCACCCATATGGATTAGCCTTTCAATTCTCTTCTGTTTCAATTCCTCCTCAGTATGAGAGGGAAGGAGGTACTGAGAAGTTCCCCTGTTATCCAGGCAAGCTTTAAGCATGGGAGTTATGGAGAATGGTTGCAATGCTATGCTTTTTGGGTTTTCTTTTGCTGAAGGAGGGGTTAGTACAAAATTTTTTCCAGCTGCTGTCTTTTCCATGTTGCAACAGCAACACTGTTATGGTGCAATGATAATAAGTGGATTTAAAGAGTGTGAGACTACACAGGTAGGGAAGGTAAGCAGCTTCTTTTCCACCTAAAAGTGATGAAAACACAGAGATTGTAGAGGGCCCACTGAATAACTGGGTTTCAAGGATATTGAGTATTGCACAGCACAGCAGCCTGCCTGCCTGGGCTGCCTCATTCTGAGGAGAGGCAGCTCTTTCAGCATACTAACAAGCCCTGCTGTGAGTGTTACACTAATGCGGCTACAGAGGTGTTTAGAGCTGGCTTTACTCACTGACAGCCAGCCTGGGATCTCTATCATGTGCAGTACACATGGAGATGCTCAGAAAACATGCATGATGTGCAGATCAGCCTCAGACTTGGGCTCAGCAGATTCCTGATGACTTAAGGCAACATTTCAGTACTTTGCAGCAATTATATTTTGGTTGGACAACTGATCTCTAAACCCTCATTGTAAGGCTCCTATATCCACTAAAGGGTCGAGGAACTGCTTTGTAAATAGAGGCAGACAGGTCCCTGGCTGTATAAATCAGTGCAGCTCCCTTTAAATCAATGAAGCTATTCTAGTACACTCGAGGTGAGGATCTGACTCAAAGACTAATGAAAGAGAGGTGACACCAAGAATGAGATTTTTCTAAAGCTCTCAACATTAGTCTGACTCTGTGCCCGTTTCCTCTGAACAGAAAAGACTTATTAAATTCAGAGGGAACAGATGCCAAGCTGAAGGCTGAGAAATCCCATCGCTCAGACCAAGAGTGCCACAGATTGCACTCTGGTGAGAGGTGACTGACTGTGAGGGTTGTACAGTTTGGTGCAGTCCTTCTTGGTCAGCAGTGACAAAGTCGAAAAACTCTGGTCCACTCAAAAATCAGAAGAGTAAAACCAAAACAAACAGGATAACCAAAAAGCAGTGTATTTCCACTGCGTCACCAAGTACAGAAACAGAGAATCTACAAAACCTTAGATTCTCCCAGAACTCCAAGATGCAGTGTCTAGCCAATCTCAGCTTTTTGGATCTATGTTTCCATGAGGATTTCAGGAATTGTTTAAGGCCAACCTGTTCTGTGATGATGTTATTATGTGCCTAAAAGCATGTGAGTAGGGGGAGTGAGAGTTTCTTTTGAGGGGAGTGGGATGCTGAAATGCTTAGTATCTTTGCTGATCCATAGTGAAATCAGAAAGTTTTGGATTAATTGACCTTTGCTGTCCTTGCTGTACTGGACCCAATGACGAACAGATGCCAGTACAACATAAATAACTCAAAGAATTTAATTAATAATGAATTTAAGCAAAGGGGCCAAAAATAGTATTTAAGCAACCCTCCTCTCAGATGACCTTTTGTGTAATGATACAAAAAAAGAAATTTAAGTTCATACATTAACTTCTAATAGAGCAGGGAATGGGTTAATGTAACTGGAGAAGATAAATGTCAGGATAATTTTTTAAGTGCTTTATCTGCTAATAGCACTGAGTCCAAAATGGCACTGATGTGTTAATGTAACTTGATCAAGCTGATTATATAGCAGCATAAAGACATTTTCCTTATCTGCTGGCCTCATCATCATTCATTTTCAGTATGTTTGAACTGACTGCACCACACATCAGTAGTTACGTTCTGTATGCAGTAAAATTACCACATTACATGTTTGCAATGATATACGTATATATATTTGCTTCCTGAGGACAGGAAGCTTTCCATCATTCTTTGGCTGTGCAAGTGCTTTCACTGTGAAAAGAATTTCACACAGGAAACGTTTCATTTATCACAACTATCCTTTTAGAATCAAATAGATATGGTTAATTCAGCAACAAGTAGATTCCTGACAAGAAAATGAGGGTATTCCTCAATAACAGTCACTTACCTCAGCTGGCTTCAAAACAGACTTCCTGAAAGAATAAGGGTTCATTTTTCTGACTAAGGGTCTCAAAATGTAGACCTTAGATAATCCTGACCCGTGGTTCACAGGGAACATGCTGTCTGTAGGACCTTCTCCATTTCCCACTACCCCAGGGAATATAAATGTTCAAACTTAATCTGGCAGGGAGAGAGAAATACAATATTGTCTGCAAAATGTTTCTGTTTTGTGGCTGGTGTGCCAGAACAGTATCCATGTGGAAGTGGGCTAAGGGAGGGTATAATTTTTAGCTCTACTGTGGAAGCAGCTCCCCAGCTGTCTGGGGTTCTCTGCTGCACAGACAATTGTGCTGGCACCGTCAGTCATTTAGGAGGCCATCCCTAAATGCTGTAATTTAGGGGAGCACACAGTGCATGATGTATTTTATAGAAAACAGATGAATTCCTGCTTTCAACAGTACAATCCAGCTCAGATTATTGTTTGAAGCTTTAAGTATTGCCTCTATATGTAATTTTTTTATAACTACTCTGTTTGCACAACAGTAAAATCTTAAAAGGGAAAAGAAAAAGAAAACATCATTAAAAATTAGGAAATAAACAGAAAGTACTGTTTTGGGTAGGAAACTTCTAATGCTACCATTCATATCAGAACACACGCAGTGCCAGTTCTTTGTAATTATCAAAAACCAGAAAGTATAGGTATGGGGAAAAATATGAATTTGGAAGTACACAGGATGAGACCAATAATGTCTAAATTATTATTATTTTTGCAATTTCTCTTTTAGTATTCTTCTCATAACAGAGAGAGTAATTTTCACAATTTTTTAAAGTTTCACTAATTGTTTTGTTTGCTTTGTTCAGATTCTGGAGAAGTTTGGTAGTCCTGAAACCACTGCATGGCCCACCAACAGTAACCCCAAAATGGAAAAACAGCTTATTATGAGATGTTATCTTCACACCAGGAGACATTTTGGGGTAGTAAATAACAGTTTGTGGAATAAAGCGATTGAAAATATGCAAGTACACTCAGCACACAGATGGTGTTTAGAATGAGCTGGATTCCCTTTTCATAGCTCTAGCTCAAAATATTTGATTCAGAAGTTCACTTTGAAGTTTTTTCTCCCCTAATCCCTTAGTAAGCTATAGTGGTCCTGAAGGTTATCTGTCGCCTCAGCTTGAACATAGGCTTTCATTTCTCAAGTATGATCTTGCTTGCAATTAAACCATATAAAATACCAGATATTCTGTTCTACTAAAAAAAAGGGGGGGGGGGAAAGAAAAACCCCACAGTTCTGCACACAGCAGTTTTTGGATTCAGGAAATTTATTGGTGATAACTTTATTAGCACCAATAAGCCAGTGGGGTGTATCTGCAAGAAATTATAAAGGAAAATATGCCTGTTTATGATGAACTCAATCTGTTCATGGGAGGTTATTTTTATTACAAAAATGGAAATATTTAAACATCATTTCAGATTTGAAAAAGTTGTTCCCAGTGAAAGATAAATCAAGCAAAACCCAGGCAGAACTGCCAATTGGAATTTGTAAATATTCTTTCCTATTCCTTTATCCTATTCCATTAATGAGAGAAGAGGTTTGTCTATGCTCAATAGCTAGAATGGGACTGAGTTATGTAGGGACTGGAAACTAAAGAGAAGGGGATTTGTGGTCAGTATTGACTTGAGATAGAAGAGTTGTAGATTGCTTTCTATTTTTCGGGGATGACCACTATGATAGCCAAGATTGCAATGTTGGAAAGTGTATGGAAAGGCTGAAATTAATGCTCTTGACCTGAAGGAGTGAATTCAAGCCCTGTTTTGGCAGTGTCTGTGTCCATGTGTAATTATATACCTGATGCTAGGTTTTGTTTCGGAGTCAGAGAGGCCTTGAAGTGGGCACAAACTGTCCTAGCGTGGGGCAGTGAGAACAGCTCAGGTGCAGTCCTTGACTCTTTGGGGAAATTGCCAAGAAATTATTTTAACGGAAGCTGGTACCTCGTGCCTTGTGGCCATTTCCATGGCACATGGATTTGCCATGAGTGCTGAAAGTGCTGCTTGCACACCTTGTCTCTTCTCAGTGCTGTTCCAGTGTTCCTAATGTCGTCTCCAGAGCCAAGCTGCCCACAGTGCTCCTGCTCTCCTGGTGACTCCCTTCTCATGAATCCCCTGAACAAAGCTGCCACAGTGGGCCAGTATCTGTCCCAAAGGCACACTGCAGCTGCTCTCTGTCCCCCCTGTCCCTGAGCTCCAGCTGGCTCACACGCAGCATGTCCTTGACATGACACCGCAGCCCAACCAGGGCATCTAAATCCTCTTGCTGAGAGGGCTGACTGTGCTAATCCCACTAGCTGGAAGCTGATCATTTCTCTCCTTTTCTGACAGTATCAAGCCCTGGTTTGCTGGGTGTACACTGGCGCTGGAAGGGCAGCCTCTATGGCCATCAGGCCCTAAGGTGTGACTCCTCAGATTACCTCTATCACGTGTGATGGATCAGTGGCCTTGAAGCCCTGCTCAGCCCTGGCTCCTGTTCCCACTCAGCTATTCCCAGATAGCATCCCCCTCGGCCAAGGACACTGCTGGGCAGTGTCTAAGCCCAAGGCTGTCAGGTGGCCCTTGCAGGGCTTGCAGCCATGTCCAGTGTCACCCACTGAGCCCCAGAACTGTTTCCAGCCGCTGCCCGGTGTGTGCATTTAGCACACAAGGCTTTTGCACGTCAGCCCTAGCTAACACTTGCTCAGAGGCACTTTCCTCTCTGACTTCCTCAGCCATCACTCGATTCCCAGTTCTTTCTGGAAGCTGTGCTGTAGCACTTTGAACAGGTAATGGTACTGCACACGCACACAGGCAGAGAATGATCCGCTGACATTTTAACTAGGAAAATATGGGAGGAGCGGGGAGAGGAAAGGAAAGAAAGAGAGATGGAGCGGGAGAGAGAAGAAAAGAAAGGCAGGCAGAGGGAGAGAAAGAGGAAGAGATGAAGGGAGGAAATATGAGACAGAGAAATGCCATGACAACCACATAAGCCCAGGGTTTTCTGGAGGGACCTAAGGGACCGGTACTGCAGATGATGAAATGTCACTCTGGCAGAGAACGTATTTGTGGACATTAGTATTTTTTCACTGACATTCTGGTAGAGAGAAAAAGACAATCTATCTATCAATTGGTACCCATTAGTAGAGAAAGTATTAAGAGTACTGGTTTATTCCATGCTCTCTTCTATGTAAGTTTGAGATTTGGTTGGTTCGTTTTTTAATTTCCCTCCTGTTAGTTCATCTCCTTTATAATTTTACACAGTCAGGGGAATTACTGCAGAACCCAAGATGCAATATGGTGTCTATTTTGCAGACTCTTTGTAGTAGCTACATAACTTCACCACAGAACTGGGTTCATAGGCCTGAACAGAAAGAGAAAATAAACTGTCTTCATGTACCCAAAGATATAACAGAATAAAAATAGCTGTTTGTTGCTAAAATACAAGTTTACTGTTTTTCTAGTGTACTTTAAAAAGCAAGCTCTGTTTATAAAGAAAGCAAGTAATTTCACATACAGCTTTTTTTTTAAAAACTACTATTCTAGCACGCAAGACTTGCAGAGGAAAATTTTTACTGTGGTTGGCATAACTCTGTTGCCTTTTGCTGATAATGTTTGCTACAGAAGCAAACCAAAAGTCCAGAATGTTTTCTTTCCTAGGCTTAGTAGATGCAGACAAATGCACCATTTGCTTATGTCAACAAAATACTGTATTCCGTGGCTGTCAAAACTGGATCAATTATACTCAATATTCTTTTCTACTCATGGGTTCCTAGGACTCAAGCATACATATGCCACTTAAGGATGCATTATTTGAAAATGGAATTAGCAGTATGCAGTCAGAGCCACAAAATAGGATACTTATCAGAAACCATGCTTGCAACTCACATGATTCAGGAGAAGCAAATGTGGAAATACATCTTCATAAAAAATTCACACAGTCACAAATTGTGCCATCTATTTCTGTACACTACATTTTTGTTACTCCTGGAGAGAGAAGGTCTTTTTATTTAAAGTAATTGTTGTTGGTTTTTCGGAAGACATAAAGTATTCATCTTTTCCCCTCTCCCGCTGCCTTCTAGAAGTAGTCAAAGAGCTGAAATTAATTAAGTTCTGACCTCATGTCAGCTTCGTGTATCATAATTAACAGAAAACAACATCCTTAAGGTCTAAGATCTGCACAATTAAAGCCAGAAATCTGTGGAAAAAAAGCCCAAGATTAAAAAGAAAGTGTTGGGAGGGAGAGTTCAAAAGTTGAATTCCCTTGCATGGGGAGATGCAGTCACTGAAATGTTCACCTAAGGCACCCAGGTGCATTTACATAAATCCCTTTGTTCTCCTGTGCAATTACCTTTCCATTCGTCTCCACGGAGTTTCCTGTCTCTAAATCTTGTGTGTTTTTCTCATTTATTTCACACTTACATGTTACAGCCTGGGCACTCTCAGCAATAAACATCCTTTTGGATAACAGAGGTAATCAGGATGCATCCTGGATCCAGCCCTGGTGTATGCAAAAGAGCCCTCAGTTCTCTTACAGCATCTGCTATTGGCTGCCAAGGAAAAACACATGCCAGTCAGAACACCATTTGCTCTGACTTACTTTCCTAAAAACCCTGGTGTGTGAAGATCTACTGACTGATTTCCCTACATTATGCTGATTTTGGAGCTGTATTAGACTAGTAAGCCTGGAAAGACTGATTCTGCATTTTGCTGCTCATTGGCTTACCCCAGGGTTGTTTGCTCTTATACTCTCGCCTCCAAGAAATGAAACCTTTGCTTATTCACTTTGCAAGTTTGGTAATTCCCAAACATGTGGGTTTTGTCTTTAATGCCATCTTTCTTATCTATTCATATTTAAAAATTTGATAAAATTTTTGCATTGCACAGATCAAAAAGTAACCAGGCACCCCAGTTTCAAAAATCAATATAACTTTTTTTTTGCTTCAAAATGCAGTCCTTTTCCATTTCCTCTTTGCCCTTGAGAATAAGTTGAAGAAAAATACTACATTAAAACCAAAAAGACTGACTATTTTGTTCTTCAGTTTTATCACAAAAGGGAAAAAAAGCAAAATTAATTAAAGCAAACCTTGATTTTTTTGTTAAGAACAGTTAATTGGAAAAAAAAGATTTTAAAATGTTTTGATGTCTTCATTTTCTTTAAAGCGATTTCTCTGGGTTCATCTTTAGTAGTCCTTGGTACAGACCCCTTTCTACTGATTTCTTTCAAAACCCTATTTGTTCTGAATGATGCTTAAGGCATCATCTTTATTTTTATTGGTTTTTTTTCTATTATCTTTATTTTGATTTTGAATTCTTTTTGTCTTACAGCACCTTTTTTCCATGCTTCTTTTATACTAATAAATTGGTTTTTTTGCTGTTTTGTCTTCCTCCTGCATACCATCTTTCAATTTGAATTCCTCAGGCCTACTGGCATGTTCTTAAATGAATACTTGGTCACTTATGAATGCATTACCTCAGGGGAGTTAATTTCCAAAGATCTTTAATGGGAGAGGACAAGAACTCATCCATTAAAGAAGTCATAACCTAGGTGCACTTTTCAGTCACCTGTATTTTAAAAAAGTCTGCAGCTTGCTTTTCCTTGAAATTGTGAATGATCTCATCCATTTGTGCACTGTCCCTGTGTTGAAACTAGATAACTTTTTGCAGAGTCCTGATCCAAAGGACTTTTGAAAGTTCTCATTTGTGATCATTCCTCCAGTGCACTTTTCCTCCACTGATGAAAAAGTTTTTCCATAGCTTCCTGCCCATCGTAATTTTCCAAGCTCTCTCAAAGGCACATTGGGTGCTACTGTCTTGTCTCCTAACACAAAGTCTAATGATAAACTTGTGATTCTGGTTTCCTTTCTCAGAAATCTTCTTTAGCATCCAGCACAGGTTTCTATTTTATTACTCTAATTCTTTCCAGCTGAAGTCTTATCTTATCCTTGTCTATCAGAAGTGCAAGGGCTCAAATAACCTAGACTGCTGTTCTGAATTTGTAATTCAGGGGGCCTCATTCAGACCCTGTTTCTTCAATAAATTTAAGACAATGCTCATTCCCTTCAGTGCCTTATAGAGATTCTGTTCTGTGTATGTACTCTTATCTTTCCTTCCTAACTTTTATATTCTCTGTCTGTCATGAAACCTTTTAAAATTTTTTTCTCATCTGTCTTCTGAATTCCTTTCAACTGTAATTGTACCCAGCTCTGTGTTCAAAATCCAATTTCTGTTTTGTAAAACTTGCTAATGCTAGTCTATTTCTGTAAAAGTGTATTCCCTTGTTATAGGGCTGATTTTGTCTCCCTCGGTAATATTAATTAGTGCAATAAGTAGTTTTTACGGAAATCTGCAGAGCTTCTCTCCAGCATGAGTGGCTGCATCTGACCCTCCATGATATTCTGTACAGTATGTGGTCACGCTAGAAACAATGTCTGCTGGAAGATTATTCTCTGAATCAGCCTAGGTGGTTGGTTTTGTTTGTTTGTTTGTTTGTTTTTCTGATCTACATTCTCTGTTTCCAAGAAAAAGTGCCTAGAACTGAGACCTATTACATAGAATTGTAGATTGGCCTGAGTTGGAAGGGACCTTAAACATCATTCAGTTCCAGACCCTCTGCCATGGGCAGAGACACCTTTCACTAGACCAGGTTGCTCCATCCAACCTGCTTTAAACACTTCCAGGGGTGAGGAATCCACAACCCCTGGGCAACCAGTTCCAGTATTTCACCATCCTTATGGTAAAGAATCTTTTTCCTAATATCTAATGTAAACCTGCCCTCTTTCAGTTTGAAGCTACTCCCTCTTTTCCTGCCACTACATACTCTTGTAAATAGCCTCTCTCCCTGTGTCTTAAATGTCCCAAAGGACATTGGCCATGCTTAAAAAATACTGGTTACTACCAGTAAAATGTAGCATTAATAACAAAGGTTACAGAAAAAAAAAGGGGGGGAAAAATGTTCCATAAAAAGGCTGCAATGAGGACATACAAAGACTGTCAGCTGCTTCAATTGAAATGCATCCTGTCATTCTGGAAAAGTAACCAGACAAACAAAGGCAGAGGAACAAATTATTAAACTCATAGTTCACTTTTACTTTCCCTAATCCTGTTTCCAAATAGCAGCTACAAAGCTGGCAAGTTTTGCACAGAATTACAGGGAAAGAAGCCTAAAGGTACAGCAGTGTGGGAAATGTCAACTGTTGTCTCTCAGCTGTTTGGGGCCTCACTTTATTTTCAGCTGGCTGGCAATTCTAGCTGACATTGCTGCTTTCTGGAAGGCAAAAGCAAAGCTGCTGTTTTTGTTATCACTGTTGTTCAAACCACTAAAATAGGACTAGCTACAGCTTTTGCTGTTGTTCTGTTTAACAGAGGGCTTGAAAACACTATGTCTGCAAAGTCTGTAGAAGCCATTGAAATAGTATTTCCCTGGTAACTCTCATTAAAGTTGTCTTAGTATTTCTCCTACTGGTACTTTTTTCCCCCAGTAGGTTATTGAACAAAAGAATGATTTCTGAAACAGCAAGTAGGGGCTTCTGGCTCATCCTTTAGTCTTTCCAAATATCTAAATCAAGAGTGCAAAAGGGACAATAAATTTCCGCCGTTGAAATTCATCCATAAAGGATATGTGAAATCTATATTAAAGGTGTTTAATGAAAGACTGGATGTGACACTCAGCACCATGGTCTGGTTGACAAAGTTGTGTTAAGTCATAGGTTGGGCTCAATGATCTCCAAGGTCTTTTCCTAATCTAATGATTCTGTGATTCTGTGAAGATCATACAAATACAAAGGTAATTGAGGCTGCCCATCATGGGGAAGGGGACAGACTTTGGACCCAGTGATTCAGGTCAGCAAGAACCATTTTCTCATGTATGCTGGCAAATCATCCCTTACCAGGTATTAATTTTCACCTTATTCTCCATGTCCCAACTCAAGTTTAGGGATCACTAAAATACAATAATATAAAGAAGCTATCTAGTCCTGACTTGAAAACATCCACAGTTTTCCTTTGTAATTCTCTTTAGTGGGTTAACCATATTTTTTTTTTCTAAAAAAAAGAAAAAGAAAAAGAAAGAAAAAGTTTGTTTTTTATCTCAAATTGTCTAGTTTCTCTTTCCAAATATTGTATCTATGTCTGTCTTTGCTTTAATAAGAAAGATACTGTTCTAGCACCTTGCATTTTCTTCCCATGAAGATATTTATATGCTGGCATCAAGTCAGCTGTCAATCTGTTTTTCTGATAAAATAAACAGACTGAACTTCCTACTTCTGCTACTGTACAATACTTTCTCCAGTCATGAAGGAATTTATCTGGCATTTTCCTACCCTCCCCCACCTCTAGAGTTTAAAAAGTATTTATGTCTGTCTATTAAAAATCTATGCAGTTTCCCAGTATCAGCATCATGAATATAACAGAGGTAAATAATTTCTCCATATGCAGTCTTCATGCTCTAACATGTAAAGCATGAGAAATGCACCAGTGATGCCTTGATGGGCTTCCCTAAAAAAGAGGCTAGACAAGAGAATAAAGAGCAGTTAAATTTATATAACTTCATGTATATTTAAGGCAGTCACAGCCCATCCAGGGGCTACACCCAAAATGGATTACAGGTCACAGGTTTTTCATACTTTATAAGTTTTGTCCATTTACATATCAAGGTTTAATCCTCCAATTACAGCTTCAGATAATGATGTCAATTTCTTCAAATTTGCTCCCCCCAATTCACTGTTGTTTACATATCTTGGGGCCTGAGACACTCAGGTGTCCTTGAGGTTCAAGCTTAGAGAGGAATTGTTTTGTCTAAAAATGTTGAGAACAGGAGCTTAGCACCTGGTATGGAGCCTAGAGTTATACACTAAAAATTACAGGATTACAGGTACGTGAAAAATAAAGGTAAAATCCTAAGGCATCACCAGCATTTCTTACCTCAGGGTGGTGTTCACCATGGCTTATCCAACATAACTCACAACATTTTCTTTGAGTCACTACATTCTAGGACACAGCTCCCAAGATACAGTTCTGATAGGATCTCTATCTCTTCTCTCCAGGTGTTTCTTCACTGATTTCACTGCAGAAACTGTTTGAATGGACCAAGGACACCAAGTAACCAGGACACTCAGTTTGTTCTGCCTGACTCTTTTGTCATCTCATTATTTCTTCTTTGTTGTATCCTCAAGTTTTATCAGCCAACCCTCTAGAAAGCCTGTTCTGGTACTTGGCCACACTCTGGGTAAATAAATGCTTCCTAACGTTCAGTCTAAACTTCCCCTGATGCAGATTTGATTTGTTCCTACCCAATCCCATCACTGGATATCAAGGAGAACAGATCAGCATCTCCCTCTCCACTTCCTCAGGAAGCTGTAGAGAGCAATGAGGTCACCTCTCAGCCTCCTCGATAATAACAACTCTACAAAAGTTACTTCTATGCTGCATGAGCTTCTCCAGCCCTCAGTGTGTGGAAAGGAAAAAAATATGTGACTGGGCATCTTCTTCCTCTACTTGCCCTGGGGTAAAAAGAAGGAGGAACCAGAACCTGGCAACAAGTTTGTGACAGAAGATAAACTAGAATAAAAAACACAGATTTGGGGAAAGAAATACAAATGGCTCTTCTGATACATCGTCTTCCAGTTTTCCTTATCCAGCTCTACCTGGTTGCACTTGAAAACCAGGACATAAAACTGCAGCGAGAAATGCCATCTCCTGAAAACTGTGACTTCTTAATTAGCTCCTATTCAGTCTGAAAATCACAAACACTATTCAAATGTTAATTCTCCAAATTGTACTACATCCTACCCATCATATGGGTGCAGTCATCTGCTGTCAAAAAGTACAAGAGGGGCTGGAAAACACTTCCCAAAGCAGTTAGTGAAGATGATACTAATAATGGAATTGAAAACTTGCAGGGACATCAGTAAATTCTCAGATTAGCTCATCCACTTGGCATAAGTCAAAAGCTTCATAAAGCAACAGGGAAAAAGCTATTTCTTTCTTCTGCGTACTTTGTCTGCATCTATACGACAAAATGAAGCACTTTCATGAACATTTCCAGGACTGTTTAATTTACGGTTAGAGCTGTAGAAAATACAGGGATATTCTCTAGATTGCAGAAAGAATGAGAAAACTCAACTGCTGGGAAGAAATACACTGTGAACATATAACAGAGTAATGCAGTTGTCCTCCTACACAAGCCGTGGTTTTGTCAGGTAGTTCCCATCTTTCAGGCATCCAACTTAATTCTGCTTTGAGCGCTTACCTTCTGGGCATGTGTTATTCTCCTAAGATTTTGTGAGTCAGGAAAAGGGGATATTTCTTTGCTGCTCAGAGAATATTTATCCTCAGAGAACTGCTAATAGCTACAAATATACTACAAATGTAGAAGGTAGAAAACTAAACTGAAGTGATTGTATGATACAGTCAGCTGAATGAACCCAGAGAAACTCTAGGGATCTCTGTAAATATGATATTCACCCTGGAAGTAATTTGGCTGGTGTTCCTAATTATACATTGTAAAAATACTCTGGGTTTGTTTGTTTGTTTGTTTGTTTGTTTGTTTGTTTGTTTGTGGTTTTTTGTTTGTTTGTTTGCTTTTGGTTTTGGGGGGGGTTGTTTGGGGGTTTTTTGGTGGTTTTTTTGGGGGGGGGGTTGTTTTGTTTTTGTTTGTTTTGTTTGTTTTACTTTTCCTTTTTTTCTATCCTCATCTGTAAACATACTTTTTTTGTTTACTTGGTACACTGCTTCCAACTGCCTTTTTTATTTTATGCTTCTTTGGTATGTTGCTCTTTCTGGATTTTCAGTTTGTCATGTTATGTTCCAGTCAGTCCATTAATGCCATTTCTACCTAATGGCATTAAAACTGTCTTAAAAGCTCAGAACCAGGTAGCTTTCTGCACCTTCTGCATTAGATTTAAGTGTTTAAGCTTTCCATCTCTGTGCACAAATCTGTACATAACTCCACATACACAAATATTTTTCCTCAACTCTTTTTTTGCCATTAGTGAAAAAGCCTGCTCAGAAAAGAGTTGGGACTAGAAACAGAATCTCTGTGAAACAAAAATTGCAATGTGTCAACTCCCCAGAAGGCTTTTTGCTTTATTTAGGAAGCATAAAATTCATAAAATAATGTCCTAGAAACTAACCATTTGCTTGCCTTCCTCCCAAAGAGATTTTCTGCTAAGTGCTGACAAAAGCAAACCCCTTCTTTCCCCCCAGCTGGGAGATAAAAAAAGAGAAATGGAAGGATGACCAGTAAGGATGTAAGTACTACTTTTTTACCCTTCCTTTCCAAACTTTCATTCCTAATGGCTTTTGCAGCTGCTGCAGCCTTTTTGGCACAAGCAATGCACACTTAAGTGTTCTTATTCCACTGGCTTTGCTGCTTTGCATCTCAGCTGCTGCTTGCTCTCTCCTACACAAAAAATTCCTGCAAGTGCACTCTTCCTTTCTTCCCAGTGTAACATGCACTTGGGAGTGCATTCCCAGTGGTCAACAAATAAACTACATGAGCTTGTTGTGATCACCAGCCACATGGGAGTGAGGTATATCTGTGGATATGATGGCTGGCTTCTCTCACCTTGGTTTTCAGAATCATCCAGTTGCACTCATGCATGTCATGAGGGTGGTTTTTCTTTGGCTCATCTGCAAAGGCCTTGGAATTATGCCACTACCCTGTGTGTGCAGATATTATATTGTGTGTGTGCATACACACACATCCTAATTTAAATAAGTGGCATAAAGATGCCTTATGGTTCTCAAAGCCTCACTGAGACTTTAGTGCAAGCAAAGGACATGAATAGAGAGATTCCTGCTGGGCAGTCTGTTGAGACTGGATAAAGGTGGATTTGAAAGGAAGACAAATACTGACATTCAGTGGTTTAAACAGCCCAAGGCACATTACACTGAAAGGAATCATTGTACAAAGCAAATTTCCATTATTATTATTATTATTATTATTTCCCTTTTAGTCAGAGTGTCACCTTCCAAAAATCTAGTTTGTTGACTTTAATGACTGAAATTTTAATGTGACTGGAGCCACCAGAGTAAAAGTTTGCACTCAGGTCCCTCCTAAGTACATATTTAACTACTAGGTAGAAATGTCCTAAAAAAACCCGCAAAAACCAAATGACTTCAACCTCTGTGTAAAGATTGTCACATTTTGTCACGCAATAATGTCACCAGAAGGTGGGTGAGCCCTGTGACCTCAGCTGCAGCTAGAGCTTTATCAAAGCTCAGAGAATATTTTTAGTGATATGAAACTGCTTTTCTGCTCCTGCTGATTCTGAGATTGTTCACTTAAACTGTGGAACTGTTTGTTGTCCCAGGGTCCTCATGGTTGCTCTGAATTTCACTGGTGTAGAAGCTGCACAAAAGAAGGCTGTGCAGGTCGGGTGATCATAGCTGAGGATCAAGGCTCAGGGTTAATCTCCACTAGATTATTTGTCTCATCATAATACAACTTTATTATCCAAATGGGAGAAGAAGCACTTTCTATACCTCTCATAATAAATACATGAATATATGAGAAACACTGGTAAGAAAAAAAAAAAAAAAATCTGTGTAAGTGTCCTGGATTTACAAAGATGTCCTGAATGTGATACTCAGGGTGAAAACCCTGGCCATCCCTGAATGCTTTTTCCCTAGAAAGTAATGTGATATGTTTACGGTGTAAATGCTGCTCCAGGTATGGTGAATAATCTTACAGTTTAAAGGACAGTTTAAGATGAGTCTGTTTTACCCCAAAAAAGCAATGTAAGTGTGGGCCTGCATGTGGCACATATTGATTCTTAATACATGAAGCATAAATTTCCAAGGTGATATATAAGAATGCCTCCTCTAAATATGCGTCTTAATCACAGTCCTAGAACTCTTTTAAGGAATTAAACCCTCTTAAGAAAAATAACATCCTGTAACAAATTATTTTTAAGAAATTAAAATGAATTAATTTCAAAAGGCAATTACAAGCAAATACAGTAGGAGGAGAATAATTTGCACTAATGACTGGGATACCCATTGCAAATTACTGAGTTTCACAAATTACTCAGTGAATAAGCAAAACAAATCCAGCCCAAGAATAATGCATCATAAAATGTCCAGCATTTTGTTTTTCCAGATGCAATTTAGTTTTAATTATGATATAGTAAAGTAATGAATGGGCCACCCAGGGGAAAAATGCTTCTAAATGCATGAGAGACCTGTGGCCCAAATGCTGTAATCTCAATGTAAAATCCCAGCCAATAAACATCTCTTTGAGCTACTTAATTGTTTTTTGGTATTTCCTATAATAATGTAGGGGGTAATAGAAATGCTAAATAACTGATATTAATCATAAGGTATAAATGGATGAGTCTAAAAGAGCAGGGACTATGAATGCTACAGAAGCAGAGGTCAGCTTTTAAAATGAAGTATCACTGTCTATGTGCTTGTAAGTTCCCCCTCACTGTGATAGCTGAGTATTTCACAATCCTTGATGGATTCTCTCCTCTCATCGTTTTGAAGCAGGGAATTTTTCCATTTCACAGCTGTGAAATAGTACTGTGGAACAGATTAAGGAGGTCACATACAGAGTCTGCTGATGAAGTGGGAATTGACCTGAATCTTCTGAATCTTCCGAGTCGAGCGAGTTACCTGTTAGAACAGGCTTTCATCTGGTAAAGCATCTTAAGTAAGGCAAAAGAAAAGAATTTTTTCCCTCAAATTAAAGTACTCCTTTGTTCTACAACCTGTTTATCAGGAAGGGTTCACTGCAGCTGAACCTGGAAACCAGAAATCCCCACAGGAGATCCATACAGGTGGCAATCCTCCTAGAGAAATCCTCCTAGCTGTGTGTGTAGACTGGAGCAGCAATCAGGGAACAGGATGAGGCTGGCCTTCAACTTTTTGATGATGTGCTCAGAAAATCCTGTCTCGTTGGAAGCAGAAAGTGGCTGCATGATGAAATCATAAAACACAGTGGTGGAAAGTAAAAGCTGAAATGGTATCAACAGATAGATTAAAGATAAAAAATATATTCTTAGAGGTGTTCACACAAGGTGTATTGTTATAAATCCTTCAGCTGCTATAAACGAACCAAAGCTGTTAATTCCTGAACTTATGCTCTTGCTTCAGCCTCTTTTTCAAAGTTACTGATGCTGTCTTTTTCTCTGCAGTCTGACTGGGAATCAGTGTGTGTCAGAATCCCAGAAACTATATATTTCCCTCATGGGCAGAACTTCTCAAGGTACAGACAAGCTGTTGTAATGCCTTCCTCTAAAAGTGAGGAGGATGGGATTTTCTGGGCTAGGTATTTTTTAAAAAAGGAGAGAAACTTAGAAATAAAATGAAATTCTTGTGTTGTGATTTGGGGTGTTTGGAGTTTTTTGTTTGTTTGCTTGTTTGTTTTGCTTTGCTTGTTCTAAGACTAAGGGAAATTAAAGATGAGGAAAGAAGACCCACCAGTAGAATGATAGGACAGCTTAGAGGCTGCCAACAGAGGCCAAGGAATTCTCTGATAATGGAAATTCCTGTAACAATACTGCTTGGGTAGAGAAGTGGGATGAGGATGTCTCATACAGAAAAATAATTTCCTGTAGGTTGAAAACAATTATTAGAGACCTTTTGAATGACGTATTACAATTTTGTGGAGTTGTCTTCACTGTGATTCTGTTAGAACTCCAAGGCCATGAACAAAGAGAGAGATTAGATCCTCTTGGTCCCAATATGACACCAGTGTGGATTGCAATGCAGAACTGGTGCCATTGTTACTCCTGTCTGCTTGGACGAGGACTGGATGCACCCAAACCTTCAGTTTCTGAGTTTGGGTATTTCCTACATAAATTTATCTTGGTGGCAAGTAGACGCTATAGCACAGTTCTCTGTTGAGGTTTCCACTGAACACAGTCCATCTCTAATAATTTGTTGGGTATGTCTGGCACTTTCAAAACAGATTCTCTGAGTCTTCCTCAGAATGTTCCTAAAATGTTGATGACTTAGAGGTCCAGAATATAAATGTTCTTCCTGCTACCAAATTAACAGACTATCATATTGACCAGGTATATAGGTTTACTCTGTAGAGCCCTGTTAAAGCTGTGTGTCTAATGACTTTAGAAATGGGCTGCTTCCAAAATAGCTTATAACAGTGTCTCTGCTCCTGTGTGTGTATCAACACAGTCCAGAGGAGGGAGGAGCTGTTCTGACTCCTGCCATGGTACAGATCTTTCACTGGAGCAGAGTGAGAGGAGTGAACCAATCCTGGGGATGTCTGAAGTGGACTGTGGTGCTTTCCTTTAGAATTAAACAATAAATACAGACTCTCAGTCAGTAAGTTGATAATGCATTTTAAAAAATGTGTATGTCTTTATTCTTTTTTAACATGAAGTATTTCTGATTCCTAAGAACCCAATACTTACTTCTACCTGGGGAATGTGAGGAAATTGCAGAAAAAAAAATTATAAAATTCTCACTGTGACTTCTTCCCATAGAGCCACTGTCATACCAGTCTACCTCCTATCAAAATGTGTCTAAAGAAACACTTATTTCACGTACTAAACTGTTTCAATCCCATCACAATTCATGGAAGAACCGTTCCAGGTAGTTGCTCAAGCAAGGACAAAATCATATTTATTTTTAATGATGCACAAATGCTTTTGTTTCTCTAATAACTGTTGTGTCTATTTGGCAACTCCGTTACACTCACAATTTCCATGGGATTAATGGTGATCAACCATAAATATGAAAGCCTTTCAAAGGCAACAACTGATACTCAGAATTTCTCTTTATTTTTTTTTGGTGAAAAACTGTCCAGAATAACAATGTAATTCTCCCATGCAAAAAACAGCCTACATTTACCCTAGGGACTATCACGTGACCATCTTGGAAGACCTTTGCCTGAGATCTCCAACTGAAGCAGTCCCTTTAAATGTGGGAGCTTCAAGAAAAGGCTGGTTTGCAAATGTGTTTGCAACTTTGCTGGAGCTGAAGAGCATACTTGACATTGATTATGCTTAGCCTTGCACCTTTCTTTTATGCTTATGCAGAAGAGTTGCAGTCTGATAGTTCTCAAGAAGAAGTCTCTGTTATATTTTAGTGTTATTTCTTGTATATACTCATGCATTTCATGTAAGCTCTATAATGCAGCACTTTTATTTATAAAATAGTATGTGCTAGGTCTTCCTTCAGAATTCTGGTGATAACTTCCATTGGATTTTTGTGGTTTCCTTGGTGGGTTTTTTTTGTTTGTTTGGTTTGGTTTTGGGTTTTTTTGTTTTGTTTTGTTTTGTTCTGTTCTGTTCTGTTTTGTTCTGGTTTTTTTTCTAACTACTGAGGGGGATGGTTGGAAACTTTTTATTTGACTTGTTGGTAACTTGACATGTCTTAAGTTTTTCCTTGTGTTTTTTAAATGCTATTGGACAGCTGTGAGCACAAGACAGTAGAGAGTAGTATATCAATACTATGAGAGTAATAGGTCTCTGTGTGTGTGAAATAACAAAGTGGGGCTGAAAAATTCAGGAACTGATATAACTATTGTCTGGAGCCCAGCAGTCACCAATAGAGTTCCTCAGCACTGCACTGTCAGAATTTCTGTTTTCCCATTTTTACCCTTTTGTCTCTCCCTAGGCTATTATAGTCCCACTTACATGTCATTATTTTACAGTATTATGGCTCAATACCTGGTAAAACACAATTATTTAAAGAGGTTGATAGAACATTCACCTCTGTCACTGCATGGGCTTTTAATCTCCTTTCTAACTCAAATGAAAACAGTTAGGGGTTGGGTTCTTTCCTCTGCTGCCTCTGCCTCTTTCTCTTTGTTATGTTCTCTACAGCTCAGTTGACTCTGTGACAGTTCAGTTAACTCTGACATTTTGGGGACATAGTTTGCATGAAAGAAACTACAAAACAAAAACTACACTTCATCTTCAGAGGCTGAGTTCTGACAATCTCTCCTGAAGCAACATACTGAGTGCAATAATGATAGTAATTCCTACATCATTAATTATCATATAAAATCACTTACATCTGAACCTTGTTATTTAGGCTGCAAAATCAAGTACTAGAAATGTCTGACCTAGAAGCTTCCCATTCAGCTTTAACTCTGTTCCTTTCAAGTGTCTGCCCTGTGTGCAAGCTGGTTTCCATAGGAGATATTGTTTGTGTCTGTAATTAAGTTGTCACCAGTCTTATGGGGCCATAATAATGTTTTGCTGGCCCCTGAACAACTGAATTTTCCTGTATTTTAAGGAGGCCTTTACAGGTTTGATCTAATTTAAAGTTATCCTATGTCTGCATATAGTATGTTATGTAGACAGCATATATGCAAGACTTTCAAATAATAAAGTTTGATCCGATTCTGGAACTAGATTTCCCCATTTCTACCTCAATTCCCATATTCTCCATCACAGTAAGTGCATTTGTGCCATCTGTACTTCTCAATATGTTGTCTCTATTTCCCTCTTGCACTGGGTGGCATAAGTAGGTCCAGTGAGGAGTAAAAGTCCATAATGGATAGAAGATCAGTAGATTTCTGGTAATTTTTAAGGCTGTGTTTGGAACCACCACTTTTTTTTCTTGCTCATCACATTAACGATGGTATGGTCACACTTTTATTCCTTTCAATACTAAGGTCTCTGTATTCAGAAGCTGCAGTTGACTATATCAGGGCTATTTCAGTGAGATTTTTCTTGTTAATGTTAGTAATAGAGACTTTTGGATTTGTTTTGCCGGTATTTCTTGCTTACCTATACAGACAACTAATCCAAAAGTGCATGTGACTTAATGTTTCCTGGCTTATGTTTCAGTTCTTTGAGCACTATAATGGGGCTACTCTTGAATTTCATTATTTCAATGGATTTACTCATGCAAGAAGCTAATAATTTGCAGGTGGATTCACAGGATTGGGTCTCATTTATATTCTGTTAGGCAGCTGCTGAAGTGTCTCAGTCATGAAACCTTTAGAATGCCTTCAACCAGGTAGCAACTCTTAGTTGTAAGGAAAACTAACCTGGCTGCAAAAGAAGAAATATCATCTTTGGAACCAAGGATAGAGAAGAGGTAGCAGGCAATCCTTCCTTCATCTTAATGTCAGGATATAATAGTCAGGACTCAGTCTAAAAAGTATAGTAAATGTAACCATATCTCTCCTTTCTTTTGTTAAGAAAGGTGTCTGAGGTGGTAATGATAAGGATAAGACCAAAAGGTGATCGTTGAATCTTGGACCAGTACAGTATTTTTTCTTTTTGAACAAAAGACAAACACTTGTTTAATTCTAGGAGATAACTATAGTCATTTTTTCTTGATAAGGGGTTTTTTTGGTCAATGTTAGCAACCCAAAATTATGACTGAGGGCAGCCCATAGATCTTGGACCATGTTTTTGATTGTTTCAGTATGTTTTCTCTGTCATATCTTTAGAGAAGAGGAGAAATAAGAAATATAGCTTTTAGTATTTCCAAGAGGGGTGAAGACTCAGTTTTCAAAGTTGATACATTGCTATTTAACACTCCCTCTTTTCTTTATCTTCTCTTACCCTGTCATCAGTTGTGAGCAGCTGACAGTGAATTGCCAGAGTTAACACTTATGCTTCAGGTATTTTCTTCTGATGAGATCTTCAAGCATGTTCCAGCCTGATCTGGGCACTGCCTTTCCTTACCACTTTGGGCTCCCCTTCCTTCCAACACTGGCCTGATGCCTTTGCATTGGATCCCCTTGACATAACACACCCTGGAGTGGGAACAACACTCTGCAGCACAGGTATTGTAGCTATTTCACTGCTCATTTCCTTTTGTTTGCTTTCTTGCCCTTCTCATGTTTTACTTTTTGATTTTTTACGTGCTTATCCTCCTTGATGAAAATTCTTTGAGTTCACTTTAGTTAATTCTAGCTGTGGGGCTAATTCCAGCTGGGGGCTGCCTTGCAGAGCACGTGCTGCTGTGGGTGGAAGAGCTTGTCTTTGCAAGTGAGTGCGAGGGAGGTGGCCTGCCCATGACTAAAAGCTTTCTGATGCTGTGTGTGTGCTGAAAAGGAGTAAATAGTTATTGCTGTGCCTGTGAGCTGCAATGGGAGCTTATGACTCCCCTTTAGTTGACCAGCCCATCGAGACAACACTGGTGTTGCAATCATGCTGCAGGGGCTCACTATGATTTTTGAGAGCAGAAGGGTGGCACTGCCCAGACTCCCTTGGGCTCTTGAATTTCCATTCTGAGGTCCAAGCACTTCTGAACACAGAAGTAAATGATTCCATTCATGGTTAAAATATAGGGGAGGATAAAGGAACTTGAAAAATAGTTGATCTAAAATATTCTTTGTGCAAGCACACCCAATTTTTTCAGGGTGTGCTGATGCTGCTTCCAGATGTTGTGATTTGGATTTACTCCTATATAATAACACAATATACAGAGGTATAGCTCTGCAAATTAAATGTTTGCTGAAAACAGGACTGGAAGGAGAGCAGTAGTTCCCACAATCATTTGTAATATGCTTAAGTGGTGTCTGTATAGCTGGGGACTTTGAGGTATGTTTGTTTCTCATTGCCATCTTTTCAAGTCGTGTCACTAGACTTGTGGCCAGCTCTCAGGTTGTTTCAGGAGACTCTAATGTTCCTCCTTTTATGTTTCATAGCTGTCTTCTGCGAAACAAACCTGGCATGTAGGGAAATCTTAACCAGATTGAAAAGGAGCAAGGAGCAGCAGTGGAATATTAACCCTGACACGACCCAGAGTAAAGAAATCACTGACAGCTTTTGTATTTCAAGCTGTGGGAGGATCTGAAACAGCCTGACTGTAGCAGAAAGTGTTGCAGAAATAACAGCAACAGCCATAAGAGAGAGAAAGCTGGCGGAGAAGGACCTGTAACAATCAGATCTAATATGAATCTGGAGGGCTGAGCACCTTTGGGAGCCCTTCTTGCTCACAGACATGGACGCATCCAGGGTGCACACACAGCTTTATTCAGCTGGGGTGTGCACCCTCCCATGCCATCAGGACATTGACCAGTTTACTCTGCCACGAGAGCAGCAGGATGGTTCTTACCAGAGACACCTTGGGTGTCTGGCAGAACCAGGCAAACTTCTTTTACAGAGCAGCGAGCCATCCCCGTGATTCTTTTTTTTCCATCTTCCCTTCCTAAATCTAATTGATGCTGTCAGGGGAAAAGCAACTTATTTTGATCACATCATTCTACCTATTTCATTTTAGTTCATGTGTTTGATTCATCTGTTGCAGGTAAACAAACCACTGCAGACATGCTGGCACAGAAAGCACAATGGTGTTAGCACAGGTTTGGCGGTGTTGATCCAATTTCTTGCTCTGCCACAGACTTTCTCTTCTGGCTTGAAGAATAAACATGATTTTTCTGCAATTCAGTTCCTCATCTGTAAAATCATAATAAAACTAGGTGATGAATGGATTTTTTCATTTCAACAGTCACACTGTCAAATCAAATGAAAAGGTGACAATTCGGTTTCGAACAGAAACATCTTACCAAGTCAGACTGAACAAAAACAAAGGTCATTTGCAGTGTTTCAGTCACTCTAAAATTAATTGCTGTGATTAGCTTTATACACTTAAAGAAGACCATATTTTTCTTTGGAAAGAATATTGTATTGAAATGCAAGCTTAGTTTTCATGACAAGATCTGAATGAAAGACTGTAATTGCCAAATAGTTCCATGTTTTCCTCTTTTATACTCCAGGCCTTCTCCCTATTTTACAAGTAGGGAGAAGGCCTATACTTTTCACAAGAGTTGAAGAAATCATTTTTCTTTCTCTGAAACATGACTTCTTGGGAAAACAATAACAAAAGTAATAAATGAGGTCATTTTATACAAGCTTGTGTTGCCTAAAACTCTATGTGTGTATGTGGAGGATGCAGGATGAGGTCACCTAGACGTCTCACACAGGGGTATTTGTACCTGGATAGAAAAGCAGACAAGTCATCTTTGATGAATAATTTTTCCTTTGCAAAGAAGTGTGCCCTCATGGTGGAAAGGTCAGTGTTGCTCCACAATCCAAATTTTATGCCAACTCCATCTCTAAATTTGGCCTAATCTCACTGCTGTTAACCTTGAAGCAAGTTTTATAGTGAGCAGGATCAACCTCTTCTGTGTGACCTTGATGAGTCACTTAACCTTTCTGTGCCTCATTTTTTTCCATCATTGATTAAATAAGGAATCATCCTTCTTTCTTCACAGAGGTGTCTTTCTGTAGAATTGACTCCATGTTTGCAATGTGCTTTGAGATAATCATTTCTCTATGCAGACCCTCAGTAACATCACATGCTGATCAAATTCAGCTCGGTCAGACCAGCATTAAATCTAGGAGGGGACTCAGCAATGGCCATGCTACAGTCTTTCCCTTCTGAGTCTTTTCCCATCCTCTTTTATGCTTAAATAATGAGAATGAGCATATAGATGGACTATTAATGCTGAACGGGGTCCTGGGAAAATGAGATATCATTAAAATATAGAAGACAAATAAGATTTATTTCCTTTTTTGTTTGAAAGTTAGGTAGGTAAAATCAATACTTAACATGATCTGATAGAATGAGCAGAACAATGTATCACATAGAAACATAGGAATAAATTAATAGCAGCCTGCGAGTTAAAAATTATCTTCACTGCACCTAAAAAGGCAAAGTTCCAGCACTGCCACGCAGCTATTTCTGTTCTAGTGTTTCTGTGAAAAGCAGTGCCAGAAGCATTTCTGGAAAAAATAAAGCCAGAGAAATAGTTGTTGTTCATATGAGCATCTGACACAGTTACATAACTTCTGAAATCACTTCAGCAAGTTTTGAACAATGTGCAAAATGAAAAAATGCCCACCAAGTGCAGAGAGCAGAGAAGAATTACAAGGCCACTTGGAAACTGCTGTGCCATATTACTCTGTGCAGGCACATAATCTTCAGCCTGGTTGGAGACAGAAGTGTCTGGGATGCTGTAGATTGACCACCTTCCTCCATAACTAATCTGTTCGTTTGCTGAGGGGTTAATGAGAGCTTTGCTTGTTCCTGGAGGATGACCCCCCACAGTGTTCTAATTTCTCCTTTTTTTTTTGGACAGAACGTTGGTGACAAGGCATGAGAAACAGAAAGAGAAAATGTGCATGCTGTATTCTTACATTTACTCTCTAGTTAAAAACAAAACAAAACAAGTCTTCCTGAGAAGATTTTGAGAATGTCTGTGTATCTAACTCAAAATTAAATATTCCTGCTACCTTTTCTCTGCCACTGGTTCCACTGGTTCAGACTACCGTAATGTTTATACTGATAAGACCGAACCTATACCCAGTACTGCTGAATCTGACCATCAACCAACAGCTCTTAAAACATCGAGAATGACACAAACTAAAGTTTAATGCCAATTTCTGTTTATTTCCTGTCCTAAGAAAAACACAGCTTCTTTCTGTTTGTTTCCATTTCTTTAGTCTTTAGGTGTTTTATTTTCAAGGTTTTCTCTGTGGTTTGCCAGGCCAGGTGTAAAAAAGTGTGAAGCTCTCATACAATTTCCCAACTCCCAGAGTAGAAAGCCTATTTTCTTCATGACTTGCAGTGATGACAGCCCCAAGATTAGCCCATACTGCTTATTCCAGTGTGGGGTCTCAATGAAATTGGTGCTGCTTTTCACAGAACTTAATAGTTTGGCCAGGATCCAGCTGCAGAATTGAAGTCTCTAGTGGCTGAAAGAAAAGTGAGGGAAAGCAGTATCTTTTTTACTAGAAAAAAAATTTGTCTGTCCTATGAAGAATCCTTCCCACTTTTGATAGGTCTCCAGAAGGAATTCTGTCCAGCAGTAAATGGAACGCGAAAAGTGTAGGTCTTGGAATACTTCCTTGCTTCTTGATGATACAGGTGGCTTTCTAATTTTGTAACGCAACTCATGCACAGGTAGCAAGTGCTTTTTCAGAGGGCACATCCCTCGCACTGCGCATCACCCTGAGCCTCTGAGGCTTGCCCCTCTCTCCAGCCGCACGCGGTGCGGGGTGGCGTGAGCGGGGAACTTTTGCATGAGCCAGCCCGCAATGGAACAGCCCCTGTGGGATGCCCGTCCGCGGGGATGCGCTGCGGGGCAGGGGCGGAGCGGTGCGGGGCGGAGCGGTGCGGTGCGGTGCGGGCAGGGGCGGTGCGGAGCGGTGCGGGGCAGTGCGGGGCGGAGCGGAGCGGATCGGTGCGGAGCGGTGCGGAGCGGTGCGGGGCAGTGCGGGGCGGAGCGGTGCGGAGCAGTGCGGGGCGGAGCGGAGCGGATCGGTGCGGAGCGGTGCGGTGCGGAGCAGTGAGGCGCGGAGCGGTGAGGTGCGCTCCTCCCGCGGGAGAGATGCAGGGCGGGGCGGGCGCTCGGAGCGGAGCGGAGCGGCCGCCAGAGGGAGCCCGAGCGCCGCTCTGCGCCCGCCGGGGCTCGGGAGTGGTCGGGAGGAGTCGGGAGGAGTCGGGAGGGGATCGGGAGAGGCCGGGGGGAGTCAGGAGGAGTCGGGAGTGGTCGGGAGGAGTCGGGAGTGGCCGGGAGGAGTCGGGAGGAGTCGGGAGGAGTCGGGAGGAGTCGGGAGGAGTCGAGAGGGGATCGGGAGGGGATCGGGAGGAGTCGGGAGGGGATCGGGAGGAGTCGGGAGAGGTCGGGAGAGGATCGGGAGGAGTCGGGAGAGGATCGGGAGGAGTCGGGAGTAGCTGTGAGGAGTCGGGAGGTGTGAGGAGGAGCTGTGAGGAGTCAGGAAGGGCCGGGAATGGTCGCTCTGTGTGGCAGCCACGTCCGAAAAGTCGGGGGTAAGCGCTAGCTCCAGCCCGCCTGTCTCCCCGGTTGCCTCCGCACTGCACGGGACATAATGTATGAATATATATATTAATGTATAGGACATAACACGTACTAATATGCTGTTTTCCCGTATCTGTGTTATCCCATAGGTTTCTGTGGGATGGAGAATTCCCTGAGCGAACTTCGAGCCTGATTTGTGTCCCAGGAAATATATACAACACGGACTTGTAGTCAGCTGCTCTGTAATAAAACTAGATGAAGTTTAAAGCTACACCAACTTTCTTCTGCTGGAGATTGCGCGCTGAGTTGAGGCATCTCTGTGCGTTAGGCAAACCACCCTGCTGTTAATGAGAAAAGAGAAAATTCACGTTCTCTAAAGAAAGGATCTGCCTGTGAGGTGCTCTTTGAGTCTGAATTTTGTGTGTGGTCTTTAAACCTCAAAATTGTGTCATGTAGGACCATCCAGGACTTCAGGAGCATCACCTGTTTCTAGCTTCACTTTGGTTAAAGGATTAGGCATTGGCTTGACACTAAGCATGGAAGATGAGTAGCTGTCTCCCATAAAGATCCTTGATTATATTAGATGGTATCCTATCTGCCTAACATCCTGCTACAAAAGGTGGGATCCTGCACTCTCTAGAGTGCATTCTGTTTTTCAGAGCAAATTACTTTCTCAGATATCAGTAATGAATCAGAAACTGTAATGAGGTTTTCTTTTATCAGGAGTTCTAACATGCTGGGAAAATGTCCTGAGCTGCTGGAAGAGCACAGCAAAGGGGGATGCTGTACTCTCTGGGGTGCAGTTTCTGGGTTTGCTGAACATATCAGGAAATACTTTATTATAGACAAATGTATTCTCACCAAGGGTTGAATGTACACCTAAGTGCTTTCCCAGTTTCTACATTTCAAAATCTAATCCAGGTCCTTGAGAAAGAAGAGATGGGCATTTTAAATGTCCTTGTTATAACCATGTAAGAAAGTTCGCATACTGATATTTGGGGGTCTGGATTTTAAATAGGTCCAAAATTTATTTATTATATTATTATTGGATTGGAGGGCCAATAATAAGTATCATGCTTGCGTTATGTACAGATAAATCATATTTAAATTATTTAACAGCAAATGACTAGAAAAAGTTGGATAATTTGAATCTGGTTTGCTTTACTTTTTGATAATAGCACATCTCATATTATGGTTTGAAACACTCAAGGTTGTTAACATAATGTTCACTCCCACAGTGGATGAGTCAGCTCTTCAAAACCAATAATTAGTATCCTCATTGATTCATGCTATCACTGAACCCGTGATGGGTCATTTGTGGCTTGCAGTCTTCTGGACACAGCCATATGGCATCCCAGTGGGATCCAGGGCACTGACCCTGGGCTATTACAAGGGATACATGGTTGGCACGCTAGACTGCTGATTAAATATTAACCACAGCAGACACATTATTTCCACTCTGCTTTGAAATGAGTCTTTAATTAGAAAGAAAATAACATCAGCAAATGAAGTTTCATGGTTGTTGTCTGAAGTAAATATTTTGACCCGTTTCCTGTGGTACAAGCTCAGAAAAGTCCCTGGAGACTTTCAGGCTGCCACTCAGACCAAATACAGGTGTCTTGAATGGTATCCAGCTGTCAGTCTTCTGACATAGGTAAGGAGATTTAAATAGGAGAGATGACTTGCCTAGATAAAAGGAACATTCCTCTGTTAGATTTAGCCATGTCTTTTTCTAGGAACAGCTACTCTTGAAGCTGTCGTTGTATGAACAACTGAAAATACTTATTTTCTTTTTTTTTCCTCCCGTTTTTCCTCATAATGGAAATTCTTGTCAAAGAAATTTACCAGGAGCTTTAATTCAATTCGTTATTTAAGAGTCTCGTTTATTATATTCTTACATGTCCTGATAGAAGAGTCATTGGTTGTAATTACATTCTGGGGGTAGGGGGAATAACTAGTTAAGGATGCACATTTTGCACTTCATGAATAATGTATAATCTTAGGTACATAACTTTAATGCTTTATCTCTTTATGAGATGCTGAGATAATCCAGAATTTATTTTTTTCCCTGAGAAATGAAGATATAATATTTTTTAAAAATTCCTTATTCCTAAGACCTTGAGTTTGTCTTTGCTGTTTGCCAACCCCTGAGAAGCCTTTCCTAAAAATTAAGCAGATTCTTAATGTTTAAAACAACCTCTAATTTACTTGTAATTAAATAGAAAGAGATTTGCTGATTCTTAATACGTATTACACATCCAAGGGAGTATTTTCTAAATAGTAATTTTAAATTTTTCATTGCAGAGAAATATAGGCTTGCTGTTCCTGTCAAATTACGTGCATCTCCTAAAGTCTATAGGAAACCACTTCCATGTTTTATTAAAAAGAAATATGATTAAGCCATTTGCTAATAAAAGGAGTGGTTTCATGTACATAAATCCTGCCACTCCCTTTTGAGTTATAAGCACTAAAAGTGAATATTTTGTCTTTCAATACAGCTTTCTCAGGGACAGGGATGAGAAATGTCGTGTGTTATTACAGATTTTTCTTAGTTTTGGATTATATTATATACATATAAATATATATAACACCTAAATATGGCCATAGTCTTAGAAACAATTTTTGCTGTGGATGAAAGCAAAGGCCCATCAGAAGCACTGGTAGTACACAGTACCGGACTTTAAACATGTTTTATAAAAAACTTTCTCACAGAGGGGGTCAACCAGCTTGTGGATGTTTTATGCCCAAGGAAGTCTGATTTATTGCATAGTAAACGCTTGCATCATGCTAGTGTTTTATAATGTCTGTTTCCTAGAACCACTGTTACTTTTTGTCTGCACTATGTAAATCTTTTTTCCCATAGATAAGGCTTGCATCACATACATTCATGTGACAGCTTGGTTAATTTTCTCAGGATAAATTTCACAGCATCCCACTTCTTAATTTAGGTATTCTATGTCATTTTTAGCCCTAGTAGTTTTGTTGAAGACCATCATCTATAAAAACACTACTTCCCCTTCCCTCCACTCCCCCAATATTCTACCCTGGGTTATACTTCTGTAAGTTGAAAGTATGTATTAATTTTCTTCTTTACTTTTTAATTAAAACTGGCTTCTGTAACCAAGGTTTGAATTTGGTTTAGTACTCTAAAATAGTGATGTCTTAATCCACAAATGAAAGTGACTGTTTTCTCTGTTAGCAACTAGGAAGATTGTCTACTTAAAGCAGGTGAGATGATAACAAACATAAGTTGTTGAACATTGTTATTGAAGAAACTTTCTACTTATTGAAGACAAACTGTTCTTGGAAACAGAGGAGCCATTAATGAAGAGGCGACATTTAGGAGATCACAGGAGCTTCTCTAGGCAGACAGTGCTCTTTGAAGTCCCACCTTCATCACTGGCACACATTAAAACCTGTACTAAACCTCTTAAAAGTGGTAGAAATGCTCTTTGCCAGCAGTTGAAGGGTCTTTCCAGCTCCTGGTGTAGCTGCCTCCACACTTCAGTGGTTCTTTTGCAAAGGTGGTTTTCCTCTATTTCATGCAAAGGGAAGCTTTCTTCACAGCCTGCATTTACCTCTTCAACCCCATAAACAGTCAGTAGCAGAAGGGAGAATCTCTTCCCTTTATGTTTATCTGTATGGTAGGCAAAGTGACCACTGACATCCTCCATCATTAGAACTAGTCCAAGGACTGAAATCCCTGGGGCGATTCCCTGTGCCTTCCCAAGCCTTTGGGTTAGGCCTGTTACAGCTGCTCACTCTTCCACTTCTGTGCACTCAGTCTCTTCCTCCTACATTAAACCTTTCAAAGTTTCTAAGAAGAAATCTATTTCGAGACTTTGTGGATTCATTCAATTAATTACATGGTAGAGAAAATTAGCTGTTTTGCTTAGTTAGTATTACTGGCAATAGGTCAAATTCTGCCTGTGGCTTCTGTCTTCTTGATGCAAAGTAGATCTATTGAAATGCATACGGATTCATCTAGTTTGACTTTGGAACAATTTGAAGCAGAATTTAGCCCACTGCACTTAATTACATGAAAATCATCTTGTTGAAGTCTCATTAGCCTTTCTATTTGTGCCACTGGTTTTCTACATTACTCATTGCAGCTAATATGTGAGTGATATTGGTCTGGCTGTCTGCATACAGAGAGTTTATATTCTAATATTCTGTTTGAATCCCTAGATTTGTTCTTGGGTTTTCTTTTTGTGGTAGTAGGACCTGATTTAACAAAGGGATAAATGATTTCAAGACTATAATGAACCCGCGCGAGAGAAAACTCCATTAAGTCAACAGATGTCTGTTGATTTTTTTTTCATTATGTTTTCTTCTTTACTATGCCAGGAACTCTTCAGCATGTTATTCATTTTTCTTCAGGTTCTTCAGCATCATCAGGGCCTTAGATATAATGCATATTGGAGATAGGGGACTCGTGGAGAAATGTACTGCTTTTACTTCAGGGTTGCTGTGCGGCTGGAATGGCAAACATTAATGTTTATGGTAATAGAAAATGAATAAATTTTGCAGTGCTCAGAGGTGCAGTGTCTATTTATGTTACCTGTTAGCAGATAATGCAGTCTCTGAAGAACACTGCCCTGGGCTGTGTTCTTGTCACTCCTTCCTCCTTCATAACTGATTGGATAATCAGCAAGAAATCCTCCTGGGGACAACTGACTTAACATAGGGAGGGGGCAACTACTTGGTAGGAATCTTCCTTGTTAATTGGAATGATATCTTAATAACCCAACCTGTCACTTTGGATATGTGGAACACAGGACTCTAAAATACAAGTCAAAGTGACGTTCTCATCACTTGTCATCACAGATCCAAGAGTATTTATGGATGTTTTATGACACTGTACTGCGAGAGAATTAACTGCATCTTACCCTCGCGTAAGGGGACAGTTGCTCATCAAAACTTCCTCAGTATTTCTGTGAAGTCTTTACGCCTTTGGACTGTTTGTAAACTAGAACAGTACATGTGGCAGATGGATAGATGCAGCTTCCAAAACGCTTTTAGCTAGAAAATGATGGAGAAATTATGCAAGGGTATGAAAGAATATCTTTCCAACCATGTTTGCTTGTATTTGGGGAGTAAGGGGACTTTTTTTTGCTTGGAGGGTTATGGTTTTTGTTTTGTTGTTTTATTGGTTTGGGGTTTTTTAATTTGTTCTGTTGTGGTTGTTTGGTTGGGGGGTTTTTTGTTCATGTTATCTTTCTCCCAGTCACATCTATGTTATTGCGTAGAACTAGGGACAAAAAGTCCTCCCGTTTCTTGTGTGCTGTATCATTTCAGATCCTGACAGACCATAAGGATGTATCTCTCCTGTCAAATCGCACTCGTAGAAACTCCTTTAATTTTTTTCCTCTGCCCTTACTAAGCCCAGAAAATACAGCCTGTGAACTCTAACTATTGTAGTGTAAAACCTGATGAAACACTACTCAAACAGCACATTGGCTGGTTTCCAAGGAGTGCAACAGTGCTCAGAAATGACCCAAATAATTTTTATTAATGGGCTTAACATTACTTTCATTTCAAAAGAGACAAATCATTTAATAAAATGTGTGTTCAGTTGTGTTCATTAGTGCTAATCAGTAGTTCATTAAACCTTAATCATACCAATTTCGGGCCACTAATATTCAGGTAGTTTAATAAAGGACCCAGCAGTAAAAGAGCATACTTTGCATATTCAGGAACATATTCATCCCCAGCAAACCCTACTGGAATACACACTGTTCATTCAGGTGGGTATCAGGGATTTGACAGTATCAGATGAAAAGAAAAAGAAAACATACATGGCAAAACACCACCAATACCTGCAGCACATGCTCTGCTTATATATTATGAAGCTCTTGTCCCATGTACCACTGCTATTTACTTGTTTGGGAGTACTGTTTGAGCAAGGAATGCATCAAGCTAAAACTTTTGATGAATGGAATTAACCTCTGTAGTGGAAACAGCAGGACAAAATTTAAGTACATTGGTAATGCTTAGTATTTTGAAAGGTTGATTTATGAAACAGCATATTGGATAATACTGTCTCTCCAGTTCGCAGAGTAATTAACATATGTAAATTATCAGCATATCTGTAGTTCTACTGAAGTCAGTGCTTCTAAAGTCTTATTCAAAGCTCATGAATCTGGCTTAGTACTTTTCCAAGATCTCATGCTGTCTTCCAGGGAAGGCTGTTACCAGATGAACAATTCTCTCTCGATGTGTAAGCCCAAACCGTGCTACAGACAAGGCTGAACAAAAATGTTTCACTTTTTACTATTTATATATTAAAAGTCACTCTGAATTTCATGCTTTTCACTGAAGTGTGAGGAATAAGAGTGACTTGTATTGATGTCCTCATTCTGTGTCAGCATTCCAATGTGCCAGAAATATCATGAGCTGGTTTATTCCAGTTAAAATTTTATGCTAATGCATGTTTCTACAAGCATGTCAGTCCTAACTGCTTTTGTGAAGGAAACAAGAGTTAGCAGTTGGTTAGAAGGATGAAATTTTAGGTAGTAACCTGGAATTTCTTGTTGCTTGTTCCTAAACTCTTTTCACTGAAATCCTGTCACAATTTTGAGATGCCGCTTTCTATACTCTAAGTGACCATACATGAAGCAGGCAGAGCAGCATATGAATCTCTTCCCTCCAAGAAGTTTTATCATCTCAATGCACTAAGATGTCATCACATAGTGAGGATATGCTTCTGATCCTGTCCAGGTAAGAAAATTATTATTTAACTCAAACTGGGACACTACTTTAATCTGCTTTTACACTGTCCTATCATCTCTTCTTTCTGATCTAGCAGTTCTCATGGATGGTGTTGACCCATTTCAATGAGCTATCTTGATGTTTGTATTGAATTTTTGTCCTGTAATAAAACATTGTGCCAGAAAGAAAACAGTGATTTACTTCTTCCCACCTCTGTAGATTGATACCATATAGAAATTATTTCCTTTTTTTTCTTTCTGTAACCACCCCCTCTCAATTTTTTTTCTTACGTACAGAAGTGAAAATGCTATGAGGAGTTATATTCTGTAAAAACCTCATGTAGTAAATGAATGTCCAAACATATTAATGTAATAGAATTCTAAGTGTTTCTGGCTAAGATAGCTATATTTATCATGTCTTTACTATGCACTCTTGTATAGGTAAGTAAATGGTATATTTGTTTTCTGCTTTTCTCTTGACTGGAGTCTCATGTGATACACTTTACCATCACTCTAAAACTCTGCTTGAAATAAAGCTGACATTAAAATAGGCTGATGATGTTTTAATGTGCTGTGCAGGAACTTACCAACAACTCCAAGTGTGGGTTCAAGCTTTGTTGTCAAACCTGTACTATGTCACTGGGACTTCCAGCCCAGAAGACAAAGGTTAAAGTTTTAGTGGGGCATGTTTTCTTCTCTCTATTGTCACAGGACATAGAGAGCAAACAAGTCTAGTGGAGACAGATCTGTGTAGATAGGTTGGGTCTCATGCACACAAATAACATAATAACATACTCCATTTCCTGGAGGTTTTCCCTGCTGCGCTGTCTTTTATATTTCTTTGAAACCTACAGACACCTTTAGCATATTTTATATATATATATTAGCATATATAGCAAAGTCTGAAAGAAGAGGTTGGATAAAGACTGGAGGGAGAAGACAGCTCAAACCCTGTAGTCTGGATTTGTTGAAGGATCCAACACAACAGATTTCAAGGACTTGTTCAAATAATATGTAAGAGTAAGGTGTGGGGTTTTGTAAAGTCAGAAGAAAATCAAAGCAGAGCTTTTTGGGAAGTCCCAAGAAGTGGCAACAGCACAAGCTCTCTGACACATACCGTTTGGGATATGCAAGCTGTTGGCAAAAGAAAGGGAGTTTGGCCTATAAAGTACTCATAGTGGGCTGGCATGAAATTCAGTTATACCTTAACTTTCCATACTTATGAAGGTGGCATATCAAATGTTGAAGAATTGGTCTGATCTGAATATGAGAACTCAGGTAGATGCAAGTTCTTCTGCACCCTGCCTGGAGTCATTGATAGTGCTTCAGCAGATGAAATCAAAGCTCTATTTTTGCACGTGATCTTTTTTCTTCCTTACTTTTTTTTTTCCTTTTTTTTTTTTTTCTTCATTTGTTTTATACTGTCATAGGGGAAAAAATGCATTCAGCTTAGCTAAAGAGCAAGACTCTCAGTAAGTAGCTCTAACAGACTTATTTTCTGTGGCCTGGGATGCCTGGGGTATGTTGACTATTGGACCAGTACTGGAGTGTAAATAACACCATTTGTGGAGCAAGAAGGGAAGGAGTATAGTTAGGAATGTAAGTTGCTCATAAAAGTTATGTACTGGTATTGCTCAGGGCATAAAAGAATTTAAATACATTATTTTCTTGCAAATAATAAGAATCCAAGCTTAAAATACTAATAAAATATTTGGTTTATGACTAACAGTATAGGGATATTTGGAACAGATGAATCCTTTTGTGTTTTATATAGACTAATAAAATAACGTGAACTGGATATATTTCTAGAACTGCTACTAAGGGGGTCTAGATGGCGTGGGGGGATTGCTAACATGGTGTAGAATCATTAGAACTTGCTCACTGTAGTTCAGGAAATCTTAATATGAAGTGAGCCTTCTCTTTCTCCTTAATGGATGTTTGATGTCCTTCATGAAATCTGTGTGGGCAGGTTTTCAGTTCTAATGCTCAGCTGGCAGATATCCACACAGTGCAATAAAACTGTGTTAATTTGCCGTTGTGTTTTCTATGGAAACTATTACAGAGAGGGAGCAGAGCACTGAAGCTGGGGACTAGAGACTGATCACCTAGCACATAGTTCATGTTACCCATAAAATATGATTTAAATAGCTCAAAATAAACTTTTTTGTCTTGTGTTTTAGTAGACTATGGTTGTATGTATATATTTTACATTTGTTTTCATAACTGCCTCTAAGTTGGCAACAGCTAGTTATCAAGAAGAAATGTCTTTTGTTAAATTGGCAACATTAATTCCTTGTTCTCAAAACATTACTTTCCCCTTTTCTGAGATCCTGTCTGGACATTCTTAATGTTCACTTTAGCGTCCTCCACTTAAAAAATGTTAAATGTTAACCTGTTGTTTTTGGGGGGGCCTCAAAATGAATTTTGTTCTCCAAAGCCCTTTCAACTTGGCTGTGGTTTTCTGATTTCAAAAGGATACTTTTTCAACTAAACAACTTCTGTCTGTACTCTGATCCACTCTATGAGAGACTAGTGAAAGTGGAGGGAAAAACACACTGAGATGAAGGGTTTGTCTTTTTTTAATTAACTGATAAAAACAACTAAAGGAAACGTATTTGAAGTAGAAATAAGAGAGTTTATTTGAAGTGTAAGATATTGAAGGAGAAAGTTAATAAAAAGATACAGCAGGAAAACTTGAATGAAATATAGAAACTCTAGGAGAAAAACAGTAGTAAATGACACATGAGAAACCAGGTTAAATATGTGGAATATAATAAGAAAAGTGTACAAGAAATCTTCATTGAGGCCAAGAGTCAGCAGGGCTCTTGGTAAACCTGAATAGAGTTATAAATGAATGAGGTTAATGTTGCAAAAATCTGAAATGGTTTGTTTACAGTGGTATTTGTCCAGAAAAGGACTCAAAGATCCCAGGCTTGAGACAATTATAGGTGTTTCTTCTGTGAGAAAGATAAGAGTCATAATGCATTAGACCTCTGAAAATTAAAGCACCAGCTGAATTGTATCCACAAGTATTCAAAATATGTAAGATGGGAAAAGGTCTTGATTGCAAAATATAGAGGAAAATAATGTGTAGATAGATGAATAGTGTTTTCTGCAGCTTGCTTTGCTGGAGCTGTGGTGTGGTAGCTGTACGTTGTCATAGCAATGCCTTATTTTAAGAAAATGGGGATTAAGTTTGCAAACACTTCATCAGTTGTTGGATATTGCAGCCTGTATATATGTGTTGGTTGGTAAAAGAATATACCACCAAAGTAATTCAACAGAAAATGGGCCTAAGGGATTTGGAAGCAGAAATTGCAGTGAAAAATTATAATGAAAGTAGTACTCATGTATCAACTAAAATCCATGAAAATCAACCCTGAAGTATTGAGGGCATTTGTTGTTCTTTGCTTGCTTGTTTGTTTGTTTTCCTATTAAATGTGTCTGCATAGGCTTTGAGAGAAGTTTTACAACTTGAACGTGTGGCATCCAAGAGTACAGTTGTTTCTGTGGCAGGTGGGTTCCAGTTAAGTCTCATTGCCTTTATCCTTTTCATTTTGTCTTCCACCCCTTTTCCAGTCAACTATGTACTGGAAAGATGCTGAGATAAGGCCCTTGGTTGAATGGGGCAATTGTATCTGACCATCTGAAGTAATTTACAGCAAGGATGCTGTAAACTGTTGTGACATCAGTGAATAAAAGGGCTTTGGAATCGCCTTTGAGGAGAACCAGGACCATAAGTGTAGATGCCACTTTAGCTAGATATGATAGCCTGAGTCTCAAAGGCTTGGCATGAATTGCTCACAGGGAGTCTGCAAAGCTGTGTGTGAGTGGGCATTTTCTAGCACCAAGGGGCTGTGGGCAGGTGGCCATGGGGATTTTGGTTGTAGAAGAATGCGAGTCTTTAATATACAGAGGGTGTGTATTTGAAAAATTGAGTAGTTGGTCAGCACTTTACCTGAAGAGCACATTCTACTTTTTTTTTCTGCTGTAATCCATCTTAAGCTCTTGTTGGTTTTTATCTTATGTTTGATTTTTATCTTATGTTTGATTTTCATTCTAAGGATTTTTTTCAAGTGAGGGGTTTTAATCACACTTGGAGAAAAATTAAATGATTTTTTTTCTCATTTCTGTGCAATTGGCACAGCAGAGAGATGGAAATATGTGACTAATAGAGTGGATCAGTGTATCCCTATAACTTGAATCAAAAGAGTCCACTGAAACTAAAGACTCTGGCTTTATGCCCTTCTTTCTGATCCTAGCCCAAGGCAGACCTAAAGATCAAAGCTTGCCAGGTCAACAGGTATAAAGATGATATATTGCCTCTCTGCAGTATTCTCTGAGTCTGATTTATACTGCATGGTGCACAGAACCAGTTGAATAATAGTGTAAATGAAGTGTTGGTAAATATTTGAATCATTGAGGATGAAATTTGGAGGGAAAACCACCTAGCTGGTTCTTTGGCTTGTCATTCTCATGCCTTGTGTAATGCATTGGGACACCTCTACTTGTTCAGGTAGATATGAGTCAAACTGAACATTTCACCATACCATCTTCCCTCTAGCAGCTGGGGAAGTCCTTTGATAGAGTTTCACTATTTTAAAAGAAGACTTCTTCAAAAGCTCAATGTTTTCAACAGCTGAGTCCTCATGCAGGGCAGTTTTCTTGGATTTTTTTTTTTAATTAAACCTAGTAATCACTAGCCATGAATTGCAGACAACAGAATGCCCATTTTGTGAAATGCAGGCTTATTGGCAGTCATTTCCATCCTGGGATAGGGAGGGAAGAGCTAGAGAATAGCACTTTTCACACAGCCTCCAGGAAGGAGGTTTTTTGCTTTCGTTTCCTTGGAGGTAGAAGCAGGATTAGCTATAACTATCCTACGTGAGGTAGGTGAGCAATAAAGTGAGACACAGTTTGGTTTGGCTTTATATTCTTCTGCCTGAGGACATCACAGAGGATAACCTTTTATTTTGTAGTTTTTTTGTCTGTAAAGGAAATGAGACTTTGACTAAGATTTCCTTCTCAAAAAAAAAAAAAAAAAAGATGGTTAATGGCTTTGCTTACATGCAGGGTATAATTCCATCTGGAAATACAATTATTTATATGATGTTGCCACCTAAGTGTCCTGTTCTCCAGCTATGCTACAGATCCCCTCCAGATAGTCCCACAAAATATTAAATATCTTTGTTCATGTGCCAAGCACCTGGTTTTCAGTTTCCTTTGAATACAGATTTCCAAAGGAAGACTCTTTCTGCTAAAGCACTGGAATAAACTACAGATTAAAGGCCATGAAGTATTTACAAAAAAACTGTGCGAACAAATGTTGCTATTTTGCCACTTCAAATCAAAAATCACAGTGGGCATCTGATGGGCTGTGTGCCCATCCTACTGAAAATTTTTAAGGATATGGTGAGTTACACTGGTGCTTAAACAGAAAACAAAAATTGAATTCAGATTATTTACACAAACCTCTTTTGGAATCTATCTTTACTATGCCCAGAAGCACACTAGAAACTTCATAGTCACAAACAGAAAATGTCTCTGCGTCTGAGAGCTTGGTATGCAATTAAACATCTGTGTTCACGTGATCCCAAGAATTTAGTTGGGAATTTACTGTAATTCAGTGATACAATGTGGCCTTTCTGCATTTCTGAATTGAGTTGCATCCAATTCTTTCCAACTTTTTTAAGATTTCAGTTATTGAGGTAAACCTTACTTCTGCCAGGTTGTATACAAATAAGGGCTTATGGAGGAATTTAAATGAGGAAAAGATTATGTGCTGTTGAATTGGCAGATATTCTCTACATAAGGAGCAATGTGGAGTGTTTGAGAAAAAAAGCCCAAGCAAACAGAAGACCCCAAAACTAATACAAAGTTGCTTTCTGAAGCCTAGCTTTGATTGCTTTTATTAAAGATCAGAATATTTAAAAAATAAAATAAAATTCATTCTATAAATATGAACTTACTGGGACGATGGAGATGCTCAGTGTTGGAAATGTTGGCATTTTCTGAACGCTGACAGGTGCAAATTTAACAAAGACCTCCTGTAATGTTAGAATACATCCCAAATGCTGTCATGCACTGTGTTGGTGAGAATGCCCTGTGACTGGATGACTTTAGCGGATGCCTGGAAGCGTCACAGGCTGTGACACTGTTCTGTGTGACAGGCTCAGTGATACCACCTTGTGTCCTGTGGGGCAGCAGAGGCAGCAGAGGAGTTGGGTTAATTGTGGTGAACTAGGCTGAAACTTCAGGGCTGCAATTCTGAATCTTGAATTGCTTCTCAGGACTGCTGATGTCTTTGGCTCACCGCATTGGATATGTGTATAAATTATGCCATAAAAACCTGTAGTTATTCATTCTGGAGCTCCTAAGATGCTTTGATGTGCATGGATTAGATGGGGAAGGTACCCTAGCTGAGCTGGCAATATCCCACAGAGGGCAGAAACATGCATATAGTGTGAATATAAATTCTCTTTGAGGTCTTACAGAGAAACAGGGTTTACATACAGATCTGACAAACTATTTTGGGTTTCTGTAGGAGGATCTGAAAAGTGGAGTGTACAACAGAAAAAGGCTGTATGTGGAGTGTCACTTTGAAAGTTTCAGGTAAAAACCTGCATGTGCTTTTACAAAGAACGAATAAAGTGCCATTTTGTGCGTAGTGGAAACAGGTAGGGAAAGGTCATGGTATGTGGTGTGGTGTTTGTAGTGGCTTCATTTGAAGGTGGCGATAAATGAGTGGGACTTGAATGCCAGTGATTTGCCCTTGGTCCAAGGGGACTGGAATGGAGCCAGGTCCATGCCATGCCCTGCTCTCTGCCCATTGTGCTTTTCTTGTGTCTATAAATTGCTCATATGTGAGAGGTGTATAGTTGTAACACAGATAAATCAAAATATATTTATTTATTTATAGCCACAGCCATATGGGAGTGCTGACAATTGAAGGATTCTGTATGAAGGATTCAATATGTTTATTGTCTTCTATGTAATAACAGCAACAACCCCACCATGAATTTTTTTAGGCCATGTTAATTTTCTGTCTGTTCTCAGAGCTATAGAATTTTAGTGATGTTTATTGTTTTGAAGGTTGTTCTATTGGCTTTTCAAGGTTTTTTCTTTGTTTCTTTTAATTATTTTTCTTGCAATGATTTCTGTCTCAGCTTCGAAATGAGACAAAGAACTTCTTCCTTTCTAATGACAATTAAACACAGTTTGAAAGATCATAGCCTGGATGTAATAGCCAGATTCTTAGAATTAATTAACTGAGGAACTAAGTGAATAATTCAAAACAAATAGCTTTCTTGAGAAATGGACCCTCCAGCATTCTTAATATTTTCACTGGGAAGAGCATATTGTTGTCATCATTGTTCCTGGAAGAGCAGATCCTGCTTGTTCCAACTGAGGCTCTCTATTGGAGTACTCTCTTGTCCTCCACAGTGCCAAGAAATGTGAATGCATCACATTTTTTCATGTGTTCCTTTTTGGTGGGTGTTTTGGCCCTGTTTTCCAACCTGTCCCCTTGAGTTTAGAGGGGACGTTTCCTTGTCAAAGCACACATGTAGCTGTGTGTGCAACACCACCTTGAACTCCTTGGGGGGAGAGTGATTTAGAGCAGAGCCTTGGACCAGCACATTGAGACAGCTCTGACCTGAGCCTAGATCAGTTCTGTTCTGATTTGTAAGGAGTCTCCCTGTGTCACAGGAGCACAGATCTCAGCCGTGGTCTTCATCCCGCATTTTAAATGGTGTCTTAGAAGGGGTGTGTAAAAGATAAGGGCGAAGATTTTGTTTCACAGTTGTGTAGAAAGCCACAACTAAAGAAGAGCTATGAGGTAGATGCAGTATTTCTGAGGAAGCCGTGCTAGAGAAACACTGTGTATAAGTTGAGTTTTCCAAGTTCTGGAACCATCTTCACCAGAAGCTTTGATTTGTTGTAGTCCAGACATAACAAACATGTATTTCAGGCCCTTCCTTTATCACTTTGGAGGGGGATCACCAAGAACAATTAGGACATTGGAGAGCACCATCTCCACTGTAATATTCTACACTTGTAAGATATTGAAGTTAACACATGTAAGGAAGAATATATAAGGCAAAAGTAGACCTGTTACTATTGCTGGTCAGAGACATGAAGCGGGTTAGTGGTGGAGTGGGATTAAAATTTGGTTCACTGGCAATTCCCTTCAGTATTAGAGTCATGGAGCATGTGTTTTGTCTTAAAATGGTTTTGATATTTACTGATACTCTTTAATTTTTTTTGGTTTTATCCTAAACTGTACATTGTGTAGAGTCTCTATAGCTTTTATTGAGCAGTAATTCTTTGTGATTAGCTCATTAAATAAAATACCATAGTTTGAATGACATAGGGACATATACTTCACTTTTTGAAAAAAAAAAGTGCTCAAATTTCATATGCTCTTGCTTCAAATTTTGTCGACTCTTTCTGTGAGCAGTTACCCTCTAAAAAATTTTTTCCTAGGTCTTGGAGGGAGGAAGAAGATGGTGGGAAAACATGCGAAAGACCCTTCAATGAAAAATGGTATTTGTAGAGTTAACTGTTGCTCTACTGTTGCTCAGCTCTCTCTAAGGTTGTGGAACTGGAAGCAGGGCAGAAAATTACTTACTTGTGTTATTTATATTTAAGAGGGTTATTGTGCCTTCCCTCCAAGTCCCTCTGGGCTGACTCCCAAGCTACTTGAAATCTTTTGGGTCTGTGCAATGACAGAGCTCCCAAATGAAAAACACTGAGTATGTGTTATCAGTGTAAAGAGACAGCAAACAAAGATATTTTGGCAATATATGCATCTATGGACCATGCTTTTAAAAACATATCTTACATGATTAATTTTTTTTTTATATTGTGTGGTTTTTTTCCTCTCATCCCTTGCAAATTTTTACGTGTTGTTTACTTATGAATGTGATGCTGCTGGTGCCAGCATCTAAGGTTGCAAAAAATCAACCAGTGGGGCAAGACTGGGTCAGCACTAATTTCAGGATATTTTTCATTGCTTAGTATTTTGAGTGTTTGGAATTCTTGTATGAGAAGACAAATCAGCTTCCAAATTAAAAAGGGGAAGGCAAAAAAAAAATCGTTTTTAGACTACGAATTATCTGAGTCAGCACAGATTTGTTTAGAACAAAATACAAACAATGCAGTCCTGGCTTTCAGTTTAGCAAGATCACCCAAACACCTAAAAATAAAGGAAGAGAATCTTGAGTAGACAACAGCCTTAATGATGGTAGAAAGAAAAGGAGTGATTTCTAATTTGAAACAATAGTCCAAATTTGACCAAGCTAGAAAGCCAGGTAAATAAGATGCATTTAATTCTAATTTGTCATACATTCCCCCACTTTAAATTTAAAAGCAAGATAAGCTACAAAGTATTTTAAAGATAATGAGGGGATTTTAATTTTGTTAGGAAAAAAAATCATTCTGTAATGTCTGCAGATGACTAATTATGTTGTGTTCCTGGAGAAACTGAGTTACTCGTCTGCTTTGAAATTGGAAAGATAATAAAGCCATTTAATGTTGTAAAACTTAAATTCTGAACAATATCTTTACCTACAATTACTTCAAAGTTATAGAAGCCTCAAGCTAGACATGTATAAGCACTAGCAGATTTTATAGTGATTTTTGTGTGCGTTAAAAAAAACCAAAACCAACAAATCCAAAAGAAACAAACAAACAAACAAAAAAAAACATGCAAAAACACCTTTTCCACACAATTACACTTGTGAAACATCACCCTCGAGATGTAACATAGACAAAGATTTATTTCTCTGCCATTTGTTCCCTGCATTAATCTTCAGGTCTTTTAATAAAGGTGGGGAACAAAGGGTCAGGATGACTCCAAGAAATGGTAATGGGATACACATACAGGTCATTAGATCAAGTCCAGCCAGGATGAATGTTGCCTCAAACCTTTTCCATCCTGTTATTACTCTGCAGCTCTAAGGAATATAAACTGAGGAATAATTCTGCTTTCTAGTATGCAGGTGGCAGGTGCTGGGAAAAGCTCCTGCCCCTCTGATCCAGGTCAGTGGTGAGGGCAGGGGTATGGGATTTGACTCCGTGTCCAGCTACTCTGACAAGTGACTGAAACACGTGGATGAGAGCAGCAGTGAAACTTGCTTTACTGCTGCCTCAACCACAGTGTTTTTCTCCTTCATCTATGAAAGATCAGCCCACTCAGCTCAGTAGTAACATGGTGGAGTAGAGAAGAAATAAAAATAGAAGTGGGATGTGTCTAGATCCCAACTGACAGAAAAAAAAGTAGAAAGTTAAATGAGATATCTCTAGCACAAACATAGACCTGTGAGTAGGTGTAGCCTCAGAGAGTAGGGTAGCAAAATCAATGTAGGCTTAAGTTCCTGTGTAATTTTCAAGACTTGAGAAACGTATAGAGCCTGGTAGAACCTGCTTTAGTGGAATAAAATTAACAAAAGACTGTCTGGCCTCTTGTAAACTCTGACTCAAGTGAAATAATGCTCATAGCTTTCAGCTGTGATAATTGAGTGTCTAATACTTGGTTTATAAATGGTGGGAAGATGTGGGCTTTTGTTTATGAGTTCAAAGGGGTATTTGTCTCCCCCCCCCTTTTTTTTTTTTAAGGACACTCTATAGCAATTGAATAAAAGAATTCGAGAACAAATACAAAACTAGGAAAAAGACCAGCCATATCAGGAAACAAAATTTACAGTTTTACATATTCTTTTAATATGGATTTCAGGCTGTGTCCTGAAAAAAAGTTGTCATGTTTGTCCTGGACTTTTTCTTTTGGGAATGGATAATTTTATATTCAGCTGCCCTTGGTTCATCAGGGCCTAAACACCATGTAGCTCCATTTCTGTGTACTGCACTAAGAGCTGTCCCATTTTGATTCCTCTGTTGCCATCTCTCATCTCTCACTAAAACTAGCATAGATATAACAAATGTAAACAATCCAGGCTCAGGGGTGGCATACTTGTGTTTTATTTGTCTCTATCTGTAGAATACTTTAAATGAAACATTCTTCTGCATGTGTTAACAAAGAAATCAAAACAAACTTGGTATGTCTAAAACTCCAAGGAATTCAGAACTGAATGTGAATTTTATGGTAAAAGACCAGAAGCAACTCTTTAAACTTTCTGATGCTTGCAAAATGATATAGTAATTGAATTACAAAAAGCGTTTGTCGGGTTTTTTTTCTTCTTTCTGTATTACATGTGTGTGGCTGTGCCAAATCAAGGTTATCTGGTGCAGTATTCTGTCTCAAAGGAGCTGAAGGTGGGTGCTTAGGGAGGAATATAGGGACAGATTTGGTATATGATATTCCCCCTGAGCCACAAGGTAGTTTCTGTGAATTAATGCATGTATTAATGCATTTTTCTTCCTTGGTCTTGTCCAGCTTTTTTTTTTTTTTTGAGTCTGTGTAAGCTTTTAATGCATTCCAGAATCCTGGGGGTTGGTGCATCACGATAAAAACACATCCTGTGTGTAGAGCCTGCAGCAGCCCCCAGCCGTGAGCACCTTCTCGTCTTGTATGAGAAGAGGCAGTGGAGAGTCAATATGGGCCCATCTTCCCATATTGGCCCATCTTCCCATATTCCCCTTTGTGTGCAATGGGATATGGACAGACCTCACTTACAAACACCTCTCAAATGTTATTTTGTGTTTCTTTTCTCCGTACTGAGGACTGGACTTTGCTCTTCTGATTTTCTCAGGTTTTAACAAAATTGAGCCACGTCATTAAGCATTTCTAAGTGGTTATTTTGAACAGAAGGCCTAAAAACAAACAAAGCCTGTGATGTAGGATTCCCCAAAGGCCTTATTTAGTGGAAGGGTTGCATGTACCTACTTCTGCCTAAAGTCATGTCCCTAATATTTTGAAACTGTCTTCCATGAAAAATTACAACCTTTTTTTAGATGCCTGAAAGTGACTGTGAGAAATTTTAGATAGAACAGGTTTGAGAAAATGCCTCTCAGGGTAGTTGATCATTGTTTTGCTGGTATATCTGATACCTGAGGGAAGGAATCTGTTCTGACAAATGCATTTCCACTGCAGAATTACCTCTGGCCAGGGAAGGTTGAACAACAATTCCACTGACTGTAAAATAATTGGTAGGCCCCCTATTACCAGTAACAGTACCAAAGTTATCTATGTGTTTGGCTGTGTACTTCCAGATAGTCTTCCCCACTGGAAAAGGCATTTTTACCTTGATAACTTCTAGCAATGCCCAGCAGCCCTCAAGGCAGGTCCCACTGGTGGTCAAGCAGTAAGGAGATTTAAGCAGCGAGGATTGACTCTTCTTATCTCAGCTGCCAAGCCTGCTCCCTGCAGCCATGGCTCTGCCTTCCCCCGGGAGGAGGGAATGAGCATTGAGATGCACATCCTGGAAAACTCAGCTGTGCATGGAACTGGGGACACCCCCTCCCTGCAGCTCCTGCTGGCTCCTCCTGCAGAGTGCAGTCCCCTGGGGAAGGAAGGAAGGAAGGGGAAGGAAGGAAGGAAGGAAGGAAGGAAGGAAGGAAGGAAGGAAGGAAGGAAGGAAGGAAGGAAGGAAGGAAGGAAGGAGCGAGCTGTTGGAGCTTGGTTTGGATTGTCCTTGCAGTGTCAAGGACTTGCCATCTGTTTAGTGTTTATTCTGCTGGTGGATTTGCAGTCTCAGTGTTAAGGTTGCTAATGATTGATTAATCCAGCTCAGTATGGACAGAGCACACCAGGCAGTTATAAACTAATTGCAACAATTTCTCTGATGCTGCCTTTCACAAAATGTACTGTCTGGGGCACAGATGAACAGCAGTGGCTCCATTTCCAGTCTTGACCCTGAGCTAATTAGGACACATCCTGCTGCCTTCCAGCCACTGAGATGAAAAAGAGAATTTAGAAAAGGTTTTTGAAGGAATAGTTTTGCCTGATGTGGCAGTTTGGGTGGTTTTGGGTTTTCTTTCTGTTTTGTTTGGTTGATTTTTTTTTTTTTTTTAAGGAAAATATATTATGGGGATTTCTGTAAATTCACTGCTGTCTGTAGCCATTAGGGATTGATCAGAGGTGTGAGAGCCTGTATACTGGTTCTTGAGAGGAATACATTATGCTTGACAGTGTGCATGTGCATGCTAGAATTTTCTTCTGAGGTTGTTCTGGGTTTGGGTTTTGTTGTTTGTTGCAGGTTTTGGGTTTTTGGGTGTTCTCTGTTGGTTGGTTGTTGTTGTGCTGGCTTCTTTTTTTTTTTTTTTCTGTGGGTTTTTGGCTTTTTTTTACGGAGAAGAAGGTGGGGTGGTCAGATGCCCTATGCCTTTACAGTCTACCATGTTCCTTAGTGCAATGTGCAGCTGGTTGCAAACCAGCACTGCATGCTTATCATAATGGCTGGCTGATTTCTATGTCAGGAGAAGGTGAAGACATAGAAGGAAGAAAAAAAAAAAATTGGAAGTGGAACTCAGGCTGCACAGCTTTCTATGAGGGTATTCTGGAAGGAGGGGCCAGTTCTGCCTCTGCAGGTTTATTTTCCCTTTACCTGTTTCTGCCCTAGCTTGCTGTTATACATGTAGATTGTGAATCCTAATCAGAACTGATAATTTCCAACACATTGTTCAGATTGTGCAGAGACAGCCTTCAATTATGCATTGACATAATAATGACCATGGCTTCCTATTAGAGTCTATTCCCAATGATCAACACGAACGTCTCTGCATCCTGGCCACAAAAACAACAACAAAAATTTAGTGAATCACTAGCTAGGGAGCTGTGAATGGTGCAGAGGCAAGATTTTGCTGTTCTGTTATCAGCAAATCTAACTACAAAAATTCTTAGCAAAGAGAAGTCAATTTGCTCCTACAACTGCGTGCAACCATTTATCCGAACCACTCAGTGTTTGCTCCATGAACATCTGGAAGGAAGATGAGGGTGGGTGTGGGGAGGAGCACTTTCAAAGGAAACAATCAGCACCAGAACAGAAATCAGAGCTTTTGCATTTAAAACAGTTTTTTTTTCTGAAACTGAAGACCAATGTGATGCCAGGCTGCTCAGATTCCAATGTTAACATGTCTCTTTAGGTTTTGATGACAGTTAACATAAATATTAATGTCAATTTCACTAAAACTTGATTTCATGTGACAGTGGATTATTCTTTTTATTTGTTCTCTTGTGCTAACTGACATTCCCTGTTGAACAGATGCAGCTTCATGCAAAATTGCCACGTATGACAACTATTTTATTACATGCATTGAAAACCAAAGCATTTTTCAGATTACAGGCATTTGTACAGAACAAGGTGAACTCACATTTGATGTAACAAGTATCAATTATGCTGCAGAACAGGGTAAGAGTGCCACAGGAGAAACTGGAGGACAAAGCTGAAGGACACCTAGTATGGCAGGTGAACAGAAGGCTACTGTACTTTTTACTAAAACATTTTTCCTTCTGTTCCTCTTCTTTCTTAGTATTTATTTCCCTGTATTTCTTGTCCTCAGGTGTCTCTGTCATGACAAAGATAAAATTAATATTCAGCTACATGTTTAATACTCGATTCACAGTATGTTTTTTATGTTATGAATCTTGTTTGTGTTTATGAAGCACTTGTTGATGGGCAAGCTAGTATTCTTCACTTTCTCTAATAGCTTTACTGTAAATGAGTCCTTTACAGAAAACACATAAATACTATGATTCCCAGCATTATGATGTCATAGCACCTATAAATACTTAAAGTACAGAAATGCATCCTTCTAAATGGAGAGTTTATAGTCCTCTTGTGGATACCTTCCAGCCCGAGGATGAGCAGCTCATAACTCTTTTTTGACAGAATAAATAGGAAATCCATGATTCCTATCAAGTTCTGTAGAGAGACCCAGACACCCAGATCCATATGCCATACTTTGCCTTTTACATGTTTGAAGTGCTTGCAGACTTAATTGCTATGCCCTGGGGAATCTTCAAAACTACTGTTGGCAGATACAAGTGATATTAACAAGACAAATATGTCTCAGTATATTTACCAGGTGATTACTGCTGTTTCAAAAGCAGTAAATTATTGTATTTATTCATCTGTGACGCTTCCATGGGAACAAAAGGCATGCTGTATTTTTAGGGGGGTTTTTATGATTTTTTTTTATTTGAGGGCTGGTTAAGGGTAGGGAAGTGGGAAGAAAGAAGCAGGTTTGGATGGTGCTATGGCAGCAGGCAAGTAGTGCAGTTTACCATTACCTAGGTTTTGACAGCAACATTTAAAATCACAAGGTTTTCACTGTGTGTATGCAAGTGATTTGTAATGCCATATACCCTATGTGCTAGCATATGTAGTCTCCAAATGTTTCATCTGTGTCTCGGCATTCTGTTTCTTAAATCACTGCAATGTGTTGAGCAAGCAAAGAACTTATCGTATAACTTGATTTAGTATGTGTTTGTTTATATTTACAAAATGTTAAATATCCTGTCTCTTTTCTCTCATCTGAACTTCGTGTTCTCCCTGTTTCTTCTCCCTTCTTCACCAAGACATTATTAACCAACACTTAAATTGCGTGCCCCTGTGTGTTCTGACTTTAGTAGTATGTGGCTTAAGATAACTAAATCAACCATACATATTCAGCATAAAATCTTCAACCTAAAGCTCTTCATGAGAATGAAAGAATATATTTCCCTTTTCCCTTCCAACTAACCCTGTTAGGGCTGAGTCAGCTCATGCTTTTTAAACCTAAGCTTCATTTGAGGATGAGCAGACATAGTTGTGTGTGGAGGCTGTGTGGTAATGTGACCACCGATGTACTAATTTTGCTTTTTCTTACTTTCCTTCTCAGATGGAAAATCCCCTTGATGCCAGAATGATTTTTGCCTTCTTTCTTTTATATATTCTCTGTATTCTTTACACATGTAGCCTTCCTAGTACCTTTCCCTACCCTTTTCCACAGCTAGAAAAGACCGAACACATTCCAGGGGCCCCTGTCCTATCTTGGTTCTCCCTGGTTACCATGGCCAAAAAATATCACTTTGACACACATATTCATAAACAAAGTACAGCTAGTACCAAGGAGGGGTCCAGAAAAGGGTTGAATCAGAAGGGGAATTACCTCATCACCTGTGCTTCTAATTGGGAATTCTTGTCAAATATACTAATTTGCCAAACTTATAAAACTATATTCACCCTGTGGGGGGTGGGCTTTTATGGACATTCTTTCATATCTGCTCCTGGAGGCCTCCAAATAAAGACCAGCTTTTATATTATCTCCCATACTAATATTATCTCAAGAGGAATTTGGGTGGTGTTTTCCTCTTATTTAGCGCACTTAGCATTAGTCAATGCTATACATGGACAATATGTTCATAACGCTTAGATTCGTGATTCTCACTGAGCAGCTCCCAGAGTACAAGCACAATTCCCAGCTGCAACTATGAGGGCTCAGCATTTCTGCAAATCGTTTTTCAAGCCAAACAAGAAAATGGGGAACACATTATAAGTAACCAACAGCAAAACACTCAATTAAGAAACTTGCCTTGCTTGAGATAGGAAAGATTAGTTCTAACAGAGTAAGAAAAAGTATTGTTTGTTTTTATTTTTTCCTCCATAAATTTTACCCTCCCTTTCCCTCCATCTCTTCTGGTCACTGAAGAATGGGGAAACTCGAGGAAACTTTCATACTAGGTATGGAGTGGTTAGAGCTCATTGAGCAGAGACATGGCCTTTGCTTCTCATCGTGTTCATGATTCTTGGGTGTGATTCATCATACCCTTTGATCCTTGCTTGCACATTACTTTTTGGGAATCTGTTGTTGTTTTTCTGATGTGCTAGTTCATTTTCCTCCTTATCTTCTTACCCCCCCGTTAGCCTTGCTTGTTTTCCTTGTTCAGCCTGTTCCTGCTCTGGCTGCCTGTTTTTCTCTGACACAGCTGCAATTATAGAAAGAACATATTTTTTTAGTTCTCTGGAAAACTTCTACACAACTGTACAGAATTTTCAGCTATTTCAAGACTCCTATTAGTCAAGAGAATGTTAAGAATAAAGGTCTTACAGTACTACTGGAGACAGTGTAATTGCAAGAATAAAGATCAACATAGAACTTGTCTCAGTGTCAGTGACAGGATGGCTGTGTTTGATGCTGGATTTCCAAATACTTCTCCTTATTTTTATGCTTGTGCTCCCTGGGCACACCTGTATTGAGCAGGAAAGAAGCTTGAAGGATTTTTTTAAATCTTCCCTTTATGGCAATGGGCAAGACTTCAGATTTCTGTGTAAACAAAATAGTGTTAGATGCATGCTGCTGGAAAAACACACGGTGTTTATTGTTCAGTATAAAAGAATATTCTGATAGTGTGATTGGTAGGAAGCTTGAGAAGGGATAAAAGGTGTTACAGAGTGTTATCTCACATGGTAATGTTTTGGAGATATCTGCCCTTGGTAAGATCAAGTCCATTCTAAAGACGAAGAATTTATGATTCAAAAATATTTTCAGGAGCCTTGGGGATAAACAGTTTCTCTCAGAGATGATTTAGCAGAATCCGGAGGGGAAGTGGTTCCATCTGATGCATAATCATCATCCCAGACACCCCCTTAATTTCTTTGTGGAATTCTAACAGGAACACCTCACTGCCAGTTCTTCCCACAGACACCCAGCTGGAACACTGCAAAGGGCTGCCTGCTCACTGCAGGGCAAATCCACAATATCTGCCTCAGAATCACACAAAGGTACCCGGGAGCAGATGGGCTTAAATGGGACTTGCATGGGGTTATCTGGTGAAACAGTCATGTCATTCTCTTCTTATGGCTACTTTCTGGTAAATTTAAAGAAATAGTAAAAGCAACAAAAGGGCAGATAAAAAGTGTGAAACTACTCAGATTACTTTTTTCTGATAACCACCTGATATTTTCTACCCTTTCTAAGATAACTGTAGTTAACTAGAAAATGCCAAATACAGGATTTTCAAAGTCATTCCTATAATCACTGATTTTCTGCTGTGCAAAACTCGTTCCACATAGCTGTTATCATCCAGTGGTCATGCTCTTACCATCTGTCACCAAAACATCAAGTTAATTGTCAGATATATCTTAGATTCATAGCTCTGCCTCTGCCCATTTTGAGGATCTCCATCTTTCATACTGCTTTGCATCCATTGTCTATTCATACTGCTTTGCCTCCATTATCTGTGTATCTTGGAAGTCACATACTTCCACTTGAAGAGAGAGTGTACAATAGTGTACAATAGTAAGAAACTGCAAAAGTACATAACTTTTAAGGGGCCCTGTAGGAGATCTGCTACCAGCAGAAACACATGGAAATGAAAGAAACTGTGTCTGCACACATAACCTCAACTACAGTTCTTTTTAAAAAGTGGATTTCTGATTTCAAAAATCAGCTTGTTTAGTGTAGGGTTTCCCCCCCCGTGTGTCATTTCTGCTGTGATGACATTCTATTTCCACTAGCATGCTTTAGCACACTGTAATCTTGCCTTTAATATTGAAACCTTGCCCAAGCTTTATATTGCTTGCCCTCTGACCCAGCTGAAGGGAAGGAACTGCCTCCTCTTACATTTGGTAAGTGTTTACCCTTTGCTTTCTCACACAACACATTGGGAATCTTGATTTTCAGCTTTGAAAACACTGCCTGTTCCTGACCTGGTTATTAGCCTGACCACACCATTCTACCTTGCACTTCCTTTTGAACCCCCCAATTCTTACAGGAGCATCTTTTCTGCATCCCCTGGCTGTGTAGGGATCAACAGACCCAGCCTGATGTGTCACAGAGCTGGTAAGATCACTGCATCAGACCTCTGGGTGCTTGTGAAAGGAGAAGTGAAGAACCGGAGCAATGCAGCAACATGAAGCAGTGTATGAAGCCTGTGAATATCTACCACAGCAATTCTTAGAGCACTGGGACCAACCTAAGCTACTCCTGAAATGTTTGTGGGAGAAGTCAGATGGGGCTTGGTTTATCTAGTTCGGGTTATTTTTGGAGAGGGAGATAAGCCACACTGCAGGTGTTTTTATAAAATGCAAAAAGAAATGTGTGACTGTACTCTCATCCCCTTCTCAGATTTTTCTGACTCTGTGGCCACCTAGTCTATGGCATTGGAAATTCAGATTTCCTTTGGTTTTGCTCAGAAGAGGAAGGTAATTCTAACCACATAATTAATGGTATTGTATGCTCACTTTATATATACAGTGCCCATACACCTGGGCCTCTGATAAGTCTGGCATCTGTATTTAAAACTGACCACTTTCACTGCAGTCAGGCATACCAGATTATGTGCTTTGTAGAAAGCATGAGTTAAAGGTCTTAGGTTACTGTCAGATGATTTGAAAATATTCTATTCTTTCCAATGAAAGAAGATTGTGAAATAGTTCATGGAAACTTTTACTTAAGTGTTTAAAGATTTATCACCCTGTTTATTATGCATGGTTAAAACCTTCTTTCCTTTTGTGAAGATCGCTCTTAAATGTCCTAAATGAGTTTTGTATATTGTAATATTTTGCACAACCTTATTTTATTCTGCTTCACTGATACGAGTAGTTCTCTGAATTAAACTGAGATAACACTAGGTTTGTGTGGAATAAACACCACTTTCAAATAGGAAAGGAAGAATAATTGAAAGAGATATTCACTGACATTTTCATATCAAAGTAATGCTTTGTGACTGTGCCAGCAAATATTATTTTCCAGCTTTGTCAAACAATGCCTTTAATGTAGCAGTGAACTAACTATTAATCCGAGGTCGATAACTACAGTCTTGTTTTTCTTGTCTCTGCCCCTGGTGAGTCTAGTCAAGTTTCCTTGGCCACACACACCTCTGTTGAAAGAACATGTGTTTTTTGAGGTCTTATCAATTTGTAACCTGGCAGAAAGTAGCTGAACTTATCTGTGCTTTGCAGTGGCTCCACTCAGCAGCACATTGTGGTGCTGAGTGTTTTCAGGATGTCTACTTTGGCCTCCATCTGCGGTTGTTGGCACAACATAGTACTGAGCCCTCTCTTTCTGCTCTCCCTCTTTTGTCTTTCTGGTTTTCTTGCTTGGGTGACTGCAAGAGGTCTTAGCTGAGCTGCCCTTGCACAGACTTTGCTGTACAGAGCTGAGCTGTGCCTCTATTCTGGCATCTGCGCTTCTGCCTAGCCTGTGAATCTGTGCATTGCCATAAAACTGCAGCTTCTCATCCTCAGATGTTTTATTTTTTAAAATCCAGTATTTTTTTTCCCCCTCAACAAACCTGTAGGTACAATTGTAATTATGCAAACGAGCACAGACATGGTACATTTCTATTTCCTCTCAAATCTGTATGGCCTGTGCCCCAGGTCTTTTACTGCAGTACTCTCTTTTTCCTTTCCAATCCCTTGTATATAGCCTACATAAAATGCCCTTCTTGAAAACATTTTCTCAACTCTCACCACTGCTGAAAAGCTCCTACCATTTCTCACCTGCATGAACAAGGTGTTGTTTTTAGACAGCTTTTACCTCTTTCCCTTCCTTTCATTGTTTCTTCCAACTTCGTTCTCTGAAGTGCCATGTACAAACAGTTAGAGGCAGAAAGATATCTTTTTTTGACCAAAAATATTGTTTCCTACAGTATTTTTTTACCACTTCATTGTCTTGTTCTAAACAGCTTGTAAACCTTCAAGACACAATTCTATTTAATTAATTTTGTTTTTTCCCTGTTGTTTTTTTCAGCCTCAATGGCCCATTTTTTTAAATGACTTCCCATTACTTACAGCTATATGCTCTTAGACCATTCAAGCACTACTCCACTGTCTTCTTGCTTTCTACACCTTCTGTGCCTTTCCAAGTACTCCTGTTGATGTTTTTATGCCTGATTCATTATGGCTGTGCCAAGTTGCATATTGTTGGGATAAAATTTGCCTCTGAGTTGGTAATTTGGTACAGAGGTACAATAGAGCGAAACTACCATGTGGCAGCGTGCCGGTCTGGGCTTTTAACTTTTTGAATACCTGTGTTCCTTCCTGTGTACTCACCCACTGCTCTGTGATTTTTTTTCCTCCTGTATTCCAGTGAATTCCCTGCCACTCTAATAGCAGGGTTTTTTTATTTTCCTCCCAGCTTCCTGCTTTAAGGTATAAAATGAATTTCACAGATCTACCAATTTCTTTTGGCCACAAACCTGCTTATTTTAAAAGGAGACTAATCTCAACAATTTACCAGTAACCTTCAGTCTACAGAGTTAGCATAATTGCTTCTAAATATATTTAGAACAAAAACTAAAATCCTGCCTAAATGACAGTCTGAAATATTCCAGTTGAGTGATAAGCACATTTGTCTTCAGAACTGTTAGCATTTATTCTTTCCATGTTTTCTCTCTTTAGATTTTTATCAATTTAAATAACACATTCTTAATGTTCATGTAGTAGCAAGCAGAATTTGGCTTCTACTCCATCTTTCATATTCTCTCTTTTTAATTAATTTATTTATGTGCATATCTAATCTGAAGGCAAAGTCATCAATCACAGATTATTGAAGCTTTTGAAACTTTTAAAATTATATTGACATCACAGCTGAAACTAGATATTATTGTGTTGCAGCTGCAACTGCTGTCTTGGTCTTCAAGGTAATCAAGGTATTACATAGTCTTGTCTCAAAATGTGGGGCAGAGAGAATTTGCTAAGATAGATGCCAGTGGAAATAGAGGGATTTTGATGAATTTCCCAATTTGACCTAAGAGTCACTACGGTCCCTAGTATTTTATAAACTTTTACTGGTCCTGTTGATCCCTTATGTTTAGAAATAAAAAGGACAAGGTGTGGATATTGTGGCAGTAGAGTGGCTGATGAGGGAAGCAAAGAAAGCTTTTAACTTCCACTCACATTTGCTTTCTTGGTAAATTTGAGTGATAACATCTATTAAAGCATCCTTCCAACCTCAGCATAATTAAATTAATGCAGGCATTATGGCAGAGTAATATGCAGATGTTAAAGATGTTTGCAGTCTTTTGGCCACTCAAAGATCCTAGGAAGAAGGATCATTAGTGGTATTGCTGTAGGATGATCCAGTGGTCCTTAAAGCTCCAGATAAAAATCTAGAAAGCATAAGGAGACACTGGTGCCTTCAGGTGTGTAAGGGTGCATAATCCTTTCTGCATCTTTCCATTCTCCTGCCTTGATAGTTCAGAGCTTGAGGTTCTTACTTTTGTTCATAAAATAACATTAAGAAAGATCTGAGTAGACTTGATGGAATGGTGTATAATGTTTTTAACATACTGAGTATATCATCCTTTGGGAAGAATCTCATGGCATAAAAAAATAATCTCTGACAAACTTAAAAGGTTTGAAACTGGATCGCACTTAGCGAGTCAGTCAATCATTTCTGTTAGAGGTGCATTAATGACTGCTTTGATCCCCTGGGAATTTCAGTGAGATACACTGGCCATGTACAGCATATCCAAAGGTACTGAGAGCTGTATTTGCCTTGCTCCTTGTCTTCAAGAGGCAAAATTTAGCAGAAAGCACAAAATTCAGAGAAACCCTGTCTGCTGGTAAGACAAATGTTAATGGTTATGATAAACTCTGCAATTGGAGTGGGTCTATACCCAAACACGTTTACACTTTCAATTTTTTTTCAAGGAGAGGAAGGGGGAGGAAGTGCTGAGGGGTCCCAAGCAGAGCGGACAGCAGATAAATTGTATGCATAACATGTCAGGCTTACTGGGGGTTTCCTTTGGAGATATTTCTAAAAACTTACAAAATCCAATCTACAGCTTGTCTTTGCTGATGTGAAAATCTCACTCCAGGCACTCCTTATGACCTTTGGTCAGCAGAAAAATCTGCATGGGAAGGTTAAGAGAAACAGAGGCAGGTACCAGAAAGAGATGAAAATTCTGGGCTTTTGAACGTGAATATTTAAATGTTGGTAAGCCAACAGTGTCAACTGATTTCATATGAAGAAGGTGGGGGTATTTTACAAGGGAAAGTTGACAAAATGGAAATGAACTGGACTCAGAGCCGTGTTGGGTATGACATTGGTAGAAGCTGAATAGTCTCATGAGAAGATGGGAATGGTGTTAAACAAGTGAAATTGCATTTTTTGCTTCTCCAAACCTCTTTCTTCAGCTTTGGAAACCCTAGTAAACCAAAGATTAATACTGCAGGGAGAGCTGGTGTGAGTGATTAGCGTTACTTGCAAAGGAAATGTACCCAAATTAGTGTTATTTGCAAAGAAGGCATTATTCAACCTGAAAATAGATTAAGAGAAGCAAGTTACTAATGAAGTTATTTTCTGTATTAAAGGAGCCTGATACCATATTATCGAACAGGGTCTAGAGCAAGGAGCATGTCTATCCTCACAGTATGCACATCACTCAGCAGACAGATTGTGATAATTAATCACTCAGTGGAAGACAACAGTATGGGATTTAAACAAGCCTTTCATAAACAGATTTCATTTTCAAAAGTACTGTGAATCAGTCACTTCACTTAAGAGAAACGGAGCACTTTTATGCCAGTTCCAGGCTTGATACCATAAAAGTAGGTTATATTGAATTCTTTTTTTGTTAATGTTTGTTGGTGTTTTTTTCTTTTTCATTTTTCATTAAGAAATGCTGCAGAAGTGCAGGTTTCACTCTTAGATGCACATCAACAGTATCTTTAAGTAGCTGAGGTCAGGGAGGACATTTTTGTTTGTTTTCTGTTTTTGTTAGTTGTGTGCATGTACATGGAACTTCACAAAAGGAAGGAGAAATCTGACTTGCAGACTTGACAGATGTGGAAAATGGTGTGCAGAATATTGTAAAGTATCCACTTACCAAGCTTTGAAAAAAACTTTCTGAATTTAGAACCTAAAGGAGCACAAGCTTCTAAACAATATTGAATCTGCAGGATCCCCCGAAATTTCCCTGAGAGGTGAGGAACCATTCAAAAATTTTAGTTGTGGAGTGTATAGGAGCTAAATTTTATTAGCTGTCTTTCAAACGAAAAACCAAACCGGCTTCTTCTCATTAGACATTAATGTAAACCCCTTCCTTATTTAGCTGGTTGTGCAAACCTGTGCAATTTCCTTGGGCTGGAGCAATAAATTCTTATGTGTGCTCTTGAAAATTCAGTTATTGCCAACTGAGTCACAGGCTATAAATACACTTGGTTAGCTTATTCTTCTTGGTGATTAAAAGTGGTTAGCCAGAAACTACTGAGACTTGCTGTAAGATCAGCATTGGCAATTTTTGATTTTCTACCAATGTTGTGGTATGTTCTGATTCATGTAAGTTTTGATTCACAGTTTTTACTTGGCTTTTGAATTTGGTTGTTTAAATTTTCTACCAAAATCCAGACTTTTGGCATAGATCTGTGCCAAGTTTTGCTGCTTAAAACTTAATTCATATTTCAAAAATGCACCTGTGCTCACATTTTCAACACTGCCATCTGAGGGTCATGATTGGCAAAAGCTGAAGCCATAAAAAACAGGACAATATGACAAATTCTTTACCACTCTGTCCCTGAATGTGGGTTCAGTGAGTGTCCCTGGCAGGCAGAGGCATTCAAACTGCCTGTCCCCCCATCTTGCTTCGAGCACTGATAGAAAAGGAGAAAGGACTAAGCACGGAAAGTCTGCACTACAAGAATATGACTGGGGCATAACTACTTAACTCTGAATCAGTAAATATTAATGAAGAACATATTGGGCATTTATAGGTTTCCCCCAGAGGAAAGTAGTGATTCACATAGTGATGTGCCAACAGTACAGAAATGTCCTTAGAGCTCCTAGGAAAATACCACCTCTCCCAGACAGCTGCTTGGCACCAGTGTGTTCCAGGCACAGTGCTTCTGCCAGCTGCCTCATCTGCAAGGCCAGCTATCCTCAGATTTCCCCTTCCTGGCTGGCGAATTATGGACTGTGTACCGTACAAGTACTCCATCCCGTGTTTTGGTACTGCTCTTTCATGACCAAAGACCTTCACTGGCTTTTGGGCACTCGTTTTAAGTGTCATACTGTAAAGAAAGTGCCAAATGAGTGTGTGATGCTTATTGTTTAAGGTTAGCTTTACAATGATCTAAGGGACTGTGAAACACAGGGTTTCAGATTGGTTGTTGTTCTTGGCTTTTGCTCTTTTGGTATCAAGTGACTTTTTCACACCCCACCCCAACCCCACCTTAATTCTGATTATGGTCAGAAAGATGTGAGAAAAAGACTTTCAACAGTTGAATAGCTAGCAATAAGCTCTCCAGGTTCTTTGCCTTTCCTCTGTTGCAATCTCCTGTTTGCCTTTGCCATTTCACATCAGTAGTCCCCTAACACAATGGATAGCATCTGTCCCATGCCCAGGAATGCCTGTCTCTCATTTAATACTGCTTTAGTTTGTGTTATGTTTCATTTGTTTATAATATCACACGGTGCACAAGAAGTATGGCAAACATCTCTGATAAAAGGCAGATGGCAAGAACCTGCTGTCTGCTGAGGTACATGCTTTGAATTATCTGCTGAAAGGTAGGAATGGTGCAACTCTGAGTCTGGGTGGGGACATTGGGGAGTGAGAGATGCTTAAAAACAACTTCTTGTATACTTTGTAGTATATGTATACTTTGAAGAAGCAAAATGTAAATGTCAACCCAAAGAACAAGGATCTTGTTCTGTTTGTTGTGCCAATCTGAACTTAACATTTTGTAGGGCTTTAAAAAACTGTGTTGTTCTGATATTAGCATATCATCTTTCACAACAGATAGATTTAATATGTAACAGCTCTGAAGTTTTTTTGTGGGGGTTTTTGTTTGGTTGGGTTTTTTGTTTGGTTGTTTTTTTTCCTTTTCTTCAATGATGCATTAAGGTATTATATGCCCTGCTGAAGTTATTATTTGGTCATCTTGGTAGTGTCAGCTATTGCCTCTACTTCTCTCTTTTTTTTTCTTTTATTTTCTTTTCCAGGCCCCAGGGAAAAAAGAAACTACATTTACTTCTTTTTTTTACGTATTTTATGATACGTAAAAAAAAGAAGTAAATGTAGTTTCTTAGCTCTGACAATGCCTACCTGTCAATGTGTTTAAGTGCCTCCACCGTTTTAGCCACATACTTCCATAATTCACTTCAATAAAGTTTATTGTACAGCTAACAGTTTTGATTGGATTACTGCCTGTCTGCAGGTGATTTTCTACTTGCTGTGCAAGGATGGGATATTTTCTTAAGGATTCTTTCTTGTTAGTGGTGCTTGAAGTTCAAAAACACCACTTGGCTGTTGCTTTGTCTTGATGTTACGATAGGATTGCAGTCCAAAGGTGAGGCTTCAGAGCACTGCCACAAAACATGCATGCTACTGGAAAGAAAAAATATTTCAACTTAGTAATTTAATGGCAATTTTTTTTATTGCCTTGTGCCTCTATTAGGTTCTTATATGTAGGTCGGTATTCTGCAATAGATAAGATGCTAGTGACCCTTAAGGGTGAGAGAGAATGTCAGTGGCTGTGAGGAGCCATGAAAGAGATACTTGTGTGATATAATTCCTCTTTTTGCACACTGTTTTAAAAGTTTTATAGCTAGTGTCAAAGTTCACTCCAAACTGAGACTTGTTTTTAATAAGCTTTCTTGTTCAAAGGTTTTTTTATTCTTTCCAAATTTAACTATACTGCATATTTAACAGGGTTAGCTATGCAATAAAATACAGGTGCTATGGTTTCACTTTTTTGTTAATTCAAAAAATATGATATAATTTTAAAATTGAGCTCTATGAGTCTCTGAATTGAACAGCTTTCTTTGAATATATGTAATTCAGGCTTGCATAAAACATGAAAATTATGTTCAGCCATATATATAATATGTCTGAACATATATATGGCTATATAATTCAGATTATAGGAATTAGTGAGGAAAAGATTCTTTGTTGTCGTTGCACCTCTTCGCTGGCATGAGATGATATTGACATTAGTATATTCATAAAACAAGCATGGCCATTTCAAATTCTTCTGGTTCATTGTGTTCATCTTGATGTCTCAGTCTTTATAGTGTGAAACACGGCTGACTTCCAGTTTTAGAGAAGGATGAAGTTTAGCAGAAATTTGAAGATTTTCTGTAGGATATAGGAGTAGCTGAGATAAGGATGATGTTCCATTTTGTGAACAGTTTCTTTGTGTGTTGAATAAGGTTGTTGGTTTGCTCTGAGATTGGATTTTCAATTTATATGCCAAGGATTTACAGAAGGACATTGTATAATGTCAAAGAAGGAAATCTGATAAAGTACAACCAAACCAAATTAACCACACCATGGTTTTTTTCCTCTGATTAAAGCACGAGGAAAAGCTTCGATGCTACATGTCTAGTGCTATTGAAGGACTGAACAGGTTCCTCAAGCTTCTTGCGAGTTCTTTGGCAAAGAAAGTTGTTTCCTGCACCTCTGTAATTTCTAAGATATTAGAGAGTTCTATTTTGTTACCAGTAATGCCTCCTAGCATATTATGAGTGCACTGAATCCCCACTCAATGTCCACCCAGCTGGCTGTGACTGGCCAAGCTTGAAAACACACCTCTGCAATGATAGAGAAATATTTTCCTTTCTTCTTAATGAGAGTAAAATGCAGGTTTCAGGCTAAATTTTCCTCTGAGCTTAATGTCATTCAGATATATTTCCCTTTAGAGGAGGGGGGTGCAGTAAGGAGTATAAGGACTGGGGTCTTGTTTCTTCAGGAGATCATTTGTAGCACCTGAAATTGAGGGAGAGTGCCTGAATTATCTTCAAACTTGGTACATATTTGTCTGTGAGGGAAAATAGCACCTACAGTCTGTGCATAAGGTCCTGTTTGAGAAGCAGACCTGAAGGGATAGGAGTCAGACATTGCTATGCTGGTGGAGTCTGTTAGCAGATCATCAGCAATCAGTGGCTGTGTCAAAATTTGTAGAGAGGTCAAAGAGCGTATAGATTTGACCTCTACCCTGAGTCACAAGGAAGCCATTGATCCTGTGCTATTAGCATCATCTTTTTGATATATCCAAGCCTGAAGCATGTTTTTGAAAAGCTGCTTAATGCTGGCAAACAGCATGTGCTGGGCTCTCATTTTTCACTGCCAAGAAAAGGGAAGTAGAGCACAGAGAATTAATTGGTGAGACTGTCTCTGAATGTAAACTTTGAGTAGCTGGTAGGTAGTCCTTTCTATTAGAAAGAAACCCTTTTTCTATGGTCATGTATTTAGTTTTCTCAGAATGGAGGCAATGGTGACCAGCTTAACATAGCATTTTCTGCACCTTCTGCTGTCTATGTTCATGGAGAGGCTGAACAAAGGCACATCCTAACTGTCTTGTGGCACTTCTGTCACTTACAGTTCAATGCTCATGTAGTTTCTCTTCTCTGTGAACTTCTCATGATAGCTTTTGATGGTTTTCTTCTGAACCCCTGGTGGTTCAGTTGGATTTGGTAGTTCATTTGGAAAGTTACTCCAGTCCCAGTATGAGGGCTGCCACTGGGAGTAAAGAGTCTTCCCTCTTGTCACTTTAGAATTCTGTTTTAGTGTTGCCTTTGCACAGTTTCCCTGTGAGCTGGGCAGCACCTACCTTGTCACTGTCACCTTGTGTGTGTGTGGCAGTCAATGCAATAAGCCACGCAGAGTCTGGGATTCTTTCCAGTGACAATCTTAAACAAGTGATTTAACTTGGTCTCAATATACTTTTGTATAAAATGGGGTAAACTCTATTGTTCCAGAGGCATGGCAAGTCATAACTAAACCACCATTTTGTAATATCTGACTGTGCATACTATGAGGAGGGTACAGTACAGATGGCTTTGATTAGAATGGAGCATTCTGAGAAACAGTGGCTTTCTGATTTCATGAGAAATCAATGCTGGACTAAATTTCAGTTTCTTGTCCCTGAATCAAAGTCATGGAAAATCAGGAACAATATAGTTCTGTTGCATTTGCAGTATCTTTGCAACACAAGTTTCTTATTTAGTGCCAATCTGCAGAGACCTCGCAACCATCCAGGTAAAATACAATGATGGTTGTTGTGGTTTAACTCCAGCCAGCACCCAAGCTCCACACAGCCCTCACTCACTCCCCTACCAGGGATTGGGGAGAGAATTGCATGGGTAAAATCTAGAAAACTTGTGGGTTGAGATAAAGCAGTTTAAAGCTGCTGAAAGCAAAATCCGTGCACATAAGCAAAGCAAAATAAGGAATTAATTCACTGCTTCCTATGGGCAGGCATCTCCAGGGCAGCAAGGCTCCATCACACATAATGAGGTCTTGGAAAGACACACATCATCATTCTAAACATACCCCCTGTCCTTTTTCTTCCATCCATTTTATATTCAGAGCATGTTGTCATGTAGGATGTAACCTGCCTTTGGTCAGGGGGGGTCATCTGTCCCAGCTGTGTCTCCTCACAACATCTCAGCCTCCTCTCCAGCATGACCATATGAAAAGCAGAAAAGACCTTGGCTCTGTGCAAGCCCTGCTCAGCAATAAAAACCATCTTTATGTTATCATCACTGCATTCAGCACAAATCCAAACCACAACCCCATACCAGCCACTGTGAGGAAATTGAAGTCTATCCCAGCCAAAACGAGCACATGGTTAGTGGTTCAGGAAGCCAGAGATGGTAGGTGGCAGATTGGCAAATTGATGTGTAACCTGATCCCTCTTCAGACTTTTGCTGCTTTTGAAGGGCAATTTTACTTTAAATGAGACTGATTCCTACCTATGATTTTTTTTTTAGAATTTCTATGAAAAGTAAGAAAAGGAACAAATAATGATAATTTAGTTTTATTACATCGGCTCCTTTTCTTCCTTACCTCTATGCATAGCTGGCTAATTGGCCACTCTGTACCTTCCAGGAGGCTCTCAAGGTACAAGAGAAAAATGCCTATATGCATTCTGGTTACAAACATACCTGAATTTACCTCATTTTATTCTCTAGAGAAATAATAGAGGAAGGGTCTGGTGAAAACTTTTCAGTTGTAAAGGATTTTGATAAATTTAGGAAATAAATTACAGTTGTGTTCAAGGTGATTAAAGTAAAATAGAGATGATGAAGATGATGACAAATGTAGCTTTCTTCATGCCAGCAGAACAAAATTCAATTCAGCATCAAAGGAGGATAAATAGGGATAAATGTAATGGCAACCTTTTGTTCTGTGAATGCTGTCACAGAGGGCTTGAAAGCCTGAGCAAATAATGAGAGGCAGAAAGAGAAACAGCAAGTGCATGAGAGAGACAGCACAGCAGAGAATAGGAACAGCTAGAAGAAATATCTGTCGTAATAATCATAGCAGAGACAAAGGGAAAGCCCAGGAGCTGAGACAGCTTGCTGTGAGCAGTAATCTGGATATAAAAGTGTAAGGTCTAGATGGAAGATGGGATTCAGAAATGTCACTTTCCTAAAACATCCTCATCACTTACTTCTCACTTAAGTGGTTTGATTACTTTGCAGCTCATGCCTTGATTCTCCCCACATCATTTTTTCTTTTCCTGTTTTGTTCTTACTCTTTGAAGTGATTTGAAATTTTAACACCGTGGAGGAGCAGCCAGCCCTCTTTTACCTTCTGAAGGCTCATGTCTTGTTGGTTGCTGTAGTTACTCTTCCCACCAACTCAAAGAATCACACTTCGTAGGTGTTGTGATTTAAACCCAGCCAGCAGCCAAGCCCCACACAGGCATTCAGTCACTCTCCTGCCAGCAGGGTCGGGGAGAGAACTGGGAGGGTAAAAGTGAGAAAACTCACGGCTTGAGATAAGGGCACCTTGTTGGGTAAAGCAAAACCAAAACCAGGAATTCATTCAGCACTTCCCATGGGCAGGCAGGTGCTCAGCCGTCCCCAGGAAAACACAGCTCCATCATGCGTAACGGTGACTTGGGAAGACAAAACACCATCAGTCCAAACATTCCCCCTTCCTGCTGGGGGAATATCCTCACAGCTAGGTGTTTGGAGACTGCTTAATTACCTGAGAACATCAGGCATGAAAAATGCACATCCCAATTATAAGAAATTGCAGAATGAACAAAGAAGGGAGTCACTGGTGGTTTGTATTCAACAGCACAGCCATTCCCCTAGGATTTTTGAGAGGTCAGAGAATGTGCTGCCAAATTTGTTGTGCATTTGCATTTTTAATTTTTTTTAATGTACATGGTTATTTTCTCTTATGCAGCCATGCAGCCCCATAGAATCACCCTGAAAGGGTAATTAGGAAGCATTTATTTCATGAATAATACCCAAGCAGAATCAAGCAAAATCAAGATCACTTCAAATGTGAGGCTGCCTGGATACTGAAAAGTATTATTACATCAAATATTTTGGTAAGAAAAATGTGAACTTGCTATTAATCCTTGACTAATGATGTTTGTATATAATTCCATATGTAAGTATTAGTGTGAGGGTGCAGCAGAATCCTAGGTAGCCATGGGATAAGGAGAAACAATTTGTGTTAATGGGACTGTAACATTTACCTTGACATCTGGGAACTTGTATAAACATTTATTGTGTTTTACACTATTTTTTAAAAGATATTAGGAAACAACAAAATGAATAATTGCAGATTTTATTTTATTTACAGACTCACTTTATAAAATCCAATAAATTACAGCAACTGTTTAGAGCCATTAACTACACTTACTGCCGGCAGACATTGCTTGTGTTTTAGTCCAATGATGGCAATATATTCCACCTTGCAAAAAGAAAAAAAAAAAATGTTAGTACATTTAAACTAAAGGTTATCTGAGGCTCTAATTATCTTAAAGTACCTCTGTTAATTTGTAAATTATTCACATTCTTCAAACCATGCAAAGCAGCAACAGCCCATACATGAGCTCATGCTTGTAATTCAGAATAATGTTTCAGGTGATGTGTCAGAGTTTAAATGTCTCGATCTATACAATTTGGCTTCCAAACTGCCTGTCTTCAGTTGATTTCCTTGTGACAGCCTGCCTGTTTTGCCTTGAGTAACTTCTTGTTAACATGGGAAATACAAATATTAGCATTTTTCCACCTTTTTGAAGTACCAGTAGTAAAAAAAAATATAGTGAGGTACTTACATAATTCCCAAGTAAAAAAACACATTTGTGTTTTCAGAAATGGATGTTTAAGGTAGCAGTAGAAATAAAGAAATTAATCCTTCCATGATATTTATGTGTAATAAATGAATACTATTCCTGCCCAAAAAGTAGGATTTCCAGTTCACAGTAATTTTAACTTTTATAACTTTCCATGGAATAGAAATTCAGGTTCTTTTGTCAAAGAATGATGCTCATGTTTCCAGAGTGTACAGCAAACTGTATTCCCTATGTCCCGTAACTACAGCAAATCTGACCAAAACCTATCAACTGAGACATTTGTAGGTGAATGTTAGAAATGGTCCAAAGGCTCACGGAGCTGTGCACTGCAACCCCATGGACCTGGACCTGGGCGAGTTTGCCCAGTGGCCTTGTTCCAGAGCTGCTCATCCTGCAAGATTTAAGAGCACTGGCTGGGGCATTAGGAGTACCTCACCTTGAGTGGTCAGTTGGCACTGTCCCTGTGCTGGGATTCACTTTGGGTGATGTCTTCTTTTAAGACCCCCATACTACTGAAAGTGTGTTTCTTCAGAGCTGTGTGTCCTGCTGGGAAGGCGTGCAGGCCTCTTTCCAAAGTCACACACCATACACACCAAGAGTTTTAGTGGCATTGAATGTCTCTGTTGGTCTCATCTCTGAGCAGGATGTGCCCAGCCCAGGTCACTGCAGAGCAGCTCCATGTGTCCCCCAGACGAGGAGACCTCAGAAGGCAGCATGGCCTCCTTCCCAATGTCCCTGTTTGTGGAGGGGATTATCTGGTATAGGATATATGATCCTTTTCAGCCCCTTCTCCTGATTTTGCTCTTTGTATCCGTGGAATTGGACTGGAGCTAGAATGAACTAATCCTTGATTATTTTTTTGGTAATAAATACCTTTGTGATGTGTTGTGAGCAGACTGGGAGAAGTATAAGCTTTCCAGGCACAGTTCTGCAGTGTCTTTATTTGCTACTAATCATGTTTTCTAAATCTGAAAAAGGAATAAAGGAATAAAAAAAAGCCCAAAAACCCCCACACCAATAAAAAGTCAACTCATGTGAATTAAAGGAAAATGTGATAAAATCACTAAACAGATGCATCAACTTTAACTCTATTGCAGGTACATAAATTTACTTTGTTTGCACATAACATATAAACATACAAACATATCTCTTAAAATACATATTTAAGCCTATAGATGGCAAAAAAGTATATTTTATGTAGCAGCATATACCATTCAAAGTAAATGTTTTAAAGGTAATAGGCATGTTTTGCATGCTGAGAGAATGTGCACAAACCAAATCTGCAAAGTGGATGAATCCATTATGTAAATCTAAAGTTGTCAAAGTGATCTATTATAACTATTTCTACTGTCAGCTGTTCCACACAGCAAAAATTCAGCAACATACTCATCTTGATAGGGGAGAGTATTTAGATATTATACCAACTACTTATTAATCTTACTGATTTCCACAGCACCTATCACAATGACAATTTTTGTTACAGGGATTAATGCCGAAAACAGAAGATGACAATCAAAAGCTAACAAAAGAAGTGTCATGTTCATGACTTGAATATAAATTGAAGGCTGTGAAGGAACAACATGGCTTCGAGCATTGCTGCTGGAGGCCAGCCTTTCATCAGAGGCTCGTGTTTAGAAACTAGAGCTGTTGGGAGGGAACAAAATGTCACTAGTGATGGCTGTTTGTAACCTATGAGAGAGACGTGCTCTCCATTCAGCCCCTAGTATGCTACATACAAAACAAACCAAAAAAAAAAACCAAAAAGGATCTAAATGGGCACTAATTTGAACATCGCTGGTATTTTCTGCAAAGAGTTTGGAGGCTACTCTTTTTTAGCATCCAGAAGTCATCATTGAGTGTTTCTTCTCTTTTTTCTCACAGAAGATACCTCTCCAGTCTTGGGAGTGAGGGGCAACTGTAAAAGATTTTTCTGTCACTGCTGATGCTATCTTTTTCTTGTCATGCTAGATATGAATTTGCACTGGTAGAAATTTAGCAGTTCAATGCAAATGGTAATCAAATATTGCAACAATATTCTGCTTGTGAAAGTTGCTTTAATTATTCTTCTTTTTTCTGCTTTAGTTTTAAAAAGCAAGGTGAAATATATTGCTGCATCCTGACAGTTGTGCTTTTTCCTAACCAGTAGGAAACTTTGAGCCAGGTCCTACAAAACTTGTCTGTTTCATGTGTGTTAGGGTTTCATTAGAGAGAAAAGGTGCATTAGACAGCATTATGAAGTTAATGTATGGGAGCTTGAAAGGATTAAGCAGCTATATAGCCATTAAATAATAGCAAACTCATGCTTTCTTTGCACTTTTTTTTTTTTTTTAAAATTACAATTTTAGTGATTGACCCATGCAAATTTCTTCATTTGCATACATTTCCAGATTCAGTAGATTTGGCTGTTGGCACCTTCCAAAAATACATAGAGCACTACAGTTCATCACAGTTAGTTTGAGGTTGGCTGAGAAGCAGTACAGTTCTGTAGAGGCTAAAGAATGAGGTTACAGGAGGGATCGAGAGGGAGAGACCACAGAGCCAAGGAGTGCCCGGGGGCTCGGTGTGCAGCCAAGTCCACACTGAGTCAGGAGAGTGCTTTAATCAGTGAATGCCCTGAGCTCCTTGTCTTCTTGTTTGGCATTGGGGTTGGGGTTTGGGGGCTATTTTGGGGTTTTGTTTTGTTTAATTTTACTACAAAGTTTGCATTGGACCTGCAGAACCTTCCTGTCCCTGATAAAAAAGTAGAGAGGTTACCACCAATAAAAAGGTATTTTGCCAAGAACTGCCATTTTTTTTCAGGGTAGTATTTAATTAAGAAAATAGGCAGTAACTAACTATTCTATCATATCTGAAGATGGTGAATAAAACATCATTGAGCAGCTCAAGGCTGCTTGACAGTATCACTTGCTCATATGGGAAGTATGTTACAAAGGACATCCTAACATTTTGAGTATTTAAATTATATAACTTTGCTTTGTAGTTTTTATAATTTTTTCTTTGGATAATTGTTCAATGTGGAACAACGTTCTCTCTTTTGCTTTCTGCAAATGCTAACTCAAAACATGTTATGTTCATAATTATTTTTCTTGGACCATGGGAGCAGAAATCCTAAACAGTAGAAACTGGGTTTGTAAAAGAGCAATGTGAGAAGCAGGGAGCTGATAACACTCTTGGCTGGTTTTTAGGAAAGAAGATGGTTTTATCTAAGCATGGGGCAGTTTACCCTCTAGGAGATCTCTGGCTTCTTCTGGAGCACTGACCTCCTCCCCTGGGTCCCTGCCTTCCTGGTAAAATTTCACAGCCATTCCTGGTGCTGGGAATCTCAAATTGCAGCCAGCTTGGTACTCCAGAGTTAGGCAGCCAGACCTTGCCTCAAGCAGCATTACAGAAATCAGCTCCTGTCCATGCCTGCTAACTCACCTTGTGGAGATGGAAGGGAATTTTCCATGAATTCTGATACTTTGGGACTACAGAGTGCCTCCTATAAATTAACTCTGTTCAGGGGAGGGAGAAGCTGGACAAGCTGCGTGGAGGTTTGTGTTTCAATTAATACCAGCTATTTCAAAGCACTGCTGTTGGCATTTTAGAGGGGCTCTGATGGCCCCACATTCAATATTTGTGAATTTGTCTCTGTAGGCTGGTGTGCATCTTGGCACAAGAGGAACATGAGGCCAAGCAGAAGGCTTGCCAGGCGTGGGAGAGGTGAGACCCAAAAGCACCCATGTGTGCAGCCCCAGCATGCCATCAAACCAAATGAGTGCGTTGGCATATTGGGGAGTGGCACTCCTTGTTACCCTTGGGCAGAACTGTCCAGGAATGAGTACTGTGTTGTAGCAGAATTTTCTGCAGAACATGTGGAAATTGCTTTGTAGTTGAGTTGTTGGTTTGTTTGTTGCTGTGGTTTTACCTTTTTCTTTTTTTCTTTTTTTTTTTTTTTTTTTTTTTTTTTTAATGTGATGGTCTGTGTTTCTGGGGTTTTTTTAAAAACTTAATATAAAGAGATCATGAAGAGTTTATTTCCAATAAGTTCAGTTAGGCATAAATGTATGCCCTGCACTTTAGGTCTTGAAAGGTCCTTCTTCAAAGCTTCAGGTGGGAGCCCCTGCATGAATGGTAATGCACACATTTTAATGTGTGAGGGATTCTGTGCCTGTTACTGAATTCATCTGAACTTTCTTGACTATCCCTGTGAACCCTTTTTTATTGCCTTACTGAGAAGTAAAGCTGGTTAATTACAGTTTCTTCCTGGAAAGCATTATCTATCATGGTATTACTGCTGAAAGGGAAGGAGTTATCCCGCTTACTTAGAAATATTCCTTTGGCACCATTTGAATCATTGTTATTCATAAGACTATGTTTGCAGGGTGTCACATTGTTTTCTTACTTTCTGTGAAAAGTATTTGATAGTTTTGAGGTTGTTGAGCATTTTGTGAAGAAATAATTATTTAGAGTCAAAAATACATAACTTCGTAAAATTATGTTGTAAATATTTTTCTGAATAGTTGTAATCAAAGGACAATTATGTCCTTCAAAACCAGAAGATTATATGGTGTGTAGGGTCTGGGAATCACTAAAGCAGAGCAATGGTCCACTTGGTCTTAAATACCTTTCCAGAGGCAGTCTGGGGATCTCCAGCCTTCCACCAGCTGATGTTTAGGAGCCAGGGCTTTGTTGTCATTCTGTTCAAACAAAGAGTGTGGTTTTAGTGGACGTGTTGCTCTCTTTTGTTCTGTGGCAGTTTTGTCTGTACCTTGTGTTTGTGTTACAGATTCAGATCTGTCATTTTTTTGCAGTATTTTTTATTATGTGATTATGGTTCTGCTGTGTTGTCAGTCACTAACAGATGGCTTATTTCTTTAATGTAACAGTTATTTGATGTATGTATCCATCTAAACAAAATACCTGATGGATATCTGGTACTGGAGAAACAAATCGTTACTAGTCTTCCTGAAGGTAATAGAAATATTTTAAAGTAAAATTTATCACGTGAGTATTGAATTTTTATACATTACAGTGACAGGTTAAAAATAAAAAAGGGAAGCTAAAGTAGTGAAACATTCAGGTGTCTTTTTTACAGGTCCGTGCAGAGGCTCTTCTAAACACAAGTATATGTTCCTTGTATATTTCTGAAAAAGTAAAAGCATGAGCACTATAATCAGTTGACACACCACTAATTCTCATCCAGAGCATATCATTGCAAAAGTAGTGTAGAACCCAAGAAGTGTGAACTGTGCTATGGCACTTTCATTGAAGAGAGTCAAGTTCCCTAGATTGTATTTCAGAACAGCAGACAGCTGTAGCCGTGGTACTTTGGGATAAGACAGGTCCTTTATGAAACTCTCTTGAGAATTGTAACTATACTTGAAATTGTCTTTAAAAGGTTTTGATGGAGAGGTTTCTTCTAAGCTTCATTCAGCTGAGAGCTTCTCATATTAGTAGAAGTTCTTTCATCCTTCCTGATAATTGAAGAATGTTGTCGTAAGACAGGAAGAAACTACACACAGTTCGAATAGATTCAGGGTTTTGTTTTTTTTTTGGGGGGGGGGGAGGGGGGGTTGTTTGGGGGTTTTTTTGGGTTTTTTTGGGTTTTTTTTTTGTTTCTTTTTTTTTTTGGGATTAACAGAAGGAAGCATCTGGTCCTCCTATCACTCTGTGTTGTAGACCCTTCAAACTATAGGAATATAGCTTTAAAGATGAGGCATAAGTTTAATTTATGGGTCATGCTGTAATGTCGTCAAATCCATTTGTCTGACCACTGTTTCTGTGTTGGCAATTGATTACTTGTTCCTTGTCTCTCCAGAAGGTATTTTGCTCCTTAGAGTTGATGAGAAAGGGAGCACTTTTTCTTACCATTTTCATAGCCTGATAGTCTCAAGCCAGTTCTCTTATCAGTAATTTTGATTGAAGCAGAAACTGCTGTTCGTGTCTGTCTTCATTGTTCTCTTAGAATTTTGACTAAAAAGTAGATATTTTTTGTAATTGTTTCTGCCTAGCATCTTGTTCATGGAAAAAGGATTATTGTGTCCTGAGACTTGAACTGCAAAGGGCAATTTATGATAACATTTTCAAGTTAGAGTTTCTGTTTATTTCTAACATTTCAACACACTTTTTTTCCCCCTAAGAAATTAAGTGAAAGTAACTCAATTAGGTGCTCCATAAAATCTCAGAAAAAAAAAATCATTGTCCTGTTTTCTTCTGAGTCTGTATCACATAAAGCTGTTTTTATATTGCAGTAACCATTTGGCCTTCCCCATTTCTTGCATTTCCTTCTGCCTCCCCTCATCTGCCATTAACTGCCACAAAATAAAAAAAAAAAAAAACAAACTAAAAAACTACTAAAACAATTTAAGCTGACTTAGATCGGAATCTTTGATGTATTGTTAGGAGTTAATAATCTGTATGTATATTCTGTTCCTTGGAAATCCTCATGTGGAAAGATTGTCTGATGATAATAGAGTGTTGTCTGTAATATCATATGGTTCTTTAATTCCAGATCATGCTCAGTCATTTCTCTGTCCTCCCATTTCTACAGAGCCTTTCTGCTCAAGAGAAACTTCTAAAACCAGAATAATTTTGACCAAAAGATTTAATCTTATTTTCATATCAATATCGTGAAGAATTGAAATATTGATCCTTCTGTCTTATCTACTGTTTCATTTGCTAAGACAAATGACTCACTTGCTATATGGATCTGGAAATAATTTAACTCTTCTTATTAATAAGTTGAATGTAATTAAGAGACATAATTGTGCAGCGTGCAGTAGTGAACTATTGAACTAGATGAAACTTTAAAGAAACTATAGATCATAGCATCATAGGATCACAGAATATCTTGATTCAGGAGGGACCATTAGGTTCATCAAGCGCAACTCCCTGTTCCTCACAGGACCACGTGAAACTAAACCACAAGACAAAGAGAATCATCCAGACACTCCCTGAACTCTGACAGGCTTGGTGCCATGACCTCTTCCCTGGCGAGCCCATTCTGCTCCCTCAGTGAAGGTGCATCCACTGATCCACCTTCACCCCTTTCCTTGTGTCCTTTGCTGGTCACCAGACAGCACTTCCCCCTCTGCTGCCCTGCTTAGGGCAAATGTAGACCCGAATGAGGGCACTCCTCAGTCTTTTCTCCAGGCTGAACAAGCCAAATGGCCTCAGCTGCTCTTCCTAAGTTTTTAATTTTAAAAATTTTACTGTTCATGATGCTATTGCTTCCATGAACAATATTTAGTTTTCTGTTTTTCCTCTTTTTTTTTTTTTTTTTTTTTAATGTGAGAAATGGAAAATTTAAAGCCCTTTGGAAAAGGAAGAAAAGAAAGTGATAATGTTCTCCTTTCAATTTTATAATTTTTTTTTTTTTTTTTTAAGTTTAGTTACTTTATTCCACAAGAAATCAGAACCCAAACTTCTCAACTTTCCAGTGAGTGCCTTAGCTTTCCAAAAGCTTCTAGAGCTGTGCATCCTTACTGATCCATGTCCCATCCTTTAGACTCATAAAGTTGTTCTCCCCACCTGGTTATTTCTTTCCCTCTCACTGAATTTTTAAGCATTTTACACAAATTGGAAAAGTAACAGCAGGAAACAAGACCAAACCACCTCAGAATAATGGCTGTGGGCACACTTCTGGGAGATGCAAGACATAGGTTCAAATTATTTCAATTAATTGTGTGGCTCCCAAAGCCCAGATAAGTAACCGACTAAAAAGCTAAAAGAATAAAGCTTAAAATGTTTCCAATAATAGAAGAATGTGAAAGCAATTTGTGGTTTCAATAGTGATAATTTTACCTGAATTTATGAACAGATTACTTAATTCTCTGTGTCTGACACAGTTGTCACTTTTGGTGATTTTACTGTTTTTTTTCCAAACAGTGATCTAAGTCCACAAACGTTTAAAAAAGAGCCCAGTGCAGCAGTGTTCAGCTTTTAGGTTGCAAAAATTCTGTACAACCCCCTCTGTATCCCAAGGGTGATCTTCCTTCTGACACCCCAGCCCCCTGGTTGTCTGTTCCTACGTTATTCCAGCACACCCTCTGTGCCTGCCTCAGATACCCTTCTGTTTTTCTTATTCCTGGCTTGCCCTCACCTATCCCACGGGAAAAAGGGTCCCCACAACCCAAGCAGGCACCCTCTGCTCTCTGTTGCAGAAAGCAGCACTGGACTGTGTGGGTGGGAAGCATTCCTCTTAGCCATGGTGTTCCTCCCGGTCCCACAGCCTTCCCTGAGAGGGAAGACAATCTTTATCACGACAGCTCACAAGAAGTGAAAATGAGCTGTAATCAGCTGAAATGGATGCTGTCCATCACAGAGTTTTGAGTCCAACAAGTGGAACAGTGTTCATTTTAGTCTTTTTATTGTCCACGGAGTTGTGGTAAACGCAGTTTTTCTGAGCTGCAGTCTCAGGAGGGCCTTCAGATGCTTCTGGAGATTCGCTGAATTGACACAAGGATAAACCAGATTTCAAACTGGACTAAAGAAAAGTAAATACAGAATCATGTAATCACAGAATCCTTAAGGTTGGAAAAGACCCTAAAGATTGAATCCAGCCATTAACCTCACACTGCCAAGTCCACCACTAAACTGTGTTCATAAGTGCCACATCTGCACCTCTTTTTATCACCTCCAGAGATGGTGACACAACCACTCTCCTGGGCAGCCTGTTCCAGTGCTTGACAATCCTTTTGATGACAAAATATTTTCTGATATACGGTACAAACCTCCCCTGGGTACAACTTGAGGCAGTTTCTCCTTGCTCTGTCACTTGGTCCATTTTCCCAGGGAACAACACCCACCTGGCTACAGAATCCTTTTGGGTAGGTTATTTCAAGTATGTATTTCCCAGATTCCTGAGCATACTGCATTAAATTAACAGATAAGCAAAACCCTGAAGATTGATCTGAACTAGTCAAGCACAACTGACAGCTGCAATAAAAAACCCCTATCTCCTAAATCAACTTTATCCTCATTACTAGAGCTTAAAAACCCCAGATGAGAAGACCAAGTGCACTAAAGCCACTGTACAACCACACAGTGGGAGACAGTTCCTACCTCAGAAAGCCTGCAGTCAAAAGAGATGAAATAGTGCTGCACTATTGCTCCCTGATAGAAAGGCTGGATTGAACTGACAGACTCCCGAGCTCAAGGTCAGGCAAGGGCTAATGCAAAACTGGAAACCCAACCAAGATCTTCTGCTCCCAGCCTAGTGCCTGAGCCAGAAGAAAATCCTTCTGACCATGCATAACATGATCATTTGTTTTCATATGCAGTGCTCTCTTTCATGCCAGTGCTTCTCCAGCACTTTTTTGTATGGTATTCCATCTCTGCCACAGAGCTTTCCTCCTTTAGGTGCTGTTCTGGCAACACAACAGCTATGAAAGTAATCCATGTGCCTCTACACTCTTTGGAAGCAGTTTTCAAAAAGGAAAGCTTTTGATAGCTGTAACCTGCACCAAGTAGTCTTGCACATTTTTTTCCTTTTTTTTTTTTTTTAAATCCTATGTTCTCCTATTCTGTTCTTTTTTTCTTTGTTTTCTACAATCTTACAGTGTAAAATTTGTGAAAAAATGAAAAGTTTAGAGCAAATTTTTTGAAAGTCAGACATTCACAAAAATAATATGTAATTGTTATTAAGTGGACTTTACTATATGATGATCATCTGAAATCTTCCTTCTGAAAAACATTAAAACAGATCAAGAAATTTAGCTATTGAATATATTTCCTTTTCATTTTGACAAACTTTTAGGAGTTGAATATGTTCAGGCAGTGAGCACAGAGTTTTCCAATATTATTAAGATGCTAAAAACACTTAATCAGTGCTGGGATCTGTTTCCAAAATAAAGCTGATGTTATCAGAGAGAAAAAAGTGAGGTCCACTTAATCCTGTCTTCTGTATTTCTTTCTCCTGAATGCAAGGCTTTACTCTCCCTTTCCCTAGAGATAATGAATTCTTGGAAGTGTGAGATACAGAGTATAAATTCAAGAATTACATAACACAAAGCTTCTTTAAACCAATATTGAAATTCATGGTATTATTTAATTTTAAAAACACAGACAACTGTGGAATTGTATTTGTTAAACATTAAGTCATTTTTTCTTCTGAGGAGGGAACAGATGTTTGTTCAAAACAAAGCCTAGTGACAACTTGCAGAAAAAAAGAGGATCATTGCTTAAAGAATTTTAGAGGAGGCTGAAGTAATGAATTTAAGTGAGTTAGTTACATGCCTAACAAATATTTATCTTCCTGTCGTATAAATGCTGTAGCGGGTTTTGCCTAGGAAGGAAAACCTCAAAAATGGGTATCAGGAATCTTGACAGGGACAAGCTTTACTAAATAAAAAGTATATTCTTCAGTAGTTTCTAGGCTTCTTATTTTTTGTGGGGGGTAAAACTATTCTTTTTCCCATAGTTGATTTAAGAAGAAAGGGGAGATGTTTTCAGAGGTACTTAAAAATGACTGTTCCAGCAGATATGTGCGGTGCCTGGGGAAAGCTGTTAATCCAGTAATAACATTAGAAAGAGCTACAGAAAACAGAGGAAATGTCTGTCATCCCACTGTCCTCCCCATCTCTGGCCTGCTAGTGACACTGTTACGCCAGGGACGAGGCCATTCGTGGACACCTGGATGGCAGCAGGCAGAGGAGGGGTCAGTCCCTGATCCCTGGCAGGTGAGAGAAGGACTGACACGTGGAATACACGTTGATAGCTTGTCCAGAATTTTGTTCTGCTACAAAAATGGCAGGTTTGAAAACTGGCCCTAGAAAAGGAATCAAGAGAGTGCATGGAAATGTGCTCCAGAGCTGAGATTGTGGGGAAATTCCATCTGCAGATTAACCACAGCAACGTGAGACCAGGATCTGAATAGCTCACCCTTCACAGCAACAAATGTCTGCACATGCAGACATTTACTCTGTGGATGTGATAGTAAAATTAGATTTTATTTTTCTGGTTGCAAACAGAAAAAAACCCACAATGTGTAGATGGATTGGATCTTTGCATTAATCCTCCAGCAGGGAGGTCTGAATTTAGTAAAGGAGAGCATTGTCCTTTTTGGGATTTTTTCCTAGAATTCTACCTGTTGCCCAGCATCTCACTCACCTCTGCAGAGCCACTGGAAACCTTTTACCTTTTGGTATTTATTATATTTCAGGTATATCCATAGCATATATGAGCAGTCAGTTTTACTGAAGGGCACTCTTTCAAGATAATCATGATGGTCAATACTTACCAACCTAGAAACTATGCAGCTCCTTTTATACACAATGCATTCTGAGTAATGAGCACATTTCGAAACATGAAATTCAGCCATGAAGCACTCTTAGACAAAAACAAGGACAAAACCTGTTGCATAAATTGATTTCTGTAAATGAATCACCTCCCCATTATGGTACTGTCCCAAGGGGCTGTAATGGGACTATCAGTTTATTTTTGCCAAATCCCACGTGCTGCCCAAAGTGAGCGCCTTTCTACAAGGCAATGTAAAATTCAGCTCAGTTTCCCAGGAAAATAAGAAGTAGTCATGGATCTCTGCCAAAAGTGCGAAAGACAAGGCGAGTGGGATTTTGGTGAAGCATGGAGAAAACGAACCAATTAGCCATTTTAACACCTCAGGCTGTTATCTCTTGTCCTGTCTAAAAGAAAACAGGGGAAGTACTTTCTACTCTGTCTCTCTTCACTTCTAATATGAAAGCTTGGTGCATTCTTATTTCATAATTTTCAAAAAGAAGGGCTCAAATCTGGTATTTTTAAGTTGGTAATTGCACCAAGATCTTGTTTCATCTGGTTTTTCTACCTCCTTACCTGTCTGTAAATATGTTGTCCCAAATAATATGTGCTATGGTATCAAAGCACATGATCAACAATACCAAAATTAGAGTAAGACTAAGGACTGGTTAATACAATTTTCCATGCATGTGATAGAGCTTAACTGAGCCATATTACTGACTAGTAGAAACATGGTGCTTGCTTTGTTAGACACAAAACAGAAATATTCTACACAAGGAGAGGAACTTCATCAACCTCTCAGCAGTAAATTCAAATGCAGAGTTTGAAAATGGTACACCATTTTCCTCTTCTAAAAACTGAGTGCTGTGGTGCCTCAGTGTGAAATGTCTAATACCAGAGTGAACGCCAGCAGTTGAAGATGGACCTTGTGCCAGCCAGAAGGCCAAGGGCATAGGCAGCTAATGCCAGCCCACACAGCATGCAGCCCTCTGAGAGTTTAACTGTGAGAAACTGAGGGGAAAAAAGGTAGGGAGGAAGTTTTGTACTTCTCAAGGGGTCACTGCTTCAAGTAAGGCTCTAAGAAACACCTCTTTGCTGCACTGCCAGCATGTATTGTCTGCATGGAGGGGACTGGTGGTCAGCTCTGTTTTTTAAAATGCAGATAGGGAAGGAAGAGTGCTGGTCACAGCACCATATTTTGTGGAAAGTCATGGTTGCTTGCCAGATTGATGTTGCTGCTAAAGGTCCAGATGTGAATCATGGGTACTTCAATGTGTTGCATCAGATGTTTGCTGGTTAATTTAATCTGAACTAATTTTAAGTTAGCTGGTAACTTGCTAACATAAACAAAAATACTGAAACTTCCTTTTTATTTTTTTTTTTTCCTTTGGTCCAAGTTCGGGCTGCAGCAATAGAGGCAGCAATAGACAGCAATTAGTTTTCAGCAGAAGAGATGCTTCCCTCTACTGCTAAAGAGTTGACCTTTGTATTTCTCTGCTGTTCAGTATATATCAGCCTACAATTTCCACATATCTCTTGTTGCCATTTTTGTTATTAACAGGATTTCTTTTCCTCTAGCCTTTCTCTACTCCCAAGCAGCAGCTGGTTTAGAATCACCATCTTTTTAAACTTTGGTAGGAAGAGAATGGTAAGCAGCCTTTAGACTGATTTGCTCTTCAGGAGTGTCTGCTGGAGAGCTGTTCTAAAGAAATCAGTAACAGCCCTAGGCCAAGTGTTAAATCTCTGCTCTCCTGAATCTAAGCCTACTCAAGTCCAAATGTTGCCCTCTTTTTCACCTGCTATGGTTCACTGACCATTTGTTTAATATATTCCCTCCCCCCATGTGTTTCTGTCTTGCACTTTGTTTGCATGCTTCTGTTGTGGGTTGTTGCTCTATATCAGATCTGTAAGTAGCAACTGAGTTTTTGGCATTTAAATCAGTGGCTGAGGGGTGCCATTCCCTGCATTAGAATTCAAGATCTTGCTGTTTTCATTATGTCTTACTTTAGTAAACAGCTTCTAGTCTAGATTGTCCACTTTTGACAAGATGGGATAGCAGCTGGAGGAATTATTTATTTTATTGGGATGTTGAAAAGGAAGAAAAAAAAAGGCTTGTTTCAGCCAATTTCTGGATCCTAAGAGGGCATCAGTAATGTTCATCCTATTTTAACAAGAGTCTAAGAGATCATCAAATTGTACACATTGTCTAGGAGTGATGCTTCATGATTACAGATTACTACAGCCTTTCTGCTCAGTGCTTTCCTTCCCATTTGCTGAAGGATTTCTCTGCCTCCTAAAACCAGTCTGAAATCATGCATGAAGAAGTAAGTGCCTCTGCCAACAAATTCTGTGAAAGCAATGGGCAATTCATGGGAGGAAGGTTGCATGTAGTCTTCGGGACTGGGTCTAGATATCTCATAGTAATCAAAATCCTTTTGATTTTTCATTACTGTGTAGGAAAACAACACTGGATATCTTTGGGATATAAGGGGTTAGAGTGTAAGTTCTTTGAGACATGCTAATTTCTTCCTCGATCTTATGTGATGTCTGCTTGTTTCAGCAGTGCATACACAAAAAACATTTGTGCAATTTGCAACATGACATTTTCAAGCACTTGCCAGCAAATAGTCTGTAATGTGCCTCGTGCTGGTTTGTCTTTTAAAAATAAAATAAATGTTTTGAACAGACTTGATCCCATTCACTTAAATATTTTGAGCAAAATGTTACTGGGCTATTTAGGACACAGATTTACTATCCGTGCATGCTATCTGTAATGACCCAGTAGACCAGAACATCTTCAGAAGAGCTGTCACAATCTATCAAGTCAATGATCTGTGAAATATAAATTCTCTATGGATGTTGTTATGGGCCATTAAGTAAATAATAATACCTATTTTATAAACTCTATATTAACTTTATATTTATTATAGAAGATAAAATTTATATGATAAAATAAAAACCAGCCTGAGTCTCCAACTAAAACTTAAACTTCTTCAATATTGAAAAAACTGTTGTTACATTTCATTTTGTCACACACATTCTTTTTATGAGCATCTAGTGTAAAATTGGTATAAAATGCCAAAATACCCCAACACTATAATTTTCATAGCATTTTCATTCTAGTTTTGGGAGCAAGGTCCTTGTCTAAGCTGGCTTAGATAACTTAAAATAGTCTCCAACAGAGCTGAACAAGAAACTTCCTGAAATGTTCACGAAATTACAAAATACAGCAATTAACAAAACTAATTGCTCTGAATTCTCTCTGAGTTCCCTGTAAGGCATTAATTTTGAGAGTTCCATTCCAGGAGCTATATCAGAGCATTTTGAAATATTTAATGTGTTTTTCCCCCTGAGGTATAGGGCAGGACTCTGATCCCCATGTTTTATGAAGGAGAATCTGAATCACAGAAGTTAGAATCTATCTCTCCTAATAATAATCATGTAGAAGTTAGGCGCTGAGCCAAATAGACTCTTTATAGGCTCTGAAGGAGACCAACATCCCCATTTGCAGGACTCAGCCTAATAGAGGTGTCTGAAGCATATGTTTATGCTTCTGTTCAGAGCTGTGATTGCGTTGACAAAACCTCTTGTCTCCAGTCTGTTCCTCCAGGCTGCCTTGCAGGTGAATTTCTTTCTACTTGTGGCTGAGCTTCCTTGGCAAATCCAGTGGCTTTGCTCCGAAAGGGCTCCAATGTATGACCCAAAACACATTACCAAGGTCAAAATCCAGAGACCCAAAGTTCACAAGAAAGGTCTTTAAACAAACATTGCATTATATGGAGGACACAAGGTGTTTGGGGCTGTTCTACCTCTACCTGCTGCCAGGCAGCGGTTTGTGTGATAAATGCCACTCAGTATTTATCTGAGGTAGCACAAGTCTTACAGCAAAAAAATGAGGTGGCTGTATCAGGCTGCATGATCTACTTACAGTATTTAAACTTCATTTTTCAGTAGGGGTCTGTTTTCTTTGGAACATTTTTCCTTTGGTGATTTCATGGAGCCCCAAGTTCAAATCAAGTGTCAGAACCCTGTGTGGGAGCTGCAGGGGGACAGTCGAGAGAGGGTTGAGCTAAGTTTGAAGCAGCCATAGAAAAGGGTAAGGGAAAAATAGACCAAGTGATCAGTAACAAACAGAAAACTAGAATCAGCTGATATTTGCAAGGTGAATGCAGATGAATCCGTGGAATTAGTAACACTGCCAGGAAGGCTTATATTTCTTTGGTGCCAGAAGACTGAAAAATATTACAGCCAGTCTTTACAGCAGTGTAGGGGGCCCCTAAGCTTGATCATTTTCACGGCTAATTAGTGAAACTATAAATGATGCATGTAAACATGGAAAAACATGACCTAATTGAGAAGAGTCATCATGACTACTTTAAAGTTCTGCTTTATAAGCCTCTTGGCCCACTTTGAAGCAGCTACAACATGCATAAGAATGAATTTATTAATAAAACCCACTTAAATTTTAAGGGGCTTTTGACAAAGGCTTGTAAGGAAACCAGGCTGGCAATCGATAAGATAAATTATCATGGATAAATAAGAAGTTAAATATGGGAATGAAAGCCAACAGAAATGAGTCAGTAGAGTTTTGCACGGCTGTCTGTTGCATGTTGTGGAGGTCATCATATTCTCAGAAGACAGAAAAAGGGATGAGCAGTGGTGAGGATACAAAGTTTTGTCAGGACAAAGGTAAACTGAAGAGCAGCTGAAGGATTTTGCAAGACTGAAAGACCAGGCAATAAGATTGCACATTGAATTCAGTATAAAATGTGAAGGGACGTAATGGGAAAGGAAATGGTGGACTCTGAGATTACCATTACCATTCAGGACTGAAATCTGGGCTTGTGTTACCTGTAGAAATGTAGGTATTTTTCATGCTGTGTAAATATTTTGTTAGCTAGTTCTTTTTGTAGCCTTTTTGTAATGTATCAGATGGCACTGCCAGTTTGAAAAATAAATCATCACATCTTTCCATCCACAGTGGATAATTACCAGCATGTAACTTGGATTCTGTTTAGAACATGACTGATTACAACTAAAATTGTATAGCATGACTCATCAGTTGGTAATTAGATCTCGCCTCTTACCGTACCTAAGTCATGTCACCATAATCTATAATGATAAAGGAAAGAATGACTGATTTCATGCTTTTGGCAAGCAGAAGCCACAGTTTTCTAATAGAGTCACAATATGGAAATTGATAGGTTTCTCTCGTATTGACTTGCATCTTTTTACACCTTTCATTCAGAGCATTTTTGCTGTCCCTTAATTGATTTTTTTCCCTAATTTCCCCTTCAGCTTCCTGTCTTACATTCAGAATTCTCAGCAGCAGGCAAAGACAAATGAGAATAAAGAAGGGAGCTATGGCTTCAGTATGGACAGACTTGCATGAAAGAATGCCAGCAAAAAATCAGCTGCCAGAAACCACACATTATTAAAAGTACTGCACTAAGAGGAACTACTACTGAAGGCACTGTGTTGAAATAAGGCTGGTAAATGTTAGGGGATCATGTGCTGTCTCAACAGAGTCTGGATCTAGAGTCTGACTAGCCAAAACTACAGACGAAATTAAACCTGGGGTTTGTATAGATCTGCATTCATTTCCAAGAATTAGGATGGGTACTGTGGCCATAATCCTCTACACATTTTGATACATATTTAACTTAGTAGGTTCTTTTTATCTCATTAACACAATAAAGCATTGCAGGTAATTAAAAGATGAATGTTGATTTGTGGTCAAGTTTTTCACGTCATCCAATCTGTATTAGAAGCAGTGGAATAGCCAAATTATATTAGTGTGTTCAAGTACTTAGGCAACAGAAGCAATGGGAATTAAATAGATGAATACTTAACAGCATCATCAAATTTATAGCATCTGCATGATGTAATCAATATGCAAATATTTTACACTGCTGTAAGCAGGAAGAAAGATGACCAAGGAGATCCCTTTTGATCCTACTTTCCTGTGCTTGCTAAGAAACAAATTTAATCTGCTTGCATCAGTCTTAATCCCTATCCACATATTGTGTCCTGCGGGTCTGCTCAAAGTAGCAGCTGTAAGCACATCCATGACTGCCTGGGAGAAAGGAGCCTTTGTGTTTCACCATACAGGTATCTGATCCAATGGCAGACTGGAAGGAATATTAAGATCCCTTTGCACCTGACTTATAGCTCAAATGCAGAGTCAGGGTTTTTGAAGGATTAAAAGCTTATTTTCATAACTAACCTTCAACTCTAATCCCAATACAAACTTAAAAGATGTATCTACACATTAATAATACTTTAATCATTCCCAAATGCAAATCAAGATGCATAATTTTTCCATAAATCAACACTGTTATACACTTTATGAAACTGTATGTTCAATGTTATCCTCTGGAAAAACTAATTAAAATTGTCAGTTCAGAAAGTTAACGAATGATAGTATTTCCCATGTAACACTCAATATAAAATATTTAGAAACTAAAACTAGTACAACAAATACATTGAAAAAATCCACAGGTCAGAGTAAAGGTTATCCTGTAATGATGAAAAATGCATTCCTTTTATGTAAATGTGAATAATATATGAATAATGTATGTTTGTTATGTAGGCAATGTAAAATTTATTATAGCTTTTAATATTCACTGCTTGGGTTTTAAGTGCTTTGCTTTGTAAATGATGCAATAGGTAAGTACATCTGTGTCATTTAACGTCCTGAGCATTTTGTGGTAGAACCAAGCTGTAGTTGCTTGCAAAGTTTAGAACTGTTTTAAAGACCCTTGAAGTTTTGATATGGTGGAAAATTAAATCTGGCGATTTGTTTGAGGTGCTTTAAAACTTTTATTAAAACCTCCCTAAAGATCCTGACAGTTGAAATAATTGAAAGATAACATGTATTCCACTAGTATTAATGAATTCCTTTGTGTATCTAACACCTACACAGGGTTGTGAAGAACAGTGAGTGTTTTCTGGAGTTCCTCCTACTGCTTTAGTGCTTCAGGGCTGCTGCAAGCAGCATCCTCTGTTCTGAAAGCTAGGCAAGGGCTAAGCAAATTCTTCCTCCCTGGGCTGGTAGTGTGTGTCATACTAGGTATTACTTTAAGGTGTGTACTGCTGGGAATGGAGATTTTCTCAAGAAGGCAGTGGTTTAAAGGTTTGCTGGCTTAAGATGCAGCAGCTTAGTGGTGGAGAGCAGGCAGCTAGTCCAAATCAGAGTCTTGTCAACACTGAATGAGGGGTAAAACATTCTCTGCTTTCTTCCTGATAAGGAAAGGCTCTAGGGCTAGCCCTTTCTTTGTAACAGCCTTCAAACAGAAATGAGTGAGTGAATGAATGAATGAATGAATGAAAACTTGAAGCTGCTTAAATGGGAAAGTCACTGGCTTCCTGTGAACTTCCAGAGAACTGGTACAGCAAGCCCTGACAGCTGGGTGTGAAGTGGCTCAGCTCGTGCAATAACCCCTTTCCTCCTCCTTTTTATTTGGAATGGGTAAGGGATCACTTCCTCATAAACTAACTTTTTTTTCTTTTTTTTTTTTTTTTGCATATGTCTCTGGAAAACAGCCTAGGTGACTAAGGGTGTAAAGCAATGAAGCACTTTCTCTAAACAATTCGTGTTAGCCAGCTTTTGTCAGGCTGAACAAAACTGAATTTTTTGCTTCTGATCTTGTATTCACACTGCCAGATGGTACTAAAAAGGAAAAAGAGGAAATGAATCACTCTCTCTAATAATTCTCATTGTTAGCGCAGACACTGCATATCTGCTTCATCTAGATTAATATTCTCGGGGGTAACTGGTGATCTCCAAGCTATTTCAGATTGATCTTCCCATCAGCCCAGTTTTACCAATCTGGATTCCACAAAACTGCTTTGTCCAGAGGTCCATATAGTTATGCTGCAAATAAAATCCATAACTTAAAAATTTCTGCCACGTTTTCCTCCCGTGCAAGCCCTGATAAGAAATCTGACCTATTTAAGCACCTGACCCTGGTAGAGCCATGCTAAACTTCCTCTGGATTTAAGTGCTGTGAATTCTAAGGTGAGTCATTTTTCCTGCTCAGGCATGGATGGCAGGACACGAGCATCTGAACACCATCAGTAAGAGGCTGAACAGTGCCTCTGTTTTTGGGAAGGTTAGCTATTGCTGCATAATAGGAACCATGTTTGATGGCTATCTCATATTGTTTAGATTTCCAATTAGAGTGATGGTAAAACTTGCATTTATAAATTAAGGCCAAACAGCTGTCCCTTTGCTGCATGTCTTCATTTTCTTGCTGTTATTTTGTTCTTGTTATAAGTGTGGAAATATACATTGACACTAGGTGCAAAATTAAAACAATATCAAGATCCTCTTCATCCCCTAAGCACTGAAGCAATGAAAGTTGCATTAAGAGGAATTGAATGGTCCAGGCTGTAGGCATTAGCCTCCAGAAAGCATGTCTCATAGCCACATGTAGTAACAACCAGAGAGCTGGAAATGGAATTCAAAATCAGTATGTGAGACTAATCCTGCTCCCCAGAGCAACTTGGAAGGTCTCAGGCACTTTAGCTGAAGCCCGCATCAGAGCAAAACACAAAACTACCTGAAAAATCCAATCTGTCCTAGTGCATAATTGGTGCATGACCCTTTCATGAGGAAGCTATAAATTCAGTACTTCTTATGAGTTATTAATTGAGCTTTAAATCCTTGACATCAGAGGCTCTCAGTCTAAAATGTAGTGCTGGTTTTGGTTTTCCCCTTCCTTAACAGAGTGCAGTCATTTAGGGAAGGAGCATTTCTCGGTTTACCCTTTCTTGAGCTTTACATTTTACTGGGGTCTGGAAGTGTCAGCAAAGACTGGTGTCAGAAAATGAGCCATATGTAGTGACAAGTGTTGCACAGTTGTGTGGTTCCTGTTGTAGTTAACTGGTGTGTTCTTGTGTGGCTCCCACTTTAATGAGGTCATGTTTTCTAAGTAGAAAGATAAAAAGACTGTATCCCCATTTCACAGGCATGGATTTCACACAGGTCAAAGAGCTGCATCTGAAACTAGGGCTCTTAAGTCTGGTTGCTTCAAGATGATCCTCCCTACCCAAGTTTTTAGGCTCCTGTTACTGCCAGCAATTTCTCTGATGTCTTAGTTGCCTGCAGTTCCCTGCCTAACAAGGTCAGGCTCCTTCGGAAGCACATCAGGCAGAGGATGTTCAAATCACTGCGTGATCAGGTCTGCCTTCCCGTTCCAGCTGAGGCAATTCTGAAACCATTGATATGAACACTTCAGCGTGGTTATGTCTGTAGGAAGAGGATGATCTGCAGTATTCAGTAACCTTCTTGACATTTTCTGACACTTGCTATTAAAGCATATTAGGCTAAATGTGCATATGTCTCATTTTTGAAACCCCTTCTCAAATGTTCACTCAATAACAGTTTCCAACATATTGTACTCTTGTGTGCTGTTAATAGCTGTAAATCTTTTAACAGCAGAACTGTCTGCTTCAGTGGTAGCCAGGGTATTTGATCAAAGTTTTCTACTGGTGCTAGCTAAAGCCACAGACCTCCATTAGCAGGCAAGGCACTAGCTTCCATTCTTTTTGCTCTTTATGGCCAAATATCATGTGCTGTCTTAACCACTGCTCTGGACAAGATGGGTGGCTTTGAGACTTTTGAAGTGAAGCTGAGCCACTTTGCCAGTTCTGCTGTGGCTGTTCCCCAAGTAGCAGATAAGACGAGACTGAGAGCTCTGTGCTATTCCTGTTATCTCCCCTTGTATCCCTGCCCTGTTCTGGCACTTGTCCAGCTGCATTTCCAGACCTACTGCAAGACTGAAAGCATCTTCTCTGCTATCGTCTTAGACCACAGCGGCTCACAGCCCCAGGTCATGGAGCTAAAATATGCTAAGAAGAAGGAATGAGCCAGTTGCATTTTCCAGCTGTTTGCAAATGTTCCCTGCTCCCTTAGGGAGCTGTTAAATGTCCCTGTCCCCTCCCTTCCCCTCCCCACGCCCTCCCACCCCCCCATATTTCCATTTGCTTTAGGAATAAACCAGCTTGACTTATTTGCAGTCAGCCACAGTGCACTAATGTGTGGAAGTGACAAATAATGCCGGGTGTGCTCTTTATAGTGTGCATTCTTCTTTGAAAAGGTGAATGCAAGGTAGTTTGAATATTGTATGAGATCAAGCACCAAACTTTGAAAAATAGACATTTTTTCCTCTCTAGAATTCAGAAGGGAAACAGTTCAGAAAGCAAGTCTCATGTAAGGGGGGGGGGAGAGGGAGTGAATGGGAAAAGGGCTTGAGTTTAATTTAACCGTAGAATGAAGCACTTGAAGTGATCATCTTCTGTTTTTTTCCCCCTAAACCTCATGGATTTCTCAATGACAGTTCAAAGCTCAGGCTGCAAAAGCTGGAACAAGCAGCAGAGAGCAGTACTGAGCTTCTTGTCTCTGATGGAAATGTTTTCCATAAGGGCGACTGGTCCACAGGAGAAACAGAGGCACAAAATGGGATGCTAATGTCCCCACTTCACAAGATGCTGTGGCAGTCCTCCCTTCTGATAGCTGTGCGTACCCATGAGACAGAGAGCTGAGGCAATGGGACTGTTTGTCACAGTCCCCTCATGCTCCTGGGATGAAACCAGCCTTTGTTTTTCATCAGATTATGCCTTGGTAAAAGCTTTCAGATCAGAGCAGAAAGGAGGTGAATAATAAATATCTAAAAGGGAATGGAATAGGGAGACCAAGATGGGGGAGTGGCAAGAAGGTGTATTTTAATTCAAAGGTTAAACTGCTGCTTACAAAGCCATATTTTTTTGTCCATTTTAATGGAAAGTAATCAACAAACAGTCATTAAACTGATGAGGCTGCTTTCTTTGAGATCAAGGCATTTTTTTAAGTGGAAGTGCTGAACAGTGTTTTTTTTTTTAAAACAAGGGTTTTGTTTTTCCTTAATGAAATAAAAATCCCCAGGGGAGGAAGCAATATAGGATGAATTATATAGTTCAGATTTCATAGGAATTATTTAGTGCTAACACATGCTTTGTGTTTCAGATGGAATAATGAATCTCATGTGGTTTAGTTCAAGTGGAGTTTGAGACCACTTCTGCTTTCCAGGGGTGGGAGGAGGGCTGTTCATCAGAAGCACAATCAACTTCGGTTGTATTTATTTCTTACCTCCCCTTATCATTTTGCCTCTCTGCATTCCTTGTGTACAGTATAGCACCTGCAGATATAGAAAGAGGAAAATAAGGTGCTTGTATTTTGCTTGTCTACATTTCATTTTCTCCAAAAATGGACTCTTTCCCATTAAGAATTATTTTGCATAACTCCCATAATGCACACTCCTAAAGTGACTGGCTGTCTTCCAGTGCCAAAATACATCTCTGGTTCAAATATGCAGTGAACCTGAGTTTATATTGATTCTAAGTACAGGTTGTACACTCTTAAAGGAAAATCTTTCAGGCACCCAATATCACAGTAATGCTTTTTCCTGTAGTGAAAGAGAATAGAAATCTGTGAACTTATGCCTTGTGAACTCCAACCTCATCTCTCTCTATCCTCTATCAGATAGTCAGAATTTTTCTCTTTTTTTTTTGTCCTTTCCCCCCAACACAAAGAAGTCAAGAAACCGTGTATGAACTTACCAGTCAGCTGTTTCTACATCAGTTTATATATATGTTATATTCTTTGCACTCCTATCTATCGATTAGAGGGGTAAAGGTGATACATTTATAAGATATTTTATGTGATTTTAAATAGATTTAAAAGATTTCTAAGACCTATGTTTGTAACAGATCCTGTTGAAAGTGAATATATATAAAAGTATCTTCCATGTCATATTATAAATTTTTATAAGCTACCATTTTACAAGTTATCAGTTTAATAACTAAACTTACACACACTGAGACTCTTTAAGCCTAGGCAAGGGTGAAAGGCTAGCTACAGTAATCACCTCAGCTAAGGCCTTTGGACGTGTTTGGCATGTCAGTGTCTCTGCTTTTATTAGGTACTAAAAGAATAGCTCAGCCTCCCTCCTTGTGGAAGTAGAGGGTGAAGTGAAAGTTCTCCTGCAAGCCATCCAGGGAACTGATTCCTAGAGGCTTTGTGTCTCCCATTCAGCCACACAAATAGCATCCAAAATGCTCAGGTCTGCTTCTCTAGTATTCCATCAATACCACTCCAGAAGCAGACCTGCTCGGCAGCAGATGAGAAAGCCTTTTTTTTCTTACACTACATGGTATTTTCCTCTCACTCAGTCTGGCCATCCACTCTGGCTGTTTGGTGACATCCTGGCTCTACAGTGTTTGAGGGCTTAATCAGGTAACACACCTTCACCTTGCTTTGCACCCCTGTGCTCTTTTTGTACTCTGTACTGCAGTCACTCACTAAATCTGACAACCAGGACCCCCAGCGTGAAGCAAAATGTGAGAATTTCTTCTTTATCCCGCTAAAACTCAGTAATTTTAGAACAAGTTCTGTGAATTTAGCTCTGGCTTGAATTTAAACTCATATCTTGTCTTGTGTTATTCAGAATGGTTAATGGGCATTTCCCCCGGATCCACAGACCAGAGAAACAGCCTCCTGCTCTCCTAATGGACCCCTGACATTTATGAACATCACGTTCATAAGGAGAGGTTTTCTAAATGTAGGGAAATGAGCTACAAAAGCTGCTTGTATTGCTGCATCTGTTTGTGTTTATAAAAGTCAATCAGGCTTTACCTAGACACAGTGTGTGTCATCTGTCCTGTGCTTCTGTAGCAATAAGCAATTGTCATAGTTTAACCCAGCAGAGAGATAATCACCCTGCAGCCTTGGTGGGCTGGGGAGAGCAAAGGTAAATTCTTGGACTGAGATAAAGAAAATCTAATAGGGCTGAAAAAGAAGACATTATAATGATGACGATGATGATAATAATGATGATGATGATAATAATAATAATAATGGAATTAGAATATAGAAAACAAGTGATGCACAATGCAATTACTTACTACTTGCCAACTGATGCCCAGCCAATTCCCAAGCACCGTCCCCGTCAACCAGCTTTCCTCGTAGTTCATATACTGAGCATAGCATCACACAGTGTGGAATATCCCTTTGGCCAGTTGTGGCCAGCTGTCCCCTCTGTGTCCTTTCTCAAATTCTTGCTCCCTGCAACCCACTGTCTGGTGGGACTGTGGGAGGAGCAGAGAAGGCTTCCATTTAGTGTCACCTCTACTTAGCATCAGCTAAAAACATGTGTGCAATCAACATTATTATCATTATGAATCCAAAACACACCCCTGCAGCATCTACTAGGAAGAAAATTAACACTATCCCAGATGAAATCAGGACAGCAACAATTTTTGACATTTTGAAAATTCCTAGATTAAAAAGCAAAAACAAGTGAGTTTTTTCTTAAAAAAAAAAAAAAAAAAGGAATGCTGTAAAAAATATTCCTGAAGGTTTTTCTGTAGTTCAAATGTAATATGCTCTGAGCATCACCACTTGATTTCCAAAGCAGTTTCATGTAACACTTTTGTGAAATGCAAAAGAACTTCCATGAGCAAAATTAAACAGGAATAAAAGGCAAGCTTCCAAGAATAAAAGCCAAGCTTCTAAAGAAGATTAACCTCTACTTCAAGAAACGACTAGGAACTTGAAAGCATGCCAATTATAGGTATAGAAGTGTATAAAGGAGCAGGTGGTGTATTGTGAGTAAGACTGAGCTGGGAGGCTATACGTAGATATGGAAAGAATTAATTGGAAAGAAAAATATAACTTTATTGAACTGACACTGGAACTCTTAGAGTTGATTTTGTTGTGTGTATTTTATACAAGGGCTAGGATGTGCTTAAACATTTCTTCTTAGCAATGATTTGTCTCCCTTTATGACTAGCCTTCTCTGAGTATCCAGCAGTTTGTCTGAGACTGGGGAATTGTCTCTGCCACACTGTAAAAATTGTAGTAGTCTGCTAAGAGCCAATGTATTCTAAGACTGCCCTACTGGTCATTTGTTTGGGTTTAGCTCTTTTTGTATTCTGGTATTAGTTACAAGCAGCAAAAGATAAAATTTTCAAAGTTCTTTCAGCTGTCATTTTGCTTGTAATGCTGCCAAAGGCTGTACTTTGTAAGGCCAACACTCTGACTACCTCAGGATCCTGTCTCCATCAATTTCCAACCACTGATGAGCAGGGCAGATACTACTTCCTTAGTAAACTCTGTCTGGCACTTTGTGTTTTGATGTCTTTCTCCTCTGCAAGTATATTTTTGGTAAAAAAACCCAGAAGTGTCATTCTTGAATACTCCCTGAAAGCTACCAGCAGCAATTTTCATGTTATTTGAACAGTGGTCCCATCAAGAAGAGGGACAGCAAAATCCTGTCTCAACTTCAGGCCTCTCCCCTTTTTTTTGGAAATAGCAGTTCAAGAGAATCTCAGACCTACAAACGCCCAACCTTCAGTCTCTCTTCCTCTTTGTGGCTTATTAATGATGTTGAAATATTTCCATCCCACAAACCAGGTAAAAACATTTTAAGGGTGTAGTGCAGGGCATGGTCCAAGAAGCAATAACAATCATTGTTGATTTTCATGCAGGTAAAAGAATTTTGGTGCCAGTAAAAGAATAGCTGATGCAAGTTAGCTTCAAATACCATGAGTAGAGAAGGGATAACTCTTAAACCTTAATTTTGTATCTTCAATGTCTCTTCAAAGTAACAGAGCATGGAAGATAGGCAAGATGCATACTGAAGAGGGAAAAATGGGGTGTAATGGATGGATAAATCATGATTTAAAAATTAGGCCATCTGCTCCTCACCTTCTTGTGCTAGACCATGAGTAACTGGAGTTATGACTCAGTTGGCTGGAGAATGGAAAGTGAAAGTATGAGATTGAATGAGATCTCTGACTGGCTTTCTTCAAGGATTTCAGAGTTATTTCTTCATAGTTTTTTCTCAATCATTCAGTTTTCTTGATGCTACCCTGTGTCTGTGTATATATACATATACATGTAGTATATGACAATGTAAACAATAGTCTGTGCACGTCCTTTAAGAAATTGTTATCCATGCCCATCCAAATGAAATCTCACAGTTTCATTCACAGCTTTTGTGTCCCTGTTCCCTAAAAAAGGCTCAAATTCTTACTTGTTGCCAGGCTGAACAGGTAGCTATAAAACACCTCCAAGACATATTTCCCAGGAGCAGCAATATGTCATTTGAATGTAATAGTTACATTGCTGGGAAATAATACATTTTGCAAGTCCTAGTGTCTCCTAAACCTGAAAGGTTTACCTGCAAACAGAATGACAATTCAAGATTTCAGCAGTCATCAAATGCCTGTCTTAAACTGTTCTGTGGGTGGTTTCCATCAGGTGACTCATTTTAATATTGATTTTCTATATAAAGACTTTTTCCGCGTTGTGACAATAGCAAGTCATGGTATGTTACATCTGGCTGTGTGACTTGGTCATCCAGGATTCACGTTACCTACATATTTCTCATGTTGCACGTAGCAAATGCAGAATACTTTTGGTTTGTAGGGGGGAGAATGGGTGTTTGTCCAAAACCTGTTCTTTTTGAATTATAAATGCAGAGAAACTGAAAAAAGTTTCATCTTTTACTCTAAGACTTTTATCTCTAAGAGATTCTGTATTTTACAAGAAGTCTATTGGATCCTTTTCACAGTTCTCATCACTTTAGTTACGTTCCAGACATATTCTGGTACTCCCTGTCAAATGTCTTCCTCCTCCATCTTCAGGTTATTCCAGAGCAGCTAATGTATATTTTCTTAAGTGACTATATATGAATCCCTTCAAAGAGTATCAATCTTCCCCAGGTTTCTGAAGGGGCCATGAAAATCACTAAATATGTGATTTTTTTCCCTTCTAGCCTCCCTTTGGGAGCCCTCATATGAAGCATTTCCACTCTGCATTGTGCAGCTGGTGTAGTCTTGGCATCATTCCAGTTTGATACTGTTATCCACGCTCTGGATGAAAGGATCAGGTGGACTCTCAGTCAGGTCACAGACAATGCCAAGTCAGGTGGGGAGTATTGATCTGCTGGAGGGTGGAAAGGCCTTGCAGAAGGGATTTGGGCAGGTTGGATCAATGGATCGAGGCCAGTGGTGTGAGGTTCAACAAGGCCAAGTGCCTTGTCCTACGCTTGGGTCACAGCAATCCAAAGCAGCCTGGCAGAAAAGGACTTTGGGCTGGTGGTCAGCAATGGGTGAACATGAGCCAGCACGTGCCCAGGGGGCCAGGAAGGCCAATGGCAGGATTGTGAGTGGAGATAGATCTCTTCCTTATCTGTGGAGTTCTGTGCTTGTAGTTCTGAGTGGGCTTCACTATACATCTCTGAGGTTCATACCCTTTTCGCCTTTGTAATTTTCCTCTCTAACTCTTAAGCTAAATTCTGATTGGAAACAAAATACAGGTAGGGTTCAGATAATTAGACCTTTTTTCTTTTCCCACACAGGTATTGTTAGAGAAAGAAGTCAGGTCTCAGACAGAATTTAGACTTATAAGTATTTTCATTGTATCAGAAGAAAAAGAAGAAATTATTAACCATGGAAAAAGATCAGTACTGACTGAAATTTATGGTGTTACATGTGCCTGTGTAGTCAGAACATAAGAGTAGTGCATTTTCTTTGTTTCACAGCTTGGTTTGTCAAACTAGGAAGAGAATCGTAATGCTGAGATATAACGAAATTGCTAGTGACCTTTCAGTTATTTGCCACCTCTGGCTGAAAAATTTCAATTATAAATATTTCTTGTTCAGGAAAAGTTGTCCATGTTTTCTGCTAGACTTTGAGGAATGGCTCTCAAAATGTATTCAGTGACATTAGTGGAGAAATTCTATCTTTCCATTATGCACAAAGTAAAGACTTATATTCAAAATCACCTCTTATTGTACTCATTGTGCTTACTCTGTCTTTCAAAGCAAGATTTATACTTCTAACTAGTTCAGGCACTCTGAGAAATTTTACTCTTCTCTTCATGAAGAGAAAAAAACCTTCTGATAATTGTATGGTGGTCATTTCCAAACGTCTATCAGGGAATTTCTCCATCATGTTAACAATGCTAGAATTGTCAGAAATCTTGCAGTTTTACCAAATTAAAATTATTGAAAAACAGTTTAAATATTTTACAGCTGTGCCTCATTACACAGTAATTGCATACTTAATAATACAGAATGTACACTACTACTTACAAGGAAAGTTAATTAATTTGGGTTTTGTATTTTTTTCCTTTTAAAAAATCTTTCTGAATACTTCATAACTTGCATATGTTTATTTCATATTATTGCTAACAGCCTTAAATGAGACGGTTTTAACTTGGGAAAGATTAGAGTGTTACAAACTTAATTGTAACTTAAATGTCCTTTAAACAGTTCTGAGTGTGTTTCATTCTTCTTGGGACTTGTGAAGTTTATGTATAATAGTGATATGGACATTGATAACAACAGTGTGCTGGTTTTGCTTGGCCCAGTTTTTGCTAGTGGGTGGGGTGGGGCACAAAGATGGCTCTTGTGTGTTCTGTGAGAAGGTTCTGGAAGTTTTTCACCATGTCCAGCAGAGCCAATCTCTGATGGCTCTGAAGATAATGGACATGCTGCTGGCCAAGCCTGGGCCAATTAGAGATGTTAGTTACGCCTCTGTGATAACATATTTAAGAAGAAATCCAAACAATGTGTGCACACGCTTCTTTTTAGCCAGAGAAGGAGGAGGAGGTGAGAATATGTGAGGGAAAACAACATGGAGGCACCAAGGTCAGTGAAGAAGGTGGGGGAGGAGGTGCTCCAGGTGCCAGAGCTGACAATCCTGTGCTGGCCGTGGTGAAGACCATGGGGGAGCAGGTGGTCCCCCTGCAGCCCATGGAGTCCAGGGGGTGCAGAAACCCCCCACAGCCCATGGGGAGGTGCCCATGCCAGAGGAGCAGGTGGAGGCCTGGAGGAGGCTGTGATCCAGTGGAGGGAAAGGCTTTGCTCCCAGGATGGAACAGCCTGGCCTCGGCTCGGAGGTCTGCACCCCATGGATGAGGCAGTCATTTTGCAGAAGATTTGGGTGGGTTGCTGCTCGTGAAATTGGACCCACACCAAAGATGTTCACAGAGGACTGTCTCTTGTGGGAGGGACCCCAAGGCAAAGTAAAGGACTCCTCATCCTGAGCAGTGGAAGAAACTTCAGTGATGGACAGGCCAAAAAAAACCCCTCCATACCCTGCCCCCTACCCCGTGCTGTTGGTGGAAAGGAGGGCAGGGTTTAGCAGACAAATGGTGTTTTAAGAGCTTATTTTACTTCTCATTTGCCTCCTCTGACTCTGTTTAAGGTTAGGTTAGAAATAAATCACTTCGCAACTCTAAGTTTTCAGCCGGTTTTGCCTTCAGTGCGTCCTCCCTGGTTCCTTAACTCATAATCCCTGTGTGTGTGTGTAACTTTTTTGTCCCTCTCCTCTGTACAGCTGTTGCAGGGGAGAGCAGAGAGAGCAGATGTCGTAGGTATCTGGCATTTGGCCAGGGTTGAACAACGACATTCAGCCACCACCAAAAAAGAGGAAAAAGAGAAGTCAAAGTAATCACCTCTAGCAATTAGTTTGTACGTTTGCAGCTGTTGCACCAAGAGAAAGCAAGATTCAAGGTGTTCTTATTTTGCTACTCAAACATCTATATTTCTGTGCTCATTTAAATATTTTTGATATGGATTTTTTCCTAGCAAAAGCCAGAAATTATTTAATTTTTGGTCTAAGCTGATATGAAGTCATTAGGAATAATCACTTACTATTAAGCATGTCTTTCAGTGTTTTGTCACCAAAGGTAAATTGAAGTACTTTATTTTCCTCAAATAAAGCTCCTCCCAAAGCTCTGTTGGTGGTGCTATCAGAATTCAGCTTAATTCAGATTGGCTTTCTCACCATACATTGTGCTGTCACCTGGCTCTGCACGTTAGTCTTCTTAAATAGCTCATGCCTAAAAATGTGAGTTTTCCTTTCCCAGCCAAACACAACATGGTACAGAATTTCTAGTGTTTGTAGCTTCTGTATTCATCAAACTCATGATGAAAGTTTGATTATTTTGTGGTATTCTGTGTGCTTTAGCAGGTTTGTGAGTCTTGCTTAAAATATTACCTACTGTACTGTCAAGAAGCATTAAGACTATTATTTTTGGGTGTACTGTATCCTGGCCCAGCTGGCCCAGCCTGCTGTGGTTGCTGTTTACCTAGGACAAGTCAGTGCTCTGTCCTTTTTTTATCTACCATTGGAGTTTGGAAAAAATGTCTTTTTGTTAACTGTAGGGCTGTGATGAAAATCTCACAATTCCCACAGGCTTTCTCTTTTACTTCCACTTGTGTTCCTGACCATTGCTTTTTATAGAGCTGGTAAGAATGCTGTGGCCATTTCTGGGACCCCAAACCCAACTGGGATTTTTTTTTTTCCTAGGTATTTTCTGTTTCATGTCTTTAGGGACTGTGATGTGAACATCTAACACAAGACATTTTGGAGAAGGGAGTATCAGCAGAGGCCAAACTGCACTTTATTGTTGCTCTGCCATTGTCTGACCCAAATATATGGTAGAGTTTGCCTTTTGCAGCCTTTTTGCAAAACTCTAATACAGAAACTGTTTTCTGTCAATACTTCAGACGGGCAGTAGTGGATGGCTGTGGTGCCATCTTTCTTCTGTGTGAATTAAGGACCATTAGACTGCGTGCTGTGGTCAGATGTGGAGATAAGTTGTAGCAATAACAGTGAAAGGGAATTTCAAATGCACAATTATTTCTTTATCTGTAGCATCTATCTCTTTGCAGAGAGGGACAGTTTTATTCCAGGGAAACTCCTGAGCTTCTTATTTGGGTAGCTGGTTGAGCATTTTTATTCTTTCTGTCTTTTGCTTAATTTTGCTGGGTTTTTTTCCTATGAGGATGGACAAGTTTGGAGCAATGGGGGTGGGTGGGTTTGGGGTGTCTCTTTGCCAATCAACAGTGGCAGCAAATCTGCACTTTTTTTTGTTTGTTTGGGGCTTTTTGTTCACTTTATTTTGTTATTTTTTCCCTGGTGCTACCAGTGTCGATGATCTTTTGCTTGACATAAAATACTCGCAAATTAATTTCGTAACTTTCTAAACTTAACATGTTTTCTTCAGTCTACCCTTCAACAAAAGTTAGCTGCCTCTCAAAATAATCAAACCTAATAAGTAAAAAGCACTAATATTGTTGATAAAGTCTGAGGTGAAAGCTGTCAAGTGATTGAAATTTTAATTACTTTCCTTTTCCCTTTATTTGTGACTTTGAATATAAATGAATTCTCCTAGCAACCTGGAAAGCTGGACATTTCAGTCTCTGTCCTCTGTTCTGCAGAGGGCTTCCCACTTACGGGAAATAGAGAATACGGGAAATAAAACTCTCATGTGTTTTGGATAGCCTTCCTGGAAATGCTTAACTTCCCTGTTGAGATGGAAGACATGATAATAGTCGGCCAAATATTGTTTCTATTCACTTCTAGTTTTGTCTAGCGGAGTGGGAAGGCGATTTTATGACCTTCTGCTTTGTTGATCTACAGATGCATTGAAATATGATCATCTCCCTCTTCTATATGGTCATTCCTTCCTACCTGTGGCTTTTACAAACACATTTTCTTTTTTTTTCATGAATTGCTTTGGAAACCTTTCTTGACTTGCAATTAGGAGAGGCCTCATTGGTTATTCAACTTCTGCTGAACTATTTAACTATTTTCTTTTTTTCTTTGAAGCTTTATTGTTTGTTGTAGCTTTATGGTGGTTTTTTTTTTTTTTTTTTTAATTTGTTTTTTCTGTCCTAAATGTGTAGTATTGCTTTGGTTCCTGCTTTTTTGTCACTGATCACCATTCATAGACTACAGATATTTCAGTTCAGTTTAAATTATTATTATTACAAACCTGATTTCACTTGGTTGCCAAAACATTATTCTGGGGCTTCCAGCACAAAGGTTTATTCTTATATCTGCTCCAACAGCTGCTGAGTTTCTTACAAAGAATGCCTTTAAAACCTGCAAAATTGCAAGACAGTCTTCTGTATTTTTGGTATTTTTCATTTAGAAACATCTGTCTCTCACCTTTCACATGGAATGAAGTTCAAATTTCTGTAACACAGTTTCAATACAGCTTCTTCTGCAAGTTAACTGAAAACTATTAAAATCATCAAGAGTTTCAGAGTCAACTATTGTCAGAAATAGCGCTGCTCCTATTTCTTTTCCGTTTTTACCCACTGCTTGCAGACAAAGAAAGAAGCAGCATTTAAATCTTTTTCACTTGTCTTCCATGCTTCTGGAGTGTTTCGTTTCTACTGTTAAGCTTTTAACTGCTCTTTTTGTGGAGTTTCCTGCAGTTACTTCAGCTGAGCAGCATTTGTTGTTCAGAAATTAGTTGCAGTGAAGAGAAATATAATAAGGCTTCTTCTGCTCTCCTTGGTTGCTTTCTGACTGTCCTTAACACTGAGTAACACCTAAGTCTTCCTATTGATAGAACACACTCCAAATTACTTAAATCAGGACCTAAATTTGTTATAAAATCCACCAAAGTTTTAATTAACCATCTCAAGGTGAATAATAGCAAGGCTCAGTCTAAACTACAGTATCTCATCCAATATCCCTTAGCCATGCCATGTTTCTCTTCTTTTGTTAGGCCTGCAGCTGTCCCCCAAACATCATGGGGCACTAATTCATCCTTCCTCCTTTCTTTGGAGAAACAATTTGTTCTTTTTTGAAAGTTTCAAAATTAGTTGGGATCCTTTTTCTGAGGAAATTTCAGAGTGCTGCTGTGATATTATTTCTGGATGTACTGTGTATGTGGACAGAAAACCAACTTTTTCATTCAATCCTCCAGCCTGTCTTGTCCCTACAGGTTTCTACAAGTAGCTTGAAACTGGCAACCAGCAAAACCTTATCATTTTATACAGCCCAAAATAGTTCAGGCAAAATGTATAATTCAATCAAAAACATTGTAAATTTTACCTAGCTTTTCAGATTGCTCTGTAAAGTGAAAGACAGGAGAGGTGTCATTTGTCTTCTAAAGAACCTATCATAAATTGAATAATAAAATTCAGAAGCAGGAAAATGGCAATTATATATGAATAATTGCAGTGACTATTTCCCATTTTGCGTATTTGATGCCATATCAAAGTATATTGCAATGTATGCCACAGGATCAAATATAAAAGGAATATTTTTAATTAGGAAAGTGCTTCTATTCCACTTGTGATAATGCCTATCAAAAATATATTTTTTTAAAAATCTGCACTTTATTCAATTAGAAAAGCTCAATTAATCAACAAGAGCCAAATGAGTTCTGTTCAAACTAATGAAACATAACACCATTTACTCCCTTTATCCATTCATTTTTTTAGAGGTCAATTTTGTGACTATGCTGGTGTAAGGCTATTTCAGTACTGAGGGTTTTTTGGGGGGATTTTTTTTTTTTAAATGCCTTCCATTCTCAGCATTTAGAATGGAGCTGGAGAAGGATTAGTCCATCTTGCAATCAGTTCATGTATAGCCACCAGAGAGCCTGGTAATAACAGCTTCCGACAAGAATGGATGGTTATTGAAATAGAATTCTATCTCCTGTAGAAATAGTGGGGAATCGATAAATTATTATTCTATAAATTATTAAATCTATAGACATAAGATGACCATAAGTTCAGTTCCTTCTCATCAATTAATTAAATGAGGACATATGCCCATTGTTACCATCTGTCTATTAATTTAATAATTTATTGAATAATGGATGCTGCTAATACAAGGTTGAACATGACAATATCCATCTTCAGTGCTAGTCCAACTTTAATGAGCTTGACACTACATTAGTCTCCTCCACCTTTTTGGCAAATGTCTTTATTTAATATGGTCCAGCAGAATTTGCCGTCCGGATTTGTAACCTGGCAGGTCCTTAATTTCTGACAAATTTCTGTTCTACCAAAAATTTGGCTTCACAAAAGGCGCTTGATTTTTGAGCAGCGAGGGAGTGTGAGGCTCTAAAATGGTGCCATGAAAATAAAGAAGAGGAAAGGACCAAGACTGATGTGTTTAAATAAGTCAGCTAAGTAACCCCGTGTAAAATTGCAGCCCTTGCAGCGAGACTAGCTCTTGCAAGAATCACTTAGTAGATAACACAGTCTTAAGCCTGACAGTAAATTTCAGATTTTTTAATTTACTCTTCATTCAAGATTCAGAGTTCGCCTAAGCCCTCCTAATACCATCATCCCCTATTTCTTAAAGAAGAGACAAGAAATTATTTCCATTTTTTTCAAGTCCTGTTGAGTGTAGGTTTTTGAAAATTGTGCACTAAGTATTATGTGTTGTTCTTAGTAAGGATGTGGCTTATTTCAATTTCTTATTCAATTTTCTAATTAAACCAAGTTTCACTTAAGCACAGTTACTGCTGAATCTAAGAGAAGGCATCAAGGTTATTTTCTGTGCTCTGAAAAGAACACTTTCTGGTGAAGCTGGCTTCAAGATAAGTGTGCTGATGTACTGGGGTACATCATTAAAAGCTAAACCAAATCAAACGAACGCTTGCGTATCCCTGTGACCTCCTCAATTGTGCTGTACAGAGCTTCAGCTGGCTCTTGCAGGCTATATTGATTATATATTATCACATACACCAAATGATCTTTGAAAATCACATTAACTAGATAAATGGCCTAAATACGTTTAATTGACTTCACATGCTTCTCTTCAATAAAATGAAGGGATGTCAGAAAACAACTTACATTTGAATTTGTTTCTCTTATCTGCAATGATTAATCAAAAATTTGTTTTTACCACTAGATAATCACAGTTATATGGTCCTGGTGATATCAAATAGAAGATGATGTTCAGGAAAATTAACTGAATTCTAATTGGCTTCAACCTAAATGAATAAAATGGATAGAAAACATCAAGCATGAACTGTGTAATTAGTTCAGATATAACAGACCATATTTTTATACATTTGAATTTCCTTTAATAAATGGAGACTTGTAATGGCTGCAAAAGAAAAAACAAGTGATTTAATCATACAGTCCTTGTTATTAAAACTTTGTATACTGCTACTTGTGCAAAGTATTTGCAGTAATAAAAATATGTTACTTTTCTTTAGTTAGATGATATTTGACTCCAGGTCTATGACCAATAAAATACTAAAGCATGGACGTTTTATCCAACTAGGCAAAATTAAATATTTTACTGTAAAAACAGGCTTTCAAATTTTTGGTAGATTCTTTATTATCTTGATATGGATAAATTGTAAAAAACAAGTGGTCATCTTACCCCCCAAAATGCATTGAAATTGTTAGAAGATTTATCTTGAGCAATGGCTTCAGATATTTTTTGACTCCTCTGGTACAGTGGTGCCATACCGAATCTTGGATGGGGGCTGCAGATGTGCCTAATGACATATGCATAACTTTGACACAGCTGCAGCAGTGGCAACAAGTGCATGACCAGCCTTTTTGGCTTCTTGCATGAAAGACTCATATCAAATGCCCTTGATAGAAGTTTTCCGTGTAATGGAACAAAATTTTGTACCCTAATTTGGACTGATGTACAGCTGCTGGAGCCTATGAAAAGGCTTGCAGAAATTTCTGTGGGAACAAGCTCCTGCTGTGCAGCAACATGTGAGCAACTTCTTCCCTCAAAAAAAATCCTATCTCCTACCCCAAAGTCAATCCAGACAATAGATGTATTAAATTTATAATATTGCATGTCACCAAAGAAGTGGATAAGGCTGTTTTGTAACATCATCAACAGCAACTTCCATACGGACAGTATTTTTCTAGATATGGCAACAGATGGCTCCACTTACCAAAAGAATATAACCTTATTCATATTTACATTCTCTTAGTCATTCCTTCAAGCCAAATTCACTTGCAACTCAGCCCACCAGGGAAATTAAAGCACAACCTGAGACAGCAAGACTGGGGGTTACAAGAAAGGCATACCTGCATTCATAAGAGGTCCTTGCCAGTTCTATCCTGTGCAGAAAACTGCTGTAATACCTCTGCTGCTGGTTAGCCCTGAAAAAAGAGTATTGAAGTAGTAATGAAGTGACACGTATGCTTTGTGCTGTTGTTTCAAAGAAGGATGAGTTTCATCTCCCTAGCAAATTGTTCTAAATATGTAACAGAAGCTTTACCTCTAAATCAAAGATAAAATACTTTACTGAAAAGGGATTATCTTTACTACAGCATGTGCATTTTAGAACTGCAGAATGTATAGAATGTGCCGTATGAAATAGCCATTAATCACACATCTATCTCTATCTCTATAGCTATATCATCTATATCTGTATCTGTACCTATATCTATATCTATCTATATCTATAAAATAAAAAGTTAGGAAGAGGAGGATGAAACAGGAGTGCAGAGTAACACCCAGCTCTGTGTTACCCGTGAAAGAATGAGTAGGTAGTAACATTGTGATTTATTGGAATAATGGCATAGAAATAGACTTCCCCTGTCATAAAGTCGTGGGCAAGCTATTTTTCTCTCATGTTAATCATAAGTCACCATTTTGCTTTTATGCTTGAAGAGAAACACCTCAGAGTACCTCAGGCAGTAACCAGAGAACGAATGGTTTTCATCCAAAGGTCAAGTCGGAATCTTATAGAAATTTCCATTTTTATGCCATCTGGATGCAGGTAATACAGCACAGTATTTAGATCCAGATCACTGTTAATAGCTCTGGTGATAGAAACTCCCCTAAGGGTGAGAGTCTTTAACAAGGAAATGTCAATGCCCCACTCAGAGAGAAATAATCTGTGAGATCTAATAGTGATTTAAGTGACCACCGTTGGGATGTCATGGTACAAGTGTGTGATGTATCATCAATAATGCAAACACGAGTAAAATCTGTCAGGGAGAACTGGGAACCAGATAGAAAATACTGAGTTTCTCTAACTGCATTGACTAAGATGCTCTTGGGTAAAAGCCAGGAAATCTCACACAGTGCTCTCAAACATAGTCTTTGGCTGCTGTTAGCCCAGTTGTTATACTTGGTCTGGAACTTGGACTCTTGTCTGACCCCATCTCACTGATGGAGAAGACCAAGAAGGAAGTCTTGCTGTTCTGAAAATGCTGTCCAAATGGCCAGTGACACACCTACAACATAGTGAGTTTCAGATTGACCATGGTCCTATGCTTATTTTGTTTGATGGTGTGGAAAATATTCGACATGCCTTGGGATGTTGTTCTGCTGTTTTATGACTTCTTAATGACATTGCTGACTGTCCTTGCCTGCTGAAATGAGGACTGTTCACAAAGTCAGATAGAAAGACACCTCTTCAACCTCCTCCCATCAGAAACTGTGTGGAATGCCCTGAGCACTTTCAGACTTTTCTCAGAATTGTGCTCCAGTTCAGTTTTAGATTTTTTTTCACCTTTTTTTTTTCCAGGGACTTTGAAAGAGCAGCTAAGTTCAGGAGAGCTCTGGGACACTTCTGGACACTGAAGGTATGAGACATATTTTTTCGTGTCACAATTTTAATTTACTAGGAACTCAAATGGGCAGAAAGATGAGAAAGAGCCCACATAAAGACCAGTGACTTTTATTTGGGAATCAGTCTTATTGATTAATCTTTCTGCTTCCACAGTTCATTTGCTTTTAGTGATGATAAGTTTTTTTGTATTTCTGTGAATTCTTGTCATTGCTAATAAGATACTGGGTTAGCTAGATCCTCCTGGATCAATCACACCTGGTTCCATTCACAGTGGTTCCAAATGCCTCATTTTCTTGTAAATTATTTGTACCTTCTCATAGACCGAGAACAATTTTTCTTCCTCTATACCACTGCTACAACTTCCCTCCGAGGACTCAAGGTCACCTGTCTGCCCAATTTACATTACTTATTAAACTCATATACAGCCAAATTTTTTTTTTTTTAAAGAAAGAAGTCTGGTTTGTAATAAGTTTTTTACCACGTAGAGAAATGTATGAAATCTTAGAACAGTAAAGTTGCAAGCTACTTTGTGTGTTATTCACTTTTACTGATGCTGTGGGATAGAAACAAGTCCAATTTTGGGATGCCTTTGCTTTTCTGTTCTGGACCTGTGGGTATTTCAGAATTATGTATGTAATTGCTTTTAAGAGATTCTGGAAGCACCTAGAAATTTGTTTCAGTTGTGAAATGGGAATTTTACTTTAGATGTTATCCTAAACTCTGTGAAGAAAACTTGTATTAAGGTAATGCCCGAACTTCAGGCACTGGAACAGGAGGCAGTGTGTGCCTGTAGCTGCACTCCTGTGTCTGATGCTGCTGCTCTGTTCCTCACCAGGAGAGATCCCAGCAGATGTGACTCACTGCTGCATGGTACACCAGACTCTCTGCAAATATGACTCACGATACAGTTCGCACTGTCAGTATTCCCTCTGGGAAAGGGAAGCTCTTCTTAATAATAATAACTAGCTAATTTGGGGCTGATGTGTCTTGTGCCTGGCTCAGCTTTGCAGGATGGATGGTAGAGTCAAATTTCTGCCTTGAATCTGCACAGCCAGGTAACAGATGAAGAAATGCTGCTGGATGGATGGGAATCACAGAGATGCATACAAGCAAATATCCAGAGAGACGTAAAGGAGGAATAAACAACATCTTTTTCCTTTGTCTATGCCAGTCCAAACCAATTGGCTTTCATTTCTGGTGTCCTGGGCTGCTTCCCTGCTTGCAGCAGTCTTTCACAGGGGGAATATGAGGGCTTTCTGAGTGGTGGTGCCTCTGAGGGCTGCTTCTGCAGTAAAACAGTTTATGCTTTCCCCCTCACTCAATGCAATGTCTAAGGGCACCATCCAGTTGTGAAGCTAACAAGAGTAATTAAAAAGAATAAAACAGAATGTAATGTTGTTACTAACCATCGTCTAAAATGATAACAGTCTGTAATGTACTCTAATTATCTAATTAATTATACTAATAATCACTAATTAATGCATATTTTAAGAGATTGGAAAAATGTGCTTTCAAAGTGCTGCACTATCAACTGTCTGGCTGAATGTGGGATTTGACACTGAAAATGCTCACCAGAAAAAACACCTCTTGTGTGTAGCACAGCAGATTTCCTGAGGGGTGTGCAGAAGTCAAAAGACATTATTTTCCTGCAGTGTCTCAACAAACCTTGATGTCACTTGAAACAGTATTGAGGAAAGAATGGCATTTTCCTTTTTGCCATGAAGATGCTTTGGGTAACATACTCCTAGTTTACTCCTCTTCAACACTTTGCAAATTTGCTCAGAAATATTTCCAAATAATGACACTAAAGTGTCTCTGGAAAAATGTGAATCTATAAGACAGCAATTGTGTCTGGAAACACCACAAGTCTTTGTCTAAGCTGGAGCAGGCTTTTGATATTTTTAATTTATATTTATTAATAGGAAAAAAAAATTTGGTAGGCGTATTTTTTCCTTACACAGAACAGCCTCTGACATGCGTGAGTGTGTGTGCTTGTTGCACTTCTGCATAGAACGACTCTCTTCTAAGTTTGCAAAAGCCACACTTTCTACTCATAGAGTTGCAGCAGTCTTATGAGTGTGGCATAGAAACTATCCCATAATATCCCTCAGAGACTTGAGTGGGGATGGGTGTCCTAAAACCAGTCATCAGCCAAGGGTGATTGTTCCTTCTCATAGGCAAGAGCCAGCTGGGAGCTGTGTATTTTAATCTCAGTTATGCCATTGCATGAGGTGTGAAATCACATTCCATCACTCCCTAGCGTGTGGGGGTTGCTGTGGGAAGGAGCCCCAGGCTGCAGTGCTGCCTGGCACTGAGGAGCACCCTCTCGTGCTATGGTTTAGCAATTTATTTGGGACTTGGCCTGGTGCTGCAGTGGGCACTGGCAGCCTCTGATTCCTGTTTGGGAAGTGGTGGTTGCCATGGACAGTGTTCAAGCGAGAGTAGCTTTTCCAAAGCGATAGGAGAAAGATGAGATAAGAGGGGCAGCAACAGTTGTTCCATTAGACCTCCAAACTATTGTCTTTGTCATCCTGTTCCCAGGGTGGGGGGAAGTAATGTATGATAAGGAATGAATGATGCCTGGGAAAAAGCATCATGAATGTTTCTGATTTATATAAATAACAGGTAAGCTGAAGGCTGTCATCACAAAGGGATGCTGGAATTGACAGGGTTTTTGTGGATAGGGTGTTGATAACTTAGTTACAAAGAGCACTTGTTCTGTACATATACTTGAGACTTAAACTTGTTTTTTTAACTACCTTTTGTGTTTACCAAAAGTCTGGGCTGGATTTATGTTGAGTAGGGGGTTGTTTTTTATTTTCTGATTTCTAATTTCTCTGAAAAGTTACGTGTTTATACAGTATCGAAAATGTTCTTAATAAAAAGAAAAAGAGATTCAAAGTGAGCCAGCCTCTCCCCTCCCCATTTTTTCCCACCTAATCAGTCAGCCAGTTATAGCTGATTGCATCTTATCTATACTTGAACACACTCCAATTAATCAAGATTAATCTTGCTTTTGCAAGTTGTAAAAATCTGTCAGTGGTAAACTTAAGAACAGTGTAATTTTTAGTTGGACACTGTATTTACCAACAGCTACAGAAAATGAATAAAACTGTTTATTAGACATCAAAATATATTCGTGAATGACAAGCTCTTTTCTTTCCCAAGAGCTTTCAGCTCAAAGAGTAAGGTGCAGGTTAGAGTGAAAGGAAGTGGGAGAACCAGAGGAGCAAAGAAGCAGAACAGGGAATTTTATGCTTATAAATCAGTAAAGAAAAAGAAGCTCTTTCAATACTGTTGTAAAGGTGAGTAGATGCTCAGCTGGACTATGGGTATAGATAAAGTTCCAAAGGAAAGAGAACATTATGAGTCTGAATCCTATTTTATTAGTCGTGGACCTTATATTTTTCCCTGAGGTTAAAAAAATTGCATAGGATCAAATCTGTAACCACAGTAACAAAAAAAAAAAAAATCTTCCATGTGCAGTAACAATTCAGTATAGGAGCCCTGTGTAATAATTTCTGTGTTTCTGTTATCATCTAGATTCCTGGGATGGGTAAGATGGGTTAATTAGGGAACCAATATCCCTTGGGAGAGCTGGAGAATCTTCTCTCCAAGCTCTGAGTCTGACAGGGTGCTACCATGCAGGCTCAGTCACACCTGAACCCAGGACAGGAAATTCTGGTCTCCATCACTGCTCCTGCATTTCAAGCTCTCACTCACATATATTGGCAGGTATTGGAATTATCCTTAGGAAGCTGGGGAGCTGAAATACTGCAACACATAATCTCCTTGTAATTTTCTACTTAGCTGAGTTTAACACAAGGCTAGAAGAAGATGTTTTTTCCGTGGAAGATTTGGAAACTTTTTTCTTGAACAAGTGTTTACTCTCAGCATGGTAAATTTTTAGTACCTTTGGCAAATATTCAGGAGCACAGCTGTGCCGCGGCTTCTCCCAGTATGGCCAGGTAACCATATAGGTAATCCTTATAGCAACACTGGCTTGGAGAGAAATGCTGTCCCAGTCAGGATGGGTCAGGCTCTCCCCTTGCTGCTGCTCTAAGTCCTAGGCTGGCTGTTTGCAGCCCTGCTTTATCCTGAGTGTCTGTGGCAGGCACCAGCACAGTGCTCCGGGTGCAGGCAGAGATGGCTTTGTTCGTGAGAAGCAGAGTATCAGAGAAAGGGCATAGGCACTTCTTTTTTACTGTAAATTTAATCATGTTGGGGAGAATGGCCAAGTGGCTCTGGATTTTGTACTTTTTTGGTGTTTTCAGCGTATAAACATGTGAAGCAGCTTTGAATTTTGTCTGGTGTTTGAATGGCTCAGGGAGAGATTGCTGAGGCTCTGTTTACCACAGCTCAGATATGGAACAGCTGTTAAGCTTCTGGATTTTTGTAACATTGTTAATATAATTAGGTTGCATACAATTCACTGTTCCAATCTAATTTTTCAGTGATGCTGCTTTTGACATTTTTTAGAGAACATTATCATCCCTCTGTACGGTTGAAATTTAAACATCTTTTTTCTACCACTGAATGATTTTCTTGTGTTTTCTTTTAGAGAAACATCTTTTTAAAAATTTCATCTTGCAAGAAAGAGCATCCCCAAAACATCCCTACTGCATGCACATTCAAAGAGTTCTCTGTTCAAAAGCAGAAGCCTAATTGTTAGTGAGTCACTTTCAATGTCTGACTCTGTTAAATATACTGCAGATGAGATCTAGGCAAAGATAAAAGGAATTTTAATCCTAAATTGAGGAGAGCAGCTTTACAGTAATAGCTTGACCACACAAGGGAGGAGACCCCTTCGTGATTTGCACATGAAATTATTGTTTTAAAATCTCCTTTAAAAAGAACTGTTTAATTTCACTGTTTAATGTAACCCTTAGCCCACTTGGGTTTAATTCAGGACAAATGTTTTGGCTTTTTCTCTGCAGGTGCAATTTGCTATTGACACATGTACAATGGTTCTAGTGCTGTTATCCTGATTTTCTTTGTGTTCTTTAATCACCTGCTGATCCAGTATTTCCTCCATTTTTTTCTCCTTGTGTAAATACTCAGTGACCTCATCTCATCTCTGTTCACACTGCAGGGCAGCTGGAAGCCTTACAAGTGATGCTCTTCCCTCCTCCCCTCCCCACCCCCCAAACACTGGGGTCTGAATAGTTCTTAATGAAATTTACATATTCATGAAAATAAAGTCTTAAGCACAGGAAACCAATATGCAGAGTTGCATTATTATTGTAAGTTCTACAGTTCAGGGTTTTTATGTGCAAACTGTTCTCATAGCTGTTTCTGTATCAGTCCAAGATCAGTCTCCCAACGATGGCCATGTGCTTTTATGTGCAGCACAAGGACACCCTGTGTGAGTGTTTTGCCATTTCGGTTGATCTCACACCGAAATGGCAAATGTTTGATAACATTTATTATCAAACAAGTGTTTGATAACAACATTTGTTATCAGGAATGTTTGATAAGCTCCTCCCATCTATTGTGTGAATGAGGTAAATGGCACGTTCCTCATTTCAGATACGGACAGATGAAATGCCTTCTTCGTGAGCAAACAGAAGTTGTGTTGAAGAGCCACAAATGCTTCCTCTGGCTATTAACCCAGCCCTTAGCACCATGGCAGAGAGAAGATTTTGCTGTATGTAATGTCCTCTTTGGGAGTTTGTACAGAAGCTTTGCAGTGGAACAAGTTGTTAACTTGTTCAAATTAACAGCAGCAGTCTCCTGATTTTCAGATTTCATCCAACCTGCACGTGTGAATTGTGTGACCAGCATAGAGTGCAAACCTTGGGATTCCTGTTCTGCAGGCACCCCTTGACTCTGTGTCAATACTACCCTGGAACAAGTATTCCTTTGAGTTTTTTGCCTTACCTCTTCTTTAGAAGTCTCCTGAGGGAAACACCAATGCCTCCATGTTCCCATTATCCTTATTTATCTAAAACTCTTTTGCTAGAAATGTAAGTCCAGTGTTGCTTGTCCTAACCCAGTACACATGGAAAATAATGTGTTACCCTTCCTCTGAGCCTTTTTTCTCATTTTCATATTTGCACACATTTGCAAGGCCACTCTACCAGCCTTCTTATAAAATAACACCAGTCCTTTAATCATTCTTTAGCAGTAGATTTCCAGATCTCCAGTCTTTCCTATTGCTTTCCTTTGGAGTTTCTCTCATTTCCAATTCATGCAGGTGGCCTCCCCCTTCATCAGTGTCCCCAGTAAGTCCCTCCACTTTGTAATGTCTTCATCCCAAACTTTATGACATAACTATCAGCCAACATATCAACCCCAAAGCATTCACCATGAAGCAAGAAAACAAGCTCTACTTGCTGAACATAGGTTTCTGAATTTCATTGACACCCACTTAAGCACTAAGTTGTGTTTGTGGATTGTTTTTATACCATCCTTATTCCTCTGTCCATCAGTCCCCATGTCTGTACAGTTCACCTATTTTGATCATCCCTTTGTTTCCTGTTTTGGATTATTATTAGTACAAGTACTTCTCCTGCTTTTGTGTTTTTAGTGAAACTTTATGTATACCTTTGTGTTAGTTTTCTTGATTTTCCTTATATTTATGATTACCTTATTTTCTTTGATTTCTCTTAATTCAGCTTTACTCATCTGGATATAACTGATCACACCCTAAAAACAAGCGAGAAGTACATCACTGAGGAGAATGCCACCAGCTGGACAGTAACATTTTCAAGTGCTGTGGTCCAGGCTGTATATCTGGCCCTTACTGTATGAACACAAGCAGGAAATCTTCTCAGAAATAACTCCAAATATCTTCCTTTCACTTTTCCACTGTGTCTGCTGCAGTCATCAAAAAACTATGCAAACTTAGTGTTGTTCAGCTTCCCTTTTGCAGAGACTCAGGTGTCTACACAGAATTGCTTTACTTTAACTACTGCAGGTAGCATTAACACTGGAGGCATAAATCTAAGTACAAGAATTCAAGGAAACTGTCCTTAACTGCCTACTTTCTTTGTGTTTTAATAGTAAGAATAAAGTTAACACTGCACGGCATTACAATTACAGCTCCATTTTGGTGTACAGGCATAGTCTACAGCATTAGAAGAAAATTTCTTTCTATAGTGTTGTCAGTTTTCCCCACATTTTTATTATGCATAAATTTTAGAAAGGGGGTATGTCATCTGAATCTCCAGAAAGAGTCCTCTAAAATTTTAAATTTAGCTCTACATAAAGCCTGCATGAATTTAGCTTTTTCTCTACAAGCCTTCAAATGGCCTGTCTTTAGCACAAGTCCAGGTCATGTTCAGTGACCGATCTACCTGTCCTTTCTCCACCCTTCTGTTTTCTCTTTGATCATGTTTTTGCAAAAGAATGGAGGAAAAACAATATAAAATTGATGATCTTTCTTTCATATAATCTAATATATGATTTTGATTTTATCTAATAACTTGCCTAACAGCTTTGTTTTCAATTCAGGTTTAGAAAAATTTAGTTAAGTCAAACTGATCTCATGACTGTCATGTAAATGAGCATAGGCATCTACCCTCATTCTGCCGAGAGAAGACAAATTTTTTAGCTGGGTCATTCAGTCATAGCTTAATACAAAGAAAATTGACTGCTTGGAACATTTATTGTCTCATGTAGTAAAAAATAAACCAAACAAACAAACATGAAACTTCAGCTCTGGTAGTGACATTAGTAGTTTCGGAAGTCTGAGATTTTTGGTTTGCAATTACTACAGTTGCCATCAAGTCACTTGAAAGTCTCCTACTGGCTCCAGAAGGACTTATATCGGACCTTTAGGTAAGAGTATGCAGCATATGTATAATTTTTTTACTCTCAGTAAATAGATAACTTCTCTCTCTCACGCTATACCCTTGAAAGAGGTCAAATATAGAAGATGGTTCTTTAAAACAAGGGATTGTAACATGAAAGAGTAACCTAGAATACCGGGAGGATATTTTTTTAGTATAAAAATGCATTTTCTAAGCCTACCATCGTAATTTTGTTTACTTCTCAGACCAATACATTGCAGGGCTGCTGATCTGAATACCAACAAGTTAAAGGTATATATGTAGGAAGTTTGTCATCATTAGTTCCTCTCAAAAAGATGTGCATCATAGCTATATTTCTACTAATGACATTTGACTGAAGATAAAATATTGTTTCAGATAAATAAAGGGAAACATTATTGTAAAAATGCCAAGTTTTTAAGGTTTAATAAGGTTAAAGCCTTTTTTTTACTGATAGAGAAATCATACAGATATGAAAGAATGCTATTGAAGGAGAAAATGTAGTGAAAAGAAAATAATAGGTCCATAATAATTGATCTACTTCTTTGAGTCCTAGAGGTAAAAAATTAAAAGTGTAGTGAAAAATGATGTATTTGTAAGAGAGAATATTGCACCTCGATCATGAAACTCTAAGAGTTAATATCAGATTATGCAAGTAGTTTGAACTAGCCTGTGATTTTGTGTTGCTTGTTAGATATCAGGAGAGGGAGCAGATTGTCTCATTTTAAAAAAATGTAATGTAGTGTCATGTGTGAAAGTCAAGCTCCCTCTCCTCCCTCTTGGAAGCTGTGCTTGTTTCTTTTATTAGCTGAAATTTAAATAAAATTTACAATGATGCCTTGATATACAGTAAAATGTGCTCAGACTTCAGGAGAACATGCTTACTGCTCATACCTAAGGAGTGCTAACAATAGAGGTTAACCATTCCTGACCCTCTCTTTGGAGTATTTCACTCTCCAGATAAAAGCCAGGAATTTCAGACTTATTCTGGCAGGAATTTGCGGTTTTTTAAGTCCGTTGGTAGCATATGCAGAATGAGCAGAAGTGCCAGCTTCATTGTGTCAGCCTCAAAGAAAATTTTTTCCCTGGAGCAGCTGTCAAGGGAACTAATGAAACACTGAGCATTTGTTAACTAACAGGACTGGTGAATAGTGAGGAACTAATTTACGTGGCAGGCAGCAGCTCTCTATGAAAACTTTCATTTTTGGTCCTTGTGGGTGTAATAATGATTGTGATCGCTGCTGTCATTGGGGGCAAACTGCTCTCTTTACCTCTTCAGCCTCTTGAAATGGGCAGAGGGAAACACGGGAGCAGTACAGCAGAGCAGTTGCTGGCATATGACAGTAAAAACTTTGCTGCAGCTCTTGCCATTATTTTACGACTGGTAGAGGCACAGGCAGCTTTGGTGTTGACAATTTATGTGGTTGGGTTGGTGACAGCCACTTTTGTGCTGTCAAAACCAAAGGCAGCAGATGTTTACCTCAACAGGGGAATGTCTGAAAAACAAACCACAGCCGGCCCGGACTGCCTGATCCTGCACCAGTGGAATGGACAGACACGCCTGAGAGTGTCACCTCCATGAGAAAAGGCGAGTGCTCCCTCCTGCCGTGGCTGGGTGAGGGACAGCCAGGCTGCCCACAGAGCTGCAGCAGGGGCTGTGTGTAATTACAGCTCAGCCTTGTGAACTGGCGAAATTCTGTGACTGAATTCTGTGTGCAGGGCAGCAGCTCCTCGGTGGCAATCGCCGCAGGCAGTGGCTCCCCGAAAGCAAATGTTTTGAGAGGCATCCCAGAAGGTGCAGAGGGCATGGCCATGCCAGACCAGGTCACAGTGGCCAGTGCTGAGCAGAACAGAAATGTGTGAGGCACTGCAGGTCTTGCCACAGCACAGGGCTCCTCCTCTGCGTCCAGAGAGGTTCATGTCTCATGGTGGGACACAGGCACTGCCAAGCTGAATTCAGCCACTCGGGCTGGACTGATGGGAAATGATAAGACAGGGCTGGGGTTTGAATTGTGCAGAGACCAATGGGATCCTTTCTCCATTCTGAGTGACAAAATGAAATCCCGTCTGTAAAATAGACTCTCCCAGCATTTTCTTGGTGCAGGGAATCTCTCTTTTTAATTTTAAAAAACAGGAACAGATGGTGCTGCCCACACCTATTCCCAATCTCTTTTATTCCATAGCCTTTTTGTGAGCAAACTTGAACAGGATCTGGAGAGTTAAACTTGCTTTTTTGCCTTTTGATCTTGACCAGATTTAAACTTAGCTCTCATCTCCTCTTTGGAGACTCTGCGACCCACAAGGTGTTATCAAAGTCTGGATAAAGGGTAGAATCCACCCCTGAGTGGTATGAAAACTGTGCCACCATGCAGAACAAAATGTTGAATGACTGCCAGAGCAGTGTGCAGAACTGACTCCTGGTTAGAGTGGTTGTCTTTTACTAGTTGACTGTAAAAAAGGATTCTCTCTTTAAAGGCGTATAACCGTATTCAACCCCATAAATTGTAGAAATATGTTTTTTACATTGGTAAACCATTTCAACAAGAAGCAAAAAAGTGTTTCTACCCACCAGCAGATACCGTCAAGACTTTCAGAGCAATTAATGTGTTGTAATGTGTACAGAAGGGGAAGAATGGATGTATCCTTCTGTAATGCTAGGTCATGGCACACAGCAGGATATAAAAATGGCTCTGTCATGTCTGCCTTTTATCAGATGCCTGTCCAATAAAGGCTCTGTGAAGCCTGGGATATATTAGCAGAAAAGAACCTCCTAATTTTTGTATATTTGTCAGGACTGTGTGTGATGCGGGCCAAAAAACCATAGCAGATCTGGGTATGCCCAGAAAAAGTCTTAGGTAACCAATACAATTTAACAGAAATTGGATGTTTCCAAATGTTAAATGCTTTTTGTGTTCAGTAATGTCTTGGTAAGACAAATTTCATAATATGTCCCTTTGCAGACTATGGACACCAAGGTCCTGCACATGTTTATGATATTATTTTATAAATCTGCATGTATTTCAGATTTTAGTGGAAATCTGCCTTCAACCATAGGCAATGCCAATTGTAAGAAAATCACCTGTCATCATTCTGAGAGGTCCTGTTCCTGTCATTGCCTCTCAAGAATATAATGAATCAGTGTCCAGCTATTGAGAGGTGCAATTCTGAGTGCCCTTAAAAGACCCAAAATAAAGTAATATTCATAAAGTTGTGGTAGTGACCAAGGTGTCTTTATTACACAGTTCAATGACTGCTTGTGCACTCCATGTCTTCTGCCAACTCTATTAGCTACTTGCTCTGAGAAGTAATACATTTGATAAAAAGAAAAAAGGAAAAATACCATTCTGTGTTCAAACATCCTACAAATATCCATTTAAATAAATTTCTACACAAATTCCATAGGTTGACAAGCTTGTATTTGAGAAAAAATGGCATTTCCTAATCCTGTATTTGATTTTCTCTGTTATGGAATAAATCCAATTGCCTAGAAGGGAATAAACCTTGGTAAAATATGATATTTGTCTTTGTTAATCATGCAGAACACCCACAGCTCAAAAAAAAATACTGAGGTGGAATAATGAAGCCTCAATATGCATCCTAGCAAATAAATTCTAGATGAAATGGGCCCCGTGCTAATAGCCAATCCGATAATTTCCTCCTGCTGGAAAACCTACTGGAAAACTTTAGATGTGGTTTGTTGCTTTTATGAGTTTTTTCCCCCCCTTCCCTTAAGAGTTCTCCTGCACAGGTTTTTCAAATATTTTTTTCATGTCCAGAAGATGCAGGAATGTCTCATTCTCCCTCAAGTACACATCACTTGCACAGTTCAACAGTGAGCTTCGGGGGATTCCCAATTTCCTCCAAAGATGACCTGGATTCACCTCCTGGGTATCTGTGTCTCGTTATGGATGGCCATGTTACTGGGTAGAGTCGCAGTGCTGGGGCTGCCCTGGTGTCAGTGGCATCCTACACCCATGAGGGTTTGTCTTTGCCAGAAAAGAACCTGCTCAAGCAGAAATTTGAGGAACTGTGTTAATGAGTACACTTGCTAGCACATCTTATCCTTCTCTGTGCTGACTGCAAGATCATCTTTGGCATCAGTCTTGGCTGACATGAGTCTTTAGTCTCATGAGCTTCCTGATCTTATTACCTTAAGGATATTCCTAAGACTTAGAGGAGTCACATTATCAAAAAGGTGAAGATAACACAGGAAAACCAGAATACCTCTGTTCTACTTTCTTGCCTACAGATCACGAATATTTATTTGATCCATCTAGTCCATCCCCATCCCCACTCAGTGCAGGGGAGATGATCCGTGTGTGGAAGGCTTTGGTGGCTTTGCTGGAATCTAAGCCCAGAAATCCAGCTCAGTATATTCCCTGTCCTGGCTCTGGAGGCTTACAGCAGGCCGGATATTGGTAGGATTGACTCCTACCATCCATTTTCTCTTTAGAAGACTCCCTTCCCTCCTTGTGAAATGAACTCATCATGTTTTACAAAAGGAGATTTTAATCTGGCAATTCTGCCTTTCCTCTTAGCCAGTTAGTAAGCAAATTAACAGTATTGACTCACACCACGTATAATTAATGCATAACTTCCCTTTTTGTCTCCTATTCTAATACCTTCCTTCTTTTTTTAATTGAAATTCAGTTTGATTTCAACAGTCTTTTTGTCTGTCAGTCTATGTTTCTCAATCCTTTTTGTCTGGAATCTCTCTGTTCCTGAGTTACTCATTGCTGATGAGTAGGTCATAGTCATTCCAGCAGAGCCATATACCATAAATGACATAGTCTCATTGTAGCCACTTTTATCTCATCAGTTTACATTTGAATCTGTTGGTGTTTGCCTGTTGTTAAAAAAATTGATAGTGCTTTACCCATTGATTTGCTATTTTCAAAATCCATTTGCCTTTATTTAGTAGGTGTCTTTAAATACAAAAGCCCTACTATGGATCATGACAGCTTCCAGGTTTGTATTAGGCAGAACAAAAAAATCCAAGGTGGAAAAAGACTTACCCACCAGCACATAAGCTGTCCAGTTAGGGATTGTTCAGTTGCTAGCACAGAATACTTCCTCCTTGGAAGAATTAAAATAAGAAAGGCTGAGTGTTGAATAAAAATGCACATGTCATAAAGTTTTTCGAGATAATTGCTGGTGCTAAAATTCTGGGGTTTTTAGGATCCATAGAAGTTCTTGCAGATAAATTGCTGATGAACTGAATGTACATGAAGGGCTAATTTTGACCTCCTTGAATAATGATAGCGCTAACTTGGTACTTTCTTTTTGTGCCTATGTTAATGAATGAGTTTTTGTACTACTTGACTAGATCTAATTTGTGGCATTCTTTCATGTTGCAGGCAGCCAAGTCACATTTTCCCTCCCAAGCATGTCACTAAGATTACCTATCCCTTATAATCGCCTATCAAAAGGATTTTGTGATAGCATGATAAAGAATGGTGTATTGAGGTGTATTTCAAGGACCTGTGTGTAGCACTCTTTGCATTTTTCCTTTTAAGCTCAGTTCTGGAGGGGTTTTAATAAAGAGCTGAATGCTCAGCAGGGGTGCCATTTTGACTTTGAAGAAAATATCTGCCTTTTCTGATAGAATTAATGTGATCCAAATAATAAGTGTTCAGCTTTCACAAACTGCTCAAATAATGCATCTCAGTTGTGTCATAAGGAACTGCTTCATTTTCAAAATTAATATCCCACAGTTACTGGGAGCCTAATGTAAGATCCAGTTATATTAAATGAAATTCTTTCAATAATTTCTGGAAATTGGTAGGATGGATCACATTTTAATTGTGATTTCATCCAACACAATGCTTTGAAAAATTTACATTTTTTGGTATATGGACTTTACGATTAGGGTTGGGTTTGTTTTTTTTCCTTTTGCTGTTACATCACTACATTTTTGATAATTATGCCATGCTTTCTCAGCAAAGGAGTCTATTTTTGCTTCGTACATATACCATGCTCTGGGGAAAGGAACTGATATGTGAATTTGTAATGAAAACCAAAGAACCTTAAATTTCAAGCTTGTTTTGGTTTCTTGCAACATTTCTATCACCCACACTCTAGGAGCTGGACCAAGACAAGAATATTCACATATACTGTTAAGTCACTGGAGTGAAATTCTAGCTTAACTGACATGAAATACATTTCATTAATTTCAGTGAGAAAAATTCTTCTGTGATTATGCTGGTTTTGGCTGGGGTAGGGTTAATTTTCCTCATAGTAGATAGTATGGGGCACTGTTTTGGATTTGTGCTGGAAACAGTGTTATTAAAACAGGGATGTTTTATTGCTGAGCAGGGCTTGCACGGTGTCAAGACCTTTTCTGCTCCTCACACCGCCAGTGAATGGGCTGAGGGTGCACAAGGAGTTGTGAGGGGACACGGATGGGACAGCTGACCACAACTGACCAGTGGGATACCATCTGGTATCATGCTCAGCATGTGAAGCACAGGGAAGAAGAAGGGGAGACATTCAGAGTGATGCTGTTCATTTTCCCAAGTCCCTGTTACTCATGATGGAGCCCCGCTCTCCTGGAGATAGCTGAGCACCTGTCAGCCCTTGGGAAGGAGTGAATGAATTCCTTGTTTTGCTTTGCTTGTGAAAAACTTTTGCTTTGCATGTTAAACTGTCTTTACCTCAACCAATAAGTTTTCCTTTACTCTTCCAGTGTTTTCCTCCATCCCACTGGAGAAGCAAGTGAGCAGCTGGTGGCATTGGCTGCTGGCTGGGGTTAGACCATGACGATGGTGAGCTGATGGAAAAATCTTTCCAGCCAGCAGTTCATTCAGATGGAGACTTGAACTTCTCTTTGAAGGTCTCTGCTATCTCTTTGGACTCTGCTGATCACACCTTCACATAATTGATTTACCAGTACATTCACAGATATGAGGATGCCTTGGACACATTTGTATGAAGGTATTTTTCCATGAATATTTGTTGAGTCCTGTCCCAGATATTTCTCTCTTTCTTTTTTTTTTTTTTTTTTTTTTTTTTTTTTTTTTTTAAATACCATATATATATATATTTACACTTTACAATTACCAGGAAAAAAAAAAATCAAAATGAAAGAAAATAATCCAGGAACAGAGCTATAAAACTTACTTACAGACTAAACCATTTCAGTGTTCAGGATGGACTTTGAGATGGTTTACAGGCTTTGCAGCTGCCCTCTATCCTAGCAGGAATTTCCATCCATAAGCTGGGTGACCAGCTGGTTACGGAAATGTTAGATTCAATGATGGACAGATATTATAAAGATGTAAAGTGGATGTTTGAGTAGTGTTTTAGCAAAAGAGATGTTCAGGGAATAGTCCAATTATTTACAAATACAAAGGTTCCCCTGAACTCATTGGCAGCAGCCCAGGAAGTTCTTTCATCTGGAGATTTGTAATCATCCCTCTTCAACACTTTCTGGACTCAAGAAGCTGTGTCTCATGCATCACATCACTACGGCTTCCTCATGACTATTCTGTTTTCAAGCCTACAGTGTGCAAATTCCAATTTTTAGCACCTACTTCTCCAGGAAAATCCCTGTAAATATATCTCAATTTTTACTGGGTTTCAGTTATGTGGTTTGTGGCATTGAACAATAGTTACCTGACTGTCTTGGTGAGAGTGTAGGCATAGGATCTCTTTCCATGTTTTGAAAGACTCTCACTTATTACATGAATTATCTCTATCCAGGCATGTGCTCGTCTTTGGATTGAATAGTATTCTGACAGCAACTGCAATCAACTTTCAGCATGAAATTTTCCTTTTTTCATTTTTTCCACTGAATCATAGAAGTTTATTTTAAATCATACAGAATGGATGGCAAAACTTGTAAGAATATTGCTGTACTTTGTAATATGTGACTATGATGAAAGTCACAGCACAGACAACAAGTTACAAACAGCAAATAATTTGTAAGCATTCCATAGGCTGATACAATGCATAAAACATGTATTTCTAAATGATTAAATGATGATTCATATACTGTAAATAATGATTTATGGATGGTTCACAAGCAGAGAAATTTACTGGTATTAATTGATTGCTGTAGATAATTCTCTTGGTTCAGTCACTCATGGTTTGGACAGGATTTAAATTAATATCTGGTACTATAAGAGTTTGAAATCCACTGAAAATGCCCTCAGAGCATCTACCTCCTCTTCTGTGAGAGTTCTTAGTTTAGTCTATTTTTTTCATGATTGGTTTATGTGTTTGTTACTAGTATTTTCAGAATGTTCTTGATGGCATTTATATTTATTTTTACAAAATTACTGCTTTAGCCCTTAAAGGCATCAGACCATTATTTATTTTTATGTCATATAATTTTTATGGTTAAGCTTAATCTTTATTAGTATTTGTAACTTTCTTGCAAACAATTCTCAGAACACATTTAGTTTGTGTTGACTACTGCTTCTTGTGCCAGACGATGATTAGAAATTGTACTGAATTCAAAACATTTCCAGCTCAAGGAAAACATTTCATTCAGAGACTACTATGTGGCTGGATCCTTTGTCCTAACTTTTTAATGTTTCCAATAGATGCCTCTGGGCAAAAAGACGTACTAGTAAATAGGACAGATAAAGAAAATTATCAAAACCCAGCTGAAACAGCTACAGAACAACAATGAAAAACACTTGCCAGTGCTCTGGAGAATTAAACATTCATTACAAAGTCACTGTGTAGTGTAACCGGGAAGCAATGCCATCACTTACACGCACAAATGATGCTTCCTAAGCCTTTGTTTATAATCTGAACATTTACATAAAGGCCAAATATTCCCCAAACAGATTAAATTCACCTGGGTCCAAGTCTCTGGTATGACCTCAGAAAATGAAATGTACTGATTCACAAGTATTACAAGCTACAGAAAATGAGCTGTGATCTGGCCTAGCTAAAAGCACAGAGGAAAGCTCACAGTTCTCATGCTCATTTGAAGGTTTGGCTAGCCTGAAGGGATAGTGGTGTTTTATATAAATTAAAAATTAGCATATAAGAGGCTGAAAACCCTGGCATATTAGTCTGGTTTCAACCCTGCTTAGGTCAGATTTGAAGCCTTCATGTTCCTAAGAGTGAACTGGGGACTGACAGTGGCAGACTGTATGAGGAAGAGGAGGAAAGGAAACCTTTGTGTTCATCGCGAAAAGCCACTTGGAGAGAGCATGAGGCTCCCAGTGGCCTCTGGATGCTAATGCAGCCTGCAGCTGAACAGAGGAAACATCTTTTCTATGCAAGAATAAACAGAGAAGTTTGTGGCAGAAGTCATGCAGGAAAAAGCAAAATGGAACCATGTGCTCAGCCGCAATGGACTTTGGTGGAAGATGGGCCAACAGAGGCACCAGGCATGGAGGGGAACATTAGAATTCCCTATTACCAGCATGAGAGATGATAAGTGGAAAGACATCACAAATATTAACAAGTCCCTGGGTGAGATGCCAGGGGCAGAGTTGAGGGAGGTGTTAAGACTTCTGTCACTAAAAGTAAAAGCCTGCCTCGGAGGGACAGCACAGCAGGCTAGGTAACTACGAGGTACTGCTTGTGTTAGTGGATGGTGGATTGGCCATTTCTAGCCAAGGAAAGCCTTGCTGCAGGTACCAGTGGACGTGAGAGCATTTCTGGCTGGTGAGCATCTGGATTAAAAGGTGCCTGAATGTGTTATGTTTGCTCCAAAGGTTAAGGACTACTGTCCATCTTGTATCTAGCCCTGGTTCTGTACCCTGACAGGCTGCATGGAGGCAGAGTGACAGTGAATTTGTGCAGATGCTTTCAAAACCTTAAACACAGTTCACTGTACATCCCGGTGGTGTTGAAGCTTTTCTCCTGCCTGGTTGTATGTGTCTATATGCTGCCTCCCACATTGCTGTTCCAGCATTGCTGGCAGAGAATTTGCGAACTTCCTCCTGCAATCTACACATTCCCTTTCCTGCATCTCTTGTCAGTATCTCTCTTAAAATCATCATCAAGTTATATTTAGAATGATTTCACATGACACAAGAGTGTGTGATGATGTACCTCTGTAGGTGGCATTTTACTCTTGATCTGTCTCCTTTTATCATTAGGCCATGCCATTTGGTTGCATCAACTGGTATATTAAGAGAACTATTTATAACATTTAAAAATAGCGTGTGAAATTGTTGTACATGTGTTCTGTAGTGCATGGGCAGCTTAATATATGAAGAAGAAAATAGGCTTGTTTCATCACATAGCCAGAAGTATGTTTCCCACAAAACTAAGTAGCTTTTTTTGCCCCCCATATTCACTCACAACATCTTGTTAGTGTTATTTATGTGTGTTCTCCTAATGCACATTAACAGCAGGCTGGGCAGTGGTGGTGGGCGGCAGCAGTTTAATATTTCACAGTACTAAAAATACTAAGAAAGAAGTCTTGTAACACCACCAATGACAGAAGTACTGCAAACCCAGGAGGTCAGTGGCATTCCATGGGGCCACCTCTGATGGCTGGTGCTGTAGAAACCTGGAGAAAGTGCTATGCTTTTGAGCAGCTAAAGGATAAAGAGAAGCAACTTAGGAAAGAGGATGGGGCTTGACTTTGCAGAGTGACATGCAAAAGCTTCACAGGGAGAGGTGGGAAGGTACAGGAAGGGGAGGAGTGATCTAGGGAGCAGCTGAGGTAGCTGCTCACCAAGAGAGGATCATTTGTATGAAAAAGGAAGAGAAGTAGCTGAACAAGGAGAGCAAGGCTCTGGCTGAGGCAAAAGACGTGGCCTGATGAGGACATTGCAGCAAACTGGTGATCATGGCAGCAGGTGATTAGGGACAAAGAGTTAAAGGAGTCTTAGAATGTCACTGCAGCTCCAGCAGCTGCATGTGCCAGCACTGGGGTCTGGCTGCCTCTTCCCAGGCCCCTCACCTCTTCATTGCCACTTGCTTACTGATGGCTGCTAATTGCCCTCAAGCACCTACTTGTGAAAAGGGTCTCCTGAAGTTGAGAGAAATGCCAGGTAGGAGAGAGAGCCCCAGCCACATCCACATCTATCATTTCCCCTCCCATTTCAATATTATATGAGCCTGCAGGTGTTCCTACTGGTGCAGTCACTGGCTGCTGTCCTAGAGCAATTTGGGCATCATCACATCTTTACCTTTCCAGGAGCAAAGCCCTCTTGAATAACTATGGTGTGCCCTCATTCTGTTAGGTCTCCTGCTGCCTTGGAGCTCTGCCTGATTGGAATTGGGTCCTTCAGGGACAGAGTCATTCCTGTCAGAGCTTTCACCCAGCAGTGCTGTGAGACCTGTGTAAGAATAATCTTTCTCATTTTCTGGAGTACCAACTCTGAAACAAGTTCTTAACAAAAATGAGCACAGCAGAGCACCTAAGGAGGCTCTGATAGAAGCTGAAGCTAGAGAAAATGAAGATAGCTAGGTAGGATTACTGCAATGCTATTGTTTTCTGGGTTCCATTTTAATTTGTTCTTTTATGTGTCCTGAATATTTGTAGATTTGATTTAAGCTTGCTGTAAGTCAAGCTGCAGCACAAGTACAGATTTAGGATGGTGAGGATGTCTGTTATTCATTCATTCCCTTGGTATAATCTGCCCAGTCAGATATGCTCATGTCAAATTAGAATATGAGGCTTATGTTGTCCCTTGTGCTTATCTACCACAAGGATAGGCCACTAGAAAATGCATAGATTTTGTGTGCTTCTGTCTTTAGCATTTTTGTGGAGAGAATCCTGCTGTACCAAAGTCTGATTGTTCCCACTGCCCAATGCATTTTTATATCATAGAAGTAAACAAAATTGAATTTCTCTAATCCTTTCAATTGCAACTCCCTCTAACATCGTGGCTGAGATGTTTGCTTTTTCTCCTTACTTTACTGGATCCGTATTCTTTAACAAAAGAATCTGAACCAATAGTTCCAAAAGATTACTTGTACGCTGAGATAAGAACAGTTTAATCGAAAGTGTTTGTTTTGACTTTAAAAAATCTACTTTTCTGAAAGATAAGTTTGTTTAAAAGGTGAAAATGAACCTTTCTACAGCTGGTTGTTATGAAGTGTGAATCTGGAGTAAAAAAATTTGGAGATACCTGATTGGTGTGAGAAAAAGGAATGGGGGCAAATTCATAACAGCCCAGGTGCGAGGCCAAGGTCTAGGTTCCTTTGCTGCCTTTTCTCAGCAAAGTGGCTTTGTCATGTAACTTGGGGCAGTTAGATCTGAGTGATTGCAGAGCCACAGGTCAGTGCCTTGGTCCTGAGCACAGACAGTTCTTGTCCAGTCCCAGAGTCATGTGGTGATGGCAATGTCGGGTCAGTGGCATAGAGGAAGTTGAACAAGCTCTTCTGTGAGCAGTATTTCAGAATCTCAGCATCCCTCTCAAGAGTGGAAAGAGCTGAGTGTGCATATCAATTTTCTCTCTTAGACTTTTGGGTTCTCACTCGGGCTGATATATCTTAGACTCACACAGAAAAGCTCCATGTGTTGTTTCTACGCTGAGGATTAGAGTACAGTGACATTTTGGCATGGTGGCGTTTGATTTGTCCCAAACATCTGATTGGAGGGCATTTCTTCCAGGTGAAGTTACATAGAATGGAACCAAAGTAGAATGGGAAATCTCAGGTCTGAAATTCTTTCTGTTTAGGTGAAAACTCAGAATAAATTTTGCTTCAATATTTTCCCACTTTTTGTTCTGCTATATACACGTGTGTGAGTTCCATGAGATTGTTTTCATTTGGTTTTACACAACAGCACTATGAAAACAGTATTTTTCCAAGCCACCTTTTCCAAAAAAAGGTGAGTTAATTTTATAATATTATTATTGATCAATTTCTTTACTTTCAAGCAAGAGATTGCAAATATTGTCCCAGAAAGATTTGCCCCATTTGATTTTCAGCTTTTTGTTTGAAAAGGAAGTACTTGGAACTTTCATTTTCTGACTGAGCTACCTGCAAACCACATTAAAGACAGATAGTACTGATGTTGAACTGTCTTTCAAAAGAATGCTCTTTCTCCATTTTATTTTATGTGTGGTGAGCATATCAAAGCCAATGCTAGAGGTTACCTAATTTGTAGCATCTGTGATATCTACCTATGGATAGGCTTATCTGTAGCGGCCTGTTGACAAGCCTGTGTGAAAACTCACTGTGAAACCTTTAAAAAAGATCGAAAATACAAACTGTGCCTTGCCACAAGCAGGTTAATTTGTATTATATTTGGAGTTTTGGAAATTTACAGCAACACTGTTTAGGTGAGGAAAAGGGAGATATGCTCACTTATCACACTTCCATAACAATACCAACAAAAAAAAAAAACAAAAAAAAAAAACCAAACAAACAAACAAAAAAAAAACACCCAAAAAAACAACAACAAAAAAAAAAAAAAAAAAAAAAAATCCCAGAAGGCTGTAGTCAAAATGAAGCGCGAGGGTAGGACAGAGACTCCAAAGTAAACAGGGAATTTTCAGGAGGAATTTTTGAAAGGGCTCAGGCTCAACCCGGCTGCAGTATGTCATCTTGCAGAGATCTAATTCTTATTTGTTCTGCCTGAGGAATACCTCATCTTATTTATGTGAAGATAAGAGAATGCAAGATAGAAATTCTCTCTTGTGGGCCGAACCAAGCTGAGAAAGGGAGAAAATTAACCTGGCTTGTCTGCAGCTGGCATGAATCAGAGCTTGCAATAATTTCATGAGACCACAGGCTCATCTCAGTGATACACATATGCCACTTTATTTTGTTGCTGCATGACTTCCAAGTGATCTGATAAAATGGTCAATGCTGAGTTTTTGAAAACGTACATTTAATTTACACAGATGTGAGCAAAATTTCCAAAAGTGCCCTGAGAATGAGGAACAACTTGAAGAACCATTCTAGTAAACTATTGCTGATACTTAAGTCAAATAGATTATTTAAACACATTTCGGTCAAGAGGAGTCATGTAAATGAACCCTATAAAACATGCAAAAATTGTGAAAACAGCAATAGCTTCCTCTTGTTGTGAGCATGGGTCAGACTGCCTTTAAGAGGGCTTTCACATTTAGGCAATTTAGAACAGAGGTCGCCGTTCAGCGATTCTGTTTTTAAAATGTACGATTTGAAATCATCCAGGACTCACTGTCCAAAGGAAAGTTAAGCGTTGAATTTTCTTTAACAGATTTCCCATCTGTTTTAAGTGTTAGACACTTAAACCCTATCTATGCAATAAATTTATCTGGTTTCTTTTTTTTGCAACACCTACATTCAGAAAAGTCTAAGAGTGGTCAGTCACCTTCCTTCTTCCCCTCTAGGATTATTTTTAAACACAAGCAAAAGAAATGTTCCTTTGAGATTGATTTCAGCATTTTATGAATTGATTCCCTCTTGTGGGATCTTGATTCCCATCAGTGGGATGGGAGAATACTGTGGGACAACAAGAGATTTCGTGGGGGTGTGAGACAAGATGTATGCATCCAATCTCTTCTTGGGATAAGAGACAAGGAGGAAACTCGCTTCTGTGGGCTGCCTACCTTAGCCAGCGAGACGTGGTGTGATCCATGTAAATGAACACCCGGAAAGAATGCTGCCGAATTCTGCTTAGTCTGTGTGGAGTCACAGAGCCAGAGGCTGAGTAGCTATAACCACCCAAGAAGTTCAGTAATAATCCCTAAAGACCATTACAGCTGAAATGCCTTATTGATGTTATGAAACAAAATCATAACAGTAAAAAGCTGGAGTCAGAGTATGTATTTGGCTGAGTACACAGAGTGCAGCTGCCTCTTGGCAGTTTCATTTGTACCTGAATTACTGTAGCCTATTCCTGCATCAGGAATGAAGCCAGAAATTAAAAAAGCTGAATGAAGGACTTATGTGTTTAAAGAACTCTGATAACCTTGCTAGGACTTTAAAGCCTGTAAGGAAATAGACATCTGCAGAATGAAATGTATCTTTCAAGTTGCATAGAAAAGTTTGTATATTTCTACTTTTTCACCCAAAAATGACTACTTGGATCACATCATGGAAGAGATGGATTGTATCCATATGTAAAATAAAAAGAGGGTCAAGATCCATGCCCTAAGAGGTCTTGAATTCAGTAAAACATTGTTTATCATGGTGTAATACTTACCATACTTTTATTCTATTCAGCCTATTGTGCTTGTTAGAAATATCTATAAATATATATTTTCTGATTTTAAATGAGCATGAACAAAAGTTACAACTTTAAATATATTGATATTATATATTTTAAATATATTGATATATAAGAATAGGAATCTACTTTTCAAACCAACTTTTAATCTGGTTTAACAGTGTTTTAGTTCTGACTTTCATGGAATGATACATTGAACTATTTGGATTAGTGTTCTTTGCATAGGATAAAATCCTCATCATATAAACATTTGATGGCTTGGTCTGTTAATTCCTGAGTTTAAAAATAACAGGTAAGATGGATTTGATTTTTAAAAGCTTATTTGGAGGTAGCAGAAACCACTTGCTTGAATAATAATTTTATGGGTAACTGAGCAAGCATTCATTATTGATGGTTGTACCAAACATGCCATGTAATTAGAGCTGTAAAATGATTTCCATTTAAACCCTAATTCTGTGTTCTTATGGCAGCTCATTTAAGGAAAGTTTAGGCAAAGTTCAACATGTCACTAAATGACAATGCATGGAAAGTATTGACATGAGTGGCAACCCACATGCAGACTAAAATAGCAGGACAGAAAGAAAGAATGTATTAAATTGAATACACAGTGGGTGGGTATTTATTTTCCTTTAACATAAGCACTTTGCTGGTACACCTGAGTTAAGAGATTGCCATCCCCTTATTTTCAATCTGATCTCTTATTAGCTAGAACTTGGCTTATCAAAAGATTCAGAGCATGATTCCAATACAATGTCTGAATTTTCTGCTTTTGTGCTCATTTGTGGTGGAAACTTCTTATTGGGGGCTGTTCCCTCTGCTTCCTTCCTTTTCTAACTTTCAGCAGTTCTGTGTCCTTGACAGTCATCCCTCCTAATGTCAGTAAAGCCTTTGGAGTTGTTTCTGTCACCTCACAGAGGACTGTGAAATAATGGCATTACAAACAATTGTAGTTGTTCAGATGAAGTAATGACACATTAGGCACCTTCAGGTAAATCAGAGAGCTCTGCAGGCACATTCTTTGACTGGAGAAGTGTTCAGGTTAGTTTTTAAATGATGGCAACAAATGAATTGAGAAACTTAAGCATTAACGATGTTTATTTTATTTAATAGTTTTATGTGTAAAATACTGGAAGCTACGTTTTCTCCTTGAAGCCTCCTCAGTTCCACTAACAATGCTTTTAAAGAGTAGAAGATGAGTATCTGTAAGTGCAAAATTATTAACTAGTAATGCATTTTTGGGAAAGTGGCTTATGTAACTAATATGATTGTATGGGCTGGAGCCTGAAATATTGGCTGGAATCTGAAACAGTCTGTGCTGGGGATCGTCTCTCTCAAAACTCTTGAGGCAGAGAGTAATAATACCAGTTCCTATATTGCTATGTGCTCTGTACAATTTGGGCTGTGATTCTTCAAGGCTATTGAACACCTTCAACCTCCTTTGAAATAACTCCTCACTTAGAGAACATCTTAAAAAGTTTGTATTTGATTTTGAATCCCTTATCATTCAAAGGAGTGTTTGTGCTGTTATTTGGATGAGTTCCACTACAGTGTCTGTTACATATATTCAGATATGTATTTATACTGAGGTTGCAGAGTTCCCTTAACCTTTGATATCTAGATCTGGGGAACTGGCTTGCATCCACATCCCAGACAGCATCTCTTTGCTACATCCACCAGCAAACCTTGTTTGTAGAAGCATAATTGTAAATTTCAGGAGTCTTTGATTTATAAGCCAAAGCCAATTACATGTTCCCATATAAGTCATTATATTTAGATATTCAGAGAAAAACAAAAACTCTGATTTATTTTTGCATCTGGAACATTTCAAAGTAATTAACACTGCTTTGTACGATACTGTCTTATTAATTCAGATCTCTATATACCACAGAGTTTAGAGGTCATGTCACAAGGATACAACAGAAGTTCAGAGCAAATATTCAGACTTTCCAGTGTCCAGGATGGTGGTGGAACTGAACAAACTTGTATTCATCTGTAACATTTCATATGTGTTGCTTCCAGATGTAAAATTTAAAGATGAAATGAGCTGTGATATTAGCTTAGGTTAAATTTAGAAAGAGGTTAAGCCTTTTTGCATGTAATTTCTTCTTATATGTCAAGTATATTAAGCTTGATGCACAGAAAACTTGAACCCAAAATTTACTGGTGTTTCCAGATTTGATTAGATGGATAAAATTCGATCACATAGTCTACAGTTCTGAGGAGATAATGAAAGATGCAACATTTTTCCACTTCTGTTTCCAGCTGATCCTGAAAGTCTTGGCTGGTAGAACTTCTGTTGCTTCCCACAACTGGAATCTCTTACTCTAAGAAAAAATAAACACATCTTGCGAGTCACTGAAAATGCAGAGCCCCCATCTTCTTCTGCTGTTTTGAATTTCCTGGATAGACAAGAAATGTGAGGGGAAAAAGCTGGATTTAATGATCTGGCCAAGTCACTACTGTTTCTTGTGTGAGTTGTCTATACCCCAGCTGCACTTGTGACCCTGAGAGAAATGCAGCTGCAGCAGTGGGGGTTGCCAGCCACAGGGAGATCATGAATCCTGAAGTGAAACCAGGTGGAAAGCAGTCTGTTAGAAAGCTTGGAATCTGCTGCCAAAAATTATGTAGACTGCTCTGATCACCACGATTTTTAACAGCAATTAAATGAACAGCAAGGTTATAATAACACTCTTGCACAGTTTATGAGAAGAAGCGTGAGGAACACCAGGTTAATGAGATAACAAGCCAAACTGTGATATTGTTATTGATGACTGAATTATGATAGGCCCCAAAGTTAATTTTTTTGCTTAAAATGGTGGTATTAATGCAGTTTTGGAGCAAAGTTTTTGTTAATGTCAGAAATGAGCAATGTTTTGTCCTTTTTTTAAAAATTATTTGTTTAAACTTTTGTGGCACATTATGAAATCCTCTGGTATAAGTTGGCCTTCATTAGCACTTGGTGGGATGGATATGAGAACAGGGGGAATGTTTTTGATTAGAAAACAACGCTGAAAAAAAAGGGTACTATACAATTCTGATTCATTCTCGATGACTGACAGTCTGTCGTAACATGTTCTGTATTGAGTGAATATCTCAGCAAGAGTTTCACCTCCTCTCTGTAAACCTGGTAGTTAAGCCAATTAAAAGTGCACAGAATCAGCTGTAACATATGCTTCTAATGTATACCTTTAAATTGAATTACTAGCCTTCAAGCATGCTGGAGCAGCATGTACTTTGTTAATCAGGCACTGAGTAGCCGTGGCCAATTTTGTTCCTTTTCTCATTCATGTTATTACAAGCAGGAAAGAAAAAGCTTTCCTTTGAGCAACTCACGTGAGGAAGCTTTCAGATCTCACAGAATATGACTGCTAATTTCACTGTTACTTTTGCAGTGTGTTATAACAATGCAGTGTCCAAGATCCAGGATTGCTCAGAAATTATCAGAATAGCACAAGTACTATAAGAGAAGAAACTTACACAATGCAGATAAACAGTGGAAGCTAGCCAGCAAGGGTAGATGCCTTTGCAAGGTCTGTAAAACTTTGAGTCAATGAATATTAGTGTCTGGATAAAGTCAATTTTAAGAAAAATAATTTAACATAGCTCTTTTCTGCATCTGCCAGTTTGCAGGATTGGTATTTTTCATTTGCAGTAAGCCACTGTGTGCCATAGAGTAGTGAGGCAATGAAGCAGGAGAAACTGAGCTGAGATTTGTGAAATGGGCAAATATTTAAATTAGTAAAGGCAAAGACTTCAGCAGCATCCTCTGAAATATTGTATATGTAGGGAAGTATTAGGCCAGTGGCAAATCTACTCCTGGGGTGTGTAACATACTGCCAAAATCAGGAAATGAAAAAATCCATCTCGTGTCAGTTGTTGCCTGGTCCTACTCTCTCTGTGGGTTTGTGTTCATGTACGAAAATAGAGATCCTCAGGTTGGTTGTGACTAAACATTAATTCATTGCTTTCAGCGTGTTTCCACCAATTTATCCCAAGTGAGACATTGGCCTGGATTTAGTGGAGGTAGAAATATCAGTGATTTGTCCTCCATTCTCTTTCCCAAAAAATGTATTCTAACACCTGAAAAGCTGGTAAGTCATTTGGAAAGACAAATTACAGGTTGTGCCTCCAGAACTTATTCCCTGCAACCTCTGTTGTTGCTGCTTCCTGCTCAGTGGGAAGATGTGTGTAAATCCCCTGTGTAGATAAAGCCCAAGTGATCTCAAATCAGTAACATCCAGTATTGAGAGTGTAGTCATTTTTTCTTTACTGAGAGAGAAAGAAATCAAGGGCATCTCACAAAAAGGAGGTTTTGCTTTCCCTACATATTTGTGAGGGGACTGCTTTTTTGCTTTGAGAGTGAGGAGGTTTGGTTGGTTGAGGTTTGTTTGTTTGTTTGTTTGGTGGGATTTAGATTGTTTGTTTGTTTTTCAGGCAGTTCTTGCCAGTTGAAGGCCAATTAAAAACAAGACAAACTGAGAATGACCTTATTCTTCAGCTGATGACAGAAATTGCCAGGCAGGGTTCCCAGTGACTCAAGCAGGGATGAATCTATTTGACATACTAGAAACACTGCTTTCCTCTGGCAGAAGTTTGTATCACCCCTGTTGTTGCAAACAAAATAGGTCAGGGTCAAGAATTCGGCATTTTTCAGCAAAACTTTGTTTCCTCTGAGAATTTCCAGATAGATTCACTTTGAAGAGAGGGAGTCAAAAGGACTAAATTATCATCTTGTCAAAGCTACTTCTCTTCCAAATGCCTATTTAAAATACAGTGGCACAGATGCTCTGTGCCGTAACCAGAATGTTTCAGAGCAGGATGTTGTTTAAATTTCTCTTGTTCTCTCGATGTTCTTTCCCATAATAATGTCAGTCTTATTGAAGAAACAGACAAATGAAATAAAAGCCGAAACAAGGTGGCTCTGTAAAGCATATGCAGGGGAATTTGTTTTGTTCCGTGCTCAACAAGACCGCCTTTGAAAAGAAGCAACTCGTGGGAATGCTTGGAGACCAATCCCCTCCTCCTTCCCTCCCACATGCTCTGCCTTCCTGGGCTCACCTTTGAAAAGTGGTCAGCCTGTCTGCAGCAGGAGAGAAATGGACAAGCACCTGGAAAGCCAAAGATGTTTAACCACTTCATTCTCAGGCTTGAAGACTCATCAAGGCAACCTCAGAAGAGCTCTGTGCAGCAGCAGCAGACCATTTTTTGTTACTAGCAGGAGCACTAGGGTCAGGTAGAGAGTCTTCCACAGGGAATTATGTCTTCAAATTATAAAGGACAAAGGGAGAGAAAGGCCACTTTGCCTTCACTTCATGCTGAATACCTCCTTTCATGTTTAAGTTCATATTTGTTGGATATTTACGGGTCAAGTCACAAGCTACTCCAGTGCATTCCATCCTGCAGAGGCCTTTCTGTAGATGTGGGAGAAAGAAGAGGGAAAATTCCTGTTCCTCGCCTGGACTTTTTTTTCCATTTTTCTTTTGTCATATTTTTGGTTCTGTACTGTTGAGTGATATACAGTTGACTTAAGCTTTAAAAGGGAAAAAAAATGATCTCTCAGCTTATTCCTTTTTTGAAGGTGGTTTTCTGTCTACCTCTGTGTAAAACAGAATGTAAGTATTTGTCGCCTTCTTAGCCTGGATGCCATCTCCAAATTAAGAGCCATATTCACTTCCCCACTATATTACACAAGTGTTACCTCAAGGCCTAACTCGGGCTCTGAACTCATACCAGGCATCAGGCCAGCAGCCTTCCTGGTCTGAGCAGTCCCATTTTCCAGGCACAGATGAGCCCCATCATCACCTGCCAGGCTGTGCACTAATGCTGTCAGTACCAGTATCCAACTAAATGAACTCCAGTGGGACAAAAGAGCCTGGGGTACAGGATGCTTTTGATGCTTTCTCCACACCTGTGGTGCAGTTGTTTGGTTTTGAGGAAGAGACCTCTCCTCCTGCGGCCTCAGTGGAATAATGGGAAAAAAACCCCATTATTAGTATTAAAATAAGTAATGTTCATAATATCATAACAATATAGGTCAATTCAGAGTGTGATGCAAACCTAATAAAGCATCAAAAGAGCTCTTAATGTGGAATGAAAAGTTGCAGAGAGGTGCTTTGTGAAGCTTGGAAACCACTGCAAATGCTGTGTAGTTTTCAGATGGGCCTAATGTCTCTTCTGTTGACATCATGCTTCACACAAGGCAGTGGGCAACCTCCTGTTTTCTCTTTCAAGTCAGAAGATCTCCCTGCTTGACCCCATCCCTCTTCCTTTTCTTAAGTGTTTAAACACATAAAGTAATGTCTTAAACATATTAATGTAACTGATGCTTGAATAAAATAAACCATCTAGGTGGTTTTAATGTTGTGTCTGTTGTCCTTCAGTGACAGGTAAAGAGGATTTTGAATTCAGCTGAACGGGGGCATCCATTAATGTAAAAGCCTTGCAGCTCAAAGTCATTTGGTATTATTAAGAACAAGGAGGAGCAAAAAAAAAAAAAAAAAAGAGATGCAATAGCACTTTCCTTATAAGTGCAGTTGTACACTTGAAATGCATTTATTTTTGAATAATGTTCAGAAGCTCCAGCAAAGGGGAAAAATAAGACAAGAGAAGCTGTTACCCATTTACCAAGTGAAGACCACATTTTGGCACATTTAGGAGCCATTGTTATACCTGCATTTCCTCCACATTAGGAAGTCATTCTCTCTCAAAGGAATAAAATGTGTACATATTATATTTTTAAAAGAAGATATTTTACATCCAGTCCAAGGCACAGAAAATCAAGAGATGCTTTCATGTCTGCTCTGTGTTGCTTGACCAGAAGGTTGATCCAGCAGTACCGCAGAGAGGTTCTGTATTTGCTTTTCTACTTTATCTGCTTCCTCTGCTGTAACAGTTAATTTTAATATTATTTTGGTACAAGTCCTTATTTGCTTCAACTCTTACCACATACTCAATCCACAGGAATTAGAGATCCCATAGAAATTATAAAAATTTTCATTTGGACTTTATTGATGCTTTCTTCCATCAGTATTTTCATTTAATTTTTTTCCCTTTAGTTTTACTTCTGTTGATTGAAGGTGCTTTGCACCAAAGTCTGTTTTTGCTGTTGTAGATACTTGGAGTGAAGTCAGCTGCTTCGGTAGGTTTCTGATATACTGGTTTTACTTTCATCAATGTAATCAAAGACAAGGAGATCGGGAACAGAAAGGCAGGAGGGGCTTTCCAAGAGAGTGAACACTGCAGAAGGTTTGAATGCAATGGAAATCACAGGATATTCACCCTGCAAAATATTTGGAAGCAAGAAGGAAAAGATATACCAGTCTTCTCCCATCTGACTGTTAATAATCTTATTTGGAGAGATGTTCAGTAAAGGTCTTTATTCCTCACAGCTCTGCTTTTTCTATTTCATGAGCCTGTAGCAAAATTGTAATCCTTTCAGAATGTCTCCTTTAGCACAGATGCCTACAGGAGGGAGGATAAAGCCCAGTAGCATTTTCAGCAGGAGTCCTGGACTAGCACCATGTTTCAGGGAAGATGCTATTAACATCTGTTTGTCTGCTGTTCATGGTTTAATTCTCAGTGGGAGCTCATCTGCTGGGGGAAGGGTTTCAAGAAAGGTCAAGTGAGAAATATACTCTGCCCCACCCCAGGTTTTGAAGGGTTTGTTTTCACTGTGGCTTTGTTGTCTTTCCTCAGGCTAAAGTACAAAGTCATCTGGACTGAAAAACACATGTTTCTCATTGTGCGTAAGAGATGGATTTTCCATGTGTGGGAAGTAGCACTGCCATTCACCTTTTCTCTCCTTCCAAATAGCAACAATACTTGCAAAGAATCTCTCTCTGAACAGAAAAGTTAACCTGTACTGTTCTTCCTGCTGTCGTCCAAATATCTTTGGATGGATCTCCCAATTATCTTTGCCTGTATTGGTGATTTCTCTGTCCTGGTGATTCATCATTTCTGCTGAGCTCTAGTGGGGCTTCCTCATTAAAAGAAGAGACAAATATAGAAGCCAACTATGGTTGTGGTTTTAAATGATACAAAGTTGGCCAGGTGGCAACTTCAGCTAGACTAGAACACTTCAAAATTTGGGATCTGAGGATTCTTTTGCCCAAAGTGTAAAGACTTTACATAGACTCCAGGAAAGAACAGAGTGGTATTTATTTTAATATTATTATTTCTACACATTGGGAAGTTTTGTTTGTTCTAAAGTGTCAGAAATGGAGCTAAGCACTACTGTTAATATTTGCATTTCAGCAGGTTTGACGGTGACCTTCCTCCCCTAGTTCACCCAAATGAAATTAAAAGATGTAAGAAAAAAAGTTGTAAGTTCTCGAAAAGGACTGTCTTCAAAAGTCATGCAATAATGCTGTGGACGGATTTTAAAATAGGGCTTGTTAAATTTATGATCGCTAATAGCGTTTGTAGTTACAGTATGCAAGCAAAGATAAGGCCACTCTAATTTCATGCTTCAGGAGCTGAGATGATTGCCCACGGGGGGTCAGGAAGGATATTTTCCGTCCATGCATACACAGCACTGCACAGCTGCTTGGGACCCATCATCACCCCCCACATCCAAAGAACATGCCTAGCTCTAAGCACATGCTTAAGTGATACGCTGAGCTAGCACCGTCAAGGTTTCTTATTACCATGGGTAATGTTAAGTGTCCATGAAGCATTCTTCAGTTCCAAATGCTTTGGAAATACTGAACCAAATTCTGCCAATTCACATAGTAACTCCCTTCAGCTGAGTGTGGTATCTGCAGGATTGCCAACGACCTCTTGGGTTGTCTGGTTTGTTTCCTCAGATATTCTGTGAACTTCCCCAAAAGGACTGCATATGTGAAACACAAGTAATTCAAGACATCTAAAATACTTTGAAGTACTTCACTAGAAGCATTATGTTTCTCCAATCTTAGGTTTGTGATCCCTTTTGAATTTCTGAGGTAATGAGTCATTGGTGATGAAAATATAGCTAACATATATATGATATATGTGTTTACCATTCACTTATGTGAATGGCACACAACAAGCAAATTAAAAAGAGCATCCTCATCTAAAAAATTGTAGTGAGAAAGTAGTGAAAAGGGTAGGAGAAACCAGCCTTTGATTTCAAGGACGTTGCATAGGTTTGTCAGTAATTGAATATAATGCTGTTTTTTTAAGTACTTCTAAGAAGGAATTACAGTACATACTTCAATATTCTCACTCAACAGATGGAACAAAATAAGACAAAGCAATTAAGTGAATCAGTCAAAACCTTGGTGTATTTTGGAGAGATTGTGTCATTTGCCTAAAAAAGAACATAATGTTTAATCTATCTTAAATGGCTGGTCCTGGCTGTTCACATGGAAAAAGAAAAGAAAGTAATCCAGTCATATATCTATTCATATATCTATATCTAATTGTTTCATATGAATATAGATTTTTCATATATACTCATTTTATACAAAGAGGCTGCACTGTTGGCAGTAAATGTTTTGAAATATAAATCAATTTCACATAGTTTTAAGGAGATATTTTAGCAACTTTAGTCCAGTTGGATTTGGGATAGATGTTATAAAGTTTAGAAATTTTGACATCATAAATAAAAGCGATCCTTTGGCCAAGTATCTGCTTCCTCTGTTTCTCAGTATTCCAGACAGCTGGAGAAACACAGCATTTGCCTTCACATGTCAGTCAGTCTTTGGATGGAAAAAGCAGACATTTTGACATTGCATCCAGCAGAGAGATGCACCTCACACAGGTTTTGTTTGATAGGAATCAATTTATTTCATATTGGACTTCTTAATGTTAGCTTGCTGTAATTTTTTACCTTACTCATGTGCTCCTGTTGCTGCTCCCCTGGGTTCCTCTAAGGACCAAGACTACAGTTTACACTTCCTCAATCTGTTTATCTCAGTCTCATTAAAATCCAATGTTTACTTGTTTCAAAAGCTGAAGATTTGCAGATTCGAAGCATTTGATTCAGACTGCCAAGCATGCCAGATGCCACAGACAAAAACACAACACATCTCTTTACTCTGTCCCTGAGCAACAGCAGGAGAGGAACTTAGAAGACAGAAGACATTTGTGTGGCCTCAGCCTTTGATGAATTTCTGGATATATAATTTCCCTGCACCATGTGACGTAAACTAGATGATCCAGACAATGCAACTAAGGTTTGCAAAAATAGTAACCTGAAAATCACTCCTTCAGAACTGCACACAGTAGGAACCAGAGCGGTCCAAAACTATTTTTGACTTTTCTGTTGAATTTTATTTTATCGAGTGAATGATATGTGGTGGGCTAAGTGATGAGCTCGTTCACACAGAGTGGTGTATTGATGCAGTATGGGCAAAGCAGCACATCAGCAGTTATATTTTGGCAAGGGTCAGAGCAGAGGGCTTGGTGTGTATGGTGGGGCTAATCTTACCTCTACCTGCCTTTGTTATTAAATAGCTGCCTTACCTCTGTATTTTCAGTCTCTGAGTCTTCAGTGAGAAGCTGGGAGATTGACAGGTCTCTGTCTGAGATAGAACCCATTCCATAATTTCCCATGTGAGAACTGCAGGTTCCATGTTTCAGTGTGCTGGAGGTGACAGCCTGATATTAAACCATAAAAAGAAATTAGAGAAATTAAAACTCAGTGTCTAGTTGATTCAGTCTGGCCCAATTTTGAGCAATTTTCTTAGTGAGCAGCAGTGTTTATCCTCAGTAGCCACCATTCATTTATTTCCATTAGGACAACATGGGTTTTTGGAGCTAAAACGCAGTAATGTGGCAGAAGCCAATTATCACTGTATGATAGGGTACATGGCTATTGGTGAATACATGGCACCTGTCTCAAGAGTGATTCTGTCCACCAATAAATACATAGGGAAGAAATTTACAAAAGGCTGAGGAGGAATCCTTGTGTATTGAGACCTGTTTTAAAGTGATTTAATTGCCAATAGCCAACTAGGAGTGTAGGCTTGGAGTTTTTTAATTCTTACCATCTTAGAATTTTTTCAGCTCCCATTTTGTCTGTGACTTCCTTTTTTATATAGATTAATATCCAGCTTTTTCATATTGCCTTATAGTTAAACATTTATAAACAATTGGAGATTTTTTTAAAAAAGGAGAAAGCTTTATGCAGAATAAAAGTAGTTGCAGTAGGCTGGGAAAAGTGGGTCTTAAAGCTTCAACTTAAAACGTGGTGGGAGTAGATGTCCCACATCTGTAATCATGAGTCTAATTATGCTTTTGTTAGAGATACTGAAATTGGATACTGTGCTGAAATAGCAGGCTAGGCAGGGGAAAGAGTCTGTATTTTATCTTTAGAACTGACTGTATTAAAATCCAAGGGAAATTCAAGAAATAACTGTCAAAAGGCTTTGTATTTAAAACTGTCAACAGTATTTATAACTTCTGCTCTGTCCTTCACTCCTTTTTCCTTTTTTTCTTTTTATCCTTTCCTAAGTGGGAATCAGTACCTCCTGATTTTATGATTTCGTCATTAGTTGTGTTTCAGAAACCTTTGTGTTGGCAGTGGTGTGCCTCCAAATGCAGTATCCCAGAGGAAGCAAGCATTTATCCTGTATTACATTGTGCCATAATACAACACAACACAGCTTGAATTGCACACTCCAAATCTGTGCCCCACGGGTGAAGTGTGATTACCCAAATAAGCATAGAAAGAAAATAAGGACGCTTCAGAAAGTGAGAATTAACTGGCATCTTGGGACAGACTGATTTTCCCATCATGCACTCCTCTTCAGCACAGAAGCAAGGAAAATAAAACACTGCTGACTGCAGGTGTGATGTACTGTGCTCTGGATGTCAGTGTAGCTGGGATATATGGAGTTATGCTGAAAAAGGAACAAAATCCAGACAGGGACCCCTATTTTCAAAACTTTTTGTCTTTGTATTGAACGCTGTCACTACGAATAATCTTGTGCGAGGCTTCAGGAGAACAGGGTGTGCTGCTATGTAGTTTCACCCCATTCAAGATCTAAGTATCCATTACATCTACACTGAATTCCTAATGTAAGAGAAGGAATGATTCTCTAAGGTTTGGGATGAAACTTTGTGATTCTGGGGCTATGAGTTCAATTGTTTCCTCTGTCTCAATGCTGATGGCTTGATTTTGAGCAAGTTGCTTACATCATCAATTCCCATTTGTTCAAGGCAGGTAATAGTAAATTCCTGCTTCCCTTGAAAAAAAGAGTTGTGTAAGAGATTGTGAGCAGGGGGGGCTTTTAGAAAGCAGAGGGGTATGCAGATGACTGAAATCTATTTGTGGAATCTATATTGTGGAAGTCCTGAGAGGTGTTTGCCTTGAATTTCAGTTACCTGGTGGTATGGCCTGGAATATTCCTGGGTTTTGTTTTTCTCTCTGCCTCAGCCATGCTCCCAGAAGAGGTTGGGATCATGGCTCTGCTGCAGCAAGTCCTGCAGTGGCAGCAAAGAGGAGATTAATGGCAAGTGGCTGGGGGAGGGCGAGCTCATTTGTGTGAGCTCCTGATAGACGTCCCTGCTGCTGAGAAGTTCTTCAGAGCATCTCAGCAGACACACAGTGCTCGTTTCAAGCCAGACTCGACTTGTTTGTCATTGGGCTAACAAGAGAATATGAAGCTGAAGAGTATTTCTCTCTGCAGTATGGTCTGAGTGTTCCTTCAGCTGTTTCTCTGTAAAAAGTTGATCCACTGTTTCTTCAGTGTTTTTCTATCCCAAAGGGCAATGCTTCTCAGAATCTCTGTGTATGCCTGCCACAAGTGAAAGGCAGCTGGTTTTCAGGCAGCATTTAGCAACCAGACAACTCTGAATATCTCCACTCTTAGTGAGGAGACATTTCATCTGCCATTTGCTCAAGGACATGTCGGGGAAACCCCTGATGTTTGGAAGAGTGCTTTGGGAACATTAATTACCAAGACTCTGAACAAAATGCTTGTTGATTGTGCACAGAAGTGTATGGCAGTAAGTAATATATATCTTTCTCAAATTTTCCTGAGGAGTACTCAGATACACATTAGGAGCAAGACCATGCTCTCAAAATAGGATTTCTATCCCCTGACTGAATGAACAACAGGTAAAACCACTTAAAGGCTACAAAATATTAAGTCAACAGATATTCCACAATTTTATTAGTGCTGTCTGTAAAAAATGGATGACAAATAGCCCTGCTAGAAAAAATGTCTTTGTAGGGAATCGTCATCAAACATCAACCATTCCTTAGGTATAAGCATTTGCAGAACAGGTAGATAGCATGGAAAGGAGATTCTTGCGGGATAACCTTGGATAACCTGATTTTGAACCTCATTTGACTTAGACTGCAGTAATAATGTGATTTATTTATTTTTTTATTAGAAAAATAAGGATGTCTCTTTATTGTATTAGGCATGCCAGTAGGATTAAGCATGCAACAAATAAAATTAAATTCTCTGCCAGTAGTATTAAAATCCATTCCAGCTGTCCAGCTGGCCTCTTCTTGCCTTCATTATCTAAGGTGCATGTATTCTGTCTTCAGTGGAGAACCTTCAGACTGCTCTTGGTTCTGAGACAAACTTTGTAATGAGAAGTACGAGCTTTTAGTGCACCAACAAGTACTATTAGGAGGGAAAACAGGAAACAAAAACCTGGCTTACACAGAAGGCAGGCAAATTTCATTATTTTCCATAATTTGTGTTTCAGGCTTGGAGAAAGGCTGGAATACCTGGAATTTTATTTGGTTTTGCTAATTATGTCAGCTATTTGGATCACATTCAGAAATTCATCAAATCCAGGCTATTTTGAAGAGCATGCCAGAGAGTTTTTTGCAGGGGTCTTCCTGTCAGTCATCCCTTCCTATCTGGAAAAAGAAAGGAGAATTTAGGTGTCATGTGCCTGAGGGATGGGCTTGCTGGAGCAAAATATTTCTTTAAGAGCTCTTATCCTGTTGAGATTTTACAATACAAAACTGCTGTAATTGCTGGCTGAGAAGGGACAAGGCAGTGCTCCAGAGGACACTGCTGTCAGCTAATGGAAGAACTTCAATATTTGCATTATATCATCCCCAGGAAAAATGTGGAGTCTCAAGGCACGGTAGAACTGAGGCAGGTATATCTGGTTTAGGTGTTTAAGCTGAGCACATCAGAAGGTTAGGGTGCCTCAGCTCCCTGTCCATCACAGCTGGATGTGTCAGATGAATGACCTGCAGATGCCTGGTGACAGCAGAAAAGGCTCAGCAGAGAGGTGTTAGCCCTTTCTGGTGCGAGAGAAGGCAGAGAGGCACCCTGGCTGCTTGGGAGACACGCCACACAATTACCCATGGAAATCACAGTGCGGGAAACGCATCCTCTCCTAAAACAAGTAATTAAGAACAAAAAGCAGCAAATAAATAAAAGCAAATCACTGCATATACCTGATTTTTGTGTAACTCAGTGGTAGTCAGAAAACTTACCAGGTGTACCAGGCTACCAGGCTCAAATTCCTGTGTTCTGCTTGCTGGGGACAGCCCTAACAGGAGGTGATAAACGCAGCAGGCAGAAAGTGAGGGCTTGCCACTGGTTCATGGTAAAGGGCATTTCTGGCCTATTGGAAGAAGAGTGGCCCTGTAGCCATTCTCAATATTTTCCAGTAATATACTGCGTCCTTGTCAGCCAAAATACAGGCTCACATGGACAGCAGCACTCCAGTGTCTCCCCAGCAGCTTCAGTCACCTGAGAAAGGTTCTGTCAATGGGATTGTTTCCCTGGCAGGTATAAGAGATGCAACTGAACCATATGTAATTTATTTGGCTGGTAAACTTCCCACCTGTCATCCCTTATGTTATTGAAATATAGACCTCAGATGCCATTTCCCCCTTCCTTTCTTTGCTCATTGTCTCCCAGGTTTAGCCATGGTTCTCAGGGTGAAGAAGTGTGATGTAAACACCAGCAAGAAGCACCAGCACAGTTGTCAAGCACGTGGTGGGCTGCCATACAGTGGGGAAAGGGTGAAGTCAGTCTTGAGAAGTATAACACAGATGGGGAGGGCTGAGGAGGATTTTCTCTTGTCTTACCCTGGCTTTATTCTATATAACCACTTTATGCAACCACTTTACTGGATTTCTTCCAGGTTTACATAAATGAAGGTAATATGAAGTTTAGGTGCAGCTAAGGGTGTCTGAATAATTGTGTCCAACTCTCACTCAAAAGCCATTGCAATGCTGAAAACCCAATCTTCAAATAAAGCCCAATCTTCAAATAAAGCCCATGCATACTGCCAGATCTAGCAATGAATTTTAAGAAGAAAAGAACTTCTTTAATGCTTTTGAGCTGGAAACTTCGGAGATGCCTCTGCTGTTTCTTTGTCTAGCGTTTTCATTATTATGCTAGATAGTAAAGAGTTAGCTAGTAATAAAGAGAGATTGGAGGTTAAATCTGTGATAGCTCTAAAATCAGAAACAATTGTGATGTATAATTAAGTTGAAAAGGCCACAAAAGAAGAGTTTCTAATTTTAACAAAAAATACACATCTTCAGTTATTAAAAAAAAGCCTTGGCAAATTTTACAAAAAGAAATTGAAGAAACCACATAAGACTCATAATTAATACATATCAATTTTCAGAAGTCATAAAGATTGATTTTCTTTTAAAGGATTAGCTAAAAGGCTGGTATACTTTACTTTTTTTTTCTGTGTTCCAAGAACTCTTTAAATTTTTAGTGCATGTAATTTTTTTCCTAGTATTTACTCAGTATGGGGAAGTGCAACACACTGAGTGCTACCTTTGTATAATTGTAGGTTTAATCACTGATCATCTCAACAGTTAAATCCATACTGACTAATACTAATGCAGATAATTTTCACAAATACATCACCACTGTGTGCATGAGTAAAGACATGCATGATTGCTTTACTTAAGATTAGGGTTTAGATCTTTCACAAGAGAATAATGGAACTATTCAGATGACTTGTACAGTTTTCAGTGTGCACTGACAGTAAAGATATAAATGAAGCAAAACTATGATTACTTTGAACCCCTTACTCTCAGAGGTTGGGAGGGAAAAAGTCTGGAAGCTTCAGTGCAGTGTGAAACTCACTCTCTATTTCTGTGTTAAGACATTGGTTTTAATTCTTATATTGCTTTTAGAGTTTTTCAATACACTGTAGGAGAGATGAAAAATATTTTAAACTTTTTCTAACGTATGGTTTCAGTTAAAGTGCAGTAAGGTAGTAACAACTGTAGTAATACAGTGTGCATCTTTAAAACTACAGTAATTAGCTCTTGCTGCTCTCGACTTGCAAATTTTTTCCCCCTTAAAATACAGTGACAAATACAACTACTGTAGAGGTGAATACTGATTTAGTGATTAGGGTATTTTCAGTAATGGTGCCTGGTTTTGCAAGATTTTGCATAGCTTGTAGTTATACACAGTAAATGTTCTATGTCTAGTAAGTGCAGAATTCTCCTGGAAGAACAAAAGAGTGGCTGTGTGAGTCAGATCAAAGTTCAGTCCAGCCCAGGATCCTGTCACTGTCAGTGATTAACTGGATAACACAGTGGTTTTGAACACTCCCTTGTTTAAATTTGTCTTAGTCCAGAATAACTATTGTGTTGTTTCATAGGTGTAACAGAGTCCCGATTTGACCCAGTATTATTTTAATTTCCTGAACTTATCTATAACTGTGTTCTGTTAAGCAGCTGCCATGTTTCATCACTGTAATAGGTGATGTTATTCCTGTGTAACATGAGAGATACACAGTACTGAAAATAAAATATTATTATGCTTTTCAGGAAAATGATGCTCAGGCCATATTGGATTCTCAACACAGATGCAGTTGTGCAGTGAAACAGAGATTGCAGACTTGTCTAACGTTACCAGACACTGACCTCTGAAGAGGACACAAATAACTCAATATTTTGGCTCAGGTGAAGACACTCAGTGGTGGTTTTACTAAGCCACTGAAACTGAAGCATTGAACAGCTAGTCCAAAGGTCCATGTCACAAGACAAGAGAGACTGTGTAGCTCCCTCTCCCCCTTCCTTCTCCTTTACCTTGCCTTTGTGCTAAGAAGGAAACACATCTCCATTAGCATGGAGATGCTTTATTGACAGAGCACCAAAACAATATATTATTTTTCAGATCATACTGTCATTCCCAGTGTATAACAGCAAGAATGGACTAAAAAAACTAGTTAAATTAGCTCCTGGGTGACTTTAATTTATGTGTCCAACATGAGCTATGAGTGACAGATTAAAACTTCGGTGCAGGTACTGATCATAGCAACATTTCAGCAATAACTCTTTTCCATGAGTTACTTGTTCCTGAGCAATTTCTCCACTATTTTAATTTAGGTAAAAAAAATTATCTTTCTGTTGCTGCTAGATGCATCATCCACCTTAAATTCCTTGGTTATGCCTATGTCTGCTGATCAATGCAGAAGAAAGACTGATCCTATTTATAGATGAATCTCTTCAGTCCAACACATGCATTATTCTAGGCTGATAGAAACCCAGTAGAAACTTCTCCCCTGCAGAGTCCCTCTTGTGTGCCATCAGTCAGCAGCTGTTCTAAATCTGCTGCTTCTTCTTTATGCATTTTTATTATTTTTCTTTCTGCAGTAAGCAGCAAGTTCAGAAGTATTGCATTTCAGCAAGTTGCCTAAAATCTGTATGCTAAATAGTCATAGACAAATATATATGCATATATATTCAATGTACAAAAATTAGAGTAGCCTCAGTGATATTTTCTGCCAACTCAAAAGAAGGCATGGATAGGGATGGCTTTGATGCCTGGCTGTTCTGGACATGGTACATTATTCCTCTTGACCGTTCCATCTTTCTTTCCAATGTTTGCTTACCTATCAGTCTTCATGTGCTGGGAGATTGTTGAAGTGCACTTTAATCAGTTTCACCAAAATGCAAACACTTATGCACCTAAATTTCTCTCCCTAATGGTTGAAATCCACCTGTGTTGTTGAAAGACTCTGGAGGGCAACTGAGTCTCCTGTGGTCACAGATATTTGGTGCCAGCAGAGTAATGCTGAGTCTCAGGAACGTGTTCTCCACTCCCATCTCCTGTGGGTTTACAATTCAGCAATACTAATTGTTCAATTAACAATATAAATGAGCTGACGGCCTCTATTAGAACAGTTGGCAGAGTTCACATATTCATTATGTCTTTTAATCTCCTAATTAACCAAAGATTTTATTTTATTAAGGTGTGGAAGTATTGCTTACTGACCATTCGCACCACTAATTACCTACATGCAGAGAATAAATTTAGTCTTCCTATAAATGTAAAAATTATATGTCTTTTCCCCCACATTTATTTGCCTAAGTCTAAGATCACTACACAGAAAAGCAATAAGCCTTCATTACTTTATTGCAGATGTGATGGCTGACCTCGAGTGGGAAATACTAGAAGAATAAGTAGACAAAAAAAACCAAAACAGAAGGGACATACTGGCTTTTGTCATTCCTACAGATTCAGGTTTCTTTGTCCTTCAGCAGCTATCATATATTGTTTGCCATGGGACTTGCAGTTAATCAAAGAAGGTTTCCTCTCTGTTTGGTATGTCTGTGACTGGGAAAGGCTTTATCTCTGGATGGAAGGACTCCTGTTTGGGAAGTTGCCTGCCACGGATGCTTACTGGTGCACAGCAAGAGCTGGAAAGAGGTGCAAGGTAAGAAAGAGAGGAGTGGTAAAGGAAGGATACATCTTGAGGACAGAAAGAAACCACCTGAATCCTTTTACCCTTGTCTCTGTTTTCTACCTAGAAGAGAATGTGAGAGGGAAGTGAAAAGATATGTAGAAATTGCCTATAAGCAATTTTCTTGAGTTTGCTCCCTAAGGCCCTGTCATGTTATTGGCAACAGAGAGAATAATCTACAACCTCAGAAAAACATGGTTGCAGTGCTGAAGTTTTTTGTTGTTGTTTTTAAATGTGCAGTAATAATCACAACAGCATCAGGGTGGCCAGGGCATAATGAGAAGGGATATTTCTTCCTCTGTGCTATAAAATATTAATGTTTTTGAAGTCTGTGCTAATAAATATAAATTAATAATACTGTAGAAACCAACTGTCAGTCCAGCTTGTCTTCTGGCAAGATAAAGGGACTTCAAATGCCATTTTTGTCCCATCTGAGCATACTTGGTTGGGATCTTTACATTTAAATATTCAGGAGAGTCTGGGCTTTTTGAGTGTTGTAAAAACACATATTTTGCAAGTTTAAATTCCTGGGCAATGGATTTTAAAAGCTACCTTGGGACTTGTGAATGCCGTTCCTCAAGGGCAGTAGGAAAAGTCATGAGAATGAAAAATTGCCTAGATTCTGATGGAAATGAGAGTGCTTATTCCGTTTAGGACTTTGCATAATATTTGGTTAAAGTGGCCTTGCAAAGGTTAATCTTCCTCGAACAAAAAGGAGAAGAAGGTTGTCCTCCAATCCCTTCACTGAATGTCTATTTAAAAGAGTAGTGATTTTCCACCAACTGCTTGTACTCAGTGGAAACAGTTTACAGTAATTTTTCTGCAGTGCAAGCAGTACCTGCTGCCATTTCTATTCTCCTGTTGTTCCTGCCACCCTACCATCATCAGCTGCCTAGAAGACTGCAAACTTTCCTTTTGGATTTGGCCCTTAGTGCACTTACCTCTGCTTCTGTCATTTTAATATTAAATGTTTGCACCATACTTCACAAAAAAAGAATATAACTTTGCATCATTTGGAAATCACAGCTAATGAGGAATGCAGCTGTTTATTACGGGAAATATTTTGTATGGGCAAATGTGATCCCAGTGCTCTGGAAACTGTGGGCACTTTGAGCTGAAATTGAAGTTGCTGGCTCTGAAATGAGCCTTGATACATAGGAAAATTTCTCCTCTGGGCCATGCCTTAGGAGCTGTAACCCTTAAACTGGAGCTTTCTCATGTGCGAGAGCAAACTGAATTTGATGTCTGTCCTTGGATCAAAAAATGCCTTTCTGTGGTGAATTTTCAGGCTGATTTAGAAGCCAGCTACTTGAAGAATATTTGGAGAAAGCTAGGAACAAATTTCTCACAAGAATCACAGGACAGAAAGTAGTGTCTATACATTGTCGCATTCCCACTGAAATGATTAGATTAATGGTGCTGGATTTTGTTTTATTGCATAAATTCATAGAATCACAGAATCCTTTAGGTTGGAAAAAGCCTTTAAGATCATTAAGTCCAACTGTAAATATACCACTGCTGACCCAACACTGTGCCCTGTCCCCTCTAGTGCCATACCTACACAGCTTTTGGAGACCTCCTGCAGCGGTGACTCAAATGCTTCCCCAGGCAGCCTGTTCCAGGGCCTGACAGCTCTTTTGGTGAAGAAAGCTTTACTAATATCTAATCCAAGCACACCCTAGCACAACTCGAAGCTGTTTCTTCTTGTCCAGTCACTTGTTACCTGGGGGAAGAGACCAACTCTCACCTAGCTACAGCCTCCTTTCAAGTAGTTGTAGAGAGAGATGAGGTCACCCTGAGCCTTTTTTGCTCCGGGCTAAACACCCCCATCTCCATCAACTGCTCATCATAGGACTTGTGCTCCAGACCCTTCACCAGCTTCACTGCCCTTCTCTGGACACACTCCAGCATTTGCATTTCTTTCTTGTAGAGAGGAGCCCAAAACTGAACAGTCCTTGAAGGTGCTATAGAAGCCTGGAACCACAGATATGTATTTTTTGCTTTTTTAATTACAAATAAATTCTGTAGGCGCTGCAGGACCTGTATTAATGGCAAGAGAAGTGATGGAACTGGACGAGACTGCCTCAGCTGAAAAACACCAGGTACAGGCTGACAAGAGTCAGAGACAGATTTCCTCAGATTTCCAAGGTCTGTTTTTCTATGATCTCAGCATCAAGGCAAATACTCTTTCATTAAATATGCATTTTGATTTCTCTAGGGTGATAAATTGATATTACCTCAGCCTAGCTTAATCTTAATTATCTGTGATTTCCTTCAACCCCCAGAAAAGGTCATCGGAGAAATGGGTTTCACGTGTTGTGAAGGAAGCCCTGTAGTGCACTAGCCCTGTAGCCTCCTAGCAGAGTGTCCCCCTGGGCTCCAAGCAGCCTGTTCAGGGCAGGGCAGCTCAGTGTGATTGGAAAGAAAGCAGCATGATGCAGAGAGCAGCATGATAAGCCAGTCTGTTACATGGGTAATATTTGTCAGAGCTTGGCTCCTTTGCTCTGCAAATAAGAAAGAGGTTCTCATAGGAGTGTCACAGAGAGATCTTTGGGGCAGAGCTGCTGGATTTACTCATCATAGTTGTGGGCCTGGGGCTGGATTCCTGTGACTCAGATGGTGTTTCATCTTACCTTGCCACCCAGCCGTGAGGGAAACTTATGAAACCAAACCGTATGAGAAGGAAGCCAGGGAGGATGACACCCCATTTGCAGTCATATCTTGCCTTACTTTGTATGGAAGATTACTCTCTCTTTAAATAGAAATTATAGGTGTTGTTTGTTACAAACATTTCTACAGTTCTGTACTAATCCAGCTTCCTTGCACTGCCCACTGTATGTATTCAACTACATACAAAAGTCAAGTTGGCAGCAGAGAATGTTGCAAAAGGGATTAAGAGAAGTGATAAAAACTGAAAGCTGTTGGCTTTGGTGAAGATCACCACTCCGGAACCATTTGGTTCTTTCTGCTGTTCACCTCTTGGTCGGATGGTTGGAAAGTTCTTGTTACAGCTTGTGTAATGTGTACGCACAGGCATCACCCTCGGACTTTCCAAAATTTATTACTGGATTATTAACAAATTATGAACAAGGTGGAAATCAGGTGCCTAGAGATGTTGTGGAGCCTCCCTCCTTGGAGATGTTCAAAACCCCTGGGCAACCAGCTCTGGCTGACCTTGTATGAGTAAGGATATGTGGACAGGATGATCTCCAAAGAGCTCATCCAACTTTAGCTCTTCTGTGGTTCTGTAAGCAAATAAACATAGCACCTCTTAGTACAAGGGAAGGCAGGCTTTTCCATTGAATATTAATTGTTGGTATTTGCAGGCTTAAATGCTAAAGGCTAGAATTTTGAACTCCACCTTAGTTTAAATTTGGAATACTGAGTCCAAGTAAAAAGAATACACAAAAATAAAGAACTGTAGACTTCACTCAGGAGAAGGACTTGCAAATATTTGAGAAGGGAGCTGAATCACTTCACACTCACATCAGTGAAAAACTGAAGTAACTGTAGAGGGTGGAATCTGTTCTTCAATGTCTTATGATAAGCAAGTAAATTATTTATCACTTTTTTTAGATAGAAAAAATCAATACCAAGAAAATGTCAGGGGAAAAAAGTGCATTCTCAGCCTCTGTGCAGGGGTACTAGCTCTTGCTATATCCACATTTCACTCTGTAATTACATGGACATGACAGAGTTAAGAGGTTTGCCATGCATGCTACTCTGAGAAGAACAGATTGGTGCAACATATCTATTTTCTCAGCAGATAAACATGATTTTTTTCCTGGCGGGTGGTTTTGCAATTGTATTTGGGTAGTCAGCTTTGCATATGGATGCCAGAACACCTGCCACTCAAGAATATATTTATAGAAACTGTAAACTAATTAATTCTCTTAAACCTCCCAGTGGTTTTTAATGACATATTATGATAGACTGTCCAGTGGGGATTTCATCACTATTTTTCTGGAGCTAATTTTCTTATCTGCTTCCCTTTTTTCCTTCTACCTTTACTGTCTTGCCACCTGCCTCTAAAGCAAAGATAACAAAGTGCTGTTCCTGAAGAGCAGTGTGTCAAACCCCTCTCTTCTCTGAGAGTGAAGGGCCTTGCTCTGCCTGCCAGCAGCTCCCTGACTCTACCTGGAGTTCCCAGCTCTGGGACCCTGGTGAGAGCTGAGCACAGAAGCCTTTTTATGAAACACTTTCAGAAAGTTCAGTGCTGGCAGCTCACTTCCCCCCAGCTCAGGATCTCTTGATAATAATGAGCAAACTCCTCTGTGACTTTTCTCATGGCAGGGTCTTTGGTACCTCCTCTCTCTTTGTGTGGGTATCCCACAGGAGAGAGTTCAAGCTGCTCAGCGAGAAGGGCAAATGCACTGCAGCTCTGTTGCTCATCTGCATGGAACCTGTAGGAACTCGGTACCTGTGAGACCACTGCTACCCTGTCAAATTTGGCAGAAATTGGCCACATTCAAGCAGTCATGAACAAATTGACAAGCAAGAACATTTCATGGTCATAACGTGTGCCAGGCTAAAGCTGAGGAAGATTTGAACTTTCTTCCAAAGATGAGAAAGTATTGTCCTCACCCTCTGCAATTTCTCCAGTTATCCAATAGCTCTGTGACCCCATGCCTGTATTGTTCCTTTGTTTCCTGGTCCAGTGCTCAAGAACATGTCTCATTCTTAGAAGGAGAACACCCTAACTCTGCCTGTACATGTGTTGTGAAATCAAGGGGCCCTCAGACTTTCTTTTTGGAGCTGTTTCTTATTGCTTGTGTGTATAGCTGTGATTTTACTGGGCTAATGGGAGAATCAGCATCATCAACTCCCCAGCCTAGTGATGATGCACTTTCCCTAGGAATGAGAATATCTTGGATCTAGTCCCATTTCTTGTTTGTATGACTTTAGAAGAGGATTCATGAGTAGAGGGAGAAGAAAAAAGCAGGGAAGGTAAGCTCTTGAGAATTACACGTGCTTTAAGTTACGTCACAAATGCAACTGTGCTTTTTTCTACTTATTTTAATTTCTATTTCCAGTCTTCTGATGCATACTAACAACTAGATGCTAAATGCATCTGTAGGCAAACGTTCATCCAGGATGAGAGCTTACATCTGACATAAGCATCAGTTTAGTTCTCTAAGAACTTGGATTCACTGTCTTCCTCTGCTTCAGACTTTCTGTGTACTTTTACAACGCTACTACTGAGGAGAGGTCTCCAGTTTTCTACATCAGCTGTAAAGAGGGAAAGTAAGGAGACAAAACCAGCCATGCAATGGATACCTTGAAATGAGTTGCTGTAAGGGCTTTCTTCATGTTCCCTGTGGCTTTAGATTCCTGGCTTTAAAATGGGGATAATGATTCACTGATGAATACATTACAGGCTGTGAGTTGCTCATATAGTCCAACTGCACTATCTTTCTACCTTGCCTACACATCATGTTTGGGGACTGTATAAGCAGTGCCCTTGAGTTTTCTAGAATAGTCTCTTTTCTGAGGTATTTGGTTACTTGTAAAACACAATGAATAAATTAGGAAGATGTGCTGGCTGAGCAGGTAACATCAAGCTCTTTAGTCACATAATAATGCTAAAATGACTTTATTCAAACAATGTTATATTATGTATGACTCTGGTTTAATTACATAATTATTTATTTCATGAATTATTTAATCAGATATATATTCAAACTATAGGATTTAACAAGCCTTAGTTAATGTGGTTGTCTTACATGCAGTACCTGATGGGAATGTACCAGTTTTATTTCATTTTCTCAAAATAGCAAAGGCAGTTCATCACCTTAATAACAAAACTGATGTTGGTAACAATACATTTGGCACCAAAATGCATACAGAGTCACTTCTGGGTGAGAAAAAACCGTATTTAACTGGATAACTAATACTGATTATAGAATTTTCAGATGGCAAGATCTATTAGTGAGTAAACTAGGATTAAGATACTTGGCCATATTTCTCAGTTCTATCTCAGATTTTCTTCACAACTTTGGACAAGTGAGTTGAAGATTTTGTGTTGTGTTGCTATGCTACTTAAACACTTATTTACACCCCAATGTGGTGATGTCGCATGTATAATTCTTGACCACAAGATGTACCTTCAAAGCCAGAAAGAGAAATCAGCATAATGCTGATTTTTAGCCTCGTGCCAAACTGGCTTAATTCACTAGACTACGAGAAACTCTTTCCTTAACCACAGAAACCCCATCAATCTATACGCGGTGAACTTTTAAAAGAGAAGAATATTTTTACTTTAAACATCCTCAGGAGTTTCTGTGAGTAGTGATACTCATCTGAGCAGCAGCACAGATCTGAAGCTCTCATTCACAGCTGGCATTCATCTTCATGCTATCTGTGTTTGTATGTCTTGACTACCAAGAAAATTAAATTAAAAGCATATAATGATTGATTTACTTTTTGCTGTCACTCCTTACTTTTTGGAATATTGCACACACATCTGTTCTGCAACATTAACAAGAAGGTGTTTTTTCATATTTTTTCTAGTCCTCAATGTTTGACTGTTCTATATAAAACCTGACTCAACAGAGATACAAAATTTTCTTCCTGGATTAGGTACCCAGCAAGTTTTTTTCAACAGACTACAACATACTCCATTACTTTTGTTTCTCTCTTCTTCAGTAGATTAATTTTTCTTCCTTTGAATGTTAACTGAGAGATAAATTCTCATTTTGAATGTATTCATCCTGTTTACTGACGTTTTAAATAAATTTGTTGTCTTTACACTTGCCATCAGTCCACATCATAAGGTAAGGCTCTGAAGAATATTCTTATTTCCACCATGTTACATCGTGTCTTGCATCTCTGGAGCAGTACAGTGGATATTTCTCAAAACAAGCTGAGCATTAGGAAGTTAGTGACAAAGCCAGGGTTGCAATTGTAGGCTGTTTGGACTCATTGGAATCATCTCAGATCCTTCAAACTCTCTAGAATGAGTTAGCAGAATAGCTTTTACTGAAAAAAATCCAGCTGGCTGAAGAAAAGCCATCAGGTGAGTCCAATCTGGTTTCATACTAGCCAAGTTTAAACAATTTACATCAGGTTTATAGGTATAAATCAATGTCTGTACCTCTTGCTGAGTTTCAGCATTTGATTGAAAAAATTGAATTTTTGCTTTGGCCACCCAGGCTAGGGGGTGAGAAGGAAGCTTTTATGTAGGATAGTTATTTCACAGCTGGATCCTTATGTGTAAGCATAAAGGCATTTTCATCTGAATTGACTATAGATCATAGATCCTAGAATGCTTTGAGTTCGAAGGGACTTTAAAGATCATCTAATCGTAACCCCCCTCCCACTGTGGGCAGGGACACACACCACAGGGACACTCACCACCCTCACAGTAAAGAATTTCTTCCTAATACCCAATCTAAGCCTGCCCTCTTTCAGGTTGAAGCCATTTTCTCTTGTCCTATCCATGTCCTTGTGAAAAGTCCCTCTCCAGCTCTCTTGTAGGCTCCTTAAGGTCTCCCTGGAGCCTTCTCTTCTCCAGGCTGAAGACACCCTCCTCTCTCAGCCTGTCTTCATAGGAAAGGATCTCCAGCCCTCTGATCATCTCTGTTGCCTCCTGTGGACTCAACCCAACAGGTCCATGTCCTGCTTATGTTGGGGTCCTACAGCTGAACACAGACCCTTGTCTGTGCCCTGTCCTCCCAGATATGAATATTTGTAAGGGGGTTTTGATCTTTTTTTGGTGCCAGAGAATTTAATAGATTTTATTGATCCTGATGTTTACATGTAGATAGGCATAAATAGAACACAACTTAGGCATTTCTTGCTTTATTACGAAAGGCCCTTCTATTGACTGCATAGGATGAGTTTTCTTGTGCAAGACAAAGTCTTGACTGAGTAGCTGCATCTGACTGGGTAGCTGTGCCACTGCCCTGAATAACCCAGATAAATCAACTTCTGGCACCATGCTCTGCCTAAACCATGCAACACAGGCAGAACAGAACTAGGGAGGACAGGCTACAGTTTTCACAGGCTAAGTCAGCACACTTAGAATGTTGATTGTAAGAAGAATTTTGAATTGTAGTCTTTAGCCAAATGGCTATATTTTAAATTTTTATGAAAAAACAAATAGCAGTTCTGCAATTTCGCAATATAGCCTTAGCTTTTATGAGTGCTTAAGCTAAGCATCAAGTTTGGGGAGTTTTACAAACTTAGAAAGGAATGTCATGGTCTGAGTTCTTCATTCCTACCATACATTGTGCATAGTAGTTCTTAATATTAATGTGCTTCTTCCAGATGTTGTTTTATATTTGTGCTATTTGTTGTAGAGTACGAGAAGTAAAGACGCTGACTAAAATCTAAAATGCTACAGAGAAAATTAAAACCATAAAAGTATTCATTAAGTGTCCTTTCAACTTGATGAGCTGCCAAGTGGCGCTAGGTGGCAAAACTATGACTAAACAACTTGTGTCAGAATTGTCTCACTTTCTGAAGATAAAAATTATCACAGATAAGGTTTTGTTGCAGCAAAGAGTGTTTTCTTGGCGCTTTCTCTCTGTCCTCCACAGCAGTCTGCCAAAAAAATAAACCCTAATTGGTGTTTCATTGGTGATCTCAGGGCTGTCGAAAAACCAATAGGTTATTTCACTTACTGATAGAAAGTCAGGGCTTTGTTTCTTTTTGCAGATGGGGCTTGCTTCTGAAGGCAAACAGCTTTCAAAATATGAAAATTCTCTGAGAGAGTATATTTCTTTTTTCCACATAGCTCTATTGCCAAGGTAACCTGGCCACAAAGAGTACTTCAAAGAGATTGGATGGTGCTGTTCATTTGAAATAAAAGCACAATCAATACGAATATCTAAACATGAAGTGGTGAGAATGTATTGCTTTATGGTAAAGCAATTTTTTATTTTGATACATTGAGAAATGAATGTAAAATAAAAGCCCTCAGGGTTGACTTAATGAAATCTCTTAATGCCTGTGAGATCATTAGACTCAATTAAGTGTTTGACTGGCAGTTACACTCACCCCTTAAGAGATGAACAGATCATGTTAACACACTGGACTACAAATACGGGTGAAATTACCTCATATTGCTTCATGATGAATAGCTCAGCTATTGCAGAGCTTTCAGACAACAGGGAAGGATTCAAAGACTCATTTTACTTCAAAAAGCATGTTTCAACAACCAGCAGAAAAAAATGCTGATGGAAAATCTGTGACTTGTGGAAAAGACATGGAATTGTGCAAAGCTTCCTACGGGGAGTGGGGCCCAAGGGAATCAGATTGCTCAGCTGATTTGTTGATCCTAGGAGGATGTCATGAGGATCTCATGGCGCTTGGTGTGAAAACTGCAGCGTTTTTTCAAACAAAAAAATCTCAAAACTTGGAAGACAAATTACTGTATTTTCTGTCCCTGCAATGAGGAGACGTCCAGATTTTAAAATGGTATATTTGGTGAGAAACTTCACATAATTTTATTTGTTCAGGAAGCTGGCTGTCCTACCAACTAAGAAGTGTCTGCAATGTTCCTCTGTATCCAATGGGTCGTTCCCTGACATGAGGATGTTTGACAGAGTCTGTCTTAGGCTGTTACCATTTGGCCAGTGAGGGTATCTCCTGACTGGTAACAAATCAGTCCTTGTCAGACAGAAGCAGTCTAATAATTCCATTTCTTTGAAGTCTGTTTTAGAGAAGGCACTATGAAATCCAGAAAGAAAACAGCAATATAGCTGTCAGTGCCTTGAATGAAAATTACATGAATGAACTTTGACTGTATTTCAAGGAACCAGTCATTGAAACTGCAAAACTTCCTTTGAAATGAAATGTTTGTGCCAAAAGCATAAGACTTCTTTTTTTTTTTTTTACTGAATCTTTTGTTATCTGTCTCAGAAACTGCATAGCCATGTTAAAGATTTTTAAATAACCATTGAATACTTCAGTTACCAGCAAAGTAATGTTGAACCTTTGATTGTCAAAAGCATTTAGATAATGAACACCCATTGATTCCCCCATAAAGGAATATGGGGGAAAAGAGATTCTCAGTTCTGAATTTCAAGTCCTTCCATTTAAATCACAGCAATAAAAAGAGCACTCACAAAATGCATGTCGGAGGCGGCTCAGTTTATACATTTTGTATTGCTTTTATTTTGACTTAATGGGAATGCTGTTAAGGGCAAAGTCTCAGTGGGATAAAAGCTGCCGAGAACCTCCCAGGTGGAAGCAGGAGAGGAAGGAAGTGGAAGGCAGGCAGGCGAGCAGGCAGGGAGGGTCCTGGCTGGCACTCTGCCCCCCAAAAGAGCACATACTCCGCGCTGCCGATCGAAACTCCTCACATTCCTGTGGAAGCTCTCTATTAAGCTCCAGAGGCACTGCAGAAGGCTTTGTGTTCAAAACTGTGGCCAAATTATGGACCCAGTGCATTCAGTTTGCCAACAGCGGCATGCTCTCATTGAAGAATAGCTACAAGAATGAGTAAAGCGCTCACAAACATGCGTTATGGTCAGACTCCAGTGGGCACAATCTGTTTATCCTAACAAAGACAGGGCTAAGGGGGGACTTAATCACAGTTCGTAACTAACTACACGGGGAACAGTAATGCCATGATAAAGAGCTCATCAGCTTTGCACATGAATGCGTAAGGAGAGCTGATGTCTCGAAATTGGATATCTTTAGACTAGAAATCAGGTACAAATATTTAGCGGTGAGGTTATTTAACCTCTGGAAGAACTTACCCTTACCGAAAAGTGTGGTAAATTTTTCATCCCTGCAATTTTTTTTTTAACCCAGATTTAACATAATTCCTATTAACTGGGCTATACGGGAGCTCAGCCAAATGAATAGGAATGTCCCTTCTACCAATATGATGTACGAATCTATTCTGGTGGAAGCACAGAGAATTCTGCCTTTGTAAAAATCAAGAAGCATATTCAAGTACCTGAACATGGATTTTGGCTAGAGGTAGGTGGGGATTTTTCACTGAAATGATATTCCACCATGAAGTGTAATTTCTAAGGCTGGGAAAAAAAAGCAGGATAGCATTTTTTAGATGTCATACTTTTCTGATGGAGAATTAAAATTAAAATTGTTATTTTATTTTATGTTAGTTGACCTGAATATGAGTATTGATTTTGTTTTGACAGTGATCTAAACTATTTTCCTTCAGATCAATATTAAATAAATATAATATAAAATAGCATCTTGCCATGGATAAATTTTACCTTTATAGAACTTGCATTCTTTTATAAGCTAAGTTTTTGGTCAAACACATATTCACTAATGCATTTTTGGAATCATATGACTCACCTTAGCTAATGTGTGCTATTGATGGCTTTATTTTGGTCCTAATGTCTGTCTGTCCGCCTGCTATGGAGACAGAAGGCAAAACTGGATTCAGAGAATAAGAAGATGAAATTTAATTCAGAAATACAACTGAGTAACCATAGCATTTAATTTCTAAGAAATTCAGATATCTTAACTGAATATGTCAAAATGGGACCTCTTGACATGCATTTAATTTCTTGGAGTTTGCTCAATGTTCATACTCTGCATTAGAATGAATCCAAGCTTTGCATAGGTTTGACTGCATTTTGCCCAGTTTCTGTTTTCAGATTCATTTTTTGAAATGTCATAGAAGACTGAAGCTCATGACAATACCAGTTCTGCCATGGTTATGCTTTTTCTTTATTAAAAAATAACTTTTCTGGATGGAAGGGATGCTGATTCTGTATTAAGACGCACAAAAGTTGAAGAAATAGGTGAATTTTGAAGGCTGAGCTGCCATAAGCAATTCACATAAACCCCAAAATTCTGAAGTATTTTGTCTCATTTGCCCTATAGTATTTCCCCTGGAAGAGAACAGTCAGCTTTCAGCATTAACCATTTCTACTCCAGTTGAAAATTCAATTTCATTTAAAATACCTTCATTTCATTTTCCTTGAAAAGATTGTAGGCACCTGCAGGCTTGGCACTCTCCCCAGGAATTAAGGTAGAGTTTATTGTGTTTTAGGGAACACAGAGCATTAAATGTTATTGGGTTTTCACAAAGCACTTCTGGAAGTAGAGACAGTTACTAAAAAATTGAAATGTAGAGACTCAGATGGCAGATAATGGAAAGATGAAGAGAGAGAAAAGAAAAAGGTTGTAGGACAACTGCGTGTTGTGGCAACCTATTCCCACACAGCCACTCGCTCACTCCCCACCTGTGGCACTGGGGAGAGAATTGGATGAGTAAAAATGAGATAATTCATGGGGTGAGATCAAGGCAGTTTAATAGGGAAAGCAAAAGATATGCACACAAGCAAAGAGAAACAAGGAATCAATTTCCTGCTTCCCATGGGCAGGCAGGTTCAGCCACCTCCAGGAGAGCAGGGTCCCCTCACACAGAATGGTTACTTGGGAAGATAAACACCATCACTCCAAACGTCCCCTCCCTTCTCCTTCACCCCACTTTTTATATGGATCATGATGTCACATGGTCTGGAATATCCCTTTGGTCACTTGGGGTCACCTCTCCTGGCTGTGTCTCCCCCCACATTCCCATACACCACTCCCCTCACCAGTGTGGCAGCACGAGAAGCAGCAAAGGCCGTGGCTCTGTGCAAGACCTGCTCAGCAATAATAAGAACATCTCTGTATCATCAACCCTGTGTTCAGCACAAATCCAAAACACAACCCCATACCAGCCACTGGGATGAAAATTAACCCTGCCCCAGCCCAAACCAGCACACTGTATTATAATCATACACCAAAGAGTAATGATGGTGGTAGAAGAGATGGCATAAGGAAAAGTCTTATTAGAATTTATTAATAAAGAGTAAACCTGAGTCTTGAAATAAATTAACATCTTCTAATATCTGTTGCCTGGAGAAAAACATTCCTTTATTTTCTTTTATTTATTTTTTTCCACTTTTCCAATTATTTTTAATGATTTCAACTAAATTTAAAACAGAGAAGAATTTAGAAATTCTTCTTTCAACTGCAAGACAAATCATATGACATTTCTATTGACTCTGTTGTTCTTAGAAGCAGATTTGGTGAGAACAGTTCTAATCTGAATAAAATTCTAAGATTTCAAATATTTTTTTCTTTTAACCTGATCAATGTGACAGATTTTTGAATATTTTATAAAGGAAAGCATTCTGAATTATTTTTTTTTCATTTTAAATTACCCTCCTTATCATGAATAATTTAATTGTAAAAATAATGTTAAAACTCCATTTCTTTTTTTTTTTTTTTTTTCAGTTTTAGGAAAGGTCAGTGGTAGGGTGCATTTTTAGAACATTTTGAACTAGTTCATGTTCAAGTTCAAAAAGAATTCCTTTATATTCCCAACAATATAGTCAGTCTTTAATTCTGTTCCAAACCTTATTTTAAAAAGCATGGTTTTTGAGGTTCCAGCAGAAAACAGTGAACAGAATGTAAATGTAGAAAAATTTATTGTGGAAAAACAGCATATCAATCAACTTACTTGACAGGTTACAATTTCCAATATCTGGTCATATCCTTAGTCTTATTTTTTCCTAACATACTGTGTATTATTATATAGTGTCTTGTGGTTATTTGACAAGCAACTCAGGTCACTACTTTTCATTCATTTAGAGGTTGTTTTTTTTGTGGTTGAACTATTGAAGTAAAGAATATTAATTATGAATTCCGCTGTTTCTTCTGCTTGTGAATCATTCATGAATTAGTCCTGATTTCGTGAATGCCATTTTTATTTTTCAGTAATCTCTGAATGTTTTCAATTAATAACTGCACCTTAAGAGTGTTTTTGAGGACAGTTTGCCTTGAGATTATTTATTATTGAACTATGATAAATATGACATAGTTTAAGCAACTTGTCTGGAAGACAAGTGTATTTTAATTATGGAAAAAGCAAACAGAACCTTCCCATCTGGAAAAAAAAAAACCAAACAAACAAGGAAAAGCCACCAAAAAAATTTATCTGGTAAAATGCTTCAGTCCAATATACTTATTTGCAGAATGGTAAACAGAGTGTGCATCTGGCCCCAAAACATTTTCTGTGAGGATTTGTTAACTTTGTCACAAACAAAATCTCAGCTTATTGATGAAATAAATTTTTATAAATCACCTATCAAGGTAAATTTTAATTAATGGGACCTTGTAAAATATGTAAATATATTTTTATAATTGTATTCATGCACCCTCTTTTGTATGATGGTGTTGATTTAAGACGCCACTGAGGTCTCCTTTGGTGTTTATATTTGCTTGCTCCTGTTGATTTGTGCCTAATTATTCATTCAAATGTGCACTATCCAAATGATGGCCTATTGCTTTCATTTCTGCTTTACTTTCTTCCTTTATAGTTAATAACACCATGACAGTTTTGCCAATGAAGACGTTAGGCATATTTAATTCTCCTGCGTCAGAACGCTGCTTCCCTGTCCTCATCCTATCCCTCCAAATGCAAAACAAAAACAGCACCTGTTTAGATCCAAATGTTAATTTCTAAAATACAAGAAATAATGTGACTTCAGAAATAATCTGCTCCGCAGGGGAGAGGTTAGGATTATTTCCTGCTAGCTGATTTCAAATGTTGAAACTATTAAAAAAAAAACAAACCCCACTTACAAGTTCATAAATATTTCTAGTGTTGAAACCTGTTGCATATGGTGTCTGCTTCAGGGTATTGCACAGCCTCCTGAGCTGTGACCCAGTGATTTGTAGAAACTCTGAGTGCTCCTGCAGGTTCAGACTGCATGCTATTATCTACCAAGCTCTGCTGAAGTGCATACACCAAGAGAGCTTGAATCCAAGAACAAATCTCTGACTGTTGACACTAGAAAACAACTCTCTGAAAGATTAAAAGAAACTAGGCATTTTCTAGACATGCAAAGCATTTGCTAGATATCAGGTGTTTTGAAAATGTTTTGAAGGACGTTCTTTCTGTGATTTATTATTTATTGGAGGATTGTATTGGGAAGACCTATTGTGGGAAATAAATAACTTTCAAGTTATATGAAAAAGGGTAGTATTTTTTTTTTGTAAGGATTGAATCACAGTGGGTATGGATTTTTCAAAAGTCCTGATCATTTACAGTTCCACTAGAAATCAATGGAAACTGCAGCTGCTCAGTACCTCTGTAAAATCAGACCCTTTAGGAATCAGAATAGTAATGGCAATTACGCTACCAAGGACAAAATTACTAGATCTATAAATTCTTTTGTTTCACTGTTATTCCCTGAAAAGTGATTTACAAAAAAAACGATGTCTTGGGGATTACCATTTTTCCACAATTCAGTGGCTTTGAAGTTAACTTGTTCCTTTTCAAGGGAGAATCACATTGCTGCTCTACCAGACACCTGAAAATTAATCCAATCTTTTCACCTTTTTTTCTCACGGGTACTGCCATTAGAAGTTTTGGAGGATCAGATTCTGTCTCTTAGTTGTACCCTTTTTCACTGTCCTGTTACAAGGGAAAAGAAATAAAGGGCTGTAGTTAGTGGCACAATAAATATGACAGTTTCATGCTTTGGTAAAAAAAACCAAAACCTAAACCAGAACAATGAACTAAACTACTTACTAAAGATGTAAGCTAGGGTCATATTTGTAATGCACATGGTGTAATTCTGACATCCTGTCCAGAAGTGATGAGGCAACAGCTAAACTATTCAGTCTAATCCTGGGTGTTGTGGTTGGGCAGAGATTTGGATCAGGAGAAGAGAATCTAGAGAAAAGTGAAGAGAAATATCAGTTGGAACATACTGAAGGAAATGAGTTGTTTAGTTGCTGCACATTGGAGCAGCTGCCAGAAGGACCATGCAGGTGGAGCCCATCATACCTGGAGAGAGAGACTTTACCAAATCGCCTTTTTAGGTCCTTTCCAGGTCTGTGTTCACTTATTTCGTGGTTACTATAGAAAAGCCTTTCACAGATCTTTTTGGCTTGAACATAAATGTTGGAAAGGAGATTCAACAGAGGTAGGAGGAGCAAAATCTATTCTTTAGCTGAACCTGACTTCTCATCCGTTCTTGCTTCCCTGAGCTTGCTGCCCCTGAACAAGAACATTTTCTTCCTTTGCTTCATTTCCTCGTGAGAAAATTTTAAAGGTCCTGGCTATATCCTTGGTCTTTTTATGAGTTGTTTTCTATTAAAAATTTTTAAAACATAGAAAGAATCCCTAAATTTGGACAAGAAAGCTAGTTTCTCTACTTTTCTGAAGTGCTAACAGCAGCTCTGTTCATATGGTCCTGTTTCAAAACCAGTTCTGACAGAGCTGTTCAGTGTTTACTCACTTGCAGACTGTGAAGGAAAACAATTGTGTGTGAAAACAGACTTTCTGGCAACAGCAGAAGATCCTTACTAAAACAGAACAAAAGTAGGCTTCCTATCCCAAAAAGTTTCAGACTAGCTCCAATTCTGAGCAGGGATGTAATGCTGAAGTTCTCAAAAATGTTTCTGAATTACTAACCTAGGCAGGGTAAAGGACTGGGTCAGCAGAATTTTGTCTTAATTTCCTAGGAACTCAGAGAACAGTATCCTTTTCACATCAAACCTCCAAGTGTTTCAGTGTTTCAAAGCAATCTTTTTGAACTAGAATACCTCAACAGTAAAAATAATAATAAAGAAACAGCTTTTACAAGTGAGGATCCTTGTAGAAACTGGATCCTTTGTTTGCAAAGAGTTTCAGTTTTGATGAGCCAACAAAAAGTTTGTTGAACTCTGACTTTGTACCTAATCCTGGAAACTTGTTTCAATAAAATTGTAGACTCTAACACAAGCTGATGTACAGGCGCCCTCTTGACAACGCATGTATTTGTCACTTCATTCATTTCAGTGAATGTCTTGCCAGCAGGATGTTGATTTCCAGATTTTTGTTGCAAATTACAGCTCTCCAATGTCAGCTTTAACCCTGCCTCTGCCCTTTTGTATTATCTCTCTTCTTTTTAATTAGGTGGTGCAATTTATTCCCCTTAAATCAGTGTGATGTGGTAAAAGGTCCATATGCGGTGCCAAAATGCTGCTAGTAATATTACATTTGATTCCCAATAAATTGTGTTGTTCTTTCCTTGTCATGGTCCAGCCCAGGATAGTTCAGACAACATCTTTGCTGACTTCATGCTTTGTTATGACAGCTTGTTTGTCCCTCTCAGAGACAGATATCAACCTTTTTCTCATCCCTAGTTATTCCATGGCATTTTTGAATTTTGATGGCAGCTGTGTTAAATACACACAGAACCTCTTTGTGCCATTATCAGAGAGACCTCTCCCACTCTGTAATCATCCCTGTTAAATCAGGTTAATCACACTTGTCTCTGGACTTGGCCTGCATATTTGGTTCATCTCAGGGAGCATGCAAATGTTACAGGAAATCTCATTCCTAACTAGCATTAATACAGAACATTGTTTTACTGCCCTTTTTACAGGACTCTCAGATTTCTTATTGAACCAACTGATAAGAAGAAAGGGAACAGGAGAAAGAAAACATAATGCATGCACATTCTTTCACCGTAAAAAATGCATTAAGCAAAAAATTCCCAGCAACAGATGGCTTAAAAATAGTATGGGGATGTGACTCTGGGGATGTTTTGAGGAGGGCTATCCTGAAGAAGCTGGAATTATTTATATGTTCTGCCCAAACTTGGAATTAGGATGGAGCTCAATAGCAGCAAGCACCCAACAGGAAAGAAAATAAATTTATGAACATTTTTTCCAGTATTTCCCACCCCCTTGTATGACAGGTTGCGTTATCATATCATGTTGAATATAAAGGCAGTATCATTTAATGCAAAGTGACTTGGGAGAAGGGAGGAAATGGAGAGCCATGTTGTTAAGTCCTAAACAAAACCTTTTTTGTTACACAGAATTGAAATAGATACCATTAAGTTAACAGAAGTAGTTCACTGAGTAAAAATACATGTGAAATCTTGTTGGATTTGGGCTTCACAGGTTGCTAGCTTGGAAATGCACATAAAATGATTTACAGGTAACCACTGTATTTCTGCCAGTTTGATTAGAAGCCTGGATATGATACCCCTAATTACAAAGTGAGATTGCTGAGAGAAAATCTTGCCGAGTTCCATTGTGATAGATATTGGGATAGTGAAGCAATTGCAACTGTAGCCTATATAAATGTCAAAATAAATGAATAAACTCTTGCCAGTGGAAGTTATAATGCTGTTAAACAAATGAGATTAAATCATGAAAGCAACTAACACATAAAAATATGTCAATTTTGCAGTTCCAATCAAAGTAAGGAAACTGGACTGAAACTATTGGAACAGTCTGAAAATGCACTTAGTGAATATTGAAACTGCTGCTTACTCTAGACCTGTATGTGAATTGTTCTAAAATGGACCATCTGGTACAATAATATGCCTCGTTTCATTGTCCAGCACCTTTCGTTCCTGTAATTGTTAGAACAGAACCGTTCTAGACTGATGAAGCATAAGACAATCCATTACCTCTACCCCTGGAGCCTGGCAGAGACATTGCGTAGGTCTATCTGAAATAATCCCAATCATTAGCCTTTTTCTGCACCAGTAGAGACTTCCCAGAAAGCAAATCATTGTGTACTGAATCATCGATGCCTTCATTTAGCAGAAGAAAACCAGCTGTGCATAGGTCATGATGAGAAGATTCCTGGTTAACAGTGTGCGTTGAAGATTGCATCCATGTTTTTCTTTTAAACCTGTTCCCACAACTTGTGGCCAAGTGTTTATAGAAGGCACATTGCTTTCTAAGATGTTTTCTTTTTTTTTTCTAGTCCAATAATCTGTTATTATGCAATGGAATATGTTGGATTCCAATGTTATAAATACTTGGGGAGAGGGCCAAATGCAGCAGTCTTATCTTGATGTAACTCTTATCTAGAAAAACACTTCCAGATTTAGTTCACAAGCGAGGGAGAAGAGGGAAGCCAGAAAGATTTGTTTTTCAACCAGCCCCTAATTGGTATAACTAGTGAAATTTTAGAAGTCTGAGGACAAATGAGGTATGAAACATCCTCTCCCATTTCATGCTTTCTCTACTGTTTACTCAAACCTAGGGAATCTTAATGTGATGATGCTAATTTTTCATTCAAATTCTGCCATGGACTAGCTTCAAATTAAGACCAAATACTGAGATTTTCAGGCATGTCAGATTTTAAGTCAATTGTTAAAGAAACCTGTCTGGATAGCCATAGTTACCCAGGCTCCAGTGAGGCGCTCAAGCATGTGCCTACCTGGAAAGATGCAAGCGGTGATGCTGATGGTGGTGAGAGTGGGCTTGCCTTCTAAAATCCTCCACCAGTTTTTGCAGACCTCATCCAGCATCTAGGCTCATTTGGCAACTCAGGTTTTCAAAATCGGGTTAAGCAACCCTCCAGGCATTATCAGTTAAAAGAAGGTGCACATAGTTTTGGCAAGGAGCCCTTTAGCACTGATGTGTTTAGAAACAGAAAACTGGATCATTTGCAAATTCTCATATTAAAGAAAAAATCTGTGGGCATCTGAGATTTTAGGAGGCAAGCAGGTGCTTTGAGAGTGCCTTTTGAACTTGAGTTATACCATAGGTAACTCCTGAGTTATATTTCTGGAAATGGCTCATATCAAGTAACTGAATGAGATCCTATTTAACTGAAAAACTAAGAAGTATGAAAGCATTAAGGGTTAATGTTACAGCAACTCCAATTAATGATCCAAGACAATTATGCTTAGTTACAAACCATTATAACGAAGATGCAAAACAGCCGTTATATGCAGTCACATATAATGGCGTTATTTAACATGTGACCCAGCAGCATATATTGTCTAGTGCAGATGTTTTCAATTGAAATAAGCCCATAAAACTTGCCATCTCCTGGCGCAACTGGTAGAATATTATTTCTGCAAGAAAAATAAATTCCACGCAGACGTTTCATCTGTCACAGCCATGATCCATAAAACTGGAAAAGTTTTCTCTGAAAACCTGCCTAACTGAAAAGGAATGAGAACAAAGTGCATTTTTCACCTTTATCTTTTATTTCTAAATGTCTCTGACATATTAACATATACAGGTGTTGGATTTCTTTATATAGTAAGAGATCAAATACAGCCAATTTTGTTGCAACTGTTTTTAAATAAAATTTCCACTGCAAAATTATGTGACTATAAATACTAGAGCTCTGTTCCCCATCTATGTGAACCAACTTGATGTGTAATTAGTGTGATGTTATATAAAAGGCAAATGATTAATTAAATTACTATTAGGTTTTTCATTTGCTTCATACTTTCTCTCTGGCTGCCTGTTCCAGAGTCTAACCCATTGTGAAGTGGATCTCTCATGAAAGTGGCTGCATTTCTGAGTGGGTAGTGTTCTGCATCAAAATTGTTTTCATGCCATGGGATCTTAAATAAGGCAGTGTTTAAATGTTGAAGAGTAATTTTTCATTATAGGTAGGAATAATGCAATATACTTGAAATGACTGATTATATTTTAGTAGGCAATTGTCTTACTATAAAATAGTAATAGTGAGCTATTTAAATACATAGCTAGTTACATATCAGGAATTTTTTGCTCTTAATTATTTTGTTTTATCCCACTGAAATGGTAAGCAGCTGTGTTACAATACAGCCAGCTCCTTTTCAGTAATACAGATGTTTCAATGTGTTAACTGTTAAATTCCTGAATTTGTGAGGACTTAAATCAGGATGTCTGAGAGCACAAGGGACAATCGTCTAAGAAAAAAAAAAAATTAGAGGAGAGGCTCTAATGACTAGACAGATACCTGTGTGTGTGCAAGGTAGGGCAGGGAATGTCTGTATATCACAATGTAATGCACATTTTCTCTTGCTGACACTGGTGGCCCCAGCCAGAATCACCACCCTGCAATGGTGTATGAAAATGTCAGTGCTCAGCCCAGTGCCTCCCACATTGCTGTTTTATTTGGAGCATTGTTTGGCTGGCTGTCGCTAAGGGAAGTGCATAGCAGGCTTTAACAAGAATTTTCAAACCTCAAATTGCACTGTAGTTTGACTGCCTTGGGAAGTTATCAATTAGGTTTTAGTCCAGAACAGCATAAAACCGATTATTAGTGTTCTGGTGGTAGATCCTGGGGTTTTGGAACAATTGAGACAATTTTTATTTTAAATTCTTGGATGGGTTTTGGAAGTGTGAAACATGTGGGGGCTTGTAGGAGAAAGATACTTGAATGGTTATTTTTATTTTAGGTACAACACAGCTCCTCTGTCTAAGATTGTGCTGTAGCTCTGTTTCGGGTCAGGAATAGGTACTGAAGTAAGCAGTGTTAGAAGCCCTTATGCACAGCAATGTTACATAAATATGAGTAAGAACTGCAGGTCAGGTCGAAAATTCCCGTGGATCTGTATCTGCCATTGCACTCACCTCAATATGTGTGACAAGAATTTAGATGTGACACGTCCTTGGGTTGCAGAAGAAAAGTAGAGGGAGTGTGAAGCAAGGGAAATCGAGAGGCAGCTACAAAAACAAAAGTCTTCTCTGGTTGTTTACTTGAGGCTGGGAGGTAAACCCAGAGATCCTTGATTCTGGAGTTTTTCTATTTGGTGTTTCCATTTGTTGGGCAATGGGTTGTCAAAGTTTTATATATATAGGTAGATAGATATAGATATAGATATAGATATAGATATAGATATAGATATAGATATATAGATATAGATACAGATATAAATATAGATATATAGATAGATATATAGATAGATATATCTATATCTATATTAATTTACCAGCATTCAAAGCTCCCTGACTGAAAGAGAAAGCATATATTAAGACAACTCTTTTAGGATAAGATCTGAGGAGGATGAATGCTCACCTTTCCTCCATTAAACAAAAAAGGAGAAGTGGGTACATTTTTGTGGAAAGCACAGCAAAATGTAAGCAAGACTCAAGCTTCTGTGCCTAGTACTAGTGACCTTCATATATGCTGGTTTTGAAGGACAAATTTGTAGTGTAGGTGCAGTTCCCTTTTTTTGCAGTGGGAATAATGTAACTTTTTCTGTCTAACAGACATGTTTGGATAATTGCTGAGATACCACATTGATGTGTCACCTCAGAGAAATCGTGACAAATAATTTAAAAAGCCTGAAGATACATTATTCCTAACTGAGAAATAGCAATTATTTTAAAAATATTAGGGCTTATCAGTTCAATGCCATTTAAAAATTTCTCTGTTACAGGCATACTCAGAAGATATTTTTCATAAGGCATTTGCAATGATATCCACTGAAGAGCAGAGCTGCTCTTCTTGGGCAGGCATGAGTAGCCAAGATTGTCACACAAATTTCTTTCCTCTTTTCACCACCTTTGGGATGCAGCATTGTGCCAAGGGTACATCAAGAACATTTGATCATTTGCAGTTTCCCATATCAAATGCGCTACCAGTGACACAGGAGCTGTTGACTTTTAGTACGAAGATTTAATAATAATTTCTCTTCCCCTGGAGTTAACTTGAACAGACAACAAATTGCCTAATGAAATGTTGTCAGGATAGATACAGTTCTGCATCTCAGCATGAGGGAAAAGGATGAGGTAAATCATTTACCTCCAAGTCCATATCTAGGCTGATGGGCAGAAAGCTGATCTGGATGTTCTGACAAATGGACTGTCTGCTGAGTTAGTTTGTTGAGTTTTTTGGGGGGAGCAAAAGGGTTCTTATGTTAAAATTAAAAAAAAAAAAGAAAAAAAGTAATTACTTAATTCACATCTGTGGTGTTGGAAAGAGCAGCATGTCCTGGGTGTGGATATTAAGGGCTTGTGCTGGGAATGAGATCCAACATTGTGTCTTTCTGCTGTAGCTGTTTGGCTGCTGGAGCTCTGCCAGTGCAATGTGTCTGTCCATTTGCCTACAACTTCATTTGGTGTCCACACTTCCACGTGTCATCCATCCTGCAGCTCCATCCCATGGAGAGATTTAGCAGGGACAAAGAGGTGACTGCCCCTGTGTTCCTAGCTGAGCTGGACTTTGTCTTATGCATGTGCCAGGGGCAAGGACAAATTGCAGGAAACTTCTGTGTGCTGGGAAAGAGAGTTTCCACCCTGAGGGGTAACTGCCTGTACTGGTGTTATTCTTCTGGGGGAATCTGATCCAGGCTGCCAGCTGCTCAACAACTCTGCTGTCATCATCAGGGGACCATAAGCCCTGCTGCCTAAAGGTGACAGAGACCTTTGCCAGGGCATCCTCCCAGTGCATTGTGTTGGCATTTCAGAGATTTCCTACTGAAATACACTTGTGAGTCAAACCCTCCTTTATTGACAGAAAGGAAGAAATAAGACAAACTCCAGAGTGTGGCTTTTATTGGTTAGGAACATTTTTGCTCATCTTCTGAACTCATAACACAGATCTGGATTTTTTTCTGGATATTTTTTCAGCTACTGGAAGGACGTTTCAGACAGCATGCAGACTTCCATGGGGAGAAAATAAAAGACACTCTGGTGTCTGAAGGAGAGCAATGAGAGGCTTAAATCTACTCTCAATGAGTAGCAACACACATCCTGTGGGCCATTTCTATTTACTTCTGGTCCTCCTTTCTTTTTTAGGTTTTATTATTTTGGGGTTTTTTGTTTTGGTTCTTTTTCGGGGGGGGGTGGATTTGACTTTTTTTGATAGCAGATTTTATTTTCCTTTTGGTGTTTCCCATTACTCCACTTTCCCATTCCCAGTCTGTTTTGTTGTTAAATGATTAAATGATTATCAAATGGGCAAAGGATTTTTCAGCACTTTTGTTGCCATGGTGACTGGATATGAGGGCCAGAGAAGGAATGGAATTTGAGCATCAGAAATAAAATTGAATCAAACTACTTTTGCTATTAGAGAACTTTGCCCACAATTCACTTTTCTCCAATGAAGTTATTTTTATGCAAAGGAAAACAAACTCTTCTGGGAAAAAAGGGGAGGAAAAGAAAACTTTTATCTTCTTCACTCCATCTTTTTACTGAAGATTTTTTTTCTTTTTTAAGATACCACTTTGGGACCGTGTTTATACTCAATTTTTATTTGATCAGATTCCTGTGTCCCTTTTCATTTTGTGTTTGGAGGGGGTTTTCTTTCAGCATTCACTGACTTCTATATTATATGGAGGAATTCACCCTTAGGGTCCTGGGCTGTGCCTTTTTCTGCAAACTGAACCCATGGCTACATAATCAGCAGTGTTTGCTCTCCTAGAAGAGGGGCTCTGGAGAGGGAGAAGTCAGAAGAGAAGCACTGTGAAAGGTGATTCACTGCCTCGTATTGCTCTCTGTAGTGCTTTCCCCCTCCTTATTTCCAATTATGTGTACTTTGGAGATGGGAAAAGCAGCCATGAGGTGGGTTGGGGTTTTTCGGGGTTTTTTTCTTTATTTTCTATCAGAAATGATGAGCAGAATCCTTTCAATGAGATATTGCTCCACCTCAGAAAGGTTTTGCTGCAAGCCAAAAAAGTCTTTGAACCACAAAAAGACTCAGAGACAACAGAGAACTCAGTTCTTGAACTCCTCATCCCTGAAAGACCTTTATTCCATTTTGGAGGTGTACTTGCTGTCCTCAGAGACAGGAGACACAGAAATAAATCTCATTCCCAATCATCTCCACACCCTCTTCCCAGGTCAGACTTCAATACCTAGAAAAGAGTCACTGCTTCAGCACAGGGAGGTTTGGGGCTCTGGGAGGTGTATCAATTCCAGCTTGAAGGTTCAATACCCTTATTGGAAGGCACACAACTCTCTGCCAGGTGGCTAAGAGGAAGATAACAACATTGCAGAGCAACTTGCTCATCCCTCAAGTAATCCTCCTTTTTAATACTGATGGAACTTCAGGACTGGACAATTATTTGCCCATTCACTCAGTCTGGGTGATGTCTTCGTCAGGCACACAATGTTGGAATAGCTGTGATGGGAACTAAATTAGCTGCTGACTCTTTCCAGCATGAGGAATTGATGTGCTGAATAACACCCAAGGGAATGTGATGCTTTTTAAGGTTAGAACTAGGCAGTTAATGTGATTTTTGGATTATCTAACTGACAGGAGTGAGGGTTCATAATATTTCTCTTCCCATGGAAACCTTATTTTTCTTTCTGCAGTCCTGATTCTCTAACTGACCAAATACTAAAAAATGTTGAAGTTAAGACAAGAGTAATCAAACATGCTATTGTTACATGCCATTAAGTCCTCCAAACTTGTTTGAAAATTACAAAACTCTGCCCTGCTGCAATATTGAACTCCAGGCAGTATGCATTACTTACTTGTATCAGGGAAACATTCTCAAACTGCTGTTCCTGGGAAAATGTCTCAGAGAGGCACTGATTTCCCTTTTTGCATGTCAGGCTATGAAAGCAAATCCTGTCTGGGTGGGTACTCTAACCTGAGCCTTTCCTGCGCAGTTTTTCATTTTCTGGGCTGAACTTGTAAGTTTTTCATTCCAACATCCAGGGCAGAGGGTTTATAGCAGGACATGACTTCAGTTGGTGCTTTGCTTTGTATCTTCCAGCAGAGAATTATTTCCATTTTCTCTGTGGGTCATGCTCTTGGCTTGCTGGGATAGTTTTAGCTAAATTCATCAGAAGCTTAGGTTTTATTTTTTAATTTTTTTCCTTGCTAGGTAAAGTGAAAGACAAAAATAATGGTCTCCTGTCTTGAATTTAAACTTAAAAAGTCTCAGTGGGTCTTGTTTTGGTTAATGTGGTTTGACCAAAATGTGGGTGAGTTTATGTTCGACTCTGTGTGCAATTTTTCCACATCACTGGTTCCTCATTGCTTCAATATTAATATCAACTGTCATGCAAGAGACCAAAACGCATCTTTAATGTATTCTGGTGAGGTCTTTTTGTGGCTGCATTGAGCTTTGAAATAGGTACACCCTTACTTCTGAAAGAAATGAGCAGTGTCATAAAACAGCAAAGAAGGAAATAGGCACAAGCAGTTAGCCATCTCTTTCACATACTTGAGAATTTACTTTATTCTGGGTATTGCTGTTTAAAACACAATAGTATTTTCTTGCCTACAGTTTCCTTTTGTTTCCTATTCATGGGTTTACACTGATCCATGCAAAGTCTGGCTGACTTTATATAGCATCACAGAAGTGAAGAGATATTGTATAGATCTGCTGCAGTAACTGGGTTGAAATGACGATGTTTTAGAACCCAATAGTTGCTCTTGAAAATGTGATTGTGTTGCGGGCTGCCAGACTCTGAGCATACAGGTGGGTGTCTGATATTCAGTCTGGTCTAATTTCAGTTTGCACAGGCAAATATATTCCTCCTTTAGAACAGACTCTGCCTGGTGGATACTGAAAGTCATGTGTCTGAGCTGTGCAGAATTCCTAAAATTATTCAAGACCGTGTAGCCCACCGTGTAGGAATTAGCTGTCCATCTGTGTAGCAGTCAGACTGGTGACTTTAATCATTGACAACAGGGACGGAAATGTCTCCTTCTCCTCTGCCTTTCACTGAAGAATTGTCTTGAGCTGGAGTTTGCTAAAGAAATTCAGAACTAAAAGCATGTTGCCACAGGGCTTGACACACTAGATTTCAAAGAGCCACATTGCTCTACATCTTTATTGCCTTTCTTTCTGCAGGTCAAGTCAGCTACAGAACACTGCCTGAAGTGACAGTGATGAATTATGTAGAATTGCTGTTAGTGTGAAATGGAGTGGCTATAATGTAATATGCGAGCATCTTAAAAACATGAACCAATTCACCAATGACAGATGCCGTGATGAACGTGTGGAATTAAAGTAAATAGCATCGTGTGTAAGCAATCAATGATTTGCAACAATAAAACTTTGTGGTGTGAGCCCTTATATTGTCTATTGACTCAGCCCCTGGATAATTACCTTGTCTTACCTATCGTCCAAAAGCCTTGGGCCTGTTGATCTTTCTTCACTGCTGTAAGCCCTATGGATGCCTGACTGTTCACACCTGGCACTCAGCTGTCCTCGTCATTATCATGACATGTCATACTTAGAAAAAGCCTAATTTTCCAGCGTGCTGTGTCTCGCCTATACAGACCAAATCCCCCCCTTACTCTCTAAAGACACAAGTAAGTAGGAGCAGTTACCATGTTTCGGGGTAAGAACAGGTTTTCAGGTTTTTCAGGAACTTGCTAAACGGTGCACGGTGCAATGACACTTTTGTCTGTGAATGGACTGATGTTAAGGTGGGTGGAGAACTGAAAACAGCGCTGAGGCCTGAGAACAGTCTCTTCCTTGAGAACAGTTTGAAAGCCTTGATGTGGATTTTTCCAGCCAACAGTTCTCAATCTATGTCTTTGGAGTTGTTTTTTGTCAGGTTTTTAAAAAAATAAGCAAACACTAAAGAGACTAGGACATGCGAGGCACCTTATCCATTATCCTCACTGTGACACTCTCCAGTGTTTCTAAGGAAGGAGGCAAAAGATCTGTGTTCAATTATTTGCTGATATTGCTTATATATGCTTTCATACCCTTCTCCCTGCCCAAATGTCAGCTATGTATGGGGTTCTGAATATCTTCTGCCTTTATAATGTTTCAGAATTTGATGAATTAGGAATTTGGAATATTATTGCATTGTTCTCTGATGTAACTCTGGTTTGGGCATGAAGAATCATTGGTATTGGAGATGAAGGAAGAATACTTTGAATAAATGAAGAGTAAAGATTGAAATATTTTTGCAAGAACATTTTGAAGCAATATTCATTCTTCTTCCCTCCTTTTCAGTTCCCCAATTTCTTTTTCTATGATGCTCATCCTGCTTCAAATGCCATCCTTCTTTCCTTTATTCCATTCTTTTATGTCTAAACTTTCCTAATTTTTCTCAGTTATTTATCAAGTGATATTGGAGTTTATCTGTGCAGGCTGGAGACTGGCAGACTACAGAAAAGAAAGCTGCTCAGTAGAACTGTAGTGATGGATAAAAAGTCAGACGAGTAGGGCATTTTCTGTAAGCCCAGAGGCAGGACATCATCTCTCGCATATCACTGTCTCCTAATCCCAGACCACTGCATTTTGTGTTGCTGCTGCTAGGTCATTCTCTATTTTAGGCAGAGCACTTATGGGCACAACCGTTGTATTAAAAAACAAACTTCACAATAGCTGAGTGTCATATGATTTGAAAAATAGGTTGTACTTTTATGGGTTAGTGAATACAGCACTTGGAGGCAGCTCTGTGAGCCGTGGCTGTTCACCAAGGGTTAGCCTGAGCCGTATGGATGTTTGCCACGGGCTGGAGCTGCAGTCTGTCACAGCCCTGCTGGGTAAATTATACATGACAATTAGAGAGATGGGCTGGGGAACCGAGCTGGGGAGAGGCCTGCCACAGAACCAGCCCTGAACAAACTGCTTCTGACTCGTGACAGTGCTCTGCATTGGAATGAGGAGTTTACAGCTGAAAAGGGATACTACAGAGAAAAACTGAAAATAGAGGAGGCTGTTACAGCAGAGGTAGGAAAGGACAGTGGAAGTGAAAGGTCATTCAGACCAATGCAGAGTAATGAAAGCTGGCACTTCCCAGTCACAGCCCATTCTCTCCTAGTCACTCAGTGACCTGAAAATAATACAGATTCATGGTCTTTTCTCTCCTGTCAGTGTGGTCAGTGACCTTACAACAATATCCTGTAGTCCATTAAAACAAACCTATTAAAAAAAACATTACCGGTCCCACCCCCTGAAATTAAAGCATGGTGGGAGAGACTCATAAATAAAGGCTCTTCTAAAGTAAATTAGCCATCTTGGTATTTGGATGAGAAGACAGGAAATAGTGAGTGACATACCAATCTATCAGAGGTATAACCTTAATGAGATGCTGAAGTGACAAAATTAACATAGTTGGTTACATTCGGGATTAGATTTTTTCCCTGCTCTAAAATGTTTTTTTTAAATTCTGGGTCCTTTAGAATAGAACCCTAACAATTCTCCATTGTTCATTATAGTTAGTTCCTTTGATAAAATTTAAACTCTTGGGGACAGTCTGGAGTTGTTTACAGTTGACTGATTAATCTCTTGATGCTAATGCTAAGGTCATTAAATAAACATTCCAGGGAGATGCTTAGATTTGATAAGAAAAAGTAACCAAGCATGTGCCTGGAGGAGGATTAAAATGTATGTTGTTAGAGTTTGAACTCATTTAGGCTTATACCTTCTGAAATCCTTACTGTGTCAAGGCAAATATTACATCAGTACCAGAAAGCTGGACACAGCAGATGTATGGGGGGAGGGTGTTCAAATGTGCTTCTTGGTTTTGCCTAGGACTCTGTTTGTGTTTCAAAGCTTATCTGAATAAGTGTGAACCTGGGTGTTTGCAGGATAATTTCAAATAAAAAGAACTGATAAGTAACTAATTAATAGTGATATATGACATGGGATTTCAAGGATAGCTTAATTTGACTTGACCAGTGAATGGGATGGGATGTGATGTGCTGCTGAAATTCAGGCAAGCTGCTTTTGATGTCTATTTTTCCTGTAAGGATAATTTTTTCCTCTCCCTCTTTACAGCATCATACATGGTTGTTCATGATATCTTTTATTTCCCGGATGAACCCTACACAGCAACCTCTTCAAAATGTTGTGTCTGCCTTTGGCAAAGAGGAAAGTGCATCATATTATGAAATTATGTTTTTGATGCTGTGGCTGGTTTGGGGAGAGGTGTTATGATAGTAAGGCCTTTCCAAGAGGGAATGCAGGATAAGAAAAGCAAACCTAAGATATGGGGATTTTTTTTATAGCACTGTACATATGGATACCTGTAGCTTGCCTCTAGACAAATTCTTGAATAAAATGAACAGTTGACTGAACTTTCCATTCTTTCCTTGAGTTTTCAAGTTTCTGGGAAGTTACATATTAACTAGTGTAACTGTACTAAATCAGGCGCTTCTACTTTCCTCATAGAATTCTTATAAAATTTTAAAATGTTCAAAGATATTGTGGATTACTCAATTATTGTAGCTCAGGTACAAAAATCACCTTTTTACTGGAGAGTTTTCATGCGTTTAATGACATTCTGGCTTTTTTATGTGAACTTGGTAAAGCTTTGCACTATTTGCAGTCTTGCAGAGCATAGAGAACCATGTGCATTAGGTTAACAGTGGGAAGGCATTTCTAGCATTGTTTCAGAAATGTAAAATAGAAATTCCATGGGTTTTGAGCAAAGCAATCATTCAGTACAGACTGGACTTTTTAAGGATCAAATTCCAAAGTGAACATATCCATGTATCTGCTTGGGATGTGATTTTGATATTACTCCTGTTACAGGTCAGGAAGCAGAGTTTGTTCCTATCAGAGGAGTGCACAGAGCAGGCATGAAATTGTAATGGTTGCTTTGTCCCTCAGGCCAGGGAACTTCAGAGAAGTCTGCAGTGGTTAGAAATGACATTTTGAACCTTTTGGTCTGAGCTCAGTCACATCAGCAATCAGGAGTTCTGTATTTCACAGTACAAAAGTTACTGAAATAATTTGTGCCTGCAAATAGGCAGTGCAGAAATAATAATAATAATAGTAATAATAATAGTTATAATAATAATAATACTTAGTCAATCTGGCTTCTCACTAACAGCAGCAAGTGCAATTGAATTTAACCCATAGAAGGGAAAAAAATATGTTGGTTTGTTTATTTTTGGAAAATAGTTAAAACACTGAAATCTCATACTGTAATTTTAGGGACTGGTATTCTGTTCAAAATGACAACAAGCTCAAGGACGTATAACCTCACTGCACAGTACTGTAAAAAAAAATTAAAAAATGAATCCGTGAGAAGATTGAGGGGACTGGAGGGATTACTCTATAATGTAAAGTTAAGGTAAGCAGCTGCAATTTCCCTAGGCAATGGCAGACTTGCAGACGGGGAAGTCTACAGACATTGAAGAGTGCATCCATGATTTAAAGGATTGCTTGGTATAATAGAGGGAGGGATGGAATGAACTCAGGTGGAAGTCTAGGTGGTATGTCTTGGAAAAACTTCCTGACATTGAGATTTATGACTCTAATAATATCCCAAGGGATGTAGTGAAACTTTATCTCTTGAAATACTCAAAAAGAAACTTGAAGAGAAGAATTAAACATATGGCATACTTCTGCAGAAAAAAAATACAAGGTGTTTTCCACATACAGAGATTGTGTATTTCTGTGAATCTTGGGATATATTCCTATCAGGTTCGGAAAGATAAGTGCATTTGAGCCTTGTCAGAATATGGATTGAAATTGAAGACATTTAATGACATTTTGCAGTCCTGTAGAAGATAGGACTCCTTCCTCAGAAGCAGTTAGGTAGAAGCAGCTTCCCAAAACACTGTTTAATAGTAGAGGACAGAAGAACCATCACAGTCCTACCCACCATCTCAAGTAAGGCAACAGTGTCCGTTTATTTAATAAGATTTGGTGCTGTCATTTTTTTATTCTCCCTCCCAAAAGAAATACTGTTCCTGAATTTGGGGAAAAAAAATAAGGACTTTTTATCTCTTCTACTTTCTTTCCTTTGATATTTTTGTTTCAGTTGGGACAGAAAGGAAGAAAATATTTTGAAACATCTTGTTGTTCCCTAAAATATACCTGGGTATACTAGAAGTAGGGAAATTCCAGTTATGGGGTGTTGTTTTTTTCCTTGCAAGGGTTGCATTTTAACTTAATGGGGTTTCTCTGAGAAACCAGAAACTTTGTAAAATTCCTCCATTACCAAGGATTCAGTTTTAACCTAAAAGCAAGGAGAGTTCTACCGGAGACATTCCTGGACGCCAGAAGTGGAAGGCTCATTTATGAACAAGTTCAGTGTATTTCAGTCAGGACAGAGCTGTATGGGGTCTCTTCACTTGCTTATGCTGAGGCAGGGCTGCTTATGGTGCCCTGCAGGTCCTGAGAGGCCCCTGACACCAGTGGGGCCCCTGGTGAGAGCAGTGCCAATCCTCGCAGTCCTGGCGCTTCGGCCACCGCGATGGAATCACTTGTTGAGCAGCACGAGTCCAACCTAGACAAGTCAACTGCAGAAAGAAAGCAAACAATACACAATACCAGTGGGTATCCTGTAATATGCATCCATATTTCCAAACTAAGTGTTCTGGCTGGAATTTTTCTGATTAAAGGTCAGGGTGGAGGCTACATGGTGTGTACCCACGGTGTATGGTTTACTCCTGCCATTAAACACAGCTTTTGCTGCATAAACTCAGCCCAGTGGAGACACGGGGAACACAGCCTCAACATAATCCTGTTTTAATAAGGTTTCCATTTGGAGGCTGTCTGGGGAAGGTGTAATCAGCAGGCACTCAGTGTAGCCGCTTGCCCCCTTAGGAACTTGCACTGAGCTTTGATCTGGCAGCTGGTAAGGCACTGCTCAGTGTGTGAGAGCAGCTAAAAGATCTGGAGTGTTTTTTCTTTTCACTGCTTCAGAAATAATTTTATCCCTTTCTTTTGAATCTTACCAAATGTGGGCACCCTAAAACATTTGAAGAACTTTGCGTGAACCCATTTCATTGAGGTCTAGTTGTGACAAAGGAAAATTACTGTTCAAAAAATATGTGCTTTTTTCCAGAGTTTTTGATAATTGGGAGCAGCTTATTTGTTAGAGTAGAAATTCTGGCAAGGTTGGATGGATTTTTGAAAGTGCATCACTATTTAGTCAGTTATTCCTAAAATGGACAAGAAAGTTGTATGTGTCCATACAAATAGTTCCATAAGGGAAGTGGTCAGCATCTAGCAATTTCTTAATTGCTCTCTTGCCCTAATTTACCCAGCTATTTCTGTGACATCCAGATTGTAACAAAACTGTGCCCACTGAAACACATCTTAGTTCTTGAATACTCCCCAAAGGTCAGAAAGGTACCTTTTGGAATAAGACACTAATTGCAGGAATATGTTCCACCTGCAAAGCATTGTATTACTGGCATATTTTCCTTATATGTCTTTTTATTGCATTTTATGCCAGTGATTGTTATCTACTGAGGAGTTCAACCTTACCTATGGCAGAAACAGTCTGGAGTTTCATCTTACCTTTAGAAATGTCTTAGACCCCAAAAAAAAGAGTGCAAAACATGCTATGTATCTATGCAGTCACAGCAGCTTTGTTAATCCATAAAATGCAGTCACCAATCAAGACGTGCCCAAGTTCTTTTTTACTCATCTTTTAGACATCCTGCATTGACAGGTTTGGTTTTTCCCGAAGTCACGCAGTCTGTGCATGTGTGCGTGGGCGTGGGTGTGAGAGAGAAAATGCAAAGCACCCGGCAGACATTAGTCACTTTGTGCCGCGGTGCGTTGGAAGGTACTCAAGCTCTAGGTTGTAAAAACATTGCGGTGCACCCCGTAGAATGGGGGCCTGCGAGGTTCAGTACTGCAGATGCTGATTTGATAGCTGAGGCACTTTTTCAGGTCTGTCTGTCTTTTCTCCTTTTTGCTCTGAGTACCTCTGCATGCACATGACAGCAGAGACCACCTTTGTTGCAATAGGAAAAGCCACAGGCTTTCAAGGCAGCAGAAAGAAATCCTTGTCAATAGCACCAGCATTTTTGCCAGCATGCTCTTTAATTCACTGAGGACAGGGAGCAAAAAGGAGAGGAATTCAGCAGAATTAAGGTCAGACAGACAGGTCACACTTATTAATGCTCCTATACAGGGAACACAAGAGGATGAAAGGCAGCAGAGAGATCAGGGTCCTGGTCCCTCTGTTATAAACAGAATTTTTTCTGAACATGAACACCAAAGAAAAGTGAACCTTTGCAGAGGACATTTCCTCTCAGTGCTCTCACTGATTATGCAGATTTTAAGTGTTGTTAATTCAGATGGAATATGTCATGCAGTTCTGCACCTGGATGGCTGACCCACTTAAAGCCCTGCAGAGCAACTCAACTACCCTTGTAACTCTCTCTCTTAGCCTGCCCTTTAGGTGTACTCTAGATGCCTCCCTACCTCGAAAGCTGATATTGCAAAACCCCTGTAGCTAGCATCTGCAGCAGATGGAGTTCTTACCCTGGGATGAATATACAGATGGGTGTAGATCAGCCAACCATCCCTACAAATTACATTTTACCCCTTTGTGTGGTGTGCACATCTGTGAATTTTTTGGTAAGACTCCTCTATGCCATATAGGAATGTCACTAACGTTATAAAATTCTATTTCCCATATATGTCTCTTCTACATCTATATTGTTTAGCAGAGAACAAGAGTGAGACCACGTATGAGAATTAGAGGTGAAACAAATTCACTTGGATTGCATTGAGGGTGTTTTCCTATTTAGGATTAAATAAAACAAAGAATGAAAGACACCACCTTTATTATAAACATCTTCATCCTTTATGCAGAATTGGTATGAGCTGAATGCTACACTGGCAACATTTTAGCAGGTTTTATACCTTTATACTTCTTTCTCTGTGTTTGCTTCTGTACTCACTTTTTGCAGAAACGTTATGATTATGTGTTCCATTAATAATGGCTGTCTGAGATTCTTAACATATAGGATAATTCCTCATTTTGAAAAAACACGCACTGTGATACATAATGTACGAACACAACAAAAAAATGTTTCCTTACCCAAAGAATAGTGTTATATGCATGCACACTACTTCACAAAAGCATCATCCCTAAACTGGCAAAGGTTAGGAGTACATGGATATAAATCACAATCTATTTATCTCTGGGTGACTTGGAGATCAAAATAACATGGGATATTGTGAGTGATGATAACAACTTTAGAGGACTTATCTCAGCCAGTTTTGTTTTACATGTTTTAAATTCTAGCCTGGTGATGTTAACTCAAGAGCATTGCCAGGGTGGAGTTGGGAGCCTGCCATTAAACATTGATTTTCCCAGTATCTCACAATTACAGCAACATCTGTGCTAAATAACTTTTACTGATTGTCTGTGAAGAGTTCATGGACAATGCATGTTACTCAAAGGTCTCTTTTCTTACCTGTGCAGGAGGAAGTTGTAATGACTGTGCAGTAGGATATTTTGTGAGAGGGATGGAGATTCTAATTTTTTGAGGCTTTTCTTTTTATTTTCTTTTAATGATATCTTTGTAGATACACCTAAATTTTCTTATCCATACCAGTGTATTTTGCCTAGGTCTCCAAAAGCATTTCCTTGCCTGTAAGATTTATAAGTGGTTGATAAGTCATTTATTTTTTTGCCTTCATAAATTCTCGATATATTAAAAAAACCTACCAAACAACAGCATCAAAAGCACGAGTGTGTGATGAAGTTTTAAAATATACTCCTACTGGCTGAGCAAAGAGAAGTCGTGTATCATAATGAATTGTACAGAAGGGGCTGCTAAACTGACTCTTCCCCATCTCAGTGTTCATATTTTGAGTATGGCTCTATGTAATAGTGAAGGGAAATGAAATGGAAACTGAAATAGTCTGGAAAGCAAAATAACACTTCCCCCAATTTTGTTTTAGAGAGCAGGCTACATCCAAGCTTCCCAAAATGCTTCACAAGTGCTCCTTAATTAATCAGCCTGTGCAGCCCCCCTGTGAGATGGATACGTGTTGTTATCTGCATCATTTCATACATGCAGAGAGCTCAGCTTGCCCTGGCTGATGCAACAACCCAGCAGTGTGGGAGAGGTGGGAACACAGGCAGCCAAAGGTCCATTTCCATGCTGACCAGCGTTATATTGGACTCCACGGATCAGCGAAGGACCCATTGAAGAGAGACATTTACACACTTAGGGAACAAAGAGCAGGGATGGAGAGAAAAACATTTTTCTCTCATGAGAATGTATCACTCGTAATGCAATGCTGACTACTCCGTGCTTTCAAGGATCCCCCGGATTTGGGGAGGAGGAAGAGTAGGAAGTTACACCCATTCCTGCGGTGCTGAGGATTCAGGAAAAGTATTGCCATACAAGCAACCTGAAGTGTTTGTAAGAGGCCCAGCAGGGATGGGAACCTGCAGGCATAAGAATCTGGGGAGATGGTTCCGAAAATAGTGCAGGATACAAGGATGAACTCACTGAGAAGGAATAATCTGGACCTTTTTTTCCCCTTCAATTAATAGCTTTCTAGAACAGTACCAAGGCTTATATTCTTTTAAGATGCTTATTTTACTTACTACTTATATTTTTAAAACTTGCCTAGAAGTTGCATTTCTAAATCTAAAAAAACAAACTACCCAGGGAGCATTCTGCCTTGCCTGCATGATCTGTAATGCCAAAATCATCCGGAACTTTCTGTACTACTTTGCTGTTCTCTAGTTATTAAGCTACACTGAGGAAGCTGCCTTTCTGAATGATCTCAGAAATAACACAACAGAAAAAGCAGGGGTTAGCATATCCCTTTCAGGCAGGACCCCGGCAACTTCCTGAATTTTCATGGAAGACAAAGACTGATAAAGCCCTGATATTTTTAAAGGCATCATCTCCATTTTCTGTATATTCTGTTTAAAAATCCAGTGTTATCTTAAACAGAGATAGTTTTGTACTTAATCTTGAAACACACAGAATCTGTAATTCCAGTAAACTCCTTTATCTGTTTACAAGGTTCCCACCCTGTTAACTTCTACTGTCAGACAGGTTTATTTTGAAAGGAAACTTCAAATGAATTTGTTTCTCTTGCAAGCAATGAAGTTTTTTGTGAGAAATTGAAGGTAAAATTCTGTAAATTGTGGATCAGCTGTTTTTCAAACCCCCAACTGAGAACCGGAGGATATTTATAGTGCTCAAAAAAGAGCTGTTAAATAGACTTTAAAGTTTATTTCCATTCATTGGTTTATAATATATTTATATTTAGCATTTCAGCTAGTATGTGGGCTTCCAAACAACTTTGTCAATTGAAAATTTCCGGATGTTTTTATAACATCAAATATTATAAGCTAAGTGGAATATTACAGGATGATTCAATCAGGCTGACTAACATGCACGACATAATTCTCTTGAAATCCACTGTTCAATCACTGTGATTGAAATGGTTCCCCCTTCAAAACAAATATCATTTTGATTATTTCAGCTTTTCCCTTTCTGCTCAGTTCTTTGCAAGTCTATTGCATCTCTCTGTGCAAATCTCTCTTAAGCCCTCATGATCATTAGGTGATTCAGTGTGACCCTCTTTGATAAGGGACGCCTAATAGCAGCTTTCATAAACAATAACTGACTCTTACATGTCATTCTAATTACCAGTGAAAGAATATTAACATAGAACATGCTAACTGCATGCAGGGAAGATGCAGGTGAAACTAAAGATTTGCAGCAAATTCCTGCAACTGCAGGGAGAACTTTGAGGGGCAAAAAGTACTTCACTGAAGTGGGATCTGTCCGACACGATAGTTAATGACTAACAATGGTCATGAAGCATTACAAGAACTTTCATAACCAAGTGTAGTACATTATTAAGGCAAATCCGTCAACTGTGGAGAGAGGAAAGTACTTACATTTGGAGGATATTGCTCCTATTGCAATAGGATATTGCTATAAAACCAAAGCTGGAGAGAAACTGCAAGGTTGCACAGGAGCCTTGTGGAACACCCATGCTCACACCACAGTGAGGCCTCCCTTTCTTCCTCAGCATGTAATATGAGGGAGTAGGACATGCTCTGGAGCAGCCTGACAGAGGGTCTGGGGATGAATATGATCAACCCTCCCTGGTTATCGCTGGGTTTGCACCTTCCTACAATGCTCACACTGCAGTTGAAACCTATGATTCCAGGTCATGGAGGTACTCCAAGGGTAGGTCAGTGTCACCAAGTCATGTCCACTGTGGTTTTCTGCCCCAGCCCCCGTCCTCCTGCCCTTTATCAGCAGAAGTTGACACTGCCATCCTCTCCGGAGTCTCAGCTTGATGGCACTTGACACAACTGGTATTTGCTTAACCTGTTCAGTTGGCTGTGCAAATAACTCCTCTTTCTGTACCTTATAGTAGACATTTCTTTTCTAGACTTCTTTTATTATATTCAGCCCATTTCATCTGAACCATGCTCCAGGTTCATTTCTTTCCCAAGTCACTCTCTGTACCTTGGCATATTTACAGGCACTTGTCTCTCCTGTATTCCCACCTGCTGGTGCATTCCCGTTAGCCCTTTGTTTGAGCCATGATGTTTGTGCATTTATCCTGCAGAAGTCTGATAATATGTATTTGGGAAATCTGCTTCATGGTTAATCAAAAGCTTTCATGAGCAGTAACCATACCTCCCGCTGCCATTGTTTTTGTATGTACAGCAAAGCTCATGGACTTTCTTTACCAGTAGTACTCATCATTGTTATAGCCCTTTGTCTTTTATCTTATCTAAACAATTGAAACACAAAACAGACAAAAACAAAAAAAAAAATCAGTTTAAAAAGTTGTTTAAAAAGGCTCTTTTTATTTGAAAAATATTTCTTCTTTGAGCCTGTGCTTCAGATTTTGCATATTATGAATGTGTGATAGAAGGGCGAAACAAGCTGTACATTGCTGTTTCATGTATTGGCAACAAAAGTACAAGATAAATCCTGAATGCAGATTTTTTATTATTGATGACAGTGTAATTGAAAGAGCACAGCTGGATTTTCAGATCTTGTTGCATAGATCTAAATTACTATATAGATTATGAAGCAGTGGAGAGTCAGCTGTTATCTCTTTTTGCATTTCCTGTTGTATTTATGTGTTGCTCTAGGTTTCTCATTTTTTTCCCATAATTCTTTCCAGGTTATTTCTGGTGTCAGAGGCGGTGTGGGAAGAAAGAAATGAGAACGGGTATCAGTGACAACATACGCAGTTTCTCAGAGGGAATCTGTGGGCACCTTTACTGTAAACACCACTGGCAAAGTTGTTTGGCAATGTTGGAGACTATTCCAAGCTCAACTACAGAAGACACTGAGGTGAGGAAGAGAATAACCTATACAAAAGTAGTTAAATATGTGATTTTTACAGTTTTAACTTACTACAGCCTTAATTTTTAGGTGTCTGCCTGCTTTTCATTAGATTGAACTTGATATTCTCTTTCCCCTGAAAGGCTAATATGCAGGCTTTTGATTTAAGTATAATTCTTGGTGAGTCTTTTCAGAACATAAGTCCTTTTCTCTCTCACCCACATTAATGTGACTCAAAGACAGCTAAAAACAGTTTTCAAGTAACTAAGAGTTTACTCGTGTTACGGACTTTTATCTGCTTCAGAAATAGTGTCTACAGTGGAAAGGAGAACACTTTAACTAGGAAGTTTGTTTCCTGTGGAAAGTGAAGGAGGAGGCCATAATATGCTTAAGTATCTGCTAGGCAAAATCCACCTTAGCCTACCTGCAAACTTCCTTCTGACCCATTTCATTGACCTGAGTTTGTAAAATACTTTCGTAATTCACCTGTTTCTAAAAAGAGAGTAAGGCTCAGAGTGACTTTTGGTGACTAGCCAGTGTGTTATGAGTAGGACCGAGACTCTCCTTGAGACTTGGCTTAACTGCTGCCCATGGCTTTTATGGCTTGGCTGCCTACAGTGCTGTGTGAGCGAGCATGAGATGGAGCATCCTTGTTCATAGCCATTCCTGAAATCCTTCTGGGGGCATGTACCCCCCCAGCTGATCACAGTGCAGTATCCGCGGTAAAAGACAAACACGTGGGAAGGAAATGATCTGGGTGTTTCCCTTCAGGGAGGAGGTGATGTTTAAGGTTAACAAGGCAGCAAACACTGTTCTAAAAAAGGAATTGCTGTCTTGGGAATCTCCTTTGTTACACTGTGTGCTGCTTCAGCGATCCCTGTCACTTGTCAGTGCAGTGAACGATTACTGATTTTGTGCTGTCTTAATATGGCCCACCGTAAGCTGCCATGGTTCAGGAGCTGCACCACGAGAAGTTCTGACATCTGTGCAGCAAAGATTGGGCTGCAGTGACACGTCGACCCACGTACCTGTCCTTCTTATAGACCGGAGCCCAGAGTTTGCCTGAAGATACCACTCATGTCAATATAAAGTTGGGGTTTTTTTGAACAAGGAAATAAAACCGGTGGGATGCAGGGAAAAGAGAAGATCGGCTGACTAAAATCTTACTTGTGTTACCTTCTGTAATGTTTGGTGGTCCATCATGCCTTGCTGGTTTTCTGCTGGTGTGAGTGGGATAGCATGGTGGAGAAAGGTATCCTACAAAATAAAGATGATGCACTTGAGAGACTGAAGACGGTAACGTGGCCAAACTGCTAATAAATCAGAACGCTTCCTAGAAGGCCATATGCCAGGTAGCACTGGCCAAATGTATTCCCTGTGCCACCCTATTGACTTCAATGGAGTTGCTCCAGAGATAGATTTGGCTCCTATTCCTTGAAAAGCTGGTGGAAAAGAATGTTTTTATTTAACTTTTGGCAAGGCTTGTGACTGAACTGTGGTGTGTTTTATGTCCTCTAGCTTTTGACATACACTTTTAATTATTCTTAATAAATTTAAATTGGAACAAGTATCTTGAAATACTTAACTAAAATATAAGTTATAGCTTTGATCTGTGCCAACCACTCGAGGATTTGTTAACCTAGCACTGGAAATAGGGGATGAAGACCTCTAAAATGAAATTAACAGCTATTTAACAAAAATAAATAAATTTTGTCTGACCATTTTTATGTCTTTAGTGTGTCACATAAATAATTCACATAAATAATTTTCTTCTGTACAGCATATATTTATAAATGACTTTTCCAGAGAGATATCCTGCTATTTGTTTCCATTGAACATAGGTATAGATGATAGTATATTACCCTGAAGTAAGCCTTTGCAACTCTCAGCTCAGCAACTAATTGTCAGTGGTCGTAATAGTAGCACTATTTATGGCACACTGCAGAACAGTGAACTTTTGAATTTCTTTTATTCCTTGTGTCTGCTAACTTTTCAATGAGTACGATAATGGTGGTATCTATTTCTTTTGGTCTGCAATATCCCAGAAAGACAGGCAAGATTGACTTTCATACAGTAGGAAACCAAAAAATCAAGAAGGCTACCCAGTATGCTGTAGAACTGAGGAGTCCTAACTCCTAGTCTAGAGTTCTATTCTCTGTTTGACTGCCCAGATCTGACACTCTGAATCAATTTTTAATAGCCTTACTACTGTTTCTAGGAAAAAAGCACCTCATAGTGATGGCAGTACTGGAAATGTGATTTGCCAGTATATCCCCCTCCTCAGCTGGAAGAACTGTCTCCAGATCCTCAGTCCTCAAGAGACATTTGTAGGAATGTGGGTGGGGTCAGTGGGGATAGCTTTTCATGAAGCCTGTCCACGAGAATATTCTCAACATAAAATGATAAATTCTCAGTTACTACTAACTCAGAGCATATCAGAACTGCTCTAATTCTGTCTGGAATACCAAATTCATCAAGGATGCTCCATAGACACCAGGTCAATGCTGATGGAAGCAAATGGATTGAAGACAACCCTTCAGAACTACAGAGGGAATTTTAAAACTCCCCTAAGGCCATGGATGAAGATCCTTTTACTCAAGGTCTGTAATCAGCTTTGGTGCCTCTTCTGCAGCCAGACCCAGCTCCTCACAGCTCATCTGCCACAGGAACCTGAAGTGTGCTAGACGGGAGCAGAGTGGCTCCCTGGGAATGATAGCCGGTGGTAGGAGATAGAGCAACCCTGAGCTTGGCAGGGGCCACACACACCCAAGGTGGTGGAGCAGAACATGAGGGGTGTTTGCACTCTCTGTTGTTCTCAGCTGCATTGGCTGGCTCAACTCTGGGGGGAGAGCAGTAAGGGCGCTCTCCTAATTTAAGGATATTCACCAAACACACAGGAACGGTTTTGCTGGACACATTTCTTTCTGCAGCACCTAGAACAGCTTTGGCAGGAGTACAGCTGAAAGATTAGTGCAATCTAATTAACTCCCTTAAAGCTTTTGATCTATAAGACCGCCACCTCTTTTACCTTGTTCACCTTCTGTGTGAAAGTAAGATGTGCCTGCGAGTACAACATTCAGAAATGCTGAAGCTAATAACGTCCATCCTCTACCATCGCTGCTGTTAAATTATGCTGTCATTCTAGTGTATTCACACCAATATCATTCTGCTCCATCGTGAGGAGATCCATTTATTATGAGCAAATCTCTCTCCTGTACACACCAATTATTCTACATAGGATGGATTGGAAGCAGGTCCTATAATTATACCCTAGTCAACCAGTCAAGTCTATAAACAAAATCTTTCACTCTTTTATTACCTATTTTCCTTCCATCTATTATTCTTCAAATGTTTATAGTAGTTGTGTGTGTGTGTTTTAATCCATCAGCAGTTGTACATTTTTCAAGTACAAATGCCCTAAAACTGTGTTTATTTATCATAAGGTTTCCAAATGCCCTTCCTGTTTTCTTCTCCTGCCAGCCAGAGCAGAATAAGCCACTGTTAAAGGCAGAATAAATTATACTGCTAATTAACAATATGGTTGATGTTCTGGAAACCTGCACCTTTTTTTCTGCTGTTATTGTTGGGAAAGAAGTTCGATGGTGAAATACCCAGCTCAGTCTCTCCCTTTTATTCCCCTCACAGTCTGTCTGTATGCCTTAGTATTCAGTTTTCCTCCATTCAAATAATTAATTAATTTTACAGAATCAATGCCATTTCTATGAATATAAGATCAGGTATTTTATTTTTGCTATGTCTAATCTTTTAATTTGCTTGGATTTGGGCTTTTGTTTGGTCATACAACCGTTTCTTTTTTTAATACCATTGCTGCTATTAATACCAATATTTACACCAAGTTATGTTTCTTTCTCACCAAATTTGGGTCATATTTGGGTGTCTTCAAGATGTTTCAAGCAGACCTGTAAATTTTGCCACTTGCCATTTTGGGAGCATTAGACACTGAGTTTCTCAGCCAAATAACAAGTGACTTTACAGCTCTTGGTTTGAAACAACAGAATCCATTAGAGACTGTGATATAGAACCATATTGACCTGCACATCTGCAGAGGGCATTGCAAGGCCTTTGCTAGTAGGAGTCTCTCAGTTTCTTTTGTTCCCCTGCAAGTAGATGTTCTAAGCCTGAGAGCTGTGTCAGCCTTTACTTAGTCTGGACAAGAAATTGCTTTGCTCACCCATAAAACTTTTAGATACCTTAAAAGAAAATATTCCAATTGAAGTTGGGTTTTGTGGTGTTGGGAACTCATATTCAAATCCTTATTCTGCGTGTTTCTTCCATCCTTACTGCTTTCAGGTGAGTTTTGAGGTGAGTATTTCGACTTTTTTTTAGAGCTCTGCATGTACACCACAACTCACTAAATCAGGAGTTTGGACCTGGGTCTCTTACAGAGCCCTTTGAGTGCTGTGAATGACAATATTAACTGTCTCCCCTAAAAAGAGGAAAAAAGAAAAAAATGAGCTAAATGTTAGTGTTATTACATATCCCTTTTACAGCATAGGTTGTACTTAGGTCAATTCTTGCCAGAATTGAGTAAGAGCATCAGCAAACCTTACACATATCAGGAAATACTCTCAGGGTTATTTCCAGAACAGTTCCTTGTTGGTGTACAGACAAACCTCCTTCCCTATATTTCTTAGGGGGAGGTCATGATAAAAATTGGCACAAAATCTGCACACAAAACAAGAGAGGTTTTTTCTCCAGTGCCAACACTGTGGAGACAAATACATGGACCCATTTACAAGCAGTGATGTAGGAAGCTTCTGGAATGATGGGGACCAAAATGAAGCAGAGTAAATCCAGGGTATGGCTTGATAGTAGGGCTAAGACCTGTAAACCTGGCAGGCTATAGGTAGGACTCAAAACATTACATGGCCAAGATAAGAGGCTTGAGTTCCTAGGCTGCCAGTGCCGTAAGTGAAAAGTAATCACTTTCTCCAGAAGGCAATGCATCACTTTGTATAGCCTGGAAACGGGAGTTATGCGAGCCCAGTGCACAGAAAGGTTCAAGCATGGCATCTCACAACCCATCAGCTGCTCTTGCCCACTCTTGTTTTTCGGCCCTTAAACACTGAGCTATTAACCTGTCAGTGAGGTAGGTACTATTGTAGCTTTTCATCTTGTATATTTATTTCAATAAAGCTTTTATTTAATATATTTTCCACACTTGGATGGTTCTGCTAACACCTTCTCAGAATAATCCCACTCTGCATTTGTCAAGGCAACTTGTGCTAAAGTAATGCAATGAACAACGAGGCTTATAAATAGCAGAAACTAGAACAGTTCTTCAGGTAGTGAAGTTAGAGCCCAAAATATGGTTGTTGGAAAAAAAAATTCCTGTTCTGTGGCCCCAGGAAGTTTTCTAATGTGTCTTTCTAAAGAGAAAACATCCCCCAGTACACCCAGAATTTCTGAATAAGGAGCTGCCATACGCACTTCAGAAATATCCACAAAATCTACTTCATGTCCCAGTGCAAGTAGCCAATTAAAAATGTAGCAACCAGAAACAGACAAATTCTAATAATCAGTGCTGTGTTCTTCCTCAACTGGAAAATCTTATTTTCTTTTGTCTCTTATTAATCTGAATATATTAATGGGGGTGGTCATGCTTTCCAACACAATGTTTAGGAACAGGCCTATCTACTCAAGGGAACCACTTCTGTGCCTTAACCACAAAAACTAGAATGTCTTTCTTGGCCTGTTGTTTTATCTTTATTTCTACTTAGGATATTTGTGAATTCTTTTTGTCAGCATTTGTATAATGATTTTGAGATAGACAAGAATGAGTGTGGCTGTTGAAGTTTTGGATTTATGTGCTGCTTCTCAGCCATATCTGGCATTTGGTCTCTGTTGTCTAAACATCTGATTACCTGGTTTTTTTTTTTTCCAAAAGTGCAAAAAGGTTTTACAAACTGATTGACAAAACAAACAAACAAACAGTAGCAGTTGGATCAAAGCTGTAGTAGTACCAGCAGTATCAGGTCATGTTTTACAAACTCTGCTCCGTGTTTTCCCGTGCTTTGGTGGATGGGTACAAAATCTCACAAATTATTTTCAAGAGAGAGCCCTGAAATGCAGCAGGTTAGCAAAAGGCAGTTCCTCTGCATGCACATCACAACTGAGGCTGACCAATTACGTCTTGGCAGCAAGGGAAAGCTGGAATTCATGGGGATTTTCAAAAGTAAGGAACTGCTGATTCTGGATGGACAGTGACAGAAACTTTGTATGTGTTTTGAGATATCTTGGCCAGATTATGAAAACACATTCTAGGCTCACAAACATATACTTAGTCAGGAGAATTAAAATGCCTTGCTTTTCCCAAAGGTGCTGAATGTGTCCTGTGGAGATCAGTTTCATTTGTCCTTCCTTGGTATAACACGGCACATTTAGCTCAGGTTCTTTATGGCTGGGTGGATTTAGGAGACTGCCTATAACCACTCAGATCAGACTGTATTATTCACTTTCCCCAGGTCATCTGCACCAAACATGACATTGAACTGATCCAACATTGAGCAGCCTCCCCAGCAACTGAATATCCTGAGTTGGAAGGAACCCTCTAGGATAATCAGAGAGATAGGTTCAAGCTGTGCAGAGGGAGGTTCAGGTTGGACATCAGGAAGAATTTTTCACTGAAAGGCTTGTCAAGCATTGGGACAGGCTGCCAAGGGAAGTGTTGGAGTCCCCATCCCTGGAATTATTCAAGAAATGAGTGGATGTGGCATGTAGTGCCATGCTTCTGTTGACATGGTGGTGTTTGGTCAAAGGTTGGACTCTATGATCTTGGAGGTCTTTTCCAACCTTAATAATTCTATGATTTTATTATTAAACTACCGGTTTAAGTTTCAAAAATGTATTTTCTCACTAAGTCTGTTTGGTTTAGGGTCCTGCAACTTTCTTATTTCAGTGGAAAAAAGAACTATGTTGCTTTGTGATTACAAAAGTGAGAAAATCTTGTAAATGCAGAGTTCCACTTATTCATCGATTTGTAAGCATTGTTCGTGTTCATTGTCCTTAAAGTCTTTCACAGATCTAATTGTCACTTAATTGTCTGTCCTCTCCCTCTCCTGTAGTTGCAATTAGTGAAATATATAAACATTGTTTTATTAATTCCTGTTAGTTATTTGCCAATGCGTTTAGTATATAAGTAGCTGTGTGAAGAGATGAGTAAGATTTAAGAATTGAAAGAATAATTACAAGTGTATAAAGTCAGTTTGAAATTGTTTGTTTTGCTCCAGATAATCTGCAGAATGATTATCTTCTGGTTTTGTGCTATTTATTACATCTCATACAGTAAAAACTGTGATGTTTACTATTCTTTAGAACATGATTTACAGAGAGGAATGATGAGCCACGCTGTATGCAGAATACCATCTTCACTATTTATTGGACTTCCAAATTAAAGGAAACTGAAATAAGACTGTGATTTTTCAGCCAGGGTAGGTGCTAAATTTAAAAAGAAGGAACAATATCTAGTCCCATGCCATTAAGACCACAGGGATTAATTATACTAAAAATCAACACTAACCTAGGAAAGAATCAGCTTTCTTTTGGTTCATGACAGCTTGTCTGTGTGATGTAATCGGTGACAAAGTCAGCTCTGCTGTCACTGGGGACATCTAGCAAGGAAATAAGAGACTCTTAGCAGGAAACAGAGACAACCTGCCACTCACCCTTTACCAAGATGTATTGGTTCTCTTTAATTTTTTACATAGCAACAGAAACCAAGCTGGATAACGATCCAGGAAATCACAGGTTATGCAGTACAGAAAATAAAGCAATCTCCTTCTCTCTCTGTAGGTCTTTGGGATGCCTTGTTGTGCACACATCCACCCCCGGTCAACACCTCTAATGAATGCATCCATCCATGCAAAGCATTTGATAGAAAAGAGCTTCAAGATCATTTCCCATGCCATTCCCCTTGAAACAATTCTCTGCCAGTGTGATTCCCTAGGGCCAAGCAGAAACATATAACAATTAATCTCAGAGGTGGCTTGATAGACAGCATGGATTGATAGAAAATCCATGGACAATACTGAGCCCAGATGGTCACATCAGTGTCCTTCAGGAGAGGACAGCAGGGCGGGCATCACACACATCTAAATCCTCAGCCCTATTTAACAGTGTCACATTAGGGTTTTCTCTCAAAACCAGTGTCACCTGGTGATCCCTCAGGCTCAGGTGAACCGTCATGCTTACTCCTACCTGAGAGTGAACAGAATATGCGTTGCTACCACATCTTCAAGCTCCTCTTTCTCTCTAAGGAGACAGCCAGTGAGAGATTTCAAGACTGTTGTATACAACCTCGATGCAAGTCAAAGTAATGGGAGCCAGATAACAACATATCTCTATCATAGGTTGTTGTTTCGACAAACAACAATTTCATTTATGAGGAAGTTTTGTTTTCATTTTATAGTGCTACTTTCTCACTACTTTAAACCTTAACAAAAAGCTTCATTGCTCTTCAGGAATTCTGAGGTTTTTAGAGATGCTGTTCCAGGTGACTTCAAAGAAATATACAGCCAGGAAGTGAGAGTTTGTGAAAAACAGCACTGGCAGAGATATATTTATGATCCATACACTACCTGGGTTATCTGTAATTTTTAGGTGGAGTTATTATGTGACTAAGTAATATCTGCAATGTTCAGTCCTTCCAGTTTGTGCTGACTTTGGTTATCTCAAAGCCTTACATCACATGGTAAGAAATCTGTCCATAGTCTTAGTGTAAGAAAATGTCTCAGTTTGTTTTTTTCAGTAAACTTGGGGTTTAGAGGAAGGCAGTAGGTACTGAGGCTTTAGCTATCATGCTCATTCTTTGTACATTTTATCACTGTTTTCCTGAATACCAGGGACAGCATTTTCCAAGAATGGCCCTGTCACGTTATTGGTCAGCATCTGTTCACAGGCATTGACACAGCAGTTCCTCATCCATCGCCAATTTCATCCTGGGGCACAAGTGGCTGTGGTCAGCCACACATCTGTGTTCTGGCTGACTTCACCTGAGCCAGTGACCCCCTGCCTCCCTGTGCAATCCATGGAGAGAAAGGAACTGGCCAGTTGCTGGCCCCAACAGGCGCAGGTACCTGAAGTAGGAGGAACTGCGCTAAAAGCAGGCGCAGTGAGCTGTCTCTGAGAGATACCTATATTGTATGCATATCAAATCAGATCAAATTATTCCACCCTAGACTTCAGTAGTTCAACGTTGCCTCAAACTTCGGAGCTACTTGAATTTAATTAAAAAAAAACCTTATGGACTTGGCCGAATCCTTTGTATTGTACTGTCTGTTCCTGAAGTAACTCAAGTGCCAACACCAGTGAGCCTCTTGTGAAGCCTCAGATGGATTTTTATTTGACTGACTTTACCTTGTTTTACCCAAGTCAGATGTGTAGCATGTATTTTTCCAAATCACTACACAAGCATAAGTATTTTCTATAAAATAAGATTAATTTTACATACCTTAAGTTTAAGGTCTATTTGTTACTGGGGTCAGTTATGTATTTTCTGTTTCTCAACTAGAGATAAACAACAACTGTGAACACTGGAAGGCTTATTCCAAATACTTATACCAAAGTCTGGGCACTTGCTAAAATGGATTCAGACTTCTTACTGAAGGATCAAGCTTTAAAGCTCAGACAAGTTGTCCATTTGTTATTATTTTTTAGATGGGAGTATTTTCTTATTTTGTTTGAGATGGAAAAATCTGTCCTTTTAGTAAGACCCGCTTTTGGTACCAGACAAAACCAGGAAATGCAGAGACAAGTAAAGCTGAAATAAAATCACCAGTGCCATTGTTACTAATTGGTATCCTTGTTAGCAAGCTCAGCAGAGATGCCAGAAAATTAATGTATATATATGAAGACACAGTAGTTGACATGAGCCCATAATTTACAATGAATAATTTATTCAATTAATTTAGCCTGCTTTTCTTCTCAGCAAAACAGATTACAATTTTCTTAAATTTATTCATTATTCAGAAGTGTTCAATAAAAAATACTTATTGTTTTCACTGTATAGACTGATTAAAAATATTGTAGCATTGAACTGGGTTGTTAACTTCGATTGAAGAACTTGAAGTAACACACTTTCTTTCACTTTTTTTCCTCCTCCCACTTAATTGGGTGGACAAGAGAGCACTTAGGACTCACACATGTGCCAGTGGGAATTTAAAATTCCCTGTCAGCAGGTATTCCACATGCAGAATTTTAAAGTTACTTTCTAAGAATATTTTTACTTTTTTTTTTTTTCTTAGCCAGGAAGGGTCAAAAGCAGTGGAGATCCTGCCCTCCAAGAATAAGAGTAGCTCTAGTTTAATATTATAAGTGTTGCAGAGTCACGTTCTTTAAAATAACACAAAGCATGTGGACTTTATTTTTTTTAGAACAGTAAGTATGTGACTGTCTTGGGAGGACAGCTGCCTGTGTTGCAATTATTTATGGGGTTTTTTCATCATGGCTATCAAACCGGGCATTTTTGTTCACTCTCCTCAGGCTGCCCCTTTCCTCATTCTCTTTAAGTTTATAAATATTTTGGAGTTATTTTAATATTTGAAACTTAAGGTGGCTGTTTTAGCAAAATAGCTTCTGCCCCACCCTAGTGAAAGCCTGCCATTTCAGTAAAATTAAAATGCCATGAGGGAAAAAACAAAAACAAAAACAAAGAGAAGATGAAGAGGTTGCAGTTGTTTGTCCTGCAGTTCTTAGCTAGGGATGAATTTCACACTACAGCACGTGTTGCACTGGAGGTGCAGTTGCACACCTGTAAAAACACACACCAGCTAAAGATACTCTTGAAGAAGGAGACCTGTGAGGAGCAGTGGAGTGTGTGAGACCTTGGGCACTCAGCATCCGCACTGAACAGCTGCTCCAGCTGCTCCCACAGCTTTTTTGGATCTGGAGCCCCAGTGAACAGGAAGGGCTCCCTGGCAGGATTGGAGCAGCCCCCAAACCCTCACAGCACACATGCCTTCCCGAGGAAAGGTGCCTCTCCTCCTCCTGCTGTGCTTCCAGCTCAGCTGTAGGAGCAGTGGGAGCACAGCCGGGTGGGGAAGCCACGCTCTGCTGGATCCATCCTGCTCCCAGCCACGCCGATTAGCAGCAATATCAGCTCCTGGTACCCCACTGATACAACATCCTTCTGCAGCCCAGCAGGCAGGCAGAATTTGCAGCCATGGCAATAGTGACAGCGGGGTCATTAAACACAGACCCGACATTCTGTTAGTGTTTACTGTGATTTTTAAGCAAATTCGTTTTTACTGTTTTGGTGCCTCTCTGTGTGTGTGGTGTGGTATCTTCCAAAGGAGGAATATTCTTCACAACAGCGAATATCAAATCTATTGCAAAGTGATCACTCAAAGGTTTTGTTTGATTTTTTTCACTCAGTCATTAAGGTTTGCTCAAACTGCTTCTTTTACAGGATACACTTGGCCAGCCAAGAAACTGAAATTAATACAGTGGCTTGTGTTTAGTAAAAGCAATTGGAAATTCAAAGCTTGGCTCTATACAAGGAACGGCGTGCAGGCAATGCAGCAGACAGGTGATGAATCTCACTGAATACTGGTGAATAATGAATACATTTTTAGGAGACTCATGGCCTCTTAGTGGACATCAACAAGAATCATAAGACATTGTTGAGAACATTTTGCATGTATGTGCCTAGAACTAAAAGTAGATCTTGACTTAAATAATGAGATCTTCACACTAGATTAATGCGTATTTGCTGGGAGCTCTGCAAAGAAAAGATTACCTTTTTGTCTTTCACCCTGTAGTTTTTTAAGTGAATGTCAGCCACAAAGCTGTAAAATAATGGATAGTCATCCTATTCAGATATTTGAGCATCAAATGAAGCACCTTTAGTAAAGGAAGAGATCAAATGTAAGAACAAAGAGAAGGGATCATAAGGCAAAGGCTACCAGTAGTCACATCAGACTCTGAAATTACTTCCAAATTTTATGATAGAGAGCAAAATAATGAAATATAAATAAGGCAGTGTTAATGAACTTGTAAGAATTACTTGGAACCTCTAAAAAAGCTGAAGAGAATTCTTGAATAGTGTCTGTTGGGTGCAGGACTACTTAAAGATATTCTGCCCAAGGAAAGCTTGTCTGTTTCTTTGTTGTCTTTTTTCCTTTTTTTTTTCCTTTCTTTCCTTTTCTTAGTCTCTAAGAATGATCTGAGTACTTTGAAACATGATTCTAATAAACTTATTTTCTAAACAGTAATTGATAAATCTTCTCTTTTGATGTTGTAATTTTCTGTAGGCTGAAATTCTGGTCAAATAACATGGCTGCTTTTGGAAGGCAAATAGCCATCAGACCAGCAAAGCTTGCCTTACACATGGAAGGATCATGACTTTCAGCTTTCCTTCCCTTTGCCTTTCCATCTTTGATTCAAGATTGAGAAGTATTGGACCATGAAGGAATGGTACCATGTTCAACTTCACGTTTTTATAATTTCCCTCCTGTGAGGTAGGTATCATTCCACAGAGCCAGGGAAGTCTGAGTCCCATCTGGTTCCCTGTGAGTTCACAATATATAGGAACAAAGACATATGTGACTGCACAAAATAGTGTATCATTTGACCTGTAGGTGTCATGGTTTTACATGTGACATTTTTGGACTGTTAATCCAGAAATACAATATCTATTGGAAGAATTTGAATAATCCCTGATCATTGCACTATTTCGGCAAATATCTAGCTCTCCTGGGCAGAGTGCTGCAATTAAAACAGCCAAACTGTGCCAAATGTCCACAGCAGGAGGTGGGTAGTAAAGAAGTATCTTCAAGGAAGTTACTCCTGTTACCAAAAGTGACTTACCTAGCACAAGGATCTTCTATCACTCTGGAAGTATAATATTCTCCTAGGAAATCAGTGCAAAAGAAAATTTTGCTGACAATTTCTGTTCTTCCTGATACCATCCCAATGTTCACAGGCTTGAGCCAAAGCCCACTGAAATCTAGAATGGGAATGGTAGGAATAGATGGGAATGGCAGGAATATTTTCAAGTTCACATGGCATATCTTTTATCTCTTTCTTCTCTATTTGCAGTTCATGAATTTTCTGTGACTCTCCGTTAAGTGTTTTAAATTGTGAACTCTGATTGAAGAACAAAAAAGATGCAACAGTTTGGGGGTGGACACTCTGTGAAGTCTGTGGGAGTTTTGGAGCGTGGGCATTGGATGAGTCCATCCACAGTAAATCACTTTATTGTGGATGATTATTTTTTCCAAGTCTTAACCTGTAATTAATAATATTTTGCACAAGTGACTTATTAAGAAAAGGTTCTACTCATTTATTTTCTTGCTTGCTTGTTTACATATTCCTATTTCTTCTACAGGGAGTTCAGAGCATTCACACTGCAAGTCATGCAGCTCAAAATTCTCGAGAATTAGTATTATCACTAATGGATGTTTGAACAGATTCTTTGTTGCTTCATTTCCTGTGCTCAAATATATTTACAAGAAACATCTATTTTTGCTTCAGTCTTCTCATTACAGCTTCGTTGCCAGTCACACCTACTACATATGTAACAAAAATGCCTTTTTCATGTCCCCTGAGTGGTACCATATGCTAACAAATCATATTAAATTCACAAGCCAGATTTCATTGGCTATTTGCCCTTCAATTTAAAAGAGACTTGTTAATAAATACTCCTCAACACCACTACTTTCAATCTGCTCCCCTCTCCCAAGACAGCTACAGATCAAGTGAAGAATCAACAATTCCATGATTCCTAAGTTAATTACCATGCGATATCTCACAGATTGATGTAAAAATCTCTTAGCCTAGGCACATTTTTCTTCCTTTTGTTTGCCCCTGCTTGCTTTCCTCTGTAAACAGCCTGCATTCACTCTTTGCCATCCAGATTCTGCTGCTCTTTTAGGATTTAAGGCACAAGTGCCCAGAGCTGGGAAGACTTGACATTTAAAAGGTCTTGACATCGTTCAGGGGATTTTCCCCCGGTGTTGGACAAGTGCAAGAGTGCTGGATAATGGGGCCATTGTACCCTGCCGCTTCCACGCCAGCTCTGCTTCGCATTACTGCAGCCCCCTCCTGACAGCTTGGCTTCAAAGGGCATGAGTTCAGCACGGGTATTATTAATGCTGAGGCCTGCTATGACTTATTAGAGAATAGAAATCTTCATCAATAGCGCACAGATGTGTGGGCTGAAGGAGAAGTGCTGCATCGAGTGAAGTTGGGTCCCAGGTTCTGGCAGTGCGCGGATTGCTTGTGCGCTGATCCCTTCCTCAGGCTTTCCTCGGAAGTTTGTTCAGTCCCACATTCCCGTGGGCTGGTCACACGGAGTGGGTTGCAGCTACAGCTGGCTCTGTCCTCTCCTTCCCTGTGCTACACCCCTCCCTTGCACACTGGTTTGTCTTTACTTCCTATCTGACTGCTTTCTTTGTCTCCTCACCCAGCTTTGCGTACTGCCCATCCTGGCTGGAACAGCTTCTCCCTTCACACATGCCGAATTCCTCTCCTCCTCACAAATGTCTGAAGATGTGGCTGCTCAGTGCAGCATCCTGCTCAAGTGCCATTAGTGCCCTGCCTACCTGTGTCTGCAGTGGCCTTGCCAGCTTGGTAGGGAGGGAAACCATAATTTCTTTGTCTTGCCCCGCAAAAAGATCTCTATACCTTAATACATGGTGCATCCAGAAATTTTTTTCTGTTACTGAGTACATGATTTTAGAGTGCTACTTAGATTATTGAATTCGTGATTGAGGAGCCCAGATTCTGTCCCACACACATGAAACAGCAATGACTGTACCCTGTAGGAAAACTTCAAGCATCTCACACAGAAACAAAAAGTATCTGTTAAATGCTGAAGTGCTCTGAGGCAGATTAGCTAGTGTTAGCTGTAGCAGCCAGACAGGCTTGTAAAGATCCCTTTCCAACCTTTTTATTTTAGGACTTCTTGATTTGTCATTTTCACAATTAAACACTCATCATGTTCTTCAATCCCAGCCCTGATGCTTGCTAAAAACCTTCAGAGTAATCTGTTACGAGAAACAGAGTGTGGAAAAGTAACTAATGCTTGTGATGTTGGATGCACATTAGTTACCTGCCATTGAGTACTTTGTTCACAACTTTGGCACTACAAAGCATGCCATGACATCTAGAGATGCATCAGCTCAGAACTGAAATCAGTAGGATAAGAGAATACAAAGAGAAGATGTAAACCCAGGCTCAGAGAAATCAAAGCTTCTGCAGCTTCAGTAGGAGCATGACATTCAGTTGCTTCTGTTGAAACCTATGACAGAAACAGTGCAAATAGCCACATTACAAGACAAACACAAGGGAAACTTAGATAGTAAACCCTGCAGTGAATTTGCATGTGTTGCTTCACAAGAAAAAAAAAAAATATATATATATATATACATACCTATGCCACTTGTGTCTACCAGTTTTCTGATACCATTTCCCATGTCTTTTATGTCACTAGTGACAACCATGTCAAAGGGGGGGTGGCAGGTGTAAAGATGCAGTGGTAATGCACTACAGATGCTGAAATACTCATGATGTAATGTGAGATTGGCTAAAGGAGGCTTGCAGCTGATGGCGTTTTGGAGGTTGAGTCTAGGAGCTGCTGAAACCTTCAGCTATGAGATGAGCATCCCCAGGGTTCACCAATTTGACCTGAGAATTCTAATCACTTATTGGGCTCAGATCATTAGCTTGGTGTTTATGCAGTTTGTGCTTTTGCTCCTTCTGGCGGCTTGTGTTGGGGAGAGAGAGACAAGGTGAGAAATAGCAACACTGGAAGGCCTGAAAAGTGCATTAGTTAACTTCATATTTCCTTGACAGCAAGACCTTCTTTTGTGACTTAGGAAACAAAAGTTAGCGCACAGCCTTTTGCAGGGATTTGTCGCGCATCCTAGGGTGTTCTCCAAAGGATAGCGCTGTGTGGGGGCGGGCAGTCCTGGATAACATCCAGCACTTTCCCGCTCCTCCCCTCCCGCAGCTGGAGCCGAAGGCAGGCGGTGCAGCAGGTGCGCTGCGCTGCATCCCGGGTGAATCAGGCTGCTTTCCTTCCTAATGAAGCTTGTTAGCAGAGTGGTTTATTTTACTTTATCTTTTCATAAGGAGGAGCACTTGACTTCTTGTTATGAAGCAACATGTCATTAATCCATCTGATTGCTGGAACCTGCTCAGTAAAATAAAAATACTTGGGAATAGTTACGGTAACAGTCTATAGCTTGGCGTTGGAACGCATGCACGCACATACAGAGGCCTTTATAGCCCAGCTACAGACACTGATGGGCATCTGAGCTACAGGTGTCCATTTTCCTCAGACTAATTTATCAGCTACATAGCATAGGGAGTGTTATTTTCATGGTTGTGCACCAATCCAAGATGTAACTGTCACACCGTACTTCAACTCCTTCGACCTAGGGAGCACTGAGCATGTTTAAATAATAATTAAATTTTTCAATACCCTTTGTGAGGTTGGATTATTGTTTGTGGTGTAGCTTTTCCTACTTGAACAAATACATAGGCTGAGATTAAGGGTTTTGCCGAAGATCATGTAAAGAATCACTGAGGTGAGAAAAACCAAAACACTTGCCCTTGAATCCATTCTGCAACCATTAAGTATTTCCCAGTTGCAGTATAGGCAGCCTGGAGAGATTCAGGCATGACAAGTTATGAACTAATCTAAAAACACAGAAGGCAAGAAAAGTCCTGCCTGCCAAAGATCCCCTTCTTATGCTTCTTCTAAAATTTAAGCTAAATCCATTAAGTTTAATTAATTAATTTAAATAATTTAGCTTAATTAATTCCTAAACTAAATATTGATTTCAGAATTTTAAAGTCAACTTGAGGGTAATTTTAACTTGATTCATGTCTACTTTTGTTCAAATATTGGCTGCAATGCTATTATGGAAAACTGTTTAACTATTCCAGAAGTGTTTCTAGATGACCCTATTACAACTGCAGATTTTGAAACATTTCTGTAAAATACTGTAGTTCTGGGGAAAAAAGCTTTCTCTCTTTCATTAGGCAAAATTCCTATTGGCTTTAATGGGAATTTTGACTGAGTAAAGACTAGTGGAGATCACAGGATTTTGTGGCCTTTTTTTGTTAAAGGTAAAAGATTTTTCATCAGCAACAATGGTGCTAATAATCTTTGGGTTCTTTTTTTTCATTTTTCTTTCTTTTATTTTTTATTCTTTTAGTTGAAATTGATAGAAATGGCTGAGCCAGTTTCTCCTGTAGACTTAGGTACTCACAGAGATAAATGGATATCTAAGAGAAGAAAGAAAAGAGAGAGAACCTCATTCATCTGGGTTTTTTTCTCAAAATCTGCAGTATTTTACTGTGTCATCATTGATATTAATGAAAAGCTGAAAAACAAGAAACAAACCTCCGGAAGTCCAAACCCTTCTGTTATTCAAATATTAGAGTGAATCAGGCCCCTGTTAAAAAAAAAAAAAAATTAAAAAAAAATCTTTAAATGCAGATGTTCCATTCCACCAAAAGCAGAAATCTTTTAATCTATTTCAGTATTGTTTTTCTTACCATAAAGATCTCTATCATCTAGAGGACAAAATATCCAAACTCTTATTGACCACAGCCAGAGATTTCCATTGCTTGTGTTCTATCTCTGCTAGTGTTAGTAGACCTAGTCTTGAGAGGGTCTGAGTGCCCACGGGGTCCTTGGCAAGGAGTTGTATTGAGCACATTTGCCCACTCCCATGGGCTCCTAGACAATTTATTCCCTTCTGCTTGTGATGAAAGAAAACTGTCTTAGCCTGTGGGTCACATGTGATCCTGGCCAGCCTCTGTGGCATTGCTCTTCTGCCTGGCTGTGGAAATCAGTCTTGACATTGCTGAGGTGCTCCCTTCAATATTGCAGCTCCGTAGAAAATAGGATGTTTTTCCCCATCAGGAACTAAATTCTTGCAGTGTTGCTCAACAGAATGAAAGCAAACTTGCCTGAATATTATGACGCATAGCCTGTAGTTTCATGAAATTAAGATTACAAGGTAGTTTATCACTAGTTTCATCTAGAGAAACTGCTCTTCTCTTGTCTTTGAAATTGAAATAAACATTTCAGGCACCAGAAATCTGTCTTATTTTAAAAATTGACCAAGGCCTATTCATCCTGAAGTTTATGCTCTTTTTCAGTTACCTCTACAGGGAAACTCTACATGTAATTTGTAAGTGGAACTACCTCTGAAGTAGGTGGTTATGAATGTTAAACTGAACAAAATGGTATGTGTGTTTTTGGAGAGCATTCACTCCCACAGACCCACAACACATGGTGTTTTAGCTGCACACACCATACTTTCTCTGCTCAAAGCACCTTCTCAGCACCCATTATATAGCTACATATCACAAATGCTTACATCCAAAGGCACTGCACAATTATTAGAGTGTAAACGTATTGTCTGAGCTTTTCCGTGTTCGATGACTGATAAGCAAACAGTGTCGCTTGATTTTCTCAAAGGTGTCAGAATCACACAAAATATTCTCCCCAGTCCACTGGGTATCCATCCTCTGAGTTTAAGAAGTAAGAAATTACAATAATAAAGAAAAGAGTTAGGTTGTGGCATGGCAACCTTCCAAATAGTTATGATAAAACAGCATTCTTCGCTGCTTGGGAAGTTAAACAGAATTGTGCATTGTTGTAAAGCAGCTGGGGAGTGGTTCCCCAGGCTGTCTCTTACAGTAGTATTTTAAGGAGGTATAATACAATCAAGTATCGCTTTCATTTAAATTAGCCTAAAAAGAAAAAGCATGTACTGACTAATTTTCCAGAGCTGCAGCTAAAAAGTAAACATTGTCAAGGTGAAGGCAAAATGGCAGCTTTTGGGGAACAGTGCTTTTGTAAAGGAGAAACCTTGAGTCTGAATATTTTTCCATTATAAACTAGAAACAAAATAATTTTGAATTTCTTACTTTAAATAACTGATTTATTGTTACTGCATATTAATTTCAAAGTCATTGTTCATTATCTTTGTTTCTCATTGTGGGCAATGAATAGCAAACACTTCAGTGCAATGCCACCACACAGAAAAGAAATAATGCTTTACCTCTGAGACATCTTGGCCTAAAAGCTTGTGCATGTTTCCAGCATGCTCCTGGATAGAGTGCAGATTGAAGGGTAGACGTGACTATTCACTCAGATTATTTTGGGATCAAACTGCAGTTCAACTTTACAGATGATGGGAGCACAGTGCTTTCTGGGCCAGGTGCTGTCAGGAATCTCAGATAAGGCAATTTGTAGGTGGGCACAGGAATCTGTGTGAATTCCAGACATTTTAATATGTACAAAGTATATACATGCATTGCACATGTGCTGTTTAAGAAGTGACTTTTGGAAATTAAAGGTTCCCTTGAAATAACCTGTGTGCCTTTTGTCCCTATCCTTCAGATGCAGCAGGATGCAAAACAGTTGCTATAGAGACTATTTATTAAAAATGGAGGAATGGGGGGAGAAAAGCAACAGAAAATCTGAAAGCTGGTGGGCAATTTTTAGGTAGCAAGAGCTCTGTGGCAATCCGCTGATCAGCCCAAAATATATGAGGAGGCCACTAACCTTCCTACGTGTGTGGAGCTTTCGTCCTTCCTACCTGTGTTGAGAGGACATCCTGTGGCTCTGACCTGTAGTGAGAATTACCCATCTGATGAACTGTAGCGGGGGAGGAAAGAACAAGTACCTCCCCAGAAATTCAATCATGCCTTAGGCCAGTGGGGATGCTGATCATTTTGTTGTGCGTTGAAAATATAACATATTTTCAGTGCTGCCAGGAAAAGGACTAAAGGTCTTCAGTGGCTTTTGAAAAAGGATGACTGCGGGATGGAATTTCCTGCATCTCTAGCATTTGAATCCCCTTCTTAGCTAACGTTATTGGAAAGATACAGACACTTGAACTCTTGATATTTTCTGTGAGTCTGCCTTTGCTTCAGTACAAACTGGACCTAAACCAAAATCTTTCCAATTTGATACAGAGCATCCCCACAACAGCTTCAGTGGACTTTAGAGCAAGGTATATATATGTCTTAGACCTTTAGCATACTTTAGGTATTATTTTTCTCCTTAACATCCACTGTTCATTAGTGAATGCTAGTGTTCTGCTGGTGGTGGTTGGTTTTATTTATCTTTTAAAGATATATTCAGGAGACATTTTCCCATTTTGAATGAAAGGGAATCTGATCCATTTTCATATTCAAATTTACAATATTCTTATATATTAGGTTATGTCTTAAGGATCCTTTGATTTCTACCTCCTTTTCCAAGCTCCTACAGGGTACTCATCAATTTCTAACTTAATAATAATACCTTGAATTATTCCCAACCAAGCTTTTACCTACAAAAGCAATTAGTATGATCAACATTGCAAAGGAGTCTTCCTTTCTTCCCTCCTTTGCATATTTCATTGTTGTAATTCTAAGGATTTTGTGTTTGTTCCATTGAAAATTCTCTGGCATGACAAGAATCATATATGTAAGGAAGAAGAGCAAATTTTAGTCAAGGAGGGAGGGAGGAAGTATTTCAAGAATTGTTCTCTAATTATATCTGTTGCAGTGAATTACTTAATATTGATTTCTGTCTTCAGAACTACACATTTATGGACTGGCATACAAAGGCATAAGGCTCATTTATACAACACTTATGTTTTCCCTCAATAACAGGAACAGCATTATTATTGACTTGATGATTTTTGCTTTCAAGTGCTTTTATTCCTCTCATTGCTTAGCTGCCATTCATTGGTTTCCTGCTGGTCCCTGATGTGAAAAATATAGAAGAGAAAATGCTAATTGGAGACCAATTTGGTATCCAAAGCAGCCTAACAGTACTCCCTTTAATAACACATGGGTATTATGGGTTGAATATTTCATATCATAGGTCTGGATAGTACAGATTAATGTTCCCTAATTCCCACTGTATCAGAGCATCGTGGTCTGAGAAAACATTTTGTAATAAGTGATATTATGGGTGTTGGAGTTGTATATATGTACTTGCTGTCATCCTGGTATTGGCAATAAGGGAAAATCTGGATGCAGTTATTTATTCACAGGTGAAGATGAGTAGTAGTGCTTTTCAAAGACAAGGAAGGCAGCTGTGTGGTAGAGCTGTGTTGGGAAGATGTTTGCAATGGAGGCAAGGAATGTCTCAGGGCCATTGTTCAAGGCACAAGGCACTGACAGAGCCATGCCTCTTATGGACTAAGTGCCTTATTCAAGAAGATGAACAGAAGCTGGGCACATAAAACAGAAAAAGAAAAGTGTTTAGATCACTGAAAGACTGAAGAGTTGTCTTACAAAGATGAAAAGGCTAACAGAATAAAATCTAAGAAGGATCCTGTTGCTCTTTATCATCATGAAGCAAAGTGCAAACCACTAAAGGAAAAAGACAACGCAGGTAGAAGACGAGGTGGCATCATTTGGCTGTGAGTCATGGTTTAGGCTTAGAATCAAGTTTCTATCCAGTGTAGCAAATGGAGTACTGGAAGTTCAGGCCTGAATTCATGTTTATGAGATCTCAGTAAGTGTCATGAACAGGTTATGTGATCTGGCTGGCTGCAGCGGAGAGGAGGCTGGCCTCAGGAATAGGCACCGTGGATCTTCTAGACCTGTTTGCCAAACTCTTAGTAACTGTAATTGCAATGAAAAACATTATCACATCACTTCAACTCTGACTAAGGTCAGCTCTGTTTCATATCACTTCGAAGAACAGAAACAGGAAAGCATCTTGGACAGGATTCTCTCTAAAGGCCCAATGATAACAATAACAGCAAAACCAAAGACCTCTCTAAATCAGTGTGTCTGTATACACTTGTGTCTCTCCAGTTTGTGTATATTTATACATGGACATATTTAAATCATTAAACAACTAGATTGGCCCACAATAAGTTACTGTGACTTTTGTCATGTTAGATGTGTTTTATTTTCTACCAAACTATCCATAGCTCCTACTTTAATTGCTTTGTTTCCCATGTTGCCTTGTAGCTATACTGCTAATAAAATAATATTTTCATTTTCTCTGTTTAAAAATTCTTTCTCTGCCTCTTGAATTATGGCTATGACATGCAAAGAGGCAAATCTCTGTTTCGTTTTCAGAATTTAATGCAAACCCCACACTGTAAAAAATATACAGCCAGATAGTCCACAGCCCTGTGTGCCTGAAAAGCAAAATAAATGAAAGTTGGGGGTTTTTTTCTTATGTCTTTGTTGGCCTTGTTTCTTTCATGCTTAAAGGGCTTACCACATTCATTCATGCTTTTGTCACCTTCAGACTTGTTAATGCAACCTTGTGGTTACATAAGACAACACTGTGAAATTTCATCTGGTTTTAAATGCATATAAATATTTCACATGTGGAGCATATTAAACTGATGTTTCAGAAGTTTTGCTGGCTTAGGAATTTTTTGCTTGCGTTTGTTCATTTGTTCCTTTTCACGGATATTTTTGGTTGGTAGTTTCCATCCGTAAAAATGGCTGAAAGTATTTGTTTGATTCACCTCTAATTTTCTGGGGAAAAAGCCCTCCAGAAGTAATGAAACCTTTTCTTTCTTTCTGTACTCTGAAATCTACAGTCAAAACCGCTTTTTGAAGGATCTCATGCCCTTCCCGTCCCTTCTCTCTCCCTTGGCTGCCTTTTCCTCATCCGTCAACTGACACGAAATCCCTTAAAAGATTTTTCAGCAATCTCAAAGCTTAAGACTGGCTCACAAAGCACTCTGCCAGCTAGCAGTGAGTTGTGCTGGACTTTCCAGATCACAGTGAATGGAGGTTGCTGAAGGGCTTTGGATGGGGAGATTGGGTCAGAGTTAAAGAAACCTCTTAAGCAAGCAACAGCCCTGCCACCAGAAGTCAGTGTTGCCTTTCTATAACTCAGTTGCACAAACCTTTACATTTTGGTGCACATAAGGCTCATATGAAGCCATTGGACTGTGTCTTTTGTCAGACCAAGTCACTTAAATTCTCTCCACCTTCATTTTCCCGCCTGTAAAATACAGCTAATCATACACCCTGCAGATTTCTAGTACCCATCAGGATAGCTGCAGGTGTTTGTGTTAGGCTAACACTGACTTTACAGAGCAGAAGATGAGCCTAAGACATGGGAAAGGTAAATAATTCACTGGGGGTGGGAGCAGAGAGGAGCAGGTGGCTCAGGAGCCAACTTGAGAAGTGTAAGTTTTGGAGAGCTAGAGAAGGAGAAGAGAAAGATCTTTCCCCTTGTTGCCTTCTGTGTGCCCCCTCTGAAAAGCCACTGCAGCAGCTTCTCATGGTTCCTGAAGTTGGCATGAGGTGAAGACAATGGCCTCCTGCCACTCTTCTAGTTTCCAGGAAGAAATGCTGATTTCTACCTAATGAAAATATTCCCTAGGAAGTAAACAGCACAATAAGACAGAACCTGAGCCCAAGTGAAGACTCTGGTTATGAATGTTGAGAAACTGTCAAGTTTTCAGGCAGAAATCTCTATCCAAACCTCTACAGTTCTGCTGCATGCTGCAAATTTGTGTCCTGATTCTTAGCCCTTGTGATTCTAGTGCTACTTACCTTTCACTTGCATTTTTTTCTGAGCTCCTGAGTTTTTGTTTCTGGAGTGGGAAAGGAGTTTGCTCTGTAGGCCTAGATTGCTTTCCAAAAGCTGATTATCTTTTATTATAGAAGCGAGACTTCTCGTCTTGTATCAACTGTGCGTTAGGACATTCTGACCTACAGTCCAATTCTAATCAAATCTGATGCGGGTAGAATATAGAAACATAATTCCAACAATTAGTTATATGAAAGTAGGTGTGTGACAACAGGAAAAAACATGCCTTTGACAAGTGAGAAAGAGGAAGCAGAAAGTGTTCAATCCTTACTAGACATCTGAAAATCCATTCTCTCAGGAAAAAGCCTGTAGAGAAGCTACAGCTGCAATGAAAACTTCAGGTGGCTCTTTCATCTTCCCAACAGCCAAATCCAATTAGCCACGAGCCATAAATTTACAGGAAATGAGGCTCATTAATCTTCCTGCCTAGGGAACTACTTGATTTTCAGAGTTACCATTATAAGGACTAACCTGTGGCAGAGGTGGGTGAAGAATTTAGGCTCCTGCTCCCTTTGGCTGTGGTTAGAGCCTGTTTAAGGCAGATATGCTTGGAAACCAGAGATCCAGCAGAGCTGCATGATGAGATCAGAAGCTCAGCCTTCATACAAAATACAGTTTTCACATGAGCCCACAGACAGTTCTAAGATAGCTATCAACAGTTCACTGAAATCTTCATCCTCTTCTAAGACATTCAAAGGCCACAACCAAGAGATCATGGGAATTTCATTTGGACAGCACTTAAGGCACATATTTAAGTCTAAATTATATTATTTTGATGATCATTTTCCAATACACCTTCAGCCCGACATCTGTTTAAAACCTTACCTTTGAATGCCTCTGGCAGATTAAAACAAAAGTATTGTCATATATGACTTGCATAATGCAAATGTGGCAGAGAACTCTCACTTCTGACCGACTAAAAAAATACCATCCTAAATTTTAAGGTAATGTCAGGCTATATTCCCTATGTGTAGAATGCATTCCCTTTAAAGGATATTATGTTTACCTTATGCATGCAAACTTGCTGGGAAAGGCTGGAAAACATTCCTGTTTCCCTAATAATATCCAGTAACAGTGCAGTATAATTACTCTTTGATGCAATCTCACCTTACAATGTCTTCTTAATTGTTTTAAAATTGGTCTGCTTGCTTTTGAAATACTCACCAGTGAAGAGGGTTAGTGCTCACCCACCCTAGACCTGCTCCACTAAACTGCTTAGTGATGAAGTGCTTTTCTTCACTGGCCTCCTAATGCTCAAATATTATAAGCACGATTCTGTTTCCAGAGGCAAATAAAATGTAATGGTATGGCAGGTGATGAGGCTTGTATCTACAGCTCTAAGATGAATATGATACTGTTTAATTCATACTTAAGTCTGAAAGCATTTGGAACGATCGGTACATTAATGAAATGATAATTTTATGCAAAATGTCTGACCATTATTTTTCCTGAAAGAGGCCACAGTATTGGCCACATATCTTTATAGGGCTCTTTGAGAATGAATTATTGGCAACTCTCTTTATGTTTGAATTACATTCCTCTGATCCCAAGTGAAAAACAAGCCTAAAGAATGATTACAATAAGCCATCACTTTCCATAGCAGAATGCAATGTAACTTGTACTGAAACATCCAACATGCAGAGCCCTTTTTTGATGCACTTTACATACCAATTTCATTAGCAGGTGGAATAGGGCAACTATGCTAAATGAGTCAGGATTTATCCTTTCAATCTCTTCTCTATCTGATATTTTGCAACCTCAGTGCAACACTTTAACCTCATGATTCAACTGTAATGATCTTGTGCATTCCTCAGAGATATGTTTAATCTTTTTACTTAGATAAGTTCTTGGCTTAACATTGCAATATCTGACAAGCTGAACAGAAGGAGAATGCATTTGACCTAAATGGCATATCAGGAGGAGTGTCTTTTTGCCTTAATATTAAACAAAATGGTTAGGACAATTAATAGCCAGCTAGCAGAGATGCAAAATATGCTCATGCAGAGCAACACAAGCCTAGTCCCATTGTCTAATGAAGCAAGTGATATCACTTTATCTAGAAGGGGATTAGGCCTTCCAAGTAGTCACCTTTTTTTAGAAAAGCCCAGGCACTACTGGGCTTGAACTTTATCCCTGTAGCTGCCTTGCAGAAGGTGATGAAACAATGAGTCACAGACAAGGTCTTACATGTTCACATTTGAACTCCTTTAGTCTCTTTAGGTAGGAGAACAAGTGGTGTGATTTTCAGAAACACCAAATGCTCCCAGTTCCCTGCAGAATGGGCATTGTTCAAGGCTATTTGTATCACTGCTAGTGGTGGGATGGCCCTGAAGAATACAGATATTAGACTAAATATTCTGATAGCCTAGCTGGGTCCTGTCCCTAAAAGTGGCCAGGAATAGAGGAATATATGAAAAAAAAAAAAAAAACACCAGCAAAATTATGCTTTCTGCAGAAAAGCCTCGTATCTGTAATCGATAGTGACCCAACCAGCCTCTGCTTACAAATCCTGGGACTGGGTATCAATGAAGGTGGAAAGAGTGTTGTCTGGGTTTCAGACTCCTTTACTCTTAATCTGGATTACTTCCACACAAAGGAAGTTTTTCATTTATTTATTTCATAAAATTGGTATTTCAGTGTCTGCACCAAAGTGCAATCCTAAGAGCACACTTTGAAACCAAGGGACTGAACACTTGAAATGCCTCTTAGGGTAATCAGAATTGAAAGCATGCTGGAAAATTATCCCTCATCCCCTCATGAACTACTCTGAAAAAAAGAAAGAAGTGTTCTTATCATTGGCTGAGTCTTATTTTTCTTAAAATCAGGTTTTGGAAGGAGACACTGCTGTGATTTTTGTACAAGCTAAGGCTAAATGTAATGATAATGCACAAAAAGATCAAAAACATAAAAATATTTTGGCAGTGAAAAAAATCAGTCTCAAAAGTAGGAATATCAAGAGACAATTTACGTGTTTCAGAATATGCTTAGTTATATATTAAACAGATTAAATTAATCAGTGCAACAAAAAGGTGGGGAGGAAATGCTACATAAGGTGGAAGAAATGCAACAGTTTAATAAAATGGTAAGTATCCTCAGTATTCTGTTACAATTGAAAGCATTTGTTCCACTGAAACCGGTTATGGTTTTGCCATTGACTTTACAGAGATGAACTGGAAGGTGGAAGGAGGAAGATGAAAATGAAGGTGGAAGGAGGTTAGTAGGAAGTGAAAAGCAGCAAATGGGGCAATATCTGTGGTATATTTTGCCTTCCCGTGATTTCCATCAAGGGAAGAATTTCTTGTTTTGAAAAATAATTACAAGACAGAGCATTGGGCAGAATGGTTTTAGTGAATCAACTACTGCTTGGAAAACATCAGTGAGAAGGATCACTAAGCTCAGCTTCTGGATTGGGCTTGGTCTTCTGGTTCCAGCTGCTATTCTCCTCCTCTTGCTTCCTGCATTCCCACATTCCTCACTGCGTAGGAAGGTGCATGCAGCATGTTGTCTGTAGGAATACTGTGTACTCATGAAAGAATTTGGGGAGTTTGAATCAAGGTTTTGGAGATTTTAACAAAGAAAAAATCCTGTACAGTGCCTGTGAAAGATCTATGGTAGTAGTTTGCTGAGACCTCAGTTCTTCCAAGCCAATGAACTTCTAGGAAAGGTGAAACTGAAAAACTACCTTTCTGACATAGATCTTTCTGATATCCATCCTTCTCCGTGTGCATCCTGTAAATTTTCTCATTTTCTTAGTTTCCTCCTCCTTTCTTCCCTCTTTTTTCCTTCATTTTCCCCTGCTGTAAACTCTCTTCCCCATTAATTTTTCACTGCAGGAGTAGAAAAATGGAAGTTTTTGTTTTGTTTTCTCCTAGTAGAAAGCCTTCAACAGAAATCAATATTATTCCTGCCGAGAGGAGCCCACAGCACTGTGGTGTTCCAGTGCTGCCTGAAAAGAGTGCAGCAAGGGAATCGAGACAGCAAACCTGTGTGAGCAAACCTACACACCTGCTTGCGTGACTGATTCAAACTGGGTCAGCTGCAGAGGAAAAATTATAGGAACTATTTCTCAAATATTTAGATTTATAATATATATATATATATTTATAAAGAATTGCTAACAGTTCCTCAAAGCTTTCCTAGTGCAAAGGAGAAAAGGGAATGGTGGTACAAATCAAAAGATGGCTTATTTAACCTGTGCAGTTACCCTATAAGTGCAAGAGTATAAAATGTAAGAATTTCTGCTTTCATATTTGGCAGCTTTTGTTCACATCACTTTTTCTGACCACCTCAAAGGAGTACAGCCCTGGGCTGTGTTTTTTGAATACCCCTCATTGGCCTAGTGCTCAGTGAAGTACAAATCACAAAGGTTCTCTTGGTGTCAGCAGAGCACTGATGATCTATTCCAGTGTGAGGGTCTGGCCTCTAATGAGTCAAGGATGACATGAAAGCTGTAAATGGAGAGCAAGTAATTTAAAAATTAAAGATACTTTAACCAAACCCTGGAACTACGCCTAAAATAATAATTTCCATCTTGTGTTTGAACTTAAACATTCATGAGTTACTTCGTGTTATTCAAAACTTTACTTACATTCGTTGCTGTGAGAACCCCTCCTACAACACACACTGCAAGTGACATAGATCACAATCACATCAAAGTAGGTTAGACTTCAGAGAGGATAGACAAGAGGATAATTTGCGCTTACATAGTTTCTTTTATCCAGGGAGTTCACAAAGACTGTATTCATTAGGTCTAAACACCACTCCTTATGGTCAGGTAAGTAGAAGTACCAAACACAATTTACAGACAGATAAATTAAAAGGCAAATCAAAATAGAGACAGAAAAATGAACTGTCATAGTGATATGAGGCCCCCCAGTTGCCAAAACCATTCACTTCCATTAACCATCATGGTCTTCCCCGTGTCCTAGCCCAAATTATTGTCCTTGAGGTAGAAAAGTTTACTTCTAGCACATGGCTGACACTATTTGGATCATTCCCAGGGAACACTGTGGGCAAACCATTTCATTCAAAAGTGGAGGGTTGATTTTGTGGCACATTATTTGCCAAATTGTCCTTGCACTGTTCTGCACATGGGGCAAATATCAAACAGATAAAAGCAGACACCAAACAGGTAAGATAAATAGCTGTCTTTGGAAACAAGATGAACAGTACCATATTACACTAAAGCATTCCCAAAGACCTAAAAGGCAAAAAAGGCCTATGTACCTCTGACCTAACCAGAGGACATGACTTTGGGAATGATTTGTTGTGCATGGCTAGGCTAGAACTGCCTGCATTCCACACATGCTTTTTGGGGAAGAAAAACAGAAGGAACTCTTCAATCCATTGTTTTAACAGGTATGGAATCACGTCTCTGCTAAGCAACACACAAACTCACAAACTAAAACTAAGTGCCTGAACATACGTGCAGAAAGTAGATTTCATACTAATTTATAGCACTCAGAAGGGCAGGCTCCCTAAGCCCATCAGAGGAGAAAGGTTAGAGTAGTAAAAACAGTCAGAGAAAGCATTGGGCAATAAATCTTTGGGACAGTTTCTGTAAAGAAACTCACTAAGATACTCCTTACCTTAACTGTGTTACTGAAAGGGCTCAGAAGCCTTAGGAAGATGTTACAGAGCCTTTCACCTCAAGGTCAATGATTGCATCTGGTTTCAAAGTAAACGCTAAACACACCATTACCTCTGACAGCTGCTGGTAGTTCTTTGTTAAATAATCTAGAGTAGGTGTCAGCTTTCTGATAAATGAATATCTAGGTAAACAGCTATTCCGTGTTGTTAACCCATCTGGGCAGAAGAGAGTCATAGAATTGTTTAAGTTGGAAAAGACCTCTAAAATCATTGTGTCCAACCATTAGCCAAGTCCACCACTAAACCATGTCCCTAAGTGCCACATCTACATGTCTTTTAAATACCTCCAGGGATGGTGATTCCACTGCTTCCCAGGGCAATTTTTTCCAGTGTTAGACAACCCTTTCCATGAAGAAGTTTTTCCTGATAACCAATCTACACCTGCCCTGTCACAACTTGAAGCTGCTGCCTCTGTTTCCTTCTCACCTTCTGGAAATTGACCCTGAAAACTGTGTTTGAATGGTGGTCTAATAGCGTAGAGGGAGGTTGCACCATCGCTGTAACTGTACAGCTTCTTTGGTCTCCAGGGAAGGTTTGGATTTCCGGTGCACCTTTCCTTATTGTAAAACACTTTCAAAAATTTTTTATGTTGCAGGGGAAGGAAGATTGGTCTCTTCAGTGGGTGATAATGTTTTTCAGGACTTCTTTAAATGAGAATAGTTGAAATATAGAGAGCTCATATAGTTTTCAATAGTTGAAAATCAGAGACTAGAGAGACCTGCTTTAAAGTTATGGGAAAGGAGGATTTTTCCTTTCTTGATCTTTCCTGAAAAACTTTCCTAGTAAAATGTTCAGGTTTTACTGGTGGAAATCTCCCATATCCTAATTTTCCCTATGGGAATTTTCTTGAAAAATTATGTTACGCTTATTGAAAAAAAGGGTGATTTATTTTTCAGTTAAATTGACAATATCAAGGATAAGGCAGTTTTGAAAATGTGACATCTCTCACAGCAAGTTCTGTGAAATAGAACAGGATAATAAAATGTAAAATCATTTCTGTTTCTGTGTATAAATAGGGAGTGATCACAACTTTATGTCAGTGCAGTTTCACCAACATAGAATCAAGCAGAGGTAGGATTAGGCACAAAAAATGAATTGTTTTTTCCTCTTGCTGGCTTACATTCAAGCCGACATGGAAGTCATTGCTTTATCTCTGAACTGACACTACCATGAATGAAAACAGAATCATATCTACAGTCTGTACTCACTTGCACTTGTATCCATGAAGTCAGGTTAGCTGGAATTTATTTTCAGAGCTGAACTTGGCCAGATTTTAAGATGGCATAAATCAGTGCAACACTGCGCTGTGTCTCCAGCTGAGGATCTGCTCCATACACTTTAAATTAGCCAAGATAGGATACCTAAACTATGTGCTAAAAGGAGTAGAAATCTCTTGAAAACTGGAAAAAAACCCCATGTGTACAAATGACGAAAACTCCAATGTAGCTTAAAGAGAGCTGATCACTAGTTTATATGTAAATCTATGTACTTGTAAAATGTCAGGAAAACTTGATGTACTCTCTCTTCGTAATTCAGTTTCAAAGTACTGTCATGACTTTCACTCAGTGGAAATGTCTTTTTCCACCAAAGCTGCATGTTTTGTCTTAAACAATATTCAAATTAGATGCAAGAGTTGAAATAATGTTGTAAGGCAATGGTTATGTTATCCACATTTTATCTTCTAGTTATAAATTTTATACGTTAGGTTATACAACTCCCAATAGATCTTGGTATAAGAGATCTCAATAAATCTCAAGCCATTCAATATGGGGGAAATTTATTTGTTATTTGTGTCATGTTTTATTAGTGCCCTGCAGTTCAATCTTGACACTGGAGAGATAGTTCCCTTTGCCAACAAGTAAGAAGAAAAAATCTTTACGGCTTTAATTTATCATAACAACATATTTATTTTTTTTTTACTATGCATCTTAATTCACAGATTCAGGTATTCCAGCATATTTGTCTGAACATACCTCTTCAAATTCTGTGACATAGTTATATTTTATGCCACTGATATAGGCTTCATAAATCAACAGCATTTAACTAGAGTATGCATGGAAAAAATAGCATGTAAAGGATTTTATTTTCCCACATTGGAAGTAAAAGCCACACAGTAACGAGATGGATGGGTAAATAGATAGAAATTCCCTTTCCTTTTCAATCTCTGGATACCACATCTGTGCAGTACATTGTGCCAAACACTACTACTGTTTCTGCTGCTGTTGTGTCTCAAAATTGGTTTGTAATTCATGAGCTATGTAGTCATCTCTAGCTCTTGGAATAAAAAGGCAGATTCAGTCTCTTGATATCTATAATGGATATAAGAGTATTCATTTCCTTATTCTCGCTTTATAATGGATGAATGGGGAAGAAACCTGGCTTCTAGCTTGTGAAAAGAAAGTGGTATCTCACCATTATCATATAAACAGAAGGCTATGCAGTCAGGATGGGAGGACATAGATGTGGAATACATTTCCAGGTTTGAAAAGGGGAGAAGAGACAAGCAGTACTTACAGCCTTTTCAACCAACAGAGTAGGGATATGTAAGTGAATTGATGTTGACAATGGGTAAACAACTAAAACCAGGTCAGCAGCTAGTCATGCCTGCCCTGCTGGCCCCTCTGCTCAGCCCCATGGTCCAAAGGCAAATTCCTCCATTTAGCATGTCCAAATTCCAAGCTGCAAAAGTCTCACATGCAGGGACATTATCCCCATCATGTGAGGAGGTGTTTCCAGGTCCATGCTGTATTCCCAGAAGAAATTGCTCTTATCGTAACGAGATTTTCAGGTTCCTTCTCAACTATATGGACCACTAGTTCTTTTCCTTTTCCATTGTTTCCCATAAAGGAAAACCATGGTTTGAATGCATGATTAGCATCTTACCTACCTAGGTCTTACCTACCTTCAGCTTTGGCTTTCACCACGGCCTTGGGCAAGTCCCCTCACCTCACAGTGACACAGAGATGATAATCCTGAGCTCAGCTCTTAGCAGCCTATCCTTCTTTCTGGAATGGAAATCCTGAGGAATGTCCCATGTGGTTACCAGGCTAAATGGGTCATGTGGTCAAAAGACCAGGGTGTCTTTAGTTATTTCATATTTACAGAGAGTATTACAGTCAACTGCCAAACTCTCTTCAAGGATATCTTTCCATTTTGACTTTGCTAATTCTAGTGCCATGTCAGTTATGCTGAAATGTCATTATTTCTAGTGAGAAGCTTCGAAGATGGTTTTACAAAGTTTTTTTTTAAATTTTACTTTGCAATGATTTCTTATTTTTTGAAAAGTGCTTTGAAATGTATGTCAAAAATTACGTTATGGAGTCAACATTGAATTGAAATTTTCAAAAATTGCAGTTAAAGGGAAAAAATGAAGGAAATGCTAACATTTTGTCCCCATTTGGAAGGGAAAAATAATAATCAAATCACAGGTCAGAAAAATCTCGCTTTCAAGCACTCCTTAAAAATATCCATTTTCTCCCATATTGGTTCTCTCTGTGTCTCTTAGGTATTTTTATTTCAGGAATGCAGTGTTTGCCTCACTGTAAAGGATTCTAAAACCCCAGGGTAACAGAACACGTTATGAATATAATGTCACACAGCATGTGACAATGTTTTCAGTGAGACTCCATCTCTCCTTGGGAGAGAACCATCTGGCCAAAAGTAAATTTCAAACCTCTATGCATAAGGCCAAATGATGAGAGGTGCTGGGTGTGCTGCTGCCACTTGCGGCAATGGCCATCAGAGTCACTGTACTCAGGCCCATCGTGCCTCCAAGTCTGGGCCTGAGCTCTGATCTGGAGATAAATTCTGTCCACAGATCTTTACTGCAGTATAGGTGAAACTTAATGCCTTCATCTCATTCCATCAACACCACTGAAAATAACATAAAATAACATCTGAGCTCTGACACAGGAAAATAGCTTTTCCAGCCAGGCTGGACTGGCTGATCATTTCAGTTACTTGGCCTGAATTATAGAAATACCAAGTGACAGGTGATACATCTCCTCTGAATACTTCCCCCATTGTAGTTCTAATGGCATCTTTTTGGTTTGGTTAGGGGTTTTTTCAATTCATATGTTATTATTTCCTGTTTCCTTTTCATGTTTACATTTTAAGCAGAACTTTGAAAAACTTGTTTCAGTTCATGTTTACAAGTCTGGTTTTCTTTTATCCTGCATGCTTCATGTTTTGTTTAAGGTCAAACACTGAAAACAACATTGTTAGTCTGGTAAACTTGTCGCTCCATTTCCAAGGGTGATGTTTGACCTCCAAGAGCCTCCTTTGTACCCCTATCAACAAGCTTTGTTATCAAAACAGCACCATGGACCTCCATCCCAGAAAAATGCTGACAGTCAGGGACAGGAGAAAATTTTGTCTTGATATTTGCTCTTAATTCTACAAGGCACAAAGTCATTTTGGCAATTTTGCATACAATTTTCTGCCTCTCTTTCCTGCGAAAGTTGGGAACTGAGGCTAGTTCCTCAGCATTGGGAGCGCAGGAGATGACGAAGAACATGCTGTTTTGCAGGGCATGAGGGCTCCTGTTTTCTGCCAGGCTGCCCTGTCTTGTCTGTGTTGTGGTTTCCAGCAGCTCTCCTCATAGAACTTCATTTTCTCTTTGCATCTCTACACATGCCACTGTGACCCTGCTTTTTTCTTTTCTAACATCTTGAGCACAGTTTATTTCTTACCTGTTTCCTGTGCTTCTTTCAAAAATTTTTCTTCTCTCCTCTGATCCCTTTGCAGATAGTTTAAAAGACACCCACGTTTTTTTTGTTTTCTGTCCACTTTCCTCTTTTCCAAGACCTCATTTCAAAGAGGAGCCCTGTTCATGACAGCACTTGCGAATCTGTAGAAGTCAATTGAAGCCCAGTGAGTAGGTGCCTATGTACTGCCTTAGTCTCTCAGTCTCCTTGGCTTTTCATTTTTTTACATTTTCTGTTGTTCATCACGTGAGCAATCTTTTTAAGGGAAAAAAATGATAGTGACTTGAATTTGGCTTATGGATTTTTACATTACTTTCTTCTTCCCTTAGATTAGAAAGAAAACTTAAACATCAGGGAGTGGGGGCTTGAGAGCCTCCTGTTTCTGGCTGAGGTAGCTGTTTTTGTGAAGTGGAAGGGTCTGATCAGAAATCAGAGCTGTCTGCTGTGCTCATGGTGGGACATAGGCAAATTCTGAATGCACAGATAACTACATATGGAGCATTTAAATTCCTGGGTCAGGAGTTCAAATCCATCCATTTGCTAAAACTCATTACTGTCTGATGGCCACTTTGGACTTATTTGAAATTAGTGAGAGCGAGCAAGGGATAGAGGAATGGAATTACGAGGGGGAAGGTAAAAGAGCAGGGGATCATCTCCCATCACTTCCCATATGACACCTTTCCCTAACCCAGGGAGAACTTGCATTCTTGTCAGCAGCCTCAGCTTAGGAGGCTGAACTACGGAGAGCAAAGTGCACCAAGCTCTTCCTGCCCTGCCAAGATGGGCTGTGGAGGCAGTGGCCCCAAGGACCAGCATTTCCTGGCACAGGCTGCTTGAATCCTGGTGGGCTCCAGGCTGCAGTACTGTCAGTGAGCCACATTTTTAAACTCGTTTTAAAACGTCCTTTGATGTTTTATCTGTCTCATCAGAACAATTAGCTCCTGGATGCTCTCCATACAACAAAGAAAATTAATTAGGAAGAGTCAGATGCTGCGATACAGAGCGGTGTTTGGGACACTGCGGTGTCTCGGGTGGGTTTTGGTGTTGCAGAAGCTGAACTGGAGACTGTTGTCACGTGTCAGGGTACAACTGGACATAGAGATTTTACTGAAAGAGAGAAAGTCACCTTATAAAAGATCTGCATTTCCAACCTGATACAGGTTGTTTTTCTGAGAGCAGAGACATAAAGGGTGTGCATGTGGGGCAAGCAGCCACCTTGAGACACTCATAAATATTACTTTCCATGAAAAACAAGGAGAAGACCATACCTGTGTGTTTTCAGTTTTTCGGTGTACCCTGGCTGGAAATCAAAGTGGAGTAGCTCTGTTCTTGCTTCCCCTGCTATATTTCTAAATGGATTTTCCCTGTAAGGCACTGAGATGCTAAACTTTGATCATAATCATCTGACTTTGAAACCGACAGATATCAAGAACCATTTTTTTTCTGTGATGTATTCAATCTACTGACATTAAAAGAATCTATTTAATGTGATTGAGAGAAACAGAATTTTGATCCCAAGAGTTTGAAGTCAGGGCCTCCTGTTTGTAAAACTTTAAGTACAACACTATTTTCCACATACCTGACAGATAATTGGAGAACTTCTTTCTCTTTTTCTCTCTCTCTTTTTTTTTTTTTTAAATTTTTATTTTTAGGATGGGGTGTTTGGTTGACCTTTTTTCATGAATTCCCCAAACTGGTGCAGGCATCTTCAATCTCAGAACAGGACCATGGAGTTCCAAACCAGGTTGTACCCCTGCTCTGGCAGCAGCTGAGGGAACAGGACTGTTGAGGGAGCTCTGGATCGCAGGGACAATCCTTAGAGAATCCATACTCCTGCATTGCACCCTGGCAGGCAGAAACAGGAGTCTGACTGACAGCAGACAAGGCAGACACAGCTACAGCTTCACAGGGAACAGTGTGTCCTGGGAAATGGAATACAGGTGACAAAGTGGGAAATGATTCAAAAAAGTATCATGAGAGGAGACAGCTCTTGTGCAGCAGAGGTTGCACCTCTAAATATTATCAGCAACTTCAAAGGAAGGACAGCCAAATACAATAAAGGCAGGCAACTAATGTTCATAATACAATTTTAAAAAGTTTTCTCAAGTATTGAAGGAGCTCTTCTAATGCATATCCAAATTACTTGTTGAATGGACGTGGGCTGCACACTAATTTTCTCCCCTGAGAGTCAGAATATTTTAAAAATACTGTACTCCAGTGATATTTCAACCGGAATATTTCTTTGTTCTCTTATTGAGGACTAGGAAAAAAATGCCGAACAGTGAAACTTTGAAAGTTGAGACAAAGGGGCAAAATACATAGAGAGCTGAAAGATTTATCAAGTTGTATGTTGCAATTTTCCCTAAGAAGCATAGGCAAAAGTGAAATGAAGGGAAAAAAGAGCTGTGAACCATGATGAAGATGATTAAAGAGGGTACAGAGTAGCTGTCAAAGCAAATACCAAGCAACATTAATAACTTCATAGCAAATCAGAAGACTGTCTCCTACCTTCCCAAGAAACAAGAGCTTTTGTTGCCGCACAGGGTAAATGGAACTAATCTTCAGGTGCAGGTACTACTCTTTGTCTGGCAGAGATATTCCAGTGTCAGTGTGGAGCAGAACAAGAGATTTTAATGGGGTTAATATGACTACAAGCTACCAACTGCGAAAAAAATTGGTTCCAAGACTTCAAAAACCTACAGCTACATGGGAAAAACCGTCTTCAGTGGGGAACTTACACCTTCAGAGAGATGAAGAAATACATTTTCTTAATGCCCTTTCTTGTGTATAAAGGAGACTAATTTTTCTGTGTACAGAAAAGGAAAACAATGAGTGCTTGCTGCAAAGAGCTAATTTTTTTAGTCAAATGGTTGACATTTTTCTTTCCCTAAAAGCACAGCAAATTTTTATCTTGTGCAAATTCATGAAAAATTATGTTTTGGACAACGAAGTAGAATTTTGTCCATCTTTGTCTAAGCAAATATCTCTTTTCAGAGCCACAGAGAGGAGCTTGTGAGAGATTTGTTGGTGTGGCTGGAACTCCCTAGCCAGTATCTTAGGAAAATTTTCTTTCAGTCAGATTTGCTATGTCCAACTGATTCCTGCATGTGGGTTAAGAAAACCTTCAACATCAGACATAAGCAAGTGAGTAAAATTACTTCCTTACAGGAATCAAGCAAATTATCTTAAACATTTTGGTGTCAGCATGATGGAATCCATTTATAAATGGACATAAAAAACACTCCTGCAAGCTTATATGTTCCATGTCTACAGCCAGAACCAAGTGCCACTCTGAGGTGTGTCAGGCTCTTTATTAACACAGTTTGAGCTTCTTACACATTGTAAAATCTCCCAGGAGGCTATGGTTTGATATCCTATGTGGTATGAAACTGTAATCCCTTGTATTTCTGTAGCACCCATTAGGAAGGGATGCACTGGAAAAGCTCCTGTGGATATTAAAAGATTAACTAACTACAAGGAAGCTATTACCGAGAGTAGTGACGCCTGTTTTATATCTCCTTTCCATATTAGAGAAATTTCCTCTGACTCAGGTCAACCTGGATTTATTCCAGTTTTGTCCCCACTTGAGATTAACAAGTGCATCTGCTCATGTGTTTAAATATCCCCCTACTCTGACTGGGCTGTTTCTCTTTTGTCTGTTTTTAAACAAAGTGATTGACATGCCTGAAGTCAACGCTAACAAGCCTTCCTGTATTTTTTATGAAGTTCCACAAAGGTAGCAAGAGTAGAATTTTTTCACTTTCTCCTGGAAAACACAATCTATTGTCTTGGTTCTCAGTCTTTCAGATCATAGCTCCACTATTCTGTTCTTGCCTCTGCCTCTTGTGTGAAACTGAGAGCTAAATATCACTTCATATTTAGTGCCATTTCTAAGTTTTCAATATGGATATAAAGACAAGAGAATTCATGCCGGTGGTGGGGGGACCTGAGATATTATGTATGACTCCACTATGGGATATATACTCTATATTTCCAAAATGTAAGGTTCCTATATAGTCCAGTATGCTTCCCCTTCCCTTGAGCTGACCAGTGAGTCTATAGATGTAATGACCAAATACAAGTCTCTTTTTTTCTTTCAGTACTTTTTAATGAAACATGTCATTCTAAAGGAAGGAAAAGTGGTTTTGTTTGTATATTTCTTTCTTTTTTTAAAATGCATTCCTTCACTCTCTTCTCTATGTGAATTGTGATAAAATTTGTGGGAATGTCCAGGAAAACCAGACAAATTTGAGTTATCTGCTGGTACCAAATGAGCCTGTACAGGTTGTTCTGGCTTTGCAAAAAGGAAGCTTTACAGTTTCTCGGCATGTCTCTGCTTTGAGGAATTCACCCTCTTAAGTATCCATGTATAATGATTACTTAGACAAGATAAGGGTGGTGAAAGGGGCGGATGCTCTTCATTAGAACAAAAAAGCTGGTAATAGCACAGAAAAAGAACCATTTGAGATAAAAGCCTGGCTGCATGAAAGATCAGATGGGTTACTCATATGTAATTACTCACTTGAGTCCATATGGCCATGGTGTGTTATACCATTCCCACTCAGCAGGCTTGCGGCATTTTGTTGGTGTTTTTCCTGTTATTAACCATATCTGCTTCGTCAATCCAAAGACTTGATACTTTACTCGAAGAATTAATATTTTTTGTGTCCTGAACACCGTATTCTACATTCTCAGCCAGCCCAGCATCTCAGTAGCTGTGATGGAAATAGGGAGTAAAGGAGCCCAAAGGACTTTTGGTAAGTGATACAGAATTTTCGCTTGATGGAAGATCATGCGCCTCCCTGCAAATGAGATCTGGGAGCCTATGATAAAGTCTCTAAATGACACTTGCACTGCTTTGTCCCCAAGGGACATTCAGGAATGTTATGCTAATGGCACTTATTTAGAAGTGTTTTAGCAGATCACTCCTGTTAACTCCTGTGTCCTTTAGATTCCCAAGAGTTAGATCACATTTGAAAATGGGACTTGGCATTCCGAGTCTTTTAGGCAGAAGCTGTCTGTTTCATTTCCTAACTGGAATAGGGCAACTGGAAATTGTTTCCTTGTTCCAGGTGTGTGTACATGCATGTATATGCAGAAAGGCGAGAGCTTTAACACAAAAATTAACGTCTTTCTCAGAATTAAAACTTTTTTTTACCTTATTTTAATGATATAATAGAATATTTGAATATGTTGGTTTTCAGGGACCTTCTTTCATGCCATTTTGGTTTTGCCAGAGGGAAGTCTCCCCATAGTAAGCAAGCAAGAGACTGAAGTATAATCAACTCATGAGGCTTCCAGTATGGATTGATAAGGTTTTGAAAAAAAATGGAAGAGCTTCAATAATGGAGCACTGCAACAATTTGCAGAGTTATACAAGAAGCCATCAGCTACTTAGCTTATGGAATAGCACTTCTCAGCCAATACATCTCAAAATAACTGAGTATTGGCAATGTCAATAAACTGTGCAGGCTGTCTAGTCACGTTGCTTCCTTTTATTCATTCATGAAGAAACCACATTAAATAGACAAGAGAGCTCAGAAAGGACAATATACACACATGTGTCTAGTGCACTTTCCTCTGAGTATATGTGCACACATCTGCTGAGTCTCTCAAAGAAAGCTGCCACAGACTGGTTAAAAGCTTTTTGTTGGCATTTGTGTGAGCTTGGCTGCTTGAATGTGATCGTCACTTCACAATGTAGTCTCAGTATTTTCAGTGGTTTAAACAATGGGAAGGAAATTTTTTCAAGGCACTGATAAAGCTTTCTAAATTTTTACTGTCACAATAAGAAAATGCTCCTCATTCTTTTGCTAACCCAGCACTCCTCTGGGTGGAATCCCCAGTCCCCACCAGACAACTGCAATGGCTAACCATGGTCTTAAGATCATGTGGGAAAATACATCTAAGGAACTTTTAGAGAAAGAAACCTACTGCACTTGGCATTCTTTCCCCATCCCAAGGCCGCCGTACTCCTGTGTGTGTTTTGTGCTTTATGCAAGTGCTGTAAAGCTAAGACGGAGATGAAAACATCCTTTTGAGATGCTTGGCTGCAGACTTCAGCAGGAGTCAGAGCAGACCCATGCTCAAAAAGGAAAATGCATAGAAAATATCTTATTTTGTAAGAAAAAGGTGCATAAAATGCAAATTCCTTAATTGTTATTCAGACTAGAGGGGGGAAGAGTATCATTCACTCTGTCAATCAGCTTTAGAATAATTAACACAAACAAAAGTTTGGGGATCAGGAAAAATACATATAGACCTCTTGTTTTGGAAGGGATTATTCCTGAATGTGCTGCTAATCTCACTAATACATTTATGTTACACTTTGGGGGTAAAGGGGATTAGGTGGGAGGAATTAAAGAGATTTGATATGGATACCATATTTGGTAGAACTTCTAATGAGATTACTCAAAAAAAAAAAAAAAAAAAAAAAAAAAAAAAAAAAAAAAAGCTGCCTTATGCCTCAGCTTGACTTAGTCCAGAGGCTCTAATGAGATCATGAATTCTATCTCCAGTAGGGGAAATAGTGCCAATGCAGAACTGTGATAATAAAATTCATTGGACTCTGATTAACTCAAGGATTGTAACGGTACCCAAATTGGCACTTAGAATTTCATGTCTCTTGGAGGTCATAAGGAAACAGAACAGGAAGTCAGTTCTGTACCAATGCTGATGCATATTTATTTTCCACCAAGCTAAATTTCGTGGATGAACTTTTATTTTCCTATTTCTTAAAAGGGAGATTTTATGGAAGGTTTTTTCCAAATGAACTTGGAGTTGAATCAATGGTCTACCCCTTCTGTTCATATGATTTCAGATGCCTAAAGCCACGGGATATGAGGTGAATTATTAGATATGCCTTTCCAAAGAGGAAATGGTAAGACAGAAATGACCTGCCTGAAGTTACAGTTTATAGATTAGAAAAACGCACAAACAATTAAAAGACGGAGACAGTTACAGCAAATTACTTGCAATCAAGCTGCAACTAAATGAGCTTCTTGATGAGGAAACCAAATTTATGTTGTTTAGAACCACAAAGAAATTTTCCCAAAACAAACAAAGAAAAGTTGAAGGTGAGCAAAGTGTTAGCACAGTTGGATACAGATGTGTCATTAGAGAAATTATGGGTGCAATTAAAGCTCTGGTCTTGGAAAAGAAAAAATAATGATAGTAACTACAAAGGGCTTTCTTGTCAAATCCAGTGAGACAAAACCTTAAGAGGTGTAGGATGGTATGTTTTCCCCCTCTCTGTTTCCATGTGTGGCTAGCAACCTCATTAATCAGTTTTGACTCAAGTAAAGTAAAATGTGGCGATTCAAATCAAAACATATATTCTCAAAAAACTTATGCATTTAAAGAAAAGGTTGGGTGCCGGGGGCTGGGATGAATACATTTAACACTAGAATTAAACATTTTGTTCTCTCCCACTATAAAAATGTGAATTACCTCTTTGGCAGCTCTTTGAAAATGTCTTTGTGAAGTTATGTATATTCAGCAAGGAAGACAGAAAGTCACACAAAGGCCCTGAAGCCATGTGAAGGCTTCAGTGTGAAGCACCACATTTTTCTCTTTGTTGCTCTATATACATTTTGCATTCAGTGGAGTATTCATCAGTTTCACTGAATGCTACCCATTGTCTACCTATATTTATCTGAAAGCAGTGACTTTAAAGACTTTGTAATTATGAAAAGGCAACAAGCAAAGCTATCCTTCTCCATTCTTATTGCCTTGGAATGGTAGGCATAACAGAGCAGACAAAAGCAAGGTGTAATAGGTCTTCTTATTGGCAGTCAGAAAGCACAAGTATATGTAGGAAACAATACTATACTGGCACTTTTCCTTCTCTTGATTCCTCCTATCCTTTCATGCAAAAAGTTTTGTGTGAACAGAACTGTTTGGAAATAGGCAGGTGGAGAACAGGAGTGAAAAATTTGCAGTTGTGAGCTAGATGAACTGAGATTTCCAAGTATGAAATTTCCACAGAAGAAATTGAATTGACTGACCCTGTCATATTTAGAACAGTAAATCGGAAGTCCAAACCTCTAAGCTCTATAATATTTTGTAGCACTAAAGCACTGGTAATACTATGTATATATCTATATAGTTTTCTGCTTAGTTGAAAACATTTATCATCTGGGAAACTTCCATAATATTGAAAGAAAGAGATTACAATGTGGTGAGTCAGTCATTAAAAAAAATAAGAACAAGTTTTTCCAATGATATTGCATAAAGTGATACCTGCCTGCTTAGTTAAGTTTTAAATTTTGAAAACTCAAGTTGGATTTTGTAGATGTAAAGCCTTCATTTTATTGTTGAAATAAGAACGGACTTTGTGAGGACTTTGTTATCAAGTTCCTCTTCTCAGTTTGTATAATCAAGGGTGTTACATTGCTTAGGTGAATCATACAAAGCAGATTGAGGTCTGGTTTGTAATCATGGGTGCTATGCTTCATCACTGGTCTTAATATTGTTTTGAAGTGTGATTAAGGTTCGGGTCAATACCCTTAATATCCATTATTTATTTTTACATTACATGATGACTCATATGCTGAAAGGTATGGAGAATTATAACACACTTCAGCTGTACATAGTTTTTATCCCCATTAACTGTACCTTTGTACAATCCTTAATTCCGTCTTCTCAGCTTGATGTTGAGATGATCAAAGGAAGGAAGATAAGTTTGGGAGAACCTGCTTTTATTTTTTATCAGGATCATAAGGGCAGCATCATCTGTTTTGAGGGATTGCTGGCAAGGTGTGTGATTAGGAAGGAAACTCAATTTTCATTACTTGTGATTTGGGCATTATTTTAAACTCCCAGAGATGAAGGGTTGGATGATTAGACAGGTAAGTAATGTGAAAAGTCTAATGACTTGGAACTGCTGAAGGAAAAATTTGGCTCCTCATTTATATACCGACTGTCTGAGAAAGTGAAGGTGTCTTTGGTTAGCAGCTGCAGGGTGATTTTAAGAGTCAGGTGCTGATTCAGAGGCAGAGGTCTGGCAGGAGGGGTGAGGGCTCAGTTTGGTCTCAATGAAGAGAATTACCAGTGTCCTTCTTTCCACTGCAGAGCCCCTTGAGAAGCAGAGCAAGAGAGTAAATGACTGGATGCATCAGTGTCTCCCCCACAATTTTTTCTCCCCTACAACTTTTTCTCCTTTTTTAATTTCTGTTAGGCTCTCTTCAGTTGGGTCTGTCCTGTGCAGCATAATTTATCCTCAAGGCACTGAGAGGGAGGTAGGGAGTGGATATGGGGCACCTTCAGGACTTGAATCCTAATCATATTTGTACAATAGTATTAGACCAGTGACTGAGCAAAAAGCCTGTGATTACATGGAGGTATCTATTTCAGAAGCTGTTCAGTGCTTTCAGTTGCATTTGATCTTGTCTTTCCTGTAGCTAACATGGAAATAGCCTCACTGAATCACGTTAAATGTGTTCTTTAAAAATAATAGTAATCTCATAGTAATTTCATACTGGCCAACTGTATTTCACTGGAATGAGCAATGGGACAGCAAACTTAAGATCATTTTCCAGTTTCTCTGTTGTAGAGACTAAAATTGGTCTTTAGACAACTAGAAACTGTTGTAATATTGGCATGAAATGGAAAAATAGAGCCATTAAAAGTATTTTCATTGCAGAGAATAAAAAAACATGATATTTCAAGCAGGATTTAGATTCCCTGTCTATTCTCCCCCTCAAATGTACAACACAAGTTTCTTCTCTTTCCAGGGATAGGCAACATTCCCATAAAGACTTTGGCTCTGATTCACAGCCTCTTCCAGTGTCGCCTTGAACCTGGATAAAGAGTTTTATTTTTCCAGTCTACATGCAAGCCCCATTCTGTTCATAAATCTTACTGTAAAAATATCTGTTCAGCTGTACACAGTTTTGGAACTGTGCAGCAAGTTTGTCTCTTCCTGCAGTCATCCTTCCTCACTTTATAGCTGGAGCCATGGTTGCTCTTTGAGGACCAGACATTCTCTCTCCCTCTTTTGCCAGGGGGAGAGCTTGACCCATAGGCCACCAAAAACAGCCAAGGAAAACAGACAAATCTTCTACTTAGCCATGCTCTTAAAATGTTGTGATACACAATGACTACAACGTGTTTAGAGCACCAGGTCAAAAGCTTAACTCCTCAGTCAACAAGTTCCATTGAAAATACCCCCATCTTTCTGCCATAAATCATCGTCCTGCCTGAAATCTCAAGTTAAGAGTCCCACTGAGTTTGTGGTGTTTGCACTCTGATCATCTCTAACAGATATCTTCATTTGTAAAACAAAGGAAAACCTTGTTGAGTAGAGCTCTTTATATTGACTTAATCCGTCCCACAACATGAGCTCTATGAGTCTCTATAGATGCAAACACAGAAACACATTCCTAACTTTGTCTTTCAGCAGCTTCCCACTGAAGGCACTAGAATTGCAGCACGTACAAAGAATTTGCCAATCTGGAGTCCCAGATATTACGGATACAGGGTACTGAGGTGGGACCTGAAGTCTCACCAGAGAATTTGGGAGTTTTTACTCATGCCCCTCAGGCCACTTCTCTCAGCAGCTGTTCACTAACCTCAGCTAGAGCATAACCCTCTCCTGTTCCAAGGGCCAGGCCAAGGCAGGAAAGGGGAAGTCAGCAGCTGTGATCTGTAACAGAGTCTCCATTTGGAACCTTTCTTCAGCTTCCTTCTGCAGATGATCACCCTCTGCTTTCCACACCTTTTCCCTAGAAGCTGCAGCAATGGTGCAACATGCAACCTGTGTTGGGCTGTGAGCAAGTGTCAGAAAAATAGTGCATGCCTCTTGATGAAGTATTTCCTGACTGAGCAGCTTTTTTACCTCCAATAGGGAAGGGTGGAAAGAGAAGGCACCAGCCGGACAGATTCAATACCTAGATCTTAGTAGGGTGTGGAAAAATTGTCATACAAATATATGTGTTGGGGATAAATTCAGAATTATTCCTACTGAGTAATACTTACCAATTAAGTTGCTGAATGAAGGCATGTGATCCCTTCTTCTCAGATAAATGGTTCTTTGTTTCTTCAGACCTGAGTGTATTATTTATATTCTGAGGAAAAAAGGCTACGTTTGTATTCTTCTGCCAACCTGGAGAACCATTGTTTACTTGAGTTTGTTTTGTCAATTGGAACTTGGAGGCAAAGGACTAAAAAACTTCTCAAGAATGATTTGGTGCTTGTGTGGTTTACTGGCCTCTTGGTTCCTCTTTGCTTCATCCTGATGCACTTCTCTCTCTATTTGCTGATGTTTCTCACCCCTCATGTGTGCTACTTTCCCTCCACTTCTCCCCAGCTAGCAGGATTTTTAGCCTGACCTTGTAAGGGAATGAGCCTATTCAGTTGTACTTTTGTCCTCTTCTTCTCCCCTCCAAGACACCTGCAAAACCAGTGGCAAAACTCAATTCAGTTTCACAGATGAGAAAAGACCTTAGAGTACTTTGTAAGTTCTATGCAAATAGGGTCCAGGAAAAGAAGAGGGATCTGATTAGGGTCTCCCTCTGAGGGGACAACTAAAAAAATAATGCATCCTTTGTTTGACATGTGGGAATCTGCACAGAGGGCAGACCAGGTTTCTTTAGTTCAGAAAGAAACAGAGGAACCACGTGTTCCTTCAGCTTGGTGTAGGCTACATACCTGTTTGCTTTTGGACTGTGTCACGTTTCAGCTGATGAGATGGGGTAGGAGACAGGTCTTCACGTCTCAGAAAGTGCACACAAGGTCTTCATTGAGGGTGTGTGTCTGTTTCCCAAGTGCAAGATGCCTAAGTTAGAGTTTGATGCACCCTCTGTCATGACTACAGAGGAGAAACATCAAAACCACCCAGTACAAGTCCCAGGGAAAAAGGAACACACAAAACAGGAAGGATGTGCATTATTAAAGGCAGTGCTCTGCAGTCTGGAGTCTTCAGGGACCAGACTGAGTCTGAATACACTAACCAACAGATTTATCAAGAAATCTTAAAATGAAACATTCAAAAAAAAAAAAACCCTGTTATTTGGAGAGGTCAGTATAATGTAGTAACATCTTAATTTAGAAAGAATATGGATGAATTCTGATCATTCCAGGGTTATCACAAAACATACTGTGAGAGGGTATGTCTCCTCCTTTGAGTCTTCTCTATACGTTTGTGTATGAGGAGGAAAAGAGAAGGGCTTCTTGGGGGATCTGCCTTCTTTTCTTCCTCACTGGAGCTCTGCAGAGTGCAAAACCAGGCACACACACTGCTAGAATGCCGAAGAAATCTGTCACCTCAGGTACCTATTCCTCCTTCCTTCAGGCCAGAGGTGAGAGGCCCTACTTGTCAAATGCTGGATTGTTACCCGAAGGCAGCAGAACAGTTGGCACACTCACCCCGGCCCAGCTTATGGCTTGGACCAGTTACATATGAATTAAGACTGAATTCTATCCTTGCCTGAGATTTTGTACACTTTTGTGATATATGTGCTTGCTCGTGTTTGTTGTCTTTTGGTTTCTTTTCTTCTTCTTCAAACATTCCCCAGAGTCTGGGTGAGAAAAGCATTCTGTACTGCTAATATTGCTGCTGTTATTCCAGCTTCATCACAGAGGTGTAGGATCAGCCGTGCAAGCCCTAAATTCAGTGTTCTACCAGCTTTGCTTTATCATAAGACATGACCTTTCCAGAAAGTCCAGGATAGAAGAGGTTGTATGTTTTGACCCATTATAATGTAAAGATGAGTACAAAGAGATACAGATGTGGGACAAATTCTACCTCAGGGGCATAGAAGCCGTGAAGGATGATTCTCTGGTTAAAAAATTACTCAATGAGAGAATGCCAAATATTTGTCTTATGCTATATTCAGCAATGAGGTTTTCACATGTTAAGATGCTCATGGAAAAAGAAAAATGAATCTTTGAAGAACACTAAGAAAGGCATCGGCAAGAATCAGAACTGAAGAATGCACATGACAAAATAGTGTTTTCAAATTAGAAAGGCATGGTCAGCTCCAAGATACACCACTGCTCAAGAGAGATTTAAAAATACTATTGTTCCAAACATCTAAATTAGGCCTGAATGATGATAGAGAGTTTTATGATCTAGAAAGAGCCACAGTGAAGCAAGCTGCTCTGTCATATGTAACTTGCCCCTTTTTTTGGCAAGGTGTTGAGACTGAGAGAAGTCCCATCTGAAATTTTCTGTAAGGACAATCAAAGCTCATGAAAGTCTGTGTCAGGATAAGGACTTAACATTGTGTGCTTAAACATGTATCAGGAGTTAACTGTGATTGTTTCAGCCTTTATTCCACCAACTCCATTCAGCTACCCCAGGGAGTGTTTTTGCACTTGTATAATTCTCCATCTCATTTAGAGTGGAGCACAAGCTGTTGAAGTGTAATGCCGAATTTGTGCTTTCTTGTGTATTTATGTATGTAAGGCAGAATCATTATGCAGCTGCTCTGAACCTTTAAACAGGTAATGGATTTATCACCATTTTATTAAAGGAAGACCAAATGAGAGGAGGAGGTTATTTTTTTTTTTTAAGTATCTCACCTCCACCTTTATTTCAAAAATCCATTACCTGTCCTCTGACTTTTCTGTGAGTGTTCTTTCCTCAGTTATCCATTATTTCAACTGCTGCCTTTTGTCTGAAGAAGGATTACAATAGCTCCATTAGCACTTGCTTCTTAATGGGAGGTCTGGGTGAGCAGTGATGTTAAAGCAAGGACATAGTGAAGGGGTTGTATTTACTGAACAAAGACTACTACCCTCAGTTCAGGACACAGCTCTGATCCACACTGTTTGTTCTCACCACCCTGCAGCAGTTCCAGGCACTTCAGTAATTTCACTGCTGGTGAACGCTGCAAGAGGGATCAGAGTAGGTCCTGGTGTCTTTGAAGAGCTGGGCTTCAAAAATGGATCTGCTCTGTGCGAAGTGAGACCTGTCTGGAGTCTGTAGCTACATTATCACATCCCTGCAAATTTCTGTGTTTCTCCAATAAAGCCACTGAGGACTGTTTGTCCTCGGTTTCACTGTGGATGTTGCAGAGCTGCAGTGGTCTGGGGTCACAGGACCTGCGCTGAGGCTGGAGAGGCAGAGAGCCCTTGTGCTTTACTGGTCAGGACAGCCACCTTTGGCCACCACTGATGGAGGTGCAGAGTCGTGGTGGTTTTACATCCCTTAGGGTACAGGAGTTGCCACGCTGACAAGTTCCAGTCCTGGGTGGGGAAGATACCTTCTTGCTTGATACTCATTTTGGAAGAGATCCAAAGTAATCACCACAAAAAATCTGCTTGACATCAATTTAGGTGGAGAGTGGAAATTTTTGTATCAGTACAGATTACAGTGTGTTTATCATTGTGAGAGTAGGAAAGATTGTCTCAGGAATCTGATGCTATTTTAAAATAATGACTATTAACATGGCTTCGAAATGGCAGGGCTGCAAATGCTGAGAGATGCTCTCCTCTGGAGACAGTTTGGAGAGAGTGTAAAAGAAAGTGCTTTTTCACCTCCAATTTGAAAGAAGGCAGCTCTCTAAAGTTATTTGTAGGCCTTTAGACTGCTTTGAGCAGGGAAATAAGACTTTGTTTCTGAGTGGAAACCATAGAGACATTTAATTACACTACAAAAAATATACACAATAAACAAGTCTATTTTATTTTATTTTATTTTTTTCAGCCAAATATACTAGAGAGCCCTGGAGGGAAAATATATTTTAGTACTTTACAGTTACAATTGCAATTTATGTTAGTCTAGTGTCTTTCATATGAGAAGTACCATATCATAAAACACTTTACAGTCTGTTTATCAATACAATAAACTGAGAATATTGCTCAATTTACTTTATTAGAACTTGCTGAGAGATACAGAAATAAAACCAGCTTAGATTGCTAGTACTTTTTTTTTTTAAAGCAAGCGGAACATTGGGAAGGGTAGACACGGCTAGATACGGTCTTAGTTATGAAAGAGCATAAAAAAAGCTTCAGGTAATGAGAAAGGGTTGATGCAAGGACAGATTTCTCATCAAAGTCATCTAAGAAATGACTGGACTGCAAAGCACATCAAGAAATTTTACTGAAGCTTAGACTCAAATTAAGCCATTATGATACCACTATTTTTGCTTGCTTGAATTGTGGGATATTGTGCAAGTTGTTTTTATGGCCAGCATTTGCTGGAATTTGTTTCATTAAATATTCTTGTGATACTGCAGGATCTTGCGGTAACGCTTCAACACGGATATTCATGTGAAAATTTATGACACAAGTAGAAAACAACAAAATAATTCTGATAGGCAAGGGTTTCTCAAATTCTATACATTTGGAGTCAGTCACAAACAGACCATGGGCAGTAACCAGTTTGGCACCAGAACTTAATAAGATATAGACACGGATTTCTTATGTTTTAAAACATTTTGAGTGCTCTGAGTACGAGTGCTTAACCTGCCTCAGAAGCTGCTGCCAGTTGTTGTACATCACACTCACCCAGCGCGATGGGGCCGTGAGCAACTCCCATGCCCACACACAGGTTTTGCTGTGTGGGGATGCTGTGCACCTGCAAATACTTTTAATGAGCATCTGAAAGGCACATTTTCCTAGTTGGAGATGATAAACACAAACGTGCATTAATTGCGTCAGCAGGTTATTGAATACTGTTCTGCAACAATATCACCGACAGCCGGAGTTAAAGCTGTTCGAGAGGCTTAAGTGGGCACTTCCATATGGTGACAGCTTTTGATTTTTTTTTTGAGCTTAACCTCATTTTATAAGGCTCTGTTTTGAGATGATTGAAGTTTTCTCTTGAGTTCCTAGCTATTAATATTAGAAGAAAAAATTTCAAATTTTTCTCTATGCTAGTGCAGTTTGTGAGTTTCCAGTCTTTCTTATTATAAAAATAATTACAGATATAGTTGCTTTGGCATTTTTTACCACAAACTTCAAACTAGCCCAAATTTCACGCTGTGTCAATTTGTTATAAATTATAATATTTGATCTTTTTACATGATTTTTTGTGTGTCTCTACAATGTTGTTTTGCCTTGCTTCACAAACAATTGTTATTGTTAAAAACACTGGCATCTCAAAACTGTGCTTGATATTTTATACATATATCTATGTAATACCAAACCCTATCATTAAGTCAGGAGAGTGGTAACTAAACGATATTCATTGACAAGATTGGATTCAGAAAGCCAAATATCTGTGCAATAACAAGAGATTAGAACAAATAAACTAATTATGCACTGAAAAAATTCAGTTCAGGTGATTCATGGCTGCTACTTTGAGCACAACAAGAAGCGTATTCTATTTCAGTTGCCATCAGAGACTCTTCAGGAATGCAAGCATAATCCCAAAAGGGAGAAATGCAAAACCCATCAAATGTTTGGAATGCAAAGATATACATTATCCAGTATGAGATTGCCGGGTACAACAAGATCACTTCTGGAGATTGGGAAATTCAGGTTTTGAAACACAGGGTTATTGTTTTTCTAATTGCTTTGGACACCCCCGCGTTATTTAGTAGTTATGTGCTCAGTGAGAATACCCTCTCGCAGTAACTTCCAGACAAGATGACATCAGTGCAATGCTGCAAGAACTAGAAGACCGTGTGAGCTCTATTTGTGTTTCTGTCAGCATTTAATTGAATTGTCTGTGAGGAATTGCCAGGCCTGGAGCAATTACTATCAAGAGCAGAACTATTACTTTAAATCTTCCATACCTTCTTCCTTCTTTAGAAACCACTTTAGTAGATCGTGTAACTTCACTTGCTGCCTAGATGTAATCGTGTACTTCAGGACATGCAAAATCAGGTCACAGGTTGTGGCCAAATAAGCAAACCTATAATTTTACCAATCTCAATATCTATCAAGGTGATATTTAAATTAGAGAGGTTCTGGTTTCCAGTTTTCAGAGTTAAGTTGATAAAACATCTATGTTTGACATTACTTCATGGAAAATGGAGTTTGGCGGCTGTTCATGCCAGAATGAAAGGTCACAAACATAATTTTTCAATGAATTGACTATAGACCTATAGACTTCGTTTGAAAGACCTGTACTGTTCTACCGAATTTCAATTATGGCCTGGCAGAGAGAAAAGTAGGGCTTCTGCCTTCATGCTGCTAAGTGGTTCCAAATTGCAGTCTTTAACACCTACTGTTCTCTTTGTTTGCTTATTCAAAGTGCAAATTAGTGGCATCCCAGACTCTAGAAGTGACTTGAGTGGGAAAAAAAAAAAAAAAGTTTACATACTCTGCCTTGCAGGTGTGCGCTAATTTTAGGGTTAACACATATGAAGGACATAACTGTGTTTGGCCCTCTGAGAAAAAGGTTGCTTCCTTTAGCTTCATCTTTGAGGCGTATTCCAAAAAAGGTGATGGAATAAAATAGCAGACTGAGAGTGGGAAGGAATAAATAAGGTACTCAAAGAACATAGTGACAAAAGAAGTCAAAAATCAATCAAGCTTTAAATGCTGATAAAGAAAAGAAGTTTAATGTACCATCAAAGAAAAACAATTGTGCTGTTAAAGAAAAGAGCATCAAAGAAATAAATGAGAGATTAATCCACAGGAAGAAAGAAACCATCATAGCAAGGTGGGAAAACCTAGAACAAAAGGTAAGGGATGAGAAGTGGTTTTGTTTTGTTCAAATATAAGTGTGCATGTAGCATTTGGGAATAACAATATTTTGCTTTGAAATTTGCATAAAAATGAAATCTTAATCACAATAGAAGGAAAATGAAAACACATGTGGAGGGTGGAAATAAAAAGGGCCCTAAATCACACAAAGTAAAAGGAAAACATCAATGACAAATGAAGAGGAAAAACATCAGGGAGACAGGGATACTAATGAAGACAGAGTACAATGGTGTGAGTGGTCAGAGAGCAACCGTAGAAGTGTGTTATGTGCTATAAACATCTATCCCATGGAAAATCAGAAGGCACTGATCAGGGATTGCAGGGCAGTGGATGAGCTGGCAAGGGTGGCAGAGGAAAATGTGTGTCACTAGAAACCTAGCAGGGTAGGAAAATAAACACTTCATGAGAGGAGCTGGTTTGCTTGAAATTGTTTTCATTGCAATTGAAATTGCTTTCATAGCAATTTGGATCTTTTACTTCCCATCCTAGAAATGCTTCAAGAAGAATCTGGCTCTGCCTTCTCTATATGCATCTGTTATGCATCTAATCATAAACAATATAGGATTTTGCCATTTCTTCTTAGAACTAAAGAAACCTGCTTTTCTCAACCTTTGTGGATCATGTACTCCTCATTCCTCCGAAAGGATGTTGGAACTAATAAAATGTACTAATGTTAAAATGGAAATAGTTATTTAAAAATTAACTAATCAGAAAAGTTTGGTTTGTGGGATTTGGTTTTTTGTTTTTTTGTTTGTTTGTTTGTTTTTTTTAATATGACATATTTGTAACATGTAGTATGTGTTGCCAAATAGTATTAAGAGTGAAAAGATAGAGTCCCACAAGAAACTTATGTTTAGATAAAAAATAGTCTATTGCTTTAGGTAGGATAAAAATGTACAAATGTACCTTCATTCTCTGAGGCATAAATCGACCTTTAATTCAATTGGTTAAAAAATAAGCTCTTGTTAAATCCATATTTTGTCAGCATATCATTTACTCATACACTGTGCTGAAGTGTCAGATACAGTCTAGTGCATTAAATAGTTTGAATGCTTGATTTTACCATGCCCTCGTAAAAAGAGTACAAGAAAGCAGACTTGGCCACTCCTGTTCGCCTCAGCTTTCAGTACCTGCAGTGAGTTATAAGCCTCTGTAATAAAGAACATACTTTGTTGTCTGCTTTTGAATGTACCCCTCAAAAAAAAAAAAAGAAAAAGAAAAGAATCCATCTAAAATATTTGCAGCTAAACCTCCTCAGAGACAGAACAGAATTTATGGGGGGCTGTAAGTAAGTGTTCACCTACATTACAGCTGTAAGAGATTTTGTTGACTTGGCATCATGTTAACATGATATTCAAAACAGAGGGGCTGACCTCTGAGCTGCCTTTTTCTCTGTGAAGTATGAATAGCAGTACAGGGAAGCTGTATTTGTACACCACCCACAACTTGATATGTAAAATTCGTTTCATAGATTCAGAGGATGGTTTGGGTTGGAAGGGACCTTAAAATGCTGACATCTAATTTCTACCACCTGCCATGGTGGGGACACCTTCCACTAGACCAGGTTGCTCAAAGCCCCATCTAACCTGGCCTTGAAATATTCCTGGGGTGGGACATCCACAACTGCTCTGCCCAGGCTCTGCCATCTGTGCCAGTGCCTCACCATCTTCACAGTAAAGAATTTCCTCCTAATATCCAATCTAAACCTATCCTCTTTCAGTTTGAAGCCATTACCCCAGCCTTATCACTATGTGCCCTTTCAGTGCTTTCTTTTTCCTCTTGTAGATTCACATATTTGGATGCCTGTCACAATATCCTTTAACTGCTCAGCAAAAAGGAGCCTAATAAAGATCTGAAAGTAAATACTATCAATTTCTGTAAAATGCCAGAGTGTTTGTAAGCTTGAGTAGAAAAGTTCAGGTTAAGAAAAAGCATTTCTCATGTTTTTTGTGTGGGTCACTGACTGAAGTAAGGGGCCTGGGCTCTCCAGAGCTTCACTGTTTTCTTTGGCTCTGAGTCTCTCCAGCTCATCAGAGTTACCTCCAGTGAGGGTGGTTCAGTAACCCCACAGATTTATGTGTTGCTCTTGGCTTCCCTTCCACATGTGCATCTCCTACTGAAGTACAGTGCTGTTGGGACATACTGCGAATTGCACTCCTTGGAAAGCAGAGCAAAGGTCTGGGCAATCCTGAAAGTTCATGGAGGTGATGATCACTTGGGGAATTTGCTGCATCCCTCAGAATACAGGTAAGAGTGGTAGTTGAGGGAGCAAGCGAGGAGGCCAAGTAAAGCAAAATGAGGCCAAGGGGCAGAAATTGAACTTCAGATGGAATATGAAGAAGGCTGGTGCGTTCTTTCCTACTTCCAGTCCAGTCTGGCTTCTGGCCACGGATGACAGTGGGTTTCAGTTGACAACTGGGGTTCTTCTGTTTTCTGTGCCCTCTCACCACTAGCACTGCCATGGCTCCCTGATGAATTACAAGGCTCCAATCTTTCCTTCAGCCTTGGCTTCAGCAGAGCTGATACATTTACACTCCAGTTTTTGCTGCATAAGAGAAAAGAGAGGCATTTCATATCTGAATTTCTTCAAACTATTATTTGGCCTGTGTCAATTTTCCCCTATTTTTTCTTTCTTCTTTCAGTGTTAAATACTAAGAACAAGCTTGCCTTGCAAGCTGAAGAATGTGTGTGACTATAAAGTAAAATAGATTACAAATGTCACAGCTTGCTTGCTTGAAAACTGTAGTAGAAGGAGGCTAACTGTTTAGCAGAAGAATGGTTGGAGCGGAAGGACGATGGCCTGGGTCAGCCTTCGATTTTTCTGACTGTAAAGGGATGTGATACAATTCAGGTCTGACTCTATCATTATCTTTTTTTCAGCTCCATCTCTAACCCAAAGGGACCCCAGGTAGAGGAGAGGTAAGTTAAGCCTTCCTGCCCTCCAAGTGTTGACACCCTCTTACCAGGCTGAGGGCATCCACCATAAACAAAGGAACACCAGTGATTTTTTTTCCTTTTTTTGACTTCTTTAATAATCATTGCTGTGGCTTACAGTTTGAACTAGCAGGAGTCCCTCCTACTTTCCTCCGGGGTCATGCAAAACCTTTGTTTGTTTTTAAACTTATGTGACTGCTTCTAACAGGAGGGTTTTAGGTAAACAGTAGGTGAGGTGGTGCTACATGAGGAGTAAAGCTGACTGGGGAGCATGAATCTAAGCCTACGTAAGACTAATAAAAGGCCATTGAAGGATATCTGTGTTCACTGTGCATCTGTGGACACACTCCTTTGTCGCCTTGACTCATGCAGAAAACAGCCTCGCACTGCACTCACTCTCTGGGAGATGGATATTCCCACTTCAGAAACCAAACCCCAACATTTTGTATTTTTATATGATGCAGCAGTTTGAACCAGGGTAAGAGTGTCTGCCCACTCTGGCAAGGAAGAGACATTTAGGTGTTGTCATCTCAAACGTGTGAGAGGTCACTGGCAAAAAGTGTGAAGGAAGCAGAAGCTGATCAAAGACCTGACAGTTCCCAGATATGTTTTGGATCGATGTTACAGCTCTCCATTCACACAGAGAAAAGGCAGGATAGAAACTACTGAATAATTAAATCCCTGTAGGTTGAGGGCTTTCCAGTGAGTGTCTACAACCTCTTCAGGTTAGTTTCAAGGATGATGCTTGAATTGAGCTCATGTGACCTTAGGAGTCATCTGGTATAAAGTAGGGAAAAGGATTTAATTATAGAGAACAGATAATCTTTGTTCTAATGCCTTTAATGCTATCACTTTCTCTGCAGCTGCTTTACACATAATAACAGCTTAGCTTTCATTACAGATATATATTTTTTTAAAAGGCAGTATCCTCCTGTCACCACATAAGCAGCACTGCTTTCATTCATTTAAAGTCCTCGTTTCTCTCTGGCTACAGGGTATTGCATTCTATGTCATTCCATATAATAGTCTTCTAGGAATATATATTTTCACCTTTATTATTGAGATTGTTTCGGTCGGCAAGGGCTCCCGGAACAAAACTGCAAATGATGCATGCAGAAAGTTAGCAATAAGCTGTGTTTCTTCTGTTGATATGCCATACTGACCCTTAGGGATGAGACTTAATACATAGCATAATCTGAGGTGTCTTTTGGGAAGGTGGAACATCTGAAGGAAACAGTGGGCAATAGTGTTTCCCCCAGAGAGCTGAAATAATTCAGTGACTCACTCCCACACAGTGTTAAATGTGTTTTATACAGAGGACTGGTGCTTCAGCATACTGGTGATGGACAACAGAACATTTTTCCACCTTGGATACTGGGTTTGTTTAGTTTCCACCGATACCAGCTGGTGATTGCATCAGAGTGTTGGCTTTGCTTAAAGACAATTTGTAACTGAAGGCCAAATCTGTTCCTGAATATGTGAGCTATGTAGCAGCATCAGATGGGAGTTATGATTTGTGATAACATTTCTATACCTGAAAAAAATCCAAGGATAGACATTGTGAAAATATGATTTTGGTGGTAAACCTTATTTTGGCTGAAACAACTCAGAGGTTAAGCTGTATCAGCACTAATAGTGTTACCAGGCTCTCCCTGTCACGCTACAGGACTCGCTGCAGTGAAGGTTTACCCAACACTTAGAGGCAGGTGAAGGGCTGAGTGCTGAAGGCAGAGTTATCTTTGCTGCCCACGAGGCACTTCCTCTAGTCTGGGATGATGTACATAAGTGTGTGTGGGGCTGTCCATGGTGCACCTCTGCGTGGATAAACTGAAGAATTTAATCTCCCCACCTGTCACTAGTCTGTCATAAAAACTGAATTTGTTTTGAGAAAAGTCAGGTGCAACCTCTGCATTCCAGAAGTAGGGGATCAGCAGGTTGTGTTAGGATATCTGCATGTGGAGGAGTAAAGTGCAGAATGTCTCATTCTGGGCCTGGTTGTCTTGTTATGTTCTCTTTTGGCTTGAATTCTTCAGGACTTCTGGTAAATAGTACCTGCTGCTACCAGGCTTAGAGATAAGCAACAGCTGGAGTATAAATAAGGAAATTTTTTTATTTTTATTAAAGAGTTTACTTTGAATTCTTAATATAATGGCATAAACTGCTACTCCTTTGTAATTCAGGAAGCCTCCTACTTGCAGCAAATCTGCTGCTGGGACAGCAGCACTGAAGGTTTTGTGCAAAAGTCTCCCTGCCACTCCAGTGCTACTTCATAGGCAGCACAGAGCAAGCCCTGAAGGATAACTCGCATAATGAGCTCTCCCACACGGCAGAGGAGAAAAGTGATCCCCAGATGGCACACCAGAGAAGCAGGAGGTTAATTTTATTTGAAATTCCTTTAACTAAGAGCTTGGTCTCGATAGGTGAGTGAATTGAACCACAAGAGCAGATGGGTTGATGCTCTAAATCCCATGCCCACAAGGCTTGTACTATTTTTCAGGAAACAAAGATGAAACAACAGCCCTTTCCTCCATTTTTGAGCAACCTTTTGCCTCATTAGGGTGTAATGAAATGCTTTGGAAGATGCTTGCAGACCTTTGGCTCCTTGGATGCTACAAATCATGCACACATGCAATATTAAAAATAAAAGATTAATTTAGGATAGACTCTTGAAGTTAGCTTTTCAACTGTGTCCCAGAAGAAACACTGTGCAGATCAGCAAAGCACAGACATGCAAAGGCTTATATGTGTCTCCTGAATTCCTAACCCAAGTAGATCAATAACAAAAGCATTTAGCCTCTTAGATTCTGGATATAGATGATCAGTACACTTTTCTTTTTTTCCTCCCCCATGAGATCATATCTCATTAAAAAAACCAAAAAATTCTGTCTTTTGACAAGGTGTTGTGCATTCTTCTTGATAATAGCTCCAGGCAAATGTTCCTGTCACACAGAATGAAAGGCATTTTGGTAGGGGGTTGTCTCATATCTTGGCAACATGATGCCAAGATGGTGGCAAAGTGTCAAGTTCTCCAATAGTCACTCTATAAAAATAGGTTAGTTTGAAACAGGTGTCTTGAGTTTCATCAGGTTAATCAAGTGAGAAATTAGTAAGTTGGACAGGTTTTATTGTTGCGGGAATTTTATTGCTCAAGCAAGCAATTAAACTGTTCACACAGAAATCACCTCACAATAAAAACACATTAATGACAGGATGGTCTTGTTCATCTTGATGAACCTGACCCTCAGATCTTTTGCAGACTGTGTGTGCATGTAGATTCAGTGTGAGTGATCATATTGTTTAGCAGTTACATGATAATAGCACAGTGTGTGCAAGAATTATACAATAACACTGAAATATACTTGATGCCCAAAATTTATATTACAGAATATTAAGGAAAGTGGGTTTAGAGCAGCTTCTAAAAGGAAGCAACACACTTTCAAAAATGTTGCGTTCTCCTTAGGGATTCAAAAGTTCAGAAAAGTGGCAATCCACATAACAGTTGTTACAGCTAAGTAGTATATTTAAACATTAACAGTGGGATTCAAATTTTTTAAACTAATAATATTTGTGCACTTTTCTAAATGTTGACAAAAAACATCCTCAAATGATTACTTGAACATTTAGCTCTTTATGAAAACACAATTTAACAGGATCTCAAAATTAAACATGGCATTCCTTTAGGTATTTCCAGTCACACCCCTCTCTTAAATTACATTTTTGTCTGTGAGAAAGATTGAAGGATGACTCCCTGGATATTCTGGAATTTCAGCAATCTTCAATTAACAAAAGTCTAAAACTTTCCAGAGCACTTGTCTTGGTCACTGAGACATCCTTGCACTGATAAAAGTCTCAGACTATTCTTTCATTTATTTGTCTCTTCATTTATCTGCCTGCCTCTGTAGATACAAACAACAGAATAAAAAAATATTACATAATACTGAAAGTTTCCTTGGAGGGACAAGTCACCTCTGGGCAAAGTGTAACCATGGAAAATTCCAGATACCGCAGGATGTTTTCTTTTCCTTTGGAAAATACCAGCGTTTCAAAAGGACCACGATAAAGGACAGGCAGGCTCGAGCCACAGCAGGCACTCAGGGAAAGCTTTGTTTGGGACACTGCTGAAATTCAGCCGGAACCCAACCCAGGCATGCTGTCCTGAAGGTGCTCGAGAGAGCAAAACCTGTGCCCTTTATTTATGTGGTGACGCTCTTGAGAGTTTCATGGGACTGTTGTCCTGTCTGAGGCCAGGGCTGGGGAAGGATTGCTCTCAGGCTGTCCTTGGGACCAGAGGCTGGTGGCAATTTGTGTGTCCCCATCGCTTGTCTCCTGTCATGTCTCCAGACAGTGACCTTGCGACTTCTGGCGCTTGCTGCCATGGTTGAGGACTTGCTTGGGACACTTTGTCTGTCTCCACAAGCAAGGCACAGGTGGGGAGTGTGCCATGAAAGTTATTTTCTCCTCATTTAATCTTTTCCAAGTGTCACACATGGACCAGAATTTAGAAGGTGAAGTAGGGAACCCCCACCTGATGTTAAACAGCTTGCTTATAAATGCTGGCTGAACACTTTTGCTGAAGTACACATTTTCTCCCTGCAGCACACACCACACACCATTTTTCCCAGTGCATTTAGCCTCTGTGTTCTCAAAGTTTTACTTTGTGCCAGGAGTGAATGACGTGCCCCAGTTGAAACCTCCCTTTTCCCTCTGGGAAGGGCTGGGAGCAGCCCTCCACCCCAGGGCAGCGGGCAGGAGGAGGCCCAGGTGGGGGAGCTCTCACTGCATGGGAAGGAAGAAGAGATGATGCTCCCAAAGCTCATGGCCCATCCTGACCATCATGTTCAGTTTTATTCTTAGCCAGCGCTGAAAGAGCAGGATAGCCAACCTTCCTTTGAGCTCCAGGCTTCACTCGTGGGTTACTCATGGTACTTAACCATCATCTCCCATCTTTGTTCTCAAAGTGAAGGTGGCAGGTCTCAGATTGTTTCAAACACTGCTGTGGTGGCATGGATTTTTCAGAAGAGCTCAGTTTTGTCACTGGGCATGTAAACGCAGCGGCACTTTCCTTTCTGTCTCTAGGGAGATCAACAGTACTTTGTGTGAAAAGGGTTGGGCTGGATGCTAAACACAAATGGTTATTTTATTGAAATGCCAAAAAAAGAATCTGATTTTTGGAAGGATGTAAAAATAGGAGGGAGATAGAAAGGAAAATGTGATAAATCCGTAGCATATTGTATGTCGAGTGTGTTTGCCTGCTGAATCTATTTGGGTCTTCTGAGAGGAGCAAATTGGAGGGAGTTCAGTAGGAAGCAGCAAATCCTGGGAATGGAATGAAAGAACTCAGACAAAATATTGTCATGATTTAATAATCCAATGTATTGCTTGGTAATGACTAAGGAGAAATGATGTTATAACAGACTAAAACTATTTGAAGTGTAGAAACATTCAGGAATGAAAGAAGGGTGGTTTGATGCATCCAAGAATAATTAAGAGACATGGGGACATAAAAAACTTAAGTGGAGATACATTTAAGCCAAAAGTCAGGTTAAAGTTTTCAAAAGGAAGACTGAAATATCTTTCAAAGGAACTACTAAAAACCCCTACTGCTTGTGACTTGTGAAAGTAGTTTGAACAAAATACTGACAAGAGTCCTGTGGAAAGCAGTCCTGCTCCTCCAGGGCCTGAATGACTTAGCAAGTCTTCCTGCATATAGGGTGGTATGCTTGACCTTAATTATCTTTTAATATAACAGAAGTTTCTCCATATGGGCTCTTTATGTGAAAGTTTGGTACACATGTTGATTCTTTGACTTTCTGGCTTGGACTGGACTCTGAAAGAAGGATCCCTTGGGTAGAAAATTACTCTACTCTTGTGTTTGCCACTCCCCTGCTGTGTGACTGTAGGCACATCACAGGCTTTCCCTTTGTGTCCTGCCTCTGCCCAAGGACACGGATGGAGCTGGGGAAGGAGCCCTGGTGAGCTCAGATGTCTCTGGTGAGGGAACCAGAGCCGTGTGGCACCTGAGCTGTTGGGCAGTCAGGCACTGAGGCAGAAGGTTCATTTTGGAGGCTACCCAGAGCCAGTGCAGCCTCCCCCCCATGGCTAAAAGAGACAGGGTTGGGAGTTATGCCAAGTGAGAGATGGGCCACGATGCCAGAAAGCAGGGAGTACCCCTGGCTCCTCTGTCGCCAAGAGACGTGTGAGCCATCTCAGGAGATTTCTGGAGTGTGTGAGGATGCTGAGATTTGCTGCTCACTGCTAAAGGCAGGCAAAATACTGGTTTTGTTTGTCTCTTTATTTTCTTTGTTAGCCTTAAGTCGAGAGCTGTCGAAATCAAAGAGTGAAGAGAACGTTATGGGTGGGAAGGTTTGCAACTCTTTTTCTCACACAGGAGCTGGTGCATTAGCTCTCAATATTTTCCTGAATTGAAGAATTGAGTGGTAGCACTGAGCTGTCTTATCAATAAGCCAGGGTTTCTGCACTCTTTATCTTCAGGAGCATCAATGCTCAAGAGGTAAGGGGCTTGAAATCTACCAGACCTTTATTAAATTCCACATTGGGTCTAATCTCTTAAATTATTGTCTAGTCTCTTTGGACATCAACAAAGACAGAATACAACAAAGATGAGGGGATTTTTCCCGCTGCTTCTGTTTCCCAAGTTTTGCAAGCGTTTATTTTGTGAGCCCCAGGCTTTGGAAAAGCAAAAATAAAAAAATCTCAGCCCAGCTTCCTAGGATTTAGTGTTGGTAGATGGAGTTTTGCCTCATCCTGATGTGTACTATGTGTTCTACTGTGTGCAGTTGTCTTGACTAATTTGTACATCAATGAACCCTCTAGAATATGGCAGTGATTTAAGAACATGCCACAGAATTTCAGGAAAAAAAATCAACATGCTTTCAAATGTCCTTATTGATTCTCTCTCCTTTCCTCTTTGTCTCCTCATAAACTTTTAGTATATATTTTGTTTTATGAAATAAACTATTTGTATTATTCATAACCCAGTCATAGGGGAAATGATCTTTGTCCTTTGTCTATTGGTCTTGTTAAGGATTCTCAACTACTTTGATTAAATTAAACAGCAGGGTACCTTGATTCACTCAGCAGTTACTTCACCTTTAGGCATAATTGCCATTAGTAATAAAAGGAAAAGTACTCTAGGAAGTTCCTAGTTCCTGAATTTGTTCTGCAAACCATATGTGTTTATTAATTTCCTAATAAGAATTTAAGAAAGCAGGGAATAATGAAAGAAAATAATCGTTATTCCCTCTGTCCCTGGTATGCTTCACTTTCTATTACAGCTCTGTCGAGAACTCAGCAGCAGTCCTGCTGCTTATGGCTGTGTAACACATGCTTCTTAGGTTTGAGGATGGCTCACAAAATTTAGATTCTCACTGGAAATTCCAAGGCTCTTTTGTCAGCTTCTTTCTAGTCTTGCCTTTCCTTTGCTCTCCATTTCTGCAGACAGTAAAATTTTCCTTTCCTCAGTATACTCTGGACAGTTTATCAGCTAATTTACACTTTTCTGGGTCAGGCTATTGGCCAAATGTGAATTTGCAAAGCTTATCTCAATTTGAAGCAAGTTTTACACTGATTCCCTATGCAAAGGGGAAAAGACAGGGGTGTAGGGGAAAGAATTTTCTCAAGTTCTCTCTCCTTTATCTTTAAAGCCCTGGTTTTGTGCTTTTTGTCCCCAACGTTTTCACTAAAATATTCCGATAAGGATACCTAATTCTTCTGGATGAATTACAATATAATTCAAATACAGGTGTGCGGCATGAGAAGTTTGTAATTGATATTTTAAAAATGACACATTCTGTACTCAGCATAAACACAACAAATATGTGAAGCACGCCCCAGACATTGTCACACCTTCTGTATTGCAAAGAAATATGTCAGCAGATTTTGGAGCTGTCTCCTTGGTGAATAAGCACCAAGTCCCTCTCCTGCCCTGCTCTTAGCAATAAGCCCATGAGCCTTGTTTAAGGTGCAGAACGGCATTATAAACAAAGACTCAGCCTGTGCCCAGTTTTGAAGATAAAGTTTCATATTTCAGGGCTCTCAGTCTAAAAATTTACACAAGCCCTTAACAAACACACATGTACCTAAAATCATCTATTGATTAGATGCAGAAAAAGGCTGCCATATCAGATCATATCCCTTCAGCCTGTCTAGGGTCCTGGCTTATCATTCTTTGGTCACAGTTTAATATTGGGTGCTAATAAATCTGCCAACTCAGATTTACCTGGGCCTGCATTAATCAAAAGTGTTTTAAATAGTGTGTTTCTATTTATTGCCAATTAACAACCTGACCCTCTGAGATGCAGTGCTGGTCTGACACGGCTCCTTGAACAACTCAGATGTGGCCTGACAGCCACAGCTTGTGAGCACCAGGCTTTATTCCTGTGTGGTGCACCAGCAAGAGTTATGGTTCATTGAGAATACCTATAAACACCAATATGTTTTCTGGTTTTTGAAAGTGAGGAAAGATTTGCAGATTTGTATTTATTTCAGTAATTTTAGTATAGTTAGGGCAATGCTGTCAAAGGTAATTCCACTGCAGAACCTTCTTTATTCAACAACCCAGAAAAGAAGTTAAAGTATAGATTTTCAGTAGCGTTACCAAAAATTGCCCCCAAAGTTATGCAACTGCCACCTGTTAAGCTGTTCAACACATGTGAATGATCCATGCGGCCAAGAGCAGCACCCAAACTCCTGCTAATGGCTTTTGTGCTTCACCCAGCAGGCTGCACTCACTGCTGACACTCGCACAGCCTGCCTGGGAGCGCGAGGTGTGCGGAGTCTGCCTCGCACAGACACCTGCAGACCACAGGGACCTGGCCACGGGCGGGGGAAGGGGGCAGGTACGCACGTCACCAGCCATCTGTCACCGTCTTTTTCGTGTTATCTGATCACCAACAGGTTTGTCTACAATTTTGAGCAAGGAGTAAGCGTTATTAAATAGATGTCTGGCTTACAAGAATGCTTTGCTATTGCGAATTTAACACTTGATTGACATCCCTGGCGACTGGAGTCTTCTCCCTCCCCGTGGGAGAAGGGAACAGCAGGCAGTCACAGGCACAGCCTCACACCTCTCCTCGGGTGGCTCGGCCTGGGAAACTGTGCTGGGAGTGAAAAATGGGTTCAGTCACTGGGCCCACCAAAGAGCTGCAGTAACAGCTGGCACTTAAGTAGTGTAGTGTCAAATATTCCCCGGTGAAACTTTTTTTCTGGCAGGCAGAAAGGATCAGAATAGTCTGTAGAGGATGAAACACATCCAACGCTCCTATTTAACTTCTCATTATGAAGAGAAAGGTTTCTTTCGGAAGGAAACTTGAGAGATGTGCCTGGAGCTGGAGGTGGGGAAGCCAGTTTCTGTAACACCACAGGAAAGGCATTGATGCTCAACAGAGAGGAACTAGCCAGCAGAGGAGTGGAAGTGAGGATTCCTGAATGACTACACAAAATGTGCAATGAAGCAGGGGGAGAATTTCTGCTTTAAGACTTTCCATTTAGTCAGAGTCCTACTCACAAATTTCCTTTCCTGGTTAGCTTTTATTCCTTTAATCTTGATTACTAATTACTTACTTAAAATCTTCTGTGGGGCATCACACAATTTGGAATCATTGCAATTTTCTCGGTGGAAAAAAGAGCACTGGCAATAACCTTGGATGCAGTTGAAAAAAGGCAACAGTCCAGAGGCAATTGCTGGGGAGTTATATTTTTTTACTCAACGACTAAAGAAAGAAGCCATGTATCAGTGTATGGGGAAAAATTATTGGAAAATGAAGTTAATATATTTTTCTGCACAAGGAACAACAGGTATTTGCAGAGTTCAGGCTTGCCTATTCAAAAATCTGCTGAACAGAAAGCAGTAGCTTGCATTGAAATAGGTTCACCTTTGCCTGACCTTTAATCCTGAGCTGCCATATTTTCCATTAAACTTTCTTCGCTCTGCTAATGCCCTTTCTACAGTGTCACTTCCCGTTCATGAAACCCGCCTGCCCTTCTGAAAGTTCCTTCTGTTACACGAAGTAGCTTTGGTGCCTAAAGATTGTGCTTTGTTTGTTTCTGTAGCGGCGAATGTTGCATTGTACTTACAATGAAATGTCTGTCAAAGACGATGTAAACTGTTCACTCACACCAAACTGTTTTTGAACTAGTGCTGTTGTAGTAGGTCAGCTTGAATTAAAAGTGACAGGATACTTAGTGTTACAAGGAAAAAAAAATTGCATCTGAGTGTCCTGTTAATCCAGCAGCAAGGGAAAGCTTAGTGCAAATCCTCTGAAAGGCCTTCATCATTTAAGACCAAAGTCAGTTACATAGTTGGGATAAAATGAATGGAATGAGAAGAAAAAGGCAATAGGGAGGTAGAACTGGGCTGAGATTTCACTATGCTGTTTGTTACTGTTTCTATTAAAGTGCCATCCAGCTGACATCAGGACTGCATCACACCAGAGACTGCTTCACTTTGTTCAGTCCCTGAGCTGGAGAACTGTTTGCAGGGCTTGCAAACAAGTGCAGGTTGCTAACAGGACAGAATAAAGTTTGATGAATACATATTCTCTGTGTAAAATATACCTCATCCAAGCTCCTAAAAAAATAGCCAAAACCCTCTTGAATTTTTCTTGAATAAATTTTTGTTCTTAAAAAGCCAAAACAAAAACAAACAAAAAAACCCCCAAAACCACAAAACCAAAACAAACCAAATCCAACAAACAAAAAACCAAATAAAATACCAACAAAAGTAAACAAACAATCCCTCACACAAAACCCAAACAAACAATCGCCCCAAAAACCACAAAACCACAAACAAACAAAGCAAAACAAAGCAAGGAAATAAAAACTGGAAGAAGTTTGACCAACTCCCAGTATAACCACATATTAGCTGTTTAAATGTGTTTTATGGAACAGATTCTTAGATCAGCTGCAACAGAATAAAGTGGAATAATTTGTTTTACATGACAAATGTAAAGCAGTGTTTTAAAACCATAAAATATGTGTTAAACACTGAGTTTCTGATGGCTCTGATAAGAAAAGAGCAAAACTTTCAAGGCTTCTTTCTCTGCATGTATTCTTTAAGCAGAAAAAGTATTCAACAGGTGATTCCCCTGAAGCTGTGCTGTTTAATTTTAACATAATATACAACAGTCACCAACATGTGGGCCTTGGAAAACACACCTGTAATTAAGGGCCACTTTTTATTACTGTGTATTATTTCACAAAAGCACATTTCACTGTTGTTTGCAAGCACTGAAGTCTAAACCTGAACTCAAAGTTCTACCTTCTGTTTTCTTTGTTTCTGTTTATCTGTCCGTGAAAGGAGCCAGAAGCCCTTGTTTGTCATGATCATGCTGTATCAGCTCAATAAGGAAACATTTGAAACAGGTTAGTCAGAGTATTGCACATATGTCCTTAGAATCGTGGGAGGCTTCTGTAGTTATGGTGAAATGAAATACTTGAAACACTCATTCTCTGAAAACCCTTTTTCTTTTTGCTTTCAAATGGGAATAATGTATTCTCTCTAAAGAAATGGATGTAAATAGAGAAACATATAGACCTGAAATTACTCTTATTCCCTGCTAATGCATTAGTTCCTGACAGTAAAAGCCTGTATTATGTGAGTACTAGGAAAGTGGGTACAGTATGAAAGCCCATAATAGATCCAGCTTTAAGGAGAAAAGGAAATACGTGTGGTAAGATTTCTTCCACGGTTACAGATGTTGCTTAAGTGGCACCGTTCCAGGGAGACAGTTCTTGAAGGTATTTTCGCTTCAGAAAGTTGCAGGGACAAAGGAATAAATGAACCTTTGCCACAGGCTGTGGCAGGGTAGAAGGCGCATGAAGGGAGACCCTGTGGAGCTGCTGACATGCTGTGTGTGGCTTACCTGGAGTAATTTGAGTAATTTATGTCTGTGTCCTCAAGCGTGAATTGCTTCCCAATTCTCCTTTTCTCCCAGGTTGGCAGTCATTAGTTGCTGACTTAATTCCTCTGCTTGTTTAACCATAGAGTACAGCCTACAGAGGAAAGGGGAGAATCAGGACCAAGCATATGAGCCACCTTTTCTGCTCCATGTGCTCTGCACAGCAAAAAAAGGGTGAATACATCTGGACAGCATAGCCAGGCATGCCAGAGGTGTGCAGTTATTGCCATCCCTCCTTGGGAATGTGATCCAGTGGTGTTCCAGGGGAGTGGTGGGGTAGATAGGTTAGATTCTGTATCCTAACAAAAGAAAAGTAGCTGCAAGAACAATGGGGGCTTCTTTTTCTTTAAATTTTGGCCTCAGTAAGGGTATCCTGTGTAGATGGGGTGGAGAAACTGGCTGCTCATGGCTTGGACAGGTGCAATCTTTGCTGGGTGCAAAACTGGCTGAGTGGCTGGGCCTCTGGTGTAGAATGGAACTAAATCCAGCTGGCAGGGGGACACTAGCAGTGTTCCCAAGGGCTAGCATTGGGACCAGAACTGTTTAACATCTTTATTGAGATTTGGATGAGGGGAGAGTGCATCCCCAGTAAGTTCACAGATGACACCTGGCTAGATGGAGGTGTTGATCTGCCTGAGAGGAAGGCTCTGCAGAGCAATCCTGACACACTTGATCAATGTGTCTGATCAATGAGGTGAAGTACCAGGTCCTGCAAGGTACTTCAGCAGCTCCATGCAGCTGCACAGAGTTGGGGAAGGATGGCGAGAGAGCTGCTCTGTAGAAAGGGACTTGGGGGTGCTGGTTGGCAGCCAGCTGGACATGAGCCAGGGTGTGCCCAAGTGGCCGATGGCACCTTGGCCTGGATCAAGAATAGTGGCCAGCAGGACTTTGGGAGGGATTATCCTGCTGTGCTCAGCACTGGTGAGGCTGTACTCCAAATACAGTTCAGTCCGGGGCCACTCCAAAAAGGGCATTGAGGTGCTGGAGCATGTCCAGAGAGAGCAAGCAGAGTTGGTGAAGGGTCTGGAGCACAAGTCCTGTGAGGAGCAGCTGAGGGAGCTGCTTAGCCTTGAGAAGAGGAGGCTCAGGTGGAAAGGTGGGGGCCGGATTCTTCTGCCGTGTATTAAGTAAAAGGGCAAGGGGAAATGGCCTTAAATTGCACCAGGGGAGGTTTAGATTATATATTAGAAAATTTTTTTTCACTGAAAGTGTAGTTAGGCATTGGAATAAGTTTCCCAGGGAGGTGGTGGAGTCACTGTCTCTGGAAGTGTTCAAGATGCATCTGGATGTGGCACTTGGAGATACGGTTTAGGGGTGATGGTTGGAGTAGATAGCCTTGAAGATCTCTTCAAATCCTGATGATTTTGTGGTTCTGTACTTGATATTCACTGGCATCACACTACCACCTTTTCCTCAGTAGAGATTCTATAAGATCTTTTCCATTACCCAAACTTTTTTAAAATATCATTTTAGGGGATCAGTATCTCTAAGAATTTCAGGATCAGTATCTCTATGAGCTTCATTCCTCCACAAAATGTATTAGAAATCACGTCTCAAAGTTCACAGGGAGGACGAAGAGGGAAGGAACAAAAGGAATAGATGCACATAGGTTTGTGATATGCAGGCATGCATGTATACACACATACATCTTTTCTTGTAGTCATGTGGGTCTTGCTTCCTTGGGATAAAGGCTAAATTAGTGAGATCCAGCTACAAAACACTTTTGTCTTTTTTGACCTGTAGCTCATGCCTGGAAAGGTCCTTTGCAGGATTGTGTACCAAGATATATTTTAATTTTCCAAATCGGAAATAAAACACGTCAGCAAATCATCACAAGGTTCCTGGATATGTTTTGTCTTGGAGGTAAAGTTTTCCAAGGCTTTGGTCTGTAGTGCCTAAGTAATGGGTATCGGGAAATGCCTCTAATTGTGTACTACACAACTTACTGTGAGTGAAAAACTGGGAAGCAGTGTCTCTGCCAGATGCATCTCCAAAGATGCCTTGTCTCTGACCTCAGTTGTTCCCATGTGCACCATTCAATATCAACCCTTGTTAACCATAAGATTAAAGAAAAATTTCTTTTCCTTGCCACAGCACCAGAGCTTCCTCTGTCAAACAGAGGAAGTATCTAAATGATTTCAGGATAGGGAGCAATGGAAAAGACTGTTACTGTTATTGTTGTATTCAACTTCAATCACATTCAAATGTTCATGGCCAAAAAAAAACAACCCGTGAAAAAACCATAAACCACTGCAAATTAATTGTACAGTATTTTGTCAAAACTAAACGTAAGGGGAAGCACACACCTGCCTCCTCCCTTTCCCCCAAATATGAGCTTTCAGTTCTCCCCCTTATTATTTTTCCAGTTAGAGCTTAGTACAAGAAAGACCTGTTGGAGCAGGTCCAGAGAAGATAAACAAAAAGTGATCAGAGGGGTAGAACACCTCTCCTATGAGAAAAAGCCTGACAGAGTTGGAGTAGTTCAGCCTGGAGAAGAGAGAGATCCGGGGAGACCTCACTGCAGTCTTTCAACACTTAAACTTTTTAGCATGGCCTAATGCTATAGGGCAAGGGGTTTTAAATTAAAAAAGGATAGATTCCAACTAGGTATGAATAATTTTTTTTTTAATGATGAGGGTAGTGAAACACTGGGACAGGCTGCCCAGAAAGGCAACAGATGTCTCATTCCTGAAAACATTCAAGGTCAGGTTGGATGGGGCTCTGAGTACCCTAATCAAATTTAAAAAGTCCCTGCTCATTGCAAGGGTGCTACACTAGACAGATTTGAAAGCTCCTTTCAACCCAAACTGTTCTATGATTCTATCTTTAGTGTTACTGGTAGTATTAGTAGTGAAAGGAGAGATGGGGAAAGAAAAGAAAACAAAAAACAAAAAGGGTTATTTTTAGTGCCTGTATCCCCCTAACTAATTTGTTTAAAAATTCTAAGACTTACTGGTTGGTGGCAGGTAGCAGGAGGAAATGGGTTATCTTAAAAGACATTAAAAATTGCAGAATCAAATTCCAGCTTGGCAAGATTTTTGTCTTTGTGGAAAAGACTTGAGGAACAAAGTAATTATCTTCACTATTGCATTTTAGCTCAGTGTAGAAAGCTTTCACAGTAGACATATCCATTTTCTTTGTATGTAATTATGATCCACAATAGCTCTATCTCCAACCAAACCACCATTTATTTTGAGTGATTTTAGTGTCTACTGAAAAAGAATCAGTTGTCTTTTTGTGCTTTTATTAAGACTATAGAGATAAGATGAACCTTGTTAGTAGGGTCCTCTGGACTGAAATAAGTTTAGTCCTCTTATGGTTTTGTTTGTTTACTTGATGAATTCCATTTTTGTGTGTTATTTTTCCTCCTTAACTCAGATAGTCCTGTCTCACCATGGCAAAGAAAGCTTGCAGTCCAAGCTGATGAGCCTTCTGCTGCAGGAACAGCAAATGCTTCTGATTTGAAAAAGAATGCAAAGCATGCCCAGAGTTTATTGTTTTCTTTTTTTTCCCCCCTTCCCTTTCTGGTGTTTGATTTCTCTGATTTCTTTATTTTTGGTTCCCCAGGGCAGTAGTGTCAAACTGATACCCTTACCATTTTCAACCAGGATTTAATGAGAAGTGATTAATATGAAAAGATAATTTTTGTTGAACTGTCTCTTATTTGAGGCTCTTTATAGCTTGGAAACTTCTGAATTCATTCTATTATAGCTGCAGGAACTATTATTTCATGTGGCTGCAAAGATATCAGTGTTAGCACCCTACATTTAGTAAACAAAGCTCTGGTTTATTGGTGGGTGAGATTTGGCTCCCATCACAATTAAACTGGAGTGCTAGTGGTTTGGATGGAAGTGGAGCTTAGCCCAGCAGAAAAATGCTTTTGAAAATCTTTGTTTACTAAAAAGTGGTCTGTGAGGAAAATTCTTTATATGACTTGCATACATTTTTGTGAGATATAATCCCAAACATTAACACTGTTTGAGCCATATGGAGTAAATTGGTTAACATGCTTATGAGTTATCTCATGCCTCCACCATTATATTAGTAAATCATCATGCACTTTTGTCTGACTTTTGCTATGTTTCCCCACTTTGCAGCATGACTTTAATCCCCAGCAGAAGAAGGCTGTATGACCAGTGCCTTTAGTGTGAGTGAGGCTGTGTTTACAGCAGAAAGCTTACTGCTAGAAATTTTATCAGCATGCAACAGCTGACTTTGACATGTGCTCAGAAGAAAAACAAATTTTGCTATTTGAGCCCATAGTTTGTGCAGTCTCCTGGCTGGTTGGTACACTGTGGTTATAGAGTACAAATGTTCTCCAAACTTCCCTCTGTCACTGTTTCCTGCTGGGTGCACTTTTTTGTGGTTTACAAAAATGCAGAGAGGAGAGATAATGAAATCATGGATGGGTGAGTGTGGCTTTCCACATTTTCTTTTTTACCTTTACTTAAAATCCCCAGCACCCAGCAGTTACCTCTCCCATGCGTGGTCATGGGTGTCGCTCATACTGATGTCTGTGTGTAACTAAACTAGACAATTTACTAATTTAAACAAATACTACTGCTGTGGCTGAGCTGATGGGATCTTCCAAGAAGAGAAAGCAGCTGGTGCATGTGAGTACCTCACCAGAAGTATTTGTGATGGAGCAGTGAAGCCCTAGCAGCATCCAAGAGAATCAGCAGTGGGCAGAGGTTTGTCCTGTCCTCCAGTGCAGGCCACTGCAGTCTTGAAGCACAGTTTCTTTCTTGTTCTTCCTTTTGTTCTTAAACAGCGTGATGCCTGTTGCCTCTTGCTGTGTATTGAGGAGGAATAGGCATAACAAAGATGATGTGGTGACTGGGAGAAGGAAACAAAAGGAGTCAGCTGATGGCTTTTCCACAGCAAAACACCAAACAGAATCATCAAGGAGTGCTGAAGCTCAGGAAAATATCACTTTACCACTGTGTCTAACACATACTTAATTGTTGTTTTTTTGGGGAATTTTTGTTAGGTAAATTGCTCAAATATTTATAATGTTGTTGATTATTTCTAAAGGAAGGGACTGGGTGGTAAAAAACATCTACTGGATCTCTGCTGATCTACTGTGGATGCAAGAGATGCCTGTTACCTGTCCTTGCAGCATACAGGAGCGCAAGCTGCCAGTGGAGTAGGTTTGTTTTCATCTAGTCATGGTTATGTTTTCTACCAGCATACAGTGGAACAGCTATGGACTGATTATATCTCCTTGCAAAGGCTGCTGAGACCAGCTTAAAAAGCAATGATGTTCAAGTCATCACAAAATGCAGCACAGAGAGGACTGTTGTTGCTTGATAGCAATGAATAACAGCAAAAGTAATTCTCCCTGAAATGAATTTTAAGTAGTATTTCCTTTGCCATCTTCTGCAGCAGCTTGGCCTGTCTGGAGTGGGGAAGTCTGTCTTGAGCTTGCAGTTGTGTGTTTTTCAGTGCATGGGTACTGGGAACTTTAAAAATAAGCCCAAGACCTCAGGCTGAATCCATTGTTGACTTTTTCAGCAAACACACTTTTATGTCATTATGTCACCTATTTTGTTATGTTTGGGGACCAGGATCACTATTTTACTAATTTATGAAATGTATTCCTGATGTATTTTTGTTTTTCAACAGTTGAAACACTACCAGATGGCTCACTCTGTCTCTTGCTGCATAACTAGGACAGGTTTTTGAAATAAACTATCTATTCTCCGTGTTCTTTCCTTTTCAACTCTACAAAGAACTGCCATTTTTAAAGAGGATGTGAGAGAGGATAGGTCTGTGTGCTGTGCATGGGGACAAGTTGTTAAAGTGTAAAGTTATATCTAAGCATCATCCCTGGTCCTCATTTGGTGGCAGGTGTCAGCCTGGTGATTTACAAAACGCCAGAGACCCACGTTAGTGTCACCTCCTTGCCCTTTCCTGTGCCCCAAAGACTCTTCCATCCCATTCACCATTCAAAGTGCTACTGAGGGTGAAGAGGGAGACACCACCAAAAAGCAGGAACTGCTCCCAAATTGGTGCAGTTATTTTATGATTTCCAGAAATTTTGTGGATTGTGGTTCTGCTTTGCCAGGACAGGCTCCCCTGGCTGAGCCTGGCCAACTTTCTCTCCCTCATTGCTGTTGGCATCTGTCCCCCTTGCAACATCATGTGTTTTCTGAGACCTTGTGCTCTTCAAGGGACGGGATGTAATCAGACTTTAAAGAGAAAGAGCTTTGCCAGTTTCCTGAAATTTGTCTGTTGGGACCTGTACAGCAGTTGTTAAAACTTTGCACTGTGCATCTGGGCTATGAAACAGTTGTCACTATGTTAAATGTGGCCAAGAAGAAGGAGTAACTGCAAGAGAAGCATAATAGTACATTCTGAAAGAAGGTGAGACTCATTTAGTAGAGCCATTTTTTATTCTCTAATAAGGAGACATCCTGGTTTATGGTATTATGCATTTATTCTTTTTAAAATATAGTTAGATATAGTTTTTTTTATCAATATTTCCTCATCTTTTTAGGCCTGATGTGTCTGTGTAAAAAAAAGATAAAACTGGTTTTACCTGCCCCAACAGAGCTAGCTGCAGGTATGTGAAATAGGTGGTGTTTGCAATGTGACAGCTGATCTTTTTCTTGCCTTTTGTAAACACTCAAAATAAGGTTCTACTGGTTTATCAGTGCTAAATATAAGTAAATTCCTGATTCTGATATATCTCAAAGTCTTTCTTGCATCAGCCATTTTTCATGAGAAAAACACATGTACAATCCAGGTGTAGCTCCTAAAAAAATCAGAATTTATAGCCTTATATATCTAATGTAAAAGTTGTAAAAGTGGATATTTCCAGCTGCAGTAAAAATTTTTGATGAACACTCTAGTCAGCTCTTATTTTGGATCTCTGAAGTGAAAATAAGAACATAAGGTAAAATAATGAAAAATTGAACTTTTCAAAGTTCCCAAATTTGGGATACAAATTTGGGATTTGCATTAAATCCCTGAATAAAAGGACTCTTCCCATTTACTTCAGTGTTGTCTAGATAAGGATAGTACGTAATACATGGCTCTTAGGGTGTCTTTTCCTGTGTCAAAGAATAATAATAATGAATATTAATCTTCAATACATATTCAGGTGTTAGGGGGTGTCATTATAAAAGTGGATGCTGTTCATACAAAGATTTAGATATGGATGCGTGCTGTGGGCTTCAGTTCCAGTAAGAGGATGGAGGAACTTCCACTTGAATAGTAAATGCAAGTTGATAATTTTATATTTAGAAAATGTTGTGCACTTTACAAGTGTGAAAGTTCCAACTAGGGCTCGCTGGTATCCTAAATAGTTGCCAACTTCTAAAATGTGTTAAACAATCAAATACCACCTTAATATCTTAGTAATTGCATAGCCAATCACAATCAATGTACTAATCACTGCTAGAAAATCTAACACTTCCTCTTCAAAATGTTATCCTGATTATTAACATAATCAATATCACATGTAGCTGTAACAACTGATTTTAAAGAAAGGACATTTAGCACTTGTGGAGCAGTGTGTGACTGCAGATTTGGTACAAGCATTTGCCTCTTGAACTAAAGTACTAGTCCTTTTGAATTTTGTTGGGGTTTTTTAATTAGGTTATTTTCTAAAGGTCATAGCCACCCCCTTTTCTGCCTCACTTCTTCCCCAGGCTGAGGGATAGAGAGGAAAATTAAAGCTGGTATGGGTTTTTTTTTACCCCTCCTCATTTTCCAGCATAGCTTCTGACTGACTCATTATTCAGGGAGGGAACTGGTGAACCCTTGGATGATCCACAACAGTAGAAATTATGGCAGGTGTATTTTAATGGAATTCATGAAGAGAAGTCCTCACTCTCTGTATGGCAATAGCTGGTTATGCCCCAGGTGAGCTCTCGTGCCAGTTGGGGAAGGTCTATGCAGACAAATAGAAGATTTTTTGTGTCCTAGAGAAGCTCACAGACTTGTCTGGATAGCTCAGACTGAAGTCAATGGCAGCATTTTCCACTTGGATCTAACTTAAGGTGTGTGAAAACCTGAGTATTATTTCCCCCAAGCATTTAAGAATTATCAGGAAAGACATTTTGTTTACATGCAGAGATTATAATAAAAATGTTATTTTCCTGATGTTGGACTTGCACATTGGAGTCTCTGCTTCCTTTAGTGAGATGATATCTGATATTGCCATTTGAACAGAAGCATAAAATCCTTTCATGAGATTAAATAGCACATATCTGTAGGTAGCACTATGTTTATTAGATTTTTCTCAGTTAATACATTTTCCTCTCTCTTTCCTATTGCTTACTGTGGAGTGGAAAATGCGCTGATTCAACACCCATTCACGTAATGGTTGTTATATTCCCTGATATTATAATTGGCAAAATAATTAAGTTATGCTTGCTAGAGAATTACAACAGGGCAAAAATCTCCTTAAAATTTAATGTTAAGATACAGGAAAGGAGCTGGGACTCGAGGTTCCTTTTCAGTGGAGCACCTACCTACCTCTACACTTCTACATTTACACACCGACCTCTGCAACACTAAGTCCTCCAAAAATGCATGGTACTTTTGGGGACTGAGGGGCAAATTAGAGGCTGTACCCTGTGTTTGCTTTGGGACTCATGAAAGCCTAGGGGGGTGACAGCCTCATGGTGCCAGGGAAAGGGGAAAGCCTGGTGTCTCCCCACAAGAACTGCCATGGGCAGGGAAATTCGCACCAGTGAGACTTTAGAGACAACTTGCTCAATAACAGATTCAATATCCGGGCTAAGGGTGGTGCAGGAACAGCAGCAGAGAGGAATTCTCTGACCTCCCCCTGCCCATGACTTTCCAGCAGGTTTCAGCTCCTGCCTCAGAGACTCCTCTAAGTAGAGAGGTCTTCATGAATCACCAAGTGTCAAGGGCATGGTTAGAGCTCAGTAAATAATAAATGGTCCTTGTAATATTTAGATAATTTGGGGAAGTCTGTGCATCTGAACATTTTGTTACACCAGGGATGGAAATGGATTTAGCAGAGGGGTTTAGTGGACTTGGAGTATTTTCTTTCTCTGGAGCCCCAGTGAAATAAATGCAGCATTGCCCAGAGTTGCATAATTCCCACGTGATTTCAGTTTCAAATGTTAAGATGCTCCTACCTTTGATCTGTAAAAAAGGAGCCAGAAACCTATCTAATACCTTTGGTACAAGCATTCTCACAGGGTGTCCTGTTGTTCCTTCTAGGACTTTTACTGTTAATGGCTGAAGGGCATAAAACATCTATTTAACCATGTCACACTTGTAACCGACCTCTGGCTAAAGTTTGATTCTGCATTAGAGACTTCACAGGAATTGCATTGGATGCTTCTCATGTTTTCCAAATTAGTCTCTTTGTTCTTATTAAACAGTCATCCTGATTTTTCTCAGGAATACCAGAGGTAAATTGGGCACTATTTTGATGCATCAAGAGGAAAAAGGATGGTCTAGGGTATTTACATGATGTAAATTTGTGTAAATAACAGAATTTGTACCTTCCTCTGTCAGATTTTCTGCCTGTTTTCCAACAGTTTCAATGGGGAATGTAAGTGAGTTAGGAGAATTAGGAGAACACTTTTCTACTTTGAAATGGAATCAAGAGAAGTTGCAAGCCACCAGCCATCAGCACAAGACTTTGGCTAAGACCCGTGAAAAAAATTACAATTATCAAAGGAGCTGCAGAATGAACTACCCATTCCACTCAATTTCTGCAGCATGGTGGGTGAGGCACATTTCTTCTGTATAGGCAGCAAAAGTTTTGCTTACCTACACTGCTGACTGGGTGGGAAAAAAGACCTGGGTGGTGTGACATTCAGCTCTGTGACTGCAGCTGCCAAATATTTTAGGTTAGACATTCTACCTAATAATTCAGTCTTGTATTGCTGCGTTCCCTGAAAATAATTCAAGCCTTGTTGTATTGGGTGTAACAGCTGCAATAACAGAGTCCCTTCAAGCAGCTCAATTGAAGATGATGACCGTGATTAAGTGATTGCAATAGAAGAGATGAAGCGACTTACCCAAGATAGTAACATCAGCTACAGACACCAGGTCTCCTGGCTCCCAGCCCCAGCACTACTCACCAGACACCAGGCAATAAATGTCAGTCACGCAGCCAGGGGTAATGGCTGGTATAAATTAAATGACTGTCAGAAATAAATTTTCATGCTGAATTTGCATAGTGTTGAGGACAAACAATTGACAGCAAAATGGGGCATCACAACCCCAGTGTCAGAGACTTGAAAGTTAGAAGAATAAGTTAGATCACTGAGACTGACTTGCAGAAGACAAATTTTCACCTTTTCATGCAGTACAGAGTTTTAAGTTAGTTTTGACTCATTTTCAGTTTTCAGCTTTAAACTTTCACCTATTCATCCCAATTTTGAGTTTTCCATTTGGATCAAAGCAGAATCTATGTGATTTCTTAGAAAGACACCCAGATTTCACCATCTTCCTGTGATAAGAGCTGTTCTTTTAAGGAACGTGACTCATCTGCAAACAGAGAGCTTCCACAGTGATGGTGAAATGCTAGATGGCTTTGCAGGCCCTGGCTAAGTTGCAGGTTAATACCTTGCTCTGCTCGTGCCTTTGAGCAAACTCCTGAGAGTACCATTATCAGTATCCTGCCCAAAGGCAACAGATAAGGATTGTCTATTTTCTGGGATTACTCACTGTCTGAACAGCAGAGGTATTTGGAATATTTTGCTTCTGTTGCTGGTCAGGCTGAGTTGCCAGAACCTCATAAGGAAACAGAAATCAGATTTGTAGAGACCAAACTCCACATTAAACATTCAGATAGACTGATGAAATAGTTAAGGGGTCTTGCATCCACATCAATATTTAACTAGTGGGGAGATGAGTGGGAATGGGTTAATTCTTGTATTTGCCTTGTTCTAAACATTCATGCTCTGTTGATAAAATCTTGACCTCAATAAAGATGGAACCATTTTTGCCTAATGGTGCCCAGCCCTGCAGACCAATCCATACAGCAATCACCCTCAAATGTCCTCATCTTCCTGCAAAACCCATAGCTGGAACATTGCAGCGTTATGCTCTCATTAAGTGCACAGAGCACAGATCCTCAGTGGCCAGCTCACACTCAGGAGTTGTCCAACTTAGTGCCACATTGACAGGAACAGGAGGTAGCTACAAAAAGCACTCCCAGATCACCTACCCTGGCTTTCCCTGCTCCTCTGCTCTACAGAGACTTTTGTCTCCAAAGCAGTGCACCTTCCATATTCCAGGAAAATTCCTCTTGCTTTCCCTCTTTGCATGAAAAACCCTGAGAAGTTTCTCTCAGAAGCTCAACTTGTTTATTACTTTTCAAGATGTCTATTTATTCAGTTAAATACAAATAATAAGTATTCTCTACAGCATAGGAAAAAAAAGGCATTCCAGATGCCTGAAAACCCTGAGAAAGGAGTAAAAAGAACTGAAAGTGTTTTCTTAAATTGCATCCGTGGCAATGGATCCTTGTGCATACTATCATGGGTAACATAATGCAAATTGCCAAGGCTGACAAAGCTGCTGTAGAGCCAGAAGCTTTGTGCTTTCAATCCTCAAGTGGAATGGAGATTGATCTGAGCTCCCAGCTTAGTAGTTAAACAGATTTTGCCAATCTTTTTCTTTCCTTATCAAATCAAAATAAGAATGACATATTCCTTTATAATAATGTAGAAATGTAAATATATATAAATTTGAAGTATAACCAAATTAATTACTCTAAATGGAAGCATAATACCAAGTAAATACATAAGGAAACAAAATCATTAATTGATTGGGCTTCTTATTATCGTGAAACTGTTTGCAAGGATTAACAGCTCCTTTCTGAAACACTGAACCCTGACACGATGTTTACATTTCCATATATTTTTAATGATCACATAGTTTATCGTTTGAATAAAACACCACCATATGCTTTAGCTGTATTAAATTCTGCAAACATTGAACACTAAATATGGAATAAATTATCATGTAAAGATCATTAATATTGGCAAGCGCCTCTAATATGCCATGTCACTTTAGTTTTAATATGCCAGGACTTTGCTAAAATGAAATGTCTCTCTTTATTTACTACAAAGTAAAACTGTTTAATAGAAACTGAGGGGAAAAAAGCATAGACTAGACACAAATGTCTTAATTTTGTTTAAAAAAAGATGAAGAACTTTTATACTTTCTAATACAAATAAAATCATTTCCATGACTTGGATTTGCAGCAGGATTTTTTTTTCCAAGTACAAGTGGAAAATTATGTTATTTAGATCGGCTTTCAGAGCAAGGAAAAGAACTATGTAATAACAAATGTAACATAGACTGGCTGTACTTTGACAGCTAGGATGGGCTCTCTAATTTCACTGAAGCATCAGGAATAGACCTGCTGGAAAGGTACTGAAAAACCAGCTTCTTCAATAGCAGATTATATATGGAATTATTTTTCTAGCCTGAGTCTAATGGTACATAGTGCCTTTAATTTTAGAGTTAGCCAACACAGTCTAGAAACAATTTTCAATAGGTGACCAGGAGACTTGCATGTCTACAGGACTCCAGGGGCAGCCTTTGGTGAAAAACTCTCTATCTAGCACTCCTCTGTTAATGAAAGACTTTATTCTTGTCAATCTCCTGGCTTTTGTGGTTCAGCCCTTGGATTGCTATTTAGAGAGAACATTTTGTGGAGTAGGTAAGGAAGTCTGGGGCTCTGTTCAGTCTCTTCTGAAACCACCAAGCAGACCTTGACACTGAATATGTCTTTCAAAGAAATGACATTTAACCAAAAGCTTGATCTGTAATGGGATACTATCTAAATCCTGTAATGGAAGTAATTTACCAGATTGGTTTGGAGGCGTATTAAGGCAATATAGGAACCATGGTCTGCATCACTGATAATGTTATCCATGCACTTGCTAGTCCATTAGCAGAGTGATTCATCTGAGACCTGCAAACGGGCCAGTCCACACTCCCAAGCATGCAAACATGCAGACAAAATAGATCACAGAAGCAACTAAGCAGCTGTTCCCTTTCCTGCCATACCTGCTGCTGGTGTATGATGGAGCAAACAGCCATTTGGGCTCCTGCTTTTAACAAGATTGTGTGTGCCTCTTTGAAAAGCGTCTTTTGAGATGGATGTGTTTCCCTAGCAGATATTACATGTAGCTGCATTCCCCGGGCTTGCTTTTCAATTAAGGACAAATCTCGAACAAACTATGTAGCTGCAACCTACTGAACTTAACCTGGCATTAGCCAGCATTAGAAAGGCATGCTCTGGTAACTTCAGCAGGCAGAGGAGGTTATTTAAGGGAATGCCTTCTCCATCTCACATAATCACTGAGATTATTCCTTGCTATCTTTTCTTTGTACTCTCCACCCAGAGCTCATCTGCAGCTGCAGAAACACCAGCTGTGCTGGAAGGGACAAGCACAGCTTCAGGCTCAGGGCTGCTGCAAGGAGGGGGTGCAATGGGCCCCCCTGCAGCCTAGAAGGAGGGTGCTGAGATGGGGAGCAGGGTCAAGGGTTGCACCACCACATTCCATGTAGGTTTTAAGGTCAGTGTCCAGTTCAGCTGTGGTGCAGGGGTAAGGAGCCGAAAGAGGCTGGTTTCTTTCAGTGCCTGGTTTATAACGAATTGCGTCAGTGCAATATGATTTTGTGTGTGATACAATAAACAGGTTCAGCCTGTTCAAAGTGAGGCTTTTTAAAGGTATGGTTAGAAATAAGAACAGTTCATCAGCCTGAGTATATCATAAAACTCCACTTCAAACATACATAAATAGCAATGCTCAAATAATCCCTGAAGTGCCTGTAGTTTATTGAGTCCTCCTGAGTATCACCATCCCTGTGGTCAGGTAGAGATAAGTGGATTAGTTCTGGATATGAGCATCTGAACTAATATTTCACTGCTCAAATTCATACTTGCTGAATTTGTGTCTATCATCATGTTGTAGGGCTCAACTATCTAAATTTGCTATGGTTCAACCTGTCCAAGGTATTTTAGGTTAAAAAAAACAAACAAACAAAACCAGCTTGGGGGGGGGGATACAGATGTTCTTTAGGTTTGATAGAGTGGGGGAACCTGCTCTAATATCTGATAATATTTTTGTTGTTCATATCTATTTGTTTTCAGCTACCAAGAAACACTGCCTCATTTGGTGTGGTCAGAGTGCTGACTCTCACATTAATTGGTTCTGTTCTGCCTGTCTCTATTTATCTGCATGCCCCCAGTAATTCTGACATCAGTTTCAACAGTGTAGGCAGTTTTTCTATCTGCTTCTCATGAAAGAAAAAGAGGTGACAAGCTGCCTTCATCATTGTTCCACAGCAGTATTAAATGCAGATATGAGTCTGACTCAGTGTTCTACATTGTTTGACATTTGTTTTCTACCAAACACTTGGGTGGCTGAAAATGGGTGTTTCCTTGTTCAATCTTTGTTTCTACTGCTAAAAATTAGTATCTAATAATTAGTCCATTGGCAGCTATTACTATGTTGGGAATATGATATCTAGATAAAATAGATATTCCTAATCTCCATTTTTGGGCCAGGTTCTTTTCTAATGCTTTCTTCTAACAGCAAGAGGCATTTGCTTCCATCAAAACAAGTGCATCTCTGCCTAGTTTGATCCCGAAGAGTTTTGCTTTGCCACCAGACAGAACCTTTTCACTTGTTTTGGTTTATATCTTAATCTTACTTTTCTTCCTGAACACTAGACACAGATTTTGCTGTTGATTTTCTCTATAGTTGTCTGCAAATTCATCTTCTGCTTATTGTGGAGTCTGCCTTTGATTTGGCATACTTTTCCCTGCTTGCTCCTTGCCTGTAGTACAAAATCCTCTGTAACAACAGGGTATCTCATTCACTGGCCTCAAGCTGGATTACATTGCCCTTCTGAACAGGAAAATCCTGGAAGTCGTTCCAAATTCTAAACCACAGTTTTGCGTGTTTTGAGTCATCTGGTCATTTAGGCCGTGTCAGTTACAAAAATAGCCAGGAACCAGATCTGAGGAGAATGAGATCTGTCATCTCCCTGACACAGCTCTCTGCACAGAGACATAAGGTCTGCAGCGCAGTGCGGAGCAGTCCCAGGACAGCAGCCCACAGTGCTGCTTGGAGCCAGAGCCATCAGGGTCAGGATGTCCCTGTCACCTGAGCTTGACCTTGCCCGCTGGCCAGTGTCAGCATCTGCCAGAAGTGTGCTAGGAGAAGCTTTGGGCAGGAGTCCTTCTCAGGGAAGCCCCCCTTCACCAACACCTCTGCCCTCTCAAAGTCCCACGGTGTGACACCACAGGATGGTTTGGGGCACCTGGCCCCACACACAGCGAGCAGTGCCCATGCTGGCAACCCTGAGTTCCACCTCAGGACAGTTTTGAGCTCCTTTGTCTCTCTTCTGGCACCTGCTTGTTTTCAACCACACCTTGTTCACTTTCAGGCAAAGTGCTTCAGATTCCTGCATTAAGGTTTCACTGTCAGTCACACCTGCCTTAATTGGAAACTCAAAAACAGTAAGTGCTCCAGAACCTACTATTGTCATAAATCAAGGTACTTCCCAGCAATCCTCCTTTTGGCAGGTTTCTCAAGTCAGCAGGTACTTGCAGATTTCCACGCTGTTTCAGCTCTGGATGAGCTTTTAGAGGCTGTGCGCTGTTTGGGATTTCTTGGAGCAGCAGCTGCAGGGCATGGCACACAAACCTGAGGAGCCTGTGCTGGAGGCAGTTCGGAGGGCTGGTTGGATGAAGCACCAGCCCAGGGTGAGTGAGCCCACAAGGAGGAGATTCTGGAGCCTGCAAGGCTCTTGGCAGTTTCTGGTTTCTGTCTGAGAGCAGGCTGAGAGCATCTTCCTGTAGTTTCTACCCTGAAATCCCAGCTTTGGTACCAAAGAGCTGTAGTGTGCATCCCACACGATGGCAGCCCTCAGGCAAACCTCCAGCTGGTTGTTCTGGGTTTCCAGTGGATTTCCCCAAAAATAAAGCTGCTCATTGAGAGATATGCCCTCACTCAGGATTTGGAAAAGTCGCTGAAAGAGGTTTCTTTCCTGAGAAAAATGCCTTTGGTTATAAGGCTTCTCAAATAGATGGAAATGAAATTTTCATTACAACTCCACAGAGTTTGGAAACAAGGGGTTCCACCATCTGTCCAGTGTTCCCTCCTGGAAGGAAAGATCCACAGTCTTTGTTTGTCACACCCAAAGACTCCATCAAGTGCTGCTGCCAGTAACAGTAAATGGCCAGCTGACATGGTCCAAGGCTGCTTCTCATCGGCACCAGCAAGCCTACATTAAGAGCCCAAGGAGGACATGCCATATGAAACATGGGAGAAGACAAAGGGTTCATGGGGCAAGAGAATTAAGGAGCAGCAGGGCTGTGTTCATCTGGTGACCTCCAGCCATTTGCTTCCCCAGTGGTGGCCAGGCCCTCAGTTTTTGTGAGCTATGTCCTGTGCATGACCCCAGAATGGTGAAAGGAAGAAAGGAGCAGTCTCTTCAAGATACCTTGTCTCACCTGTATCACAATAAAAGGAGGGAGTGGAAGGAGGATGCTTTACATGGTTCTTCTGGATTTTCCAGATTTTCCACTGTGTTCTGATTACATGAGCCTTGCACCTGGCAGAGTCTGACCAAATGAGGGAAAGTTTCTCCCTGCTATCCGGATATCCCAAGCACCTGTCTGAGCTGCAGGATTGAGAGCCATTCATTCACAAAATCCCAGAATTGTTAGTTTTGGAAGGAACCTCTGGAGCTCCTCTAGTCCAAGTTCCCTGCCATGGCAGGGTCACCTAGAGCAGGAGATGCAGGAAGGCATCCAAGTGAGTTTTGGATGTCTCCAGAGAGGGAGACCCCATGACCTGCCTGGGCAGCCTGTTCCAGTGCTCTGCCACCCTCAGTGTAAAAAAATTCCTCCTCACATTGAAAACCTCACCGTTTAGGTGAAACTTCTTGTGTTTTAGTTTATGGCCATTTTTACTTGTCCTGTCGCTGGGCACCACTGAAAAGAGTCTGACACCATCCTCTTTACAAATGGCCACTCTCTTTCAGCTTGTGTCAGCATCCACTTCTTTTCTCTCATAAAGGAAATGACAGCCTTGATATCTTTCCACTTCTGAGCTTTCTCCAATATCAGGATTTCTAGAGAGAAGGTCAAAAATATTAATTGAAATTAATTCTATTGTGTGTATTTTGCCATCAAAATAAATAGAGTTACTTCAGATTTCTGGGAAATAGATATTCTGATTTACTTCAGCTGTCTGGGCAATGACTTACTGGCTGATCACAAATGAATGATTCTCCGCTTGAGCTACTGATGGGAATTTCTCATTACAGTCACAAGTCAGGGAGGGAATTTACATTCTTAAACACACTGATATTAACCAAACCCAAACCTTGCCTGCGCTGGCATTAGAGAAACAGGGCTGACAGCTGCCTGTAGAGATCACCTTCCCCAGCAGCCTCGTGCTCACAGTCTCCAGAGCTGTCTGGAGCTCTGCAAGCACACCCCTGCCATGCTGTGCTGGAAGCTGCCTCTTGTGAAAGAGGAACACCTGGCCCGGGCTGTGCAGGCACATGCAAATGGCAGCCAGCATGTGAGAACTTGTTAAACCGCTGGGAGGTTACTTTTTTCCCCCTTCCTCCTCAGAAAAACAAGTTTTACTTTTTTTTTAAAAGTCTGACGGGTAGTAGCGACGAGATGTCATTTTTATTCAAAGGAGAGTGACAGGTGTAATTGCAGCTGTGGGCCATGATTTTTCTGCTCAGCACTGGTTACTGTAAATAATGCAGCATCACGTGTTAGCTTTATGTTTAGTTGCTGACACTTAGATCTGCGAACTGTGAACACTATGAACATGGTGGCATTAGCACATGGCAGAGTGCTGAGAGTACAAGCATTCCTGAATTTTTATGTGCTGAAGTGCAAGTATTTTTCCCCTGTAGATTTAAAGCAGATTTCTTCATGCATTGGCTTCTGGAGGCCCAAAGACTGCTTTTATGGTTGAATAGGAAGGTTTAGGTAATCAAGAGCTTTCCAAGGCTGAGATTATTTGCATTTCCACATTTTATTTCAAGTACAGCGACTAACCCAGGGTAGTCTGTTATTGCTGAGACAGCCAAATGAATGGCCATCATGCTGATGGTCAGTTAACGCCCGGTGGAGGGTCACCACATACATGGATATCAGTATGTGTATTACACATAGGCCACCCTTGGGAAATTTGGTTACTTATTTGAAATCCAGCATTGGAGAGCTCTTGTATTGTTGTAAAATGGGTATTAGCACTGCTGTGGTAAATGCAGCCATATGCTCTGTCCATATGCTCTGTCTGTAGTTTACAGCAGTTTACAGTACCTGTAGGATTCAGTCATTTACTTCTCCATGTCTTATAACTTTTTTGGATAACTTATTTTGGTAAAAAGATGATTTTTTTTTTTTAAATGGTGTGATCTCAGTGACAGACAGTATTTCCTCCTGTCTTTTGGAAAACCAGGACAACTGAGGGGTTGGATTTTTACCATTTGGCAGGAGAGCAAAGAGCCCAGCCACCCCAGTCAGACAGGGCTGTAGAGGATCTTGTTGAATGGGGATCCTGAGGAAGATCCTGTACAGTCCAAGGGTATAAGTCTCTGTTTATGTCAATACTAAGAATAGTTTCAGGATCAAGTTTCTGATATTGGGGTTTTTTTTATTTATGGAGTAGGAAGAAACTGTAAAGTGCGGCCTTAACTCTTCAGAAAGAAAGTTTCCATCAAAAATACAAGGCTCTATGCAAACTGCAGGGCAGTGCCATGTTGAGGTCCTGTGCTTGAGTGCAGCACAGCGCAGCTTCTGAAATCATGCACTTCTAAAAACAGAAAAGAGGATGTGTGCCTGACAGCTGTTCGCACCTGGTCCTTCCCCTGGCAGCCTGACCAGAAAGCATGTGCTGAACAGGAAGCTAGCCCTGCACTGATGCATCCCCCAAGACTTGGCACCAGTCTTTACTCAGGAAGACTTGCCTGCATGTCTTTCTCAGTAGCTTTCCCATTTCTTTCTACATCAGATCTCTCTCCCCTTGCCCATTTCCCATTGCCTAAGTCCTCCTCTTTTGTAATCCTACTTCTCCTTGAAGCCCTGAGCTTGCAGCTCACGTCAGAGGCCCCTCCCTCTGAGAGGGGACTGGTGTCACCGCTGTCCCAGCCCTGTTGTGACCTTCCACTCCTGCAGGGCTTAAAGTGCAGAGAAGAGGAAGTGCCTGGGAGAGATGAAACCCATAGACCACTGGTCTCTCTCCACTCAGAAAAAGGCCCCCCTCTAGGCTCAGTTCAATAAATGAAGAGTGGCCTTACAGCTGTGGATCCAGGTTAGGAGGTAGAGTCTGCAAAACAAAAAGAATCTTGACTTAATTCTTTCCAGCACTGACCAAATGGTCCTTCTGTACAGCACAGAGCTATATAAAGTTTCTGACCTATAAGGAATGAAACCCAGCAAACCCATGAACCAAGGTTTTTCTGCCCCTGAAACAGAAGTCTTGTGGGAAGAGGCTTTTTCTTAATATATTATTTTGAAAAAGCAAGAAAAATCTTTCATAGTTCAAATCACAAAGGCTCAAATGTAGCTCTATGTCTCAAATTGTGATTTCTTTGCACTGGAGAGACACTGTTCACTGCAGTTGTCTAGATGCAATGAAATATGAATGCAAATGGGCAGAGTTTGGAATCTGTCCCTCCCCTTGTAAAATCAGGCACACCATCCTCGAGAAATGAAAAAGTTAAAACTAAATTCTTAACTTGCTGTTATTTCCAGCAATAACAACAACATTAAGAATAATCCCAAATGCCTTCAGAGGGTCAGTTCAGATAAGCAACCAAAAGTTCATTTGATACAATCTGAAAAGTTTATCTAAACTTCTTGTGTCTGCATAATTGAGTTTGAAATCTTGCAAGCACAGCCTTGTTCCTTATAACATATACCATATCTTCTGCATGTCTGTAGTTTCCAAAATGTTAATCTCCAATGACCCGGAATAAATCAACAACATTCACAGTCATACGTAACGCTGTCTCTGTTGAAATGTGCCTTTCCTGCTGCCTTTATAAATGGCACTGCCACAGCATAAACCTGGAATGAAGATTCAAGATGCAATAACCTTTTATGCTTCTTGGCTTAGACAGCATCTTCTGATGTCCTGCGCAGGACATAATACCAGGTTTCAAGTGACTAGTTTTAATCAACTGATCGATGTGATAATCAAAGCTTGGCCTCAATTCAAATACCAGAGTATCAAATGTTATATTCAGCTTCAAACTCCCAACTCATATTAACCTCGCCTGTTGTTTTGTAAAGTTTATTTTCTCAAGTTTCCTTTGGAAACACATGGTAGTGTTCTGTCTCAAAGTACTTGGCACTAAATCATTCCTTCTAGCCCACACATCAATAAAATTAATCATAACCTCATCTTACAATGGCATAGTTCTTTCCATGATAACAGGTCTCTTATTGATGCACAAGTGCTAAACCAAGGGAGTACTCATAGACTCATAGAAGGCTTGGGTTGAAAGTGACCTTAAAAATCATTGAGTTCCAGCTCATCTCCCATGGTCAGGGACATCTTCCACTAGACCAGGATGCTCAGAGACCCCTCCAAACTGGCCTTGAGTACTTCCAGGGATGGGGCATGAACAGCTTCTCTTGGCAACCTGTGCCAGGGCCTCTCCACCCTCACAGTAAAGAATTTTTTTCCTCCTTTCCGGTCTAAACCTACTCTCTTTCAATTTGAAGCTATTACCCCTGGACCTATACTACAAGCTCTTCCCAAAAGTCTCTCCCCAGCTTTCTTGTACACTCCCTTCACATGTAAGGGGGCCTAAAGCTCACCCTGAAGCTTTCTCTGCTCCAGGCTGAACAATCCCAATTCTCTCAACCTTCCCTCATTTGAGAGGTCCTTCACCCCTCATATTGATTAATACCATGGCCCTCCTCTGGACCCACTCCAAGAGGTCACTGTCCTTCCTTTGCTGGGGAGCCCAGAGCTGGATGCAGCACTCCAGGTGGAGTCTCACGACTAAGTGGCCTTCATTCTCTGTGCTTCCCTTGAACACCATCCTGACTCTCCCAACGTGCTGAAACTGGATAGTATGGAGCCAAGACATTTCTCAAATGGGCGGAGGAGCCTGCCAGGGCCCTGCTACATGGAGGCTTCTGCCCTTGATTAGACAGTATCATGCTGCCTGTGCTTCCAAGAGAGCTCCAAGAGACTACTTTTTGCCTGTTTAAGTGGTACCTGATGGAAAAGGATTTACACAGGCCAGTCAGCAGAGCAGGGGGTTGTTAATTTTAGGGGAGGAGAGAAGGAATCCAGGCATCAGACTGTAGAGCCCTTGCCTTGCCTGGCTTGGTCAGGCAAACCTGCTAAATAGCCCATTTTGTAACACCCAGAGCAGGCAGTTCTTCCAGGCACGCTTTGTGTCAGTCGTGTACCATCTCTTTTTGTCCCTGCATCCCCAGTGTCCTTGTGCCAAGCGCTGTGTGTCTGGCAGCAGTGGTCTGCCTCTCTTATCCATCTGCAAGGTGAGAGAGACATTTCAAGTGCAAGCTGTGTGCTTGACTCCTGTGAGACACTCCAGTTTTAAAACCCCTTTTGGCAGCGTCAACAACATCCTCCTAAACTGTTTATTAGGTGCTGAAAGATGGTGGCATTTGTGAAGCTGCTTTTAAAATGTTTACTCACAGCAGTAGAGGCACCTCTGTTTGCTGTTATCATCCAGCCCTCAAAATGGAAAATGTCAGTAGCATCTGCCTGATGGACTTATCTGCCTGATTCTGTGCCTATAGTAACAAGCAGCAGATTTAAATGGAATATAAGTGGTGCATGAGTAAAACACGGCAAGACCACTAATATTTGCAGGAATCCTTTTTAGTTACGTAGGGAATTAGAGCCTTTCTGAGGCAGGGGGAAAGAGCAACTTCCTGTGTGCACCTCCACCCACACCAAACCCTTTGGAAGGAAGAAGGAGTGTGTGCCAGTGTATTTGGGCAACTTGCAGTAGAGACAGCGAATTGACTCCATGCTGGGCTGCCCTTTGGCAAACAGCCCTAAGGAAGCCATGCATGGCAGAGCTGTGGCTTGGTGAGGCCCCTTCTTGTCCCGAGGTGTGATTGCCTGCTGCTTTTAGGGGACATCTCCCTCCTTTTCAAAGCAGTCCACCAGAAGGACTGAAGGGCTGGCAGTGGCTGCACCCTGCCCTGCCACCTTCTTTCCATCAGCTGCAGCCCTGGACTCCATCCTCCCTCCCTGGCTCTGCAGCTGGGGTCAACACCCACTCCTCACATATGAGTTAAACCCCTCCACCTTAGAAGGAGGGTGGGGGGAGGATGCTACAAATTTATTCCACCCTTCCTTATAATAAAAGTTAGGAAGGGAGGAAAGACATAGAAGACCACTGAGCTCATTTCGACTGTTTAGTGCAGGATGTAAACTCAGATAGAAAGTACGTCAGCTGATATGAAACACACCTCCTGACACTGAGTTTCCTCTTAGCAAGGCTGACTAAGAGGAACTGACAGCTATGTTAGAAGTATGTTCACCCTTTAAATTAACTGAGAAGATTTCACAGGAAGAAAGGAGTTGTGTAAATAACCTGGAAAAAATAGTAATTTTTTTTTTTTTTGTTTCTACCAAGTATATTTTCTCCTCTTGACAATATTTTTTTTAATTCACTGATAAAGCTGAAGTTTGCAGGGGCTTTTCATTTTGCCAAGGGAATGAATGAATAAATAAGATATTCCCTGCATTGGATCTATGAGTGCTACTGACTAGCCTGAAAGTTATTTTGTTGTATAAGGGGGAGAATTTCTTCACAAAAGGCTGTTTCATAAATCCATTTAGCAGCAGGCTAAGTTACTTTCATTTGGCATGAAGATTCAGTTTGGAGTTTGTTAGCTGAAAAAGTTAGGAAAGCTTGGATATTTTTTAAAGAACATGTAAAGGAAGTAGAAGATTACTCCATTGCTTAAAAGCTTAATTGATTTTACAAGACTGAATACCTTTTTTCCTGTTTAAAGATAAGTGTAATGTGTGGAAAGTCACAAAGGAAATACAGTGATAAGGAGCCATTTTTACGAGATGGGCTCTTTTATTTCCTCTGCTGAAAAGAGAGCTGAGCAATACTATTTACAATATTATAATGGGTATTCCTGTGTTATTTTAAAGAGCTTTAAAGGATGAAAGCTGATCTGCTAGAGAAAGGTATTGCAATTGCCAAATAGGACACACATGCCTTAACTTCACAGAGAAGAATTTGCCTTTGTATTTTTTTTAAGGCATTAAATATTCTACATGTATGCTAGCCACAACATTAGATTTAAGACAGTAATTATCAGGTCTTGATCACACCATCCAGTGCATAGTTCCCAGTCCATGTAAAGCAAAGGTAATATTGTCAGAGAATCGGCATTAGTCCAAGGGCTTTAAATTTCCCCAGGGGTCTGCCTCAGTGAGGGAAAAGGGAGGCACGCTTTATACAGCAGTTTTCCATCTGGGAACGTGTCAGTGGTGACTGCAATGCACAGGCAAGTAAAGTCTCCAGCTGATTTTTCAGCTGGAGAAAGGACTGCACCGTGGTCCCCTATTTGCAATCTTCTGCTCTGATAAGCAGCTGTGATGGACGAGGGGACAAGGGCCCTTGGTGAGAGCCCTTCCCAGAGCCAGCTGGTGCCCTGAGAGAGCAGCAGTGAGTGGGAGCTGTGCCCACTGCAGAGGGACCCGGTGGGGCTGACAGCGTCCCGGGATGGCCGGGATGCTGAACACAGGCACAGGTTCTGCTTTCCAGCCTGTCCCTGGCCAAACACTGCACGGACAGGGCCACTGCAGAGTGTTTATTGCCCTTTTCACATGAAGCATCTAAGCTGCTGCCTTTCCTGCAGGTCTCACAGTGCTCCTGAGCGGCTCTGGTCATGGGGCCACTGCTGCTCAGTGTGAGGTGCTCCTGTGCTCTCTCAGGGTTATGTGTCGGGTTTCTTTCTTTCCCTCTATAACCTTGAACACTCTAGAAAACTGGAGCACCTCTCCTGCGAAGACAGGCTGAGAAAGTTGGAGTTGTTCTGCCTGGAGAAGAGAAGACTCTAGGGAGACCTTAAGAAGCCTGAAGGGGCCCACAAGAGAGCTGGAGAGGGACTTTTTACAAGGCCATATAATGGTAGAACAAAGGGAAATGGTTTTAAGCTAAAAGGCGAGATTTACTTAAGATGTTAGGTGGAAATTCTTTGCTGTGAGGGTGGTGAGACTCTGGAACAGGCCACAGAACTGAGAAGATGTGGATGCCCCATCCCTGGAAGTGTTCAGGGCCATGCTGCATGGGGCTTGGGCAGCCTGGTCTGGTGGTAGGTGTCCCTGCCCATGGCAGGGTGATCTCTAAGATCTTTTTCAGCCTGAGACATTCTGTGACTCTGTTAAACACAAGTTATTGCTCAGGTTCTGTTCCGTACACAAAATTACAGTAAATCTGCAAATAAAAGACAGGGAGTAAAATAAAGGAGGCAGAATACTAGAAAATAGGGACCTCAAAACTGCCTGGGAGGTCCTTTAATTAACACATTTGATGCTTTCTGTTACTTCATGGTTAAGAACTGGAAGTTTTGATGGAGTACCTTATAAATTAGATAATAGTTTCATGTGTGATTGAGAGAAATTTAGATCTAAAAATAAGTGACTGACTGAGTAGCTAGGAACTGTTGAGCTATGGGCTGAAAGGACCTCTGAAATGTAATATATAATTAAGTCTTCTTTCTCTGACATGTTCCAGTCCTTTTCACATAGCATGTTTAAATGATAAATTGTAAAGTATGCTTCGTTCCATAACTCAGCCTTATTTTTTTTCTCATTCAGCTAAAGGAGTAAAAATATTGACTAAAAATGCTGGTTAGCCTATGAAAAGGATTTGCAGGTTCCTTAATGTGGGGAAAGGGACCACTTTCTGATTTATATTTGCAAACAACAATGAAAACTTCTGTTTCAAATTGTGGTTTTTGAATAATCTGTCATCATGTTCCCATTTTTTTCTCTCGCCTTTGAGATCTGATCTCTTTATGAAATATCAAGTAAAAAGAACTTGGTGTAGCTGCATCATATGAAGTAATCATATCATCTTATAAGAAAGAATCAAACTATGACTGACTAAAGATGCTTTAATGTATAAAATAGAAAGGTGTGGAGAGAAAAGAAACATGGTACTTAGATTATTAGCTTCCACCGTTGCTCCTTTCTGTACATTAGTCTTGTTGTTTTATTCACTGATTACAACACTCAGATATTTTAAAGAAAATAGAGAAATTTTAAAGAAACCAGTCAAGCTCAACAGTTGGAGGTCTGGAACTCAGCTCCAAAAATACTGATATTTGTTTAAAATTCCAGCAATTTATAGCCAGGCCTTTTTACACCAGCACGCCCACTGAGCCATAAGAAAAATCTTTCTTTTCAGAGATTCAAAATGGTACACAAAATCTGTGACATTTCAGCTGGTAATTGCCCTTTGAGGTAAACTGAGTTGATTAAATGGTGAGGGAACCATAGGTTTCTAAAGATTATATTTTAATGAAGGTCCAGTTACAGCTCTGATTCCCTCTTGTTCCCAAAGAAAATTTTGTTGAAGTCTGTTTTTGTCATCTGACAACAAATCAAAGCATAGAGCTGATATTTCCAGAATATAAGTAAAGTGGAACAGACCAGTCTCAGGTACTGATGGAAGACCTGGATTAACAGAAATAGACACATCATCAGTAATGCAAAACCTTACCCTCTCAGGATATACAAACATGTTTGCCTCATGGCATTAGCATCCTGACCTGAAATAAAAAATCTTTCCCTGGGATTTAGCATTACATAAGTAAGAAAATTATTAAGGCCTTTGAGGGGTGTGCACTGGCATAGGCAGGAATAACAGAAGTGAAATTTGTGGAGCTACCTGAACAGGGAATTGGTACGAGAACTGGGACATAGGATCCTGAGGGTATGTCTGTACCACTAAAGAACAGTGTGCAGGGAGGGAGCGCCTGCACTCTTGTTGTCCCCACCGCTCTGTGAGCCAGCTCATCCCCTGGCTCCGCTTCGAACTATTCCAAATATTTGTTTCCAAGACAAACCTGCCACAGAAAGGGCAGCTTTCTGCCCCTGGGGCCCGAGATCGGCTCTTGGCTGGCTTTTATTTAGTCGTATCAACATAACCTGATTGACCAGTGCATTCAATTATGTGCTCTTATTTATCCCTTGCCAAGGAAGCACTCGGATTCCTACCTAGCTTTAGGCACAGGGTTCAGTCCTCCTGAAGCTTTTTGCATGCAAGATAAAAATACATTTGAAGTAACCTGGAGTCAATGTATATATATGTTTTAATGTATATATGTGTTTTACGTATGTAATGTATGTTTGAAGTGCTACTCAAGTTGTGATATTCTTTTAATGAAGGCAGAAGCCAGAGGTCTTAGACACATTTAAAGCAAAGAAGATGTTATTTTGCTAAATCAAGATCATTGTTTACACTTTCCTCTGAAGTATTTAACATTAAGTGGTATAAAAAGAAAGATAGTATGATATATAGATCCCTGGTTTGTTTGGGTAGAAAATTCCTTGGCTGCTAAGGAAACTGTCCCGCTGCCTTGCAGACTTAAGGAGCACAGTGTTAATGAAAGTTCACCAGTGGGGCTGTGGTGAGCTGAGCACATAGGAGAGTTCTTAGACACTGCTGCACCTTTCCAACTTCAGTAGTGCGACACGTGGCATTTCCTGAAGCTGCTTCCTTTTTACCTTTCTGGAGACCTGGGAGTGAATCTATTGAAGGTCACATGTAAGACAGAGGATACCCAAGGCTGGCAGCTCCTGCTGTGTTAAGTAACAAGAGGTTGTGGAAAAGAGACAAAACCCACAAATTCAAAAAGCATATTTAAATTAATCTCCACTCAACTCATTAAAAAATGTTTACAGTCTGGTTTCTGATGACAGTGGGTTCTGGCACCACTTTGATTTTTTTTTCTTTTTTTTAAAAGCTTAAAAAAGGCCTTATATAAATGTAGTTATTTACAATGTTTTATACATTTTGTTGTCAAGAAAAGGTTGCAAACCTGCTATATGGTGATTGTATTTAAGACCTTAGAGAGGATGTCCATTTTTTAAAAATTCTGGAATATAGCAAAATGTGATGTGCATATAAATTATAAGTAACATGGTTTTGAGCAGTGGAGTAATGTGACCGATAACAGGCCAGAATAGAGTATTCTTTATTTTCCCTCTAACCAGGTTATTCTTACTTATTTGGAGGATTGTGTTTATTCTTCTTTTTTTTTTCTGAAACTCCAAAAAGATTACTCACTGACATATAATTTGGTAATACCACGAATTTTTATTTTGATACCCTTGTATTCACACATGTCTAGGAAAAGACAGAAATCCTCCTTAATTTTGAAAGACATTTTGTTTGATACCTGTATTTTTAAAAAATATGTAGCTTTATGCTTCACGTGGAACATTATTAAAAATCTACCCCTATCCCAGAAGCAATAGGAAAAGTAGGAATATTTTGGATTGAAGGAAATTGTACGAAATTCATTGTTGGTCCAATTGGATGGATCAAAGATGAAAGACAGCAAGACAAGAGACACCAAGCCAGCAGATATCTCTGCTGCAGCAATGGGGCATTGGGAGGCATTCCAGAAGCAGGCAGCTGCTGGAATAATCACGTGAAATCCAGAGGGAGAGAGGATGGCAGAGTCTGTCTTGAAACCCCAGCCCCTCTTCCCAGTGCAACACTGGGCACTGAGGTGGTGTGTGACTACACTCATAACACCTCACAGCTAAAAAAGAAGCCTAGAAACTTCCTTTTTCACTTCTACAGTGGCGTCTTGGCAGGAACTATGCCCTAGGTCTTCAGATTTGTTTGAGTTAGGGATGATTGTGCTGATTTAATTCCCTGAAGGGAATTTCTCACCTGGCACAAGGATGTGCTGTGGAGGTGCTACAGGACAAAACTATACAAACAAACTGCTAACATATGATTCTCTTCTATTCTGTGCGGTAGGGTAAACATTAGGGTTAAGCATGGAAATACCTAAGCCAGCAAGCTCAGAATGAAAACACCAGGTAGGAAGACTCCTCTGCCAATTTTTTCACAGTATCTTGGGGGAAAATTGTGTTAAGAGACTTTTGCAGCACTCCCTGTGTCCTGACATTTCCCATACTCCAGGGATTTATATAATTCTGTAAAAATAAATTATTTAAATCAATCTTTTCAAAAGTTACTTGATGAATTTCCCTCTTTAAATATTTGAAGAACAGTCTTGAGCCTTTATCTAGCAAACCAAACATAAATTGAGATATTTCCCTTTCCATCAATAAAAAAAATCAAAGAGACAAATAAAGGATTCAGTGAAACCCAAATCACAGTTCTACAGGTGCAGGTAGGGCAGCAACCTTGAAACTAAAATGTGTAAAACGTCAGGTTTTCATGAATCCCTCTGTAAAATGGGGGGAGAGGATGGGGAAAATCCGAGTGCTCGGGTGACTGTCTGCATGAAGCTGAGGGTTGTAAAAACTTGTCAGGTGCCTCTGACAGGCAAACATTTACAGTTTTATAACCTCAGTATTTGCAATATTTAAGGCATTTCCTGTCTTAAGTATTGGGAAGTACAAGTAAATATTGCCTGTTCTGAGGTTAACTGCTCTTCTTAGGAGGCTTTTCATGGTCAGAACCGAATAGCAGGCAAGCCACAAAAATCCCAAAGCTGCTGTCACATTTTTAATTCATTAGGAACAACTCATACCTATTCCCAGAGCTACCTTTAATAGTAGTCTTTTCTGAACCACAGGGAGTTTTGTTCGTATGTAGAAAATCTTAGCCTGGTAAGGCAGTTCTGGCTTGATGCTGAAATGCTCAGAACAAAATTTCTCCAAGGAAGTCTTCCCTTTATAAGGAAGAGGGGGAGCTCATTTGTTCTGTCCCCTTTTTTTCCTTTTGTTTCAAAATCTATGCTGAATTTCCCCGTGCTACTTCATATGCAAATTTTGTAGCTATCTGTGAAGGTTTGCATTTCCCAGCTCCGGATGGCAGCCTAGACAGCCTGCTGGAAAGCAGCGAGGGTGTGAAAATGGGTGGGCTCAGAGCAGCGGCTGGAGTACATCTCTGCAATTGCTCCATTGAAGCCGGCAGAACTTGATCGATTTAAGGCCAGATTTGGCTCATGATTGAATTTTTTATGTCTTTAGAGCCAACACTGTGCATAGCATATGAAGCAAAACAGAGTACAGTTACTGCTTTTCATCTCAATCTATTTCTTGTTCTTCCAGAATTAAGAGATAATGAAAAGCATGTACATATGTGCCTGCACACACACACACACACAAAATTCCTTTTCTTATAAAATTTTCAATGCTTTTTTGCAGACTCAGAAGTTCAGATAAAGCTTCAGAGAAGTATATTGAGGTTTAAATGCTTATTTTAACCAGCCTGAACTTGGATTTTTCCCGTGGCTCAGGGAAAGCCTTCCCTAGAGAAGCTTGTTTAGGGGGCAGCATCCATGCAGGGAGCTAACTCCGGGTTTAGAGCTGTGGCTGTGAAGCATCCATTACTTTGGGGTAGAAAGCTCACCATATGGCTGTTTTGTTTCCAGTAGCTATAATGTAATTGAATCAATTGCCCTCACATGATATGGGTGTACTAACTGCACATACATCATTTCTTTCTGGGTTTTGAGGCTTGTAAAGAGTGGAGGGTAAGGCCCCTGAGGATAAATCAGTCTAGTTTGTCTTCAAGAAAAATGGGTTTAAATCTGACCTGTGGTGCAGGCACAAATCAATTCAGTGCTTCTGACAGTCCCACGTGGATACTTTCCTCATTTGGAAATTATCCTCTGATGAAGGTTGCTGTCAGTCTTTACACAGCAAGTCTACAAAAAGCAGATATCTTCTGAAGTGAAGGTCATCAGTAAGTAACATGCAAAATTCAAATACAGCTAACCTAAGCTAGGTAAAGGGATAGCAGCAATTCTCACGATACTGTCAGAAAGTAAATCATGAGGTTAGAGGAGGGGAAAGAGAAGAGGGGGCTGTCAAAGGCTGGCTTTTCATGACGCTGAGACCTCCAGCAACAAAGGCAGTGGGATGTGCCTGTCTCCCACTTTCCCCTTGCAGCAGGACTCTGGGAAGGTCAGTGCCTAAACCTACTGTGCCCTAGTTTTCCCAGTCCTCTGCTGCTTCATCCCAGCTCCTCTCACTGAGATTTGTGGGGTTTTTTGTTTTTCTCCGCTCTGCACCAGCTCTGTACCAAGAGCTGGGGTAAAAGCATTGCTCTGATCTCTCAGGCCAGGCATCAATACTGCTGCCTGCTTTGTGTCTGCTTCGAGCTCTGTGAACCTTTCCCAGCAAAACCAAAGTGGACTTAGCTCCACTGCTTTTTCTTTCACTATAAAGACAAAATTTAGACCTGCAGAAAAACAAGGCCAAATCCCAAGAAAAGATGGGACAGCTTTTGGAGGGTGAAGAAATGAAATGTCTAAATGTGTCTTATCTAAGCTAACCACCTGGGCCTCAGACATTAGGCAGCATGGGCTGAGTTTCTTCCTGCAGGTGCGTTTTTATTGAGGTGGGACAATGTGTCGTCTGGCAGTGGCCATCTTTTTCTATTTACAATCAATCCTGGGTAACAGGCTTCACAGAGTGCCAACTAACCAGTTGGGTTAGTTGCATATATCTTGTGGCTGCTGATAAAAGGGTTATTCTTAGAAGCCAAAGCATAGCTTCATGGGATTTTTGTTCTAAGGGTGAAGAAAGAAATCTGGGCTTAGATTTTCATATCCCCTTCCCCTTCCTCAGCATTTGGGGGACTCCAAATTTAGAGTGCACCATCTTAGAGCTGGAGACCATTTATCAGCAATTCATCACATTGCCAGAGAGCCTGGAAAGTGTTTTTCAGACCTTTCAGCTATTTTTGTGTCTGAAAGATTGTTTTCTGCAATATGTGTCCTGAAGCAGAAATTGAAAATCTGTCCTTTCAGAGCTATTATTGAGTCTGTCCTTCCTTTTAATTTATTGACATACTTGCTTTCCTATATGATATCTTGTAAAAACCCACCTTATTTTTCTCAACTCTTCCATGCACCTCTCTGTTTAAATACACTTCTTCCATTTCTTGCTTCCTTCCTGCCCTGGTTAATTCATTCCAGACCTTTGAGGTTTGTAGCCCAGCAGTGGTAATTTGCCAACAGGCAAATATCTGTACAGCACAGAAGTCCTTACAGGAAAACAGTTGAAGGTCATTGTGGAGAAGAGACAGCATTTCTGGAGAGATGGGATTGAAATAGCAGCATGTGGGCATCCTCTCACTTGGAACATAGGTGATGCTACAAAGCTGCAGAGGAGGAGAAGACAGAAACAGGAGAAGACAGAGCCAGCCTCTCTGCAAACTGCTGGGAGGCTAAATTCCAAGGTCATACACTACTCCAGGTCACACTAATATTGGCTGGGCCTTCTTGGTAAATTTATGCCTTCATACCACTCCTTACGTCTATTTCTCCATTTCACTTTCCACCAAATTGAATTTTTTTTCTATTTCTGCTTCTTGGAAACTTAATTTTCTGCCATCTAATACCATCTTAGTGCAATCCCTGTACAGACACATTAGGTCAGAGCAGAATTATACAGATGCCAGACATAAAACCTGTATCAAAAAAATTCCATTCTAGCTGGTTGTGGACAAAAAAGTGGATTTAAGGAAACAGAAAAGAAGTCCAGCACCAACTCATGGCAGTAAATGGTGCATTATTACTAAAAATTGCACACTACAAAATTTTCTGATTTTGTACAATGTGTTGGTTGTTGGTTTTTTTAACAAAAGGCAGCATTTTCCTTTGAAGCACCTTCCCTTTCCATCACCTCCTCTGTCCTGTTTTTTGTCCAGAGTAGCTCAGACTGTATCTCCCCTAATAGGCAGCAAACCCATCCCCAGTCTCACTTCAAGACACTCACTTGAAGTGTCATTGCTCACAGTCACTTATTTGAAGCTGCTCTCTAAGTCATTTTCGCTCGTTTGTTCCCCACCTATTGATAAGGAATAGAACAAGGAATGGCTTCTTGCCCATGAACAGGCAAATAATACTTCAAAATCAGGGCTGCATGTCTTCAAAAGACTTTTCTGACCAGGGATCCATGATGTGTAACAGGGTGTTGACTGCAGGCTTGCAGTGTAGAGTTTGCTCAGAGGGGTGAAATAAAAAGATGGATTAGTTGCTTTTTGGGGGAATCTGAGTGTTAATTGGCTCCCTAATAAAATCATCTAGTTAAACTCTGCTCAGTGGTATAGCACTGCAGTGTAGGAATTTTTGAAGGCACCCTGCTAAGTTGATTGTGCTTCTAGATAATTAATTGAAATGAGGAAAATAACACATACCCCAAAAAAAAAAAAAAAAGATCATCTCAGATTTTCAGCTGTTCTTCATAGACAAAGTTGCAAAGATTAACTCACCTGACAGGAAAGTAAGTATCCCACTGAACAAAGTGTTTCTTTGTCTCAAGTATCAGGTCTGTCAACCACTTCCTTTGGAAAGCCCCACAATTCTAAAACTGCAAGGAAGAATTTTAAAACCCTTGAAATACATTGAACAAATATGTAGAGGTTTTATGTACATTTTAGTGGGTTTATAGACATTCTAGATGGTTTTATAGGTGTCTTAAACTTTTGGAAAGATAGTTTTAAAGCAAAACTCAAACATTCTCATTCTCTCCTGTTTATTTTTTGTTGCTCATGTTTGGCTTTTGCCTTCAGATACAGCAGTTCTTTTGACATAGATCATCCCAGGATCATTTAACTTTCTGTGTAATTGTTTTCTAAGTGTTTGTATTTATCCCATTTGTAATCCTGTACTAGAGATTCTTGTCCATACTTGGTTATATTCTAATATTGATTTTATTTCCCTTTCTTCTGGTCTTAGGTACAAATTACACCTTCCTTTTTGCTTGGAATGTTTTAGGGTGATTGATTAGTGAATGAATCGAGTGCACCCACAAGCTGAGGCTTGTTTTAATCCCCTTAGTGCCAGGGATTTCAGAGCACAGAAGCTGAAATTACAGCACCCTCTGGAAACAAAGGCCAGTGGATGTTTTTCCTGGATGTCAGAGAACTGTGCCTCTGAGATCCCCACTTGGGCTCAAATGCCCTTTCTCTCCAGGGCACAGAGTTAAACCACAGTTTCTGTCATAGCAGGTTTTCTGTGGCCATCAGAGGAGAGTGAGGTGCTTGTTTGTAAACCCTCAAAGATGAGAGATCTATAAATTGCAGGTTTTTATGGGGATACAACTCTGTATGTGTACATCATTTTGGGTGTTTTGTAAAGAGGAAGGAAGGAAGGAAGGAAGGAAGGAAGGAAGGAAGGAAGGAAGGAAGGAAGGAAGGAAGGAAGGAAGGAAGGAAGGAAGGAAGGAAGGAAGGAAGGAAGATTTGATGAGAGGCACTCACATATATGTAAAACAGTGACTTGGGATGAGTAGGAAGAACATGTGGATCCTATTATGGCTGAATTATCCTCTGAAGTCCCTTCCCCAAAAGATAACTCTGCTTGTTCATATGCAAAGGAATTCACTGTAAGCTTGACTTTGCAAACAGTGCATTTGAAAGCATCCAGTCTGCTTCCAACCTTTGTTGCGAAGTGGGTGACAAAAGCCCTGAGCAAGTGCTGCGGAGGCCTCAGTGAGCTACACGGTGATGTGCAGCTCTCTCTGAGCCTGAGCTCACAGCTAGCTCGGATGCAAAGGCAGGAATTATCTGGGGAGTCTATTACTGTGGTTTCTGCACTGTGGCGTGTGACAGTAGAAAACAACAAACGGCACAGCTTGTGGGGACTTGTTGCTGATAGCCCTTTCATTCCTGTGGCTTGGCTAACTCTTTAAAATGTTTATAATGTGCATGCCTTTTCCTAGCCTTTGAGTTGCTGTAACCACACTGTACTGAACCTTCACTTGCAAGTGTCATAATTACCTCCATCTCCTCCTGCTGCTGCAAATGAGCAGAGAGGAAAACTTCATTAATCAATTATCTGAATTTTGGAGAAAACCAGAGCAGCGACAGTCTCCTGTTTCCTGGAGATTTGAAATATGCCTCCTTCCTTCGGAAGCAGATGCAGCCCCAGCTTAAACAGGGAGTGGGGAGAAAAAGGAGGGGGAGAGCAGACGGTGCACACACTTGACCTGGCATCTTGCAAAATGCTGGGACAGAGAAAAGCCTGAAACTACCCCATTGTGAAAAAATATTTCTCCCCAAAAAAATCTGATGCAGGGATGGATATATGGATGAGAGAAAGATCTTAGGAAATCTCTGAAGAGCTTTCGTCTTCTTACACATCATGACCTGCTTTTGGGACTGGTTTTACACATTTTACTTGCCAAACCCCATTGAACTTGGTGGCTTGGGAAGCTCAGCTTGTTTTATTGGTTCTGTGAGTACTTTTTACAACCATTTCCCAGACCATTTCTCTCCCCCCAGCTGTTTTCTCTACCATTTGGCTTTGATGCCATATTCCCAGCTTTCCTTTGGTGGCCACTGTTGTGCTCCAGCCTCTTTGTAATGTCCTAGCCTGCTTTGGTACCCCCACAGCATTCCCAAGGATGCGTTTCCTGGGGAGGGTTGTGAGAAGAAGTTGGCAAAACTTCAGCTAAAAATGCAAATGGGCAGTGTCATTGAAGAAGTTAGCAAGAATTAGGATATTTATGTAGCTCCATTTAAGAAGAACATACTAATGCACTTCAGTGGAATTTCTGGTTTTAGAGCAATATTTAAGGCCACAGTCCAGCACACTGTTACTAGAGGCAATGACAAGTACATTTATCAATATTAACAGCAACAGACCAAAGAAAAACAGCGTCATTACTACTTAGTCCAAGTTTTAATGCAGCAAAATATGGAACTTAAGTGCGTAGTTAAGCCTGGTAGGGCTTTAGCCAGTGCTAGAATAGGCACGTTTAAGTGATGGGTTGAATTGATGGCCATAGCAGGTACCTGCAGATACTAAATTCTGATATTTTGTCTCTCCCTATGTTTCTGTGGAGCCCAAATCCCCTTTATACTACGCACCAAAGAAAAGTGATTAGGCTACACAGAAAGTTACAGTGAAGCTGTAGGGAAAATTCTCCTTTTTCATCAAATCATTTTATTGTTACTGATATAGGAAGAAATACTGTGAACTATAACCTGGCAAAACATTACATGGCTTAGCTCTTTATATGGACTAGGGAACAAACTTCAAGTCTGAATACAAGAAAGACAAAGAGCAACTGGAGAGGGTTTGGGGAAGGCCACAGAGATGATTTGGGGTCTGGACCATCTCTGTTATGAGGAAAGACTGTGGGAGCTGGGCCTGTTTAGTCTAGAGAAGGGAAGGCAGAGAGGAGATCTCATTAGTGCACACAAACATCTCAAAGGCATTTGTCAAGTGGATGGTGCCAGGATATTTTCAGTGGTGCCCAGTGACAGGACAAGGAGCAATGGCCATAAACTCAAACAAAAGAAGTTCCACTTCAAAATAAAGAAGGATTTTATGCTGAGGCAGGCATAGCACTGGAACAGCTGCCCAGGGAGGTCATGGAGTCTCCCTCTCTGGAGATATTCCAAACCCACCTGGACACCTTCCTATGTCACCTGTTCTATGTCACCCTGCCTTAGCAGGGGGGGTGGACTGGATGATCCCCAGAGCCAACCTTCAATTCTGTGTTTCTGAATCTTATTTTCATAGTTTTTAATCTCCATAGTTCACAAGTTTATCTTATATTCACAGAACAATATGAGAGAATGAAAGTAATTTAAATTACATAAATATGCATAGCTATTAACGAGAAGACTTTTTAAGGATAGGGTTAAAATATTAGCCTTAAGTTTCAAAAATTTCAAAAGTGTACAGTAGTCAGTTCATATAGGGTTTATTTTTCTTATTTAAAATTCTTCAAATCTTTTATTCTCTCTGTATCAAATAGATCACTACATCTTCAATACTTAATTATTTGCACTATAAAAAGAAATTCCCCTTAACAGTTGGAAAATATTTAAACAGCTTTTTTTTTTTTTAATTGTAAATGAACTGAAACATGATGTATGATGTATAAGCTAATCTTCTACTGATGTATACATGGAGGTCCAAATAAGAACAAGAGAAATGTTCTTTCTCTCATCTTGGCAATTTTTGCATTCGGTTTTTGCATCATTTTATGCATGGTTTGGGAATCCAGACAGATTTAGTTACATGAATTTATTTGCAGAGTCATGCCATTATCAAATGGTAGCTACATTTCTTTACTTTTACAGAAAAATATATTTGTAAGAGCTAAAATGAAGAGCTGATTCTCATTCTGGAAGTCATAAGCAAATGCTTTTGAAGCTGGGGATGGTGGGATCCTTACCTGAAGCCTGTGGTGAGACAGGAGAGCTTTTTCAGTTCAGATATTCTTGAAGGAAGAGAAGCTGTTTGCATCCCCTGGGAAGTGGAGGAGTCTGAACTGAATGGGAGTGGGACAGAAAAGTGGAACTTAATTTTTCCATGTGAAATCTATTGTTAGAAATATCTTGTTAGAAATAGAGACTGTGGTAGAAATATATTTTTGGATGTAGCTTAGTCCTAGTTTTTAAAGTATTTAACATCTTTAAGTTAGGTTTGCTAAGAGTCTGAGATGAGTGGAACATGAGCGAAATTTCTGGGAAATTTCCCAAGATACACTGTGATTGTTCAGCCAGCTTTACTTTTTTCCTTCAGGAGTGAATGACCTGTCCATGATACATATATCCTCATCAGCAGGAGCATGTTTTCCTGTTTAACCTGTTATGGAACCATTTCTGTGGTATCTGACATCCCCTCTCCTTGGCACAAACCTTTCCTGTGCAAAATGGCACAGCACAGGAGTGAGTCACAGCAAATCATGTCTAGTAACTGGTGGCCCTTTCCACATTTCCAGATATAACACAGAATCCCACATTGGCTTGGAGTGGCTGGGATGAGGTATTTAAAAGTGCTTCTTGTACAACAAGATCTCAGCAAGATAGATTTAACAAAAGAAAAAAAGTTTGAAAATGAAACTATGTGACATTCAATCTGTGGACAGTGAGAGCAAGTGGGGCTTTTGACATAAATTCAGGTTTCCAAGGAATCATGACTATCCTCTGAGAAAAAACTGTCTGTGCTTTTGCATTTTGACTTCTGTGCTTTCTCAGTTCTGCATAAATCAGGTGTAGGTTTCCCTGGGGAAGAGAAGAAGAGAAAATGCCAGAAAGGGGTTAACTGTGAGAGCTTCAGGCACCTTATTTTCCCTCTGCCTCCTGCAACAGCACCTGTACAACATGGGGAGAGGCTTCTCACTGCTGCTGGGTGGGAGGTGTGGGCAGACAGAGGTAGGATGTGCAGCCCCAGCAGGCAAGGGCTCGGCGTTCTCCCTCTCCATAGCACTGCATCCCACTCCATGGGCTGGGACATGACCCAGCAGAGCAGAGGCTGGGGGAGGAAAGGGCTTTCCAAATTCTCACCCAGGTTGCACCCACACATGGAAACAACCATTGTCCAAATAAAATTAAAGTTTTATAACGTGTTATTAAGCTGTGTGAGAGTTTTTGTTGAAACACCCTCCTCGGGAGAGCTCTGAAGCACAAACTCTTGAAGACCTGGTACTCGACAGGCTTTGCTGTGATGTCTGCTGGCTCCCTGGCATGGAATGCATGGGGCAACCTTGCCCCTGTGGGGGTAACACAGCTTCCTTCTCTTGCCCTATGGGCTGATGCCTGGAAGCAGGAGGCAGCTCTATTAAAACACCAGTTCGTGCTGTGGGACCTCCTTGTGAGAACTGAAATACTCTATGTATATTTAAGCCACAGGAAACCTGAGACATCTTTTGCTACCCAGAGGGTGGGGTGCAGCCTGGTGAGTCCTCTGCGATGATTTTCTCCCCCTCACTGCCTCCAGCAGCATGTGCTGGTGTGTGTGACCCCCTGCCCTCCCCAGGGCACAGCAGGAGAGGCAGGATGACACCACAAAAAGCTGGCACAGAGGGAAGCTGCACTCAGAGAAGTGCTTTGGCACACTGGCAGTGAGTGACTTGCTGGCCTGGAGACATGGGAGAGTGGAAAAGGCAGGGGACTGGCAGGGAGGGAACAGAGAGGTAAGTGTCAAGCAGCAAGGAAGAGACTTGACAGATCTGTGCTGGCATTTTGTGTTTATAAGCCATACTGTGACTGATGAGCTCCACAATAAAATCCCTACTGACTGCAGAGGCTGCAGAAATGACCCTTTTTGTTGGGGGAAGAAAGTACAAACAAAAGGGGGGAGGTGAATTAATATTTCTCAACTTTTCATCTGAGCAATGTCTTTGATACATTCTTCTGAAAGCAAAAGCTCTCCATCAGTCAGCGCTGCACTGGCTCACCGTGACACAGAGTGAAGGTGACCAGTGCAGGAGGAGCCATTCAGCATTTCAGAGCCCCAAGGAGCTTCTCTCTGTGCCATTTTCTGTGCAAGACCAGAGAGAAGAGGGGAGGTGAGGTTAGAGGTGAGCATGGTCTCATTTCCAGCAAGCTGCAAGGACCTCAGTGGGCCTCTACCACTTGTATCATGATGGGCTTTAAATTAGGAAGCAGCTTTGGGATCTCACTTCTCATGATCAGCAGCGATAGTTCCCTACTCACGGGGGCATTTGTGAGAGAAATTAAATTTGTGTTTGTTCAAGCGAGTATCAGCGGGGGAGGCGTCGCTGCCATGCTGGAGAAGTCACCTTAACCTCCATCTTAACCTGTCATCCTGCAGCATCATCCTAATGATGACTCCCAAATGCAGGGATAGTCCTGAGGATGAGGAAGCTGGGATTCAGGGAGGCATCCTGAAGTGCCAGTGAAAGAGCAGCAGTCACAGCTGCTCTGAGCACTTTGTTTCCCAGGCATCACCCTGGAAGCAACAATCCCCTTCTCCTGACTCCAGGGCAGAGCTAAGTTACACTAATGCCTTTGGTCTGCCATCAGGAGGGAAAGAGCTGTGTCAACACAGAAAATGCTATTTGCTGACAGGTTGTTAGAGACAAAGGAGACACAGGCAAGAGCAAGAATAAAAATAGAAGTTCTCAAGTAAAAAGATGTGAGAAAAGAGAGGAGATTGATGAAGTCACAAAAGACAGAAAAATGAAGGGAAAAGTAAAAAGACTATTAAATCGAATATGTGTGCCCTTTAGAATAGCATTGATAAAGGCTGGGGATGTGAAGTGTAAAGGTTGCAACATATCTAACTGAGGGTCACATCTGATGGAATGATAATTTATGGTTAGAGAATACATAGATCGTTTGCATGATGTAGATATTGTTTCTAGGCTATCAAGTATTAGAAGGCTGGAAAAAACACATCACTAGAAACACGAAGCAGGTGTCTGAAGACCATCCAGCTACGAAAAAAAAGAGCTCCCGTTTATTCCTTTGCTTGCTTTGCTTGCTTCCCTATCCCCTCCTGCTTGCTGCAGAGAAATCAAATGAAAACTAAGTAATGCAATATGCATTTTGTGTTCCCCATTACAATTGGCAATATGAGAAACAACACTTTAATGACGTCTTAGATTTTTAATGAAGATGCCTGTTAGGCTTTATGTATAAATGCAAAAAAGATTTAGAGGTGCTCATTCTTCATATATAGCAGGTCAGGCTGGGTCAGAGAAGAGTGAGCACAGTTAAAAGAAGCAAAAATTATAAGAAAAACCTGGATAGTGATGGAAGTAATAACAAAAAGGGTGATTATGCAGAATGACCAGACTTTTCTATATAGATACATTAATATTGTAAATTGTGTCAGCCTGTACAGTGGCCCAGCCTCTTCGTAGCTGCATCTGTTTCTTTTCTATCAGCTGCAGAATCAAATACAGTAATCAGGAAACAGACACATGCACTCTCATCTCCAGAGTGCATTGTACCATTCCGGCTGGAGCCCACCAAAATAGCTAGATCATTCCCTTATTCTCTCACAGTTCCCTAAATCTCCCCAATTTTTTTGCCTGCCAGTTTTCAAGTCTGCACACACCTGCTCTCCAAATCACATGCAACTTTTTCTTGGATTGCTTTTTTTTTTCTGAAATGTTTTCTCTGGAGCCTATTCTATGCAATTGCCTCTTCCCCCTCACCCCACCAAATAGGGAGAAAAATGCAAACCTCAGAGTATAATTTAAAAAGACAGACTGTTGAAACCTTCTCTAAGCTCTTTTGCTTGAAGCCTATAATTGTATTCTCCAGAAAGCCAAACTGATTTTCCTCATCCTGGAGAGCATTGTGTTGTAAAAAATCAAATCAGACTTCAGCACTTGATAATGGGAATAACTTCCTTTACCTGATGTAGAAGAGATTTGTATTGTGTAATATATGTGATTACTATGAAATTATGTATCTATAATATGGAAAATCATAGCCTTCAATGAGACACTTCCATTACAGCTTTTCCAGACTCTCTCAAGTGTTTGTTTCAGAGAAGGCAGTGAGCACAATAGTCTTACCCAAAATCCCAGCATCACTGATGGAAACAGACCGTAATTAAATGGAAATGTGTACCCCTTCTTGTAAACACTGAGGACACTGGGGTGGTGCTGGGGACTCTGCACTGGCTTGTCTTTACAAACTCATGAGGGAAAGGCTGACGTATATGAGAAACACATGACCTAGTGAATTGAACTTGCTTCTTGTCCAAATATACCAATGATTTCCTATGTGGCAACATTTGCAAGTAATTACACCTCTGTAAAATGATACTACGGTTTCTCACCTTCATACGTCTCTGAGAAGGACAGGGGAACACTGTCCTCTCCAAGTGTTTGTTATTGTTGATAAAAGCAGAGGCTGTGCACTGAGTGATGGGTTCTTCCCTGAGGCCCTGTGCAGTAGCTGATGTTGCTTATAAAGTCTCTGTCTGACCAGCACTGCACTGAAGGGTTTTGTAGCTCAACATTGCACATGGACAGACTTCTGCATTGAAGGGTTAAGGGTTTACTACCATTTACACTTGTTTTGATCCCAAGAAGCAGAAGTGTGTATGTATAAAACCTGTATTGGTGTGCATATTCATCCAAATGTGTGTTTGTAAGAGAGAGAAATGATGATGAGCACACCCTACTTTCTTGGACAACTCTAGGGATTTTGTACATAATCTTCTGAAGTGACTGTGAACTTTCACATGTCGGAGTGGGGTTTTACATGGTGGTCAGTGGCCTTTACATTTTAGTCCTCTGGGTTTTCTTTTGTTTCAATAGATGGCAGACTCTTTGTTCTCTTTTCTTTCTGTTCACTTACAAATAGCAGGACTTGCAGCCAGAAATTGCCTGAAAACTGACTTGGCTCTTCCTGAACTAGCCCAAAAAACTAATGTATTGGCTGAGTTCACCACTAAGGTATGTTTTTTTGCTGTTCTTTGGGGCCTAAAAGTAAGCCGGCTTCTCAGCACAGGATATTTCTCTAAGCAGTTTAACTTCTTACTTGATCTTAGCTCTGACCAATTTGGTGAGACAGACATGTGTTGCAGAAAAAAACATAGCTTCCTGGATTTTATGAAGTTGGGCCAATTTCACTGAAAATACCTCCCAAAGGAAATTATTCTCTTCTTCCTGAATTCTTTCATTCTGCTATCAATTGCTCACCTCCGGGAACTCATTGTTCCCAATGTGGGAAATTTCTGCATCTTTCAAGTGACTTCATGCTTTTGAAAGTAGCAACTCCCCTTACTTCGCTCTGCTTCTAGGACTAACCCTGTGAAATTCCTGGTGGATTCCTCCACTTGAGTCATTGCTGTCCTGTCACAAGGGAATTCTCAGCTGCTGTGTCATCCTGCTTTGAGTCAGTATGTGCTTCACAGTATGATTTGGGTTTGTGTCTCAGGGAAATAGTGCAAGACCTCCAGAGAAAAGAGGAACCTGCTCAAGTCACGCTGCCAAAGCCAGTGGCTTTTATTTCCAAATAAAGAAGAAAGGGGGGGGGGGGAAGAAACCAAAGCCACCGTGGAGAAACCACAAGCCAGTCAGTTCTGAATTGGGTGACAAAGAGAATTACAATTTCAGAGGAGGATGGAGTAACGCCCTGACTACTGGTTGCAGCTTCTTTCAGCATGGGAGGGAAGTGTTACTTGTCGTTCAATCATAAGTGATAGTTGGAAAATATATGTTGCAGTATCAGCCCTTTTGTGATGAAAAACTCGTGACTGAATTGCATCTCCTGGTGATACAAGCCAGGCACCAAGGAGCTCCCTTTATGTATTTGTGCTCTCCGGTCAACATGTTCAGGTTATCTCATCCTTGAACTTCTTTACCACTTTCAGTACTGACAGATACATTTTTCTGCTCAAATCTCCCTCCTCCTACGGCCTTTTCCCACAATGTGCCTATCCTCCTCTCCATTTCCTCCCCTTCTGTGGCAGGCTTTACCTCTTGCTCTCCACTGGAATCTCAACAGTCCTTCACTTGCAGTCACTGTGTGTTATCCTTGCATTGGTGCATCTCAGATCTCTATGACTACATTTCAAATTACTTTCCCACCTCTGCCTCCCTCCCTAGTCTGCCCTTCCAGACACTGTTGCCGGTCACTTCATTGTGGCAGAAAACTTCCTTATTCATAATCCTCTTCCATGCTCTCCAGATGCATTACCTTGATTTTTCCCCTCTCTTTAATTCTACACCTTCAGGCCACTGCTAAATCCTAATCCTCATTCTTTTACAATTAAAATTTGCCTTTCTACTCCCCAATTCCCACTCTACTTCCAAAACCCACTCTTTCAGTCTGGTGTTTCTCAGGGTAAGGTTTTGTTTAAGAAACATTTTTTTCTGGAAACATAGAACAAAGTGTTTGGGTGCAACTTTTGTTGGAACCCAGAATGAATCTACAGACTACTCATTAGGAGAAAATTTTAATAAAATAAAAGAAAAAAACCAAAAACTTTTGCATTTGAACACGAAGTAAATTCAATCCAGCATTAGAAAAATCCCACAATGTAATTTTTTAGTTCTGTTTCATAGCACAGTGTGCTGTAATAGTTATGACCCCATTCCCAATAATAGCCACGCAACAGATGGATGTACCATAAGAAAGAACGGGGAAGTTGCTTTTCTTCATTCACACCAGCTCGGTTTGAACTGTGCCCCAAGGCCTCGGTTCCTATGCCAGCAGATGAGTCGGTCACTGCCAGACAGCTCTGGCTCTGCTTGCTTGTTGCATTGTGCCATATGTCAGCTGCTGTGCCTGTGCAAAAGCTGATGCAGGCTTTGCACTCTCTTAATGCCTCTGAGGTAGTTGTCCCCTTACGCCAACTATGTTTAGCTGCAATTTCACCGTTGAGCTTTGCAAAATTGAGCTGAAAAGAGAAAAAAAAAAAAAAAAAGAGAAGAGGGTGTTAGCCTAGTCAAATGGGAAGTAGTAAACAGCAAGGAAAGCATCACTGTCTCCTGTTATGTCCAGATGTAATTAATGCCTAGGGATTATGCTAAGGACCAGTAGTGTAGCATGCCTGTGGATGCTGTTCTGAGCTTCCCCAAGAGACTGTCTCTGACAGACTCCTCTGCTTCGGACTTTTGGGGTCAGTTGTTTGATCTTGGGATGGGGTTTGAAAAAGAATATTGAGGCAGGGTTTGATGGTGAACAGGTTAAGATGGGAACTGTGATGTACTTGGCTCTGAAAGAGATTTGAGCATTCCTGGGACTGGGAGATGTGAGAAAGAAAAGCAGCAATGCACTGAGTAGTTACTGCTTGGGAAATGGACTTAGTTAGGAGAAGGCATTTCCACTCCACTTGCTAATGTATTGTCAGTGTGTTGTTGCAGACTTTGGGAAACTCAAAAAGGAAATCTCTTCTAAAGCTGTGCCTGTGCTCCTCACATGCAATCTGCATTTCCTCTCAGAGGACTTTTTGGATCCATTTTCCTGCTCTGCCAAAAGCGGGGTTTATTTCCCTCTTTATGTTTTACGAATTCCTCAAATCCCAGCAAGAATCTCAGCAGCAGCCAGGGAAACATAATGGTCCTGAAACCCACTGGTGCAAAAGCAGTGAGCTGCGTGGCTGTGTGCCGCACAATGCCCACAACCCAAAAAAGCCACTTCCCCACTTATGCAGCTCTGGCTGGATGTCCCCCTTTGTAAACCACACCAGCTCTCTCCTACAACTGCAACCATTAAAGTTATTTTAAGTAACTTCACTTAAATAAGTAAATAATAAATAAGTCCTCAACCTCCTGCAGATGTCCTTTTGAACAGATATGTAAGCCCTCCTCTATTATTTCAGGTTTATTATCAGCATTCACATAGAGCTTTCAAAAGCCTGATGGTAAACTCAGTTTTCCTTCCTCCTACCTGCACAGCTAGGTGCTCCTAGAGAGGGAAAAATTTAGATTGGCAACTGCTTCCTGAGATGCTTCCTGTTATTTTGCTTATCTCCCTGTAAGTGTGTTCAGAGCAAATGTTTAGTACGCGGCAGATAATGTAGTTACCGATAATGGATCCTTGATGCTGGGGGACTTGCAGTGATTTACCTCCATCAAATTAAATCAGAACAGGTGTTGCCAGCTCAGTTCCAAATCAGAAGGTGAGCAGGTGCCACTAAGTTGCATCTGGCAGTGGGAGCAAACAAATCTCGGCCAGAGAATTGTTGAATGAGGTGGTTTTTAATTCGGTACACAACCTAAGCAATTAGAAGCAGCTTTCCAAGGGTTCTTCTGCACAGCCTTCTTGAACCTATTTAAGAAACAGTGGCAGAGGGCCGCTGTCAGAAAACATATTTGGATTAGAGAGCATTGCAAATATTGCCTCTGACACTTGAGGCATTTTCTCTGTCTTTGGTAGGGAGACATTAATGTAGATATGCTTCAGAGTAAGTTTCCTCATTTTGGAAAGGCTGAGAAGGGCAGACCGCTGGGCCAGAGAAGTTTGTGATAGGTCGCAGTGATGCCACAAATCGTTGGATGTGTGTCTGTTTCTACATTGCAAACAGCCTCCCACAAGAACGAAACTTCATTGCAGAAATGGAGCATGTTTCTTACGATGCTCTGACACTACATCATAGCCTGTGGGTGGTTTCAGGGCTAGACCTGAAATGAGACATGTTTCTTCCTCAGAATACCTTGGGCCAGTACTTTGGTAATGAGCACAGCGCCTCCATATTTGGCTAAAATCAGTGTTTTTGAAAGCATGGATTAAGTCCTTTCCCAGCTGTATGTAAAAGCATTTTTGACTAAGTCATTTTCAACCAAACAGTGCTCAGCCAGGGCAGTAAATCACACAAACAATGTTAATCACTTTTCGTCATGTTAATGGCCTTAAATTGCCTCAGAAATTGCTTCACCTAATTTTATTTCACTGGGGCTCTACAAGGGGGTCAAGCTGCAAGTAACCACTCTCAGAATCAAAGCTGAATTACTGCAAATACCTCAGTAAAGGTAAGGCAGATCCTCAGATCATATAAATCGGTGCAGACCTGCTGATGTCTGTGATGTTCTGGTGATTGATACCAGCAGGGCTGGTTGATACAGGTAAAGTAAATGGTTGGCAGTTTTAAATGCCTGCTGCTAATAGGTCCCATGGCAAATCAGTGGCTGACTCGTTAGTTTTTCTTTAAAATGGATTCGGAAGGTATATTAGCGGGAAAAAAAACCCCAACAAAACAAAACAGCTTAACAGAGCAGTGGCCAACACAGGTAGCACTGCAGTCAATAGATTTCCCATCTGCATTTAGACATAGGCCTGATTTGTTAGCAGAGAGATGCTTGTGCCAGTACTTCAAAAGTCTAAGTAAGGCCTTAGACCAAACATGTGCTACTCTGTTTGACCCAAGCTGAGGATATGACCTCCTCTGGTTGGGATCTTACCTGTATGTGTCTGGACTCTCAAGAATTAAAGCCTGCCATAACCTCCTTTCTACTTTTCAGCCATCTTAGTCAAGAAACAGATGGCCTTGAGCACCCTTTGGGTGAAACGGGCACAACAGAGAGAGAACTACTGAAGCTGGATGGGGATGAGCTTCCTCACCCTGGCAGGGTTCTCAAGAATTCCAGTATTTTTCCTATGTCCAACCAGGGATGAAAGGTTCTTTTAAAACTTGGATGAAAATCTCCAAAATAAAATCAGGATGGGGCCAAGCTGAATATTTTACTTTAATAATGTTCAAAGAGTTTATTTTGATTGTGACCTTTCTAAGCAGTTGCCTCTTTTTAGTACAAAAGGAACGTGGGGTTTTTGCTTGTTTCCTTCAATTAGGAAATAAAACTTTTCACTTTCAAAAATGTCAAAATAGCCATCCTTCATCATTCAATGGTCCTTTTGCATTTTTTTAAAGCTGAGAGACTTGTTGAGATCAAACCATTGCTATCAATCAGCTTCAGCTTTGACAGGTAACTGGATTTTTTTTCACTGTATGTGGAGGGAAAAGAAAATTGTAGTCCAAAAATTCCTGACCACTTCTAGCAATTTTTACCTCGGTTTTGAGAATCTTCTGCCCTGCATAGGTTTCAAACCAGTTTAATATGGCTGCATTGGACAGTGGAAATACGGGAAATGCATTTTTTTTTCTTTAGCTCATTTCAAAATGAATACTTTAATCTTTTTCTTCTTTTTTTTTTTTTTTTTCAGTAGCCAACATGATTTATAGAACCACTAAGTGATTTATATTCTGTTTGCATGATTTAGTGTCCTGCATGAATGCAGTTTGGTTGAAAATGGCTTAATGAAAAATGGTTTCTTTATAGCATAGATGGAGTTTAATCCATGTTTTCAAAAATCATTCTGATTAAAGCCTTATAAGGATCAGACCAAGACACTGTCTGTTGCCAAGGTATCTGCTGCAAATATGGTTCCGAGGGAAAAACTTAAAGGCTTTATGTCATGAAAAAAAGGAAGAGTTACTTTCTGAAATGCAGTGCTGATGAGGAAACTTTATGTATTTCCAGCTCAGACAGCAACAAAGCAAGGCTTTAAGAAGAAAACAGGGAAATAAAAACAACCTGATTAAGAAATTAAGGAAGTCTCCAAAGACCAGTTCACCTGATATTTTATGCCAAGTAAGATCACTGCCTTTATCCTAGTTTCTCAAATTGTGTATGTTTGGCCCTGAGGAGAGGATGTGAAGGTCCTGCCCAAAGATAGGTATCCTGACCACAGTTTCTGGACAGATGTCCTTGGATGGGTGTGAGAAATTTTCAGATAATTTTGGGTAAGGTTGTATAAAATGGGCTGCACTTCTGATTACTTTGTCAGGGGGTGGCAATTAGTGACATATTTTGTTTAAAATTGCCTTATCTTCATCTGTGTATTTGTTTATGCCACTTTTCTGCTAAATGCCACAAATATCGAATAGTGCCTTGAAGGCATTTAGGCTCCATGAGGTGAAATGGATTTAGAGAATTTATGGTTTTCCTTCAGCTGGAGGCTGTTTTACCAAGGCAGGCTTTTCAGACCCAGATACACCCTACACACAATGAAGATTTCACTTTTTCTTTGTAGCTCAATCCAAAGTTTGAGGAAAGTCGAGCACTTGCAGTTCTTCAGCCATGTCCACTCAGAGCAAGTTTGTTTCAGGGGCATCAGCACAATGCAGCACTTGACGCTGGCACATTTTTGTGATCATCCCCCGTAAGGAACATTCTCTACCTGCTGGCTTCATTTTTGTACACTAGCTTGATGATGCAAGTAGGCTTTTTTTGGTTTGGGTTGTTTTTTTCCCCCCATTGTTTTCAGGTCAAGCACCCACACATGGATGTTATAAGTGTGTACTTGATTTTGATATAACCAATATAAACTGTAATTCAAGTGATCTCAAAAAATCACATTTCTGTGTATAGCATGATGTGAAAGTAGCAGAAATCTCTTCTTAAGGGATGCTGGAGAAAGGCCGTCAGGAAACAAAGCTTCCAGAACTCAGCTCTCCAAAGCAAGAGGAGCAGTATTTCCACAATATTCCCAGCTTGTACTCTCTGCCCTGCTGCACCACCTTGGCAGAGGCTTTGCAAGCACAGTAACCCTTCTAATGCCACAGCCCAAATATTCTTCTTTTTCTGGACTTTCCTGGAGAGAAATACAAGACTCTCGTCCTTTCCCATACCACTGGTGAACTTCTGGGTCCACTGGGTAAATCTCACTGGATATGGGTGTGTGCTGTTCTGAGTGCATATACCTTTAGAGCAGATCTGATCTGCCCACATGCATATGCTAAGAGAGACCCATGTCTCCAGGTATTTGGCAAACATTGCTGAGTCTTCAGAAACCACAGAAACTCCGTCTGCTTTATCTCAGAGTTTCTAGGTAGAAAAATAAGACATAGCAGGGGATATATGGAAGAATTGTCCTACTGCATCCTTATGCCACCCATGGCACACAAAGGCAACCTCTGAACAGGCTTGCCAGAGTTGAGTCACTTGTAACCAGGGTGTGACTGTGTGTCCAAAGACACCAGAGCAGCAAAACACCACTGAATCTGCCCAAACCCTGTCACTACTCTGCAAATAAACACAATGCTCTTGAAGCATCTGTTGGGAGCCAGCTGCACACTAACCCACCTACCTCAGATTCTTACTTCAGCTCCAGGGAATGAAGGGCATTCTCCCGTCCTTGGAGCAGATTTCTGCTCCTGCAGTGGTTTGGAGAGGGGCTGCACAGGCAGCTGCAGAGGGGTCCCCACCTGCCTGCCAGTCGTACCTGCTGCTTTTCCCACCAGCATCTTGCTCACCCAGCTGCAAATCAGAATGGCTCTGCCAAAGAACAGTAATAAGCAGCAGGCAACAGGAATAGACCAAGACTTCATGATTATTATTTTTTCACAGCCTTATAGCTTACTTTGTCACTTGCATCTCTGCAAAGTGATTCAGAGCAAAGCTCTCAGAAACAGTGCTAAATCTGTGCATTTAATGAGGTGGTGGTGAGAATGATCACACAAGGTGCAAGAGATAAAGAGAGGCTGGAGCTTGAATTTGCACTTGTTTTATGTGGTTTTCTATTGTTTTTACAGCCCCTCTCCCTTCAGCAAATGGACTTGGGTGATTCTTGGTGCACAGGAAAGGAAAGTCGCAGAATTACATTGTCAGGTTAGATATCTGAGGGACATGTGTGTGTTCAGGGGAGGACAGTCAGGCACACAGGTGAGTTTTCCAGAGGTAACCAGAATATGCGAAAAATAGGAGAGATAAAGTGTCAAACAGGACATTGTCTCTTAAGGAGGCTAGTGAAAAAAATGACTAAACAGTGAAAGAATTTTAAAGTTTATCTTAACAAGCAACGCATAGGCCGCGGTTCAAAGAAATGCCTTTAGTTAAGCTGCATGCCTGCTGATCTCTAAGCATATGTTTGGCTGCTCTCAGTAAGGATGAACATACCTGCCTCAGCGCTGTCCTGAGGAGAGGCTCAGATGATGAAGCAAATGGTGAGATTATTTTCCCTGAGGCAGCAGAACTTTGATTCACTTTTCACCTTCTTTTTCAACAGTCTGTTTATTTTCATTGAGCACGGGTTTGAATTCTTGTGTTTTGGCAATAACAGCCTTGACCGTTCCTCGTTCCTTGTGTTGCTCTCCCCTGCCACTGCCACCTCTGAAGTTAAGTCTGTTTTTTGTACTTTCTGTGTTGGGAAGTGGGGGAGTGGAGGAGCTGCTGACAGAGGTAGCCAGTGATGGTTACTAAATGTGTCTGCTTGGTTGAAAGCAAAGAAGCATATAACAAATGTTAAAGGGAAAAAAATGGATTATTTGTTATTCCTGGGGGGATTCTGTCCTTAAAGTGATGCCCCAGAAATCCAGCTGGAATGTTAAATAAAAGCCAAAGGCCCCCCACAAGTATGTTAGCAGAGAAAAGCTCCTCACAGTGAGGGCCTTTGAAAATTAGAACTCAAAAATAATATTCCATAAAGGAAAAATTCTCCTAAGAAAACAGAAAGCAAGGAAATTTAAGGCATAATAGGGACTGGCCATAGTACTTAGGTTGTGCAGGATCTATCAAGCTGTTGACACAAACCCCTGACTTTTTTCACTGTACAAATACACATGCTCACACTTTATTTGGAGTGGCCTTAAGTTTGCCTTGAGATCACCAGCTGAGCTTTTAAATTAACACAGGATGTTCACACTGCCATGGGCCATCCTAATGGCCTTCCAGAAAACTGCTTTTTGCATACAGAAAAGGATGCAGGAGTGCTTTCTATTTCCCTTTCTGTCTTCCCGAAAAGTGTCAAGAAAGTTAAGAAAACGTTAGGGAGAGGAGCATGTACCAGTCAATATTCTGAAAAATTATATATATTAGGTTTTTTGGGACTTTTTCCTATGCTCTTGAGGTTACCCGATCTGTCATCTTCTCCCTCCTCCCATCTGATCCTCATTGTCCTACACGTCAGAGCACTTTCTTTAGTAAAGAATCATCTTGCTATGTTGATTTAACACCAGCGAGGCTCTGCCCCATTAAACTCAGTGAGAATTCATTAGTAAGATACAAAGGACATGGCTCTTTCCTTTACAGGGCAGAGGATCAGCATGTCCTAAACACAAAGCTGTGGAATGATAGACCTGGAAAGTTATTCTAAAAGTAGACAGAGCTTTAATGGGAGTTGTACTGACTTACTACTTTGCTGATATACCTCAAACCTCCTGCTGTGTGTGAGGAAATGAACCAACTTTGTGTTTGCTGGGTCACAGCCTTCCCTTTTGAGATCCTTCATGAGTTTACCAGATGTTGCCAATTTAGATGTTGTGTCACTGACCAGAAAATTGGATTGGCCATGACAATCCTCAGGTAATGCATCTTGTCCCAGTGTCCTGAAGTCTTTGAATACAACCTTGTACTGGGTTTTTCTTCTGGACACAGTTCTCTTCTTAATTATTTTCTCTCAAGCTTCCATGAAAAGCATTCATGCATTTTCAAAAGGTTGCACAGAATGATGGAAGGCACATAAACTACTCATCTCAGCCTCTGTGTCAGATTCCACAACTGGGAGTTAAAGGGGAGAAAGGACATTCTTCCCATTATATTGTCTGGTGCCTCTCATCCATGCCTTATTAAAAAAAAAAAAAGTCTTGTTAGACTAGATTTGGCTCCATTCCATTAAAAATATCTATAGTACATGTTTGATTTTGAGAGAAAATGAAAAGGTCCATAGGAGAGCCATGCACTGACTGACAATGACTGGGTACAAAAGTGGTATCATGTCTGCAGACATGCAGATTCTCTTCAGGCTGGAGTGAAGTTCGCTCACCTGGTGAACCATCAGGATCATGGCAGCGATTTGGGACACATTCCTACCAAGCAGTGAACTGACACCATTCATCCATTTTGCATGAGTCATGAGCAAGTCTTCAGGTTGCAGGGATGTTTTGTTACAGACCAAACTGAGTAAATTGACAAAGCATTTACAAGGCCTGCTCTCCATTTCCAACCAGCTGATGACGAATTTGGACCACCAGAATTTGTAAAGTAACAAATACTAGAGTAGTTACAAACTCGGTGCCCTCAGTCCAAAATAAACCTGTACAATGTGTGCTAATTACCTTCAAGTAATGCTACAGTAACTTACTGATTCCTCAGATGTGCAAATTAGTACAGACTGGAGAGAAAGGCACATTGTCTGTCCACTTCATCAGAGCTACTTTCAAGAGCCTTAACCAGGATATTATGGTTGTGCTGTGTGGAAGACATGATACCCCAGAGTCACAATGATACTTTATATGAAATTAAGTGTACTTCAAACTTTTCTTGTGCATCTGCTCAAATCTGTCATAGAACTTGACAGGGAAAATATCCTGAATAGTAAAATGCCTTCAGTAGTATAAAATTAGGGTACCCATTCAAAAAACTTTCAATAGGTCTAAAGACAAGGTTTAAATCCACTTTTTAGTGTTCAAAACTGAGTTGGTTACGCATGGGTTTTTGTTCATTAATTAAAATTGGCATGTTTTCATCTGCAGAACCCATAAATGGACCAGAGATGTTTTAATAAAATAGGTATTTGGACAGTAGACATCCCAGGAAATGTTAGAGTGCTTAAAGAAAATTTGTTGTTTATTCAGTGAAATGCATCAATACTCTGCCAAATCTGTAATGAATCAACAACTCAGCATGAGATTAGGAGTATCCATATTCTACAAAACCTGCAGTGTGTTGTCCTTTGGAGTAGGCATAAAACCCATGAACACACTGACTATTGGTCATTAAAGAACACCAGGAAACTTTAAGCATAAAGACCAGATGGTCTGGGTAAAAAATTCTAACTCATGCCTGATATTCTTCTGTTGGTATAAATCAGCATTGCTGTGGCTTTGGTAATACGGCAGAGATTTGCATCAAAAGGCTTCCTGGTCCTGGCTGTCTAAACAGTCCCCTTTTAATTTTAATTGGGTATGTTGTTTCTCCTCCCTTCCTCTACTGAAAACAGATAGCTGCTTCCAGTGTCCGCATTTATGGATGATGGGAATTGAGGAGTGTATCTTTTAAATGTCTCCTTATTCCCTGTGGTCAAGTTATTTCCCTAATTTTCTTCATGGTGTAGGAACTCGCACAGGCAAAAAAGTGATACAAATACAAAGGCATAAACACCCAATCTTAAAGCAAGTTGTTTTTCTTTATGCATCAGTAGGGAAAAAGAGGGCTGAAACGAATGTCAAGTTCCACTAAATCACAATGTTAGGCATTGCAAAACTCAGTCATCCTGGCATATATAATTCAGCAAATTGCAGAGCAATGCATAGTCAGGCTTCAAGTCTCACTGCTACCGAAAAATTGTCACTCATAGGAAGCTACCTAAGTGCTGGATATTATGCTGGAATATCTAGGATGTACAGTTAATTACAGGGTAATAATTATAGACAGTATCTCAGATACTATTCCTGATAACTGAGCTTGGCTTTTCAATAGCTGGTGCATCTCTGATGAGGTGATACCCAAATAGACCACTGAGAAACATCTGAAGGTAAAGCCACCTGAATGTAATTTGGTACTAAACCATAACTTAGCATTAAAAGTGTAGCCTTTGGAGGTTCCAGCAGAGTGTGTCATCTGGAATTTTCTGCCATTGCAAAAGTTCCTAGAGAGTCTTTCCAACACTACCCAAGGGAATAAGCAGCTTAGAGGCGTTTCCTACAGCCTAGCTTAGACCTGCTTTACAATCATATACAAGTTATTGGTATTATGTATGCTTATTCTACAGACACTTTTCCTTTTCTCTTGGGTTTGTTGGAACCATGGGAACTCTGCTTCTGAGGAAACAGATTCAGACACAGCCATTTAAATCAGTAAGATAAACCTAGTCAGGACTGATGTTCGCCTCTAGATTCTAGGTAGCAATTTACAGTTAAAATAATGATAAGTAATATCATTTTAGCACTTCTCAGGATAATGAGTTGGCTCACTTTAAATCACCAATCCTGTTATCAAGGCAGCACGTGCAGCAACAGCTGCAGTGGATGCTTCCCTTGGTAGGGCCTTTTTTATATGGCATTTGGTGATTAGGACCAGCAAACTGTCTCACAAGGTCTACTTTCAAACAAGCAGAAATGGGAAAAGGATTGTTTTGGGAAATGGAAAATCCACAAATGCAATCCTGGACTGGTATGATGTTCTGGCAGTAGCAAATCAGAATGGGACTCTAAGGGGTCATTGCACTTGTTTCTCCAGGACAATGTTTGGCAGCAGAAGGGAGGGAAGTTACTACCCTCACTTTATCACATTAGCTTTTATACCTAATTATTATAAAATGCATCCCAAGAGTTGCATCAATAGCACAGAAGTTGCTCATGCCATTCTTCATGTATGACACTGTTCTGTAACAACCAGTGGCCTTCCAGAGGAGAGAGATGCAGTTCACCCAAGAAGACTTAACATTAAATAACTTTCACAGTATTATTATTTTTATTACTGTAGTGCATGGAAGTTGTAGTAATAGAACAGACCCCCACTGTGTTAGGGACCTTAAAAACAGAGTACAAAAAGACACTGTTTTTCCCAAAGAGTTTCAAATTAATTATCCTTCTTCATTCCGGACATGGTCTCTGTACCTACAGCAAAGAAAAATCTTGTTTGCTTATTTATTTTGCTTGATCCAATTTAGAATAGACAGCTCAGTTTATTTTTCCATTAAAAAGATGATGCCAAGCTGAGTGCTAACATACATGAACTACAACCCCTTTGTTTTTAATAGGGGAGGAAGGAGGTAAATGCTTGTGATTAATTTGGCTCATCCTGGTTGAAAAACAATAAAGGTTTGTCTTAACTGGCCATAAGTGGAGTGGATACTTTAAATACAAGCAAGCTACCTCTCAAGCTGTGGGTGATAGATTATCTGGGATATGGTATGAAAAATTAGCCAACACATTTGCCATATCCTCTAGGAAGGCCTGTGATTAAATTTAGCATAGCTGACCTTGTTGTCCTAAGTCTAATGAGCCAGAATGGATAGAAATGTCCTTGATCCAGCTGGTGGTTTTTAGTGTCAGGCTCTAGTCTTACATAATTTATCCACTTTAACCCCACCAGTGGTGCAATTGCTTAATGCACTGGCCTGTCACCTTTCAAATGGAATTTTTGGTCTGCTTGATGTAAAGTGAAATTAGACTCAACTGCTTGCTCAGGCAACGATACAGCCTAAGACAGTAACATCTCAGGGTTTTACTCTGAGACCTGTACTGGTACGAAGGTAAGGGCTGAGCACTACCCAATACACTGATATTTGTTTCAGAAGTGGAGGGAAGTGTCTCCAATACAGCTTCTGCAGGAGCTGCCTGTCAGACCAGATGCAAGCTCACTTGTACTGTGATAATTCTCTTTTGTGACTGCTCTTTCAGATAATGTATCCAATTTCTACAAATTTGTGCATGACTTAACCTAAGTATTGTGCATCATGTATCCTGCACATGCTACCCAAAACAAGCAGAAGCAAAGAATTCTCAAACAAAAGGATTACAAAATGCATTTTTGCTGCCTGAGTTACATTTCCAGTCTAGAGCTGCAGTCTTCAGTGTGTTAAATCTGTCTCTACAACCATGAAACAAGCATGCAACTTTTTGTAGCAAAATTTCAAGACTTTTCTGGCATGTCAGATCTTTCACCGTGAAAAGAGATTCAACCCTTCCTTGTGCAGATCCTTCCCCAGAGTTGCAGGGGATAGCTGGCTTTGCCCAGCCAAAACTGGCCAAGAACCACAGGCTGCGTTTAGCTGAGATTCACAACAGCATATATGGGAGCAGCTCTGGGAGGAGTTCTGCAGAACTGAGAGGGAAGGAAATCAAATCCCAACAGATGCTCAGCCTTTCTGGGCAGTTGGGACGCAGGAAGGGGCGTGAAAGCTGCCACTCAAGCCACCAGGAAGTGTCCCATGCTGCCACTTTCTCGTACTCAGGGGCTGACAGCCGTGCAGGATGTACTTAACTCACAGTGTGGAGGAAGGATATTTCTTCTAACAGTAGAAAAAAATCACACCTGTGTTTTTATAGCCCACAGGAAGCTAATAGAGTGAGGCACAGCACTATCATGGCCACTTACGCAATTTCTTCTGCTTCCTACTCTCGAGACCAGCAGAAACCTTTAATGAAGTCCTCTGTTTCTGCCTTTTTTCCCTGTCACTCATATACTGTCCTGATAGGATATTTCCTGAAGAAGGTAAGGGTAGTTTTCCACAAGGCTTGGCCCAGGAAACTTTCCATTAGCTAGTGCACAAATTGTGAGGGCTTTTTTTTTGTCCTAAAGCTCGAGTGAGGATGTCCCCAAGTTCCTTACACTGAAGCAAATTTTAAATGCCTTCTGAAGTTGGGGGCATTCATATTTAAAGCTAAAGCTGTTCACTTCATCATAACAGCAGTTGTATGTTTTTCAGTGGGGTTGCATTTAGGCCATAAGCCATCCCCTGGACATTTTGTACATCAGATGGCTCACAAGGGAAAATCTGACAAACTTTTCAGCAGGACAAATCAAAGCAACAGTAAATCAGCTGGCTACTAGAAATAAATATAGATTCTGAGTATACCTCCATGCTGGTGCACTTCACAAAGCATAGGAAATGCCCGCACATCCTTCTTGTTATTCCACATTTTTGGAGTCAGAACAGACTCAATATTAAATTCAGCTTCTTCATAATCCTTACACTGTAATTACTGTCAGTAATTAAGGATGCAGTTTAAATAGACAAAAAAAATCTGGTTACTACAATAATAAACTCAGTGTTTTTATAAAAAATCCAATTGAATCAAAAGAGTTTACGCTTAAATATTTCCATGCCTTTCTGTGTACTGCTGATCATGTGATAGAGTATGTGTATACATGTGTATATATGTACATATATATATTATATATATTATATACATATATATACATGTGTGTGTGTGTGTGTGTGTGTGTGTGTGTATATATATACATATATGTATATACGCATATATACGTGGTTGGGTTCTTTTCAAATCTTTGGCCCCAGCTGTTTGGAAACATTCTCTTAGATTTCTACAGAGTGTAATTCCCCAGATCAGTGCCTAGATGCATTATTCCATGATCAGGGGATCAATAACATAGTAAAAGCTGCAGGGAGCTGCCCCTGACTGTTGCCTGAGCACGGAGCCAGCATCTTCCCCTGGAGAAGCGGGTGCAATATAAGACCCAGTTTGACCCAGCCAGTCAAACAAGCACAAAAAACCAATATTTTTTTTGCTTCAGTGGGGTGTAATGTTTGAAAACAAAACAAGGTAGGAGTGGAAGCCTTCACAAACCTGAATGGCAAGAGAAACTTCTGAGAAACACCAAGCTGGCACTCTCAAGCAATGAAGGTGGTGATCAATGACCTAGGATGGAAATATGGTCATCAGCTTAGTTGAGACAGAATTTCTTTCTTGTCCTGAGGAGATGATCTTCATGGAGTGGGCTTGAGGCATTTGCAGAACATTATTTTAAAGATATTCAAGTGTCTGATTTAATTTTTAGAGTAGAAATGTCTCTACATGGCTCTGACTCCGCAGTTTTGAAATCACTGATGCTTAATCATGGACTTAGTGACCATGTGGTTAAAGCTTTGCAGCAGAAGAAAGATGAAGCTTCCAGTGTTGATATTAATGTGCTACCTGCTCTCCATGGAGTCAAAACAACAACTCCTAGACCTGGTTTGCTGCTCCTCTACTTTATTGTGTACTAACGTTTTTTGCAGGAGCCCGTTTGTTCAGATCCTTGCACAAATATAAAGGCAAAGGTGTTAATGGGAGAATCAGTGTTCTTTATTTTTTGGGAATGAAAAATACTGTGAATAGCATCATATTATATCAAAGAAGGTTTTGGTTTTCAGACAGTCTCTGGCTCTGGCAGCTTATTTTTTCTATAATTTATTTTTTAATTGTGTTGGTTATGGGAATCCAAGAGTGACTTTTTGTTCTTACTGTTCTTCTCATTGTCTTCGCTTGTTTTGTTCATTTTGCTTTTTGACAGTCAGTAACAGCAGTGCACATCTTCCCAGCAGATTTCTTAAGCTTTGGTTTAGGTAAAGCTTCAAGACCCTGACCATTTTTGTTCCTTGATCCAAGTGGGGTTTATGTCTGAAGCTGAAGAGGATGTTCTTACCCTCCATGTCAGACTCTAAAACCCTGTGGTGGAGTTTCCATTCTCATCCATAAATGGCAAAGGACCTGACCAAACCTCCTTAATTTAGCGGAAATAGTCTCCTTGACTTCACCCAGCTCTGGATAAAAGACAAATGAAGGGATTTTTTTTTTTTTTTTTTGCTAGGCAGCATTTCAGTGTTGATACTGTAACTGTCAGACTGAAGGAGAGGATGGAAGGAGGGGTACTGAAAGTAAATGTCAAAGGGATAAAATATGGGTAGAAGTAACTTAATTTTCCTTCTTTGTTGGGTCAGTTCATTTCATCTTGAAACTGAATACAAACTCAGCTCACAGATCTTTGCAAAATCATCCAGACATAATGTAATTTGGGAAAATAAGTGGCCCACATTTTCTTGCTGTGACAACATATGGGTATTAACATTTTTTTTCATTTCTCCAATCAATATATGTAAAATATGCAGAGGGAAAACAAGTCATGCCATAGGACTCGGATTATTTTTTAATACTGTCAAGATTTTATCAGTCAGCAAATGAGACAAAGAAAGGATAAGTCAATTTGAAATTGCGTTGAACAACATTGAAACAGACTCTCTCCTCTCAATTTGTGTCAGCTTTTGGATTTCTTTTGTGAAGAACTTTTAGTATTTTAGTAAACACATGGAATGGAAAGAGAGAAGGACTCTGCATTGCTTCTCTGCAATCCCTTTGCAAGAGCTGCTCTTTTAATTTCCCAGAGGTTACCAGCATACTAACATCTTTTTTCTTGTATTTTAATTTGAATTATGAAGAGTAGGAGCAGAGGGATCTTGTTCAAAAATCCTTTTATTTTGCTCCTTGAAAAGGAAATTCTTCACCATTAAGAATGTCTAATTAAAAAGACTTTTTTCGTGGGGTTTTTTTTAGTTGTGGTTTTTTTTTCCCCTTATTCACTTCATACATCAGTTTCTCTGACATTGTCACAAAAGATAAAATTTACTGTGTAATTGCATTGTGACATAGGAAAAAAAAGGTAACAGTCTGTATTAACTTATTATTTTGCAATGTTCCAAAGCATCTGTCCACCTGAAATGGTTCAAGTGTGGCAAAAGAATTAAGGGAATATAATTTGACTTTGCTGTAAAGAAAACATTGGAACACTGCTCTCCTGCTCTCAAGCAAACAGTGCAAACAACAAACAGAGGCAAAAAATACTAAGATACAATTAAAGAGATACAATACATGTATCTCAAACTTGTAGTTAGGGCTGACTTAAACAGAATTTAATATACCAGACACATTGCATTGCAAGTGAATTCTCATTTCGCCAAAACACTAACAGATGTTTAATCAATAAGATGGACCATAAAGGGCAGCACAATTAGTAGGTCTGAGAAATGTTCTCCTGTGATGTTAGAAAGCTGTAATTATGGACCAGATCTCATAAGTGTTTCGCACAGATGACACATAATACCAATATTCTAGCTTATAGAAAAGGTTGCATGGCACTTTTAATACAATTACAGGCACAAAGACACAACAACCCTGATCTTAGAGAATCTTTTTAAACAAATATCAAAACTGTCACTGAATTAAAGGAGAAAAAAAGGCTGAAATCAGCTCCTTTGACCCACTTCCCTGTGGCATTTTTTGTCACATTTTTGTTCAGATGGGCACACATAACAGCTCCACATTCCCCAACATACCTCCCTTTATACCTTAAGGCAGAAAACTCAAAACTGTGCCATCCCCCTCCTCAGGATGGGAGGTCATGTACAGCTGATGCAAGACGTGGTCCTGCCAGAATGAGATGGGACAGAAGGGAGTAGCCAAAGCAGATGAGAGCATCCTGAGGGTGCTGTAATTTAGCTTGAGGAGCAACATTTCTGGGACTCACCACTGACATGTTTTTATATTACATACTCCAATGTGATTGGGTCCCCAGCTGATCAGCAGCACATCATAGTCACTGTACTATGTTACTCAGCTTCCATGGTAGAAGGGAGAGGTTCCCTGCTCCTGGAGAAGCATGGAAAGGAGAATTATTGAATTGATTTTTTGAGTCCTTAAGTCCTTGTTTTTTTGACAGTGCAATCATAATGTTGAGCGGAATGGCAATCGGGAACATCACTGGGTTCATGGCTGTGGTGAGAGGTTTTTTTATCCTATCTTCCCCTCATAATTCTCTATCTTTGCCAAAATATGGCTAAAAAACAGTGGAGGAAGTTAAAAAAAAGCAAACATTCTTCTTCTTAAAATAAAATCAAAGTCCTGACTGTGCATCCTGATCTTGAGTTTCTCCAGCAGAAAGAAGCCGTTAGTTAGACAAGTGTTCTCCCATCCACATCACATTCAGAAACATAATCCTTCTAAATTGCTGTGATTTCAAAAATGCTGCCTTTGTGCATGAATTTGAACTTCCATATTTAATGGTTTAAAGGAATCAATACAGAAATGTTGAGCAGTCTGGATTTGCCATACTTAACCTGTAATTACAGCTCCTTACTGAAAGTTATAGCTGGGCTGCAGCCCTTCAAATCTTAGATTAATCAGACTCAGCTTAGCATCCCTGCCTATAAATTCCAGAAAGTTAGATTTATTTCAATATAGTGAATCATGAAGATTTTGGCAACAATCTGAAGAGTATATTTTTTCCATAGGAAAGTGAAGGAAGAAATATGGTTGGACAGAGTATGTAGAGGGCAAAAAAAATCCCCTTCAAAGGCATGTTCTACAACTTAATTAATAAATAGTCCACTGATTGGCTGGTGCAGTGATAGGCTTCATTGTAGCTAATGAAGCTTCATCAATGTATGCCAGATGAGAATCTGAAAAATAATTCCTCATGTAAGATTTATAAATAGTACAGAGGAAATATGTTGTCAGAAAATGTGAACAGTAGCCCTATTAATGCACACTTTTAATTTAGTTATTCCCAAGGAGCATACATCTCATTGCTCCAGGCCTAGAGTAGTGCGAGTCATTACGTCCCGTGATGGATGTCCCAGGCACATCCCATAATGAGTGTCCCGTGAAGTGCAGCTGCAGTGGGTCAATGGGCAGCAGGGCTGGGGCAGGTAACAGCACCTGAAGCTGCTGGGCACAGCTCCCTGCATTGCACCTTTTCCCAGCCAGCAGGGACCCCCCTGCTCCCTGGGATGAGGACCTTCATCCCTACCCCTAAATGTGGCACCTAAAGGAGGGGGACCTCAGCCATCGAGTGGGAGTCTCTTCTTACCAAAGGACAACAACTGATACAGGAACAGGTGGGAAGGAGGACTGTGAAGATAACAGGGGGAACAGAGTGCCTGTCTTATGAGAGGAAACTGGGAGAAGCTCGGCGTGTTCAGCCTAGCAAAATGAAAGCTGAGATGGGATCTGATTGCTGTCTATAAATGCATTACGAGGGTAAACACCAGGGAGGGAGGAGAGCAATTTAAGCCAAAGGACGATGTTGGCACAGGAACAAATGAGTCTAAACAGGCAATGAATAATTTTTGGCTGTGTAGGAGAGCAAAGTTTCTGAGCATCAGAAGAGAAAGACTCTGGAGAGTCCAGAGGGGACTAGCTGGAGCTTAACTCCTTTTGAGGAGTATCGACATGGCCGAGGGTCATGCACCAGCTGTGAGCTGGACCTGGTAGCCCAAATGGTCACTTCCTATGCTCTGCCTGTCCCTTCCGAGTCATTAGCAGGTGAGGGATCTGCCCCCAGCTTAACCACTTTGTCTACTTGGAGCCCTGTCCCAGGCACTGCTGTCTTTTACTGGGAATGTCTTCAGGTGTGAAACGTGCTTGGTTTGGGTAGGAACTGTGCTGCCTTTTATATATTCTCTGCAAGTCAGAAATTCAACTTACCCTGTGAATGAATATATATATATATTTATAGGATGCCTTTTTAAGTGGTTTCATTTTCATCAAATTGAAGTAAAAAAGCAGTAAAAAAACCAGAAGTTTGAAAAACAGATAAAGAAGAATTTGATGTAATTCTGATGCTGATTTGTTTTCATAAAACCCTTTTTGGAAGCAGTCAGACTAACTATAAATTTTTTTTTATTATTATTTTTGATTGTTTGTTTCATGACCTTGCATTTTTTTCTTTCCAGTCAGTATATAAAAGCATAATCTAATTTAATGTACCTCATGAGAACAGACTTAAATTCAATTTTTGTGTATGGAAGCATCTTCTAATATTTGAGATGGCATATACTACTTGGGCAAAATAACTGGGATGTTTTTGCCCCTGTTTTGCTTCTTTGATAGTCTTTGCTGCTCATACCTACAAGTTTCTAATTGTGTATGTGTACGTGTATGTGTGTCCATACATTTTATTAGATTTTTATTTTATGTGTTAATTTTTTTCTGACCTCTTTCAAGGGCACACAAATTTGTTCTCAACTGTGTTTTAAATTTTCAACTATTGGCAAAAGGTACCAAAAACCAGTTCAGATTTCAGATTTTCAGCACTTTCTTAATGTCAAGTCCCAGTTTTTTCAGTGACTCTCTGTTTAGGACATTTACCTTGTAGGATGTAGGCATAGATTAAGTCCCTCTTTGCCTGAGGACATCTTAACCTCCCAGCACCTCTTTTCCCAGTAAAACATCCCAAGGCTCAGATTTGGACCCTGTTCGACAGGCTGGGGATGGAGAGCTGATCTCTGTCCTTCCTGCTGACGTTATTCCATTTTGGATAAATATCTGGGTCCCTGATATTTTAGCATTCTGACCAGCAGCTGCAGAATCATTTGCGTTCCCTCACCAAATATTTAAGTACACCATTCAAAGTGGAGTGGTTTGAGCAAACCAGCCTGAGGGAGGCCAGCTTCAGTGTGCACTAATAACCTAGCAGCTCAGAGACTTACTTGAGAGGTAAGAAACCTTGGGTCAAGTCATTGCTCTGACTCTGTAAAGTGCAAAATAATGATAAAATTACCTACTTTAATCTGGTTCCTATTTTCACCTATTGTAAAGAGGTTCTTTATTATTATTTAATCAAACCAATATTTTTTTCCCAGCTCAGCTGCCAAAACGAGCACTTCCTGCTGACGTGTGATGGCTTCATATGAAATCTTTCTTGATGCTGCAATATATTTTTGTCCCATCAATTCCCTAAGCACAGCAGCTCTACACCACCCCATGCATGGCAAATCTCAGGATGTGCAGGCACTGCACCACATTGTGCAGCAGACAGATATTTGAACCAGTTTTAGTTATCTCGGGTAGTGAAGCAGAATAGCCACATTAGCATGATACAAAAGTAGAGTAAATTAGCCCTGGAAATGTTGCACCCATTACTGTCACTACCAATTACAATAATTAATGTTATTCATCTCTAGGCAGCGGATTAAAACTGAACTAACCCATTAGTAACTGAATGTCACTGCGACTGGAGGGTTGTTGGATTGCCTGTGTGAAGGTGGTGATTTCATTTCAGTTCCTACTGGCAAATGGCCACGTTCTTTAAATGAATAATAAATGAATACACAACAAGCAAAATCTTGGCTCCCTGGAGCTCTCCATTAACTGAAATGGTGCAGGACGCAAACACATCTGTGTCAATTATTGAAAACTTTATCATGATACCAGATATTTCTGGGTTTTAGTACAGAAAGGAGTCAAGGATGGAATGGATCATGGAGACTGAGGTTCTGTATTTCTCCTTTAGAAAATCCCTCTAGAATAAGGGTGTTCACATACCCATTTATAAGTTCTTAGCAGATGAATGAATGCCTGCTCCACTGCTGCTTGTTTGCACTATTTCCTGTTAGTTTATTAAATGATCAGTTACAATGAAACACAAGACACAGTCTGGGCAGAAATCACCCCTCAGTCACAGCACATGCATTACTATAATGAGATTATTTTATGCATTTCAGTGTAAGCACACACTAATCAGTTCTCCAGCACTGTTCCAAAAAATAAAATAGAGCTTAACGTTTAGAGACCCATTAGTTTTAATTTGCTAAGCATGGCAAAAGAAACCTTATATCAATTCTATAAATAGCTACTGCAATTAGACAATAGTTAAGTCTCTTCAGCTGATTTACTTCATTTGTCCATAGGTGTTTTCCAAATCTGACCTTTCATCATCCTTGTACTCTGACTTCCTGTTTAACATATCCATTGGCAAGCTGACATGCTTTGACACCCACCTCCCAATATGGTTTCTTCTTGCTTGCCCTTTGGTGAATGAGAGACAAGCAAGGAGAATTAAACTTGAAGGAAGAATACAAGACTCATGCTATTTATTAAAGAGAGCTGTGAACAAGTTCTGCCTTGAGGGGGTTTTTGTTGGGGTGGTTGTTTTGGGGGTCGGGTTATGTTTTTTTGTTGCTGTATTTTTTAACATGACAATTTCCATGCAATGTACAGAACTAGAAATGGGCCAAAATTTTAACCCTAATGTGGAGCTGACAACATCTAGCTACTAGTCTGCAGAAAGATAAATAAATATTTGTGGTGTCTGTTGCTAGACATCATAGCCAATATGAGAAGTTTACCTTGTGGTCCTGGCGGAGGGGTGGCGAAATGAGAAATAATGACTTCTCTGAGTTACATACGATATAATTATCACATTTTGGATGAATCCAGAGCAGAAAAAGCTTCCTTTGCATTGCACTTCTTGGGTGCCTTGCATGCCATTCCTCTGGGTGGAGATAAACTCATATGGCAGGAATGTAATTTTTATTTGCTTTCCAGCTGTGACGCCCAGTTGCTGCATCTTTGTCCTCTTTTTTGAGCTCCTCAGCATACAGTCATGTCCTGTTCCACTCTAGGCTGTCATGTAAACCGAGCAAGACACATTCAGGTGTGGAATTTGAGGGAAAATCAATAATGCAATGATTAGTGCACATGCCTTTCAAATGCTCAAACTTACAGGTTGTAGTCCATGAAATTCCAGCACAGGATAAAGGTGTAAATAATTATTGGACTCCTACTGCTTCTCAGAAGCTTATCGCTGCATTTTGCCTTCAGCATTAATAGAGACACAGCCTTCTAATTGCGTTATATACATTATGTTACATTTCAGTCTTGGTAAAGCAAATTAATCAGCCGTGTCTAAAAATAATGACCGTAGCTCTTTAAGCTAGCTGTGCATCCCAGCCATCTAAAATCTAACTCCTACGTGGTTTACAGTATCGCCCATGCTCATAGACAATCAAGATGTTCATGCTGCAATATTTAGACTCTGTGATGCTTTCAATATGTGAGGTGCTAATCTGCTAAAATGCTCCGATAATAATTTTTTCTATGCTTTATTTGTCCTTATTAAATTACTGAAACCCCTGGGCTGAGATTTTGAAAATTTGCCTCTGTCCTACACAGTCCTCTTTAACTCTAGGAACTGACCCATGGGATGAAGCTTTAGATCAGAGTTTTAGACACTGAGAAAGATTTATCTGTGTCAGTCAAGGTGGGCACCGTAGGCCTATCCAGGAGGCTACACAAGAGACAAGGGCTCTGCAGCGGGCAGCTCCACAAGCGGCAGGGAACGTGGTGGTGACAAAGCTACATGCATATCTCTAGTTAAAGCCAGAGGAAGATGGCTTTAAACTCTTTGTGGGACCTCCATTGTGGAGACTGCCATAGTGTAAATGGTTTGTCTCCCATGTGCCCTGCATTCATCATCTCTGCACAGGTCCTGCAAACTTTGAGCATAGATCCAGCTGGTAGCCAGTGGCTTTGCCTGTGCCGGTAAGAATATATTAGATTGCTGCAGGGGATATCAGAGCAAAAGGGTATTACTTTTTCTCCCCGTGTTGCAAGAAAAGGATATATTTCACAGTTTGTGCCAACTGGAGACAAACTCTCCTGAGACTGCATTTTATAAAGGAGTTTGTTTACTCTCCAGCCAAGGAGTTACCCAGCAGTCAAAACTCCTGACTCAGTTGTGGTCTTAGCACTGCTGATTTGATGCTGCAAGTTTAGTAAGCTGCAGAGAAATCTCACTGGAGAGATATGGGTACGGAAAGACAAACTGAGGCCCTGTCAAAGACAGGGAGGAAAGTTTTTTGTTCTTAATGCAGCAGTAAATCCTGCATTGTACAAACTGCAGTAGCAATAACAGCACCCTGTATCTCAACACAGGGCGGTGGCATAACCTAGTAGGTGGGAAGCTCTCAGTAATCCTTTGAGCTGTTTTCTTCCCCGCAGACACCAAAATGTAGCTGAACTCACAAAGTCCTTGCTGGGATTTTCTTTTTCAGTCGCCTCTTTTTACAAGACACAGCTGGCACTTCTATGCAGCATCCATCAGTGCACCAGTTGCAACGCCTCACTGCAATCTTTCTGTCTCCATTGTCGCCCTGTTTTCTGTTGTGCTGGCTGTAAATGAATCTATTTGTGCAATTAGCGCTGGAGCTGTAAAGTGCCTAATAACAGGGAAAACAGGAGCCTATGAACTGAGGAAGCTAGATGCACAACCAGGCTGAGTGGTGTCATGTCGCATTTTCTTCGTGAACAAAAGCAGAATATACTCATTGCAACTTCAAGGTGTTTGGAGGTATTATAACAGTAAAGGTCTCAGCCAAAAGATCGTGTAAGTGGATGGGAGGGAGCACTGATAGTAAGTTTAACATAGACTTTTCAGGGTGTGCCTTTTGACTTCAGTGTAATGTGTTTGAGAATCAGCAAAATTGGTGTTCAAAGTGGTCATTGGCTAAAATAAAACTTTACACAAAACCAAGACTTTTTTAGTTAAATAAATGGAAATGTTCAGTCTTTCTCCCAACAAAATATGGCAGTCTGTGCACTTTGCTGGCACAATGGAAACAATGTGAGGGAACACACAGAGTGCAATTTGACAGCGACTAGGCTTGTGTTTGAAGCCTGCAATAGCTGGAACTTAAAAGGGGCCACAAGCTAGATGTAAGCTGTACATGAGTACAACTAATAGCATGTGGCAGAGATCCAAACCTTCAAAAACACACGCAGAAAATGCAGGGCCACAGCTCAAAGTGATTGGACTAAGCTGTATTGTGTTGTCCAGTTTGGTGAGGATGAGGAAGCTTGTGCTAAAATGCTGTCCTGACCTTTAGAGAGGATCTCTGACTGACATATTCATGCATGGCTGTCTGCATTTAAAGGACACAGCACCACTATCCACTAAATAAGATTTTTCATGGTTTTCCATTGAATTCAGTGGAACTGTTCAAGTGTGTAAATGTTACTCAGCTGTATGTATAGTGTCAGGACCTCAGACATGATGGACGGGTTTATTATAAATAGATCAAAATATGATGAAGCTCAAGTTGCAGTTGTAAATTTTGCATTCGTTTTCAAATATTCAGACTTCTCTCACACTTGGACTAATTGCTCTAAGGTAACAAAACAAGTCTAATATTGATGACATGTATGTTCACTTCTTGACACTGTCATGAACTGACAAAGTGATGGATTTTTTTAAGAACCTATAACCCTGATATCGTAATGTTGGTATATTGCAAACCATTCATGGAAAGCAAGAATTTGAGGACAGGCACTTCAGGGCTAAAAGGTTTAGAACCAAACAACTCTTACTTAATGGTAGAGTTGCATGTACTCCACACAGTGTAAACACTTGCTCACTACAGAAGTGATACCTCATGCTATTAATACAGGACCTTTTGAGTCTTTGTTCCACTTTTCCTCTTTGTCCTATGCCATCACACAAAATCCATTTAACTAGAGTTAATAAGGGTGCATGGGAGGTAGATTTCTAGATTGAGCTATCATCTTTATGTCAAGCATCCATTCTCTTTCAGCTTTTAAGAGAAACAACCTCATGTGTTTAGCCTTGTACTAACCCACAGCTGACACCCACTGCCCCTCCCAGCACCACCAGGTTAAAAGATGTTCTGATATTTATGAATGTAACAAGTCACATGTCTCATTTATCTCCAGACCTGGGGTCCCATTATCATGTCAGCTCGCTTGCTCAACCTGGAATCCTTACAGAGAGAAATTAAAGAAAAAGCTGTAACAGAACAAATATCCCTTAATCAATTGCCCTCTGACACCTCTCACTCAGAGGCTGGCGCTTGCAAAATGAATTAGTGTAATAAGCTCAATATGTACAGCAGATGGCATGGACATTATAATAAAAGTAGATGAAATAAAACCTCAAATAACTTGTAATGATTTATAACTATTGATCGCACTAAAGCATTTCTCTTCCTTCAGAGATGGGAGTAAAGAAGGAAACATTAGCTAGGTGCTTTCTTATATATTGTATATTTTTTTTCCCTACATACAGAGGTGTAAAAAACATTGAACATAGAACATCTCCAAGCATTCAGGTAAAAACCCTTTTATACAAAAGTTTAAATAAATTTTCTATCTATTTGAAGGAGTTTAAATAGGATTTCAAAGTGATATTTTAAACAAAACTGCTTTATGAAGTGATTTTTTGGAGGGAAAACTACATATCTAAATCTCTCAGCTTTATGGGGCATATCCATCTGCATCAGTCACATTGCATTATGTTGTTTCACAAAATGTCATAACATCTCATAGGACATATTTTTTCTGAAAACCATTTTTACTTAAATGGTAGGGTATGCTATTCACAAGGAAAGTGAGATTAGCTGGCAAGGTACGACAATATAGAGCTGAAGGGAAAACAGAAAAGCCAAAGACAAGAAACTTAATTCAGCTTTCCCTTAGAAATAATACATTCTGAAGAAAGAGGGGAAAAGAAATCTAAAAAATAGTGTTTTTCTGCATGTGTATTAGCAGGCGATAAAAAATGTCTAAGCCTTGATTGATGCAAGCTCAATCTCAGATCTCAGCTCAGAAAATATTTTTTCCTAATGGGGGTTGCACATAAGTCATTGTGATTGCTACAGTGAGGAGTTTAATTTCTAAAGCCCAGAAGATGGAAGAAATAACATCTATAAAAAGTTTAGAGGATAGCTGTGTTATCTGCTGGCTACGTGCTCCCCAGTTCAGGGAACTATTTGCACAGCTCAGCTGGGTCTTTAGGCTAGCATTTGTTTAATACAACTGACCTCGAAACTATTTCAGCACACAGGGAAAGTTGCACACTAAATTAAAGCTGTCATGCAGACTTAGGACCTTGTTAAATTATTTAACCTATTAGTGTAGCTGAGAATTAATTTAGATAAAGGCAATTTACCCCTGTTATTTTACAGAGCTTAGCAATGTCTCGTATTCAGCAAACAGGTGAATTACACGTGGGGTTTTTATTCGACCAAACACCACTGATTTACACGAACAGCTGTAATTCTTTCCGTTTGTGAGAGGAGAAAGCCTTTCAGACCCCTGGTGAGAGCAGAAAGTCTTTCAGACCCCTTGGACAGGTTCCACTGACAAAAACATGGGGGCTGATTACTGGAGATAAAGGTTTTATAAGATTACATGATTTGGCATACCGCTTAGGACACCATGTGGGAAATTGGGTGGTGACTGAAAATTGCCAAAATCGGTATTAGTGGGTTTATTAACAGTTACTTTCATCAAGCATCTAAAGTTCCTAAGTGAAAAGCAGCACCTTGTTACACTCAGTGCTGTACCAGCCCCCCCGAAGCACTAAAGGGCAGTGCTTCTCTGAAATGAGCTTTACACTCACAAGTGGAAATAAAGTCTATTCAAAGGAAGGGAACATAATTTTGTTGGAAATTTTGGTGCTGTTTCCATCTTCCTTGGTAAAGAATGGTCTCATATTTAAAAAAATAAAAGTGTCATCTGTACCATTTTATCACTGTTCTAATAACAATGTGATTTGAAATTCTTACAGAATCATTCTGCTTGTTGTCACTAAAGATACAGTATTGAGGAAAAAATGGCATTTTTTTCCTCACCTGAAACTACAATGAAAAACCTTTCTTCAAGCCTCTCCCTACCAAAACCAAACAAAAAAAAAGGTGTGTGACAGGCTGTCATTATAACTATATAGGAGAGGAAAATGAATAATCAAAAGAGGCTAGAGCACAGGAAGGCTGAGGCTTTGCTGTGTTCACCTCCTGGAATGCTATTTTTACCTCACCGCATGCTGGGCTGCCATCGTGTTGGGGGGGAAGTGAAGGTCCCACACCAACATGTGGGCAAGGAGGGCAGCAAATCCAGCTGCCAGCACTGCCACGGAGGGAGGGAATGGCCAGGTTGGGCACAAGGGGGGGAGGACACTGGGGCTGGGCAGAGCAGTTTGTCTTTGGGTGGGTGTCAAGGTCCCACCTTGTGCACACAAAAAGCAGCATCAGCACAGCTCCTTGATGGGCGGCGGTGCAGTTGAGCCTGCCAGGCACGTACAAGAAGACACAGCTGCTCTTTTATCTTCAGGGTGGTTTGTAAGATACCCTCCAGGCCTTTGTGGGGAACTTTGCAGAACTGTTTACAGTGGTCTGCTAGCCAGGCCTGTAGAGATGTTTAGGTGTCTTTATCGGCATTTAATTTCATGCAGACGTATGCACCACAGCTTCCAAGCCCAAAAACTAAATTCTTTCAGCTATCAACAAAATTTTGTTAATAAATTAAAAGCCTGCCCTTCCTTTTAAGATCAGTGGAGCTAAACCTGATCATGACTGTCTTTTTTCTGTCTCTTCCTCTTTTGGCCTTGTAGTCCCTTAGTGGCCCCCAGCCCCTTGTCAACACCATCTGGTACAGAGATGGCTTTATGGGTTGGGCCCTCAAAAAACATGAATTGGGTTTTGTCCAAGCAAATCTTTACTTCAAGTGGAAATACTACTGAGAAATTGCTGCATGTCACTTCAAAAGGTTCATTTGGAAACAGGCAGGCGAGAGGCAACTTGCTCAAATGGTATGAAGAACATCTATCAGACCAATCATCATCCCTTCAGGAGAATTTCCATAGATTTTAAGGGACTATTTAAGTGAGACCAGGCTACCTCTGTCTTCTAACTCAGGCCTGCCTTCCATGGCTGAACATGGATTTTGCAAGTGGATTTTTTGCAAGACCTTTGCAGTGTGTGTTTTTTGATGCATCCTCAGGCAGGCAACCATATACCTGCTGTCTCTTTTGTTATGGTATAATTGTTAACCATGGCACAGAGGGTTATGTAAGGTTTGTGCTGTGAATGGAGTGTCCTCCTGAAAAGCCTTTGACTTCCAACACAGTACTTTTCTTTTAGAAGTCATGGTGTGAATATAAGGGAGGAACAGAATCCTTTACTTTTGCTTTTGAATTAAAAAAATAAAAAATTCTAAGCAACATATACTAAATTTTGTCCCCAACTGAACAGTAAAAAGCAGCTACACATGAATTTCTAGGAGAGAATAATTCTGCTCCAATTCTGAATGAAACAAGGACGTTTATAATTTTTCATTTTTCATTGTCATTTTATTTTTTCTCTCTCTAATCAAACATTTTGGCTACCTTTCCTTCCACATATTTAGCCTTCTGTTTAAAGCTTTTTTTATTCAAGGTTTTAAAAAATTAATGCATTAGAGAAAGGCAAAGAAAGCAACAAACCCTCCCACCCTAACATAACCACATTTAGTCACACTTCATTTGGGCTGAGGGATGGTGGTTTTATGAAAATCCTTGATGAATGTCTCCTAAGACATCACTCCCAAGAAACATGGTGGGTGCAAGGGTGAAAATCTCTTTGCAGTATGACAAAAGCAAAATAGCTTTGGTTGAGTGCTGGCAGTGCTCCATCTGCATCCTCCTACCTCACCTGAACCCTCAGCACACCCACTTTCACACAGGTAAGTTTTTACAGTGATACAAAAGGTAGTCACCCTGAGATAATTCCTACTTTTCCAGAAAAGGATAAAAAGAAAAGCTCCTGTAGTTCAAGTAAATGAGAAAATTGTTTCTGTGGTTTGGGATTCTTAAAGGTTAGGAGAAGCAGAAATCACCAGCAGTTAGGAACAACTGAAAATAAAGCCATTGAAAGAGACAAAAAGAAATAAGTTAAAGGAAGGGAATCATAGCTGGGTCTTGGGTATTGTTTAGCTTCCAACAAGCTTTCATGGCTGTTTTTATAATCTTATTTTTCAGACCATCCCACTCCCACCGTGTTAATGAGGCGGGAACTGACCTGCCTACTTATTTTCTGGCTTCATACTTAGCAATGGGGCAACATGCTGAACAGATGACTGTGTGCACTTTGTTGTGGATCAGATCCACGCACTTTGCCACTGATGATTGTAGCATCTCTGAGAAAGTGTACACCAAGTTCCACATTTGTATTTGCTTTGGGTAGATAATGGCATTTTCTCTCAAGCAAGCTTTTCTTTCCTTTGTCCACAGCATGATCATCAGACATCATGATGAAGTGGCACATATTCTCATTGAGTCCCTTAGCTTTAAGGAGGAATTACACTGTAACTGCATGAAACTCCATAGAAATTCCCTACAAACTCCACTCATTTCCTTCCTATCAGTATTTGCAGGCTATGAGCAGCTTTCAGACATGCCAACATGTCTGCACCATCTCTTGGGCAAGGAGTTTTTCCCTCACCTCTCCTTCTCCTACGGCCTGTGGCCTTGGTCTCCCATGCTCCTTCCCATTTATGAATGTTACTGGGAAACCTTGAGCATAGACCCCACATTGCCACTGGTGGTACATCCAAGAGAAGGTGCTTTGGATGCTGGAGCTGTGAGTTGGCATTATTAATGTGATCCTGTGCCTTCTGCAGTGGTGTTTTTTTCTGTCCAGCACGTGTTCATCGTGCACATTTCAGGAGTTGCCCATGTTGGCCTGTGAAGTATCTCTGAGAATACAGTGAAAGTGCAGGCTCCTTGCATCGAGAGAAATGTGGAACTGGTGCTGGGAGTAGTGGGCAGCTGATGCAGATGCAGGATGGGGTGTGCCTATCAATGTGAAACAGGAAGAAGGAACAAGTAAGAAACAGCAAAGGATGTAACCCTTGGTTCAGAATGATATTGGATTTGCCCTGGTCTGGACACAGCTCCATTTTCCTTTTTAACAAAATCCCACAGGGATTCACCAGGAGAGCACAGTGGGCTAGGAAGAAGTAAAGCCTCAGCTGGAAACCAATTGCTTTCCAGTTTATGAGCTTTCCAGTTCCTTCCAAGATCAACACGGTAAAACAATACAGCTGCATACCTGCAGACAATATAATGGCAGAGCAAATTGATCTCACAGAATAAAAGCTGTGTTGCTGTACCAGAAGACGCTTTCAAAACTCCGTGGGAGAGCTGTGTGGATCGCTTTGACATAGACAGGAAAAGCATTTCTTTGTGCAGAAGGTGAAATGACAGCTTTTAAACTATGAAAGCAGCTACAAGTTATCTGTATAAGTTTCCTGAGACGTAACAGGCTTTCAAATCAAGTAACAAGCCTTAAACTGGGGAACATAATCAGACATAGTTGATACAGGAGCTGAACCTAATGCAGGATTCCTCTCCCTAGTGCATACTAAGTTATGTTTCACATGCACATAGCCTGAAGCTTCAGCATTTCTCTGGAGGAAATGTATATACAGGTGAAGTTCTGGAAGAACACTAACTTATTTCAATAATTTTCTTTGAAAATATTAACTATTTCCTGACCAAGTTTTGTCAAAGAATGCATACTCAGCTGTGTATAAATGGTCGCAGCATCATGTACAAATCACAGTATACTCCTTTGGCTACATCAGACAGGTTCCTGAAAATAGTAAATTTCTCTTCCTGTCTCTTTCTTGCCGTTGTGTGTCACTTTTCAGTGGGCCATTTTGATCTCCTCCGAGGTTAAATCTTTGGAGATACTGTGGCTAATTCAGGGGTGCTCTGATCTCCCCTGTCACACCACAGTGATGCTGTAATCCCAGTAACAGCAGCCACATCTCTTAATTAAAAGACCACATTGAGCCATATGGCACTGCTGCACATCAAACTGCTGCCTCCTATAACTCTGGGTGCTGTGTACCTTTGTATGTGCTGCTTCAGCTTTTCAACCCCCAGATTCTGAAGTACAGCAAAGCTGATGACTACACTGAATCTTTGTTAAAGACCAGCAGAAAAGATCCCTGAGGAATGCCAACTTCGTGTGAAAAATGAAACATCCATTACCTCAGTTTAACTGCGCATTGGGAAGGTATCATTTGGGTTTTTTCCCCAATTAAAGGGGGCCATGTGCAGTGCACCCAACCAGCCAGGAATTAGGGAGAGGTACTCTGGGACTTCTCACTGACAGCGAAGGTTGCAAACAGTTCTCATTAGCATGCAGCCTATTAAATGAAGTGTAAGTAAGGTTTTGCATTAAGAAAGAAAAGAGTCTGTGCCCCAGAATACTGATTGCTGTGAACAGCAATGCTACAGTGGAAGGCATTAGATGGGAGAATGCTTTTGAGCACAGATTATAAAGAGGCTTTGGCTGTTTCAGGTCAAGCACTTGATTTTAAGAGATTCCTAATCAACTTATACCCTAAAACTGGAGTAAGCATCTTTCTGCTTTGCACAGTGAAGGCCTTGGGAATTGCATTTTCTCTTCAGGACAAGCGTGGTAAAATCAGGGGTAATCTTGAGCTATATATCATATACCTCAAGCTGAACTTGCCTTGCAAAATCACTTCAGGATTTTGGTTTGGTTCTTTTGGGATTTGATGGGATGGGGGCAGCATCCAGGCTAACAACTGTCTGCCAAGCAGGCATGAGGTTCAGATCTCAGCTTTTTCTCCAGAAGCTCACAGCTTCAAGGGCTTAGGCTCAGCTTCCTCACTGATCTCTAAGAGGACATGACTGTGTTGCTCTCCGTCAATCCACAGCTTTCTCGTGAAAGAAATCCAGCAAAAAAGCAGTCATCACCTCAACCCTGAGAGCTGTACTCAGTAAATACAACTGCATACAAATTGCTTCCCCCCATGCAGTGTGTCCTTGCATCTGTCAGAGCTGGTGCCTCTCCTCAGATAATGCTGGAGCTCCCTGCTGCCACCAGCTCCCAAGGGAACTGAAATGGAGAGCAGTGGAGGGGAACCTGCTACACACATTCCCACTCTGCTAAGCTCTCAGACTCTCCTAGAGCCTCCAGGAGTGTCTGTTGCTTGTTTCAAGACCTGATAGACATTTTGGATAGCACAGTTCAGTGTTGAGTCTCAAAATACATATGTGAATGAGGTAATGTATTTGGGGAAGTCGTGATAACGAATTACCTTCTGTGTTGTACTTAGCCTTAAGGTTACTCAGGCAACCCAGATATCAATATGCACATAACCAACTGGGTACTGAACCAATTACTGTTTTCCACACAGCATTTGCATTCTGTGCCTTGTTATGAAAGTGATCTGCTGGCACCATCAATCAGTACTTGCCTCGTCTACATAACCCCATTACTAGAAATAGAGTCTTGCAATTATTACCTAAAAGCATAGGTATTTGAACTGCTTTCCCATTGTGAGGCTGGTTTTTAACTGGCATGTTTTTAGCTCTTTCCGATATACTCCTGTAGCAGAGGATTTTCAGGGCTTCCTTTGGATGTATTATATAGAGAAAGCTTTTACAGGAAATTGTTATATTAAAAAAGGGCAGTTTGCAAATCTTGCTAAGAATTTGTCCTCCATCATTTTTGTTAGTAATGATGCTGAAATTGAAAGGTAGGGTCCTTGAAAAGGCTCTGCCCCACTCATTTAAAAGGAAAAAGTTACACATATTATAGATGGTTCTTCATAGGCCTCCTGAAATTGCCCTCTAAAGCTTTTCTACATACTAGTTTCCCTCAGAGGCCATAGAAAAGGCCACAGTGGTTGATGTTTGAAGATATCTAGCTGACTTTGTCCTGTAAGTGTCCTGGTCTGAGATCCAGGTAAAACAGGCTGTGTTTCTTAATTTCATAGTCATGGGATCATAGAATGGTTTGGGTTGGAAAGGACCTTAAACATCCTCTAGTTCCAAACCCCTGCCATGGGCAGGGACATCTTCCACTAGACCAAGCTGCTCAGAGCCCCATCCAACCTGGCCATGAAACTCCAGGGATGGGGCAGCCACAACTTCTCTGGACAACCACTTCCAGTGCCTCACCAACCGCACAGTAAAGAATTTGTTCTGTATAAACCTAAATTTCCCCTCTTTTAGCTTGAAACCATTACTCCTTTTCCTACCACTACAGTTCTTGATGAAGAGTCCCTCTCCATTTTCTTTGCAGGCCCCCTTCAAATATTGGAAGGTCGCTATGAGGTCTCCACGCAACCTTCTCCTCGCCAGGCTGAACACCCTCATCTTTCCCAGCCTATCATATAGATTCGTTTTTCACTGATTGAGAAAGTGCAATAAAAATCTAATAAAGGAAAGTGCCTGTGTAAGCTGAGATGCAACATGCAGCTGCAGAGGCAGCAGCTTAGAAAATGGCACCTTCGACTGTCATCGCAGAGGGGGTCTGTGTTTTGTTCAGCCCTGCAAGAAGTGGCAGAATGGAACACCCCACTGCCAGAAGTTTAAGTCTGCCTACCCAAGCCAGAGGTCCTGTGCTTCTCCATCTGTGCTCCATGGGAAACACAAGGTGTATTAATGACAGCTAGGCACAAATGACAATGTCGCACAAATAAATGTCAGTGTCGCACAAATGTTCATCTGGAGTACATTACTTGCTTTTCCCCCCCCCGGAATTCACTAAGAGACAGGTTTATAAAAATCGTCACTGAACCCTGCTTGTGCACATTTGCAAATCTCTCTGAGTGTCTTTTTTGAGCAAAATATGGTAAGATAGTGAAACCTTGTCCCTGCTCATTTTCAGGGCATGCTTGATTTTATGCACGTGAGCAGTCTCACTGAGTTCAGTGGAAGTACAGAATTCTTCAAATGAAGCATTCAGATGAATTTCATTACAGAATCTGACCCAGAAACCTGTGAAATCTGAGCTGTGAAATTTTGACTGCTAATTATCAATTTTTTCTTTCCTGGTTAACCAAAAAAAACCAAACCTAAACCTCCCATTTAAAACAACAGCAGCAACAACAACAACAACAACAACAACAACAACAACAACAACAACAACAACAACATTATTCTAGTACTGAGATGCATTTTTAAAGAGGATTCATAATGTTTCATGGTCATATATTGGTAAATGCATAGAAAGGTTCTTCACCCTCTACATCTCAGTGCACAAACAAAGCTGTAACTTACTATAAAGTAGTTTCTTTATTTGTTCAATATTTGAAACACAATGATTTACAATGAGGACAGTCTGAAGACTGTTTGTAGGCCACCATTAGTGTGGATAGCTGATTAGTGGCTTTGGAGGTCACAGGTTTTGTCAGTCTAATGATATCTTTGAGGAGATTGATTTTCAGAAGGCTGGTAACATCTTAACACCTTCCAAAACTGGGCCTCCATCAGTAGGGATTTTAGGGAGTCTCCAAATGGACACTGTGAAGCATGAGAATTTCCCCCACTATAGCTAGAGCCACAAATTGAAACAAATGAGGGACAGCTATAGACAGAACAATTTCCAGCTATATTTATCTTCAGAAACTTCCTAGATATTACCACCTTAAAATTTTCCTGATGCTAGCACCTTTGAGACAGTTTTTTGTGTTAATTAAACCACTTGAATAAAGAAATTGCCATTTATAAATGCACCAGGAATGACCCAAAAGAGACACCATCCTTTCATGCATTGCATTTCTTTCAGTCTTAAGTTTAGTCAGGATTGAGTACCCAGGTTTTTTCACAGCTTTTAAGCGACAAGGAAAGCTGTGAAAAACAAAGGAAAGAATGAAAAATAGTAATGTGCTGGTGAAGAAGCTTAGCAGGTAGGATAGGGAGATCTTGACTGTTGGGAGAGCTGTTTGGTACACGGTCTCACTCCACACACGTGGTTTCTGGCAGAAGAAACATAAATACCTACCATGAGAGCTTTGCAGTTCATTTTTTGTGTTGAACAGCCAAGATGGTGCTGCAGGAGGGCTCTGCTGGTCTTAGTTGTCAGCAAAAGGTGTTCAGCAACACCGTTGTACAATTGCTTACAATAATCATTACCAATGTTGTTTGCTGTATACCGTTTCCATCAACCTTTTTCTAGAAATAACAGAGGGAATTATTGCCCCTTTAGTTTTGTACACTTCCTCTGGCAGTCATTCATCCTTAAGAAAGGGACACAAAGCCATAAAGTATCTGTCTGACTCTGTGCTGTGCATTTAGGGCTTGGGGCTTTCTGAAGCCGAGTTGCCTTGTGTCTTTAACTGCTCAGAATGTGTAGTTCCATGCAAAAAGATCAGAATTTGCAACTGATTGATTTTCCTAGAGCTGGTCAAATTAGTAGTCACTATCAGTTACCCAGGCAGGAAATTACCCAATATCTTGTAATTTATAGCTCATACTCCGCTAAATAATACATATTTGAAATTAATTTATGCAAAGAAATACCATTCTGTGCAATCTGATTTTGATTAATCACCACTTGCTAATATTTTTTACCCAGTACAGGCATCAAAATCACATCTTACTCTTTTTTCCTCCGTATTGGACACCTAAAAATATATCAAACTTTGTGGGTTTGGTCAGAATTTTCAGGCTAACCATCATAACTATGGACATTTCAAATGTTCTACAAACATTTCCAGAAAAAAAAATTAGAAACCCTAAAGTATTGTGATTATAGCAGCAAAAAATTCTGTATTACCAGTGTTGTAGGAAGTTCTGAAAGATTGAAAGGTTTGTTCTTATTTTGGAGTGAAAATCAAAATATTTACAACTACTAAATGAAGAGCAAACATAAAATATCTCATCTCAGAATTGTTAATTATGAAAATGAATAATCAGCTCTTCTTTACTTGTGCTGTAACCTTGGCTATACTGAAAAATAAAAGAACAGCCTGAGAAGCCCCCAATGTAAAGTGAAGTGGCTAAGTGATCTGGAAATCTGAGACATGACTGCAGTTTTCCAGGCTTCCAGAATTCCTTCCACAAAGTAAAAAAATCAGAGTTTCTGAAAGATTTGGCTGAGTAAGGACTGATTGAAGTGTCAATGATTTCAGCTGTGTTTTGTATTGCACAGTTGCACACACTCTATTCCATTTAAGCAAAACAATCCTAAGAAACAGAGATGACAGGTTAAAGGTCAATAGTCAAAGATGTGAGGTCTTTAGTGAAATTTACTGAAACAGGAAAAATTACTGATCATAACTCTGTGCTTCTCTTTCATTTATTTATTTTTTTTTATTAAGTAGAATATCCTGGTACCAAGACATTTCCTGGCAGTGTTGCTTGGTGTGATTAGGCATAGCCCTGAGATAATTGGCTTTCTAACCACTCATCAACTCAGTGAAACGGAGCTATTTCTACAAACATTTTACTTTCAAGTGACATTTTTTTCTTTAAAGAAAATGTTGTATTGAAAAATAGCTGATAAACTCTGATGAGTGATGTCGATCCACAAATAGCTGTAGAGATATCACTTCATGTTGACTTGCATAAATATTGACTGTCAGTGTAATGAAAAATTCTAGTTTTTAACGTGCATTTGTAATGATATTTGATTGATTTGTACAGGTTCTTTAGAATTTCTGCTGCACATTTCAAACTGTATTCTATTTTTTCTGTGGAGAAACAATATATTTTCTCCAGTAAAAGAGAATATGCTTTGCAAAAGATCCATTTTCACTTCTTGAGGTAAGGTGAATGAGTATACTGCTTAATTATTTAGGAAGTGAAAGCTAATGGACTTCCTATAATGTGGGTTCTTATAATTTCCTAGAGCATCCTTCTCCGTATACCTGTGTGTGGTTCATCTCTGTCCTCATAAATCAAGTCTCATGACCAATTGCAGGAATATTTAGGGAAGAGAATGTAACGTTGTAAAGAAATTTCTACCAGGATACCATTCACTTAATTTTAAAAAATAAATACATGAAAGAGAAGCACAGAGATATAATCAGTAATTTTTTCTATTGCCGTAAACTTCATAAAGAGCTCACATCTTTGACTATTGACCTGTCAATCCTGTCATCTCTGTTTCTTGGGATTGTTTTGCTTAAATGGAATGGAGCGTGTCTAACTGAGCAATACAAAACACAGCTGAAATCATTGACACTTCAATCAGTCCTTATTGTGCTGGAGTCGCGGTAGGATATCCCTTACTTAGCCTGTAGTGTCACAATAAAGCAGAGTTGATTTCAGCATAAGCAGGACTGGCAATCGTATGCAAATATATAAATGTCAGTGCAAACAAAGGGCAACATGCAAACGAACTCGCTCTCGGTGGAATTTGTTTTAATTTTCAAATGTAATAAAATAGAGTAGATGAAAAGAAACACAGAAAAGAAGAAAGATTAACTAATCATGTCACCTCCTGGCTGAAGTCTTCAAAGTCCTGCTGTTCAGAGCATTGAGATCAGTTACCTGAAAAGTGTGAATGCTGCAGCAGAGCTTATGTTGAGTTAAGCTTTCTCAAGACATTTAGAAAACATATTTAATCCTAAATGTTCCGGATCCAAATGTTACACAATTGAGTGCAGATCTGTGATGTGAAAACAGTATGCTGGCTTCCATCCACACAAGAAATTAATGTTCAAACAAATCACAGTGTTGTCTAAAATGTGTGTTACAGAAGTAAGTAGCAGATGACATTAAAGCACTCCACGAATATATGTGATCAAATAATTTCAGAGGAAGCCTGCAAGCACCTCAGAAAATGCTAAATAAGCAGCATAATAGAAAAATATACAATGAAAGTAGAAAGGAAAATGTGAATGTAGTCATAGGCCAAAAATGGCAAAATTCAAATACTGTAAACAGGTGGAGATGGCTCAACAAGGAGCTCAGTGGATTATTCTCGGATTACTTTTAAATCTATGTTCAAATCCTCATTTTTACTGCAACTGAAATAAGCAACTGATGACGTGAAATTTGTCTGTAATGGAAAGTAATCCACGTGCTAAAGACTTCAAGAGTCAGAAGAGGTTCTCCGTGTTTCCAGGTGACTTACAGCAGTCAGGATCTATATCCACATGCAGGCCCAGATTTTCAGTCTGTCTTTTGACATATAATCTCACTTCAGCAGATAGGCGAACCCGACCATTTTTATTTACCTACAGTGTATCTGTGGGGAGAAAAAATATGTTGGAACTGCAAAATATTTTCACATAATCTGGACAGTAGTACAGAGTCTGTGAGGATGTTGAATTTCAGAGTTCAAGGAGTGATCCAAGGAGTGATATTTATATGCTGTTCCTGAGGTCTAAATGCCCACTGTGTCAGTGAAGAATGAAGCAAATGCATACACACACACATATCCATGGATACATAGTCTCCAGACCTCCAGTGTAAATGGATTAAGAGCTCCTGATCTCTGAAATGAATGCCTGCCAAGCTGAGCTGCTGCTGTGGATGAGCAGTGGTCACACATGGGAGGACCAGCCCATGTTGTGGGATGCATCCCAGCCCAGCCCCGGGCTATTCCCATCTGAACCACATTGGCATCCACACTGCCCACAGGCAGATGTATCCTGCAGCTTACAGCTCATTCCAAGTAGTGATACATCTCTTCCAGCCAAACGTATTTCCATTTCACCACACCATTATTTCATCAGGATGAGACTCACCCTCATCCAGGGAGATGCTTCAATTTTTGGGTGTATTCTCTTGGCTGACCCAAGTGACAGAGTTGCCACAAGCGCTGTGGTGCATCAGCCTTGAGGCACACAGCACAACTGGTGGGCTGTTTTTGGCTTGGTGGCTCTTGCAGTACAAGCCCTGCACTTCTGGCTGGAGCAGAGCCTCCCCGCGCCAGACTCAGGACGCTCCTTCCTCCCTTCATAAGCATAACACTCCCTGAGCATTGTACAGGCCTCCAAATCTATTTGCCTCGGGGGATTTCCTGACCCTGATGTTGTTTGCCTGTAACTCCCAGTTGATCTAATCTCCCGTGGCTTTTCTCATATGTGTCCTTGGAACCATGTCAAATTTTGCATCCACAGACTTGTTTGCATCCTTAGCAGTATGGCTGTGCATTTTGACCTGCTGCTGTGACTGCTTCTTTTGATTTGTCTTCTCCTGACATTTTTCTGTGACCTAGCATAGGTTAGAAGCTGTAACAGGAAAGGCATAATTAAACAGAAAGCTTACATGTACTGACAAGGAGTGGTGGAAGTACCGAACCCTTCATAACAGCTATACGAGGCCAAGAGGTACAAGATCATGTAACCTCAGCTGAATTTGGCTTAATATTTGATAGAGTCTATTCAAAGCAGTGTAATAAACTCAGAACATCTGCTTTTCATTGTCACTGTTAATGTGGGTTTTATATGTGACTGGTTCATTTAAAAAAAAAAAGAATCTGCTCTAAGGTGTTTGTTCAGCATTGAGCTGATGTTCTTGCCAGCTTTTTTACCCCCTGATACAACAAGAGCCTGACTTCTTTGCAATGTAATATCTGGAACTTAAGCAATATTTGTTTATAAGTGTTCACCCAACTGTCAGTGTTTCCTAGCGTCTTAAAAGTTACACAATTTCAGGGTTTTCTGTTGTTTGCAAAAATTAGGCAAGTGCATGGCTCTTTTTCATCTTTTTGCTGCTTTGAGTCAATCACTACATAGTTATTTCCTTTAAATTTGCTTTTAAAAGTACTTTCTTTCTTCTTTCAGGAAGAATTTCTTCACTGAAAGGGCTGTCAACCATTGAAGTAGACTGCTTAGAGAAGTGATGGAGTCACCATCCATGAGAGTGCTCAAGAAACGACTGGAAAATACCAAAACAAAATGGTTTTGTTGACAAAATGGTGTTTAAAGGCTGGACTCAATGATCTTGGAGGTCTTTTTGAACCTTAATGATTCTATGATTCTCTTCTATGATCCCTTGTCTATTTTCTTGAACTCTTATCCCAAATCATGCCAGGGGTCAATAATTTGTCTCCTAGTCCACAAGTTTATCTTCAGCATTCAGCCTGGCTTCCCTTTATCATCTGTTATGTCAAACAGCTTGGTAGATGCCTGATAAAACCAGGGGCTTTCCTGTTTGTAAAATGAAGCTGCTTCTTAAAACAATTGTTTGTAGCTTCCATTCCCACCCCTCCCACTTTGCAGAGGCAGACTTGCTGCTGCCTTCTCGGAATGTTTCGCACCTGCCTCCCCTGCTCTCTCCTTGCCCCATCAGTACATCCTTTTTACCTCCCTGGTGGTCTTGGCACGATATCTGTTCATGTGCAAGCAAAAATAAGCAAGCTGTGTGACAAAAGAGCCTTGTGGCTGTATGTCAATTTTATTTTGTTGTTTGCTTTCCTATTCTTTAAGAGGGAAAGGGAGTCAGAATTACCCCGGCTAGGAATGTGAGGTTAAGAAAGCACTTGCTTGTCAGAGGGACGCAGCTATTCCTGTGTAAGTTTATGGCTTTGCCATTGCTCTAGAAGCATTCTGGCACCACAGCCTTCTCCTGTTCATGCCCCTTGGTCCACATCTGCACACTTCAAGCCTTTCAGCACGCATCATGTGTGAATTGCCAATCTAGCAGCCGAGGTTCACAGAAGGGACAGTGTATCTTAGCAAAACTTCTCTCTTTATTCCCTCTTGTAAGAAACACAGCTAACCAAATCCTTTCCAATATCCCTTTCAACATGGCATGCATACCACACAGAGAAAGCCAGGCCATTCCTTGGGTGAAGAGGATTTTAGGGAAGACAGAGCTAGATGATTCTTGCAAATCAGTAAGAGTAAAAAGATGAAAAAAATGAAGTCCCATTTAAGTTATCTGTTGGGAGGAAAAGAGAGTCAACATTGACAATGTATTCATCTTAATGAGGACAAATATTTATACCAAACAAAATTAACATATCAGAAAATGCAAGGGAGGCACATAATTAACAAAAGGCAAGGGAATTGGCATAACACTGATAAATTCTTCATTAATAAAATAACTGTTTTAAAATGTCAAAATGAGTATATTTTATTCATAAATTGTGTAGAATTTAGCACACTAATTAAAGACATAGACTCCATAGCTATTTACATGGCAATTAAATCCACAATGCCAGTGACCCAGCCAAATTAATGTTGGCCCCAACTTAAAAGTAGACACAGTATAAATAAATAATTCACACCATCACTAGAGTCTTTGCTTAACCAAACAGCTCAATGTAGAAAATTCTGGGAATTATGAATGACTTTGATGTGCACTAAAAAAACACAACAAAATAAAATGCAAAATAAAACACTCAAATGTTTTATTAGAGACTCAGATTCCAATCTAAGTTATATCAACAGCGATGGGAAGAACGCAAGCACAGCAGGTGATGAGAGTCCAGCTGTCTTTTTAAAGCAACTAAATCTGCTTTACAGATTCTTAGGCAGCAGAAGGTCTGTGCTTACAGCCCCATACAAGAGTCCCCCAGATCCCCAGGCATTGTCATTGGTTTTGACTGGGCCATTTATCACATAAATGTTACCAGACTTGTGCCTTACTCTAATTCTTGTTCCTCGGAAGAAAGGGAAAATTCACAAGCAGCATGCTAAGAACAAAGAACATCAAGAGAGAGGAATAGGCACATTTCAAATTACCATTTGATGGTGTATGCTCATGTGGTGGTATGTGGAGTTCCCTCTTTCCAGGACTTCAAAATTTGACTGTCAGCAAGGAATAGCAACAGGCAAAGGAGCTGTATAAAAGTAGCTTGATTATAGCTTCCTTGAAAGTAAAATCCTACAAGGAGATAGCCACCCTGGCAATGTTCCTGGAGTATCCTGGGTGCAAAGTAGGGCTCTGCTGCATCCTTGGTGAGGCTGAGAAAGACAGGAACAGTGTTAGCTGAAGTCTTGGCATGGGCTGTGCACCCAAAGGTAGTACTGTATGCTGATGTTCTGTATCTGCCCACGTTTAATAAGAAACTCAGGCAGAATCACCAGCAGATGAGACTGACTAACCAAAGGAAGTGTATGAACAGAAGTGCTCTGCCAAACACAGGTCCCAGAGCCAGGTCAGGATGACTTCAAGGTGATACAGGAAAGGAAGGGCCTGGAACAAGCCTTGTTTTATACTCTTCCCATTACAACATCCTGTCTTGCTCCTTTCTGGTGCCTGAAGTAAACCATACCCCACAGGAAACATGTTACAAAGAGGGAAGAAAAGAATCATAAAACTGAATTAAAAAGTCAACTTTAATATATGCTGTGGTCTGCTTGCACAGAAGTGACTAATTTTTGTAACTATTAGGGGTAGACATACTGTCAGTGTAAAACCTGCAATCTGTTCTCAGAACATCTCCCACCTCAAAACAGATCTCAAAATGAAATTTAAGCATCATGCAGATTATCTGCACGAAAGTGAATCCCACCACCATATCTATCCCACCACCTGATTTAAAAATTAGACTGGACTAGAAAATACTGATGAAGTCTTTATAATCTTCACAGGTCAAAAAGGCTGCAGAGGACCATGAAGCAGGTCGAGTTTGCTCTGAGCATTAAGGTTTTTTTTTTCCCTAGCTATGTCCCATGTGAAGCACACAGTGTTGTTATGCACACCACATAGAACAGACCACCAACATCTTATGGCTCGGGGTTACTGGAATGTAGTTTTTAAAATTTTTTGCAATTACGTACAGGACTTAATAATGCAAAATCCTTCTGAAGTAATGATTCACCTAAAACACTGGGTATAATCCTAGGTCCTTCTATTCCAGAAAGATATTGATAGGTTGGAAGACGTTCAGAGAAAAGTAACAGATGTGTTTAAAGCACTGGAGGGACTGATTTATGGAAGGAAATTGCCAGAAATAAAAATGAACATTATATTGAAGCTTTGACCAACCCAGAATGAAATGGGAGGCTGATGCGACAACAATGTATGGGTTTTTTGAAAGGTGAAAGTTTCTTTTATGGAAAGGAATTTGTGTGCAGGTCATCCAAGGGCTAAGATAGTAGAATGTAAAATTGTGGGTAGAAGAATGAGGGGAAAAAAAGAAATACAAATGATTAGTTAGCAGAGTTGTGTCCCATGAGAAGCCACTGAATTATTTTAAACAAGGTTTGGCAATACACTGGGGGCTGGACCGTAAGGGAAAAGCCCTACATAATCAGGGAGAGAGATTTAATAATGCTTTCTCTTTCTAAATTCAGTGACTCAGCACCTCAGTTCATCCTTTCTGTTGTCGCAATTATCCTTTTCTTTTGCTTTTTCAGATTTTTGTTTTTACTCACACGTGCCCCTCAGCCAATATTTACAATAATTTTGTACATTATTCAGCAAAATACCTTCACATCTCCTACACATAAATGCCTTATCTACATGCCAGTTATCTGTCACAGCAGTCCCTTGACTGCAAAGAATTACACCAAGTCCCTGGGGAGGGTGCCTGGAGTCAGATCCACCTCTTCCCACCCGAGCTCTCCTCTGCAAGTTTGACTATTTGAGGTTAGCTCAGCTTCTGGGCCCACACTGTTGAAATGTTGAGTGTGCTTGGTTTGGGTGCATCCCTCAGGACTGGCACTTCTGGCCATAGTTCAGTGTAGGAAGCATGTCACTAAATCGTAATATATTAAATCTGGTACTGAGTTTGTTCCATAATAAGCTCTTCCTGATACAACTCTGCTGATTTTGTCTCAGTCTTTCTTGGGTTTCAATACTTTAGCTGCATGATGGAAAGCTCTTATTTTGGGGGCAGAATTTCCAGGATAGGAAAGTGATCTTGATGTTGGCTCCTTCTCTGCTTTCAAGCCATTGCTGCATGCAATTTTTCTTGTAATGTACTTTTCCAGTAATGGATTCAAGCAAACATCACTTCAGCCAAGGTCATAATTTTGGACTGAGCAAGGTAACAGATCTGTTTATATGCAGTTCCAACAAAAGCTCTTACAAAGACAGCACTTTCTGGTAAGTATTAGCAAAGCCAGTTGTGACCTGATCTTGCAAGCTCATCCGGACTCAATGACTTTGTCTGGAGTTTTGGATACACGAGGGAATATTTCACTTCACAGTCCCAGCTAAAATGAGGATCCAGTTCCTGAATGGACATTTTGAACACTCTCCCAGGCGTAAAACATCAGTAACAGTTTCAAACTCAATTCTTTGTATAAGCATTATAAAAGCACTTTAGAGCAAAAATTAATATCATTGCCTCTACATCCCCTTAAGAATTCCACTTCTTGTCCTGAATGAAAGATCAGTGGTATTTTTTTCCTTCATCACAGGTATTTTTTAACATGTCCCTAAAGACCTCCAACAAAACTCATCTCCAGGAAATCTATTCTGTCATTTCAGTACTCTCAATTTTAAAAAGTTTTCTAAATTACAGCTAACCCGAATATTTCTGGTCATAATGTAAGCCTGTCGCTGCTTGTCTGCCTTGCTGTGGGCTTTGAAGAGTCAGCCATGCCTTTGCTCTCTGCTACAATCAGAACTCATTCAATCTGCTGCCAGAGATTGTGCTTTTCTGTATTTTTTTCATGAACTCCACTGCATTCCTTTTTATTGATCCATACATTTCTTGAGGTGTTCTGCCCAAAACTGGGCAGATGTTCTAATATTCAGCTGAAGCTTTATGGAATTCTGAATAGAGGTCAAAGTCTGTTTCACATATTCTTATTTATACCTTCTGATGTAGCATTTAACTTTTACAAAATAGCATGAAAATATAGACTTTTTTTGAGCATTAAGATCCCCAGATCTATTCTGTAGAAATGCTTCCTACAGAGTTATTTTTGAGCCTGAGTTTATTCATGGTGATGATTCCTGTCCATGTACTTTCTACTTGTCCCTGCTGAATTACAGTCCCTTTTTATAACTACCGTTCTATCTCCCATCTAGGGCGTTTCAGATTTGTCCTGTCTTCTGACACACTTGCAGGTCTACTTAGTTTGTTTATCACGTCTGGATTTTAATAATCATCCTCTTTTTTTCTGTTCTAGTAGTCACTGATGAAAATATTAAGTATCTGCACATCATGGACAAACACTTGCAAAACTCCAGAATCACGGCATAACTTGTCCAAAAACCACTCATATTTTCTTTCCAAATACAGTTTTCCTACCAGTTTTATAACTCCCCTGTGATGTGTTCATCCATTCTGTACTTCCTAGATTGTTCATGCGGTCTTCCTGTGATGCTCCACAAAAAAATGTGTTAAAATTAAATTATATTATGTGTATACTTTTCCTTAACCACAAAGGAAAAATATGCTATCATCTTCCTGAAATGAATGAGTTGTTTGTATGGTTTCTCTCTAACAAATCCTCACTGGCTGTTGGCTCACCTTCTTGTTTTCTTTCAAGCTTTTCCAGCTAGGTTGTTGGCTTCCTTCTTTCAATAATTTTCCTTCCTCCCCTTTCTATAATAATACCAGCTTTGTTTGCCCTTCTCCTGTCATTTGCATATGTTGTTTTCTGTGAATTATTCCTTCCTACAATCTCCTTTGGGAGTTCCTTTATGTCCTTTTTGTCAGAAGCTGTGGTTTTTTTGCATCTAGACAAGCAGAGGTGTTGTATGACTTGGAGTATGATCTGTGTTGAATCAATTTCTGCATGATTTTGAATTAGTAACTTTAATGGAGAAGGCATCACAAAGCTGATTTGCCAGGATCATTCTGATTTTCCTGATATTTTTATTCATTGGCTGAAACAGAAGCATTTAAAAATAATGATCTTTTAATCCACAAGCATAATACTTCCAGATTATGCTCAAGCATATCTAAGACTCTCTGAGTGTTCGGGTATATCTTGGTTCTTCCAGGGTCTGAAACAAAGACCATGATTGTTTCCAGGAAAATAAAGAAGCTCTATTAAAGAAAACTTTCTGTAATATTTTCTTCCAATAGGTCACTAATTTCTAGAGAGGAAATAAAAAAATCCAGTAAATTGTAATAAAGCACTGCCCTTTTGACAATGAAAGTTGTCATTTCACCCCCAATGTTACTTTTATAGTTTCAAAACTTGTTCTTGGCCACTTTTCAAATATTTATAGCTCTCATATAATGTGTCTCAAGCAAATAGCTGGTCTTGCCAACTTCTACACATGTGCTAAACTCTGCTATGTGAGGTAGTTAAGCACGGGAGTGTTAGCAACAGCAGAGCCCCAGCATAAGAAGACTGCAACTTAAATCACATTGACAGACCAAAGCAACTGCTGGATGTTTCACAGACATATGTGGAGATCTGTGCAGAACTGGAACCTTTACAAAGTGAGAAGAAAGGGAGATAATGCAAGACCACATGGAAGAAGTCCAGCATAAAGCTGGGACACTGGATAAAGTGACTTGACAAATTAGCTCATGCACTTATGTTGCTCTTTATTTTCCCTTTTTTTCAATGGTTTAAGTAAGCATGTCCTCTTTCAGCATCATGAGGCACTCAGAGAAGAGCACGCTCAATTTCTCGTAGGCCACTGAGGATTTTGGAACTGACACTCAGGACAGACAGATCTCTGAAACAGAGAAAAAGAATAAACAAATGCATTTTTCTTTCTTATACATTTGTGACTTTCCAAAATGGAACTCTTTTCAGCAATCCTGGTAGTTGAAAAAAAAGGAAAACAAGTAAATGGTGGTAATTTGCTTGCTGTTGATCTGGGGTGAGTTTGAGGAAGGGTAGCTGGCTGTCCCAGCTCCATGGGCTCGAGGAGAGTGGAGCTGAAAGTGCACCTGTGGGTGCCCGGACTGTCCCTGTCGCAGAGGCCTCAGTGGTGGCATTACCGCTGCCTTCAGCACTGAAGCGTCAGCCCTGCATGGCTGACCGTGACCCCATCTTTTGGGGGATCTAATCCTTGCTGGCACACACTCTGTGCAGTTCCCCACCCCGTTAACCTCGCCCCGGCCCCTGGCTGTGCTCTGCTCCATCCATCCGTCCTGTTGGCCATTTTCTCCCAGCGGCTGCTGTCCTCTCTTGGGACGTGGTGCAGCTTGGCCTGAGCATTGTGCGAAGAGTGGCACACCATCCTCTTTCGGCCTGGGGGTGTGTAAGCACCTTAGCACAATGCCCTGGCTCACTCAGGGCAGGCAGGCTTTGCATACCAGCTCTGGGCCGCACTTTTCTGCTCCTCCACACTGTCCCCTGCGTTTCCTGCCTTACCCACCTCCTTCTCTGCTGCCACCCGCCCCATGTCCCCTACCCTACATCCCCGTGTGCCTCAGAGCTGTCTCCTTGCTCCCTGCAGCCTTTGTCCCAGCCTGTCCTGCCCCCTGCTCCCGGGCAGCCTCGTGAGCCCCGGGCAGGCAGCACAGCCCGCTGCATCTTCCAGCAGGGCAGGGATGCCCCAGCTCTCCGGGCTGAGCAGGAGAGCCGCGGAGGCAGCCCGAGACATCCCTCCTGTGCCCGCCTGCCAGCCCGGAGACAAGCTGCCGCTCAGCCGCTGGCGCTCCATCCCCGCGCCAGATGTTCTGCGGGGCTGCGCTCATTGGGGCTGAGCTTTATTCTTGTGTCTGTTTTTCAAGTGCTTCCTCATCCAGCTCTCTGTGATTTTTATACACCAGCTTCTGTTTTAACCCTTAATCTACCGGCGACTGTTCTGCAGGTACACTGAGGACTCGTGCAAACGCTGTCACCGCTCCATTTTCCTCCATGCTGCTGCTTTCCTTTCTGTTAGTTTAATGCCGGTGAATAGTGAATTTCCATTTACTTTCAAACCATGTCAGAGCAAAAACCATCCCTGCAAATTTTTAAAGGCACCTTAGTTGTATAGAAGACTAAGCCTCCCTTAGATGCCCAGGGACTTGAGTGAATTTAGATGAGAAAAAGGAGTTAGCTGTTTAAGGCCAAAAATCTTCATGATGTGTAAATAACTTAAGATTGGACTGAAAAAGAGTTTTTAAAGCCCATACCTCGCATCACCTACAAAAGTTCCAGTAGTAGGTATTTTTAATCCCACTAGGCATTCATTTTTAGGTATCAACCTTCATTTATAAACCCTTCAGTTTTAAATGATCCCAGGATACTTCTGAAAGTGTTTTTCTTATATATTTTTTTTACCCAATGTTTGAAGCATGACTTTTTTTCCCCCAGTTTGTGGCCTCCACAGATGTTTAATATTTCTTTGGTGGTGGAAGACTGACTAGTCTGATAACAGCAGCTTCTAACGTAGTTATTAAATGTTAACCTCCTGAGGTTAAACAATCTCTTCTGATATCATCAAAAATGCCCCAGGAATCTGTATGTACCCTCTTCACATTTGCATCACATGTTTAAGCAGGAAAATATTTTAGTTTTTCCTACTCGAGCCACCTTGTGCAGAACAGTTAAACAAGAAGTCTCTGTGACATTAATTCATTTCTTCCTGTCCTGACAGTACTCCTTGCCAGAAAAACTCCCCAAAACATCTCCAGTTTGCAGGGATTTGAAGGTATATCCAGGAGGGCATACTGTGAAACAGTAAAGCAACCTCTGTTTACCAACTTAGAACAGAAAATCAGGGCCATTGTCAATCTTTCTGCCAGCAATCCCATACCAAGCTGTTCTCCCACTCTGAACAGTAAACCCCCTCAGAAGTTCTGGAAGTGTTGCACCCTGCAATGTCAAGAGGCATTACAGATACTTGGTCTTTGTGACTGCTGAGCCTTTTATTGATGCTCCTGTGTCCAGATTTGTGTGTCTCACTCAGATAGGAACAATTTAGCTTATTACTCACCTTCCGCAAAATGATACATCTATAGACTGACATTTAATGGTACATTCACCCAGAAGAGCAGATGAGATGTCCAAAACAGTAAAAGGAAGAGGCATTTTCATTTCTAATAGCAGTCAGGATATTGGGAACAGATGATGCATCCATCAGCTAAGTCAAACTGCTGGATTTTCCTTTTGCAGTCCAGACTTCTATTACAGCCTCATTGATAGTGTTCAGTAATCTCTCAATGAAGCACACTGTGTACAGTAATTGACGTGTAACCTTTCTTCAGGATGAAAATGAAGTCCATGAATAAAAGCTTGGCTGTGTAGGGCTGCGCACCAAGGTCTCTGGTTTAGTTCCACCGCCTCTCATTTCCTTGGTGCATGCACAGAGGGAATGCCTGCAACTAACTGCTTGGCAGGAAGGTTTTGTGGCTAAAGTGTCTTTTTCATGCAGGTGAGAAGTATCTAAGTTTTAAAAAATTAACTTTTGCCCTTACATAAGGGTCCCTCAATGGACTGGTATCTTTTGGTTTGCACTGGGTTCCTTTCCTACCATACAGTGGTGTCACCGCCCTCCTTCTCCCATCACGGCACCATGCCAGAGCCAAGGCAATGGAGGAAGGCCACATTTCCATGCCTGAGTACATGATGGTGTCAGTGTAACCTTTGTGAGCAATTTGGGCCTAGCCAGTCTATTCTCCCTCACCTTGCTTCTGTACTAAACTGTAAAACACACATTGCCTACTTCGAATCTGCAGGACCTGAATTAGCCTTTACATGCTGCAAAGATTGGCTTGAATTCCTACCCTGGGATTTTCTCATTGCTCCTTTTCTTTATCAGGGATGGCTTTTGTCTGTTTTTCACTCCAAAAGAGTGCTGCAAACTTCAGACATCATAGCTGAGAAGAGGACTGTAACAGGAACATGCTTTTCAACCAAATGTTTGTAAGATTGGAAGTCAGTGCAAAAAGTGCTGCAGAAGTGTTGTTTGGCTGTCTGACAGAGAAACTGATCACTTTTTACTGTTGCTACAAAATTGCCATATAAGGTTACTTTACAGTTGTGTACTACATCTTTCTCTTTAAATAACCAGGAGATAGGGAGAGGAAAGCTGGAGGGTGGGGAGACCGCACCAAGTCTGTCTGTAACAACATGTTTGATGGTGTTTACTTTTGGCTTTTGAAAGGGGAATGAAGAACCCTGTCTTTAAAGAGAGGCAAGAAAACACCTCTTTCTAAAGTACCTGGGGCCAGGATCAACTTCTGTTCACAGACACCGACACACCATTTCCCTTGTCCTCATCCAGACCTGCTCATGCATCTGAAGAGAGCCCCTAGGCTCTACAAGTTTGATAACTTCCCAGCCAAGGAGTGCATGTTTCTCCCTTCTCAGTTTTTATCATTCACTCACAATCCTCCAAACACATCCTTTGTTAAACTGAAAACCTCGAGAGAAAGCACCCGTCTCTCCAAGCCCCTGCTCATGTGTGTAAAAGGCAATTATGATTTTTCCATGTGGAAGATTTTAATAGACAGCTTCTGCCTACAGCTTGATTTGTACACTTTGCCCAGCCTACCTGAGCAGCCCAAAAATGGAGAGTGCTCAGCTGTGATTGCATTTCCTGCATGGGTCTGTGCATGGGGGCCAGCACACTGTGGGGCACAGTCCACACTCAGCACTGTCAGTCTCTGATTTCTAAGGCACTTTTTGCCTCCCTTTGACCTTGTAGCTCTCTGTTACCTAACCTCTGAATAACCATTAGCGACACACAGACCCCTGAATTTTCAGTACAGCAGTAGGGTGTTTATCTCACTTTGACAGCTTTAAGGCTTCTTGCATGTCAAGGGTCTCTCTGCCAGAAGCAGTTGTGTGAAGTGTGGGATCAGCTGAGAGGCTGAGAGGGTCTTCTCTACGACAAAACCTGACATTAACATGGCACTGGAGTTTTGCCTCTGGCCACAGGTACAAGTTCACTTCTTTTGACAGTGATGCAGAATTTGTCACCTACCCGACAGCTGCGCCCTGGTAGATTTACATGTGAGATGTTCCTCTGTTTAACCCTCCTGCCAGTCTGTAATGTGGGAACTGCTCTTTAGACTCCCAGGGCAATAAGTCCTTCACTACAGGCCATCCTGTCTATCCTGCTTGAATACAAGAGAGAAAAATTACAATCTTCACGACTGAGAGTTAAGAGCTGTAAATCACAAATGAAATCACACATAAATCTTAGGAAGCACCAAGATTTAAGATGCACCTTAGCTTTCCCTTGTTGTCTTTCCTAAAAGGTTTCCTGCTCAATCTTCTGCACATCTTAGACCCTGTTCAGAGGTAGAGAATTCTCCCTGTGCATATACAAGGTGCCTAGTTTGGACATCACAGGGCCCATAGGTGCTGGAGGGGACTGGAGGTGTCTGGATATGATTAACAATGTGGGTGCTGCTTTTCCAAGTTTCTCAACACAAAGCATTTACTGTGGCATCGGTACTATATATCCTTGTGTGGAGTATGAGCCTGCACAAGTCTGTACTACTCTGGGACTGAAGACATAGACTAGTTTTTCAGTCTTACCACAATATACTTTAATACCTTCAAAACTTTGTCATAATTTCCTAGCTGGGGGATCTTTTCTACTTCACTTGTTATCTATATGACAGCAAAATAAATCGTCCATTGGAAGTACACAAAGAAATTTTAGACTTAAAAGTTGGAATGCAGGGTTTTTTTTCTTTAAGGGAACACTTGAATTCTGTCTTAGGAGATGGGAGGTTTTGCCAATTTCTTGTTCATATTCATAAGGTATGAAGTCTGAGTAATACATGAAAAATGCAAGTATCTATGTAGCTAGGAACTGCAAGCCGAGAGTCATAGATAAGAATATGAATAAGGATCCCAGTAGAGTGTTTCCACGTTGTTTAAACTCTGGCATTAAGTTTCTTCTAGTGAAAGATGCTGCAAGCTGAAGTTTTCCATTTTCTGGAAGAAATAGACACAACACATAGTCAGTGACAAAATAAACCTCCCACAGATTTTTCTTTCAGGCTGTCTTCACCAGCTGTAAAAAACTGAAAAGACATGGAGCAGAGAATCCTGTTAGCCCATCAAGCCCCTTTCCCAGCATTTCTGACAGTAGTGGCAACTGATTCTTGATCCAAAGATCCAAAGATCCAAAGAAAACCTTTCTTGCATGTTGGCTTATTAACACCTACCATCAGCACCTACCAATATCCCATCTCCTTCAGAATCCAGAATGAGAGCCTGGTCATGTATAAATGTGTTCAATAAACATGCAGCAAAACAGGCACTTTAGTTTTTCCAGTGAACATTTTGTCAAGAATCGTTACAGATCTGCCTCAGACATAAAGGTCTATAGAGTAAGCATTGCAGAGACTCCACTCCAAATATTTTCATGTTTGTTTCAAAGCAATCTGTATCCTTTTGGGGTGTTCAATAGCATCAGAGTGTTCTCTGAAAGTTGCAACACTTATAAATAAATACACAATCCATTCACTTTGAGGAAAATTTGTATTTGAGGGAAGTTTGTTTGTCTGCTTGTAAGGCAAGCAGGAAGTTGCTTGGGGCCTAACACAGGAACAGGGATTTTCTTTAGAAAGCATCCCATGAGTAATATGGCAGTGGATATTTTTATTATTCTTAGATATTACTAAATCCTTTCTGCATCCTCTCTTTTTTTTTCCCCTCAGTTTTGCTGAGGTCAGCAAATATAGGAATTTCCCTTTTATCAGTCTGACAGTTATTACCTTTTTTATTTCCTCCTAGTTCTTCTATTACAAGATAAAGCCAAAAAAGGGGAGCTTCTGACCTTTGAAGAATCATTCAGTATTTTGCATGCTCCCATCTGTATGGCTACAAGGGCTAACAAATGACTATTTAAAAATATTTATTTTTCGTTGCTCTAATGGCAAATATCAGTCACACTTAATGTGGATATTACGTGGAGCAGTGAATCTGGTGGAACATGGGTGTGATCTGGAAGAAACTCAATGAGTTTGTTGCTCAGTATTAATTTATTTGAATGCTGCTAGAAGAGCATTGTCAGTATCATATGTCTGAACAAGGTCTATTTAGCTTGTACATCATTTCTAGAGGTGTAGGGAAGAGTTGTCCCTTTAATTGGTCGATGTCCAGCCATGGTTTTCATGCATTGTCAGCATGGCCTGTTCTGCAAGAACTTTTTTGAAAGACACACCCTGAGCTGTAGCATTTGCCCATTCCTCTGAAGTACGACATTCTTAGGGACAAAAAAAACAAACAAACAACAAACAACAACATTGAAAATATTAGAGGACCCCTAGCTGGAATATATGATAAAAAAGATTCGGCAAAGATAATATATCCATTAATACTGTACCAGATTGATCCTTCTAGAAGCTTACTATTTTTCTTCCAAGTTTTGTTTTAAAATTTCTCACAGCTTTCTTGAGAAACATTTACTCATCTGTCTCTCACCAAAAAAAAAAAAAAATCATGCACTCAGTGCCTACCAATGCCAATGTCTTTCAGAAGCCATCATTTTGTGGGTGCCATGAAATATTCACTAGACAGCTCAAGCTAGTTTCCAAATATAAATATCTGTCTGTGGATTGTTTCCAGAGGCAGATGGGGCAGAAATCAAAATTCATATGAAACTTATTAAAAAAAAATTAGCCATATAACAAAAGAGCTTGTTTGGATGTCTTACAGGATAGATAAAAGAAGTTATCACTGCAAATGAAGTACTCATTAAATTAAATATTTTTCAATGATTAAAAGAAACCCATTTTAATCTACTAGGGAAAAGTTATGTCTTAAGGCACCAATGACATTGATTTATGCATACTTAGATATAAAAGAGCAAAATAACATTGAGCTTTCAGATGTGACACGGTATCTTTAGAACAAACTGCACGTTTCTTGGACATTTTTACAGACTAATAGTCAATGCCCTTACATTTAATCTTTAAATCATAATATCAAAGGATAAAATCTACTTCCTTGAGCTTCAGGAATCCAGAAAGATGGCACACAGTCTGCTCTTATCAAGGCAAAAAATGTGGGCACTTCCAGAGGATAATTATTGCTTGTGTTTGAGATTCCTATGATGGGGTGGGAGAATGCAGCTGCCTTTTCTTGAGCTCAGGAATGCTGAAAGGTTACACTGGGTGACTAAGTGGCTGCACTTCTTGTTCATGATGGAGTTACAGAGAGAGGTGGTGCATCACGGAAAACATGGGTGCATTCTGGGGATTGGGACATCTTAATTTTACTGTACAGGAGGGAGGTAAGAGTATTATTGGAGAAGGAGAAAAGGGTGGGCCCTGTGCAGTGGGAAATGACTTACTGGTACTGGCCTGGGAAGCTAGGAGAGCTTGTGTTAACAAGTACCAATTCATGATGTTCTGGTGAAGAAAAGATTACCTTTTAGGGAAATCTAATCTGTGTTTATGGCTGTATATATTATGTTTAGGGGAATATGGGTGGCCCAGAGCCATCAAGAGCCACACTAAACGTTGGGCTGTGAACACCAGAGCTAGGCATCCCCAGCTTGTGTCTCTAGATCCTCTCTGCTCCGCTCTACTACAAAAGGACAATAGGATGGGTAGATGTGGTGCTGTAGGCGAAATATCAGGCGGCTAAGACTGAAAGACTTGAATTTGTCAATCTAATGAATGCAGCCTCCAGAATAATGCTGTGTATCAGTAGGAGCATAATTGGTATCCTGCTCTCAGATAAGAACCATTTTGCCATGTTTTCATAAATCCAGCCTCTTGAGAGGATATGGATATTGGGTGACAGTATCTCAGGTACTCGGGTAACGCTTCTGGGTGAGAGTAGATGGTATCCAGTGTATGAAGCAAAATGTCTATCACAGGAATTTTTATCTTACTTAAATTATGGGAGATAATTCTAAGAACACCTCCTCAGTTAATTATCCTCTGCACCTTTTTCCCAAATCTTGCATTAAATAATTTTAGAGCCATTTTCACTTGCTCTTTAGTCCACACACGTCCAGGGCGCATCTTTCAAAAGCAAAATCATTGACAGTCCTATAAAAGAATTCTTGCCAGTGCAACACAAGAAAGCATCCCTGCTTCTAAGCTGTTGCATATCAGTGAGATAACCATTTTCTTCCCTTTGTCATTGAAACTGTTTGTAGGTCATACCACCAAACTCCATCCAACTGTGCAGCATAAGAGAAGAGTTATAGAATGAGCTGGCAAAAGAGAAGGATTTTACTCGTTATGAAAATTTGGAATTAACAAAAAAGTATAAAGCATCATAAACAGAGTTAAATTTCCCTACCTTTTGGGGCTTGGTGGGTGTGTCAAGGCTGAGACACATGAAGATCTCATTTCCTACCCCTATCATGTACCTTGTGCATATCCTTCCTGGAGGTGTTTGGGCATCAGATTGGCATGTGCCATATATCTCCTGACTTCTGTTTTCCTGTGGAGGGGAGCTTTGGTCGGCAGGCAGTCAGAAAGCCATGATGCACGTTTCCACATCTGGATGCCCAATGAAGCCAGATTGACAGTGCTCCCAAGCTCACCAGCCCTGACTGTCAGGCAGGGTTGTGTTCCCTAAGGGTGCAGGGGCGATACTTCTACATGTCTGCTCTCAGTCACTGCTGTTCTGCAGATCCACACGGGGAAATGCATCCTCTGGCACTGAGTGAGAACCCAGGGGAGGCCTCAGACAGCATCAGTGGCCATCATTTTCCTGATACATAATGTAACCTTTCCCGCATGGATGCTGAGTGTGCATCAGGTCTCTTCTGTGGCTGTTCCACTAGAAGGCAGATACCCAGTTAAGACTTTCGACTGTGGAGTTTAGACATCTTTTTAAGGCCATCTGTAGCCTCATCCAAAATGCAGCTTCATCTGGTTGACAAGGCTCTAGGTGGATGACTGATCATTTTAGGTGGTGAGTCAAAAGTGACTCGTTTTGATGACAACTTTGTTATTTCCTAGCTAGAGAAGGTGGTTCAACTCAAGTAAAACATAGTTCACATTGACCTTAAATAAACAGGAACCCAACTTTCACTGAAAAATCCCTAGACGATGAAGATCTGCCTACTTTGCTCCTATTCTTTACATTGATTACAGTGGCCTTTGGTTAAGGCCCTGAGTGAATTTTATGTTAGCACATGCATGCTAAGCACACATTTGTACAGCCAAAGGTTAGGGAGCTCATAACGTGGAAAACTGAAGCTCTTGCTTGTGTCTGAACCAAAAGGAATACCACCTTCCGCAGGGGGTACTGGTGATTTGAGCTCTCTCTCTGGAGAGCCTGGCTGCAGAGCACACAAACCCTCCCCAGGCTGGGCTGTGCATGGCCCATCCTCCTGCAATAAGGTGGTGGAGGTTTGTGCTGTTTCTCTTAAGCAGGCAAGTGCTGGCTGTGCCCCTGTCTGCCTGTGGGAGCTCTCTGTGCTGGTGCATGCCAAGTAACTCCAACTGGCTATTTTTGGGTGCCAGCAGCGGTGGCCTTGCTGATGGTTACCTCAGCTGGTGTGACCATCCTTAGCATTCTTGCTTAGCTTGTGCAGCCCAGGCTAAGTGCATGGTGCAAAACCTTCAGCATTATTCGCCAGCTCAGGTTAAACCTACACAAAATCAGTATTACTGCCAGTTGCAGTGCAGGCAAATCCTAAGGTTTCCTGTATTATTCGTGCTCGTTCCTTGGCAGTACTTCACTGGTAAAAGTGCAATGATTCTCTCCCTCCCTTTTTATACAATCTTTTCTTCAGTCATGCTAATCTCCAAAGACTCTGAATCTAAAGAGCAGCCTCATTGATTTGCCAGCTAGATCAAGATAGAGGGGGGGAAAAAAGGCTGGAAGCAAATGTAGATTAGATTGAGCAGCTATGCAAAGGATGCATATGTAGTCAATATTAAAATGTGAAGAGTAAGTTAATGGTATAATGTCAGCATCAGTGGTAGTACAGCTAGAAAGGTTAAAAATAAATAAATCCTTTCTGAGTATAATCTGCTTCATTTGGGTATTGTGTGAGCTATGAAGATTGCTTCTTGCAGAGCTCAAAAAGCCGCAGACACGCTCACAACCATCACAAAGCACAACAGTACTTTCCAGCCTGCAGGAGGGACTTGGAATCCCCAAAAGTCTTTCCTGTTCCTCTGATTATTTAGTACCTGCCAGCCACTTGCTTAAGCATTGGTGACTTTAGGATGAATAACCAGAAATAAGCTATTTTTCTGGGGAGACAGGGAGAGAGCGGGAGGGATTTGCCTGCATACAGTTTTCCTAACCTGTTTTCCACCATCTCGGTGTTTGGATGATAGGGTATTAAAGACACTGTTCCAACCAAAGGGAATGATAAAAGGAAAACAAAAGCATAATTCAAGGATGAGAGCTAGTCTACAACCAGCCTGCACAAATGTATGTCAGGATCTGTGGCTGGGGGAGTGCAGATCAACTCCTCAAATGAAATGGCTCCTCCAACTACCAATCATGGTTAGAAAGCAAAGGAGAGATTAGACTTCTCCTAAATGGATATGACAAATGCATTATTATGCCTCAATAAAAAGACTGTTCAGGCCCACACTCACCAATCCATCAGTCTTTTCCAGTAGGAAAAAGTGATATATATAAAACAGATATACTTTTTTTTCTTTTTTCTTTTTCTTTTTTTTTTTTTTTTTTTGTTTGTTTTTTTTGTTTTTGAAAGGGATAATTGCACCAGATTTCATCACAGTCCTCCTGTGGCGGCTTTCTTTGAAGCTGAGCAGATAAACACTGTCTTCAGGGACTCTGTCTAAACTCTTTACACACGTTTGTTCAAAATGAAAATGTGAGCTGGCAGCAAGCCAGACTTCCCCCGTTTTCTCCCACTTGCTTTCTGACCCCCGAGAGACACTACGGATGTGTACACACTTCACGTGGGCTTTTCCCCCCAGAATTCTGATCATCTCAGAGCTGGGCTACTGCTAGAGAGAGAGCCTAGATCTTCAGCTGAACTCAGGATGGTTTTACTCTTTAGGGTTACTGAATTTATTCAGGATTCACCTTTCCTTTCCTAATGGCATGGCAACATTGGCCCGTGCATTTTAGGGGGTTATGTGCATCGCCTTCAGAGGAGATTTGCACAGCATCTGTTCCCTGCCATTTGCTATACCTGTAGAGCTCGGTATAAATCCCTGCTGCAGGTCCACTCAATTAATGTGGAAGGGTCACTGAGCAGACAGAGGCAGGAAAAGTAGGCCATCAATAAAAACAATAAAAATTCAGTAGAACTTTTGATGCCCTCTGCAAATCAGTGACATTGTTCTTTTAGACGTCAAACAAAAATGTGTTACCATTTACAAGATAAGCTTAGAGAGCAGCTAAAAATCAAACAGAGATTTCTTAGCTACCTCCTTGTCAGCTGAGAGCATCACCAAGACCATTGTCACCAGCATATCTAGTAAGCTTGCTGCATGCAAATAGCACTTGATTTATTTCACAGGCTCCCAGATAAACCCAGTGATCATTTGAATTGCTGTTAGCCTGAAGCATGCTAGAGAAGCATGGGGAGTACTCAGGAAACAAAAACTCAGGGAAATATGTGTGAAATGTATCCTGTTACCATTTGCCACATAGTGAATGCATGTGTCATCAGCGCAGGAAATGAATAAGCTATAGATCAGGAATATCCCCTGGACCTAGGAGACAAGCTGTAGATGATTTTTCTTTGAGCTAACCTCATAATCTAGACAAGCTTTCAAAATGTGTAGACACTGCTCTCCTTATCCTGGCAATACTGCCCACATTTTTCTCCTTGCTTCATGTTTATTATTGTGCTTAATTGGTCAAAATGATTGACATGTTTCTGCTTCAATACAAATTCTCCTGGGTCGAGGGTTGGGGCTTAGCAAGGGGATTAGAAATAGGCCTTATTTGATGTTAATGGATTCCTGTCTAGTACAGAGCAAGCAAGGATGAAAACAATAATACAACATTTTTCCAATCGAATCATTCCTGCTTCTTTTTTTCAGTTCCCAAAATATGTTCTTTATATTCCCATTTTCTGTGTAGCATTAAATCATGAGCATTAATGTTTGCTGTGATGTGACAGTTTATAATCAGTTTATTCATTATTTCATGGTGGACTTATTGCTTTTTCCTCCACTCATACCTAGGAAACCATTTTTACATTAAGTTTTTAGTTTCTGAAGATACAACTGACATAAGCAGTTATGGTGCACAAAGCAAAAAGCAGATGGGGTTGTCACCTGTGAAGAGATTGAGAACAAGTTTTATTTCCCTCAAGGAATCCTCTGTCTGTATGCCACTATCACGAAAACGTCCATTTTCTGGCTCAAAGCTTAAGCCAAAGAAGTCCCTGCCAAGTGATTACCTGCCTGTTTTGGCATTCAGTGTCTGCTTTCTGTCTCAGAGCCATACATTCCTGGCGACGGGACAGGAAGTTCACAGATTGGGATTGTCTAGGTGCCTGACAAAACCAACACTGCGATGATACTTCCTACTGACATTATTACTCCTTAGCAATTAAAGGTGTGATCCTCCCTGTAATCTTAAAGGAAAAACTCCAATGGCACTACATGGTACAGCAGTACTGCAGTACAAAATCCACAGGTGGTAAAAATCATCCTCGGGCTGAGGTGGCTGAGCTGCCTGACTCCATGGGGCTTGAGGTGTAGAATTTAGTTATCAAAGATATCTGTATCTACTATGATCACCAGCAAAACCACCATCCTATTTCTGCTTACTGCTGTTTCCTGCCCTGCTGCAGGTGCATGAGGATGGAGGTGAAGGTCTGCTACTTAAAGAGATGCCCCAGATCTTCTGACATCTCATAATGACTACATGCTCAAGCTGTCTGTTTTTACCACGTCTTTGGGAATCTTCTTCTTGTATTTGAAATTCAAGTGAAATTCTCTCTGGCCATCTTGAGTCTGCACACATCATGTGCCAAGCAGCAAGGGGTGCTCAGGAAAGCTGAAATTTATTTTTGACATACAGTGCTATCCCAGCACAGAAATTTCCAAACACTCAAAAAGGGGTTTGAAGTCATTAGCCCTTTTTTTTCTGAAGTTCACTGTGTCAAAATCACCTATGTGGCAGAGCTCTGCCCTCTTCCCCCTCCTCCTGGTCGTTCTTCCTCTGTCTGTCACAGAGCTGTCAGACAATAATCAGCTTCCAGCTACCTTGCCCTGCAGTCCAGACTCCCAGGTATAGATAAGAGCTCTGACCTTTACATTCAGAGCCTAAGGTGTCTCTGTAGTAATAACAGCTCTTTAGGGAATTATAGGAAGGGTGATCCCTGTCTCTGCTCCACAGGCAAGCTGCAGCCTGAGAGAACTGTGGCATGAGCATCATCCTCCCAAAGAAGGAAAACTTGGCTGAAAAAATCCAGAGCACCCCCTTCACTCACTGGAGTTTTCTCCTCTGCTGACTTTTTTTCTGTGTTATCACAAAAATTGGTCATGGGGCCTACATTACTGAGACAGAATGTTAGGGCAGAGGGCATTTAATCTGACTGAGGATGGCATGTATATCTGCCCTCTCTTCTTGTTTAAACGGTGCTGAGTCATTTGTGATGAATAGCTCCAACAGCCCTGCAGATCAACTATACTGCTGGGGTTTGGTGTTCCAGGAAGGTAGGGTAAGGATTATTGAGGCTTTACAGAGTTAAAGAGAAGATTAGGTGTAACCCACATTGAAGGTGTAGTAAAGAAAGCAGAAGAGAAAAAAAAAAAAGCAAAAACAAACCAAAATCACCAAACAAATAAAACCCAAACCAAAAACCTTAAAGAAAAATTATTGAGAAAAAAGTTTGGATTATTTCTTTTCATTTTGTGTTTCAGGAGTGCTTAGAAAGAATACACCTTACAATTATACATTTTAATTCTCATTGGCAGCAAGACCAAAAAACCTCAGCAAAATGCCTTTGGCCTGAACTGTGCAAAATACACCAAAAAGGGTTACTAAAAGGCCTCACAGTACTTGATGAATTTAAAATTTGTTTCTTGTGACTGAACTTTTGTGTCACTTGATCTGTCACACCTGACATGCATTTTCTTTCGCCATGGTCTCTATATTAATGTTCAAGTTGCAAGCAGGGGGAATAGAGGCAGAGATGAAGGCAAACAGCCAGGAGTCCTAGTCTTTGAAATGACCCTCCCAAGAGCTTTAAGTGAAAACATGTGTAGATTTTTAAAAAATGTAAATAAATCCTTCACAATTGCTCTAGAATTCTTACCCTTTCTGTTCAGCTTTGTTTCTAGCCAAGAAACTGTCTACATTCTTAGTCTAAACATATCCTCCTTGTCTTTAATTTTTCATAATTAAACACATTTTCCACAGTGTGTAATCCAACTGGGGCAGGTCTAGATGATTGCCTTTCCATGTTGTTATAAATCGAGGCCCTTGCTGTAGAGAGAGGGAACTCTCTGAGCATGCCCAAGTAAAACATGAACAAACATAAGACCCTAAACAGATTTAAAAGCCTCTGCATTTTGCCAACTCCTTCTCTGACCCCACAGGACTTGGCTGAAACAATAAACAAGCGCAGGCACATCTGCTGCATTTGCTGCAGTCCTGCATGTGCCTGGAGGAGGTGCATTGCTTGCAGGTCGTGAGCAGCCCCAATGGCTGCAGTGCATACCTCTGAGTTTTGAGAAATGTGGGACTGCTCCCAGAACTTCCCAAAAGAGAATGGTGGCTTGCAGATTTACCCTGGTTTTCCCATGCAATGTCAGCAATGATGATGCAGCTTTCTTCTACACTCAGTGGCAGCCTGCATATGGCAGAATGTCCTAATAGTCTGCGGCAGACATGTCCAAATTGCCAAGGTATTTCTTTGTAACTCAGGAACAGCTGACCAAGGGTCCTCCCAAGACCGAGGTAAAGGAAGAATGGAATGAGAAACCTTCATTTGTCTGCTGTAAAGAGCTGACTTTGGTCATTGATCATGATTTGACTATGAGTGGAGTTCTGGCTGAGGCTTGCAAACATGCAGCACAGACTCTTCAAACCCTGCCAGTTGCCAGTGATAGTTGCTCTTTGCAGTTAGATAACTGCAGTGTTTATAATATTCAAGGAATTTCCTGTAGTAAGTAGAGAAAAATACAAATTATACTGAAAACTTGGACACCGCTGTATCTGCTTATCTTAGGTAAAATTGAGAAACTTTCAAAGGATTCTGCTTTTTGTGCCTGTTTACATGTGATCACCTAAACACAGAAGTTGCAAAATAAAGATTTGCACCAAAACTGAAAAGAGATGTTTGTGGCATTTCAGTGTTGTCTGAAAGAAGATCAGTCCTACAACAAGAATTTCAGAACTATCAGAAGAATTGAGTATCTATATCATTTTCAAAAGTCTCTCTAGTTCAAAAAGGACCCTTGTCTTGGATCTGTTTATCTTCAATTGAACAGATTCCCTGTATTGCTTTTAACCCCCTTACTACTTAGCTCGCTCTCTTTTTAAACTTAATTACTTTGCTGACATAGAAGGTGGTCTTGTGAGTGAAGAGATCTGAGACCCATTCCCAATTCCCATTCATTTCAGATGCTCCTTCTTCAAAATCATTAGATATAACATTTGTAGGATCACAGTCCTCTGAGGAAAACAAGGCCAGGCAATGCTTCACACCTAAATCCTGCTAAGAGAAGGAAAGGCATCCTTCAAGGTCCTGACACAAGGAGCCAGAGGCTCTGCTCAGCAGAGACAGATGAGGGACAGAGAAAACTTAGGCAAAGCCTGCTTCCTCAAGTCTTTCAGTTTTTTAGGACAAGCACAACAGCAGATCTTCCTGTATATTTGCTGTGTACTTTGAGGGTGCCTGCTCACCCCTGTTACGTGGCTGGAGAGCCCTGTGACCAGGGTTACAGTCAATGAAACAGCTAAGGACAAATCATGTAAACTTAGACCACCATCCTTTTGAGATTATTCTACTTTTCATTTCTTATATCTCTTTTACAGATGGTCTGTCTCCTGATATTTCCTTTTGTTCTTCGTTTACACCTGCAGTTTTACAGAGATTAATTTCACTGCTGACATTTCTTGATTATTTGTCCTGTCCTACTCTAACTTCACTATGATTCAGCCTTTCTATTGTTCTGCAGCTGTGGAAGTTACATGGTACATAGTTACACAGCATATTTCCAATATTTACCAAGCATGTCTTCAGAGTAAAGGACTTTACCTTTTAAATTTTAGATTATTTATGTTCCTTCTTCCTTCGCATATGTCTTTTATGGTTTCTTTAGGGAAAAAAAAGCATCCATGATGTACAGTTTGGCATGCTGTGGACAAAAACTAGGTATAATCAGGGAATAAATGACACAGTGTTTTAAATTTAAAAAAAAAAAAAAAGAACTTTGTGACTGGAAAATTTACCATCCATCATGATGTCTCTGCAGAACTGCAGACATTATGTTAGTCCTGTTAGCAACGCTAACATCCAGCAAGGTAGAGGTCATCTCTCTCTCACACTTGTCAGACTTGAGACCATATTTGAGATATGGCTCATATTTGATGTCCCTGTTTGCACTGCTTTCAAAATTTTCAGTGCAAACACAAGTTACAATAAGTGCCTTTCTTTACACGCAGCTCCCCTTTCTACCCGGCCGTGCTGCTAAGAAACCAAACAGCCACTCCTTGCCCCATGGAAGGGGAAAGGGCTGCTGGAGCAGCCTGCAGCCCTGTGAGAGCAAACAGCAGTGACTCACAGCTGGTGGGGCTGGGCGGTGGCAGAGGGGATGTAATCCCACTCTGACACCAGGTGATGGATTTGGGAGAGCAGACCTTTGTAGATCCCTGGGTCGTTTCAAGCAAGTTCTACCCGTGGTGTGAGCTGAGCATGAAGCTAAGTGTGCTGAAACCCGGGAGGTTTTTGCTTAGATTCCAGCACTGATCTAGCTTCCTTTCATCAGTGCCTGTTAAATTGAGCACAGTCTCCACTGCGGGAAGTTCCTAAACTGCTCAATGACAGCAAAGAGAAGTGAATACCACAGGAAGGAACACTCCGTTGTGCCCTTCTTCTCATGGGTTTTCATTAAACTGGTCTAGCATCAATGACATGATGTAGGGCAGGATCTAGTATGCCATTCCTACAATTCATTAATCCAAACTACATGAATTAGGTGATAAAATAGTCCTCTTGGCCACTGCAGCTCTGGTTCTACCAGTGTAAAGAGACAGAGTGAAAAATCAGGTCCACGGATCAATATTTAACTTGGTTTGCTGATCCAAAAAGACAATAAGGAAAAACATGGCTTATGTAAGGGTGGAGAACAAACAGAAACTTAGGACAAATGGACATGAATAGAATATTTTCCAGTCCATCTTTGTCTCTGCAGGTTTTGGGTGTTCCCAGTTTTCATTCTGACGTGCAAACAGAAGAGTTCCCACCTCCAGCTCCACAATTGCTTCATGATCTTTGCAATGTCCTGGTCCCATGAAGAAACCTAAAATGACATTGAAAGACAGAGTCTGAGGTCAGCATTTTGAGAAACTGGCTGATGATGTTGACAGGCAGTACTAGCTTTCCAGCCCAGAAGGAAATGTAGGAAGATGAACGAAAAAACAGATAAATACAGCACAAAGACATAAAGAGGGAAAAACCCAAACAAACCAAGCAACCCACCCACACAACAAACAAACAAACTAGCAAACAAAAAACCAGAAGAAAGTGTCTGAAATCTGAAAGGCTCCAAAAGTGATCATGTTAGAAATATAAATTATGATTCTGTTTGCTTTGAAAGAGAAACTAAGCAAAATCTGAATGACTTTCAAAAATTTCTCTCCTTTAAAAAAAAAAAATTACCCATAAATTCCAAAAGAACACATCATGAGTTTTCTGGTTTTCATTTCATTTGTTAGCTGTATCTTTCTATGTTCTTTCTTTTACCTAAATCTTGTCTTTTCAAGCCCAATTTACTGGATTAACCTTGTTGCTCAGATAGCAAAGTTTAACTCCAAGATAAGCCCCACGAGGGGATTTATGTGAAAAATAACTTTTCAACCTCCAGAGCCTCTTCCAGCTCTGACTTAGCCATGGAGAGTCCATACCAGCTGACCTGAAGGCCATCCTGGCTTGGTGCCTGGCTATAACTCACATGTTTCTGAGCAGTGGCCAAAGGAGTGTCAGAAAGCAAAACATATGGAAGCTGTTTTTCTCTGAACTGTGGGGCCTGAATATTGAAATAAGAGGTCCAACAAACAGCAATATGGCTCATCTTCAAAGCAGGGAAGAAAATAAAACAATGTCTCATCGTGCCTGAGAAATGCTGTGGTAGCAATTATGGAAAGAATAAGCATCAGGAACTTTGTGCCCATGCAGAAGTTCATTGGTATCAGGTTCCTACACTCAAAAGACCAGGCTGGTGAAATGAAGGTAAATAGGAGTGAATTGAAGCTAATTTTTGTCTTGATTATGATAGAAACAGGGGCTAATGTTCCTCATGGTGAACCGCAATAGTTTTGGATAGATCTGTTGCGAGTTCTGAGTGGGTGGCAACTCAAAACTGCATCATAAGCTGAAGTAAAGGAGGATGGACATTGAAGAAATAGCTCTCACAAAGACCAGAAGCAGAAAAGCGCAATTATGTGGGTATGTGAATAGCATTTTTTAGCATATGAGACATCCCTGAACATCATTGGGTTCCAGTGTTCTGTTATGTCATGACACAGCAGCCGACAGGTGCTGGTGTTGGAGAACTGGCCAATATTCTGGCTGCAGATGGTCTGGTTAAAATGGTGTCTGCTTAAAATTGCTAAATTTTATAATGGGGAGGAAGCACAACAACCTGCCATTCTGCCCAACTCCAGCATGAAGAAACCTTGAATAACACCTTCCCTTCCTGACACCATCTCCTTTCTCAATCAATCACAGGACTGACTTAACACCATGAAAGCAGACAATTTCATTTTACGGTCTTTTTATGTGTGTTCTGGTGCTGGAGCATTTAGAACTTTCATTTCCAGGCGCTGTGGGTGAGAAACATACTCCTTTAAAAATAAAGTGAGATTTTCAGGCAGTAATCTCTGTGCGGCAGCTACAGTTTTCAGAAAAAGAATGTTCAGACTGAAAGTGCAAAGCCTGTGACTGCTCATAGACTCCCTGTCTGCACCAGGCCTTATGCAACAGAGCCCCAGTCTGGCTGAGACCCCAAAACATTCACAAATTTCAAGTGATAATATGATAAAGATACAATGTCTTTCTTTTTCTGTCCAGTTCAAGATAATCCTGCATGAGCACGGTTACCTAGCTAAAGATATCTGTCTTTAAAACCAACTAGAAAAGACATTGACTCTCCTGCACACCAGTTGCTAACTGGCATATTTCCAGGCTTTCTAACTTCACCAGCTAACAGAGCAATAAATGGGAGATATTTAAGATTTTAATTTCTGCTGAAACCTGACCATGTGGGAGATAGTCCTATCTTTTCTGTGATATATTCCTTTTATGTGAAAAAGTAAGATCCAGTTAGTGCTGGAATCTTTGCAAGATGAGTGTTCACTGGTGAGCAATTCATATTTGGAATATCTGCATGATATAAAAATACCATTAAAAATATACCTCCTTAAAAAGAGCAATTGCCAAATGCTGTCTTACACATTGCCTTTGGGCCCAACCACTTTATTTATCTTTTGTAAATGTTGTTTAGAATTTGGGCTACGCTGCTGCCACAGTCCCATTTGGCTGTCACTGCCACTTCGGGCGATGCTGGCCTGAGCTGTCCCTTTGCAGCTGCCCTGAACTTGTCCTCAAGGAGCTGTGCTCACAGCCACCTCCAAGTGAGCTCAGCTGGGAGCTGTGCCCCAGCTGGGCAGCCGTGCCACAGTGCTCCTCTTGGCAAAAACTTCATAGCAAGGGAAGAATTCACAGTTGGTTTGCTGAAAATCTTAACTGTTCAGAATTAGCAGTGGAATTTGCCTACCGCTGTGACTGGTTGGACATTCAGGAAGTGCCTCCAGGAAAGGCCAGGCTGTGGGCATCTGATCCATGTGCAGATTTTTTTTTTCCCAGCATATCCATCCACATAAAGTACACAGTGCAGTTGCCACACAAGATCTTGCAGTTGGGCGTTCAGCTATTGATGCTGAGTCTTGCCTGGTTTTCTTTAGAGCCACTGAGCTGATAAAGACAGACTGAAAGGTCCATCTGTCTCTTCCAAGAGTGTATATGTGCGTGTGTTTGTGTGTATTTCATGGCCAGGAATTTTCTGCAGTGTTTCTCATTTACTTTTGTGATGGGCGCTAGGCCAGGATAACTGTCTGCCTCCAACCTAAATGAGCTTATAACTTCATGAAGCATTTTTCACTGATGCTTTGGGGATGTGGGAAGTGGGCAGGCTGTGCAGCTCCAGAGACCTCCAAAGTGATGACTTGGGCAGCTCTGTATATGCTGTCTTTCAGGCCACATATCTATAGGATTGATTACTGGATTTTTACTGCATTAAAACAATGTGACAAACTTACGAGGGCAATTTTAAGAGCATTTGTATGTTCCTTTGGTAGGGGGAAAGATTGAGTATGACTTAGTTTCTCAATTTTCCTTCCGTGCCTGAAGAGCCTGAAGCAACCCTATGGCCTGTTGCACCATTTCCCTAAATGTAGATTTTAATTTATTTTGTTGTCCACAGATCCCGGCAACAGGGCTAGTAGACTGCATCACTAAATTAAATGATGGCTTGTTCCCCAGCAGGAAAATTGATGAATAGAGAAAAGGACACAGAAGAGTAAAAGTACATAGGAATTTTGCTGTCTACTCTTTCCTATTCCATCACAAGTAAGTCCCCTGTACAGCAATTTCATTTTAACAAGCCATCCACTTCAACTCGACTCTACACCTGCATCATTCACAACTATATAAGCATCTCCAGAATGAATTCCTGTACCTTCTCATACAGAAGTAGAAAATAAAAGACATTTAACAAGATGCTAAAGACCTGCTTGAAGTTAAAAAAAAGCAGGAAAATTTAAAGATAATGAGGCCTATCTTTACTTCCCCTAGAACTCCAGAAGCTTATAGAGATCACTTATGGTATCAACTATATGCTACAATAAAAAAGAATACAAGATGAATTGGGTAGTGGCAATGGATTGATTTAATCAAAAAGTCTGAGCATTTACTCTGAATTTCATTCCCTTTGGCAATTTGTAGAGAGAAAACAGGGCTTCCAGCCAGCCTCTCCCTCTATGCTGTGTGTACAGAGCTGAGGCTGGCTCTTATGCATCCTGTATTTTAAACATCAGATGTCTGCCTACCTGTCTGTGCAGGACTGCCAAACCCAAACACTTAAAAATAAATTTTGGACTCTTTTTGGTTCACACAATCCCCATGAAGGCAACCAAGATATTAGGTTAAAGATCACAAGGGTTTATAAATTATACGTTTTATTGGCCTTCAGTCTCCAGCCAAGAGGTGTGCACCCATGTCAGAGGCTGCTCTCTGAGACCTGCAGCACTTGCAATTTCCTTTGAGAAAAAAGGGAAGTTGGCTGCATTTCCCAGTAAAGTTGCCTGCTTGCCACAGCTGAAGACTGAGAACTCCAAACATCAGGGAAAGTCCGGGAAGTTGTGCTGCATTCTTCCAGATCTGCAGTGCTGATGGAAGCCCAATACGGAGGTTTTCATGGAAGAAGCAAGAGGCACGTATCTATACAGACAACTTCTCTTCTTGCCCCCTGTGGAGCTCTGACTTTTGTTCTTTAACCTAAAATTCAAAATTTTAAAAATAAAAGCAGCATATAAAAATATGTCCTGCTTTTGTATGTTGAAAGCTTAACAGCAAGCAGAATTATTAGTGCCATGCAAAAAACAATTTGACCACACAAAAGGCTCTCCTGCTAAACATTAAAAAGGCCTTTGTGGATATGAATGGGGTGTGTCGAGGGAAGTGAGAGGAAGGAAGTTTCAGGTGCAAATTACTCTCGTGCTGTTATATTTCCAGTCTATTAAAAATAAGATATTTTTCTTACACTTTAGAAACTTAAAAGTGAGACAGCACTAATATAATGGCACATTTTAACACAGGGAGTGAAAAATAGGATCATATTTGATGAAAAGTCACATTTTCAAATCCTTAGCTTATTTCCACTAAATTGGAAGCAAGGAGGGAAGTTAACATCTGATTTGGGTTGACAGGTTTGCAGCCAATACTATTTCCCTTCCCGCTACTATTTTCTAACATATTTTTTGCCCCTGAGAGTCTTTCTGTAGCAGAATGCTGGCAGAGGCAGAACCCAGAAGAAGGAGCTTGGCTGTTTGCAGAAAAGGATCATTCTCATTAGGAGATGTCAGCTGCCGGCTGGCTGCTGAGATTTACAAGAGCTGGTTCCAAAGCTCAAATGCTAAGTGCCTCTTTCTCTCTTCTCCATCCTACTTCCAACTGGAGCAAGGAAAGTTAAGAATTAAAATGGAGGAAGAGAACTCTTCCAGTATTGATTTGTCAAATAGAGCTGAAAGCATAAGCATAAACAGCCAAGCATGCTTTGCCCTGCCTGGTAGCATCAAAGAAAACATTCACTAAACAATATCCCTTTTCATAATGAAAGTCACTACAGTCCTAACTAATGAGTGCTGCTCCTGGAGCCACAGCTACAAAAATGTATGGATGGTTGTGATCCTGTGTCCTCTACAACTCTGGTTATGCCTAGGACTACTCACTCTATGAACTTACATTGCTCTTTAGGCCATAGAAGTAACAGGGTTAAGGTCATTGTATTGAACAACAATAACAAAGAAATCATTCCAATGGCATATAGAACCAGAGCCTCAATGACATTTAGTATTTATCCCCCAAAATATCTGCCAGTTTTTCTCCCCTGAACTCAAATTATTTTTGAGAACCGGATCTGAATGGCTAAGTGCCACTGGTGATGCGTTTGTGATACATGCATTGCAGTGTGTCTGTCAGGTTTTCAGTGAGACTGCAGCTCTGCCTGGGGATGAGCCAGTTACTATATTCCAGACTTATGCCCTTTGGGGTTTTTCTGGCTCAGAGGCACACAAAGTGCATCCTGGGGCTATTTCTAAAATTATTGCTTATAATTTCCCTTCCCTCTGGGTCCTGTAATTGGACTTATGTTAGTAAGGTGTCTGGCTTTTCAGGAAAGTGCTTTAGAAGAAAAATCCTAACAATAATTTTAGAATGTGTTTTTAATTATATTCTGTTTTATTACCCACCACCATGACCTCATGAAGCAGGGAATGAGTGTACAGCAAAAGAATTCTGTCCTAACTTGACTAGGGGTTCATTACTTGTCAGGTAAAAGGCAAAGTCTGAATTTTTATACAGATCTTTTGAATGCCAGATCACCAAACATACACAGAGACACATAAGTAAGTTTATTTTCTGTACCACACATATGATATGCATGTGTATGTGCATCTTAAGGCAGATATTCTGCCCAGCTAGTCTGTCTCTACATGCAAAACCCAGTGCTTCCCATTGAATTCTGTGGACAAACCCAAAGGCATACAGATCCTGTTCCCCTCTCCAAATGACTTCTGGTACCTTTTGGAAATACACAAAAATATCCTGAAACTAGTTATATGAAATAATCTGTCACCTCTGTAATAAAAAATATAAATAAGCCCAGAAATTGGAAGCCTGTCTAGCCTGCGCTCCCGTGCACTCTGCTATGGTATTAAATTTTTGGGTGACCCTACATCCATGAGCCACAAGAGGTATTTGCCCATTAAAAAATCATGCAAAAATCATTTTTCCCCAAAATCATCATACAGAACTTCCATGCTTCCCAACAGCTGCTGATGATACTTTTGAGGGCCAGGCAGCTCTACTGGTGAAAATCCTTATGTTGGAGATCCCCAATGTGGCTCTGCATGAAGACGCCTCTGCCTCTATAGTACCTAGGGCCGAATTTAAGCTGTGTGGCACTGTCTTTCCCTGCCATCCTCCTCTCCTTTTCCTAAACATGCAGGGTGTGGCAGGGGAAGTCTGATATCATGGGCATTGGCAGCAAAGGACTACGTTGTACAAGAAACTGAAGCACAGACAGAAACGTTCACCTGGGTGCCCCTGGCTCACCACCTGGGTTTCAGCTCTTCTGGATGAGGGATCTGACTAATTATCCATGAGATCTCAGCTCCTACAGCTCCATGTGCATTTCCTACAGGTGAGGGGCACAGGACACATACAGCACACTTTGGTGAGCCAGGAGAGGAGGAGGTCCCGTGGTACACTGATGTTGTTGTCTTCTCAGGGACCCACCTTCTTACTGAGAATGATAATGGTTCAAGCCTTTAGCTCTGAGTGCCTGGGCAAGCTAATGATGGCTCCCTTGAGAGCCTCTGATAACTCTTTCCCTCCACCTGCCAGGTATAGAAAATAAGCAGCTTCCACTGCTGGGAGTGGACCTGACAGTGTTAGGTTAATAGTTGAGCTCAATAACCTTAGAAGTCTTTTCCAACTTTAATGAATCTATTATGATTCCATAAGTCCTGTGGCTTCATAATATAAAGAGGTCAGGCCTAAGGTTGCATTTGAACTGTTAGAGCACTTGAAATTGGTAACCTCCTTCCTCCTCCCCGGTTGCCTCCGACCCAGGATAAAATGTACTGACTGCCTTTACAAATTTTGGCTCTAGTCACCAAAGGAGTGACAGAGGATTTGTCCTTTATCTCACAGAGCTGCTCTGAGTACCCAAAAGATTGTGAGGCATTCAGATAAGAGCACAATGGCAGGATAAATAACCAGGAATCAACATAAGCACTGCCAAACCCTTGTGATACGGTGGAAGCACACAGCTCCCAAGGTCCCCATTTCTTTACCAAACACTATTCCAGTACCTAACATTGTCTTGAAATCTGCGGGGAGAGGTGATGTTTGTTTTGGGAAAGGAAGTAAACTCTTCTTTGATGGATAGCTTGAAAAATGACAACTATATGACACTACCAAGATGTCTTGGATGTTTGAGTTGAGCAAGGAAGATGGATTATTGGTCAGGGTTTGATGAGCCAGACAAGAGCATTTGACAGATTTCTGAAAAATATTATGAAAAATGTATACTTTACACACTTTTTAGATGGCATATAACTGCTTTTTATACAAATATAAATAGAGAGGATGCTTTTGAAAACTTCTACAAATATTCGTCTGTAATGGTCAAGTACCAGTCCAGTCAAGTTCACCGTGATGTGAAATTTCTGCCATATAACACTGGTTGCACTTGGGTTGAACTTAATTAGAGGTGTGCCGAAAAATCTTTCATGTTGCTTTTCCACCCTTAGGGAAATTAACATCTCAGTCACACAGATGTTAATAGTAACAATGTTATAAATAAGTTTACAGTTGAGTCTTTCCAAATTTGCAGCAGCATTTGTCCTTTAAGGGGTGTCAAAATGGATATGGCTCCAAAACCTGATCTATTATAGCTCAGGGAATCTGTAGTCTTTAGTTTAGCTCCTTTTATAACTGCAGTTTTTGAAGTTATCACCAGATGTATGCAATTACTCAGACTTGCTGTAAAATCAGTCTCAGGGAAGGGAATCTATTATTATGACTGTAATTTTTTTTACAAGATATGGAAGCAAAATTATGCTTATAAGGCTCTGTTCTTTGATTAAACTCATTGCTGACCTATTAAAGAAATTTAACTTTTTTTGTTTGCATTAGGAGTTTGATTCTGTTTGCCTAAGTCAGGGCCTCAAACACTAGATTTTGCCAGTTTATTCATTTGGATGGTGCTAGTATGATTGAGGTCATGATTTTGTTTCCTAACACTCAGCTCACCAGCCCAATCCCAATGGTTGAGCTGTCGTACTTTGTCTCAAAAACCTAATGGAATTAATTCCTTTATAGTGGGTTTGGTAAGGAGCTTGCATATTTTTAGTCCTCCATGTAAGTTTTGCAGTTAAACCAGTGGGTCTTAATTGTAGAAGACTGGAAAGTATGAGGTTTGAACGTCTTTTCTTATCAAGGTTTTTCTTGATAATATCTGAAGTTGTTACACATATAGCTCTGCTCTAAAGCATTTTCCTGGAGCACTTGGAGGGTTTTCAAAGGCACTTATAGTGGAAGTGGATAAGATATTACCAAGAGCTATTAAAAATATCCAGACATGATTATCTAAAGAACCTCACTTGCACTAAAACAAGATTCTCAGTATGACTATACTTCATGAACAGTTATTCACACAAAAGATAAACATTACTGTACACATGTTTTCCCACTTTCCCTGGAAAAGCTCAACTTCAAGGCATGACAAGGTCTCAAATGCTCCACATTTTTATTACTCAGGCTGTATGAAACAATAAATAATCAACAGAACACAAATGCTGATATGCTAAAAGAATGCTCTGTATTTTGCCTCCACTTCACAAATGCTGTTTCCCATTTCTCTTTGACTTTCTCCTACTTTGCTGTAAAGTTCTCAGGAATCTGAATTTCATTGTCAGATCCCTATGAGCTTGGCATTAAAATACACACACTTTTGAATTGTTGTGCTACACACAAACCAGAATATCTCTCCCATAGATCTGAAGAACGTAAGCAGCGTGTTTTACATATTAAAGATCACTTATCGACTCATACACATTTCCCCTTTCTATTTAACACTCTAGAGTTTAATATATGGCATAAAGGCCAAATGCATTGCTTTCCTTTTCTGATCAGAAGAGATAACACAAAACTTATAAAGAATGCATGAGGCTCTAAATATAGAACTGGATTTCAGCTAGTTTAATGCTGCTTTCTGTGCAAGAGAAGTGTGTTTTACCTCTGGTATGCAAAAGCAGTGCATACCCAGCGCCGAAATACAGCATTCAAGAGCCAACAACTAAATGCCAGGCACTGGAAGAGCATGGAAGCACTTCACAAAGGCGTTAACTTGGCTGTTAATGGCAGCTTTACTGTTGGCTTTGACCAATATAAAAATAAAGTAGATCTCTGTGGAATATTGCAGTCAAGCGTTCAGAATCTGGTGCACTTAGAGACTATTTTAATAAAATGACGACAATAATGAACTGTAGTTTGACACAGTGTAGGCAATAAACCCAATGGAGTCTGAAGCAAGCTCCCAGAAACGAGGTAGCCAGAGTAAAATACAGTGACTAACTGTTATATGGCCAAAGCAAAGTACCCAGGGAATAGATTCCAGTGCAGTCAGCAATGGGAATAATTCTAGATAGAAAGGAATCTCTCATTCAAATGTCAGTGAACAGACACAGGTATCTGCTGCAAATCAGAGCAAAACAGAGGCAAATATTAACCCATAAATTAAAAGTATGCAGAAAGAACATAGAGAACATAAAGCCAAATAGGAACAGCTGGACAGTCTGTGGGAAGAATCCAAGACTAGATTTTTAAGGGCTATTTTTCTCTGGGTTCCACAAGCTGGACCATAGACTTGTGGCCAGCGGGTGCAAGGAAAATGAAATCCTGTGAGGCTGTGAAAAGTGAGGGTAGCAAAATACGAGACCCCATCAAGGTGCTATGCAGTTAAACACTGTCAGTTTTCACACTGGAAATAAGCATAGGAATATATACCTCCTACAAGTGGAGAAATGTGTGACTTTTCGTTCCCAAACAAGTTAACTTTCTAGATAACAAATCCACAGCACATGAAAGAAAGAGGATCTCAAAATTTCAGGAGGCCACTTACAGGGGGAAAAAAGGGACTGTGTGATGCATCACCATCCTAAGATAATGAGCTAAGCATCATTGCCCAGACAAACCTTGTCACTTTAATTCAGTAACTGGAAATTTCAGAGAAAGAAACTGGGGCCTGGACTCTGAATATTGTATTCCAGCATCTAAATGGATTCACTGTGTTTAGGAAGCCTCAGAGCTGGATTCTTTTTCATATCATTTTGTGGGGACAGGGCAGTGGCTGGACCTTTGCAAACAGAAAAGGATAAAATAGTAATTTTCACTTAAATTTCTCTCTTTGCAAGGAATGCCAGCATGCAGCAAAAGCTGAAGAGATACCAAAATGAATCCACCAAACTTCGTTCTGAACAGAGGCTTGGTTTAACTCTTTTTCCTCAACAAGGACCAGCTCTGCTCATTGTGTTACTACAATGTTCTTTTCTTGCGTTTTTCTATTCTTTTAAGGAATATGTCTCCCATGCAAGAACTCCCTCCCTGTAAATTGTCACAGCCATCAGGTGGCAACAGCCTCTTTTTCTGAATACTCTTTTGTATCTGAATAATCTTATGCATGTTAATGCTCAATGGCAATACAACCAAAGCCATCTTAGCCAGGCCTGAGAATGGGTTAGCAAATCTAAGCACAAGGGCAGGTGAATTAAAAAAATAATCAACCAACTAATCTGAATAGGAAAGGGGAAGTAACTGAAAGGGGATTACACATTTCAGACAGTAAATACCTCATGCAGGTTGTCTGCGAGGGTTGGGTGCCTACACAGATATCTATCTACACAGATATCCATCTACATAGAAATCAATATTTGGCTTTTACAAAGAGCACCTCTGACACCCACTGAGCATGATGAAAGAATTATTTCATGCACCTGAGAATATTTGTGTCCTGTTCCCTGGGGCACCCTTGTCCTGCTGACAGCATTATTTGGGAGGCCCAGTGAGCAAAGGCTGTTTGGAAGCATTATTCCACTGTGACTCCAAACAAAGTAGGACGATGGTTTCCCTCTTAATCCCACTTTCTTTTTTTCAGCAAAGGAAGAAATATAGCCTAGACTTAAGATGCTGGATGTTTCCTGGAAAGGGAAGTCTAAAAGTAAAAGATGCCAACAGTGGAGTTCAAAGGAGCCAAACTCCAAGACTCAAGAGCTGACATCCAACCATGCATAATGTAGTGTCTTCCTGTGGAAGCCTGCTGCTTCTGACCCCTCAGTAAACATCATTCTAGCACAGAGGTGTGAGCTGGGCAGTATAACAGCTACCCAGCTGTAAAACAGCAGTTAAACTCTACTGCTTTGTCTCTAACTGAGAAACAAAATAGTGAACAGACCTTTTCATTTCAGAACTGGATTGTTTATACCAATCCTGGCATTTTTAGATACACTTTGGGAAATCAAAGGTGCTATTCAAGAAAAAAGACCTTGACATATGGAACTGAGAGTGGCAGGCATGACATTAAGCATGGTGGGGCAGGGAAGAAGCATCTCCAGCTGGCCCATTCACCCATCAGTTTTCTGCCCCTCCATATCCCTAGAGAAGTGTGTGCTCCTTGACCACATGCCATGACCTGGCAGAGAAGAGGTTAAACACCAGCTCAGCGTAGCCACACACACTCAGAGTAACAAAAGACTCTCAGACTAGTAGGACTCTGTGGATGAGTGATGATGATGAACCTAATTGGCAGCAGGAACCTGATTTCCTGCAAGCAAAGCATGTAAGTGAGCAACAGGGAAGGTATTCAAGTCCTGGAGCTGTAAACTGTTCTTCTGGATCAAGTGAAAGCTATTCTTGGTATAGACTTCAGGATAAGACAGAAATTGTATCCCTCTTTCATCCATGTCCCCAGTCTTTAGATTAGATTTGGCTGCTAGCAAGAGTTGAGGGTGGCTTGAGATTTCTTGGCTGAAATATTGCACTGCTTGTTAAAGGAGAAATAATGGATCTGATATTTATTGCCTGCATTCTTTTCCAGACCTAAGAACAAGTGGTTTGTTTCTTATCTGTACACAGTGACACTAACGAAGTATCAGAACATGATTTCAATTTCATGCTTCGTATTTTTGTTGCACAAAATATTTTCAAAAGGTCATTCAGGTATTTTGACACATATCTTCCCTGAACTGGGCCATAACAGAAAAATCTTTCCTATTTTTGCAAATTTTGTCAATGTTATTTATTATTTTAAAGATAAAGACGTATTTTGGCACTGCTGACTACAAGGCTTTGTTTAAAATAGATTTCATTGGCTTGTGGTTCATTTCTGTACTCAATCATGGAGGTGATAGGGAAAATTTTGGCAGCTCTTTACACTGAGACAACATTAAGTGCAATCAAGAAGTGTTTGTAGTCTTTTCAGTTGCATGAAAAAATTCATCTTCTCCTAATCCCCTTCCTAAAAATACAAACCTTTTTTATAGAAATCAGCTCTTTTCATGAATATATAAACTAGCTGAAGCTCCTGTTTTCTGTCAGTAAAGTGACAGAAAAGTTTTGAGGAGACCTGAGCTTTGCCTTGGTTTGAAGTGTGCCCAAAAGTTTGTTCTTACACTTTTTCCTCACCTACCAGCTTCCCTGCTTTCAGGAAAACATGTGTGTTCGAGCAGCGCTTTCCCTTCGCACAATAATGTGATGGGTTGTGGTTGCAAATACGTGAAGCCCCCTGTGCCAACACACGAGGTGCCATGTGGGTCCACAGCTGCAGGGCACAGCCCTGGGACCACCTGACCTCAGCGAATGGTGGGACAAAGCTCAGCAGAAAGCACATTGCCACTGTCATCACTTTTGGACAGCCTTCCTTTGATATCTTCAGTCCTCCTTCACCGAGTCCTCTTTCCTTAGGTTATATGCAAAACAGCAGAGCCTCTTCACCTTCCTCTGCTCTGTTTTTCAGGAATAGATGCAGGCAGCACGCTCAACTCCTTTGGCTCCTGTCATGCCATTGCATTCCTGTCAAGCTGCTCCTTTGAATTCCTGCTCGCTAGTCTTTCATCAGCAGTGACCTCTGCACTGCTTGAGTCAGCTAACACCTCATTTGCTTTCATGTGAAGTGCCTCCTGGGTGGAGGATATTGCCGGTGGCAGGTGGGTGAACTCCTGCTAGTCACTGGTGTGCTCAGGCTGTCAGTCTGCCATGCCTGCCCCCACCCCACAGCCCTACATCCAACTCAGTTTGCAGGGTCTGGGCTGTGCGTGTGAGAAAATGCACCGTAGATTTGTGGGCAGTATAGTCTTGAGTAGAAAATTATTTTCTCACACTGACTTTGAGGAGCTCCTTCAGCCCTGCTGATCTTGTCACTGTCTTTTGAGATCCTCAGATGAAGCTATTATTTTTTGTCCCTCAGGTCTTTTCTCCCTCTTTCCTTGTGCTTCCTCTCTTTTTATATGTGTGCTTTAGTATATAAATTTGCAGTGTACAAAATTCAGTCATTTCACTCATTGAAACACATCATTGAACATATCAGCGTTTGGAGGGTTTGAGTTTTTCCTCTCTTTCATTTGACTTCAACGAGGTCTGAGTTTAATGACTCTTTTATTATTATATGCTAGATAGAATAGCCTGGTGGTTTGTAGCCTTAGGACAGACATTGTTGAATATTTACCATATTCACAGTGTCTCTAATATCTATATTTTTAAAAAAACCCTTAAACCTCATTGAGAGCCTAAGGATGCCTAGAGACAAAGATTTCAATAAGGCTCTGGCTCAAACAACTTAGAACAGTGCTCTGAAAATGATTTCTTAATTATATAATTTGTTTGGGATTGCAACTTGCCTTCTGGAGCTGATTGAACTTTCCATTGCAGTAGACTGGGAAAGTACATGTAGTCAGCTCTGCTGAGGGAAAACTGAATTTCCAGATGATAAGGGGCAATGGACTAACTTGATTGATATCAGCCAGCTCAGAATAAGTTGGCTTTCTCTGCTACTGCTTCTGCTTCTGTCTTTGTATTTTCTTCTTTCATTTTAATCGGTACAGTCCCTGAAGCTTGTGGCTGGTGTCCTCTGGAGTGGTGTTTCCTGTGGAATTCAGAATATGCAGCATTTGTTTGACCTCTGCCTCCTGTTGTACACGGTCATGCTTCACATTTCTTGTCAGCCTTTCTTTATGGCTAATAAATTCAAGTATTAGAGAAAATTATTCTTCCTTTCTGCCAGCTGGTCTTGCTTTATGCAAAGATGTTTGTGATGCCCTAAGGATTGTGCTTGTATGGATAATCCCACAGGCTTCCTGTTGTTCTTATGCTAAGTATTTCCTAAGCTACAAACAACTGTCCTGCAGTTTAACACCAATCTGGCACTTCTTGAGTGTATCACACACACACACACACACACACACACACACACACACATGCACACGCCCCCAGCTCTGTTTGGTGAACATTATTGCTATCTAAACCAGTTTGTTTGTACCGTCTCTAGGTCAGATTGATGTCCTGTTCGATATCTTTGACTAATATCTCAGCTTGCTGGTTTATGCATCTCTTATTGTGTGGCTGTCAGACACAACAAAATTGTCCCGTTTTTTTCCCCTCATGTATTTCTCCCCACTTCCATGTGTGAATGTTTAAGGATTCCTCTCTGGTTTTTATCTGTTGGGCTTTTCTGAGGTATTTGCCCTGATTTTTTTTGGTCAAAACCAATAGAGACAAGTTTTTTGATAGTTCATGGCCAACATTACAAGCTCACCTGTCATGCATTTCCCATATAGTATCATTTACAGTGGCCTGATGTAGAACAGTATTTTAGGCAAATAAAATGCTATGTTTGACTTAAGTAGAAAATTAATCAGGCCATTTCTTCCTTGGCTGCCTAGATGCCTATGGAAGTCTGTACCATAAGCAGATTTCAAATATTTTAAATAATAGTAATAGTAATAATAATAATAGTTTGTTAATGTATCCCCTCTTAGAAATATGATCTTTTTTTTTGCATATATTGGCAACTGAATTTAGCAGACTGGGGAAAAATAAAGTTTCATGAGCAATACAAAGAATGAAACCTGCCTTTCTCTGGCTTTGTTTCTCAGGGCACACTGCATCAGTACGGACTCACTGGTGCCTGATATGGTTTGAGCTCATACTGCAACAAGAAGACATTAGCAAGGAGCTCTCTATCAAACTGTCTATATGCAGTAATTGTGCAGGAAGCGAGCAAATCTGAGACCTCTGTCCCTTTGTCAAAAATCACCGGTCAATTTAAAAGGCAAGGCATGATACAAAAAACTAAGTAGACAATCTGAGTGTTTAAACAACATTTCCTTGGGAAATCCAGCTTAACAACAAGACCAAGAAAAAACATCACTGCTGAGTGCAATTTTTTATCTAGGATCAAAAACATGCTTTGAAGTAAGATCTCTTGCTAGAGTTTTTCACTCAGCTGGACTAACTTGTTCATTGAACTCCCCTATATGACTAACTTCTCTTTCACTTCTTGTCCAAGTCATATTTGACAAATTGTGCAGTCTTTTGGGTAATTGACAATATGTCTATTCTGTGTCCTGCAAGCATCAAAATGATCAACTTTCAGCTGGTCTGCTTTTAAGAAACATTTCCCACTTCAAAGTCCACTAGCAGTGTTTTTCCCATGCTGTCAACAAATTGCTCTCTCATTTAACTTCTGACCCTTCCTGTTGCCCTATAGTGATGTTACAAAATAAATTGTCCTCAACACAAATTTTCCAGAAAGAGCTTTTCCTCTGACTGCCAGCCTAAAGATACGCTTATGCCTGGTCTTCCACTTGCCTTCCTGACATTAGTTCTGGCAGCTGTGTCTAAAAGAGGCTGATATATTCAGTGTGCTGGAGGTAGGCTGCATTAACCAGAGGTGTCATACAGCTAGCAGGACATAAAGGAATGCAGCATTGCCATGTTATTCCCAGTTTGGCTGAGTGTTGGTTGTAAAAAACATCTAAGAAAAGCACTAAAAACTTTGCTTTCCTTCTCACCATATACCTCAGCATAGCATTAATATTGGCACTCTTGTGGGGTTGTTAAATGCTATCATTATCTGTAAAGCAGAGCGGCTTTTACTACTTTTTTTAACCCTTTTAAATACAGAAAAATTAATTTTTTAAATGTGTCAGTGCAACGAATTTAAATCGGGGGTTGTCAGAGAATTGAAATAAAACCCCTTGATCTTCTCTGTTGTAGCTGATTTTCTAAACAAATATATTTAAGAGCCTAGCTAGGAAAAAATATAGACTGGGAACCCGATTAGCCTCAGTAGAAAGCAATGTTGTTGAGTTTTTTCCTTTCTTTCTTTCTTTCTTGACAGGAATAAACCACACCTTAGAAACACTGAGTCCTGCATGAGCAGCTCTGTCTCAGGACAAGGTGTGCTGGAGCCAAAAAGCTCTGTGAAGTGCCTCGTTCCTACCAATTTCCAGTAGGATTTGGGCTTGTCTCTGAAATTTTCTCCACATCTACGTGACCTGGCACTTGTCCTGTTCTGCAAACATTCTGCTGCCCACTGCTAGGAAAGGCTGGTTCACCAAGGGCTCTTGGCTTTGGATAAGGAGCTTGTACAGTTATATTTATAGCATAAGGACAGCTGTCAGAGGACAGCTCGCGCCCTACACCTCTGGGGACCACACGTGGAAAGAGGTTGGCTGGACAAGGAGTACGTGAGTGAAGGGTGCCCCCACTTTCTTCTGGGAACCCCAGATAAAAGCACATTCTTCCAGCAAGTTCTGTGGGGTGAAGGGAAGAGAAGCAACCTCTGAGAAACACGGACAGAAGTGCCGCTGTCCTCGTATTGGGAAGGAGGTGATATATTTGTTTGAGCTTCAAAACATATTTCTTTCCTTCCTGACCTAAAACCGGTGGCTTTGCTGATCAATTTAGTTGGCTAGAACACCTAGGAATAAGTCTTGTTTTGAAATAAAAGAGGAGAAAACCACCTCTTACAGCTGGAGAATACAAATTCCTCCCCACTTGCCACTGGAGAACACATGACTCATTCTTGCAGCTCTCCTGAGCCTATTGCTGCTGCATAGCTGTCAAGATCCAGAGCACTTCTAACCTCACCTGAAAGCAGAATGGATAGTGAAAAAGCTCTGTAATGGTACTATCTTTAAATGAGGGAACTGGGGGTATAAATCAAAGGCTTTTGACTCTCATTTCAGTGAAGCGGAAAATAGAATTGTCCAACTTGAAAACAGAGAAAAAGAAGAACTGAGCATTGGGTATAGAGGAGATGGACAATAGATTAGCTTAAGGATTTAAAGAATCAGTGCAGGAGCTCACATATAAGGCTTTTCAGCCAGCTGTGTGTGCTTGGAGGTATATCCTGCTACACAAGTATTCCCTGCCCCCAGATTTCAATAGAGCAAGGATGAAAATAATAAAGGGTTCAGATATGAAGAAAAAAGATAGTGCCAAGACAATCCAACAATATTCTCTCACAATACTAATTTCTTCTTCTGCTTTTCTATCAGTCAAGAAACAGACACCTTGTACAGATTTTACCTCATTAAAAACCAGTATTGTATGAAGAATATCAAACGTGAACTTCTCATTTAGAAAGTTTAAGAACAAAATCTTTCTTTTATATTACATCAACACTGATATTAGCTTTATAAAAGCAGATTTTAAATATTAGCTTTTTAAAACTTCTCAGCTTTTCTCTGGAAAAGCTGAGAAGTTTTGCAAAAGCAACTTTAATGCAGTTATACTGTAATGCACTCATTCTTACATACATTACAGGAACTATGATATAGCTTCCTATGCCATCAAGATTACACAAAAGAGGTAGTTTTCTTTGGTCCAGCAATAACATTCTGACGGGCTTGTGGTAGATAATAATTAATGGATAATAGTCCTGTCTTCACCTACATACACTCCTGATAAGAGCTTTTTGAGTCATATTTCAGAACCACCCAAAGAAGAAAAAACAGTAAGACATGAAGTCTGCTTATGCATCCTTTGGCTTCTGGGCTCATGCCTTCATACCAGGTATTTTGGGTGTTAAAAATCTGCCTGCCAACAGTTGTCTTCCTTAACCCTTCAAGATAAGTGAGAATATACATAATTAATTGGTTGTATCAGGGTCATTCAGTTAATCAATTCATGCATATCACTAAGATTAGCCTTTGTTCTGAAGTAAAAAACGTACAAGGAGTATGGAACAAAACTACGGTATATTTGGGCATACATGCACTGAGCTTAGAAATTAAGTTCAGCTGCCCCCGAAGCCTAAGCATTGATTCTTTATAGATGGTGTGGTAAAGGTATCCAAGAAAAAAGATACAAAAATGTCTGAACAAACTCAGGCAAAATTTCTTTCCCTTCAAAATTTATCTTTTTCAAGCATCACTTATCACTAGTGAAATATTACTTATGACTATTAAATCTGCAGAGTACTTTGAATCTCCGTTGTCAGCATGAGTCATGTTTCATCAGGAAAATAGCTCCATTCTTAATAAATGCTCTATTTGTTCCCTCATTTTTCCTTCCATTTAGAGGTTGTAGCAATACTTCTCATGAAGTCCATGCATCGAGGACACAGATGGTGGAAGGGTTCCAGTTCCATGGCTTGAAAATTAATTACAGGGTTCATGACACCAGTACTTGTAGCCAGAGTACTCTATGCCTCCCTCATGTGATTCAGGGCATTCCTTGAAAACTTAAGGATGTCTCACTCGTGAAAAAACTTGGAGGAAATTATTTATGTCGACCCTAAATTCTCACAAGCTTAAAAAAAAAAAGAAAAAAAAAGAAATAAAAATTAAAGCAATGGAAAATGAGGACACAAAATTGCCTGTCTTAAGGAGCTTTCATTACATTTTGGAATAATGTACAAGGCAAAAGAGACTAAGTATCAAGCTGCTCCTTCTTAGAATCACAGGATCATTTAGGATAGAAAAGACTTCTAAGATTGAGTTCAACCATTAATCTAACTCTTAATCTGACCCAGCTTTGGATCTGACCCATGATGTCCCAGTAGGTTATGGTGAAGGAATTTCAACAGGACATACAAGACCATAACAAAAACAGACTATAGTTGAGTATGTAAGATTACTTACAGACATCAGATTTTGGCTTCTTGAATATCAATGAACCTGATAAGGGACTTTCTCTCTTGTTAAATTAGTGTTCAAGATGCTTATTGTGGGATTTTAATTTTTCTCCTGAAATTAAAATAGATGCTCATTACTCTCAGACTGATAAACAAGCTTACTGAACACTTCCAAAATATATTTGTTAAGAGTTAGGCTTCACGATCAATTGGAGAAGAATAATATTTCCAGCACACGACATGATTTTTATACTGCCTAATATCAGTGCAGTTCTAGGATGGCTTTTTATATTCCGTCTCTAAGGAACTGAGCTAGAAGGGCTTTTCTGGCTCAATTGTCAATACAATGGTGCTCAACCATGCTATAATGCATCTAGGGATTAATTTATTGCTATTAACAAATCCATGAGGGAAACACAGGTGGCTGGGAACAAAAATTACCTATCAGAAAGAGTATTGAAACCTATTTGAGTAATGGAAGGAGAAAACAGATTGTAAGTGAAAATGACAATACTGCTAGAGAAGACTGTCTGTTATGGGTGACTGCTGACGAGCAGGAGTGTGATCCAGCCAGTGATGAAGCAAAACCAGACAGAGATATATCTCTGATTTAAGGGATGAAATCACTACAACACAAGAAACCTCTAGAGAGAGTAAATTTGGCTATACTGGAGTGACTTCAACTTGTGTAACCATAAGTAAACTAAATTTAAGCTAACAAGGGCAGGTATTTGTAGTAGTGTAACCATGGCAGCAAAGAACTCAGCTCAGACTAAAAAAGGCTCCACCTGCTCAAGGACTTGCATAAATGCTTGCCATTTGGCCCCACAGAGCCCTTGACTACCATAATTACACCTCTAATAATATCCAAGCTAGATATGCTGCACATAATAACCGCAATATAGATGCTTCTTCAGATTAAAACTCCCTTAAAAGGATCCAAAGCCCTTTGGTGTCCCTAACAGACTTTCCATTGATTTCAGTGAACTTTGTCTCAGGCCTTTTAACGTTAAAGATGAATGTAACATATTAAATTATTGAACAGAGTACTTGGTCTTAATAAGAGCAAATTATTTCTTCAGGGTAATAAAACTGATCCAGCTGTAGTGAGATAACTGAGAAAACAGACCCAGGGAAAACTAATTAAAGCATTTTGAGTACTAGAACTAAGTTTCTCCCTCCCTGACATAAGAAATTATTTTCAGAACTTTTATAAAACATTTATTCTCCTATAAAGAAGGTAATAAAAGTGATGTACTGTAGCCTCCTTCCCTGGCCAAGATCAAACCACCTACCTTCTATGAAAGGGAGCAAATTGCCCAAAGTGTGCCTCTTGAACACAGAAAAAAATTGTTTGCTATTGAAATGTGGAAGTCTATTAAGCATTGGGCTGTGATTGCTTTCCAATTAGCTTTTATGAAGTTCTAAGGAAAAAAAAAGGAAAGGTGGATCCCCAGCTTGCAAGACAGCTATTAGATTCCTAGGTAATCAAGGGTCACCAGACAACTGTGCTTTATTCCATCATCTAGACATTTTTCTTCTAAGGACAAAAGGATTTCTAGGAGAAATTGAAGGGCAAAGCTAGAGAAGGTGAGGTGTTCTTTAATTAGTAAAAGCCATGCTGGCTTTACTGAAGGTCAGCACTCCCCAGCAACGGACACAGGCCATTGCAGCAAATCTGTGTGGGTACCAAGAAGGTGATTGAAGGGTTTGGGTGGGGATGTTCAGATTGAGAAGGATGAATTTGGGCCAAAGAAGCTTTGGAGCCTGAACCAGAGCAAAGTATGGTAAGTCAAATGAATCTGTAGGAAGAGAAAAGTAACATGTTAACATGAACACCAAAACCATGAAACAAGGCCCTCCCTTACAGTGACTACTGTGGGTACTTCAAGCCTTGATACAGAGGGGTCAGATCTAAATAATCATTTATGCTGGTATTTAACTGCAGATATGTGAGAAGCCCTGTTGACATTGCCAAGCCTATTTCAAAGAGAAGAACAGATTTAAGTGCTTTGCTGGATGAGGGCCAGAGGCAACTGAAGTTAGCACTATGATCACTTTGGAGAGTTCTTTTTATTTCTGAATTCTCAGAGCACCCAGACCTCTTCCTGGATAGTCTTGGGAAGGATTATCAAGGTAAAGCAGATTTTAAACAGGCAGATTTAAAAACAGCTGGAACAGACCTTGAGACAATAGCTGAACCCGTTTCCATAGGCAAGAGAAAATTTCCTTTAGACCTCAAACAGAAATTTTGCATTAGGCTTTCAAACAGCTTTAGGGGCTGTTTGTTGATTGAAGCTTTTAAAATAAAATATCCAGGTAAAATTTTATTTGCCTTATTGGAATTACTTTATAATCTTCCTGATCTTATTTTTCAGGTCAGGAAAAGGATTGCGTCCAAAAGCATTTCCTCAGAAACTGGATTGTAATAGTAAATATCAGCCAGGTATACCAGATAGCCCTTTTTTTGGATGCCACCCCTTGTTTTCAAAAGGTATTTGAAATCAATTATCACACTGGGAAGGACTGTAGAGGTTGGCTTCAATTCAGAATTGGCTTCTGTGTTTTCTAATCCCTGGAAGAGAAATTTTCTCCTTGGTTTTATAAAACTTCCTTTCAGACTGTGCTGTTTGCTTCCAGTTGTTTCAGACAATCAGGGAAATCCCACTTCAGACATGTTTGACTACAAAAGTTCTACTGAATTCACAGGAGTCCAGATTTTTTTTCCAGTTGGGTTATTTCCTAACCCCTGGGTCAAACTAATAGAAAATGACAAATTCCCAAACTCTAACATGGTCCGAATTGTTGTGGATAAACCCTTGAGAACCAAAGGCCGTTTCATCCATTCAGATCTGGAACGATGCACATTTCCAGTCTACTAACTTCTGCAACTTGAGGATATAATGCAGTGCTAGAACATCTTTTTACCATTCATATTTACTCGAAACTCTGTCAGGTCTTACTTGGCTGGAAGCAAGGACTTTGCCTTTTTTCCTTCCATTTCTTAGAAAATAGCCTTCCACAGGTTCTTACTGAAAATATTCAATACAGACCTCACAAATCAATTTTGTTCATGACTTAAAGACAAGCACAGTATCTGGTGGATTTTTTCAACACTGCAACGCAGCACTCTGTTTACTCCTGCAGTTTATGAAGTGTTCAGGAGCACATGCTCAAAACAAATTCTTGCACAGAAAAGAATGTAGTATTCCTCTTCTCTGGTACAGATTTAGAACATGTTGAAGTCTATTCTCCATCACTGCTCAGCTGGGACTTCAAGAATTCTTAGCTAATTGACAGTGATGATTACAAAGAATAGCATTATCTCATGTTTAGGGGAGCTACAAAATTCCAGCCTCAGCATTCCTGTGACATCTGTGTGAGTAAACAGGGATAACAGATGAAGATGGCTCTGGGAACCTGCTCTGGATATTTGTATTCGGGGAAAGGCTTTGACTTGGGTTTATCTTTGTGTCATGATGAAAAGCTGCCTGATAAAGGTGATATTCTTACTGGGGAATTTCTCTTTACTTGTTGCTACAGTTAATGTTCAGTGACCCAACAGCAGCACAATTCATCTGCTCAAAGGGGTAGAAGTTGGGTTTTTTGATTGGGTGCATTTCCACAGGTGTTAAAAAAGGCTATTTAGAAGTACTATCCAGTTTGTCAAGACATTAAAGTTAAATAAATCTTCTTGCCACAATTGTATTAATGACATTTTGCATTAACAGTTTTCTAAAACAAAGGATTTGTTCTGAGGAGGTGTCCCTTTGGCACACAAAAACTTTGCATCTTGCCAAAGATCCTAGCTGCAGATACAGTTAAATCCATGTTCCTTCCTGACTTCTGCAGCTTGACCATGATTTATCCCTAAGGGACTTGGCACCTGCCAGTGTCTCCTATTGCCTTGCAAATTACAAAGTTTTCTGACAAACATTCTTTTCTCCCTCTGAAAGCTGTAAACACTATACTACATAGACATTTATTTTAATTAGTATTTTTTACTATACATTTTCAATTATTTTGTTCTGTTACTTTGTTAATATTTTCAGCAAATTTCCTTTAAAACTGTTTGTTTGGAATATTTTCTTCCCCTGGAGTGTGTTTTCCCCTTCACCCCTGTGGCTCCCAGCTCATGTCTATGGGAAACGACAGTGCATGGACATATTCTCAACACCTTGGGAGGTGAGCTTACAAATGCCTTTCATCACTTGGATCAGTGCTCCAGCTGGGGTTTCTAAATCTATTCAGTCTCCAGGATTTCCTTCCCCATAGAGCTTCTCTAGGCCTGAATCACTTCAAGGTTTATTCTCTTTAGAATATAAGAGCATAAAATTTTTTAAATTATTAAGGTTTTGGTTGAAAGTGAGCACTGAGCTTAATACAGAGCTTGACATGTTGCAAAAATTTTTGTGAGGTGTTATGACCTACAGGGAGGCATCACCTTTAAAACCATAAAAAAATCCTCTTAATTTTCAAAAGTTCAGAGCACTCCTGGACTCCAGCAGCTTTGGTGGGAATGTAGGGTCAGCTCTGGCCTTCCCTGCAGTCAAGAGGGTTTTTATCACAGAGTGAGTTTTGGCCTATACAGTATGCAGTATGATCAAATCACTTTCTTTTTGAGCCTAGATAAGGATTTCAGTTCCTCAGTTTAATGCACTCCAGTCTGAAATATTGTTCTTTGGAACTGTGAAAAAAAGGAAATGTTCAGGAGAAAGTTGTGCTTTATGCTGGAGTTGAACTTGAAGTGATCTCCTGAGATATCTTTTATTTGTATGTTAAGCAGAATGCACATTTATGGTGCTGTATAAATAATAATAATAATGCTATCGTCTCTCTGTATTCTGTTTATTGTAATCTGTTTATTCTGCAAAACTCAGCAGTGAAAGTAAAAATAACCTCACTATGTGTTTTCAGTGAAGATCCATAGCCATTTTTATTTCATACAAACTTGCTCTTCCCTGGTTATAAGGCACTTTGTATTTAAAGCTATCAAAGGGGGAAAAAAAAAAAAAAAAAAGAGAAAATCTCAAAAACAAATGTTCTGACATCATTAAGTTACTCAGCTCCATAAAAACATGAGGCCATATAATCCAATAATGTTCTTAAGTACTCCACAATCAAATCAGTGAAGAGTTCTACCTAAAAATCAGTGATGGTTGATGTCCAGAGGAATTAAAAAAATTAAGTAGAACCATACAACTTGAAGAATTAGTCATGAGAGAAGGAATCTTTTACCTATAAATTAGTGTGAAACCATCTCAGTCTCAGTATGTAGCCACACTAGTTAGGGATTGATGGTCTATAGGGATCAGCATTAAAAGGCAGTAGCTACCACATTGTGGTATACAAGATATTAAAGCTATTTCCCGTACCCAACAGAGGAAATCAAGAAAGCATTCAGATATTAATGTCAGACAGCATTTGTGAAATGAATAGGCTTGACCTCGATCCCCCTTCTTTTCCAGCAAAAATGAGAAGCTGCAAAAAGTGTCTCCTTATTTGTGACCTTGAAATCACCAATTCTGTGAATGATTAACTTAGTGCAGAAGGAGAAGGAATACAAGAACATTGGTAAAAAGAAGACACACAGAGGAGTTGTGCAAAACCTGCTGCTCATAATGACATCCTTTCCATTGATAAATAGTTTTTTCAAGCTCTTAGGCTGCCAATCCTACTCTTTTATCACATGCAAGTATACTAATGGCATACAAAAAAACCCTCCTGAAATAATTCAGGCAAAAAACAGAAACTGACAGTCTGGGCATTAATCACAGTATTTTATATTACTCTAGTATGAAAGTCACCACCTTTGGAAACTTTCATTTATCATGTTTCCTTGTTTAAGCCATTCACAGAGGATTTGCAATAGTTTCCTCATTCCAAGTCTAGGAAATTGCTACAAATGCAATAATCAACATTGGAAACTCCCAACAGTACAATTTTAAAAGCAAGAACTGTATCCTGCTGCTGAGATTTTAGTGTGGTTTGATGTTGACAGAGACCAGTGGCCAGCCTTTCACTGAGCAACACTGGCAAGAGGCAGGGGACAGAAGTTTACTCTGGGAAGAGATGGGGATCACATGTTTTTGAATCTGCCCACACTGATAATTGATCTCATCCAAAATAAAAAGCAACAAACAATGTTATGCTGCATTAGCACCCCTTTTGCATAGGGATCCTGAAGGCTGAGAAAGCTTAGCTGAAGTCGTGACTTCCCCACTGCAGTCACACAATGCAGAAACAATCCTAATGACTCCAGGAAAATTCAATTGATGACCATCCTTGAACAACAAAGGCCCTAAGGCATCTCTTAGGATGCTTCAGCTGTGGCTTGGGGCCATGGAATGGCCTGAATGGGCCATCATCTCTGGCTGGTGATGCGGAGATGAGGTGCTGGCCTGTGCTGGGCTACAGCTTAGCAGACCCCCTGGGTAACCCAGCCTCAGAATGACCCTTGTGAGCCCTAAAAGCTTCTTTATTGGTCAACAGTGCTCCTGTGGGCACTGCCCAAATGCTGAAACAGAGTTTGTCCAGCATGGGGAATGCCTGGGAATCAGAGAGCAGGATGTGTGGTGCCTTATGAGCCAGTTCCAAGCCATCAAGCCTAACTGGTGCCTAATGGATGGCTCTAAACACAGATTGCATTTCCCTGGGACTGAGGGAGGTGCTGTTCCTCTCCTGCCACTATGCTTTGCATCCAGCTGCCTCTCCAGGGTGATGGAAGAAACTGGGTGCCACATCCTTTTGGGTGTCATCTTCTACATGATCAGTCTCACCCAGTGCCGGCCCTCCTTAGGTGCCACTCATTTTGGGGAGATAATGGTTACCTGCACACACGGTCACACCTTGCAAGCCCTGCTTGTGTGCAATGCAATTGCTGACCTGCAGTGTCTTTTTTCTTCCTCCCTTATTTTAACTGTTAGCTAAACATAGCAAGACCACATCCCCCCGCGTGACCAGGGCTGCTTACTGCATCTTGTAGCATCTATCCAAATTCAATACCTGCATCACTTCTGACAGCTTTTGCTACAAAGACCTCTGAAGCCTTTTTGTCCCATTTAAGACCTGTCAGTCCTTTGCTGCTCTCTAGCCCTTCCTGGCCCTGGGTTGAAGTACATTATTAAAAATTCCTTACAGACCTACATTAGTATAAATTAAGAGGTAGAGGACATTATCCTGCACAGAGTGTGAATTTTTATTCAAATAATTCTATTAGCATAATTATCTTTTTCAGAAATTAAATGAACATTATTACACTTGATGTGCTACAAATTATAAAAGCAAAATTTCTCTTGTAAGGTTGCACAGTTCTCTAGCAATTAGCCATCTTGCACCCAGCAAACTAAAATTAAACACATAAATTAAACCAGCGGGGGGGATAATAATGTTAGAAAGGGGGTATAGACTTTATGTGGTTTGCTCATTCTGAAGCTCCAACTAAAGATAGTTCTGGCAGGAACAGGTCAGACAAGTGGGGTTAACAGGTTCCCCCACACTTTTCTAATTTGCAGTGCAAAAATCTTCCTTGACAGAACAATTATGTGGACTACTTTTGCTAGGGATAATAACATAATCTAAACAAGTAATTCCTTGTGTGCTCCATGTATAATCTTGCAATCTGTCCCTGATTTTTGCAATACATAGCTGTTATTGGCATTTTAATCAATAGACACATTGGATCTGAACTCAGCATTCATACTTTTTTTATGGTTATCGAATGCCTGTGGTTGTATTTATGTGCAGCTACCTACATAGAAATATACAGCACTTTATAGACACACCTTTTATTCAACAGGCATTAATTATTATAACTGCCAAAATTTATCAACATAGAGAAATATTTCCAGGATTTCTGAAGCATTTAGATCACAAAAGTAAATTAAAGAGCTTGGAGAGACACATGAATACTACTGAATGGTGTCAAAGGTGTCTCGCACTCATAGTTTGCTGAAATTCTTCCAGAGAAGCTGCAATATAGGAAAAATTCTGTATTTGAAAAACACACATTTGCTTTACCAAACTTAGAGTTATGCCAGTCCCTCAGCTGAGGGACCCAGGCTGTCCTTGGCTGTGCAAGTGCTCACCATGAGGATGTGCAGGAGCATTCCTCCTCTGCAATCGGGTAGCTCACAGTCAGCAGGGATCAAGAGCACTCAGAGCATGCTCTGCCCTCTCTGTCAAATGAAAATTTCCTTTGAGGCCAAGCCTGGAATGTTGCAGTGGATGGCTATAAACTCTTCAGGAAACACAGTTTTTTATCCTGGAGAAGACCGAGATGGGACCTCATCAATGAGTATCTGAAGGGAGGGTGTCAGGATGGATCCAGGCTCGTCTCAGTGGTGCCAAGCAATGGGACAAGAGGCAATGGGCAGAAACTGATGCACAGAAGTTCCACCTGAACATGAGGATGAGCTGTTTTACTGTCCAGTGACTGAGCACAGGAGCAGGTTTTCCAGACAGACTGTGCAATCTCCCTCACTGGAGATACTCAAAAGCTGTCTGGACACATTTCTGAGTGCTCTAGGGGACCCAGCTTGAGCAGGGAGGTTGGACTAGGTGACATTCAGTGATCCCTTCCAACCTTAACCATTCTGTGGTTCTGTGATAGGCAAGGAAAGAGAGGTGATGGGGTAGCCCAGTGTTTTAGTTGGTTAGAGATGAGTCACGGCAATGATAGGGCTGAATGTTTATGAGTAGGAATCAGAGGGAAGGCCAATGAGGCAGAAATCAGGGTGAGAGTCTGTTACAGACCACCTGAGCAGGATGAAGAGGCAGAAAAATGTTCTATAAGCAGCTGACACAGCTGGTGAGTGAGCCAGCTAAGGAAGGCATCCCACTGGACCCGCTGTTCATGAATGGGGAAGGGCTGGTGGCTGGGACATGTCTTGGGCATAGTAATCACAATTTCGATCCTCAGAGAAGTAAGGAGAGGAGTTATCAACTACCTTGGATTTCTGAAGGGCAGTCTTTGGCCTCTCTGGACACCTAGGTGGCTGAGTCCCTTGGGAAGCAGTCCTGAAGGGCGAAGGAGTCCGGGAAAGTGGGACACTCTTCTAGAAGGAAATCTTAAAGGTACAGGAGAAAGCTGTCCCTATGTCCCAAAAGATGAGCAGGGAACACCAGCCTGGCTGAACAAAAAGTTTTGGCCGGAACTTAGGGAAAAAAAATGGACTTTAAAAGAAGGGACAGGAAATATGGGAGGGTTACAAGGATGCTATGAGGTTATACAAGGAGAAAATTAGAGGGATCAAACCCCAGGTAAACCCCTACTAAATTGGGTGGGAATGTTGATGTGCTGGAGGGCAGAAAGGCTCTGCAGAAGGATCTGGACAGGCTGGATCCACGGGCTGAAGACAATGGTATGAGGTGTGACAAGGCCAAGTGCTGTGTTCTGCACTTGTCACAGCAACCCCAGGCAGTGCTGCAGGAAAAGGACCTGGAGGTGCTGGTCACCAGCAGCTGAACATGAGCCAGCTGTGCCCAGGTGGCCAAGAAGGCCAATGCCACCCTGGCCTCTATCAAAAATACTGTGGCCAGCAGGACCAGGGAAATGGAGCTGGGGAAGGGTCTGGAGCACAAATCTGATGAGGAGCAGATGATGAAGCTGTGGCTGCTTAGCTTGGAGAAAAGTAGGCTCAGGGAGACCTTGCTGATATCTACAACTACCTGAAAGGAGGTTGTAGTCAAGAGAGGGTCGGCCTTTTCTACCACATAACAAGGAACAGCACAAGCAGAAACAGCCTCAGGTTGCACTAGGGAAGATTTAGATTAGATATTAGGAAAAAATCCTGTGCAAGAAAGGGTTTTCAAGCACTGGAACAGGCTGCCTAGGGAAGTGGTGGAGTCACCATCCCTGGAGAGCTTTAAAAGATGTGCAGAAGTGGTGTTTATGGACATAGTTTAGTGGTGGACTTGGCAGTGCTGGGTTAATGGCTGAACTTGATAATCTTAAAGGTCTTCTGTAATCTAAAAGATTTTATTATTATCTTATGCATTTTATACAGTTCTTCCCTGAAAAAAGGGTAAAATTTCCTTCTTTTTCCTGCCTGTTTCATAGTGCTTCAAAGAGGAAGTAGATGATATGCTTACCATGAAATGTTTTGGGGTTCGGGTAGTTTTCTAGCAGAAGCCAGGTTATTTGCTTTGGCCTGAAATATACTGATTTGTTTGGAGGCTGACTGCCTCAGAGAGCATCTGTCTCCTCATGGTGCTGCAGTACCATGGTGATGTAGAAGTGATTTGCCAATTAGGAGAGATTTCAAGAGAGAGGTTTTGACTTGCATTTTCCTCACTCCTCTGTCTTTTAGCATGCCAAAGTTTTTGTTTATTCAGGTTCTTATGTCACACACTTTGCTTATTTTCTTCTCTCTTCATTGATGTGCCTGTTCTAATATCCAAGAAGGATTTGATTTACAGGGAATCTTTTACACATAAAGGTTATGTTGTATTTGTCTAGTCCATACTAAATGGATGGAGTTTTGTATGTATTCGTAAATGCATCTGGAAGAAGAAGAGCTTTTGATAAAATGCAAGAAATACATTTAAAAGAGCATAAGTGTTTTTGTTATGGTTGTTTGAGAAAGGGACAAAATTAGTGCTTTCCAGTGTCAAAACTGAGCATAGGAAGAAAGAAAAAGGAAAAATAACTCACAATCTCTTTAAAGTTTCTCTAAATTACATTAAATCCAAGATTACACAAAGTAATTGAAACAAATTGATCCAATCACTTTTTCATTTTTTCTGTTTTCCAGCATTAGAAGGTATGCCTTTCCAGAAAAAGAAATTAATATTTCCTTCAGTCATACAGGTGTAAAGCCTTCTGGGCAAAGAGCAGTAAGATTAGTGAGTAAGACTGGCCTCTGTCAGGTCACAGGGCCAGTGCAAGACAAATGCTCGGGGAGCTCAGAATATGCCATCATTTCAAATCCCACTGAATCACTGTCATGACAGATATGAGCATTTGCAGCAAGGGCACTGACTGAGCTCAGTGTTTACTCAATGATCTACTTCTGTCTCAGGAGTATGCCAACAGGAAGAAGTGTGAGGAGATAATAAATTTGGCCTGAAAAGGGACTTCTGTAAAGCCACGAGGAAGATGTTGAGTCTCATTAGCACAGTGATTCCTGAGGTGCTGTATAATGGAAATGGCAATAGGGGTGCAATTTGATTGTGAGTGCCCCAATTTGTCCATATCCAGAATACAACAGCTTCCAGAAGAATTAATTTAGCCTTTTTCCTTTTTATTGATGTACAAGGGGAACGATGTAGTTGTTGTGTCTACAACATTTTATCATCTTATTCTTCAACCCTCCATCTACCAAGTATCAGAGATGGTGATGTATCCACTCACATCTGTCACTCCGTCTTCAGCAGTGACACAACTATTTTACCTTCTCAGCAGCAATAATACCTCTTTGACTAATACCTCCCATCAGCCTCCTTCCATGCCTGCCTCATGAAATAATTTTTTTTAAAAAGCAGAGAGAGAAAGAACAAAGAAACAACAGCAGTAAGGTGAAATCAGAGGTGGTGCAATTTTGCTTGAGTGTCTCATACATCCAGACAAAATGATCAGAAATGCTCCCAGAAATCAGTACTACAATTTTCACTTTTCTGCAGCGCTTTATGTAGATGAAACTTGAAGACCTCTACACATTTTTGCAGAGTCCAATGCAATGCTGTGGTTTGATCTATGCATTGAAGAAGATTGGTTTGAATGTATAAGGGTTCTTACTCTTCTCATTATTTGGAGAAGAGCTCTTTACAATCAGCCTGCAAACTATATATCCACTGTGTTTTTAATGATTAAAGCAGTAATGGGACTAGGTACCATTAGTTCAATACATTAGGATTTCTGTGTTCCTCTAACATTTTTTTATTTGTCAGGTACAACAGAGAAAGAAAAACAGTTAATGAAGGGTGATAGGGTGATTTTGTTCAGAAATCATGCAAGGAAACTTCCCAAAACCAGGAGTTCAAGTCATGTAATTAGTACTCAGCAGCCATAATAAGGAAATAAAGAGGGGCAAAATAATGCATACCATCTACAGCTGTCTTACAACACCTTGTCAGGTATAAATCTTATATTACATGTAAAGAAGCTGTGATACAGAGGTTATATGATTTTCTGAGGGAATTTTTGTCAGATGCAGAAATTCCTGCCTTCTATTATATTGCTTTAACCACTAGACTATGCTAAATTAGAGATGATCATAGTCTACTGAGATCTAACTGGGCTTGCTTTTTGCTTTTTTCTTTTTTTTTTAAATTTAATAAATAAGTGGAGGGTATTAGCAATGTGTTAATGGAATTGTTGCCCAGGGCAGCTAGAACTGGAGCAGGAATCAAGAGAGACTTTCAGAGTAAAGATAGAGGTGAAATGAAAATGAAAATATTAAAACCAAAAACCTCCTTAAATAATCATATAGTTTTTAAAATATCAGGAGAGTTGGGGAGAAGAGGAAGGTCTTCTAAAAGGTCATCTCTAGTGGCTCCAGCATCCAATGCTGGATTATTGTCCTTAGCTTGACCCTGGGGGTGGAAACCAGACACACTGGGCTGGACTTGTAAATGCCTCTTGGGGTGTCATGATGGCTTTTTTTACCCATGAGGATCTTCATCTTTTCTCATAGTTTCTCAAACTTGGGGGTGTGACTGAGCTATAAAGGTTAGGAAGCAGGGCTGAAGGTCCTGAGAAGAAAGTACAAGGTGTACAAAATATAAGAAAACAAACGCCAGAATCATGTTTAAAAAAAATGCCTTCACCATGCGTTCTCCCTCAGGTGCTGATTTTAGGGAGAAGTATGATATCCTATAGTATTGCAACTGTAATTTCAGAGCAAACTGTGTTTTTATAGGAATGAAATACAATGTCTTTGACATACCCATCTTTCTTTGCTAATTTTTCACATCAGTTTAGATTTGTCCAGGAGTGAAGTGATTAAAATCAGCAAGTGGTCTAATCATCTTTCACTCAACCTTCTTAAGGCAATTCACTACTAAGGCTACATTTGAAGTTATTTTTATTATTTTTCAACAGAACCCAGAGCTGAGAAGATGGCAGAAGTTTTTCTGAAAGAATGAGAAGAGAGTAAAGCACTGCCTACAACAAGAAAAAAGTTATTTTTAAAGTAATTTTGTGTGTTTTCTCAATATATAGATTCAAAGGACTCTTAAAATTAGTATCTCTAAAACTATGAAAATCAGTATTGTATGAATGATGGTACTCCCTTATTAGCTAATTATTGTTCCTATAATTAACTGAGAGCAACTAATCACACTGATACATCTTTTGAATAATTGACTGATTGAGGTAATGACTAGCTTTCAAACGTATTTGTCACTAATTTGTAATTCACATAGGTGAAAATGAGCAGTAAAGTTGATGGCTGCTTGGAAGCAGAAGTAAGAGAACAATCCTCTATTCGTGTCCATGTCACACTGCTGTGATGAAGAGGCTTTTTAAATGCCCCTTGAGGGAGTTTGCACGTTTGCCATTTTGTCATTAGTATACTCAACTCTCTTCCCTCACAGGAGATTGACGAAGGTGTGGTCGGCATCCTAAAAGGGGGAGATGCGCCTCTGTTTATTTGGCATTTTATTCATATACTCTCTGAATTCCCCTCCGGTAAAAAATGCTAAGTTAACAACCTGAGAAACTGGCGTTTGTGTTTATCCAAAAATTATGGGAAAAACAGAATCTATCTGTTTTATTCTATAGTTGGCTTTAACCTTGAATAGTTTGACATCAGACTGGTAACTGTGCTAGAGAACAGTGTTCCAAGGCAACAAAAAGCCCTTCACAAATTTTATCAAATACAGTAAATAATTTTAGCCAGAAAAATAGAGGGAAATGCAGCAAAATGGAAATATGGTGTATCAGTATTTCTACACTATCACAGTTTGTTTTTTCCTTTGATCAAAATGTTAGGAAAGGATTAAAAAAGGACAAATAACTGGCATGAAAGATATAGAAGCATGTTCGTGTTCCGGTGACATTGGGGTGCTCACCAGCACTGAGTGCTCATAAGCCTCAACATAACTAACCCAGAAAGATAACTCCTCCAGGAGGTGACTCAAAAGTCAGGTGCCCCTGCAAAAGTCTCTCTGCTTCCACTGGTTGTTCAGCAGGCCTATATAGACAGGCCAGCTAAATTAGGCATGTCTCATCTGTCTGAAATTCAGTGGTGTGACCTCTAAAACCATGTCACTCTGCGAAAATTAATTATTGTAGGCTAAAAGGAAAAAAAAAAGGAAGGGGGTTGTCTCATTGAAATTGAAAAGGTATCTCTGTTCAACTCTTTTTCTTTTTTGACACGGAAGGAAGGAAGGAAGGAAGGAAGGAAGGAAGGAAGGAAGGAAGGAAGGAAGGAAGGAAGGAAGGAAGGAAGGAAGGAAGGAAGGAAGGAAGGAAGGAAGGAAGGAAGGAAGGAAGGAAGGAAGGAAGGAAGGATTTACAACATTGTCCTAACATTCTATTGTAATTTTAGCACTCAAGACACTTGTTTTTCCCACCCACATCCAGGTTGACACGACTGAATGTTTTACCAAAACAGATAATGGCTCCAAAATTTTGATCGCCATTGGCCTACCATGAATATCTCCAGGCCATTAAACCTCATGGATGAAAGAATATTTTCTTCTTCAAGTCATGCAACATGGAACTTCACTACAGGGCCAACCACTGCCTGGTGGGGAAAGGATCTTTTCATGGATTTCAGATTTGGATCTGCAACTACAAAAATTGGAGACTAGTCTTCTGTGGGAACAGTGAAAGAAATAAGTGGGATAAATACGGGGTTATTGTTAATCTAGAGAGAAAACCAAGCACTAAGCAAGAATAACTTAGGTGGTTTCCTCATTTTGGAATGTCATTCCAAAGGCAAATCCAAATTCACAACAGAAACACTACCTGAGAAATGTCTTCCAAAGCTGGATGAAGAAGAAAGGCAAAGCTAGATCTGAGATCCAGCTAATTCTCACCACTCCCCTGACTTGAATGATACAGTTGTGAGCAACTAAGATTTGACCTTGAAACAATTTTCATATTTGCACAGAATGCCCAGATCTGGGAGTGCAGATGCACAACTTAGACAGATGTCAGTCTGGATGGTGCTGATTTGCTCCTTCCCCCCTTGCATTCACCAGGACAGTTCTGTGCACAGTCTCAGTGTCGTGGTCAGCGCTGTACATTGCAGGGCTGCAGACACAGAGGCTCCTGACGAAGGCAAAAGCCGAGAGCCCAAAAGCTGTCAGAGCCCTGATCACCACTGCCTGGTGGGACCTGCAGCCAAGAGACAGACACCTCCAACTACTCACCCACCCAGACAAGACATATTGAGCCTAGACTGTATGGGCTGGACTTTGTATGCCATTTCACACTCCTCAAGGCAAGTGCACTTTAGGCATCACCATTTTTTGCGCATTTTGCCTGCCTTTGTTACACTGAAATAGCACAGCCTCTCCCAAGCCTCTGGTTTGAGCAGTCTGACCAGGTGTCAAATGAGTTTTCAAAATATAAGATCCTACTTATAAGGATCAGAGAAAATAATAAAACCCCACCCGTCTAAGCAGACACCAATCATTGTTATCTGAGTGCCTCACAAATAAAGCATGTCATACAGAACTTCTGTGGCCTTTATCTCAGGGATGGTGTTTGCATATCAGCGTTTATCTCGGGATTTTGCAAATTACCTAAAGGCATTTGAGTCAAGGCACAAAGAACAAGGTGAGTAGTAATTGCAGTCATTCAGACCTCATGACACTTTTCACAACTGTCAAATAACAAAGTTAACTAATGAGATAGTCCACACCTGTGGAAAGATTCATAAAGCAAAAGGACTCAATCTTCTCTTCCTACTCTAACCTTTCAGTTAATTGCCAAAAGGCTCCACCTGACCATCACAGAAAGTCAATTCTGGGCATGTAGGAGTACCTAAAGCAAAAAAAAGCCCAACCTGCCATTAAGAGAATGTATAAACTCACAAGAGTTTAGGAGTATGGCTGTTGTTCTAACCCAACGTAGAATTCAACAGCAGTACTGTTACAACCCTGTACCCAGAGAAGCCTAATTCCACTTTTTCCTCCACATCTCTACCTTGGAAATGGAGAAAACAGCATTTGTTTTACTCCCCTCAACATTGTGTAGATTTTTTTTAATTACTTTTAAAAAATTAATAGAAGACATTTCAGAGTTTTAATTGATCGGAAGCACTTTTTTTTCAGACAACAGGACAACGATGCAAAAGCAGAAGGTGTCAGAAAAGGTTTCAAGTTTGGATTAAAACTGCATAATTTGGATTGAAAGTACACAGGATGTAGACAACTGGGATGAGCCCTCCTGTGGGAGATATTTCAGAAACATTTCCCCTTCCAGGGAACATGCTGTACTAGTGCAGAAAATTTCACTCCTTACTCAAACACTGACCCTTTTTTGTCTCTCTCCAACTTAGTTGCACCCCAAGGGGCCAGAATTCTAAGTGTTTTTTCAAGCAATTATACATGATTACATAGTGATGCAAAGTGCCATAAAATGAATGAGTGAAGACATTTGCAAAGAAGTGCTCTTATAATCCTTCTGATGGTGTACAATGGAACATTTTATCCACACTCAATCTTCTTATTTCCTAGATTTACGTTATACATCATAGTCATATTATAGGCAATACAATCTATTGAAGTATGCATTAATTAGCTCAGCTTTTCTTCTAAACAGAGGTCATATAGTTAATTATTAAGCAGTCAAAGGAGTCAGAGAAGCCCTTTTTATCATGCTCTGCTCCATAATCTTTACAGTGCAATATCTTCTGGGGAAGGTGCAAGGACTACCTTGGAAGAAGTCAATAGGCATATTACTATTCTCTAGAAGTTACCATCGAGGCAGCTCTTGCAGCTGTGAGCCAAAGTCTAAATTAAACAAGACCTGTATCTGCAGGAACTCTGAAGGTGTCCCATCTATTCAAAAGGGGCAAGCTTCTGTGATATTGATGATACTTTATATGGCAATAGTGTTGAGCTCTGCAAAGCAAGGACAAAGGATGGGAAGCATCATCATGCAAAGGAGATACATTACTTATCCTGTAGGCTTGGCTACTCACTGAAGTAGGAAGGATAAGAAAGGAGATTAATTTATATAGCCTGACGTACCTCACATTAACTGCACAGCCACATTTTCTTATTTGTAGTAAATGCAAGGTAATCTTCTGCTTATAAATTTATATTCCATCATAACCTATGGAATCTTGTTTGTAATGATTCCCCAAATGCCTGTTCCTTTGAGGAATGCTCTCAACCCTCATGGTAAGCTGCTAGGGGTTGAGACACTTTCTGGGGATTCTTCTACATCCCAGAGATATGCATATTTCAATAAATTAAAAAAAAAAACAAAAAAAAACCCACTACAGACAGAAAATTTATGTTTTGTTCAGAATATGAAAGAAACAAAAAAAGGACAAATCAACAACTGATTCACAATTTATGACTTGCTAAACATTTTGCTTCATAACCACAATCTGTTTACATGAATTGCTTTAGTGTAAAAGTCAGAAAGTTAATTGCTCAGTTGCAGGAACCTTAGATAAAAGCTGGTTCAGTAAATATAATTCACTGCAGCCTACCATAAGTTTGGAAATAAATAATTTTACACCAAAGTAATTCTACTGCCCTCTGATGCTTCACAAGGAACAGAAGGGGTTTGAACCAAAAGGAGCTTGTTTTACAAAAGATAATGTTCCTGATTGTAATTTATTCCAATCAGAGCTCCAAAGTAGCATAATTTCTGAGCTCTTTATTTCTCTGAGTGTCCATTTCAAGAACATCCTAAAGCTAGGATCAAGGTTTTCAGAAAACACTGTCTGTGCTGGTCTGCTCCCCAGCCAGATTCAGCAGTGATATACTTTAAATGCCACTATCACACTTCTGACAGTCTATGTTTTTCTACATTCCGCTGGAGTCCAGGAGCCTTTAAGATAATATCCAGAAATTATTACATCATGTCCTTCCTTTTGCTTCCCATAAAGTGAAATGCCATGTCTATAAACTTCTATTCCCTTTTAGGCCCTCTGGGCAGCATCTCACTCACTTCCCTGCAGATCAAGGGTCTGAAGAAGCAATAACCCCCAAGAGCCCTCTGCACTTTCTCAGCTGCTCTTGCCAAACTGGACAAGGGCATTGTGGAAGCTGTGGGATGCATCCCCCAGGGGCTGTATTGATGCATGAGATAGCATGACGATAGAGACCAAGCCCAAACAAGCTTTCTTTCCTCCCTGTTGCATGGTTAGGGTCTTTTTCCTTCTCTGGCCAAGAACAGCCTTTCGTGGGGCCCTGGGGGATGCTGACTGCACAGGATGGTTTCCAGCTTCCACAGCAGCCCCTCTTGAAGCACATACTTCTCTCAAAGCCAAGGCCCAAGGGCCTCCCTGTACTTGCAAGAGCTGGTGGAGGGATTACCATGTTACAAAGATGTCACTCATATCCTCTCTGCCTTTATAGCATGTTTGAATGGATCTAGACAATTGAGTTGTCACCTTGAGTTGGCGCACTTTTATCCCTTTACAAATCCCAGTCACCTCTGCCCTGGCATCAATGTGATGTGCAATAACTGTATTGCAGACCTTAAAAATAACAATCTAGGCTTGTTCGTGGAGGCCTGTTATGGATATTGAACTCAGAAAATAGGTAACTCTCACTTGTATTTGGCCTTTCTCCCTGGCTTCTTTGCTTTGACAGACACATTTCCAATATCCTATTATCTTGTATGTTTGTACTGCAGTAAGTAGGCATAACTGATTTACCTTTTCTCTAGCATTCACTGCTTTCTATACTACCATCCTGCCTCTTCTTATTCATCTTTTCTTCTGAACTGAACAAAGAAGTTTGTTAAAAAGAGAACAAGATTACCACTGAAAACTACTGTGAATCTTTCTTCCCTTCACTGCACAGCCTCCGCCTATAAACCTTTCCTCTGCTTTCTACCTCCCATGTAAAGAAACCTCCCAAACCTGGCCATTTTCCTTTCTCTCCCCCAGCGTCAGCTGTGTGGGAGCACAGAGCCAGACAACTTTCCAGCATCTTCATCTTTGCAGTCACATCCCACACCAGCCCTGTCCCTGGTTTGACAGCCTAGGGCCAAGTGGATCCACAAACAGCGAGAAACGTCACAGATAATTGTTCATTGAATGCTTTCATCTTTTTACTTACAAAGTGCTTTTGCACTTTGGCAACCAAAAATCCTGAAAAATGTCCATACCAAGTCATCGGCAAGGTCTGACAAACTATAAGCGTGTCCCAACCAAAATCATAAACTGCCTGTGAGGCCACAGGTTCAAGGAGCCGCATGTCAGTGAGTCTCAATGATGCACATGACGCTTCCTTCATATGAAAAAGAGAGCCTTTTCTTGGACTTCTCTAAAGATGCAAAATTATCAAGCAGGAAGTGAAGAGGCTTAAGAGATAGAGGGGGTTATAATCATAGAATTAGTACCATCACAGATGTCTCCAAGAGCAACTATATTTGGGAAAAAGTTACTCAGTGAACATATGAATCCCCGCTAACTCAAGAATATAATTCACTATGTACCAACTGACTGTCAATGACTACTGTCTGTTTGTTCTCAATTTTTGTTTATTTCCTCTGACTCAGATAAATAAATCTTGTTTTGACCCTAATGCATGACTCAGTGTTCAGTACAAAAAGCAGGTTGGTAGCAGGAGTTGCCTCAGCTGGGAAGTACCAGGCGCCTCTCTCTATCTCTCGCCCCTTTTGTCGCAGTAACCACTTGGTGTGGTGAAGATAAGAGAAATGCTATTCAAGAGTTCAAATGTTCCCAGTGAAACTAAAAATTAGTGCCGAAAACAGACCTAAATTGAAGAGCAGATGTCAAAAAGTCCCCTTCAAACCATACGAGGGGGTAGAAGAGTAGCAGAGGAAATGAGAGATAGGAGGATGACCTGTTTTTTCTGTGCTTTTCACTGAATGATTCCAATAAACCTAAAGCTTTCTTTTCTTGGTAGTAAACAGAAAGTTACTTCAATGAAGGCCATCCCTTACAGTCACAGGATTCATTCCCTTAAAAAAAAAATTTAAAAGTTACATCTTCCTTTTGCTAGTCTATAAAGGTAAAGGAAATTAAAGTTACAGGGATTAAGCCTGCTGTGACATCTAGGCATTCATTCATTCATTCATTCATTCATTCGTTCATTCGTCTCCTGGCTGAACTTCAGTCGTGTTGCAGGGCATGACTCAGCATGAAATGACTCAGCATGAACCCATTTGAGCAAGGGACAAACCCCACTTATTTCCTGTGGGCAGCATGGGGCTAGAAAGGGCACCATCACTGCTCATGGTGACCAGAGCTGTAAATGTCTAAACCTGAGGGTGTTGGTGAAGGTTAGTTGGTGAAGATTACATTGCCCACAACTTGAGTGCTTTGGTTGTTTGCTGAGCAGCTGAGGTTGGGCAACCCCATCCAGATCCCAACAATGTCACTGGACTCACACATACATTCAAGAGCACTACCTCTGACTGCTCATGTAAAAAATTTTAATGTTAGGAGAGGGGTGGAGAGAGGTTGTACAGGTTCTTGACACTATAGCAGGACTTCAGCTTCCCAGCACTGACACTGGCTCTGCAGACACCTGCACTCTGCAAGTGAGGTGACTGCCTAATATTTCAGCATCAACCTCAATAAGCATTCGACTAAGGAAATAATATTTATGTCACTGCATCTAGTGAAGAGCGAAAAACCTTCAAGGGTTTAAAACTGACTTAATTAATGATGGAAATCCATCTGCACAAATGAGTTCCTCAGGTAAATGTGACTTCTCTTAGTTTGGTGGAACTGCTTCTTGATGTGTGTTTGTGTGTGCATACATTTATGTATACATTACTGAAGTAAATTGCACTCATACAGAAAAAACATGTCCTTTGCCCTCAGAGAAGCTTAAAACCATTCTATTGGTGAAAGAAAATTAGCAACAAACTAATAGGGTACAACTTTACACTTATGCAATGTTTTGTATTTCCAGACCTATAAACTACATCTTTATTGGCAATGCACTTTGAAATTTCTGAAATACATTTATAGATGGAAAAATTCTTAAGGACTTTTCTTATTTTCATTTGGTCTGCAGTACTGCACACAAAAAGAGAATATGCAGAAGTGTTTCTGTGAGAACAAGGAGATTCTTCAGGCTGTGCACCCAAGAGAACCACAGCTGAGGCCAGTTTAGATTTGTCATTCTTTTCTGGCACTGTTTCCTACTTGCTGTATCTTTATCATGGAAAAGTAATGTACAGAAAAATTTCTGCAAAACCCCTTGTCCTAGGTGACTTGGAGATCACAATATATTTTAAGGCTCTTCTCAACACCAGGTAGTACCTGGATTGCTTACAGCATTGTGAGACTACAGCTATGGGGTGGAAGTATTCCTTTCGGTGGTGGTGGTTAGTGATTTTCTTTATTTGTGGTAAATATGATGACTCTTTATCTGAGGTTAGAGGAAAACACATTTTTTTTCCCCTTTCTTTTTTTGGCACCTTCTCCCAGCCTCACTTTGAAAAGTACCTTCATCTTCATATTTTAAAGAAACTGTGGTCCTCACATCAGGAATGAAACTTTTCCCAGAAACAAAATTCCCAAATTTGACCTCATAGCCCACTGCAAGAAAAGAAGAGAATCTCTCAGTTCATATGTGCAGGGAAAATTTAAGTAAATGCCAAATGGCCACCCTGCTGGACATGAGCCAGTCCAGGACTAAGGTATGATTCTTGCAGTTAAGTTTATGAAAAAGTACTGCAGTTCAAATGTTAAAAAGAGCACAGCAAAATCTTAGATGAGTTGTTGTTTTTTGGGAAAAACGTACTTGTAAAATAGAGTGGAGATGAAACTGCAGGGAAATTCTGTGGGAAAGACACGAGGAATTTCCCTAGTCCAGACTCCTGCTGAAAGCAGTGTCAGTCAAGAAGTCAGATCAAGTTTATCAGGGCTTTATCCATTTAACCTCCTTCAAAATTTCCAAGGATGGAGCCTGCTCAGCCTCTCTCAGCAACCAGCTCCACAGCCTGACTGTCCTCACTGGGAAACATTTCTTTATATGCAGCCTGATCTCTGTCTCCTTTCACTAAATCACCTGCCCCTTTCAGCAATGGGTCCCCATTTTTCTTGTTCATCCTTTCACTGCTAAGTGGCACAGAAGCTTCTGTTGTTTTCCTTGATATCCCCCACAAGTATCAACTCCAGCTGAGCACTGGCTTTTTGAACACCATGCCTACCCACCTAGGCAAAGTTTCTAATTCCCTTTCCTGCTGTCCACCCTCTGAATTCTGCCTTTTGCATTGCCCAATTGCCTCATGGCTGTGCCTGACCCTGGTTCCCCTCCTTGGCCCTGAGAGGAGACAGGGCAGCAGTCAGGGATGGGGGAAGGGGTCAGGGAGAAGGAATGGATCAGACAAGAAATCAGGAACAACACAAAGCAAACTTCCTCTAAGCAGAGTAATTCTCTATGTTTTATATTCTGGGTATTTGACTTCATACTCTGGAGCCTGATTTCCTGAGATTCTGAGTATTCCAGGTACAACGGAGCTCAATAGCACCTGAGCTCTGCTTTAAACAGATAAAGCTGAGCACACAGGAAAAATCTGGCCATAGGTGCCTCAGACTGGAAAACCAGAATTTTGTCTGTGAATCTGTAAAATAGGGCTAATAATATCCCTCATTCTCACAAGGGTCTTGTATAAATAAATGCATTCACTGCAAAGTGCTCAGATACCACAGGGATGAGCTCAATAGAAAAGCCCAGGAGGCAACTGAAAATTCGGTCTTTAGAGAAGGGTTTGAATAGTGTGCAGCAAATAAGGCTTGAGTCCTCTCATCTATGTAATATGGAGTAAACAAGAGACTGAATAACTGCTGATTAAGTGAGCAGCATCCATCCTGCATGATGAATGAGGTGTGATCCTTTGGAAAAAATCTATATACAACTGTGTCATTAAAAACTGTGCCATGATACACAGTCACAGTGGAGGGGACATTTATCTCCAGATAATCATTGTAATTCTGACATTTCCTGGTTTTTTGGTAAAGTGACTCTGCAATCTTAAAACTGTTCTTTTAACATAATTTCTGCACACACTTGTATGCATGTTTATTTAAAATATTATGGTTTATTGTAGCTTCAAAACAGGTCTATTTTTGGCATACAGACTTATTCCCATAATTTTGATAAATCAAGAAATACTGTCACAGTTTACATTTTCTATTTGTTGCACAAGTTCCTGCTGGTGTATGTGAACCCTTCTAGCCTATCAGTGACTGAAAATTAGCTTCTTCTGGAGTGTAATAGTTTCCATATTTAATCCATTGCATCAATAATTGCATTACAAATGTATGTGTTAAATGTGTATCTGTCATAAAACAGGCAATCCCATTATTTAAGGAAGCTGTATTCATGTCTGCATACACAGAAAAATCCTGGATGATGTGTTTGTCATAAACACTTGTAATGAGAAAGGAAAATTAGGTTGTGGGTTGCTAGAAGGTGTTTAAATAAATTGCTTTATTGCCATAGAAAATTTCAAAAATAAGATGATTTCTAAAGCAAGGTGCAGTACTGATCTCAGAAAGAAATTTTTGCTTCCTTTAACCAAAAGAATTTTTTTAAATTCCATTCCAGTTTGGTCAGGCAGCTGCATTCAAAATGTGTCCTGCTGTAGAAACAGAGTAATTTTTGGGTTACTTACACTCTGGCTAGGCTTAATATTAGCTTTTGTTTGAAATGGCACTGCACTATCCTCATACAACTTTCTATTAAAAGACAACCTGCTGCTGGGGATTTGCCCATCAGTTCTTGGGGCAGCATCTCTAAGAACGTTAGCCAGTTTGCAGTAAGATTTTTTTCCCATTCCTATTCATAGCTGCCAAAATTAGGTGGTCTTTGCTCTGTCTGCCACTTGGGAACGAGGCAAACAGACTGCCAAACCAGCAGGAGAGCACACTGCTGCACCTGAGAACTCGCATCAGGCTCCACCAAAACCCTTCCAGAAAGAATTCAAAGACCAACCCCTAGTGTCTGCTGCTGCTGATGGTAATTACCACATCATTAAAGCAAATGGCTTTCTACAAGGGAAAGCAAAAGCGTGTTTACATGAAGGTAAAATGTCTGAAGACACAAATAAGTGTAATCTACAAGAAGGGCTTTAAAGTTCACACCCGGTCAAGTCTAGCATGAAGAAGAGCAGATGGTATGTCAGCACTAGAAACAGCAGCAATATTTTGGGATTAACCTGGCTTTTCTGTAACCAACAAAGTGCAGGGATTATCAGCTTTCAAGATTTTGTTTTCCTTCCTGTGTTTTAGTATCACACAATTTCACAGCAGCTAAATATGACAGACGATGCTGCTATTCCCTCCTTTGGATTTGATACTGGAATGTTATTGGAAAATTTAAGAGCTGAAGATGCTGACCATCCTTGTCATCAGACCAAGAACTTGTGCAGGCACATGGGGGAAAGAAACATTATATTTATGGGGGAATAAGTGTATTAATATTTTGCTGTCCTGTAACTTTTGTTCCTTGAGAGGCTTTAAGGATCTTGCCACACATTTACGGTCAGATAGAAGTCCTGCTGCTGAAGTCATCTCTACTCCCTCGTTGTCCACTCTGACACCTCCTGAAAGCTGCTGCCCCTGTAGCTGGGGTGGCTGGGTGGCTTTTGAGCCACCTCTTGACCAACACATTTTGCAGGGCAGTATGTTCCCATGAATCAAAACAGATTAAAATCTACTTTAATAAGCCTGGCAGTTAACTGCATGGATTTAGGAGAAGCCCCACAGTCCATATTGCGGGGGTAGACGTTTCCCAGAAAAGGGCAAGGCAGAAACTAGACAGGGAAAGTGCTTGCCACAGTTCAATCTGCTTCTGAATGTACATCAAAGTCTTCAGTGGAATAGGATGAAAACATAAAAAAAAGATGAGGAACCTACACAGAATAATAAGATTCATGTGATAACTCAAGACTAATATAACCTAACCTACAAGATCTCATCCCTCCCAAGAATTATGTCACTTTTCTCAGTGACATGAATCACATAAGAAATCATTGCTTTTGTGAACAAGGAAATGTCATTTATATCTAAGCGTTTAGCCTGTTGAGGGGAGCTTCCTAGGGACTGCTAGAAATTAAAAGGAGGATAAAAGCGTTGAAGGATTTTGTTTCATTAAAACTACAATTGACACTGGATAGTATAAATATTCATTTCCAATTTTAAAAATAGACATTTGAACAACAAACAAGACACAAAGCAAGGAAGTGAACTAACCCCAGATAACATCTTTACTCATTCCCTCGTCTTTAGTCTGGATCAACATGCAGAAAAGGAGGAGAGAAATGTTTAAGCTAATAGGAGACAATTTTAGCAGTCAAGCTTTTTCACACCCACCCTTCATTCCCCTCCTGAAGTGGATTTGCCTCCCAGACAATAGCAGGCAAGATATACCATCCATTGTTTCGGTAATGATAAAGGTGGGTGGGATAGGGGCTGCTCCCTGGACAGGAGCTGATCCCTGGACAGGGGCTGATCCCATGACAGAGAAAAATCCCCTGTCACTACGGTGTGCTGGAAACGCTATGTCTGACAGCCTGCCTTGTGCCATCCCTTCCTGCAGCATCTCCCTGCTGGCGCTGGAGCACAGGATGCCCCAGCTCTTGGCCTTCCCTGCCAGGCTCCCAGCTGGGGGAAATGGGCTCCCACTAGGGCAGCACTGCAATCTGGACAGAGAGCAGGGGTCTCTCTGGGGCTGTGGATGTGCTTCTAAGGCCAAATCTCCTCCTGCTGCCAGGCCCAATCTGGCCCTCCTCAGTGCTGGTTTGAAGCTTTCAGCGTGAGACTGTTCTCTTCCAAACATAATCCAGAAATATGAAAACACTTTAAACTCTGCAGTCCTTTGCATGATCCAGGATCCCCTGGGCTCAGCTGAACAAAAGGGATGAGAATCTCCCAACTGGAGCTTGCACATGCTCCAAATACCACACAGGGCTTGCTGTAACTTATAATCTTCACTAGCACACCAGTGCAGTGCCTGAGCTCTCTCAACCCTTCAGCCACATCCCACAGCCTGGGCTGCAGCAAGAACACCTGCTTGTGCTGCAAGGACAGCTTTGGAGGTCTGGGGACCACCGACTGACAGCCTCATCCTGTGGTCTGGGGTGCCCAGCATTTGGGGAAGCTGTGTGCTGACCAGGCTGCACTATGGCAGAGAGCAGCCCACTGGCCAGGAGCAGTCCTGCATGGCTTAGCAGAGGTTATTGAGATATATGCCATGGGAAACCTCTTAGCATTGTAAGGAAAGGCTGCAAAAATCAGTAGAATAATGAATAGATTATTTCAACTTTGTTTTCTTAAACTCTATAGTCTCCTGCCCCACGAACTGCAGGCAGTGCAAAATAATTGGTGACTACTAGATTGAGGTTTTTTAAAAATGCATATAGCTTAGAGAAGCCTAAGTACTTCAATTGACATCTTACTCTAAAAACCTGCACCCTGTCTCCCCTTGCACTGTAGAGGATTCAGACAAGCAATCCTCTTATCAGATATATTAATCCTAAAAAAAGGAGCACATATAGCTATAAAATTAATAGCATTATTGGAATGGAAAATGGCACTTCTAGAAAATACATATCTTTGTTGTTGCCAGTCTGTCATACAAAACTGCATCTGAAACCCCTGTTTTTGTGGCAATGTCTAAAAGGAAGTTTTATTTCTGCAGTAATGAGAGGCAAAGCCATGTAGCTTGCAAGCTGCTGCATATTTTGCATGCCCTGTGCAGAGGCTGCCTTTAGAAGGCACTTCACCTATACCAAATGCTGCCACAGAGCAACAGCATAATGGAAATTTTATGTCCTCTGCCCCTTGCAGGCCCTTTCTGGCTTCCCAGCACAGGGTTCAGTAAGCAAAGATACAAACTAATAAAAAAAGAGAAAATGCCTTTATTTATTTTTCCCTGATCTCTAAGGTGTCGGTGACACTCAGAACATACTTCCCAAATGAATAATTTCAGTCTTTATGGCTCATTCAATTTCAGTTTGCACACTGCATTTTATCCAGCTCAGGCTCTGTCAGTATAATGCAAAAGATAGCCATTCTAGATCCTGGGTTTCTATTCTCCATATATGTAACATTGGCCAGAATTCAAGCCCACAGACATAACAGAGGCTTTTGTGCGGATATTTTTGGCTGATATTAGGAACTGCTACAATAAAGAGGGATGGAAGCCATCTGCAGAAAACACACACACACAGACAAAAGCAGTTTTACTGGTCAAGGAATCCAGGATCAATGCTTTGCTTGATCTCTGGATATTATCAGAGCTATGCAGGAGCCAGAATTTCTGTCTCAGATGCAGTCCAGGATTTTGAATCTTTCCATTTTAGATCAGAACAGAATGTTTATTTTCAGAATCTTCCCTACAAGTGTTTTTAATTAAAAAGTTACTTTCTATTTTGACATTTGTCGGTTATAATTTTTCATTTAAAGGGAAAATTTGCAGTGAAAACTACTCCGAAATAGAGCCAAAGGGTTCCAGTCTGTTCAGCTTGTCATTTCAAAACATTGCCTTACAGAAAGTGAGAAGGTGCTTCATTACTTTCCATTTTGTTCAAAGTGAAATATCATTATAATCAATATTTCCTGCAAAATGTCCCAGTTATAACAAGCTGATACTATCTAACATAAAGCTGCTGCCACCAAACGTTTTTGGCCATATTTTCTAAGAAGTACTTATCTACACAGGAGAAATTCAGATACCTGATATCCTTTCTGTGAAATTGTTCTTGCTTCTGCCTCCCTCAACCTCATTTCTTATTAAAGCCACAGGAGGAAGCAAACTAGAAAAGCTGTAGGAGAGGGGGAAAAGACCTAGCAGGAGAAGCAACAGCTGACACAATAGAAGGAAATGCCTTATTAGGGACACCATTAAAGCCAGCAAGCAGTCATTTCCTTTGCATGCATATTCCTCACTCCCAAAGAGCAGAGGAGGCAAGTCCTATCTTGGAGGCATGAGCTGAGCTGATCTGGAAAGCACGAGCTGAGCCACAGTAAGCTAAGCTGAGTTTGTCATCTCACTCATGCAGGCTATGTTCAAGGGCTCTGGAGCCAGTCTGGCTGAGCCCTGAACTTGGTTCAAATGAAATATTTAGCAGGAGAGCCAAGAGGATCATCTCTGCACCAGGCACAGGCTCTGGCACTTTGCTCATCCCTGTGCTGTGCCAGAAGTGGAAGCAGAGGCACTGTGCTGATAACACATCCCACAGGATGTGTCCAGCCAGGCTCCCTCAGACATGGCAGGGAGGCCCTTCCCTGGCCAGAGGTGTCAGCTTAGCTTTCAGCTCACTCAGCTGCCCCCCAGTGATTCTGTACAGGAGCAGTCCCTGCTTCCCTCTGCCCAGCATCACCAGCAGCAATGCTCAAAGGGTCAGATGTTGAGAAAACGCTGCTTAAAATTCAAATGCAGGCTCAAGTCCTCACAAGTAGCATGGGGAAAATAGGCACTATCAAATGCCCCTCAAAAAAGACAACATGCTGAAGTGGTCAACCTACATATTTAGAACTGGAAAACTAATACAGGGAAAAAGCCGAAAACATTAATTTTAGAAGCAATGATTTACAGAATTATTTATGTCGTAGTGAAGCAAAAGACTTAGTCCATACTCCATGAGGATTTGCACACAGCTTTCCTTCTGCTACTGTGTCACCTGGACATTTCAATCCCTCTTTCCTGCCCCAGTCTCCACCCCTGGCCAGGCTGCCCTGAGGGGCTGGAGAGCTCGAGGTGCTGCAGGACAAAGTCCAGCACTCCTTTCTTCCCTTGCCCATGGTGCAAGCTCTGCCTGCCTCTGTGTCCAGCTGTGTACATCTGGATGGATGCTTAAGGTGTGACTGGATGGCAGTGAGTTTGCAGCTGCTCCCAGGCTTCTTCCTTCTTTCCCCTTTCCCTCCCCTCTTTGCCCCACACTGCATGAGGACTCCATAAGCAGCTCCATAGTGTGGTCCATATATGCAGTAATATTTTTCCATCAGCTGCAGTGAGGTAATGCCAGCTTGGCGATGCCTCTTGCTGCAGCAGTGCTTGTCTACAACAGCGCAGCAGTGACACTTTGATTCAGACCCTCACGGTGTAATTACTGTTTGTGGTTTGCATCTCTATGAGTTCATGCTTCTCTGTAGTGAACTTCAAGAAATTTGGGGCAGACTTATGATTTTTTTTCAACTGGAGAGTCCACAGTCAAGATTCCAGATTTGGCATTGCACTGTACAAGGGCAGTCTGACCTTATCTCTCAATTCATGCCTCAAGTGTGTCAGTCTTTCAAAACAGGGTCTCTCTGGTGTTTATCCAGGGCATGCTTAGTGCTTCTTGGTAGGACAAGAAGAGTAAGGTGTCAGCAAAATGGAGAATGCAGTGAAATATTGTCTTCAGCTTTACTTTCAAATTAAATACTTCTGCTTCCTTTTAAAACAAAATATGAGGACTGTTTCCTCCTTGTCTGGGTTTGTTTTGCAGTGTTTTGGCTCAGACTGGGATTTGTATGGTATATTATTAATATGATTTATTAATAGGAGTTAATAATGGAAGCACAGACACTTTAGGGAATGAGATCACTACAATTAAGAATAAGAGGAGCCTACACAAGAAAATGAAACCTTACATTGCTTAAACAGTTTTAATAATGCCTAGTGAGTTTCCACTCATTAAGATTAAGTAATCTGCATCAGAGAGATGGTCAAAGAAAATATATTCAGAGATAAACTGAAGAATAAAACAGGGCAATGAATGGAGAATGAGGTCACGCTTCTTTCCAAATATGCAAATAGATAAACATCGGAACAATAGATTTCTTCTGTTCTGTTCACAAAGGTGTAGTTTCCTTATCTGAGATCATTGTGAGGCACAAGACTTAATACAAAATCTCCCAGAGAACACAAACAGTTTGGCAAGGCTGGCTGTATTGCAGTAGAACCTTTTGTATATATACACAGACACACAATATGTGCATGTGTGTGCATATGTAAAACATACTACACTTATTTTTCACTCTGCCTGCTGTTCCCTTTATACAGAAACAGAATTACATAGTTAGCAGAGTGGAAATCGGAAAACAGTACTTTCTTTCCTTTAGCATAATGGGAGGCATTATGTGTGTATGTATATGTACAAGGACGTTTTCTGTGTGACATGCAGAGCTACTTCTGCAGACCTACTTCAGTCTTCAAGCAGATTTCATGTGTCATCTTACCTGTGGGGATGATAACCAAGTCCACATTTCTTTGCAAATCCAGCAGTACTTACTACTGTCAGTAGTTAAACCCTGGACAGAAGGAGCATCCATCTCCTGCAGGTTTGAACACTCATTTTCCCACTCTAATATATTTGCCTCTCTCACCAGTCCCACACAGAACAAACCTACAAGTAGAAAAAGAAAGTAAACCCCTCTAAACATGCCAACCACCTGCTGTGGTTTGGCAAGGAGGCCTGAAACCATGCTGTTGCAGGAGATTCTTGATGGATGATTGTATTCCCAGGCTTTTCTTTTGGCTGATAATGCTTCAAAACCTGAACCAGGAGCTGGCTGGTTGGAGCTTTCCTTTTCCTTCCCATCTACTCTCCACTCTGTGGTCCTCTTATTCAGAAGAGAACATTCCTTGCAAACTTTGTCCAAGTTCACTGCTGTCCTGGGTCTCCTTCCTCTTTGTTTGGAGGGAATAGTTTAGAAATTGAGCCTGTATGGAAGAGAACTCCAGCAACATCACATGAGAAGGTTGCTGGTGGTGACAGAAGGTTTTACAGCCAAGATCTTCCCATGATCTCAGGTGACCCTGCCAAGGGAGCAGAAGCTTCTGCCCTGAGTTAAGAGCATGGAATTGCATGAGCATGCAAGCTCAGCACTTCTCACAACTGAAGTCTAAGGTGCCTTGTTTTTGCTAAAACCTGCCCAGGCAGAAGCAGATCCTGCTCTGCATGATGTGCACTTCAGGATAGCATCATCCACTGCCTCTGAGTGTGGGGGGAAAAAAAGAGCACTGGGAATGGCCTGGCCATTCGAAAATCATACCCTCTATTCATGGCTAGTTACAGCTTCTCCTCCATGTGTCATCACCTGCAGGACCCAGGCAGTGAAGACGAGGTGACATGAGCTTTGCTATGAGCTGGACAATGTTTGCAGGACCCATTTAGTACTGAGGTCTGGACTACCACGTCTCCACTGCATTTGCTCCTGTGCCAGCTAGAGCAAGGCCTGTGCAAGTACACCTGCCCATTCTGGGGTCATTCCTTAGGTCGCAACATATAAAATTCACAGAATTATGATCCCAAATTTCCCATTTGGTTTAACGAGATGGGACAAACAGTCCCTTCATTATACCCCTTCCACGCAAAGTTTACTTTAGCAATTTTTCATAGTGCATATCAAATACATTCAGAGCCTAAAAAAGCATAACAAATAACCACACAGCAAACCTGTGGCACCCTTTTAAAACTATGTTCAAATCCATGCTGCCATACAGATGCTGAAGGCAGGACTATTATCTACCCTTCTGCCTCCCTCATTACACTAGCTTTCCTAACAAGAACAGGAATCAAAGGAAGCTACAATACAAAACAGCATGTCAAGCTTTTCAAAACAGAAAAAAAAAGTTATCAGAGCTTTCAGATTTTCATTATATTTTACCACCATTAACCCAACCTGTTTCCGAGACAGATGTATTTTATAATCTAATTTCTTTAATGAAGAGTTCAAATTCACAGATCGTGCTAGTGTCAGGGACTGGAATGGGAGCTTATGACTCTGTGTCTGTTTGACAAAAGCTAATTCATAGGAGTCATCTATGTGGAAAAATAACTGCAATAGTATTCATAAAACATATTGTCCATGAAGAAATTCATGGCAAATGTAGCCTGAATAAGTTTTCACCACTGCTGTTTCCTTAGAAAGATATGTCATTCCTTGAGAGGCACACATGGTAAGTGATGCTGAGAGTTGTATGTTCCACAGATAAAAGAGAAGTTGTCATTCAGAAACACACAGTCAGTATAGATAGAAAAAAATTGCTTTAATGAGGAAATCAGTGTCAGTAGAAAACAGTGATAAAAAATGAGCAAAACCAAAAATACAAATGTGGAAAATGTGTATTACATCATTCTGCGTTACTGAAGTAATGATATACATAGTCACAAGGGGAATAAAGTGGTCAGAACAACTAAGAGGGAAGAATTGTGTTCATCTTTAAAATGTCAGTAGTGAAAAAGAGGCATAAAAATCTGAGCCTGAAGGGACCTACATAAATGAGTGCCTGATATTTCATCCATATGCTTTTTATTCTGTAGATATCTTTATCCTTTGTACCAATTAAAAACTTCGTTTACATGTACTTTGTCTCCCTCTTTCTCTTTGCTACTTCATTCTGTTCTGTTCTCTTTTTTCTCATCATCTTTTATCTTTGCAGATACCTTCTAATTAATTTTTTCCTTAAGGTCATTTTTTTTACTATCCAAAGCAGAAGCAATTGTCGTTTGTTCTTTTTTCTTTCTTTTCCTATCTTACCTTTTTCCTTTCTCTTTTTTCCCCAGTGTTTTTCAACACTTCTCCCTCCTTTTAGAGAACTCCTTTTTTGCTTTCATGTTCCCATTTTGTGGCTCCTTGTGTTCACTCCCTCTCTACTCCACTCTCTCTGTTAGCCTATCTCCTTTATCACCAAAATTCTCACATAATCCCTTTCCACAGACACAGAAATGCTTCTTCCTGCCTCCTCTCAGACAAAAACTCTCCTTTCTCAGCAGGCTTTTCTTCTCTAAACATCTAAAACTCTCTCCAAGGCATTACTGCTTTGTCCAGAACCCACTCACAATTGCAAACTCCCTTTCCACCAAATTTACACATGCTCAGACTCATCCACTTTTCCCTACTGTCTAGAGATAGAAAAAGGTATTAAATGCCTATCTTCTGCTATTTTAATTCCAGAATTCCAGAGCCAGGTTAGGTCCCCAGAATTGAAGATTTCCATTCTGATCATCTTAGCATCTGCTGCCTGGACTCCAAGCTCCAAATCCGGCAGCCAGGACATTACCTATGCTGCTCTGTGTATGACTCTTATCATCCAAGCCCTTTGAAGGCCTCATAATCTTTAATGAACATTTCTTGGCCCAACAACTCCACAAAACAGGGACATCAGAAGTGGGAATGTAATGAGAAGACTGAACAATGTGTCGTGGTCCACGCCAAGAGCCTGTAAGAGAGGCAGGAGCTCAGTTTATCTCTGCTGCTTCGCCCTGCTGTCTTTCTCAGCCTCCTGTCCTCAGCCATGCAAACCTTCCCCAGCCCTCGCCATGCACTTCTGATCTTTGAACATATATAACCAGTTTCCAGTTTTTCTCAGAAAGACATGTTGCTCTACACTCCTCAAACACAGACATCTTTGCCTGTTCCTATACACTCCTCTCTCACAATAACTCTTCCCCACCTCTTGTCCTTTTCTGTATTCATATTCCTCTGCATTTTTGAGCGCCACCCTAAAAACTCACTCACAATTTCTAAACTCCTTTTCTCACTTCCAGATTTCTTATACTAACTCTAGCCTCTAGAAATAGCTCTACCTGGTAAAGGGAGTTCAGTGTTGGGCCAAAACGAAAAGAATAGCTTGTCCTGATCCTGTGAGTATTGTGACCTCTGCAAAATTAGGCAGCTTGCTGGCAATGACCACTAAAAGGGAAAAGTGCCCAGCCTGGATTCGAAGGAAGAAGTGGAATAAACTCACGAAGGTGGAGGGGATTTGTTCTATGGTTTTTTCTACTGACTTGGGTAGAGCTGAAAGCAGCAATTTCAATAGGTTCAGGAAAAATACAAGGAAGATAGGAAGGTCTCTGTGTCAATATTAGTAAGTGTTACGTGTGCAGGCACCATGTGCTGAGGTCAGGTCAGCACTCCCTGGCACCAGCAGGGAGTCAGAGGGACCTGTACCCATGTCCTTATAACCACGGCTTTCTACACCATTTAAATATACATTCAAATGTAGCACAGCACCATGGAGTGTGTTTGCAGCCAGCTGGTTTGTAATCTAGAAGCAGCCTCTTGAATAGTCAGTGTGCAGTACTTCTGTGCTTTTTCATGACCCACCTCCCCTCACTTATTTTACCCAGATATTGGGAAGTGCTCAGCCGCTGGAAATGTGTCTGAATGCCAAAGACCTGGAAATCCAAGGGAGTGATTAAGAAAATCTATGACAGTTTCTAACACACCTTTATTACCTCAGTAATGAATTTTGATTGATTTGATGCAAGCAGGTCATTATGTGTGTTTTTAAATCAATTTACAGCTCGGAAATACTCGTGGAGTTGGCACGATGACTGAGCATCGCGGAGCCACGTGAGGCAGCGGTGCCTGGGTGCACCACATGGTTGTGCTGAGGTCTCACGCCACATTTTTGGGGGTGGCTGCTCCCCACCAGCTGGCTGCAGGAACAGTCATATGCAATCAGAATGTCTATTTTAAATGGAAAAATGTTCCTATTCCCACTTTTGCAATGCTGCTAGTTTCAAGCTTTAGGTAGATGTCCAGATAAGGCATTTTAACTGGCTGGATAATACCAACATTTGCTTTCCTTGCTGCTTTCCTCTCCTTGGTGTTTTGATCTGTAGAGGACTAGTTTGTTTCATTTCAAACACCAACAGCTAAATGATTACCATGGTTTCTGGCTAATAAAGGCCTGACTCAACCAACTGACTTAGTATGTTCTTTCACTTTCTTGTGTTCAGTCTCTCTTATCTTTTTTCCTTCTTTTTTTTTTTTTTTTTTTTTTTTTTTTTTTGCTTAATTCATGGGCACAAGGTTAATTCCTGCTTCTTGCTTCCTCTGTAGAAATCTTCTTCATCTGCAGCAATAGATCTGGAAAGATCTGGGAAAACAAAAAGAGAGTCCTGATGCAGCACATAAATCAGGGCATTGGCAAACCAGCCAGGATTTGTTTGTTCTTTCTTGTTAGCATTCTTTCCCCACTAGTTCAATAGGGAATTTTAGCTGACTCTTCCTTTTGAGATGAGGCCCTCAAAGCCTTCTCTGTTGCCAGTGTCACATTACTTTTCTAGCTTTTTTACCTCTACTTATCTAAGCTACTTTTAAAAATGTTTCAAAGGGCTCAGCAATGCCTGAAGTCATACCTTTCACATGCACTATCTCCATGTTCATTTACACCTAAAATTCATCTTTAAGGAGAAGAAGAAATATTTGTTAGCTCAGGAAAAACATATATATGTATGAAAGCAGCCTAAGTGCTAAATGGAGCGTGGCCACAGGGGAATTAAAAGTGTGGAGGCTTGCTGCTGCCTACACTAAAGCAAACTCATACTTTCCTTGTTTCTTTTTACTTTTTCTGCTTATGGTTATTCTTTGTTACTATTCTTTATTTGCACTCTGGCAGAATCTAAAACCCAGATCAGGATAGAGACAATTTCTGTGCAAGACCTTTGCAGTCAAAATAATAGACTTACTAGAAAATAACCTAAGGGAACACATGATGGTCCCTTAAACTTGTTCTGAGGAAGAGCTTTGAGTTTGGGGGAAAAAAAATTGACACAGTAAAATTACAGGGTTTAATTTTCTCCAGAAAGAAATGCTTTGAGGCTTGGTTTCAAAATAAGTTCATATTTCAAACTATATTACATAACACTATATGCTATAAAAGTGTAACACAAGATAAAATAAAAAGGCCCAAATTCCTGCACAATGCTTCAGTTTTAGAAAAAAGAATAATGTCATGCCTAACTTAGCAATAAACTTTGTGTAAGTGGCTCTTTTCATTGGGGATTTTGAATTTTCAGCTCTTTACTGCAACTTGTAATAGAATTATAAAAATTAAGACTTTTGGATATAGGGATGTAAAGTTTCTACATTTTAGGAAGTGGAAAATACTTTGCGTTCTTGAGTGACATTTATGGGTCAGGAAAAGACTATTGCAGAGTTATAAAGGAGTCAGTTACTAACAGACTGATGTGCTATCTCATGTCATGTTTGTGGGATTAATATTTTTCTCTGATGCATATATTTGATTGGAAGAGTTCCCTGCTCTGAAGATTTTATAATTACTCAGATATAAATATTCAGATTGAACAAAACAACCAACACACTTGTCATATTCAGTCACATCCAGCCAGAGCTTGTCACCAGCCACAGGACACAGAGCCTCTAGAAAGATTGCACTATTCAGTAGGTAAGGGCAGCAACTCACAATTGCTATATTTTCTTTTCAGTATTTTAATTTCCATGCTGTATTTCAGTGACTTTGAGAGTAACGGTCAGGACAAAACATAAGCAACAGCTCCTTGCCATCGGTCTCGAATAAAAGGAAATGTATCACTCGCTGCAGCTTGGACCTTTTGCAATGAGATGAAATGAAGTGACATGAAGAGCAAGGGACGTGCAGCTGCTGAATTTACACTTGAGAGACTTTATCAAAATGCTCAATTGATGTTTCTAGCTCCTCTCTAAACACTTTTTCTGAGGTCAAAGCAGGATGTTCTCTTGACTTCGATAGGTTTTGGTGAGGTTCTTCAAAATTATTGCACTGACTACCTGAGTACCCCCTGTACCTAATGCTGAATAAATACAGAAAACGGATGAATGCAGTGGTTATGTGAAAACAAAGAATGTGACACTTGCAAAGATATGAAATTAAAAAGACAGAAGCCAAAAGGCAAAAACTAGCTCTTCAATGTATATTTTTCTTTAAAACAAAGATTCCTGTTTAAGTTTACAAAATTCTATTGTATTTTAGCTGAATTTAACAAGCAATGCGACCTAAATGCTTAATTCTGTGTTGTTCATTTAGTCTTTTAACAGCACCCAGAGTCTAGATCTATTTAACAGCAGACAGAATTATTGATTGGTTTTGTTTCGCATTTAACAACAATAAAAAGAAAAAAAAGCATTTAGAGTTCTTTTACAAAATATGCAACTATTAATGAGTGCATAAAAGGTAGGAAAAAGGAAAGTGAAAAACTAGTCTAGACATCTTAGAAATATAGACACTTTCCTGTCTAAACAGCTTTTGGCAGATAACTCTTCTAGCTGCTTCTTGTCTTTGATGTTCTTTCTGCTGCTGTTCTTGACATTTTGATGACAATTTGTAGTGAATCAAACACTTCAAAACTAAAAAAAAATCACTTAATACAATGTTTCATTTTACCCAAACCAGGATTTTTAAGTTCCAATCTGAGAACATTTTAAAAGACTGTTATTCCTTCTACATAAATCAGAAAAATATTTCCAAATTAATATTTAATGGAAATTAACATTTTAAAAGATTTTTTAAAGGGAAAGGTTTATTAAAAATGTCACAAATAAATGTCTAGTTTTTTTTTTTCCAATATGCTTGTTTTCTGTTATTGAAATGAAAAAAAATTCCACATATTTTTGATGTCGTAAGATGAGCCTCCCCAGTTGCAAAGGAGGAAAGAAAAGGAAAATATTACATACCTCAGCACAGCAGTCAAGTCAGTTCTCAACTAGGAAAAGTCATGGTACTGATGGATGTCTTCATATTATCACATGTAGCATAGGTGTTGAGGGCATCCTTAATTACCTTCCTATTCATGGCCCTGTTATCTGCAAGTTTCCTGAAGACATTTTCTGCTGCCATTAGTAGGGATTACTGCTTCTCTTTCACCTTTACAGCTGAGGTTCCTGTAGTGGCCAGATAACTTGGGGTGTGTTGGGCAAGCAAGTGGGAAAATGGTGAAGTATGAAAGTGTATCACTAACACAAAGTCCTTACAGAAAATTCTTTAAAATTACACAGAAATCCTACAGTATCAGAGGACTTCTACACACTAAATGAGGAGAAACCTAAGCCTTCTTTTAAAGGGCACAGAGTCCATTCACTTGTGGAACAGCTGCATACTGGTGTGGACACTTCAGTTTGGGGAGACACGAACAGTGAATTTGGGGAACCCTGGAATGCGATGCTCAGGCCCTCTGAGGACTTGTCCTGTAGTGATGGTTTCTGAGACAGGGGAGCTCCAGGACCTTCTTGTTCCAAATGAAACAGTCTACATGCTCCAAATTACCCAAGGGTCCTGGGATGACTCTGGAGGTCAAGGTCATTCCTGCCATGCACCAGTGCAAATAAACCAAGCTCATAATTGAGTTTAAGACAAGGCAGGAAACCAGAAAAATGGTACAAAGGTACTCACTTGTATAAGCTTCCCTGTTTCCCTCTTTTGGGATGGATGTACAGTGAATACCTGTACAGATGTGTCTACTGTGCACTGAATATTCAAATATGAGGAGATTATTTATAGTGGCTAATATGGCTGTAAAAAATATGTAGCTTGGTGCCATATAAAAGCATTTTTCCCCTGGATTGTTTCTGAGCCTCAGAAATTGAAAATAGTTTCCTGAAAGAATTTAAAATTATCTCCAAATTGTATATGCAGTGTTTTAATAGGTTTTCAAACAATTTGAATAGACGGTAATTTAAAAATAATTCCTCTATTCTGTTGTGGCTTGGCAAGACTGGGGGGAGTACTTTTTGATAAAAGGTGGGCTTCCACTCTGGAAAAATTTGAAACAAAATGCCAGGAAACAATATGTATACAAATAGCAGAGTATTTGCCAGAACTTTGTGGTTTTGTCCCTACTGAGCTTGCAGTTTTTTGAAAGAAATGAGATTATTTTCCCAGATTGTGCTTGGAATGGATTTCTCACTGAAGTCACACTCCAGGGTCTACAACCACAGAGATCAACTACCCATGATGGACACCATGAGCCAAATCTCTCTTCCTGCAGAAAAAAACCTTGGGAGATAGAGAAGATGTAAAATAATACATGGAAGGTGAGAAAAATAAATGGTCAAAGAATAATTTCTTTTAACAATGCAGAAGCTGCCTCCAAAATGCCACATAAAGGCAAACAAAGTTTCTAGGGAAAAAAAAAAACCTGTTTTCTTCCAAAACCTTCAGTGGAAGGCAGTGTGTAGTTGTTTACACTAGAGGATGAGGCAGCAACACTAGAACAAGATTGAGAATTTCTCTTTGAGGAAAAGATTTGTTTAAGGCATTCTATGTCTACCTCATCAAAAACTTTTATTTCGGATTGTTTCATGTGCACCATGCATAAAATAGTAATTCCATTGTGTCTTTGGGAAAAGCAGCCCTGACCTTTCCCATTTTTCCCCAACATGTCAGATCAAAACTACAGGAAATTCAGATCTCCAGAGTCTGCTTTTCCCAGCTTGGCAGACGCCTCTCCCTCACAGATATCTTGCCCACCATTCCTCTCTAGCCAGAGCTGAGCTGAGGCTTTCTGGTGGCTATGGCACACATTTCAAACCAGTGAAGGGTGCTTAGGAAAGGAATATCTTTCAACCTGGGGAAAAGTAGATGTGGTGAAAACTGAGGTGTCTGGCCTGGCCCAGGAATTTATGCAGAAGCCCTGGATCAAACCAGCCATGGGGTGGTAGGGAAGGCGTTTATACTCAAACACAAGACAGCTCCTTCTGGAAAAAATAGCATGTTAGATGAAGATCACTTTCTCTTTCCTGGGATCCTCTTCCTTTTCTTTTTTTTCTTTTTTCTCTCATCATTTCCCACATGCTGCTAGCCCCTGAATTCCCCCAAGCCTTTTGGGGATGGATAGTTTCTCACCTCAGCCAATCACTGCTTCAGGGAATTTGCTCAGGGGAGTACCTGAGCTCACCTCAGTGTAAACGGAGTCAACATCAGATAAAGAAGTTTTGCTGCATCTTTCTTAAGGGTTGCCTTTGGAGACTGGTATATTGGGAGGAAAAAATTAAAATGAAACATTTAATATTCTCTAATAAGTCACTAAATCACTGTTTCCACCTTAGTGCCTTATTAAGGGAAGGTTGCTTCTGTCCATCAGCACCAAGAAGCAGTGCACACTTAGACAGCAATGCTCAGAAATCTCAGAGAAGTGGATAAATTTACAGGGAGAAAATGTCAAGGGAAAGCGGTCAGTTCATAACACTGGCGCTCAGTTTTAGTTGGTTTAATTAACTGAATGTTCAATTACCCAAACACTTTGCCTTCTATGCTAATGTTGTTTCAAATAATAGGTAAAAAACAAAAAACAATAGTCCATCTGAGCCTAGGAAGCAAACAGAGAATAAAAATTTGGGATAGGAGAGAGGAAAAAATCAGATATTTGTTAAGGAAATATTTCACCAGGTAACATTCAATTTCACATATAATTATTCACAGAAGATTTAGGGTGGCAATTCAAATGTACACATTGTTTTTCATCACTGGTTTAGATAAACGTTGTACTGTCATTAAACCATAATGGGCTTTATCTGAGGGCTGTCTCCACATTAAAGTCTAGCAAATCTCTGTGTTTGTCTGCCCAGTGTTAAGAGGAGATTCCTGACTTTGAACCTTAACGTGAGGTATTCCTTCTTAGCATTTTAAAATCATACCCACCTTTATTTTTCTTCTTCATATTTAAGCAGGTTGAATAATTTAACAAAGAGAATAATCCTCTAAATTCACTGTAGTGAGGGTTTTGTACAGACAAACCCTGCAGAGGTTTCAAAACTGTGTCACAAACCGCATGGATGTGAAAACCAGGGTATGGCCATTAAATTCAGCAATGATGTGGCTGCCAAGGCACCTCACCTTTGGGTAACTAAATCACAGACAAGCCACAGCAGGAGCTTTAGTGAAACCCAATTCCAAAGTGGATGGGACCAGTGTGAGATTAGGCCTGAAGAGAGAAGCTACAGAGACCCTAAAGCCAAACCCCAGAGGAGGTCAGCACTCACTCCATGACAGATGGGTAGAAGTGTTTAGTCCAGGGGCAGTTCACTGAAGGAGTGTGAGTCTGTTCAGCAAGAGCTGTGCTGAAGTTTTTGGCACTGCTATAAACCATCTTTAGCTACAGACATCACCCAAACCACCTGAATTGAGGTGAGTAGACCCCAGCTTTACACTGACATTAAGCACATCCCAAAAGGCTGCGCAGAATGGGTACCTTCAAGCTCATATTCCTCCAGCTAATAAAATAACTAAATATACTGTCTGGACATGACAACTTTCCTAAGCATGACCCAAGCAAAAAAAAAAAAAAAAAAAAAAGAAAAATTCCCCAAAGCCAACCCAGCCCCCCCAGCCTCCTTACCCAGACAGTATAATGACATGCATTCCAGCATAGTTCTGCAAATCTGTTACGCAAGAACCATGTTCCCAAAAACAGCCTCTGGCTATAGCGGTGCTGAAAATATGTTGTTGTCTTTTTTATAAAAAAAACAAGGGGAAAAAAACCTTATTTTTTGTAAAAATAAATGGCCAGGTTTTCATTTATACAGGAATGACTTTGTTGTGCGGTATGCCCTTCAATAAAATTATAGCTTAGGTCCACAAGTGTGTGCATGTTTTGAGGTCTTATATTGAGTCTTATCCTTTTTTCATTTTAAAGGTATTCAATATTGTTAACAACCAGGAATGTAAATTACAGACATACATATCATGTACATTGCCTACCTAATTCTACAACCCCTATTAAATGGTTTAATTACATACAATGGGTTATAAATTATAAGACAGAAATGCATCTAAATATTTTTGCAGGAACACCAGAAGCTATGAAACTCCTTAGAATATGAAAGGTCCTCACTGAAAAATAGCTTTCAAAATTTACAAATGAAAAGTCTTTGAGAATTCAAACCCTCAGGTAGCACTGTATTTTTTTTCCAGCTTTTAATCCACTTTGCACCACGTTAACAGAATTTTAAAAGGTCTATGGTTTAAAGTCCTTGCTGTTATGTTAGTGTGCTCACATATTAAAAAATACAGTAGAAAGCTATTTCTTTTACCTAATTATGAAGAGAATTAAATTATTTTACTTCCTCATAATAACTCAGAAGTTCCCCAAATGCACATATTTTCATTATTTGCTTGCACATTATTTATTTCTATCCTTGTGACCTTATTTTTTTTTATAAATACATTCTAAACTTCCTCAGGAGTATGGAAAGAATATTTAATACAAAGCAAAGTAATTATACTCTGAAGGTTCTGAAATATAACTGAAGTGTATCCCTGGGGCTATTTCCTGATAATTAGGTATGGCATAAATAATCATGATTAATTATGTTTCTGGATAGTCATCTGCCTCCAATGAAACATTGTTATCCCTGATAATGCTCAACATAAAAACCTCCACAACTGTGTTTAAACAGAATATTTTCCTAAAACTCATGTGCAACTCAGTCACACATGCTATAAATGTCTTTGATGTAGCTCTGACACACTGTGCCACTGGAATACCAATTCTTCATTCCTGAGTGCATTAAATAATATTGTCTGGCAACAAATCAAAATCCAGGAGACCACAATTACACTAAATAATTTGATGAGTTTTTGTTAAATGGGTTTGGAACATGATCTTGATTTTTCTTTTGTCCAGTTTATTAAAGATGTGACAAATTGTTTACCCATTTGTTACGTCCGTCTGATTACAGATATACCAAGAAACAGTACAGGAATGTATATGGATCAGAGCTTGGGCAACTTTTTTCATGATGATTTTGTAAGTACCAACTGTGGGTTTGGATCAAAACTGAATTTTTATTCTTTGAAAGAAAGCCAAGGCGTTTCCTGTTTATGTGCAGTACATTCATGTAGTATTATTAATGCCTTCATGAGGCTCTTCTTAAAATGCGTAAGACAGTGCCCTGCCAAAGGAGTTTGAAAATAAAAATGAAAGCTGAAGACCACAATTAGCAGCACTTTGCATGTGAAAAGCCAAGGGCTGGGGGTGGCTCAGAGCTTGACCCTAAGGACCAGACACTGAGGTGGGAACTGACCCTACCCAGTGCAGCTTGGTCAGACTCATCTCTGCCCACAGCACACAGGGGCTGACCCCTGGCACAGCACCAGCAAAGCCAGCCCTCAGAAGCCATCAGGCATCCTTGAAAGGGCAGTGCGGGAATTAGGCAGACTGTGACTGCTCAGGACCAATCAGAGACACCACCTTTGGAGAAGAGAGAACCCCACCAGAAAGATGATGACTGTCTTTGCTGGGAAGAACTGCCTGAGCTGGGCTATCCCTGGTTTATCCAGGTGGGTTGTGCTCACAAAACCACAGATAGACCCTCCACAAACCCAGAGACAGAAGTGTCAATTCTAGACATTGATGGCCAGTCCTTCTTTCCTTCTTTGTGTTGGCTCTTTCAGCTGTGACTAAGTTGCCACCCTTTTTGGCAGGGAAATTGGGCCAGAGACACATTCTGCCTGAAATCAGTACAGTTGCCATCAGCAAACATGAAGATGCCTGCTAATGCATCAGGGTGATCCCTGGAGATCCACAGCTTCGGCTGCTGGATGCACAGATCCCCAAAGTTATGCACAGGAGGTGGGGGGAAATGAGGAGCACTCAAGTTTAAAGCAGCAGTCTCAACAAGCCACAAGGTGGAAGCAGAAAAGCCAGAGGGGACAGCATCTGTCACGATGAGAAAAAAAATGAGTGAACAGAATGCTCTGTTGCAAGAAAGCAGCAGAGAATAAGGGGGCATATTCCTAAAATACTTCATTGGACCTAAAGAGGGGAGACAAGGACTAAAGGTAGGAAAAATAATAAAATGGCTGGAAAAGCCTCATCTGCCAGGAGTGTCAATAAAATGATAGGAGCAAAGGCAAAGGACATTTTCTTAGCAGCAAGAAGCACAGATGGTCAAATAAAAAAAAAAAAAGATCCTATATGGGGTTTTCATCTGTGTTACATTTCCCATGAATGAATGCACAGGAAAAATATGTACCTGGATTATGCTAAGTGTGAGCAAACTATGGATTTGTATTCATGAATATTCTTGCCATAAAACCATGCTAAAGTTTTTTAAATCCCGTTCAGTTAGGTCTGATAGAAGTATCATAGAGTAGCAATGTATTTGGTGAGGGGTATTCATGCAAGGTGGAAATGGAAGCATAAAGAATTCTGAAGATATTTATTTATTGTAAACATACTTATGCTTGCCACATCTTCATATCAGGAGTTGGGTAAGATAATACCTAAGTTTGAAGCAAATCACAGAAGTAGAAGGCATTATCAGTCACTCTGTCATTTGCTAGAAGTCATTTCTGTATTTAACTTACAAATTTGTGCCAATGTTCCTGACATAATCCCTGCTTGTGCAAATATTCAATGAATGTGGCACAAAGTTTCTGCCAACATTCAGTTTCCAAGCCTGAGCTGAACTCTGTCCACATTCTCAATGACTGAGTGCATGCTATTTTTAAGGCTGCTTGAAAAACCATTTACATGGCAGATGTAATCAAGACATGGAACTGTACCTGACTTCTGCGACTGTGCTTCTTTTCTAAGAAGCGTCTTTCAAGGACACAAGATTCCAAAGATAATAGAACCTCAGCAGAATAAAGACTGGTGAAGGGACCACCTCTGCATCCTCTAAAAGTGAGGAAGAATTGGGAAGTCTCTGCTGTCTTTGGGAAGAGCAGAAGTGACCCCCACTCCTGCTGAGCCTAGACTTGTGTCCTCACTAACTCTTCAGAAGCATCCTGGCCAAAAGCCCATTGCATATCTTCATACTGATGCTGAATAAAACATTTGCTCAGTTTTGCTGAGATTCCTTCCCAGGAGGAATGAGGTGTTTTGAGGCTGGAAAGACAACCATAAAAACCACAGATCAGGACTGAGCATGGAGTAAATTAAAGTGACACTCTAAATACAGGAATATGAATTCAAAAAAAGCAAAAATGGAACTATCAAAACTTATCTCCATTCCAGCTTTGATGGTGTTATTAGAAGTAAGTTATCTGCTTTTTTCAACCATGGGCTCTAATATGTTTAAGCATTGTGTATTAATTAAAAGTTATGCACCCATGATCTGAAGCTGTCCCTTGAAGGCAGTTTGAGCTTTCTTTTCAGTGCAGAAGTTTCCTAGTTACTTTTTTATTGTATCTGTACCCATTGGCTTGGTCAGCACATACTTCCTTCCTTCTTTGTCATGTTGTTTTGCAACACACTCCTATTTCAGCATGGGGCTGCTTCTCATTCTGCCATAGAGCACAGGCATGTGGTAATTGGCTCCAGGAAGAAGTCAAAACATATGTTTCCCTATGGCACTAATTAATTAGTCATACGTGCACTCAATACTTAATTGCTATTGTACACTCTGGCCTGTCTGACTTCTGGGAAAATATCTGACTTTGCACCTATGTCTGTTGGAAACACATGCAAAAGTGAAAAGTGGCAGTATTTTTTTGCAAATGAAAGAAGCAGAATTTCACTAGTCACACTATTCATTCCTAGCACATCTCTTACTTTAAAAAAAAAGTCCTCTACACTGTGCTCAGTACATCTTCTAATGTAACCAAGCCTGGAAGCATAAAGCATCTGTGCTCTACTTAAAACTGCTGATATGACAAAGAAAAACCTCTTCCTCAGGACTACTACTCTTCTCCTGTAGCATAACAAGTGCTAGTCAACCACAAGTGCTCCTAAGAATGGCTACTTTTAGTGCTTCTTACCAATAACAGGCAGAGGTTTTGCCCATTAAGGGTTTTATTTTCCATCTTACAACAGTGACAACCATTTGGAGTTTTGCCCATACTTCTCTGTGCTGATTTTTTATGTATTTATAACATTTCTATTGTACTTACCGCCATATTACCGAAGTCCCTCACACTCATTAATCTCCCATATAAGTTGTTCCTTTGTTCATTTCTTAAATGACTTTGAACAAGACCACAGCCTCTTAAGCAGATCTAGCAGGAAAAAAGGAACTGAAAGTAAATTAGGTATTCTTATTTTCTCATTACTTTTCCACTTTAAGTGTTCCTGAAATAGCCAGAATGATTAAAACAAACAAATAAATTTTAAAAAAAGCCACAGAGCTAAATTTTACCCTAAAAATGTATAGGTAACTGTGAATTTGGAGGTACTGGAGACAGTCCAGAGAAGTACCACGAAGAGGATTAAGCAACTGAAGCACCTCTCCGCTGAGGAAAGGTCGAGAGAACTGGGACTGTTTGTCTAGCCCAGAGAAAAGAAGGTTCAAGGGAATCTCATCAATGTCTGAAAACACCTGAAGGGAGGGTGTAAGAAAGGACAGAGTCAGGCTCTTCTTCATGGTGCACAGAGACAGGACAAGAGGCGATGGGCACAAATGGAAACACAGGAGGTTCCCTTTGAGCATCAGGAAATACCTTTTTACCTGTGGGGGTGACTGAGCACTGGCACAGGTCACCCAGAGGGGTGGTGGAGTCTCCCTCCTTGGAAGGGAAACACAGTCCTGGGCAGCAGCATCTGGATGGCTCTGCTTGGGCAGAGAGTTTGAAGCAGAGGAGCTCCAGGGGCCCCTTCCAACCACAACCATTCCATGATGTCGTGAGCTCTGTAGGACCCAGGTCTGAGCACGTCTCCAGAGACAGAATGCAGTTAAATTTAAAACCAAGCCAAAACATTGCATGTCATTCAGGTCACTGGGCAAGCTTATTCTGTGAGCAAAGTTCTCAAGGTTTTTTAAGTGATTCAGTGCAATAATTTTACTAAGAAACCAGTATCAAACCAAAACTTTGAGATGCACTGGATTTGTGAATAGAAGCTTGGATAAATGGATAGAATAACTTACGAACTCAAAATGACTAATGATCTCAAAATATACCCACATGCAAATATCTGATAGCACAGGCAAGATGGTTTACCAGCAAAGAGTTGTGGTGATTGCCTTCCTCATCTGTTCATCTTCTCTCTCAGGTCCCAATCTTCCATGTCCACACAAACCTCAGGTGCTCTCAAAGCAGTGTCTGGGTGACCTCAGTTTCTAAACCATCCCCGTGAACAGGCTTCCCCTTTTCTATCAGGTTGTTACTTGAATAGCTCAGAAATTGGTAGGTGAGCAAATGAATGTCCTTGTAATAAGAGGAGAATGACCAGCTGAGATGAAAATTTTTTCATACCAACAGTACTGACCTATGTCTGGGAACCTACAAAAGACTCAGTTGTTTACAAGCAAAAGAATATGTACAGAGTAGCATGGATTGTTTGCAGCAAAACCTGATATCTCAAAGACCATACACTGCTCAATTCAGGGGTTACAAACTTGCATTTAAATTAATGTTCGGAGTTTGCTACAGCACAGAAATAAGTAGCGACTGTGGATCAAAGTGAGATTTTATGCTATTCCATATCATTGCACAACTGCATAACATGAAAATTGACGGTTTCCAGTGTTTTCTAAACCTCAAATTGCAAGCATAACTCAATGCCTGAGTAGCTGGAGCCAGACCTAATTCCTGACAATCTCATATCTTGTCTTTTACACCTGTGCAATGAGATGAGCAAATGGGGCGCTGAAGGGTGCTATTTCTCTCTCACTCCTTACACAGATGTAAATGGGTTCAACAAAGTGAAGGGCAGTGAAGACTGCGATGCAAAGTCAGGAAAAATACGACAGGAATATAAACCCCTACATTCCTGCAGAAGGAAAAGTGTCGAAGAGAAGCAAATCAATAGGCAAGTGTACAAAAACTGCATTGGGAAAAGAAGAAAGAGGACTGCAATTTGAAAACAAACATATCAAAAGCTCTTTATGGGTCAGAGGGCCAAACGAAGACCAACAACCAGTGAGTGGAACAACCCACTCTCTCCTTCATGCCATGTCACAGCCGTTGCTGGCATACACCTGAAATGAATGTAGTCCACAGTATTTTTCCATAGAAAGTTGATTACAACATTTCTGAAGCTTAGGAAAAAGAAATTGGAAACATATTTTGTGAAAGATCCTCAAGAGTGTTAATGTCTAAAGAAAATATATTACAGGAATATTTGTAGGAAACCTGAATGTCTAAAGTGATAGGAGAGAGAGAGTTAACGATAGCCTTAAGTGAAACCGACTTCACATAAAAATCCGTCATCATCACATTGGCCACTCTGCCCCCTTATTGAGCCAACTCATAAAATCAAAGTTACATTTTAGAAGGTGATGTGTCCTAAGAAAGTGATCTGATGAGAATTGGAAAGGTTCTGGTTTCACTACACTGAAAAATTTTGCTGTCTGGAATTCCATTTTATGTCTCTGGCATCAGTGGGCCAATGCATGAGATAATCAGGTTGGTGACTGATGAAAGCCTGGCAATGTCAGTGCTGGCATGTCAGTTTACTGATGTCAGTTTGCAGCATGAGGATTTGAACTAGCACAGACTTGTTTTTTTTAATTTTTAAAGTAAATTATACATCAAGTTTGAAGACCCCTCTGTGCATGTTTTTGGTTTTGATTTTTCAGCAAATTTGAAATCAATGGATTGACAGTGCCCAAGTAGCTGGACCTCTATGTACACTTTTCTTGGTTTTGTACTAAAGGAACCATTATAAGGACACTGGGAGAGGTCTGCTATTATACAAAGAAGAAATTCAGTAGCTAGATTCAGCTGAAATGGAGGTAACTTCCAAGTATCTTGGAAAACCTCCCTCCGCAAAAATCCCACACTAATCCCATGTGACCACCAATTTCTGTGAAATAGTAATTTGACAGGCTTCTTTCTGATTCAAGCCACTTAACTTACTACAGATTCAGAGCTTAAACACCTTTCACACTGCAAGATGACAGCAGGACACCTATTGGCTTCAAAGGGGCCAAAATTTCATGAATGAGGAATGCACTGCTCTCAACTTGATTGAAAGAACTTGCCTCGTGACAATGAATCTCTCAGCAGGATTATGCCTGGACTCTGACTCTCCTGTGGGCGCAGCCTATGCAAACTGCTCTCTGAGAATGCCACCCAAGGGAAATGCCTCCTGGGAGACCACCACCACCCTCCCAAATTTCAGAGTGTTTCTAAAATAGTATGTCCTCAAAGTGCTTATATCGCAGCATTTTCAAGGGGGCTAAGGATCTGCCCAGCTTGTGAATGTCTCCTTGAGATGCTCATTATCCCAATGCGATATAATAATGTTTTGAGGGCACTTCAGCACTCACATGAACATTAAAAATATACTCACATTCACAGAGCAGAAGATTGTAGCTGCTTCTGACAGTGATGATTCAGCGCAGAATGAAAAGAACCAGTCACCTTCCTGAGTCCATTTGCCTTGGGAGTTAATTAAGAGTCCTCAGCAGAGCAAATACATAAGGAGAAATTGATACTGAGTTTAGGATTAGGAAGATAGAAGTCTTTCTTACACCCTTGCTGCATTTCTTTATTCAGGTGTCCATATCAGCACTTAAGTGCTTGGAGGCTGAACATGACGGATGCTTAACGCAGAATTCTTTACTCTGCTGCAGGAGAGATCACAGAGGCCGAAAGTTTCCTGCCTTTTACACTTATACCTCACTTTACAGAAATTCAGCTCCAAATGCTGCGAGGGTAACAAAGGACCAAAAAATGACTGCCTGAAATCCTGGTTTGGGCATTTTGCAATGTTTACCGGTTTAGTCCTTCAAACTTTCAAGTTTGATTAAAATAACACTGTCTGAAGTTCAGGCAGAACTCTGTCTCTCTATTGTTCCCCTGTTGAACCAGTATCACAATAATTATGTGCAGAGATGCAAAATAAAATTACTGTAGCAAAGGTGCAAATTCAGCCCAGAATGAAAAGGGGCATCAATTTCAAAGTCTATAACTAAGTATATTTCGATATCAAATGCTCAGCAGGAGGCCAAGAACTTCAATATTTTGAGCCCATTATGCTTTCTCATTACATAAATACAGTCCCATGGTATAATACAAAAATAATGTTTTCACAAAATCCTTCAGATAATAGTATTTGAAAGGTTGCTTTAACATTCAGTTAAGCTTTAGTAGCCAGGACAAATGTATTAACTCATGAACCCTGAGGTCACAGGTACTCCTAGAAAACACTCACCAGCACTACAACTGTTTTATATATACTTGTAAACAAAAATAAAATAATTTAATATTGATATTTCAAGAATGGATAAATTGGGAGAATAAATGTTCCCAAATAAGCTGCTAACCTCTGATGATTGTGCCAATTACCCTTTGCAGAAGTAATTAAAATAACTTGCAATGATGGAGAAAGAATATGAAATTCATTCCTGTTGCATGATCAATGAACCTGGTTAAGTAGTTGCACAAGAAAAGGATACTCTAAGCATAGCAAAAATGAAAATTTTCATTGTATGGAGCAATTCAACATTTCTGGTATATTAAAATGATCAATTAATGTTACATTTAGCATTTTTCCACTTGCCCAGACCTGACAAGGAATTTATGGTAAGCTGACACATCATTTGCTTTTGGCAGATGTCTATTGCTCTCATCAGAATTTTAAAACAGAAATGGTAATTGAAAGGGGGAAAAAAGGGAAAATTACATTATTTCCAATCCAAATAAAAATATATTCTTATTAGCTTTATGACGCTGTTGGCTGTTCTTCTCCTATGTTTATATTATTTAATCAGAAAGTTTTTCTTGCTGTTTTGGTAACTTCTGGAAATAAAAAAAAAAATGTGAAACAGATACAACATTTTCCTTTATGTTTCTGAATAAAGGATGAGCTATTTTAATATACATTTCCCTGACTCTCTGGACATCTGATGAAAAATAAATATTCACACTGATCCCACTAAGCCAGGCCACTATAGACACAGTGCCAAGTTGGACCAACTCAGTAAAGAATTCAGTAATATCTGTGGGGATTTGTCACATCACTGCGGGCGCACAAATTTGACTCTTCCCGTGAATGGGGATAGGAGCCAAGGTATGAACCAGCTCTGAATTAGAAGCCATTTAATTAAAGTTAGCACAGTGCTGAACTCAAATTAGCAAGGTTTACTAGGAGGCAGCACATATTAACTTGAGCTCAGTGTGGTGATGGAGCTTTCTGCTCCCAGCCAAGTTTGCACAAGCAATAATCTCCTAAAGCACAAAGCCTTCCAGAGGGGCAAGACAGCCAAAGAACAGGCAAGGCTGAAAGACTTAAAAAGAAGTTCTACTACCTCTTTCCTTATGTATCACCCTTACAAAAAGAAAAGGAAAAAAAAAAAGGGAAATACAGCCCAATGGTCACACACAGCATTTAGTATTCCATTATGGCTCCAGGTACAACTCCTCCAAGTTCAAGCATTCAAAGCAGAGGAAAGAGAATGGGTTATGGAAAACTGAAAACTGAAGAAAACATCCTTTCTTTGCCCAGATGAAGTATGAAAAAACTGTGGTCTTATGTTGCTCTGATATGCATGTCTGGGCATTGCCATTAAAATACCACGTATGGCTGAAATACTTATCATGTACACGATTTTAATTATCCGTTCAGTGCTGTGTAAACATCAGAAACAGCCATGATATTCCCAATTTACAAAGCTGCAAATCAAAGCGACAAAAGTTATTGCCACTCTAATACAACAGGGGACTATTTAGCTTTTAATTGCTCTTCTTGATCATTCTCTTTTGGTTTTATTTCCTTTCATCTGCTTTGCAGCTTGGTTAGGGAACAACTGTATGTAGATGCCGCCTTTAAGGTCCTTTACATTTCATTCAAATAAGCAATCCAAATTTGAAGCTTTATCCAAAATTTATAATTGGTGTCTTTCTAAGACTCCAAACAATTTCTTGAATCTAGGTAGCTTCCAATATTGGGACCTCTCTAGATGGATACTCAGGTTTTGGCACACTAGAGGTTCTCTTTAGGTGAAATGGAATACAAAAATACAATATGAGTAAGATTAAATCTGTGAAGATAATCCCAGAAAAGAGAATTGTGTATGTAAAAGGATTCAATTACAACTTCTACTAAGGACTAAGGAAAAACAACCCAATAAAAATATTTTTATTTAGAAGAATTAGTAGTTGTGGGTTTTTAAAAATTAAAATCAAAATTGTCCTTAGAAAATGTATGTTAAAAAAAAATCAAAAACTTTAGCTTCCTCTAAAAATTAGATAGTAATTTTTTTTACTATGACCTCTTTCTAGGAGTAAAGATGAGTAAATATAGGAGTCTTCTGTATTATCAGAAAGGACCTGATCATGTTTTCACAAATAATTTTTATTTAAAAAAAATAAATCATTCAAAATAGAACTTGTGTAAATACTACTATACCTGTGAAATAATGAAGGGAAAGTTTGATAATTCAGGATTTGAAGCACCACATTAAAGTTCTCTTTGCTCAGAGGATGGGCTGGTGTAAGGACTGGAGCGCTGCATCCTGTCAGTAAGAACGCTTTCACTGACTTCAAATCATGTAAGATAAGCTCGTGGGGGAGAGATTGGAAAATTTTCTAGGCTGAAAATACTGCAACTTTCAAAATATAAAGCTACACATGGGTGCATAATTTGAGAAGTAATGCACGATCACCCTGTTAAAGAATGCAATAGGCAAAGGACCAGAGTGATGATTACATGATGTACCTCAGCTTCGGAAATGTTTAACTTCTGACTGAATAATAGTGGAGCCATAATGTTGTAAAACATATGGTTCTGTACTTAACGTTACATTAAAGGATGTGTGGGCACATAAATTGTATATATATGGAGCATATGCAGATTGGTACCTTCCTATATATATGGACACACACACATAAAAATTTATATGCAACACAGTCTTGTATGGTAATAAAAAGAATAGGTCAGGCTAGAGAAGTACTTATAAAGTGCTCAGCGGGAATTAATATTTTATCTTCAAGTTTTCCTTAGTATTTTTTCATTTACGTTTCTAGAATGAAATGGAAAATATGCATCAAACTTGGATCTGTAAAAATAAACTTCCTCACACAGAATTTCAGCTGTGGGATCAAATGCCTGCTATAAGAACTTCCAAAGAAAAAAAACAAACAAGGATTTCAGACAGAACTAGTGATGCTTAAAACTGGGCTTACCTGAAACAGAGGCCAAGACAAAGTTAGGAGAATAAAAAACATGTCAATTTATTAAAGGCTTTTAGGTATATTTAGGGCAGACACAGCCTGCTTGAGAGGCTACACCCAAAATGGACACCAAGTCATGAGTTCTTCACATTTTATAAGTTCTGTCTATTAACATATTGAGCCTCCATTCTCCAATTACATCTTCAGGTGATGATGTCAACCGCCCCAAGCTTGCTCCCCCCAATTCACTGCTGTTTACATATTTTGGGGCTCTGAGGCAGCGAAGTGTCCTTGAATTTTCCAATTGAGAGCAATTATTTTGTCTAAAATGCTGGGAATGGAGGGTTTTAGCACTTTATATGAAGCCTAGAACTACACAATAAAGCTACAGATACATGAAAAATAGAAACTAAAAATCCTTAAAGCATCAGAAGGAGTGTTAAATGTTTTCATGGTAATGATACAAAGGATGCAATTTTTCTTTTTCAAAAACAATTGAAAGATATTGAGTTAGCTGGAAATTCAAAATTGAAGCTTCTTAGAAATACAGAGTACAACTGAGTATCCAACACATTGAAAATTCTAGCTGAGGTAGGTCGAGGTTTTGTGAGATGTAAATTCCCCTGAATTTCACCATTCAGTGCTGCAAACATTATATTTTCTGCTAGACCAGTGATGCACATAAAAAAACGTTACTAATTATCAGTGGTAATAATTATACATTTAACAAGTTAAGATTACACTCCAAAAAGTTCACACTAATGTGTGAATAATTATTGGCCTAATTAAGCATCCGATATTGCATTTACAAACAAAAATGAAACATTAGTTAAGAGTGTGACAGTGTTTTTTATGTTAGATAAAAGGAAGAGGCAATTTGGATAACTAATGCCTGGACTGAATTTGTTGCACAGAGCTCACAAAAAAATGCAGGTAATTTCTATCCTTCCAAATATTTTTCCCTCAAAATTCTTTTTCCAGCGTGGTATTCACCCGTGCATCCTTTTTTTCCCCCCAGAGATGAAATCAAGAAGAAACATCAGGAATTCCAGAAGCCCTGAGAGGTTTCAGGGTAGGTGTTTTTGCGAGGATGGAAGGGGTCTTGTGCAGTGCCCCTACACTGAGAATACATCAGCTTTAGCATGTCAGAGCTCAGGGTGCCTTGTGGTGCTCCAAGCTGCAGGAGTTGATGAAATCACACAGTAGACAGGGATGCCTCTCAGTGATGCACAGGTGATGCACAATTGTAAACAGTTAGTAAAAACTAGCTCAGGATGCAGCATGGCACGAAAAATGGTTGTTGTTACAGTGGCTTTCACCTGCTTGTTGCTTCTCTATTAATTTTCCTCCTACCATTGTACTGGACATGTAAAGGCAGGTGCTGAGATAAAAGTTATTTATCCATTTGCCTATTTATGGTCATTTGAGCCTCAGCATTGAAGGACAGTAGACTGTGGGAAGGAAGAAAAAGCCTCCCTACTCACCCGCAAATGCCTTGATTTCACAGTTTTCCATTTTTATTAATATCTGAGTGAATTTCCTTGGTCAAGATTACCACATTTTATCAAGCACAGCACTAAGTCATCTTTGCTTGAACGTCTCCCTATTACTGGCCAGTGAAAGAAAATTACACCAACCCAAGGAACAGACTATTTCTGTGACATTTTCCCACTCTTCCTTTCCAATTCATGACAAAGTTCCCTTCACACTAGACAGGCTGCATTTCTGGCTCTCCCATAGAGTCATGGAGTCTACAGAAAATATCCCACCTCTTTTGCTGTAGCTTTGCAGGAATGCCTAAAGCTTCAGGAGAACTTACTCAAAAAGAAATGCAAAATAGTGTGCAAGCACAGTTCTGAGGCTGCCAAACTTACACAGCTAACTTAGCTAACTTTACACAATAGCTAACTTACACAACTTTGAATCAGACTGCATCTCATAACTTCTCTGTGTGCCAGACCTTGAGATAAACAACAGGATTTGCCACATTCCAGTGTGAAACTACTTTAAGAGTGCCACTGCTGTTTAACTTTTTGTGCTCTGGTCCACAAATCCTGTCATCTATGCCATAGCCCTGAACCTCCAAATTTCCTGTTCTTTTGTTGCTTCAGTGTGTGCATGTTCAAGTTTGCTTTAAAGCCTCTTCCAAAAGCAGACTGGAAGCTTTACATTGTTTTCAATAAGAGTTTGCACGACCAATACTGAGAACACACGCAGGCTTAGGTACATTTATTGTATGAATCCTTGAATACACACATCTTCTTGCACCCTTGGACCAGTGTCCAGTGGGAATTGTTTCTCACCTGCTTCTAAAATGAAAGGGGATTGGAAAGACTGAGAGCCATACTCTTCAGTGCACTCAGGGCAACTCTGTGTGCTGGATAAGTGAGAAAACATCATCAACAGCTGAAATCTAACCTTTCCATACCTGTATATGCAGATTTTACCCATTAAAAAAAAAAATTAGAAATTTTAAACTAACTTCCTCTTCCTACACCCTCCTTCCATCTCCTGATTATTCAGTACCTGTCATGGGTCCCAGAGATGATCCTGAAATTTCTCCCTTAACCCATATGTGGAGTTGGTGGTAGCAGATGGGGTGCCTGGGGACAGTCTCCAGAAATTCCCTCCAGAGAATCTGGAGAGAAACAGGATTGTCCATTCTATAGGACCATGAAATTGGGGAGAAATGATTGATACTTCTCCTGCTGGCAGGCATTGCAAAAACTTTTTCCAATCCCTGTGAAAAATTTAAGGTCAGGTTGGGCACAGACTGCATCCCCTGTGTTCTTTTTCACCTGAGTGCTGCCCTGCCCTTGTTTAGGAGTACATTAGAGAGCTGTGGAATGAACAGATGAATGATCCCATTTTAGCAAATGCTCTAAATACACCCCTTCAGGTATCAGTGGGCTTTGCATCAGCCCATATTTGTTTTCATTCTGAAGGATTTGGATGTGCCTTCTCTACTCACATCAGTAAAACTTGACCAGAGCTTTCAAGCTTAAATGCTTGGCATAGGGACAGGCTTTATTAAAAACACAACTTAAGTTTAAGTGTGGATTTCTAAATGCTTTTCTGAATAATGAAATAAGCAATGTTGGAGGCATGTTTCCCAATCCATTATGTTTTCTTGTGCCCACATTTTAATCACGTATTCCTCTTCCTTTTGAACTCATCATGTCACATTTCCATACTTTCAAACTAGGCTAGAGGCAATGATGGAAATGTGTTAATTGCAATTATACTTTTTATGTCATTAAAAATATAACATCAGAATACATTTTTTTTCAAATGACTACTTCAGATGGATATGCCTTAAAACATTCATCTGTAGCAGTGACTCCTATTCAAGGAACTTTTCCCTTGTCTTTCAAAGTTAAATAGATTACTGAAAGAAATGTCCTCTGAATTGCAGAATGAGTCAGCAATACCTTCAGTATTTTTGGGGCCAGTCTTTAGAGAGGTTTCTTATGCTTAAGCCATTAGCAACTATTAAATTTATTCTCTTCATTTCACATTTTATACAGCTGATGGGAAATGTGGAGAAAAGGCAGTCTTCAAGGCATTAACCCCTTCACTCCACAGGATGTTTTTTCTGCTTGAAAGGAATTTGATGATTTCAGCTTTCTTCTCCTCCTTAACTTTGCCTCCATTAGGATTGCCTGCATGAATAAGGGGTTGCAGAAACTGGCCCTCATATTGTAATGTAATCACAGATTGATTCAGCTCTGCAATCAGCCACTCGTCTGTGATGATCATCTCAGGGTCCTGCCAAGAGTTTCTGGAAGGCTCTGTGTTAGCTCTCTACAGATCACATAAACCACTAAAAATTTACCCTATATATTACTTTCCACTAATTGAGATCTGTGTTCTGAGGGGAGGGAGAAAGAATCATAAGGAATCAAAAAACACTGCTTTTGAACATTAATAAAATATCCATGCATACCATCCCTGACAAAAACAAACACACTGAGAAACTGCAGATACAAACAAAAGCTTCTGTTGTTAAAAAAAAAAAAAAAAATTAAAAAAAGAGGGGATGAAGAAGGCTGGGAAAGCAAGATTTAAAGAAGGGAAATGGTATGTGGTTTGGAATGTGCATTTGGAGAGAAAAAAGATATCCAAAGATCAGCATCTCTGAGAACAGCCCATTTACCAATGTCTAAACAGCTAATAACTGAATGTAAAAGTGTCTACTCAATCCAATAAAAATGTACTATTGTATTATTTACTACAGTATAAACTTTAAAACATTTAACATGAAGAAGGTAAACAGAAAACTGAATGTTTACTGTGTCAAAGACATTGCTTTCCCAAGTTTGAGTCAAATATCGCTACTAATAATAGTGACAGGAATATTTCCCCTGGTGTGAGTAAAATTATTCTGAGTAAGAGAATACAGAAGCAACAAATTTGGCCATTTGTCTCTTGCTTTGTGATCTCCATTTCCACTGACTCCCTTGTGCTTTGGATACCTGGAAAGAGCCATGGACTCTGGCATTAGCTGATGACTGGGACTCTCAGTTCTGTGTATGAGATGCCACAAAGTCTTTTTGTTTCTGGTTTGTCTACCCCCCTGGAAGTGCCACTGCTATTTTCTTGTTCAATGGCTTGTATCTGACACTTTCAGCAAATATTGCTCTCATTCTCTGCACCCTAAAATGATAAATGCATCACCTGGAGGCTGTATCCACCAGTTCCTTTATAATACTTCTCTCTTAAAAGGCGACATAACACTTTAGAAGTGGAAAATTAACACCCCACAAGGAATGCTCAGGAGGGAAGGACATGTGCAAGTGCAACCATGCAGTGAACAAATTTTCAACCACAAAATACCAACGGACTCTTGAAAATACAGACAAACTCTGCAATGAGGCACCAGTTAAGCTACTAAATATAAACTACACCAAGTCACCAGTAGTAGACACTCCTTGTATCTGCTCAGTTCTTAATAGTTTTTCTCAAAACCAGAGTGGTTTTCCATGGTGCTAATGAGAACTTTGCTAGCACAACTTCCATGCACTTGAAATCTAGCATCAGGGGGTGTGCCAGAGCCTACAAGTGCTCAGAAAGACAATGTCTACTGCAGCAGCTTTGTCTAGATCTCAAGTATAGGATAGGCATATTCTGAGAGCACCACGCCCTCCTCAGTCTTTGCTTTGACATCAGAGGATCCTTTGCAGCAAACCCTGGTTTTCCATCAGCTCATGCATCCAGAAAAAATTCTTGACTGTGAGGGTGGTGAGGCCCTGGCACAGGTTGCCCAGAGAAGCTGTGAATGACACATCCCTGGAGTGTTCAAGGCCAGGCTGGATGGATCTCTGATGGAAGAGACCTGGTCTAGAGGAAGGGGTCCCTGCCCATGGCAGGGGGCTGGAATGAGATGATCCCTTCCAACCCAAACCATTCTACGATTGTATGTTTTAGCCAGAAAGGTAGGATGTGGTTGAGGGGTGGTGCATTGCCAGACAATGTCCTGCAGGACGCTCCCTGGGCAGTCAGGATACGCTCCCCAGAACTCCCCTGGCTACAGCACGGGTGATGCAGTGTGGCTGAAACACCGGGAAGTGATGTTCCCACATCAGCACAATGTGTTCTCTACCACACCTCAGTATAATTTGGTTCTTTCCTGAGATGACAACTTGCCACAGCTGAGTAGTGGTTTGCTACTCAACCTGTGTAATTAACTTCACTGAAGAACAAATGTACTGTTAGTGTGAATTAGAAACATAACGATACAATTTTCATAGATTATGCTATGATTTTCTGGCTGTCTTAGGAACAATTTTGGGGCCAAAGAATCCAGACCGGAACTCATCCTGGAACTCCAGAAATTCCCTGCATGACAGGTTGGGCCTTCCATGCCTAAAAAAGGCCACAAAAATCCCTTAGAAGCATTTTATAATTGCACTCACTTCTTACACAGCTAACTATGCCAGCTGGAAGCTGAATTTCACACCAGTGGTCAGCAATGGACCTCCTGAAGTGAGAAGATCTGTTTTACAGCCAGGGGTACAATATGACCTATAATTATTAAAGGCCAGAAGAGGATTCAGCTCCCTTTTGTGAGCAGTATCACTGGCTATTCTTGTGAATTACTGCTTCTCAGTAAGGGAGGTAGAATACTTACAATCTTTTTAACATCAAAAGCAAATAGCAAGTTCTTATATCCAACAAAAGTTACAACAATATTTTCATTATGAATATTTCAACCTACTTTTCCTCAAAATAGGGAATATCAATAGTTCTCAAATTCTAGAAAGCCTTTCAAATTAACCTATTTTATTGGTATAAGTGCAGACTTCGAAAATTTAAGTTACATTTTACTGTACAAGTATGCCCTATGGGACTGCTCTTAGCATATATTATCATTTGGTGTGAGTAAATCAATATCCAGCTGGCCATAATTTGTAGTAATAAATCAGATTTTACAGTGCAAGTTCAGAGGTGAATTGTATAGGGAAGTTCATGCAGATTTGAAAAGTGAAGAAAGATATAAAGGTATTAAAATGTAAGGCTCCTTCTTATCACCTTAAAAAAGGCCTGAAATTTGGAAAACTTTCAATAATTTCTCATTATTTCTGTAGATTGCTCATAATTGGATCCAAGAATAAAGAAGAAAAAAGTCAAGCCAGTACTTAACTTGAAGTATTAACTACACATTGTTCTCCTGTAAGCACTCAACAGATCTCTTCTTGTTAAAATTATGGCAAATTGAAACAGCAGTTCCCTTCTGAATCAACATGCATTTCTCTGTCCTTCCCTGCTGAAGACTGTTACATTTTGAAGTCACAAATGATTATTTATTTATTCCCCTATAAAATGCATGCCTGGTCCCAAAAGCCATAATATAACACCCTGCAGTACCCACAAATGCAGCAGTCATTATTACAAATTATTAGATCACTTAATCTTCTTTGCCAGTTCCTTCTTCAAAAAAAAAAAAAAAATTCAAGCTCCCCCAATAAAAGCCTAAAATACAAAACAATAAAACTAATAGTAATAATAATGATATGTTTCCTTGGTCTTTTATGGCACAGGAAACAAATGCCTGCTGCCTTGTATTGCAGGGATATACACATTGCAAGCTGATACATGGCTGAGTCAGTCAGTTCCTTACCCTGAGGATGCTCAGTCTGTGTAGAAAATGTTCACTTGCTCTTTAGGATCTGGAAAGAACTATAGGAATCAGAAGAAGCACATTGCTCCTGCTTTGAGTTCTTCCCTTTAGGATGAGAGAACTGTCTCTCAGACCTTTGATTCAAAAGGCATCTCTGCCAACAGCAGGATTTGGTGGGATTTCTTTCCTTTGCCCAAATTACCATGCATTGCCTGGAACATTGAAACAGGGCAGCATCAGCCTCCAGGCTAATGCCAAATCCCACTTAGGATGCTCACCTTGTCCTGGCTTTGTAGCTTGCTGTATCCTGGTCCTCAAACCCAGCTTCTGCTCCAGAGAGCTGCTCATTCACCTGACCTTTTCCATTCATCCTTTGAGTGTCAAGGTCTGTCTTCCTTCCATTCCAGTCAATGAGAGCAAGCAGCTGATTACAAAGGGATTTCTGAGCAAGAAAAGACAAAAGCAAAAGCATGCTCTGCCTTCTCAATCATCCAGATCATTATATAAGTAACAAAATCGCGTTCTCCTGGAAAGAAATTATGATCAGAGGTGATGTAAAAAGAATATGAGTTCTGTAGACTCTCAGAAATCCTCATGTTGTTGATGAAATCAAATCTCCTAAGACCTCCTGAAGGGAAATCACTTTATTTACTTAGGCTACCAGTCAGCTGGAGCTGAGTCAGGTGAGTTCTGAAGACTTAATTTTCCAGCTCTTTACACAGGCTGGAAGTAACAAATTCCTGGTAGGTGTAGATAGTATATGCCAACCCTTTTTCTCAGTATGGATGCCAGAGAATTCTTTGCATAAAAGGTAAGACTGTTCAAAATAAAAAGTACACATCTTCACGTCTCAGAAAACTCTACTGCAACTTATGTAGTGACATTGGAACCTATCTAGTTAAAACCCAATTGATTCTTGGGTTGGGTATCTCCAGGGGAAAAAAAAATATATCTATATATATGTATATATATATATATGAAAATAGAAAATTGGGCCTTCCCTCATTTGTAAAAAGTCTGTGGGGTCCTGAGTTTTTCCCAGGGCAAGCACCAAGTATAACTAGATTAGAGAGTCTTAAAGTTTGCTGTGATTTGTTTTGGTTGTAGCAACAAGAGTACCCACATTCGCAGCACTCCTGGACAGCAGTAACCATGATTTCATTATTTTATTGTTTCATGGTATTATTTATTACCACACCTGACAGAGTCCCAGTGAAGACCAACATCTAATATTGCAACGCAAACCTGCAGGTTTTTACAGCACGGGAAATGTAGGTGGTGTCTCCAAGTCTTTGGACTTAAATTCTGTGAGAAGGTCCTGAGCAACAGTGACATCTGTGGCGTCTTCTACAAATATTCTTAGAAAGTGTCTCTAATTAGTTGCCTTCTCTTTTTTACTATGAAATGGAGTAAACTTCAGGATTTCAGTACAATCTACTGTCTGTCACTAAATTGCATGAAAAATAGGTAAATTAATTTTGGAAGCCAGAAATGGAAATGTTGGATCAGACTAATCAAACCAGAACAAGGTAGGTGGCTTGATCTTTGGGAAGGAGTTGTGATATAAGCTCTCCTTCTACCTCCTTTGTCAGGCAAAAGTAAAAACAGCTCATTAAATAAGCTGAAATTCCTAACCTGTTCTTTTACTCCCACTCTTCCAGTACCTGTTAGTGCATCACACAATTATGCAGAGACTCTAACATGGGCTATGTAACATATTCTGGGAACATACAGTAAAAGAACCTTATTAGCTGTCTCCATTAGCTGAAATGAGCAAGGAGCAAAATAGCAAGCTGAATTTTAGGTGTAGGGCATTACACATCCCACAGAGATAACAGAGAAAATTCACACCTCTTTTAAAAGCTGTCAGAGTGCAGGCTGGGAAAGATAGTACAGCACTGGGTTACACTAAGATCAGGTACTATGCAACCAGAAAAGGTGGAAACTTAAGCAAAACTACAAAAGCTCAATTTTTGAAGCTAAATTTTGCCACAGGGTGAGATTCCCATGTCGCTGGATAGCTGAAGAATCGCAGAAGACAGACAGCCAGGCACAGAGCAGTTCCCTGCAGCTCTCTGCAAACTTCCCACAGAAATCTGCACTGAACAGGGAGTCTTTGGCCCTTGCATGCCTCTTGATTTCTTGCACCTGTTCCTCATTTCTAGAAACAAGTAGTTACTGTCATGAAGGACCAGCCACAAAGATGTCATTCCTCCGTGTCCCATTTGAGATCTAAGTCAGTCTGAAATCCACACTGAAATCCACAGGTGTCACATGTTTCTCTCTGGATTTAAACACAATGGGAAAAAATAAAAAATAAAAGTGGAGACAGCAGAGTCAGGCTTTCCTGAAGTGAACATGAGAACTGAAAATGAAATCTTGAAAACCACAAGATTTCAAGAACGGACATTTTGGCTCCTGTGTTCAGACTGGGCAATGCATGCAAATCACAGAGCAGAATGCATTGGGCTGATGGTCCTGGAGGCAAAGCTTGGCATGGGGAGAAGTTCTTTGCAGAGTTTGGTCTGTGACTATTGTTTATCTAGCCATTGAGGGGAAAAATCATAGAATGGTTTAGGTTGAAAGTGACTTTAAAGATTACCTAGTTCCAACACCCCTGCAATGAGCAGGGACAGGTTTCCCCAGAGCAGGTTGCTCAAAACGCCACCCAGCCTGGCCTTGAGCATTCCCAGGGATGGGCCATCCAGAGCTTCTCTGGACAGCCTGTGCCAGTGCCTCACCACCCTCACAGTGAAGAATTTCTTCCTGACATCTAATCCACGCCTACCCTCTTTTAATCAAGTGCTACTCTTCACACATGGGCATCACTTTCCCCATGAGTAAGCAAAAGGAATTTGGCAACCTGGACAGAGCTACCACTCCTGCCAAGCCTACTGAACCACAAAACAACTTCCCCCAGGGATTCTCAGGTATTTTTAAATTCTCTAAACTGAATTGACACCACCAGCTGCACCATTCAAAACTGCAAAAAGCCTTATAGTGTCCAGCCTTCTACCATCATCCCAGACATGGCTTTTTCAGAAATGAATTTGAGTTGAGAGCGAATTTGGGAACTGATTTTTCCTGCATGGGAAATCTAAAACTTAATTAGTTAATAAGCTACCGCTACTTTATTGTTACAGGAAAACAAGAGGGGGAAGGGTCGGTATCCGTATTCCTTTTTGCATATGGGGAATTGATTGTCTACAGACACAAGACAAGCAAGGGTACTTTTCATTTTTTGCTACAGCAGAAAGTCCCTGCATACTCCTTCATGAAGCAGCTTGTCTAAAATTCTACTTGACAAATGTATTCTCAAAAGTGATCTCAGGGGTTTGTTTCATCTTCATTAGCAGTTGAACCATTTTTAATAACAAATTTTGAGGACAGGTGAGAAGGGAGGGATTCACTTGTTGACAACTATTGTTGAAAATTAATTTTGGGGTGTGTGTGTGTGTGTGTGTGTGTGTGTGTGTGTAACCAACCTAACATGGACCAAACTGCACATGAAACAGTTAGGAAGAAAGGAAATCTCTCCATACAGACACCTGTACTTGTGATTTAGTAAAATATCCATTTTTACCACCTAGTTTATAAAGACAGGTACAACATGGCAGCTACTAATGGCACGTTCTTGATCTAACAACTCAGGTGGAGAAAGAAACAGGAGATTTTTGTTTTCCTAGACACAGAAGTAAATCAGCTGTTGTCTTATGTAATTCTGGTTATATAGAATATAGATATTTTATTCCTATCCTATTCATGGGACCAGATCCTCATCCCTGGCACACTTTACACTTGATAGGAGATTTTCTGACTCTATGAAGCCAGGGTTGATGACTTTACACTCTGTGTCCCTGAGTTCTTTTTCCCAAGGTACAGAGAGAACTCTGACAGTCTGGGACAGCAAGGGATACATCTGGCATACAGATATCCCTGTCCTAAATAAAGCAGCCCATGGATTAGACAAATTTGTTCCAGGAGTCAAAATGAAGAAGGAATAGAAAGGTGACAGAAATTTACTCTTGTCTGACTAACCAAAAGAGTAAAAACACTCCCTACACACAAGTGAAAAAGGAAATGCATATGGCAAATAGGCATTTATTTTAGGCTGCAAAGTCTACTGACACTTTTATCATGTCTGTGGAAGACCTTGACATATCTTAATGGAGAGGGTGGCTACACAAACATATCGAGGGCAATTTTGCTCTAGATGAGTTTTCTCACATCTTGGAAGAACACCATGCAAAGGATGCAGAGCCAGGGGTGACCTAGCTAACTCCAGAACCGAGTTTCTGCTAATTCAGTCTTTTGAGTGGTTAGGCTTATTTTCTCATGCATGGCACAAGACCTTGCCTTTGAAAGCAAGTTACTGTACCTTCAGCTGACTCTTTGCCAACCCCTGCCAGAAGGACCAGCTTCACTGATGCTGCCTCCTAAAGGCATGGTAGTGGTCTTTCACTTCTTTAAATCGAAGACATTTCTTGAAGAAATTGAGCTTAATTTACTTATGAAAAAACACTACTAAATAAGAATCTGGTATCAATTATTTGGAAACAACTGGAGTTTATCCTTCTTTTCAGGGAGAGGAAAACGCTTTTTTTTCTTAGCTGTTAATTCCAATCAAAAAGTCTACAAATCACATCAAATTAATTAAGTTTTATGTGAAAGTACAAGTGTATATATTTTACTTATTAATGTATTTCATTTGCACAACCCCGGTTATAAATATTGATCTGTTTGGACCATTAAGTGAAGTGCAGCTTTAAAAATAGAATGATTAAATTCAATAAAACCTAAATTTAAGAATAGCAATTTTTGTCTTTTGATACAGCAACCATCAGCTTAGCAGAAGCCAGCTGGATTGAAGAATAAACAGCTATGAGGCAGTTTCCCACAGCAGCCTCTGAAATAGAGATTACAAGTGTATCCTTCAACTGTTAAGAAGAATCATGGTTTCTTCTGCTAGTTTACTAGTGACAAATTGGCTTCAAAGAGTCAGCATAAATAGATAACGTAGGGAAGCCTGTGCCAAATGTGTTTATTAGGTTAATGAGAGTATTAACCTTAAATGCAATGTGATTTCCTGTTCACATACAAAGTCACTGGTGTGAATGGTGTTTGGTGTTACAACTCTGCATTCTGTGTCATCTAAGACTTGCAGGCACTGCACTCTGGCCATGGTCAATCAAACTCTTAGAGATCACAGGGGTATGAAAGGTTAATCATTATCTCTCTGTTATTCTTTTGCAAGGAAGGTAGGAATCTCAGGTGGGAAGAGAAGCATGCACAATGAAAAGGGGAAGGAATAAGTAAATTATTGTTTTCTGGCAAAAGGTAAATCCATCTTGGCATGTTGAGTTTCCCATCATCAGAGCACAGGGCCTACAAGATCTAGAATACACAGAATGAGGAGTGATAGCAGAGTTAAAGGTGAAGCTAAGAAAGAAATAGGAGTTTGTCCAAGCTCTGTCCGCAGAAGAAGTGATATTGATGCTAATAGTTGCCAAAGAAGACTCAAAGAGAGCTTTGTTTATGATTTGTAGGGTGGATGGCTCTCATGGGGCACTTTCCAGTTCACATGTGCCTGGTTAGAGAAATAAAGCAGGACTGAAAACAGCCCACACTGCCCCTACTGCGCCTGGTAGATAAGGAGTGCTGGCGAGAACCCTCCTGGTTACAGCACACACGTCAGGCTGGTTCCAAAGCTGCTCCTGAAACACCTGAACATTCTATTTTACTCAGACTGGGATGAGAAAACCAGATTGGTTTCAGGTCGGTTTGTTCTAGCATTCAGCAGATAGCAAGTGGAGGCTCACAAAGTTTCCTACTTCCTCTTAAAATAATCCAATGCAAGTAAATGCTATTTAAATCGATTGTGCGCATTCACAGACAAAATTGGTTTAAAATTTATTATGTGTTGTGGTTCACCATGTCGAGAGAGAACAGAGCATACATTTAAAAAAACAAGCAGGTTTTCTTAAAATAATCAAACATTTAATAAAAGAGGTTTATTGCTGCCATCTTTATTTGTTAGGATGGGGAATGGATTTTTGCACTCTTCTTCTTGCAAGCTAAGCAGTGTTGAATAACCATGGGAAGGATACAGGAATTTGTTTTATTAAGTTTAGTAATAATTTCAATTGGCTTTGAATTTATTTTAATCTTGATTTAAAACTATAATGCAGTGCATTCATCTCTGCAGTTCTTGAATTGCCCACTTGCATAAGAAAATACACTCCAGCATATACTTAATAAAGAGCATAATGTCTTTGAGGGATTCTTAAAAGCAAAGAGACATTATAATCTCTTTTCAGTAGTAGTTGCATACTTCAAATGTAGACAACGTCTTCTTCACAATTATTAATTATTATGGCTGCCAGATGCAATTAAAGAACAGCTTGTGCTCTTCCTATGGCTCCCTTCGAGCATTCCCCATGTAAGTCATTACTGAAATAGCTAGATTAGGAAATACTAATGGTTAGCACTTGTATGATCTTTACTCCCCAAAACCCTAAAATGGCTTGCAAAAGAGGGGCATTATTGACCTGTTGTTCTGAGGAGGAGAAGTGAAGAGCAGAGACATTCAGGCAAAAGCATTTGCCCATTTGAGGTAGCTCCACTTGTAGGAATTGTGCCTGGAGAGTACAAAGCCTTTTCAGAGGCTTTTCACCACATAGTGAAAGGACTTTCAAAAAGCTTTCAACAAGCTTCCTCTTAAAGGGCTTTTAATAAACATTTTCCAAAATGCTCAAAAAAGAAAAGGAGGGAAGAGTGAGAGGACAAATTTGTTAATGCTAAATTATTCAAAAGAGTGGAAAGGAAAGGATGCTGTGAAAACACACAGAAATACAGCACAATAGTGGAGAATAACATGAAAGCCAAAATGCAGTGTCAGTAAATATGCAGTGATGCACCAGGAGACACAATTTAACCTGATATGTGCAAGGATGGGCTCTAAATTATCTGCCCTGTGTCCAGAATGAGAACTCCCAGTTACAGCAGCTGGTTCCACAAAAACATCAGTCAGCCCAAGAAAAACACTGGGATGCTTGGACATAGCAGGAAGGAAACAGAGAATCAGTCTGCAAATGCAATTATTTCTTTTTATAAACCCATGGTGTGCCCATAGCTCAGCACTGCCCGCAGTTCTGACTTTCTGGTGAGAAAGGCTATATGAGGGTGAGAAAACATTCAGATAAAGGTATCACATAGACAAGAATAATGTCCAAAGTAGAAATAACTAGATTAAGACTCTTCTGCAGAGAAAAGAGAGAAGCAAGGGTAGATGTGACACAAATTAATAGGAATGTCAATAACATTGAGAAGACCATTAGGAAATTATTTGATTTTTCACAGTGCAAGAAATAGGGGCAAAAAAATGACATGATCAGGTGACAGGCTGAAAACAAACAAGGCATTTTTCCAAGCAGCACGATTAAACTGAGAAATTTCTTGCCCAAGATTATTCTAAATAATGATCATTCTTGCCAGTTCAAAAAGCAACAGGGCCAATTTATGGAAATTATTCCACCAGGGACGGTAAACCCAAAAATAATGTTTATAACCAAGGAATTTGTTAAACTTCAGATTGCTGGAAGCAGGGAGAATATGCCAGGGATTCGTCATTGCATACATGCCCTGTTATTGTGTCTTCCTCAAGCGTTCAGTACTTGAATAGTGTTGAGAACCATCTACAGGCTAGATGGATCTTACCATCCCTGACAAAAAGGCCTCAGCAGTCTGAAGAGGCCCTCTACAAATAGAAGTATTTTTGTTGATACAGATACTTCTGCTGTTTATTGCTTCAGTGGGCTTGCCCAAAGAAACCAAATGGATCCCAAACAGAATTTGACGCCACAGATGATGCCAGCTTCTATGAATGATTTCCTCTTGGGTAGAAGGATGAAATATTGACCATGTTGAAATCAGCAGAAATGTTGGCACCTCCTGCAGCAGAAGCAGGATCTTACCTCATTCTGCCTGGCTCCCAAGACTCAAGTACTCCCCACACACCAGGCTTCCTCCTGGTAAGTTCCTGAAAGGACAAGATTTACAAAGCACAGAACTTTGCAGCATGCTGCGCTGGTTTTGGCTGGGGTAGAGTTAATTTTCTTCTTTCTGGTATGGGGCTGTGTTTTGGATTTGTGCTGAAAGCAGTGTTGGTAATGCAGAGATGTTCTTGTTGCTGCTGCTTGCACAGTGAAGCCTCTGCTGCTGCTTGCACCACCTCCCCAGTGAGGGGGCTGGGGCTGGACGAGAGGCATACAGCCAGGCCAGCTGATCCCAGCTGACCCAGGGATATCCCACGCCATACGACACCAGCACCAGCACAGAAAGCTGGGGGCAGACAGGAAGGGGGACGCTCGGAGCCATGGCGATTGTGTTCGCAAGTCACCATTCCACGTGACAGAGCCCAGCTTGCCTGGGATGGCTATGTACCTGCCAGCCCTTGGGAAATGCTGAGTGAATTCCTTGTTAAGCTCTGTTTGTGCACAGCCTTTTCTTTCCCTATAAAGCTGTCTTTATCCCAACCCATGGGTTTTTTCACTTTTACTCTTCCAGTTCTCTCCTGACCCTGCAAGTGGGGCACTGAGAGGGCAATTGCGTGGTACTCAGTTGCTGGCTGAGGTTAAACCATAGCACATCTCTTCAACACAACATGAGGGGAAGTGTTTAAGGGCTACAGGACTTTATACTAAAACATTATACAAAAATGTACGAGCACAGTGACTCCGGAATTTACCTGCTACAGTCAGTCTTACCAGCACAACAACTCTGTTTTAATATTCAGATAGCTGAGGTTGAAAGCAAACTCGATTTTGCATCTTAAACAGAGGCATGTAAAATGTTTTATAGGCTTTCACACTTTATTTGAAGATTATCATAAAGTGAGATTTTTTTCATGCCAAAAAGAGCCTAAACCATAAGGTTTTAAGACTGCTGACCATTATCACAGTTTTTTCAGAGAACGATCTGGTCGATATTCTCTTCAGAATTGAAAGCGTCAGAATTTAAGTTAGAAGTCCATAAGTTAAAATGAACTTTCTCTAATTGAACAAAGCCTCCCTGAAAAAGAAGTTTTACTCATATGGATTCTGCCAGCACATTTTCTTTGGCCTTTTAAAAAAACACTTGATTCAAAAGATTATTTGATTTTTAAAAATGAATATGGTAGTGAATTTCAAAAACATTTGATATAGTATTACTCAGGGGTTGAAACACAGAGTTATGAACTATAGAATGGGTAAACAACCTCATGTAGCGATATACATTTACCATATTAACAGTTTCTTGATCCATACAAAAACAATAAAGGAATGAAAACAGAATCATTGCTTGTTAGATAAACCTCTCTATAAGGCAGTTTTATGTACATGCCTAGCATGGCTTCATTTATTAGTGAGAATCATTTCAATATTTCTTTAGGAACAGCAATTTGTTTAATTGTGGCTAAGCAAGATGGCTGGGAACTGCTGAGATACAGAGAGATTTTTAGCCATGACAATTCATGAGGTAAACTAAGCTCTCCTTGACAAATGAATCAAATTTTTGGATTTTAAGTCTAAATCCAATCTAGCTAGATGAAGCTAGTCCACTGAGTGTTTTAATAATAAGAAAGGGGAAATGAGATGAATTGTATAGCTAAATTATTGTAGCTAGACAGTTGAAAAGGCAGAGACAGTTTGCACTTGTAACAAGTTAGACCTCATGAAACCATGTAATGGAATAAAAACCTTAACAAAGAATTAAAACAAAGATGGAGGACTTTAATTGAAAACTTGATCAATTAGCACAGAGGCCATAAGAAGGAGGCAACAGAGCATGAAATTTGATTAAACTGAACCATACGTCCTACTTCATTTTCAGCGATGTCTCAAAACTGATGACCTTGAAAAGAGAAGACATTAGAAGAGTGTAAAATAGCAGTTATCTCAATGCTGGCTAAAATAGAGAACTGATAATAAATATGGTACAGTGAGGAAGCCCTAAATTAAAATCACATACATATTCAGAATGGAGAGATGGGCAGTCATAAATTGCAGTAATTGACATGCAATCCAAATTTATTACAATGGATCTAGGCAGAGGGAAAGCAAGAAAGTGCCCTAACTCCACAAATTTGACAAACGGAGCAGATCATACTCCAGCTCGCTGACTACTCAGATTATTTTTTGATAGTTGGCATGATTCTACTGCATTAGATGATCTTTTTGTAGTCAGTAAAGTAGATTAAATTCTAAAGATGCACTGAGCATCTACAGTAACACAGCACTGGAGTCACAGTGTGATTCTTCTGTTTTGACACAAAATTAAATCAGGAAAAAGTCACTCTTTCTCCCACATCACTCCACCACAAACCTGCCAAGAGCTCCCTCTTTTTGATAGGTGAAATAATAGGTGAACCTTATACACAGCTTTGAATACAAGGATGTCTTTGTCCTTGCTGCAGAGAGGTGTATCTCTCTGCTGCTCTGACAGAACCCTACAGCATGTGCCCACTCGCTACGAGCCCATATTGTCTTAGGACTAAATGCAGGGACTCTGACATGTTCCTATTGCCATACAGAACCACTAACACCAGCCCCTTACATCTTGAGCTGCATTTCAGCTTTATCCCAGCTATAAACAAACAAATGATGCCTTTCTGACCTAAAGCCTGCTAAAACAAAGGCTCCCCTTTAGTATTTTTATAACAACTCGGACTGACAGGGAGATATTGTACAGCTTCAGTGCTTTATGACATGTGGCTGTGGTATTTTGTTTCTCTACAGTGCTCCTTAAAATTAGATTTACTGTCATATGGAAATACAGCCTAAGTGATTCTGAGGTTGATTTTTTCCAAAGTAGCATGTCCTTGCAGACATGTAATGCCAGTAAGATTTGAATGAGATCATCACAGACTGCTTTGGAGAGTCCCACTTATTGCAAATTCAAAAATAAAACAATATCAAACATATATGTATGATTTAATGGCTTTGTTATCAGTGTTATGAGAAAAAATATTATGAGTAGAAGTTCCTTACAAGAAATTTGAAAAAGATCTTTATAGGTTGAGGAGGATTTACAGCTTGCTCTACCTGCTCATGCATACTCAATGTAAAATAAACTGATTGCAGGAGAATAATATTAGTATCATGTCATTTTCTGTTATGGTGTCAAAAAGCAAAACAAGAGCATTTAATCTTGTGATGCTGAAGTGAAAGGAATTTCTGCATGTCATGGATCAGTAAGTACTGCACTGCACTGTCTTGGAAATAACTAAATCAGTTAAACACTATGAAATAGGTTGTCCACACTAGTGCTTCTTGCTTTACTGATCTACCTTCCTCTGCAGCAAAAGAAAGGGACCGGCACTGGTGTGATACTGATTTGACATGGTCGGGGCTCTGTACATCCTGTCCTGGGGTACCAGTGCAAAGCACAGAGACCACTTAAAACTGTGAGGAATATTTCATGTTTTTCAAAACATTCATGAGTAGTTTTGATTTTGATCTATTCCCTTATTTTTAGTTCCCTTTTTAAGGGTCCGCCCAATATTTTTGCCAGCAAATTTCACAGTCTGACCTTCTTAGATCCTTCCTGACCCACTGTTATCTCATTCTGTAGGAAATGGAGAAAAAAACCTGAAAACATTGGGCATTTTTGCCTCATATATTTGCTTACTTTTTCCTTGGACTGAGAGAGTACTAGCAAGGCCCTGATATTCCTATAAGGTTGCTGTATTTTTTTACCTTCTGTTCTTCTTCAGTGTGTGTACAAACTTCCCTTTCCAAAGCAATGAAAGACGCCAGCATCCAGTCACATAAACGCTCATCTAAACAATATCAACACGCAAGGAGAAGGAGTATTATTTATGAAAACTGAATTTTTCCATTTTGTTCCAATGAAGCTTAGAATAATTTGCACCAATCTGGCTTCTGGGTGTCCATAGCTATTCTTTCTTCTCTTTTTTTTTTTTTTTTCCTGTGTTTCTTTCTATTATCTGATTCCTTTCTAAATTTTGTGTCATGCATGAGAGGCATAATTTATTTATTCTGAGATAGTACTAGTTTCATACATTGCACTAAATGAAGTGTACTGCCAAATTCTACTTTTTTGACAGTCAAGTGAGATATGAGAATAAACATGAAAATATCGATATTAATGGGCTGCTAAGGAGTTTGTGCAATCTGTTAATGCAACCAAGAAAAAACACAAGGAAACCAAGACTTAATGTTCTAAAAGAAATAAAATAACCAAAATAGAACAGCAATTCACATCCCTCAGAATTCACAGGCACCAGGAAGAGACCACCACCATGTTTTTAATGTGCACTGCTGATGCATGGGCTGTAGGGACACAAACAGTCCGACAGGCAATTCTTGAAAGGCACTTTTCTCATCAAGCCCACACAACTCCTGCACTGCTCAGCAATGGTTTGTAGGGAGTAAGTCCTAGAAAGATTCAATAACAGCATAGAAGGAAAACCTCTACAGAAATCTCTTTTCTAGCAGGAATCACCAAATGAACAGAGGGTATTCAGGGCAGTTCAACAGATGCACTGACTCTGCGCAAAATTGCCACAATCATCATCTTCACTGGTCAGGTACCTGAAGAGATTTGCACACTCCCAACACCAGAGTGTGAAGTGTGAAGCTCCTTCTTCCTTGTGTCAGGTGTTAGATGTTCCTTCCTGTGCCTTTAGACAGAACCCAGAGAGGAGGAACCTCTGGTGTTTCCCCTCCGTAGGACCATACGGCCAATTATATTATTTGTTTGTTTATGGAAAACTTGCTGCATGTTTAAGCCACTGGTTGGATGCTTTCTGTGGATTACACATGCTGATTCTGATGCAGGAATACCATATGGATTTTTTAAATATGCCATATGGATATTTATTAGCACTGGTGAGGTTTGGCAAATACATTTAAGCTTTTATTAAAAGAAAATAGAGTGCTTTAGCCTTTTTGCGGCAACAGAACTCCATGAGTCAATGGAAAACTCTTTTTCCAATAAGAAGACAGAAAAGGAAGAAACTGAGAAATAATTCTGGGAAGATCTATTTTAATCCAAATAATTCATTCCAAAAAGTCCTCCCACCCCAAAGTCCATATTGTTGTGCATCCTGTGAAAGACACACATGATGAACATCATATTAGGTTTTTTGCCTCTTTTGGGATATACACCAGCCAACCAGTGATCACTGTTACTCTCTTGCTCCAGCTCCAGTGGGCATATAGGTCCTAAAAACTAAGTGCAGGACCATGTGGAGCCAGATCAAAGACTCTCAGGCTTAAGTCTACTGCTGTTTTGGACCCCAGCTTGCCTTGCCCAGGGGAAGGCTGTTGTAAAGCTCATTTTCTCCTGTCTTCAAAGCCCATAGAAGCAAACAAGTCTTAGAAGGGTCTTTCTGCTGCTTCAGCCTGAGCACAGGAATTGTAGGCAGCCTGGCCCATGGGCAGTGTCCAGGCAGCAATGCAGACGGACAGACAAGCTGTGTCTGCATTTCCAAGGAATGCAGGAGAGCAAGAGACGCTTTGTAGACATGAACAGGTGGTGCTTAGGAACTGGAATCTGCACGAGTTGCACCTCAGAGAGCTTCAAGTGACTTCTGGTCTGGCTCCATGCACTCAGTCTGTTGCATCTGAAGCATGACTGGAGCATGCGTCCTGGTGTAGTTTCATCCAAAAGAAACCCACTTTGAATAATCTCAGATTTGCTTATGATGTGGAAGTTTGCTAGGTGTGGACAATGAGGAGATTAACTCCAAAACCAGTCCAAAATGAACCACAAATGTGTTTCCACCCATAAAGTTTTTAGGAGAGGAGTCAGGGATCTTCCAGACAGCTCTGTGACATGAACTGATTTGGGTATTATCTCACTGACTCCAGCAGCTTAAGTACTTCCTATTTATCCAGCTTGATTAGAGCAAAGAGGGTTTCCTACACTTTGAGCTGCTGTTTTACAATTTCTATGGCTTCATTTGTGGTATATGACTCTAGCAATACCTTTAGTGGTGTCTGACACCAGATTAAGAACCAATATAAATTCAGAAATAGGGCTATGTTTCACTCTTTGTTTAAACTGTGCTATTGAGTAGAATCACATATCTTAGCTGTAAAATGTGATAAGCATATAGGATCTCAGGTAAGAAAATTGTAAGATAAAATATGGTAAATGAGGCATTTAAATTCTTAGTTTCTTGAATTATTTTTTTTTCTTCAGTTATTTCCAGCCCAATTTAACTTCCACTGATGTTCAGCTTTTCTTGCCAAGCCCCCAGAAGGTTTATCAACCAACTGTTCATTGTTTTAACCAACAAATTTGTTAATTTTGCTATTTAGTGTGGTACCACACTAGCTGTTGACCTTGCAGAGTGGCTTCACTTTAACTGATAATTTACCAATCTTTTTTATTATTTCAAAATTATCAATGTTGTTTTTTAGATGTTACTTGAAACAATTTAAGTATCATTCATATAGATCATCCCTTTCAAGTGGGTATAGGAAGTCTTTTGATTTTTTCAACTCTTTGTTATCCTCTGTAAGGTTTTAATTCTAGTAGTTCCTATGAAAAATTCAAGAGCTACAGTTACGTTTGCAACTGCAGCTTCTAATTTATGATTCACCACTTTTGGAATACCAGACTTAAGACACCCTGCAGCTAATTTTCAGAGGTGCTGAATGTCCCCAGCTGCTGGTGGCAGCTGCTTGATGTTAGTCTGTCTTGAGATTGGCAGAAGGATGGCATGTTAAACCACAAGATAATATTGCCAGTGGCCCCATGTCAACCCTGACCTGAGGGAATTAGGAGTAAAGAGAGGGCTGCACAAGTTAGGAAGTTATTATGGGTTTGTACACATGCCATTCCACAATCACTCTCTGTGAGAAGTTTATTAATGCCAGAAATATGAATGAAGTACTTCAACTTATCTCCAAAGACATTAAGCTTTTAAAATAGCTTTGAGAGCCAAACAGCTTAGAAAGCACATTTCTGAGTAAGCTACCTCTCTCATTGCTCATAAAAGTGTCTGCACAAGGAGGTAGTTTGGAGTACCCAGCTTAAGGCTGGATTTACGGACAAGAAAATGTATCTGTGCTCTTCCTCGTTACTCCATACTCTCATTCTACTCATAACATTCTGTGTGGTACTTGTGTTCCAAAACACATGGCCAGACAAGGCCACACAAGCATCTCCTCTTTTCCCCTTAGTGGAGAGCTGCGTACAACACCGCACCAATTGTAATTTCATACTCCAGCTTTGCATAGCAGTAACTCTGTGTAAGTGAAGACTTAAGGATAAGAAAGAAGCTTAATTGCTGCATCCCTTTAGACTTGCATCTAAGCCGAGCAGAGTTTCTGATACTGGCACAGAGCCTGAAGGAATTTGATGCAGAGATGTCACCTCTACTGCAATTAAGACCTGCCAAAGGAAATGCTTTGCAGGCAGTCATTCACTGTTACTTAGAGTGAAGGAACCAAGAAAAGTATTATTCTGATGTACCTGTTTTCTTAAGAATTAATACATGGTCAAAAGCTGTTTCACGTTCAGAAATGTTAAATCAAAATAAGACAGTGCCACTTTTCATCCCCACTTTGAAAGAAAAGTATAAAATTGTATCTTTCACCTTTTGCTTTGATTCTCTCAAATTAAAACCTTGTGTTTTGAAAATTTGGAAGCATTTAATATCATTTTGTTATAACCTTTCATTTATAAGATTTCCTATTATTTGCATAATATTCTTCAGACTTTTGATTCAATATAATATTCTGCTTCAGCATTATTAAAATAAAATTGTTCAGCATTTCAAAATAAAATAGATTAGCATTTCTAGTCTAACTTAGATTTTCATTGTAATTGAGGAAAAAAGCACTCTTTGAACTCCAGAATATCTTGTGGGATACTACTTTCTCACTTGCTGTGCTTCTGGGTCCTTATTAATGATAAATGTAAATAAGAAATACAAGCTAGTACCTCTAGAGGATGAAAATGAAATCTCTAAATCTTGAGTCAGATATTATTTTTGTACCCTCACACTTGAAAAAGAAACTGCTAGTTAGCAAAGGTCAACACAACACATAATCATGTCAGTAATCATTATATAGCTTTCTTTCTTCATTCTGTTACAATAACACCTAAGTGCTGGGTGACAATCGTAACTGCAGTTTACAATTACTTTCATCCCAAAAGATCCTAATGTGCTTTAAAACCCTTTACAGAAATGTGGTTTGCAGAGATTATTTAATCTATCATTTTTGTTTAGACACCTCTAGCATGAAATTTGGCAACAGTTCAACATCCTTATCACACAGGAAACTAGATGTGAATAGGTGAACCACAGGTCAAAACATAATCACCTACAAGAGATGAGACCAGAGTTTCAAGATTAATAACAATAATAACATAACCAGAACACAGCAAGTCAACATACACGTCTGAGGGAATGGTTTCTATGGACAATGATGTGGTGTTTACCAGGCTCTGGGACGTACATTACTTTCTTTGAAATGAGTCTTTCTCTTTCTCCATACCCTGCCAGCGCTTCTGGAAAAAGTGGAAAAGTGACCAGGCTCTGGGATGCCTCTTCTCTCTCATGAAAGGACCACTCTTCGAGAAAAACTTGTAAGGACCTGCCTCACTTCACTCTTGTGAATCACCTCTACGTGGTCTGTAAGTTAGAGGCTTCCCCACACCGACTGACCTTTAATGAACAATAGTTATCAAGACAGTGTCTTTTCAATATCATTCCATTTCAGTGAAGTTTCATGCTCCACTCATCATCTAACACCTGCAGTTAGTTATATACCGTCCTTTTGAAGGAATTCTAAAATCCCCTGAAATTCTAATTCTTAAAATTTCCAGGCTGTGATCCCTGGAAATGGTCCTACGTGTGAAGAAATGGAAGTTGGTCATTCCAGGACTTCAGAACATGTATCCATATGCAGGATTTTGGGATCAAAGGCTTTGCTGCATTCTTTCTTTGCTGGAATAGAATGGAAGGGGTTTAGTACCAAGGCAAATGGCAACAGCCTGTGCACTGCACCCTCCCCTGCAGCAGAGCATGAAGACTTAACAAAGATCATGGCAGGGCTCATAATGATGCTACACTTGCCACTGTGAGTCAACAACCTGAGCCACACTCATCACATACAAACTCCAGGTGGGACCTTCATCTCCTCTTGCCAATATTAGGTTCTGGCAATTTGCATACACGGGGCCAAGTCATTATTGGATACTCCAGTTGCACCTGCATCGCTCAGGATCTTGGCTCCAGGCCACACCTGCTGAAAAGACACAGAGCTCAGTGCTGCTCTCATTGCATGTGTGAACCGAGCCGGCACTGAGAACAGGCTGAGCTGTGCTTAGCACATTGCTCACTGACATACTCATGAAGTATAAAAGAAATTATTTTTTTAAAAAATATAGGTCAAAATCACACCCACCTCAGTTTCTTCATTTGGTGATTTAATTACTTAAAGTGCCAAGGCTTAAATGAACTACTGAAAAATGAGATATAATTCTAGCTAGAACACCATTACTTTACTGAAACCTAATGGCTCACATTCTGCCATTCTGACACCTTGTTTTCATGCACTCATACATTTCCAAGGAAACATGTTTTGAACTGGGCTTTTTTCAGATTTGGTGCCCTTTCACATGCTCATTTTTATTTTGTGTTTTATTTTTTGACAACATGAACAGGAATGTTTCAGCATTGCTTTACTACGGGGAGAGAGGGCACAAAAAGAAAATGAACTCCTATGGCTTATTATAAAAAAGTAAAGTGTACCATTTTCTGAGTTCTGGCACAAGGAAATCATAAAGGTAGAAAAATTACAAGTGTCTTCATTGCATGCTTTTGTGAATGAAAGTCTTGATGTATGTGAGAACTGGTTGCAAACAATGGTCTATGAACAAACTTGGAATAAATAAAGTTTTACATAGGAATAAAATTTTCAACACATTTGGTTCAAAATCCTGCCAAATCAGCAGCAGTGTTTTCAATCATGATAAAGATTTTAGGTTGAGCAGAAATACATTTTAAGTCGTAAGGATATCTGTGTTTTGCAGGAGAAAAATATTTCCATTCTGCAGGGACTCCAGGGAGCTGTCCCTCCATACAATTTCTCCTTCCATAGAACTTATTTGTGGATCTGCTCCATGCCTGTCAAAATGCAGCACTGGCCTCGAATGCATCTCTTGTGCTACTGTTCAACACACCTGCATGGTGAGAAAAGAAAACTCCAGCTGGATCACCAGAAGAGCCTGGAAACCCTTGATTTGGCTTCTAATGTACACGCTTTCCCGACTTCTTGTTTAACAAAAAGGAAGTTTCAGAAGTTGCTGGCTGGAATGGGAATAAGTGTCCAGCTGGTGACACACTGCAGTCTGCACAGCCTCTCTGACCCCTCAGCATCCTACCAAGGCCCCAGGGTGCTTTTACACCACACAAGGCTGCTCCTTTACAAACTCTCACTAGGGTCTTTCCCAATGTCTTCCAGAGCCAGCAGCCCCTGTGCTGCCTAGAGCAGGAGCGACCTTGCACTGCAACTGAATAAAATTAAGTGTATTGCCTTGTTGGTTTTCTACAGCATAGTATTCAGCACTTTCTGTCTGAAGTTTGAAATTTCTTTTGGTGAGAGTAAATGAGACTATCAAGGGCAAATTCTCAATCCAAGAAATACATACTAATATACCCTTTACCTTAAATCGAAGCTGCACAGATTCAGACTGCATACTGAATCCCTCATGTTGTTTTAGAAAGTCTTCTTTGTCTACCTTTCATTAAGTTTTCAACAATAGAGTCCCCACATACATATTAGAAATTCACAATTAAAACTTTCAATTCAGATTCTATGAACCTTGATAATTATTGGACGTCTTTGCCTCTGTTAGACTTAATGGTTTGACTTCTTTTTACTTACTTTTTCTCAAAGGTGATCTGGTAATATGCTGTACATTCAGAAACATTATTTATTAATGTTAACAATGCACTTTGCTATGTCACAGGCTATTGTTGCAATGGATTATGTAGATTAGCACCATTCTTACAGTGCCACTTGATAAGGCATCTAATTTAACACAAGTTACCACTCTTCTGTTTGCATGCAACCACTGGGATACATATATCTTTCCCTGAAGTGATTGATTTTCTGTTGATGAAAGTTTATTGGAAATCCTGAGACTCCAGAGGCTGTTCAGCTGATGGCTCTGAGTCCTGAATATGGATTTAAAAATACATTATTTCTTTCTTTTAATTTGCAAAAGAGGCACAGAGAATCAGATCTCCTTTTAAAATGACACAGTAAAAATGAGATACAAACTTAAGTGTGGTTGATTATGAGAAATAATTCCATTTGAGACTTCGGACATGATTGACATAGTCTATGCTTTGATAAGATTAAAAAAATCTCCAGAGATAATCGCTCATAATGAATCATTTATTATGTATATCTCTTAATTCTAGAAGGGTTAAGGATGAGTGAGCATGAAAGCCAGGGACCGAGCTTTATGCATCCCATAAACACTCCTTGCAGATATTTATACATGTCCTCGAGCACCTCTGCATGAAATGCAGGAACAAGGACATTTACTACTTTTCCTGAAAAACTTCCTGCTGCATGGAAAGTGTTGTCTCTCTCGGATCTGAATCCTGCCATGACCCCAGAAGCCAAGTGGGCAAGAACAGGGAAAAGACCCGCAGCACACTTGCAGAGAGCAAAGGTAAAGCAGTCCTTTCTTTGTGCCACAATAAAAGGCAAAGGATGGGAGGCACAGAGCAGCCAGGCTGTGGCCCATGCACTAATTTACCTGAGAGCCAAAAGGCAAGAATGTTGGGCAGGGGGCTGGGAGCAATTACTGATGGTGATATTCCAGGGAATGCATGTCTTTGGCTTTCTGCTTCGCCTGTTCTCACTACATGCGCACTTGGAGGAGTATTTCTGTTCAGCAGAGTCTTTTGGGGTCAAAGCACCAAGAGGCGGTTTACATGTAAATACAGAATGACCTTTTCAAGAATATTTGCCTAAAATTTTCTGTCCTTGGACCAATTATGCATTGAGCAAAGGTTTTCTTTGTCTTGCACACATTCTTAAAAGAATTCTTTAACTATTCTTTTCAGGGTCACAGACCAAAGTTCAAATCGGTTTCATTAAACATAAAAGGAAGATTTTGTAGCCAAGTTGTCTGCATACCTTTTTTTACAAGCTGGCATGCGAACAGTCAGCAGGTGCCTCTCCACAGCAACAGGCATGATATACAGCTCTTAGAGCCATCTAAACCCATCATAAACACCAAGTTTTACAGGCTGCCAGACGACTCAGACAAAGAGCCATCATAATGACTTCCCTGGCTCTGTAATAGCTCCATTTAAAATTAGTGTTAGGAGGTAGCACAGCTCAGTTTTGTGTATGCAGCTGACACAGTTTAGATAGGACACTCTGGTGTGTGAAACATGCCTGGGCCACTGCTGCAGAAATTCATGCCCTCCTTTTACAGTGCTGGCTACTCAAAAAAGATGTGCCTGTGTATTTTTGTACCTGTACATTTTGTTTGCGGAACACACCATAAAACTCCTGACTGTGGCTGTCGATTTGAATATTGACCTTTTGCTATCTAAGCTACATAGATGAGACTTAAGAGTGGATTGTCTCACCCTCATGAGTGGGAAAAGTGCCAGAACTTAGTGAAGGAATTAGGCACAGTTGGAGGGAATGTCTGCAGGAAGCTCGGCAGGTTTGGATACAGGGAGATGACACACTCAGAACCCATTCCTGGCCATAAGCCCAAGAAGTGCATTTTCACTATTTTGGGTGAAAAAGTATCCTGGATGGTGGCTAAAACTTCCATTAAAAATGCGTGAAAATAAAGATTTACAGGTACAGGATCACGGAGGGCACACAGTGGAGGTATTTCCCTGATGGTGCAGGACACATTACCCAGCAGGGTTTCTTAGCTCAGATGTGGATGTACTGCAAACTTTCAAACACAAAAGATTTTCAACAGCAGCAGTGTTCCAAACACACCTGATACAAGCAGTGCTTGAGACAGGCAAATGTTTTAATGTCCCCAATCATCAAAATATATAATTCTAAGAATTGCAATTTTTTCCCCTGGTTTCTTGTATTGTAGTGCTTGGTCACTACTGTTTCTTCTTTCATTTAAGCAAGATACACTGTCCCTCTTATCTTACTTCTTCCATCTCAGAATCAGGAGAAACGTATTTTGTAAACAAGCAGAAGCCCTCATTAAAAAACACATAAAGCATAAAATATTTCAGTTTACCAGAAATTACTGATTTTTTTTGTTTATCTTTTTTTCTGTTTATCTTTTTTTTCTTTTTATTTATGTGTTTGTTACTTGCTTGCTTTACAAATGGCAAAAACCCTTGAAAAATCGTCCTGTCAACCTGCTTATTATCTAAAACAAACCAGAGGTCACTATTAATGTCACTTAAAACAGAGGAGTATGTAGAATTGTTCTAACTTGGTGGCTAAAAGGTATTATCTACCATGAAAAAGAGTGGAAAGACATATGTTGAATATAATAGGGAGGTCATCAAACTAAAAGAAATCTATTTTTCTTCTAAAAATCAAAATAAATAAACAAACCCACATATTTAGAAAATAAATACAACTAAACACACAAGTGTTAGTGAAAATCTGGATCTTTCTTAGTAACATAATGGAAGACATTAAAAATAGAAACAATAATGAGAATGTTTCTACATGTATTACAAGAGATTACAATCTGTGTGTATGTGCAGATTACAGGATGTTTCAGGTATTTTAAGCCAAACATTTAATCATGCGAGAAGTACAAACAGCATATTTCAAAATAACATCCAAGAAGAGAGGATACCTATCTACTAAAGAAATGGTTTTGAATCAGTTTTTCTCACAAGTGAAGGACAGAAAGAATAACACAGAAATGGAGAAAGCTGTGTGAAAGTGACATTAAAGTATGGTAACTGGTTATTTCACAACTCCAGAAAGCCACAGTCTGGTACTCTCCGTCAGCTTAGGTTAGATTTTTTAAGTAAACTGCTTTAATGAGTTTAAGGGGTCTTTAAGCAGAGGTCAGGAAAGAGATGAGCTTCCTCAGCCTCAGCCAGCTCCATGGCCTACACTCTCTCATCCTCCCTTCAGTCCTTCTTCCCCTGAGCAAACATTGACCCTGATCTTCCCCCGGAAGGTCTCTCCTGTAACCTCTAGGCACATTGGCTGCTGTTGATGTGCATGAGGCTACAAAGAGTTTGATATTCCAGAAATGAGAGCACTTGTGCAAAAGGGAAAATAAAGCCACACATACACAAGCACTGCCATTGAAGATTTGCATAAAATTATTCAGGTGCAGAAACCCTAGATCCTTTCCCTAAAATAGCTCTCAACATGCTTATCTTTAGGGACTTTTCACCTTGTGGATGTAATTCCTCAATTAATTACTTCATCTTCTGTCTACAATCCTGCAAACCTCTTTGCAGATCTGTTATAATACAGTTACATATTCATGTGATCCAAGCTTTGTCTCAGTCAAATGTGGTTTTTATTCATAACAATATGGATTATAATCACAGTTCTTTTGAAGTACGAGCTCATCAACACAGCCAACCTAGCCAACACAGGTAGCTGCTTAAGAAAAAAAAAAGATAAGTAGCAATGAGCTTGAAGTTTCAAAGAAAAACACATTTAAATGCATACCCCTTTAAAAGTAACTGCCTTGTTGTGCAGATGCTGCACTTCATTCATAATTAAGGCAAGCTTTTACCTCCTTAATGTGGTGTACAGAAGACAAATATTTATGCTTTTCTGCACTCAGTAAGATAGAGGCAGGCCCTACATCAATGGTGAAGGCTGCATCTCAAGATTTGGGTTCTGTGTGCTGTTCAGGGCACGTGGGAAGTATGCTCGGCTCCTGTTCAGTAAAGCTTTGATGTCCAAATTTATGATGACTAAGAGGTTGATCTCCCAGGTCTTCTCGAAGCAGTGGTGCAAAAAAAGTTTTTGTAGGTACCCATTTAGCTTGGAACCTTTGTGCAAAAGGAAGCCTCTGAGCAGCCACCAGCATACATGGGCGTGCAGGAGCAGATGTGGATGCACCCAGAAAGCATAAATACAAAACCAAGAGGTGAACAGGAATCTTCCCAGGTTGAAGTTTCAATCTGGAGGAAATGGAATGTGAAAGATTTTCAAGATGACCGAATGAGGCATTGGAGGCACAAGAAGTAACATTTAACAAAATTTTGTACTTCACGTTCCTTTCCATTAATCTAGTTGTGCATATTACCTTCAGTCATGCGCTGTCCAGATGCTGGATGACTTTTAAGGAAATAAAGATTTCCTCCACATTGTTTCTTCATTCTTTCTGCTTCTTGGTCTTGAGATTTGGAAAGATGCGATGTGGTTGGAAAGCTAAATCAAAGGAACAAATGTGTCTGACAGATCTCCCCAGGCTGATATTCTAATTGCTTGCTAAATTAAGTTTTGCAAGTGACATAGAAGAGTATCCCGTTTCACATCCTGAGATTAGAAACTTCACTATTATGACAGAAATTCTTATAAAAGATGATGCTTGTAGAGAAAGATGTGCTTACTTGAGTAGCTTTGGCAGCCAGTGTGATTTGGCTGCTATGAAACTAGTGTGAATGTCACAGATTTGGCTCCATTCCCAGCTCTTTTGTGAATTTGCCCAAAAATTATCACTCAATCTAGTCCTCTTGTTTTGTTTCCCCAATGGTGCCAAGGTTGGGACGATCCACATACGACTCTGCACACTGCCTAATATAGTGGGTCCCTAATACAGCTAAGGAAAAAAAAAATGAAGGAAAATCCTCTGTTGGCTTTGGAACATAAGGCAGAAATCTTTAAGTTCATTCTGTATTCAGTGGGGAACCAATGGAGAACAGAGCACTGGGGAAATAAACTTAGAGTTGCCTGTGTTTCTAAATAGACAAGTTGCTGCATTCTGTCATCTTGGGCTGTTTTCAGTCTGGGTAGCCGTATTTCCAGATAATGAGGCGCAATTTCTCCAAAGCAGCTTTCAATCCTGCTGCATATGATGAAATGTTTCAATGCTTTTCATTTTCTTGTTTGTGTTCTGCAAAAAAACAGGAGAACAATAATAGGGAGTTGATTGGAAAGATATTGGGGACTATCAGGTGCTTCAGAAAAAGACCACAAATCCTAAATATGCTAATACCTACAGTTTGCTAAAAGCTGCAATTTTGTGGCATTTACTTAGAGACCTCTTTTCATTAAAGAAAACTTTATGGGAGTTAAACTTTAATGCATTTTTTTGTCTGTGCTGACAATTCAGATGGGTCTTGGGATTTGTTTGTGTGTTTGTTTATTTATTTCCTCTTAATTGGATTATAAATGGTCACAGAGCCAATTCTGTCTCTAAAGTCTATAATTTAATGATGTTCTGAGCCTCTTTCTGAAAGTTACCCACAGAGGAGCTGTACTGAGAAAGATGTCACCTTATTTTTCATAGTGTAATTAAACTTTACCTGGCTACCAATAAATTAATTTACAAATTCTTCCTATAATTTAAATGAAGTATGAAAATTATCCATTCTTTGACTTATTTTTAGGAAGCTCTATCAATATAATTTAGGAAATTAAATGTTGCCTTCAGACAGCTGATCTTAAAACCAACCCCAATCTCTTTCTTTCCTTCCTTTTTTACCAAAATTTTTACAGCTTGAATAACTAAGAAACCACCCAAATTTTGCCACTGCCTCGTAGCTAATATGCCATTACACAATCCTGAACATATCCCCACAAATGCAACAAATGCAGAGTAACATCTCTATCTTTGTGAGCTCTTAAATATTATTCTTTCTTCTGTTTATTCAAATACAGATTTTTGCAATGTGCCATACTGGCAGATATCTAAAATAAAACTTAATCCATAATTCAGTGCAGATAAGGTACATGCAGAAGCAGCACAGCTGCAGCCCTGACAATATTGCTTAATTTATTGAGTCCAGCAAGACAAAATTATTTCATGTGCTATGCCATGTGGACTGGGAGACAGAAAACAGCCCCGGACCATTAGTGAGAAGGAGGCCTTTGAGGCTTTCACCTCTGAAGAAAGGTTAATATCCTTGGAGAATGCCAGCATGAGAAGGGATTTCTGCTACAGTGAGTCGTACCAGATGTGACAGCACCCAAAGAAGTGCTTCCTCCCACCAAGCCCTGCTGACACAGCCTGTGAGGCCAGACCCAGCCTCCTGGCACAGCCCATCTGTGGCTGACTGCGGCTACTCAAATGATGCCATGCTCCTGCTCTCCTACACGAGGCCTAAGAGCATTGTCCCCACACTGCTGAGATCAGCCATTAGGCAAAAGACTTGTGTGTCTGCTTTATTTGTAAACCATTGCTTTTGCCTGAGATATCTCCTATGCCTCAGGACAGACAAAGGTTCTCCAAACACCCGTATTTTTGCCTTCAAGGGGAATGGAGTCAGCCCACTGCACACCTGGTTTTACTCCCTAAATTGCAGACACCATGATCCAACCTGTGGTCATGCTTTGGACTGCTCCTGTAAGAAAATTTTCAGGGGTGGGTGAACTTTGAAAGCAAACTGTCAGAGCCACAAGACTGTTTTACTGTGGTTTAACTGAACTTACATATTCGAGAGGAGATTTCAAAAGACTGAAAGATTTACAGCCTCATTACACTGAAAATAGCTGCAATTTTTATGTTCTTGAGTTTTGAGGAGCTTTAAAAACTTTTCTCCTATAACTTGGGGTTTTATGCAGTATAAGGAAAGCCGAATCAAAAGAATGAGTGTCTGGGTCAAGACAAAGCCATAATTCCCAAGCTGTTAGAAGGAAAAGAGATGAAGACAGAACTAGGTCAGAGCCCCAGTGTTAGAGCTCTGCAGATTTGCTTCTGGTGCTCTTTCTGGTATCCAGGGAACAGGGAGAAGAAGCCTTGTGCTCACCTCCAACAACAGGTGCCGCCCCAGCCTATAAACCACCCATCTTCAGCTTCATTTAAAGCTGCAGCTGCCTGATTTTGCACAGGCAAAGCTAAAGAAGGTCATCACCACAGGACTGCTCAGAGCAATCTGCTATTTCAGACAACTGTTTTTGTCTATACCTACAGACACTCCAGCATTCATGTGTTAGTGAGAAATGGTTTCCAAATACAGAAATGCCAAACTGGTGGCCACCAAAACCACTAGAATGAACAACTCAATCTGCTGTATATGATAATGCACTTCCTTGCTGTTCTTAACTGGACTTTTTAAAAAAATTCAGCTCTAGGCAACTTTGAAGCAAGATAAAAAATGAAGACAGAACACAGTAGGAAGATAATGATCAGCATAAAGTAAGTAAATAGACAAATCAAATTTCAATCATAGGGTACAAAATAAGAGTTTTACATAAGACCAAGAAAGAGGAGAACGAGGGAGTAAAGATCCTTATTGCATTGGTTATCAAGGGTACCTGAAACAATGACACAGGCAGTGGACAGATATATTAGTCTCTACCTCAGATAACTTACATTTCAAATTGAACTGAAAACCCTACAGAAGTTGTAAAAAATGAGAAGCAATTTCTTTATTTAAAAAATAATGCAGATGACACTAAATACTTGCATGACTATAAAGCATCTGAAGCTGTGTGCAGGGCTCAAAACCTTGCCCTATCTGTCAGCTGCATGTAATAACTCTTTAGGAGTTTAAAACTGAAGGAAATGGAAAACCCCACAGAATATTACAGATTCTGTGGATTTAGTGTTTCAGAACTTCTAGATAAAACTGTGACTTGTCTAGAAGTTGCTCATATTTTTAATTACGTTTTTGGTGTCACGGATGAGATCAAGCTCAGTGGAATTATGGAAGTACTTACAGAGGTACAATCACTGTGAACCAGACATCAAGCTATTGGGAGAGTGACAGAAGTTAAGCCATAAACAGTCACTCCTTTATATTCAGGATATGTATTTAGTGAATCACCGTCTATGCCTCATTTCTAAGTCACGAAACACAGCCACATGCTTTATGTTGCTCTGCACATCATGCAGCTTCACACTAAGCCCTGCTCAATTCCTCTGCAGCCCTCTCTCACCTGCTGTAGTAACTCGCAGTGATTCTTTGCTCTGTCAACCCCACGCATTGCATCTGCCTGAGACTGAAGTCTCCCCAGCCCCTTAGGAATAGCAGATGTGTCTGCAGTGTTAATATGTCACACAGTACATCGAGATGTAAGCGAAATACCAGCCCGACATGTTCCTCCAGTCTCCAGATCGCCTTGTAAAAAGTTATATAATAACTTTGTGAGATCATTTCAAAGCACTGTTGAAAAGTAAAGGATGTTGGCAACTGAGCTGAAAGTAACCCCCCTCAGAAACCTGCCCATTTTAGAAACAAGCCCACTTGAGAAGAACAAACCTGAAGATGTTACCTTTAATCCAATGAGGGCATTTTTGCCAATTTACTTTTATACGTGATTTGTCCTGTACCATTTAAGTTAGCAACAGTACCCACATATAGAACCCAATCCATCTGTATTCTGAACCTATGGAAAGGCTAAGCAGTATTTTGCAAAGGTTAACTGTTTACACAGGACCAAACTAATGCAAGAGCTACACACACCATAACAAAGAAGACTCAGAAGGATGGATGGCTGAAGTGAATTAACAAAGGCAATGGTGATGTCTGTCTGCACTAAAATCTCCAGCAGCCAACACCAATACTTGAGACAAATTTTTCAAACTGGGTGGCCTGAAATTAAGCACCCACATTCATATGTAGGCAGTGACGTGAGTGATTTGAGCTATGAAGGATTCAGGCAACCACTGTTTACACTGGAATCACTCATCACAAATCAGGTCATACACTTCTCAGCCTGCATATAGATTTAATGCCTAAATTTGGAATGAAATTTTTAGAAGTCTAGAGTTCTGAATCTTAAGAATACTAGAAAACTTTAACATAAACATGGTGTCAAGTCCTCATATATGGTAAATCAGCATAGCCCTATTGGCATAATGAAAAAGCATTGATTTTTTAATGAGCTGAAGATTTGGCTTTGCAGTCCGCTGTGGCATTTGTGTGTCCATGTATGGATAATATCTCTATATTGGCAGGAAGAGCTGGAGAGAAACAAGGGAACAGTCCCAGAAAGCAGGAGTTATGAGTTCAAGCCAAGATCTGCATCCAGTCTGCTGTGCTATCTTGCACACATCACTTTGTAATTCTGAGCACTTTCCCAAACAAACCTTTGCCTGTAGATACCTGTTTAGACTGTAAAACTCCTCTTACTATGTAGTCACACAATGCTGAACAGAAAGAGATTCTGAGCTCAGTTCGTGCCCTCACCTATTATTTCAAACACTATCAATATTAAATATATCTGAATTTGTAAAACCAGCCCAGATTCCCAGGCTTGGCTGTCTAAAATCTGCCCCTGACTCAGCAAAGAAAAAATACACCTGACAAGCCTTGAATCTGCATCTGCCTCGGTTCGCACAGGCTCCATGTAATGGATGTAACTGCACATGAAATGTTACAATGACAATAAATACACATAAATCTACTAAACTGATGAGCATTCAGTGAGACCTGATTAATGATGCCCTCAAGAGCAGCACCACGCTGCATTTTCCTCCTTAAAAGTGAAAAGCAACAGTTTTAAAGGACATGAAGCAACACAGAGAGCCATTTCTCTTCAGAGCCCTTGAGAAATATTTCCAGCATGATTCTGCCCATCAATACAAAAGCACTGAGTGGCAGCCAGAACCCCAGGAGGTACAAAGCCCCATCAGCTCTGCCACAGGAGGGACAGGAACATAATCTCTGCACAGTGGTGGTAAAGGTGCTCTATCCAGTACCTGAACAGAGACAGGAGATCCCCACACACCCCATAGCTCCCCTGGGGCAGCCCTGCAATAACGTGAGCAGCTCTGCCCTTCAGCCTCATTTGCCAAGACAGGAAAGTTCTGCAAGGTCCAAACCAGAGCTCATTTCCATCTGGAGCACAAGCTCTGATCTGTCTGTGCCCATTTGTGCAGGCATGTCCAAAGCAAGGTGCTGACCCACAGTTAGCTTGGAAATCAGACTTTAAGGACTCCTCTAACCTATCCTGCGCTCAGAGCAGCAGTTCTCTCTGCTAATCACATGCAAGTTTATGCTGCCAGTGTTATTTAAATGGGCTGAATTGGTTTTCGGAGTATTTAATAAATATTGCCTGCTGGCATAAATGGGATTGAAGAGCCGGAGATTTGAAAGAGCCAAACATCCCTTTTGGCACTTTTGCTCTAATGATGCAACTGTGTCTCTGCCAGTCCCTGCCAGTCTCAGCAGACTGGCATTAAAGTGATGCTTTGCACAGGAAAAAGTAAATAAACAGATTATGCTCCATCTGATCCATAAACAGTGGGATCTTACTAAAAGCCACCAAATGCAACTTCAAACAGCAATGCATTGTATCCTAGGATTCATTTGCAAACCATTGGCCAAGCCAATAACATCTGTCATTGTGAAGTTTTTTTATTTTAAATAATATGTGGAAATAGATTTCTAATTGTTTTCCTCTGGGAGGACAAAGGAGTTCTGACAATTAGGCTACCTATTTAATTACTAATCCTCTTCAAATATGGCTAATAGTCTGGTTTGTCAACAAAGCTTAACAGAGATGGAAATGAAATGTGTCTGATTTTTCTAGCCACAGTACTTTCAGAAATGGCAGAGGAGTTCTTCCTCCCTTCTCCTACTGAGGAGCAGATGTACCATAGGTCATGGCAAGATCCTGGGCACAAGCACAACTAAATTTTAATATTGAGCACTGTTAGCCTTCCAGGCTTCTCCATGCCCTGGTCTATGCCCTTGTGAGGTAATTGTAATAGTGACTCCAGGACTAAATATTAATTAATTTCAGTTTTTAAATTCCTCATTGTTACAAAATCTCATAAAATAAAAATAAGGAAAAGCAACCACTAAATTTTGGCTACTTGCCACAAAACAGACTTTATAACATCGCAGATTTTTAGCATTTGTTCTAAAGAGCCATCTTTGGAGACTTTCAGCATGACAAATAACTCAATTTTTTCAGTGCACAGTTCACTCTTGCAAAAGGCTGACCCTCAAGTCCTGTCTCTTTTCTGTTCTAAAGGACAGTGCAATGTGCTGGGACCCAGGTGATTTTTGCCTTATTTTCCCCCATTCTAACATCATCCTTGAGGTGTATCACTTTCCTTCTGCATGCTGTGGTCACCAGCTGCAAAATTCAGGTAAAGCTAAAAAATTCCTTTGTGAAGCAATGAAATTACCACCCCAAACTGACCCCTCCAAGTTGCTACAGAGAAGTTAGGCCCTATTACCCACATTAAAAAAAATGGAGTCAACATTTTTGTTCTAACAATATAATGGAAACACCAATTACTCTCCAACATATACATATGCACTCATTTTAGCACAAAATCAAGCATAATATAAAGACCAGTTAGGCAACTTTAATGAATCAGAAGGAAGATAAAATTAAATACTGTCTAATGAATAGTCTTCTTTCATCATTATTAGATTCTCAGAAATATCATCCTAACTTTCTTTTCTTTTTTACAATCTTCTAACTCTGCACTTTTAATAGGTGTTAAGGATAAAATTTCACAGACTTAACTTACAGTCTTCAATAGATGAAGCTGAGTACTTTTATTACAGTTTAATAAATTGTTAATATTCAAGATGAATAATGAAATAACTACTGTCATGTAACCCCCTAATAACCATTACACAAATACGCTTTCTGACAAAATTTCAACTTATTATTAAAATATATAGACTTGCCCCTACGCAGGCAAAGGTAATGTTTCTGACATTACTATTTTTAATAATACTTTTGTTTAAGATAAAACCTTATTTTTTTCTAAGAAATGTCAGCTTTCATTCGAATAAAACACTCTGGAGCTACATCAGCTTGTTTTGCACTGCTTTACATTTATTCCTGAATGTGGTAGAGAACTGTTACACGCTTACTCTGAGGCCACTGAAGTGTTGGACACTGTTTTACCTGGAGATATACAGAAGCCTCTAGAATTCAGAATTCAGCCTTCAGAATTCTCCATCAAAGTTAGGACTTCCACACCAAAGACTCAAACTGCAGCGGCTTCCCAGTGGCAGATGTGTAATTCCACGCTGAGTACAGTACATGAGTTTTTTTCAATATTATGAGTTCATTTGAACTTCCACATCTAATCTCCCTCCAAATTAACACTTGAAACGTCCATCAAAACATGCTGCAATTTTATGAAACTCTAGCGCAGTCCCATTATTCACTGGCATGTTTCATCTCACTCTCCATCTCCTATTTTTAATATTTCATTTCAGAAAACAAATGCACACATTTATACACTGTGAAGTCCCATGACTGCAGTATTGCTATTGATTTCTTACGTGACAAACCATACACATATACTCAGCAGGATCTGGGCTGATGTAATGATTTCTGAAAAATTCCACTTTTCACTTTATTAAGAATGTTTGGGGAAATAGCCTGGTAGTTTTGCACAGGATACATTAAAACTTGAATATAAGGCTCACTCAGCTTTGTTTCTATTGCTCAGCTGTCTTCTCTTCAGCCAGAACCTTATTTGGAACTCCTTTGGGGCACTGCAGGAGCCCAGCCAGAATGTGGGGAATCCTCACTATTCAAATTTATCATTTTCTGTAGAGCTAAGCAGAAAATACTGAGGTGCCATATAAAAACCAACAAACCAACCAACCAAACTAATCATCATTGTCATCATCAACAACAAACCAAAACAAAACTAAAAAACCCCCAAACCACCAAAACCTAGGGATATCATCTGCTTTGTTTCCTCCTGCCACTGTCCCACCATTTTTTTCATATACCAGGATGGGTTTTCTTTTTCATGAGGGCAGTTATTGTTTGATTATGATCTTGCTGCTTTCCTAGCAACCTGATTAATATAAGCACATTTTTACTTTAGGTTCTGTGTGCTCAAGATTAAGCAAAATGTTACAGATTCTCTAAAAATGGTTAAATGAATAATTTTTACAGTATTTTCATCATTTATCCTGAGGCATTGTAACATCTCAGACTGCCAAAACATGAGCCAGGTCTCAAGGTTCCATTCATATCAATGGGAAATAAAATGAGATTTAACAAAGACAAAACAATGAGGTTGAAACATTTCTAGTAGAACAATCATTTGGATGATAAAGAGATGTGAACTGGGAATACCTACAAGAGATAATTGAAGAAAGGAATGCTTTATCAAAGCCAACTTTTATTCTACTTCTTTATGAGAGGTTGGCAAAAACAAAATCAAGTATGCTTTAAAGTGAACATCCTATGACCTGTGATGTGAGTTTTATTGTGTTCTCATTCAATTGAAATGTCCTTCAGAATAGGCAAGATCTGGAGTTTTTAAAGTGTAAAACAAGCAAGCAAACAAATAAAGAAATGAACCCAGAGCTCTTTGTACAAGGGGAAGGAGGTGATGTTCATCTTTAAGAGAAGGACAAAGGACAAAGGGATTGGAAGCAAATATTTACCTGTACTCCAATGAACATGGAACACATGTGTCACATTAAAAGTCTGTAGATTTTTAAAGGAATTATAGAATTCATTGAGAACTTTTAATTGCCTATACTGAGAGCATTACACATTCCTTGAGAATGCTGTAATTGCATATGTAAATGTTCTGAAGTGCATTGCCATGAGGGCATGGCCTCTGTATGTCCAGTCAGACAGCAAGAAATACTGTCAAGGCACACTTTAGGACAGTGCTTTGGAAACCACACGGTGCACCTGGTGATCAGGAAAGCTCAGGGTCTGAATGGAAATACACTGCTCCACTTTTCAGAGCTTCCAATATCCTAGGACAGAACACAGTACACACTAATGAAAAAGCAAACTGAGCTCTCATGCCTTTTTCATAACTTCCAGGTGGAGAAAGGCCAGAGCCTCTTTCCTAGGGCTTTTCTTGGAACAAACACAGATGTCTGGCACAAAATGTACGATTGTGTTTGTACTGGATGCCAAGCTGAAGCTCAGCTTTTCTTGATTTCTCTTCAGCCATTCATCTTATGGATGGTCAAGTAATTTCTCTCTCAAGAGCTCCTTTATCAGTTTAAGAACACCTGACCTCTGTTCAGCCCCCAGATCCAGGAGGGGAAGCAAAGTGCAGACAGAGATGCCTGCAATGTACAGGCTGAGCCCCTCAAGCCCTGTGCACAGCAGACAGCCGAGCCTCCAGCGCCCTGGGCACTGAGCCTGGCCCTCGGTGCCCCAACCTGAGCCACCCCCACTGCAGCAGCAATGAAATCAGCTCTCAAGTGGCTCCTGCTGCCTTCACAAGTGGCCATGGTCCCAGTCACCAAAGCCATCTGCCAAGCGCTTTTGTAGTCTGAGCTGAAAACTGCTGGGGGTGAAGGAATATTTAGCACCTGAAAATACAAAAAAATGTGGAAGCGCTACCACTGCATTGTGTTCTGCTACTTGCAGTCCCTCTGTTAAAAAAGAGATGATATTAACTTCCAGCAAACAGTGTGAATAGAACTAAGAATTCATGAAGCATTTCTAAATTCCCAAGTGAAAGCTGCTATATTTAATTTCTTATTACAGAATACACAAACAATTACAGTTACAAATAATAATCAGATCCTGAAGTCCTAGCCAAAATGCCTAAAAAAAATTGTATCATCATTTTTGAAAGAATTCAAAGGCTACATGCTGTATTTCAGTACAGCAGACACCCCCAAAATTTACTGTATACGAGTATCAGACTTAAATAGATGTTCTTGCTAAGCACTAAGGATTGAAATAAAAACCTACAGAGTATTTACTTGCAATAAAATGTAAGCAATCAATATAATAAATTTTTTTTACTTATCTTTATTATTCACAGAACAAGAGCTGTGTTAACAATGTCAAAGAAGTAATTTGAAGGAATCTTTAATTAAAAATTCCTAAACATATAGAAAATAGTAAAATAATTTTCCTAACATTTTATTAAAAGCTCCAAGTGAATTGATACATTGAAATCCAGTCAAATATAGAAGCTGAGTTTAAAAGCCACTGTACATTTTAATAAAGGTCTCACCAAAATAGTGTAATACTCTGCAATATTTCAACATAATATCTTGATTGCAAAATGTCTGAGTTCTTCCTACAACTCTGCAGAGAGTCAAAAACTCATACTTCCATCCCTTCTTCCTTCCTATTAAAAAATCCACCCAGATAATTTGATTTTGAATAAAATCCCTGAAATTCTTCTGAAAGGGACTGAATCGTTATGTGGAATTGCAGACAAAATTGAAGATAATTGATTTTTATGCATGGATATTTAAATTAAGGCAGTTCATGTTTGGAATGATAGAATAGAAGTGTGCCTGTTCACACATTGCAAAATTCAGGTCTGATTAAACTCATCCGGATTTGTATAAGGGGTTAGCCTAAGATGGCCTTTTGGGGATAAAGCAAAAATAAACTTTGTCACAATATTTCACATCCCCTCACCTACCAAAACATGTGATGGCAATTACAAAAGCATGAATTTTGCTGGAATTTTTCCTACTTCTATTCCTTCTGATTTTTGTGTGAGTTTTAATATGATATCTACAAGAATATAAAAAAAAAAAAAAAAAAAAAAGATTAAAATATCTTCCCCAGATAAGCTTAGACTGTGTTTCATAATTTCAAAATCAATTTTCCAGCCTTTACTAAGTGAAAATAAAGAGCTTCAGGTAAAAATATAAAGCTGTGGACTACATCAGAGTATGACCAAATCCCCAAAGCACCTCTTTGTTTGAACTAGGTGAAAAAAATATAAATTATCAGAGCTTAAGTGTCACAGAATATGAAAGCACTAGACTACTGATGGCCAAGTGACATCAGTCTATCCCCAAGTCACTTTACTATTAGATAAAATATTGCCACATTTTTATACTGCTATACCTTTCTAGAACATTGTGCTGGTTTGCAATTGTAAAGTCTTGGGTAGTGGAGAAAAGGGCAGGAATTTTATGGAGACTTCAATGGAATGAGGTAAATCTAAAATCCTCTCCAAAAGCTGTGTGTCAGGATGTGCTGGTGCACTGTGACTTCTAGTCCATGAGAAACTGCACTGTGGTTCCTTCTCCTGTTGTACCTTCAGACTGAAGAATAACAATTTGGGCTTTCTTTCCCCAGACAAAAAAAAAAAAAGTAAAAGATGAAAAATACATTAATGGAACAGTAGCATGAGCTTACCAAAATACTTAATTTATTCAAATCTTTATTAAATACACATACACAATAATACAGAATTGTGCATAAAACAATGCAAAATAAAAATGTTAACATTGAGAGAAAATACAGCAAAAATATTCCCCAAAAAACCCCCACAAAATGTATTTTTCATCCAGAACATTGATTAAACTGCCTTTTCCTACAAAATGTTTTTATTCATTCACATAAATATTTGAAATAGTCCACCTCAAACTACTTTAACTACTGCTAAAAGTAAATGTACATTGGAAAGCTAAAGCAACATGCTGGCTTGCTATACTTATTTTATATAAAAGAAAGCATCTTTGCCAGCAACTTATTTCTTACTCTAACTCTTTCTGGAATGTGACTTGTCCAGCAAAGCATAACAGCAGAGCTTTGAAGCAGAAGGAAAGAGAGGAGCGAAAAATACTAAAATAGCTCGAAGGCACAGAAAATATGGTACTAAAGCCAATGGCAAAATATCTGCACAACCCAGAGGATCAACAAGGCGCAGAAACATTTTCTTGCGGTGCAGGGGTGAGCTGGAAGCAATCAGGAAAAAACAACCCCTGAGTGCTACTTACAAGCGTGGAGCAAGAGCCACGACTAAAGCACAGCGAATCGGCGCCTGCCACAGCCAGCTGCCATTTCCAAAGTGCTGCTCCAACAGTGGTTTGTGGAAGGAAGCCTAAGATGGATAAATGTCTGCAGGAGCCCCAGGGAAATGCAACTGCTCTACAGACATTAAAAATAGCAGTGTGAATTCCTGCTCTGACAACGCGGCTAGCGGAAAGGTCCTTGGCCCCAAGTAAGTTACAAACGGATACTAAAAATCTGGGAAGCTCCTTAAAGTCTCACCCTGGGCCAGCCAGGCAGATCCCACAGGCTCCTTGGCTAGAAGCTGAATGCTGATGAGCAAAACCAAGAAGAGGGATATAGTTTGGGGATAAAGCAGAAAATGAATTTGCTGAATAGAAAGCTCTGCCTGGCCTCCTTAATCCTTTCAGGTTGGGAGTAATTGCAGTGATTCCATAAAGCTCAATCACAGAGGGTACAGTGGTTAGATGGTCATGTCTTTGGCAGGCAGTGGTTCATATTAATAATGTTCCAGGCTTTCAAAAGCAGCCTGTATGTCTAAATCAATTACTTCCCGCAGCCCTTGTGTGCGGTAAGCAAGCAATGCTATCTCTATTCTGAGATAAGGAAACCAGAAGGAACTGAAATCTTTACAACAGGAATGTGAAGCAGACAGGACAAGGGCCCCATATTTCTTTTGTTTAAAGTTGTGCTTTGAAGAATTTCTCCAGCCTGTTTCTCTTTCTCCTTTTATGTTACTCGTTGTTATCTCTTCAGATTTCAAAAAGTGAGTTAAGCACCAGAAAATGTGCAGAGCTGCTGAAACGCCACTATAAAGGGCTCTGTAAGCCTTAAGAGCCCTGCAAGGGCCTTCCTACAAGAGAATTTTTTCATCCTTTGGCCTTGCCATTTAAAAAGGCCATCAGATGATATTTGCAAAGAAAAACATGAAAAACATGCAAAAAAAAGCATTCAACATTAACAGTGATTTGATACCTGACATCATTTTATCTATGAAAAATATTAAACTTATTTGAAAGACTTGTTCTATTAACCCTCAAAATTACTTCAAGGGAGGCAATTTAATAATGAGGACGATCTCTGTGGCTGGCCCAGGGTGACACTTCCCAGGGAGCTTCCCAGGTTTTCAGGATGTGCTTGCAACTTGGGGCCAAAGATCTTTCCACTAGCCTCCTAGAAGGAAGCGAGATGTGTGCTGCCTGAGTGGACTAAGAAGATTTATTATCTTATTTTTGAGTAGCATGAGTATTCCCACTGGACATGCCCATGCTTGCCCTTGCAGTTTATCCAAGGGTATCTTTACTAAAAAGCACAGTGGATGGAATTCCAGCTCTTCTGACGCTAATGGCAAAAACTCCCAAGTATTTTGATGAAACATGTCTGGTATTAATTTCCTGAGTCACACTACAATTTTGGTCATTATTTGGGGGGAAAAAAAATCAAAAATCTGCACCATAACCTTTGTGACCAGATGGGAAAATTATTACAATACAAGAAATACATCTGGTACAGGGTGTCCATGCATGCAGTCTATAACTCAGGGGCACTACAGAATAATTCTACATACTGTAGAGGTATGTGAATTAGTATAGAAGCAATCCAACTGAGGTAGTACAGGCATCTACCCAGTCAAGAGATTTTAAAACTAGCTCAGATTTCTGTGCGCTTTGTACAATATGCAGTGAAGCCATTTCCTCACTGACAAAAAATATTTACGTTAAACCCCTTTTATCAGGATGATATGTAAGCTTAATTATAATATAAACATAATCTTATGTTACAACAAAGACTTCTAATTGGATGACATAATAAAGACTTCTTATACTGGTTTACTACAAATCTGCTCCACCTCTTCTTAGTATCTGTTCAGTGCTGGCAGCAGAAAACTAGGGTTTTTTTTTAAAGCAATAGGATTTACCAAAAATGTCTCTCAGCCCAGCATTATTTCTACTTTAAATCAGGGACCTACAGAAAGAATTGAAAGATGAGGATCTATTCCATACTTTGACAAAAAGCCATGCTAAAAGTTTTGACAAAACAATAGGAGAAAAATAAATCAAGAAATATCTCCAAAGTCTAGCATATAGGGTATTTCACTGTTCCAATACAATATAAAAGAGAAAGCTGGTACAGAGCCCAATTATTGCCTTGAGTGCAGCATCAGTATTGCTTATGTCTTCGAAGAACTTTCTGATTTTTCCAGTAAGTTCATAAAGATATTGTAGGCTGCCTAAGAACTGAAAAAGAACTTCTCTTTCTGAGGCAAAATATGACGTCCACATCAGAAACAGCTGTGTTGGGAGGTTCTGACAGATTCCTGTTGTCCCAAGGGTCATTTCTTGGTGAGGTACATTTGTTCCCATCACTAAAATGCTGCAGGCAGAATCCTCAGCTTGCACAGGTGCTTTGTGCAGACTTGTCAGGGAGCAGCCTGGGCATCCTAACCAAAATTTATGTCCTAATTTCAGGGGAACTATGCCATAAGCAGCCACTTCCCCACAATGTGGCTCTGGAATCTTCCAGCCCAGAAGAGTGCTTGAGCTGCTGAAGGTGTAGGTACATCCAAGCAACCAGCATCAGTGTCTGCCATGCAGGAAAACTCCAGGGGAGCTAGTGTCAGAGGGATCCTCTCCTGTTGTCCTGATTTTTCTGATTTTTTTCTAATCTTTGATGGCGGTAACTGCTGAAAATAGGGAGGACTGCCCCTTTGAGCTGCTGCTGATAAAGGATGAAATGTGGCAGTGGCACAGCACGGTAACAGGGCCGCCGGTGCTGACAGGAATTACAGACTCTGGAGACCCTGTAGGCAGCATTTGAACCACAAATACAAACACTGAGCATCAAATGGAGCAGGGTGCAAAGGTGAGGCGTTCAGACAGGAACAGGCAAGGTGTGTAGGTTGAGACCCAAAGATCTCTGAATATCTCCCTATGAACTGACTTTTGGAAAACCTCTGGAAGGGCGAAATAAGCATACCACATAAATACTTCTGCAACTGTCACCTGGCATGTCTGCATTCCCATTTTGGTTCCGACATGGATTCCCTTTGTGACCTCGGCAAGAGAATTAGCAGTACCAAGTTACACCACCTGGATTCATGCCACAGAGGTCCTTATTCTGCAAACATAGGAGTGTTGCAACCTGCTTTAATATTTTCACTCATAAACGCAAGAGATTATAAGAATAATATATATCCTTCCTGCTCGAGTTGTGTTATGAGATTAAATGTTTTTCCAGCTCTTTTAAGATGTAAAGACTGACACTGAAATCAAGTATTTTTGATAAGTTGTTTACATGCCATACAGGCAGCATGATAATCAGAGATATTCTGCAAGATGATATATTACCTCATCTTAATGTAGTTTTTCTTTAAAAAGGTATAGTTTATCTTGTGTAACTGAATGTCGGAGGGGGAAACATGGTGGGAATATTGTGGGTACTTCTATATCTGATAAGCCTGCCATATCTATCTATATCTATATCTAATTGATATCTATCTATATCTATATCTATCTATATCATAAACCATCACAGACATTTTTCTAGATAGTCAGAGTCTTCCTCCTTGTACTGGTCCCACCACTTTGGTACATCTCATTCAGACAACCCTGCACTTGGACCATCACCTCCACCTTTACCTCACTGCATCTCAAGCAATAAGATACAGATTTTAGGGGACTTTGAATAAAATCACTTAAATGGCAATGATTCCCCTGAATACCTGAGACAGTGTAGCATTTCTGGAGCAACGTTCTCTGCTGGGGATTATGCATACCTGCAAGCAACACAACAGAGTGTTTCTTCTTCCCTCTGTGTACTTTTGGCCAGCCTGATTCCACCTAGCTTGTGTGCTTCTGAAATATTATTTTCAGATATCCACGTGTGGGGATAAGCCCCTGAAGTGTTAGATCAGATGGTTGTGAACAAAACCCCATGATCCTCCACACAAACTCAAAAATGCTAGCACTGAGATGCTCAGAGAGCACCTAAATCTCAGCTTTGAGAGGAAAAGGAGGAATAATAGTTTCAGCAGCTAGAGAAATCAGTTGCCAAATGCCCCTGACATCCCCAACCAATCCCACTGCCCCACTTCCTCTGTCAGGGACCTCCCCACCCATCCTCAGTACACACAGGGAACATTTCTGTGTGCATTTTGCATGTGTATGCACTTTATATGTGTTTTCATTTCTTTCTAAAATACTCAGAACACATTTCAAGTTACAGGTCTGTGCGAAATTCAGCACGTCTGAAGACTATAAGCATAACATAGGAAACTGGATAAATTGATATTAAAGGATTTCAGTAATTCACTGCTAATGCTATGCAAGAAGAGCAGGTAGCCAAAATAAGAAAGGGAAGAGCATGTAATAGTGAATTTATGGGAGCCTAAGTTCTAGGCTGGAAAATCTGACTGTTAGCAGTTTTCCTCTGAAATTCTTACAATTTTGTGGTCTCTGTCCTCTGCTTCCATTCTACATATTTGCTCTTCTCATCTCAATAATGAATTTATCAAATTTCTTGACTACAGTCTGGAATAGCCCCTACAGTACAACCTTCAACCAAAAGGTTTTGTTTGTTTTTTTCATAAGCATTAAATGCTCCGTATGTAGAGATAGAGCTTGGGAGAGGCTCTGTCAATCTGAATTCAGTACTACTCAAACTGACTTAATATAATGTTGTAAAATATTTTTATGATTTTTGTAAGAAGAGCCTTGCATCCCTTATGCAGTTGCCATGAGATTCCAAGACAGAGTTCTTACTACAATAGGTATCAGGTTTAAAGAGCTGAGCAAAAATGCTACAAAGGAAAGCATTATCTCTATGCACAAATGTATGCACACATAGGGATATGTGTTGATGTGTGTGTACCTATATTTATCTGTATATATGCCTGGTTTTGCACACATGCCTCCCTCATTCTGCCATCACAGTGGCAGAAGGTACTGCTAAAGCCTGTTTCAAAACAAAATAAATTGCCTGCTGGTAATTCCATTTTCAAAATGTTTCAGTAAATTGTTTTGTTAAGGGTAACATCATTTCTATCTCACCTAATCATTATTTGTCTAAACAGTGTTTTCCTTTTGAAAATATATTGCTTTATACTACTAAGTTTTACTGATTTATAAACTTCACTGCCCCTAAAGTAGCAATATTGCAGAGCATGCTGATTACATGACTAGAATGGATGTGACTATGCCTGAACTTCTTTCTGAAAATGAGGTCTGAGCTACAAGGCTGTACTGTCCTCACCATGAACAAAAACAAGGACACAACACAGAAATTACCGATTTATGTAAATGAAAAAATCTTGCTTCCTTAAAAATATGTGCAAAAGGGATGCAATGCTTAAAATTACCTCTCCAATAAGACTTACTAATTTAATTTTTAAATCTTCTTTTTTTTCCCCTCTAAGATACCAGGAAAGTGAGACTTTCAGGAAGGGAGAAGGGAACACTGCTCGTGTGCACTTTCTGTGTGTGCACAATGTTAACCAACAGGAGTTTACTGACTGTGGCACATTGCTTTCAATCCTGCAAAGGCAAACACATTCACCCTTGCATCCCTAAGCCTGAGTCAGACACCCACAGAAGTGAGCAGGACTCCATGTGCCCACTTCCACGGAGCAAGAACCAGGTCCAGATATGTGTGTGACGTTAACTGTGCAGGATAGGGCACTAATCCTTATTCCAAAGCCCTTCCTTTCATACTGCAGCTACATCAAACGTAGAATTGCAAGAGAGCATAGAGAAGCACAATTCAGAAAAACATGGACCCTCTTCCCAAATTCAAAAGCAGATGCAAATTATGAGCAATGGAAAATAGGAAGTGCTGCATTCAGCTTTCTGCCCTGGAACACCATGTAGTAAACTCCCAACCACACAAGTGCAACACGTAGGACTGTGGTTTCATGAAAGGCTTGCTCCAGCCTTCTGCAATAGTTTGAACAGAGCTCTTAGTCAGATGTGATATCTGCAGACTCTGTAAATTCCATGGATGAGGTAATCTGGGTCAAACTCTGAAGAAAAAGATCCATATTCATCTCTCTTTTCCCCAGCTGCTTTTTCATCTGTTTTACAAGATTTATTTCCCCCATAAAGCTGTACAGTAGTTAAATTCTTAACAAACAGGATGTCTTGGTAAATATAGTAGAGTAATATATCTACTAGGAACCTTAAAAATTATTATAATTAATGTGCTAATAGTTACAAAAATAATATTAATAATGGCAATGTATATACATTTATTTAACCCAAACTGACATCTCTTGGACTCAGTCAAGCACAGAGCAGAGTCTTCACCTCTTTTCTTACCTACATTTGCAAAGACTGTTTCTTTGTACTTCATCACGGAACTTCTGGAAGCATTTTTTTCTTCCTGTTCAGGTTAAAAAAAAGTTTTAACAGAGCATCTGAGAGATTCATCCAAATCCTTGACTATATATATATTCCTAAAAAGCCAGATATTTCACCTAAGTCCAAGATTACATAATCTCAGTCAAATCACAATCCCTGTCCATCTAGGGGCCTACCGAGGGAGCAGTAATGGACTATGGCATTTTAAGGAAAGACTTTCCCCAGACTATCACATTCTGCCACAGTTATCCTGTGGTACATCTTTCAGTCGAACACCAGGTGTGAGGTGCCTTCCACTGGAATTTACAGGCACACTTGGAATGCTGTAAGTGTTTCTGACATGGTGTGCATGCATTTCCTTTTTTCTTTTTTTTTTTCCTGAGGATAGCTGGAGCCGTCGTTGTCATTCATAGCATCTAGCAGCTTCCAATCTGACATAAAATCATTCTTTGCCAATATGAAATATCTGCTGGTCATGATGCATGCTGTTTCTTATCTCTGAAGATGTGAATGTGTGTTTCAGATATACATAGCCATACCCTGCTATCTCTTAAGGGTGAGTTTCTGAAAAGTGCAATGGATAACAGGTCAACGGATAGTGAATTTTTTTTCTCATAAGAAAAAACTATTGTAGTAAAAAGAAGATGCATTCAGGCACTTAATATACACAGAGAGGAACAGTACATTGCATTATGAGATCTTTCCCAGTCACGTGCCATTAACATTAACCAGAAACATAAGACATTAAAGGCTCAGATGCAAAAGGAAGACGTTGTTGCAAACCACACACTAGACACCCACACAGTTCTAGAAGCATCAGCTTGATACACAAACAGTATTGAAACAGAAAATAATATTGTACTGCATTCAGGAGCATCTGTTTTCTCAGGATGTTATATATGCAAATATTTTACCAAAACAAGAAATACATACATCAAAAAATATGGAAGAAAATATAAATGTATAGTGTACAGTAAAGTGTCATCCACATGTTAAGGTAGTTCTGGGATGCCTGCTGCTGCTTGTCGGTCCTGCTTCAATATGACTAGGCACCTCAGGGAAGTCTTTCACATAAGATGGGTGGCAGAAGGCTGAAAGATGAAAAATCAGGGTGATATCAGGCTAGCAGGGCAGAGTATGAAGCAGCTGACAATGGAAAACCAAGACAGTAGATAGACCAGCACAGATAACAAACTCTTTCTCTCTATGCACATATTTAATGTCCATGTGCGGTGGAGGTGTATATCTACGAGTGAATGGAATAATCTCAGTTTTAAGGCATCATAAGCATCAATGCTAAAATATATGCTATTTACTATATATACCCATTTATAAGCCTTCTATGAGCCTTCAAAGGTGCATATAATTGTTTCTACCCAGGAATTCTTAAAATTAAATGAACGACAATCGCACTTCAGTAACGTATTCTACCAGAAAAATTAAAACTAAACTTGCCCGTCAGGAAAAAGGCAGGTGCTACATTACTTACATCATGCCTCAAGTGGAAATCACCTAAAAGATTTCCAAAAGCCAGAAATTTTCTCAGTGATTTACTTCCTAATAATATCGATTTGAGTTAAAATCTGTTTTCTTGTTTGTAATATCTGAAATTTTATTCTGCCTTCTTTGGAATACTGATACACTAACAAAGACTTTGGAATAATAGAATGTGCAATAATTGAACTTTGAGATTATAAGTGTTACTTGGAAGTCTTGAAAAAATTGTTAACTTCTCTCAATTAGAATAAAACATAGTAACTTCTTCCAGAGATTTCAGCTACAGATGAAGAAGTGATAGAGAGGTATCATAATTTCTGTCCTAAAACGTTTTTGCTGTCCTCCCTTAAAACTCTACGTTGATTTAAAGTTCTTTTCCCTCACAAAATCTTTATGGTAGCTAGCTAGCATAGCTTTCAGATTTTATCTTGCCATATGTTTCAAGTTGTGTGCTTCAGTCTGCATCTGCTGAGTATCTGCTACAGTAGGGCTACAACATCGACTCAAAACAATTGGGACTACAGTCTTTATAAAAATTACTCTCTGCAGCTGTTGAAATCAGAATCTCTAAAAAAGGGAATTTTAAAACTGTAGCTTCTCTTCCTCTCTCTCTTTCTTTATTTTTATCGAAGCCGAAAACAAGCACATCTTGATGGGACTTTTAAATTTGAAAGATAGAAGCAGATTTTTTTCAAGGTATAATATAAAGACATGCTGCTTTAGAGTATGGAATAAAGGTACATCTGTCTTTAACCATGATAGGTGATTTAAAGAAAATCTTATGTGGAAAAAATGTTGTAGTACAATACATCTTAGGCATTAGAAGTCTCATTTGAAAATGATATTGACTAAGTTCTGCTTTTCAAAAAAAATTTGCTGGTTGTCAGAAACTGAAGAATTTATTAACAGCTAAAACCCTAGACATCCTAAGCTTGCCTCTCATGGTTAATGAAAGCATTGCCAACCTCTTTATCTCAACAGCTAGATAGCAAAACCAAAATCAACCTTTCTTTCCAGTAAATATATTCAAGCACCTGCATGCCATTAGATGTGGTGTCACCACAATGATTCAGAAACTATAAAGAAACGTACGTACAGTATCAATGAAGAGTTTGATCCTGTAGTTCATACACAACTGCTTGATTAGACTAATTCATTCACAATCTGAGTGCAGCAGCCATTTTTATCTGTTCCAGTATATTACTTTAAAACGCCTGTAATTAAAATAGCATGCTGATAGGATTATAACAGGGTTGAGTTGTAAGTGACCTCAGAAAGTCAAACACAGGATCTCTGCTGAGGGCAGACCAGGTTGCTCACATCTTAGTCCAGCCAGCTCATGAAATCCTTCAAGGACAGAGACAGAACAGCCTTGTTGAGCAACATGTTCCACTGCTTTACTGTCCTCCTGGGGAAAAGGTTTTTCCTTGAATCCAATTGAACTCTCCAGTTTAGATTTCTGCTCACTTCCTCTTGCCCTCCCACAGTGCTCCACCACGAGGAACCTGGCTCCAACTTCCTGAGCACCTCCTTGCCTCTCCATATAAAGATGCTATTATGTTTTCCCAGACCCTCTCTTCTCCAGACCGAATGAGTCCTCGAGTAATAATGTAAAAGAAAAAAGGTTTTACACACATATGAAAACAGCAGCAATGAGTGCATGTAGTATTATCACTGCTGCTAAAACGCAAGCAAAAGTTGGCATGCTGTTCTGTTGTTAAATAGGGAAAAGAATATTTCTGCCCCAAATGATCAAGAGTGCAGATTTTCCAAGGTATTTAAGAAGGCTGATTTCTATTAAATTTGGTGGAAGCCAAATGTCTAGACAGCTTCAGATATTCAGCCATAACATTTTATGATGTCATAACGTGACATTTTACTGTCACCAGAACCAGAGCTCTTAAAGGTTCAGCAAACACAGGAACTTACTGTAAGCATCTGAGCAGCCACATCTGGAATGCTTTCAAACCTACAATGAGCACATGCATAAATATTTTCAGACTATTAGCTAAAGAAAGATCGTGTAAGAAAAAAAATGGGAAGGCAACAAATACAGGGGCAAAGGGTGTGCATGTGATGCTCAGGGGTACATTTTTATAATAAACCCAGCTATTTTCTTTTTTAATGTGTTAACAAGTTGCCAAACAAATCACACCGCTGTGGTAGTGAGAAACTTCATTTCGAAATTTCAACTAAATCAAGGAGCAATGTCAACACTTCTGTGGCTACACTGTGTTAAAAAAATATACAAGGTAAATTGCTCTGGAGGAGCCTTAATCCATCCGTGAGAACCGAATCCCAGTTCTTCTGTTTGTCTGGAGTTCAGGAGATGAACTCTGTCCTTTGGCAATACATTAGTAATGGCTCTAAGGTTCCCTTTTCAGTGAGTTCCTCAATACTGCTGAAAGCCACCCCTTTGTGCATCACAAGGTTCAAATTATTAGAATAGTTGCTATAGCAGCACTGGGAATCTTCTTCAAATAAAAAATAAACCTTTTGGTTTATTTTTTGATCTACCAAATGATTTCTTCACATTTTACAAAGATGCTACTTTTTGGTGGGGATTTATTCCATTCTCAAATATGTGTCAGAAGAATCTAGAATGTTCAGACAGGTCTCTTCCTGTTACTTTTGAGCTATAAATTTAAGAATTAATAATGAGGAAATAAATGCAAATTATTTCCAGGTAATAAAATGTTATATCCTCATTTTATGAATATTAATGACAATTTAAAAAATGTTGAGGTTCAATCTTTCTCTACAGACTCTAAGGTAACTATTCTGCTGCCTAATTACATCATGATTACCTACAAATTCAGCCACACTACACATTTATATGTGAATGATGTCACTCATTTTCTGCAGAACTTGCACCATGCATTACATGGGCAGAGGTTAAGAAGCTAATTTGAAGACATTGAAAAAAGAAGATGCACAGGAAACAATTTCTTTACATTATTAAACTACTACTTGTTTAAAATTTTGGGGAATGAATGACATACTGAAGAGAAGCCGAAGCACTGCTATTATAAGGGCTAAAGGGTAGACCATTAAACAATGGATTCTGACAATACAATTCACCTGAATTGAATTCTGAATTTAAAAGAAATTATAGACATTTTCTTTCTTCTCTTTTAAGAAGTGCTGTACAATTTTCTCTCTCTCTAAATACATCCATCTGTATCAGTGTGAAAAATGTACTACGATGTAACAAACACAAGTATATCTATCAAACTAGTGGTGTCTTTTTCTTCTTACCCAACTTCAGAAAAGCACATGGAAGTGCACCAGGTCTGATCTGCGCACTAGATCCAAAGAGCATCAGCTATGACAAATGTATACAAATACTTGCAAGAATAGAAGAAGTGGATTCCACTATGCTGGTAGTCTTTCCAGGGTCCAATGTTGCTTTTTCTAGTCTTCCAGGAGTCCATGGTTAAGGCACAGAAGTTGTGCAAGAGGGCTGCTGGAGTTTTTCTGTTTTAATGAATGGGTCTCCAATTCTTACAGCAAGATGGCAATCAAGTATTTAAATAACTCTAAGATTCTGTATTCGTTTTCAGGGACAGGATGAAGATGGCAATTTTTTGAAGCAAGTCTTACTCTTTCAAGGTTACTCCTCCCTACTCTGCCTGTCTGTGTTTTCTCTCTAACTAAATGTAAACTGGAAGCACATGGAGAATAATAAATTATGGATAACAACTTTAATTCATAGCCCTCATAACTGAGAACCCTCAGTAATCTGCACTTACTCTCCTATGCACCAGCAAACAAGCTATAAATCTTCTGAATGTTGTTACTAATATGCCTCTCTTTTCCAGTAATCACAAGCAGTGTTCAAAAAAATAGTTGCCTTATTCACTCCCACAGTATTGTGGAACAGTTTGATAACTGTGTATTTAGCATTAATGCAGAGTTCAGACAAAGTTTCAATAAAAATAGGAGCTTTTAGTTGGTTACTAGGGCACAGACTCATCTAAATCCTTTGCTTTGTTTATACTCTCACGATTTTTTTTTTCCAAATAGAAGCACAGGAAAATTGGGAGGAAAATGAAACTAAAAATGTTAATAAAATGAATACTGGATCAAATTCTTTGCATCTTAATTAAGCCATAATCTTGTTTAATAGGAAATTTAGTTTGTTAAAAACCAGCAAAATACAGCCATTACCTGGGAAGTACGGGAGGCACACTGAACAACCTGTGCAACAAAAAAATTCCATTGAAAATTGCTTGTGACCTGCCAACAGCACTGCCAAAAGGATCTCTCTTGAAAAGAAGGGAATACCACTTGGACTGCTAGAAACAGCACCTTGCCACCAAGAGGAACGTGGCTAAAGGAAAACAATTGTGTTACGGTGTGCGTGTCTCCAAAGGCAATGGCTGGTACTTGCTGGGGTACGGAGAGAAATACAATGGGAACTCAGAGCAGGTTAACTCACCAGGTACTCACAGAATCTCATGAAGAACATTTGCAGCCTGTGATAGCTGTATCTAGGCCAAAAGGCAATGAAGATACACCACATATTCTTCGAAAAAGCTATTGCCCTGAATCAGCCAAGACTGCTCTTTTGAGACAAACAGGATGGACTTAAGTAAGTGCATAAACAATTTCTCAGGTCAGCAGTAATTCATGCAAAAATACTGGTGCCTTTTTACAGTCCAGGAAAGTTTTAATATAAATAAATGACAAGCAAAAATCTCAATTTCATATTGAGATATAGAGTATAAACTCTACTGTTTATTAAGCCTGCTTATTAAGATCAGCCTGCATATGCTGCACAAGAGTGTTAAGAACCCCTCAAACATGCCATTGGAGTAGAGCTGAATAACAAAAATAAATTATGTCTGGACAAAAATTATGCAAAGATTATTTTAGTAGGCAAAGTACTATGTTCAATGATTTTTTTTTCTCAAACCTACTATACTAAAATAAAATAGTTGTAGAGTTAGGTATAAAAAAGACCAGAAACAAGTTAGCAGGCATACAATATATCTCTGCAACTGATTCTCACTACTCTTCAGCCTCCTACCAGCTGTACCTGAATCATTTTTCCAACTTGTTAAAGAGTGGTTTAGTTCTGAAGCTTTTGTTGCTATTGTTGATCAGAAGGTGAAGGAACTTCCAAACTTTTTTCCAGTCTACTCTTTCCCATATATATATATATATATATATATATATACAATCACATGTGGCCACTGCTGCTGTGCTCCATGTGTTCAAACAGTGGGAGTCATCAGCAAGAGCAGCTGCTCTGCATGGGGCACATGGTATCCTTCTGAAAAATTGAGACCCAATTCCCACAGCCACAAACAGCCTCAGCCTTAATCACACTGAGTCACACATTTCCATCCATCTTTTCCCAGGAATGCTCAAAAAGGATGATGGTACTGCCCATCTTCTGAACAGGACTTAAGGCCTCATGATGAAAAGGCCAGAAGAACAAGCAATTATAATATCTATTACATTAACTGTAGTAGTCCCCTGAGTACCTGAACAAGAAAAGTACCTCTGTCCCCCATGGTGTCCACATAGCTTCCACAAAGATAAATAACACAGATAAATAACACATCCTATAGATTCCATATGTAAGATCCCAAGGATGTTTTTATAAAAAGACAAAAAAAAATCCAAACCACCTAATCATAATTTATTCCATTGCACACAGATAGAAATCACATTTAACCAACATTATCTAAAACTCCATGTTTCAGTGGGATTATCTTCAGTAATGTCTTTGAAAAAATACCTTGAGAGGGCAATCTGCTGTCACAGGAGGATAATGCACCCCTTGCAAAGACCCCGTGCCAGTATATTAGCTCTCCTTCTGTCATCTCTGGCTCAGCCTTCTCCCTGCTCTTCATTCTGGTCCTTGTGGTTGGCATCTATTGAAATAACAAAGACCACAGCATATGACTTGAATTCAAAGGACATAAATCAGCATGCTGCCTGCCTCCTAATAACACCGTTTTCCAGATTATCCATGGCTTCTGCAAAGGCTCCACATATACTTTGGGAAGGACATGATGGATTCAATACCAAAGAGGCATTGGATTAAAAAAATTCTCAAATTCAGACTTCTTAACATTTCTCAAAGAACTGAAGTGGCCCTCTTGAAGAGATCCTCTCAAGGACAGCTTATTATCAAGCAACATTCAGAGGAAAAAAAAAAGATGTTAAAGATTACAGGGCATTATTAGCATTCAGGGGACATTGTAGTTGTGTCTGAGTCTTTTACAGACTACTGGTTGATTTAGAAATTCAACACATCATCTTCTGCCTCAGTTTCCCAATCAAACAAAGTATAAATAATGATACTGACATTCTTTCTTAAAGTGTTGTTGGAACTGTGTACGACAAGCACTTGATAGAAGCTGTGTGTAAGTACTATTATTCTCTTCTTTTTTTTTTTTAACATTTAAGAGCCACTTAGCTATAAGTGAGATAGATGCCATCACTAAGAACCTCTTAAGACCTCAGAATTTGGTTCATACAATATAAGAATGACATGGCTGTGCCATACTCCATGTCATCAAGTAGCATTTGACAATGCAACATTAATTTAGTAAGAGCTCAATTATAGGCTCAGATCCTCCTGGTTGCCTTTTAGAGGGTTCTGCTTTTCAAGGGGTTCATCTCTCTTGAAAGAAATACGATTTGCAAAAAAAAAAAAAAGAGCTCACAACGCATGCAAAATTAGTTGCAGTGGTTCAAAAGAAAGTGGAAACCTCTCTGTCTAACAGCAGCGTTCACTTCAGTAATCTATTGCATTTATGCCTCTTTAAAACCTCACCTCCATTCTCAGAAAACTGAAATTTCATACACTGCTGCCCTGTTTCATTGAAGCAAATTTTAATTTCCTTCCCCATCTCACCCACAAAAGAATTGTTATAAAATATCTACATTCTCTTCCCGTTTCCACCTTCTCTTTCTTTTGTTTTGACCTTTTATCTGAGAAAGCAACAATGCTGAAATATTTATACTTAAAGAGTGGGTGAGTGAATGTGAGCAAGGGGCAGAGAACTGTGATTAATGCAACAATTTTGTTTGTTTAAATAGATTTTAGAACTGTCTACAAAAGAACAGCAGGGGAAAGGTTTGGTTATAAACACCTTACACTTATAAACATCCTAATCCTTGCACAGATGCATATTCATATCTTGGACAACATATTGAATATGCAATTTTGTTGGTGAATAAGTGGCATGACCGCTATTTTGTGTATGCATGTCATTATCTGTTAATAAAGTGATATAAAGTCTGTTCACTTGAGGTGACTATCTAACACCTTTAGCATAGGGTGAATTTAAAAAGTACAAAACAGAAAAGAAAGTCAAACAATTGGTCAGAATCAATTCTGTAAGGAACAAGACCTGTTGTAGATTAGCCCTGAAAAGCAGCTCAGACCCCTCAGCTGCTCGCTCACTCCCCACAATGGGATGGGGGAGAGAATAAGAAGGTTAAGAGTGAAAAAACTTGTAGGCTGAGATAAAGACAGTTTAATATGGAAAGTAAAAGCCATGTATGTAAGCAAAGCAAAACAAGGAACTAATCCCCTACATTTCATGGGCCTGCTGGTGTCCAGCCATCCCCAGGAAAGCAGGGACCCATCACTTGTAAAGGTGATTTGGGAATACAAACACTCTCACTCCAAACACCCCACACCTCTTCCTTCTTCCCCAGCTTTACATACTGAGCATGATGTCATATGGTGCGGAATATTCCTTCGGTCACTTGGGGTCTGCTGTCCCATCCGTGTCTCCCACAACTTCTTGTGTATCCCCAGCTCCCTCTCTGGTGGGGTGGTGTGAGAAACAGAAGAGGGCTTGACACTGTGCAAGTACTGCTATCAGCACTGTTTTGGTCACAGATCCAAAACACAGCACCACAGGAACTACCAGGAAGAAAAATAATTCTATCCCAGCCAAAATCAAGGCTGGGTTGTTCACAAGGCTATAGATGAATTTCCAATCAACAGGAGAATCCCATGCTGCTGAGCTCAGCAAGCTCATAAGTAGGTGGCGTGTGGTGGACATGAAAACCAGAGCTAAGGGGCTCTTGATCTTCCTCTTCTTCAGAGCTTGAAGGTGCACAGAGAAAAAGTGAGGAGAAGAACTCACTGGCAGGTCGGAGGCTGCAGACAGGCAAACAGGTAAAAACCTACCTGTGGGCTAATATGAATGACTTAGAGTGGGGGGACAGACCAAGAAATAGGCACACATATGAACTGAGATTGACAGAACAGAAATAATGGTATAACGGAGAAACATCTTGTCAGTGAGACATGGGAGACTGACAATAAGAGAGAACAGGGTGAAGAGCAAGCCTGCAAATAAATTAGAACTCTGGGTAGCAGAGTCAAGGGAACAAAGTGCCCTCTGAAAAATGTCATAGACTTAAAAAATTAGATCAAATGTAAGCCAGAAAAGCAGAGAGATCTTGCTAAGTCTGCCCAAGCAAAACAGGTAGACTCACTTTCTTGTTACGAACTGCAATCTTTCAGAACATTAATGCCAGGAAGGTTTGAACACTTTTGACTGCCATTCCTATCAAAGAACCATTACACACATTCTGACTGAATGTGAATCTGACCTTGAAATCCACAATGTGCTTGTGAGCCCATCCCTTGCAGAGAGTGATCCTGAGATAGCTGATAACAATTGTCTTCCAGCCTTTGAGTTGCAGACTGCTACTAAATAGATTGGCAAAATATTAGTTATCCATCCTTATCAGAAACACTCAGCACTCTATTAAAAAAAAAAAAAAAAGCCATTGCAGCACTGCTTCTATGATTGCACTGATTATTTTAGCCACTGGAAATGCATGGGGCAGCTACTACATGAGCCTCTCTCACAAGGATGCACCAGTAATTGGTATCACCTTCTAAACTGTGACTCAGCACTAGTTCCTAATCCAATAACCTGTGGTTACATCTTTTGTCAACACACAGTGTTATAAATCGCCTCCCCAAAGACATCTTTACAGTTTCTTGAAGGTAATTACAAGTTTATTTTTATGAAAATACATCTCCTACTATAATTTTTGCAAATCAAGTTTTTTCAAGTTTTATTTGATTTTTTTAACAATTTTTTTGCTATAACATAAAAAAGAAAGTGTACAACACTGTAATGTATTCAACTGAGCCACGATGATATACAAGAATAACAATTTTCCTTCAAAACACACTTTGCTCATCCTGTCCAGGTCATCTGTAAATTACCTGTAGCAGGAGCTCTTTCTTGTTTCAGAATGTCAAAGCTATTTAAAGAGAGTCCAAGCACTTCAGAGCCTTTTGTTCTAATGCAATATATATATTATATCATAATCATAATTCCTACATGGCTAATTCTCGCAATCCATGTGCTATCCCTCCGCATCTTTAAGTATGTTTGCACATTTCTAATGATTTATTAAAACTCTCTGTTTTCAACAGTTTTGATTACTGTATCCTTCCCAAGGGCTAATGTCACCTTCTGAGGAACCGGCATTACAAATATAAGGGAGACATTCCAATACGCTTACCCCAAGCTGTGTTGCAATCCAAACCTTTCAATCTTCAAGCATTTAAAAAAATAATTTACAAATCCAGCCTTGGCACAGAAATCCAGTTAAATGACAGAAGATCAAATACATTTTTCCAAGGATCTGACAACATGGCTCTGAGGAACACGTGAGCAACTGGTGACCTTTTCATCCCTTGAGGCAGGCCTATTCCTGCCTATTCCTGACTGGGAGGAAGCAACTCCTTTCATTTACTAAGGAATTGCTCTTCCTAATCTACAAGTGCTGATGTAGCACAACTGGGGGCAGACACACTGCAATAAAGGCTGCAAGGAAGAAATTGCAATGCTGGAACACAGACAGTGGATTCATTTTAATGGTTCTGCATATGGCTACATTAAAAAAAAAAAAAAAAAAACCACCATAATTGATTTCCTGCTGACCCTCTCCTCCAAGTTAATGAATGAAAGCTGCTTATTTTAAAAGTCATGCAGCATGAGAAAGTCTGCTACTACCATCAAGACCGTAAAGAAAAGCTGATTAGTAGGGTCTGAGGCAATATTTGTCACAGAAGGAAACTTCCATCCTTGGGATGTGCAGAATCCAGTGTCCTAGCATGGAACACCAGTGTGAACCTGGTACTAACTCTTTATTTTAATCCCTCCTTTCCAATCCTCATTTTATTGCATCTTTTAGAGAAGCAGTGCTTTGAAGGAGCTGGACTCTGAAGTGTGGTGCACCTGTTCTACTCAACACTAACTCATCAGTCTTCAACACTTGATTAAGGTTCTTTGGTTCACCCAAGACAAAAAGAGAAGAAAATTGCTTCTGCAGAAGAGGTAACAAATTTCCTTTGGTCTGAGTAAATTCTGAGCAGGCATGAAAGGCTCTGAGCTGTCTTTGTCCTGTCCATCTTCCACAGAGACCTACAGGTTTACTCAATTTTCACTGATTTTCTCCAGCCACAAGCAGACCTAAAAACAACTGGTCTACAGGTGGATAAGTTTCAGACTCTGTTCCACTTCTTGCACTCAAACTTTCTATAAAATATGCCTCATTTCTTTCCACCCTTACTTTCACTGCTGTTCTCATAATGCAAAGGAGAAAATCCACAACATGCTCTGAATGAGTTACCTCCACTTTTCTCCCCTTGGCTAGGTTTGAAAATTAAACATGAGCACACTAACCAGTACAGGCAGGAGCATTTCACTGACTTGACTAACAGCCATGCTTCTGATCTTTACATTTGTTTTTATTACCTTTCTCTAACCAACAGAAATATAAACAGAGTGGTTTTAGTTTGGTGGTTGAAGACGAAATCTCAGGAACTCAGAATCCTTGCTTTTGATCACCACTGGTTTTTCAAACAGATTAGGAAACCTGTTCATATCTCTAGGGTTCAGTATCTTCTCCAATGTCACAGGCTGCCAAGCACTTAATGCTCTCACAGAATCCGAAATCCTCAAATGAAAGGCAGGATGAAGGTGAAAGCTATTTGAGTACCTACCTTATAAAGTGTTGTGATTTAAGGCTTAATCAGACCCTCAGATTAAAAACTGCACAGTATCAGTATTCTGATTAGATTTGATCGAGAAGATTTTTAAACCACATAGCTCATACAGAAATCAGGAATCCAAGTACAAATTTGATTTTTTTTTACCAAAACCATAGATAGCCTCTGTAAAAAAAGGAAGTTAAAATTAATTTTTAATAAAGTGATACTTAAATAGTCTTCCATTGTTGGTGCAGGAGGGGGTACCTGTGGCCATGTCCACTCCCCACTAGTCCCCAAGCAAGAGAACTGCATATGGAAGGACCCATCTCTCGATGCTTCCAGAGCTCCCATTTGCACTATTTCGCACTTCAGAAGCTGAAGGCTCCTCCTAATGCTGTTTCAACACTGGCACCTGCACCAGCTGATCTGATGTCACACCATCCTGAGTGATTATGGCATGGCATGGCAGCAGGGATCAAAGGAGGCTGCTGGCCACAGCGGGCTCCCTCTCCTCTGTTGCTCTGCCAGGATGCTGTCTGCACTTGAGTAGAGCCGGGTAACAGAGGCCCAGGTTTGGAAGCTGGGGCAGATTATGCCAGAGCTGACCTTGCAAGAATCAAGCTAGCCTGAGTCTCAGCCTCAAGTGACCTCAAGGGAACAGATGGGGAACTGCTTCCAGGTAAGGCTGGCGCCAGTACCAATGCACTCCACTCCTTTGTGAGCAGCCCCGTGGAAAGGCTCCTCAGCACAAGAAACAACTTCACAAGGCAGGATGCGGCTGAGCCCTTCTGAGAACTCTGCTCTGCACCACGTGAGACTCAGGAAAGTCCATCCTACACACAGGCAGACCAGCTGTGGGTATGTGTAAGGAGTTGTCTGCATCCATCCAACAGGGCAGAGAAACTCCGTGACATCCTAATAAATCACACGACACTCTGCTCTTTCTTGCTCCTTCACAGCACGCCAACATTGCAAACCAGATGTTGCAGAGCTGCTTGCAGGATATTGCTGGCAGATAGCAACGTGTCTTGTCAAGGATGCTCCTTAGTGGAGGAGGCCCATCAGATCTTATATCATTAAAGGATTTTCCTGTTACAGTCATGGACTGTCAAGGACTGGAAAGCACAGAAAGTCAAAGGATTTGGTTTCATGGACACTGAGAAATGGGGAAACAGTCTAATCATTTTAGCAATGCTAATAATCTCATTCTTTGTATTACAGCTATTTTACTTCTCCAGTATATTATCAGTGCTACTTCTCACACTTGTGCATCCTACTGGACATTCACAGAAAAAGAATGCTTTGCCCTCATAAGTGGCTTCTGTAATAAAAAGAAGAGACCTGAAATCTGAAAACTGCTTACTTTTACATACCTCAAACCTTTATGAAAAAGGCAGAGGAAAAGGTAACTGAGCCTCCACAAAAGGCAAGTAGGTGGCCAGCAGAGTAGATATATACTAGTCCAGCCTAAAGAACTGGATCGCTTTTTCTATTTATGCACTTGTCAATCATCATCAACTAATGCGACTCTTGTCTACTTTCTGCATAAAAGCTGCTTATAGTCTAAAAATTCTGTTTTCTTTGTGTTTGTTTTTTAAGGCAGATCACTAACTTTTAAAGACAACCAGCTATTCTTCGAAATCCTTATTCTCATGTTCCACTTGTATTTTAAGAAATTTCATCTCAGCTGAAAGCATTCTGGGTATTTTGTATGTAATACAAGTGTAATGTTATTTCAATGAATATTTGTGCAGTACTGGTCCTTTAGTTAAATTATGCAAAAACACGTGCACTGGACATGGGTAATAGGAAAATAAGTTTGTTTAATTGCTACACTGATGACTGCAATAACAACTCTGGCAGGCATCTGCTGATGTTTTTGACTAGTATGATTTTTGCAGTGAGGAAATACTGAAAATGCAGATTCCAGGTATTCTTGTTACTGTAATTTGTCAGGGGTTTTTTATTTATTCCAAATCTATGGGTCTTGTTTACTTAAGTCAGAAACAGCCAAATTTCCAGACACTTGCAGAAACCCCGGTTAAGTTAGCTTTCTTCTTTGCTTCTGTTGGTCACAGTTTGCTTTTATGCCAACTCTGTTTTTTGACCATTTTCTATGTGTCCTGCATGTTCTGTTTGACATACTTTACAACCTAGAGTTACTTGACCATGTACAGCTGATCCAATTCAGAAAGACTTTGCTGCCAGTTATCCTTGTGTGCTAATCCTTAGCAATGCAAAATAATTCCTGACAGACATGAGTATTCATCCACCACAGCTTCTACTGTAATCAAGGAAAATCAGTGAAACACTCTGCTGGACTTCAACGTGCTTTGGCTCAGATTTGCAGAGCCTGGGTTTAAAGGTATTCAAGGTGCCCAAGGGGGCAGGGAGCACCTTATGGACTTCCCAAGTGCCATAAAACATGAGCCAATTCCCAGATGATTCACTAAAAATTCCTGTAGCTGTGTTGCAACTGGCAATATGGATTACATACATGCTTAACCCTTGGTGTTAGATAATGTTGAATCATGTATTAACACAAACAACAATAATCTATGTAGGTCTCTTCTGAATTAACACCTTTACCCCAGCAGTGCCCAGCCAAACTAAAAGAATCAGATTTGCAGAAATGCGAGGCTGGACATTGCATTCAATACTTGTCTCACAATTCAAGGGTAGTTTCAACAACAGTTTTCCACTTTGCAGACTGTACTTCGAGTGCTGAGCCAAACCAGCCCGCAAAGTTTCCTTGAAACTATATTAACAGTCATCCACTCACTATTAATAATGGATTAAATTACCAGGAGCACTGTGCTCTATTAAACACTATTCTCTACTATTCTTGCTAGAAAATTTGCTTCCAAAGTGTTTTATGCACCTGTTGTAAAAGGGAAACAATGTTTCATCTTAACAAAAACTCTTTGTTATTATGCACAGCCATTATTAATGAATTACACTTTTAATCCACTTTGTCACATAAATAGAAAATCAATGGTTTGATAGGATTAAGCATTTAACAATGTATCATTATTGTTATTATTATTATTGCTTTTCAAAACCAGTTATTTTATATAGATTTTTTTTGTACTAGTAAGTGTTTTAACTTCTTCAAAATAAATGTTTATTTTGGACTTTAAAGACAGGCAGTTGCTGCTTTCTCAGCAGATCAGTGCCTCACTCATGCTCCTATTAACTTCAATAGGAAGAGGAGCATGGCCCAAGAAAATAATCTGCAGAAAAACAAATCTATGTTCTATCAACCTAATAGACATTAAAAGAATTAATTATAAATCTCAGAACTGAGGATAGTCGAAATGACATAGCATATAAAGATATCTTTAATAATTATCTTAACAATTTCTAATCACATTTAGAATCCTGTAAAGTTATCAAAACACTTAAGTAATCTGAGCTTGAGATGTTTTCTATTTACTCAGAATTCAAAGAGCTCCTTTCAAGTGAAAGGTAGAAACAGCTTTGAAGATAAATGACAAAGGAGTGAGGGAAACTCTAAACAAATCATACTTCTGATTAAAGTATTATGTCCCTAATGTAATCTCCCACATTTCTCATATTTCCTACAGACTTTAAACAAGACATTCAGAGCAAAACAGTCCTCAAAAAAATTTTCTCAATACTATATTGAGCATAAATTGTAAAATTACTTTGTATGCTTTCCCTGCCTGAAATGTATAGTTCTATAGCTTGCCTTTTAGTCTCTGCACCATGCCATTGTAAATTATTTACAATATTCAGAAAGACTTCCTCATCCCTGCTCCCACTGAGAGAGAACATATAGTATTCATTATGTTGATGCAAATGAGGCAGCAGTTAATCATCTGCTTTGAAAACAAGGTACTTGGGCATTATTTAATTCCCTAAACCAGCAAACCATGTGTTTGTATTTATACAAATTGATCTCGCTATTGCCACATTGGAAAAAAAAAAAAAAGGAAACATGTACTAAATGCAGAGTGAATTCTGGCCTATAAGTCTTTTCCTATGTTTATTTGCACTCAGATAATTTTTACAGTTGGCCTTTTCTGTCTTTTTCCCCAGCCACAATTCTACTTGTTTCAACAGGTTTGCCTGCAGGATTAGGCCCCTAATTTCTAATGGAGCCCAAGTTGTTGCAAAATCAGCACATCCTATTAAAAGCTCTACAAATTAAAAAACATAGTAGGAATAAAAGTTTGAACTCTGTTAGATGGTCATCTCAAAGCAATTCTATAGAAAGCCTCTCTCAAGATTTTGACAGGGTCTCCAGGTCTGACAGCAATAGAAATATTAAATATCCCTACTAATGACTACCCTACCCCTTCTAAACATGCAAGAAAAAAAACCAACAAACCACTGAATGGGAAATACTAATTTGTTTCAACAGGAAAACAAAAATGTTATTGATTTTAAAAGTAGTATTTTTTTTTAATCTGCTTAGTAATATGCCCATAAAGAGAAATCTGCTGAGAAAACAAAGGACGACAGAGCTCTGCTGAGCAGTAAGCCTAGAAAGTAAAATATTTTTAAAACTGATTGCATGGCGTGCCTTACACAATAAGAAAGATAATAATAATAATGTGGAAGAACAGAAGGAATTTTTTAAATTAAGACAATGCTTTAGACTTGAAGTTCTAAAAGCAAAATATCCATGCTTTACAGAAAACATGACACACAAAAAAGTACAACAGGCTGTGTTTTGCTAAACCTACTCTGTATCACCGAATATTTAAGTATTCTTAGTTGTTAGGCATCATGAAAATGGTTTCGAGACTATCAAATATATTTGCACAACAGACTGACTGAGTTTGTCTTTAATTTTCAGGAGTTTTGGGGAAGTTCCTGTCCAAGAATTCAAATCATCACATGAAGCGAGATAGAGCACTTGACACGTTGGATTTCACTACTAGAAAGTCCCTCTTGAGAGACCAAACGACGTGCATTATTCATATTTCAGATTTTGGACATCAGGCTTACTTCACATGACAGCGTGGGCTACATGTTGATCACGCTGCACTGCTCGCTGGGAAACTTGCTGTGCGGTTCAGCGTGCCCATTTCTCTCTCAGCGAAACAGCACTGCTTACTCACACCGCAACAGGAGGAGAATAGAGCACTGTGCGTGAAAGCGCTGCTTCTGGATCACATTACTTTGATGAGGAATCTTTTTGACCTTTAGGGCAGCCGACTTCCACAAGTGACGAAAGATCCCTCTTCGCCCTGCAGTGCATTTCTTCACGCAACTTAGTGTAGTGAGCTCCCTTCCCTTTACCCAATCCTCTGCTGTATCAATCAAATCACATTAAGCTGATTGTTATCATCTTTGCTTCCTTTTTTTTTTTTCCATTTTGATTCGAAAGAGGAACCATCAGGTCTCTATACACACAAGAGAACGAGCACTGCCGTTATTATTTCAATTTTTTAGCCCTGGATTTGCAGTGCTCTAACCAACACGCACCCTGAACGCGGCACCAGCAAATCGGCCCATGCAGGGAGCAGAGGCAAAGCAGGGCTGGGTGAAGGGGGACTCGGCTTGTCCCGCATGCCCCCCAGCCCCACCGCCCAGGCCCCCTCCCTGCGCAGCGGCGCATCCCGAGGCCGGGACAGGCACATCCCCGGGCCGGGACAGGCACATCCCCGGCAGCACAGCAGGCTGCAGCGGCGGGGCGGCGGCAGGGACTGCCCGCGGGGCTCCCCCCGCCTGCCCGTGTGCCGGGACGGCTGGGGGCGGGGGCTCGGGGGGCCGGGCCAGCGCCGCCGCCGCCGCCGCCCGGCTCCGCCTCTCCCTCCGCCGCGCTCAGTCCTGGAGCGCCGCTCGGCTGCCAGAAGGGAGCCGCCACCTGCTCCGGTGCGGAGTCGCTCCTCGCTGCGCGCCGAGAGGGAGAGCAGCCGCCCCGCCGCCCGCGCCCGGGAAGTTACCGCCGCTCCCGCCGCCGGGGGAGAGCCGCCGCCGCCGCTTCCCGGCCTCGACGAGGGAGAAGTCGCCGCCGCGCTCCGCTGCGAGAGGGACGAGCCCCGCGGGCGCGCCGCCCCGCTCCGCCGCCGCCTCCCGGTCCCGCCGCGGGCAGGCGGGATGATGGAGCCCCCCGCCGCCGCCGCCTGCGCCTCCTGCCGCCGCCGCCCGCTGCCGCCGCTGCTCTGCCTGCTGCTCGCAGCGCTCTGCCTGCCGCCAGGTGAGCGCCCGCCCGCCCGGGCAAGGGGTGGCCGCGGCCGCGCCGTCCCGGCCGCGCGTAACTTGGCGGAGGGGAGGCCGGGGCGCAGGTGGCGGTGCCGCCCGCCGCTCCCCGGAGCGCCCCAGCACCTACCGCCGGCTCTCTGCTCGCCGGGGGTCGCTCCCGACCGCTGGTTCCCGCCGCATCCCGCTGCGCTTCTGGAGGGGAGCGGTCGCCTCCTGCCCTCCGAGGGGCGCCGGCTGATGCCGTCTCTCCTGCGGGAAAGGCAGGAGCTGCCCCAGTGGTGAGGGGCACCGAGAGGCGGCGGTGTCATCTTTGCCCGGGGGACGCGGCCGTGGGGTCCCTCTGGGGCGTTGTCAGCGGCCGCCGGGCAGCGCTGTCCCCGCGGGAGCGAGAGCCGAGCCCCGGCGCCGTGTCGCTTTCACTTCCAGCCTGAGCGGCACGTCTGCGCAGCGAGCCGCCTGCAACTTCTGCGGCTCGGCCGCTTCTCCTCTGCGTCCCTTCGGTGCCGCCCGTGGCCGTGCCGGCAGCCCGCGGGGCCGGCGGCTGCCGCTCTGCGCTGCCGTGGGCGCGGTGCCGCCCGCAGGCAGCCCCGCGGTCCGTGCCCCTCCGCGGGCAGCCCGCCGGGCAGCGCGGAACCCGCGCCGGGGGCAGCGCTCCGCGCCCGAGGCTGCTCCGGCGGATCGGCTCGCGTGGGGAACTTCGCTTCCCCTCCCCGCTCCGCAACAGCACTCTCGAGGCGGGCGCTAGGGAAGTGGGAAGGCGCAGGGAGTGCTAAATACCCTAATTGTTCTGGGAGTATTTTGGCTATGAGGTGTTTGTAGGCTTTGTTTTGTAAATATTGAGCGTGAAAGTGAAGTCTGAGGGAAAAGCTGTGAAGTGAGGAGTTGTGCATTCAGCGCGGAGACCGTCTCATTATTCTTGTAGAAAGAGCGTCAGCCTGTGGTAAAATTTTGTATTGCTTTAAGAAATGGCTTTGCCTCTGTGTGCCTTTGCAACAACGGAGGGTTTGCAGAAGTGTTGGAGTTGGTGGTGGTTTTTCATTCCTGGCCTCTGCCTGGTTGTTACGTGCTCTCCAGTTAACCATTTACAGGCAGCATGGTCTTTCGGAATGGAAGAGAAGAGCAGACCCTTTTCACCAGATGCATTATGCTTATGTTTTACAAGCTCCAAGGAGAGAACTAACAACAACAGTAAAGTAAGGCTGCTGGATCTGTGATTTCAAACAGAACAGTAAAAAAGCTACAGACAGGATCAACAGCAATATTGGAGCCGTAAGCAGTGTGTCAGGCTGTGCTGCTAGGCTTTTGCCCTGGCAAATACAGTGTATATTCACTGTAGGACATAATAAATATCAGTCCCGGTGGCAGAGCTTACAAAAGAATGCTGGTTGCTGTGATGCAGAGAAAGTCTTCAGGAAAGATTGTTCATTTTAGGAAATCTTAAAGGCATGTGGAGTATCAGAAGGATAAGCACCTCAGCTTCTAAGAAGCAAGACTTGGTCCCTGTGGAGAGACTTAGCCCAGTAAATACAAAATGATCTTGCTGATTGTGTGACTGTCTATGTTTTTCATTTGAAGAAAATGTGAAGCCATAAAATATTATATCTCAAAGGTTGTGTTGATGGAGCTGTATAAAAAGATGGGACTTGACTGCCTATGATCTAAATGGGTTGTTAGCAAAACCATTTACCTCGTTCTTTCTGCTCTTCATTCCTTCCTTGCCCCCTCAAGGAGAAGCTCGGGCTAACTGTATGGAAATACGTGTGGGGAGAATCCATCCCTACCTCAGCTTAGAAACTTTCGGTGCAGTACTGAAAATGCTTGGAAAGCCCAGAAGTAGATTTAAGCTTCCAGTTCTCTCTTTCTTCTGAGGAATATAAAAGATGCTTAGATATAAAAATACTTATAAAGAGGTTCTGATACTGCTGTAGTTTCTTTGCCCTTGCTATCTTAGCTATTTTAAGTGATAACTAGTTTGCTATCATCTAAACAAATTCTGGATGTATTACCCTGTCGTGGTGCTTGGCTTTTGGGAGTTCCATTTGAGCTTTGGATATGGAAAGCAATAGATGAGCTACTAAAAGCATATTAAAAGTTTACATGCCTTAGGTATAAATATCTCTGGCAATATTCAAGACAGACTGGAGAACTGTATGAGAAAACTTGGCTTTGTTTCCTCCCAGAATAAACTGCCTAGGAAAATACCCATCTTAAAAAGAGAGCGGGTCCAAGTACACATTTGGTGCTAAGAGACTAACTCTAGGTCAGATTAAGTGAGAATGCCAATTATAATCTCATACCTCTCTAGAGGAAATGGCTGCATGGGAAAGAAAGTCAGATCTTAATCAGGAGCTAATCATGACCTATGTAAAGCTTCCCCCTCCCCCTGCATTCTGGTGAATTATAACAATGAAGCTCTTAGTCTCTCGTTTTATTACTACACTTGTTACATATTGCCATATTGCCTGGGCCTAGTGAGAATGAAACCTGTAATCTTATTCACATGACACGCATTGTGTTCTCACTCCTGACTATGTTTTTTCCCTGGTATATTTGGTGTGACTTTGAGTTAGGGAAACTGGATTTCTATATTAAGATCTGGACTTCACATGGGTTTTCTGAAACTGAAGTCAGAAAACATCTGCACCATGTGTATATGCCTCAGTGTGCCATGTATTTGTGGTCTAATATACAGGTAACCAACCAGACTCATTCCTAAGTGAGTTATAAATTGTTAAACTGATTGCTTTGGGAAGCGTTTGATATATTTAAGTTTCCTTTTTTCTTTTTATGGTATAAAAGTCTTCCAGCATAAACTGCTTTTCTTGTGCTCTCCCGTCTACTGTTGGGTTTGTAGCACTCAGAAGGCAGAGGGCAACAACAGAAATCATCCAGGTCTGTAAATCCTTGACATTTCAACCAGGTGATTTTTATTGAAGAAAATATATGTTATGTTCATGAAATAAATATATCTGTCACAAGTCATATTTAATTTCAAGATATTTTATTTTCACTTTCCAACCTGTGTGAGAGGAATCCCCTTTCTTACAGGACTATCCATTCTCCTTCCTCAAAGTAACCAGGGTTGTTAAAATTATTTACCTTGGGATTATATATTATCTTTCTTTGTAGTAGAAGTAATTTTTTTACTTACTTCCAGCAGAATTTTTTGGGGAACAAAATCTCTGAATATTTACTCTAGATGATATATAAAGGGGAAAATAAAATAGCATTAAGTGTTTTGCATAATGCAAATTACATCTGTGTGATCAGAATAAAACTGTCTTCTCTATTTTCTTCAAATATCTTACTATGTCGTGTGGTTTATAGTCTTAAACTGTAAGATTGCTCGCTGTAGATTTCCATGATGTCATACCTGATTCCATGTGAGATCCTTCCAAACCATATGAAAATGAGCATTTCTGTAGCAATAGCTTTCTTTATATTTTATTATATATTGGCTGCTCATACCATATCACACCACCATGGGCTTTTTTAGGTTCCCATCACAGGACTTTCTGGAGAGTATTTTTTGGTCAAAGTGGTTTTGGACTGCTTGGGTGAAACAAAAGCAGATGGCTGAATAGGAAACTGACTACAGAGGAGCCCCACCTCTCTGCATGTACTTTGAGCCTGTTAACACTGGCGAGACTGAATGTGCTTATTTTGTAGAAGCTGTAATTTGCAATTGGATCTCCTAACACTAGATGGTCAATATTTAGTTTCCCCTCTTTGTGAGCTATACTATGTGACCATAAGCACGATGGTCACAGATAAGCTGGCTCGGGGTCTGGTGTGGTCTCCAGTGTTTGTTCCACTGCTGTTTCACACACGGGAGGTTTGTGGCTTTTTTTAATACTACCATGCTGATTGTTGAAACTGTTCTTCCACATCATGCTTAGTATGGTTTCTTGGTATGTTCTTGGTTACTTCTGCCACCTCTGATAGGGGGCTAGACTTTACGTATTGGTTTTTACCATATTTAAAACCCATAATCTTCCGGCTCTTTCTTCAGTGCTACTCAAGGTTCCTCTGGGTCGGCTAGTGTGTAGCTTTTCCATCTGGTAATACGGTCATTTTTTATTAACAAATGTGTGTAAACTGCAAGGCCACATTTGTAAGAAAATTGAGGACCTGTTGCAATATTCTGATTTCTCTCAAGTTCCTCTGTCTTCAAGAAAAAGAGTTACGCTTCCATGCACTGATGCTCACATGAGAGACTCTTAAAGAACTGTAAATGCTTTAGGGTGATAATTAGAAATGACTCAAGCAGAATGTGATTTTTCCAGGAAAACCTGAATATTAACAATTCCCCTTGATACGAAATTGTTGAGTGTTATCTTCCCAGAAGAGAAGGTTTTGACCTACACGTTCTTTATCTCGGTATATTTTCTTTAATGGGACCAGGATGAATATTAAAGGAGGCTGTACATTTCTGCCTTTAATACACTAGAAAATGAATCTCATCATTTAGAGAGGAGATTGCAATACACCTAGTATTCTGACAGTCCACTACTGGTAGTGACCAGATCAAGTTTCTTCCTTTATTTTCTTCTCTGGTTTTGTTTCCTTTTTCTTCTTCCCCAGTGTGTTTTATTGAAGATGGCTTGAATCACAATCATTCCTGCACCAGTGGATGTGAATCTACTGCTCCAAAATGTTGGCTCTTTTGAGGAATTTCTGCTGTGCTTAAGATCAAATTGCATTTGTTATCATGTGTATAGGTCTCCAGAAAGGCAAATAAATATTTACTTATTAGAACCCTGCTGCTTCTACTGAACTAGTATTTTTATTTTTGATAAGAAATACACCTCTTTGGGGAGGTAAAAAATGGGAGAAAGTGATAAAACAGTGGAGAGAGCGAGACAGAGCAGCTTCAGGGTATGATTTTTAGAGGTTATCAGGAGTTAGAACAGTTCTGTAACGTTTGGTTAGAAAGCATTTGAAGTGCTTTCAACAGCAATGGAAATACTAAGCTGTTCCCTTGATAAGAAATAAAAAGTGCAGTCAGTGATTTAATGAGTATTTCAGCAGTCTGTATATCCACAGATATTGTTTAGGTTGTACTCTGTGTAGTTAACCCCCGTTGTGAAGGAAAACTTCAAATGTGTGACTAGATTCATGTGTTGTGTTTTGTGCTGTGGTAGCACCATCTGTAGCACCTCCTGGCATCGTTAATCATGGGTGTTGGTCACAGCAATTTTGGACCTGAGGGAAAACTCTCAGATGGCAGCAAGGATAACAGAAGTCCCCAGGGCTGGAGCCCTGGCAGGCAGTGACATTTTGGCATGTGTCATGGGCTTTGTGTGGTGGCTGTCCTCTTCCCTCAGCTATCTCTTGCATACAGTGGACATGATGTGTCCCAGCTGCCCAGGCTGGAAGGCTTTGGGTTTTTAGCAGAACATCAATTCTGACCATAGTTGGCATCTTTTAGACTTTGAAGAGATATTGGCAGCTAATTCAATAGAGGGAGCTCCGCTACCTTGCTGTTAGAAGCAGCGCGCCTCAGCTTTTCCCAGACCTCTGGCTTCAGCCAGAAAGTTATATTAAAAGTCTTTGTTTCTTCACAGTGTTTTGTAGTGCTAGGCTTTGTTACTGAAAGTATCTTCCTTTCATCACAGGCTTCCTGTTGGATGAAGGGGAAGGAAGGACAAATCCAAATTCGCATACCAGGCAAGCCCAGAAAGATGACTCAATTAGAGATAGTTCTCTGTTGCTGCAAGGCTTTGGGTGTTTTAGATGGCTACATTACAGAATCAGGTTTCTAAGTGACATTTTCTTATCTGGGGAGGTGGCTCGTAAGACTCATGGGGAAGCCCAAAAAAACTTAAAGAGGGTATTTCCAGGGATGGAATGGGCCAAGAGTGGTGTGGCATGAAATAGGTTACAAACAGGATGAGGAAATGATTGTACCAGACTGATTGTTGTGGTGAGAGAAAGCTAGAACTCTTCCAGTAAAATGTTAGGTAGAGCCTTTATTTTAAAACATCTGTTTTTTTCAGTAAGTTCTTCTCGGATTTTTTTAAAGGAAAAGTGGAATATGTATGCCATTCTGTAAGCAGCGTCATTGTGAAACAAGCCAGCTTAGGTATGTGCTGGTATGCTTTTAACCAATTCCATGTCTCTAATATAGAAAAACATACATACAGAAAGCTGATAACTGCTCTGCAAACTTAGGACTTGATATTTTTCTTGAATTCTTCCCTTTTGAAAATATTATTCCTTACCAGATGATTTTGAAACTAATTTATGAAGTCCCATTAAAGAACAGCATTTCTAAAAAAATATCCTTTGAGTCACCTTCAAGTAAGCTTGTAATGAACTCAGCATTATTCTTAAATCAGATGAATCCTGGACAAATGTATTTTGCAATTTCATTTGCTGCATAAGGTGCATTTTTTTAATGTGCTTTTCTCCAATTTAACTAAAGAAAATAACCATAGATATTGGAGAACAAAATAGATGTAGTTTGTCCACGGCTTGATTTAAGTGTGGTGTTTCATACAACTGACTTATTCCAAGGTTTGTTTGCTTTGGTTTTGGTTTTTTTAAATATGAGTTTTCAGTGGGGTGGGGTTTGGGTTTGTTTGGGGGTTTTTTTGTTTGTTAGTGTTAGAAAATGCAACAACTTATTTTTTGAGAATTCATTGTTGAGCTGTGTGAGTTTTCCATGCTGGTCAGGGAGAATTGCTAAGCCTCCTATTTTAGAGGGTTGACACAGTTTATCTCTGGGGTGGAATGGTAAATGTTCACTCACTGGGTATCTTACAGAGAATACATGGGTTGAACTGAGCTTAAAAATGGGCAATTGAATACAAGTATGAGATCTCAAAATTATTTGTGAGATGTGGTTCTTTTAGTTGCAGCTTCTGAATTATTTTGCTGTTGATGAGATAGCTAGAGTATTAATCTGTGCATTTTTCCCTTTTGGCATAGAATTTTGTTTCATGAAACGTACAAAGAGGCATGTGTTTAGGAAAGTGAGTTCTGTGACTCATCCAGATAAAATCATGATTTGTTGGTTTGTTCTAGCTGTTTTGGAGAGCAGGGATGAACTTAATGACCTTTACCTACAAAACCATACATGGAACAGGAAAAGGACAAAGAATGGAATATTTAGGCAGGATTTGGAGAACTTTAGTGTAGCCGTGTTACTTCAGAAGAGAGAAGAATGTTGAATCAATTCCTTCATTCTTGATACAGCATATCAAATGATTGCATATAGAGAAGATGATAGGGTATGTATTATCTTAAACTTCACACAGTGAGACATCATTATGGGATTTGCTGTCTAAAATTGGGGAAGGTGAAAATTTCTGACACTGACAGCAAAGTAGTGCCCTGACAAATGGTGATGTAAATCCAGAAAACATTTGCATCTTACACTTGACAGCTTTAAAGGTTAGCGAGGGGATAATTTTTCCCGATTTAATTCATGACTGAGATTTTTGTCAAGTATTTTTAATATTACTCTTCAGTTTTCAAACTGCTGCACAACTTCCTGCTAATTTTGAGCCCTGCCTACACACAGGAGCAGTGAGGAAGTCAGTGTTACGAATATCCCAGCAGCTTCCAGTTTGAGTGAATTATGTTTCTTACTATTGTGTTTCTGCACAGACAAGAACTTCGTAATGCAGAGCTTTATGGTTAGTAAAGTAATTCTAGTAATTATGGTTAGTGATGGAGTCCTGTGGTTTGAAATGGTCACCAATATTTGAGTAAATAATGACAGCTACTTCACATTGCATAAATTTATGTTTTGCACTCTTTTTTTCGCTGATATTTTTTGTTTTGTTAAAAATTTAAAACTTTTTCTCCAGTAGTTTAGCTCTTGACATGGTTTCTGTAACAGGACTTTTGGAGGGTGACTGTTCCATAGCTCAGTTTGACCTGGCTCATCACACTGCTGTTAAATGATGCAACATGTTCTGTTTTAGCTTTGAAGTTTAGATCCTTAACCCTCAAGATTTAACCCCAGTTAATGTGAGGTGCCCCACAGCAGAAAGTTCCTAGTGTCTGTGGGAATCTTGGAGTGCGCCTTCTGAAATTTCACCTGCGGGCTTGGTAAGGGTCAGGTTCTGCTATTTCATCCAGACTCCCTTGTGTCTGTGGGGCATTTCTTGTCACTGCTTATCACTTTAAGTACCCTTTGGTTTTAAATTCAAAACTTCTGCACAGCTTCTGGGGGCAGCAGGGGGAGGAGTCTGAAACTTTTGAGATAGTGGGAAATAAGTGGTGTGTTGCAGAGGTGACTACTGTGGATGTAGGGGCAGGTTAGCCATTTCTTAGTAGATTCACAGAATTTTTGGCATCTTCTATGCATCCTAACAGGGTATTGCCTGTAAGAAAGTTCTTCCCTTATCTCAAAAGAGCCTTGAGCCCTTGATATCTGCAGCCAGAAGGAAGGCAAACTTTCTGGCCTGTGTATCAAAATGTTGGTGTATCAGAGGGCCAGAAGAGATGCATTGTGTCTGTCTGAGAGCCAAGGGGATAGGAGCAGGGGAAATGAGAACTGAGGATTTTTGGAGGTCCTGTGGGAGTGGGGATGAGGCTGGGTGTTGGAGCCTGGCAGCGTTGGGCTCTGCAGAGCCTGCTGGCTGCCATCATCCTGCAGAAGGGCCTTGGGGGGCTGCTGCAGCCACCAGGGCAGCACAGCTCGGCGCGGGGAGCTCTGGAGTTGCTCCTGGACAGCGTGCAGCTCGAGAGCCTGCAGGCAGAAACTCTCTGCAGTGGTGGTCACCCATAGGTCCATGGTGGCTGTTTCATTTCTGCTGTGTAGGAGGGGAAAGATCTCTATTCCTCCCAAGCATGAGAAATTCCCACCTTTGCTGAGGGCATGCTTACTCGCTGACCGACTGCAGAGAGGTGTCTGCTTACTTTAGGAGCATCCCACTTCCCTTCTGCTATGAACGGTGCATGAAGCCCTCTGTGGGTCGCTTTTTAATCGTGACGTGTATCTGCTAGTGGAGCAGTGATAAGGAAAGATAGGCTTCAACACACCCAGTATGCTCACAATCTTTGGCTCTCTTTCCATTGCATCAGTGGCAGAGGGCATAGAGGGATGAATAACACAGTGTGTTTCTTTAGTGAATGCTGAATGGCTGTGTGAGCTGCCAGCAGCTTCATCCAGAAAGAACTTGGATGTTGGGAGGAGCGATATCTGCACCCAGAGGAGGAGAAGCAGGTGAATCATTTCTAGCTGGAATGCTCATTCCGGTTTTATTAGATGTGGGAGTAGTTTTGAAGACTGAGGTTGATGGCTCAGTCCAAAAGCTTGTTAATTTTTTCTGGGCAGAAGTAATGCATTTAAACAGTTTCTCAAAGCAATTTATTCTTAGTTTTGCATATGGTTACTCCTGAGGGCCACATACAAGCTTCGCATTGGAAGTTTTGCGTGAGTACATATAAAAACTTAGCCTCTTGGTGTGGTGGGATGCCTTGTTTTAGGTGTGGACTCTAAATCACAAAAGCAACATCCATAGCTTGCCTTTAGTTGTGTTTCAACTGGTTTCTAGTCTTCCTGTGAGGCGTCCTCATCTGTAAACAGCAGCAATTGTTCTGGGAAGCTTTTCATGTAAGCATGAGAGAGCAGAGTGCTGAGCATGCAGGGACCATGACTCCTTGTGAGGAGGCTCTCTTCATGCAGTAGAGCCAATGCTTGTTGCTTTTTTGGACATGCTCTAAGTACAGATTTTTTTCATAACCACTGAAGGAGGTTGGTGGCTCACAGACTGCAAGTTCTGTGACAGTGTGATAAACGCTACATAAAACTTGAGGGACCCTGTTAATTAAAAATAGAAACTTTAAAGGGAATGTTGCAATAAAAGTCTTTATTTTCTTTCTAAAACTTTTCATGGTGTTTGAAAGGGTTTTTTTAGTTGGCTTTTAAGTCATTTTTAGTTGCATTTTTTGCTTTTTCTTTTCCTTCTTTAAAGCTGAACTGTTACTGTGTCTTTAGGGAAGGATAGCTACTAGGAAACCAAAAGCTTTATTGGGGCTTGTGTTAATTCCAGGTGTGAGGTTATGACTTAAATCTTGCATCTAGTAATAAAATGCTAAGCTCTGTGGTTTTCCATTATCTTCCTCAACAGCAACTTGAAAGTTAAAAAAAAAAAAAAAAACCAACAAAAATCCAGAGTTTCTTTTATTCCCTCTGGTCAGGGAACACTGAGGACTGGATGTGGATTTGGGGTTGGATGGGGGGTTGTTTTGGTTGGTTGGTTGCTTCTTATGTTTTTCTTTTCTTTAAATATAATTTAAGGAAAGATGAAATTGATCAATGTTCTCTAAAATAAGTGGAATTGTATGCCAGGCTTTACAAACAGTGATCTTTGTAGAAGCTGTTGTGGACTGGGACTGACAGTGGCTTAGGAAAACCACTTTTCCATTGGATGTGTCAGGACTCAGGGTTGTTAAGTCAGGGTGGAATTACCACAGCATGCATTTAATTTGAAAGGATTTGAGTGATCTCTGGTACTTTGGTGGTGAAAAATTATTTGGGTTTTATGTTTCTTGTGGCATTTGCTTGAGTTATACTTCAAAGACAGTGGACACTTCACAGCCTTTGGCTGCTTGGGAATGCTTTCGTTGCCCCTGCAAGGCTGGATAATTTTGTATGGTCTACTTCTGCAGTGGATGCACATCCTTGGTAATTTCTATTGCCAACAAGCTGTTGGTGAGTCTGGAATGCTTAATCCTCTGCAAATTATATTTGCAGATGTGCCAGGTGAATTGTATGCTAAAGAGCTCTCCCAGTGTCAGGGGTTTTGCCTTTGCCCTGCAAGGTGAGGAGCTGGGAAATTGCCTTGTGATCTGAACCTGAGCAGCACATGTCCAGGTCAGAAAACTCAGGGAGGTCCAGCTCCTGCCACAGTTTGCATCAGGAGTTGCAATTCCTGTGAGAGACAGTATTTTGTCCCTCTGTTGCAGGAAGGGACCAGGCTGAGTGTTTGTGACTCTGGGGGCAGCCTGACAGTGTCAGCCAGTGCCACCAGCTACTGCTGCAGCTGAGGAGAATCAGTGTCTGTGATTCAGCCTTGGGCTGAACGCTTGTGTGGGCTTTAACTGTGCCTCCTAGGTGCTGTGTTTTGTATATTTCCACGTATGATCTCTTGTACTGATGTAAAATGAGTGAAGGTTTAAAATTTTGTGAAATGAGTTGGATACTAAGGCTGTGCTTTACTGCCATTTTATTTGGAAGGGAGTCTGAACCTGACTTTTCAAAATCATAGGAAAGGAAAAAGGATGCAAAGATTACTTAAATTCTTCTGCACCAATTTTTATTCTCTTGGCAGCTGAGGTTTAAGAAAAAGGTCTGGATCTCTGGTTTAAAGAAAGCATAATAGAGGTGTTTTTTATTTATAAATAGTACTTGAACATCAAAAGATATTTGGGAACATTTCAGGCTGAGAAATAGGAAGGTTTTTTTGCTAGCATATTGTTTGCTTAACTTCACTGTGCCATTGACTAGTGTACATCTCTATGATCTGTAGGCTTTGGGGAGTGAAGGCTTTAGAGGTGAGAACAATTAAAGAAAGCTGGAGTATCTAGGATTGCAACAGCAGCACTTTGGATCTTTGGCAGGGTGTATTAATGTGTATACTTAAAAGTTCACTTTTCTGCCACTGTTCTGTAAGCAAATATTTATGGCTGGAACATTTACAGACTAGAAAGAGAAGTTTGCTGTCAGCAGTGGTGACCAGGCCAAAGGCACATATCAGCATCTCTGTAGAGAGCAGCATACCCAAATAAAAGGCACAGAACTTACTTCCAGCATGTTCAGCCATGTGTATCCCTAAAGCTTGTGGAAAGAGATAAATCATGGAAAGGGGTCTTTGCAACAGAGACTGGGAAAGATACAGTGTCGTGTGGGAAGGGGGACAGAAGGGACAGACAGCGCAGGGACAGGAGGAGCTGTAGCTGGCGTGTGTGGGGCTCACGTGTCTTGTGAGTGTGAGCTTCCTGAGAACAGCCAAGTGAGCCCAAGGGAAGCGCAGCTTTGGGATGTCACATCCCCTGGTGCTGCAGAGGGGATGGGCAGTGGTGCTCATGGCAGGCTGGGAGAGCAGGGGAGCCATGTCGGGAGGAAGGAAGCAGAGCGCCCTGGCACAGCTGCACAGAGCCTGTGCTCCCTCTTTCCCTTCTGTGCATGGGGGAGGCAAGTCCTGCACAGAAAGGGCAGCTGGGTTTGGGCTTGTGAGTGAAACAAGTGGTGACAGGAGAGCAGAAAGCATTCTGGAAAATGGTGGGGGTGAGGAGAGCCCCTGATCAGAGTATTCTGAGGGAGAGGAGCAGGGGAGAACACTCTTTCAAGACAGGCAGTGCCTGCCCTCCCCTTTCTGTGTCTCCACGTGCTCCCCTGGCTTTGGCAGGCATACCCTTTCCTTTCATCTGCCCTAATTTAGCAGGCTGTCCTTCTTGGTAAAGATCATGTCACCGTGTTGTTCCCCTTTTGTCTGACACAGTTCAGTGCTATTTCCTGTCTCAGGAAGCCACCTCTGCTTCCCCGCAGGGATTTTTCAAAGATGAAGCATTCTTAGCCTGGGCATATGTGGCCTGTGCTCATAGGGCAACCACTTGGACTAACACACCCTTTCTAGACATCCTCCCTTCCCCATCCACAGGTCAGGGCAGATAAACCGAGAAGCTCTTCATACTGACGGTCTTTTTTGGGGGAGGAAAAAACCCTAAAGTTTTATTCTAGTCATTGTAAGAGACTTGGTGTATGATGTATGTGTCAGGGAAAGGGTGTCCTGTGCTGAACATAATCTCTGGGTGACCTAAATGTCTGTCTCTGTCCTGTTGGGCTATCAGATGTTCTCTGGGACAACTCACACCTTACACTGGGGGCATTTGAGATGGTCAAGAAACTCTCACTCCTGGAAGGAAGCAGCCCGTGTTCTCACAATGCATTCTTACAAATTCTGAAGAGATGTAACATTAGTTGTTTAGTAAGAACCTTGTGATAAATATAGATGTATGACGCACTGCTGCTGAAATTGCAACAGTCAACCATTTTTCTGGTCTAAGCCTGTTCATGCTGTGTCTGGACTGAGGTGGGGAGAATCAGCCTGTGGTAGCTGATAGATGCTGTAAACCTGTAACAGCAGCTTTGCTTTGTCACAAAATCCAGAAATTAAGCTAACACAATAGTTTTCGGCCATAATCCAGCATGTGTTTGAACACCCAGCTTTGAAATTATTTGTGTGGGCACAGGAGGATACAGTAAACCAATAACGAGGGTGTAGAGGCTGTTAAGATGCTGGATACTGTCTGTGAGTTGTATCTTTCTGCTCCTTGCAGAGTGTGTTGGGCTGTCATGACTTGCAGAGAAATAGTTTAGGTAGGGGATTGATCTCGTTCAGTCTTCCCAAGTTTGATGCAAGTTCACCTCTTTGACTGACTTTTTAAGCCTCCGTTTTTAAATTGCACACACATGGTTTTCCCATCTATAAAATATATGAGAATGGATATATATTTTTTGTGCCTGTCAGCAGGGAATAGGCAGCTTACTAAGCTTTCTTGAGTATAATTTTAAATGGAGAAAATGCTTCTATATAAACTGAGATTATCTCATCACAATATTTTTATGATAGTTAATTAAAATGTGAGAAATCCTTTAGAACAGATTTGCAGTTTTGTGACTTTTATGAGACTTAACATGAGAGATCTATTTTTATAGTTATGCCTTCTTATTAGTTTCGGATTAGGATATGTTTAAATGCATGGCTATCAAAGCCTGTGATGATTACTTGTTTATTTTGCAGTGTAGACTAATTCAGTTATGGTCCCATTCATGTGTGTTGTGTTTGTGTCCCACTTTTCGACAAGCTACTGTAGTGCTTTATTGTTATTGCTATTTAAGATAAACTCCCAGAATGGTTTTAATTTCAGCTTGTATTTTTTTAAATATTAAGTTTCGGTGAAGCATATTTTATTAGATTGTTGTGAATAATGATCATTTAGGTTGTTCCAGCTCCTGGACATCCATTTTCATTAGACTGAACAATTATGAAATGTAGTGAAGGTAGGGTCACTGTGACTAGCTGCAAGAGACTTAAATGCTTAAAAAGTTATCTAGACATAAACAAAATCCTGTAAAATCTTGGCTCTGAGTGCATAAAACTGTGATAGGAAGCAAGGGCCTATGGAAAATTTACTGGGATAAAGTGGGAATTATTGAAGACTGGTGTGTGCTGTGTTCCCTTTGCAGTGGACAGGCACGTCAGTGGAAGATTGATCTTGAGGCATGACGCTTTCTACTTGAACTTGTGCTCAGTCTAAAGAACGAATGCGCTTAAACAAACATTTTTTTTGTCTTGCTTTAGCCATGCCTATGATAGCATGACAACATGAATCTTTTAATCACAGGTTCATCCGTCATCTCAAAGAACACCTAGGAGTTTTTTGTGGAGTTTCTCAGTCAAGGAATCATTCCATCAGAAGTGAATGTGACAAGGATTCGAAGTCCTTTGCCTTGACCCATTTGTGTGAGTGACCATGGGGAGGGACTTGTGCTCTAGGTCAGCAGGAGATTGTGCAAAGGAGTAAAGGACGCTGCTCTTTTCTCCCTGCGGGTCATTAAACACAAGCTTCAGGGGTTTGGGGATGATCTAGAGAGGAAACACATCAGATAAATATTAGGTAGAATTCTCAGGGCTAGCTACCCGACAGACTTTGCTCAAGAATACAATGTGTGTTTCCCTGGTGCTTCTACACCAGCCCAGGTGCGAGCATGGATGCGCTTACGTGAGCAGACTGCACGGTCAAAAGCGAAGCAAGGGAGGGGAAGAAGGCAGTATTGTTGTGCTGCCAGGAATACACATGCTGATGAGAGCTATGTTTATATTAGCAGACTATTCTGATACAGCTAATTAATCAGAATTCGTCTACCAAACTTGCCTTGGAGATGTAGAAACAGGATTATGAGATTTGCCAGATTTCTGTGACACAGATCTTTGGAGGCTTGTGGAACAATAACTAATGATTGCTTCTGACTCCTGAATTCCCTCCCAGAAAAGTAGTAACTTAAGATAACCTTGCATCTCATTTTGTCTCAGGCCATTTACCCAGTAATAGCATTAATACACTGAAGTAGTCCATATCATTTTTTATGGCAACTTGAGTTTAGTCTTTATTCGTACAGGGGAAAGTAGGCAGTGAAACAAACTGTTAAATAAAGTGCGAGCATTTCACACACAGGCTTTCATACCAGTGCAGTTGGATGCATACTGAAAGGGAGAATCAATTATGTAGCTGCTGCTTATCAGAAGTTAGCAAATAGTAAATTCAGTTTTTCATTTTTATAATCAATTACCTTGCCCTGAAACTTGTTAGCAAAGGTTAGGAGCTGTAGTAATTTTCAGTGAATGCCTACACATTATCTCAGTGTATTTCTACGTGCTGCATTTTAGGGAGATGAGGGAAAAAATGTTTCATTCCTGAAGTCTTTTAAACTGGCTTGCAAAAGATGAGGATCAAGCCCTTCAATTTCTAAGCTTAATTTACATTCATCCCACAACAAAGATGATGGTGTGTACTTTCTCATTAGTCAAACACCTTTTTTTTTCCACTTGTAAGCATAGATTACTTTACTTTCAGCTTTGTGAGTTTAAAGAATGCTTGCATCCCTGTGTGATTAGTTCAGCCAATCATTGTTCAGAATTCACAGAAAAGTGGGATAGTGACAAAGGGTAACTTTTTTCTTTTTTCGTTATTTTATTCTCCTCCAATGTTCTCAACAAGGATCCAAAATTCTTTGTGTGCAAAAGTTATTTGTTGCTGGTGACAGGCTGTGAGTGCATTGTGCCATAAAATTGTCAGTCTTTCAGTCCTGCCAGCCCAGTGTTTGCTGTTTATATGCAACCTTTCATGTTCATATTTTGAAGTACCTTCTTATCAAACACTCCTTTATTTTTGTTCAAATGTTCTATGATTGATGTTTGATTATTGACTCTTCTGTGATGATATTTCTGGAGGCTTGCGCAGGCTTTGTTTCTGGTTTTCTGCTGGATGGCAGCATATCCTGTCAGAGTTACATACCTCTGCATAGCTTACTTCACTGGAATTTTTTTTAAAAGGTGTTTTGTCCAATATAATCCCTGAGGGGTTTTTTTTGGTTGGTTGGTTTTTGGTTTTGGTGGGTGTTTTTTTGTTTGTTTGTTTTGTTGTTGTTGTTGGTTGGTTGGTTGGTTTGGTATTTTTGGGTTTTTTTTAAAGTTCCTAATACCTGAAACTGATGCTATGAAATGTTTGGATCAAGTCACTGTGCTAGACAGGCCATGCCCAGTAGGATATTGATTTGTTTGTATTTCTTGGTTATTTTTCTCAAGATAAAACTAATTTTGGTGAAACTGGGTGTCTTGTACCTCTTCTTTATGTTTGTTTGTTTATTTCTGCATAAACATGGTAAAATCTACTGAAATTGCTTAGTGTTACCAGTTGAGTTTTTGCTTATTTTTAAGGAAAAGTATTCTTGCTCTGTGTGAATTTTATAGTTATTTGCCACAATTATTTGTTATTTCTTGTTCAAGGCTAGCTTTCATAGACCAGTTAGTTTCTGAATCATACTGTATCACAGGCATCCTATTTTTCAAAGAGCATTTAATTGGCATTAGTCAGGCTCTCATAACTGCATTTTCTATTTCAGTATTATCTTTTTTTAATTGACTTAGTGTCCTGACTGCGCCTCTCTTTTTAAAAGTGGTAGATAACATTTGAATCTCTGGCAATGTCTAGTCATTTTTATTTTGTAGAATTTTCTTGTTTTCTTCTTCCAGGTCCTCACTGAGAAACTCAACTGCCAGCTGCAGACTGCAGCAGCAGTGAAAGTGAAAGCATTTCTTAGGTACACTTGATATCTTTATTTAACTCAGAAATCTTTATTTAACTGGAAGCAATGCTAAGAATAGCAACCTCTTCTAGCCTGATGGGCTTGATTCCTCCTTCAGGTCTCCATATCTGTGTTTAGTGTTTTTCTGTTCTCCAAGATCATGCATGTGTTCTCAAGTTGCCCCAACTTCCTGAAGAAATTAGTGAGGGAATCCAGATCCCACAGATGATGTAACCAACTCTTTGGTGAGCTGAGGATTGATTACAGGGTAGGGCAGGTGTCTCCTGGCAGTGGTTTGCTGGGTGCCGAGTGTGCCTGGGGCTGTGCAGGGATCCTGGAATGCGCACAGCACTCTGGTGTGGAAAGATGCAGCTGTGGTGCTGTGCTAGGAGTTGATTTATGGAGGTGCTGCTCAGTAGTGTTGTGAACAAGGCAATTTCCCTTTAGTTTTGTTGTTTCCTTGTGGAACATCAGCTCAGAGGTACCCGAGCCATGCAAAAGGGTTGGAGACTTGCAAGACTCTTTCTCAAAGTCTTGCGTGGGCAGGAGAAGGACATAAGAATGAACTCTGCCCTTTGCAGAGATGAGAGGAGTGATGAGAGGATTGGAATGAAACTGTGGTCTGTCACCATCAGCACCTCGTCATGGCCAGGTGGGGCTGTCCCTCTAGCAAATGCTGTTGCTGCAGGGTGCCTGGGGGAGCAGCACCTGCCTGGCTTGCTTCTGGCCAGCTAGGAGGCTCAGTGGAACTCATTCCTGTCATCATCTGAAATGACAGAATAAAAGAATTTAAGTAGCCTGAGAAGGACTCTGTTACTGCATGAAAGGAGAAATTGGATAGAGATGGAAAAGCTAAGTGAAAATGGAGGAAATGAGGGCTGTTGCAGGTTTTTTTTCATAAACTAAAAAAAAAATAAAAAATTCTTACATTAAGTAATAAAGCCCAGGAATGATGTCTTTGCTTTCTATTTGATATTTTGCACAGCTTATAAAAATGATATAACTGTACTTCATTTATGTCTATCAATAATTGAGTCTGTAATTAAGGCTTTTATTACCAATAAACCCTTGTGATTCTGTGTGTAGTGAATATTATTAAAGCCCGTTTTTCATTATAAATTTCTCCTGATGATCAGTTATTAAAGTGGTATTTTTTAATTTTAAAATAAATGACATAAAGCATTTAGATGGCAATTCTTTTTTTATTTTTTTTGTGAACACAGAGTAGAAGAGAGCAATGCAGCAGAGATGATGATCCAAACATTGCCATCTCCATTTTTTTGTCTCACTAAGAAAACATAGAATTATTTTCTTTTTCTACCTTTAATGTGGACCTTGGTCATCACTGACTAAATTCTCTGCTGTATTCCAGTTCTTTGTTTTGCTTTGTTCCTCAAAAGCTGTGCAAGTTCAAATGCAAGGAAAATAAACTGTAGACGTTTTCATAAGCTGGTGCCTGCAGATTAACATGTACTTCTGCAGATGCCTTTTTTCCTTGATTTTTGTGTCCTATTACTGTACTGTAGAAACATCCTACAGAAGGGAAAAACTCAGTGGTCTGAGTAGACTCCTGATCACTGTATTTTTGTATAGTGTGTGACTGATTTCCTTAAAATAAGGAAATAAAAATATTACTTAATTATTTGCTGTTACTGTCTGCATTTTAATATTGAAAATACAGGTTAGATGATGTTTTGAATTGAAACTCGATGGAGAGCATACTGTGCTATACAGCAATGGTTGCTGCACCAGCATTGGCTGTTTCTTGCCATCCTGAACAGTTTTTCCTCCTACCAAGTGACTTACTACTGAAGCTGGAGCTGCTGCTTTGAAAACTCTTGTCTTTAAAAGCAGATCTGTACTTCAGACTTTCTGTTCTTTTCTACAGTTTGAGGAAACTGGTGCCTGACTGGGTTTTTTTTTTTATTTCCTGTCATTTCTTCTTTTCTTCTGTCCTAGTCCCTGGCAGTTTTGGTTGTCTTATTGCCGTTTCAGTGCAGCTCTCATATGGCCTTGCCTCATCAGCCAAGGTAATGAAGAGGCACACCAGGCTACTCTCAGGATGCAGTTTCCAGCTAATGGTGTGCTCTTGAATTGTCCTCTTAGGAGAATTATTTCCAAGATGGACTATATGTCCCTTCGTAGCCAGTTTCAAAAACACCTTTGGGTGTTAGAAGCACTGAGGCAGCTGTCCAGTGCCTTCTCTGGCTTTGATTCATTTACATGCTGCGAAAGTGGAGCATCCTGATTACACCTCATCACTTGGAAAGTCACTTCAGCAGCTCTTCCAATTAAGTTGTCTTTATTTGTAAAGCAGATTTTTTTTTCTTAGATTTTTATTTGACTGATGCTGAATTCTCTCATGTCCCTTGGGCAGTTGCTGTAAAATGTCAGGAAGTGAAGAAAAATAGTGATTTCAGCATGTAATGTACTATTCTTCCAAAACTCCTTTGATGTCAAATTGCAGGGCTTGTTTAGTGCAGCAGTGCTGTCTTTAGTGGAAGCTAGGTGATGTGTAGCTTCTGTCCACTGGAATCAAATCGCCTGTCCTGCTGAGGTTTTGCTTGCCTTGTCTTAATTTCTTTTGCTGATCTTAGAAAGCATTTAATTTTTTTTTGGCAGTGTGGGTTTTTGAAGTGGAATAACTCACAGAGACATGTTGGTTAAGTTTCACCATTACAAATAGCCAGGGCTCTTTGTTTTCACTATTATTAAGTGTGCTAAATAAACAGGGAAGTCCCTGATTATTTCTGATACTGACAAACTAATTCTGTGCTGTTACCAGGTGGCAGCTCTGCCATTGAGATCCCTGTGGCCCAGTACCCTCTGTGTTTGTATGTAACTTCTTTATTAAAACATTAAACTAGTGAAGTTCTGTGCTGGTGTATTTTAAACAGAAAATGGCTTCAAATTATACATTTTTACGATTGTTTCTTCTAGTCTGGCATGAAATCCCTCCCCTAGGATTTGTAGTGCTTAGAGCAGAAAGCAGAATATCCTGCCTGCTCTAATACATGCAAGAACATGTCCTGGTGGCTGTGAAAGCTTGGTATGTTTGTGTAAGATTGATCGCTATACTTCACTTTTGAGTTCTTGTTTTACTTTTGCCCTTCAGAAGTTTTACTAGGATAGTTTGTAAGTGCCAATATTGTACCTTAAGTGAGTGTGTTAGCTATTCTTCGGTGCCATGTTCTTTATTGATGTTTGTAAGTCGCACTAAATATTGCTGGGGAAAAAATATAAAGCTAAGCACAAGAGATCTTTATGAATAATTGTATGCTTTCAGAAGTGTTATGCTTAGCTTAATGCACACTTTAATTCTCCAGAAAGCACCCAAGCAAAAGACACAATGCAACAAACTTAATCTCTTTCTCTTCTCCTCTTTGAGTTACATCTATCACAGCATTGCATATGGTTCTGCTGTTTTTTAATGCCAGAAAGGTGTGAGCAGATCATGGAGCTAGGGGAAAACTGTAAATTATTTTAACAGGAAGATTTGTGATAAAAGGACAGGAGTAGGATGTTGATGCAAATAATGAAGTATGGAGAGCACGAGAAAATATGTTAAAAGAAAGTACCTTCATGAAAATGCTACTTAAATAAAAATGTATACAATAAAGCATATCTAGCTGAGCAGCAGGAAATCTGGACCATATAAAACTTTTCCATCAGAGTATAATTTATTAAAAGCTTGTATTTAGTATGGAGTTGAGGTCTGTTGTGTTCAGTTTGGAGTTGGTGGTGACGGGCTAAGTGGAAGGCTGTGCTTACCTGTTTAATCTTTACCCAAGTCTATTGATAGATTTTTAGATGATGTAAAGCTAAATTTAGGCTCATGGTGGATCCTCTAATATGATCCATTTAAATTCTGTGATGAACTCTATCTTTGCTTTTCTGTTTTGGGTGTAACCCTTGACCTTGAAAATCCGCCAAACTGTAACATTAAGCTTCTGTGGCTACAGGTCAGCTGAGATCATAAAGTCCTTTAAATTCAGTGTTTGGATAACACTGTAAACAAGAGTAAGATGAGTATGTGTGTGTGAAGGGAAGAGATGTATGCATTTTGCTTTTGATTTGGGTGCCCTTTTTGAAACAAAATATCTGTATGCTTCCAACACAAGATCAAAGCATCTTTTTGGGGATCTAGTGAAACATGCTGACCTCTGAGCACATGGCACTGAACAAGATTCACAGATTTTTATGAGATGGCAAGAATGGATTGATTAAGCTACTGCATGAGCAAGGCTTGCTACTGTCAAGGCACACAATCCTGACTGTGCTGTCAGTCTCTGGGCGTGCAAGCAGATTGGATCAGTAGTGCTGATCCATACATCTGAAATGTGGTTTAAGGAGGATGGGAAGTATTCCATGGAGAGTACTGACTTTCTCTGAACCAGTATGTTGGGTTTGCAGGGCCAGGTTTTGGTAGTGGTGGGGCCAAAGAGGTGGCTTCTGTGAGAAGATGCTAGAAACTTTCCCCATGTCCATACAGCCGGTGTCACCCATGGAGCACAGCAGCGATGGTGGCAGTAGCTCTGGGAAAATGTATTTAAGAGGGGGAAGGATCTGCATGGTGGAGATTCAGCAGGAGAGAGGAGTGAGAATATGTGATAGAAACAGCTCTGCAGGTGCTCCAGGCACCAGAGGTGAGGTTCCCCTGCAGACTGGTGCAGACCACGGTGAAGCAGAGATCTGCCTGCAGTCTGTGCAGAGCCCAAAGGAGGCTGAGAGCCTATGGGAAGCCCACACTGGAGCAGGTTTGCTGGCAGGACTTGTTACCCCATGGGGGATTCACCCTGGGGCAGTCTGTTCCTGAAGGACCCACACCCCATGGAAGGGATCCAAGCTGGAGCAGTTTGTGAAGAACCTGTGTGAAGGTCTCACATTGCAGAAATTCTTGGAAAAATGGCTCCTGTGGGATGCAGCAGGAGAAGACTGTGCAGAGTCCTCCCCCGAAGGAGGAAGGAGCAGCAGAGACAACAGGTGATGAACTGACCACGGCTCCATTTCCCATCCCACCCCCTGCACCTCTGTGGGGTAGGTAGAGAATTCAGGACTAAAGTTAAGGCCAGAAAGAAGGGAAGGGTAGGAGCAAGGTGTTTTAAGATTTATTCTTGTGTTCTTGTTATCCTACTCTGATTTAATTGGCAATAGATTAGATTAATTTGCATTGCCTGTGTAGGTAACTGGTGAGTGATCTCCCCTGTCCTCCTCTCAACCTTTGAGCCTTCAGTTGTATTTTCTCTCCCCTCTCCAGCCGAGTTGGGGAATCACCTGGTATCCAGCCAAGGTCAGCCCACCACATAACCTGGGGGAGGGATCTGCCTGGTCTTGAACTGTGAGCATCTGCCACAAAAAATGGGAGATACGGGTTGAGCTTCTGTGTGATTGGAGCCCTTGAGCATGGGGTTTAACTGCTGGGGTGGGTCAGTGTGGAATTGCTGGAGGCTGCTCGGTTCTGTGCATGGAGTAAGCCTCCCAAAGCCATTTGACTTGGGTGTCTGCAGGAGTGATCATTCAAAGAGCTTCAGCTCTTAATTAGTTGAAATTTGAACGGTGTTTATAGAAGCTAAAGGCGTGAAGTACTTTTAAGTCGAGTAAAACTGCCATAGTTCAGAATAACAATCTCTTCCATCCTTTAATCTACCTGTGGTCATACCAGGAATACCAGATCATATCTCTGGGCTGATATTTGGGGTTATGGCTCTTTCACTGAGAGGAAAAGTCTTCACAAAAAGTGATAAAAATGGTCATACCTGTCACTTAAAGTTGAAAAAAGAAATCCCAAAGCTCCAGTTTATCTGTTTTATTTGGCTTGTTTCAATTTATCATATACATAAGAACCACGAAGTCTAATCTGCATATGCCTCATCACGGTTGTTGGGTTTTTTTCTGTCTAAATTAAAATGTAAATATAAGTACAGAAAAGCATCCATATTAAGAATTCAGCGACTGACTTGTTATAATTGAATTTGTGTCTCAGACTGGGCATTTGTGCTTTAGCTAGTTTAATTTGCATTTGAATGAGTAAGTAGAAGCTTTGAATTGGATACTCAATTAGAAAATGGTATGCAGGTACATTCTTCCTTATGGTAGCCTTCAGACACATTTAAAAGTTCAAGTTTTAGGTTTCTTATTCAAAAATTAGGTTTGTATTTAAAAAGTATTGTTGGGGTTTGTTAGCTCTTTTCTGTACCAAAATCAAATGTAGAATTACCAGACTTTAATTAGGACTTTGTTTCAGAAGTGTTGGTTTGTTCTTTGCACTGAAAAGTAACAGTTTTGGTATTTTACTTGCTGGTGGTCTTGAAAAACAGTAGAATCTTGTAAGAGATGTGAGGTAAGCAGAGTTGATGCACTGACAAGCCCCAATTCACAGAATCAAATGAGATTAAATTTACTCCAACTGAGCAAAAGAAATATTACTATATATATTTAGAACATGTAGGAGAAGGTCTGTAATTTGGAAGTTCGTTTAATACCACTTTGATGGGGAGGAACCTTAGAGCTTGGCAACACCAGCATTAGTGCTAGGAAATTGCAGGTGGGAGATGCAGGCAAATAAGTACTTGCTATTAAACCGGCTTATTAAATGCTAAAAAAGCCATGGCACGCCACTTCTAAAACATCATCTCAGAAACATTTTTGAAAAAAATGCATTGCAAGGTAAAGAGTGAAGAACAGGAAAGGGGGAGGAGACAGCAGAGTGTGAAGTATGACCAAAGATGAATCTGCTCCTTCTCAGGCTGGTGGTGCCTCCCCGGTGCTGCTTGGAGAAGTGTGAGAGTGCCAGGTGTGTCTGGTGCTCCTGCAGGTCTCTAAGGCTTCTGCCTCAAGTATTGGGCTGCTACAGCATGTTGTGATAGGCCCAGCAAATTCAGCAGCAAAAAATGCACCCATTTTAAGCAAGAAAATGGCAAAAACACAGGAGAGCAGAGAGGATATTTTTGGTAGCTCTATATTGTAGATATATTAGGGGTGAGGCAGCAAGAAGCTCCTTATGGGAGAATTTGTTTAAAAATTCAGTACACTGGAAAATTGAGGTAGGCTCAGAGGAGTCTTGCATTTCCAGTTCAGGTGTTCACTGCTGATTTCAGGCTAAAGGGCACATTTCAGGCACGTTTGGGTAAAGCAAGTGGTTTATGCACCCACTGGAATTTCCTTTGGGAAGATTTATGGTGATGTTAATGAGAGAGAGGTGCACATTTAAGACTGGAAGGTGCATCTTGGATCACTGAGTCGGTGACCACATAGTTGCAGATGATAATATAAATTCCACTTATGAATTGACTGACTCCCTTTAAAAATTATGTTTTCTGTCATTGCTTCTTCCATTCAGAAGGGAAGAAAACTTCAGCTTTTCAGAATGCAGTATTAATGCATTAGTTTTGTAGCAGTATTTGAACTGTAGCTTAAACACTTCTATCTCCTATATGTTTAGACAATAAAGTCTTCTCTCTTTGTCTTCCCTCATGCGATAGACTTCTTGCAAGTATACAATCTTTTTACTTTTTCAAGTTAAATCAGGTCTTGAAAATACATTAGCAGAAATGAGCTGTTGAGTTGAGGCTTCACTGTGGTCATTGTACAGTGACATTAATACTTTGTCCCCAGGTATAATTCAGGTTTTTGTTTCTGTTGAGCTGTCAGACCATAGTTGCTGTGTCATTATCTGTCATGCCGAGGCTTGTCTGCCTGTGCAGCACTTGCAAGTGAGATGTTCTGGAGGACTTGCATTTCTATAACTTCCGTCCCATTTCTATTATTCCACTCCTGAGGCAATCTCAGATGTTCCCATGTGATGTTCTCCTTTGTTCTGATGGCAACATCGTAGCATCTCTCCACTCTGCTCAGCCTGCCAGTGTTCATCCTTGTCAAAATTTGCTTTGCGAACGAACACAGTGACAGGAGGAGCAGAGCTGTTGACTTGGTTATGAGCTGTAATGTGTCATTGTCTTGACTAAAACTGTGCTAATTGACACAGTGTTTTCTTCACATCTTCAGGTTAGTTCTTTCATCTGGTATCAGATTCTAAGTACAAATATGATGGGGATTTTGGGACAAAACATTTTAGTAGTGGAGAAAATGACTGAACTGTGAAAACGTAGTGAAGAAAGCGAGATGGATGACGATAGAAAACTTGATGGATATTTGTTAAGGCACATGAAAGTGTTGGACTTTTATTCTAAAGACTTAGTCGTATCTGTTTATACATGATTTTTCTTATAGCTATGCAGAACTGAACCTAGTTCAGATGATGCTCTTTATATTCATCATCAGAATTTTCTTTTTCTGTTGGTTTGTGTGCGTGCCTGAATATATCCTTACTACAGCTGACTGAGAGGAGCAATCCGAACAAGGATGTCCTAGATCTCAGAATCAATACCTGACAAGTTAGGACACAGTTTAGCTCCCTGTCCTTGATGTTGCAATGTCCAAAGTGACCCACACCCCCTATTGGTTTTTTTTTTTTGTTGTTTCTTCCCCTGTTACCTCTTGTTCATTGAAAATGGAACAATTCACATAGCTGGACGTACAAAGTTCAGGGCAGTTTTTTGAGACATAGAACATAAAGTAACTTTGAAGGTAAATCTGTAATCACTTTTTGCAGCATTTCAAAAGCAGGACAGAAGTTAATTGCTCTGGCTGTATCATTAAAACTAATTTTTTATGTTTTAAAATATCAGTTGCAATAAGGGATAAAATTAATGCCTAATTGTTTTATGGAGTGTAAACTCAGTAGAAAAAGTAATGTAGTGGGAGACAGAGGAAGTAGATGAGGAAGAAAGGTATGTGAGAATGGTGAAAAATACCACATGAAAAATCAGTATGATGTGGTTTCCTTTTTTCTCTTATCAATGTCAAATCTCCTGATTCCAGGCAGAGATAAGAGCATTTTTGTAGGGCAGGTAAAGGGGATCTTAGTAATATGGAAAGTTTGATTTCTTTCGAACTTCTGCATTGAGTGAAGAAATCAAAACTGGTATTTCCAGTGTGTCAGTAACTGTTCTGTGAGAAGACATGAACTGCTTTTCACACAGATCCAACTTTTCCCCACACATATTTGAAAAAGAAATTGTTGCTTTTGCTGCTGAGTAGCTAGACCTTGAGGGAGTGGAGCAGTGAAGTACTAATGAGAGAGAGGGTTGATGCGACTGGCAGGAAGGAGACTGAAGGATGCCCAGTCCTTGAGAGTCTGCCTACTCTTTTTTTGGTTTTGAGTTTTTCTTTTGGATTTTTCTTTCCCCCACAAATGTAAGGATATACAAGTATTGCAATAGCTGCTTATCTTTTAAAGAGAGGAAATATTTGAGACAATGAAAGACAAAAAAAGACACTGGAAGAATATGGATTCCCAACCAGCATCTTGTGAATAGAATGATGCTGAACATTTTTGCTCTGAAACTCTGTATATTCACCAGTTACTTTGTCCTCCCTGATACTGAAAACAAGCAGTCATTTTTCAGAGTGCCAGTAAAGCAATGCCCTGCTATTTCTCACTTAGCTGCAAGAAAGGTTGCTCATTTTTTGTGCATGTGAACTAACACAGAGATAGCTCCAAACAGCCAGGGTGTACTCCCTGGTAATTAGGAAATCAGAATGAATGGTTTTCTATTTCTTAACATGCATCATTTCTTGCCACTACCCACACAGTGTAAATGCAGTGATAAAATGAAAATGAAGGGGGGAAAAATATCCTGTCCACTAACAGATTTTAATAAGGAATATGCATAATTCTTTGAAATGACACACAGCTGGACTCAGCTTCCAAAAATGGCATTGTAATGAGACTCATGCTAGCTTTAGATTTGCCTGCCTGTAACTTAGGGCAAAATATTTGTTGTCATATATTATTTCTACTAAACATTAGCTGACTCTGACTGTTTTAGTGACATAATAGATTACAGAGGAAATTATTTATTTTGGATTTACAACAAAAAAACCAAACCACAAACCCTCAAGAAATAAACTACGCAAGCAACCAACCAACCCAATCCTAAGCAATGCTGTAAAAGGGTTGTAAGGCTTCCTGCTCTGGAGTTTTAGTGTTTGACTTTGGGGTAGTTAGCAATCAAAACTCTTGTTATTTTATAAGACATAGCAATATGGAAGATAAATCAAGATGAGTCGAATGTCTTGCTTTTGTATTCATTTCTCCCCAGCAGAAGGAAATTGGTGACGAGATGATAAAATACAAGGCAGCCAAAGATGATTGGTCCTGCTGAAATCTCATCCTCCTTGGTTATGAAAGCTAGTTTCCTGCAATAGCAGACAGTGACAGCCTCTGCATGTAGGATTTCTCTTAAAGCAGAGTACGTGCGGTCTTGAAGTGCAAAACTGGTTTATTGTAGATTGTTTATTCAGTTTAGGGGTTTTTGCCAGCTTGGTATGGTTTTCTGTTTTTTAAGTAATAAAGATAAATCTGAAGATAAAACTGAAAAAATGTAAAAAAAAAAAAATTTAAAATTGATATATTGACTTTCCTGGGAAGTGGTAAATATCACTCTTCACGAGTAAAAATTATACGTCAGGGTGGATGGTTTTGTTTTTCCCGCTAATGGTTTAAAAGAAATACCGAATTAGGTTATCAAGAAAAAGAAAATCTTAAATCTCTATATTTTACATTCAGACATTAAGCTATAATATGAACTATATGACTTTTCAGCTTTTGGAGCTGGCTGATAAATTCAGTTACAATATTTTTTCTTACACTGCAGTAAATATTCAAGGGATAATGGAAAGGCACGACATGCAGTGAAATCACATCTAGCTGTAATGCAAGTGTAATGTTAATGTGCCAAACCTCCAAACCGTGTTCAGATCATAAATCCATAGAATGGTTTGGGTTGGAAGGGACCTTAAAGGTCACCTAGTCCCAAGCCCCCTGCCATGGGCAGGGATACCTTCCACTCGACCAGATTGCTCCAAGCCCCATCCAGCCTGGGCTTGAACACTCCCAGGGTTGAGACAGCCACAGCTTCTCTGGGCAGCCTGTGCCAGGGCCTCACCACCCTCACAGTCCATTCCCCCTTGTCCCATCAGTCCATGTCCTTGTAAAAGGACTCTCTCAGCTCTCTTGTAGAGTACTGGAGGCTGCTGTAAGGTCTCCCCAGAGCCTTCTCCCCTCCAGGCTGAACAGCCCCAGCTCTCTCAGCCTGTCTTGTTAGGAGAGCTGCTGCAGCGCTCTGATCACAGGGCTTAAAAAAATCTCTGAAATGGAGCTTAAAACGTGAAGGGCTAAAACTGGACATCATTCACGTTTAATACGACTGCAAGAATTCTTTGAGAAGCCTTCCTCAAATACTGAGATTATTAATTGTGTTGTTATGGTTGTGTGGGAAGAGACTGTTACAAGAGTAAAGAGCTGCCTCACTGCCTTTTTCCTACTCCCACCTTGAGTGGGAGCAGCGTGGAAGGACAGAGTGATCAAACTGGCAGAGACCATATGTAACACTAATGGGTTAGAGATTAGCCTGCTAAAAGGAATATATCTGTGTGGTATCTGTGTGGATGAAGACTTTTAGACTTCAGCTGTCTGACCCAGAAACTCAAAAAAATTAGAATCTTCCAGGAAAATTAAAACTAATGTGCTAGAAATGAGACATACAATGTGAGCAAGTACAAAATAAGTGACTTCTCAAAGCAGATAAAGATGATCAGCTCAGAATTCGCGTGATTGCTGTTCACAATGGTGTGGTTTTTTTGAGGAGCTGGAGATGTGAGTCCAAATCCCCTTTGCCAGTACCCGACTTGCAGGATAGGGAGGAAGATCTGTACAGCCACCCCATGTATATTCATAAGTGTTCACTGCAGGGGAAGTGGAGCTTGCATGTGTCAATTCCTAGGAAGTATCTCAGCCCCCAAAAGAAATCATTTTCAAATAGAAGGAGCATGTCAACAAGAAAGACTGAGGGGGTCATGGCTTTCTGTGATTTTCTGGTCTCACAGCTGGACTGGCTACTGTGATGTGCTGACATTGCTGCAGTCAGCCAAAGAAGCTGAACCCAAGAGTTGAGGAAGAAATAAAAAGTGCATGCTTGTACCTATTTTCTGATTGGTATTCTTTGTAATGAGCCTGTAAAAAAGTGGTAAGTATAGTTCTGGGTTTGTTGTTTGTTTTGTTCTGTTGTGGTTTTTGTTGGTGGTGGTTGTTTTCCTTAGTTTGGGGTTTTTTTGTTGTTTTCTTTTGTGTGTGGGTTTTGGTTCTTCTTCTTTCATTTAGCAAATTTTGTTGGGGGAGTCTTTACTTCTAGAACTGGCTTCTGTGTCAAGAATTATGAAAGCATGAAACAGTTACTGCCCAGCCATAGCTCCTCTTTCAAACCTTCTGTTTGTGCCAACACACATCCTGTTCTTGTTGCTAAATTGTGGATTATGGCTGTGGTGTGCAGCATGCTTGAATGAATATGACATGAGAAAAGATATTTCTGGTGGGAGGCAAAAACCTTGGGGACATGAGCCCTGTTCCTTAATTTTTCTTTTTTTTTTTTTTTTTCTTTTAAATTTTATTTTATTTTTTTAGTTGCTTTTCTCTGTGAAGAGAAAAGGGTGATTCCTTACTCACTACACTGACAATACAATGGGGAGGCTTTATTGTCCCTGGGAGAGCCCAAGGACCCTGTATGTTCCCATAAAGAAATGTGTTTTGCCCTAAAAAATGGACAGTTCATTGTAGCCAGTGTTAGATTAACACATTGCTGTGGTTTTCTGTTCTGTTGGTTCAGTATAAGCTAATTTTTTGGCTTTGCTTTATAAACAGAGCTTTTGGAAGTCTACCCCACAGTTTTATCAGAAGAAATGCCTGTTAACTTAATTTTTTCTAATCTCAGTGTTTATGCAAGAACTAATTTTTGTATGCTGTTACAAACTGATGGAGGAATGCGAGGATATTTCTCTGCCATCTGAAAGTTGCAAAAAAACCTTTTCATAAAACTAGAAACCCCACTAAAGGTTTAATTACTTGACATCCATCCCTATTAGTGAGCAGAGAAGGCAGGAATTTCATAAAATTATTTTCTTAATGCTGAGGATTTTTTTTCTCTTTTCTTTTTATTTTTATGCAGGCTTCAAATTCGGGAATTGCTTAGATTACTTTTTGAAGGTCCAAAGATGTAATCTTCAGAATATAGGCGGGAATTTTTTCACACAGTTGAGTAGCAGAAGAAATACGGTGTGTAAAGGCGATGTCAGGATCAAGAGCATTAGACTGTTTTTTATCCAAAGTGTGAGGTTTTAATAGCCTTTTTAAAAGCTATTGTGAAGCACTATTCATTTTCTGCAAAGGTTAAGTTTTATAGCTTGCTAAAAATGGTGTATGCTTAGGTTATAAATGCATTTTGAATTCTCTAGTACCACCATAGTGTGGTAAAATCAGAATGGATCTTTTCTGACCAATGACCAAAACAGTGAAATGTATTTCTTTTTCACAATAGACAGTTTCTCCTCTTTTATTATAAAAGTATAATATTTTTTTTTTAAATAGAGGAAATGGTCACTGGTACGTGAATATATCAAGTATACTGTGTGCTATAAATGAAAAAAATGCCTTAAAAGTTAGATCAGTGAAAAATCACGAGGGAGGAGATTACAGGCATCTGCTGGCAGACTTGTGGTCTGATCCCTTGGCATCTGTATCAGACTGGATGGGGATTGTATTGGCCAGTTCTACCTGGTGAATGGCTTTAAAATTATCAAGAGATGAAAAAACACGCATAACATCAGGCTCACAAGGAGATACTTGTGAATCTCAGCGGTTCCTTGAGTGTTTTCAGTCTGAGGATGCATCTTTGTGTGTTCGTGCAGGGGGATTCACCCAAGCATGAGCTTGTGACCTTGGCCAAAGAAAAGGAATTCTGGCTTGTGTGACCCAAAGCTTCTTATTTAAGAAATCATTGTAAGGGGATGGTTTGTTTTTTGTTTTTTTTTTTAACTACACACTAGTGAAACAGTCTGATTCTAGTTACTTTTGCCATTATTTCCAATATTTTTCTTAGCACATATAAGCACATATAGTCACAAGATAAACAAGTGAAACTGAGACTGACAATATTAAAAGATCCCGATAGCTTTCTGGGACAGAATATGCTGAAAGCCACAACAATTCTGTTGTATTTCTTTGGGGTTTTGTTTGTTGGGGGGTTTTGTTTGTTTGGGTGGGTTGGGATTGGTTTTTTTTTTAGTTTTTTTGGGGGGGCGGTTTTGTTTTTTGGGGGTTTTTTGGTTGGTTGGGGTTTTGTTGTTTTTTAAAAGGGGGGAGAGGTAATCCAAATAGCAGTTTCTGACAACCTTGAAGAGCGGTTGTGACCTAAAATGCTTTGTCCCTGTTCTTCTAGTGTATCCAAGTAGCTACAAGTTTCTCCACTTCTCTAAGGCTGTGCAACAATATGGGGTTTGGAATGCAAACAGTTACGAGTGATTAAAAATAAAATCTCATCGATGTGCACAATGCCTAATTTGATTAGGGAAATATTTTCTTGGAAATGTTCCCCTTTAGAATGCCATCGGTCTTCATTTAGCAGTCAGCATTGTTGCCTGCCTTGCGCCGTGCATGGCTCTGGGGCTGACGGTGACTGCAGAACTCATCAGCCCTGCTGAAGGGCAGGGTAGCAGTAACTAACAGGGATTGGGCTTTTTTTCCCTCTCTGAACACAAGTGTATCCAGAATCGGGCAAGTTTCGTGGCAGAGACCACGCTTTCTCTTACTTAGAAGCAGCTTTTCTGGTAGCTTTTGTGTCCTCTGTTGGCCCCAGTCAGGAGGGCTGGAGGAAAATATGCCTAGTGGGGAATGTCACTTGTAACACAAAAATAGGGAAGCAAACTCTCAACTACTGTTTCTGGGCTTCCAACAATAAAGTGCTGCTCTTGTTCCCTCTAGCCTTTCTATCCTAAATGATTTTTTAAATTAGTATTGCAAGCTGTAAATAAATTTAGGATCCTGCCACTTGTTGAGAACCCTCCAGAAAAACAGCAGCAAAACCACCATTTAAGCAGGGTCTGACTTTCTGAAAAGGAACTCTGAATTTTTACTGTAGCTACAAATGACTGTGAATAACCATCTATTTGAACTGGTTGTGTGTTTCTAACAATAGATCTTTTCTCTTTCATGGTAACCATAGTGAAATGCCATTCAACTTTACTTGACTTCGCAAGAAGCCTGGCACAGAACTTTAAATGGCTAAGCCATTTGTTTAATATAGTCTTATAATTGGAGCAAAACTAAAATTCATAGTTAGCAGTACATTTTGTGTTGCAAAACTTGCTCAGGAAATTCTTGCGAGCTTCTTAATGATTAAGTTTGTTCAAGTTAGCATGATAAAACTTTAAATATGCATTCATGTTACTGCTTTGAACAAATTCTGAGTTCTTTACTATATAATATCTGAAATGAGAACTATTGCATGATGGGCTAGTCCAGGCACTGGGAGGGAACTTTCCCAGTTTGGAATTTTCAGATGTCCCTGTTTAGTCACTATAATTTTGTGTGTGATAGCAGTTGGCTAATCACAAGGATATGAAAGTGTGTGGTTTAAGAAAGTCAGGTAATAAGATTTGTTTTTTTTCCCCCGAATGATTCAAATTAAAGTAGGCCTGAGAGTTCATACTGTTTGAGAAAGCTGTGAATCTGTTTTTTGTGATTCCCTTGTTAAAAAATGTACAGTAATTACTAGAACTACCAAGATAAGCACTCAAACAAGATAAAATTAAACTGGAAGTGTTAAATGTGTAAAGGCAGTAATACATGAACGGAGTGTTGGAACATGCTGACAACTTTGTATAATACTAAAAATGTGGGGTCACAGATTAAATTTTGGGTTACTTAACTCCTTTGATACTTATAAGTTTTCAATCTCAGCCCAGTGAAGATTTTACATTTCCTTTTTTTAAATGTTAAATTATGATGCAAAAAAATCCCATAAAAATATCTTGTGCTAAAAAAGTATAGTACAGTTATTATCAAGTCTGTAAAAATTGGGGGGAAAAAGTCTCTTAAGCCTGTAAATCTGCTCCATATTAATTTATGCGAAGTCTAGAAGTTTGATAAGCTCTACTTATGGGAATACATAAAGGGTAAAGAGGTCCTGCTAAGATGTTCACTGCTGTACTGACAAAGCAGCAATTTAGATTGCAAAGAAATTGTGCAGGTTTAGTTTATAGTTTATTACCAAAAAAAATTAGTTCAATGCCCCTATAATTGTCAGTTTTTTCTTTATTAACTCTTCCCATCCCAAGTCTGAACCAACATGAGCTGGAGCTATTTCTTATTCATGTGAAAATAGAGGGTTGCTGTGGTTGTGTTCTCAAATTGGATAACACCTATTTTTCCATTTTAAAACTCAAAGACCCACATGGATCATACTTTTATGAGTAAAAGTCTGTAAGATTATTTTCTCTTTTTTTTTCCCGCAAACAGGATTAAAGCATGAATGTGGAGACATGGAGAAGGGGGGAAGACTTTTAATGATTTTTAATCTCAAAGACTAAATATTTGAGCTCTCTTTTCCAGCATTTCCTCATCTCTTTTATTCACCTCCTTTTCCTAGGGATGTGGTGTTTCCTACTGTGCTCCTGCTTTTCCCACCTGATCCCCATTAGAGTTGTTGCAGTAGTCTGTAGTCTCCCTTCTGTGTCCCACATCCATACCAGCCAAGGAAAAGGGCAGGTGATGAAGCGTGGAGTGTGCATCCATCAGCCAAACATCCTGCTGGGAGCAAAGCCTGGCTGGTGTAGCTTTGCCTGAGTTGTGCCTGTGCCCCTACCCTGCTTTGGTCCCTGGGATCACTTTTGGATGCAAAGATAGGAGCTTGCTGTTGTGTGTTTGCAGTGCTGACATTGGGGGCTTTTGTTGGTTGTTTTTTGGCTTGTACAAACCCATCAGTATACAGTCCTGTTAACATGAAAGGAAAATGCAAGACAATGTTGAAATTTCTGAAGATGTAAACAACACAGTTTGCTCACAAACATGCCACTTATCTAAGACACTTGGGGGGTTTGCAGAATTTTCCTTGATCAACAGAAGTTTCACACTCACTAATACTTAGTTCAAAATTGAAAACAAAACAAATTCTATTAACAGTAGCAGGGTATTTGTCATTATTTCAGTCCTCCTATGCAGAAGATGCTATGTTATTTGGATTTTTCTGCAACTCTTGTTTGTTTACAAGTTACTTTTCAAATTGCAAATGCCTTTTAGATTGTAGTGGGGCATTAGAAGCATGGGAGAAGGACAGAAAAGCTGGGTCAGCTCAAAGAACTTTTCTCTTTTCCCTGACAGTAGCCCCACTGCTTGGACAGAAGACAGTTGTTGGCAGCAACAGAAATGGTGCACTTAAATACACAAATGTGTGCTTTTAGCACTCTTTTGCACAAGAGTAATTGTCCTGATCATCCATACGGAGTTCAGATGGTTATTTTCTGAGGCATTCATCCTACAAACCTATAATTAGAGCACTTAAGCACTTGCACAGGTGCGATGTAGCGATGATACAGTAAAGATAACTCTGAAGTTAATTTTATGTTCAAAGGGTATTTTAACTAAATTTCATAGCAAGACATATAATTAGATCTTTTGTTGCAGGAGGAAGGTTGTGGGGTTAGTTCTAGGTTACACTACACTGAATTCAATAATTTTATGTTTCAGGTCATTGTTGGTTAATGAAAAACAAAAATCTTGAGCTCACCAGTGTCTTTTTCCTTAATAACTCTCTTGTCTTTATGATACATAATTCATCAAAAACACCCACAGATATGCTCTTTTGAAATTTCAGCATGGAAATGTCAAAACTTAAATACTTTAGCATAAACAGCCTTCCACAAAATTCTGCCTTCTGATCCATGTGAATGTCATCATGAATGTTCCTCAGATGTAATATTTGGGCTTTGCCATTGGAGGCTGTTAAGAAGGTATGGCTTTGTTGAAGAACAGTGACAGCTTCATTGCTGTTTCTCGACTGAGGATTTGGGGAGCCTGTGTGTGCTGTTAAGATTGCTGAGATTACTTATGCTGTGTGCCTTGTGTTGGTTCTTAAATACCATTGCCATCTTCTTAACACAAACCCCTAAGCAGGGGATTATTTTACCTGCTCTTTTTTATTTGCCTGATTATGTGCTACAGGGATAATAAACTTTTCAGATATTCAGTGTAGAGCAGCTCAACACTTAGTGCACAGCTCTCTCTCCTGCATCATAAAATGAACACAGAACTTGTTTCTTGTTAAGCGTTTGTCCAGGCAGGTTTGCTGGGGAAACTTATATCAGGTCAGGATAAACAGGTCAGCTCAAGAGCTCAGGATCATGCTCTACCCCAGAATAATAGAGATACGTGGAGATTTGCAGTTGTCCATATCAAATGTACTCATTCAATTGTTTTTCTGGAAGTGCCATCACCCCTAGGAAACAAGCCCTTTGAAAGTGCTCTGAAACCACTGAGTGTCACAAGGCGTTTGAAATAGAAATGAGCCGTATCTGACATATTTTCCAGGGTTGTACTGACAGAGGAAAGAGCTCTACTCTTAGTCTCCTGACTGCAGGTGTACCCTTCAGCAGTACCTGAGTGTAATTTGCTGAAGCTGTTTTGGGATGTTTTAGGTTTGGCATGTATGCTAGGAGAACTTCCATCAGCTACAAGGCATACTGATGTAGGCTTTTTTAAGACCTTTGGCTGTGTGAACAGTTGGAATGATTGCCTCCAGTTACATTTAGCATTGGCAAATACTCTATTATGAAGTAGGTGGAAAGCTACGTGGGGGAATTTGTGGTGTTACTACACTGTGTCATGGAAAAGATGGAAGAAGTTAGAGAGTTCCGTTAGTCACAGAAATCTGGAAGATAATTAACAATGAACTGGATTAAAAATTGCTATATGATTAAAGGAAGAAATAAGTGTGTTTGCTTACTATTAAATTAGCTTACCTTTCTGTGTCAAAATTAAGGAAACCAGTTAAACTTGCAGAACAGCAAAAGCCACTGTACTGCTAGCAGTAGAGACTAAGTACCAATCTGTGAGAGAAAATAAGGAAAAACCTCCATATATTCTCTGAATCTGTACTTGTAGCAAACATATAGTGAGATTTATTTTTTTTTAATGGCTGAGGATTAGTATATTTCTGTTGTAAGAGTGATGGCCACTCAAAAGCTTTTACAAGCAGCTGTTGCCTGCCTGTTGGCTAATTAAATATGTTTTATTCAGTGAATGTTTACAATTACTGAAGGTCCAGTGCCTGCTTTAGCATGTTGGTTGTATGCGTGGCACATGTAGAACAGGTGCTCCAGATTGAAGTTTGTTCTAAAATTTTGTGAGGGGACACACACACTTGGAAGCCCAGGGTGCTGAAGAGATCTGTGCTCACATGGGTCAGACAGTGGGCTTAGAGTTCCTGGCTGGAGAAATGTTGGTGCATGAGGTTGATCTTTAAATATGTGAATGAAGCTCAATATTCTTAAGACAGTTCCCGCTGTTCTTTTTTTGCTGGGTGGAAATTGTTTCTGAAGGAAAAAAAACAACTATTGCACATTTAAAGATTCTTATGAAAATTAGCCTTCCAAAAGACAGTTCTCAAATGTTATATAATTAACCACTTTTGGAAACAAGGACAGACAGATTTTTGAATGTATAATTTACACTGATGTCACAGAATCCATAATTCAGGAGATAAGGGATGAGTTTGTTTGTTCTTGATTGATTGTAATTGCAACCAGATTTAAACAAAAAAAAATGTTAAAGAGAAATTCTAATGGTAATTTTAACATGGAAAAAATAGATGGTACTAGTATGAAATCGTGACTTTTAACAATGTAAATTGACTGAATCTTAATATTACAATATTCAGTGGTGGCATCAATCAGCTTTTGACCTTCTCTTTTATTTCATGCTGATCAACCCTTTCTGAGGCTATTATATTTTCATCCCCCAGAACAGCTTCAAAGAGAAGTTATCTGAGGGTGGGGGAAGATGAGTGCGCTGGAGCTGTCAGGCCTCATGCACACCAAGGGAAATTGATGGTTGGCTGTGGATCTTGTTGCGAGCCATCAAATATGTGTAGTTAGAGGACACAGAATTAGCCAGCACAGTGTGCTCGAGCCTCTTGTCTTACACCAGTCTCGTGACAGGAAGTCCTTTAAAACAAGTGTAATATAGATGGGAAATGGGGCTGTTCAGATACCGAAGGAAAGTTTGAACTTTCTCCCTCATAGCTGAGAAGTAATTTAATGGCAGATTTGATTGTGGTCATACTGCATAGGTATAAGTGGCTTATAAGAGAAGTGTAGTACAGGACAAGAATAAACATTTGTACTTGGACTGCTGTGCTGACTATATTAAGAGCAGACTAACGAAGAAGGGCTTTCCTCATTAAAGTGGCTAATAAAAGTTTGTATGGCACACAAAATTCTGGGGAAAGTACCAGGTAATGACTTACTCAGTAATTGTTGCCTTTTGTGAGGCACAGCTTTTTTCTTCCATTTTTATTCTTTTTTGTGTTCCTCAGAGGAGGAGAGAGGTGGATGGTGAACACAAAAGAGGCAGAGTCTGTTCATTGCCTTCTTGGTATGAATCAGACAGAGTTGGCAGATCTGGGAGGAGAACTGATGACACTTCTGCAGGAGGCAAAATTGTTTTCAGTGACTTGGGAGGAAAAGAAAGAATGATTGCAGAGTTTCCTTCTTTCAGGGCGCTTCCTGCAACTTTTCCTTCAAAAGACCTCTCTAATGGCAAATAAACTTGTCCCAGTGCTAGCAAGGAAGTGTTTTATTTTGTGGTGTATATGGATAACACAGAAACTATGGAGTGAGGACACATTTTAGTATTCATCTCTTGATATGGAGAAATGAGTTACATGATCGATTTAGAGGAGGCCATGAAAATAGCCTTACAAGATGAAAAAGTATTACAGTCTGGGGCTGGAAATTCATACATTGAAGCAAAGATCTCTGAAATGAGAAATTTGCTATTAGATCAGAGAAATGTGAATTAGAGAAAGAGCTGTTGATCATCGCTAGGTGTAAATCTTGTCCTCAAATAAGGCTGTAGTATTTCGAGTAGATTGCTTGCTTTTCTCTTAATGATGGCTAGCAGCTGTTTGCAATGCTGAATTGCAGCCCTTGGCGACATGCATAGCAACCAGCAGCATTCAAAAATACATGATAAATGTATGGTTGCTCATTCAGCGTGTGTGCCTATGTGATGACCATGCATGAAGTAGAATTTATAATCGTATGTTTCACTTCAAGGGAAAACAGCCATAATAGCCAGCTGGGAATACAGTAAGTGATCACCCTCCCCAGCGTTTATTCAGGTTAAAGACTGCCGTATGGCAAGCAACCAGTTAAAAGTAAAACTATAAATAATTGTGTTAATCAGTGTATAATATATCTTTGTATTTGTTTATTGCCTTGGATACTTGATTAGGCAGCTCTAACATACAATTAATCAGTAACCTTCAGTGTTAACTTCTCAGCGCTCTTTAATTAATCAGTTGTGTTGCAGAGGCTCTGCTGGCTTGGAAAGCCAGGAGCTGTGCCATGTAAACACTTTTGTTAATGTCAAGTGAAGGTTGAGATATGCTTTTTTTTTTTTTTTTTTTATTAGCTTAATTGAACTAATCAGCTTTTCAGGGTCTAGGTGCAAGTTCTAGAGGCAGTTCTAAACACTGGACAAGAAACGTGGAAACAATGTCTCATGTAAATGCTGGGAAGTTTCTGTGCCTTAACAATTATCATAAGTCTTTTCAAGTGTACTGATAATGACATGTTTGTTAGGTACCAATACAGTTATGTTTTAATAGTTCTGTATTTAATTAAGAAGGACAATGGGAGGGCTGATTTTTGCCTTTTCTAAACACAGAGAAGCTACCTGCAGATCAAGTGAGCATGGTGGGGTTTCATCTTGGCACTGCAGATAATCATATAAATACAGGTATTGTTGCATTTTGGCTATTGGATCTTATCATAGACTCATAAAATTGTTTGGGTTGGAAGGGACCTTAAAGATCTTCTCCTTCCAACCCCCTCCTGTGGGGACACGGGACAGCACGAGACATGCTGCTCAAAGCTTCATCCCTTGAACATTTCCACGGATGGAAGGAGATTTTGAAGTTCTTCTGCAGGTGTTCAGGAGAGCGTGAAGAGGCAGGTTCTCCTTCTGGTATTTTACAAAGAAGCCATTTGTCAAAGTTAAGCCTTGCTCACCTACAATATTATTCAGATCCTCAAAATAACATGAATGTAACAAACACTGGTTTTGAAGGTGGCACATCTTGATTATTTGGAACAGGCATTTGAACTTGAAAGGAAAATTGTACATTTCAGTCTTAATACTTTGAAATTAGTTACATTTATGAAGATTGTATAAATGACATACCAGTGGAAGAGCTGTTTATACTTCAGTGTTTCTGTGACAGCACCAAAAGAAAGAGCAGGATGAGGACTGTAAGAACTGCCTGTCTTGCTAACAGCAGACACAATTTGAGGATACTACTCCCAGGATGCCATTCCTAGGAGTAAAATTGAAGAACATATGGTTTATATCAAGACCAGAAGGCTTGTCCTCTGCTAAAACCTCAACAAAGATGAATACTCAGAACACAGTGTTTTCTGCTGGCAACAGGACGATGACAGCAAGGTTGCAGCGTATCATCTATGTGATTTTTCTTTCCTGTGAGCTCATGGGGGGAAAACAAACATATTTCAAACAAACAAGGAGAAATGGCCAGCAAACAGCAACCTGTCCTAAGATTTATGAAGGCTGAAGTAAGCAACACTTTGAAGCAAAGGACAGTGCCGTAACAGGTGTTGACCTCAACTGTTTACGTGGGAATGGTAATACAGGATATGATATTGAAGTCAGTGTTGCACACAAGGTATGTTGGCCAGAGCACTTGGACTCACAGGCTTGTGCAGGATTGCCGCAGGGTGGGTCAGTGAATCTTTGAGAAAATGGATCAGGTTGAATCAGCTTGGAGATATGATAAATAAATATCACATCCCCTTTCCACAGAGCTCTCCTACAGAAATTTTCTGATTATATTTGTCAAGAGAAGTCTTTCCCAGAAGAGAAAACTCAGGACTTGCTACTGTCCATCTTGATCATGTTGGTTAGAATACACTGGTTCACATGTATTGCCAAGTCAATATGTTCATCTGCAGGCAGAAGGAATAGTGAACTCTCTTTTCAAACAGCATTGTATAGCTTATCTCACACCTCCCTTCTGCCTGCTCAAACTCCTGAAACCTTGAGGTCATATCCATGATAACCCTGACCCACATCCAAGGAGAATCAGCCAGACATGAATTCATTTCTCCGAAGGCAAAGAAATTAAATTAAATATGGGCTTCCTTATAGTCCTTATCTCTGTTAAATGAGAAAATTGTAAGTACTGAAGAACCTTGAGGCTGGTAGCTATGTATCAGCTCCCAGATATTTTCAGGCCGAAGTAATTAGGGCTTGGCTGATGGATGGGCACGTACACAGCTCACTATGTTTACATGAGCTCTGTTTCGATAGGACACCAGGCTCCATATATGACAGTGTTTATTGTAGGTGAGCAAAACCTGTTGTGCCTTTCATGCAGCAGGGTGATAGATGGGGATTCTTCACAGAAAGAGAATGAGAAATAACTGCCAGTGCTGACAAAAATGCCAGACCGTGAACTGAAACAGTGGAAAGGTGGTATTGCAAAATCAATGCAACTCCGTACAGGATAATACAGAGGGGTCATCTGTCTTCTTCCTGGCAGACAGTCATCTATATCAGATACAGCTGAATATGTTAAATGGAAGCCTCATCCCAAAAAAGTATCAAGGATGACACTGCTAGAAAAGACTGATGTTGCTCCTTCTGCCTGACAGTTCGGTTGGGCTGGCTGGTCTCTGTCACACAAAAAACTGCTGTCTAGACAGGGGGGTGGGGGAAAGCCTTTTGCTAATAGTAAAGTGGCTATAGAGTGCTTTAACTGTGAAGGAAATAGTCTCCTTTAGCCTTTCTCATTCAAAAATGCTATTTATTAAAAAGAAGAATTGGGCAATTTTTATATTTGTTCTTTGAAGTTTAGCATGACCTACAAAACTACCATATATCCAAATTCAGGCAGAGGATTCCCTCTGCCAGTATTTGTGTACTCAAGTGTATATTTTTCTAATACTCACTGAAATGCTGCAAAGTAGATATTTTTATTCATTGCACGCATATGGTTGCTTTAGATAAACTAAGTAAAAAGAGCTAAAATACTGATGATAGTATTTTTCAGCTCAGTCTTTATTTTCCTGTGCTTTGCCATAAGCTTCAATACCAAACAGTTTCTTAGCCTGGAAGTTCATACTACATTATCTTTCTAATAGTTGGGAATAATCTCCAGACACTGAAAGGCTTATTACTGCCATGAGTCTGGGTAGAGTGACCACTGCTATCAAATGCAACTCTGTATCTGAATTCTTACTGTCCCAAATTTATGACTGAGCAAAGTAGGTAAACCAAATCGTTGAAGTACTAAGAGACTTTAAAGTCTGGAGGCAGTTTAAATGCATTTTTTCACAAAATCCATCATTTACACCAGACTTAATACCTTAGATTTATAAAATTGATATTGAAGTGGACTTAGAATTAGCTTTTTTTGTTAACACTTACACTAATGGACCAGCTAGGGGTAATATTTTCCTTTCCTGTAGCTCATGAACAAGGAGAAACTGTTTGGTGGTGTAATCAATGACTGCAGCAACCATGAAATGATGGAGCTCAGGATTGTGATGGGATTCCAAGTTACCTGGCAAGTTCTTCATGCTGATATTTTCCCTCCCTCCTTTGAGCATTCTACCTTTTTTCACAGAGAAAAGTTAGTAGATCACAACTGAGCTTCATTTTGAATGGGCAGTGTTGGGGAGGTGGGAGCCAGGAGCAGGCTGCAAAGAAGGGATTCAGAATTGTTGTACAGGCACACAGTGATTGTGTTAGGAAAGCCAAAGCCCACCTGGAGCTGAAACTGGAAAGGGACATCAAGGACAACACGGCAATCTTCTGCCACTACATGAGCAGTAAAAGAATAAGCAAGGGAAATGCTGAACAGGACAGATTCAATGACAGTGCACACAGAAAAGTCCTCAGGCAGACCAAGTCTCCAGAACTTTCTTTCCCCACCTGGGGTTTCCCCAGGATCCTCTCAGAGGTCTCAATAGACAAAGTGCCCACTCGCTGGCAGTGTGCCCTTGAAGCAGCCAGTGAATGTCACCAGGGCTGCATTAGCAGGAGAATAGCACCAGGTCTGGTGGAGCTATATAATCCCTGATATTCCTAGAGCACGTTAGAAATACTGCACCTGATTTTGGGCCTGTAGATACAAGGCAGATGTGGATGAACTGGAGCAATTGTGGTGGGGAGCCTGCCATAGAGGAGGGGCTTTTATGATTCTATGATCTGCCGAAATAAAGCCTTGAGGAGCCTCATGTGATCTCATGGCTGACCCTGGTTTGAGCAGAGGAGCTGGACTAGAGACCTCCTGGGATCATGTTTAATTTGAATTACTCTGTGATGATTCTGTGAAATAAGTCACTCTCTGGATTATTGTCCTTCCTTTGCATCCCTTCTTCATTTGTAGTCTTGATACTGGATATATGTGAAGATTATGTAAAATGTATCATAAGAGAAGAAAAAGATCTTTTGAGACCCTGGTTTGAGGGCTTGTCCAATAGTAAATTGTATTTGAAAACTAGGTATTAGTAATGAAATCAGATATGCTTGGAGTTAGTCTGAATTGTGAGGTTTTCTTCCTAATGGCAGCTTGTTAGCAATAGTCAATCCTAGCACAGTTCATCGATTTCCTTACTTATTTGCGAAGTGCATTGTGTTCCACTCTGACTTTTCTCTCCTCTCATACTTTACTACAAAGGCCTGTGCCGCAGCATGCATTTCTTGTTGACACAAAATAGCAGGAATCTAATACCATGCGCTTGGTAGTCTGTGTATCATAAGTATTAGATACCAGACACACTGGTGCCAAACTAACTAACAAAATCATTTATCAGATCACTTCAGGGGTTTTCCTGCATTTGCTTTTCCACTCTTTGAAGTGATGTAATAGGCTCTGCTGACTTCTTGTCAGCAGGGAATACACAATACGATGTCTGGCTTTTGTAATCAACCCTCCAAGGGTCTCTGTGCCGAGCTGTAATGTGACTCTTGAATTCCCAAATACAGACAAGTCCACTTTCATAAAAAGGCAGTTTAGTATGAATGACACATGAAGAGCACTAAAACTTCACATTCAGCATTCCCCCGCCCCCATTTACTAAGAACCATTTCTCAATTGTGCATTTTTCAGAAAAGGAGTGAGTTAGGCCAAGTTGCTTGAATCATTTAAAGCAGACAAGGTGAGGAACTCATGCGTGCTGTGTATGCTTGGATAAGACAGTTGTGTTTTGTCAGGAGAATGCTCTAAATTGTTGATCTTTACTCAGTGTGGCCTCTATTTTATATATGAATGTATAGTTGTGGTTTTGTGGCTCCTAGCCACCAATGAGTTCTTTGTATCTCCCTGCAGCAACATTGTATGAAAACATCAATATAAGGAAGATCATATATGCCTTTTGATGCATGTAGTCTGCAGGGGTCTTTAAAACCTTTACTTTCACTGAAAAATAGATCATGTAAGTATTTTTATTGAAACAAGCCATTATGCTGGCAGGTATTGTGTGCTTTGGCCTTCTAAAGAGAAAAAAAATGGTATGCTGAAGTGCCTGTTTTCTTGCTGGTTTTTTTTTTTTTCTTGTGGGTTCATGACCAGAGACTTTTGTTCTTGGACTTTATGTCTCGGGGCAACAGTAATTTAGAGGGCAGGATTTAAAAGTCTGTATGCTAGAAAGCTTGACAAAACCTATTTACAAATCTGTAGTTTTTCAGTTATTCAATTTCCACTCCTGAAACTTCTGTTATTTTATGATCTTCCTGAGAAACTGATTATAATTGCAATTAGAAATATAATCACTAAAGACAATAGTACTCAGTATTCTCTAAATATGCCATTATTTTTTACCTCATTGTTCAGGGGTATTTGAGGAAATTCTGTATTTCAGTTGTTCCATCCCATTCTTACCTGAATTCAACATCAAAATAAGGTGCCAAGTGTTGTACTTAATTGCTAAACATCTGCTCAAGCTGGATCATGATGATTTTGAACAACTGGAGCAAGATTTCCTGAGTACTCTGCAGTGTAAATTGGAAAACTGATTTGGCATCGTAAATGGATTTATTGCCACATGGGCGTGTACTGTCTAGAGTCTTCCCTCAGCCTTGCTTTCAGCGATCTGTAATTTATCATGAATATAAAAACTGTGTTCTCAAGTTCTTGGCCTTTAATCTAGGGAGTATGGCATCTGGACAGATTAACTAAGTATTTTGGGATGTCATTTTTTCATTTTGAAATGAAGTTTCACACACTGTGGGCTAACTAATTAAGCCCATTTAGAAAGCAGTGAATGACTTATTCTACTGGAAACAGTGTGAGGTTAAAGAACCTGATAACTGCTGAAACTAATGCAGAGTGGTCAGGTCCCATTACCTTCTCCTTAAAAATGCCGGTCTGTTGAGAAACTTCCTTAGCACTTAGCTTTTGGTAGTTACTTAGAGAATCACCATTTGCATTCCTCTTCCAGCTGCTTTGGAAATGGGAGGAGCTGGGGCTGTCTGGGCTGCCCAGAGCTGCTGTTTCCCTGTGGTGCAGAGCCTGGCAGTCATAAGGTCCTTCATTTGCACCTCCCTTCCTGCTTGCTCGTCCCACTGATGTCAGATGGGTGACCCGAGATGTTTGCAGAAATGTTTGGGTGTCTGTCAGGCTGGTGAGCCTGGACATAAACACCTTGAGATGAGGGCTGATACAACCTTTTAGTGTTCTGTGTTTGGCTGCCACATTCATTACTCTGCTGGATATGAAGTCCAGGCTCTCTAAGCTCAAACCTGTGTTAGGCAGTTGATTTTTCTCTTTTTATTTTGTGCAGCTTTTGTGCTTGAAGAACAGTAATGGTAATACTGCTTTTTCTAGGTAACTTATGTAGATGTAGAAAAAATGCCTGTAAACTGGTTACCTTTAAAAAATCTTTGTTATTTAAAAATAAAATTGTATGAAATATATATCAAATCCATGAGGGTCCTTACGTTTGCAAATTTTTATATTGACTTCAGCTTTTTTACAGTACACTGGTACATGTTTTGCAATTAATTTTAGATGGCAAAAGGTTGAAAAGGCAATTTTTTCCCCTTTGTCAGCTACTTCATTTTCTCCAGCATTGTTGAAACCAGTGTAGCACATGTGTTATGTTGTCTGCTGGATTTATAAAGCAGGATGTAATTAATTAAGATGAATCTCTCCAGAGCAAATTTCTAGATCAGGTGCAACCTCTGGCCTTGTCCTCTGCTTTGAATGTGTGTATGTGCTTTTGGTGGGTGGAACAGAGGCATCCACAGAAAACTTAGTGGCTTTCATTTTGTTCAGAGTGTCTAGTTTGTTGCTTGGGGAGGGCAAAGTGCAGGAAGAGGGAATGTGGCCAGATGAGCTGTCTGGTTTTTCTTGTCTTTCCCACTCTAATCTTGGAAACTTTATGGTGAGGAAATATGGCCTGGGTGCCTCTGAAGAGAAGAGATAGCAGGCAAATCAGTGTGATATTAAGAGTTGGAAAACGAGACAGGAAACAAAGGGCTCCCTGCTGAAGTTCTTGATGTGTCTGTGACCTGATGCTTTCCTCTGTCTCCTTCCCAATAGAGCTGGGAGGGTGAATACTTCCTACCACAAACAGCCAGGATTAGTTATGCTTTTGAAGTTCACCAGCAGGAGACCTTCAGGGCTTTCAGACAGCTGCTCTTGGAGCATTGATCATTCAGGTTGTCCCTTTGCATGAGAAAATTAATTCCTATTGGTGAGCCAGTAAGTAAGTATGCACTGTCTTTTCTTAATTTGCTTTTTGGCATCTCTGAGGGAGCAACCAATACACTTAGAAGTGCCCCCAAATTGTTTTTTAAGTTGCCCCATAAAGTCAGATGACTTTTAGTCCAGAGTCCTTGTGATTTGAGAAGACAACTGTGTCCCAAGTCTCTGTAGAGTACTTCTTCTTCCCTCCTCTGATTTCCTTCAGGATTTCCCATGGTACTGGAGTTGAAGGGCAGAGGGGTGTCAGAGGTAGCCTCTGGTCTGTTTGCTCTCATTTTATGTTCAAAAGCATGTTATCCCAAGTTTGAAATAAAATGTTTCCTTTTAATGACCATAAAGAATTTACTTAAAACAGTTATCTATAGAACAAAAAATAAAAGCCTGTCCAAACCCACTGTATCCCAGTTTGTCAGGCTTTGTGATTATCTTCTGTTCTGTACTCAAGAGATTTGTCCAAAGCATAAAAGAAAAATCCAACCCTTCTTTGTGCATCTAACCCTACTGGGAGACACTGCTCGTGTTGCTGCACCTCATCTGCTGAATTTAGAGTCTGAATATCGCAATGGAAGACATCCAGGGTAAAGTCACACCACTAAACCTTTACAGTCTGTTGTCATGTACCTTACAAAGGCAGCTTTCATACTGACTGCGGAAGGGATGTAAAACATGGGTTGTAACAAGGATTTGTTTGCTCTTGGCTTCCACACAATTCTCACAGAATGACTGCAAAGATATAGGGAAGAAGGAAATAAAACTCTGGAGATAGCACATGTCCAAAGAAATTTAATACAGTACGTTGATATGATCTGCACCAACTCTGCTCTTTTCCAACCTTGATTCTTGGATGGTAGTACAGATTATGCTAAAAATAATCCTATTCAGTTGTTGCTTCTTTTGCTGTAGGAAAAAAATGTGGACATAGGTCAGGCCACGTAAAATCCATTTTCATTTCATCAGTACTATTGTCTACCACCAGGTGCAACAGAATTAACAACACATCGTACAACATGAGGTACCTGTGTTTGTAGAGGGAGGTGACATTAATTTCTATTTGTTACTTTTGTGATCTCACGAAGAAAAAAGTGGCAGCATTTACCCTTTCCTGTGAAGGGCCCCAGACTGGTTACTAAAGTCTGTATTTACTGATAACAGTGACAGCAGTCAGTCAGTCTGTGCAGATATGTGAGAAAATGAAATCCCTGGAAATGTCCCCCAGATCAGTAGATACCAGCTAATTTCCCTGTTCAGTGGAGCGGATAGATATCCATCCAAATATCTAATATCGATATCCTGAGGAGGCAGAATAGCTGGCTAGTCAAAAATGGAGATCCTCCCCCATCATCTCTCCCTAAAGTGCAAAGGATGCTGATTCAAGTAATACTGATTCACTGGCAAAACAAACGTGCTCAGGTGTGTTACTACAAAAAATCACTTGTGACACAGACGATGGCGCTTTTAAACTTTGAAACTGGATGTTTCTTGGCTGTGTCTCAAAGCAAGTTCCCTCAGCTCTTCTCTGCTGTGGGAGATAAGCTCATCCTAAGTGATTCTGACTGAAGACTTCCTTGAAGAAATGCCAGGAAATTTTAAAAATTATGTGTATCAGAAAGTGAGTTTAGATCATCAAGAGAATGTCACGACAAAATCACAAAGAGCCAACAACAGCTCTGTAAAAAGGAGTAGCAGCTTACAATACTTGAGGGAGAGCATAGGCAAGGTGACTATATTGCCTAGGGTGGTAGATAGAAATAAAGAGATAAATATTAAACTATATGGTTAAATTTGCTAGTCTTGACAAAATATTCCTAGATAAATTTTGTCAGGAATCAAGTGAGAAAAATTTTAGATTCTTCCCTTGAAACAGAAACTCTCACTTCTGCCTGTGAATTATAGTATGTTTTTATCCCTCTTTTCTTTCTATGTTGGAGAGCACAAAATAGGAGAAAGGACTTATTTTGTTAATGATATCTTTCTAAGAGGAGCAGACTTTCCTTTGAAAAATCAGCTGTTCACAAGTTCTTAATCGTTGCAGTCTTGAAACTATAAGCAGACTTTTTTCTCATATACATTTATTTACTTAAGGGTCAAAAAAGTTCACTAGGAAATTAGTTTGTTAGTTGCTAACAAGAAAATTGTTTCTAATTCTAGTTATTAGTTGAAGTTATTAAATTAATTTGAAGAAATAACATAAACCGTTGTGTGTTTTTTTTAATCTTGGTGATTTACAGTAATGGTGATATTTTTAAAAATTCTGTAGGTTATTAATTGAGATATAAAGACAATCTTTATATGTAGTTTGCTCAGGATCAATGTGTCCATGAAATAAAGTTTTATACATTGGTGTCATTGTTACATCCTCTAAACATTTTGAATGTTTTATTACCAGAGACTAGATTAAATGCCTGTGCAGTGCTCTCTTCTGTATAGTGTCTGGGAAATATCTTGCAATCTTTGGGGGAAGAAATCCATCACTTGAGTTATCTGTGAAAAGTAATGCTCTCAACACTGATCTATTAAATGATTTTGCAAATTCTTTTTCTAGTTCTATAACTTTAAAAATATTGGTAATGCTTGGAACAAGTTAATGTCAGCATTTTTACTAGGAAACCTTTACCTTTTGTCTGCAAAAATTGTAAAATACTGAAATGCTTATTCAGCATTTCATCTCGCAAAGCAGTGACTACAAAATCAGCATGAGTATTTGTACCAGCATGATAGAAATAAGGATGTTTTTTTGGTAAACATATCAACCAAGTCTTGATGAATATGTGAGCAGTCCTTGAGGCTCCATTATGCTATATTGTTTTCTTGTGCGTTGGGACTTCCTCAAGTATCCAAAGTCCCTTACCTAAGGGAGGAGGTCTCCTGCAGCAGTGGTCAGCATGGATTTGCTGTTTTCCCTGCTCTGTAGGGAGGACTTCTGATAGCTTTGGGTTTGTAAATGTTCCTGTCCAAGGCAGAGCTGGAACAGCTGCAAGCTTATGCACAGTGTATTTGACTGTCAGCTCCTGTTGATAACTTCCTTTAAAATTCTGTTGTCTGTTTGGGATTTTATGGGGTTTTTTTAATAAATATTTTGAGTACAGTAATCACAGGAGTTTATCTGACCACCTGGGCAGGTGTACATCTGAGCCAGCTGTCTAAACAGCATCTGCTCACAGTCAAGAAGGCAGGATTCACTGTGAGGAGGACTATTCTTTGTTAATTCCCTAGAAATGCCATTTTCCCTCATCTGAGCATAAAGCTAATGCTGAAGTGATATAAAAGCCCACATCAAATGTAATTGCAGTTAGGTGAAATCAGTTTTAGCTGAGTTTACTGCTTTATTAATTTTTCTTAGAGTAAGAGAATGGCTGTAGATGGTTCTTTTGGGGGTTACAAAAATTAAATGAGATAAATATTCTCAGTTTATAACTTTAGGACTGGGTTTTAGCAACAAATGCTTGGTAAGCTTTAAATCAGCATGTAAAAAATTAGTCAAATTTCTGAAAAGCATACTTAGCCTTGGTAATACTTACCTTTAAAGGGAGAGAAGTGGGAGTTGCTGAGGAGCTGAAATGGAAATTTTACAGCATGAATAGATAAGCCAGCAGTAGTAGCTACATTTTTTGGTAGGTTTTCTGTATACTTCAGATACTGGTAGAAGCAACTTTGTACTCAGCTCAAGGACCGTTCATTAATCAAAATTAATTTGTATGCTAAAAAAAGAGAGCATTTTGACATTACTAGGACACGTGGGCATCAATATTCAGAAAGCCCAACTTACTAAACCACAGTTTGTATGTATAAAAGATATATGAAAGATACTGGTCTTGATAATTCTCTAAGAAAACTTACCACAGAATTTTGTAATGGCTTATAGTACCCAAAAGTCTCTTTACAGATTAGGGAGCTTAAGAGCATCAAAGCATTTAGTGATTTAATGGAGTCAGAAGAAATTAGGATTCTTCCTTTTTTTCAGTGTTCTTTGAAATCTGTTCTTTATGTCATGTAAAACAATTTTCTTGAGCCATGTTAATTTTGCCAGTGTTTGGTATGGAATCATTTTCAATTCAGTTATAAATGAAACAGTTTAAATTTGTTGCTGTCTAACATCTTGTTATTCAGTTGTTTCTGCTTCCTCACCTTTTTTACTGGTATTTTTTTCTCAATGTTAAGTTCGTATCTGCATCTTTCAGTGATATTTATGAGAGGAACCTTGAGTAATAAGAACAGCAAATTTCAGATCCGTTTAGAGTGACATTACTTAAATAGCAAATCTGCTGATTTTTTTTCCTCATCATTCTTTTGGTGACGTATTTCCTTTGCTGCAGTTCATGTTACAAGAAATGTTACTTCATAACATTTCCTTATACACGCTTAATGGTACAGATCATGTCCTGTCTGCATATTTGCTAGAGAGCGATTTCTTTGATGATCAGCTGTTAAGTTCTTGACTTCACCTTTTGGCTGCAGAGCTGATTCCTTTTGCTTCCCAGCATCAGGTTCAGAATAGTTAATCACAGGCTCGAGAGATGCCGTGCCCTCTCAGCAGCTGCTGGTGTGTTTTACAGGCTGGTGGCCCAGGCATATCTTACAATACTGGTGTAATTCTTCCTAGCAAGTAGATGGTGATCCTGGTTTCCCACGAAAAGTCCATAAAGGTGGCAACTGAAAGGGCAAATAGCACCTATTTTAGCAATCAGGTGCAGAGTTTGGGGCAGTGGGGAGCCTTCTTTCACAACTCGAAGTCACATTTCTTTCTCTTTTTTTTTTCCTTAAAATACCCCTTTTAACAAAACTCACATTCAGAGGATCTTTCTTCCCTGTGGTCTTAACCTGATATTGAGTTTCTTAATGGAAGCACCCTTTGAGCCTTGCAGATTTGATTGGTTGTTATTCTTCCTTTTCCAAATGCCTCCTCTGTACTTACCTGTTCTGCACAGAGAGTAAGATTTTCAGATCTTTCCTTATTCTTCAGGAGAAAAATTTTCCTCTTTTCCACCCGTTCTTTTTCCAGCGTCCCAGGATTCAGTCGAAAACTTAATTTGCCCTTCAGTTAATCAAGGCTCTGTTCTGCTTCCTTTCTCATCAATATCCAGCACATCTTAGCTGATTAGGACATTGTTAAAACAGATTAACCTTAGCTGTAGATTAAGATCCTAAAGTGTTTGCTGTAGTCCTCAAGGGAGAGCCTTACAAGTTTAAAAGAACAACCTGTCCTCTTCAGTTAATGGCCAGATGCTTCTTGAACAAACTTTGGGATTGACAAAGCCTTAATTAAATTGCTTAAATTCTCAGGTGTGGATCTGATCCAGCACCTGCTGAAGTTGATTGATATCAGCAAGCTTTAGACAGACCCAAGTCGAACAGAAATGAGGTATTTTAGTACTGTCTCAACTGTGACACAATAATTACAAAACAGCTCACCAGCTTCTTTCTGTCTCTAGCTGCAAAACAATATTGTGGTTTTACACCAAATGGCAACTGGAATACAGGGCCTCTAGGATGCTTTGGTAAAGTCTGCGGAGCTGCATTTTTGTTGTTTGTTGTCTCCATGTTATTAGAGAACTCTAGAGCTAGAGGATATTGGGTGATTTTGGAGCAACTTTTTAACCTTGCATTTGCTTTCTGTCTTGAAATTGTATTAGAAGTTGTCATTCGTTGAAGGAGAAAGCTTAATATATGAAAATCAATCAAAATGAAAGGCCTCCATTAAAGTCCACACCCATCTGGTATCTGAGTGTTCTTCTTACCCTTGCTACCTAATTTGAAAAGGAGGATTAGATAAAAACGTAGTATTTCGCTACGTGTAAATAGTTAAGAATTGGCTTGACAGGGTCATGCAAAACCTGATCTGTGCTCTCCTTTAAACAGAAGGTTACTCTGGATGATTCCCAAACCCTCTCCAACCCAGACTTTCTTATGAATCTGTGATTCTACAGTATGTTCAGGTGCACAGTGGGTACACAAAATACCCAAAGTTTGGCTAACTTTCCGCTCGGGCAGATTTGTATTCCCACCTCCTCCAAAAACCCAAATAAAACCAAGCTATAAGTGATGAGCACCAGAAGAATTGGGAGTGCTGCTTCTGTACTTGGCAAGAGCAAGCTTTTTAGAGTATAGTGCTGTTTGCATTTTAGGCCTGCAAGAAATGAGTGGAAAACCAAAGGAGGGCTGGGAGCATTAATGGAGGTCCTGGAGACATGACAGTCTGTCCCCCTAAGCAGAGTAAAGAAGTCATTTATTACTTTCTTCCTTTGAAAAATTGTTTGCCAGGCCTTTAAATGTGGCATGGAAGATTTCACATGTGATTAACAGCAAAAAAAAAAATACATATTTGCACAGCTCACCTTTATAACACTCAGTTTTTAGAGTGCTGTGAGATTATGTGAGAAGAACAGGCGTTAGTGAAAAAGCACCTGGGTTGGGTCTGTGATGAGTCCCCTGTGCAGCTTTTCCCCCATAATGTCCTGTCACGTGTTTCTTCCAGATGGAGATGAGCCCAAGTCAGGTTAGTTTCTGGCTGGGGAAATGTGGGCTGAGTTACATCCTGAACTCTTATTTTATATATACGAAGAGGGAACACTTGGTGCTCTGCGTTTTCTGCAACTGGGCAGGAAAGGAGAGAAGAGGGAGGGAAGTGTGGGGATTGTAGCTCTCAACAACTTGTATGGTGGATCCTGTTGTAGTTGGGGAGTTGCCTGATGACACCTTATAAAAGCTGGGGAAAATGCTTTTAATTTACAACACATATGTCTGTCTGACATACATGTAAGGGCCCATGTAAAGCTAGCTCTCTTTGGCATGTTTTCCCAGATAAGGGGTCTAAATTCCCGGAGCAAATTGAAGAAATCCACTGATAAGGTTAAATTAAATTTTAAATACCTTACTACAAATCCTTGTTCAAAAGTTTTGATTCAAAAAATTAAATTTCTAAAGATCTAGAAAGATTTTTTTTGCTTTCCTTTTAGAATACCTTCAGAGATCTCTTCAAATTATAATAAAAAATTGTTTCTTTGACAACTTGCAAATATGAATTTGCAGCGTTGGGATGGATTTGGGTTATTAGACATTTGATTTGTTTTGGTTTTTTTTAAATTTCCAAATGTATTAATTGAAATCCTAACATGATGAATAGAGGATTCTATAGGTTTGTACCAGATTGGAGAATTTCACTTATCCATGACAACAGATTTTTGGGGGATCTTATGTTGTGTAGAAACAAAATTATCTTAAGAAGCAGGGCAGTTGGTTGTGCTTAGCCTTGGGATGCTGAGCTGGATATCTTCTCAGAGTGTGACTAAGGGGCAATTCAGGAAATCAGATTTCTCCATTTTGTGTCACTTTGATCACCCAAAAAGCAATACTGACTCTAAATTCATGTTAATGTCCTTGCTGTCTTGCTCATACAGAAATATATCTCTGGTTGTGTTAATGTTTTTGAGATTTATAGATGTTCTTTTTTAATTTTTAACTGAAGTACAATATCTGTGGCTTATTAAGGCTTATTGTTCTGTAATTTCTGCTACTTTTATTTCTTCCTCCCTATTAAAAACAGTAAGGTTACTGTCCATGAGCAGCTTTACCAGCTGTATGCTTTCCTGATGAAAAGCAGGAGGTTGTGTGCTGAGTGTTCAGAGATGTCGAGCAGTGTGTCACTTGCTCATGGCTGATCATCCTGCACCAGCAGATGCACACTCTGCATCCTTCCTGATGCTTCATTTTTCATCAGCCCTCGGTAGCAGCGTCCATGGGGATTTGCTAACAGGAGAACTTACGGGGAAATGTCATTTTTGTAAGCCAGACCTGGAAAAGCATGAAATGGCTGTTGCTCTTAGTATCTGTTTTGTCTGGACTCCTCCAGAGCTGGCCTTTGTGTGCTCACAGAGCTTGTGGCTGCCAGCCCAGGACTTAACAGGTTTTAAGATCTCTTGAATATGTGAAATGTGCTGTCCCTAGGAAGAAAGCTGTCCTTGCCTCTTAGGCCCTCTCATCTCCCTTTTCACCAGGCTGCCTTTTCACCATTTAACACAAGCCAACCAAGGGACCACAGCAATGACATGTTTGCGATTGAATTGCTGGGTTAATCATGTTGGAGAAGGTGATTTCAGTCTCTGGCCCCTTGTGAGAGACAGGTCTTCCCCCTTCTGCAATTTCAGGCCTGGATTTGAGGAAGATCATCTGAAAGAGTGAGGTTTCCAGGTTGCTGCGTGCTGCTGGTGGAGCAGCAGGGGGTGTGCACACCTTGTTGTCCATGGTACAGCTTCTCACATCCAAAGCACATCAGTGCCTGCTCACTGCATCCTAGCTCCCACGGCTACTTCGAGGGCAGGGAAGTGGGGGGAAGAGGTCGAAGAAGAGATGTTTTGCCCTTCATTTTGCCTCTGCCTTGCTCGTTTGGAAGGGTTTGTGGCAGTCTGCCTCCAGAGATGTGCAGCACCTGGTGCGGTGCAGGCTGAGTCTTCAGGTTGCTTCATGCCACTGTAATAGACGCCCTAACAGTGCCAACATTTGAAATGCAGAGCAAAATTGTGGTATCTGAGCAGTATGGAAGATTGCAAATCTGTAATAACAGATAAAAATATGCTGACATCTCTGAAATCAAGTAGATTAGATGTGTGTTTTAATACTTACTCTGCTGACTGCTTTTTGCTGTCACATAATTTTTGAACAGAAGATATAAAAGGAAGTGAAAAGGAGTAATTCTGGTATTTGCACACAGTGATTTTGAGTCTAGTGGAATAACAAGTTGTTAGAAGGACTGATCATAGTGCTGTAGTGGAAAAGTTACGAAGTCTTGCTTTCTCTAGTTTTCTGACAGGCAGCTGAGTCAAATTAAATTCTGTTTAGAACATGAGGTTAATACCCAGGAGACCTGGAGTTGCATTTGTAATATAATGTATTATGGGTTTAATTTTCTAAGTAGCCGTGCCTCCAAGTGACATTTAAAAGCAGCAGTTTAAAGCTGCTTCTTCTCACATTATGTTTCATGAAGAATGAGCTGAAAGCAAAATCTGTTTTGTTTTTCCAAAACAGAAAATCGTGGTTTTGTTTTCACAGTTGAGTGCCAAATTGTAACAATTTTTTAAATTCATGCAATTAAACCTGGAGGTTAGAGTCTCAGAAGCACTTTATAAGTTCATATTTCAACTTACAATACGGATAGAATGACTTAAAGAATCACTCGAGAAGTTATTACTGTGTTTGTTCAGTTTATTTATTCCCTAGATATGTAATGCTGATGTGTCATAAAACCCCAGAAAAGTCTCACAGAGATGTCACTATCAGACCAATTTCAGATTTTTCTGTGGAAATTGGTGAACGTTTATACCAACTGTGCATTGAGAGGGGTTATTTTGCAATGCCTGTAGAGGCTGGGTTAAATAGGAGGCTTTGAGGTTGCTTCAGAGGCAGCTACTCCTGTCGTAGCCATCCCTGGGGTGGAAATGCAGGTCAGCCAAGGGAGCACCTGTGCTGTAATCCACTAACAAAGCTTTGGGTAAAACTCAGTGAGCCTCGCTGGGCTGGCGCCTCTGACATTGCTTCCTGAGCTGTTCTGCCTTGAACCTGATTGTGTTGGCCTGTTTGGGCAAAAGTCAACAAAAACACTTAGATCTCTTTGAGTTTGTTGTGAAACAAAGACTTCATTAGCCTGAAGGGGACTCAACAGAGAGAGTCCTGTGTTGCTTGGATAAGACTGAAGGCAGGAGAAGCCTTTGTGCAAAACTGCATTTTTTTGGTCAAGGTTTCTTTTGCTCCCAAAGGATGTGGACATTAGCAGGTTGTTTACTGTGTAAGTGTAGGCATTATGTTTGAAACCCAGCCTGTTTTAGAGTTTTCTTTGATCTTCAAGGATATTACAGGGCAGGTTCAACCTGCTTCGTGATCTCTAGGTAAAGCCAACATCCATTAAACAATAAATGCATGTACATGCACTATATACATCAGAGGAAAGCGTCAGATAAAAGAACTGCTGTCCAACTTCCATCTGCCCATCTAACCCACCTGGGTTATATATGAATATGTTTAAATCAAGAAAGTAAACTAGCCACATGCAGCAGAGGTATCTCTATGAATTTCAGCCCTATTTTAAAAATAAGACTTGTTTGTGTGCCTTGGTTCACTTAAATTTGTTATTGTAAAATACTTAAAACTCGGCATTTTGGGTTGGATTTCTTTTCTAATTTTCATTATATAGCTTAGTAATCTTTTAACTCCATGTGTTGCACGGGTAGCTAAAACCCCTGTAGGTAGGAAGAACCGTGTGAGTGTAGTAGGCAAACTGTGGAGGAAGATTTTGGGTCTCAGCCATTGAGACAGACATACACAAGCTAAGAGGGCATGAGAAAGAGCTGTTCTGCTCACTGGAAGCTTTCCCAGGTGACATGCCCAGGATTTGAGGAGTGTGCAGTCTGAAGCTGATGGTTCTGAGGCACAGCTGAGCTGTAGCAAACTCTGCAGGCATAGCAGTTGAAAAGTTAGTTTCTCAAATGTAACAAAGAGATTCCCTGTTGAGGAGCTTTAGCATTTTCCTAACCCTATTAAAATATTTCTCACACAACGTTTCTTTTTTTTGTTTTTCAATTTCTCCTCCATTTTTGCAGTGCACAGTGGGTGTCACCATTCTACTAATGCTGCTTAGCTTTTCATTTTGGGAATGTGCTTTTCTCTGTATTCTAACTTGAGTCTGCTTTAGAGATGCTTTTTATTAGTTGGCTTTGTAGTGCCTTGTGTACTGAAACTCTAATGATACAGAAAATGCAGTCATTGTTTTACCTTAATGAAATACAAATATTTGCCTTTATGTCAGAACAGTTTGTCATTTATTATGTAACTTCAATGCTTAACCTAGCAGAGTTTAAAACTACATGTTTCATGAAAACCTGAACTGCATATCAGTAGTCAGGTATTAGATAATTTAACTATACTGACAAAACCTCTTTTTAATTAAATACGATGTATTATTATTTCATCACAAAATACTATAGAGCTGGTTTAAAGAATTGAAAGCAATTTGCCTGATTCACAGCTTTTTCTTTTTTGGTGGCAGAACAAGAATACAAGTGTCCTTGTTCTTCATTCAGGGCTTTAGCCAAAAGACCTTCCTTTCTCTAATATTCATAGGCTAGTTGTGGCTTTCTATTGATATTTGCTTGTTACTCTAGATACAGAACATATAATTTTCCTAGCAGTAAATTATTCCAATTAAGGTATTTGGTTTACAGAAAGTCTTTCACCCTGCTTTACATGAAAACTGACTGGTGTGTTTAAGAGAATAAATTTAGAAGCAGCATGAAGGATAGTGCTGTGGTGGGTGACTGCTTGTGCAGGGAGGGAAGCAAGGACATACAAATTTGACATAATTAGTTTTTAGTATTTTGTTCTGGTGGCCATAACTAAATTTTCCACAATGATTTAAAAAATATACATGATGGTATTAAAAATGTAGAGCCAGATCTTAGTTGCTCTAGTATGAATCTCAAATAACTTAAATTTCAATGACTTATTCACCTGAAATCAGAACCCAAGCCACAGCTATTGTGTTTCGCCTTCTCTTCATGCACCTAAAGGGAACTTTGAAGGCTGAAATCTTAAGAAATTGTAATGAGTTCACTAACTTGGGGGGGGTGGCTCTTTTTAATTTTATTTGGAGTTTCAGTAATATATGAATGTGAGATTGAAAAGAAGATTTTGTGAAATCTCTCCATCTTTGTAGTGTGAATGAATATATGCATAAACATGTGTGTGAGTGCATACATACCTTACATTTAACCCACTTCGTCTTTCCAGAAACTGGAAACAGAAAATCTCTATGTAATTTCTTTTTCAGTTGAATGCATACAACAACTTCTTAATATTTTGAAAAGTCCCATCTTCATCTGCTAATTTGAATATTTCAGATTATTTTATTTGTTCTGTGACGATATCTTACAGGAATATGTAGGTGAGAGAATAATGCAGAGATCGAATCCTAATAGATGAAAGATTTAACATTTTTATAGCTTCTGCTTAGCTATAGATAGGGTTCTGAAGAATTGTGTAAAATTCTTAGTAAATCAGAATTTCCACTTGCCAGACTGGTTGCATTGGAAGAGCTGAATTGAATTCCTTCTCTTGTTTTAGACTCGTGACAGGGAAAGAAAAAGTCATAACCTGGTCACAAATGTGATTTTTCAACAGTAGCAAAAGCAAATTACAGAATACACCCAAGTGCTGGTAGGTTTCCAGCGCATAAGCACTAAAATGTACCAAAATCTAGAGTTTTAAATGTCTGGTTTTTGTAAACAGGAAAATGATCATGTAAAATTTTGTAACCAAGGTAGAAAGATTGTTTAATGATGTGTGTTTCAATAATTCAAAATCTAGGAATATATCATATATATCTCTGAAATGTTGTGCTTACTATTTGCAGTGTACCTTTAAAACCAGATATGTTAGCTCCAGCACGTATCAGATATAAACTTGAAAGTTATCCCCCAAAAATTGGTAGCTAGAACTTCAATGTCTCAAAAAGACTGTACATGCACTTCTTTTTAAACTGGAGGTAGAAATTTTATAATCAAAAATATTTTTATTTAGCTATCAGCTGTAAAAGTGGTTAGCATTTGGCCTGAAATACTCAGTGTTACGCTAATAAACTCTAGTCGAATTTTCTTTTGGGTTTGTTTTTATTTTTCTTGCTAGGAATAATGAGTGTTTTAACAAAATAATAATAATAAATAATGAGTGTTTTAACATTTATACAACTTATTTCAGATGGATTTTTTTTTTAGATCAGAAAAACAAGTTATTAATGGAAATAATTGTATTCATTTGTTGAAAAGCAACTGCTATCACAGAAGAATGTAAACTGTTTAAGGTGGCATGTCCTGTGTAAACTATGAAAATAGGAAATGCTGCACTCTGTGTTCAGTGAAAGACAAACCACAAGTTAAGGTGATGAACCATAGTTCTGACAAAAGAATTATTCAGAAGACTGTTTTTCTTCTTAGTGTAAAATACTAATGCATAAATGTGTAGACATTTTTTAAAAACCCAACAATTTACCTAGGATCAAAAAGCTGTTGGACTGAAGATGCCTGCTAAATGTGTTCTTCACAAAAATTACAATGTGAAGTTAGGTAGAAAAGAAAATCGTGTGTTATCCTGAATGTATGGTTCCTTTGATTAGAACAGAGCCAAAACGCTGCTTGTTAAAATATGATTCACTTCTCTCCAGTGGCTGTTTCCACAAGACAAGAATAGGATTGTTTCTTTGATAGATGAATGGAAGAAATACAGAAGAGGCAGGAAAGCAGGTGTGTCAGCACGTAGGAAGTGTCCTTCTGAAAGCAGCTAAGTCCAAGGTTTAACCTATCATTAGGTTTTATGCTTTCAATTAATCTGCACAGTGAAATCTGGTGAAAAGTACAGAGTAAGGTGTTTTTTAATAATTATTCCTAATCATGTGTTTCTGTTATGATAAGTGACTAGCCGTAGCAGTTTTGGCTGTGATGGAAAATGGGGAAAAGTCTGTCCTTGGTTTGCATCTGACTGCAGCAGCTGGCATAGGTGTATCCAGCTAGGTGTGCCAAAACCAGCTGGGATAGCTATTAATTTGCTAAATACATGCTCTCTGTCTTTTGGGGGTCTTTTGATTACCAAAAGGTTTGATGTTTTTTTCTCTTTAGTGTATAAATTTAGCAAGCCTAGTGATTTTCAAAAGATAAACACATGAATTCAAAGATGCACTCGTTGTCTATAAGACAGTGCCAGCTTTTCTCCTGTCAGAGGGGCTTGTACAGGCTGAGGTTCATAAGCAGTGTAGGGTGTGTATTCTGATACTATTTTTTGTTTGTGTGATAAATTTGTGTTTAAGATGAGATAGATGATAAAGTACCTCATGAGGCATCTTCAGTGCCCTGAAAAAAATGAAATTTGAACAAATTTCATTGTCCAGCTCTAATAGTGTGATTTATGGAAGCTCTCTAAGCATAGGAAGTATGGGGTTCTGTTTTACAGAAATTTGAAGGCATTGAGTATTTACTTTCACTTAAAACCTGTAATTTTAAAAGATACAGGTGTGAAGACTTGAGAAGGTTAAGTGCTGACATTGAGAGAGCTTTTCTGTCCCCTCTCTCCCTCCCCTCTGTTGGAGGGGGAGGCCAAGGTTGAACGATCCACACCAAATTGCATAAACTTGGCTTATAACTGTGGAGAGTGAGGTGACGTTAACAAATACAGCTTTCAAAAACATGTCTGGTCCGTGGTGTAAACTGCACTGGGTAATCCTGCTGGGATGGAGGGGAGAGGAGACTGTGAAAAAGGTGATTAGAGACTGATGTGCTAGTAACACTGTGAGTTAATGCAGCTTATATTATCTCCTGGTGCCACCACTTTCGTTCTTAGCTGACATCACGCCCATGTTTTTGGAGAGTGTGTCTTCTGCCACAGGTGCAGTTATGTGAAAGATGGAGCTCTTTAAGATGCTGTGAACTGCTCTGTTGCATGTATTTGTAGTGGTCAACTCTCCAAGACTGTGGTACCCAGCGAATCCACCTGCAGCTGTGCTCTTCTGTTAACCTCTTGGAGCTGAAGGTAGATAACTTCAATTACCAAGAGTCCTGTTAGTGCAGAGATTATGTAGCTTGGACTTTGGAATATTACCTCCCAAGAAAATGAGCAAAACTAAGTAGCTGAAGCTCCTAATCATAAAGCAGGAGAAATTCTGCATTGCTGTTTAAGCTGTACTTTAATTTATCCGACGTGTACACCAAAGGTCAACAGTATGGAGTTTTTATTAAATCTTCACCATGTGCCCACAGTAGCTTAGTTTTGGTTTTCTTTGCTTCTGAATATTCCTTCTAGATTGACTGTTTTTATCACTTGTGTGCTCTTGAGTGGTCCTTTTCTTTGCTGTGTCAAGGAAAAATAAAAGCAGAATCACGGCCCCTGTCTCTGTCAGCAGATTGATACTTTGTGCTTCAGATTCACATAGTTTGTAAGGAAAAGTACCTTAACACTTCAAATTCAAATGTAAATCTTTTCTTACTCAAGAACATTGTCAGTGAGAGAGGAAAAACTATCCTCAGAGATTTCTGAGGTAGAATATGAGCAAATCAAACATGCTTAATCTTTTCTGGAAGGGATTTTAGGTTTTGTTTAGGTCTGCTTTGGCTCAGAATGGTTTGAGATAGACTCCATCCCCATCTTTCTGTCAAAGCTTTGCAGAGCTAAGGGGAGAAGGGAAAGGCGCTTAAGACATTGACATGGAAATAAGCAGCTCTGGGTCTGCAGCTTTGAATGCCCACTGAGGGCAGGACTGATGAATAAAGCATCACCATTTTTTCATTGCTCATTTTTAGCAGAGCCCCAGCACTCTGGCAGAGATTTAAATAGTAGCTCATAAAGATTAAGAGTTGATGTTTTTCATCTGGAACTTTTTCCTAGCAAAAACAGTCGGAATTGTACCTACAATTAAAATGAGGGACTGCTCAGCCGCAGGCTCCATGCGCTTTTGTCTTGTATTTATTAGCTCGTGTAACTTTGTGTTTGGTTTGCTGAGTTTTATATGGAAAAGTATGTCTTGGTGTGCATTGGTACAAAATGAGTGTTTTCTTACAACTTTTCTGTCAAGGCTCTAAAAGGGAAAAAAGGAAACAATATTGAATGAAACACTAATGCTGTACACTGGCAATGCTTGAGTGTACTAGAAATAATGTGTCTCTCAGTCCACTCTCCTGAAACGTCCCTTAATTCATTTTCATGTCTCTCTTCATACTTTTTAACACACTTTGTTGTTCTCTGTGCTGCTGCCACGTTGTATTTCAAGTACCTACACGTGAAATCCTTTCTACTCTTCCATCACCTCCAGGTCTTTTCCAGCATAAGGACTGTCCCTACATGTCCTCTTACTGTTTTGCTGACACTTGCTTTGGAATTTTCTTCTCCCATAAATTATGAAGCTTTTTTTTTTCCCCTAGCATAGCATCTAATCAGTATTTCTATCTCATATTCAGAGTACTCTGAACAGTTCATCGTTGTGATCTCAGCACCATTTTCCTCATATTTTTTGTATTAACACAGTTGTAAAAGTATCCTGACAGTATCATTTAAAATTTTTTAAGACAATGTTGCACAATGTCAGGTTTTATACTTTCAATAGATGTACCTAAATTACATAATGCATTATCTTCTAGTGGGCTCTAATGTTCTTTCACAGAAAGAGATTAAAGTCTGTGGTGTCTCAAGCTGGAGTTGTTTTACCCAAACAGTTCTAGAAGATACCTAAAAAGAAATCTTTACATTTATCAAGACCTAGATTTATTATAATCTCTAAAATAATTTACAATGTGTTTCATGTAGGAGCTTTAAAATGTGAATGAATTTTAAAAGCTATGCTTTTTAACTGTTAAAAAAATAGTCAGCTCAAGCCTTGAAGTCACAAGTCATTAATGTTGAGTGAGAATAAAGATTTTAAGCCATTTTAACATGAAGTGTGTTCTTTTACAATTCCCCACATTATCTTAACAAAATGAATGAGCTTTCATTAGGAAAAAAGTAAAAAGTACAAGATTAAAGTTGATGAGCTAAATCAAGGTGTCCTGCTTGGTTGATTTAAATCCATGATTAAAATCAGTGATTTGATTTAAATCAATCCACTGTTCTTTCAGCCAGTCTGAAATGAACTGTTCTTCATTTCCTGCTTAATTAGAATTGCTTCTGTAGGATGTTAGGACTGTGCTTTGCTACAGAAAATCTGCCGCACCCTCTGAATTCCCCAAATGTTGGTTTTGGGGGATGAAGACCTTTTTTTCCTCTTGTTTTCCTGCTTTTCAAATAATAGTTTTAATGAAGTGAGACTCCATCTTGAACAGTATACCACTGTCCCTTAATGGCTGGAGATGGCAAAAAAGGTCTACAACCATAGCTCACCTTATTAAGGATCATTTCAGCTGATGACTTGTCTGTGCAGCCTGTGCAGGTCACCCTCACCCATGGAAATGACTGAATACAGAGGTGTGGAGATGTAACTATGGAAATGAGGGGCAGTAGAAGTAATGTTGGCTATTTTTCCCATGGCTTCATGCCCACCAGTGTGCCCACTGAAAACGAAGTGGGTGGAAGGTCTTGTGGAAGCTTGTCTCCTCCTAGGAGCCTTGCAAACTTCTCCACAGGGTGGATGCTCTGCTAAGCTGTCAATTTAAGCTTGTTTTGCAGTCTTTTCCTCAGCTGGCCACAATCTTTTATTTATTTATTCATGTATTTTCCCCTCTTCCCTGTCTTCACGACACTTGTGGATATGAAGTACTTCTTAAATTCCCATGAAACTTGAGTGGAGATTGTCAGCTTCTTAACTCATTATCTTGCTATGGGGGTGCCTGTGGGTGACAGTCACACAAGCTTCACTTTCCTTTGCTGTAAAGAAAAACCTGTAATACAGCTCTAAGGAAGGTTTCTCTTACTGCAGCCTCTAGTCCAGGGGTTTTTAGGCCCACAGAAGCAACCTATGATAAACTGCTTTGTTCTCTGAAGTGTAAATAAACAGCGATTTCTGTTTGTAGTTATTGCACCCATCCTGAAACAGAAAGGAGTGATTTCATCCTGGTGCAAAACCCTGGACAAAACCAGGCTATTCTGCTGCGTGGCCTATAAGCAGATCTCTTCAGAAAAGCCCTTAGTTGTTGATTTAATTACTTTGGTTGTTCTGGAAGACAACAGAAAAGCCCTTAGTTGTTGATTTAATTACTTTGGTTGTTCTGGAAGACAAGTCATAGGAGGGATGCTCTTCTGTAGCACAACCTTGGAAACCAGGTCAAAGTAACCATCCTGTCAAATGCTGCCTGCCTGGCCTTTGCCAGCCATGAGAACTTTGTGCTGCAGCTTCCCTGTAGGAGAAAAGGGTTTTCAATAAGGCTCTTTTCCTTTGATTTTCTTTCTTACTTGGATTGGACAACTATTTAAGAAAGAGATTACCATATACTCTGGATCTTTGGAGTGCCTAATATTGTGAAATACAGGGGAGGCATGGAGACAATTATGAAATATTGCTTTATTAGTGATGTGCAGAGAAGATTGTTTGGAAAAAATGCTACTGCCAGTTCTGAAAGCTGAAGAATTTACCTTTACGATGAAAATGAAAAATGTCTAAAAGCTTGCTTGTACTTAGAACAAGAAAATAATGTTTTGTTAGCTAGAATGTAGTTTAAAATATGTTATGGGAATTTACATTTTTCTAAAGAAGGAGCTGCCAAATCAAATTAGTTTTGAATTTACGAAAATTGTCATTGAGGGATTCAGACAAGCCATATGCTGCTCTCTTGCAAACATCAAGGCAAGGGAAAGTATTGTGTGGGCTTTTATCACATTTTAGTCATTTTGAGAAGAAAATATGTTTTAATATTTTTATGCGTACAATTTATATTGCAATTTAATGAGAAAGAAATGACACGTACCTAAGATAAATCTAGATAATGAAAACCTACTCAGATGCATTCAGCTTGATTTAAGGCGCCTTGTTTTGATTTTAGAGCACTTAATATATTGAGGTGTTTGGGTTTTTTTAATGGCTATGATGGATATTTATCTTATGTTGGACTCGTTTCAATACTGTAGCAGCCAATTTCAGGTACTTATATGGACTGTCTAGAGAGGAAAAATAATTCTTGCAGCAGCTGTTGGTGCACAGAAGGCAGGTTCAGGTGTGAAGATACTCCTAGGGACTTTTTGGTATTTCATCCTCAAAGCAGAGGCATGATGCTTATTAAACAGTACTTCAGGATAACGCCAAGGGTGTAAAATGAAACACTTCCAGCTCTGCAGCCTGCTGGTCTGTCACCCACTTCAAAGCTGCTTTGTGCCAACTGTCCATCACTGCTTCTCCCCACCCCAGCTCTGCCACAGCACACAGCCCTCCACACCGTGGTGTTCAAGGCGCTCTGTGTCTGGGGACACTTTCTGTACTGTTTCAAGACAAGAATAAAATGGATAAAACTCCAGTTATGTCCAGGAGTGAGCGCATTGAGATTCACTGGTGAGTACAGGAATCTGTAAATGGAGAGTTTAGGTTTTCTTATTGACTTCTTTTTAACAGGTACGTTTGAGCCCTGTTTCCAAAGGCTAATGGTCACAGCCCTCTGGTGCAGAAGCTGTGGGTTCCTGTTCAAAGGTCCCCGTGCTGCTTTCCAGAAGAGGGAATGGCTGGGGAGCAGCTGATGAGCAGGGGGTGCACTGCAGCCCTGCCCAAGGGGTCTGCACCAACACCTGGATCGGGTCTCAAAATCCAACCCTTCACCCTTCTTTGCCCCATCCCTGGGAGTGTTCAAAGCCAAGACAGACAGGGCTTTGAGCAGCCTGGTCTGGGGGAAGGTGATCCTGCCCGTGGCAGGGGGTTGGAACTAGAAGATTTTGAAGGCCCCTTCCATCCCAAACCATTCTTTGATTCTGTGTTTTGGTTTAGGCTGTGAACATCTGTTTTTTGGTGTGAATTTGCATATCAAATGCGTTTATGAAAAAGAAAAACATATTTTAAAAAAGTTTAACTAATTAGCCTAAAAAGCTGATTTGTACCTGTGAGAAGCTAAAGGCAGCCACTCTTTTTGCTGGAGGGTGATGTGGGTTGCTCTAGGGTTTTGTTTGTGTATGTGATGGGGCTGGTTTGAGGTAGGTTTTTTGTCTGTTTGTTTGTTTGTTTCTCAAGGCCCAATTAAGACTTGAAATACCATTGATTCCCACCGTTCCCACACAACCCATACCACATGTGCCATGGCATCCCTCCCTTTGGTCAGACAAGCTGACTCTGACATTTCTGCAAAGATCCTCATGTGTTACAAAAGGCAACTTCTGAAGAATAAAACTTCACAAAGTCACTTTTATCTTCACTGTGAGACACTTGTTTCCCATTAATTTGGAGAAAAAAGGCTTGTTGTCAGTATCAGGGCATTAAAAACATACATCATTCCATGAGCTGTTCAGACGTGGTCAAAGGCTCACATAAATAATTCTCTAGCCTTGGTATTTTAGGAAGGGCACCAGATGGTACTCCAAAAAGAGGGGGAAAAGAAAGGATTCCAGAACTATTAATTAGTTTTCAGGTTGTTTTTAGAATCATTATGTAGATGAGCATTTTTTAAAACATTTTTGCTAATTAGTGCATGTTTTTACAGAAGCTGGAGATGATTAAAAACGTTCTGCATCCTCACAAAAGATAGAACAAGTTTTTGTCTTTGGCAGCCAGATTCCTTGACCCACTGAGCCATCCTAGCACCCCTCCAGATGCTCAAAGATGGCTTGGAGTAGCTGTAAGATTGTTTTTGCCTTTCAGAAGTGTTTTCTGCCAGGTAGCCAGCATGGTTGTAATCCTGTTGGTACAGAGTGGTGTTTTGGGAGGGCTGTAGGTAATGGGTGCCCCAGGAGTCCCCTCGGGCACGATGGCTTCAGGGCCACAGCACAGCAGGACGGCTTGCCACGGGCTGACTCAGGGAGCTTTTCGACTTGGCAAGAGCTGAAGCAGTCCCTCACAGACCCCGTGTGAAAGCTGTTTCTCTGCAGAAAAAACAAATGTGCTCTTAGGAGAGAAGTAAGGTACCTCTCACTTCCCAGTACTGCAATATAAAGATGCACATGAAAGCTCTGCTCTTCAGGAGCAAACACCTTGTCTTCAACGGTTGCAAAATGGTACTTCTCTGAGTACATAATTAGTGTCAAAAATGGATAACTAGCACTGTACAGGTAAAAGCTCCTGCCACAAATCAAAATAACAACTGAGGAGACCCGTGCTCTGTGTTCCTGCTCAGGGACAAGTGGTGATATGGGCAACAGCAGCAGTTCCTAGACAGGGAAATTGGTAATTATGGCCCAAATGTGTAGGTCAAAACAAGATGTTCAAATGTGCTTAGAAGTGCAGCTGGGCATTAACGCAGTTTGCAGGAGCATGATGGGCTGTAGCAGCTGTCATGCTGACTAAAACACGGCTGCCTTCTCTGCAGAGTTTCTGACAGGTATATAGGGAAAGCAGTGACTTTCACACCAAGATTGGTGTTTACAGAGACTTTCAATGACAGCCTAAGTGTAGCCACTCTGCACTGGAAGCCATGCACCTGTGGTGGGCTACTCTGAAGGAATTGTTGTTTACTTGGCCATTCAGATCAAAATCTGAAATTACAAGCACCAAAGCCTGTGCAGCTGCTGTCATTTCTGGTACTGCTGTTCTGGACTGTGTTGACGTGAGCTGTGTAGAAAACACATTCCCTAAAGCCAGCATAGTGTATTACCCAGGCAGTCAAAGTTTCTCTCTTCCTGCAAGCCACGTGGCAGGATTTATTAGTGGCATAGGCACAAACCTGGAGCTGGGGGGCTCACTGAGCTGGGATTAGTAGCAGTAGTAGTGGCTCCATGGGTATCCTAAAGTGCTCCACATAAGGTTGGTCTGGGCTGGATCCCTGAGCAGTCGTTTGATTGTATCTCTGTATTATATTACTAGTGCGGTCCTGGGCTTTCAGGATGCTACCACAAGATTTATAATAACAGGGAGGGAAACCTAGTCAGAATAACTGTTTTCTAGTAGTTACGCTGATGTTTTGTGCCTTCATCCTCATGCTGTAGCACTATTTGTTAGTGAAGATAAATATGCGCATAAATATTTGAAAGATTAAACTTCTTTATAGCTTCTGTTTTCACACACTGACAGTAACTCCCTCTTGGGGCTTGCACACAGGCCTTGCAATGTATCCTGCTGCTCTTCAACCTTTTAGCAGCATTGTATTTGCAGGAAGCAATGCCTACGCTTTAAAATTCTAGAAAGTAACTCCTATATTAATTTAAAGTGTTAATAGGAATCATGCTTCGCATTTTCTAACCTTTCATGGTTTTCTCCAGAGGGCAGCTGGGACTTAGAGCAATTTGTTGAATAACTGGACAGTACCTATATGTTCCAATGTTATATTGGAAAGTAGCTGTAAGCTGTGGCAGCATCCACCAGATTTGAGCTGCTGTGGTGTTTCCAGCATTGTTTTATATATGCACCATTATTTTAAGCAAAGCTTTGGGGGTTTTTTGTAAAAAAAGTAAACAATTTATGCAAAGCAGAAAAGTGATACCCCATCAGATACTAGTTTGTATATGCATGTAGAAATGTAAATACATATGAGGCGGAAGCAGAACCTGATACTTGGCAGCATTTCCTACCCTCACACGTGTCAGTAATAGCCACAAGTAGACCTGATGGGCACTGGAGTCACACCAGCCGTAGGTATCTCCATACCTGTCTGTCTGCGTTTCACCATTGACTAAGAGTCTGTGTAACCTGAACTCTCTGTTTTTATATATTGCTTGCAATTTTTGCTCTTGTCACACGTGTTAGTTTCCAGCATACTGGTTAAGAAAGGCAAAGACAAAACTGTCAGAAATGAAGGTGGTGTTGATTTCTCCTGCTGGTGAAAGTGCACATCTGCTCCAGCACATCCTCCTAAGCCAGGAGACTGTTGCCAGTACCAAGCCTGGCTACAGGCATCCATGAAATTAAAAAAACTGTGTCTGTGAGGAGCTCATTAAATCTAAAGAGAGCCACAGTGGAGCTGTCAGTCACTTATTTTAGCATAAATCATGAAGATTTATAGCATTATGTTTTCAATGAGCTTTTCCCCTTTCACACCTATGTTGCTGTGCTATCAGGGAAATGATAGGTCTCGTTTCCAGGTAACAAAGACCTGTTGATGATTTGGCAAGGCTGCATTCATCTCATCTGCATTGCTCTGCCCTCTCCCTTATCAGCAGGGAAAGCAGTTGGAAAAAAGACGGAGCAGCCAAAAGCCTGTTCTCAGCTGCAGGGTGTCTGTCCAGCCAGTTCTGTTGAAAGCATGTACAGCTTTTTCCACCCACTCAGTGTCATGGAAGGATAAATCTGTCCTTCATCTGTGCCCTCTAAAGTTGTATGTTCTGTAAAGTCTTTTTCTTGTTTGTTTGTTTTGGTTTGCTTTTTGTTTTGTTTTGAGGTGATTAGCGCATGGTTTTCACCACAAGTAAATGAAGCTCATTCACAGAAGATAACATTCTGTACACATTATACACATTACAGTCACAGGTTATTATTTGGTCTGTCATGAAATCTCGCTGATTTCTTTGGGAATAATTGCTAAAACCAGCAAGCAGCAGGTCTGGCAAGTGTGACTGCAGTAAGGCAAGTGTGGCAGGATAATTTCTTTTAATTAGCTTTGGATGCTACAGCCTTCATGAAGGGCAGGTAGGAAAAACACTTTTCTGCAATGCACAGTACTGGATGTGCAATTTTGGGTGCCTGTCTTGGCAGAGTGTCAGTGCCTTGTGCTCTTCTGCAAGTCACCTATCAAACTTTTACATTCACCAAATATTTTATTTCTTACTTATTGGGGTGGATGGGATTATTAGAGGAATACAGTTGAAGCTTTTGCAAGTGTTTCAGAGCACTGATAAAGGGAAGCAAGAAATGATGGCTTCTCCCCACAGGGTCTTCTCTGCTTGCTGGAAACCCTGTTTGCTGCAGAGGTGAATATGGATAGCAGATAGCAAGCCTGTGGCAGGAGCTGGGGAGCTGAACCTTAGGATAGTTTTGCATGAGTTAACAAATGCCCAGGTGGATGTGCAGATAATGGAGAAGGGTACATTCCTAGATCTGGAGCGGTCAATAGTAGAGATAAGGCCTTTTTCTGTGTTTTAGGATTCCTTGACAGAGCATATCATGATTTGAAGTAGAGGAGCAACAGGCATGATTAAAAAAATAATTATATTGTTGGAACCTTTCAGCTTGGAAATTTTCAGCTTGGAAAGATCCTAGACAGGCGGAAGGGAAGAGCTTGTTCCTTCTGACTGTGGGCAGAAAGGAGACAACTCAGAGGAGGAGAGTGGTTAGAAGAGGAGGAAAGTTGTTTGCTGTTGAGATTTCTCTGCGTAGGAGTACTGTGGTGGCACTGATTTAACTTTCAGCATTTTTTCTGATTTTTTGTGTTACTTGCCTCATTTTACCCTAATTCCCATTTTTCCCCACTGCATTTATTTACTTTTAACTAGAGTGATCAGTGATATTTTTCTCCCTTCATACTTTGCAACATTATTTGCTTTATGATACTTTGATTTTGCTCCTTAGACTCCTTCAAGCTTAAGTAAGTATACAAAATATATACGTGTTTTGGAAAGTTCATATTTTGTAAAATATAAATTGTTACTAAGTTTTCACTTAGCAAGAAATTAATGTTTGGGGTTTTTTTTCATTATTTATTTGCATTTATAGCGGGAAATACAGGTAATTCTTATCTATTACTGCACTGCCAAACCTTAGGTATGCAATTTTCACTAAATGGAAATTAAAAAGGAGCAGAGAACAAGTCAGGAAAACCAAGTAGCTTTAATGCTGCTGACGGCTCTGCCCGTGTGGCCATGGAGCCCCTCCATGTGTTTGGTTGGGAGTAGGTGAATTCAGCATCAGACTTTCCTCTATGATGCTGTAGTCTTTGTGTGTGTCCTTGCATCTGACCAATACCAGGGGGGAGAAAATACTGCTCATTGGCCACTTTTCAAAAGCTAGGGCTTGAGCCACTTCTCCTTCGTTTCGATGCAAGAGTTGAAGCAGAGATCAATAAGGCATGTGTTTCTTAGATAGTGCCTGACTCCTGAAACAACTCTGTTTGGAAGGCCTGTCTGTTCCTTCTCCCCTTAGGTGCTTACGGATCCTCACGGACCAGAATCTAAAGGAAGGTACTTGCTCGGGGTACTTGGATGCAGACAAGCTGTCATATACTTTGGTGGCACTTACAGGCCATAGTGCGTGTGAAACAAAACTTTTTTTTTGGATAGTTGGAGAGGAGCACCCTGGGTCAGGGACTGAGGTGCACTTCTTTTGGTTAGCTGATGGTCAGAGTGAAGCCTTAGCTCAGCTCTGTGATTGCATCTTCCCAGAAACAGCAGTCGGCGAAAAGGGATGCAGTGAGCGCCTCCTTCCCGTCCTGCAGTTCCTTCTGCAAGAAGGAAAGGAGCCCAAGTGTGTCACCCTATGAGAAACAGTTCATTTGCCTCCAGGTGCCCCCCCATGAGGTTTGGACCCCTTTGCCTTTTCCCTTCTGGTGCCTCCATCACCTTTTCCCAAACCTCTGGCTGCAGGGAAGCAACAGCACGTGCAGGGGGAAGGATACAAGTGGCAGTTCAGCCTCTTTTTTCAGAAGGTCCTGTCTTCTCCCTTGGTGCACTGCCAGCTGGACATTCACCTAAAATCATTGACCTAAAACCTGTGTCTGCCCAAGACAGGGCAGCATGATCTTACTTGGAGCACCAAAAGAAAACCTCTCATAATTTTGGTATGAGAAACATGCACTGTTTAGCCTTTTATTCAGCATTTTTATGTCAATAATGTGAGTTTTCTACACTACTAGCCTGTGGGGTACATTGCTCTACACTGTCAATATCAAATTAGGAAGAAACAAGAGGGACAAGATCTTTTCTTTAGTATGCTATTGACTTTTTTAAAATAGCAAAAAAGGAATAAATAGAAAAATAAAATGGGGATTTTTAGGCATTGTTTTTGAGCTGCAGGTTTTATTGGACTTAGTAGAAACTTTTAAGTCTCTTTAAGCTACTCGATACACACCAGCATTGCTGACTAGCATTATGAGAAAATACAAAACAATTTGAGTAGTTTTAACAAATGGAGAAGTGCTTTAGAAGTGCAAGTGAGAAGCATATCAGAAGTATGCTGCAGGAGCAGCCAGGGGCCAACCTCAGAAACAGGGAGAAGTTTCACCAAGCCACAAAAGCTTTGTTGATCCCATTTTGACTAATTAAGTATACCCTTTAAGGTAAAAATTCTTTGCAGTATTGACTCAGAAATTGTTTTCTGAGTCACTTTTGCTTCTCATCGCTTGGCAGGTATCTTGTATCATCAGACTTCGGTAAGCTATAACTCACTTCCCTGACAGATGTGCCTGACCACTTGTAAAAAATCACACCATATGTTGGTAACTATTTTAATAAACTATTTTCAAATTTCTAGTATGTTAAAAAAAAAAAAGATCATAGTTCCTTTAGGCATGTCTACATCTTGAACAGAAGTATTTATATGAAGATATGTTAGTCATTTTGTCTCTTCCTCTGAATTATGAGAACTATCCTTAGCAATGTTCTGTAAAAATTTGCATTAAAGTAAGTCATTAACTGTGGTTTTTCAGTTGCAGCATCAGCTGTGGGACATAACTTTTTTCCCACTGTCTGGTGCTCATAAGAGTCATAGCTGGATTTTCTGATGCTGACCATGATTTGCCAATGTTGGACGTGTCTTCTGATGTGGTTCCACCTGGATCTTGTGGAAACCTTGTCTTTGCTAGCCTTATACCAATTCAAGCATTTTTAGGTGGGTAGTTGTATGTTCCTTAAGTCTAATTTGGAAATATTTGCTTGGAATTACGCTGCATTTTTTCCTATTTACAGCAACACTGCTATATAAGTAACTTTTTTAAAACCTATAAGATTTACTCAAAGGACTTAAAAATTTAAATCCGCAAATATGACTGGTTTTGGATTAACACTGAATCCAGAAACAGAGTTAGATAATTCTGAGCCAAAAGCTAGGGTTTCCGTAAAATAGTGTGATTAGAAGGCCACTGAAATCACAGGTGATATTTTGGAGTGGTGGTTTGGGAAAAGAAGCTTAGGTCTTTCTCTTTGGGAGGAAAATCTTGCTATAACAAAACTCATGTGTTACAAAGACACTGGTGGCTTTCATGGGTTTTTCTTTTAGTTCTTCAGTAGATTTTGGAGCCTTTCTGATTTAAAAAGGAGAGGATTAAAAAGTGGAGCTTTTCTGGTCCCATTTCAGAGCTGTTGGACTTAGCAGTTTCCTTTGTCTTCGTGGAGCTGGGCATTGGAGCGAGGCTGAGGTGGTAAGGTAGGAAGGTTGATGTGCTGACACAAGTAGTTCATTTGGCAGTAGCATTTTGCATCAGTTACTGAGCTTTGAACTGCTCCTTTAGTCTCCATCTTTGCAGAGCCTAATGCTAGGAACAGCTCTTTTATGTCGTTTGAAAGCTTTGCTCACTTGGAAGCAGTATCTGTTTTACTTCAAATGACAATAATGCATTTAATGATGGCCATTCAAATTTTAAAGGAGTATGACTATGTGCAAATTTCTTTTGCATACCTATCAAAAGTTCTAGAAACTTTTGATGATTATGATCTGGAAAATGTCATGGTTATTGCTTTATATATAATATTTGAAGTTACTAAGCTGACAAAAGATTATTAGTCATCATTATTTAGATGCAATCTAGGTGTTTGGGTACATTCAAAATGAAAAGGTTTTTTTCTATATGTTCTCCAGCATACTGCTTTAGTAATGATTATGATAGAAGATGTTCGGGGAAATGCTCACTGTGAACCTCCCTAGGGTAAAGCTTGCAGTGATGATAATCCTTGTAAACTAAGCACTGTGGCATCCACTACAAAACCATCTGCTCTTGGAAGGACCTCATCTTCTGAGGTAGAGAAATTGTAGAGAAATTTCCCTCAATCTTTCCAAAAGCTTCTGCTAAAGTAGTTTCAAATCAGGCTACATGCAAATCATACAGAAAAGGACATAGAGATTGAAAGCTGTTTTCTGGTGTGGGAAATGGGAAAAATAGCCACCAAAATACCGAAACAGCTGAGTGTCTTGAAATCTTGGAATAGAAGTAGCCCTCAGTGAAATAAACAGCAGTTGAGTAGTCTGATTTGTGAAGAGGCGCTCAGAGCTCTCTTTGGTCATCTTGTAGGACTTTGAAAACTGTGGTTAAAGTGCTCCATAGGATTTTGGACCCAAACTCATGGAGGCTCAGCCTGGAGCTCACACTAAAGTGACATAGAAAGCCAAACTATGTCCATGTGTAGGAAAACTGTCCATCCTTGCCATCCAAGACTGGCTGAACTATAGAGGAAGAGGCAGTGAGAACTGTGCAATGACCTCAGGCCTCTTGAAGGAGTGGAGTGGGCTGAGGATTTCTCTGTTGATTTAGTAGCCTTGGTCAGATGGGATAAGTTATCTCAGCTAGTTTCTAATAATAGCTCATTTCTTTGTACTGATAAGGAAAACACTTGTATTAGATGGTGTTAGAAAGGAGTAATTGTTAGTATTCATAAGAAAGATGATTTTTTAAGTGCTCACACATTTCCTTAAGGATTTTTTCCCCATTCATGAAGAAAAACTGTGTTTTGAACACACTTAATGCTTGTGTAGGGTAAGGATAGCTGAATTCCGAAGGCATTTAATGCCTACTCTCTGGTGTCTTCACCACAGTATCTCTTTATTTTTAAATACCCTGCCTGTTTCCTGGTGTGTACTGTCCGAGTCCTTAATGTTGTTAGGTGCCAAACCCCATGTCTTTAACCTGCTCACGTACTTGCCAAAATCAGTGTTAAATACATAAGTGCTCCTGTTTGTGTGTGTTTGGCTACTTGTGTCATTGGAGTTAAGTAGGTGTTTATCTGACAAGCTTGTCAAAAGCAACTCAACATCTTCCAGAGTCACAACCACATTTTCAGTTGGATCTTCTCCCCTTCCTCCCCCCACTCTTTCAAAAAAAACCCCCAAAACAAAACAAAAAACCAAACAAACACCCCCCCCCCAAAAAAAAAAAAACCCAAAAAAATCACAAAACACAAACAATCCCAAATGTGCATGTTACTTCACATCTTCAAAGAGCTCAGGTTAGCAATGTGGATTCTGAAGGGTAAACGCTGTCTGTTCCGTAAGTGCTTATAAGACGATATTTTTTTTCCTTTGGTGTTAAAATTGCCTGGGCTCTAATATTATTCAGGGTTAAAACTAATTGAAGAAATACTGTGGTAAAGTATAAAAAACCCTTAAGTTTCTTAAGAGTAAGTTCTGTAATGTTGCTTTAAAACTGTTTGGTACATTAAATACTGATGAGCATGTTTATATACAATTAATTTCCCTCTTGAATACAACTGTGATTCTTTGTACCTAATAGTCCTTTTGATGACTTAGTCACTCATATGTGGATTTGTTTCACTATTTAAACAGGTGGAGATAAGAAACAATATACTGTTTATATAACCTGTATCAGATAACATATCAACAAACACATGCACCTTTGTTTTTAATCATATTTGTACGGTGAACATAATCAGTGTTTGAATTTTCTTGGAAGTGTTTGTCCTGCTCCCCTATTTTCATGCCCAGCATATGGTGATACCCACCTAGCTGAAATGAGGTGTGTCCACATGCACGAGTTTTGATAACACAAGCCTTTTATTCTGCCTGCTATAACCAAAGTCTTCTGACATCCTGAAGTGTATCTTGTGTTTTCTGTGCTATGTCAGAAGATTAATGAATTAATGAGCACTGTGTGAGCTGTGCATAAGACTGCCTGCTGTAGCTCATGTGAAGAGGTTTGTTTTCAGTCGAGCAAGCTGGATCACAAGGACGAGCTTGTTGATAAAATGACAGCTGGACCTCTGCTGTAGAGATGCGCAGACTCAAGCCTGGGTGATGTTTGGCTCCCTGGCTGTTGTGGCTCAGCAGAAATGATGATTTAAAGACCCATTGTATCCATACAGGTTTTGTCTTGTTTTTCAGCCCATTTTATCAGGCCCAGGTGTGGAAATGCAAGGTCCATGATGTGTTTGCTGTATGTGGTCTTCCCTTCACCCACTGTTGTGAGAATCTTGAAAGCCTACTAAATGGCTTACTGAAAAAGTGACTTTTTGCCAGGCGCTGAAAAGAGAGGGAGAAGGATTAGTTAAAAGTTGAACCCCACCTGAGGAGTCCAGCATCCCATGCAGCATGGAGAGCAGCTCTGGAGAGATCCTCTGGCAGACACGGAGTTGAGCATGAGCCAGTGATGTACCCTTGCTCAAAGAAGGGATTCTGGGCTGCGTTAGGGAAAGTACTGCCAGCAGGCTGTGGGAGGAGATCCTTCCCCTCTGCTCGGTGCTGCTGAGGCCACACCTGGAGCAGTATGGCCCTTTCTGAGCTCTACAGTATGAGAGACAAGAGCATCCTGGAGAGAGTGCAGGGAAGGGCCCCTGGAGCACCTTCCCTGTAGGAAAAAGCTGAGAGAGCTGGGACTGTTCAGCCTCTGGAAGAGAAGGCTCAGGGGAAATCTCATCAATGTGTACAAATGCCTGAAGGGAGGGTACAAAGAAAATGGAGCTGGGATCTTGTCAGTGATGCCCACTGACAAGACAAGATGTAGTGGGCCTAATCTGAAGGGCAGGATGTAACTCTGAACATCAGGAAATGCTTATTTCCTGTGAGGGTGACCAAGCACTGGCACAGGTTGCCCAGAGAGGCTATGGTGTCTTCTTCCTTGGAGGTGTTCAAAAGCCCTCTGGATGTGGTTCTGGACAGCTGTAGGTCAGAGCTGTAGATTATCCTGCTTGAGCAGGGTGCTTGGATCCATTGCCTCCAGAGGTCCATTCCAACCTCAATCAGTCTGTGATTTTGTAAACTCTCTGAATTTTTTTCTCAAAATAGTGCTTTTAATTAAATGAGAAATACTTTTCTATTTAAATACTTCTCCATGATAAAACCCACTATAAGGCATTATCAAGTATCAACAGTTGGGTCAGTAAACACCTGCTGTCAAGTCTTGTCACATCCAAAGCAAGAGAGTTTTTTTCTAATACATTTTGTATTGTACGAACACCCAGCTGTCATTCATATACTGCTTTGTCTTTAAAAAAAATATTTATTTAATTTAATTATTTCTGTTAATAAAAGCATTTTAAATGAGGAGCAATGAAACTGGTGAAGGGTTAAGAGAATGAGTCCTGTGATGAGTGGCTGAGGGAGCTGAGCTGTTTAGTCTGGGACCTAGGAGGCTTATCACCCTCTACAGCTACCTAAAAGGAGATTGTAGCGAGATGGGAGTCAAGAAATGGCCTCAAGTTGCAGCAGGGGACATTTGGGTTGGCTGTTAGGAAAAGTATCTTTACGAAAAGGGCTGTCATGCCCTGGAGCAGACTGCCCAGGAGAGTGGTTGAGTCCCCATCCCTGGAGGTCTTTAAAAAACTTAGGGGGATAGCTGAGTGGTGGACTTGGCAGGATTAGGTTTACAGTTGGACTCGATGATCTAAAGAGTCTTTTCCAACCTAAATGGCTCTGTGATTCTAAAAGGTGCCTTCCCCATCTTAAGAACATGTAATGGTTTTGTGAAACACTGATGTTACCTAAAATAGATCATTTAGGCCAGTACCAACCATTTAGGCTGGTACCTGAGTGGGTGCCCAGCAGGACCTATGTGTATGCCTATATAGCTAAAATCCTTTTAGGAAGTAGAGGGCAGAAAGAAAAATCTTGCCACTTCAGAGATGATAGCAAGCTACTTAATAAAATATTAATTTCATGAATAAATGCTTCAAAAAAGCTTTTTAATCTCCCAGATTATATTTAGTACAAGCTAGTCTCGGCTACCTGGAGGAAACATGGGAGTGCTAATGCCTGAAGTAAAGATTTGGAGTGCTAATTCTAATGTAAAGTTTCTGAAGTAGTTAACTACAATTTCTGAGGTAGGTGCTAAGTAGACATAATAGCTCTCGAGAGTGGACACTGCCATTGCAGAAGCTGCTAATTGACCTCCCCTGCTTGATGCTGCTGATTGCTGCAAAGAACCATAGCCTCACACGTGTCCTGCTGTTCTCTGGTAATGAGATTTTGCTCCTTGGGTCCACAAAGTGTAATAAAAAGCGGCATTGCTGAACTTGCCAGGGCACAAGCATTGGCAGTAAAAAATGAAGTGCAAAGGAAAATACAGGACTTCTTTGTAGATGTAAAACTTCATTTGAATCAGTGGGCTCCAAATTAGTGAGGGAGGTTCAGCTGCCCGGATTTCCACTGCGCTTGAAGTAAGCTCTGTTGTGCAGGCCAGTGCAGAGGAGCCTTGGGCAGTCAGAACTTTGAGAACTCTGCTAGTCAGAGCTTTCAGATACAGGTTCCTAGCCTCATGTGGAGCTTGTTTCTACAGGGTGTTTGAACAGCCCTTGTTCTGTTTTACATTTGTCACAAAAATACTGCTCCTGCTACTTAGAAGGTGTGTTTGTGGCAAGAAATTTTTTCAGTATTGCGAACAGAAGGTAGAGGTGGAAAACGTGGCTGCTTTCCACACACTTCCTACAGCTTTTATTTCCTTGGAGAAACATCAGCTTCCTGATTTTTTTTTTTTAAACTCATCTTCTATACATTCCTCCTGTTGAATTAAAACTAATAATTTGTCTAAAGTATGGCCTGCCTCATGTATTTTTAGTGAGGATCTAAAATAACAACAGCACCTCCTCTGCCTTTAAGCTTCCATTCAAGATTTTTTGTTTTCTGCCTTGAATATGTGGGTACTGTTTGGTTCCTCCCTTGTAAAACACAGGCAGAGAGCAGGACAAAGAAGGGTGCAGTTAGCACTGCCATGGGGACGTGGAAAGTGCTCTAATTAAAAGCATCAATAGCTCTGTCATCTCAATTTACCAGTGTCCTGCTGGGATCTTCCTCTGAGCCATCATACCTCCTGAAGCTGCTGCTTTCTTCCTGTGTTCGAACCTGTGTGGAAAGGTTTCATGTGGAAAGCTCAGAGTTCCTTCAGCACTGGATCAAAGAGAGGGAAATTAGGTAAATCTCAGCCTGCTCAAGCCTCTTATGTAGGTAAAGAAATGGAAGGAAAGTGCGTTAGGTGTAATTCAGACCTAGCAGGTAGAGCTGCTCTCAGTGTACGTGGGACAAGATCCTGCCTCTGAATTAGTGGTGTTATTAACAGCACTGGCTCCGTTTTAGAAGACAACATCTGAAAATCAGGAAGTTGGCTGAACTCTTAATTAGCTGCAGAAAGGTGCACCAGAAATAGAGCAAGGCAGGACATGATGCCCGGTGACGTTGTTATTCCCTGCGGTCGCCTTTGCGCCCTCCTGCCGTTAATGAGAAACGAGGGCCCTGACATTGACCCTGCATCGTGTTAGAGCATGGAGCGATTTGTTATGTATTTGTAGATCCTGCTTTCGTTTCCTTTTTCTTAGAATGAGCTGGAAATTATGTAAAGAGGTCTCCGAATATGATGGTTGATGGTAAGCACGAGTCATATCGTTAAGCAATAATTCTCTTCTTCATCCCACCATGTTACAAATAAGTCTAATAGCATTCCAGTTCTGTTGATGTGGGCTTTTGTTTATTTCTTAAATGTATAGGTTGGTAGGGCCATTTTGTGGTGATTACTGCAGTTCCTGCAGTGAAACTTTGCAGTTATTCAATTAACTTGCACTCCTTCAATGTCCTAGATTTGTTGCTACAGAAGTGGGAGGAGAATATTTTGCAGGAGGACCTTTTGTATTCTTGTAAGGACTATTTCTCTGTATTTGAAGTAAAACCTGTGTCTTTTTTGTTCTGTGCTAACAAATTCATAGAGAACTTATTTTAGTATAGGCAGAATTTATGGCAAGTTGTGATTTTGTCCATTTTAAGAAATGCCTTTCAGCTGAAATAGTTCTAAAATCAGAGGGCAGTCTTTCACTTTATCAGCAATTACCTACTTGGAGTGCTATAAAGACTTTTTCCATAAGAGTTTTTCATTCACCCTCGTGAGGCTGTTGAGTCTTCAGTGGTGTATACCTGCTCCCTTAGCAATTTTGCAGGGGCTAAATGGGCATCTAGAAGAGAGCAGCATTTCAGATCCTAGGAGATATTTTGTTTTCCTCTAATGACAGTGAGTATTTCCCCTAATAACAGGGAGTATCTCATATTGAAGGAGCAGTTTTAGATTTTCCGTGTGATGCGAAGTACCATTCCAGATTTCAAATTACTAAATGACACTTAGCTGGAATTTGAACAGGTACTAATCAGTTTACTAATCGAATATATATTTGAAAATCTGTTGTAATTTTGCTCCCATGGGAGAGAGGAACCAGAAAAGGGCAGCTTTTTCTAGCTCTAGCATAAATGAAAATTAGGATTCAACTTGCAAAGCCAAAGTTGCGTTGCCTCCCTCCTGGTGATCAGAATGAGGATGAGTGCAAGAAAGGGCCAAGAGAAAAATTTGTTCCGGCTTTGAATTTTACTTCCATTTATAGCTTGATATTGTAAAACATTGCTTCTATTTCCATGAAATTGAAGTTATCTGATCTCTTAAAAAAAATTTGTTTCATTTTTAAAGATTGCTCTTACTCAGCACCATCTAGTGGAATGACCGCTATTGTCATTTAGGAAACAGCTGGTCTCTGTGAACCATATAGCAAATTAGAGCATCCAGTCCTTACAGGGTGAATAATGCCCCTCAAGCATGTTTGTGACTGATCAAGTAATAGAATCAGAAAGATTACCAGTGTTTTAGTTGAAAAGGAGCGGTGTGAAGGAAAGGAAGTTTAAGATAAATGTGGGTAGTGGTGCCTCTTATCTCCTGTGTTCTTTAGTCCATTAAGCTCCAGCCTGCTTTTCTGCCTGAACCATGCAGTGCCATCCAGGTTGTAGCTTCTCTAAGGCAAGATTTTGGAATACTGTTTCTTTGTGCAATACCGCACAGCACAGCCGCACAGCCTCATTTGTCTCTGTGATACACGTGATAATTATCAGCTGATGTTAACAGTGAGCTCTGAAGTCCTCACTTGAGAAAAATGCCCTGGAGTCTTTCTAGTTTAAATTGCAGGCAAGGAATTCAGTGTTTGGCTCTTTGAAAAGGCATGATTTTGTTTAAAACAGAAAAAAATCCCTTGGTAAAGCCCTCCCTATTGAGTGCATATATGCACTCCATATAATTGTCAGGTCTTCCCAGCAGCTGCCTCAGGGCTTGGGAAAAAGCAAGGGGGTCTGTGGCTCAGGTCTTTGGGCGTGCATGGGAACATGTTTCTTTTCCCAGCCATAGAAAGGAAGGGCTGAATCCCCAGAAAAATTAATGTTTCTAGGAGGAATGGATGACTCTCCTCAGAAACACCTGGCTGCATCAGCAGCATCTTACTTCTCTCTCGGTTCCCCTGGCAGCAATCTCGTAAGCTAGAGTTCCAAATGAAACAAATGAAACTGAAGGGGCAGCAGAGGGGGAGATCCTGAGTCTCTGGACAAAGATCCTGACAGAAGTCACAGATGTGTGGCTGAGAGCAGGCAGCCAGCACACTCTGGGCGTGCACCAGAGGCAAAATCTCTCTCCACTGTAAGGAGCAGTAAACAAGAGGCAGCTAAGGAAACTAGGAGCAAAGTTGCATTGTAGCACATGCACCAAGTTGTAGCATCTTCCCCTTTAAGCTTCCTTGCATTTCAGCATTTCATCACTTTAGGGTCTGTTGTTTCTGTTCAATTCACATGTTTTGGACAATGAAAATAAGTGGGTCTGTTTTATTCTGTAAATTTATATGCATTAGCACTGTAACATTGTGCTGAGGTTTCCAAAAAAGCTGTTCTTAAATAATTCATAGAAGCATTTCACTTCATTTTTCTAAAATCTAAATGTGCAGAGTAGTTTTTTCCCCCAGGTTTTAGGGAACACATTTTAATATCATCATTCTCTTTTCTGTCTTCATTTCCTACGTTTTTAATGTTGTGCAGCAGTCAGAGTATCACTTCTTTGCTGGCCTCCTCACAATATTGTGTTGCAATGTAAAAGGAGAGGCAGAATTAGCTGTTTTTTCAGATGGAGAAAATAAAAGTTTAGGGATTTTCCCTTTATACATTTTAAGTTTGAGACAATCCTATTTGTAGTGTAGATATTCATCTGGTTGAGCAGGTGCAGTCGTCTTTGGAAATCCACTTGGCTCCCATTGACCCCGGCAGGAAACGAGTCCAAAAAGGTCATAACTTTTACTTAAGAAATTTAGTGACAGGAGTTCTGTTTTGTTATAGGTTTGAGGATAAATCCTACATGCTGGAAAATAACCAGTTGCAAAGGAGCTGCTGTTGCAATAGGTGTGAACCAAATATTAGGTAGTGTGTGGGAATTCAAGAAAATACTTAAAATTGTTACTTCTCTCTCTGTTTCTCCTCTAGCTCTGGGATTGTACACAGTAAATGCAGTATATGGAGACACTATTACATTGCCTTGTCCTCTAGAAGTACCAGATGGTCTTATGTTTGGAAAATGGAAATATGTAAGTATACCTTTATATTTCTTAGAGCTGTTATAAGATGCTGTGTATCTTTTGTGTGTTTCTGTGAGATGATAACATTCCAAACGATAGGATTTCTGCCTCATATACGAAGCCATTCATTCCTGTTTGTAAGACTGCAAAATTCCAAGCTGTATAATTTCAGCCAAGCACAGATTAGAGGTCTGAGGAATTAATCTCATTGTTCAAGAGAAATAATTATTCAGGAGTCCTCTGCCAACCTGCATTAGAGATCTGGCGTGTTATCCCATGGTGTCTCGCTCACTTGTCAGAGCCATCGTTGTACATTTGAGCACTTTTGAAGTCGGCTGCCTGAAGCAGAGCGTGCTCCATCCCTGGCAAAGCACTGTCCCTGCCTTTGGTTGATCTGACAGTCACTCAGAACTGTTTCAGGCTCCGTTGTGCTCAATGCACAGCGAAGAAGAGAGCAGAGCTGACCTCAGGAGCATTGCTGGTGGCTTCACCCTGCCATTTCTGGCTGGGAACAGAGGCAAAAACGGGGGTGCTCCCTAGGTGTGCCAGTCAGCCTGCACTAGGAGCACAGCAGGATGAGCTTCTCCTGGATGTGATCAGTATCCCAGGTCAGAAGGAGAACCAGCATATCAAAGTCAAATGAAACCTCGAAGCATATGTGGATAAAAACGGTAGGATACCAAACCCCATTTGCTTCTCGGGCTGGTATTGAGATAAATGGTTTTCCTGTCTCTGTGAAGTTCATCTAAATCTCCTCTTGTGCTCAAACATAATGTACCTGCAATAATAGATGATTTCCAGTTTGACAGTGGATTTAAATTACATAGTTCTCTTTCTCTCTCTCTTTGCAAATGACATCCACTAGTGTATTTTACAGGAGAAGGATCTGCCACTGGGGGAGTCCTATTCCCCCCTAGCTCTTTCCTTTATACCTTCAGGTTTGCAGCTTTTGCTGCCCCCATCCACTCAATAGTTCCTTTTTTGCAAACATGTTCTGGGAAATGAAGTCAGAAGTCTGGGGAGAATGCTTCCCCAGAAAGGGACAGTAAAACTGTTTCATGTGAGCATTCAGAAGATGGAGTGCCTACATTTTGCGGTATCTCTTTCAGTCTGATGACTTTTCTTGGGAAGACTGAAGTTCATCTCTCTGAAGGTGCAAGGATGTTCTGAACAAAAGAAACACATTATCTCTTTCCATTGCGTTTGGATTGTCTGTGTCGGATGAGTGCCAAGCAGCAAGCGGAGATGTTGTAGCTTCTTCTAAATGGAAAGGGACACAAAACCTAACATACAAAAAAGCCCATCTAAGTTGCTATTGTATGCAATTGTTGACAGCCCACACAACCAAGTGAAAGTGGTACCTTTTCTTCCAGGGCAGCTCACAGCATGGCAACAGAGAGGGTTGGTCTAGGTTTTTCTTGTCAGGTGATTATTTCATTGAAAAAGGAGGAAATGTGTTCTCTTCTGCCTTGTGAGGAGCAAGTTGTGCTCATGGTGGGAATGTGCAGCACTGGGAGACTTTCAGCATGGCAGGCATTGCTCACTTCAGTGTCTACCTGTGTGTGCTTGCAATTGGTGGCTATAGGAGTTGGGAGCTCATTTGCACTTGACAGTCAACTTGTGTATCAAGTCAAGGCAATGTTTTCTTTTCTGTATGACAGACATCTAGACAAATCCAAGAGTTAAAAGTAGGAGACGGAGAAAGACTGTAAGGGAATTTAAATTTCACAACTAGCTGATGCCTCCTGCTCTCTGCCCAGCTCTGACACCACTCATCTCCTGTCACAGCATCGTCATGCTTTTCTGGGCTCTGCAGTCAAGCTGAGGTGTTGTGCTGGGAGCACTACTAACATCAGTGCTGCAAGGGATAAGGGATAAAAGAGAATGGAAACCTTTTCCAGTCCCCAGCACAATATTGAACATAGAGATAGAATCAGTGTTTCACCTCTCTTTAAATAAAGGCAGACAGTGTCTGTCCCTGCTCTGTGCATGTGTTTGTATAAGGAGGAAGGAATCAAATCCTCTAGAACTGCCCCTGTAACTTTGTCCCTCATAAAAATAAATTTTTTGTGTGAGAGATTCGTGCAAGGCTGTCAACTTTGTATTCCTTCTTGGGGTGGCAACTGCATAAGGAGGATGTCTAGAAAATGATACTTTGCAGATTAACAATGTTTGATTGTATGTATATTCCCATGCTACAAGCTCTCGGGTCCTTTAAAAACAAAGGGGGAAAAAAAGCTAAAACCTAATTTAGAATAAAATAGGCAGTTATGCCTGATTAAATCCTGCATTTGGAATGAAGTCTAAATATCCCAAACAAACAATATGAATATGTGAAACAATAATGAAAAAAAGGAAATTGAAGCTGTTGAGACTAGCTCACACATGCTTCTATTACAAATACTTTTTCATACAGACAGCGGCAAGTGCTGCCAAAAACACCAGCTTTTATCAGAGAAAACCCTTTGCTATGCTGAGATTGAGCCAAAGGATTGAAATAATTTCTACTGATGATATTCTCAATGTGTACCATGGCAGTCTTAAACTAGCTCTCTTATTACACTGAATTTCTTCTATATACAGCAGAAATAAATCAGGGGGGGGAAAAAAGCCATCTGATACAGTTTTTAGATATTTTTTAAAAATTATGTGTTTGTACCAATTGCAAATCTTCAGGAACTTTTAAATGAGTGTTTGTGTGAAATAGAGGTGTTTGTCCTTTTATTATAGGAAATGCCAAATGGATCTCCAGTATTTATTGCCTTCAGATCATCAACAAAAAAAAATGTACAGTATGATGATGTGCCAGACTACAAAGACAGGTTGAGCCTCTCAGAAAACTATACATTATCCATCAAGAATGCAAGAATCAGTGATGAAAAGAGATTTGTATGTATGCTAGTTACAGAAGATGATGTTTCCGAAGAGCCTACGATAGTCAAAGTTTTCAGTAAGTAAATCTAGTTGTTACTACTGTTAACATTCATCAGCATCTGAATCATAAATTGCAGAAACTTTTGTTTAAGGCAGGATTAAAGCCAAAAAAGTAAGTTTGGCTCAGTAAATTACTAAGACTAGCAAATTTCTGCAGCTTTCAAAAATGTAATCTACTGGTGGCATTTATGTAACAGGACTGCCTGCACTTGCAGTTTATTCATGATAAATGCTGGCTCAAAGAGAATTTTAGGCTTTGATAATGACTCACTTATGTGATGTCATTTGGCCTTGGAAATGAAAAATGTAAAATTAGCATTGATTATTTTCCATTTGTTCTCAGAACAAATTTTTCTGCAGGAGGGAAACATTAACCGTGTGCGGTCTGTGGGATTAGTTCAGGGGAGGGGTTTGGAGCAGCTCTGAGCAGCTACTGTGGAACAGCACGAGCTGTGAGGGAGAGAGCAAGAGGCTAGAAAATGATCCACCAGCCCCAAATGTTTGTTTTGTCCCCTGCTGAATGGTAGGAAGGAGAAGTACCAGTCTGCCATTCTCTCCTAGAGCACAGCAAGGTTTGTTAGTGTTTGGTATCACTGCAGGTCTGTAGGCAGTGCAAATGGCACAGCCCAGCTCAGAGCTCTCACAGGAGTGGGGACAAGCCTGGTCTCTTCCTGATGTTGATTCAGGGCAGAACTGTAATCCATCAAACCCTGAGTCAGCCTGGGGAGGCGTCCATTGTGGCTTTTTAGGGACACAGGGCTGTGACTCCAGTGCCTTATCTTCCTTAGCTGCATGTTTTTGGCCTTTGTTTCTCTTCAGGTGCAGATTTACACAGTCAAAGTAAGTCTGTTGTGGGAGCACGCTAACTGCAGGTCTGGGCAGTTTCAAAGACATCACACTCTGCTTGAAAAACACAAATTCATATTTTAGAAGGGCAGCCTTTTGCTTCTCTCAGGTAGAAGGTGTCAGGGAGTCCTCAATGATCTCTGTGCTGTCAGTCACATAAATGAGTTTAAAGCTAGATTAGGAGCCAATAGCAATTCCCTCGTTTCACTTTCAATTTGACTGCAAGAACAATTGAATTAATGACAGCAGGGAGGAGTGTGCTCAGAGCACGCACAGTAAACACAGTGCTTCAAAGGAAATGATAAAGAATTATCATGTTTACTTATCGCACAGTAGTAAATATGTAGATGAGGCAGTGGTATATGGTGAAATGAAATGCTAACTGCTTGAATTACTGTGTACTCTACTAAGTATTAACACAATGCTAACTCAGCCATGGAGCACAGCTTGTCTGGTTTATTCTGTGCATTAATACTAATAGAGAAAGCTTCTGTTTACTAACGAAGATAAGAAGGAAGGATGCCACGCATGTAATACGGCCAACTTAGCGCTGCAAGAAAAATTACCTTTGTGTTTTTTTCACTGTGTGTTCACAACTTTATTTATGGTTCTCTTAACTTTTCTTTGCATTTAATTTTCTTGAGTCTGTTTTTTAAGTTTTTATTTTTAGTTGCCTGCTTGTTTGCTTTAATTACAAAAGAGTTAAGAGCAGCTGGTGAACTTCATTTGCTTAACCAGTGGAGTTTCTAACTCATTGAGCCACAGGTAAGAGCTAGGTTGCCTCATAAACCAAAATCTTGTGGACCTGAAACTCAGCTGCATCCCAGAAGTCCTGACTGATTCTGGGTTTTGCTGGAGCTTGTTACATCCTGTGCTACCTGATTAACTCAGAACTAACGAGCTGGAATGCCTCATTGTGCAGGTACCACCTGCTAGGCTCACTTACTGACTACTCAAACAAGCACCACCAGCTTTCCAGATGGATCCTGTCAGCAACTTTTTTGTGGAATTAAATGGCCAGTTTCCAAAGCAGAGCAGCCCAGCGGCCAGGAGCTGCTGTCCTGCTGCACCGGCGCTCGGCTTTTGTAGGCAGCAAACTCTTTTTCCCTCTATTATGAAGCCTATATAGAGTTGCAAAGCACTCTGGCAAGCTCTTAAGCTGAGAGATAAGCAGTGTGCTGAAGTTGCAAACCCACCAAAGTGGGGTTTGCTGCCAAGTTTAAAATTTTTTCCTCGCTTCAGACGCTGAGCTGGTAAATGCCAAGTCAGTGTTTTACAGTGAATTACCTTGGTGCACGTGCAGCGGCGGTGGGGAGCTGGCAGCAGGCGAAAGTTTCCTCTCAGAGAGCAGGTGGCAGCCTCCCCACTGGCACATCTGCTCAGTCACAGAGCTCTCGAAACAGGGAGAGCCCCACACAGCGGCTACAGAGCAAGGGGGGCTCCCGTTCCCTTGTAGGATCACTGCGGGGCAGGGGCATCCAACGCTCTAAAAATAGGGTCGTCTCTACCCACTCCTAGGGGAGATGAGAGATGAAAAGAAGCAAGGCTGAGGTGGGGGAAGGCGTTGTGGCATGATCAGCTGGTGACTGGGACAGTCCCCCTGTTTATGGGACCTGAAAATCTGACCCAGAAGGCCTATTAATGGTCTTGTAAAACCACATTTCCTTGAATTGCCCTGAAAATATTTTGTCCTTGACAGGTTCTTATATGAAAAAGATTAATCTTTTTCCTTTAAAGTTAACAAAAGAGAAATAAACATTAATATATCTCCTAAAAATAAAAGTCTTTATTAGTCCTTTGAAGAAAATCTGATGGTCTTAGTGTATAGATTTGACTGTTTCTTTTGTTTGGTTTTGTTTTTTTGCCACCAGCAAAGCTGTTTGAAAATGTCAGATGAATGGCTTCTTTTATTCACTTTCATTTCCCTTTTGACCTGTTTTTGTTTGGTCCTGGTGTAGTGAAGTGAAGAATATCTGTGCATTTGTGTGCGTGTAAACACGCACGCAAAGAAAATGGATTTTGGGGAAACTTACAGGCTTGTTCCCTGTGTGACAGCAGGAGCAGTGCGTCTGCACATCAGTAACTTCAGCAATGTGTGCAGAGACTTTGGCGAGATAGTGGTGAAGTTCACTTAGGGCCAGGATTACAGACACAGATACAGTATTTCACAGGGAGCTTGATTTGGGGAAAGGGTTCTGTAAACTGATGTGGTTAAGAATGTTTCAATCTGTAAAAGTATGCTTGTTTAAGCAGTATAGGTAGGGTGTAGAGGCTTTCCTTGACTGTATAGACAGTGATTTATTTTTTTTCCTTCACTCTTCCCCTCTTCTTTTAAAATTGTGGGGAAAACTGTCTCTTTTGGAGATAAAAATTTGCATTCCGGGCTTCAGGCCAAACTGTTTTAACAGACAAGTTATATAGTCTCTAGAAAGTAGTCTTTTATGATGGAAACACTGATAGATCCTCCACTTTGGCAAGCTAAGAGGTCCATCTACCATAATAAAAGTAAATAAGAAGACATACTGGCACTGAAGAAAAACTTTATTTTTTTTTAAGAGAGCCATAACTAACTCAGAATCGGTTAAAATAATTACACTTCTCTCTATCATCTGAATTTCTTAAATGTAATAATCCCAGTTAGGAAAAATAAACATTAGAAGAATGATTAGGTTGAATTTGTTCCTTTATAATGTTGACAGCTCAGCTACAGTAATATCTGCAGGAAAGCTGCTTTTCTGTTGCTATAGTTTCTGTACCACTGGCTCCTTCTCCAGCTTGTATATCCTATAAATCGATGGATCAGATCAGGTTCTCTCCTCCTGGGTGGTGAACTAGTCTGTCTGGCTAAAAGATGTATCACCAGAATATATGGAATTCATTATAGAAGGTGTGATGCATTTAAAGCAAGAGTTTGTTCTTGTCAATACATTTGCAAATATTGAGATAGAAGCGCCTCACCTTTTCTTATTTTAAAGGGAAAACACAGGTAAGACTGTATCAGGCTAGATTATTCTGTTTAGTTTCAAAAGTCCACCTATTTTTAGTATTTTCTTTTTGTTTTTCAAACAGCTGTTTGTGCTCCCTTCACCAGTACTTTTATCCTATTTATGTTTTAGAACAACCCTCTCAACCAGAAATCTTACATCAAGCAGACCTCTTAGAAACAGAGAAGCTACAAATGGTAAGAGCAGCATTCTCCCTCAAAGTTATGTTCCCGACAGCTGCCTGAAGTCCCTTTAAGGTCCAGACAGAGGTGATGGCTCAGAAAGGTGAATGAACACCTGCCTGTGAGTCTGTAGCCAGGCTGAGCACAGAGCAACTGCCTTGCCACTGTTTATTCCTGCCTGAGCTGCAAACAAGGGCCATCCTGCTCTTAGACACACAGCCCTCCTCCGAACTGTACCTCTCTGATTTGATTTGTCCTATTTAAGAAAAGTGGTTGAGCTTAAGCATTTGAACTTTCTAGAAAACGGCATAAGTAAAAGCAGAATGATGTTAAAGCCTAGTGGAGAAAACAAGTGACTAATTCCTGTCTGTTTTGCAGCTTGGGGAGTGTGTTTCAAGAGATAGTTATCCCGAGGGCAACGTTACGTGGTACAAAAATGGGAGAGTTTTGCAGCCCGTGGATGATGGTATGTTTTGACCAATGGCCCCAGATCCACAGATGTGTGCATGCATGAAGAACTGTGTTTATAAGGGTTCCTCTGCTTTATTCTAATATATTCTTCCTTTGAGAAAAACTGGTCATATGGAAAGATACAACTGGAAGGAGATGTTTAGGCTTTTCTGAGTACCCAAGCCATGCCACGTAATCCTTATCTTTTGGTTCTGGTTTTAAAACCACAACATGGGAAAGACAATTGCCTTTTATCAATGCTATCACAAGGCTGGTTTTGAGCCTATGTAACTAACAGAAATCTGTGTCTAATTTCCAGCTTCTTATAAGGTATTAACTGTCTCAATTTCATGCCTTATATGGTCCAACATTGCGTTTTGGACCCTGTGGACCATCATCTTATACAACTACTTATTTTCCAGAATGTGTAAGAACAACCATTTTTTTCCCTTCTTTTCAACTTTGACAGACTGATCAAGCAATAGTATTTTTTCTTCCATAAATTAGAGAATGATTAAAAAAGAAATCTGATCCAAAATTTTTTTGCCATCATTTTGGAGACCTTCTTTCTGTCTTGCAAATTAGGCTGAGACTCATATTAAAAACCCCACCAGTTTTTTGTTTGGATTTGATTTAAAATATTTGGTAGGTTAGGAGTATGTTGTTGGCAAAATATTCCTGGTATACCTCAGTGGCACTACTAGAGGAAAACTTTGTACAATCTCTTGGGTAACATGTCATGTTGCTTATATGTTTTCAGCCTGATCACAAATACAGAACAGGCAACAAACATACAGCAAAAAGGTTTCAAATTCTGTCTCTGCGATGCTGAAACATTATTTCCTTTTCAGTTGTGGTCATAAATTTGCAAAAGGTTGTGGACAAAACAACTGGACTCTACACCTTGACATCGTCTCTTCAGTACATGCCAACAAAGGAAGATGTAAATGCCAAGTTCTCTTGCATTGTGACTTATTATGGACCGTCTGGCCAGAAGACAATGCAGTCTGAACCACTTGTCTTCGATGTTCACTGTAAGTTATCAAAAAGCATCTTTTGCTGTACATTTGGGGTGGGGGAAAGCAAAACCAGAAACAGTTTACGAAATTAGAGAACCATTGCTGCTTGGTTATTGAAATGGTTTCTTTAAAGTTGATTTGTATCAAGAAGGCCTGAGTACATTGTCCAAGTAATTTTTATTATCTTCAGATTTACCTGGGATTTAATTTTTCCTAACAATAGAATACTGAATATCAAGATTTCATTGACAAGAGAAAAGTGGTAGCTGTAAAAAGTTACGGTGAAATGGGCTTTTGAGAATTTTAAGAGAAGGTTTAGTGGTTGATTAGAGTGAGTCTCTGTGCCCTCTGAAATATGCAGTAAATACACAATACAGTTTTTAGTAAATTCAAATGTTTTTCATCTTTGCAGAGTCAGCGCCAAGCAGTTAATGCTGTCTGTCTACCTTGCACAAAATGCTTCTTTACAGCTGTAAGATGCTGTGTTTTACATTTCAAATGATACATTTGAATATTGCTACACTTTTAAGTAGAGAATTTGTGTAAATAATTGGTTCTAACTGGACTGAATTCTAAAGCAGCTTCCTTACTGTGTTACTGACGGATGTGGAAATCATAACACTCCTTTGAATAAACGAAACAGGCTGCTGGCAGGGAAAGATCAGAAGAGATGGCAGCACTTAGAGACCAGGGGAAGAGGCATCTCAAAGTCTTGTGAAATGTTGCTTCTGAAGGGCTGTAGAAGGCAGCAGGTCACAGCAGGATGTAGAGGAGCAGGAGACAGACAATATGCCCAGTCAAGTGTTACCTCTCCGCACACTTCAGCTTGTACCTCATCTTATGAAAGAGAAGTCCCTGTTTTGGGGGTGATGGGGTCTAAGTATACAGTCCAGCATCTAACAGGGTCTTAGCATATGTTGTATGACCACTGTGTGATCAAGCTGAATACAAAGAGAATAAGTAAGGCACTGGATTTCCCCAGGTAGCATGAGTGCACCGTTGCCTTGAAAACGAAAGCCACAGGCTGGAAGGGCCCTGTATGTTCTGCCCAGACGATAGCTGCTTTTCCTTTACAGGTAAAGTTTGTTGAGCTGCAGGGAGGGTGATCAGTTTTGGCCTTGGTCAAATAAAACCTAACCTTGGAGCAGCTGGTTTTTGGTTTCTTCTGGAGTTAAGGTTTTCTTTTCACCAGCTGTTTCTCCAGAATGATAACCAGCAAAACTAATGGAGAAGAAAACCTCTGGGACAGCTGTTACCCATGGAAATACCATAGACATTTCAAGCCTGCAGACACATATCCCACCACTTTAAAGCTAGAGGCATTTCTTATTTTTTTGGTTTTGCTTTTAAGCTGGGTACCAAATTTCACTCTTTTTTTTTCTTTTTTTTCTTTTATCTGTGGATCCCCGTGACCACGAGTAACTCCTGCTGGGCATGGCAGATTGTTCCCAGGAAAGAAATGTAATGACCAGAAATCATTTATCGCTATTACTTGCCAAGAGATGCTGTGCTGTCCTCATTTCCCCTCTGCTTTCATGCATTAAGGCCACTTCACCTGTTGAGGGTGAGGCTCTTGCAGATTTCTGCGGTGCATGTGCTACATGTGCTTGCAAGTAAGAATGACCCAATATGAAGGGAAAAGAAGGCTGCATGGCTCTGGGATGGTCACTGGCCATGTACAGTGTGCCCTCTGTATTAAAGATTTAATGTTTGATAAACTAGCTCTTCCAGTCCTGGTCTAGTAACACACAATTTAATTAATTCCACCAGTGTGCTGCTAATTAGTGAATAGTGGGAGGCAGGCACACCCTTCAGTACTGAAGAGGCCTCAGGTATGAACTTTGGCTTTAGAGTGTGGGACTACCCAATTTTATTTCTGAGTATTTTCATCTGCTGTAACTTCAGTTCCTTACTCTGCATAAACACATCTCCCAATGAATTTGTGAAATTCTTTGTTAATAGATGTCCAAGCTTCAACAGATGCATTTCATGACTGCTGTTAATTGATGATAATGACCTGTCTGCTTTGGTTTTGCTTTTTTAGTTCAGTTCAGCGATACTAATCAGTTTCTCAATAATTGTGATTTTTTTAATGAGTCAAATATAATGCAGATTAAAAAAATGGCAGACTCCAACTCTTAAGAAATGGAAGCCTTTCAGCCTTTTTTTTTTCAGATTGACTGTCAAAACTATTGCATTTTGCATCTCTAAAACAATAGAACAAAATCAGAAAGACCTGATCCTCATTCCTTGCAACTTACCCATTTATCCTAAAGAAATGGGGAGATGATGATTAAAATTATGCCTGCAGAAGATTTTTTTGAAAGATATATCTATTCAGTCAGGATCTAAGAAATGTTTTACCGTTTGTTTTGGGTTTTTTACTTTATCTTTAGCACTGAGTTAGTGCAGTCTTTAGTACTCAAGTGTTTAATAGCTAGTTGATATCCTGGAAGGAGCCAGCCACTGTAACCTAGAATGAGAAGAAGAGTGAATTAGCTCCTGCTGTGCTGGATGTTACTTGGATTAGGATAATTTAGCTCAGTTAGAAGCAGTTACGTGCTCGGTTTTGCAGCTGAAAGTAAGGAAGCTACTGAAGGGAAGGAGTACTAGGAGAGAAGTCTCGGAGCTGGACACTCAGATAGTATCTCAGATACTTAATTATCTAGGTTCCAGTTATGTGGAGTTCTGCTCAGCATTAATCAGAAAGATGTTTGTCAGGCACTTTCCAGTCATGCCCTGTTGTTAAGTGTCTGTTTTGTTATGGATAAATTGTTTTCCATAACAGATTAGGGTCAAAGACACCTCACACTTGTGCTGCTTCCAGCATTGGTGTTTTCCTTGAAATGGCACACTGAATGGGGCAGCTCTGGGATAGCAGCAGTCGTTTACTAAACAGCTGCCTTTTGGTGCTGGCTCCTGGAATTCTGCTGTTTTAGAAAGCAGAATCTCAGGTTTGCAGAAGCACCAAGTGAGATGGGCCAAGTCAGGGATATGTGCCACTGAGAGGCAAGATGTGCCTTCACCAGCTGCTCCTGGTTATTAGTGAAAGCAGGGGAGCACATTACTGGTGCCAAGCAGCAGTCAGCATTGCACTGGACACCATCTTCCTGTCCTCAGGTTGCATCTTATTCAGAAGAGTGACATCTTCATTTTAGACAACAGTTTAAGTGGTCTTTTGCTGTCCGCTTCCGTATGTTGGGTTTTCTTTTCTAATTTAGCAAATTAAGTTAAATTAAAACTTGCTCCTGGTTAATTACAGGAGATAGAAGGGGAGGTTATTTCTACAGTAGAGACTGGTGGTTTGCAAGAATGGTACTTTTGTCTAACTGTGTCCATTTTTAATTCAGTTCTGTTTATCTCTGTGGGAAAAAAACACCTGTTCTAAATTAAAGTCCTGAAGTCTTACTCTTTATAATTCCTTCCTTTTCAGTTTTGAGACAAAGCTTAAGCAGTTCCAGGATATATCTAGACATTCTTTAGGATAACTTTTTCACATTTGGTCACCTTAACATAAACTTGACAGAAGGAGAGACAAGTCTTTGCAGTAGCCCCTGAAACTGAGTTTTTCAGCCCAGGAGCTACCAGGAGGGACATGCATATCATTCCTGGCCAGCTCTCTCATTGCATCTGTTGTTTTCTATTCCAGCAGTGATGCTGGACTTCCCTTTCCTGAGCAGGCAAAGTTGTGCTTCAGCTCTGCAGTGCTGAGGTAGAGCTTGTGTGGCCATGGAATGGAGCTGAGGCTCTGCAGGAGGGAGGCTGTGGCTGCTTGGAATCAGTTCCCCCTCCTGCTCTGAGGAGGGGGGAGATGCTGTGCCTGTTAGGGCTCTCAGCCCTCGAGAGGCCCCAGTGAAATGCAGCTCCTGTTATTGAGAAATCCCATCGCAGAACACGGACGCGATAAATGCCTGCAGGGTCGGAAGGGCTGTAGAGCACACGCTTCACTAAACACACAAAATCACCTGTCAGCCAGGGGTTTCTCTGCTGTGTGGATTTTTGAGTGTCTAATAAGGTGTGCTGTACTGTATCTTAATGCAAGACTGGCATCTTTGATGGAATTTTATTTATCCTTTGAAATTAGAACAGTGAGAGTTATCTGCCCATATTGTTTTCTTTAATTTTGTTCATTTTACTTTATTTTTTAAGAATTATATTTAGGCCTCTACTTAGAAAGAATAGCATCTGCTAAAGAATACTCTGTCTTTGCTTTAAAAAAATTATGAAAGTAAAATGTAAGTTATAGTTCAACTTCTGTGAACATGACAGAAGTATGTAGTATTTACTGTTCTGTTGACTATGTTAAGGGTCCTATTATGCTCACCAGATTTATCTTTCTGAAAGCCTGTAGTGATCAGCATATAGAATAGGCTGAACATAGTTGCTTAGTTCGTATTTCTTTCTTTTTAATGCCAGAAGGCTATTATCTAATACTAATACATGGCGTTGAGAGCTTCAGTTGTTTTTCTGATTGCTGCAGTCCTCCAAACAGGGAATTTCACAGAGACAAGTTAATCCCTCATAATGAAATCACACCATGAAATGGTTCATACTAATCAGGATTTCTTTTGCTTTTAAGCACATGACATGGTTGTAATCATTGCTGTTTCAGTTACAGGTATTTTGGAGAAGAAAAAATAATTTTATGTTATGTGACTTCATTGCACATTGCAATTGGCAAAAATATAGAAAGTGTGATTAACTTCTTTTATAAGAAGATCTACAGAAGATCTAATATTTTCAGCTGCAGGATGATAAAATTGCATTTTCTTGGGCCATGAATATTGTGTGCATAGTGTTGCCGTGTGGATTATGCTGAAGCTATTAAAAATGTACATTATTTTCACAGACCCAACAGAGAAGGTGACTATTCAAGTGCTGTCACAAAGTAGTACCATTAAAGAGGGCGATAACATCACTCTGAAGTGCTCAGGAAATGGCAACCCTCCTCCCCAGGAGTTCCTGTTTTACATTCCAGTAAGTCCTGCCGTGCTGTCGCTGCCTAGTGAAATATTCGGTATCATTCCTTCCTACAGACATTGCTACATGGCAGTGTATACGTGGTTTTGTAACAAATGAAGGAAAGAATTCGATGCAACAAACACTGACCATTATATCATGCTCTGAGAATGCCTCACCTCAGTTGGCAAAATATTTTTGAAAAAACCTCTCCTTCCCCCCAGCCCACCCAAATTTTTCAGGAGTTTATTCCTACTAAAAATTACAAGGCTTAATTTCCCATCATCAGGTATTTTAATAAACAGTTTTGATTACAGCAGTTTAGCATCTTGAAGAAAATCATCTCATCTGTTGTCATAACATAGATCCAGCAGTAAAAGCACAGCAAATTAATTCAGCTATTTTTTTGGACTTTCACAGATTAATCGTCTCACAATTTCTTTTCTTCAGTTGATTAATTAATTGTTCGGTGGCATAACAACACAAAAAAGAATGTGTGTGACAACACAGGAGAACAAATCTGTCAAATGCATAAGACACAGACTGAGAAAAATAAAGGCTTTGTTACCATTAATCTTCTTAGTACTGGTGAAATCCACAGACAGATGTGGCTTTATATTCTGAGACTCCTGGTCCTTGTTCCCATGTCCTGCTTCCCACTCCTATTCTGTATGCCTCAAATAAGGCTGCAGTAGTGAGCAGAGCTGCTCTTGCGAGAAGCCAGAAGCAGTGGTGTCCTTTCAGATATTTCAAACGCAGCATGTCACCCTCTGAACATAATCGTCATCTACTCTGGACTCCTGGCATGTGTGAATTGCTCAAGAGAGCAGGGGGAGCGAGGAGCTGAAGTCCTTATCTCAGAACAGCCATTGAGATTCAGTGAGTCATCCTAAAAACTCACTAAATGCCAGTGAAAAAGTGTATGGTATCTCTCCTTGCTCCACTATCACAGTGAGTGAGCTAAACACCCGAGTTTGTCTTATCTTTGGGCTACCTGATACTCCTCCTTTCTCTCGAGGAGAGCTGCAGTGGGTGATTTCTTTGAAAGGCTCGTGGGTATTATAAATCTCTTTCTGGATGCAGAGATAGGAATGAGGGTATCATTCTGTGCTTGTTGCAAAGCTGACCAAAGTCAGTAATCAGGGGGAAACTGGGGAACTGGACAGCCAGAAAGCAACATTTGCTGGCTAATTCAAAACACCAGAGTGTGCAGATAGCTGCATATAACACAGTGTATAGCCTACCAGGGTCTATATTGTCATGTGGATAAAGCAAGGTTTGCTTGTGCTGTTCAAAAATGTGCAATGCAGTACAATTCAGTTCGTGATTTGTCCTAAACTGTTTATATCAGAATCAGATTTAGAAACACCATTTGTTTTGTTGTTTTGGTGTCTGCAACACCTATTCGTAAACTACTTCTTTCTGCTAAACTTTCAAATTTTGTATTTTAATGTCCTCTTCAAATGAGTTATTCACTTAAAAGAGTAAGCTCTTGATAGTACGTTTTTTTTTTAAACTATGTTGTCATGCAGGAAGTAAACCTCAGTATAATTAATAGGTAATTCCCTTCAATGATGCCATGTCTATACATACTTTGGAGTATTTCACCATCCTTATAATTAAAAAAATCCTCAACAAAAATTAGTGGGTTGAGCAGGCCCATATACAGTAAATGTCGTGTTTTCCACCCACAGGGGGAAACAGAAGGTATAAGAAGCTCAGATACTTACGTAATGACAGATGTGAGACGAAATGCGACAGGAGAATACAAGTGCTCTCTGACTGACAAAAGCATGATGGACTCGACCACCATCACTGTGCACTGTAAGTCATTGCCTTTTGCACTCCTGGGTAGGATACAAAGTGATCTTGGACTTTCTGGGATGGTCTGTCTGCTTTGTATGTAGCTTAGAGCAGTTACCTACAGGTGAAGTGGTTGGTTTGAAGTAGTGTCAGGTCATTTCTATTTGAAAATCATGACTTTCTCAATTCATTGGCCTAGATAAAGTTCCACTTTATGTAACTTTTGTGCAGTTCTATTACACTGTCACATACAGTGAGAATTTTGGTATTTTACATTTCACTCATGTGAACATATATAGGGCAAAGTATTCTCTGCCAGCTGTGCCTCAGAATGTACACAAATATGCAAGCGCAGGGATATCACTGAAGGTCATTCTTCCTACTCAAGTTCACATTCCCTCAATGAGGTTAACATGTAAGGAGTCTAGAAAAGAGACTTAGGAAATCATTATGTTCACATAGGAAAAGTTGCATTTTTTTACTTTTCCCACAATGGTGAAGAGCTACAGAGCTCAGTAAATTTTCTTTAGCTGGATACTATTTATTCACACTGTCAGCAATGCTTCAAAAGCAGTCACTGAACTGGTTGAGCCATTGAAGCAATAGTTGCTTTTAATCTCTTTGTGGAGAAAAGAGCAGAAACCCTTTCAAACTCTGCTACATTATCATAGGCTGTGAAGTAAAACTCAGGCCAGGGGTAGTGGTTTTCCCCTAAAAACATTGATAGTCTGCAGTCTTCACAGTAGCATCAATACCTTTAGTAGTTGAGCAGTTCAGAGGGGTCCAATGGATAATGAAGTTTAAGGCTTCCACAGTAGTTATACTTTACATAGAAACAAACTTAATGTTTGTATATTTGGTTTTGATTTCTTTTTCTTGGCAGGGGTACAATACATGCATAATATATCTGTACATGAATAATTACATTATTACATGTAATGAATATTTTGCCTTCAGTAAGATCACCCATTGTTACCCTGTCCAGCCCTTCTGTTTGCCAAGGGTTGGGTATGTAAGATATGAAAAGAGCCCTGTGCTGCTGCCTCTTAACTGCCCAATTGCAAAGGTAGTTTTGCTCTGGTATAACTGACCCTTTTACTTTTCTCCAAGCGGATTGCCTGTCTGCTTGTACTTTCATAAATAATTACTCTAAAGAATAGCTTCCTTAGCTCCAAGCTATTTTTAACAAGCCAGTTTTCCTTTCTCTTCTGTTTTGTCTGCACATTGGAAGAGCTTTACTATGCCAGAGAAGTATGTGTTTTCTAGACATGAGTCTTCGCAGAGCTGACAGCTAGTGCAGCTACTCAGCACTCAGAGGTACACTCTAGTACCCTACTGCGTCTCTTCACTTAGGGTTCACTTTGTTTTGTTTTGCTTAGTTTTTCCAAAATACCTCTATCTGCAGTAAAGCCTTTGCTTCAATGAGGTGCAGTGGCCTGGAATAGTTTTGTAATTCCTGAATATCCAGACCATGCCCTACCTTTAATGTACTTCACTGTCTTGCCTTATGCTGGTCTAAAGCATTTCTGCAGCATGTAGTTTCTCCTTCAGATAATACTTACTAATGACTATCAAATCCTACTTTTTCTCCCTCTTTTGCTTTATTGTTTACCTTTTCACATATGGATGAATATTCCTCTCTGTGCTGTTACACTGAAAAAACCTTGATTAGGAGTCAGGGCTTTTCATTTTTTTCACATCCAATCTCAGCATTTTAGATTTTTTATTTTCTTTTTAAAAAATGCAACCACAAACACAACAAAAAGCAGGCCACATAATAATTTTAATTTAAATTTGGGAAACTATTTATAGTAATTTGTTATATTTTAACTGTAATGCTTTTTCCCAAACCAATTTTATTGAGCATTATAATTACACTGATTTCTTTCAATGTCTAGGTAGGGAAAGCTTCTTCCTGGTATGAAAAACATTTTCATGCCATTATCCTCAAACATTTTTTGTAGAAAAATATTCTGGCTGAATACCCAAGCTCCCTTTTTCCAAGTTGAATGTAAATTATGAGACTCACAGAAAGCGGAAAATTGTCATTAAAGCATCTGAGTTACCCTTAATGTTTAGGGAAATATTTTATTTATGAAGGAAATTGAGGGGCTATGAAAGATTCCCTACCTTATCCACAGAACATAAAGGACAAACTACAACCTGAGCTCTTGGCCTTCAGAGCAGCATCAGTGCAGCCAGATCCCATTTTAAAGTCCAGCAGATCTGAGTGCTTGCGGTTGGCATGATTAGTCTCTCTACAGAGGGAGCAGCAGAAGAGGATTGATGTTGTGGGTTTGGGGTTTTTTACAATAGGTTGTAAATTCTCTGCCAGCTCTGTTCCTTCGGTGAGTTTGCCCAGGGTCAGGTGAGCAAAGCTGGCAGGGAGGGGCTCAGGCTAAAAGCTGTTTACAACCACTTACAGAGATGCAGAAGCACACCCTGAGTGAGGCAAGGAAAGCACCCAGCAGTAGGGAATATCTTTTCTCAGCTATAAAGGAGCAACTCTTTCAACCCACAGTCCCCTTTCATTATCTATTGCTATTGGGATTTGAGTAACTTGGTCTAGGTTTGGTGTCCCTGCTCATGACAGGGGCTTTGGAAGCAGATGATCTTTTAGGTCTCTTCCAGCTCAAACCATTCTATGATTTGGTAATTTTTCCTGCACAGAAAACCCAGTATGGAGTAAGTAGGTCTGTGGAACTTCCTCTTTGTGATGCTTTCCTTTCGGCTAAAGTGTGTTTTCTAGGGAAACAGGTCTGCAAACCATCCAGTAAATTAAAGGTCTTAGGAGTTTAGCATTTGTGTTTTTCTATAGATATTTTCATAGCCTTGGCTTGTCTCTTCTTGCAGCAAAGCCATTGAAAATACAGGGGAAATAGCTTTTCGAATGTTGGAGGGAAAAATCTATTCTCAAGACACTAGGAGAAGTTTCTAATTGTCCGCACGTATATTTACGGAGTTCAGACAACAGACCGCCTAGTTTTCCCAACTGTAGCACAGTATTCCATCAGAAGCATTCTTTAAATGCTGCAAGTCTGTCCTCATTGTGCCACAGTTCCCAAACTGAAATGTGTGCTCCAGTCTTGCCCACATTAATTCCATACCTCTCTCACATGATGTGGTGGTACGTGCAGAATGCACTGTTTGTCTCTCCCCGCCCTACTTGGTATGCAAAGACAGCGCTGAAATCAATGCAAGGCTTCAAGTGAGGCCACATTAAGAGCTAGCATATATTGAAAATGGTGCCTGATGAGAACTTGTTTCGGAAGAACGTTTCAAAGCTAAACGGGAAATGTACAGAAAATTCTTGCAGAAAACTCTTTCTTTCAATGGAGACAAAAATTTAATTTTGACAGTCTTCCGTCTGCAAGAAATATTTTCTCTTTATACTTCTGTACCAAAGAGAGATTATTTACTAAGTAGAGAGGTAAAGGTAACTGCATCACATTTCTTTGTGGACCCTACAGATAAACTGGCAGAAAATTAAACTAAATCAAGTTGCTCATGTAGAGTTCCTAGAGGGATCCTGTGTTAAACAGCAGCTTAATTCTGTCTTGCCTCATAGGTCATACAAATACTGCTATATGTAGTTCATCTCATATGCTGTAAAATTTCCTGAACTTTTATAGCAACCAAGACCACGGTGTGAGAGGGATTGCAGTCCCAGTTACACCCCACAAAGGGACCAGCAGGGCACAGTCATCCTACCCTAGAGCAAGACTGGGCTGAAGATTGCCCTGGACTCAGTGTCAGTCTGGCCTGAGATGAAGGCAAAAACTTTCATGAGTTTTTTGCTTCTTATGGCAAATGTGAAAGGAATGCCTTCTGAATGGTCTTTGGTGATCTCTTGGGTTTGAGGTTCTATCTTACTTCAAAGAACAAAAGGTTTGACGTGTTGAAGGAAATTCTTGAGGGAAAAGAAAAAAATCTTGATTTTTTCTTCAACCACCCCTCTGCCTTGCTAGACTGTTTAAGGGTACCAAAGCAAGAAGAAACATCCCATACACCATCCGAATCTATATACTGCTCAATGGAGGACTCTTGTTATTTTATTTCTTGATTTTTTTTTTCTTCTGAAAGCTACAGGAGAATAGTTTGCTTCCATTTACTGGTTTCAGGAGCGAGGAAGAGATTCCCCATAGGAATACAAAAACAAGATGCCATTGTATCTCATCAAGATCTTTGACTCATTCACAGATGAAAGTAGAGTTCTTGTGACCTCTCGGACGAGACTCCATCTAGACAGATAATAATGCTACAGATTGGTAGTACAGGCTGAACCCTAGCTGTTCCCTGAACTTCTACCTTTAATTACTGTGGTGTTCCCAGGGCAACCACTGAATGAAGCCAGTAGTGAAGTTCACTGTTTTGTTAAGGAAAACTCACTTTCCTCTGCTGTGATTTTTGTCTCAAGCTTTTTTTAAACTCTGCTTAAAAGCCAAAAGAAGGCTTTGCAGTCCTTTTCCAGCAAGTACTGTGTTTGTGCTGAAGTCATGTGCAGTCGTGTGTGCATTTGACTGGATATATTTGTGTGTGTGTGCACCTGCATCTGTGACAGTCATTCAACCAGGTTTACAAGCAAGGGCTGTCAGAGGGGAAGAAAAACAGAGATTGGCAAACTCTGCTTTTCTTTCACTGTGGGATTAACATTTTAAAAATGACCAGCCCACCAAATCCTTATACTAAGAAAAATCTACAGCAGAGTTTCCTGATGTTTCTGTTACTGGCTCTCACCCTGCCTTGTGTCAAACACAGCTGTTGCTGACTACAATTTCCCTGGAGCTAAAATGTGCCAGGCAGAGCTTGGACTCCTTTTTGAGGTACACAAAAATGGCATTTAAAGTTACAAATGAGAACAAATAAAGGGCTTCATGTGCAGCCCCCAAGCCTTCAGACTTCTCACCCCTTCAGCCAGTATCATGTCTCATACACCCTCTTTGACCGTCTTCATCCCCTTCAGATTCTGAGGATAAAAATCCCCGAGTTTTATCACACTAAAGAAAGGTACCCCTTGCCCTCCTGCCTTTTTCTCCACAATTACTATTCAGGGTAACCTGTCCCCACCTGCACTGCTCCTCCCCTGAAGATGCATTTCTGCCTGGCCCATAGTAAGCTATCCTCGCAGCATTGTGTACTTCCCCTTTCAAGATGGACATACTGCTATGTGAAGGACTTCTTCAGCTCCTTGTGCTTACTCTGTCATTCTTTCAGCAAAACAAGGTGAAAAAAATTTATCCATTTGTCTAGTGATTAGTGAGGTTTTGCTTTTCCTTTTAGCCTATAATTACAGCAAAAATATGAATGTTCTGCAATGCCTATTTTAGAATAATTCTCTCATCTCTCTTCCTTGTAAAATTGACTTAGATTTTATTGAAGAAATGAAATCTTGAATTTAATGAGTGCAATTAGTCACATTTTCTTTTCTTGGTAAGCCTCTGAAATGGGCCATGCTTTCCGAGATTAACTTTTTTGTAAATGTTCTTTCTATCCCAGATTTGGATTTGCAGCTTACTCCTAGCGGGGAAGTCACAAAACAGATTGGAGAGGCCCTGCCTGTGTCATGCACGATTTCCTCTAGTAGAAATGCAACTGTGTTTTGGATAAAGGTCAGTAATTCATCTATTTCACACTTCATGTGAGTGTTCACCTCTTCATGTTACTGCTGCTACTTCAGTGTGAAGGAAGGAAGGAAAGGAATGGAAGGAAGTTAGTTGTTCATTGGGCTTTTTAAAGAATATTGTTAAAATGAGTCTAACGCACATGGTTAAAATGAGATCTACTCACTCTCATTGATGACTGAAAATCAGTTGCTGTAATTATCAGCTCAGCTTTCAAATGGAGAGAATTAAGGCATATTGTAACACAAATACAACTGTTTTGCAATGGTCTATACAAGGCCCTTTGAGAATAAGGTTCCTCTAAGAAAAAAAGCCCATTTGTAGGAATTCTGGTGTGTTTTCTCAGAGGTGAGCTTGGTCTTGGTTCTGATAAACGTAACAAAAGGACAAGAGTTGAGAGGTCAGATGGTGAAAAACATAGCTAGTGAAGAAGGTGGCCTTATACCAAACCTGTAGTGCTGGAAACTTGTAGTAATTATGCCTAATGATTGTTTAGGAGCATATGTTGATCTCGTAAGCCTGGCACAGAGGAGAGTTGCTTGTGTCTCGAACATGTTTTATTACTCATGGTTTTGGCAAACCTATTAGAAAAGCTCAGAGCTAATAACTGATCCCATCTATGCCCTTGATTTAAAAGCAGAATTGTTCAAGGAGAAAGGAGTTGGCTTCTATAAATCTCCAGTAGTTTCCAGTTTTCATGTTGTATATTCAAATGTACTTATTGATGGGTTAACAGCTTAAAAGTGAGGCTCTAATTTGCCAAAGCATATGAAAACTTCTGTTGACAGTAGTCACATTTATCATTAAGGGGTTAATGTATTGTGAGTCAGTCCCTGTCACTTCTAACTCCTGACTTTATCAGGACAACACCAGAATGCAAACAAGTCCATCATTTTCAAGCCTTCAGTACCAAGATGCTGGAAACTATGTCTGTGAGACAACTCTACAAGAGGTCGAAGGATTGAGGAAAAGACAGACACTTAAACTTATTGTGGAAGGTAAGCGAGCACATAGTTACAATTATTAATTGTTCATTTTAAATGAAATGGTTAACTGTAATATTGTTCTTGTAGGAAAACCTCAAATCAAAATGACCAAGAAAACCAACACAAATAAAATGTCTAAAACAATTATCTGCCATGTGGAAGGTTTCCCCAAACCCGCAGTGCAGTGGACAGTTACTGGCAGTGGAAGCATCCTAAATAAAGCAAGTATCTTTCTTATTACTTTATTTACCAAGGACTAGTGTATAGGAAGTGCAAATTAAAATCAAGGAACATTTTTCAGATAGTGATATTGAAGAAAAGTCTTTTTCTTTTATCTGAGAGAAGGTTAAGTGGTTGCTGTAGCTACATGGGACTTACATGGATGATTTTTTTTATGATAAAGCCTTTTTGAATAGAGCAAGTGAAGGCAAAGGAGATCCACTGGCTACAAGCTGAAGCTGGAAGGAAAAATAAAAGGTTACAAATGAAATACGCATTTTTTAAATGAAGGTACTTAGTCCTTTTATCTGGGCAATGTGCTGATTTTGTCATTGCATAAAGAATTTACAAATAATGATGGAATTGTAGAACTTACATTAGAAAGCAAATGGGTACTTGATGTAGGCATTAGCTGAATGAAATGTAATGAAATTTGGCATGTGTGAATCAGAAGTTACATTCAGTATAATTCCTTATGGGCTTTGCAGCTTTTATCCTAATATTTATAGTTGGTTTTGTATGTTATACCTGGTGTTTCTCACTGGAAACAGAACCATTATGCATTCATCCTGGGGGATAAATAAGAAGGATCCATATATGGCAGGAAAAATACCTGGAAAATAGGCAAATTGAAGTATTTTGATATGGATTACCAAATTCCATGCAAAGCATTGCCATATTTTACCTTAGCAGGAAAAATAAATGAGACTTCTCTACAGTCATTGGCTGGAAGTACAATGTACAGTGCTCCTGCAGATTCCATTATATTTCTTTAGATTTTGTTTTAAGCCTACAGAACTTATGTGCAGCTGTCAAAATTTGTCCATTTACTTGTGGGTATAGGCCAGCAATTTTCTTGAAGCTATAGAAACAATTGAAAATAATTTTCTCTGGGCATTGCATTAATCCAAGAATGATGTACAGCAAATTTAAGGGACAACACATCACTATTACAGTACAGATACTGCAGGTGCTACTAGATACATGTAGCTTGGCAAAATAATGCTTAGTGTGGAAACAGTTTGGAAATCTGGAAACTGGAACTTAGAGCAATTCTCTTCCTTATAATGACATAAATTAGAAACATCAAGATGGAAAAAATTATACCTCAAAAGTTTGAAATTTTCTTTAAGAATTTTGTCACTTGGAATATTTTTTAAGTAGTTGAAAGAAAAGCAAATACAGAATGTTGTTAACTTTCTCAGAAAAAGCCTCTTTGTCACTGGTGTTGCAGTATACACTGTGTTATCCATAACTGGATATTTTGGCCAAATTTTTCCTTCAAATATTCACATTGCCATTTAATAAAATAATGCTGTATTTCTGCTGCTATTGTTTGGAAAACTCAAATATTAGTTGAAAGTTATTTCCCTCTGAACATTTTCAATATGTAATACAACTAATGCATGTATTGTTCTTTGTGTTTTTAAAGGATACTAATCTTCATTTTTCACCTTTTCAGACAGAGGAGACAAAATATGTTAATGGGAAATTTTCCAGTAAAATTGTAATTGCTCCTGAGGAAAATGTAACTTTAACTTGCATTGCAGAAAATGAGCTAGAAAGGACTGTGACCTCCATGAACGTCTCTGCGAGTGAGTGTCCTCTAAAGATAATTTCCTTAAAGTTACAGTTTCTCATAAAGTACCCATACATCACACTCACATGAAGAGTAGGTCTGCATAGTAATGTTGATACTAAGATATTTAACCTTTTTGTCTTAAGTCAAGCAATTGTAAATCCACTCTGGTTCAGTAGTACATAAAATTTATTGATAGCTTTCTACATGAAATCACTCAGTCTTCATGACTTTCTTGGCTAGCTACCTCCATTTAGAAAAGTAAACAATATTACAAAATAATAGTACAACGTAATAGTACAAAATACTGTAAAATTATACTTTATTTACAAGACAGAGATCTTTATTTTTTACTAAATTAACAATATCTCTTAGTCCCTAAATTCCAGTCTATTATTACTGGTATGACTTGACTCACAATAGAAATCATCCATACTGGGCTTTAATCACATGTCATGATGAAAGGCAGTGAGAAGCTATGGAAGGGTAGCACAGAAATATTTCTGACTTAATATTACAGGTTTAGAGTAAGATTCTTCTAATGGATATATTGTAGTTACAGAGGAAAGACTTGTATTTAAAGATGGGATTAATTATCTTGTTTTGCAAACACTGTTACAGTTTCTGTCATTGCTTTAAATAGGTAATTAAAGGTGATGTTCAGGTCTAATATGTGTTGTCTTTAATTTTAACATTTTTCATTTCAGTAAGTATTCCAGAATACGATGAGCCAGAGGATAGAGCTGGTATGTATGGTTTTCTCTCTGTAACCCTCTCTTTCGATTATCTCAGTTCAAGACCTATGTCATTCACTGCCCAAGTCCCTTAAAGCTGGGCTTGATTTAAAATAACTGGTGCCATGATTGACTAAAATGTCACTTTCTTGAAGCTAAAAAAACACATTTAATTAAGAATATCTACTTTTTTCCCCTGCTTTCTGATCTCTTTTCTTGTTTCTGGGGAAAATTCTTCAGAAATGTTGTAATGCTTTTACTTTATCATAGGTCATCTCATTAACTTTTCTTCTTTGCTTCAGATGACAATAGTGAAAAGGTTAATGACCAGGCAAAGCTAATAGTGGGAATTGTGGTCGGTCTTCTGCTGGTTGCTCTGATTGCAGGTGTTGTCTACTGGCTGTATGTGAAGAAATCAAAGTAAGAATTTTTTTAAAACTTTATACTAAATGGGAAAAAGAACAATGATAAGCAGAAATGTATATTTACCTGTTTTCCTTCCTCTGCAGCATTCCAGTAGCCAGAGGGGAGCAAAAGCTGTTGCAGTAGGCACACTTGATAGGGAAAGGAAACTTGGTACCTCTGATTGGCTTGTCCTGATGCTTAACAGGACTCATCTCCTGGAGGTGGGGTTCTAAGATTCTCATAGGTCATAGTTGTGATGAGGTCCTCTTTCCTGACAGCGAAATGGCTTGCTTGTTTCCTTTAAAGAGTGAATAATATAAAAAATACGACTTGACCATCTCAGGGAGAAGAGAGATCCTTAACTGTTTTGTTCACATGTACTTTGAGATCTCTGAAATAAGATTGGCAAATAAGGTTGTTTTGCCAAAAAAATCTCGAAGCTTTCTTCCCAGTCCAGACTTCAGCCATCATAGGCATAGAATAGTATTTTCCAGTGAGGCCTGCTTGCTTTCAATTTTCTCCACTGTCACAGAGGCTCACTTCTGAAAATAAACGGGAAGGTCTCAAGAAGTGACCATGTTTCTCCATCCTTTTGAAGGTGGCTATTCCTGCATGCCCCATTTGGTCTTACCCCCACACATTTGTGTCCAGGGAGAGCTGAGGGCAGTCAGAAGCAGGATTGCTCTCTGACAGATCTTACGGCTGCTTCTGAGCAGGGGAGGTTAAGTGGTTATGCATAACATGCACAAATCAGTACAGGTGTAAAAGCAGTCTTGAAGTTCAATTGGTTTTAGTATGACCTTTCATTAAAATTGAATCAAATGAAATCTAACATATACTAGTGGGATTTTACTTTGAACAAATGTGTTTGCACTGATGTGAAACTACAAGGAATTCTCCATCTGCTAGAAAATACTCTTTTTTTGGATAATATGTAAAGACTTTGCTTCAACCATAACTGATCAGGTTTTTGAAGTTTTTCAAATATAGAATGGTTATAAATTACCCAAGCACAGAACCACACTCAGATACTATACAGGGATTTTTGGGATTTTTTCCAAAGCTTATGCTTCTTTTGGTAAAAAATTAAAAGTAAAAATAACATAGTGCCCTTCCTCCCACACTTTGCTGCTGTTGTAATAATGTCTAGAATAACTTAGTTTTTCCTTTTTGAATGTGTAAATGTGGAATCATGAAACTGTGGTACACTGGTTTGGGTTTCTTTGGATGAGGTGGTTTGAGTATAACAAGGGCAGAGAAGGTAAAATATCTCTTATTGTCTTCTTGTACCATTGAGTAGTGTGGGGAGAGCTGACAGGAATTATAGAATATAGCATGAGATGAGTTTATGAACTACAACTTTTTCTGCTTCAAAGATAGGATATAGCATATTCTAAATGGACAACACCTCTTTTCCTCATGCTCAACTTCTCTTCCTCAAGCTTAGAGGAAAAATTAGAGCTAGAATTGATTATACAGGTTCACTGGAAACAAAAATACCTTTATAATTAAATAATAGTCTCTGTATTTGACACATGGTTGCTGGCTTCTAAACCCCTTAATTGGTGTATCATCGTTGACAATCTCCTGTTCTCTGTATATATTTAAATCGAGCTGTTGTTATCCTCCCTGCTTTCTACACACCATACTTGCAGGAGCAAGCAGAATGTCAGTACCTATTCTGACAAAGCTTTCATTATGAATCAAAGCCTAGAAATCAAAGTAGACCTTGCAAAAAGCACCCTACACCTCTAGCCACAACCCCCATCTCCATCCAGGCCAGCAGGTAGTAGTTATTTTTTGAACCCACCCTTAACCAGTAACTCACCTAATCTCTATCCCCAAAGTGACGCCAAAGGAAAGTCTGAGAAGGCAACAGCACAGAACTTTCCAAGTCTGCCGAGGCAAGAAAAACATTACTTTTTTTGTTATTGGTGTTGTGGTTTGTATAATATTCTATTGTCTTGTCATCCACACTAAGTAGGAATTATACTTGTAGCCTTGGAATATATTCACAATAAATCACTTGTACAGTTGTTCACTGCCTCAGCTCCACTTGATGGAAAAGCTGATTATTGCCACATATTCTTTTCAGTGTGAATATTGTCCTATAAATCAGAGACTCATCTGTATTCCACATCCTGCAACTAGCCCCCTCTTGAATTAAGAGTTGAGGCTCCCTACCCCAGCATGCCTTGGTTCTCCTTCATCTGAGCAGAAGGCCACACACTCGTTCTTTACAGGTTGCTCCTTTCTCCAAAAAGGATATTGTAAACCAATCTGCACTGAATAGAATATAACACAGCACTTCAGAACCTTTTAAAATTTTTGTGTCGGACCTCAGTTGAGAGAGATTCTATGACACCCACGTTCAGTAAATCCTTCTTATATGAAATTTTCACCTTTCCAGAAGCATCTAAGGGTACAGCAGAAATTAAAGATTCAGAAAGGAAATAGTGCACTCAGCACCCTGTACCCTGCTCTCTAGTCATGGAAGTTTGTATGTAGATTGGACCTTTGCCCCATTTTGGTGCCTGGGCTTTGGAGGTGCCCAAATCCCAAGTCACATGAGGCTAGATGAAGGTCAGTGTGGTTCAACGTCCAGTGAAGGAAACTTCAGCTGGGCCGGCTGAATCACAGCAGCAGTCTTAAGGTTCTTCACCCTCAGAGCACGTCAAACTCTTGAAATGTTTCTTAGGTCACAGTAATGACAAAGGTTACTGGCATCTCTGAAACTGAACCCTTGAAGCATAATAATTCTGCGTTTCTGATACTTTATAGAGAAACAAGCACATGAGTCCACACAGGTGGGCCAAAGATATAGGAAACTCACAGGGTTTTCAACAAGACTCAGCACTGTGTTGGTTTTCACTCAGTTCCCTTACAGAGAAAAGACACAGTTACAAGCATCTCTGAAAGTATCAGTTCATGACACAAATCTTATATAAAAGTGACACAAATTAAAAAATGGTCACTCATTTACTGATGACTAGAATATTTTTCTAATACCTCTGTGTTTTTTCCTACTGACAGACATTTGAAAATAATTGAAGGAAGTGGAAGGCAAGATTGGGGTAAATAAGGACGTTGCAGCTAGTCCAGCCTGGGATGTATAAAACCATTAGCTCCTAGAAAATCATCTGCAACAGTGCAGTTGGGTGTAGCTTTAATGAAATTCATGCTCCTGCTTCAGCACCCAGAACTACACTGATGTGTATCATCTTACCTGCCTTTATCACATGATTGGGTAACAAGGACAAACAGCACTGAATTATTTCTTTCCTTAAATAGTGTTGAGGGCGAGGCCTAGACTTGCAAGGTTAAAAGAAATCAGAAATTAAACCCCTCTGCCCTGGGGTTTAATTGAATTTTGACCCTACAGCAATTTTTGGGTCCCCTGTATGTAGTCTGAATTTACACTACAGCAGGCAAAATAACTATCATGGAAAATGATCTTCATATTACAAAGAATACTATGAACAGTATCTGATGAAGATCCATGAAAACAGCAGCCCCACAGTGCCCGCACCCACACACACACTCCAAAGAAAGCTAAAAACCTCACTTTGGTACTACTTACAGAGAGATTTTGATTAGGATTCCCTGAGGATAATTATTTTCCTGAAGAGCAAGCATAGATAAATATTAAATATGAGTCATAATTTTAGCAAGAGCTCAGAATGATCCATGATTTACAAATTAATTTAAAGAAAAAAAAATAGTTGAGTGAGTAAACTAATATTTATACAACCAACTTCTCACTCTTCAGAACAGCATACTAAGGTGTGAACTTTTTTTGTGGAGCTGCAGATAATGAGAGTGTGTGAGAGTGCTCTGGGCCTGGGCAAAGTGGGCTGTCTTCTCTTTTGGGCAAATCCTTGGGAATATTTCTATCCACTCAGACTCCATTGCCCAGCTGCTCAGATATTGTGAGGAAGTCACATTTGAGTTCCAAATGGAGCAAGCTGACAAGAGTTAATGCACAAAAAAGTAAGGAACAACTGCTGCTGAATGTTGAGCTGGAAAAGGACCATTTGTCCTATGCCTGAAGTCACCTCAGGAAGCAATGGAACCCATGTTCTGTTCCATTTGGGTTCTGTTTGTCAAGCCCTGGGGATCGGTGCCAGGCCAGGGCTGGCTGTTCCTCTGCTGTTGGCAGAGCAGTGCCAATGGATCTGTGCAAAATAACTCCTGTGTCTCTTAATGACACTATTTAGATAGCGCTAAAAAAGGCAGCAGCATTGTTTGTGCTGAGGTGGGGAATCTGCCTAGATAATGGTGTTTGCGGAACAAAAAAACCAGGTCAGCAGGATCACTGAACCATCATAAATAAACGGCTGCATTTTAGTCTCGGGCACTGAGAATCGAAATCCATCTGAGTGTCAGACATGAAAAACTGCTGCTGCTCTCATTTCAAGCACGTGGTTTGTAACATCCTCCAAAAGAGTTCTGGAGCACCTGCCTCTTTCAAAGTCGGTGTTGCCCTTTAAGTCTCTCATTTTTGCCCATTGTGGCTTTAGGAAAATAAAGGTGACATTTAGTTTCATTGAATGCAGAAATAAAATAGATTACTTTAAAAATCAAAACCTGATCACGTTGCAGAATATCCTGACGTTAGTCATTGAATACTTTTAGCCTAATCAAAGAGCAGTAATGCTGGTTACAGTTCCCTCTGCTTTTTTAAGTATCAGGTCATACGAGATTCAGTCTGCTTTGGGCACTGTAAAGCTCTTGATAAGAGGCCAAAAAAAAAGGATCCCAGTGAGCCATGCCAGTAGTCTATCCAGTCTCCAGGAACAGGCATTAGCAGTTACATGAGGACAGATATGCATGATACTGCTTTCTCACATCCAGCTCATTTTGGATCAGGTAATTGCCTGAGTCCGGATTCTTTCAGCTTTTCATCTCTTTCCCTATTGTCTCCAATTTTGTGAGACTTATTTATGGAAAAGACTCATTAGCCACATGACAAGCCAAATTATGAGCTCACCCTAAACCAAACATGTTTTAAATTTAAAGACTTCTTTAATTTTCAGGGGATTTTTTTTGAGGGGTTGTTTCTATTTTGTTAGGATTAAAGAGATTTGTGAAAGGTTATTAAGCTCACAGAAGGTCAGTCTCTACCAAAGCACTGAATTTTCTTCTTCATTGCATCTCACATCCTTTCCTTTTATGCATGTCACGTGTTTCAGGTTTTGAATACCAGAAAAAAATAGGATGTTACCGCACAATAGAAATTTACCACTGTAGAACAAGTTACTTTGTAATACTATCTCAGCACTTTTAAAATTAAATTTGCCTGCAATAAAGAGGAGCTCAGATCTTTGCAGTAAATGGGTTTTCAGCATGACACCTTCCTGTCAGTCACACAAATATAACAGAGGCACCCTAAACCTATAGTAAAAGGCAAATGCAGCTTTAAAACATTAAAACTTATAGCCCCCCGGAAATAACCTCCTGTAAAACCAAAAGGATGTTAGAACGGACCCTTTCAGTGTAGCCTGTGGGATTTGGGATCCAGAATCCCAGGAGCTCTTCAGGGACAAGGACTAGACAGTGCTGTCTCAGCAGCACTGCTGCAGGGCTCTGCAGCTCAGGGCACCCACAGTGTGCCCCTGGCCTTTGCTCAGATGGAGGATGTGCACAGCACCGCAATTCCCGATTCCCGGCGGGTGGGAGGCACATCCCTGCATGGTGTCAGCGTGACATGTCCCGTGCCCCCTAACCTGTGTCTCATTGTACTCTGGAGTCAGCGTCGCTCCGCGTCTCTGCCCTGGAGCAAGGGTGAGCATATGCATCGCGGTGTCACAGCAGACCTCGCTTTTCTGCAGGGGAAACAAGTTATCTGTAGAGAAAACACGGATACGATAATCTCCTTTGGCACAAGGGATTTACTCCGTCCCACTCAACCACGCTCGCCCATTTACATTTTAAAAATTGGGGCCTCCAAAATGTTATCACAGCGCTGCAGGAATCTTTCACCTTGGCAGACAGTGAGGCTTCTCACAGATTAAATGAATGGCATAGTGGTTTTATTGTGCTAAGCTAAACTGAGCACTTAACTCATTAATTCATCACCACTCCTTGCATTAAGGAAGACCTGCTATTTTAAATGAGCCATACCTCTTTTTTTCCCCCCTCAAACATTTACACAATCTCATCTTTACCCAAAGCTTGTCGGCCATAGCTAGCACAGACCTAGAAGCCAAAGTGGGATTTTTTTTTTCAGCGTTGCCAGAATTTTCATGAATTTCTTCACATTTAAAGAGCTTCCGTTTGGCACAGGCTCTGAAAGTCATTTACTACAAGTACACAAAAGATTGCTGTGTTGATCAAGATATCTTAGCCCCACTTGTAACATTTTAGTATGCCTAAAAGCAAACTCTTGTTTATTGAAACAAGCTGCACAATTACTTTGTCAAGAAACACAGATCTCCACAACTGGTTTAACCTTACTAAATGTCTGCTAGCTCAGAATAATTCCGAATTCCTCAAGAGGTAAATCAAACACACAGAGCCCTGCTGCAATACTTCCTGTGGTACTCACACCAGTGGGGGACTTGGTGTCACTGGCCTGTTTACAGACATATGCAAACCTATTGCTCTGCTCAGAACAGAACTGTCAGAATTTTCTGTCCACTCTGAGGGGAGGAGCCAGGGTCATCAATATGAGGGTGGAACAAAATGCTGTAGACATGCAAAAATTATTTTCCTTTACGTTATAGGACAGCATCAAAACATGTAGACAAAGATCTTGGAAATATAGAGGAAAACAAAAAACTAGAGGAAAACAATCATAAATCTGAAACTTAAGAGAAAATGTGTCAGTCATCATTCCAGGTAAGTGGAATCTCTTTGTCCACTGTTTCTCTCTGGTGATCAAAGCTGTAGCTTGGTCTGGTGCTCACCTTCCAGAGGTGAGGCAGTGGGTTCATTTTGTGGAGTAGTTTTAGGACATACAGACTCAAGCTTTTGGCCAGTTAGGAATTCAGAGCTGCACAAAAAGTGTAAGAAGAAGCCTGACATTCAGATGGAACTGGCTTTATTTTAATGCACGTGCTTGAGGAAATGAAAATACAAGTTTGTATAATGTGGTGCATGTGCATGTGCATGTGTTTATATGAAGTGTATGTTTAGGTAGAGTTCTGAAGGTTGCAAGTTATGACTTGAAATGTTTACAGGAACTTCCTGCCTTACTGAAAGCAACAGTTTCCAAGCCCTTGGTCACTTCTTTCATCATTAGTGCAAAGGGCATGAAACTTCCTTCCTTTAAAACAAAACAATTCTGTTAGTCTAGATTTCACACACCTGTACTGTGGTGAGTTTTATCCTGGAAAGAGCCACTGTATATTGCATTAGTAACAGGTATGAAAGCTTCCCCTGCTGGGATCTGCATGAAATAAACTGTTTACAAATGATCCAGCAGATGCCAAAGATTTGTTGGGAATTACAGGAGCACTGCAGAGCACCAAGAGCACCACCCTGTGCTCACACATATATACACCACTGCTGCACCTCTCCTCTTAGTACCCAGAGGAGACAATTAGACCATTTTTCTGGCCAATTTAGGCCATTTAAAATTAACACTGTGATAACACAAGAGTCTAGAAAGCAGCTAACCATAGAGAGGTTCGTTGAGTTAGTCATCAACTGCTTTTAAAAATAAGCATAGTACGTGTTCAGAGCTGCACTGTAAACTCCACAGGAAAGCTGTAGACAACCCGGATTTTCAGTGATCTTACATAAAATAGCATTGAATACCTTCATGAGGCAGCAGGGTTTTAAAACATGGAATTATGGTATTTCATATTTATAGAAAAAAGTTTCTTATTCAAATAAGTAAAAATAATAATTAATTAATAATTAATTCATTAATAATTTCAACATGTCAGTATCGTCTGACATTTTCAAACACAAGCCACAAGTTTTGCACTGAATATTCAGAATTCCTTGGATTATATAGAGCAATTACATAGTATATAAAGAGATGCAGCATTGCTGTAGGCACTTTTCTAGCAATATCACTGTTTTACTACTTTGGAAAAGGGAATTGGGAATACCAAAATTATGTCCTAGGAAGGATTTAAAGGTGGAAAACAAGTCACTTCGGATTTTGAAAAAGTTGCAGCGTAAATACATTGTGTGCCTTCAGTGCAATCTTTTACTCTGTATTTCTTCAGATCAGTAGATCTGCATAAATGAAATGGACATAAATCCATTACTTACCAGATAAACTTAGTGGATTTACCAGAAACAATATTGCAACAGTGATTCTTGTCATGAAAGAAAGTGTTTACATCATTGATCTGCAGAAGAAAGTAATATTCATGTAGCTGTTTATTTGAAGCTTAGATACCATGTAGTTATGATGGTTAACATATTTTAAAATGTTTAACTGGCTTTATCTTTCATATTTTCAGAGAATACATATAGACCAATTGAAGCATGAACGTGGATTGTATTTAAACATATACAAAGAAGTGACAGCTATTCATGGTTCAAGTATTAAGCAGATCATACTACCAGGTTTTCAAAGGATTTTAGACACAATTATCTCAAGCTAAAAAAACCCCACAAACTAATTTTGGCAACAGCCATGATAATAGGTCACCATGTTGTGTTCTGTTTGAAATATTTTTTTGTAAATGTCTGCACTGAAGATTTCTTTTTGTTTGCCTTTATGTAAATTTTTTACGTAGCTATTTTTATACACTGTAAGGCTTTGTTCTGGGAGTTGCTGTTAATCTGATGTATAGTGTAATGGTTTTATTTCAATTGTTTTTATGACACCCTTTGAGCAGGTACATGTCTAATTCTGGTTGTTATCAGTGAAGCCTCTGCTTTGTAGCAAGTACCTAGAGTGTAAGATTGTCTTAAAGGAAAATGTCAAACTCCTTTTTCATTCTTTGAAATCATGGTAAAGCAGAAGGGTGACAGCTGTGACAAGAATAAACTAAATTGTTAATGAAAGTGAACATTTAAAAAACCATGCAATGCTAAACAAGCTAGAAAGGGAATAAAGAGTTTCCCTGAAGAAGTCTGGGTATTGAGCAAGGAACACTATGAAAAATTCCTAGCCTACATACAGCTGGTGGCTAATAAATCCTTTTCTTCTAGAGCAAGACACGCATTTTATTGATGGTTATCAGTTGTCTTTCATGTTAGCATTAGGATAAGGAACTGGAATTCTGGGTTAATTTTGATTCCTTTATGTTATTTGCTGCCTTAAAGTACTGTACCTTTTCTTCATTTCAGAGAGATACCAGTCAGAATTGGAAACTTTTTTTAAAAAGTGGTCATATCAAAGCTGCATTTTTCCCACAAAAATAGAATATATATATATATATTTTTTGTGTGTTTTTGTTAACTATGCTACAGATATTGAATGCACCTTGAGATAATTTTAGTGTTTTTAACTGGTACCTAATTTATCAAACAGTACATACAATTGTAACAATGAAATGTCTATGTATCTTTAGTTACATTCAAGTTTGTAACTTTATAAACATGTTTTTTGCTTGAGGAAGTTTTTAGAAGGGTACTTGATAAGAAAAGGTTTTAGGGTGAATGGCCAATAGAAAGTTGTACTTAAGGGAGATAAGTTTCATCTTATCTGGGAAGTTAGTTTCTGGAAGAAGGTAACAGGCAGCTTTGATGGAGAGGAACAGTAGAGTAAGCAGAACATCAGGTTTCCATTTACAAATATCCAGGGAAAAAGTAAGTTTTTATAGACTGGTAGGCAAAAATAAAAAAATAAATAAAAGAAAAAGATGGACGTTAGGAAATGTATTTTGCCACTTTTGCATTATTTAGGGGGAAGAAAACACTGTTACTTGTAAATTTGTAAAATGTTAAATGTCTGGGCAGTAGTGACTGATGTCTTAATAAAAGCTTCCTGTAGTGCATTGGCATGGATTAAATACATAAGATGTCCTATAAACTCTATGCTGTATAAAATATTAGAGGGAAATCCTGTTATATGCCTCTAAACTTTAATTTGTTACTGTTTTATTTGGCAAAAAGAAAAAGAAATTATAATCTTGGTCAATATTTAAACCAAAGTAAAATGGGGGAAAAACCAAAGTAATTTGTTTTGCATGGCTAAGCCATTCTGTTATCTCTGTAAATATTGTGATTTTTTTCTTTTTAGAATTTTGTTAAAAAAATTCTAAAATTTTTAAACACCTGTTTTTCCAAAATAAAACGTGAACACACAAAAAAGTTACTTTATATATAAATATATCTTTTTTGTTTTGGTGCAAGAACACTGCCAAGCGATACACATTTTTTTAAAAGAAAAAACACATTCAGTGGGCATGACTCTAAACGGGAAAAGTTGTACCCGAGTCCTGTGAAGGAGTGTGCATCTATCACCTCTCTTTGTTTATAACACTACAAATACTTCTTAGAGACAGAGAGGAATCTTCCAAAGATAGGGAAAACTCCAAAGGGAAAGCATAGGGAAGGGCTGAAAATTTTCATACCACTGTCAGGGGAATATAGGGCAAAGGAGAAGAAAAAAAAGTTCTTCAACCTCCACAGCTACAGAAAAAGGAATACAAACAACTCCTCGCCTTTTGGGATTCTGCTTGATCTCCTATGCACTTTAAATCGTCAGTCCGAGGAGCTGGGTTTTTCACTGCTCCGAGTTCACTATAGGCAAGTTCCAAAAACCAAGAGTGCAAAAGATTTAATGTTTCTATCCATGCCTAAACAACAATAAAACTGAAGTATGTCTTCACTGGCTCGTGTGAAATCTCAGTTTACAAGAACACGTGTGAGCCCGAGGGAAAGTGCTTACCTGGAGCTCACGGTGCTGCCTGTGGTCCTGCAAATCCCCCTCTGTAGAGCCTGGCTGGCAGGAAAAGGGTTTGTGGTGTGGGTTTTGTGGACCTTCTGCTGTCCCACAGCACCTGGGGAGCACAGGCGCTTTCTCAGAGAAGAGCACAAGCTGGCACACAAAGCCTTGCCAAAGTTCATCATGCAGGTGACCTGGACAAAGAATTACCCTCGCAGTGAATTTGGGGGGAGCTGTTAAAATCTGAGTTAGGACACCACAAGAGTTCAACCCCAGTTTGCTACATACAGGAAGAAAAACCAATCCCTGCTCACAAATGGTTTAAAAGCACGAGAAGGGGCCGTAGGGAAGAGCTCATCCTCGTGCTTTACAGTCAGGAAATAAAGTAATTAATGATGCCTGTTCGTGGCTGTGCTGGAAGCTGCCACTGAGTTGTAACAAATCAATGGGTTTGGCTGCGTGCTGCAGAGGCAGCATCCTGCAAAAATATCCCATGGGCTTCCCAAGCAACTCTGGGAGTCCTACAAAGCAATAATATCAAAGCTATAGCTGTGCTGCAGTGGAAATGAGCCATGTTAAAACACACACAGAAACATGATAATGCTGCTGCCACAAGGTGAGGCCCTGTGGAGAGGAAGAAAACAAAAAGTACTCGGGGTCACCACAATAGAAGGCAAAAGCATCAGGGACATTTTGAACTGGTTCTGAGCACTACAGACCCTCTGCTTGAGGGCTTCACTGCCCCTTACAGCTGCTGTGCTGCTGGGGCCAGCAGCTGGTCAGAGCCAGAGCAAGGGGCAGTGCTGACCTGACTGCTGGCCAGGGACACAAACCATCCACACCTCATTGTCTGGATATTTTCCAGGACTTGCCAGCATCAGCCAAGATGGTTTAGGCAATGTGTTACACCTTTTCCTGGACACAGAGTTTTCACCCTGTCATGTTTTGGAAAACATACACAAATAAGTAATTCTAAATTCTATATTGGTTATTATTTGAACATCATGAGATACTAATGTGAGTTTTACCCATATTGGTACCAGCCCACAAAGACATACAAAGAAGGAATAAATGTAAATTTGTTATCTTTTTTTTAATGATACATTTTGTCAGGGAACATCAGATATTCACCTAATAGCCTCAGCTGATGGCTGTTGCAGTGAAATCTGATTTACTTGTAGTACCACATGTAGCTGGATACCTTCCTGTTGACTTCATATTTAGACAGCCATATGTCTGTAATTATCTCAGCTAAGATTAAGCAGTGACATATGAAATGAGATCATGACCTCCTGTGTCAACCACATCTGTGCAAATTTTTCTGGGCTTCCTTTTGACAAGAATGCATCTGCATTCAGGTGTCTGTTCCAGGAATTGCCCGATACAGCATTTCCGAGCAGGTTTCTCCTCCAGGCAGAAGGAGCCAGAGGAGCACAGGAGGTACATAACTTCAGTTATGTGCTTCTAACCCCTGAAGGGCTCCCAAGCTCTTCTGGAAATGATAACATCCTCAAGCTGGCATAATTCAGTGCTGAGAAAGGCTCACTTCAACCCTCTCTCACCGTGGTCCCAGGGAGGGAGGGCATTGCCTTTGCACAGTGGGAGGGCAGGAAGGGAGGCAGGCAGGCTGCAAACAAACACCCCTTGCCTGTGTACGCTTCATGTGCAATGCAGCTCACACATTCAGTAAAGATTTGCTGCATTTCAAGTTATTAGAGAATCAGAAACTAAGCCTATTACTTATTATCAAATCATGTCAAAGCCAATTTCTAAAATAAGACTAACTCCATCCACCCAGCCGCTCACAATTCTTAAAATGTCTTGTAATTCATATATTTCTCTCATTTACATTCTAAATAGAGACATTTATTCTGTTAGTAGCAAGGCATTCACTTTGAAGTAGTAATGAATTTCAGCTTGAAAAGGTAGAGCCTGGCAAATTATTAGGAAATTTTGTTTCTTAGCAAGAAAACAGTAATGTACCTCTGTCATCACTCACCCTCCTCCCCTCTCCCCCCAAATGTTTTGCCTCTTCTCATGCTCCACCTGGTGTTACAGCCAAGGCCTTTGCCATCCTCTGCTCCCTATCCTAGTGTTCATTTCCACATCTCTTGTCCTGTATAGATTGATTCTCTGCTGCCCTCACCATCAGTTCTTCATTTGCAGGACACCCAGTAAATACCAGCAATTTAACACAACCATTAACATGAAATGGACTGTGAAACAGGAAAAAAGGTAGAAACATACCAAACTTCCTGTGCTTGGGCTTCTGCATGTTTGCATCCATAGTTCTGGAGTCCCCTGGAGTTTCCCTCTTCTGCGAAAATTGCACAAAAATCTAACCCACACTACAAAGGCTCAACTGTAATACCACAATATACACCTGTGCACATCCTTGTGCCCTTTTTTCTTGTCTAACCCTTTTCTTGTCACTCACAGCATTAGAAATAATGTTAAATAAATATCATTAGGTATTGGCACACCAGCACAAGTCTTACATTTAAGAATGTGATATTTTTTTATATATTCAGTCCGTGTAGTTGTGATTCAAGGATTTATTGCATGCTACCCGGCCCTGGACTTGAGCAAGCAGAGGGAAGAAAGTAACTAATAATACTATTACTATTACTGTCTAAAAAGTAACAAAACATATTTAAATATAGTGACTTCCACCCATTTAGTTTTTCTAGGAAAAAGAAGTCCCTCTTTCAATACAAACCTGCATTCAATTTCACTCAGATATATTCTACAATATAATAATAGAATAATTACAGAATTATATAGAATATAGTAATAGAATAATAATTACATAGTAGGCTATATAAAAGAGACCGACTACAAATCCAGAACAAGGCTTCCCTCAGCTCAAAGTCACTTCATCCTAATCCATTCTCCCCCTGCTCATCAAGGTTCTCACCAGAGCAGTTATGTGACTGAATAGGCACATCTCTGATGTCAGTTTGTTTTCTCTGGGGCTAGAAAGCAAATACAAATTCAGGTTGTGTTGCCAGTGTTCAATGTCTACACACCAGATGAAGAGTTTTCATTAATATCTGCATCTGTCACAAGAAGAGCTATTCTACCATGGACAACAGAATACATTTAAAAGGAAGAACATATAATTGAATCTAAATTCAGGAAATTAAATGAATTAAAGACTCAAATAAAACTTCATATAGACAAAATATTTTCACAAATTCAATTTCGGTGATGTTGATATAAAAGCTTTCTCTGGTTTTATTACTCCAAATAAAGAAAGATAACACTCATTTCCATGAATTTACAAAAGTAAACACAACAAACACAACCAGCCAAAGTGAGTGCACTTACTAAACAAAAACCAGGATATGGAAATCAGCTCAGACAGACTTTCTGATAAGGTTAACGAGATTAGCAGTCTGTGGAGTACTCAGGCTTTTGGCTGAGGTCAAGTGTAGTATCTGTTCTAGGGGCAATGTCTTTCTATCCCCACTCACTGTACTTGAAATAATCCATTGTGCAGTGCAGTCTGGGTTTGCTGTGTCTCTTCTGCACAGCACTGCATCCCAGATTTTCCTAATCCAAACCACATGAGGAACGACAGTGGTAAAGCAGAGTTTTTTCACTGAAATTTTTACACATATTCGAGGCTGGGATAAGAAGTACAAGTTTGGTAACAAAAGTCATCAGTGGTCAGAAGCTCTTGTGAAAGTCATATTTGTGGACCAGCTCCTCACACACTGCCTCTGACCGAAAAATCAATTGTTTGGTCCTTCAAAAAGGTTGTGGAAGAGAAGGGAAGAGTGAAACTGCCAGTAAATAGAAGCATAGCTCTCTAAAAGTTACCTTAAATGACAGCTAAATACTTTTCCAAGTGCATTTATATCCAAAAATAAAAAAGGCCAAGAATCTGAGGTGGGAATGTTGCTGTGGTCAGCAACATCCTCCAAGGATGGAGCCCTTGGACGGTGCAGTGCTCCATCCTAATGCTGTCTCTACTGCTCTCTCTGGAGCATTTACTCAAACATTTGCTCTCTCTTCATGATGTATATGTTTCTCTGCATTTACATGAGCTAAAAGGTGCTAATAGCTATCACCAAGAAGGGATCTGGGGCTCAAGGCAGTCAGAGCAATCCTTTACAGAGCTGCTGCCCTTAGTGGTCATCTTTAGCTCCAAGAGGGGAAGCCACCAAATCTCTCCATGTAGCTCCTGAGAGGGAACAGCCTACAGTACCGGGCAGAGGTAAATTCAACAATTAACAAATCCATCGAATTCCAGCTGCAGCAGGATGGAGATTTAAATGCTGAAAAGGACCTTCAACCATTACAGAAGGCACACAGAGAGTTGGCATTAAGCAGGTTGTATTTGCTCACAGAGATTTAAGGAAGGTCTGATGGCTGAAGCAGCATCTGGATCAGGACTGGCTGAAGCACTAATCCAGCTTCAATAGTGCAGCAGGTACCAAGAGAACTTTTTAAACATCTGCATTTCTTCAATCGGTACAATTCAGCTCAGAGATGAACTGAGAGGGAAAGAAAAGAACTTTCTTAGGATCTGTGGAAATAATTAGGCTGGACAGGACGAGCCTCTTCAATTCTAAGAGATATGGTAGCTAAACCCAAATAGCTCAGCTTGCTCAATATACATAATACTGCCTTTATTATAATAATTCTGCTTTCAGTGCAAAAACATTTGCATAAATTTACATGAGGAAAAGCATTCAACTGCATTCCAAGGTATTAGTAACTAATAAACCCTCTCAAATGGTATTTTAATGCACTCACTTCTTTCATCCAACTAGATCTTGACACAAGACATGACTATAATAAGTAATCCAGCACAAAAATGCATTACTCAGCATCCCTAATAAATCCATTTGAAATATGAGGCATGGCCATTTGTTGCTGGCTTGGCTTAGAGCAGAGGCATGGCCAAGGAAACAGTGATGGTGAGAGAATTTCTAAACTTCTAAACAGCCTCTGTTTTCACCATCTGGAGAAATTTGGTGTGAAAATATCACAAATAGCACACCCATTATATATTACTGATGCTCATCTACATGGGAAAAACTCTAAACTCTGGCTAATACAGAAACTTGCACATCAGGACAGAGGCAGTGAGACTGTCAGGCACCAAAGAACTGAGATGGAACAAATAAGGAAATGACACATAAGGCATTAAAGCTGACCCAAAATCATTAGAAAATAGTCAGAGGAAATTAAATCTGAAATAAGAATTGTCTCAAAAATAAACTAAACTGTATTTCAGAGGAAAAAAATTAACAGTTTATTCAGGAAAGAAATCCCAAACCATCCTGTCTGCAGCAGCAGCTATTAAATACAAAACAGGAAGCACAAGCTGAAACTAACTGAACCAGAAATATTTACAAGGACACTCAAGAGACCAAGAAAATTTGGACCATGTAGGACTAACGAGCTAAAAATGGGAATAAAATAACTTTTATATCAAATACATCACCTTGAAGATTGCAGACTATTGTGGAAGTTGGTCTAAGTGGAAGAGTAATCAGACTGGTATTTAACATATATTTACAACACCTCCTTACCGGCTTGGGTTCCATGGAGACACAGCCGTGCAAGGTCCTGTTTCAGAAGAATCACATGCTGGGTTGTTGCCTCAGGCTCTGACTCTCCTCCTTTATATTGCAGCCTTGAGTGAGCTGATAGGGACTGTAATTCTTATTGATTAAATCAACATATTACTAATAAATAATAAAGCCGTTTAATTGACTAATAAACAGACTACTGTTACCAATTTACATTATTTGGTTTGCTATTACACACAGCTACAGCACTACCATTTATCAAGGCTAAATCCTATTAATTACACATAACTGCTACTGAAACACAAGTCACCCTTCTCTCCCCACAGCATTTAACATGAAGGTGCAATTCTTCCTCTTGGTTCTTCCCCTCCTGCACCAGCCCTTTCCAAAGCAGATCTGGCTGGCAGGTGAGCGAGTTGTCCCAAGGGTTCCCTCTGGCATCCTGGTGGCCTTAGGCCACTGGACACTAACATCTGTAAAATTCATACTCCTACTGCTGGAAAATCTGCCCTCCTTTCTTTTTTTACCTGATTTTAACTTTCTCTCCATTTCTCTACTTCTGAACCCCTTTTAGTTTCCCTTGTACCTCCTTTCCTCTAGTCAGTCCCCTCCCAAATTAATGTGCTTCCGATTACTACTTCTCCACTGGTTCCAATTCTGCTACATCTGTCCTCAAATTCAGAGTTCAATAACAGCAGTGAAGCAATCTTAGCTGTACTGATACATTTCCCTAATTGAGGGGGGCCTGGCAAGACAAACTCCCCTACAGCTGCCTGGTTACTTTTAGCTTTAGAGAAATCACTCCATATGGGAGCCTTGATACCACTACCTGCATCCAGTGAGCTACAAGCACCTCCCTGTTCTGCAAGAGGAGCGTGCATGTGACAGCAACTTGTCACTCTGTTCACATCATCACCATCCTGCTCTCTCTCAGCTGATGGATTGCAGTGAAATGCCCTTGGTGTGCCCTTCAGACAATCTGCAGCCTTCCTGCGGAGACATTAGAATCCAAGACCTGGCGTTCCAGCAGGACATCTACTCCCCCCCACAGATTAACTCAAAGTGATCTGAGGGGGGACAAAATCCATAGAGGTTATGATTAAATGAATAATTTGTGTAGTAGACAGAGGTAGCCTGGCTGCAATGTGGAACAGAAGATGCATTTATGTAAATCCACAATGCTGAAGCTCAAAGATGTAGAAGAAACATTGCTTTGCTCCCATCCCCTTGCCCCCCAAATAAAGATGAAGATCGCTGTTAATTCTGGAGGTAATGACGGCAGCAGAGCAAAGCACTGCTCAGAGACAGCATCCCAGAAGGGTCCCCAGAGCCTGAAGTACCAAGCAGAGGCAAAGCTCGCTGCTTTAGCTGAGAGCACTGTGTGCCCTCTCACACTACTCGTGCCCGAGGGAGAGGCAGGAACCATGCTCCAAGGGAGCAGTTGTCCTACTCCTACAGATCTGGGGCAGGGGAATGTTTTAGGCACAATGTAAAACACCACACTGAATTTTAGTGGGGGTCTGACTGTAGACAGTTAACTTCATTAGACACAAAGATCAAGCAATCACCGCAGACATACCCTTCTGATCCCTAATCATCCTTGACAGCAGGTGGAATTTTGTGTTTTGAATTAGGAGTCTGTCTTCCCTCACGTCAGAGATCATTTCCTTGCAGTACAGTCCCGGTGCCTGGAGAACACGGCAGCATTAATAGGTTTCATTTCCCCCTACTGATGCTGAACAGCCTGTGATTAATCACACTGTCACTGGATCCTATCCTGATGAGAAAAGCAGGCTAAGCATTATTTAAATTTCTAAATGTTAGGCATTTACAATATGGTTTTAAGAGTAGGTACCCTGAATTTCTGTGACACAGGTTTGTATGACAAAATAGCAATGGTTTAGTATGTGGAGATCTGCAGGCTATTTCTCAGAGCTGGCTGAAGGTATCCAGGCTCAAAAAAAAAATTACAATAAAAAACTTACTCGAATTATTTTCTCCTTTTCTTCTAAAATCTGTTCTCAGTAAGAACCCAAAGGCCACATCATGTTGGCAGCTCCTTCTTACATGCAATGAGCCCACTCACAAGGTGCTGGTCACGTTCCTTCAATGCTTTCCAGTAAAAAGGGTTGACTGTCAGAATTGTTCAGAACTTTTTCAGCATTGAACTGGGTTATTCTGAAAATAAAGCCTTGTACAACAGTGGGCTCAGGGCCCTTCAGCAGGACATCTGCCCTCCCGAGTGGTCACCTCAGACAAATATTTTGGAATTTTCTCAACATGCAAATGTTACCTCATTCTCTAAAGACAGAGATTTCCTTACTCACTTATTATTGTTGTTTATTGTAACTAAATTATTTTATAGTCTTTTGCCTGGCTGTTTATGAAGTCCCATTTCATATCCTATGATACTTAGGAACTGCTCAAAGCCCTGTATCCTGGTCAGAATCTCATGGGGAAGTCAGACACTGTAATTCCATTAACAGTTCCTTATTGAAAGCAGAATGTCAGACTGGAGCTAATCTGTTCTGTTGACACAACAAGCTTCGAACTCCTGGCTTACCCTTTCCTAATCAGAAGCCTAATCAAATTTTACTTGTTAATATGATATGATTATTAACTGGCCCAGAAAGGAAACATTTTTCTCCCCTAGTTATTCAAGCCAGGATGCTCCTGGGCTCACTGCCTAAATCCAGACACTGGCAAGTCGGGGTACAGACCTGCCATCATGTTTTGCTGGGGTGGGATTTTGTGGGATTTGAAATAAAGGGTAAAACCAGCCATGAGTGAGGGAAAACACGACTGGATATGCTGCTCTGCAAAGGTCAGACAAGGAATCGTGACTCAGGAGGAGAGAAAAGGACAGGTCTGGGGGAGATGACAGGAGATTAACATCCCAACACTTTGTACAACCGCTAAATAAATATTCTGCACTGAAAATATACACTAGATTTGTGTATGCAAGCATTATATATTATATCACAAACATTGCAAGGTGAAACATTACAATAAAAAGAAAATGGAGAGAGAAGCATGAAACAGAAAAATATTGCCTAGTGAATTCTACCTTGTGCTTCAGTTTCCATTGGCAATCACTCAGAATGGATGAAGTGACATTCTGGCTCTCCTGTTAGAACTATGCTTCTACTTGGAGACTGGGGAGGGAGGGGAAGGGCTTCCAACATCTCTGAAAAATGTGCACCTCTTCAGAGTACAATCCCTCAAAAAGGGAGCAGTGACTAGAGGGAGATAAATTTTAACATGCTCCCTCCACCACATGGCAGCAAAGGTAAGCTCTCAATACAAATGACTTGATTTTTATTTTTTTCCCCAAGGAGAATGAGTAATCACGTGAGAAATCCATGTGATGATAGATGGATGTCACCATGGATAGTTCAGGAAACAAAGTATTAAAAAATTTTAATTACTGCAAATCTTAGTGGATTTAAAGCAATTGGGGGTCATCCATCAAAATTAAAGCATACTGTGATTAGAGAACCATATTAACATGGGCTACACCTTTCATTACAAGGGAGCTTCCCAAATTAAAGCCAACATGCAGGGAAAAATGTGGTTCCTTTGAGCTTTTACTAAAATTTAGACAACTCGTAATTAAAATGCATGCAGGATGATTTGTAACTTGGTGGGTCATGTGCCTTTTTAAAACTTGGTAATTTTAATGCCATTTTTATTAATATGATTAATGCAAGCCAGTTTGTCTGATGGGAAGGAGCAGAAGCAAATCAAAGTTAGCTGTCTGTTTCATTTAAACTCAGAGTGGTAGGAATATACACGGCTCCCTGGCCTGAGATAGCAAATAGAAGGAGGAAAAGAAAAAAAAAACAACCTTTCAGAAACTGAACCATTATTTACTGAAGAGGATTGGAAGTTGTCATCCATTTAACAACGCTTGGTCAACCAAACTTTGGGACATAATTGTACCTTCTACAAGATGCCAAGATAATGGATAAGGATTTCAGAGGAGTTTTATTAAAAGACAGTATTTTGCAGGCTGTAAAAGGGCTTTAGATTGACAAACATCCTCCAAAAGTGAGCTAGAAAATCAGAGGGACAGTTTAATCCACACTGCCTTGATTTAGGCTCTCTAGACTCACAAAATATCTGCTGAAACACAGGGCTGCCATTTATGATGAATAAAACTTTCTCCTGTAATTTGACACCCTTTTATAAATGAGCCTGTGGCATTGCAACTCAGGCTCAGGAAAGGAGGAAACCAGAGGCTGGCAACTCTGGAAGCCAAGCCTTCAGTGTCTCAGATTAAAATCTTGTCTGGCATGGTTTCCACCCCTCCAGAATCCTTTTGCTATTGACCAACAGCAGAACATGGGTGATCTGAGTATGAGCCACAAGCCTGCAGTAAATACTGACCCTTCAGCACTGCTCCACAGGGGCTCCTCCTCCTGTGCCTGTGCTCTCCCTGTCCCCACAGCTCCTCTTCCCTCCCCTGTGCCAAAGCCATGGCAGAGGCATGGAGTGGATGCCTTGTGCACGCAAGCAATCCAGCAAAAAGTCCATTTTTCCTGTGCTTGCTACACAAGATTGCATGCCCAGCCAGCCTTGCTTTTCAGCAAGACTATTATTTCAGGCTTTCCCACCCTGACATCACATCTTCCTCACATCAGGAGGATGTGTCTGTCCCTCACATTCCCCTGTGCACAGGCACAGGCTGAACATGCAGGGAGAGGGTGTCCCAGAGCAGCCCTGGGCAGGGCTGTGGATGCACACAGAGCTGTGCAGGTCTGACCAGCTCAGCTCATCAGCCTTCAGCAGAGGACACTGCTAAGCCCCTCACTTCAGAGAGTGCAGGCTTTCAGATAGACTTCGGCTAAACAGCTCTGAAGTGACGGGGAGAAATCACTGTCCATATACTGAACTAATTCTGAACTCCAATGGGAAAGTCTTCACAGAGAGAAAGCTGAAAAAATGGAATGAAACCACTGCTGAAGCAAGAGTCCACGTGTTTGCAGGCAAGCATTATAGATACTTCATCAGTATTGAATCAGGCAGTAACAGCTTGGAAAGATCATGCTTTTGGATAGGTTAAGTGCACTAGACAGTCCATGCTCCATCACCAAAACCATTTTCAAAAGAGCTGTGCATCCCCTATCAAGAGGCTCCTGTACTCCTCTTGTTGTTTCTTCTTTTACTTAAAAATCCAACCACAAGCAGGAAAATTCTTTCTACTGTACCCCTTCCTCTGCCTCCTACCTGTTTATCTTTTGTCTGATGTCCATCCTGGAAAGCTTCTTGCAGCTCTTTATTCACCTGATAGAAAGTGAAGCAAAAAACCCCAGATCTGTCTTCCTGCAAAAGTCATTTTTTTCCTGTCATTAAATTCCTTCAAAGCATCTCAGTCGCTATCAATCTACCCCAATGGCTTCATATATTTACCATAATTAAATAATTAATAATAATCCTCCATCTTCACTGCTACTGCACTGCCCACCCTCCTCCTGAGCTTCCCCCAAGAGTTTGTTGAATTTAATTTGAGAGATCCCACATGTTCACAGCCCGAGAGCATTTTGCCTATAGATAAGGAGTTACCATTCAGCATCTCTGAGAGCACTGCAAAGGTGACAGAATTATGCAAACACACACACAGGTGTGATTCCAGCCAAAAGGAAAGACAAACCACTGACACAGTTAAAAGCCTAATGTTCTCACAGCATCGATGCTTTGGGCAGACAAGGGATGGCTGTGCTGAAAGCCACTTACAGAGCTGGCCAGGTATTTCAGGCCACAAACAGCCAGGGAACAGCTAATGAAGAGCTGCTAATGAGACATTTCCTCACTGTGGAAGACAGAAGAGGCAAGAAAGAAGCAGAGTGTTATTGTCACTGAATGTCCCTGGGCACCAAATATTGTTAAGGAGTAGAGAGACCACAGTGTGACAGGTCAGGATCTTGAAGAGAGAGGCATAAGATCTCAGCAGCTGTGGTACAATAGCCAGCAAGGGTGGGAAGTCAGATTTCAAAATTTCTGAGGAAAATCTTAATGACAGAGAAATCATATCATAATAAGCAAAGAGAACGGATGAGGGAAGCTTAGAGAATATATAAGATGAATCAAGAGAAAAATATAAAGCCTGAGATTTAAAATTTGAGGTGAGACAACCAGTAAAATACTGTAAAAGAGCTAGAAAAGTATAATTCAAAAATGTGCATCTTCTTTTTCTGAAAATGGGACTGGAAGAGAAAATGGATGTTCTAATTAAGTTTATGAAGGTATGAAGGCTTCCCCCACTGCCATATTTCAGGTGTTTGCAAATTAAATCTAATTGCATTTTACAAATATCTACAAAGATATCTCAACACTATACATAATTTTGCTTTGTTAAAGTTCCTATGCTACTTTCAGAGTAGCCAATATAAAAGAAATGGTACCTGTCAAGATAGTTGCTTGCTTGTACTCCCCTACACGGCTATTTCCTCAAATTTTCCCTCGTCTTACTCCTATTTTATATTTCAATAGGAAATTTATATATATATATATATATATATAATATTTCTGCCTCACATTAGAGACAAAATCATTGTTAGAAGACTTATTTTTCTCTTCTGGGTTTTCCATTTTTCCAGCATCTAGTTCACTGGGATCTCACCAGTGTAAAAAGATTTTTGTCCAGGATCAGATAAATATGAAGAATGACAGCAATATATCTTTAATTTCCATATTTTCTCTTATCTCTCAAATATGAGAAAAAATATCAAGCCAAAAGCACTGCATTTAAGTGTCAACATTCTGACAGTTTCTTCTTCATGTGGATCCATGTGTTCTGAGGTGGAGAGGAAGAAAAGAAACTCAGCAGTTAGACTCCTGACTTTGAGGCAGAAGAAAATTGGTTGGGGAAAGGTCAGAGTGGAATAAGAAACAAAGTTTGTTTCATTATATTCAGAAAAAGCTTAATAGAAATTAGATATGTAGATTAATTAGAGCATAAATCTCTTCTAATGGCTTTAGCCCAGATCATCATCTTTTAATTGCCTTTCATTTCAAATCATGAATGTTTTTGGCAGACGCACCTTATTTCTATCGATTTCATTTTAAAATCAATAGAAGTGAGTCACATAGAAGTCAGCCTTTACTGATTCAAGTATTTTGATAGAAGCCTAAGAAACAGAAACTCACAGCAAAACCTGGATTCCAAACTGCTTGAACAAGGCCCCTGAACCATAATCCAGACTTCTTTGGATCTACTTTTACACAAGACTTTCCTCCTTTAGGTCCCTAAATCACAGGATCATAGAATAGCTGTGGGTTGAAAGGGACCTTTAAAGGCAATCTAGTCCAATCCCTCCTGCAGTGAGCAGGGACACCTTCCCCTAGAGCAGGATGTTCAGAGCGCCATCCAACCTGAATGTTTCCAGGGATGGGGTATCCACCACCTCACAGCAAACTGTTCTAGTGTCTCACCACCCTCCCTGTAAAAAAACCTCTTCCTTCTATCTGATCTAAATCAATCCTTCCTCAGTCTCAAATGTTACCTTGCCCTACTGCAACAGGTAAAAGGTTTGTCCTCACAAAGGCAACATTGCTACTTGGATCACACACAAAGTCTGGATAAGCAGAAGAGAACCTACTGAAGAGAAAGAATAGTTAAGGGAGAAGGGAAACAAACTGCAGACATCAACACGATGAGAAGCTCTGTCCCTTGGCGCACATAAATTTTGTTTTCCCAGCACAGGGAGGTAAATGTCATTATTTTCACCTAATCTCTGAACTTGTCATGACATCCTCTGCTGAAGCCATGATGGTTTGACTCTCCCTTTAAACTGAACTAATCAAATTCTTGTCTTTGCAAAATGACAAAAAAAAAATCACCACACGAGAGAGCTTGGAGAAACAACAAAACTGAGCCTGTAATGCTTTGTTCCATCACTTACAGACTGGCCTACCTCCCAAATGCTCACAGTACAATTGCAGAAAGGGGACATTCCTTACTCTCTAGAAATGAGAAGGAATAGGTGTTTTTCAGCTTCCAGTTTGCCATCTCCAGCATTGTGCCAACCTTCACTTTCAAGAGTGCAAATAAATGAGCTACACTTATGATGTGTATTTAAATTCCAATTATCATACAATTAAGCTACAACTAAGCTTCTCGAGAAACAATATGCTCTTACAGCATAAACAAAACATCGGCAAAATTACTGAGATTGTTTCTTAGAGACATAAACCATTTTCATTCCTTACTGCTTGCCACAAGGATATTGCTTTACATCCAGAGGATGTCTCTCTCTATATATGTGAGTTCTGGTATCACCATTCCTAAAATAGCTTTCAAAGCATTTTTAAAACTAATCTTGTGGAACCTCTTTCCCCCTCCTTCTCCCTATCCTCCCCCTTCCCCAAATTAATCTGATAGAGCTTTCATGAATAAACACAGTCCCCCCTTCCCAGTGGAGGGAAACCTCAGAAAAAAACACACCTCAGAAACCATGGATTTTAGTCAAGAGAGTTTAAAGCAGAAGCACTTATCTTTAAATACCTGAAAAAAATTGTCAGCCCCCTCCCCCTCAAACCCAGACAACCAAATATCATGTCATTGTCTTTATCTGGTATTTTTAGTTTCAGTCTCGAAGTCCAGCTTCTCTCTAAACTCAAAGGCAAGTCCTAGCAACATTTCCTCTTGTCAGGATATGGCTTTGTAAAACTGATCCCTTGGTTTGAATAAGGCCCAATTCATTGATGTAAATGCAGAACGCAAGAAAATGCCAAAGTCTTAAGGACTTTCCCTTTCTTATTCTGCAGTCCAAGAAAGCCCACTGCCACTGCAGCTTCAAAGCAGCTGACATGCAGCCCAGAGATCAGGCAAGCATTTCCAAGCTTATTATAGGCTGGTTTTCCGGGAGTCTCCCTCTCTCTACATGTTATTCAGCAGACATGCAAATGAAGCATTGTCCAATTTGTTCCCGAGTTTCTTACAGAAATGCAGAAGGAGTGCTCTCCTTTGTACTCCCTTAAACTGCCCTACTCGCCTGGCTCACAAATTTCTGTAGTCTCTAGATGTGTTTCTGTATTTAAACTGAGCAAAATAGATGGAAACTGTATTTCTTGAAAACTCACACAAGCCTTACTAGTATCACATAAAATAAAACCTCTACAAAGAGATCTCGCTAAACCTCTGTAACTTAGATCAATTATAGAGATACTGAACCAGAAAGAGGACACCTTCCTCCACTCTCCCTCCTTCTGCCTTCTACGCACTGGAACACCTACCAAAGGCATATAGCAGAGTTTCTCTGGATAAATAGGTTTAAAAATCAGCTACAGCTTTTGGTAGTTTTTAAGTTCACCAACTAACAAATCTTAAAACACGCTGGATGAAAAGGAAGTCACTTTTGAAAATGACCACCTGAAACTGAGGTATCACAATTGCCCCCCAAAAATTTCATTATATTTGGGCAATAACAATTTTCAGCATGCCTGATAGCTGTATGATTTACTGCCAGTGATGAGCATAGAGTCACAGCATGACTGCTCTGTAGTTGGAAAATCATTTCCACCACTGCATTGAAAAGTGAAACCCAGATTTCAATTCTAATAAAAAACCCCACAATCTCCCATTTCAAAGTAATCTGTAAGGTTTCAACACTTTCTAGATTTCGCAGGTTCCAAATTGGGCTCAGATACAAAAGTGCTCAGATAAAGTTTTCTTTGCTTAGTCATTCATTTGCAAGATTTGGTGAACTTTCTGTCAATTTCAAACCACCTAATTTTGTGACTATTTTCTAAACTTAGATGTTAACTAAATACACTTTGATTATAATATAAAGAACAAAAGAAAGGCCCATTCTTTCTGAGACTTGTTGTTAATTTAAAGCAGCATTAAATGGAATTATTAAGTTGTATTACCCACCACCATTTGTATTTTAGCTGCTGATGTTATTTACACTTCTCATTTAGCTCTGGAGAAAGAACCCTCATCCAATGAACCCTTTTCTTCCTTCTGGTTTTTTTTTTTTTCCCTATAAGGGAATTTTCTTCATCTTTTTTTTCCTTTTCTTCCTTTGCAGATAACTTTGTCACAGCCCTCCTTCCCATTTCCTCTGAGAAACCTTCTTTGTTCTGTTGTCACTGATGTGCCAACAAGAAATAGACAACAAGGTCTTGTTCAAACAGTGTAACTGCTGAACAAGCATCAGTAACTTGGCATCATTTCAGAAATTATAGAGAACAGAAGTTTTCATAGTTGCTTATTAACTAAGAACAAAAAAAATAGCTGGAGGATATGCAGCTCCCTCAAAGCCACTGCTGAGTGCTATAGCCTTCCTTTTTTTAAAGGCAGGTGTGATAGCTTCTAAAAACTGAAAAGAACTTCACCATAAAACCTATTCTCCAAAATAAATAAATTAACAAAATGCTTCTCCCGAAATCCCTTTTCTCCCACAAACACGCCATTAACAAATCAGGCAACCAGACCCACTCCATACAGCTCTCCTGACAGACTTTGCTACCACCTTGGAAGGGAGACCAGGCAGCCTCAGGAGGCATGGATATTGCTGTGATGGAGAAAGCTCAAATGCAATGATGACACACTATCAATAACATAAGGTCCAATAAGGCAGATCGCTGAAAAATAAATTTCAGCTCAACCAACCAAGAAAAATCAATCCACATTGTTAAGGTGGTTTGTACATCAGCAGAGCATACAAGCTGTTATTCCACACTGCTGTGCTCATCACTAGAAAGAAATTAACCTTTGTCCTGTGCACCCCAACAGAGGAAACTTGTGTACTTCACAAGGCAGAGTACAGCAACCACTAAATAAGCATGGAAATGACACAGGGCTCGGGAAAGGTTGAATTTTACAGCATTATGCTCATGATACCACAGGTGAATACAGCAAGTTACACAGCCACAAAAAATGAAAAGTATACCCACAACATCTTTGGATGAAGCCACAGTCAATTTTAATTTTGTCTCTGGCCCTTAGAAATCGGTATAGAATGTAGTTAAAAAGGGAACCAAGGGCCAGTTTGATGGCAGGTCCACAGCCTGCAGCCACGTCCTGGTCAGCCAGGATCTCAAAAACCTAAAACCAAAGCACAGATACAATTTAGGCTCCGCCTCTCCTCATAATCTTGGAGACTTTTTACTCGGCAACACCAACACATCAAAGGAAAGGATGCCAATGCCTGAAGACAAGTCTGTTTAACTCCAAGAAAGGTTTGTTTATTGTTAATAGTCTTCCTGCTAAAGCTAAACCTCAAAACACGTAGTAAAGCCTTGAAGGGCCTGAAAACCTCATGTTAAATCACAGGTTAAAAAACATTTCTATGAGAACTGATGGAGTAGATTGCCACAAAGAATTTCACAGCTGTGCCACAGACCACAGCAAGAGTGGGGGTGGTGTGTGCACATGTGAAGTGGTGTGACGGCAAACACTAAAATAGGTATTAACTATGGCACAGATAGCTCTGAATGATCCATACAGGAACATAAAGCCCTTTTCATGTAACTATGTTCTGCCCCAAGCATGGCAAGATTTCCTCCACTGAAGTGTACCCTTGCACACTACAACTCAAATTCCCCCCTCCACCCACACTCTGAAACTCTTCTCTACAATGTCTGACATCTTTTTCCTCCTGCTTTTTCGCACCAAATGCCCACCCATCTTTCCTTATCTGATTCCCTGCCTCCTGTTTGCATTACACCACATCCCTGCCCCCCCAAGACAATCACAGCTCTAACACAGCACCTCCTTACTCAGTCAGGTTGTACATTCCCAACTTTTCCCTCACCATCCACCATCCTGTCTCTGCAGGATCTCATCCAGGTAAGCAATCTTCACTTGTATGAAACCTAATCAAATTCACCCATTTCTGTTAGAATTTGGGAAAACTATAATATGTATCCTTCCCCAGGCAAACCCATAAACCTTGTGTCTTCAGTTGTGCTCACAAATACTGGTTCACCTAAAAAGCTACAAATGTATCAACACAGGCAACATACGGGCAAGGTAAACTGACAAATGAATAAAGGTCTTTTGGGGGCCATGGCTGGAATCATTCAGATATAGTGCTTTTACCTTCTCTGTGTGAGAATTTTCAAGCCACCTGATGCTTATTTCTTTATATCAAAGGTCAATCTTTTATCCCTGTCACTCATCGTAATCAGCTACCTTTATCTGCAAGTAAATCCCAAATTTTATTAACACATCTTATAAAATTCATTCTTTCCACCTGCTCCTCAATTAGTACTAAAAGTAATCAAATGTATTTGTGATTTTTCAAGACACAAACCAAATTCATTGGACAAACTTCTTAACTCTCATATACTGAGACAGAATTCATATCAAACATAAGGACTGTTCCTATCAGATATCATCTATATTGGTTTCTTTTCACATTTCAGAAGCAAAACACGGATCTGCTGAAATAAGAAGTGGATTTACTTTTCATCCCTGACAAGTAAATCAGGAAAGAAGAGAATACTCTTCTAGGTCAAGAAGGGAACAGGAAAAAAATGCCAGGGATATTAACAAAGAAAACAGGCTTTCTCTCAGAATTCTCAATCCATTTTGGATGACCGTGCTCACAGGGGCCATTTGGATACAGTACAGAGAATCTGTATAATCACTGAGACAGACAAGGCCAACAGAACACTTTATGAGGGATCACAGAAGAAAATACAGACCTGGCCACAAGCTGAGATGGGAAACTGTAAAACATCTGTCATTATGGAGAGGAAGGATGTGCTGGTGATTGATGTCACTGAAGAGCTTTGGGGTGGGAGAAGAAGATGAAAAACAGTCTTACAGGGAGCAGAAGAGGATGAAAAGCAACACATCCATTTTGGGACAAGGGCCAGGCTGAATGTGGCCTGACCTGGGATGTAGGAGAGCAGGATAACTTGAATTTTAATGCATGAGCGTAGGTAATAAAGGTGCTACTGATAACAGCCATAGTGGAAAGAGAATAAATGCTTTTAAATAATGACCCAAGAATTTCATATGGACCACAATGAATTGGTAACAAAAATGTAAACAAGAGGAAACACTTGAAAGTCACGTGTTCAAGCAAGTTAATAGCTTCAGACAACTACCAGCCACTACCTTCAGGTATTTCTGAATGGCTAATGATGTAAATTTACTCACGTTTGTAAAGAATTTGAAATTCAATGACACTCCATTAGCAAATTAAAAAGAGCTCTCCAAGGGCACTTACTCAATTGTGGTCTAATGAGAACTAGGGAGCAGATATTATTTTCAGTGCCCTAATCACTACCCAGATGCACAGAAGCCAAGCTCTCTGTTTTGGAACAAATGCATGCACGTCCCCAGCTACACAGGGACAAAAACTTGCCTTGTGAAACATGGACGACTGTAGTGGCTTGACTGTTGTGCAGATTCAGCTACCCAAAAGGAACAGATATTTTGCAACATGAGTTCCACAGCCCAGGTCTGAGCTGCACAGACTGGTATCACCTCGAGTACTCTCTCCTCTATGCCTCGCCAGAGCAGCATGTGCATCTCAACAAACACAGACACATCCTTCAAAAGCCAAGCTGATGAGACTGAAAACAGATGTGTTTCCACTGAAATCCTTACAAAGCTTTTGGTTGTTTTGCTAAAATCCAAAACCTTTCTGAGCAGAAAGCTATTTCACACTTCCCTCTGCTGCTAAAACCCGGGCATGCTGCTCCTAAACAGTGCAACTTCTAAATAAGACACACTGTCCTCAGAGAAGGACACTTCCCTGGAGGAGAACAAAGTAACTGAAAATTGGAATAATCTTAACAAATACTCCTTCATTTGCACTAGATTCCCAGGCAATTCACACTAGACAAATCTTGCATGGCAACAGGAGACAGGGGGTTAGATTGTTATGACAGAATTATCTTCTTCTGTCTAGTTATCTGCCCCTTTCCCATCTGCTGGTTACTGTGGCCCTTACTGCAATAAAAAAAGCTGTTTTCCAAGCAGCACTGTTGTAGCTGGGATGGCTGATTCTCTCACAGATCCAGACAGATGCAAGCAGCGTCACAGTGAAGAGATCTCTATTCAAGGGGTTTATGTTTTTGCTTCTGGCAGCTCTACGAAGCAAGAATCTTGTCACAGTTCACATTATTCTGAGTCTTTTAAGTTCCTTACAATGTTCAGGATGTTTATCCAATTAAGCTTCACAAAGTTAAGATTTATTTTGTGATTTAGGATTAAAGATTTTGGAATTAGAATTTATTCTGAATAAGAATTTCCACTGCTAGACACGAAATCATCTAAGGCCAAATGGAATGTTCAGATGCCACAGTAACACAGTGTTTTAAAAGCTAAAGTTAACAATTTCCTGACGGAAACTTACTGAAACTGATAAATGGAGGCAGGTATTTTGTACAGAATTAGTGAGTGAGTCTATCAAACAAAAATTCCTGAAACATTCCTAGAGCACCCAGCTACTAAAATCTGATTGTAACAACAAAGTAACAACTAACTTTCACATCAGAAGACTAAAAATGACAGAAATAGGCACCTATCAAACTACAGACAAGTATCCCAAACTTCTCTAATTAGTAATATGACTAGTGACATTCACAGTGGACAAGGATTTAACACACTGAAGGAAGTACCATGAAAATCTCAGCATTGAAGGTCATCCCAACATCCTTCTGCAGGGAACAATGTCGGGGCTTAAATAGCAACAGTTGTATAGCAGAGGGTTCAGATTTTCCAAACTTTTTCCAGAATGCTGGGATACAGTAACAGGAAAAAACAATGTTTTACACAGCTAAAATATTTTTGACATTAAGAGTACAATGCTTGAGAATGTAAATGCATAGGATGTTAAAAAAAATCAGCAGCTAACTGTAATTGTCTTGAGAAAAAAAATCCTGTAAATTAATATACAGTCGCACTATACGTTCACCACTTTGGATTCTAAATATTTAATGGTTAGCATCTTTCTGCCATACAGCCATTACATGCACATTCCAAAATTACTGCCGATTTATCAACTTTTACTGCTTAAATTTAGAAATGAGGTAATGTATGAGGATATAAAGCATATGTCTCAATGCAATGATTCACCTGATTTTAGGGCAAGGCCTCCTTTTTGTGGCTTACAAAACAATGGTTTTTAAGGCCCCTACACAGGACAGGCTATGTTTCTAAAGCATCATATGAAAAGTGATAATATTCAATAACAAGGAGACAGAGTCTGGAAAAATCACGGACCAACCCAACATTGTCTTAACATTAATTTTATAAAATACCTTACATGAACAGATAAAGAACTTGAGCATACATAATAACCAAAATTTAAAAAGAATGTTGAATAAAATATAAATTAATTGAACACATCACTAAATTTGCCACATGTTAGACAAGTTTATAAAAGGCATTTTCAGATAAAATAGTTATTTGAAAGAAAATCCTTCAAAATGAAAACTGCTGAAGTCCTTTTTCAAGAAGTCACTCCTAAAAGCACTAAGTTCCAAGTCAACAGGTAGCACCTGAATTTCTTTTGAATATGGTGTTCATTTGTTTCAAAATTTGTCAATATTTAAGACACAAATTTAAATGCTTTCAGGTCAGAGTTGTCAGTGCAAAGTAAAGCTTCAAGCTGAAAACAAGAGAAATACAACAGAAGAAATGATCCTGGTACAAAACTTCCTAAATTCACATTATAAAAAAGCTGTGCCAGATGCACTCTTGAGATACTGGACATTAACAAATTTTACCAGTGGCCATTTAAGGGTTCCAGACAAGCCATTAACATGGCTAATTATATTAATTTCCTTTATGACAATTTAAATTTTTCCTACATATAGTCTTTGGAAAAGATCTGTGCTGCTGATGTCCACTCGCTCTGCTCAGCTTCTGATTCAGCCAATTTGCTCACAATGCAGTAAGTCAGCCGAAAGGAGAGAAAAGGTGAGGCCAACAGACATCACAAGCATAGTCTAAAGACTGCAATGCTGGAACAAATACGATAGCACGTGTTTCTGAGTTCAACCAACTTTGTTCAGCCAAGCACTCTCATTCAAGTCAGTCTTCCTTAAAGTTACATATGTGTGCAACACACTGCCAAGCTCAAACCTTTAAGTCTTTCAAAGGTTAAAAACATGTTTAGAGAACTATGTCTTTAGAGAACTAGACTGCAGCCAGATTAATTTATTTTAAGCCTATTAATTCCTGCAGAGTAAATATCAACACTCTAGCAAAGCAATTTTGCTGTTTGACTTTAAAACTACTAACCAAAACAAGTTTGAAACAGTCTGCATGTTCCACTATTTAGAAGTGTTATTAGCACACTCATTTAAAGATTAATGGAACTCTTTTCAAGTTACTACTCAGAATATTGCTCATCAAGTTTGGTTTTTTAACACATAATAAAAACAGTGTCACTGGTGGTCACAACCAGAAAGGAGAAGGAAATCTTTAAAATCCTTAATCTATCAGGCAGCAGTTCCAGCCTCTAATTGAAATATAAGGACGTAATTTATACTAAGCTGCTGCATAAAAAAAGAGAAAATGAGTTCTTCATTACAATTCAAAATTTCAAAACTCAATCTGCAGATTGTTTGTTCATCCTTGTAAAGTGTTCTTTTTTTCACTGTCATCATTGCTATGCTGGCAGTTATGCTACAACCTCATTTCAGTAATTCCAGTACAACCAGAGTGTATAATTTAATAGCATGAATCATTTTGAATTTATAGCTAGCGAAAATGCTACAGCGATGTTGCAAACAAACCAAATGAACAAGAGGGTTCAATACTACACAAAACTTTCTCCCACAATAGAGGAAAGAGATTAACTTGAAACAAAAGCACAGAAAATAACTTAAACCAAAACTTTTCATAAGCTGTACTTGAGAAATGAACAATTAAAGAAAGTTGCAAATGTCCTTTCCTGGAACATAAACTCAGAATCATTTTCTTAAATCAAAATGGAACAGCAGCTCTTCCCTATACCCTGTATTCTCCTGATAATCTTTTATCACTGAAGCAGATTAATGATATCCATAATATGCTTTGTGATGCTACAAAATAATTTAATTAGTTTTAAGAATAAGTTCTCTGATGAAACAACGGGACTTTGAGATAGCACAGTAATTTCCAATGGGTGTTCTCAATTATTTCAGATCCTGCAGTTCAGCCACGTGCTGTCTTTATAAACATCTTTACAACAAATGAGATCTGATCCTGTAAGTGATCTAAATTTTAGCACTTGCTGAGAGTGAAAGAGAACACTGACAGCTGAAAGGGAATAATGAATATGTACTTCAGACCCAGCCTGGCACGTTGACAATTTTCATGTACTCGTCACATGTCAAAATGAGAAAAACATTCTAACTACCACATGGTTTTATTTTTTCAATAGTATTGGAAGAAAAGATTTCAAGGTGTCCCAAAAAAACAAGAAAGCAGCAATCTTGAGAATAGTTCTGAAAATATTTGGACTCAACTTTGAAAGTACTCAGAACAGAGTTGTCTTCTCCCTCTTTTTTAAAATCAGGAAGATTTTTTAAATTGGCTTGAATCAATTTGGGCTCAAAAAGAAAATGTCAAAGTTTGGAGAATCACTAACAAAAAATGTAAGCAAAAATGTATTTCCAGCTAAGCAGCTGGACAGAGAGTGAATGAATTTGGGTATTAAACACATCCTTGAGGATTATAAAGTGTACAGGGTGGGGGAGAGTGGGTTACTAAAGAACTTTGCAAAAAATATTGCTACAGTAGCATTAGGAATTAACAGTGCATCAAAGATTTAAAGTTTCCAAGTTAATACAAACTGATCCAAGCCACAATGAACCACAGGATAATCATTTAAACAAAATATTAACCACATTCTACTTTACTGAAGCCAGAACTGGAATTCACCTGAATACCATCAATTGAAAAAGATTCCTTCTAGTCTTGCCATAAAGAACTGGTGCCATTAGTGTGTAATCAAAACACAATATTATCGTATGCATTTGGCTTTTTGTGAACATCTGCAATCAAATACTCCAATTTGAAAGAGATTTTACATGTGAGAACTCAGTATCACTACTGCATGAAGTGTTTTATTTGTTGGTTGGGTTTTTTTGTGGAAACTCTATATAAAGACCTTGAGGGCTACAGGTCATGGAATTCTTGTTAAACAGAAAGCTGCCCAACATTACTGTCAAAATACCTTTAAAAAGGCAGTTCACAGACAGAATAATGCATTTTACATTCAGATATTTCCTCTCAAAAGCAAAGAAATCTCAGAAGAAAAAAAAAATCAGTAGTGAAGGCCACATACTTTTTGCATTTGATGAGCTGAAATACAAAAAAACCAATTAAAGCATCTTGTAAAAGGAAAAGACCAAAAGAAACACAGAACTTCTGGAAAGTGATGATTTAGTTGCTGGAGTGGTCAGCATGGAAACTGTTGGGAATGCTACAGCAGAACTGACCACAAGTACAAGGGAATATGAACAGGTACATAGTACAGGCACAAACTAGAAAACTGTAACTTGCCAACTTGTAAACAAGAAAAAGCATTTCACAGATTAAAAGTTCTAGGGAAGTAAACTTTTTTAAATTACTTTGTCAGTTCAACCCTGATTTAAAAAAGTATGGCTAGCAAAAATACATAAGCCTCAGCATATTTATAAGTCTTGATCAGAGCAGCCAGGAGCCTTTGATAAACGGCTGGAAACAAACACCCTTCTACTAAGGATGGAAGAAAAATATTCCATTCTGTTCTTCCTCTCATTCCCCAATCCACACGTGTATCTGTAGAATTCACATGTTCCAAGAAAATCTTGATGCTGCTATAGATTGAGACGTGGGGAGACTGGTGGAGGAAAACAGACAAACTCTCTTAAAATACTACGGGCCACGTCAACATTATTCTGGGCAATTTCCAGTGCCCTCTTGACTTCTTCAAAGGAATAGCCTTCTCCCATGAGTTTTGCAATTTTTGCATCCACATTCTCCGTGGAACTGTCAGAGCTGTATGCTTTCCTGTGATGTATTTCTGGTGCAGTTCTCCGAGGAAGTGGCTTAGGGGGCCTGGCTGGTGCTTGTGAACCATCTGTTTCAAATAAAAGAGATAAAAATCATTATAAATCGGCCTAGGACTGTGTTATAGGTTGGTCCAACCTCATTAAGCAGTTTAAAAAGTAAAATTCCAAAGGAACATGAAGAAATATTTTAGTTAACCAATAGATCTCACTTTAAAATTTGGACAGAAACTGAAATCCTCAAGAACATTCAAAATGGAAATAATGTAGTAATATACTGTTTTAATAATATGATAGGAACATGCCATTTACAACCTGGATTATCTAAAGTTGGAAGAAAAACAAAGTATGATGGAACAGCAAAGACAGTAAAAATAGCCAAACTTTTAAAGGTTCTCTACTCTCAACTCACAGTTTGAGAACTTCTTAGTTAAAAAAAGAAAAAACCAAAACAACGAAACAACCCAACAAAAAACCCACAAACCCCCCATAAACAAACAAAAAAAGTAAACAAAAAAACCCCTACAAAAACAAACAAAAATTTGATCACAATTTTATTGAGGACCATAAGTTGTGTATGAGAGGAATCCAGACAAATACGCCTGAGGGAGAAAAATCCTTAATTATGAGTCCATCTTGCAGATTCTGTTCAGTCAATTGCTATTCATTTCATGTACAGCAGTACATAAATAAGTGGTTTTTCAGAAAGAGTCCAATTATTCCCATGATGAGAACAGAACACACTCCTTCCTCTCCAGTCCCCTTTAGAAACATCTCCCGTTCCCTTATCTTCTATGAAAAGGTTACCTTCACAGTTAGTGCTGGTGACTAAGAATCATGATGTGCTGGCGAAAAAAGCTAATATTCAAACTTGCTAATCTTCTCAGAGTCAAGAGTTTCGTGCTCAAGTAAACTTGGTACTTTACTGAACCCTCTTTATCCTCACTGATTCCACAATAAGAAGCTTAAATACAAGCAGGCATAGCGCAGAAAACACTTTCAAGAGCAAAGTATTAAAAAAAATTAAAAAGTCTTTAATCCCTCAAAAAGGGTTCTAACAAGTCCTATCTACAGTGACTTTGATAGATAAATTAGAGGAATTTCTGGCTGTGATACTTCCTGTTTACTTACACTGAGAGCAATGGCATTTTCCAGTGTTAAGTACTTCAGAGACAGCTCTTTAGGCATGGAAGATATGTTATATTTCCAGTATTCTTGTTGGAACCTTATCATAACACTGGATAGAGGGAACTATAATCCAGGCTAATGCACTAAACTCCTCAGGTCACACTAGAGCATGTCTAACACAGGTGTATTTTTCTCTCAGGTTAGTTTTTCCATCCATTCAGGCGAGTGTTGCTATGAAGTTTAATTCCACTCCTTAATTCAGAGAGATAATAGTACTTTTAGCAATACAGTGATATTCGTATGAGAAATGGATGAAAGAAATTTGATTAATGATTTACAATAAGGGGCTAAGACCTATAGGAGTAAGGGCTACTTCATATTTGTTTTGATTTTTTTCCCTCTGAAGAGAAAAAGAATTATGGAAATTGCAACATTCTAATAAACACACCTGAAGCAGGTCCAAACTGCTACGAAGGTGTGGAAGATCCAGGAAACACCTGTCTGAGAAATTAGCCCAGGAAATGTGGTTAATCACTAAAAGCTGAATCAAAAACCAGTTCAAATTTCTCACTTCACTTACTTTAGAAAACTCAAGACTGTAAAAGAATAATATTCTTTGTATTTAGAATAGTGGCACATCATGTTAAAAACAAACATTTTTCTTTCACAAACATTCAAACTGTTTTAATATATACATTCCATTCTGGGCTTCATTTCTATACAGTGTGAAGCAAAATTAATTTACAAACTTCACATTTTCCTCTGGGCTTGAAGTACAGAAAAAATTCCTTATGCATAAATCAGATCCTTCCCTCTGTTTGTGTTACATGAGGATATTTTTGCTCAACTCAGTCTAATACAGGCTTAAAACGGAAGTTATTTCTTGTTTAAAACCTTCACTTTGCTGAAGCTTCCAAACAAACTTTATTAAGCAATCACATAATTTAGAAAGATCATTTTTAATTCTGTCAGCAGATTTGAAGCACACGCATTTTATTCTCACTACAGTGACATCTCTCTATAGCACAGATACTTTGAGATCTTCAGCACTCTCTCTCAATTCTCATTATTATTTTTTTTAAATGCTGACATCTCCTTCAATATCTTCACATCCATATAAAATTTCAGCTGAAGCTGGGTATCATATTGGATCCTGAGCTTAAAGATACTAAGCCTAAGCTGCACGTCCATCTGGACACTGAGATAGAGGTATTAAGCAGGACTTTCTCTCCCAACCTCCCACCCTCTCTGATGTTTCAGCCACCACAGATGTCTAACTAAAAATTCAAATGGATTTTCTAACTGTGCAATTCAATTAACAGTTTCTACCACGGGCAGCTTCTTCCACTGCTCACATTTCTGTAATTCAGCACGAGATTGAACCCTTAGGTAAGGGGTTAGTATAAAAGCAGGCACAGGCTCATTTAATAAGTGTTTAAAAAGCGTGGAAAAAGTGGTGAGAGCTCTATGGCACGGTGGGAAGAGGCTATTTGTACCGATGCCAACTGTCTATTCCTCTCTGCTGTGAAATGCCCTTCTTCTCTTCCCTCGCTGCTTCTCCTGGATGTTCTTCGGTCTTTCACCGACAGAGAGAGAAGCAGGTGACACCATCAGAGAAGCAGGTGACACCATCAGAGAAGCAGGTGACAAAGGCTTGCTGTGCACGGCCCTCTGTGGAACAGCAGCAAGCAGCTACAGCTAACCTAACTGGGGTACAGGAACAATGCACACCCGGGGGACATCTGCTCTAAGGAACTCGCAGAGCAGGGAGAAAGTGAGGGAAGGGCTCACTGCACACACTGCTCCATCAAGCAATGTTAGGCACTATCTTCATATTTTGCAATACTGTGGATTACATTATTTCCCCTAGTGTTAACAGAAATCCACCCTAGATTAATATTTTTGTATAAAGGAATCCAAATTTGCAAGCGTTTTCACGAGGCCAACTGAGTGAATGAATAGGCAGCAAGCAAATACACTTAACCAACCATTTGAATCCATTTCTTACAGAACAGCTAAGTTCAGTAAAATAGAGCTGACATCTATTGAAGGCCTAATTTCCTTCTTCCTTCCCCTCTTATCATTGGCTGTACTTAGGTAAAATATTCAAACTATTAGCAATATCATAGAATCATAGAATGGTTTGGGTTGGAAGGGACCTTAAAGACATTCCAACCCCCCTGCCATGGGCAGGGACACTTTCCACTAGACCAGATTGCTCAGAGCTCCATCCAGCCTGGGCTTAAACACTTCTAGGGATGAGGCATCCACAACTTCCCTGGACAACCTGTGCCAGTGCCTCACCACCCTCACAGTGAAGAATTTCTTCCTGATATCTAATCTAAAACTAATCTCTTTCAGTTTGAAGCCATTCTCTCTTGTCCTGTCACTAGCTGCTCTTGCAAAAAGTCCCTCTTCTGCTTTGTTTAGGCTCCCTTCAGGTACTGGAAAGCCATAATTAGGTCACCCCAAACCCTTCCCTTCTCCAGGATGAACAATCCCAATTGTCTCAGCCTTTCCTCATAGGAGAGGTGCTCCATCCCATAATCACTTTGGTGGTCTTCTCTGGACTCAGTCCAGCAGTTCCATCTCTTCCATATGCTGGAGGCTCCAGAGCAGGATGCAGTGCTCCAGTTGGGGTCTCATGACAGCAGAGCAGAGGGGCAGAATCCCCTCCCTCACCCTGCTGGCCACAATGCTTTTAATACATCCCAGGACATGTCTGGCTTTCTGGGCTGTGAGCACACATTGCCAGCTCATGTCCAGACTTTCATCCAAAGCACCCCCAAGTCCTATCTCTGTTTCTTGCTCTTTTTGCAATAGTTTTAAACAGCTGTATATAAGAAGTTTGAGTAACCATGGCTTTGGGGGAGTGCGTTGCATGGCTGAGTACTATTTCTGAAGTGTTCAACACTGGATACCTGAATTAGAATAAATTTCTCATTACATGTTAAGGATTCAGTTAAACATCACGACAGCATTCTTAAAAACAGTGAAAGTGAAGCAGACAAGTTAAAGCACTCCCCATGCTACTCTAGGGACCTAGTGGCTAAATTATAATTAGATTTTAGAGTGAACTCCATTTCTTTTTCAGCTAGTTCAAAGAATCACCTTACAAAAGCACTGAAATGAAGAATTTCTTAAGTGAGCTGATTAGTTCAGAATAAATGCAAAACCAAAGTTCCGAATACAGTTACACTCTCTATATTGTCTTTTTAAATCACAGATGAAGGTGAACCAGTTCATCCTGAAGCTCATCAGTTCTGTCCTTTAGAATTACTGCCACTGTAAAAACAACTTTCCAATTAAGAGAATGACATGATCTATCACATAGTTTTCATCTAATTGAAATTAAATGGAATATCTTGCTGCATATCATGCTGATTTAGAATGATATTTATAGCAAAAGCTGACACGTGAGTGTTTTAGAAGATGGTTGCAGTGAACACAGATAGAAAAGTATTAAGTCACACCAGAAAGCTCCAAGTTCTTAACTAGCAAGTATCTTGCAGTAATTTAGGAAAAATACTTCTTTTCTAGACTTCTGTTCTACCCCAGAAGTGCAAGAATTGCAGGAAAACTCCATAGCTTTAAGAGCAGTTACATCATTGTCATAATTTGCATTATAAGAGAACTCAAAACTCCCTGAATAAACTGAGTGAGCATTTTAGACAAACAGATCCCTCACAATGACACATAAAAAGAATGTGTTAGAAACTCTCTTCTTCCAACAACTGGAAATAAAAAGAGAAACAGTTATATTTGTAAGAATATCTTCCCAAAAGAGATGGTATTTACCAAAGCCATCACACTAATTCTCAATTATGCTATACATTAAAAACTAAGTAAACCTGAAGAGTGCTACAAAAATTTCATGTTGTTTAAATTGGAAAAATGTATTCTTTCTTTCTTTTCTTTTTTTCGCTCTGCTATTCCACAGCAGAGTGAAACTCTGTGTTCCTGAGAAGGAGAAATGTAATTACTGCTAAAAAATACATCATTTTTTTCCACTTGGGAAGGTTGTAACTCAACAATGGTGATTATTACAACTGAAAGACTAGAGAAAAGTCCCTTCTTTATGCATTAAAAATTCTTCACACACAACTCTGTCTTATCTGGAGAATGATTAATGGCACAAAACATCACTTGGCTTTTTCTTTGTGAGGTTTCTCCATACCGCAAAATAATGTGGTTGGGACAAATCTCCCACTCCCCATGTACCATGCACATCTAAAGAAAAGAAAATTTGTCTAAAAACTGGTAAAAGTACTTTGAAATACAGGTAATACTGTTAATATTCTTATTCATTTGAGGAGATTTCCTTTACGTTTACTATTTTTGTTGCCTGAAAACCATTACCAAAATTTCTTTGGCAGAGGAATTGTTTCTACTCTACCTGTTCCATTGAAAAGGAAGACTGAATTTTAAGTGGTTTTGATTTTTGCTGTTTTATTAAGAAACATCTTAAAAGTTTCTTAGAAATTCAGACAAACACATTAGCAAAAAAGACAGAAAAGAACAACACTTCAGAGTGAAGCTACTATTTTTTGTTCAGGAGAAATGAAACAAAGATGGAAATCAGATGCTTGCGCTCCTTGCAGTACTTCTGATCTCTTCTGTGCTTCAAAGGTGGCAGGAAAATCTCTGCCTTTCTCAAAAGGTAAGGAACACTAGAACTCATATAAGCATTGAGTTTGGCAGTTAGCAAAATTGATGCCATAGTACCTAGAGACAACAGGCAGCTGCTTCTACCTTGACTGCCGAACTTTATTCCTGTTATCCTTTGATGATTTCATACTTTTGTAAAATGGTATTACCATTGCCATTTGTTGCCCAGAATGACAAAAAAAAAAACTCATCGGACTTTATGGATGAAAGTTATTTGTTTCATAAACTTGTAATTTTCTCCAAGAAGAGTTTTCTGCCTTACCTGAAGATGGAGGAAGTTGATCGTAGTCTTGAGATGTCCTATTTGTTTTGACATTTTCTCCAGGTGCTCTCCGAGCCGGTGGTAAAGGAACATGACCAGTTATTGGGTCAAAATGGGGATCTGTGACAACAGAATAAAGAAGGTGTCTTAGAATCATTAGAACTATTATTTGAGGGAGGGCTAATGCATAGAAGGCAGCATTAAAATAGCCTCCCTTCACACAGAGGAACCATGAATCCAATGGGGTCCTCCCACAGCACACACACATAAACTCCCAAATTCAGCATTCATAGTACACATATAAATATGTTTTGAAGAGACAAAAGCAAGAGTACAGCCTAAAGGTGGTCTGTCCTGCACTGGCCATGGTCTCTTCTGTTCATATCCCTCAGGTGCTTTTTAACTACCCAACCCTGACACTGCTGGGATTGTGCCTGGCAAAGGATGGAAGTGGTTGCAATGCCCAAAGCAGCACAATTAGAAACATCCTAGCTATTCAGTTTGGCTAGAGCTTCACTACACTTCCATGTTTTGCAGTTCACAGAGGCTGCAGGACTGATTTCCTATTCATAGAGTCCCAGCTATTACAGGGACAGAATTTAAAAAATGAGAGAAATATACAGTCCTGGTATATTGTGTCCTCCTTTTCTCTTCTTTTTGGCTACCAAAGATGCTGCTGAGCAAGTGCAACATCATGTTGGATTTGGCTTCTGCTCTGGACTCAGTGCTTGTAGAGTGTTTGTTTTGTATATGAATGCAACTTTTTTCTGGTGTTGACAATGAGATTATTATTCTAATCTGACAGGCTCTGATGGATAGCCGAGAAATCACCCTCAAGACTTGTATGGAAACCAACCATCAAAAACTCATCATAAATCATCTACAACAGATTATGCGACAAGATGCAAAGTGAGTAATATGGTTTTAGAAATACCATATGAATAAAAAAAGACCAATTCACACAACCATGCATGCCTAAGTAGATGCATACACTGCTAAGATTAATGAGAACTGCTGCTGTATGATTGTATTCCTTATGCAAATATGAAGAACAATACATAGCTGTAGATACATATCCCAGATATTTATTTTAAAGCTATTAAATGTTTTTTAACACTATCAGTGATGTTCTTAGATTATTTGGAAGCTACACTTAAAAATTTAAAACTCTGCATGATTCTGGGAACTGGGCACAGACAGATGCAGCTTGTGTGCATCTGTACGTGAGGGTTTCTGTTTTTCCTCTCCATTCCCATCAGACCTGAATGCTGCAGTGAGTGTGTCTGCATCAGATCATACAACTGAGGAACACATTCAGACTAGGTTGAAGATCGCATTATTTTCATTTTGAAGTGCAGAAGATAAACTACACTGTATTTCTGAACATCAAACTTTAAACTCTGTAATGTGCTAGAGACTTTTCACCTGGATGCATTCAGAAACTTATATGAGAAAGTAACACACTGAGTCGAATTTGCATTATAAAATACACACAACTTCGGCAAATTACTCAATGTCAAGCCTTGACTGATAGCAAAACATACATAATAAAAACATTCCAGAATAGGTCACTGCACTTCAACCTGAAGTAGCTCCCTTTCATCCCACAGCGAGTTCCACTCACACAGGTCAGCCAGACACCAGACAACCTGTCAGGCCATCGTGGGGCTGCACATGACTGCTTGTCACCCACATTCTGTCCTTCCAGTGAAACTATCGCCAACACATTCCAATTTATCCCTCTCCCTATAGCTTCTAAGAAAAAGAGAGAGGGGGAAGACAATATCTAACCCCACCACAAAGCAGATCATCCCTGAAAATATTCATAGAAAAAGTAAACTGAAGACACCAACATCCTTTGAAAGCTTCCAGAGAGAAAAACAACAAATCACTTCAGCGACATATACTACAACCCACAAAAATCCAGTTGTAATCTGTTTCATAATCAGCAAATGTATTCAACTTCATTAACCTGGCAATCAAACTCTTTTCAACTCAATGACAAAAATCATGAATTGTAAACACAGTTTTTATACCTTTTACAAGCAAAATATCAGACTGACTGTGGCACAGTGATTTACAGGGAAAGATAGGTGAAAACCTGACTTAGCAAAAAGGTTATTTGACTTAGCAAAAAGGTTATTTGACTTAGCAAAAAGGTTATGAACCCCAGGACCTAGCACCTGTGTTCACAATATAGTTTGTGGCAAAATTTTACAACAGTTCTAACCAAGCAGAATATTCTTTTCCCTTATTTTACAACTTCTTTCAAAGTTTCAACTTGAAAATAACCCCCATGAATTATGTTTTGTTATTGAAAACAATGGAATTGACAAAAAATACAGGCTAATATTACAGATTACAACAGAAAACTACAATTTATAACATTTCTAGCCTGGTATAAAAATATTGACTTTATTTTACCACTCTGTGATAATGAAAAGTAAAGGCTTTCTATCTTCTGAGTAGCTTCACCTCCACCATTAAAAAACTTGATTCTTTAATATTTTGTATAAAGAGTTCTGAGGCAGATGACAACTTGATCACTGAACAGATAAGTTTCTGAAGTAAAGGAAAATAAAATAAAATATGCTGTTTCCTCTGTATTCCTACCAGAATGAAGGAACAGTTCATGTCCTGAAGAGGGTCGGCTCCCTGAGCCAGCAGGTTTTGTGTGCTCGATCATGCTGTGCCGAGCAGGTGGTGGTGGTGGTGGCAATGAGGGGGGCGAGTTATCAAATGCATCTTCACCTGCAGTTTAGAAATGAATTATCAGATGAGAAAAACTTCATTAAGAACCGCAGAATAAAGCTTAAACTTTATTTTTCTCTGGCTGCTGAGGCCTTTACTCCTACAGTTCATCTAAGCAGTTCAGTGACTCCAGTAATGAAACTGTAAACCTGACTGTTAATACCCTCAGTCCTCTTCTAAAACATGCTCTGAATGACCTTTTGCAGTGCTCAGTTTCTTTTCTGTGATGGAAGGAGAGATTGCTTTTAGCGACTCAATTGCCAAGAGTGTACTATAATGAAAGCTTCACTGAGTATCATGGTAGAATAACAGCTGTATTTCAGTGGCTAAGGAAGTATATTTATATACAAACACCAATGCTGACTGCACTGAAGCTGCTAAATTTCTACTGTGTATTATCCCTATCTGCTGTTCAGAAGCTCTGACTCCAGGTATAAACCGAATTTTCTAGAGCTTGGCAAAAGAATGCACCCCTTAGACAAAGGTGGTGCAAGCAGGACCAGAGTTACCCAGCAGTGTGATTTTTATGTGTTCTTTTGCCTTCATTTCTCCTGCAACTCAGGAACACTTCAGGGACCAGAGAGAGCATAGTGCAGGAACAAGGCAAATGTTCAAAAGGTTTTATGGAACTAGGAAATTGGATGCTGACACATACACACAGACACAACCATGCAGCTGAGTTTGACAATGAAGGTGTGGGTGGTCCCCAAGCACAGCACCAATATATATGCAGAGATCACTGATTTTTGTGTAGGAGAACAGAAATCAGGGTTGGAAAAAAGAGCTTTTGGTGACCGTAGACAGCAGTGAGTTTTGAGCTGTCCCTTGATGGTGGAAAAAAACTCCAAAAATTAACTTACTGATTTAATTTAGTGGTTTTCTTTTTTATTCAAATACCATCTTTCTGGCATCCTTCTTCGTATTTGATAAAATAAATGGAATTATTTAAGCTACAGTAGGAAAAATGCTCCACTATTGTAATTAAATTGCAATGCTCAAACTTCTTAGCAAGGAACAATTAAAATTTATTTTAGAGAAAATGGTTTTTATTTTTCTGTATAGCTGGAATACAGATTTAGTATACCTTTTTGTCTACCTCAAGTGAGGGCTTAAAAACAGACTCCAAAGGACACAAATATTGACTTACAGCTGTCACCTTTAGCTCATAGCCTGTTTGGTGCTCCTAAAATACTCAACACTGGCTGTTTTTCAGAAAACATGGCATTTAGCTCATCTGGGCAGCGTTAACCATTACATGTAATCAGCAAAAAGTCTGCAACCTAAAGGGGGCACCAGAAGATCATAATCGGAGGGTGTCCTGTTGAGCAAAGAGCTGTGTTTGGGGTTGTCTCTGGTAGGAGGCCGTGCAGGTGGCAAAGGTACCGGAGCAGTAGGTGCATCATAGACATCTCCTGAATGACACAACCACAAGAAGTGAGTGTTTTCCTGCTGCACCCCTAGGGCAGCACAGCGTAAATCTTCTTGACAAATAGGGAGAAATAAAAACGTACCTGACTCTGGATGCTTAGATTTCTTTATCTCGGAAGTAGCGCTGTGTGTTCCATTCGCACATTGACCATTCTCACACACCCTGAAGACAGACATTAAGCAGGAAGCAATCAACCATTTAGCCAAGCATTAATTCCCTGAATGAGCAGTATCTGGCAGTTCACTACATGGAAATGAATGAAAGACAACAGGCTGAGCCCATTTTAAAATTTACATTTTTCGATATTGAGAGCAGATACTGGTTAACCATCAGCAAAACTGCTTTGAAGGATTATACTGCTTTCTCAGTGATGTATTAACATGGCTTAAAATAACATGGGCTGCAATACAAGTTAGAGAAAGAACTAACATTAAACACAATCCTCAGGTCATTAGTTTATTCACACAGTTACATCACAGACTCAATCCTAGTTCACCTTCCCAGATGCTGAATTTTCCCTAGCAGAAATATGAAAAAAGGAAAATGTGGATTTTTTACCCACACCAAAGCACACAGAAGAAACACTAAACAAAACATAAGAACAACAAAACAATCCAAACAGAACACTACAACACACCACTAATAATAACAAATTTCAACTCAACTTTGCCAAACATTAAAAAACCCCAGTGAAAACCCCAAAATTGAACTAGTCAAGGCAGTTTTGCAGGAACCTATTCATTTCTGTATCAAAAAGCTGAGCCTTGCTGATACTTCTACCACAGTTTACTGATTTTTTTTTTCTTTTTACATGGAAGCATATACCACCCTCAAAACTAAACAATAGTATCAAATTAATATGAAAATCATCCAACCAAACAGTAAAGAGTGCCTACAGTCTTGTCCAAAATATTGGAGATTATTTTTACAAGACTTTGTTCAAATATGGCAGGGAAAAATATCGAACAGGCCTTTCCATAATATTAAATTTTGTTTAAAGAAATACAAAAGAACCAGGAAATTGCTCCTGTCATTGGAACTGAGGGCCCTGCATACTCAGAAAGAACCGGAGAGCTTTCCTGGAAAAAGGCCACCATGCTAAGCAATTCCAGCTTTAAGATAAAAATCCCATCCCATCATGCACCATTATTACTAAATACTGAGAAATCTGCTGGAGTTATATACAGCTAAAATTTCAGATCTTGGGGTTTTACCAACAGTATTATATTAATAAACCTATCAGCTTTGGCCACATGGAAAGCAGGAATGAATAAGGGTCTGGAATCATTTAAAATACATAAACAGGAAAGAGGAAGTGAAATTGCATTTGTGGTCCCAAGAGTTACAACTAGGAGTAATGAAATAAATATAAGAATAATTGCAAGATTTAAAAACAAACAAATAACCCAAATCAAACAAAAAACCCCCAAAAGCCCCTAGTAGTAAGAGATACTTATCTATAAATTAATTCCCCCAGGGAAGTGGTAGAGGAAGTGTTATTTCTTTCTTTGACACTAGATTGGTTCAATCTTTCAAATGCAGTGGATGCAACACTTCGACTTCTCACCATATACACTAAGTAATTAAGAACATTTTCTACTCTAATTTTAATCTATTCTGCATTTTCAATAATGTAACTAGCCACAGGTAGCAAAGTAACTTAGCACGGAACCCCTTTGGAAGGATTCAGTTCATGATGAGCCCAGCTAAGTGATCAGTTTACAAACAATGCTGAAATACCTGTTTAGGTTAACAGTAAACACTAGAAAAAAGGGCATCAAATGAGTACTAATAAGCAAGATTTCTGTGATTTCCCGTTTTGGAAAGAGCTTTATTAGGAAAAGACAGCAAATGTAATAATGTACCATTCTTCTAATAGTAGCCTAATTAGTAATGCTGAAATTCTTCCCTTTTATTTCTTATTCCTGAACTTGCCCCATACCTGGGAAGAGATGTTCAGCAGTAAGAAACCAGAGAATTAAATGATCTGCCAGAAAATAAGACTGTGAATCATTTTTGTACTATTCTCAAAATATTTTTAGCATTGTTGTATCTACCGGTAAAAGAGAGAAAAGGCAACACAAATTTGGGAGTAAGATGGAACAGTTACATAATTCCTAAACTAGAAAACATCCTGACAAAATTTCACAAGCTCTTTAGCTTACTGAAAACTCCAAGTACTATCCGAGAAGTGAGGGAGTAACACTTAGGAAAGAGATAAGAGAAAGTGACACTGGGGGAAAGAACTGAAATGTGCTAAAAATTTAAAACATTAAAAAAAAAAAAATTAAAAATTGTTGATAACAGTTTTACTGAACAATAACGAGAAGTTAAGTTTCACTGAAACAAAACATCCCTCCCATGATACTTAATGAAGTGCATTGAAAGAATACAACATCAACCAGGACCCAGATTCTTGAAAACTTTATCTCAGTTTTCACATCTAAGCAGTGATATTAGCTAAAAGAAGACATTTTAAGTATGTGGAACACCAGATTTTTTTTTTTTTTAATGTCTAGGGGAATGGTTTGCTTTGAGTTAAAATTTTTACCAGACTGTATAATAAGAGGAGTTGGTGGTTTTAATCATGGAGCAACTTGAACAGCAAACTGAGGCATTTTATCTGTAGCAAGTCCTGAATTCATGTAGAAACCCCTCACCATATGCACAATAAAAACCGGAGAAAACTTGGAAATCACCTTTCTATCAGAGCCTCTATTCTAAGGGCCTGGTAAAATACCATACCAGCCAAGTGAAGGCACTCAATTACTTTTTTCTGCAAAATAAAAATTGTAAGATTCTATTTCTCCAGCTGCTCCTTTTCTCAAGAACTTTTCAGCTGGCATCTATTTGCTTCATTCCCATACAGAAGCACAACACAATCACATAAAAAATTGCATAGATAAAAAGAATTAGGACCTTGGAATTTTTTTTCTTACTTCCCATTTTTTTGCTCAGCCAACACTGAGAGTTTCATTCACCATATTTTTTTAAAGTCTCCTACTATAGATAAGAATTTAAGTATTTAAAGTTCATAAAGCTTAGGCAATTCCACAATATTCATGTCTATAAACTGAAGGCTGGATCAGGATTTCTAAGACAGAATTTTTAACCTGCAGGCAAAGAATGAACATATTATGACCTCTTTTATACTTGTTTTAAATTCTGATTTTAAAGTTCTAAAAATTATTATTGGCTAATTTGGAGGCAAGAGACATGTTGAGCTTTATCGATGGTGGGTCCTCAGCACCACATTCTGACAGAGAGAGGAAAAAATGGCAATATGTCACTGAAATTTTTAATCACAGTAGGGTCTAAACTTTTTAGATCAATACTTGATTTTAATACCCTACTTGTGATCTACAAGACTAGTAAAAATTTGCCTTTTTTTTCCCCCCCCTAAGTCTTATTTTCTTAATTACAGCCACTCCTATCTTTTGAAGGGGCAAAGTTCAGCAGGAATGTCACAGACTTCAGTTGCCACGTCCATTGCTCTGAGTCTCCTTGTCATAATCCACTAGTAATTCTGAATGGTGAAAGTTTGAAGATGTTGTTTCAGAATATATTTAAAGCTAAGGAGATATAATCCACCTGTATTTAAAAATGGTTCTCTTCCTGAGAAGCACAAAAAAATTATGCTGCCAATCAGGCTCAAAAAAGCTAAAAAGACACACTATACACTGGACAAAAAGAGAATCGAAGTATGTACATACAGCTGCCATTTCACATATTTTTCAGTACCATGTTGATTTTAAAATGAATTATATAAAATGTGAAAGGCCAAGATTTTCAAAGCTGACTGGAAATTTCAGTCACACAATTCTCCTTAAAATTTAATTTGAAAGAGTTGTGGGGGCTGAATCTCATGGTCAGTTTTGAAAACCTCAACATAAGGGGAAAAAAGACCAGCTGCAGAAATGGTATCCAAAGGCAAAAAATGTCCAGTTGTGACACAAGAGAGATGCAATGCTGTGAACTTCATAGATTTATATCTGCAGTGGTGGCCAAACAAAACAAAGCATGGGTAATCCAAACTTGAACAGAGACGTCTAGAAGGCAGGCAAGATTAACCATCATTACAAACATTGAATCCAGTTAATTTTGGAAAAAATAGCGGTTTTGTAAATAAATTTCTTTCAAGGCTGCTAAATTACCTTACCGAGCAAGAGGTTTTAGATTATGACCATGAGGTGGTTGTGAGCTCAGTATTACAGGATGTGAAGAAGGAATTTTGTATTCATCATCATCATCCGGGTGTTCCCTTGATTTATCAGACAGAGAATTTGCTGAAGGACCAGGGCACCTAGGGAGATGAGAAAAATATTGTTTTTTCTTTAGCTGTTACACACTTGACCTCAGATAACACAGAAAATACCCTTCTTTAGCCCAAACATCCTTAACACAGCTGCTACATATAAGGAGACAAAAGCACCATGACAAACTCAAAAGATTACTGGCTTTTTGTCACCAAGAATGCATGGAGATAAGGGCAGCTGCCCTTCTAATAGCTAAACAGCTACTTTAAGCAAGCACAGCATAGCAGAAAACTGTAAAGAATTACAGTACTGAATAGGCACTCGCAAGGCTTAACCTGTTTGCACTTATCAAAAGAATTAAATAAAAGTTAATTCTGGGCAAAAGGTATTTAGCAGGGCTCAGTGACGCAGAGGACATTCACCCTTTCACTGGGGATTTCACCTTCAAAATTTTGTTAGCAAGATGGGAGAGACAGCAAGAGGAGCCTTTTTGGTGCTACTTTTCTCTCAACTACCTCAAAGCAATTAAATATTCCTAATATGTTTATAGACTACAAAAGGTGCATGGAATTGGATGCCTCACTACATATTCAAAAATGGATGCTCCCTCATGCAAAATATCACTGTGGTTTATAGCACTTTTGAGGCAAAGAGTCTGCTACTGATGCAGCAAAATGGGAAGCTACTCACCGGAATGAAACCAACACTACTCAACTGGAAAATTTTGAAGTTTTGGGGAAGAATGGTTCTGTATCTTTGACATAAGAGTTTTAGATATTTTGTCAAGAATAAAACAGCGATTTGATCAAAACTGCTAAAAAATCTGATATAATTACAGAAGTCCAATTAAAAATAACTATTTTCACATGTCAGGTCAAAAACATAGGGGCTAAGTGGAAAATAAAAATCAGATGTTCAGTTAGAAGAGTCCAATATTTCATTATTTAAGTATAGTTTATAATAACTATTTTAGTAAAATGAAAATAAAACAGTACTGTTTCCAGGAAAAAAAGCCCAAAACCTCCAGTACTTTTCTATTAATATAACTTTTTAAAGAAAAAAAAGTAATATTTGCAAAATTATATTCAGTAAGAACTGATCAAACAAGTAGGGACACTTTAGAATTGTGAAGTTTTAAGCAAGGGTCATTTTGCCTCCTTGTTATTCAGACTAAGGCATTTCACACATGATCAATGTATCCTTCAGTAAAAAGTTTGGAATTACAGACTGATGATAATAACTAGAAAGAACAGAATGCCTTGGAGCTATATGAAACAAACCAGCTCTCAATCCTCAACACTGCACAGACTGGAGAGAACAAAAAAAAAAAATGAGCAACTTGCCCACATTAATTGGAGTAGCACAGTTGTGAAAAGCAGAGTATTTTGAATCAAGTACAGTTCAACATTTATGAGTGCTGAGCACAGTCAATTCAACAGGAGGAAAAATAGACTGTAAAAATATTCTCTCTGACATTTCCAATGAAATCATGACAGATATTGGGTTACTTTTTTGAAAGCAATTATTGTGGTTGGTGAAAATTGGTATTTTAAAAGATTTTCTTCCCTTCCTCCCCAGTTTTTCCACCTCCATATTATTACACAGTATTATAGATTACTAGGGCATTTCCTAGTGGTAACAAAAACTTAATTTTAAATAAATTAAAACCAGACATATTAGTGCTTAAAGAAAGAACATACAATTATTGATTTTTATTTTTAAGCCATCCCATGTGACATTTTAGTAATTAGATAATTTGAACTTCTTACTCCTAAGATTATGTATTGATAACTTTACATTTTAAAAATCAAAATTTAAAATTGTCTGTGTAATTTTTAAAATGTGTAAGTACAAAATCAAAACAGAAATGAAAGTTAATTTCTTCCTCAAAAATCAATGGAGTTTGGTTTTAGCAAATGAAGATTTTTTCCTTCTTCCTGGAATTCATGAGTTTTCTATTCAGAAGACTTCAGTTACTGAAAGTGTTTCTTTTGACCAAGCCAAGTCACACATTCTAGCTTTGGATTGGCCTAACATGGATTTTGTGCCCCTACATACTGTCACAATATCATGTGGACTCTCCAACAAATACTGTATGCTCTGTGTGTACACTGTACTTTGGTTCTAGGCTACACTTGCAAAAATCTGAGTAAAAAAAAGGGATTCTCATGAAGGAGGAGGTTTTTCCATGCTATGAAATATAAAAATAAGACTATGCCCCTCTTCATAGTTCCATCTGCCTTGGAATGTGAAAACTTTCCTAATTTTTCTATCAGAGTTATTGCTCTCCCTTTCGGACTGACAAGAGTGTAGAACTCTCCAGGATTTGCATTGTTTTATGAAATAAGTAGACTAGAAGGGGATTGATTACATGAGGTCCCCAACTGGTGCTCCTGTGAGGCCCCACCTCCATCATGTTAATCCCAGCATTCCATTACAGAGATGTCTGGATAACATTCTAAGATTTGCTTCTGAACTGAAAGTAAGTGTGGAGAACTTCACCTAAGCAATTGCTCCACCTGAAAACAGGTTTCTGAATAAAGAAGTCAATGCTCCACTGCACCTTCATTGTAGTGCTCAGGAAGAAAAAACACAGCATATTAATAAAATGTTGAAATACATTTGTCTCCTATGTTAAAGCTAACTGAACAAAAATTGAATGGGTTCACAATAATGAGGAAGTTCTCAGGATTAATATGAACTGACTGTCCAATTATTTTATTTAACAGCAAGAATCAGAAGCGAAACATTGGAAAGAAGTTGTAGGATAGCATCATTGTGATATGCTCCAATTTCATTACAAAAACAGAAAAAAGGACAAGCTCTATTATAGGACTTCCAAGCTTTTGACTTTAAATATATCTTGTCCTGTACAAAATGCTGTGTTATTCAGTCCAAAGATACTTGCTATGACAGCAATATCTTCACTTAAAAAATAAACAATTACTTTATTGGAAGACTAAGAGTAGCCTACTACTCTCTGAAATTTTTGTCATTTGTGACAAACTCTTGTTTGTCTTGTGACTCTTGTTCCTCTTTTGTCATTTCTCTGAAATGACAAAACTTCCCACATTCTGGAACTCAGGAAGGTCGATCATATTTAAAATTATATAAAAATATTTTGGTTGTTCGCATTCTAGCTGCAACAAATAAGAGATGATTTCTTTATTTTCTCTTTATCTAGGCATGAACCCTGGATGAAGAAAGCTCCATGTACTGAAAGCCCAGAAAGCCTGACTAGATTAGGGCAGAACACTGACAGAACATATTTTTTAGCCCTAGCACTTTCCCTAGAATCTGTCATCTCCTGTGATAAATAGCTCTGACCACACTTCTCCTGTAATAATAGAAGCAAAACCAGACAGTATCTGCTCCCACTGCCAAATGCCTGTGGGCAAGATCTGCCACAATTTAGCCTCTCTTCCTATACAAACATGCTATGTTCAATTAACATTAGAACTGCTCCCACTTAATCAATACCATTTTTATTTCCTTTGTAAAGGCACATTAAAATTCATGGAAAGCATATCAAGTTATATTAGTTAATTTCTTTCTTTTTCCCATTTTTCTTTTAGCACCAGAGAGTTAGTGCTATTATCTAACATTAATTAGCACTTTTCTTTTATAGATAACTTACTTTATACTAGGGATGATGGAGCCAGCTGGAAGAGGGGGTGAAAGCCGTGGAGGGACATCATATTCTTCATTTATCAGATGGCCATTTGAAAAAACCTAAAAATCACACAAGTGTTACAATCCTTCTTTCATCATGGATATTCATCAACTAGATATTGTAAAATAGATATCGAGGAGCCTGTGGTTAAAGGCTTTCCCAGGAATTCACACCACGGAGCTGCTATCTCTGAAGTGACTCTCATGCCTAATTCAGCTCACCCAATTTTGGAGCGGCAGAATATGTTAGTTTAAAACTTCACCAAAAGAAGTTTCACATGACAGTTACTACATAAACACACAGTTACAGCTGAACTGCTTGGGGGAAAATTAAGATTTCAAGAGCGCAAAGTGAGAGAGATGAAGTATAATGGGAAAGCAACAGCATGCTAAACATATTAATTATTTAAATTGTGATACAGTGCCTGCCAGAATCCATCCCCTACCCACAGGATTGTCTTCCCAATGCTTGGTTTCTATCAATAGCAAAAAGTTTATATTACAATTGATATATGAATCAGGGAAGAAAATTAATTCCATGTTTCCCTTATGAATGTGAATACAGCCTGAAATGGTAATTCAGGGTTGTTCCCCTTTAATCAAACGGTTTAGATCTACAACTTGAAGACAACAGTTCAAACAGTACTTGGTTAAATGCATATATATGTAACTTCTACCATCTACAGTGGCATTTCCACACTGACTGGGGATTTTAACTTGAAAAGTATTCATTCCATCAGCTTCAGTACTGGGACGGACCACAACAAGAATGCTACATGAAGGAACAGTTGAAGATATAAACCCAGTATCCTTCTAAAATCAGATGAAAACTTTCAGCATTTTAAACAACAGCCTAGTTCTAAGTAAAATTTTGGTGCTTTGCCTCAATGCTGATAAAAGCATTATATAATATTAATGTAATTATATATAACATCATAGATGACTTAAGCACCTTTCATCACATATGTCAACACCCCTTATCAATACTAATTGAATTTCAGTAACATACTTTCAAAATAACAAAAAAACCATACATACATACATATATATAAAAATAACTGGAGATAGAAAGGATAAATAGCTTGTGGTCTCGGGAAAAGCAAATAGATAAAAAAAAAAAAAGATTCCTAACTACCATGACTTAACCACAAATCCATCCATCTTTGCACAAGCTATGTAGTCTTCAAGCAAAAAAAAGAGCAGCAGCTTTGAGTTAATAACTCTATGAATAAATTACTGAGCTGCTTTGATAAAACTGATTAGAGCAGAACTAGGAATTTTTTCTTAGGACATCACCATTTGATCTCTTTTCAAAGCTAAGCCTGACCAACTGTAAATGGCTTTGCAAGTGCCTGAAGCTGCTCAATGCCAGAATTCACCTCACCTACAACAGAGCTAACTGGAGTATCTACTGTTCCATCAGCAAATGCATACACAGTTTTGGCATAGGACACTTTGAAAGTGAACTTGAGATGCCATACTATTACAGCATACAGTGATACATTGTTATCATGGATAATTTGCTACAAGAATATAGCAAATCTAAAATATTCTCTCAGAAATATTTTTTGAAGGTTTTATATGAAAATTGCAAGCCAGACCTTCATGTAGTGCTGCTTTACAAATTACAATATTTTACAAATAATTTCTTTATGAGCAGCTTGTTATTAAGCATCAACAGAAAAGATTCAGACACCACAAATCAACACTGCCCAATACAAACAGTGTGTCAGCCAGTGCAAGACAATGCTGCAGTGGGGTGTCAATTTAGGATTCAACACCCCATTCATTTGAAGTACCTTGGCACCTTCTCCAGGCAGCTCGTGCCGTCTGTGCTTCCTCATAAATCCCTGCTCAGAGCTCACGCGGTTGTGCCTCCCGTTTACGTTCGAAATGGCAGTCAGTCCTGCTTTGGGGGAAGCATCGCCCGTGCCGCGGCACCCCACCAGCTGGCCGGTCCCAAAGACATCCCTGGGACACCATCCCTCGAGGGGCACGGGCTGGTCCCTGCTGGGCAGGCTCTCGGGGTGGTGCAGGTGCCTGCCCAGCCTGCTGTCCGGCGGGATCGGCGGAGGTCTCTCGGGCGGCGGCGGCGGAGGGTCTCGCAGCGGAGGCGGCGGCGCCGGCAAAGGTTTGTCTTGTTTCCTCACCATGCAGGGAGACGACTGAACAACACGGGAAGTTAGAGAAAATGGAAGTTACGTACAGGCATGAATGTTGCTTGTGACCAAGTATAGCTTTATCATTTCTGACTGATATCTTCTCGGCTAAAATAGGTTAAATGCGGGTCTTGCCTGCACTCTGCAGACAACCTGGCCCTCCCATTTCTGCTGTTGCACGATTTATTTGACCCCTAATTTTTTCCGGTATCCTTTGCTTTGATCATTTGAATCACTTACTCATCTGCTGAAATGAATTCTGTAGTGTTTGGAAAAAGCAGACTTCCTGATGCTGAAAAAATCCAAAAAACCCAAACAAAATAAAACCCACATCCCAGAGGAATGACTTGGTGACAGCAAATGGGCGCAAAAAGAAATTATTAGAGAGCAAGGGGAAGAAGAAACAACTATTTCATTTTTAATTATATACCTAGGGATGTTAGAGTGCTAGAGTGCCGAATCTGAACTGAAGTTCAGTTTTTCAGGTAACAGCCTAATTAGTTTGTAGTTTTACTTGCAACTAGCTTATCTGCAAACAACATTTGCCAGAATACTTGCTTCCTATGACCTGAGTTATACCATAAATGGTTAAATGTGGTTTAAAATTCTGTATAGTAATACTAAAAAGCTGAAACCCAGGTTATCAGAAAAAGAACTTGTAGCTGCACAAACCTGAGCACAAACCTGACAAGATCAAAACACTTTCATTATTACTGAGTCACTAATGGCAATTTACAAAGTAACAGTTGGGCTAGGTCTTTACAAATGTTTTATCTCCAGCTACCATAAGAAATACAGGGAAGATTATTTCCCTGGGAACGTATAATTTTCTTGGACTTTGGTAAGCGTGCATATTATTACCACTTCAAGAAATGGAGTTCACAGAAGTTATAAAGTAAGAACAGCATTTGCTCTCATTTCGCTGGGTAGCCCAGCACTATTCTCCAAGCAGCACCTCAACACATGATTTGAACTGAAAATAAAGTTATTCTACTGACATGTCTATGCATATAAAAAGGAAGTAAAATAAATAAAGAAGTGTTTAACTAATGTGCTAGTCAAGAAAAATAGTTATTTTCACTGTCAACACAGAAAAATAATACCCTGGTCCATATTTTTTATTATAGCTTATAGTTATATATTATAGTTACAGTTTTTAACTTGAGAAAAATAGAAAAGTTTTTTTTTTCCTGAACAGTAGTTTTGGCAGGATTAAATAATCTTTTTTTTTTCCTTAAATATCAGTTTCTTTTAAAGTATGAAATTATTCTTTGTTGCCCCCAGCCTGTTTTCCTTGTATCCCACAAATTTTATTTTTTTTTTTTCCAGGAAAAGTTTCATGTGAAAAAAGGATTTTCAAAAAATTAAAGCAGAATTAATGGTATTCCTGGTTTACTTTTTTTTTTAAAAGCCAGGAACTCTGCAAAAAACCCTTTTGTAAAACTAATTTTTAATAGATGTGGCATATGTTTTCTGTTAATCCTGAATGTGTTATAAATTCTTTTGCATAATACAAGAAGTTATGAAAGAAGATTAAAGAAACTACTCAAACTTCTACTTTTCCTTCTAAATTATAAACCATTAAAATCTTAAAAAGATATTGATTTTCAAGCTTAAAGTAAAAACCTGACAAAAGAAACAAGGTACTTCAAACTGGATTATTATGAGCACACGACTTTCAAGTCATGTTTTGAACTTGAATTTGAATCAATCATATAAAAACGAAAAATTTAAATCTAACTCACTCTCTCCATACAGAAATTACAACAAAACAATCAACATGTAACAGAGAGCAGCAAACAGTATTTGTTCTCTTTCACGCTTATCCACTCAAAAAATTGTTGAATCTTTAGTATCGTTAGTTTTACAAAACACAGCATACAATCTTACTGGCTATAGAGTCATTATTATTTCCCTTGAAATTTGAGTCTTATTATATGCCATTTAAGATTTTGAAAGCAGTGTATCTGCACATATTTTTCTTGTAAGGACACTGTGGAAATTGAACATAAATCATCATGAAAGGAAAACATATAATTTTAATGAGATAATGACCTTTAAATCTATTTTCAGGAAACTTTAGTTTCTATTTATTTTCATTAATCAGAGTCTGTTACAGAACTGATCCATTACTGCAATGTCTTTAAAATTCTGACCATAACCAAGTACAATTTAATCATCAAACTGAAGTCACATTTGACCAACACATGCAGCCAGAAACATTTTACTATGTAAGGTATTATGGAAAGAGACTTCAACAGTATGGATCTAATATAGTTTCTTTAAACCAGAAGGAATTAAAGTTCTTTTGGACAGAGCAAAATCCTGAAAAAGTAAAATCCATGGAAAGCTTTGAAACAGTCCACCATACAAAACAACAAGAAAGCTCACCTTAGAAACAATCAAATACAATTTCTCAAAATTCTTATATCCAGAAAAAATGGTTCAGTAGCACATACCTTTGGTGAGCCAGTTGGGCTGGCACAGGGTGAGCGTGCTACTCCCTTCTGAATCAGATCCAGACGGGGAGGTACAGGTGGAAGACTAAGATGTGGGATTTGCAGGGGGTCTGGAAGTGGTTTTCTTCTTTGCGCAAGAGGGGAAGATCCTGGGGAAGTCACTGGCGAGTTCTGCCTCTCATTGCACTTCAAGACAGAAAAAGGAAAATTACCTTTTACCTGATGATCAAATATACAACTTCAATTCCACAACTAAAACGTTTGATACTTATCAGATACTTACTAATAGTCCATTATAATAGTAATTTTCCATAATGGACATCTGGACAGTAGAGCTCATCTTATAGCTACTGAAAAAGAAGTCTACGAGTCATTCTACCTCAAAACTAAGACCCATGCTAACTTGTGATGAGAATAAACAAACTTGTGATGAGCAATTTGTAAAAAAACCCAAACAATCATTGCCAAACATGAGGAAAAAAACCCCAAACATAAATTCTACAGTAGCACTGCTACCCTTGATAGCCTTTTTATTAATAGAGTACTCAATCTAAAGTTCTATAAATTACTTTTAAAAGCTGGACATTCATGATATTGCCTGTTAACTACAGCCCATTTTCAAATCATACTTCCATACAAAATAGAATGTATGTCTTCTGAAAACTTACCAATCAAAATCATCAGCAAGTCAGTGGGCAAAGAAGTGAAATCAGCAAAAAATGAGGAAGTAATTACAAAAATAATTTTAGAACGATTTTATCGTTTTAGCAAATACTGAACTAATAACACATTTAACATCCCTCTCCAGTGACAAATTATGACCTTTTTCTCTTGATTTTTCCATTCAAATTCATCAGAACCCAAGATTTCAACCCTCAATATAGGGCTCCACCCAATTTTGCAGCTACTTCCTGCCCCTCATCTGGCTCAGTTTTGACAAACACAGCTCAGGTGTTTGCATAGATCAGTTCAGGTTATTTCTATGAACTCACTGTAAAAGTTTCAATGCACTATAATAAATCTGGATGTTTGTGCTGTTGTGTGCTTTCCCTGAGAGCAGACACAAGTCGCTGGAAGACATTCCCATCAAGGATCAGACACTGATGCCACTTATGCACTGAGGCATCCCACTGTTCTCACACCACACCTTGCTCAGAGAGGCAAAAAGTGCACCCATCTTTGATGCCTTGAGGATTTTTAGCTTCTATTTTTCATGTATCTGTAGTTTTGGTGTGTAGTTCTAGGCTCCATATAAAGTGCTAAAAATCTCTGTTCCCAGCATTTTAGACAAAAAAAATGCTCTCAGTTTTAAAATCCAAGGACACTTCGCTGCCTCAGAGCCCCAAAATATGTAAACAACAGTGAATCGTGGGGAGGAAGCTTGGGGTGATTGACATCATCACCTGAAGGTGTAATTGGAGAATGAAGGCCCAATATGTTAATAGAAAGAACTTATAAAATGCAAAGAACTCATGACTCGGTGTCCATTTTGGATGTAGCCTCTCGAGTAGGCTTTGTCTGCCTTAAATGTTCCTAAAGGCTTTTAATAAATTAATCTGCTTTTTATTCTCCTAACTTTGTCTAGCCTTTGTTTCAGGTAAAGGCCCTGTTTTAGGCATCATCTTTAGGCCAAATGGCTTTGATCAAAACTTCCCCTTCATAAGCTTTTTCTCATGAATGCTGAATATCCCATAGTGATAACTGGGATGAGACCAGAAAGTTCTTTAACAAGGTAAACAAGTAAACAACATTACCTTTCTTCAAATACAGTGATTATATTAAAGAAACCAGAAATATCATAAATTAAAAAGTAGATTGAGGAAAATGATCTAGTGCACTGACTTCTGACTCGGTGCTCTGTACTAGAGCTTAGTTCAATATCCTGTTCTATACGACTGGGACTGCTACCACATTTCCTTCAAAAATAGGAGCCACCACAGTATTACTGTTGACAGTGCACAAAAATGCAGGAGAGGGGTAAGGAGGTGTTGAAAGCTAGAAGTGTAATGTGCAACCCAATCATCAGGATGATTTTTTTGTTGCTATTTAGAGCCTTCCCACTTTGTCTACATGTGTAAGCTCAGTGTCACAACTAAACATTCAAATTCAAGAGACAGAGCAATTTAAGATTTGTATCAGAAGTTTCCCAGTTTCTCTCTTCAGTGAAGAGGTGGTCACAATATTCGTATTAAATGCCTTGAATATAGTCTTTAAATTTTCTTTGTTTCCTTTATTTGGTGAATAACCATGTTCTTGTCTGGAAGACCATAAAGATAAGCACATGAATTACTGAAGCATTTAGCCTCTCAACACTAAGGAAAGTTGAATAACTAAGCAAGATATGTATCTTGCAAGCATACCAGAGCAACTGTAATTATAGAATTACTATAAACTGAATGTCAATTCATTTTCCTTATCAGAAAGCATCTATCAGTTAAACAGCGTAATAAACATTGTACCATTTAATAGCATTAGTTTTCAAAGTTTAGTTTAACTCCATAAAGCAATCCTGAAAGCCAAGAACCATGCAATACAATATACTCAAAGGATTGACTTCAGCAGACAGAAAGTGAATTTATTTCCCAAATTAGCTGAAATAGAACCAACTAAGCAGGTCACACCTCCAAAAAGATGAAACTATTTAAAGTAAATGAAAGTGTTATAGTTAAGTTTCAATGTTCTATAGTGTTGCACAACATAATGCATTTCAGTCATCAGAGAATTGTTCCAGAAGAACTATCATGTATGTGATAGGAATAGGAAACAAAGAGTAAGAAAGATACGAAACACTGAAAACCAATTACTGGACAGGAAACATTTGTTTGGAATTTAAGACGTTGTAATTGTCGCATCATCACATTAATTAATGCAATTTCCTGAGAGAACAACCTGGCAGTCTCAAATGTGACACTGCTTGGAATTGTACAAATCCCAGCTAAGCGAACAACACTGTAGTGATATCATTTTAAGAATGTCCATCTCTGTTTCTATCTGGCAACCTTCTCTTACACAGTTCTGCTCTAAAGAATCATTGGGCAAAATGATGCCCCCCTCCCTCAGTGTGCCCACTGGTCTGATCCATGTCAGACTTCTTTGCTCCTGCTGAAACAAGAGTCTAGCTCCAGCAGAGACAAAAATCAAGAATATTCACATTTAAAACCCATTAATTTAAAAGTTCAAGATTCTTAAACCCTGGCATGCTTTTAAAGTCAATGAAGCAAGCAATTCAATTTATGTGATAAACTTCTAGTTCCATATATGTTTGCTATTTGGCTACCTCTATCACATTCCATGGACAGTAAACCACAACTAACAAAATGAAATGGAAAATTTTCAAGGTAGTAGGTGTGTGAAAAGACTTGAATTTAAGCTTACTTCCATGCCTTGTAGTGTCTTGTTTCGAAAGAGCAAAGTAATCTTTCAGTCCCCTGGACTACTATGCTATACTACAGCCACAATGTTAACAGAACATGCTGTGGCCTCCAATTTCAGAATGAGAATTGATTATGGCCAACAGATTATAGACTAACTTAGCAGGTAAAACAAAATTTAAAAAAAAAAAAAATGAAAAAGGAAAATAGCTGCAAGCAAAAGCAGCCCTACAAGGAAGCTTAATCCATATCACTGTTTGGTGCTGCAGTAAGAACAAAAGCTTTGCTGGGACAAATTAATAACTCCTCGTTTGGATCCACTGATACTAAAAATAAAACAAAACCAAATATTCCACAGCAACAAACAAGTTTTCTTCAACATTCAGTGTCAGATTTCCATCGTATTCCCATTATTGCATAAAAATCCCGTATTTTTCAGTCCACCCCCATCCAACCTGTCTAGTTGCACCATTTGATGTGTGTTGACAGCTCGGCCAACAAGATGGCTGAATCTCAGGTGGATACCAGGGCATTAACACACGTACTGATATCTACTCTTTCTGGCATACTCTCCAAAAATTTCTGTTTGTCACCTACTGGGGATTTCTGTGTGTTTTCCACACACCAGAAAAAAAAATGCGCAGTGAGAGAGCACAGTGACAAAAAGCTAAAACGAGCAAGTGATTAAGACACAAACTAACTCAAATGAACTGGCAGTGACAGAAGACAGACCTTCAGTGTACAAAGGGGCTCTGCTGCACCATCCAGAGACCTGTGCAATAAAGATGCAATTAAGGAGAAGAACACAGACTCCTTTGTAACAACATGGACTTCATCTGGTTGGCGTGACTGCTGCCAAGGGAAAAGCAGCTGCGACTTACTTTGCAGTTGTACTGCAGAAGGGACCACACTTGTTTTATTCCATCAGATTTATTTATTACTGGGATATATTGTTATCAGTTTGCCCCTAGAAGCTGTGAATTCAAGAAAAAGCTTGCTTCCAACACTGATTACAATTTCTAGTCAAGGCTTTTTCTGATGGAAATATTAAGTCAGGCTATTGAATCAAGAGTTTTAGCTTCAAATACTTTTATGCCAGATAGGCACATATGAAAACCATACTCAACATAAATCCTAACAACTGACTCACTGAGGAGTCCTGCCTGTTAATGTCCTTGGAGCAAACTCAAATTCCATGTGACATCTAAGAGGGTCCAAGCAAACCTACACCAGAAGTAGTTCTCTAAAGTTTCTTTATTTACAAATCAGGAAAGAGTAACTTAAGTATTTGTTATTTCATGTTATGATAAGCTGTGACCTAGGCAGATCAGTATTATCTGGACTTAAAAACTTATATGAGGATATAAATTTACATCACTTAACACTGGTGACTGTAAACATTTTTAAAAAGACAGATTTATTCCCTATTTGATCTTTGCTGACCTGAGAAAACGCATGTGAAGGAGGGAGAGGGAATTAGGTCTGTGGGAGTCAGCAGCACACTGCTATGGGAAAAGGAACTAAGGGAGGCACACTGCCTCCCAGCACTCACACCCTTCAAATCCCAGTAACTGATCAGTCAAGTAAGTCACTCTTGTTGAGTGACATGATTTTAGTGGATTCCACAAACCAGGTGTACCATTAGGAAGGTAAGAAAGAAGTGGAATGTTTGTACAAGTTAAGCATGTACTGCTGAAGGGAATATCTAGATACATATTTGAAGTCTTATTTTACATATGTTTTTATTTTGTATAATGAAATTAAAAACAATATTACTATGGAATACATGCCTCCTTCCATTACCAGAAAAATGTCAATAATATGGAAAGGAGTCAAAACATAACCTCCTCCCATATTTTGAGACCCAAGGTGTCTCATTTTGATTTACCAAGTTTGACTTAACTCACCTGCTGGCAGAAGCCTAGTCATGGCAAACTGTGTCTTTCAGCCTTGACAATTTTCTATAATTATTTTAAAACACACTGTGTATCAATCAATCAGTTTTTGTGTGTTTAGATATCTAGGAAATCAATTTCAGAGAAGACAGTAACTCCCCAGACGAGGTAACTTCATCTAGTTTTAGACAAAAGTGCGTACAGACAATGTTAATTCACTTTAAGGTACTGAAAGTCTCAGTCTCCTATTGTCTCCTATACTAGTTGGGCCCTCCTCTATGTTTTCATGGGATATTATTTGGATCAAACAATTACCTTAGCACTTATGAATTCAAAATTATTTGCTCTTAGCAAGAACTCTTCACTATCCATTTTCCTTATTTTCTTTTGCTCTTTTTAAAATAAGTGTATCAAATTATGCCTTGTACCAAGATAAAACGATAGATAACTCTTCATTCATTGGGACAATTAAATATTAAACATTATAGAATAACTAACATATTCTACTAGAGACTCAAATGCCATCTTTAAAATAAAAAAAAAAAATACAGTTATTTTTAATATTTACCTCAGCCTGTAATCTGCACTTTTTTTAATGTGCATTTCATAATGTTGTGCTTTGCTAGAACAAAAGGTATAGAGCTGAGAAGAGGAACATTTTGGGCAAAAACTACATTAGCTAATCTGATACAATGGGGCTGGAAATTTCTCAGTGAGGAAACAACAGAGGTTTTTGGCACAACTCTTCATCTTTGTTTCATTAAGAAACATCTGAAGACAATTTGGAAATCAAGAAAACTAAGCTGCTTGATGCAGCAGATAAATAGCCTAACTGCAGTGGATTTCTCTAAAGCCTCTGTTGCAGCTGATCTGCTGCTCTCCTGACTCATACACAACACCTACCAAGAATTACTCATTTTTCTTCATGTGTATCCATTTACTCATTCCTTTAAAGAATGAGTAAGGAGCTTTGTGATTATTCTTTTCCTTAAAGCAATTTCAAGTCTGAGGTCTTTCAGGGACTCAATCCAGATACCTTTTAGAGTTTCTGAGTACAGTTCAGGGGTAAGAGTGATAAACTGCAGACCTGTTATTTTTCTGATATCTGATTGAGTATTTCCACAACATATTACGAAGCCCTACAATCCCTTTCATCAGAACTTCATGTCCCTGAAACTCTCCTCTTCTAATGAGTTTATCATCCCAACTCACTACTAGCCAGATTTTTCTTAGAATACCCCATGGTTGGGCCAGGTGATTTGACACAAATACAGCACATTTGATTTTCAAGTCTTAACAGATTTATGTCGAGAAAGCTTACCACAGTCCATGCAATAAAGTAAGAATTGAAAAATTTGTTCACTGACATTACAAAGTAACAACAGTACCAGCAGGTTGGCTGCAAGAGCTAAATTATTGTATTTGCCACCTAACTTCCATCGTTTCAACAAATTGCTTCAACATAATCGTTATGCAGTACCATGTTCACATGAACAGCAATAATGACAAACAGAAGAAAATATCAAAAAAGAGTAAAGTTCTACATAATGTCGTATTTAGCAGTCTCCAAAGAAACACTGATTAGCAGGAAAAATAATGATTAAAGAAATAGGCAAGTCTGATGAAGGCACTGGTAACAAAAAGAATATATAAACAATGCCAAATTACACACAGCTGGTATGGGTGAGAGCATCACTGCACAAGCAGTGGTAACAATTTTAAGAAAACAGCAGCTAAAAATCACCAAATGAGGCAATAATTCAAGAACTTCGAGTACGTATTTCAAGAGGCTGGCAGAGCCAAGATTTCTTTCACTGAGCAATGAAATCTATGAAACAAAAATAGTAAGGCACCAAAGCACTCAAGCACTTGGTGGATACCGAAAAAAGACACTTCTTATAGTAAACCTATTGTTCCTTCTTTTGATAAAGGCATAATGCATTTTTGCCTTATCATGGTAGTGATAGTGTTATAAAAGCCCATCAATTCAGGGCTATCTCACAGAGGTCATGCTGCAGACTGCAATTTAAGTCCAGGCAGGAAGGATAAACTGTTCCCAAGGGCAGACCACGTTGTATTACGTACACAAAACAAGAATGATTCATAAGCCTTAAGAGGTTAGGGAGGATATCAGAAGTGTGTATATTAACTGACAGATACTCTCAGATATGAGGGTGAAGAACACTTTTTTTTTAAACAAATGCAATGATAAGGAAATGGAAAAGTAAGATGTTACAGAATTAATTCCAAGGCAACAATTCAATCTAGATGACCTTAGTATAAGGTAAATTCCAGAAAATGCTCTGTCAAAATCAGTGTTGCATGGCCTCTGACAATATCTATTCCAGACTAAAATACAGTAGCGAAAACTATCACCGTAAAATAAACTTTAGTCAATGATAGTGCTTATTTATCAGTAATAAAATCTCCTGTGACAAAAGATCCCAGAATTTAATATAGAGCACTTTCAGGACAAAAAAAATCCCAAAACACAGAGTCACTAGGGATAATCTCAAAATCACTTTTTCCACTAAGAGTACCTAATAGTAAAAATTACAGAAAAACAATCATAGACAACTCACAGGAAACATAACTAAAAGCTTCTTGTGTGCAGCATGAATTAGGTGTCAAGTCACTTTTGTAAAGTAATAATATTGAAAACTGTTTAGAAACTGAACTTCAATCCTAAAACATTCTATACATGTGTGCACACATGTGCAGAAAACAAACACGTATATTAATTTTTTTGTTCTTTACAAATAAAAGCACAGGGAATTGTCCATACAGCATAGTTTGGAAAAGTTTCAGCAGGTGCAAACTCATGCTTCACCCATTATAAACATAGGTATCACAGGTCACATCAGCTCAGAATCTGGAATGGTTTTTTTTCCTCCAATTCAACTTCAGTTTTAATGCTGTAGTATTGATACATTTTGTTTTTTTCATCCTGAAAACTATTCAGTGAGGTGCTGAGACCTAGAGCATGAAGTGCAGCCTCACGCTGGTCAAAGCTGCAGCTTCATTTATAAACACCTGGGTTTAGCTGTTGTGCAAGGTTTGCAAAGTTACCTTTCGGACTGAAGCCAAACGATTCATCATTAGAGACTCTTCTCTATCGTCATCGTCATCCAAGTCCAACATGGGCATACTAAAGCTGTCAATGATACTGCAGCACCTGGAGTTCTCATCCCTGGGATCAAAGGGATCCACAATGATTGGTTCAGTTCCTTTGATTTCGCAGCGGCAGAAAGGGCAGCCTTGGCCATCAGATTCCTACAGCAAGACAAAAAATAGATGAATTTTTAAAAAAGCAATAGTTTTAAAAGTAGGACTTACACCTTTCTACACAGAAACATCCTTAACCAGTCTCTAAAAGCTTGGAAAGAAGTACTGGAGTAAACAGGAAAGAGAATAACAAATATTTAACTACAGTAAATCTTAAAATGACTGCACTTTTAAAGCTGTCTCTCTTCAAGAGATTAAGCATCACTTAAAAATTACTAATCAAAATGCAACTATTATCTCTACAAAGCACTAAAACAGTCTGAACATTACAGGTCAGGAAGGAACACCTTTCCTTTCAGGCTTACAATTTTGCTATTTCTTCAAGAGAAAGAAGGTGAGGTGTGTTGACAGAGATAATGCATTTTATTACATATCTATTATATTAACCATGAAGTATTTCTTTTTCATTTGAAATTAGGAAATGCAGGCAAGCTTTATGGCATGCAGCTTTTCTTCTTGGAAAAACATATTCAGTCCATCACAGCTGCAGCACTAGCAGCATTCAGAACACCTAAACTACAACAGCTTTTTTCACGTTTAAGTGAAAAATCGGGACTTAACTACATTTTCAATAAATTATGTAAGACTTATACAAGGAACTATTTTCACATGTTATTAGAAACAAGAATTACTTGAATTTTAATTTTTAAGTGGTATGTGTTCAATGATTTTCAAGCAGCCATATTAAATTCTTTTTACTTATTTCAGGAATGTATTTTTTTCTCCTCAGAAATAAAAAAAAGATCCTTTAGATTTCATACTACTAATGAACCAAAATACCAGAGAAAAGTCTTTCAAGCACTTATAAAGAAATATTTCCATCAAGAAGCACAACATAGATATGAATTATAAAGAAACAAAACAAAAACCCACCACCAAACAAACAAAAATACCCCACAAACACAAAGAAGGACTACGATGCTTTGAGAGTTCAAGATAATTCAAAGTGAAAGCAGAAATCACATCGTGTCATATTTGCAGTCAGACAGCTAAAGAGATACGAACACCAAAATTAATTCTAAACAATGTACCTATACTGAAATATAATCAAGCAAGCACTGGTTTTTGATTTCTCAGATGCAAGGACAACTTTAATTTTTTTCTAGCATTACTTTTATCTTGACACTTGCCAGTCTTACTAAACTGAGAGATGATTTTACAGTTCGTGGAAGAGCTGTATCACAAGGCCAGGTAAGTATAAATGATGTCTCCTGACATCATTTGCAGGATTAGCACTGGAATTTCATTTTGTATGAAAAGATATATGTACACTACTTTCAGGACCATAAGTACAACTAACTAGACAACATTCCTACCTCAACATCTTCAAATTATATGGTCCTACTGAAGTAACCACTGTCAAGTGAACAGAAGTCCTCCCGCACTCTACACTATTCCTTACAGCTTCATTTTCTAAAAACAGCCCTATCAACAAGGCACAGAGCTTTTACTTTTCAAGGCTTTCTTGTACCTGTGTTGTTAAATAGTTCTGTACTAGCAGTTTCCATCTTTTCTTTTGATTGGTAGCCAATCACATCAGCAGACTCATAATCAACAGTGTGAATATGTATCTGAGATGTCTCTATTAACACAGACACTCGTCTACGCCCTCCGAAAGGTTATTTAGAACATTATGAACCTTACAATGCTGTCTATATCCCCATACACTTTTAGAAAACATGTAGTTTTCAGACAATAGATTTATGTGGTATAAAATGACATTTTACTCCTGTTGCATAATACAAAAAGAAAACAAGTAAACCAAGTCTTCCTTGAGAGGTTGATCCCCTTAAAGGTGAACAACTCAACCATCCTTAGTATTCTATGCAGATCTGATGCTGCTTACTCAATTTTTTTCTGCTTAGTGAAAACATCTGTATTGGATCTCTTGAGGCATGTCTAACGAGCCATTATGCTGCCAATTAAACAACCCACCAGAAGCTCACAACAGCTGATGCAGTTACGGCATAATATTTCTTCATTGCCTCACTAATTATACAAAAGTTAAATTTGTAATGAAGTCTGAAATGTACCTGACCAATTACAGCTGGTAGCAATGTTCTGGTGAAGCCTGGTGCTTTCAAACATGTCAGTTCTCTGAGCCTAAAATGCTTTGTCATCGTCTCCCTGAATCCCAAGCCCTCAGCCAAGCACTGAGGACCTCAGCTCCTCAAGTCTCCAGAGTCAGAGCACATCAGTGGCTCAGCACTGGAACATGCTGCTACCATGCCCTGAGACACCCGACAAGCAAAAGGACAAAGATTTCAGTCCTCCTGCTTAGCTCTGTCAGCTGAACCAAAAAACAAATGAACAAGCAAACAAAACCAACAAAACTACAGACCTCTTCAAAATTTTCAGGATTTTTTAAGTCAATGATTTATGCAGTCAGACCTCTATGTCTGTTACTCAGAATGAAACTTAAATAGAGAAAGGGTACTCCTGAAATGAGAAACATGGTTCCATCTCAGCAGCTGCTTAGTAGTGAAATAAATATCCTCTAAGTGGGTATGCCTCAAATGGAATTTCCTCAGAATTTCTCATCTATGGCCAATTTGAAAGATTTGTGTTTGGAACATCAAATTCAAATTTCACAAAGAACACAAAATTGGAAAATGAAAGTACTTCCTCTTCAAGAAAGCTTTAATGCTAATGGAAGAAAAACTCAAATGATACTTCTGATCTATCGTGTTGGTTTGCCACGGAGGCTTTCCTAATTAGGTAGAAAATGTCCTAATTAGAAAAGGAAAATTATAGTACTTGACGGCATCCCACAAATGTAAGAGTGAAAACATATTAAGAGGTGAACTCATTTAAAAACAGGCCCAAAATGGACTAGACTCAAGGATTCTCTTTACTCTTCTCACTACATTTGTAAGCAAAGACTGATTATTAACTGTGGAACAGTCAGACAACTGGATGAGATTCACTTCTGCCCATAAAATACAGATACAGAAGAAGGGGCAGGGAGGATGCACAACTGTAAAGAGAAATGACCTCTGGTTTAGATTTTACTTTTTAGGTCAAATGCTTGTCAACTGCCCTGAACTAAAAGTACCCATTCTCCCTTTTCCCACAGACTGGTGCATCCATGAAGATGGACAAAACACACCAACCTGCATCACTAGGAAGTCTCTGGGGTTTTTTGGACATTCCATAAATGATATTGAGAGAAAGGTGTTTCTCCTCCATTTCATCTCTTAGTCCAACAACCATCTAAAGCCATTTTGGTGTTTCAGTACTTCACATGCTACTAACATGAAACACAGGCATCCTAAAAGCTTAATTTTCCACAGGTCAATCCATGACCTGTACTACTGACTGAATCCTTCTCTCACCAAAGACATCCCTTCTCGTCATAAAATGCTGGCTAGTCAGTTACCCATTCCCAGCAGCTCTGTGCCCTCTTTGTGCCTTTTAAATACATCATGAAGTGACCTGAGTGACTGAATTGGCACCAAATGCCCAGCTTGCACTGTCTGAGTAGATACTGCACTCAGGAAATAGCTTCCACTCAGCAAATGCCCTTGGCAAGACTACAAGTCCAGATTGCAAAGACTCCTGGAGCTTTATTTTTCACAGATTTCTTGTTTGCAAAATTAAGAAGTTTAAACATATACATCCTTGCACCTGGAAAAGTAAACATATACCCACACTGTAAAGAGGAATATAACAGAGAAATCAATCCGCTTCTCCACTAACTCAACTATGACAGTACCTGCCACGCTGTAAGACAAGAAGTGCACATAAGGTGTCCACAAGGCTCTATCTTCACATCCTTGTCATTTTCTGCACAGATTTTACACAGCTGAAAAGTGGAACCCATTTCACAGTACAATTCATACTGCTCCTGTAACAAAAGAAAGTCAAGTGATTATTTCTTTCCAATGATTTGTTCACAAAGAATATACTTCTCCAAATGCCGTTTCCCAACCTGCTTTACTTACTAATAAAGGAAGCTCTTCCTACTGATCTATTTAAAGGCCACACTAAAGTTACTGAAACAGCTTACCTTTTGCTTCTTCAAACCTCTGATATACTACAATTCATGCCAAAAAGTGTTTAAAATATCTGTGCCTACTAGGTTTTGTACAGACTTGTCACATTTAACTGCTACGCAAGGCACACATCCTGCTTTTCTTTAGTTGCAGCTAAAAGGAGGTTAATGAACATATGGTTCTAAGTGAAAAACTAAGTGATGAATGGGAACAAAACTGGGATTTTATTTTCTGGCATGCGTTCAGGACTAAGAAAACTATTGGATTGAAAGGTGACAAGCAAGAGGACTTTCCACTACAGCAAAGATGTGGTATAGCAGTATGTTTAAGTACAAAACCCTTGTAAAGGAAGCATGGCAAGAACACCCTGCAGGATAACTTGGCAACAGCCATGCACAGATTATTCAGTACTTTGCATCCTTACAAGACTGACAGGAATAAGTAATAGACAAAACTCAAGTCCGGAACAGTTTTCTGGAATTAGTTATTGTTGGGGAACTGACAGTTAAATTCATTTGTATTGAAATAAGTTCCTTTTAGCCTTGGAAAACCAAATTTTGAAAGCTTAAAGTAGGTAGACTCCTGGTCACAGGGAAACAATCAGCTACTGCTAAGTAAAGTGAGGGGACATGAGGCTAAGAAAAAGAAAACAAAAGAGAGAGCTCATATCTGCAGCTGCAGTCAGTGCAGTAAAGATGCTTATGGTGGAGCTTTAGCAAAGAATCCACCTGCAGCAATCCAGCCCTCCAGCCACTTTCATACCATCTTTTCATAGTTTAAGCAGATATAGTGACAACTTAAAACCTTATCAGTTATATATTATTTAAGGCAGCATTCACATAATTCACACTCTGTTGAATTACTATCAGAATTAGCTAATGATGTCCTACGTGTTCAGTAACAACTGGCTTCATTCAATGGATCCAAAATAAAACATGACTGGCGTGTGAAGAACAAGGTAATCACTGATCATGTGCTGATTCTTCCCTTGAGAAAAAGTGAAGATATAGGCTAGAGCATCACTCTGGTCAACACAAACACCGGATAAATCTACAGTACTCTTTCATTATTATCTAAACACTGGAGGGAAAAGACAGAAGTCAGAGAAGGGGAAATATTCATGTTTTCTTCAGGGAATTGTTCTTCAGAATTCTCTTACTTACAAAACAGGTATTTTCATAATGCTGTTTCTAATAATACCATAGATGGTAAAGAATACTTCCCTTCTTAAATATTTCTGGAGGTAAAATGCACACATAGCACCCAGGAGTACAGAAGATTAAGCAGGTAATCCAGTCTGCTGGATATGTTAATTTCTGCTTCTAGTGTTAATTTCAGCACCATTTTTAATAAAGTATTTGTCTTGGGGTGGCTACTTCCTACTACTTAACTATCAAACATCTGCACATTAATCACATCACCACTTAACAAGACTATAAACACAACTACATATTCTAATTTTCTCTGCAATTCTCTGTGAAGTGACTCTGTTTAGGCATTTAATTACTTCTGCTGTTTTCCCTGATCTTTCTTTTAATTTGCACCATAGACAAAGAAGAAAGGAGAGAACTGGATACCCTGGAACTAGTATCTTTACAATGTATTAACTATACTTTTCCTCCTGGACTTGTCAACAAACTGTACCACCTATTGAGGCTTCAAAACTATTATTTGATCCTCATTTTGTTTCTGTATTCCCATCTGCTATTAGCAAGGAAAAAAACAAACCACATAAACCTGTTTAAAAATATCAGAAAAACCTTTCAATAGCTGTTAAAACACTTCTCACTTGGAAAAGGCTCACAGTAAACAAGACATTCCAAGACATGCCATCTGCATCACCATCAGCTCTACAGGTTAAAGGACTATTATCCAGGTCTTCACCTAAGCCCTTCTATGAACAATATATTTTCACTCTTAGGAATTTATTACTTACATTTTAATAAAAGCTTGTTATCTCTACTAGAGAAGTGAAGATTAAAAAGTAACTCAAAACTCTACAACATACCTGCGTGACTTTTATGTGATCATGTGGTGTGGGTTCACATAATCCTGTCAAATCAGGATTATAACTTCGTCCATCTGGGAACAGATAGCTGCATCACAAGAAGACTGTTATAAATATGCACATTTCTTTAGCTTTATTAGCTAAATCATACTTACAAAATTTCAAGGGGCAGAATAAGTTACAGTAGACATTAACTAAAATAAATAATCTTTCCTCAGCCATCTATTTTATCTTTAGAGTGCAACTGAGTTGCTACATATTCATTTTGACACATGCTTAAGCATATTTATAAAAGCAGAGGAAAGATTTTGACATCACTTGCAGAGCTACCACCAGAATGCATCTGAGCTTTGATGAGCAGACAACCTTCTAGGGGTAGCTCAAAAGACTATTATTTCAGATCTTTGTTTCACAGTGAACTCATACGTCCTAGTGATTTCCACACTGAGAGCATCATGCTCAGGTAACACATTTGTGTGTGTCTGTATGTATTATGATATATATAATATTATATATGTGCATATCTGTGTATATTATGACAAGAATCTACACTGAAAACTTACAATGCAGATTGGACTTAAGCAATAACCGATGGGAGCATTTCAATCATGTGGGAAATTAATAGGTGAAATGATATTAAAACCCTAAGTTGTTCTATATTCAGGTTGATGATGCCTGTAACTTGGAAATAGTTTCTTAAAGGTCATATATTGTAAAAGTCACATAACGAAAAAATTATAAGGTACAAAACCTCACTCCACATTAAATATTCTCAGCTCCAGTTTTTGTTTGCTCATTTTTTGTCAGAGAGAAACACTACCAAAATAAGCGTGTTTTTATTACAGGTATGAAATCATCAGACCTGAAAAAAAATACTAGACTGTGTAGGACTGAGAAAAATTACATGATTGCAAAAGATTTATCAATCTTTTTTTTTTTTTTTTTTTTGAGGCTTGATCAATTGCCTCTCCTTTTTCTTTCACATTATATATATTTATATTGGGTATACCAAAACACATATCCCAGTGAAAAGATTCTGACACCAAATATTTGTCTGTTACTTCAGCCAACCTAGTAAAAATGTACTACTTCTCTCTATAAACTTACATTCTCTAATAATTATAAATCTTTTCAGTAAACTATTAGAATGTGGAAAATGTTCTGGTTGCACAATATATAAAAAAGCAATTACATAGCTTTCAAATCATTGTTCAGAGTTAGACACATGAATAACTGGAAATAGTAACTGTTCAATAAGCTTAAGTGCATTTGGGACTCTTGGGGGGCTGTGGGGGGAAGGAGGGATCAATGCAACAGCTCTCTCATTTTATTTTCTCATGGAATTTATTTGCTATGAGATATGACTATGGTTAACTTTCAGTTACTCTGGTTAATGGAATTAACTAGAAACAAGTGGGGTTTTTTTTAAATGAATTAAATGAATGGTCCTTAAACTCTGAAGGAATGCTAACCACCATATGCACATTCTCTGCTTTAAACATCTTTAACTGCCCACATAAGCATTAGGAGAACAAGGAAATCAGGATTTCATAGCCATGGTGGCTAAAAGAATTTATACTTACAATCCTTCCCGGCTGCCATCAATCAAAGCTTGGAACAGAGGCTTATTGTGAGGTATGGTCTGCAGTATGTTCCCATCACCAGTCACATACCCAATGGCCCACTGGCCCAGGCGAGTGCAGCTCAGCCTGAAAATGTAGCTTGATAAAAACAGAATGAATGAAAAGTCAGTGTAATTCAGAGTTCAGCCAAAAAAAGTGAAGAGAGCAAGGACTGCCTTTGTTTCAGACACTGAATTAGGTCCCTGAACATTTGGGTCCGATTCCCAGTTCTGCCATGTGTTCTTTGTATAATCTTAAATAAACCTGCATCTTTTTACACTGCCAGTTTCTCATGGGCAGAAATCTAGTAAGAGTAGCTGTCTACCCCCTCGTTTTCATCTGCTTATTTTTTAGTTCTCAAGAGTGAAAGCTGCACATTCACTGTGAACAGTCTCACTCAGACATGTCCATAAACCTTTTCAAGAAGAGTGCATGATATTATCAAGTCACCATAACAGAAGGCTTTTGTGCATATGCAGGCCAATAACCTGAACAAATGGAAGGAGAAATATAAAGCATCTTTAGATGCAACAGAAATGGGAAAGATAAATGATAAAACCCGCTCTACTAGCAAATGGCAATTTTGTGTGAACCTGTGAAGGTGAGCAGAAGAAATATCACTCCTATTTCAGAAAAATCAGATACTAACAACACAACTGGACCTAAATTTAAATACTTCTGTGTGTTACAGGTGATAGCTGGGAGTATACATAACATAGACAGACAGAACAATCAGAAGAAAAGGAAGATTACAGGCAACAGGATTGGGCTTCTTTCTAAAAACTCCCATTTGTGTCAGACAACATCTCACATGCAAAAACCTCACCGAAAAAACATCTCACAGTGAAAGACCATAAACTCAATTCTGTATTAGAAAGCAGCTTTTCTTAATTACACATCAATATTTTATTTCACTCCAAACTAATATGAGAAATCTAAGCCTCTTTGAAGTTTGACAGAACTCCTACAAACTTCAGTAGGGCCCACATTACATCGAAGTACTAACTACTCATTTGAACAGAATCTTGCAATTTGCAGGATGTTTTAGTCAGATTAAAGAATAAATTTCACTTCATATCCCCTCTTTCACACTCCAGTATTTCACCTAAGCAATTGAGAAAGTAATTCTCTGATGTGCAATAGAAAGCTATCTTAAAACTAACTTTCTATTTACAAGGAGCATAAAAGCAACTTGGGATAATTTCTCCATCACAGCATCAGGATCAATAACAGAGAAAATACTAAGTATATCAACCACTCTCAAAATCAACCTAGTTATCTGACTTCTGTAGTAGTGTCCATGAATATCAAGCTAAAAATCAGTGTTATTTTTCTGGAATCACAAGATTTTTGTATATATGCATTTGACTGCTTGGGTAACTTAAGATACAGTGTATTATCTGCTAAAAATCAAATGAAATCAAGTATAGAATATGGGTATAACTGTTGGTAAACTTCGCTAACAAGTTTCAAAACAATGCACTTTAACTATGTGTACATGTTCTTCTGCAGAAGTTTAAACCAGTAGACATTAAGAAAAAGCTTCACAACTCTATGACAGAAATGGTAAGTAATATAGGATTAAATCCGTTATTGAATTTTTTTTCCCATGTGAGTAAAGAAAAACAGGACAACAGTGGCGTAAATGGTAAAAGCTCAGTTTAAATAGTTTACTATGTACAACACCACATAAAAAGTATTTAAAAGCACTACACATCATGGTCTTTAATCTGACTGATTGATTTTCTAGGTGAAGAGTTTACAATATAGAATGATTACTGGCAAAGGGAAAAAAAAAGATGTGAAACAGAAAAGGAACACAAAAGCACTGATTAAATTTATAGCTTGAATGTGACCATGAAAGATGTTAAGATGATTTTTACTTTAGTATTAAGTAAAAATTCTGTGTAAATTTTGAAAATCAAATTATATTTTAAAATATGCTTTTCAAAAATGCATTGCTGGTTCTACCTGATTCAGAAGAAGAAAGAAACAGCAATTTATTTTCAATGTCTTTCTGTTTATTTGTACGTAGTTAGGCTTTAGTGTACTAATACACTATTTTTTTGCTTCACCTCTTCAATGCTGCAGTGAGTGTTCAATAAAATGCAAAAATATGCAAAATAGAAATATGAACCTAGAATAATTACGTAGGTTCTGAGACAGCAAGTTTATTTGGAAAGCAACAGGCAGCAAAACCTCTCACCTCCCAGGTTTAGTGCTGTATTTCTGCAGCCTTGCTTTCACTTCATCGTACGTCAGGAATGCCATGTATCCAGGATGTGTCACAGCTAAGAAGTTCCAATTCCTTAAGATTGAGCCCCACGGCTACAAAGAGAAGACAAACAAGTAAAGAGATGCAGCCAGGTCCTTCTGTATTTCTAATCAAACTCAAGTCTGTATGTCAGAGACACCTGAAGCGTTTTAGCTCCAGCTGAAAAATACACACTTTTGCTTTAGGTCTAAATGGTACGATGGACTGTCCTATATACCCAACTTTGCTACAAGTGTTTCTTCAAAAGAATTATTCCAAAAAGATCAAGTACAAATTTTTGGATAAAGATACTGAAGTCACTGAATTTAAGAGACCTTCTATTTAATGCTACAAAAAAAATATTAAACATCATATTTAGTTAGTACCTGGAAACTATGACTCCATGATGGTTTAATAAAAACATATTTAAGCCTATTCTTGAGAGGTCCTGAAGCACATTCATAGTTAATGGTAAGTAACACTAACAAATGAATTGTAATAAAGCTGCTAATTTGAGCTGTCATTCCTTTTCTCTATTATTCTCTACTTCATGATTTCTTCAGTCACTACAATGGTATTAAAGCCAGAAAACAAAACAAATATTGACAGCACTTCACCTGAGTATTTTCTGACCTGAATAGCAAATGCTTCAGTAAACTCAGTGAAACATGCCTGATATGCTATCACTTCAAAGAATACAGAACAGTCCTTTGCTGTAAATGAAGGACGATTTTTAAGTAGTGGATTAATACAAATATATGAAGGTCCATTGCCAGCATTTGGAAAGTGAAGAAATTGCCTCTGAATGGTTTGCAAATTTTTAACCGATTTCTCAAAAGATCAAGGCAGGTAAAGTTAAGTGACACAAGACAAGAGGCTTGTGTTCTTATATGCCCTGCAAATTCCCTTTAAAAGAACTTCTAAGGGCTAATCAGGCAGAGATGAAATGCCTGTGTGACATGCTTGAGCAGATTATCGTAACAGTTCTGCCTGAGAGCATTACATTTCCCAGGCAAACCCTAACCACTACTTAAACACAGATGAATACCTGTTTATTTTAAAATTAAAACCTCTTCAAATTGGACACATGGAACAGAAGACAGGTTTCAGCACAGAGGCCGTAAGAAACCCAAAGTGTTTAAATTTTTCCAAAAGCAAAGAGGGGGGAAAAAATAAAAAAAGTCCTAGATACAACACTGCATCTTGCCAGCTCCTTCAACAAGTTCAACAAGGCCAAGTGCAAGGTCCTGCACAGGGCTGGGGCAATCCCAAGCACAAGTGTAGGCTGAGTGGAGAATGGATTGAGAGCAGGACTTGGGGGTGCTGGTGGATGAGAGGCTGGACACACCCCAGCAATGAGCATTCACAGCCTGGAAAGACAAACGTGTCCTGGGCTGCATCCAAAGCAGAGTGGCCAGCAGGGGACGGAGGGGATTCTCCCTCTGCTCAGCTCTCATGAGACCCCAGCTGGAGCACTGCATCAGCTCTGGGGTCCCAGCGCAGGAAGGACATGGACCTCCTGGAGCAAGTCCACAGAAGGGACAGTAAGATGATCAGATGGGTGGAAAGGTGCTCCTACAAAGGCTAAGAGAGTTAGGATTATTCACCCTGGAAAAGAGAAGGCTCTGGGGAAACCTGGAGCAGCCTCCCAGTTACCTAAGGGAGTCTACAAGAGAGCCAGAGAGGGCTTGGTGTGATAGGACAAGGGGGAATAGTTTTGAACTGAAAGACTGTAGGTTTAGATTGGATATAAGGAAGAAATTCTTCACTCTAAGGCACTGGCACAGGTTTTCCAGGGAAGCTGTGGATGCCCCATCCCTGGAAGTGTTGAAAACCAAGTTGGATGGAGCTCTGAGCAACCTGGTCTAGTGGAAGGTGTCCCTGCCCATGGCAGGAGGGTTGGAACAAGATGAATTTTAGTCTCTCTTCCAACCCAAACCATTCAAAGGCAAGAACTCACAGGTTGCCTTGTGTACACAGAATATTATAAAAGCAGAAGTGCTAAATGCGTCAAGATTTGTACACTTTCTCTTCTGTGCAAGTATTTTCACACCAAAGGACATGCTAACAGTGACAGACTGAAGTTCCTTCAGAGCATCCAGATATTCTGCTGTGCTAACCTCTCTCGTCAGGGAACACAGCACTTAGAGCTGTGCATACACACAGTGGGGAGGCAGGGGGAGCAACTTCACTTTCACAGGATCTCCATAAAAACCAGTCTTGCTTTCTTCTGTGAATAACCATCATTATAAATGCAGCTTTTCTGTAACATAACCCACAGTTGGCAAAACAGTATTTTGATTACTTAATTGGGATTTTCTCTCTGTGGGTGTATGCACACATAGTTACAGAAGCTGTTTAAAAACTAGAGGAGTAAAATGTAACCTCCTGGGAGAGGTTCTCAGACCAAGTTCAGCTCAAGTTCAGTTCAACAGTTACGCAGCTATTGCACCAGCGGTAAATCTGTTTGGCGAAAAATATCTCTCTACTGCTTTGTTGAATTAAAACTTAACCCTTACCAGTCATCTCTCTTTATATGTAACAATACTGCTGACCCCCTTCTTCTGGCACAAGGTGCAATAATGAATCAAACCAGCAGTGGCTTTACAAAGAAAGTAAGTGACCAGTATTTGTGGTTAAATTAAACAGAGATTATTGACACCATTAACATTTGCAACTGTGACAATGGTTTTGACTCAGAATAGAGAAGAGAATCCAAATCAAAACTCTGTATATTAAAATTATTAATCATCTCCTGCCAACTTTTAATATCAACCTCATAATTGCACCCTTTCCCACAACAGAAAAACTAGGACATCTAAGCAACAATTAGCACAGAGCAACGTAGAAAACGGAACAAACATCAACCCAGGGTTTGATGTAAAATCAATATTTTGAACATATCTCCATCAGGCTAAGGAATAATCATATATTCATTTAGGCTCAGAAAAAACCTCTAAGATCATCAAATCCAACTGTTAACCCAGCACTGCCAAGTGCCCCAAAAAATCATGTCCCTAAGTGCTTGCTATCCCCTTCAGTGAAGAAAATTTTCCTAATATCCAGTCTAAACCTTCTCTAGTACAACCTGAGACTCTGCACAAGTTTATCACTGTACAGGATAAAGAAAATAAATTATCAAATAAATGGTTATATATCTCAATGGCTTCTATATACAAAAGAAATATCCAAAGAGATAAACTCAGAATCAATACATCTAATAGGCATGTAAAGCAGTACAGCCTTCTACATTGACTAAAATACTTCAAGTTCTGTAGAAGAGACACAAGGTTAAAACAGGCACATAACATACATAACAAGCTTATTTCAGATAAATATTAACAATAATACAAGTAATGCTATTCCCAAATATAGTTCCATGTTGTAGATAAACAGCAAAGCATTAATGGCAAAAATATGTTCATAAAAGAGGCCTACATTTAGTCTAAAAGGAAGTTAATATATAACTTTCCTTAAGTGTTTCTACAAACACCTCATATAAGTGTATGTAGATACAAAAGCACAAAAAAAAACACAATTAAAACTGATTATCTGGAGGTCTGCATTTCTAGGAATATATTTTAAAACAGTGAAAAATAAGTAAGCAGCAAACACCAAGATATTGTAATAACACTAGATGTGTGCAGAAATGAAGCAAGTGTTGCTGCATGCTTTCAGTTTGTCAGATGTGGGTGTTGCTGCCTCAAACATTCCAAAGCACTAAAAGAAATGCACAATTTATTTCTAAATCATAATGTTCCAGTTCTTTCAGTTCTTTAAAAAGCTCTGCTTCCTTGCCTCAGGGCACTAAGGTTCTCAAATTCACACAAGTATCTAAAATTTTCAAATCTTACCTGAAATAATCTAGTGAAGATATCAAATTCGAAAATTGAAATGTAGTCATTGCAGGTCAAGTCAATAGTAGATTTAAGAGCCATTGCTTCCAAACCAGAGCTAATCTGATGAACTTCATGAAGGCACTGCCTGAACACTTTCCATGGCACTATAGTTCTGTGAAAGGGGTAGAAATAATAAATTCAATAAAAACACATATTTAAGACTTGGTACCTCATTTGGACATCAGAACCGAATTTTAGAGAAGCGAAGTGGAACATTAATTTTGTTTCTCTATAGAGAAAAAAAAATTACAAATTAAGTTTTCTGAAAGCAGCCTAAGCAAATACAAGAATGGTTTACCTTCCTTTAAACACAGTTGAAGTGTCATTTATTTCACAATGATAAATATTCAAGCTTCCTTAGGAGGACAACAAAAAGAACACCGCAGAAACTAAAATACCCTACCAAGCAGGTGTTGCGATCAATTTCACATCCTTTCAGAGATAATACAAAGGACCAGCTCTGTGCCTGGTGAAGAGCTCCTTTCTTCACAGCCTCTCTTCCCAGAATGATAAGCATCAATTTAGTATCTACAGTGATGTGATTTTTGCTATAGCTAAAGCTCATGAACAGTGGTCAAGCAACATGACAGCAATCAACCAGATACCATCAATAGTGGCCCAAGCCCTGTCATAAGCCATGGCAGTTGCATTAACTTTAACAGACAAGAAATTAGAATTACCCTTTCTAATACACAAAGCCATGTTGTGTCAGATTCAGTTTCTACTTGCACAGTTGAAGATAACACAGGTTAGTTATTTTTACCAACCAAGAACCTGTATTTGGAAACTGGGATGAGGTTGATAATTGTATTCCACCTTATCATTCTCAATAATAGCAATTCTTGTGTCATTAGAGTCAAATCCAAATTTTGCCAAGCCATAACCACTTCCCTTGAAAATGTTCTGCCACACACTGGGATCAGATTATATGATATTTTAAAACATTTTAATTAACTAAAATACAACTAATGCATAATTATTCAGGACAAGATCTCACATATTCATAGCAGTATTTTGTTAATAACTGCTAAATCAACAAAAGACACAGGCCTCACAAACTCAGTGTTATTTCCTGTAGATTTTATTAAACTGCTTTAGTTTTTCTAACTATTTTCTCATGTAGAAATGTAAATTACTTAGTATGGGGTGGGGGGGGGAAACAACTGTATTAAGTTGGCCCTGCACAACAAATACTGCACAGTTATCCTAAATTAAAACAAACAGTAATTTGAACACTAAAGATACATTCCTGCATTTCTATTGTATAAGATATTCACTACATTTCTAAGTGCAAAGAAATCTACTTGTTACATGCAGGCTTGTATTGAGAATGTCACAAATGACAAAATGGGAAGTTTAATAGATCTCAGCAGATACTTTCATCTGTGTATGAAAAACAGGAAACCACAAAGAGCTGAAGAAAGATACCACATCAGATGCCATTTAAGAAAGAATGCACATCAAATTTTCATTAGGGCAAAGACAGAATGAAACATTGCACTAAATTCAGACAAAAAAACCTAGAAAAGTCAATGCTTTTGTGGTGTTAAAGTTGTCTCAGATCAAGTGCCTACTGCTTATTTAGCTCCTGTAACCATGGCTCCAAAATGTTTTCTGATTCTCTTTATAAACCACCCTAAGTTGTTACAGCACTGGGATCATGCTGAAATGGGGTTAGAAAAGCTTGAGGGTTGATTGAGGGGTTTTGTGAGCATTTTGTTTGGTTTTTGTTTGTTTGTTGGTATTTTTGGGGGCAATTGTTTCTTTTATTGCTTTGAGGTTTTATAAAGGTTAAGACAATAACCCTTAAACAAAAAAAAAAAAAAAACCCAAATAATAGACCATTTATCAGATATGATCACAACCATACTACACCTTAACAGCTGGTTATTCATGCCTTGCCCAAGACAGTTTTTTAGATGCAATTAATTAGATGCAATTAATAAGCAGGATCTTTGGTTATCAATTCACTAACACCTTGCAACTCCAAAACTACACCAGGAACAGAGAAAACAAAAGTTCTCAGGAGCATGTGTTTTTAGAGCTCTGTTGGCTAGTGCTTTGGCTTAGACAGAAACCAGATGCTGGGAAATGAGTGATTAGCTAATGAAATAACATCTAAGGTTATTTTTTGGGATTTCTCCAAGAACAAGTGTCTGGAATAGTGGTGGCCCAGATTTAAAATACACTAAATTCAGCAGATTTTTCTTTTTCTACAGCTTCATGGAATACATCTTTTATCTTCTGCTTTCTTTAAATAAAGGTGCGAATTGCTTGCTGAAACTTGTTAACTCCTATTTCTCAGCAGCTATTTTACAGAGTTATCATTCCTAAATACTTCAAAACAGCACCAGCCAGGGATCATTTCTCCCCCAGTTTCTCTCTCCAGTTTATCCACACATATGCATGGTGGATTTTGAGACCTTGCAGGCAGCACACACCCACTCTAAACGTGGGTGGTACTGAGTCTTCACAAGGTGAAGGTCTCTGAAACATCCTCTCCTCTTTCTCCTACCTCACTGAAACCCAGTGACCTTTCAGGCACCCTGAGAAACATCCTTCTCTGGCAGAGATCTGGGAAGGTCACACAGATTGAAAGAAGCTTTCAGAGGTGGCTGGCAAGCTGAGTTTCCGTTTGAATTAGCATTTCACTGCTCTTGCTTTCTTGTGTCTTAGGGCATACACAGCCTTTGAAGGCCACCTGTTCATTATTCAAATCTAAAGAGCTATTTTAATTGTTTGGGGAGGTGGCAGGGGCAGTGGGAGGGGAAAGGGAACAGGACGTATCAAACTAAGGTTGAGATTGGGACTGTCCCAGTTAACAACACGTTTAGACTGTTACTTAAACATAGGTAAGTTTACATACATAAAAATCTGCCCTTATAGAAAGAAAAAGATAAAATCCCGTTTGAAATGAAACGACTGTCTGCCACATTCAGCTGTGGTATCTCCTCTAAATATTTCCAGGGATCTTTGTCCTTGTAATATTTGTTGTATCATGTCCTAATGATGCCCTGCACCAGAGGCTGGCAGATACTCTGCACATGCCTCATGCTATTAGGCTGAACCTGTGGACACTTGTCTAGGAAATGAGTCAGTCAGCTCTGCCTCAGCTCATCACAAAGATGTGATTTGATGTCTTGGTAACATTAGTTCTCTACAGAATTAGGCCGAGGGATTGCAGTGTCTCAGTATTTCAGGTATTTAATTGTAGTTACATAAGCAATCCCTTGCAGAAGAAGTGCCCAGGACTGACTCCAGCTGAGACAATGTTCTGGGGAGGCTCTCACATGAGAGGATGGTATTAAATTGGTGTAAACAGGGACTTACTTCCCTGAAAGGTTTGATGCCCAAAGTTTAGAGCCCTACTGCATATGCACACATTACAAACAGATATACCCAGAGCTTTGGTAACAGTTTCTTTTATAATACAATTTGGGGGAAAAAAAAAAAAATCATCTGACTAAATTACATGTACATACTGTTACTGTCCTACACATTCATTTACTGCAGCCCTCTACTACTTCAAAAGTCTTCAGAGACATAACATTAGAAGGAAACAAAAATATGAAGAAAGCCACAATGTACATCAGTAAAAGGGGAGAAGGAGAAGGACCTTTTACTAGGAAATCCTAACCTCTACCTGCCAAACTTTTAGGAAACTATTTATATACACAGTGTCTTTTTACTGCCTTTCCTCATCATTAGAGTAGAAGAAACCCCATGCAAATTTAAAGAAAGAAAACAAAATAAAACAAATGATCCTGAAAAATATTTTCTTAAGAGGTTTTCTGTGCAGCTTTCAAATCAACAAAACTATCTGGATATTGGTATTTACCTTGGGATTGTTTTCTTAGAGTCCTGTCAAAAACCCTAAAATAAGCCATTTCTCCACATGCCTCCATAAATGACACTACTTCTCTCCCTTTCTTTTGCAATAATAAAACTACTAAGTGTATTTGAAGAACAATGAATTCAAAAGTGTTCTAACTGAAGTATAAGATTTTAAAAGTACTGTTATATAGGATATTATATATTTACTGTTGTTGGCACACTTCAAAGTGAAGTATGACTCTATAATCTCAAATACAGTGTTTTAAACACCACCCACACAACTTCCATATGCTTGAAGGAAAAGGATTAGTGTCTAGCATGTGATTTGCAAGCAATTTAGCAGAGGCATTTAGGTCCTCTCTTCAATCCTGCCCTGACGGTGTGTACATAGGATTTTCTTTAACTCCCCAAATGTTGCTACATTTTTAAAAGGCAAAAGACATTAAAATAAACCTGGGGATGAAGTATTCAATTTGTGAGTGTGAAGAGTACAGCACTTGTGTAAAACTGCAGAGATGCAGCTATCCTGGAATGTCAAGTGACACTGCTTCCATTTGAACCACAGCAGACCACAAGAATGTCTAGGAAGGTAAACATGTACCTGTATAACTTACACTTATAGTGAACATTTTTGTCTGCAAGAGACTCTCTCAAATGTTGCCAAAAAACACAACATGAAAAGGCCATTACTGTTTCCAGAGCAATCTCAAAAATATTCAAGCAAATACTGACCCAGATAGAAACAACATTCTTTGTAAGTCTGCAGTGAGCAATGTGGATTTTGATTTATCACCACTGAAAAGAGCATTTTCTTAAGACTGCTGCTTCAGTTTTAAGTGAGAGGCCACATGTTTTCACTGCTTCTGAACTGCAGAGCAAATAATTGACACACAGAAGGCTTGAGAAGTTCAGTCCTAAGGGAAAAGAGGAATTCTGCCACATCATGCCAGTACAATTGCTAAATAGTGACATCATTCAGAACAAATACAGATGAATCTAAATCTAATGAGAATAGAGAAGGTAAAAGAGAGAAAATTATCCTTATGAAATGGGGAAAATATACCACCAAAAAATCCACTTCCAAAGCCGTGTAACTGAACATTGCTGGAGGGAGCAATCTCCTTCAGAGACACAGGAAGTCTGCATTTCCTCAAGTGTCCCCAAAGGGATACACTTCTCTATATTTTCAACTCTGATCTCTAACTACAAACCCAAAGCACACTCATGCTTTTGCACATCATTTTATACTTAAAACACTGCCTCTCCTGCCTATCCATTGAGAATCTCTTCTCCCATCTCACACTCTTGTGTGCCAAGTATTAGAACTATCTTCTATCTTTTGTACCTGCAATTTTACCTTATTCTTAGGTAAAAGGTATTTCTACCAAAAATAGCTGTGAAGACTGTTCTTTTCCATTTTCTAATCCTATTTTGCAACTTTCCACTGATTAGCTCTCCCCACAATAATATCTGTTGTCTTATTCATACTTTTTCATCTTACATTTATAGGATAAAGGTCAAGCATGATTTCTGTCTCACTAGCACTCAGGGAACAGTACCTTCTGTACCCGGCTCAGGTTGAAACAAGTTTATCAATAAGCCTGTGCTATTGATCAGCTGAGGAAGGAACCACACTCCAAAAGCCCCGTTCCTGTTTATTTCCTTCTCTTTAGAAGTTCCTGTTGTTCAAGACACCTGTCTTGACAGTGATGAAGGCAACGGCATTTGGATCACTGCCTCTTCTGCTTTCATCTCTTTGGCTTCCCTTTACACTTCAGTTCATACTCAGATTTGAAGCTCTCTGGGTCAGGACCAAGTCTTCAGACTGTATTTTTACACTGTTACAGCAATAATAGGGCTCTTGGGCACTATCAGCAGCAAGAACAGAAAATCAAGTAATAAATTAAGGGGATTAACAGGGTGTTAAAACTCAGCTTATCTGAGGTCTCTTGAACTTGGAAACATTTAACTGTCAGATAAGTTGTGCATTGTGGTCTGCCTGTTTTACTGCTGCTTCTGTGAACCCAAACCACTGAGGCTGTGCCTGCTCTATCCTGAGCCAAAAAGCACTGACCACAGCAGAACCACAGCTACTCAAAGTTTAGAATATCAATTTGAAATGCACGGTTAAACTCCTACTATTGCGAAATCAATAGCCACATTTTTTCATAAATTCCAATAAAAAATAAATACATTTCATGCCCCATCTGGAAAAAAGTGTAGGAGAATTAAAATAGTAATGTCTCTGACCCCAAGAGTGAAAGAATTTCTATTTCCTTAGCAACTAAAAGGTGGAGGAAAATCAATTTATCTGAAAACCATACCAGAAATGCTTTAAAATTTTTAAAGTTTTGCAATGAAGAATAAAAGCTTAAAAATTACAATAAATGGCATAACTACAGAAAAATGAAAACCTAAGAATATTGACATTTTGCTGCTGGTTCAATCTGCAACATGAAGACAGCCACAAATCACAAATTTCAATAGCTACCAAGCCATGCATGACTTCACTATAGTTTCAAATTCAGAAGCTGAAAGATGTTAGGTCATCTCACCCACTCTCCTCCTCAGTTCAGTATTGCTCCCAGTGACATTTTGCACATTTTTACTCAGAACAGAAAACTTGCAAAAAATGGAAGGTGCTACTGAAAGGAGTGAGGAATCAGGGGAAATTCTCATCAAGTACTACACAGCAATAAAACATGGATAATGAAGATGCTATCAGATTGTGTTTTATATGCATATTTACAACCCACTTGGGGGTTACTGAAGTATCTGTAAACGAATGTAACTGCTGATTACATGCCTTACAATTTCACAGTTCCACTAAACATTACTGTTTAGCTGCACATTTAACTAGCACTTGCTTCAGCACAACTATAAAGGCGAACCAGGGGTGAAGATTCACTCTGCTAAAACCACCTGCTCCAATCACTGTACTCTATCAGTACAAATTCAGAAAAAAATCACATCTTACCAACTTCACCACTCTCCTGCTTTCAACACTATGAAGTTCTTTATTGATATAGGTAAAGCTCATGTCAATTGTGTTCATATAGCCTGTGAAAATGCCAGAGAGAACCTGCTCCAGTCATTCAGCCCTTGGAATGTTCTCACTCATTCCTGATTTTTGTTTTCACAAAGCAAATCCAAACTGTCTATTCCCTCATCTCCCTGACGTGTTTTCTCTGTCAGCTTCCTTGACAAAATCAATACACCAAAATCATCCTGGGCCTTCTATTGAACACTGCTGACCTCCTCACCTACCCCCTAATTTGGATACATGTTTTACTTCATCCTTGCAGAGAAATCAATACCTCCATTTTTTCCTTCTTCATACTGCTATTAGGACCCTTCTCCTTCCATGCAGATAATCAAAATCTCATTATCTCCCACCTTGATTTATCAATCCTCCCTATACACTCCTAAACCTCACATTAGTGTCTCCAGATCCCTTCCAAACATCCTGTAAGGTTTTCCATTCTCCTCTAAAACATGCAATACTGGAAAAACTCCGCAATGGTAAAGGCTCTGACTATTTGCTCCTTTTACACTTTCTGCCTGTGTGAGGGCTCATGATTTCCATTATTGATGGATCTGCAGCACTCATGTATTCCTTCCCAGACAGGCTTCTCCAACTCGTGGTATTGTCTGGAAGTTTTTAGGGGTGTACCAGAAATGCGAAAGCTGAGGAGGTATTTGAAGGCCAAGAATATGTGGTTATCTTTGCTCTGATGGAGCCTTTCAAATTGCTTGCTGAGTTCTACACGGTGTTTTCAACAGAAATCCAAAGATTTGGATGATCTAGCTAGATGTATGATCCAAGACTTGAAATAGCCTAGCCATTTATTTTGCTCATGAGTTTGAAGCCATGTCAGTATACACCTGACTAGCTCTAAACAGAAAAAGGACTATATGCTATGACACTTATTAGCAACAGGAAAAATAAACTTAGTTGTAGCTGCATAATTTTGCAGCAAGTGTTCAGACAAATGCAACCAAAAAATTAAAAGTTTCCCATTCACTGAAAAGAGCGGTGGAAAAAAATTTTTCTTTCTTTTGAAGTACAAACTGGACTCCTGAAAACTGTCTGTTTTGGATTTTATTCCTCAGCAAACTATAATATGTTGCTTTCTGTAAATGGAAGTGTAGGTCACATTTTCAAAAATTGAAAGCCAAACATTTAGCTTAAAAATATAAATTACCATTGATGACCTTCTTGCTATTTAAAATATTTCAAATTAAAATAAAAAATGTAATATTTCAGAAAGAAATGAGTACAAAAATTGATTATATAAAGAAGCATATATGTTTAGAAACAGGAAGAAACAGCATTATGTTTCGAAACAGGAAGATTGTTTGGATGATAATACTATGTTGAAAAAAATCTAAATAATCTAATAAATTAATCTAATTGTTCCAATTCCCTCCTTCCGATCAGATCAAACTGCAACAGAATTATTTCTTGTGCTACAGTTTACCATCAGAAGCCAAGATCCAGTAAAGCTTGCTTTTTATTTACTTGTCACTACTTTGTGACCCCAAAATAAGGGCTGCTTTTTGCAAACAAGTGAGGGGTCCAGGCTTGCCCTGTAAAATTGAGATGCAGCCAGGGAACACACAACCGAGTTCCTTCCTGTACTCCTTCCCTGCACAGCCTGAGCAGAGTTGGGGATTTCACAAAGTCCTAGGGGCCTCCCTTTAGGTGGCCAGGTTAGAGAAAGATATTATGGGTCGTTTGCAAAATTTTTACGCAGGCTTTGCTTCTAGGGAAGTGATACCAGCATATTTGCAAACTAATTTGTCATAACAGGCCCACTGTAAAGGATGTGGCCTACAGGCATATCTGCCATATATTTCTAAAAGGATTAGAAAATAATGAATGTTTAAAAAGCTTCAGGCATTTTGTTTAACAAAGAGCTTAAACATAATGCCAAATAAACTTTTTTCTCATCTGTTTGTTTGACATATATGCTGTTACATGTTTTATAGTTACTTAAGCACAATTAACTAAACCTGAGATAATGGCAAGGCTGCCGAGCACAGATCCCTGTGCTCCCTGCTTGGAGACCAGTTTCACTTTATTAGAGAAGAGTTCAGAACACCAGAACAGCTTCTTTACCTACTCGGAAAGTAAAGAACCTGACCGGAAATAACTCAAAAAAATTTCCAGGCTATACTACAAAACCAGACACATATGTTTAAGTGGATGTCCCCAAACTGCCTTGATTCCTAGATGTTCTTGATGCATTGATGTTTTAGGCAAAAAACTAACAAAACCCAAACATCCAGTCACCCTCGCTAAAAAAACAAACAAACAAGCAAACAAACAGAAAACCCCAAACACAAAAAAAACTACCAAAGTACACAGGGGAGAACAGAGAAAGTCAGAGGGTTTGTACTGAAGGTTCACATTTGAAGTTGCATTCTATGCAGAAATTTGCATAAGCAGGAAAAAACCAAAGCCTAGAAAAGGCATGGCAAGAGCTCTGGGGCTGTGAAAAGTTTTAGAAAGAGCTCCAGGAGATGAGTCAGGAGAGTTAAGTGTGAACAAGAAAAAGACGAGGGTAGAGCTGAGTTGTTCATAGAAGTGATGCAGGTGAAAGATTCTTCCTACCAACCTTGCTCTGATAAAAACTTACTAATATGTTACAGCATCCTCCTGTCTGCACCTCGAGCACCTATCTACTGTGTCATCTCCCAATGGAAATCAGCAGGACCATTGGAAGGAAACTTGAAGGAAATCACTTGACTCTCACACAGACAGTAGAAGTCAGTCAAGGAGCCCAAAGAGGAATGGCACAGAGAACAGGGGAGCTGAGGAAAATGGTTCAGATGAAATCACAGAAAGAAACAGCAGCTTGTAGAAGATGTGACCTCAAAATCCCAGTGACAGAAATGCAATTTGTGATCAAGACATCTGGTAAAGGTCATTCAAGGACAGAGCCCAACAGGAAAGGAGAAGGACCATAAGGAAATTTAAATTCAGAGTTGCTACGCAAAGGGGAAAAAAGAGAGGAAGAGAAAATAGAAACACTGAGCAAACATGATCATTAGTCATTTTATCAAAGATCCTGTTTTTCTTTTTTTGACTGACATGTTTTTTAAAAGCCTTGTCTGATAGAGAACCCTACATGTCATTTAAGTTAATCCTTCAGAAAACTTCAGCTGAACTTTTGAAGTTATTTTGAAAACTATAGTCACATTAAAATGGGTAACACGAAACATGGTTAAATTCCTTTGCTCTAACAAAACAGAGGATTGATATAGCAACTTCATCACACTCCAACATTACTTACATGGGAAAGAAATTACCACAAAACACTACCATGAACCCAGAAGGCGGAAAGCTGACAGTAGGTGTGTTTAGACTAACAAAAAAACCATGGAAGTGAAACTGTTGTAAATTCACACTGAACAAAATCGATTTGCAAAAGCGCCAACCTACTATGCTGGTATTCTAAATAAAAAATGAAAGGCTTATTTTTAAGAGCTGTTTATGCTCAGAAAATGCAACAGATTGTTGCAGAAATTGTTCTGCCTACATTGTGCAAGATACCAGAGCTGATGACCATAATGACTGCTCCATTATAATGAAAAATACACCAACCTATTGCCTCTAGCATTCCTCTTCTGTCACTGTTACACTTTTAAACATTCCACATGAGAAAGTGAACAAGCTACACATCTTCTATTAGTTTGTATGTGTATTATAAATTAATTTTTTTTTCCCCGGAAACAAACCAAAAATCCCATATATGGCTACTTTTACATTTTCATTAATGCATTTGGAATACAGATTAAATCACGTATCTACACACATTTCGTTCCACTAAATTTTGGAATAGTTAGAAAGTCAAAGATGAGATAAGGAAACATACTGTCCAGGAAGCTAATACCAAGTTCTTAATTCAGATTTTAGAGTTTTCATTTGTAGAATATATATATATTTTTAATATGAAAGGACATGCATGACTTGCCATATACTTTGTGAAGGCAATGTACTATCTTCACCCTATAATGGAACAAATAAACTTCATGCAGTAAGGCTGAGCATAAGTACCCTTGACAGAACTGCCCTTATGTTTTTATTCATCCTTTGAGCAAATAACAACATTGAAAAAATGTGCTAACCATGAACTTAGCAATTTCAGCCAATTTAAAGACTTAGATGAGAAATTATCTTCAAAACGCCCACCAACCCTTATTTGGATTTAGGAAGAGTTAATTTTTTTTATGCTTATGATTAGAAAGAATTGAGGAGTTTGCAAAATATTACTACTTACTTATCTCCAAAGAATTTTCTCCAGAAATCTGCAGCATCGGCTTTGGTGATGCGAAAATTATCACCCTGGAATTGGCCATTTGGAAAAATAGCCTTGATTTCTGCTAGCATGTGGCTGAAGATGAGAGACAGCTTTGTCAGGTTTCTCCTGCAGATATAATAGGGGAAAAAAAAAATCACATCAAATCCTTAGAATTTAATATGTTTAATCAGTCTTTCAGTATTTCATGTACCCTGTGTATTTGTGTAATAATCATTGTGTGATGCAAGAAAAACTCTCTGAGCTTTCAGCTGAAAACACAAGGAAAGACAAATCAATGGTTTGTGCTTCCATGCACTTCTGAGGACATATCTATCATAAGTCCCCATGAACATAACACCACTTTTTGGTAACAGAACAAATTTGAGTTCTCAGCTGCATATTCAGATACATTTCTTGAGCATTAAGCCTGAGCATTTCTATTTCATTTACTCATTGCAGAAGCAAGAATTTATACTAATTAGACAGTTTTTACATTAAAAGAAAAACAAAACCAAAAACCAAGCAACCAAAAAAACTCAAAAAACCACCCCACGCTCAAAAACTTAAAATTATAGTTTTGTATGTGATATCAAACCTATTTCAGTCCAGGTTTATAGAAATATAAACATAGCATAGAAGTAGATTTACTCCCTTTTCCTATGGTAGCTTTATTCTTTCTATTCTTTCCATCTTTCTCTTACTCTATCTACTTCTTATTCTCCTTTCAAATGCTCTCTCTTTAGTTAAACTTACTTTCAACTTTCATTAGCATGTTATAAACAAAAACCAAGCTTGTTGTAAACAACAAAAAAGAAATCAAGCTTCTTTGCTATCATCTCATTTCCATACGTTTTCCAGACTTGTATCAGTTAACCAAAAATTACTTAGCTTGTAGCACAGAAATCCCATTTAGTATAGTGAAAAGAACAAAGAATCCTAAAATGCAAATAATCCTTTTGCATGGAAAAATCTGTAGGAAACGGCGAGGAGACGAGAGAAGAAAAAAGCAGCAAACTTTGAGAACTTAGGCCTGGAGATTCCTTGATGCTTCCTGCAGTAAAAAAGAGCTATTTCCCCTGCTAATATACAAAATAGAGACTACATAGGAGATTAAGAAGTTTCTGATGAAGAATTTGTATTCTAGCAAATTCTACTGGAGTATTTTAATGCATTACAAGTGTCCTACATATGTCAACACCATTCACCTTTCACCATCTCAGGTACTACTTAAAAATTACTCAATTCAACAAAAACCACAATAAAATGCTTATCAATCATGTAATTTATAGACTGTTTAAAGACAGTATTTTAAATAAATTCAAACTTATTTGTAAGCTCCTAGCCACATGGAAAGATTAAGATAGATTTTTGTTTTAGTTGAACATATTTCCTGGGGTTTTCCTAAAAGAACACTCAAGTTAGCACTGAAGTGGTATTGATTTCAACTAAATTCATGAATTTAAAACAGAGATTTCTGTGGAAGCTGTGTTGCAGATTTTACTCTAATTTTTACTACCAAGGAAATTATGATGAAGATCGTTGTTGTGAAAACATAAGTAATTTAAAACAAACAAAGCAACCCCAGATGATTAAGAAATCCCTTCAAGATTAAGAATGGCTATAGGACTAATTCATTCATAGTCCTCTAATTCCTTCAGTAAAATCAGATGTCTATAATTACGATGCTCCACAGTTCCTTGCTATCCCCCTTCCTAGTTCCTTTCTATTTTAATTGCACACATGTGTTCTTCATTATTTTACTCCTCAGAACTCAAGCCTGATGCTGAGGAGCAAGCAACAGCTATTTTCATGTGGCTTCCTCAGCCTGCCCTAGACCCAAGATTAAACAAGAAGCTTTGTGTACTCAGGACAGATGGGAACACGACTCAGTGCAAGTCTGAGCAGAGCTCTCCCTTGCCTGGCACAGTCAGTGTCCCACATTAATGTGCTGTGCTGCAGGGGCTCTCTTCAGGTACAAATTCACCTAATGAGCTTGCTGGCTCCATGAGGCTCGAGTCCTGCAGTGAATTAAGGGATGAAGTCACACAGAGGTGCCATCTGGGGTACGTCCTTGCCCCGAGGGCAGCTGTCTGTACGTCCTGTCCCTGCAGAGGCACTGCCTGGTGGGCACAGCTGCACAGGACATGGCCAGAACCAACAGCTGGTAGGATGTGGATAGTAAATGCACAGTAGAGACATGCACCCAAATGGTTCTATCTAAATCACAAAGCCTCTTCCTTCCCTCTTAGAACAGCACCAGTCATTAAGTGCATGAGGACATTTTTGTTACATCACATGAAATCACAATGAAAGGAAAAAGGTAAATTTTTTTTTTGCTTGTATTTGTATAAACAAGAAAAGTATTTTAACATCTAACTAAGATAGCCTCTTTTTAGCTGACTGCAAAGGTGAAACTTGAAAACAACTAGAACCTTGCCTGTGCTTGAACATTTATCACAGCATGTACAAACAGCAAAAGATGGCAAACTCTTGGTAATTTATACACAGGGTATCTGGTTTTTGTCCTTAATTTTGATTCTTACTCTATGAGATCACTATCTCAAGTCCTTGTATGGTATCAAGTAGCCATGATAAATCATGCCTCAATTTTTCACTTATGTAATTCTTCACTTATATATTTTTTCTTTAGAACAGCAAAGAACATATTGCACCATTTTTGCTTAAATATGTGTATGTGATACCAGATCTCAGTACCTTCTTGAGGCAGAGATACAAAGCTCACTGATTTCAGAAATGGCTTTCAATAATTATACAAGGTGCAGAGATGATGGCTCTGGCGTGGGCCAATGACTCTCCCTAAATGTGCATTTCACTTGCCTGAAGATGTCTATCTATTTCAGCAATGTACTTTTGCTGTCTTGGGGAGGGCTTTCCCAGGACACCTCAAGGAGCACATACTCCACTTTATCAGAACTGGCAGTCTGTGCAGTTCCATTTTTCAAGTTAGGGCCATTGCCTTCTTTCCCCCATATGAAACATGGAGCAGTGTCAAAAATTTTCCATCTTACTTTCCATTTATAAGTTTAAGACAAGGTATTTAAGTCCTATTTATTTGAAAAAAAAACCCAAAAACAACAACTAACACCATCAAGTTTGGTGTTTCAGTGAATAATTCTAACAAAAGCCAATGAATTGTTCAATCTCTTTAAGGTCTCACTGCCACCATGAGACAAAAAAGAAACCAGTCTGCATCTCCTGCAGTAACAAAGCCTTTTCTTCTCCCAGCCACAGCAAAGACTGATGTAGTGGCAAAGGGAGAATTGCACTGGCAGCCCCGTGGAGCAGAAGAGCTGAGCAGACAGATACATGCTCCAGAGAGACCCTCTGGCTCACTGCATCCCAGCAGGGGAGAGATATCTTAAGGGATCACGTTGGAGCTACAGCTCAAAATAACACCATCCAAATTATACAGAAACAATGGCTTGAATGCCTCAGCAGCCAGCCTTCAGGGTTTGAAATTATAATATACTTTTACTGGCAACCTGGGGCAGGTTAGAGGTGAAACTTCTTCACTTAGCAGTGGGACAGAGCAGAGACATCTTTATTTCTGCAGAGAATGGATTTCACACTGATGAGAAAAACCTTACCTTTCTGAAATTAAAATCAAACAACACTGCTTTATACAAGATGATCATTCTCCAGTATATAACAGCTACTGTGGTAAAATATAACAATATTTTAATACTAAATTATGTTATATCAACTTCATTTACTCTAACTCACAGTGTAGGTCTCGTCCATATTACTTGCAACATACTCAACACCTCCTAGTTGGATGTTTTTCCTATGATTCAAGCTTAGATTTTGCTACCTTCCTCTCAGCAAGTCAAACTAATGCCATACAGGTCAAACCCCTTGTAAAACTTGATTTCTGAAATACCATTTTGTCAGTCATAGCCTATGATTTGTGTTTGCACGACAGATCTACTGAAGAGACAACATGGTCTGAATCAAGCCCAGAACAGCTGAGATACAAAAATTAAAAACTGAATTTTTGTTTAGTATTAACTTGTAAAGATCTATTGAATCAGTAAGCATCCTTTGGGTAAACAGAAAGGTATATTTTTTTTAATTTCAAAATTAATCTGTCTTTTGAAGTTATACATCATCAGCAAGATTTCTAAATAGAGAGAGCAAAGCCTGAAGACAAGAATTTATTCACTTCTCAGCAAATTACTATATTCTGAATCAATTTTCTCTTCAGCTGTCAGGAGTGGGGTCAGGCTAGAGAATACTATAAAGATTTAATAACTGGAGGACTTTTCAAACACCAGTCACATGCAATTTGAAAGCAGGGCTTGATACTGGAGGTACTACGACATCCCAGTCAAACCCAAACAGCAGCAGCTGAGTAGTAGGAGGTCTGAAGCAGTCCTACCCTCCTGGATCTATTGAACAGCAAAGTGGAGCACAATCAGCACACAGTAACAGAGAGAGGTTTTGGCTGTGTCAACTTTGTAATCACTTGCTGGAAGGCAGCACGGTCCAGCAAACAGAAAGTGCCACTTCCTTTCTGCCACAGCCTGAGTTATGAGGTGAGGAACACCTGAGCCCTGCATTCACTGCCTGCGTACAGGGCTGAACAGAGCAAAATGCTCACACAGCTCCAAACTTGGAGAGCCCCAAACAAAAACGTGTGGCAGACCCAGCCCATGCATAAATACACAGAGCAAAGCATCCATCTGTGCCCTGATCCTCCAGAATTATTGGATGACACAGACAATAACCAAGACAAAGTAATTTTAAAAGTATGTACTTGGTACTCCTGCAACAACTTGAAAATGCATAAACCTACCTACACACGACATGTACATATAATTTTTACTTTCATGCCTACATATTTCTATGCCCATGAAAAAAATTAGTTTCATTTTACAACTACAAGTATTTCCAAAAAAAAAGCCAAACCCAGTCTGGAAGAGAAGTCTGAATGTATATCCCTGCAGTTATTTATGTCATTCCAAAAATTAGGTTATTGCTGGATTTCCTTCTTCATTGCATCTACTAAGTGCTTAATATTTTTGCATCCTCACAGATACACTTTGCTATACAATCACCGGCTGTAATGAGCAACACACCAACTTTCCAAGTTCATAATATACAACTCAATCACTTGGCACATAAAAACAGTCTTTAGAGTTAGAATAGAATCTGTTTGACAGCTAAGAATATTTTCCAGATAGATCTGACACAAAAGTACACCAAACTACTACTAAATAACAGATAATTCCTCTATAATTGTTATATAAAATAATCATACAATACATACAGTTCTCTTAGCTGGCAAAACTAGCTGCATAGGAACTAAGATGAAAGAAAGTTTGAAATATGAATTTCATAAGGTGAATTGTTTATTTTGACTTCTAAAAATCCAGCCCCCCAAATATTAAAGCTTTAAAATACAAAGCATATGTACAGGGCTCATTTCCCATAATTAGTTCTATTCAAAACAGATTTCTGATCCATATGCTCAAGTTGTGGTAAAACACAAGGATCCTACAAAATACATGTTACTAATCCAGAAGAACAGAATAGAGTCTTGCGATTCAGGTACAAAAGAGGGAAGCGAAGACCCACGTTCTGAGCTCTGTCACTCCATTCTCCCAGAGTTCAGAATTTACATTTTGTGACTCAGGTTTCCATTGTGTGAAAAAAGCTCTTTACAAATCATTTTCCATTTTTATTTTGCCACCATGAGGAAAATCATAGCTGTCCATAAAGCCCCATGACAGGTCATACTTCTGCCATTAACTACTGACAAATGACTCAAACAGGAACACACTAAGTCCAGGACAAAACACAGAAGAGAAAAAATTCTGAAGAAATATGAGAATTGTTGAAGATCTCCAGAAGACACAGGAACAGGACTAAAAATTATATATGCTGCTAGCAGTTCACTCTGGATAATACACTATTACCCTGACTCATTTATCCCCCTTCCTCTTTTAGAACCTCCCTTTCCAGAGACAGGAAACAGAAAAAAAGAATTAGTAAAAAAAACCCCAAACAACAAAACAGAAAAACAAAAAAAAAAAAAATCCCACCCCTCCAAAAAAACCTCAAAAACCAAACAAAAACCAAACAACTGTAAACAATAACCCACAAAAAGAAAAAAAAATCACAACATCTTTTTTAGAAATCTACAGGTGTAGAATGCAGTCAGATAATCTTAACAATGGAGCATTCCTTAACACTTCAGAGGAAGCAAAGGAATCCAAAGGTTCCTGTCAACATGCTTGCAGAGAAAAAAAATGCCTACCATCATATTTGGCAATCAGATCAACACTGCTTCTGTGCAATGATTATTTTGAAAAGCTATATAAGGACAGGGTATTGTTCAGGGACCAAAGTATATGAGCCTATTCTTGGGATGAAATGTCCCTGGGACTAAGAATAATCATGAGCTCTATTTCCTACTTGTGCCGCTGACTCATGGAAGGAACACACACAACTCAACTTTGCTGTGCTTTAGTACTCCTCATCTGTGAGCTGCCCCACAAATAAAACCTAAAAACCTGCCTCAAACACAGCAAGGTTCAGCCAGTAAATAAATTTATCATATGTTAAATATAAACAAGTACAAAATTGTAAGAAATGAACTGGAGGCAGCTACTGCTTTTCTTTGCATCCTGGAGGAGCTGGGTTTATTATGAGTAGGAAAGCAGCATCCTCCCTTGAATGCCTTTTCATCAGCCTCTTTGTGACAGCTAAAAGGAGTATTGTGCAAAGTCTGTGCTATTCACAATGGATACTAAAAGGAAGAAATGGCAGATTTTGGGCAAGGATGTTTGGGAAAACAAAAAGCTGATTCTAATGTTACCTTGAATTTTCCTCCATCTTTTCCTCTGCTTAGAAATCATTTTACATCAATAAACCAACCTCCGCCAGCAGCCTGGTTCCTTTCGTTCTTATATTTTAAAAAAGACATCACAATGGAAGAAGGCAATGTTTGAAGAATTCAAAATTTCATTCCATTTTTTGAAACTGCAAATCAGCTCTCATTGCTTTTACAGCAGGTATTTCCCGCCCTATTTACACAAAAACAGAGAATTAACTTAAGAGACAACAACAGAGCAAAAAAGAGTGGAATATAAAATACAAAGGAAGGAAGAAGATCAGGGCAATCTGTAACACTCTCTACAAACTGATGAGTCTGTCTACTCACTACTCTTTCATTTGTGAACTGGCATGCCACTGTGCCACCAACATCTATTAAGCAAAATTCTATCCAAGGATTATGTTTGCTTTTGGCTAAACAAATGCTCCATACAGCAGCAACCATGAACAGCTCTCATCAGCTAGGCTTTAGGCTTTACAGTCCAAGTTTTGAAAATTTCATTACTTCCAGTTCTGTCTAAGGGGCATTTATCCACACAGATAAATGTCTCAAGGTACTCTTGGAGCATTTTAATTTTTCCTCACTAGTAATCTGGTATATGAGGTAACAAATATAACCATGAAATGAAAGCCAAAGGAGTCCTGGCAGGAGTAAGAAGTAACAAGGGAAACAGTCAGCATAAAGCAAAATATGAGTCGTCAAAAATAAAGCAAGTTGTATTGACAAGCTAAAGATTTAATAATTTCGCCCATAATTATTATCTCTAATTACTTATGCAAAAGTATAGAGGTTACAAAAAAAACACCCTCTGGAGAATGCTACTCTCTGAAAGAAATTTGCATAAAACTGATCTGAATATTTACAAGTACAAATACTTTGTGAAGGATAGTCAATCCTATAACATTTTAAGTAGCAACATAAACTAAGAGCTAACAGACTTATTGATTTTACTACCAAGACTTTCAGTGGAGCTACTAGATCATCCTTACAAAATGCATGATTTAACATCCTTAACCTAATACGTATAGAGATTTAAAAACAGAGCTGGACACTGCCCATTTAGTATTATTTGCTGCTTTTTAACAGTCGGTTGCTTTTGCACTGTGGTTCCCCTCATCCATATCAACATGTTCAAGCACTGTTTGCCTCCTCCATCTTCCCTCCCATAGACATCTTTCTCTACCAAGATCCAATGTTATTTGTTATTAACTGAACACTGACTTTAGACTAAAGCCTAGTATCTGTATGTATAAACAAAACTGATGCTGTCACAGAATTCCCCAGGAACAACAGTAAACTCCGTCTTCGAAAAGCTGAATTAATTCACCGAATACACAAACACATAAAACTTGTTAAAAACATGAACGAATGTAAAACAGACAAGACTGAATCAGCATCCTTTCACCACCTTCCAAAGTCTTCTTCAAATGGAAGGAATATTCAAAACAACACGTAGCCAAAATAAGCAGTCTCAAAGACAGAGGGGTGGTTGGTATATTTTTCAGTACTTGATTAGGCCAGTAAACACCTTGAATTGCACTGCAAAGTGAGGTCACTACTATAATTCATACTATCCACGGACTGGAAGTATAACTGATAGTTCCAACAGGTGTTAATATTTCCCCATATAACCATCATCCTTCTAATTCTTGTAAGGATTACTTGGTTTGGAGATTATTCACGCCAAGGGTGGAGCATATCTGTGCCAGGTCAAGCATAGCTCTGTGCAAAAGGGACTCTTCTACATGGACCTTGAGTGACTCTGGAAAGGAAAAGAGGCACAAATTCCTTGGCACAAACCCTGCTGCAGCCAAGGCAGCAGCCCAAAGGCCAGGGATGGCACAAGGAGGTACTGATGTGGCTAAATGCTTATCCGCTCCACAGCAATCGAGCACGAGCAAAGGAAAGTGGTTTAGTTCTGTGTCATGCTTCACCTGGTTTGCTGTCATGCAAAAACTCAGGAAACTCCGTGGTTCTGAGGTGCTAATACCAACAAAGCACGTGTGCCATGCAGCACCCGAGTAATCCTCTTCCTGTGCAGGTCTGCCTCCCGTCTGAGGAGCAAATAACTGATTATGCTTCACTTTAGTGGTTTGCAGTGTGCTAATTTCCTACGCAGAAATAGCCGAGAACGTGTACTCAGGCTTGTTCTTTCAGAATTTTTTTGTTCAGTCTATTATCTCACCTTAAAACTTGCTGTTATGATGTTTTCTAAGTAAAATAAACTAAAAAGAGACACATGAGCATTCTTAGTGACAGGTGACAAAGTACTTTAAATTCAAAACCTACTCAATTTTGCTACAGTATAGTTTTTCATTAAGACAAATCTTTCTGATTGTTAGAGAGTGAATCCAAAATTTTTCAGGCCTACTGCTCATCACACTCAATGACTGTGGAAAAAATCTGCAACACAATTTAGCCATTTCTGAAAGCAGGACTGGTAATACTTCTTTCTGACATTGAGTTTTGGAAAACTAATATCCTTATGTGCCTTTTTCCATTTATATAATTCTCAAGTACCTAAATCCATTTTTGATATTTAAGAGGAAATGGTCTTTGGATCATAAATGCCTCCCAGTACTCTTGGTGAGATTGACATTAGTTTGGCTGAATGATGAAACTTAGGGAAATCTTATCCAAAAGGCCCCAAAACAAAATTCAAAATTCTCAGCTCTGCATTCTGAGCTCATGTGTAGTTGACAAAACATATGAAATACTTGACAACAACTAAGTTTGAGCTAGCCTGCAGCTGTGAGGCACAACTCTACTTCTCACATAGGGGGCTTTTAACACCAGAGATGATAGAATAAGAAAATTCTTCTTCATTTCTCTCAGTGAAGCCCACAATGAACTCAGAAAGAAAGATGAGCTGGTTGATTCAGGAGCAAAGAAGACAGAGGCTAGAGAAGGGAAATGATAAGAAATAGATGGCAACATTGTACTCAGAGAAACTTTATTGAAAAGGTATGGTAATGCACAGCAGCGTAGGAAAGCCCGTGAGAAAAAAACCAACACTTTCAGAGAAAAGTTCAAACAGCATGAAAAAATTAAACTATAAGGAGTTGTATTAAACACCAGGAACAAATGTGTCTATTTTGCAGTTGCTTGCTAAGTGAATATCTATCCTGTGCATTCAGGCCTATCCAGCCAACAGAGCCACGGAATAAAAAACTCTCATAGTGTATTTAGAGACAATCACAATGTACAAATCCAAAGGGGTTCAACCATGGCCACAAACAGAATCTTTGAGACCTTTTCAGTTATAAATTTGTTTTTATGAGTTGTAAGATGTTCAATAGCGTATCACTGATCAGATCTTCTAATGCAGATAAGGGATCTGAATGGAAGCTTTAAAATAACATTCACATTCTTACATTAGAGTGCATAGAAGTACCAAAACTGCTGTATTTTTTAAAGTGCTGTGACCTGCAGAGGTGCTTAGTACCTGCTGTATCACACATGATTTCCACTGAGTGCAAGTCAACAAACTGCCCCAGCATTCCTAAGAGACTGGACAAAAAGGAATTTTCCTGGCTGAGCTGCTTCTGAGACTTGATCAAGAGACAATACTGAGCTGCACATTTTGCCCTAGAACTCAACTTCAGAATAAGCCCTTGGATTTTACTTTTTGAGCCTCTTGCACATCATTATTTCTACTTATTTGTTCTGTGGCAGTGGTAGGAGCCTCTCAGCAAAAGCACAATTGTTTTACAAAAACTAATCCTCTTCATCATGCCATGTAGCTTCCTGTCAAAAGTCTCATCATTAAAGGAGTAGAGAAACTCTCCAACTCTACACTTTAACAAATATATTTTTTCACAGACCTTCAAATACATAAGAATTTTGACCCTAAGCCCTGAAATCAGACTCCATGTAGGCAGACACTCTCATTACAGCATTCTAAGCACTGTCATTAAAGCATTCTAAGAGTATTTTAGACCACATGAAAACATGTTATTTATCAAAATGGAAATCCAAGTGAGAGCTACAAAACCTACCAAAATGTAATAATCAGTCTTCAAACCACGTCTCAAGTTACTGAATTCCTATCAAACATGTAATAAAAATTTCCATTTCCTCAGATGCATTCTAATCAAATCCACCTGAAATCATTCACTGAAAATGATTTAAACATTACTTAGAGGTGAGATGCAGCTTGTTGGCAACATTCAGGTAACAGAAATGTCTGTGTCCCATAGCTAAGCAGTGTCACACAAACGCATATGGCACAAAAAAATACAAAATAAGATATATGAAGTACTGAAACTGTATGTGGGTCTCAGAACAATCACTGGAGTTTTATTTACTGAGAGAGTGTAAAGTGACTGTCATTGAGAGAAGAAAACTACCATCTCTGGCTAAAACAGTAAACAACCTACCCTATTCCCTTTCACATATACCCTGAGGCACTCAGTCGCCTGTCCTTCTGCATATGAGGAGCACATCTAAACCATTTAAATCCAGATACATTGCTGCCACATTGTGTTAGGAACTTTATCTGTACAGAATAGCAGGGAAAGAAAAATCAAATCCTTGGCTCCAAAATGCCACTTGAAATGAGGCTGTGTGTACTTACAGCCCTAGAGGGTCAGGACAGTGCGTATCCAACGGGACAGTCAGGAATAACCTGGCACCAACGCAATACAGCACAGACCTCGGTCAAAGTCTAACAGATTTTCTCGTTATAACAAGATGTGTGATTTCACACTAACTAGAAAAAAGTAGAACTGGCTGAAATATTTTCATTTTGACAGTAAAAGCAGGCACTAGAAACCGCAAGGATATAGGTAGACAGACAGTGTGTTTTTCATGAAAATTGAGGCAGAATCTTTGCCTTCAGGAAGTACTGATGTCAGATTTCCAAACATGACCTGTCCATACAAATCAAAATAAAGCATTTGCTTCTTCACTCTTTATCTCCCATGAAAAGCAAAGGAAGAGAACAGAATGAAAAAGTCTGAAAAGTTCTTTGCAAAATAATGATTTTCCTTTTTTTGGTCCAAAGTACAGTAAACAATGAAGACATTTATATGCTGATCTGCTTATTTTTTTTCCCCTTTCAACATTAATAAGCTTATCCTATTTCAGTGACTACATTCACAAACATGGGTCACCCACTATTGCTTTCAGCCAGTGCTGGTATTCTCATACATGGACAATTCAACGTGGGAGACAATTAAATGTTCTAAAGAAAGTCGTACATATTCGTGACCTAGAAAGGATGGTCCGGATGAACAAATAATTGAGGTAAGAAAAACTGGAAGCAGAGGGCATTAAGGGTTTGTGCTTGCAATGGAGGAAACCATCTCAGTTTTAAGTAGCAAGCAGCAAGGAAACCAAGTTTGCTGATTACATGAAACTATTCAACTGAAAATAGCTGCAGAGTGACTGTGCAACAAAAATGGCAGATGAAGTTCAATATACGTGAAGGCAAACTGATGTCTTTGAACAAATGATCTTGACCTGATGCACAAAAGGGCAGGCTCTGAGCTGTCCATTGCCACTCAGAAGCAAAATTTTGAATTATTATATGTAATTCCATGAAAATATCTGCTCAGTGCTCATCAGCAATAAAAACCCAGATCAAACATTATGAATTATTAGCAAAAGAAGAGAGGAAAAAAAAACCCAAGAAAACATAATTGTGCCACCATGTAGAAGCACAGTCACCTCTTATCAAACCAGATATATAAGAAACAGAGATATAAGATACACTGAAAGGCAACCGAGGTTACCAAAGGTAAGAAATGGCTAAAAACTGAGGAGGAACTAAGTGCACTGGGACTCTTCACCTCAGATGAGTAACCACAGAGGAACTCTGATAGGGATCTACAAATTACAAGCGGCATGAGGAAGATGGATGAGGACTGACAGTAACTGGAACATTTAGTGAAGGTGACAGGAAGCAAACTCAAAAAATCCCTGATCCACAGAAGCTGTTGCCTAAGCATACTGAGGGGGCAAGTTTAAATAGGCTTGAGGGGAAACTGGGAAAACACCAGGAAGAGCTGCTTCACTGAAGGTTACTAGAGTAACAAAGCACAACACGTTCAGGAAATCCCTTAGCTAGAAACTGCCAAAGAGAAATGTACTAAATTATACGTGTTTGCCCCATTTATTCTTCCTCAGGTATCTCCTTATGCTCACCACAGAAAACAAGAATGACTACAATGATTCAGATCAAGGTCTGTCTTAAAAACAAGACAGAGTACTTAAGAACTAAAGAACATGGTTCATAGGGTACCCCCAAAGTTCATATGTTCACTTATTTCATTCACACAAATTGATTGCACAGAACTTATAATACCTGACCACTCATAAATTTATTTTGGATGCCTTGGTGAATGGAAGCATCCTAAAGTTGACAATCGTTCTTTTTCAGCCCCATAACTGAGATTAAAAAGTTGAAGTTGCCCAGAGCACAGCCTGTTTCATGAGCGTGGCTGTGTGTTTCACCGGGAGGGTGGCCTGGCAAAGTCTGGCAGTAGGAAAGGGCAGGTGGTGGAGCAACACAGAATGAGGCAAAGACTGAGAGAAGTACCAGCATTGATCAGAAGCAAAGCCCTATTCTGTGCTTTAAAATGATAGCTGCAGCAAGAACCTAGAAGGGTACTTGCCCGCACTGGAGAAGTGAGTAGTGTTAAGAGGGCTGACAGTGAAATTGAATCACAGTTGTCTTCCAAGATAATCAACCTCAACAGTGAAAGCCAAGATAGCATTCCTAAAATTAGATGAAGAGGATCATAGAGGGCAAGTGTCCAAAGAGGATCAGAAAAGGTTACTACACCACAGCTGCAGTGGAAACTTCCAAATTCTGGGCACCAATGTGAAAATCACTATGTTTTACTCACTGCTAAATTTTATCACATACATAATTAAATACACATGAATAGAGTCACAACTGGACACAAAATACACTAAAATTCCTTCTGGTAAAAATAGTCTGTAAGGCACGAAGGTTCTAGGAGTCACACCCTAGGAGCTTATTCCCCTGAGACAACACTTGTGCAGTTTTTCCTAGCAAGACAGTTCACTTTGCTACTTGCAAAAGTAAACACTTTATGCGATTATGGATTCCTGGAACAATCAGTCAGCCTCTGAAAACAAATTGCTTTGAAACAGGAATGGAAAACTAAAGACAATACTATTCTTCTCTCAAACACTGAAGGATTCCAACTCTTGCTACCAAAGCAAGTAAAAACATCAGACAGAAACTCAAACAAAAATCTCTGGATACAAAGACATCCAGCTGCAAATTTCTAGTCACTCTTTTTTTCATGAATCATCTTTAAATCACAGCACTAAATATCTTGGCAAATTCTTGCCACCTGAAAATACTTGTATTAAGATTATATGAAATTATACTATCTTTAGTGTGGTTTAGTTTGTGGACTCAACACTTCAATTTCTCTAATTACTTGACTGCCATAGCTAAATTAAATATATAAATATACTCTTAAGAACCATCAGGCTAAAATATTCACAGTCAAAAACATATTCCCGCTTCTGTTTTTTTCAGATCAGCTATCTTGGGATATGAAAGTAGCATGAACTACCAAAGAATACCATGTATTTAACTGCCCTTGACACTATGCATAATAAGATGACTGTTTAGATCTGAAGTGAAAGGAAACAGATATGGAAAAATAAAACTGCAGTCCTTCCATCTCTGGGAAGCTCAGAGCACCAGCCACTATGGCAGGTAGCCTGCTGAGGTTTGGCACAGTTTGAAATACCCTTGACAAAGAGCTTCACTTGGTGTGGCGTATTTGGTGTTGGAAAGCCTTTCACCCACACTTGCAGTTTTCATCCCACATAAGAGACATCTGACATGAACTGGATGACAAATATTTTTGCTGTTATAAGTTGCTATGCTGTTACAAGTTTCTGGAAGAAATACTTGTGATCAATAGCTATCATTTGCTCTTACGAGTCAAATTACAAAGCCTCTATCTGCTAGTGACTGAAAAAGGATGATTACCAAGATAAGAACCATTACAGCTAACTACAGGAGATAATACTGAAGAAACTTTTGCAGCCAACTTGAAAAACAGCTCAATCTGTATCAGCAAAAAGACACAGCTCTTGAACCTTTTTGTGCCCCAAGTCCCCACACAGCCTGCCCTGTCCCTGGACAGCTTCCCAGAAAAAGCAACATCCTGTACACCAGTTTCCACCAGAAGTCCCACAGTACTCCTTCACTCCTCCTATTCCCTAATGGCTGAAAATAAATTTTTCATCTGGCTCCTAGAGAAGAGAAAGGAAAGACTGTGAGAGACAGACAGGAAAGGGGAAACAGAGAAGGCAAAGGCTGAATAGCTTTCCTGGAGATTCTTGCTTCCCACCCACCAAGCTACATTCCACAGCCCCACAAGGGAGAGACCCCTCTTTAGTAAGGAAGACAAAGTAGTATCTGACATGGAGCATTCTCTTACAGAATGCTCATCCATGGAAAAGACTGAAGCAAAACATGAAATATCCATTGTGCTGCACTCGTGCTCCTACCAGTCTAAATCCCACTGGATCACCATAAACATGAAGTAAGGTTCTTTCCCTTCCTAAGTGTTAATATCCTGAACACAAAAATTCCCAAAGACTTCTCCAGAGAGCTTGAGGATTAAAAGGCCTGGCTAGTATGTCAGAGTGACTCATTGCTTAAATCCAGAATATTAAAAGATTAGCTAGCCAGAAGAAACTTTACTTTTGCCGTAAGTGATGTTAATTAAAAGGTCAAGAGATCTAGAGAAGGTATTGAGAGAAAAACAGCAGAAGGAGGAAATGAGCAGAACATTAAAAAATATATTTTTTAAAAGGTGGGGATTAAAGGAGGATAAAATAAAACCCTTTGAAAGCCGAAAATAAGAAAAGGATGAAAAGGCTGAAATGAAAAGTGCAAAATTTATATCTCTAATTCTTCCTTCAGAACTTTACAGTTCATATTTTCCTCCAGGTTTAGTCACCTTAATTGCACATATGATTCACAGCAGGCTCACTTGCTAGTAACAGAAGATTCATGATTAAGAAGGCACAGTAAGTTTTGATTTCAATAGTTAAGTAGGACCTCAGTATATCTGAAAAAATTATTTCAGTCAAAATGCACAAGTATGTGAAGAATAACTCTCAATTTGATTTTTCCATTTCTCGCTTTTTCTACAGACTGGCTGCAAAGTCTAGTAATAACTGCAACAATGTACTAACACTGAGCAGTTCATCAACATCTCGCACTAGCTATACATAACTCTCTTAGGAGAATATGAAAGTTATTTCTTTCCAAAAGCAAGCCCTTAGTATATGTTAGGAACAATATAAAGAATTTTGGATTCAGACTGTGCTAGGCAGCAGTTTCAATTTGTAACATTACTCAAAGAATCACAGCTGTGGAAATAAGAAAATGTTTTTAAAGTACTTAATTCTGAAGAGTCTGTGTTGGCTTCTCTTAAATGTTTTTAATAGTATGTTTAAGGAAAATGCCACTGGGACAACATAGCTCCTTTTGGAAGAAACAGCAATGCTAAATAAATAATTTCTTATCTAAACTCTCAGCTCAGTTAATGGTAAATTTGAATGAAGATGAAACGATAGGAATGTGTTCAAGAGGGGGATTGTTTTCCTGCAGACCAAAGTTGAGCTCCCAGCTACAAAGTTTAATCAGTCAAAATGGAGAACATTAGCACTGCAGAGGATCTCGGAAACAGAAGTGACCCTCCAGGCAGGCACTGGGGGTCACAGACATTTTGCTGCAGGCTGGGGATCTGAGCCTGTCATGTGCTGTTCCAGCTTTCCACACCTGAACCCGCGTAAATTAACCACCAAGTGTAAAACCTCACAATTCCAACTCTATACAGCTGCAAGTAAGTATGTAGGTGCTGCTTCCCTGTGGCTCAGGGCCAACATATTCAATGCCACGATCCCATACCACCATTTCCTCCTCATATGGCCCACAGTCAACCCCTCTACAATGGCAATTTAAAAACTTATAACATCATTTTTATCATCAAGGCTGGGGGCAGAGGGAGGCAGCTGGATCAGGAGATCCTGGAAGCATTCAATAAAAACATCCACCCCATTTGTATGTGGGAAACCTGAGCTTTCAAGCTGTACTGAAGTCATTTCACAGTCAATCCACAGAACTCAATGGATTCTGCTGTAAACAAGTCTTGGCTGAAAACAATGTTCATCCCACTATAAATCTGGTGCTATATTCAGATGATCTAAATTCTACCTAGCTGTGTGCTAATTTTTGAAAATTCCTGAATGGAAGGGCCACTGAGATCCTACACCACCACCACCACAAAAAAAAAAAAAAAAAAAAAAAAAAAAAAAAAAAAAAAAAAAAAAAAAAGCGCCAGCAGCACTAAATGCCTTTGATCTAAAATTATGCTTTTTCCCCAGGTAATAGGAAAAGACTTCCCTTGACTTAAAAAATAATATAATCATATACATTTATGCTTTGTTTCAAGAATGATTATATCAGAGCACATTTTAAAAGTCTTTGACTTTTTACTACTTAGTTGTATACTATCTCACAAACCTACAGAACTGCAAATATTTCCACTTAGGATAAAACAGAAATTTCATTCTTCTTGCTCTGCAACTTTCTCTGTTACAACAAACACAGCCTAATTATTTTTGTCTAAAAACTGAAGATCTGAAAAAGTTTTGGACCAAATATCTGTCAGGTAATCACTAGAAAGAAGCTTTTATAAAACTTACGAAACTTGACACAGTTGACACCATTCTGTGACATAAAGTTGAGACTCTTTCGACCTGCAAATTCAGGAAAATCCTGAGATAATGAAAAGGCACAGCAGATAAATCACTGTATGATTTGCTGTAACAGGGCTTACAAATACAAATGTATGTCATTGAAGCATTAGTACAAAGGCAATCACTCAGCATTTCTCAGACTGCAAGGAATTACTCCCAGGTCTAGAACTTAAAGTGACTCTATTTTAATAGGAGCTACAAGACCTGTAAGTCCAACAGGTTAAGTGTTAAGGGACAAAAGCTTCATCTCCAGTACTAAGAGTGTGCCTTGTATCCATGAGTTAATTTGCATTAGTTATTGTATTATAAATTCCTAATCCAAACAGAGATCTCTGATTTTAATGAGCTGAACTATGAGGCAACCTCAGGCAATGTTTATGCTGATCTTGTCGAACAAAGAACTTCTTTGCAGGTACCCTGCCCCTGCCAAAGTTTTATGTGAAGCAAATACCTCACATCAACTTTCCATCAGCTCATTAGCATCCCCCACCATCTCTCTCAACAGCAAAGCCATCTATGTAGATTCAAACAAAAAACAGAAATCCTCTTTTTATAGAGGGCTACAGCCTGCAGCAGCCAGCACTATCAACTGAAATCTTGCCCCTGTTGCACAACAAGGATTAAAAAGAGAGAGGTCACAAGAAGTATTACTTCAGTTTATTATCTGTCTTCTGACAACAAGTAATAAATCCTTATCCTAAGTACTAATCCTTAACTACTGACTTTTATAATGATTAGCTTCCATTATAATACACTGAAAGAGAAACAAGGTCCCCTTAAAGATAGCGACAGGAAAGCCAAAAACCAAGACCAAAAATATTTTCTCAGTTTAAGAATTCCTCATCCAAAACTTCACTATTCATACAGGTTTCCTGGGATTAGTTTTCTCCGTGTCTGAAAAAGTTTCAGTTTGTGGTGAGGGGAGAGGTATGGCTTCCTGAAAATCCATCAGAATAAGTGTGTTTGTTCTGGAATACCCTTGGGGCACTTACTGCCCCTTCTGCACTATCATTCACCCTCTGGAGACAGTGCAGCTTTGCAAAACATCTCTTCAACAGAGAACAAAAGACATGATATTAGTTATCCTTCATTACACAGGACAAGGTGATCCTTTTATTACGAAATTCATACAAACCATAATACCAAGAATATATGCAATCTATGATGGGATTTACCTGAAACCCATGTCATAAAAACAGCATGCTGTTTCTGGGTGGTAAATGTCACATTAGCACTTTACATAACAAAAATAACATTTCCTTCTATTTCTAACTGGATATTATCTACGTAGTCTACCATATTCACCTCTGCCCTTTGGCATTTTCTTTAGATTACTTGCATAAATTTTAACATTTATTCAGCTGACTTGAAAGGTATTTTTTGGCGGCAAGTAGGAGTGAGGTAAGTATCAGCTCTCTATAGAAGTAATAAACTAGTTCTGTCCTGTATGCCTTTTGGTATCAGAGGGCATTGAGATACACACAGATGTGAAAATATGCATATATATTTATATGTAATTGGCAGTTAGCTTTAATGGTGGTGCTGGGTTAAAGGTTGAACTCAATGATCTTAGAGGTCTTTTGCAACCTAAACCATTCTGTGTTTCTTTAAGACAACAACAGTAAGCCACTTCCTCTCCAACACTGTAGACCAAACTGAAGTGGACATTTTTTTGATAAGACTCTCAGACTTCAGACACATTTTGAGCATTGCCCCCAGTCCCACAATTCCTTTCATGTTCTCAGTTGCAATTAAGACTTCTTAGGTGCATGACATATTACAGTCAGACAGCAGTAATACATTTACATCTCTTGCATCAGATTACATGTTTTGTCCCCTCAGGAAGGAAAAGCTTTCCCTTGCCATAAATTATTCTCATGCACCGTGCAACCAAAGCACCTCAAACAAAAGGCAGGATCAGGCAGCAGATCCATCGCTGCTACTGCCTCCCACAAACAGGATCACAGCTTGGGCAGAGCTCCTCACATAGGGAGAACAACCTGCTCCAGCTAAGCCCTGAACTCCAGGAAGAGTCTTTGCTCCTTCTTTCACAAAAGACTTACTATTATGTAAATAACTCAACTAAGGGGTTCAAGAGCCTCTGTGCTGCAACATACCACAACACAGTGACAATTTGTTTTAATTAGAGTATCGAAATGAACAGTTTGAATAGTATTTGCCATATCCTACAGCAGATACATGGTTAATGTTTGCTTCCCAGATTTTAAGAGAAAATGAAGGCAAAGATAACACTTTTAACAAGAGTTCAACAGCCCTGAGCACACTGGCTTGTGTGTATTTCCTTGTATTAGGAAATAAAACAGAGGCAGGGCATCAGCACTCCTACCTGCAGGCAGGTGCCTTGGCATGACTGTCCCATCAGACTGTGCCACACAACACTCAGGCACCATTTGGGTGACAGCTCCCGTGGCAGACCATTCCCAGTAGCCCCAAAGGATCAGGTTTCCCACTCTCTAGAGAAAGGCATGTCCCTCTAGACACACTCCACACCACACCATTACTCCACACAAAAAGTATGGGCCCTCTTTATTACTGAACACAAAAATGGCCACCAATGTTAGAATGGAAATCTATGGAAAATTTGTCACCAGGGATCTAACTTAGAAATGTTCTTAAGGCTCACAGACAACAGTGAAACTCAAGTGCCTGATCAAAGGAAGCCTAAATATACCAGAGTTAACCTACAAGAAAAAGTTAATGGCAATTCAACTCAAACTTCTGTAATGTTCATTTCTGTTGCAGAAAATATTTCAGTTGTGAAAGCAAGCATATGTACCCAAGAAAAAAAAAAGAGCAAAAGAAGAACAGACTTGAGTTTTTAAATAGAAAAGAAGAAACAATACAGCATGCAACTTTTCTAATAAAAATGTACCAGAAATTTTACAGCGTAAAAACCTGAAAATTCACTCTCAAAAGCACAAAGCCATTTCGGCATCTGTTGAAAACACTGCATTATCTCAGAATATAACTATGACACAAATATACAGAACTATAAATACAATTACATCTGTAGCTTTTATCTAAAGTATCTAAAGATGTTATGCATGAGAATATCAAATCCAGAAGGAAAACATCAGATTTTGATTAAGGTTGAGCTATTCTAGAGTTTATACGGCATTAAATTTTGCTCTAAAGAGAGACAGACCAGTTTCCACTGTTAAAAAAGGAGAAACATCAACTTCATGAAGTCCACTGGAACTTCCAGCACTCCCATTCTTTTTACAGGAAAGGTGGTAAGATGTGGTCAAATATAAAACCATGAGAGTTTGTATGAAAAAATTTCTTCTTTGCATATAGATACAAAGTTGCATATTTTGTTTAAAGTGGACCATAGTATTTTTAAAACAAAACATAACCCAAATACTAAAGAACAATGCTACATACTCTAAGATTACCTGTAAGATGAAAGAATTGATACTTGTTTATTCTACTGATATCCAACCCTTGTTGAGACCACTTAAAGATCCTCTTGCTACTTAAAAGTGTGGAATTTTTGTACCTACTTTGTTCAGCTGAACTCTTCCATCACTAAGATTAGATTTTTGCTCAAATGAAACTTACAGGGAAAGATCTGTGCTCTAGAAGGGGCAAAACCAAAGAACTTTCCTAAAGTGAGAATTGTGTTGAATCTCCTTTTCTTGTGAACACCCTGTTCCAAATTTTCCTGTTTCAAAATCGGCAGCAGTTTCCATACTGATAATTAGTCACCCCAATGAATGCATAGCAATTTCTACCCAGTTCAAAGGGGTCAGAATTTGAGCGGGTAGGAAACAACGCATCCTTCGTGAAAAGTAAGCATGCAATTGCCAGACTGCTTTCTGCATGGAGAAACTTCACAAATCCACCAGAAAAAAATGCATCAAAACTCTATATAATGATTCTTCCATGCATAATTTATCAGGTGGTATTAAAGTTTCAAAATATTGTTTACATCTGGCTATAGTGTTTTGTTTTTGGTTTTGGTTTTTTTTTTTTTTTTTTTTTTTTTTTGGCACAGGCCACACAGGAAATAATTTAACGCCATTATACTTTGCGGTGCAGTTTTATAATTCATCACCTCAGCTGATGTAAAAGGGGTTGTGTCCCATTGTAACAGCCCAACCACAGATCTTGCTAGGAATAAAGGTCTGGATTTTAGGTTGGTTTGGGGTTTCTTTTTGTGTTGGGGAGCAGGGGTTGTTTTGGGTACCTGGTGTTGGGGGTTGTTTTTCCAGCATAACACTCAGACCACCAAATTAATTTTTCCCTTTTAAGTGTTTTTTTCAGCAAAAAATATAAGCAAATTGTTTCCCCCTACAATTTAACTAGCAAGTTGTGAAATCTCTCAAAACAGAGGTAGCTAATGGAAATTTTGATACATGCTTAGTTAGAGCCACTCTAGGCAGTGCTTGTTTGTGCAAGTTCCTTCTGTTTAAAAGCATTTTACTTTTTCAGACATGATTTTCCTGTAAAATTTTATATTTGGGATGGTTTTCCCTCTCTATTTAAAATCACTGAGTTGCTCTTGCCTTACAGAAGTTGTTGTCTTTTTTCTCTTTTTCAGGGGGAGAAAAATGAATACATTTTCTCACGGCAAGGAAAAGTCAGATGTCTAACACTTAATTACTTTGCATCCAGCTCATGTGAAACATTGCCAAGTCAAGGTGGGAAGTGAAAATAAAAAGCAGGAACAACTTTGGACATATGTAAATAGCTACTTGAAGTAATGGGGAAAAAAGGCTTGCTGGGGTAATTGGCCAGTCTAAAGCCGTATGATATACAGACCTATGTAGATACTTTGGTGCCAAAAGCAGTATTGCAATTTAAATGGTTTTGGAGAGCTAGCAAGTCTTTTTCCTTATATTCTGATGGAAAAAAAACTGGTTACTTTCCTGATTTCCCACTGACTCTTGCACTAACAGTATAATACTTGACTATAATTCACTTTTCTAACAATCAAATATAGTGGGAAACTAATATTTTTTCCCCCTCTCTGGATCATTAAAATTGAAGCAAAGAATATCTAGCTGCCTTTTCAACTTTCACAAATCAAGACTGGTGTTCCTCTAACACTACATACTTATTCTTGCGCATCTTAATGTGTATCATTTACACTCTGTGTAAGGAAAGTGTTAGCGCTTCTCCTACTCAAATGACCAGAGTAGTTATGCAGTAAACAGAAAAGCTCCAGAGTTCACCTTCATTATGCAGCAAATAGGATGAGAAGGTTGAGGGGTTTAATTATTTTTTTACCTTTCATAGAGAGCAGAAAGTGGAGACAAAGTGAGTAAGTACATTAATCCAACTGGAAGTCTGATTATACAAACACACAACAAATGGAAAACTGGCTGGAAGCTTTATCTCACCACTGGAACAGAGGTACTGAAAATACATATTCCCACCCATATGTCATCTCCCACTCTTCCCTTCCCGTCTGGAAAAAAATCAAAAACCACAGAACAACAAAACCAAAAGGTTCAACACTATCTCACCTCACTCCCTTTACTTATCATATACATAAATTTACAAATATCTTTCTGATTTCCTCATCCATGAACAGGAATGAAACTATCATCATCAGGAGCAGAATCATTTTGCAAAAGCGGTACAAGGCTACCCCACACCTCATGACACAGAAAACAGCATGCTCAGGTTTACTTTACTAAGCAGACATTTCACCTCTCCAGGAGATAAGCAATTCTGAATTCATTTTCAGTTTGAAATAGGAGATGAAACACTTACAGAAATATATTTTTAGGTATTCTTTCCCTCATAAAAACACAGTGGCAAAGTACTACTGTATATGATCTGTACAAGCAAGCCCATTAAGGCCTTTTAAACTTCACCCAACCCTAAAAAGATGAATCGCATTTAACTGCTTTAAAAGTAAGTCACTATTTGCAAATTACATACAGCAAATTAAGCAAATGGAAACCATATTCTCTAGATAAAAATCAATTAGCATGATGCACACTGTGTTCCACTGTTACCTATAACATGTTCATGCTCAACAAATGAAAATTCTTACTATGAAAAGCCAGTTCTTTCTGTCACTATCCTCTATAGAATTAAGATATGTAGCCCTGCCAAGATCCTTATTTTATAACCAGGAAAAGGAGCAACAGGAAGTCAAAGCAAGTGTACCCAAAGCAAGTGTCCAAGAGGCTAACATGGAACTAGATGGAGGTGAAAACCAGGGCTCCAGGCCCTTTCTCTACACATTAGAAAGCACTGGCTAGGAAAGAAAGAGACACCTGCCCTGCTCTTTGAGCCAGACCACACCACTGGTATTTGCAATAGCAGTTTAGGGAACAGGTGGAGTTCTAATAGTCTGCAAAAGCTTTTTTGCCGCGTCCTAATCTGTAACTTCACGTAAACTGTTTTTGCTGAGGGAGAAGCAAATGCTCACATATTTGCCCAAGACCTTTCAGTAAATGAAGTAACTACTCTTGGTTTGACACTAGTACAGTATATTATTCATATAACTTAGATCCTTCCCCACCTATTTCCTTAAACAGCTTAAAGTTCTTAATAACAGCTGAGCCTGTTCTTGATATCTTCACCTGCCATTTTAGATAAAATTTTAATTTCTGATTTAATGTATTTAAAACATGTTTCATATATTTTCATTTTCCTATTTTACTTATAAAGCTCAATCTGTTTGGCATCTACAAAATTTTCTTTAAATTTAACATTATTAAGGTAAAGCCCGAAATGGGCAGAGAGCCCAAGCATGGTTTTGTGGCTTGGCTTGGGTTCAAACTGAAAATAGTAAGAAAATCTGAAGGCAAGGAAATTCAGGATATTCAAGTCAGAACTGTTATAAAAACAGCTCTCAAGCTGCTCTATGCACCCAATTTCTCTATTGATACGCCAAAAATAAGGCCCAGACCCATTCTGTCCTCCCCATCGTGTACACCATCAAATTGAGCAATAGGGATGACAGACCATAAGATACCCAAGCTGATCTTTTATGTCTCCTACAATGGCCTCAGTGAAAAATAACCACTACAACAGGTGCTGTGTGCCAGTGCCCAGACTCTCCTAAGCTAGACAGGTGAGTCACTACATCTGCAAATACACTGCCAGAGCATTTCTCATTTGATGATAACCACAGACCTTATGTAAAAAAGAAGTTCCATCGAAACACCACAGAGGTCCCCTTCAAAAGAATAATTATCCTTCCACTTGGCTGAAGTGCAAACTAGCAAAGTAAGAGCCAATTAATTAAAAAGCCACATAAATTACATGGTTATTTTTTGCCACCCTGCTGTGCAGCTTGACAATCACTGAGTAAGGGGAAAGAGAAAAGCAGGGAAAGTATTTATAAGTGACAAATTAAGGACTGTATTCTGCAACCAAGAAGGAATTAATGATGGAATTCCTGTATAGATGTCTCAGGAATGAAGGCTTGCTCACTGGCATGTGGAATGATTACACAATCTGGCAGAGTAGGCTGGGCAAACAGAGGAGGAGATAATACACACCAGGAAGGGCACTGAGAGAAGTTACACACTCATGAGAGAAAACAGCTGATCAGTTTAATCAAAACTTTTTTGTTCAAATACTTTCGTTAGGAGGCATTCACCATCTTTGCCAATGTTTTGACTTTTTTAAAGTAACGTTTCCTAGTTATTTTATTATTTCTTTCTTTCCAGCGTCTCTGTCATCAAGGGGTAAAATTTCAAGTTTCCCTCAGTGTCTTCCTTCTCTCGTGCCTCTGTTTTATTAACTAGTTATAATCTTTCCTCAAATTTTTTTTTGCCCTAAGTTTATTTTTTCATTCCACTGCAATGACCAAGAAGTCAGACTACACTGTCAGAAATGTCAACAACTTCAATCGCACAACAGCAAAGTGTCTCTTAACACATGAATGAGCACCACTTAGTTTTGCTTTCAAAATACTGATCATTTAGCTCTATTGTGAAACTGTAGACAGCACGTAATCAGAAACAGGGCACTATTCATCGTGTGAGCAAATATAACCATGAACAAAACATACAGATTTTTTTACAAGAGCCCTTCAGAGCCCTGAGGATGACCATTCATTTGAACAAAGAAAAAATGGGGGAGCATTTAGCCATATTCCAAGCTTTAGAATGCCTACGAAAAGTCTTCTGCAGAAGTTGCACTATATTAGACATGATTAAAACTGTACCTGACCTGATTTAGTCCACAGTTGTTTCACATCCAGAGCTCACGGTTCTCACCCAGAACTTCTGAGCCTCAATGACTTTTGCCTAAACAATTTTCAAACATGTTTTTCTTTGTTTACTATTCATTAAGTACATATTTACAAATACTACCACTACTTTTCCCAATGAATGTTTATCAATATTAAGACCTTAAATTCTAGCTATGTCTATCTCTACAAATACAGTTTTCTTCCAAGGAAAGACTAAATGGCAAAAAATACGTTAAAATTTCTACTTTTTTCCTATGCAAAATATTTCAAGTTGACGATCTTTGCTTTCATTTTTAGCCAAATTAAATGGAAAATGAAAAAAGAAAGACTGTACAGAGCATATAATGCCAAGCATACTCATCTCATTAAATCTGTTAAACAATTAATCCAAGTTAGGTTATTCACTTTTGCAACTCAAGCAAAGCTACCAGAGGACTATTGCTACTGCTTAAAAACAGATTAAAGCTACTGTAGCAAAAACCTGCCAAATAATATCAAACACTAGAACTTTACTCTTTTTGCTGAGACCTTACATAACATCAGCTCGTGGTTCAGGTATTTTTACGACTACAGGAGGAGAGGAAAGGCAGAAGAAAAGTCAACACAGTCATGGCTGGTTTAAACACACTTCTGAAAATGCTTAATTGATTTCTACTCTCACTATTGTACAAAAATGGTATCTTGGCATGACTTGTTCCTTGCCTGTATCTGTTCTGGCATATTTTGGTGTTAGCAAATAAACCACTTCATAAACCGACCACACCCCAAACACTAAAATTATAACATAAACAGAGAAATTATTTTTACCTAGAGCACTAAACTTTTTATTAGCATTAGAAAGCTTCCTATGTGTGTGAGAGCTTACAGATACTTTTTTTTTAACTACGTAGCCAAAATTTGGCTAAGAAAATGAATGAATTCTTGTTTCAGTTAATAAGGAAGTTTCAAGACAAGGGGACTCCTAAAAATACTTTGTAAAGTTCGTGTTTGAAATATTTTTTTTCCTTCCAAATGATAAACAGAAGCATGAGACTGTAGGAGAACAAGACTGAAATCAAAACTGGATTTTCAACTGTACAACCACATTTCCTAAAGAAATATTCTGAGAGTCAGAAAATCCACCATTTGTTTGACACAAATTTTTAAGAATACTTGCCAGCTTTAAAGTACTAAAGAACAAGATTACAATAGTATCATCACTCTTAAAATGTTTTATTATCCATTAACTGTAATACTTTGTTTCAGTAAGTTTCTTCACATCATAGTAGTTTTACAAATAAGTTGAGACAGTAAAAATACCAGGCTGCTAGCAACAGTTTCAAGAATAATAATCTATGAACAGAAAAATGAAGAAAAACTTTCACTTCAGTGCCTAGCAATAAGTATGTAAAAACTACCAACATCCAAAGTATAAAATAATCCTGTATTTGTTTGCATCAAAAACTCTACAGGTTGATTAAATTATTAATTTGCATTCAAGAAAATCTTGACAAACATTTGTCAGAGTAATAAGGTAACATCAAGTAAAGCAACAATTTTCAGCAAGTTCACTCTTTTCTGATAGTAGTTTCTATCAGTAATCCTTTTCTTTCTTTTGCTATTGTACATCTCCAGTGCCATTTGCATTTGGAACTTTACACTACATAGAACACAGCATGGATGCTCCCTGGATCTAAACTGAATCTCTTTCAGGGTGACGAGTACTGCAAGCTGGTCACAGAAATGTCACAGCTGCAGCTTTTGCCATGATGTGGAAAGTTTGACAAATCCAAAACCATTTTTGCAACTGTTAGGTTATTTCACAATATGTTAAGATCATTATGACATTTCTTGGGTACTTCACATGGTTACTTTAATAGATACAATTTTTTTCCCCCACCAATAACTTGCTGCTCCCCCGCCCTCCTTTTTATCCTGATTATACATCTCAGAAGTTCACAGTGCTGCTCTACCCATCTGTTCCTGGGAGTCCCTCAGAAACATCACCCACCAGTTCCTTCATTCATTAATTTATTTGCTGCACGCAAAAAAATGGAATGTTTTCTTTCTGAATACTTACTTTCCCTAAAATAGTCAAGTCCATTTTTTATGGCACCAGTAGCAAGCATTTTCTCTAAGGAACAAATACAAGGTCTGGAATTCTTTTTTGCCTACTTCTGATGCAGTATTTGGCATGTTCATACCTTGAGATGGGGTTAGTTTTCACTCCAAATTACATCTCTAGACACAGAAAGATGTCAGCTTCATCTCACTTTTGGCTGCAATTCATTTTTGAAAGATGATTAAATATCAAAGGACTTTAACTGTGATTAAAAAAACACCTATCAGTAATTCAAAACTTCATCCTTATAATAAACTAGTTCAGAATTTTTGCAAGACAGAGAACAGAGAAGGCAAAGGCTGTCTAACAAATGGGTCTAATCTTTTGTTTATGACAGTGATTACTATAATGCAGCCTATTTCAGAATTAATCTAGTAGAAAGATGGAAGGTAGGTTGTTTGGTTTTTTATTCATGTTTGGGTTTTTCAAGCTATTCCATCTAGCAGATAATTAGATTAATTTTTGTATTAATCCAAATGAGAGATCTTTTCCTCCTCAATCGAATAATTTTCAAGAGTTATTAATATTTTACTTGCTTCTTTATAAGCTTAAAATCATTTGCATTGTGACCAGTAAGCACATACAGAAGATGTACACTGAGGATTCCTTTGCCTAGAAAATTAAAAAGCCAGATCATACAAAAATAGATCCTCCTACACAAACATACTTTAAATGCATTTCTTTAGAAAATAGTAAGTAAGCTTTTAGTGAATGGTCATGATATATGTGAGAAGATGGACTCCTCTGAAACACCAAAAGCTTTTGCTCTGTGCATGTACCACATTTGTCAGTAATAGCAGAAAAGCTTTTCTTGCCCATATTTACGCACAGTATTTTAGATTAATTTTGCAGACTGATCTTCCCCTTTAGCATTAAAAAGATTAAATACTTCATGATAAAGTGTTTAGTAATACCAGTAGAAATAATATGTCACAGTTGTCCATGATTGTATAAAGAGTAGTATCAAACAACCAAAAATATTAACTCTTCAGGCAGCTTGAAGTTTCCCTTCCAGAAGCAAAAATCATTGTTGGAAAAAAGTCAGTTGGAAAAATTAATTTCAAGGCACTGCCTGAAACGGGAGAGAAATGAAAGAGGACACTCCTCAGCAGTCAGCAGCAACACAAATGTCTGTGAGGAGCAACACCGAAAGTAGACTCCAGCTTTTATAAAACCAGTGTTACATCCTCTCACAGTCAATCAGCACACGTAAAGATCCAGTCCTGCACTGAGGACACAACACACATATCACAACAATTGCATTTCAGAATATACTGTACAATTCCTTATGTTCCACATGACTACAGTAAAAAAATGTGCCTCCTAGCAGTTGGAGTACCTTCTGTTTCTCCTCCCCTCTTACTCCTGAGGGATCTGCAAATAAAAGACAAACACTGATACTCACATTTTTCTGCCATTTGGCTAAGCAATTAATGAGACAAAGCTGTTCTTTGGACTATACCTCAGAGGTCTCTAAACAATTCCACTATTTCAAATGCAAGATGAACATTAAAGATGCTCCCAGAAACACCTGCCCAGATCTTTCTGGGTTACAACAGTATTCTACTAAAATTAAACAAGACTTTTATAGAGGCTTTGTGCAAGTTAAGGTCATTTTTCCCTTTCTAACACGCCTACATCAGAAAAGAGTCACCCTAAATAAAAACAGGGCTCAAGAAAGGACAGCATTTCTCCGCCGCTTCTGAAGTTACTAATCTAAAACTATGAATAAGGAAAGCTGTTTCAATTCTGCAACAGTCTAGCACAGCAGATCTGACCAAATTCCTCCTCTTTCAGGACACAAAAAGCATGGCTTCTGAAACTCACCTGGCATTCATGAAGCTCTTTGTGACTATCAACCTCCTGAATGAACTGATGCTGATGTGGAAACCTCGAGAGATGTCTCAGACAAACAAAATTAATGGCTGCTTAACTTCACCATTATTCTTTCAGTTTTCCAACTAACAGCTATCCTCCAGCAAATGCCCCAAATAAAAACTATTACTGCAAAGCGCTTGGACACTACTGTGATCAGTTTTATGAATGCCATAGTAGAAATTAAGAGCTTAATATTTGGTCATGAATAAGGCAAATAAGCAGAAAGAAGTTTGAGATTACACAATGTATAAGTAAAATAAAAAATATTGGATTATTAAAAGAAAAAATACCAAATTATTAAAATAAAAAATACCAAAGTATTCTGAATTTATTAGGACACATTGGGGTTATGTAAATGGCATGCAATAACATATAATCCTGAATATATCAATGAAAAGTGTATCCAAATGCATATATACAAAAGCGGCCCTGAGGTATTTTATCATGCAGATTCTCAGAATAAAAGTCTCCTCTCCTGAAAGAAGTGGGACGCATTTCCAATCTTTTGTACCAAATCTGTAACGACAACTAAAGTTATGCTTGCTTTTCTTCACGTTTAAATACTTGGTATCATAACTTCAGAGGTTCTAACACTTTTCAAAGCTCTCATTATTCTAGCACTGAGTCTATGAAGCAAAGAGCAATAACAGATTTTGATGGACTGTATTTGTAGAACTGGAACATAAACAGAAGAGAAAAGTATTCTACATTACTGGTTAGACTATACTCATCAAAAAGATAAAATATCAAACAAAAAAAGGTAAAAAATTACTGCCATTGTCTTGAATGTCACTTGAGCGTGTTGAGACTCAAGACCACCTCTTTACTTAAAACTCAGGCATAAGGCTGTATAAATACTGATCCTGAAATTGTGTCCTGTATATAGAGAGACCAAAATAATGTAACCTTTCTCCTTTTTCAATATTAGTATCTTTAGTATTTTGAAATATTAGTATAATATTGAAGAAAGCCTAACAAGGCAGACCACAGTATTCAAGAGATCCAACTTGGCTCTTCCATTCAAGTCATGGATGTAACTCATGTTCCTCACACAACAGTACAGCTTTGGTTTATCACAGAGAATCACAGAAAATGCCGAGTTAGGGGGGATTCATCAGGATCATCGACTCCAACTCCTGGTCCTGTGCAGGACATCCCAAGAGTCACACCCTGGGCCTGAGAGTATTGTCCAAATGCTTCTTGAACTTTGTCAGGTTTGGTGCTGTGACCACTTCCCCAGGGAGCCTGTTCCGATGCCCAACCACCCTCTGGGTGAAAAATCCCTTCCTGATTGTTTCAAAACAATCCTCATTTTAACTGACTGATGTTTTTGTTTGACTAGCCAGAAATATTTATAGAAACTGCAAGTAGCTGTAGTTTTCTATTACAAACACAAATGTTTCTAAGACTTATTAGACAACAATCTAGTCTATAAAGCTAAATGAAAATCAAATGCTTTAAAAAAACCACTCACTATAAAATAACTCAGCAGGGACAGAGTAGCAAAAGAGAGTATTTTTTGTTCTAGGGCTCTTTGGGAACACTATCTATAGTGGCCAAAGGTTTCCCTCAATAAACTGGAAATACGTCAGTAAATATCTCAGACTACCTCACAACTCCATTTCTGTTTCTATATCACCACAAGTTTTACTTAATTAGCCTGTTTCAGCAAAAAGAATTTCTTCTGCTGGCCAGTTCCCATCATTAGCACAATCACTAGAAGCAGATTGCATTGAACATCAGTTTGCCTACTTAGCCTTGTTTCTGTCTTATGAAGAAGCTATTATTTCCGTTAATTTAGGACACAGAGGCCCTAAATGAAAACTGAGGCCTTTGTTTGTCATGCCCTGTACAAACCACAACAGGAAGGCCTAAAGACTTTCAAATAAGGATGCAAGCCAGTGGATGGCACAAAAACTGGCAGAAGTGGCTGACCCACCAGAGGGTTGTGCTCCCACCCAGAGGACCTCAAAAATGGGCTGTCAGGAACCTCAAGGAGCTCGACAGGAGAAATGGCAAGCCCTGCAGCTGGAAGGAGCTTGGCAGAGCAGGATGGGAGCTCCTGGTGGACACCAAGCTGAGCATGAGCCTGGAACGTGCCCCTGCAGCCAAGAGGGCTAATGCCATGGCTGTCCTGTGTTAGGAGGAGCTGCCATCAGTGAGGGAGGCGATCCTTCCTCTCCACTCAGCGTTTGGGAGGCCACAGCTGGAGCACTGCATCAAGCTGGGGGCTCTGCAGTTCAGAGAGAGACACAGCTACTGCAGAAAGTCCAGCAAAGGGCCAGGAAGATTAAGGGAATGGAGCATTTCATATGAGACAGCCAAGATTGTTTAGACTAGAGAAGGCAAGGCTCAGGTAAAATGCCATCAATGTGTAAAAATGCCTAAACGGTGCAAGGAGGAGAGAGATGGGCTCTTTTCAATGGTGCAAAAGCAATTAATACAGACCGAAACAGAGGAGGTTCTCTATGAACATCAGGAAACACTTTTTTCCTGTGAGGGTGACCAAGCACTGGCACAGGTAGCCCAGGGAGGTGGTAAGGTCTCCATCCCCGGGGGATAGACAAAAGCAACCTGGACAGGGCCCTGGGCAACTAAGTGGCCCTGCTTGAGCAGGGTGTTGGAACAACCGCAACCATTCTGCCATTCTGCAACTCTTTTTTATTTTACAGACTGAATTCAACATAAATGATTATGTAAGGAATCACATGACTCAATTCCAGGAATAAATGCATGATTAGTAGTGTCACATTCTGACAGTAATCTAAGAACAAAGCCGATGCAATACGAAGAAGTTTATGCTTAATTTTATGTGGTGCAAATACCTATTGGTATTTTAGTTGATCCTGATCCCAGGTCACTCTGTGCAAGAACCAGAAGTTTCAAAACGTACATATTCATTTACATTAAAAATCTGAGAACAGGGTAACAGTGTAGAAGAATACCAGAGCAAAGTAAGACCATGTAGGAAACTTTAAACAGCGTTTCTATATGGAAAATTAATTGTACCAAAAAGCCTCAGTTCACTTTGATTGTCATTTACTATTATAAACAAACTCATGCCTGAGTACTCTCAAATTAATTGCTCAATCTTCATCAGTACATGTCATATGATGGGTATCTCAGTTTCCAGAAATTGTTACTTGCTTTAAACACCAGATTTAGCAAAGCATATCCTTAATTATGAAACAAAATAGAAGCATCCCTTTTAGAAGTGACTGTGTATATAAAGACTCAACTGGTTATTTGCATGCCTGATGCTCAAAACAATATGCTAGTTAGGCAAGGACACAAATATCCTGACTGAATCAGGATACAGTAATGAAGTTCCAATAACATTTCCTTATAGACACAGAGAAAAACTAATCAGCTTAACAGACACAAGATAGCTGCTCTAGAAGTGAAAAGGGGAGAAAAAGGTTAAACTCTCACAGCTTTCAAAGTTTTATACATTTGGCATGGGTAAAAGAAACCACATTACAAAGTTTTACTAATTCAAGCTTAAATATCTTTTTAAAAACAGTTAGAAACCTACAAAATTCCTCCCTGTGAAAGACTTCTGTAATGCAACAGCACCCTGAACACCTTCCCATACACTGCAGTCCATTGACTTTTGTCTTGCAGGTCTGCAAGGGGAGAGGAAGTTTGGAACTGTGGAGAGGCTACTGCTCAGCACAGTCAGTAACAGCTCAATAAGGGGCTGCCCCTGTCAAGGCAAGATTTAATCAACAGTATTTGAAATGTAGCTCAGACTGCTGTGCTAGCAGAATTCATCCAAACATCTCACAGGGAGGAAGCAGACCATGACAAATATTTCTTTTTACTGGCACTATACATAGAGATGAACAGCTGTTACAGTGAAGTATAAACCTGCCTACTATTTTCAGCAAAAGCAGGAGGACAGTCATTCTTTGAGCTCTCTGGTGGTAGAAGCTGTTGAACTGACGTGCTCTGTGCTGCTGTTTGGCATAACTTCGGAGTCTACAGAGCAAACTTTCCAATTTCATGAAAGCTGGCCTTCACTCCACATTGAAGGGCACAACTGTTATGGATTCCATAAACTATGTGCCTTTCACAGCCCAGAACATTAATGGCAAACTGTGTGCCAAAGTGTAATAAACAGTGAAAATGCACTAAATGTGAATTTCAGGTAAACAGTTATGGAGAAGATGCTGTGGGGACAGTGTTAGGACGACACACAAAACACCTGAGGGAGGCACAGCCTTGCTGCAGCTGTGGGTGCTGGACCAAGGATGGCATTGACACACAGATCAATCCTCACTAGTTTAGTTTACCTGGTGTTTTAAGGCATGGATTCCCTCACAGGCTGCTTACAAGACTGCTCTGCTTACCGTAGCCCATAAGGAAAGCTCTTTCAGAAGACTGTTTTACCAGCAATCATGGTGGTATGGCTCTGACAGCAAGCAAATTCAGTGGAAGGCCTACTGAATTGTTAAAGAAGTCAAGTGTTCTGGGAGGTGGAGTGCCAATAAAATCCTCAACTTACTGAACCACAAGAAATTTTCAAAAAAGAAATAGCTGTGTTAAAGGACTCATGAAAAGTTTCAGTATATTGAAATTTCATATATTGAATCCTCCAAGTTTAAAAAGCATAAAACTAGAATTGCACACTATTGCTAAAAGAGTTATGTTTCATCATAGGACCTTTAAAATTATTTCACCCTACAGAACAGCTTATTTTGAATACCTCAGACATAACATTTACAGTAAAAACCAGAAAATATAACACTATGACAAGAAGGAACATAGACATAAATATTTTTAAAGATCAGAATATAAAATTTAATTCAATAGCAGCATCAGATTGGGAGTAATGATTATTCAAAATAATAGAGCTTTTCACTGGCGAAAGTTACACAATGTGAATGAAAACATTTAATGGAAATAGAACAAAATAAACAGAATATTTACATTTCACTTTTTAACTATCTTCAAAAGCTAATGTTCTGTGCATTTTTTAGTAAAGTCAATCTAGTATTTTATTCTTATATAGTTCTACAAAAAATTCACTCATGGTGGCTTCAAGTAATTTTTAAGGTGGTCTGAAAGCATTATGTGCATTTTTACAGCACCCAAACCCAAATATCTAAAGAGGAACCTGATTAAGAATTATACATTCTCCTTTACAAAACACTTAGTTCTCTCCATACATATATTATTTGTCCAAAGACAGGTTTATCCATTTACTTTCAAATTCTGAATGTGTTTAATTTGACAGACAACTAAACACATACAACCCCCACAATGAGCAGGTATGATAATAGTGTGTATGCATGTAGGGAACTTAACTATACACATATTTGGCAATTGCCTAAGCACAAATAGCAGTATTTCCAAAAGTTGGGCTGAAATTATGAATACGTTGTATCGAATACAAAGAGATGATTCAACAGAGGCCTAAAACCCCAAGGACTTACAATGCTTGCCATATTATAAAGAAACACAAAATAATACACATAGTGGAAGAGAAGTATCTCAGAAATTTACATCTATATATGCCTGTCAAAATTTAAAAGCAACTTTTCTGTATTTTACTGGCAAACACACATTTTGCTAACAAACTTGTGCATATAAATTGTGTGACTGAGGCTACAGTCTCACTATTTGTAATTTAGTGGACTGAAACCTCTTCTTAGGTCAGCAGGCATAATAGAACACCTCAGGTAATTAGTCTTTAGTTACCTTTCCTTGATAACTGTTTACATTATATACTTCCCTTCAGAACACAATGTGAGAAACTAAACCCCTGGGAGCAAAGACATGGGACTGGCCAAGAATATCTTTGGAGTTATTTCAAATCAGTAGAAGTGCACGTGAATTGGAGACTTGAGTTCATTAACAGCTCTTCAGGAAAATAAGCATGTATACACATCAGAATACACATCCTGAGCTTTAAAATATCAGTCTCTCACTGTGTTATATTTATAGTCTAGCAAATTAATATTCTGCTCTTCTAAGCATAACTAAACCCTGCAGCTTAAAAATCTGCATGGCTGATGAGTTTTGAGGTACACCCTTAGAAGGGCCACATTCACCTTCAACATGGAGAGGCCACTTAAAATGAAGGACTTCCAGGCAATATTATTAGTCTACCATCTTCACATATACCCTTTCATGGAATGTCATAGGATTTCTCCAGACTTTCTGTGATTCTACCTTTTCTTACATACATCTGAATGTTACTAACAATGCCCTGTCTTGAAACACACCTGGACCACATGTTGCTTCCACGGTTCTTCCCTATTCAGACTAGGGGTGAGGAAGCCATGTGGCTCTGCGCTCTTTTATTTTGAAAGTCACATGCTGATTTTAGACTAAGCAGGCCCAATAGCCTATTCTCACTGCATGGCTGAAAAAGAAAATAAGAAAATTACATTATTGATTTTTACCTATTTACATTATTTGGTAAGGCTTTGGTCTTCAATCTACAATCTGTTTCCTTGCAGCTCAAATAGTACACGCCTTTCTGTATAGAACATACATATAAATTAGCAGACAAAATCAATTAACTTTGAATCATGCTAGCTGCCTTCTTCCATCCAAAATGGAATTTTGTTAGCTCAACAATCTTGGTAGCTTAAGGACGGAATAGAACAAAAGCTGCCTTAGCCACTTCCTCATCACCAGGGAACATCTTTTCCAGTGTACCTTCTCCCACACTACCTTCCTCCTCTGTACCAACATCACTCAGCTCTCATAAGTCACCTTACCCAAACTAAAGTGTGCGGGAAGGTCTCCTCCCCAGTTGTTTAAAACTAGCCCTAAATTTCTCAGTGTGGCTCAGTGAGCCTGTTTTCAGTGCTACTGTCATCCAGCTGGTCTCTATTAAACACATGCAGTGGATCGTAGCTCAGCAAAGGCAGCGTCACACCTATCCATACCCCCAGCTCCCCACTGAAATTTAAAAGAGCGTGGGGGAAAGGCGACAGGAAATCTCTGTTATCAATAGACAACATCCTGTTAATAACTTCACTCACATCAGTCTATGTGATACATACTCAGTAAGTTTTAAACTGAAACCAGAGCCTATTACAAAAGAAAAAACTAAATCTATCTGATGCCAGCTGCTACAACATTAAAATAGACAGTATTTTAGGACAGTTATTTATACATAGCTATGACTGCCCTCTGCAAGAACCAAAATAAAAGACAGGAGAGGGACCTTCCCTCGAACTTTTGAGGAAAATTAATTATTTCCCTCCCCCCCTCCAGCCGCTGTCCCTGGGCAACCGGCTGCGGGTAGCCCTGTTAGAGCAGAGGGATTGCATCAGATGATTCTCCAGAGGTGCCTTCCAACTTCAGTTATACAAATCCTAAGATCAGCATGTCCATTTGGAAATACAAGTCTGACAAGATGGAAAACTGAAGAGTTGACTGTTCAATGCTAAAACATCAATTTTTCAGAAAAAACCTGAATATCCATTAGAGAAATGAAAGTAAATAAGTATCAGCTCAAAAAGGAGTAAGAGATAAGATTCCCATGCAATCCAATTCCCAAGCTGTGTGAATTTAAGTTTAAAACTAGTTTCTGTGCATCCCCAGCTGTGTCCTGGAGGACTATCTGTTCAAGAGTTGCAGTTCAGCTGAGAACATTTCTGCATTGAAAATTGAGGCATTTAACATAAGATGCTGGAGCACTCCCTATTCTCAGGCAGGCACAGCAACACAGCCAGCTCCAGGAGAACCATTTCTGTTCTAAAGGCAAGATCATTTTGAGAACAGCATTTTCTTCATTCAGTACAGCTGAAGACAAAATTCAGTGTGACCTTTGGAAATATAAACTAATCAAGGCCTGTTTGATTTAGCTTTAAGACCTTCCCTTCCTCTTCACAGACTTTTGAACAGTCAGACACAAGAGTGGTGATGTGAATATAGGTTTCATCATGAGTGAATCATGGATGCCTATTGCTCAACTAGGCACCTTTTTCACACACAAAACATTGCATATTACCTGTACTACATATAGCTAACTCCAGATGCTATATTTCCTGTTACTGTAGCAAAAACCTAAGTCTGTTCTCCTGTTTTCAAGCAATTAAAAAAATGCTTACAACTGATTAAGTTCACTTACCCTTGCTCTAGTCAATAAACAAAACCAGAAAAATCTAACTTTTCATGGAAATTTAGTTATGTAATGTGGTTCTACTATTATTCATTATATCCTCTGTGTACATGCTTGATGCCAGGCAATGTCTAAACAGTTTTTAAACCAGCTTGGTGGCTATCGACATGAAAAGCAAGTTTGTCCTAGTAACTCTACACATCCAATGCGCTAGTTTCTCCAGGAAAGATTGTTCTGGCCTTACAGCAAATCCCTAAATCAGAAAGGGGTTTAACAAAGGCAAATATCTTTACGTATCCTCCCCCTTCTAATAAAAATATAGAAGCAGAAAAATCTTTAGCATGATACAATACAGAGATCAAAGCAAGAGCTTGAAGAGCTGGAGACACTGTTCCTGGCACTGCTCTGAACAAGCTACATAATCCTGGGAAAATTATTTTCACACCTCTCTGTATCTCATTCTCCACAATTTCTAGTTGAAGAAAAATCTAAAAGCACTTTTGTGTTAAGAGCTAAATACCGTATAAAAGGCAGGAATATGACCAAAATCCCACTTGTACTTATTTCACACATAACACTAACAGGTGGGGTCTTTGTGTAAAATATATATAAACCACTGGTATCTAAGAGTGGGAATCGAATGCTTCCAAATCCTTATCTACATGTTGGACATTATTAGATACGATTCTGTATCAATATTCAGAAACACAACAGTTATTTTAAAATAATATTTTAAGAAAACCATGTCATCAAATGCATTCATCTTTTGCCAAGTTTTAGAGAGAGACATGAAAACATATATTAACTTTGATATGCAAAAACCAATTCCTCATATAACCTTATAAAAATAATGATGCTAAAATTAAACAAGAGGAGTTTCTTTGACAAAAAAACCTTAATCTTATAAAATTGTTTTGTTATATCTAGCATTAAAATTTAGAGCAGTTGCATCTCCAACAATGAGATAAGTAACGTAGTCAAAAAGCATAGATGCATCTCTCTGCTATGATATATTTTGTGTCAGCTGGGATGATTTCCCCTCACACTCCAATTTGAAACAGTTCCATATGAGAAAAGCAAAAGCTCAACTTCTTTCATCCTTAACTTGATCCCTCCGTCAGTATGACACAGAGCATAAGTTCACTAACTCAAATACATTGGGATAATACCACCTTTCACAGAAGCAGAACTGTGTTGACAAATTGTGATGCGTGCACACTTCTGATATGTTACTGAGGCAGCCTTTGCCCTGAAAATGAGCACGTTTTATCCTGCAAACCAGAAGATGCACTGACATCCAAAAGCATGCACTAAAAACAAACAGGTTTTGGAAGGAATGGTGGCAGAAGCATCAGAGTCAGCAGTTTTGGATCCCACAATTCAAAAGATTTCTGGACAGCCATTGTCTAGCATTTCCTTAAAAACTTATGGTATCGGATGGAGAAAATGAAACCAAAGCACTCTAATTCAATCACTTTAAGTTACAAAGAACACACAACAAATTAGAACTTTACTGGTGGGTAAATTAGATTTAAATAGACATTCAGCTGTCTAATAAATCATATTTCATTCTTCACAGCAAAAAACACTCAAACCCTCCAACTAGCTTTGACTTAAAAGAGGTACATAAACTTAGTTCGTTCTTCAATTTAGCCACAAATTCCAGATTAAGTAGATACCATAAACCAAATGGAATCAAATTAAATTACACACTTGAAGCACTCCTTGGAGAGAGCTATTGACTAAATGTTGATTTTTCAGGAACAAAACACTGAGGTCACATATAGCTAAGGGAAATTAAGACATGTGCATTTTGTGTACTTTTGCCATGAACTCTTAATAAATTTAACTATTCTAAATGACTATGTCTCTATCCATAAAAAGAGATTCAAAGAGAAGGAAATCTGAGGGGTCATTTGCTTTTACACAAACTAAATAGCTGATCACGGGCTACTGAATGTATAGTAGTAGTAATGTTATAACAGAGAACAGAATATTGCTATTCATTTCATACTACTGATTTGCCAAAAAAGTCACAGGCCACAAAGATATCAGGTTCAAGTTCGGGTCAGTCAGAACTTCTTGTATCTTGCCCCTCCTTCACTCTTCCTCTGCAAGCTTTTCTTTTCTGACCCTCTCTGGCCATACCTAACACCTTTTAAGATTGTTACAAGAGCAACACAAAGCCCAATGTAATATATCCCAACTGTTACTGCACCGAATTCAGTCCACTTAACGAGAAGTAGAAGTAAATTGGTGCTCTTTTAACAGTCATCTCCATTGCATTGCTTTGCCCCACACTTTGCAAACAAAATTTCAAATCAATTTGAAGCTAAAATCTTATTAATATTTTGTTGGAAACAGAACAGTGAGAAAAGGTTTCTACTATTTAATTTGGAAAGCACAAATTCAGACTGTATCAAGTACATATCCTCTAATGCTTCATGTGCAGATTTCTTCAAACAAATTAGGCTAGACAGGGCACACTGAATTGTGAAGCAAAGCAAAACTCTCAGTGTAATCAAATATCTAAGTTAAAAAGCTACAGTATGGTTGTTTAAAAATAAATCTCTCTGAACATAAAAATCTAACTACCCTTTCTAACACTACTTTGAAGAGTTAAAGTACTATACAAATAAAACTGCCACTCAAATATTAACAACATCAAAAAGAATAAAGTAAGCTTTTTGTGAAGGTCTGGTGAACATTTGCTGGACTGGCAAAATAGAAATGTTCTCTAATTATTCAAAGATGAAAGAGTATCTATTTAAGTGCATGTGATTGTTTGAATAGTCCTTGATGGGACAGCATTATTACTACTTAGTTCTCTCCATTATAAGGTAAAGAGTATATAAAATCTCAGCTGTCAGTGTAAAACTATGTTATAACACTGCAGTCACGGACAGTTGTATTTGCTGACTATATTTTTTTTCCTCCCCAAGGGGCCATACATTCATCCTAAATTCACAAGGGAAATAAGCCTTGTGGAAGAAAGAGCCCTGGGGACATTTTAGCAACACTGCAGTGGGGAGAGAAGGCTAATTATGAAAATGAGGCAGAACCATTACAGTGGGAGCTCCAGGGCATGCAGGACTTGCACAGAAATGAAAGTAGTTGCAAAATAAGAAATATGACTAATCCAAGGTTATTTGAACACCTCTTTTTGTTATCATCATGGGTTTGTATTTTATCATCCATCTAGTTACTCTTTAAAGGAGTATGCCGTTATAAATGAAAATTAATTTCGTAATACTAAAGCCAAAAAGTCATGAAAGACTCCAAAAGGATACATAAAACCAGTATGCAATCAAGTACATTTTATTAAGCAGAATAATATCTATATGAAATTTAAATTACTCTCAAACTTCCAGAATATTTTCAAACACTCAGACTTGCATATGTGCCCATCACTGTTTCAAATATTATTAGATGTTATCTTAAAAAGGCCTAAAGAAATTTTGATTTTGTCTGAGCTTTATCCAAGTTCCTGCTATATTTGAAGTGAACCACTGAGAGAAAACACTAGATAGGAGCTCAGGCATCAGCCATAGGAATTTAATCCGACATCAGCGCAGTCTTATGATGAAAAGACACAAGCACTTACAAACATGAATAAATTAAGTAAACAATCACATTTTTCAGACAGAGAAAATGGGACACAGACCTTCCAATCACAAATTATGGCCATCATCCTGCAAAGCTATTTACTGCAGAACACAGTAGTGGCTGACCATCTATGCATATTTACTGCACTCTAAATTAGATCTTTACACAAGATTTAATGCCTTGGTGACCTGCAGACTTCATTATAGACACGCAATTCTCTTGGACTAACATTAAAAGGAACTCAGACTACAGTGACTCATCTATTCAGAAGGGCAGCTGGATTGTGCACCCAACACTTCAATGTGTTATGAGCCTTGCTAGCCACCTGATTACATCCAAGAACAGGTCATCACCTGGATCATTCTTCCCCCTTCAACCTCCACCCACTCCCCAAAAGGGACAAAAGGTTGCATTAGTGTTTGCTTCAGGGTTTAGCCTCTCCAGCCCACGGTGGATAAGCTCTTGCAACATCTGGGCTCATTGTCCTTTGCAAAGTTTCAGGTTCCAGAAGATACTTGGAAGTTTGGGGAGGGGTTATGGTTAGTTGGTGGAAGTGCATTGACAGAGGGTTCAGAACAGAAACAGGAAATCTCAGGTTTCTGTCAATTCAATATTATTTTATCAATATTTACTAGTGTTTCCTAACGGAGTCACAAAAACTAAGGTCAGCAATTTGCATACTTGCTGTCACTACGCTTATTACCAGATATATTGCACACCTAATTCCTCTCAAGAGGTTCAAGTAAGCCACAAACAGGATTCATTCCATATAAAACAATAATTAGAAAAATCTACCACTGCAGAAACGTGGGACCACTGGATGTCCTAACATGAGCAGTAGAGCTGCACAAGAGAACTGTTTGTACAGCAATGTCCCACACACCCACCTTTCCTATCAGGGATGCACAGAAGAGCTCTTCCCAGGGGTATCAGTTCTCAACTCAGATTTCAAAATGTGGAAGAACATTGATTTGCTTATCTTCAAACTGCAGGCTTGTCTAGCTGGCCTGCTGCTGCTCAAATGAAACCAATTCACCATTTGTATGAAGGCTTGTAGATGGCATTCAGCTAAAGAGGGCTGAAAACACATTCATTTAAAACAAAACTTCTGTCCAGCAAATATAATCACACATAAGTAAATCCCAAGCTACAACACAACAACATTTTGTTTACGGCACGTAGCTTTCGAAACTATAGCAGCAAGTTATTGTTCCTGCACACAAACTGAAATGTTTGAAGTCTGCCTGTTTCAACATCCAATCTGAACTCTGCTCCTACACAGCCACCCACACACTACAGAATCAGCATGTCCTGCCCCCGGTTTGCCCTGATGCGTGTATGAAACAAGATGCTTTCTCAATTAGAGGAAGGCTTCTAGCAAGAAAACATTGTAACTTGGGGGAACACAGTTTAAATACAAACTAATATGCCAAAGACTTACCCCATTTCCCGGTATATAAAAAAAGACTGATTGGACGAATAAGGGAGACACCAATTCATTCTAGACTATTACAATGATAGAACCTCAATCAGCTGAATGAAATTCAGTGAAACTGGAGGTTCTCCAGACTCAAACCTGATTATTAGAAAAACAGCTGCTTTTTAGCCTAGACAAGAGTCACAAGCCCAAGCTCAAGGGCACCTTCTTTTACCACAAACCTCTTAAAATTCTTCAAAAATAATGGCATCCACAGTAGCTTCAGCACACTCAATGCTACAGTACTGCTTTAGAGTTAAGAGTCTAATCACAACAATATGCCTCTAGATATATTCCATTCAATTTGTATACATTAATTTAATTCCGTTTATATACACCTGACAAAAAGTCACACTTGAAAACTGTAATAGTTGAGACCGAGTGTGTAAAGTTCTGACACAGACAACTTTCATATGCAGGCCAAAACAAGGCTCTTAAAATAGTGAACTATTCTGGAAATGCTGACACATCTTTAACACTGTGAGTGGGCGCCAATATAATACACACATTGTGTACACATATGTTGCTGTCTTCCTGGGAAGCTTAACTGAAAGCCCACATGGTTGATGTGGGACAGCAGGAATGCCTCTTTGAAAGCACTCACACTGCTTATTCATAGTATCTCAAACAAAACTCAAGGCATATGGTAAAATTATGCCATTTCACAAAACAACACTTATGACAGTGAACAATCCTTTTGAATCAAAACTATCCTTGACACTTCAACAAAAAAAAAAACCCACCTTGATGACAGAATTTACACACAATATTAAGCGTTTAAATAAAAATAAATCTTAAGAGCTAGAATTGCAGAGGTCATCAAGAGTTTAATAAAATGAGTTACATCCATTACAAAAAGACCTACTTTAGTTGTTTTTTTTCCACTAAAGCACACACCCACTGTAGAGGGTCAGACTCCCAAAAGAATAATGAAACAATAGATGGACCATCTGCTGTTACACAAAGCAAAAGGAAAATCCAGGAATAGAATACATGGGAGCTGTATTAAAATCAGCACTACCTTTTCATTTGCTTTCACTCCAGATTCTTAGCTAAGTTTTTAAAAACAAAAACAAACAAAAAAGGCCACCACACAGGAAAGTCGTAAGAGCGAGACATAAGAGTACATAAAGGTAATGAACATAAAACATCCTTTGAGACAGTTTTTCCCTTCTCTTGGCAGCTCTCACCCATACAGCAATTTTACAGTGACAAATACTCTGCCTTCTGTTAGCACAGCAAATGGCTGGCATTCATGGAGCTGGTGTTCCACGAGGGTACAGAAGGATATGACAGGTACCTTAAACTGCATATCCATGAATATCCACAACTTAAACATCTTCACAGCTGTCAGTTCATTTTACTCTAAGGCTTACTTGTCATTGCCCCCTCCCAGCTTATTTACACACATCAAGCACAAGGCAGACAGAACTCCTTAATAGGCTTAAAACAAGTGTGAACAAATAACTGCCCAAGGAAAAGATTGCCTTGGAAAGACTTTCCACATAGTACAGTATTACCTGAAAACAGAGTGCAAATAAACAAAGGAACAGTACATTTACATGTCTCCTTTTCCCAACTGGTGCCTCAAACTGGTGCAAGAGATAGAACCTTTCTTTTCCATTATGTTTGAAGGATTTAGCCACTAGAAACTTTTACCATGTTAAAACAGATATTAAGAGATGGGTCTTACTCTTTTTTGTTGCTTTGTTTACACTGAGTAAACATAAGCTGGTTTATTTCTCTAATATTTCCCTAGCTACTACCCTTTCCAGTAGGCTGTGTGCACTGGGCTTATGGGTTTTGAGCAGGTATGTCAAAAGTCCTTTCAGTCATCCACTCCAATAACATATTGCATTCTCAGAAATAATTTGATTTTTAAAACAAATATCCAACAGTCTGTCTCCAAGTCCATTTAAAGATATACAGGATTCTAAAAAACTATGAACTATAGTTCATAAACTATGTTTATCTTTCAGGTTTTCCATGACAGTTTAGCATTAATAACACTAAAATCATGCAGTGTAAACAAATGAAAACTCTGAAAAACCTTTCGCACTTTCAGAAAAGTATTTTGTATTCATATTCCTTTTAAGTCATTAAAAAACTGCTATGTGGTGTTCAAACATGTCTCTTCCTGGCATTGGGATTCATTAAAGATTATTTCAGTGACTGCTGGGATCCATGATCCTCACAGAACAGCTTCCCACCCCCATTCTTTTCTTCCTCCCAATGGAAGTAGAAAAAAGAGAGAAAACAAGCAAGTCTTTCTCAGTGGCACTTAAGACAACTTCATAAGACAAGATTCCTTTCAGACAATCATTCCAGGCCTGTCAGTCATACAAGGGTGTAGTTAATGAACCCACATCAGCATAGATTGGAGGACAGCTGGGTACTGGCTGGGTCACCCCTGATCTATCCCTGAACACCCCCCGGATGAGCACTGTCTTCTTACATTACTGTGTTCTGTAAGTGATTAGAGTCCCATTCCTCATAGGGCATTAATTATAGGGATTAACAGTAAAAGGAAACACATGAACAGGATGCTACATACTTTTTTTTTTTTTCGCTTTGAATCTTTGTGTATTTGCTACAGCTATGAATTAAGGGGTAAAAAGGATGTGCAGAGAACTGAACAAAATAGTACAATACAGTCTTCCAGTCTGCCATATTAAAGAAGCCCATTAAAAAAAAAATGGAGGAGAGGATTTCAGCCTGCTGACACATGACTTTCTAAGCAAGACAAAAAAATTGGCTATATATGCCATATTTTCTGTATTTTCCCAATTTCAGCACAGAATATGTATCATTAAGCTGTAAAACCACTGGAGCATTAGCCACTGGGAATGAGCTGTCAGTAAGATGCAGTTATGAAGTGGATTAAAAATTCTTATGAAGTTAGAACAGGCACAAACCTTTATCAGCACTCCTATCACCCACCATTACTCTGTTTCTATAGCCAAAAAGCATGTAATTGTAAATACAACTCTTAATTCTAGAAAAACCTGGAAATGGTGTACTGTAAATTAAATGGCATAATACTTACATATAAGAGACCTACTAGGACTGAGGCAACAGTAAAAAATAGCCTAACTAGAAATAAAGCATTGGTGCTCAAACTCATAAGAAAAAATACTGACACAGCCTATTCATTATGACCACCTCAGCGTTATTGAGATGACCTAGCAACTGAATAAACGTTTTTCCTATTACAGTGTTTCAGAGTTGAAAGCTAAAACAATATTTCATTACAAAAAGATTCATTTTCTCTTCTAGTATTTTAAAACCAAATACTTAGAAATGAAGAGAAAAAGACAAGCTAAGTTAGAACATAGGCATCTCCTTTATTGCTGGCACATTAGGCAAGCAGATGTTCTTAACAGAGACTGTCATCATTTTTAATGACAAACAACAGTTGGAACACAGGTTCTCCACTTCAGGATTTTCACAACAGGCTGCATATCTGAACAAACAGAAATACTTTCGAGCTCTATTTGTTGCATTATATCTTACTTAAACATGCATGACATTTATAGAGTACTAAATACCTCTTACACAGCTCTACCCTGAGTGTAGTGATGAAAGGCTTATATGTTGCTGAAACTTTTAACTATGACTTTAAAGAAATTATTTTTCTTCTGTCAAAACTAAGCATTCTCCAAAAATAAGAATGGTGCCCAGGGATTTTGTTATTAAGCCTTAAAGTAATCTGGTAACACAATTTAATTTTTTACAGGTTACACAATGACTAATTCTCTGTAGCCCCATAAGCTGTTTAAAATGTTGACAAAAAGATCTGAAGGTGTTTCTCTTCATCTTTTCACACTCTCCCACTAGAGAGCTGTTAGAATTAAAGGCCTGCTCTAGAATATGCACCTGTAAGGTCTCACCAATTAATGACTGCTTAAAAAAAAAATTTTAACATTGTTCTAACAAATGTTCTTGGGTACAAGACGTTTTATTACTGACTCTGCGTTTCGACATTCATAACTCAGAATCAACTCTGAGATGAATTCACAAAATATTAGGTTGGCTAAGGACCATTTTCCATTGGAACAATTTGAAAACAGATGTTAATACATTTATCTGTCTTACATTAATGCCCTCTAACTTGTAACAGGAGGCGAATTTTTTCACATGCAGTCATTTCTTAAACAATACCGTATTGCCCAAAAGGTCCTACTTCAAGAGTGATAACTTACAAATGAACTTATCACCTCTTAAAAAGTAACAGGATTTCTGATGTAGACTCAATGAAGGTGTTCGGGTTTTTTTCAGGACAAATAAAGAGGTCAGTAAAAGCCTTTAGGATATCACTGAGGCCTAGTACACACATTAAAAAAAAGAAAAAATTAAGCTGATTAAAATGTTTCTTTATTCTTACTGTAATCAAGTCTAGAATTTGTCCCAGAATAATCCTCTACACAAGCTAGGGAGTGATCACAGATTTTCTACTAAGTGTGTAGGTTTCACTTCTTTGAACGCATGTCCTGGTTCCAGCCACAGCAAGGTTAATATTTTGCAGTAGTTGGGATGGAAGCATGGCAAGGACCCCAATGTTAGTCCACACCACCTCAGGTCATTGCCTTCTGCTCAGAAAGAAAAGCTGGAAAAGCTGGTCCTGAGCCAGAGGGAACATGGCTGCAGTCGGGTCAAGCTCTGCACTATCCCTTTATTGTAGACTTTTGTTATTAATATTGTTCTTTCTCTTATCTCATTGCTGCTTCCAGTAAATTGTTCCTATCTTTGCCTTTTGTGCCTCCACTGCTGCAGCAGGGAGGGAGAGGGGGAAAAGGAGGGGAGCGAGGGGCAGCGTGTGGTTTGGAGTTTGTGGGAACACTAAATTGGGGAGTATCTTTCCTAAACTGTGAACATAAATTAGTCAACAGATACTAGGAAAAAAAAAAGGTGAACACAGGGCCCCAGATATAATTAATCAACATTTGCAAGGGACACTTATTTTACTCACTCATAAACGAGCCAACGGATCCTTTTCTTTCTGCTATCAGTACCTCGTGTCTAATCCAATCCTGCAATATGTCAAATACTTTCTCAAGAGTCTTGATATTCTCCACTCTTGGTCATATCAATATGAACAGACACAGTGCAATACTTTGGATTGAAGCTCAAGAGAGAGAGATGCAGCTAATCAGGAGCTGATAAGACTTCCATAGCTTATTATTCAGTATTCCTCCCCATCAGGAGATATTTGCATTATGCAAGGTAGATGTAAAACTGGGGCTAATATTTAAAATTAGATACAGTTGTGAATTTTATTTCTACAGAAACATCTGTTCAGTATCACAGACAAAACAAAGTAAGGCTTAAACTACTACTAGTTTTTTACTTCTTCGAGCAAGAATTGTGGAATAAATAAGGTAATCTTCACACATTTTTGCTACAGAAGATAGGAATCATTTCCCTTTTTATTGTTGCTTCAAATTTCAAAGCCATATAGTGTCACAGTTTTACCTTAGAGGAAAGTAAGAACGTGTTTTGTGAACTCTCCCACAATGGTATCAAATAGAAGAAAAAAATTAAATTTAATTATTTTTCCCAAAAATTTTCTTCCCACTGTACAGTCACAGAGCTTGCCAAGAATCAGCTAGTAAGAGTGAAAGACTAGCTCATCAGGTGGGCTGTCCACGTCCCCAGTGCAGTCCTGACATATACAGTGCATCAGATACTACGCTAAAATTACATCTCCACTGTTTGACCATTCAAGAATTATAAATGAAAGTCCTCTTACAGAGAGATCACAACAACCTTACCCATACAGAAATTAAATTTAGCTCAATCATATGCTACCCTGTACTAAAATCTTTCATAGTATACCTCAGAAATGTGTTTCTTAGGCATCTGCTACTTCTATGTGTTCCCTTCAGTTTATCGTCTTACATCATAGTAGAAAGAAATATAGTTAAATCTACCTCTACATCAGACACACCAGAAGAAGTAATAATTATTATGACAAAATATTACTAAAATGAACAATTACTTCTTCACCAATTTTCTGAACTGCCAAGATATTTGCAAGAATAAAGTCAATATACTATTCAATATGCATTTCACTTCACACAATGTTAAAAATTAGGTAATGAAACAGATTATGGGGAAAATATTCCATTACGAGAGAGCACAGCTCTTTAATTCTAACATGAAATCTGAGCAAATGATGGTGAAAATACTCAATATTTTATCATATGCTGGAGACAAATAGAAAAACATTTCAATAATGAATACCTTGGTTGCACTTAAACCAGAAAGATTAAAAATGTTTTTAGTCATTCACATTATGAACAAGACACTAATGACAGTCACCTTGCTCAGGAAGCTATATCCCTCATATAAATTCATTTACTGACTTCTTTTTCCATTTATACTATGTGTTAAGATGTGCTTCTTTTCAGAGGTTACTCTTGGTCCTTTCCATGTATTACTCATCCTGTTTATTTGGATTTTTTTCATAGTCGTATTCATTGCACAGTCTTTTGTGTAAATATCACATTTTCTTTCCAATCAAGCAAATTATATTCCTAAACTGGCTCTCAAGACAGCATGCTTTTAAATCATTTGGAATTGCTCAAAAGAATGAAACATGCCAATATATTCATCTTACAAGCAGCAAAACTATTTTGCGCAGAAAACAGCAAACCTATATTTTTAACCCCAAATCTTTGTTCCTCCAATATAAATTAACACTATTTAAAGCTTTGCCTCATTATAGAGCATCCACAGTATTATTACAGAATCTGTAAAGACAAAGTTAAATTGTAAATGTGCAGCCACTGATAAAAAGGTTTGCTAAATAATTATATTAACTCTGTTATTTTTAGTATGATTCAACTAAATTAACTTTATTAATACTGAAGCAAAGAACAGAATAGGAAGAAAAAAAACTTAGGTCAAATGATCACAAAGTATTTTTAAAATTCCATGACATTATCAAAGTACTCCCTAGCATGCCAGATTTTAACGAATAGAATAGGGTAGCTCCATCCATCAGCTCTTCTATCAATATCCCACTCTGTCACAATTGTTTTGAACTAAAACTTCAAAACAGATACTGCCACTTTTTCAGATTAAGGTTATTTCTTACTCCGTACAGGTCAGTGAAACTCTCTTTACTATAGGTTTGATACATAGCAAGCATGTCTTCTAAGCTGGTTTTTTGATCAAGCATTCCTTGGACAAAAGGATTACCATTACAGCACATTTGTTTTTACAAACTGGCTTTTCTTTACTTTCAAAGAACTTTTATTGACAAGTGTAGCAGTTGAAAATGATTATTCCCAATTTTTTTTTTTTCATTTCTTTATAGAATAAAAACAGACTTTTATTCTTTCATGTTTCTAATTTTTAATGGCAAACAATGCCACAGAAGATTAGGAAAAGGAAACCATTTATTTTTATAGCCTGAAAATAAAATTAGATGTGCTTATAACTTTAAGCATACATTTTAAAAAAAATGGATCCTTTCTTCTATAAGCTTTCTCTGTGTTCCTGCTTCCATGGCAAGCAGCTCCCATCATGCACACTAGTGTTGAAGACATCCTAAAACAAATACCTCATCACTGAATACAGAATACTTATGACATAGAGAAGCAGAGACCAAATTTTCTAAAAACCCAGTGCACATAGAAAAGTGAACGATGAAAGATGCATTCAGGTCCATTCCAGGAGCCTTTCTTTCTACATACTAAATTCAGGAGTCAGTGCTGTCTGCTCGTCAGAGAGTCCCGAAGTTGCTAACTTGGGCTTTACCATACCTAAGAACACAGCTCTGTTTATAGCTGGTGACCATGGCCCACCCCCACAAGCACAGCTGCTCCCTAGAGACCATGAGGGCAAGTAAGGGAAGGGATGTGAGACACAGAGCTCTTGCAGACCAGAAATGGGTACTGGTATCCTCACTGCGAGTGTTTCCAGACCTCTCTGCCCAAAAGTACTGTATGGTCAGAAAACCACCTATTTCCCCCAGCTCACTGTGCCATCCTATATTATGTTCTAAAGAGGAATTGAAATAATTTAGAAAATTAGGTCAGTCTAGACATTGCAACAGTCATATTGTATAATCCTAACAGCAGAAGTATCACTAGGCTTACCATAAAGGAAGCTAATATATGGATAGCCTGCAGGACTGATTCCCCTAACTGTGCTTTTTGAGAGATTTCACACCTGCCCAAGGTGGGTATAAATGGTATGGCACCTTAAAATTTGGTAATAGCATCATGCACACTTTCACAGGCATAAATAATGATACAAAAGACAGTAAGGAAAATACCAGACTGTGTATATCCCTGTGATAGATCCAACCAGCTGAACTCTACTCAGACATGACTGTCAACACCACGTAACTTGTAAGATGATGTTTGAAAGAGACCTTGCACTAACAGAAAATGCTGTTTGATTTCATAAGAGTAAAAAGTAAAAGACAAAGTGCACATATTTTTTCTCTACACAACTAGATATGAATCAAGGATCTAAATCAATTATAAGAATTTACAAGCCATTATTTTTTCATTAGGATCTTTTGTGGTTTTAAAACCCTTGTCTTCCTCTGCAATCTGAATAAATAGTTGCCTGTAAGTAACTCTGGTACTAATACTTCCTTTGTTCTCATTTGACAATACCCGCCCCCAGGCAGTGAAGATGATTAAAAAAACCATCTAAAATTCAAATTCTGCATTACAACAACTGCAGTCACACAGCCTGTTTGCATTTATGTGGAGAACAAGCTGTCATAATACTGCCCTACCATTTGTAACCTCCACGCGTTCTCACCTGCCCTCTGCAACAAGAGTCTCTTTGTCTGAAAAGTGTGTTTGTGTAACACTCCTTTTTTAATTTAAACTAGAACCAAAAATAGCAAGTGGCTTGGGCTTCACCAAATCTGTGCTGAAGATCATGTGGGTCAGGTACACCAAAGGGTTTATTAAAGTTGTTTGGATCACATCTGGTTTTACATCACATCTAAGGAACAGAAGGGGAGAAGAGGGTGGAAATTGTCACCATAACATAAAAGTTAAAGAAAAAAATTTCATTGCCTTTCCTCCTCCCATGCAACCCCATCTAATCAGTCATGTGTTCACTTTTCCTCAGAAGAAGCCTCTTTATAAGAGGCTACTTATTGTAACCAAATTCCATTACCAATTACCTTATCATAAGTCATATATTGAAAGAGGAAGTACCCTCTTTTTTCTAGGGACAGCACAGGACCAATTAGCCAACACTCCAAAAGACTTTCAAGAAAGTAACACAACTTCTTTTACTAAAAATCTAGTGAAGGAATCATCTAAAAATACAGGTAAATAAATACAAGAGGGGAAAAAACAAATACTAGATTCCTTTCTCTCAGCTTCAGCAAGATTAGAATAAAACAATCAATATATTTTATCACTAAAATGTGTTGAGACAGTGTAAGTTTAGGGGTTTACATATGTTAAGCAACAGATTGATGGTATGTATAGCTTAGCTCAGCTCAGAATTTACTGGAGACCTAAAACTACATAATATGCTTGGAAAGTGGACCAAATCACAGGATACCAAGGAGCCCATAACTTTTATATGACAATTACCAAGTTATCTATGTGATGTCAACCAAAAGCCAAGACTGGCTCTATGAAAAAGGCCATTAACATCCTTTCCTGAATCTGAACATTCTATTTGTCAAACAAGAAAACCACCAGCCAAAACAATCTTAACTTCTCCAAACAAAATCATCCTGAATTAAAACTTTACTCTTCCTGATCCTTCCCACAATCAACAAAACCTCCTCTGCCTGGAGACACAAACAAGTTGTAAGGCTAGCTGAGTTATAAACTTCCTAAATGCCTGTAAATAAAACAGCAAGGCTGTGATACAAGAGGAGGTAATTCAAGGGAGCAGGGTAGGTTACCTCACACCACAGGACAGAAGCACACAAAGGGCTGGTACTGCATTACAGCTGGCACACCTAACACCCATCCTGATACTATTTTAACCTCTTACCAAGTCTGTACTTTCAGGATAAGGAGGAATGGGTGAGAAATTTCTACAGCAGAAAGGGCTCTAGCAAGAATGCTGTGTACTTTAATGGGCCAGTTCAAGAACTCGACCCAAGATCCATAACCGACCTCAGTTGTCAAGGCAGACTTAGGGAAGAGAAATGTAATACTCTACAAACCCACTAACCAACATGAATAGCAACAAAGGAAAACTTGATCTATCATTTGAATTGTAAGTACAAGACCTCGTTAGAAGGCTGAAGAGAATATAAGAATTCTGCACCAACATTTAAACTATGTGTACAATAGAGAAACATGTAATTTGAATCAAGACACCAAAGGGCCAGATGCACAAGAGAATTTAGTAAGACTTTCTATACAGAAACAGAAGTGGGTTTGTGATCACCTTGAAGGACTTCTTAGACTCTAATTTTTCCTACATGCACACCTTTCTACACTGACCACAAAACCACCACAGGTCTTCTCCTCTTGCCATCTTCATCCATACCACCCATTACTTCAGAAATATCCATTTTTCATCTTCCATGTCTGAAATATCACTTTAAAACAAACAGCCAACTCACTTTGGATGAACCAAGGAGCATTAAGAGATTATTAAAAATAATCCCTGGTTTTATCCTTTTCTGCCTCTCCTCATATAAAGGGCCTATAGCAGAAAGCATGCAATATTAAAAGTCAGTGAATAAGCTCAATTTCAAGACATATTCTTCTAAGGATATGATTTACAGAAAACCACAGGAAACCTGCAACTTGTCTGTTAGTAAGAAGTGAAGACTATGTCCAGCACCTCGAATGAATCCAAATGTAATCTTCCCACTTCCACTTTATTCACCCTATAGTCTTATTATTATAACTTATGTGCTTGATTTCTACACCTGGCTAACACATTTGCCTCAAAAACTGCTATTTTACAAAGTTTTTATTTTTTATGGTTGTATAATACTGGAATGCAGCAAGAGGGAAGGAAGTTTGGACTTCACAGAGATGATACTTTCCAGCTTTAGTTTACTTCCCAACAAACAAAAGGCACAAAAAAAGGAACAACAAAAAAAAAAAGGCAACCCCAAAACTCTCAAAGACACAGGATGCCTTTCAAGAGTAGATGCACCTGAACCAGTAATTCTAATAAGCTTGTGTTAATAACCTTTTAAAAAGTAAAATCTGTGACAAAAATATCTTAAAATTACTTCATTCATAGAAAAACTTCTGTGCAGCCTATATGTAGTACAGTTTACAGAACTTACTGGACATTACCGCTTACTTCATTAGGCAAGAAGACTGAAAGGACATAATGTTGTAGAAGACACCATACCCAGAAGATAGATGCAGTTAAGCACAATAAACAAACTTGCAAACCCTATTTTCCCTTCTTAGCAAGACTCATCCAATAGAGTAAAGAATGACAGCACCAACAACTCTTAAATGGCTATAATATGCATTTGATATGGAAACAAGATACTGTGCCAATCAGATCATGTACAAATGACAAAAACAAAAGCGTATGGTGTGTTAGTGCTGCTTCTCTAACTTGTTTCATCCACAGCATCCTTGAAAACTAAAATTTATGATCAAGTATTCACAATAGAGTAATTTTGGTATCGCCACACAAATAAAATCACATGTATATTTGGACTGGTTCCTAAATGTACCATCACTATAGAAGTGAAGATTAGTCAATAATGCTAATAGGTTAAAATTATACCAATCGAATTTATGAAGAATGAAGCATTTATCTTTTCCATTATGCCCTTTTATCCAGAAACCAAAACAGAATACGACTGAAAACCACAGAAACTGTCCAGGTGCCAACATTTGCCTTGCCTTTTTTTAAGACTGACTATTTCTCAGTATTTCTACTACGAATTGACTACTTCAATTTTACAGTCATTTTAGAAGGATCTTCAAAAATACAATCTTTAAATGATCACTCCTACAACTGCATTATAATGCTAACAAATAAGGTTAATGCAGGCATATTTGGAAGCAAAGAAGCTAAACACATTAATGACTTCTTTTGCCAAGTTACCAAGAATTAGCATGATTAAGTATGTTGAAGCACTGCTTAAATACTTAGTCATATGGCTCAGCAAATAAGTGTACCCTCAATGAACTTAAAACTAGGACACACGTACAGATGAACTATCACCAGTAGATAAAAGAAGATGTACTGAAATCATAAAGATATAGACTTGGAATGACAAGGGTCATAAGCTAATGAAATCACGCCTACAATTTTGTTTAAGCATTCTGACATACAGTCAGATATGTAATTTGTATAGGAAACACAACTAACAATTTGAACACAAGGAAAACATTTCTATTACACTCCTTTTCTCAAGCTCTGAACTCCATCAGTTAGGCAAAATAAGATACCTGTCACCTTCTGAAATACTAATTTTAAAAGCCTGAAGTAGTTATTGTGATTCAGTGCACTCCATTATTATGATTTGTTTTAAAATCCCTCCTCTCCAACCATCTCACAAGAATGGCCCAAATAAACAAACAGTAAATCTGCTAACTACACCTCTTCAAAAATTCACTGCTTCACAAAAGACATCCTTCTATCGCTGCTATTACCCTAATGCAGGAAATGGGTAACTGGAAAGAAGCAACTCTACTGCCTGAATGACTGTACAGAGCTTATAGCAAGTATTTTGAAAAAGTGACACTGAAACTGGCTTTAACTTTTGCTAACTTTAGGCAAACCTGTAATTAGTTTAGGGTTTCATACAACACAGGTAAATCAAAATAAAACCTGCTTATATATAAGCCAACCACTTCTGTCAAATTTCCCTTACCATAACAAGTTCATACTCCCTTTGCACATACAGACTTCTGTACATACACCAAATGGGGTGCTTAAAATAAGTAGTCATAGGCTCAGTGCTGAACAACTCTTCCAGGAGTTCTGATAAGAATGCATCTACAGTGAAAACATTGTTTTACATACTTACAACTTCAAATACAAAAAACATTCATTCATCAAAATCTCTACTAGTCACTGAAACAGCTTAAACAGCGTATTTTGCTCCTCTTGGAGGATTTTTGCCTAAGTATATTCACAACTGGACAGTCTTTATGTAATTTAGAGAAAATTCCTTAGATGTCAAGCAACCTTCAGACACCTACCAAACCCAGAAGACTACCAGAGTAGACTGAATAGCTATAATCATTGCCAAAGATCTGGAAGGAACATATGTATAATTCAAACATAACAGCAGTGACATTTACAAGAATGTAGACATTTCACTGCTTCTACCGACAATTTCACCAGCTGTAAAACTACACTGCAACCATGCCTGCCTCAGAGCTCAGGCGCAAAGAGCAGGAATTCAATCCTCCATTCACTTGATTTCTCATTCCCCACTATCTCCTTGAAGAAGAGGAGACTCCAGAAAGAGCATCATCTCCTTTATTTGAATAGATTTAGTTATATCACACACGGCAAAGACTAATGGCCACAACACTGTTGTATCCCCCCTTCCAAAACAAGACAGCAGATCTTGCACAGAACTTCTTGAAGTGTTATTTTATCAAATATTATGTAATCAAATCAAATATTATAAACCTCTTCAGTTACCACCAACAGTACAGATAAAGTGGATGCTAATTCCTTTTATTAAAACTGAACCATTGCAAATCAAGAATCCACTGGGTTTCTGAAAACGTTTCCCAGCATGAAACTAACATGATCATTACCTTACCATAGCATCACACAATATCTGAAAAATGTGAATATTGGTTTGCTTCATTCCATCACTTGTGAAAACTCTAAGTCAGTATCCATCATGGCTCCCAAAGTTTAAGGAACTAGGGTAGGGAGGGAGGTCAAGCTCAATCCAAGTTAACAGTCACTCTTGTGGTAGAGAAACTACATACTGTAAGGTCCTGCGAATAACTAATTACAATTAAATGAATGTTTTATGAAGGAAATGCACTTGGTTTTAAAGGTCACAAAGTGATAGATAAGAGCATATAGTGAAACAAATCCAGCAAATTACTGATTGACCTGATTGCAGGGTCAATGAATCCAAGCAATAAATATTTCTGCTCTTTGAATAATTAAAGATGTCAAAACACAATGGCTGCAGACAACAGTGTTAAGAATGCAGATAGACCAGACAATCTACTTCATATTTAAGTATTTCACTTACCTATCCTGTGACTGCTCCTCATACATTCTTTCCTTTCCTTCTTTGAAGAGTCTTATAGCCCGTTTTGATTTTTTCATAAGACTGTCAATGTAGATTTTAAAATACTCATTCTCACTGAGTTGTGCGAGTTTCTGGTTGTCATCATATTTGCTCAGTATAAGTCGCAAATGTTGGTAAGTGTCAGGTAGAATGTCAAGTATATAAGGTGGGCTGTTTTTGAGTTGAAGCTTTGGGTTTTGGCACAATCTTACCTATAAACAGAAGCAAGAGAATGTAAAAGGTAAGAAACGCATTGGGACAAAAACTTATTTGACATCTTCAAATTTATAGGATATAATATACTTCTATAACCTCCAGTCACAATGAATTCAATCTTACTTCATTTATATTCTGTGAAATTCCAACATAGTCTATAATGTCAAAAGAGGCAAAATTTGACTTAAATCTTGTCACATCTATAAAAAGCAAACAAGCTTACCTACATAGTTTGTGGATTTGCTCTTAAAGTATGTCTTTGCCTGCCTAATATATGCTAAGGAGCATATCAAAACAGCATACAACAAATGCCAAGAGCAGTACTTTCATACTGTTTGCTGCAGGTTAACTTACCTACAGATGTTTAAGTATCTACTAAGAACTGGCATAAATTACTTTGTCATCTGCTGGCTCTCTCTTTTCTTTTTCCAACAATATAACCTCTTAGACCCTAGGGAAATTTAATTTTGAAAGCTCTGCACATAAGAAAATGGTCTGAACCGTGACAGTGGTTCAAAAGTTATTAGCTACAACAGACAGACTTTAAGTCACTCAAAAACAGATACTGTAAACCAGGAAACAAAATATTATCAACTCATTGTTTTCCAGCCCCCAGCTATAATAGAAGTTCAGTGCTTTGCTCTTGCCAGGATGAGGAAGTGCCCACCAAAGCTTCTTTCTCATTCCCCTACTCATAATGAAAGACTCATAGCTCAAGACAAGGACAGGGAGAGATCGTTCACCAAATACTGCCACAGGCAAAATAGACTCAACTTGGGGAACTTAATTCCTTTTACTACCAATCATATCAGAGTAGGGTAACAATAAAATAAAACCAAACCTTAAAAACACACTCCACCCATCAACTCTACCTCCTCCCCCCAGTAGCACAGGGGAATGGTGAATGGGAGATGTGGTTAGTTCTTTGTCTCTGCCACTCCTTCCTCCTCAGTGGGAAGACTCCTCACACTTTCCCCTTGCTCCAGACAGGGGTCCCTCCCACAGGAGACAGTTGTCCTTGCACTTCTCCAGCCTGAATCTTTCCCACAGACTGTAGTTCTTCGTGAACTCTATTTTGGGTCCCTTCCACAGCGTGCAGTCCTTCAGGAACAGGCTGCTCCAGCATGGGTCCTCTGCAGGGTCACGAGTCCTGCCAGCAAACCTGCTCCAACGTGGGCTCCTCTCTCCATGGGTCCTGCCAGAAGACTGTTCTAGCACGGGTTCCTCAGGGTGTCACAGCCTCCTTCAAGCATCAACCTGCTCCGGCCTGGGGTCCTCCGTGGGTTACAGTGAATGTCTGCTCCAATGCAGACCTGCATGGTCCTCACCATGGGCTGCAGGGGAATCTGTGCTCCTGCACCTGGAACACCTCCTCCCCCTCCTTCACTGAGCTGGGGGGCTGCCATGTTGTTTCTCTCACATATCCTCACTCCCTTCTTCCGTGGCTGCAATTTGCTTCTGCACAGTGCCTTTTCTCCCCCCTTCTTTAAGACATTACCCCAGAGGCACCACCACTGCTGCTGATGGGAGCAGTCTTGACCAGCAGCAGGCCCATTTTGGAGTCAGCTGGCACTGGCTCTGTTGGACATGGGGGAAGTTTCTGGCAGTGTCTCAGAGACACTACCCCTGGAGCCTCTCCACTACTAAAACTGTGCCACTTAAACCAAATACTAGAAGAAAACATCTCAGTGGACTTGGAATCATTGTGCTCCTAAATGGCACAAATATTAATTGAATATATATTACTCAAAGAGTAAGTTCCGACTAACTGAACTTACTTTATTTGAATCTAGTCTCTATTGGAAATGTTTCTGGAAGAGAAAGGTACTCTTTTTTTCCTACACATCCTTAACATAACAAGGTTAGAATTGTCTCCTGGCTACCTAAATTTTCTGATTGCTCTGTAATCTTCTGTTATAGAAAGAAAAGAGATCAAAACTAACAGGTAGTTTTTGAGTACTGTTGCACTGAACTATTTAGCCTCAGCAAAAACATTGCAGAGGGACACATTCTAGACATGTGTGTGCAGCTGTACATATGCAAATACTTATGAAAAAAAATTAAGACCATGTGGTATCAAAGTTTTATAGGCATCATTTGGAGATTGCCACATTATATATTAGTGACTTTGACATTTTTTTGAGGTAACTAAGGAGGTTATAAAAACATCTTAATGCTGCTGAAAATAGATTCCTATTCCTACTAATCTATCAACTTGAAAAAAGTGCAGTCTTGTGCATTTCTGGGCAAAAGGGGAAGAAACTTTTATCCTATAACACTCACCTCTCTAAACTCAAAGCTGTATCACTATTGCTGACCTCTCCTGCAATTTCTACATCTACACCATTAAGAAATTCACTGTTTTAAGACTGTTGCCACCAACAGACCTTCATGCACCACAAACAAGAAAGCAAACATAATAGTTTCTTACACTCTGAAACACACACAGTGCAAAAACACAAGCAGGCAATTAGATTGAGGTAATAGGGATCATAATTAGGAAAGCGGAGATAGAGTGGACAAAAGTCAATCACTAAGAAGTTTTTCCAAAGTCTAGCATCATTAGAACAGTGTAAAGTTGAAAGTACTATAGACATGTTAACACCATTTGAAACAGTATTTAAAATGTGACATTTGCAATAGGTCCCCTCATTTCACTGATTGTTATTTTGGTAATTTCTATTATTCTTTTAGACCAAGTAACACATCAGGAAGCCTTCTGACGTGTTGCAGAACAGTCCTTATCCCAGAGAAATTTACATCTCAGTAGGAAAGAAAAAAAAAGAGGGAAGCAGAAAAATATGAATACATGAGCTCTGCAACATGCTGAAGAGTGGTTCAGAGACTGAACACTAGCAGTTTGGTATTTCTAGATATAAACAGCAAAGTTTCACAGCAAGCTCACAAATAATTTAATGGCTTAAGCTGAGAACAAGCTGGAAGGAAACAAAACAAAAAAGCATAAAGATATTTGATCGTCTCTTGACCAGGTAATGAAGTATGAAACTGCAATCCAGAACTGCAAAAGACTTTGAAACTGAAAAAAACGTTTATATTTTATGCAACAAAGTTAAGGTCATCAGGACTTAAAAAAAGTCTTAAAAAAAGGACTTAAAACTGGGCCCCAGTTGTGGGTTAGGAGATGTCGAAAGGAGCATTCTCAAAGAATAAAGGTTGGATATGATGGCATTCTTTCAAGGTCGGAAAAGCACTAAAGTTAAGCTGACAGATTGAATTCTCTAAGGAGGTTTCAGAAACACGGGTAAAGAATCTTACATGTGTAGATAGACCTGAAAATCATCCATGCAGAGACATACATGAATTTCTTTCAGTAGAGTTAGAAGAACTGGGATCCCAAATACAGAAGTGAAAACCTTTATGAAAAACAGATTTTTTCCTCTGAATTTTCAGTTCACTCTGATTTCTGATTTAGTGAAAACTTGAAACCAGACTGATATTCTTCACAAGACCAACTACAGGTGACACAAATCTATCACTGATCAGGCCTTGCAACTTTCTGAAGTAACAAGCAAAAGGCAAAAAAAAATCTGAAAGATCAAAATGTTTATTCAGAGAAAAACATCAGCAATGAGAGCTGACCACAAGCAGAGAAGGCTGCAATCATTTTGAATTACTTACTTATCCTAACTTAAATCTCATGAACAAAGAATTAATTACCTTTCTGAAGTCTATCTTTCCAATCAGATGTGCCAACAAGCAAAATATAAGTGGTTTCATATGTTAGAAATACCATTAAAAATATGAAAACAAGAAAAAGCAATTTGCTTATGCTGGTTGCTGTATTTTCAACAGCCAGTCCTTTCAACTATACAAAAAGAATATTCACTTGTAAGGAAGAACTAGTTTCTCTTTCAGAAGTTATACAAAGTTTTCTTCAGTATCACATCATTAGATACAAGAGGGTTTACAGGGCTTCACTTGCTGCTGTATTTGGAGAGATAAATACAGCACATTACCAGAACCTTCCATTTTAGAGCAAGCTTTTAAGAAAGCCACACAAAAATTCTTCAATACCTTCATTAGTTTTATGCATTATAATTGAAAAAAACACTACTATTAAGTTCAAGTAAGTGATCCACTAAAGCAGTATAAGGTTTTCTTTACTTTATAGAGTACACAAGGCTTCAGTTCAAAGGAAGTCATTCTGCAAAGAGATGGTTGGTAAACCATATGGTTTCCAGTCAGGATGTCCTGACACATACCACAGCAGTTCACAATTAAAAGTAAGCAATAAGAAATGACACCTGCTGACGCAAAAGATTTGCCAAGATCTTTCTTCAAAAGAAAATAGAACTCAAAACAAACAAACACAAAAAAAAAACCCCAGCACCCAAAAAATAGAGACCTCTATGTTGCACTTTACAAGGAAACTCTCACCAACACATTAGAAGCGGACATGAATCATGTCACTGTGTGATTTTTGTATTGTTATGACTGGAAGCAAGCATGTATATATTTAGCAAGCACTCAGTGTAAAAAATGAAAAGCAGTAAGCAAGTTAGTAAAAAATGTCTCTCTTACTGAGGCAAACTGAGACAAATTTAAGCTCCTTTTACTAGCTCACACTCAGGGAAAATCCAAGTACTTAATCCAGAATCACAGAAACAATAAGAGTGCAACTCTGTGAAAAGCTGAGGCATTATCCTAATCTAACAGAAACTGATTTTCTTTGAAACAGTTAACTCTGGAACTTCCAGACAAGTTATTTCTAGTTCCTTTGCAGAAAAAACATCTACCCCCTCTTCCCTCTTCTCCTCCCCCACCCCTAACCAAAATAAATGCCACTACTTAAAACACTTTTGAAGATATTTAACTTAAATTATAATGCATTATTTCATAGCATCATCAGAGATGAGAGCAGTGGAGGCCTATTGTACATAGACAATTAATTTCTTGCTAAAAACTATCTTCTATTCACCTTTTAAAGCAAAGTTGAAAGCCCTGGACTCATTTGACAAAAGGACCCTTGTTTAAGCAAAGTCCAGCAATCTGTTTAAACACCTAATGCTAGTCAAAGACAATACAAGGAAAGTAACTCAGCTAAAACAGAGTAAGTATCTAATGAGTAGGACATCCGCTGGACACTGTTTTCAGCTGCAGTGAATGCACTAGAACAATCAGAGCATCAGTGCTCACACTTCTCCAAAGTGCCCAACTGAACAAGTGTCTTCTGCCAGGCTGTACAAAATAGTCAAAGAATTAGAAAACACTTTGACACATCACTAGCAGCATAAAGGTAGCTCTGCAATTTCTGCAGAAACTTCTGCAGCTTCTGCAGAAGATACTGAAACAATTCTCCAGAAATCCACAGCATCCAACGCAACCAACAATGAATTCTGAAAAACTTAATCAGGAGGGGCTAGTAAGGAAAATGGTCAAAGTTTGAACATCATGCTTCTTCAACATAGATTTCTTCCTTCCTGAAGTTACCTTAACTGCAATGCATTTCATTTTCCACAGAAAAAAAGCTCTCATCAGAATATAAGTAGAGGTGAACCAGTCACCAATCTTTTTGCCTGAGAATACAGTAAGTGCTTGTTCAGCTACCACACTGCAACTGAGCCATATGTTTCCATACTGGAAGAATAAACAATAACAATGCTGATTCCACATACACACAAGGACAGTTGACTTTGGAGGGTGATTTTATTTTCTTCCATTAGAAAGAGAGAAGCTTCTGTTTCTCCATTTTTCGTTCTTTTTCCATAAGCAGTGTATGCAGGACATAAGCCTACCAACTTTGACCACAGAATCAATTACATAAAGTTTTGCAAAGAATAACCAATGCACGCAGTTTCAACTGTACCACACTCTGTACACTCAGATGCTGACAGATGTTAATTTAAAGAAAACCACAATACTAAGTGCTGCAGAGGTAACACAGCTTTTACTCACTAACTCAATAGTATAAGAGACGCACTCTAGTTTGCTCTTAAATAATTACTAAATAGCAAATCAGTGTCATCCCCATTTATACAGAGTCAAGCAACTGGTGGGCCATGACAGAGCACCCAAATAGTTTAGGCAATGTTGTTAATCTTCACAGTAGAAAATCCAATTATTACCAAGTCCAGTATGTAAGAGGAATGAAAAGTGATTGAAAGTTGATGAAATATATCTGGTTTTAAAACCCTGTACAGAATGTGTCACAATTTTATCAGCTTGAATCCTACAAGAGTGAAGTGTGAAAAAATAGTACTGACAACTCTAAACAGTCCAGGCAGTAAACTGACCTAACTACTCTGGTGTTTACATAATAGTAATTCTCTCCCAAAGTTGGTCTCAACATACCACTATTCTCTAATAACAATACATGGCTAAGATCTAGGATTTAAAAGCCACTAGGCTTACAATCTCAGAAAAAAAAAAAATCTCACATAATTTATGCACGGTTTAAAGGAAGACCTGAGTTACTAGTTAAGAATATTCAGTTTTCATTTATTTACAGGATACAAACTTTCTAAAAGATACATGTTTTAAAAACAGTAATTTGCTTCCTACAACTCCAGAGATATATTGTCAACTTTCTTATACAATGCAAGCACTGGAAAGCAAGGTTAGCCTTCCAAACCATAAAAGGAATATTATCCTTTGCATTGCACAGAAATTAAACGAAGTATTTTTGGTTCTTAATGATAAAGCTACTGCTTATCCATGAGAAAATCAGCAGGGAAACTTGACATTGATGCTAACAGTTGCTTTCCCTTTAATAATGCAGTTAGTATTGTAAATTCACATTAAAATAAGACATACCAATAAACCACAAAAAGTACAGATCCCAGGGCATGAAGTATAAAAAGAAAAGCAATATAGACAGATAACAATTTACATCCACTGATTACTGACAAGCAGATTTTTTTTATTCCCTGCAAGTTTGCTGCTTACGGTAACTTTTACAAACAAGGCTCTAAGCAGGAGCACTATTCCAACATTCTGTCCTGCTAAAGAGCTCTTTTTCAAAATCCATTATTATTTTCAAACTGGTAATAAAAGTTTAAAGAGAAGACACTTAAACAGAACTGCAGTATTCTGCCTATTCCAACTTTAAGTATCAGGCCATGGAAAACTGATATTATCATGAAATCTGAACAATTTGAAAGCAGGAAACATAACCAATTCTACACAAAGAAGTTTGCATGGTGTGTAGGTAGCCAGAATTTTTGCATACACCACAAAACCACTCTCATAGTACAGTTCCTATACGGTAGGAATGTTTGTAGTATTGGTTAATCCCTTATTGTTGAAAAAAATTCACACAGAAAACCTCATCTGCCAGAGGACAAAATTACAGAAAGAAACGAAGGAAAGGTAAAAGGTGGCTATCTTAAGAAAGAAAAAAGTGCAAACCAGAAAGTATTGATCTCTGCCACTAGTTTTTAAGGCTGTTCTATTTTCATTGTTTGGTCAAGATAATAGCTTTGCTTTGTTTCCATTCTTCAATTTCTTAACATCTTTAGAATGGGAGAAAACTTCAGCTACCTTACTGCAGCAATAAGATGGTTATCACAGTTACTATAGTTAAAGAATAAACAAGCTTAATGACTGTTATTACAACAAGTAAAATAGGCCTCTAAGCCACAACCTTACTATGGGGTAGCACCCCACTGATTTGGCAGAGCTACTGCCTTCTCTAGGTATTAATTTGATCAGTGACCCACCACAGAAATCAGCCATAGGACACACTCCAGAAATGGGATTTAAAACAACAGTTGATCGAGCAGGTTTCTATTTCTGATTTTAATCTCTGGGTTTGATCTAGGCAGAGGAAAAAATGACCTTCCTCTGCCTACTGCCACGCAAGGCCATGAGATTTAAATTTGTTTGCCAGCATATTAAATTTACTCAAACACATCCTTTCACTACAAGTACCAAATGCTAAAAACTCAAGCAACAAGCTAGAGCATTCTCACACTATGACATCATTCTGTCTGGTATACTTTAATACAATTTGGAAATAAAATTTGATTAACTGAGAGCAGCTTAAAGAGGATACATTAAAGATCCAAATTGAGCACACTTATCCAGTAAAATGAAAAAGGAAGCACAGCATAATGTCCAGCATTTCCAGTGATTTCTACCAAACAGGCCTTCCTGGCTGTTCTGATGTGCTGTGACAAATACAGTTATCCTGTATTAGATGAGTGAAAGCAATCCAGAAGTCTAAGCAGTGGAGAAAAGACTTTCTGGTAACTGTGATTATACAGACAAATCAGGGTATAACCTTACTATAAAGATCTGTAGAAAGCCTGACGCAGGGAAATCAGAGCTATGCATTCCCCACGTGGTTTCAACAACAAACCAGATTCCTACTTTCCAAGCTGAAAACTTTCTCCTACTGAAGAACAGTGACTACTTTCGAGTATTTATACTTGCAGGCCTTAGTACAAGAGAACTCACTGTTAACAGCATCCTGATCATTGACAGGAAAATGTCAACAAAGTCTTTGTGATAATAACAATTTTTATCAAAGCTGGGGTTTCAGTTTAAAATCACTGCCAGCAAATGCAGTGGAAATACAGGTACTATTCTTGGAGCATCAAAAAAGAGCCTACAAGGACTTTAAAAAATACTTTAACACCTGTTAAGACATATTACATGAAATAGTCTCCACTCCGCCAGAATAACCAATACAAACTTTAAGAAATGTTGAACATCTTATTTTACAAGAGCCACCGGGAAAGCAAAGAGTAACACTAAATCACAAAGAATCACTGAGTTAAAAATGGTAACTGTATCACCATACAGACTCAAGGCCAACAGGTAGTAATCCTCACTGCTCAGCAGTTTCAAGAGGAAGCTCTTAAGTATCAACCCGTGTAGGAAGCAGAGTGCCTGCATCTCCTGAACAGCAATCCATGTTACAATCAAGCTGTTCCCACCATTGGTAAGGAACTCCCCTAGGTAATCCATCATGACACAAGCTGTCACTTCATAGAATACTAAACAAAATGTATCAGGCTGGGGTGGGGGGGGGGGGGGGAGCATAAGAGCTAAAAAGCTACAGTCTATCCCCCCGCCACTTCCTGAAAAAATGAGTTTCAGTACAGTGTATTTCTAGTTTCAAAATAAAGAGTAGAAGTACTTATAAGTCATTAAAATGCAGAACACATATTTAAAAAGTTAGGCATGCCATACTAATCTGTTTACTAAACTGACAAGAGTGACATCCCCCAGTCCCCACGCACATTCCTAAAAGCACAAACACATCTATGTTGCCATCACCAACATATCTCACAGGACAATTAGCTTAACTGAAGTTTAATACTTCGGAGGTCTTGTTTGCAGACTAACAGTGTGATACAACATGAAACACACAGAATATGTGATTACAAGTGTAAGTTAAGCAGCTTTTGGGTAGGACAGCTCTTCAACTTTGAGGCATTTTAAAGGATCTGAAAATAACAATAGCCTAAGGCAAACACACACATTTGTTTTGCTTCCACAAACCAAGATTAAGAAAAAACATAGCCAGAGGCCACTGGAAAGGAAAAAAAAATAAAAAAGACAAATGATGCTTAAATAACCTAAAACATAAGTCCCCTTACTTCCCGAGGCACATGCAGCACAGCACATTCAGAGCTGCAGGAAGAAGCTGCTTCCTCATGTGTACCTATTTAAATAGCCCCATTCTTCACTGTGTGTATACACGAACGCACAGAGACACCCACCACTTTGTCCATAAGCTTCCAGGTCTTCTCCACAGTCCTGCGGTCGGCAGCTGCCTGCTTGGGGGGGCCCACAGCATCCTGAATGGCATCGATGAATCCCAGGATCCGTCCCTTGCGCGGGTTCCGGCCGTTGAGGGAATTGGCCATCTGGGAGCCAAGCTGGCCGCAACGACAGAGAAACACAGACTCACAAGGTGCTCTGAAAGCATCTTGTCATAGAACCCGCCGCAGCCTGCGAGGCAACACTTCCTTCTCCACGGGCAGGAAAGGGCAAGATCAGGGCATGTTTAGGAACAAGCTTAACTTTTCACGACAAACAGCGTAAACCCACCTGGCCCGGGTTTACATTGGCAGAAGCGATGCCGGATTTATTGTCAATACCGACAGTGGGGAGGGGGGAACACACCCGCGCCCGGCTCCGCTCCGCGCCGCGCCCCTGCCGGTCCCTGCGCCCGCCGGCCGCGGGCACATGCCCGGCACCGCACAACAAAAGAGGCCGCGGCGGAGCGGGGGCAGGAGCGGGAGGAGCGAGCGGAGGGAAGCAGCGCGGGCAGCAGGCAGGCAGGCAGGGACCCGCAGGGCAGGCGGAGGCAGCGGCACGACACGGACCTGGCTCCCGGCGCACGCATTCGCACAGACTGGCACCGCACGGCCGTGTGCCAAGGGCGAGAGCGGCCGCCGGGAAAGCCGGGAGCGGGCGGCGGCAGGGAGGCTCCTCAGCCCCAGCGGCGGAGCGGAGCGCAGGCGAAGCGACTCCCCGGACGAGGCTCTCCTCCCTGCGGCCGCGGCGGCTTCAGTGCCGCGGGAGGCAGGCGGAGCGCATCCCGCCCCGCCGCCCGCGCCCGTCCCGGCTCCGCGCCGGCCGCCCCGCAAGACTCTGCCCCGTGCGGCTGCTGCTGGCGGCAGACAGGCGAGCGCTGGCCCGCGGGGAAGCGTGGGGAGCCACTGCCCCGCGCCCGCGTCGCCCTCCCGTACCCCAGCCCAGCCCGCCCGGCGGGTGGGTGGGAATGTGCGCGCGTGTGTGAAGAGTCCTAGAGGCACATGCAAAAGAGACAGAGAGAGAGAGAAAGAGAGATGCACACGCACAGGTCTGTCTGTGGCACCGCTCGCAGCCCCCGGCAGGCTGTGGTCTCCCCGCACTCCTAGGAAGTGAGGCTGGCTCCCCGGCGGCGGCGGCGGCCCCGCTCCTTCTCCCGCGCCCGCCCCCTCCCCGCGGCGCGCTGGCGGCCGCTCCTCTCCTCGGAACATGCCCACCCCCGGGACAACACTCCGTGCGCGCCTGCGCAGCGCGCGCCGAGCCGCCAGCGCGGCCCTCGGCCCGCGGGCGGGACCAGCACCGCCCAGCAGCCAATCGCAGCGGCGGACTGAGCTTGATTGACGCGGCATTCAGCAAATGGGAGTGGGCGTGGGCACGGGGCGGGGCGCGGCCCGGAGAGGGCCCGGGATGAGGAGGGGGCGGGAAGGAGCGGCCGGCGGGGGTGGGGGCGAGGGGCGAGCGGCCACTGGCTGCAGCCGGGCTCAGGGGGGTGGGGTTCCGGCCACACCTGGTCCCGCCGGCCGAGGGGCAGCCTCAGGCCTTGGGGGCGGTGGGGGGCCGCGTGGGGGTGGGCTTGGTGGGGACGGTGACATTGTCCCTGGCTGTGGGGGCTGCAGGGGCTGCGGAAGCGTGTCCCTCCCTCCCCCTGATGCTGTGGGACCCCTGCCTGCTGCAGCACTTGGGGTGTGTTAGCAATGTTCTTGCCGCCTTTCCGAGTGCGTTTGGGAGTTTGCTGGGTTTTTTTTTGTTGGGGTTTTTTGTTTTGTTGTTTTTTTGGGTTTTTTGGTTGGTTTTTTTTTTGTGGCCACGAAGAACAAGAACTTTTCTTCCCTCTGTCTGGTTTCTTTTCTTGATTTCTTTTGAGAGCGAGGGAGCTTTGCTGTTGAGCAAGTGCTGAGATTTCCACTTTTCCCTACTGGGAATGGGCTGGAGAGCCTCATAAAGATTCGGAAGGTGGTGAGGGAAAAGGTAACCACTTTCTAGGTAAAAAAAGCCCTTTTAAGTGCGTTTATTTTGATATGAGCACTTCCCCTGGGGATATGATAAATAAAACTAAACTGATTGCCTGTTACACTTGAATGATGCAAAGGGTGAGGCTTACCTGCGTAGGGTATGAGACACTTGACTTCAGATCCTTTTGAAGATGGTCCAGGGATTAATTATACTTTGCAAGGGTTAATTTTTTAATTGGCTGTCATAACAGGAAACAAAAATGCAACACTTTGCATCCAAGTTCTTGTTTTCTAAAGACATTTGTATTAAAGGAGTATTTTTAAGTTTTGGTTTTCAGAATATCTGCAAATGTGGTTTTTGTAATAGTTTTCTGTGCAAAGATTTTCGATTTTCTTTTTTAACAGTTTGCTCATTTTTGGGGGGTTTCTCAAACTTTTAGGAGTTTGGTTTTAACTTTTAATAAAATAGTCAGGAAAACAGTAGAAAAACTCAGAGTATTGCAGTGTTGCTTTTATTTATATTGTAATTTACAGGTATTTTTAGTACAGGTATCTTCCTGTCGCTTTGAAATGTGTCGTGTTACTCTTTTGAACACACATAAAACAATAAAATCATATCAATAATGTCTTCCTCAAAGGTTGTTGTTCCTCTATAGCTTTAAAATATGAGCTGGCAGTTATTTGCCTTAAGTGGGTTGGAAGCTTCTCATTTTATTGTAGTTGCTGTAAATTACTCTGCTCCCTGTGTTGGTTTAAAACTGCTCTCTGGCAACTGTCCTATCCCCTTTCCTTTGGAGCTCAGCTTTCATAAGATTAAGTTGGTAGTGACTGCTCACTCTGTTGCTCTCTGTCATTTGGTTGTGAAACAAAAGCAGAGGATCTTACACTTTTTCTGAGCTTGTAAAACCTTTGGTTCCTTTTCTCGATTGTTTTGTTTTCATTGTTGTTATGTCATTCCCTTCATATCCCACGCTCTGCCAAGAGCTGTGATCTGGGAGCTCTTGGTAGCCGTCTGGGGCTGAGTCATGTTGTCTTGCAGTTCATCTGAGTGCAGGGCCAGCAGGAGCGAGCAGCTCAGTTCCCCGCATCCCTCTGCATCTGTGCTGCCTTGTTTAGAGAGAGAATGGCCAGCTCCGTAGGGACAGTGAGTGGTTTTTCAAGCAGTGTTCTTTCACTGCCTATGCTGTACAGTAAGTACAGATATTCTGGGAATTGCAGTCCTCAGAGGGTCATGTGAGTGTACATTGGAGGTAAGCCAGCTGGGAGAGCAGGTGAAAGAGATACCTATGGCTTCAGTATCCAGGCTGCTAAAGATGGCTCAGGATTCTGCGTGCTGTGCTATGGAGGGATGAGAAGACACAGCACTGCTTTTGTGGCTTCGAGCACACAGAGTGACAAGGCTGTTTGACAGCAGACAGCTGAGAGGTGAGGCTGAGGGGACAGGAGCAAACAGCTGCCGTGTTTGAAGTTCAAGGCATGTCTTGTTAGCAGTTAGCACATCAAGACTTAGCTTGCCCACTGGATCTGAGGGGTGCATGTGGATTCAGGGTGGTCACTGAAGGCACTGGCCACCTGGAATATTTTGATACAGGCCAGCAGCACTGTGTTAATGTCCAGGTGTCCTACTGCCCAGCTTCAGGCTCTCTAATAGACTAAACTGAGAAGCTAACCTGCTATGTATAGATCCACTGAGAGACCACGACGTGTTTCAATGCAGAAACCTTGGTCAGATACTTTAATTTTCCAGTAAAGAGCATCTTTCTGTTTGGGCTATGTGTAAAGTACATATGTGAGTTTGGTGTCTAAGGTCCAAAAATTGTCTATGTACAGTTAAAATGGCTCCACAAATTATAATTTTACTTATAAGATCTCCAACTTAATGTTTATTTTACTTGTTATTATACTAAAGACTATGGCAGTTTGGATCTGTGATTTAATCACTGTGAAGAAAACACTACAGAATAAAACAAGGTAAATCTGAGGCGTTGGATTTTGAGAATTGTTTGTTACATGAGACTGATGCTCAGCCTACTCAAGGTACTAATAAGTCATGTAATGATGACAACATTAGGATATCATCCAGGATTTTGGTGAAATTGTGAATGTAGGTGATTGGGAGTCAGGATATGATAAAGGAGTCAGGACTGTAAAAGAAGCCTTGTTTTGAGCTCTTAAGTACCTTTGTAATGTAGGGATTTCAGATCTAAGCATTTTACTGAAAAGCAAAATCATGTGACTTCTTGAAAAGCCCGGCTGCTTGGTAGGGAGAAAACAGATACAAAAGATTAAAATTAAGCTAACAGTTACATTTGTCCATTGCAGTATTTTCCTATCTGTTAACTGGTTTGGGTTTTGCTGGGTTTTTGTTTTTGTGGAGGTTTTTTTGGTTGTTTGGGGATTTTTTTATTTTCTTGGTGACTCTCTTTCTTCTGGAGTTATTAGACAGACTTATGAATGAAACTTTATGTTGGTGCTCTTGAATGAATTCTGTCAAAGAGCAATTGACAGTCATTGGAAGCAAGAGAGATGTTTTGGCTTGGTTTTCTTTGTTCACCAGCTATTAAAATATTATTGATTTTCTGCAGTTGGTCAATGCATGTGGTTTGGGAGCTTTTGTCATTTGTGTGTTTTTTGCTGTGGTACAAGTGGCTTTGTACCCAAATACACTGAAACATAAGAACAATGAAGAGGTCAGATGGGGGTTCTATTTATAGCAACATGAATAAGATAAGGTTAATATAGTATATAATATGCTGAGTTAAGGGGTATGGTAGCAATGCGTGTAAAAGCTTAAGTCATCTATTTCAAAAATTGAATGTGAAGTGACTTCTTGCCAATTGTAACACAATATCCTGGCTACCCCAGCATGCTTAAACTTTCCAAGGAATCTCTTGGTGTTTTGGCTGAATATATACAATGTGATGAAAAGGCAGCTGTTCATGGGGGTGTAGCATTCTGTGGTGCAGCGTCAGGCAGTGGTTTAATGGCTGAGCTCTGACAAGGTCACCCTCTTCTCAGCATGTGCAGTGCCCCAGCAAAAAGCAGCTGGTCCCTCTTTGCAGGGAAGCTGAGGCTGTAAGGGCCACTGGAACCTGCTGGTATTTTGGTGCCCTACTTTTATCTGTTCTGTAAAAATGTCAAACAAAGCAAACAAAGCCAACAAACAAGAAACATCCATACCACAATCTGAACAAACAAAACAACAAAAAAAGATAAAAGTAATTATTGTAACAACAGATAACTCTTAAGTTCCAGGACTATTTGCTTAAATGCATTTTGGCTAACCCATTCTAGATATATACAACATCTTATGCATATCCTTCTTCTCCAGTATCCAATTATTGCATAATCACCTATAATAGTTGCTATGAATATTAAAGTTGAGCAAATGGAAAATGCTTTCATGTTATTATTTTACAGTGCCCTCAAGGATGCTAGGATATTAAGATCTAAAAAAAAAAAAAAAAGAAGAAAAAAGGGTTGTTAAACTGCAAGCCATCATCCTAGGTAACTTTTAAAATAGATTGCAATGTACTTACCTGGGTTTTAATGTAGCAAACTCAGAGACAGAAAGCAAAACCAATCACCTGTGACACTCAGTATTCTCTTACTGATAATTTAAGTTGGTGTAATAATAATAATAGATGCTTTTCCTGCTTTAGTGGGTGATTACTTAGAGAAAATTAGTGATGAGAGTGGCAGTTTGTTGTCAGATTATTATCGAGTTAATTTGGCTACTGCTGTTTTTCCTCTATTTACTTAGCTTTTGCTTTTCATAGTAGTCATCAAGTACTCAAACTTACTTTCTAAAAAATTTTGTTACTGCTTTCTAGAAATGAGAAAATATTCTTTTCACATATGAAATGTGAACAGTGTAACAGTTTGACTAAACCCACTTTGCTGTTGAACTGTTGCAAGAAAGAGAAAAAAAAGAGTGCCTTTCCAAGTTTCTGTACACTGTAAAGATCCATCATTGCTCCAGCAGGCTGTTATAGTACAACTGATGATAATACAATGTTGCTATATTAGTTCCGTCTGCTGAGTAATTAAATCCTCTTTTTCCCCTTGATTTGGAAAGGCAAGCTAAATTTGGCTCTGTCTGTACCTGTAAATAAAAGGAGCCAGCCACTGTTCTTGGACCTGAGGCCCAGCAGGCTGGCACAGGGATGGTTCCTACCATCCTTACTGAAATTACACCACCCTCACCAACCCCTCACACCCCCACATCCCAGGAGTGATCCCTGTCTTGTGCTGGCCCTGAACCTCCCTGGCATTTCTTTGGGAATACACCAGCTGGCATGGGCCAAAACTACTAGGCAGTGTCTTAATAATCTGCTACCCCATTTCACGGTGTGCTGAGGTCATTTTGGCAATAGTAACTTAACAGATATAGTTGGAGTTTGTATGCATGTAAATATACACACATGTGCATACACACAGTGTCATAGGAGATGTTTCATCTTTGTTAATTTTGGTTGGGCTTCAAGCAACAAAATTGTTTTCAACTGGCTTCTTGAGGAGTGAAGTCTTTAAAGGGCAAGAATTTAACTAAGGCTCTTGTGCTCACGTTTTCAAATCTTTCATTTGCACTAGGAGCAACTCTAAAGTATGATATGATTTCCCATGCAAAATACAGCACATCCATTTGCCTGACTATGAGTAATTAAAAAATGCATTCTCTGCTTGCAGAATGAGCATGAAAACTAATTGTGGGGCCAGGCCTCTGTTTGTTTACACCTCACTAATGAGTTCGTTTGCTGTAAACTAGACAGCCCACTTCAAAACACATCTCCACCTTAATATATTGTATTAAAAAAGTGTGTCAGCTTAATTTTAAAACAACCTACCCCTCAGGGAGTGTTCTTCTGTTTCTTTTCTGTTATTAATTGCATCCATCTGCCAGAGCAGGTGCAAAGGCTTTAACTAAGTCCTGTCATTTTAGTACTACCTCTTGAATTCTCTCCATCTGTGCAATGATATAAAAAAATCAATGTCTATATCTATTTTTTTTAATTATCCCCCTGTTCTTTCTGAGTGCCATGATCTTAGTTCTTCCCATCTCGGTGTGATAAAACAATCTTTAACTCCTACATCCTATTTAATATTTTGCAAAAATACAACTGGGTTTTCTTTTTTGACTTGAGAATTAGGAGATTTTGTTCTTTTCCAGTCAAATAACTCTTTTTTTACCAAAATTTCTAAGTTTTTCAGCTTGTGGTTAGTGGTTGTAAAATACTCCCAGGGACTTTTCATTGCCATCTTTCTCTGGAGTTGGAGTTTCATTTTGACAGGAAACAAGCCTGTGTCTGTTGACACAGTTTAGCATAGAAAAGACATCTTCTGTGCTTCTGCGAGTCAAAAGAACCTCAGTTACTGGAGATTTGAACTATATTGCTAGCAGCTTTAATTGAAATAGTCAGATGAGACACTGTCATATTGGCTTTTCTTTCAGAAAACAATGTTTTCAGTTGAGTAAGAGAGTGTCTTAAACAGGGGAATTATGCAGTGCTAGGAAAATGTAGCTTAAGCATGATGATTTATTTGCTTAAATTTATTCTGTGCCATTCGGTGTAGCTTCCAATAATCTTGTTCATCCTTCTAAAACAAGATAACTTTTTGTACTATAATCTGCTCAACTCCTTGACTGTGAATTTGTGGTATATCTTGTGTTTCCTGTATGCTTCAAGTTCTGCTGATATTTTGTTTGTGAGCAACGACAGGAACCTTTTGTCTTTGACTGGTAGAGTAAACAGGTTGGGAGTTTTCCTCCCTCTGCTTACTTACTTTCATTTAAATTAAGTTATTTTTTCCACACTGAAAAGTAAACCATATATTTTGTAAAGGAAGTCACTATTTTAATAGAACTGGGTAATTTTTGACCTTTTGCATGGACCATTTTCAAACACAAATTGAATGCAGTTGGTATTTTTAATTATTTGCTGCCTACTTCAGAGCATGCAGTTCTTCTCAGACTGAGCTTATAAGATTTTTGCATCAGTTTCTCACTCTACATAATGCAATTGGTGACTATTTTTCTACTTCATTACAAGACTTTTCTTCTTTTTTTTTTTTTTAAGAGAGAAAAATGAAAACCAGTGAATCAGACTTTTGGGGAGAGGAAGAAGTGCTTTTTGCCTTTTGAAAATATTAATTTTAATGCATCAAGAAGTCATATTTTGAACAACAGTGAATACTACATTGAAGTGTGCTTTTACATTACTCAATTCTGTTGTGTGGGAGAGTATAACATTTGTTTCCATTAAGTTTCAGATTAAGGCATGTTGAGTACAATCAAACATAAAGAGGTCAAAGTAAAACTAATAATGAAGTGAACCTTGAATTAACCTCTTTCACTGAATTTCTTTCATTTTCCTGTCTAGTTTTCAATGTATCCAGTTCTACATGGATGCCCCCATTGTTTAGACAGTCAGCAATTGTCCAGCAGAACATTGTGACCCTTGTATCAAACTGCACAAAAGTAGTTTTAATTACTAGGAATGTGATTTTTTTCAGTTTCTGTTTGGGTTTTTTTTGCTCTGCAGATTTATTTCCATGTGTTTTTATTTTGTTCAGCTACTATTCACTTGCTGGTAAATGCAAAACCATCTCTCCTGGCTTATAAGCCTGTTGTGCCTGTATTTTCCTCTCTCCTTTCTGTTATTCTTGGCTTCTTAAAAAGGATCTGGTATTTTACATCTTCTCTTGAAATAGTGTAACACTATAGGGGATAATAAAAAATTACTTCTAATGTAGTTCAGTTCTTCTCAAGCTCTTCCTTCCTCAGAACTGACAATGACCAATCTAATACAATTTTTCTACCTACCCACCGGTAACCTGTGCTGCTCATAGGTTTTATCCTGCTTTTGTGCAAATTAGCCAGACTGTGTCCCACTGCTCACTTTTTAAGGAATGAAATATTTATTATTAAAGCCTTATGTCTCTCCACAGCTGTATAGTTTTGGTACCAGGTACAGTACATTGTTGGTACTCAGTCTGCCACATTAAGTGAAAATTTGTCTTCGTTTTTTCTATGTTGATATGAATAAAATACAGACTTGATTATGTTTCCTATATTGTCCCTAATTTTGAAGTTTTCCTTATTTTTGTGCCTTTCTGAGAGTCTAAATGCTATTTTTCCCAAGAAATATTGTTAATATTCTTTTGTGTCAGCAATGTGGAGCGTGTGTCATGCTTTACTGAGTCCTGGTAGAAAGGAATATCAGAAATTGAGTTTTTAATATTTGGTGGTTTTGTCCAAACCTACAAAAAAAGGCTGGAGAAAGCAGGAAAGCCCTGTGTCTTGGAAATTTTTCACATATGTTTTCCTTTTACCTATAGGCAATGTATCCAGAATTTTGAAAGGAAAATAGTGATCTGATTAAGTGCCTATCCATGAATCCTTGAAAAGGCAGGCTGATCTTATAAAAGATCATATTTGGTAATTTCTGAAAATTTACTGGGTATGAAGGTTTCTCTTTTTCAAGGTGCATTGAGATGCAGAGTTGCCTGCTACTTCTAAAATCCTTGAATGCTTTCCTCTGCTTGTGCCTAGTTTTCTGAAGTTGATTTTAAACAAATACTTCACTTTTTCCATTGGTACCTGCCCTGGGCTTTTTATTTTTCAGGTATAGCATGCTTAAATATTGTCAGATTCAAAGAGAATAATATTAATTCATTAACTCCTCAGTTTTTCTGTGCTGTATAAATAGGCTTTGGACTTCTGTCAGAGCCTCAGCAAGACTCTCCAGACATTGTTCGTGTGGATATGACATAATTGCTGCTTTGCTGTGTGGCTTCAATGTCTAATGCAGCTGAAGAGGCTGTACAACTTCCAGGGGACGAAGTCCATACTCTGGAAGGATTGGTTGAAGCTTGGCTCAGGATATCCAAAAGACTTATCTTTTCACTCATCTTAGAAGTCATCTTCTGAAGGAAATGAATGCTTTAAAGCAGAAAAGCTAATATGTTCAGAGAGCTTTTTCCTTTTGGTGACAAACAGAAGCAAAGTGCAGCAATTTTGTCCTTTTTTTTTTTGTACAATCTCAATGCAACTTCTAGAGATGTGTGGGAATTCTTACTGCCTTTCTTCATACCTCTGTGGTCAGCTACAGCAGTGTACTGGCAGGAGTAATTCACTTTGTAGACCCTGAATAAAGGTACATTCTGCCACTCTTAAGTTCAAAGAGACTTCACTTGCAAGGCTTTTCAACCCAATTTCAGAATCTTGCACAGCCTCATGACATAATAAAGTCTATAGTTCAGCAGAGCATCTGTTCCTGTACTACTGCCACGTCTCCTGCCCATGTAGAGTATCTACTTTAACTTACTAGCACTGAAATGATAGGTGGTTGTGACTTTTATAAAAATCAGGCAGATCTGCACTTTTAGAAAGCAGAGCATGGTACGTACTGCAGTGTGTGTGACAGAGTGCATGCCAGTTCAAATATTTTTAAAATGTGGAACACTCTGTAAAGGGAAAAAAGTCATAATGTGCATCTCTCTCTTTTTTTCCCCTTTTGGTAAAGGCTGAAAATATTTTCTCCTGGACTTACTTCCCTTTACTCATTGTCCTTCTATATTTTTTTTCCTTCCACTTGGCTAAATTATGCCAGTTGGATTTTAACTCTATTAAACCTGGTTAGTGAGCAGTAAATCCTGTGAAGAGTGTAGTTGCTTGAGCCAAAAAGCAGAAATACAGCAGGTAAACTACTCAGAAATAAGACAGTTTGGTCAGTAAATAAAACCTTTTCAAAACCTTCAAGGAATGTAGTGATTATATAAATGTAAAATATGTTCCATTGCAGGTCCTCTTGTGTTACTGTGTAAGGGCAGAACTAGCAGAAGGCTGCTATCTTCATATGTAGTTGTACCAATGACCTCTGAAGGAGGCAGAAAGGAATCAAAGATGAGGTGAAATAATCAGAAAGAACCATCAGAGAGAATATGCTGTAAGCAATAAGTTGAGATTGAAATCTGTTTAAAAATACAGGCTTGGGGCTGTAGTTAAATGCCTTGGTTTCCCTCACATTATGCAAACACCACCCTGGGATTTTATTCAAAGGACTCTCATGTGTTCATGATTTTGGAAGAGTTGAGACGTCAGACTTGATGGTTAAAATAAATGCGTTTGTTTATCACACTTCCCAGAATTTCAGAACCCTTCCTGGTAGGTGCTAAAACGAAACAGTATTTACTAAGGTGTTAGTTTATGAAGATACTTATTTTTGTAAGAAAGAAATATGTGTTCCTCACTGCCTATGCAAGTAGCACTTGATCTATTCCCAATTACTTGCACAGCTTATCTGGCAGTCAGTTCAGCTTCTCTTAAAAAATACTGCACATTGATGGTCACTCAAGCTTTCTGCATTTTCGTTTTGAGCAGCTGCTCTGTTTGGCGTTGGAAAAGTTGCAGCTTCCTTTGAAAGACTGCTTGTTTGCTGAAATGGTGAAATTTGACTGAATACTGGAAACAGTGCCTAGGAAGGGAGTTTTGAGCTTGAAAACTTTGATATTCTTTGTGAATAATTGACTGTAACTTCTTCTGCTGAGTAGAATGCAAAAATGTCAAGAGACTTGTTTGTTTTTTTTTAAATGGGCCTGCCAGCCAAAATTTAAAATATTGAAATACTCTGTATAAGCTGCTTATGAATAAGAAATAGGATAAGAATTAGTCATAATTTTGGCAATAGTTTAGAATCTAATCAATTAGTTGCAGTTACAGCTCTTCTATGAAGTGGTGTAGCCACAAATGAAGTTGTGATGTGAAGCCTTATTTGGATCTCGCTTGTGCAATTTTATTGTATTTTAGTGGGATTTTAATATAATCTTGGAAATAATTACATCAGATTAGCCAAAAAAACTGTAGAAAAATGCAGTAGTATTCTTTAAGATGAAGTTACTACAGGCTTGTTAGGAGGACAAGTAACATTAGGTAGATTTGGTTTTCACTCAACTGATGTTATTTTTCAGAATGACAAGCTTGTCAAATCAACAGGAAAAACATTGGCACTAATTATGACTAATGTTTCACTGTATTGCATGAAGCATTTAAGCACCATGTAGTCTGAAATATTTAATTTTCCATGTTCTCAAAGCTTTTTTTTAATGGTAGTAGGATATTTTTTAAGTATATTGAGCCTTTTTCAGGAGAAATAAAAAATTAGAGTAAATTGACATTTGTGGGATTGTCTTGGTTTAAACCAAAATATAAAATGTGGCTCTCTAGATTATCTTTTAAATTGTCAAGTTTACTTGGTTTTGTGGATTTATATCTTCAGTTGTGCTTAATCATTTTCTCTGTTTAGTGCCCTATTCATTCTCTCATTTTTAAAGTACTTGTATATGTTTAAACTTCAATTTTGTCCAAGTGTGTTGCTAAAATAAGGGTAAATTTTCAAGAGTGGTTAACAGCATAAATGTAAAAATGTATGTTTTCAAAATGTGCATGTCTTTACAGGAAATTTTTTGGGGTCTCTCTGTTCTGTATACATTTATGTGTGCAAGGACTACAAAAGCAAACTTAGGCAACTTCTCACATCTTGTTCATGCAGGCAGAACCTTGTCCTGTTTGGTTATGTTTGTGGATATGTTTGGTTTCACAGTTTTTCCCATAGATGAGCTTGTTTAAATGCAACTTGCTTGTTTAAATGCAATTTTCAATGGATTTTTTTTTTTTATATAAGTGGACACAGGGGACTGCCTAAAAATAAAACTGGTCCAATTTCTCTGAGTTTTTTCTCTTCTTGGCACAAAGTTTACCCATCCAGCCAGATGAGTCAGTTTCATCTTCTCCATGTACATCTGGTGTGACGGAAAGAAATGGTCTTTTTAAATAGTCGTGACAGTCATAGTTATTGCAAAAGGATGAATGGGGGAGGAAAATAAAAGAAACTAAGTGGGAACAAGTCTAGACCAACAGTGACTAGTAGTGTCATAAACTATTACATGAAAGCCATGTGTTTAAAAAAACTCATAGTGATAGTGTGTCCTTGCTCTACATTACACTGGCATGAGGACTCAATACTGTATTCATCATTAAAATGAATTTTTTAAAAGCTCCCTTACATCAAACCATTCATGTTAATCAATGTTTAAAATCAAAAACTTTACTCATCAAAAGATGAGTAAACCTTTTTTCACAAATGTACAAATCCTGTAAGGATGGAAATCATCATTATGCCGAGTTATTTTTTTTTTAAAGTGAGGAGGCGTACTTGTATCCTGAGGGTAGTGTATTCCTGTATTTGCCCAGTCTTCTTCATAATGACATCATATAGTCATGTGTTCATGCCTAATTTTTGCACTGATCAGAAAATACCTTGTTTAAAGTGCATCTCATTTTCTCATATGCTTTTAAACTGCACAGTTAACTAAAATCTTAGTCTGTCAAATTCTCACTGGCGTTCCTAGTTTGTCTTGTCACTATTTTAGTAAAACCTCCTTTACATGACTATGCAAGGGGCAAGAGGGAAATAATCTCCCATCAAAGAAAACTTTTAAAAAATAATGGGTGATAGACTCAGCAATAAAGAATTAAACTGTTTAGAAGGGAACTTCAATAAAATCTAAATCCACTTTGAAGTATTGAAAAATGCATAGAAGTAAGGTCTGCCCTTTGTTTCTGTCACTGTTTGTTCTTTTTTCTTCTATGCCCTTTTCTTCTCGGCTCCCCAGAGGCCTTTGCTTACAGTGTGATAGTGACATTGTGAATATCACAGAAAAGCAAATACAGTGGTTCAGTTGTAATCTTAGCTCCTACTGCCCACACAGATTCATGAGCTCTCTTCCTTTAACCTTGCATATTGGTAACTGGAAAGCTTGGAAGGACAAATAAGATAGAAAATGAAGTTATGTAACATGTTGGACTTTTGTTAATCCTTCTTTTTCAAAGGTGACCAAAAAATTTTGCCCCACAAAAACCAGAGTTTAAATGGTCCCTGCCAGGTTCCTGTTGATGTTTCCTGGAGAAATTTTCTGGGGAAGATTTTGCTTCTACTCTGTCTGTTCTCTTGCTGCCTAGCCCCTCTAGTTTTCCGTGTCAGTCACAGGCAGAAGTGCTGAGCTCTCCGTTCCCTGAGCTAGATCACAAAATTGTAGCCCTCATGAATAGGAGGTACAGTATTGATAATGTTGAATAGGGAACAAGAGACTTAACTATGACTAAGGGCATTTCTGTGCATGGGCTTGGCTTTGTGTTTTCACATGGCTTTGGATTCACTATCAGTATGTCTAATGAAAAAATAAGCAAGAGAACTGAGCTCACTTTTCTGCATAGCATTTGTCTGGAGCACCTTTCTTGGGTGCAGCACTGCTGTTGGCTTGCAGCTGCTAGAATGCATGCTAGGAGTGGGCTGACAGCAATGGTGTTAGCCACGGTGTGACGACTTCACTGTGCAAAACCTGCTGGCTCTGATTATTTCAGACCAATTTGGTATTAGACAACTGGCTGTTCAGGACAGCTGAGATGGAAAATTGAATCTGAAGAAGGTGTTCACTGTAGCATCCTGGGAACCTTTCCAATGCCCAACACTTACTGCTTTCTTTTTGTGCGTAATCAAGGTTTCCCAAATATATTGGTCTCTTCAGGGGGCATAAACTTCAGTATTTCCTGGTGCCAAGTGTGAGTCCTTCAGCTTCAGAGGCACTGAAGGGCCTTTTTCACCCTTGTGGATAATATTTTCATAAATTGAATATGCAAAGCTGAGGTGTTGCATCACACAGAAGCATCCAGATCCACAGAAGTTTGCTGGAGTGGATAATAGAGCATGGCCACTGTGGATTGTGATGAAACAGTTGCTTGTTATTGTGTGAGACTGGATGTACCACTTTCTTCCTGGACTGTGAGCCTGTTTACTAGGCACTTTGGGTATGGGAAAGAAATGTTATAAACATGGATACAAACTGTCACAGCAAAGTGAGTGTTGGAGTCCAGAGAAAGAAGTTAGAAACAAATTTCCTTCATGTTGAAGTCAAGGCCTATTGAAATTCATACAGGTTAACCATATATTAACATGTGGTTATTAATAGAAACAGATTGTATAGTTGTGCTATTTCTAAGTTATTTTCATGCAGGTCTCCATTTCCTGATTGCAGGACTTTGAAAGACCTTGTAAATAAGTTGCCTGGGCTGGGGTGCTTGTCTTGTGTTTTCTTACTTGCTGCTTTCACGGGTCAGCTCAATTGTAACCCTATAATTTTTTAAAAACCAGAAACATAAAAGAGCTCTCACATCTGTTTGTGTCTGCAGTTCTGTGCTCTGCCCCCCTCTAAAGCCAACACAGCCTTGTCCATTGAGAACTGCTCCAGGGAACTGTTCCTCTAAAATTCTGCAGTCTTCCACAAGCATGAGTTAAGTATTTCTTGGAACAAAACCTCTCTGCTCATTTCAAAATTAATCCATTTATTTCATGGGTGATGGATCTTTGAACAAACCACAGCTGATAAGAAAAATATAGAAAGCCTGGATACTTAGCATCATTTTGGTAGTCTGCTGTGTATCTGTTCTTAAACTTTTGAAAAACATGAGCTTCTTCTATGCACTTAGCTGTGGCAAAGTTCACTTTCAAGAGAACTTCCTCACTTCCCACTGGGATGGCAAGAGCTGCTGCTAGTTGGTGCAGGAATAGAGCAGAAGGGTTTTTTTTCCTTGCATTTTGCCATTTCCATACCAAATTGAACAATCTCTGATTTCAATTATCTTTTATTTATGACACCTATAGATAAAGGATAAAGTGCATTCCCATATTAGAGGGATTCTGCAGGTCATGTTCCAGAGCTGTAAACTTTCTTAAAAGCTTTGGGACACTTGGCTCATGAAATCTCAACTTCAGTAAAAGTTGAATGCAGGAACTAGCCAACATTCATGTTTTCAGTTGTTTTTGCTCTGTTTATTTGTTCCTTCAAATGTTGCATTTTGGATCCTGATGAACTTTTAACCTCCATGGGGTATGCGTGTGTTTAAACTGCCCAACTTAATAGGAGGGCAAAAGAAGAAAGAGAAGAATGAGCTTGAACAGCAGAGCAGGCATGAAGACAATAAATTTAGCTGACTTCTGGAATTGCAGCTGGAATGTTGTGGAATTTGATACAGATGGAAAATAGGAGCTGAAAGCACAAAATTTCCAGTGTGGGTGCCATTTTGAGTAGGCTGTGTGGGTGGAGAATGGTGCTAAATGCCAAGCAGGGAAGTAGAACGGAGAGTCTCTTTCCAACTAATAACAGACAGCTAGAAGTGGAGGGGAGAGGGGGTTGGGGAAGTGGTTTAAATGTCCCAGTGCAGCTGTTTTGTAATAAATCACTAATACTTGTGGGTAAAGCTCAGCTCATCAGTGTTTGCTACTTTCTTGTCCATAGAATTCTTTTCCACGGTAGTTGGAGTATTATTTTTATGGTATCCTGTTTAACGTCCTACTGTATGTAGTCAGATGGTTCATGTGGCTCTGAAATAATTTTTGGTCAGACTGTATGACAAATAGCAGGTCAAAATTGGTTTTGACTGTTTTGTTTAACTATCATTCTTCTGTATGAAAGTAGCATTGCTTTTGAGAATGAAGTGCTGTTCATGCAGTACCAGTGTTAGTGGACATCTCTACTCCTGCTTTAGTCTCAGATTCTCAGTCCAAGTTCTGATGCTTTGTTTTGGCATCAGGCCCAGGTCCAGGAGCAGATATTTTCATTTGCTCCATATGTATTTCCTGTGTGTTCATGTGACTCTCCTTCAAAAAAAAAAAAAAAAAAAAAAAAGAGTACGCAGCAAATAACTCATAATTTGAAAAAAGGGCTTTTCCTCCAGTAAATTTTTAGAGTCAGTTCCCTTCCTTAAGAGAGCATGCCAATACTTATGCTGTCTGATACATTATCATACAGAGGAAAAGGGAAAGGGCAAAGTTATTGTTATTCTGCTTAATAGTCACCAAGTATTTGAGAGGGTCCTTTCCTACCTGCGAGTTAAGCATGGATTTGTTGTTCACGATGGACTCATCCCCCTTTGATGACAGAAATCCTTTGTAATGAATGGCCCAACATTTTTCTTTCATCAGGTTAGGTTTTAGATGAAGCTGTAATAGGTTTTGAATATTTATATATGTAATAGTTCTGTTTCGATTTTGAACAAAGTTGAATTTATTAAAAACAAAAAAAGTGTTCCTTAATGTTTCAGAAGGATCCTACTGTTAAAATGCAGAATGTTTCTATTGTAATGTGAATGATTTCACTCTGTCTTGTGTGTAGGAAATAAGGGTTGTAATCACTTGGCTTTTATTGTTATAGGAGAACCCTTTTGTTAGTTTCCAGCTTCTAAGAGGAAGGTTGTAGTTCTTGCAATCCTGTCCTCTTCAAATATTATCACATGGCAATATTTAAAAATCTGCTTTCAGCTACAGCCAGAAAATAAGACTGTGCTATATGTAGTGCATACCAAAAGTGGAAATGACTCAGTTCAACAACCATCCCAAGTGTATTGATGATTCCCTTCAGAGAGAATGACACCACCATGCATGTGGTAATCATCTCTGTGAAAGAGATGTTCTTGTGATTGAAATCTAGTATTTAAGAGCAATGTTGGGTGTGAGGTAGTATTTGGGAAGTCATTTGGGATGCAAAAGCAATGAAAATAGGATGGGTCTTAATACAACTGGAAAGTATAACCATGGGTTGTTGTTCATAAATAATATTAACATCAAGTATTCCTTTCACTGAATTTTAAATTATAACTATTGGGCTTGGAGGAGGGAGGTTGTTTTTTCTTCTATCCTGTATATTTGTAAAGGATTTGGAATGCAGACCAAGTTTTCCTGCTGCAGCTGGAAAAGAGATGTCATAATGCTGATGTCTACAACTGGTTGTGTTCTGAAATAACAGCCCAAACAAAGGGAAATGCATAGCTTTGCCACCTCTCCCAGCTGCTGTCACAAGAAACACTGACTCAAACACACCTGTGAGTCAGAATTCCTGTAGCTCCCTTCCTGCAGCCCGGTAGTAGTAATTTGCCTCTTACTTCACCTGTAACCTTTACTGCTGTTCTCAACCTCTGCATTGTCTCTCTTAATGTACGCAGGCAGCAGAAGTGAAACTAAGCTGTCTCTTACTGTCCTCTTCCAACCCATCTATTCTGAAAAGAGGGCAAACAGTCAGGAAAGTACTCTGTTCCTCTGTGCTTGAGCACAAAATTTGGGTAGACAGTAAATGACAAAAAGACTTCTATTTTCTCTGAACTGATAAGTAACCAGGTCATAAGCCACATAAACAGGAACTGGACTGAAGAAAATCAAAGGTCATGATGTTTCTTAAAAGCAGCGGAGATTCTTACACAAGCTGCTTTGTTAAAGGATAGCAATGTGGTTTATTTAAATTAGGTTTCTTTCGCCTGGTTTCACAGACGGTTGTGTTGTTCACGGGGTGTCTGCTGCATTACAGTTTTACTTTTCAGAACATAATTTGCTATTGATTTTTTATGTCCTCTTAAAAGCAGTTTATTATACTCTCAGCTTATTTTTTTCAAACAAGCCATTTGTTTTGATTCTTTTCTTTTTTGGTTGTCTGCCTTAGATCCTCAAAAGGGTCTGAAACAAGTGCTGAATTACCTATTTTGCAGAGATATTTCAAGTTGCATAACTGACATAAGAGATAATTGCAGAAGAAAAATTACATCTTTGCACTGATTTTTGTAATGGTGGAATACCTAATTAGACATGCAGACAGTAATCTCTAATAAGTGAAAAAAAAAGTCCGCCCTACAGTATATTTAGACATCAGTAAGAAATTAAATGAATTAACAACAGGAGAAACAAATGGTCTGTGGTTAATTCGATCACTTCCTTTGCTACAAAAAGGCAACCATCAAGTTTTAGAAGGCTTATTCAGATGTGACAGGGACAACCCCTGAGCAACAGTAGCAGGAACATCCACTGCTAATCATTCTCCTTTGCCAGTTTTTATTCCAGTCCTGCAATTTCTCTGCTCACAGAAAGGAAATATGAAAGACTGTTTTTTTGAGCAGTAGCAGTCAGACTAAATGGTTAAAAGTACAGCTGCCGAAACTTCTCATATATTTAAATTTTCATTTAAAATATTGTATAATAAAATGCAGCATATATGTAAGATAACTGGCAAACCTTGTGCAGAAGTTGTCTTTTGCTTTCCTATTATTAAGCACAACCTGCTTCAGGCTGGGTAATACTGGAACAAGAAATAACTGTTAAAGTGCTAAGCACCTTTTGCTTTATGAGACTAGTGGAACAGAATCAGAGAATTCTAGGCAAGTTTTATTTCCTTAGAATTCAGTATGGTTTGGATTCTAAGCTATACACAGACATTTAGATTTGAGGTGAAACTGAAACTAAAAGAGGAATGTCTTTTGGATCTCATTTTGAGTCAGATAAAGACAGCAGAAAGTTTATAGAAACAAAAAAATGTTAATTTTACCATCTAACCCAAAATCTACTAATGACAGTCTAAGAGCTTGGTCCTGGCAGATCTGAAACAACTCTGATCCTGTTTCAGGTATAAATTTGGCTGTTGTTGAAAATAGAGATTTAGTGCATCTGTGTCAGATTTTTCCTATTAAATGTCTTATTGATAATTTGATAGAGTCATTATTTCCCCTTCACCCCACATTCAAAGATTTTAACACTATGTGGATGTTTCATTTCACATTAACTATTTGCACACAAAAATGTCCTGTTTAAATTTGTGAATTCACTGTATAGAACTGTTAATTCACTGTATATAACTGCACTTTATCGTTTTAACCGGTTGGAGCATCTCTGCAAGCATTTAGTAATAGAACCTGCAATTGTTTTGCTTTGTAAATGTTTAACTCTTAGCAGCATGTTGAAAATCTTGGCATTGCTCAGCAAACAATCCTTTGGGGTGCTCTCTTTAGGTTGAGAGACAGTCTGCCTGGATTAAGTATTCGTTCAGGACTTCTCACCTTCAGAAAATTGCCTTCCTGAGCAGTTGATAGAGTCTTTGTTTACTTTGCATCATTCGCAGCAGGCAAGAAATTTTGTAGTAAGTAATTGCAACCCATTGACCAATGATGCACTCTGGAGAGACTCAAGAGAAACAGAGTAAAGCTACCAAGTTTTCAAGGCAGAAAGACCAAAAGATTTAGCTATTAGGAATCCTGGGACAAAAGTAGCTTCTGTAATGCAACACAAGGTGAAGTGCTCTGTCAGTGGATACTAGTCACATCTGTATGACATTTAATGAAAGCTTTCAAAAAAGCCTCTTAATCTGATTGTTAACAAAAGATCAGCACCTTTGCTAATGGTAAGAGGCTTTCAGTGTAGTATCTATGCACTCCAGTAAGAAAAATGCATTGGTCAATAGTGTTTGTTATGTATAATTTGCTGTATTCCCACCTTGAGACCGAATTTTGATCTTTATTCTGTTTAAGTCCTCTACCAGATATTTGTCTATCTTCCTCTTTTAGGATGTGAGACTCAGTTCTGTATTTATTTTGTGTATGTGTGTGCATTTTTTGTGAATTTACTTTGAATGATGCTGGATGTCTCCAGTTACATTCTGTGATCAAAATGGGCATTTCTGAGAGACTACTGGCATTTGCAGAAAATCTTTTCTTAATTACCTACTCTTACCTATAGTTAAAAGTGCTTTGGTTTGGTTTGGGTTTTTTTGGGGGGTTTTTTGCCATAAGCCGTAAAAATCTGCCAGGACAACTACTCAAAAAGTGTGAGACAGAACTAAATTCAGGGGAAGAAGCAGAGTGGTCATTACATTATTTTTATCTTGTGGTTTTTTGGGTTTTGTGTTTGGGGTGTTTTTTACAAGTTGCATTTAATTTAAAGGCTAACAGACAGAATCTCCAAGGTGCAGGTGGGAGTACTGAGGGCAACTGACATGAAGTTCATCAGTACTCTGCTAGGTTTGCATGGCTTGGTTTTTGGTAGCAGGGGGGGCACAGAGGTAGCTTCTGTGAGAAGTTGCTGGAAGTTTCCACCATGTCCAGCAGAGCCAGTCCCCGATGACTCCAAAGATGGACATGCCGCTGGCCAAGGCTGGGCCAATTAAAATGGTGGTAACGCCTCTGTGATAACATATTTAAGAAGAAATCAAAACAAAGCTTGGGATGCAGTTTTAATTCCAGTCAGAGAAGAGCAGAGTGAGAACATGTGAGAGGAACAACTGTGCAGACACCAAGGTCAGTGGAGAAGGAGGGGCAGGAGGTGCTCCAGGTGCCAGAGCTGAGATTCCCCTGCAGGCCATGGTGATGACCATGGTGAAGCAGCTGTCCCCCTGCAGCCCATGGAGATCCATGGGGATGCAGAGATCCACCTGCAGCCTGTGGAGGAGCCCACGCCGGAGTGGGTGGATGCCTGGGAGGAGGCTGTGACCCTGTGGGAGACCCATGGAGAGAGGGGCCTTGGTCCCGTGCTGGAGCAGCCTATCCTTGAAGGACTTCACCCTGTGGAAGAATGACCCACGCTGCAGCAGTTTTGGGAGGACTGTTGCCTGTGGGATGGACTCGCATCACAGTGGTTCACAGAGAGTTGTTGCTCATGAGATGGAGCCACATCGGAGAAGTTCATGGAGAACTGTCTCCCATGGGAGGGACCCCATGGTGCACCATGGGAACAACTATTGTCCCTGAGCAGTGAGAGAATCCTCAGGTGATGAACTGACCATAACCCCCATTCCCTGCCTCCTTGCACCACTAGGGTAGGTGGTAAGAGTTGGGAAGGAGGGAAGGAGGTAAAGGTGTTTTAAGGGCTTATTCTACTTCTCGTTGTACCGCTCTGGTTTTGTTAGTAATAAATTCACTTCATATCTCAAAGCTGAGCCTGTTTTGCCCTTGATGGTATTTGATGAGCGATCTCTCCTGTGCCTTACCTCAACCCATGAACCCTTCATTAAATTTTCTCTCTTCTGTCCAGCTGCAGAGAATCGTGAGTGAGTGGCTTTCATGGGTGCCTGGCATCTGGCCTGTGTCATCCCCTGACAAGTATCAAATCATTATCACCTATACACTCTTCCAAAGAACTTTTTCTCTCAGGTGAGTAGTGAGTTTGCAAGAAATGTGATAAGTGCAGCATAAACCATGAATACGGTTCAGTTAAAAGGAGGTACATTGTATTTTACTTGGGTATTCATAAATATATTAATTCAGCAGATTATATTCCTGTAGTGACCTATTTGTAATAGTTTCTCTTCTATGTTATTGCTGTTTGTGTTATTAACAGACTGTCTCTACACCTGAGCTCATACCTCTTTTACACTGAGTGAGAGTCTGCCTCAACAAGCAGCAGGAGTGTGATTGATAACCCATTCACTCTCTTCTCCTCTTTGGACATTTACCACTTTAAATTATATGTTTGGTAAGAACCTCAGACATAACTTTTTGACTGCCTTCTGGCCAGTCTACTTTCAAATAAGCCTCCCAGGATCTGTAATCGACATTACACAGACTATTAATGGATAGAAGATTTCTTTTCAAAAGCAGGAAATGGTTGCAGCTGCATAGGAACATATTTTTACTCTACTAGATATTCAAAGCATGCTTTCAATGCCCAAGCACGTTTTCCTGTTTGTATTTTGATTTCTATAATTTATTTATGTGCTTTTGAAATGAGCTCATGCATGGTTTTCTCCATGAATTGAACCACCAAGTATTTGGGTCAAACTGCTACCTGCTAGGAACTATTCTGTCATGGATGCATAATTTTCAGGATAAGTATTTACAAATTCGGAAGCAAATATTTAAAAACTCTTAATTGCATTTGGAAATGTAAGTCTCTGTAAATGTGAGTTACGATCTTGAATGATAGAACCTGGTAACAGTAATCTACTTAAAGTGAGTGTAGCTCACATTTTAAAACATTTATAAATTATATACATGTAGTATTTTGGAAACTCTGAAAATCTTAAAATATCTGACAGCTGTGGAAATCTTATGGTTTCTTTAACCACATAAGTTGGTCACTACTGCTCAAAGTTTGTAGACTTTGTATACTCATGTTCTAAAAAATCTCATCAATCTCTAGCAATGTCTCCTGAGGGTCTTGGCTTAGTTTTGAAAGATGACTGGGGTTACTTTTCAAGAGAGACGTAAATTTTGAGTCCTCAAGTTCCCTGAGGTAGAAGTAGGAGTTAGAAACTCCTATTGCATCCTTTCTGTTGGGTTGTTTATAGAAAGTCAGGGGTGGGTGTTACAAGCTAACAAGTTATAAAACAATTTTATCTGATGTACTCCAACTATGTGCGTAAGCTTAGACTGGGACACTTTGATGCAGAAAAAACACTGATGTGTTTGCAGGATTGACATCTAGAGGAAACAAGAAAATTGGGAACATGTGGTGAACATACTTCTAGCACTTTGCTAGATTGTTTCTGATGACTGAGGTGAGTGAAGGAACTTTGCAGTCCCTACCACCAATCCCAAAACTGCAGCATGGCAAGTTAATTCCCATTGCTAAAGTCTTTGCTTCTTTCAAGGACTATATGCTGCCCTGGTGTCATCTTAAGCGTAATAGGACCTGGAGACCATAACTGATCCTTTTCCAATAAAAATGAATCTTTGTATCTTCTTTGGGAATGTTGTAAGGAAGTATGCTGTGTATAAAACGACTTCCATATTTAAGCAGGAAGAGAAGTACAAGTTTGCATACAAGGATGGAATTAACTGCAAACCTTCCTTTGCTTTCATCCCTCCCCTTGTTTTTTTAACTCTGTAGCTGGTATCAAAATTACAGTAGGAGCAAACTCATGCTTCTATGTACTGGCAAAAAGATAATGGGAACTTGAGGCATTGGTGCATGTCCTTTGTAAGTTAACAAGACAAATATCAGGGCAATTTAGGATCTGTGTTCAGTCTTCAATTCAGTCTTTTCAGTCATGAAGCTGCTAACAAAGGGCTTCTTTTTGTTTTGTTGCAGTATAATTTTTAACGCTGCTGACAGACTTGGATGCTGAAATTCAACCTCTGGTTATTCACAGAGCAAATATAACAGACAGCTGCAGTTGCATTTTCTTGAGAGTGTTCCAGAAGCTATATTTCTCCCAGACCTTTGGGGACCACTTACTGAGGAATGCGGAGAACTTGGTGTTAGCATTTACACAATCCTTGGACTCTTTTCTAAGGTTATGCAAAATCTGGCAGCATTGTCATAGCAGCCACCACTCACTTGAAACTGAGCACTGACCACCAATTTTACATACAGCAGCTTTTTCTTTCAGATTGGAACTAGCAACCTGTGGGTAGAAATGTTTTGTATGCAAGTATTGATGTGCTCATCTAAAAGCTAATTTTATTAGAATATAATTGGTGGTGGCAGTCTAGGGAGGTAATTTCATGCTTAATTTTAACAGTGAAGTTAGGTGACTATTTCTCTCAAGTAAGGGTGGGAGTTGGGCTCATTAATTTAGTTTTCTGAATTGTAACAGGTCAAAAGTAGATAAATCCTCCTAAATATGTGCACTGTACAAGTCTCTAGTGCTTGTGAGTGAAGGTACAGCACAGACAAGTCACTGAGTACTTATCTATACCTACGTACCTGTCAGCACTTTAAATCCTTTGCAATAAGTAAACATGCAGTCACTTTGACTGTAAGCTGCTGAGTACTGGGAGACATTTAAATATTGGTATAGAAATTGTCATATTTTTATACACTTTAGGCCTAATTATTTCACTTTTATTTAAGTGCAAGTTCTTAAAATCTGGTCTTAAATAGATAGTGAACAGGTATTTATGCTTATGGTACTATGCAAATATTTCATTTATTTAATTAAAAAAATGCAATTGAACCCATTTTACCAGTATTTATGGATTTAAGAGCTCCTGGGGAATAATAGGTGAGGACAGGAGAAATTAAGATTTTACAGTAATCCTGTTGCTCTTGAGCCCTCTCATTATTATGTGTATCAGTCTATCACAAGTAATCTTGTATGTATTCCAGCTCTTAATGATTCATTCTGAACATAAAAAAGAAAACTTCCATTTATGTAGACAACTGAGTAATTTCTGAAACTCTTAAGGGTTTTCAATTGTCCAGCAGTGTGGTTAACTTCCATGTGGTGTATATTTCTGTTCCTTTTTTTTTAGTGAATGAGTATGCTTTAGTTCCTCTGTAACATTTACAGGAACAGGAAGCAACAATGGTATTAGTACTCTGAGCCTGGATTTTTATTTTGTTCCAGACAGAGTTCCTAGCCTTGAGAGTGACTATGTCATTTGGCAATTTGAAAAGCTTTACCTCCTTGAAAAAGTAGTTACTTGCAGCACCCTATAAGGAAGTCCTTGAGCAAGAAGTTTTTGCTAGTTGGGGCTGTTATTTCTGTCTCCTGGAACATTCAAGTTTAAAAATTTATACTTTTTTCACAGTACTTCTGTGTATCTACAGAACTTAAGCTGCTCCTAATCTGAAAATTTATGGATCAAACTGCATCTGTAACAGAATAGGAAGCAAATCAAACAACAGGAGTGTTTTATCATTGCCTCTATAAAACACAACGATCAAGCTGGGATGGAGTTTCAAAGGTTCATTTCTAAGCTGTATTAGGTTTTAATTAGTGAAAGAACCTAGTGAGTTACATTCTCACTTATATTTATGAGTACTTATTTACTCTACTAAACCTGCATAGATACATTTTATGTTAGATTGCCATTTCAGTTCTAATTCAGTGTTTACACTTATTCAAGTCTGGCTTTATTTTAAAAATGTATTTCAACCAGTATCAATAGCAAAAATGCCTTGAAAACTAAAGTTTTCCATCTGAATCCATTCCATTAATGTAATAAAAGGAATATATTAAAGATTTTGTTTACTGAAATGCCATTCCATCCTTTAGTATTGCAATTTTTTAGCAATATCCCAGCAACTATATTTCATTCTGGAGAGGTTCTGAAGTCCTTTTTCTCTCTCCACCCTTGTAATATTTCTTCTTTGCCTCAAAGGAGAGGCAAAGAACTCAAAGGATTTTTAAAAAATAGATTAAAAACATTTTTAAAAAAATCCCCCTGAATCATCCTTTGTCGGACAGTGACTCCATAGGTCTGGTTTTCCCCATTTACAAATTACTAAGGACCATATCATACTGTCCATTGCAAGGGACACCACTGCGCTTTCAGAAACTGTGGCTAATTGCTGTGGTAAGAGGAAGGAAATAGCAACCCATGAAGCATTCAGTCTTTCTTAGTAGAAGTCATACCACATTTTCTCAGAGTAGGGAATCCCATGTGAATTGGAAAAAAAAGAAAAAAGTAAATTCCTGCCTACTTATACAAGGAGCAACATTTCCTCTCTTAATTTTATTACATGTTTTTTAATGCCTGATGTAGGTACCTGTCCTCTGAGAAGCCAGTTTATTCTTGCAACTGATTATTAAAAATGGCATCTTCAACAAAAACTCTGTGATAGCTGAGTGTTTGGGGCTGCCTAGGAATGTCTGTCCTGAAACAAAGAAATTTAACATAGAAATTACATGGGAACTTAGAGGCTTTAAAAAGTCAGGTGGGTACAGAGCCCATATTTCCTAAACAAAGTATCTTACAAGGGCAGAAATTCTGTGGTGCACATCATATCCTAAGCCACAGTCTGGATCTCAAACTCTGCTCTCAGCATGGTTGGCTCACCAAGTTTGAAGTCTGCAAAAACATGCTAAATGACAACTTCCACACTTCATAGCTCTGCATGTCTGGTTTCTGGTGGTTTCAAAACAGTGTGTGTTGATAGGAATCCCCTATATAAAGTAGTTCTGTAGCAATTCAATGAATTTTTGGAACTTATCTTGCCCATTTATGTATCTGCAGCCTCTTCCTTTCTCCATTAAAAGGAGACATTATAAAGTTTGTAGGTTTTTATTTATTCATTTTTTACATCCTTTCTATTTTGATATGAACTATGTTTTTTCCTCATGGAATGTGATTCAGCAGAGCAGTCAATGATTTCTTTATCTCTAAAGCTCTTTAAATGGAGTCTGGGTTAAAAAGAACTGGTTCCCAGCCTGTCTCTATAAACAATTGCTTCAGGCTAAAACCTGAGTTTCCTTTCTTGAAGGAGCCCAGGGGAGGGATCCTTGTTTAGCCAGATGTGATGCACAGTTATCTAATGACACTCATTCTTCTCGCTCCTCGGCTGAGTTCAGTGCTACCTGATCATAAGATTTTCAGTATTCAGTACTGTACTCCAGGCTCTCATGTTTTGAGTGTGGCTGTGTTCCCCATAAAAGATATGGGTGTCCCATTTTGCGGTCACAAAATAGAGTTGGTAGTGCCAAGCATTTAAACTGTAGCAGAATAAGGGTCCTCAACTGTCACCCTGATAATATAAATGAAATGAAAGCCATGCTAGTGTCTTGAGCCATTTTGTCTTGCCTCTCTTTTGCCCTCTGGTTGCTACTAAATGTCACATATTTGGTGAAATGTCCTAATAGAACACATTGCTTTTTAATGTAAACTTCATTTTTGTACATCCACAAGTAGTTCTTTTTATTTTGATATACATATTGGATCAAGCAATTGGCTGCTTGAAGTGGTTGTTAAAGTCTCTATGATATCAGCAAATGACCTAAGCGTAACTTTGGGAAGTTTTTGCATGACTTCCAGGAGCTGTAGGGCAACTGAAGTAATAAGTGATGATGACTCATAAAGAATAAAAGGAGCTGAGGTGGGAAATTACAGGAAAGAGCATAAGCTCTGGCTTTTCCCTGCTGTGATTTCAGGGCTATTTTTGTTAGAGACAAGGGAATTTTTGCATGCCTAGAGAAAAGGCAAAATAAACCGGGACATAGATATCCTTAGAGAAAAAGGTAGGTGAATGAAGTAAGGAAATAAGACACTAATAATCTCCCAATTCTGGTGCAGGAAGAACCAGAAACTTGCTTTTTTTTCCTTTTTCCTTTTTTTCCTCTCTTTTTCTTTCACCCCCATTCCCCCCGCCCCAATCCCCTCAGTAATCAAATGCCCTAAGGTTAGGGTGCATCCATACTGTTTTCAGAGACTCAGCAGCTGAAGTCACTGTTAGTTTGCAACCAAATTGTTCATATTAGAGCTAGTGAAGAACTTCAAGCTGTCCTCAGTATGACTGGACTGTGAAACCCCCTATTATACCGTAACTGGGGTGAAGGATGCAAAATATAATGAGCAGTGTCTTTCTGAGCTCTGTGTTACACATAGAGAAAAGCCTGCATAGGCAGAAGCTGTCCTTGAAATTAGGATTAAAAAAGACATTACTATTCTCAACAAAAGAAATGCAGAAATAACAAAAGCAAGCTAGATGCAATTTCTCATTAATATAACATGCCTTCCCTTCCAACGTCTGCCAGATTTTCAGAAAGCTCTTTTTGAAATGGGCAGAACTCCTCTGTGTAGCTGACTAAATTCAAGGTGAATGTTTGTGCTTGTGTATCTGTGGAGGCCTAGCATCCAAGAAAATGTGATCATTTGGAAGACCAAAAAGATAAAAATATATTTTAAGAAACCTCACAAGATATATCCTTGTGTTACAAAATCTCTCTTTCTACTCCTCCCTCAATGCAGCAAAAAACCCTATAGCTACAGCTGCCCTGTGTGTCGCTTGTGTTAGCACAGCTCATCCACACCCACAAAGGCACACAAAGCTGTTTTGCTTTGTGCTGGAAAAGTGCCATCCAGGAGTAGCAGCCAAAAGGAAAAATTCCTTTCAGCAACATTCGTTGCCCTAAGCCAAAAACAAAGCAGGGAGATGTGCTTCTCTCTTTCACGCTTGTGAATTTGGAGATGGTGCCAACATAAACCGTGACTGATGCTCTGAAATGGTGCAAGTCCATGTCACTCTTTCAAATTCAGTGATGCAACCTGAGTTTACATTAACTAACTTTTTAGTAAGTTAAAGCTTTTTAAAGTAGTTTAAAGCTTTTTGGCAACAGAGCTGGTGAGGGGTCAGGAGCACAAGTCCTACAAGGAGCAGCTGTGGGAGCTGGAGCTGTTTAGCCTGGAGAAAAGGAGGCTCAGGAGGGACCTTAACACTCTCCAGAAGTGCCTGAAAGGAGGCTGTAGTCAGGTGGGGGTTGACTTATTCTCCCAGGGAACCAGTGACAGGACAAGAGGAAATGTGCTCGAGTGGCACCAGGGCAGGTTCAGATTGGACATCAGGAAGAATTTCTGCACTGAAAGGATTGTCAGGCATTAGAACAGACTGCCCAGGACAGTGGGGGAGTCACCATCCCTGAATGTGTTCAAGAAACAGCTGGACATGGCATTCAGTGCCATGGTTTAGTTGACAGGGTGGTGGTCAGTCTTGAAGATCTTCTCCAACCTTAATGATTCTATGATTATACATTATGTTATTATACTTGTTATAAATGAAAATTTCATAAATATGGTATGCTGCCTGTACCTCAAAATAGCCTGTACCTCAGGTACTATGTCTTATGCCCTTTTTGATTACTTCCTTGTAACACTTTAAAAGGGAAATGAGGTTATACTGCATGAAGGAAAACTGCTTACCTCAAGTTTTTAGGGTCTGTCATTTTCACTCAAATCAAAGGAAGGAGAATCATCGATTTGAGGAAAGGGGCTTTCATTTATCCCGGATGGTTCACCAATAAAGAAACATGAGAGATGCATGTCCTTGTATCTGAAGAGAAGGCAAAAGAACAGCTGATTTGAGGAAAATGAAAATCAGTAGGGACAGAGAATTTTAAACTGTATCTGTACTTGGAGACTCAGACCAGCTCAACTTCTACATCTAGATGAACAATAAGCATTTCAGCTGCAGTCTAAGACCCAGGTGCACATAAGCCAGCCAAACTGCACATGGCCTGAGAAATCAAAAATGTAAGCACATAATCAAATAAAAGCCATAACTTCGATCCAGATTTTTGACCTGAATGATGTGTGGTTCAGGATCTGGGAAAGTTTGTAAATGTATAATTGATATACAACCTGAATAAATACTGTAGCTGGAGGTCCTAGAGTCAGATTTTGAAAGGTCCTTGATACCATGTCAGCTGTACTTAATCATCTAATTTGGAAAGTAATGCACAGGTATCACTGAGAATGTAGACAAAGATGCTCAACATCACCTTTAAACACCAGTGAACAAAGATTTAGGGTAGCATAAAGTAGGGGAGTTTGATTGGGAATACTGATGTAGGTCCAACAGTTGCATATCAGGTAAAGTTGCATTGGCAGTCAGTAACACAAAATAGTAACCAAAAAATGTAAGCTGATTTCAGAAAATAATTAGAAAATATTTGAATTCATACATTTAGAAATGTAAAGTAGAATACTTTACAGTGAGAACTATTAAATGTACCAAACCAGAGCTAGTGTGTCTGTGATTTATGTAAGGCTCATTGAAAAAAGAAAAAATTGTTCTCTCCCTTGACAAAATCAAAGCTACCTGCTTTTTGTTTGCAGAGCTCTTCATTTTTTGGCTAACTCCTTTAAAGACAAAAGCCAAGAAAGTTTAAAAATTGTGTTCATTCTCCAAGCAGTCTCCATGTCACTCAGGAGAATGAAACTGCAGATGCCTTTGTTCATTATTATGCAAAAGATTTATGAATTTGGTTCAGCTTTAGACCCTTACGCCATTTCTAAGTTCCTTGATATTCTTCTCTGAAACAAAATAAAATTACATATATAAAGTTTTTCATCACAGAAATCATCCCTCTTGGTTTGATTTCTTGGGTAATACTGATCCTGATATTGATCCTAATATTTTCCCAAGACCTACATATTGTTAAAAAATTTGTAAAACCTTCCAAAGTCCAACAGCAGTGAATGCAGCCTCTACAATCAATGTGTCAGCTGAGGATCTGACCTCTCCTTTTCAAGCCAGACAGCATCTCCCATATTACAGCACATTTTTGTACATACTCTTCCAGCTTGTTACAAGCACCACAGCTTTTCTAACCCTGAAAGTTGCCCAAAGGCCATAAAACAGCAGAGGCCACCACTGCAGCTTAAATGATGACTTCTGCCTGGGGCCACGGTGGAAGGCAGAGTCAGATGCAGTCTTATTTCCCCCTTTGCTCTGCGTGGTTGTTCTGGAAGGTACATTCTAGGCAAGGTACAAAGGAAAATCAATCACTGTATGAACAGTTTTAGATGGTGTAGTAGAGTAACAAAAATGTTATCCTGTGAGCTCTAGCCAGAAGGTAGAGAGGAAGACTTGCAGAGAGAGGAGAACAAGAGGATTTCTTCAGGTCCCTCCTCCTAGCCATGCATTCTTGTTGTTTCTTATACTGAAATAGTCCAGAAGTAGTATGAGTGCTTGTCAAAATAATGCAAATATTAAATTTTCTCTCGAGAGAAAATGCAAACAAAAATTCATTGGTGGAGAGCATGCAAGCACATTTTGTTTCAGAGGTGTTTTAGGTCACCCCGTGGTTCCACCTCTTGTTGATGTTATTCTAGTGAAGGCATATTCAAACTACTGTCTTTTAGGTGCTTCAGCAGCTAAGTGAATTTTCATATGTGTGGCGATAAACTCCCCACTTCAGAAGAACTGCAAAACACTTAAACAGGGCACTATATTTAGGTGAGAGTCAGTATTTTTTCTCACAATTGGCCTAGAATGCACCACGTTTGCAGTAATTCACCACCTGCTCCTGTTTTCCTCAGTTGATTCTACCCCAAGCTCAGCTTTAGAAATTTATATAAATAGGTCGGTATCCTATTTCTACAGACTGGCTATTTGATCTTTCAGATTTTTTTCTTGTTACTAACTTTAGCGGAATACTTTTCCTACTAACTTCATGTTGTTTCTTGCTGTTTCTTTCAATTTTCTCTAAGTAGTTCTCTAGCTCTGCAGCATATGAATGCCAAGAATATTCCCAGTCCCAGAGCAGTGATCTCAGAAAAGTAAATCTAAATAAGAAAAATGTCAAGAAAAATAATTCTTATTGGTATTTTTTTTCCATTATTACTAGACAAAGAAAAATCCATGATGATAATTTTGCCTTTAAGGGCTCTTATTTACCAGAGACAGAGTTTAGGTTCAATGCAAATTTTCATTATGAGAACGACTAGCAGAGATATGACTCCTGTATACCTTTTTGCAGCTTGTTAATCATGCTGACTTTAACCACTAAGACCCTTTTCAGGGTTATTTCTTTTGGTGGCAAAACTCAATTAGTCAGCCTTGAATGCACTGAAGCCAAGTAGAAGAGCCTATTCCGCAAGGCATCTGGGCCCCCCCTTGTTCAAGGAAATCCACTGGAGCCTTGACACATAGGAAGCTGCTTAGGAAATGCGAGAACGTGGGGATTGTTAACTCCAGTGGAATTTGAGGCTTAAGCTGGTTGTTTTGTGGGTTTCCTTCCACGGTGAAGTGGACGCAGTACTCAAGTAGTTTACCCTTTCCCCATGCTAAAGTGGGAAAAATGTAGAACAAATTCAACCGTTTACAAAATGCTGAATTTTGGTCATGTCCTTTGTAATTTGTTTTCTGAACTCAGTGGTTAAGGGATTTTATTGTTAAGTAGCCATTGAAGTAATTTACCTGTTGGATGAAAAATCTTGGGTGTATTTTTGTTTTCTCTGTCTTTTTTTATATATCCAATAGTTCAGACTCATGAAATACCGATTTTTTGTAGCAGTGCCAAGTTGGATTATCACATTTTCTTTTTAGTTTTGTCGATTACAAAATATTCTTCTTTGAAATGGTAAAGAAAATTTAGAACATATGGCAAAAAAGAAAAAAGTGTCCATTTGCAGTTAGACCTAGAAAAATTATGAGAGATGTGTAATTTTTAAGAAATTTATCTTAAAACATCTTCATTCTTAAAGTACCTAGGATTTAAATGCTGTTTTATCAGATTTCTTGTCCCTTGCTAATTTTGGAATAGGCTAATTGGAAGTGATAAATCTTGAATTTTTTTCAAAAGTTTTTTTCAAAATTTGAACAAATATTAATTGTTTCTGAAGAGAAAAAAGTAATGATCACTATTGTTGATGCTTTGGGCATTTTAAATTTTTTTAAAATAGCAATTAGAAGAGAGAGCATGCTAGAATTTATCCTTAATTTCAAAGTATCAGATAATTGTATGTTTATCAGTATGAACCTCTTGGACCACAACAGTTATTTCACTAGTTGTCAAACTGGTTTCATTGTCTTTATGTAAGCTGTTTTCAAAGATTTGGGGTTACAAGGATACAACATGCTTAAATATCTTAAATGAAAGCAAGAACCTCACCAGCTGTGTTTTGAGCTGTGAGTGGCAATGCTTCTGGAGCATTAGGTGACTTTTACGTAGCTGCTTAGGTCTTATAGAAGATTGAGCTTTTATTTACAGTGCTTTCAGTTTGTATAAGATTAAGAAAAAGTTGCCATTAAAAAATTAGCATAAGGGTAATAACTGCAGTGGTCTAAAAATTACTGATTTCCAAGGGGTTCCAGTGACAAATCCTTTCTTTTTTTCTTGTATGAATTAGTAGAGACTTGGGGAAAAATATTGTGGTTTTGCTATATCAGACTGTGACAATGAGCATTGGTTAGGGGGAGTATTGTTTAATTAACATAATTTAAAGAGTAATAATCTAAGCCTTTTATGTTTAGCTTGATCTATTGTGTCAGTGTGTATTCAAGACATTGAAGTGCTTCTTTTCCGAATTCCTTTACTTTGTAGAGTATTCTGCCTCAAGGAGTGCTCATGCATACAGAATTTGTGGTTAATTTCTAAACTAGGTCTTAGGAATTAGTTTGTACATGCAAATCCTTGCGAGTGGAAATGAGTTTGTTGTTGTAGTTTGTTTAGTTTTCCATACTCTGGGATAAGCATCAGTAACAAGTTCCTGTGAGTCTGTGCGTGTGTGGCCTTAGCTAAGATTTACAGTTCTTGCTTGCCCTAAGAGTCATGTCAGACAGAAGGAGAGGAATAAGTCTTGGTAGAAAGGTGACATTTAGCATAAAAATAAAATGACCTGGTAGTATCAGTACAAACAAATGTTTCATAAATGACCTGCTAACAACATTTCAAAGAAAACTGTACTCAGAAGCTTGTCTTGGTTGCCCAAGGCTAATGCTGCTAGAACAGTACAAGCTCATGCACAGGGACAGCTAAGGAAGATTCTGGGACTGTGTGGACTTGCTTCCATTGTTGCCACCTACACAATGTGATGAGCATGGAGTCTAGTTTCCATATCTGTAATATGGGAATAGTCATCCTCCCCATTGGTAATGCACATCTTATAAGCAGCTGCTCGTTGTGCTGAACATCAGCTGCAGCCTATTTTCATTTGTTGTCTTTGGTGTGATTGATCACAGCAGCAGCAGATGTTAGGTCCTAAGCATAGGGAATAATTCAGGATATGCATCCTTTAGAACACTTTTTGTTAAGCCTGGGAGAACTGACAATAGTCAATTCAAGCAGAATTGCAGGCCAATAGCACACACTGTACTATGCTATTCTGTACTTAGAGCAAATAGGTGCATTAGTCCCAGGATATCACATGTTTCAAACCATTAAATAGACATAATGAGGTGATGTATTGGCATAATTACAGCTAGTGGCAGGAACAGAATTTGGAATCTGTGCCTGGACACTTGCAAGGGCTGTGCCTGAGGTAGCTGAATAGAACCAGCTTCTTAAGACTGTGATAGGTACATCAACTGTAGCTTAAAAACACTTTCAGCAGCTTCTGCTTCCTACCATTGCTGTTCTGACACGAAATGCTTCTCTGGTTGGGTAGTGGTTCTCTATTATCTTGTTCCAAACTCTTAAAATTCAGGATTGACAGTCTTTGCCTTCAAAACTGGTAGTGGTCATAGTCTGTAGAGTTATATTATTGATCTAAAAGCACATTTTCAGTCTTTTAAATACCAGTCAATGAAATGTCTCTCTAGTAAACATTTTTGGGGGTTTTTTGGTGGTTTTTTTTTTTTGTTAAGAGGAGAAAGTAAACCCCAAACACAACAAAAAGACACACCTGAATACAGAACTAAGCAGCACAGCCTTCCAATTTTAAGACAATAATGGGTATCAAAAATACAGTTGCATACTTACTCCTGACATGGTATTTTTCCATTCCCAGGCCTGTGAAACTGTTCACTGCATTTTGTCTTTGGTGCTGATCACATACTTTCATTCTCAGTCATAAACTGTATATGGACAAGTGGGCTCAGAGTGTGCAGAGCTGATGGTGAAAAAACCAGGTGAAACCATAATTTCTAGACTAATTAGGTGCCATTTCTAATCATTCTTTTTTGGCTTCTCATTCCCAAGTTAGTTTTAAACCTGGGAGGTGAACTTTCTTTAGAGCTAATGACTGATTTGTAGGGATTTTGTGAATGTCTGTCTGGAGATTATTCTCCCATAGGCTATTCCCTCATCCTCTTTAAAACTGAACTGTTACCTAGCACTAGATACATGTGGGTGGGTTTGGTATAAAACTCAAGGGGGCATTATTTTTGGATGTTTATATGTGTGTGTGTGTGTGTTCATGTTGCAGAAGCACTGAGGGGTTGTTATTCATACTAGTATTGTTTCTGCTGGCTTTGACAAAAGAGCAGCTGGTTCTACTAATGAATGTTTTAAGGTGCCCATTTTTTCTCTCCAGTCTCATCTGTGCTGCAGGGAAATATATTCTGATGGGAGCATTTCATGACACAATTATTCATGAAATGACAATGTAGTTCCCAAGGTATTGTATCTGCTGTATTTCCTTGGCAGAGGTCTTCCACTGCTTCCTTCTGTAGTCAGCCTCATGAAAGATAGGGATGAACAATGATAAGAATCAAAACACCTTGAAATTTGGACAGATTCACGTCTGAATAGAAATGGTGTAGTTTTCGGAATGCAGAGGAGGAGTTTGCAAAAATCTCTTGGTATTCCTCTTAGCTTCCCACTAGGAAAGCCAGGGGCAAAACTCCTAAACTTCCCAGAAAACCTGGCTATGCCAGCATTTAACCACAGTAATTTTTTATTAAAATCCAAACCTTAGGTTTGAAATTACTTGTATAAGCAAATACATCTCTGTCCATATTGGTCACTTTTTCTTGGTCAGTGCATGCTGTTGAAATGAAAACTGTTTCCAAAAGCAGTTGGCTGGCTGATTCATTAAAAACTGAAACTAATTTCTTTAAAGTCATCTTCTTGAAACTGTAACTTCTAGAAATTTACAGGCTTTTGATTTATATACTGTGAAAGTAACAGTTACTTACAAATGGTACATTCACACGCAATTTCACTTATTTTTATAAAAAACCACAAAAGCTCCTCTCCAATAATTATAAAGAATATATCACTGCTTTAAACTCTGCAGTAATTATAACAAGTTCACAGAACCTAGGTTAAGAAATAAACAATTCAATCAACTATGGGTTTTGACTGTCTTTTTTCTTTATTACATTTGTGCTTTCAAGCTTTCCTCCAGAGGACCTCTAATTCCTTCTACTTTATAACTATACAAAAATGTTTCGTTTGGTGAAGTTTTGCTGAATATTATGTTACTTCTAATAAAGGTTAGAAAATCCAGTTTGCCCTGATACTTATTCCTTCCATTATGAATTCATTCAGTATCTTTTGAACTTTTATCCTGCTTGCTCTTATGAGTCACGTTATGGTAGCACCTGTAGGAAATCAAGTACTGTGTTAGGACTTTGTACTGTAGCAGAACACCCTCTCTAAAACCACCTGCTAATAACAGTGTATATTTACCTGCTGCAGGGGAGGTCAGTCGTTGTTTTCTTCTCCTCTCTTTCCCAGCTGCCACCAAGAGCAAAGGATTTATGTATTTTTTGCTTATCCTTGGCATAAAAATACCCCCAAAAACAAACACCCCCCCCCAAAAAAAAAGATTTATTATGAGGGATAGTATAGGCAGTGTACAAGGTCAGGGAATTAGACTCAGATGAACCCCTAAGGAGGTGCTGGCACTTCTTGCTGTGGCATGGATCCCACAACACAGCCACGGGTGAGAGCAGTGACACCTTAGCCATCCATTTCTTGGGTATATCCGATGGTGATGTAAAGTTTGAAACAGCCAGGCTGTAACAGGGCTGATAAGCTCCTGAGAAATGCCCCTGAACAACTGCAGGTGGCACAAATAACGCTTTTTGTTTGAAAGAACGTCCATGTGTTTTTCAGGTATTTTTGGGCCATCTTTAATTGCCTGCAGCCCTTTCCAATTTTGCCCATTTTTTACAATCTTGGTAAAAAAAAGAGAGCTAGAGGATCTAGTTTCAAGGTCTCTCCTGGAGTTTCTGTGCACCAACAAGAGATACTACGAGCTGAAGCTGCTTAGCATTAGCCATGTCTTAACACTTGGAAACACCATTCACCTTTTTAAAGAATAAATTATCAAAAGAGATACTCTTCTAAGATAATATCACAGATGGGATCGAACAACAATACACATTTTTTCATGACCCCCTTCTCTCTACCTGAAATGAAGAGGAGACCATGAGCTTCTATTACATGCAATAAATCTGCAGGATCCATAGGCATCTGTACTGCTTTTATGAACACACGTGCAATCACAAGCTGAAATTAGAGAGAGTTAGTAACACTGTGCTGCACAAACACCTCTCTCCTTTACCATTTTCAGAGCACTGTAAAAACACTCCATGTAGCTGTAATGATCAGTGGTAATTTTACCTCGCCCTTTATTTTGCAGTTTGAACATGAAATAGGTAACTACCTATTTTATCGATCCATAAACTGAAGCTAAAAGAGGGAAACAGCCCAAGCCAGCTCTGCTAAAGCAAATGGGGATGTTCTGTACTGCTTTTAGAACAAATTGGATATTGTGAGCATCTTGCCTGAGGCCATGTAATAAATAGCTGATACAGGTAGGAGTGGAACAAAGGCACCATACTACTCTATAATAATGTTCTAATTGCTCAAAATCAAAAGCATAACATTAAATGTATCATTTGTTAATGCCATTTTAGCAACACTATCAACAGTGCAATTTTTTCATGAAGCAAATAATATTTTAAATTTTTTATTTTGGCTTTCTAATATTTCAGAGATTCTTAAAGATATATGGTCAAATTTCATCCTTTGTACAACTGGAAATTAGGTGTATCTATAAATGGAATAACATATCATGCATTTTCACTGGTGTATCAGAAAGCAAAATTTGGCCCTATTAATGTCAAAAAACCCCTAACTTATCTTAACAAGATAAAATTTAATGACCATCTCTTTATCAGTGATTTTCATGTTGAGCTATATATTTGGATTAAAGAGTAAATTATTCCTGATTTCCATGGTGCCAAAAAGTAGATATTTAATTTTAAAAATAAACAAAAAACAACACAACCCCCCAATTTTTTTTATTTGTATCTTTTTTTGTCTGCCTGTAATTTTTAAAGGAAAGGACTTTAGGTGGTAAGGAGGATTTTGTGTATGTTTTTGACAGCCAAAGTGGGTTGAGCTTTTGGTTCCATCTTTAGACTCCAGTGAGGTGCCTGAGGCACCATGAGTAGAAGATGGAAAAAGAATCTTTTCAAAAACACTCAGAAATCATTTTGATAAGTCTGTATTTCCTTGCTTGACTTGACAGTTTTATTTCTTTGTAGAGCCACTGGCTATTTCTGTCTTTGATTCTTCTAACTCAACATACTGCAGTAAAGCATTTAATACCCTACAGAATCTGAAATTGTTTTTACTAAGGCAAAGCAGGGGGGTGGGGAGTGGGCAGCAAGGAGCAGCAAATATGGTGGATTTAGTAACAGCTGCAAGTAGCTCATTACAGGGCTTTGAGTTTGGCTCCTGCTGCATCCCTGTGGTAATTCAGCTTCAGGCAGCACAAGTCTGGAGAGGCGGTGACATGAAAGCCTCAAGGAAGAGCAGGGAAACAAGCTTCCTATTAAGCAGGAAGAAGGTATATATGCAGCAAAAAGAATGAAGTGTGATAATCCCTGTCTACATCAATATACTTGCTGAGTGTTTTGGTTGGGTTTTTTTTTTTTTCCAAAGGCACGTATAATTATTTCAGATATGTTTTCTGGCTTTTGACACCATGTGTCCAATTGGAACTGCTCTTTTTCTGGTTGCAGGGTAGTGTGGGAAGTGTATCAGAGCTGCCAGACTATGTCCCTCTCTTTGAAAGTAGGTAGGAAGTGTGTGGATAGTCCTGATTTGTGCAGTGGAGCCAGAATGGAAAAAAATCCCACTTGCATCATTAGCTTCAGGATCTGTACCTTCTGAAAGCCCTCCCATAAAACAAACTAACAAACCTACCCCCAATCCAAAAATAAAACAAACAAACAAACAAACAAGTAAAAACCCACCAAAAAAACCAAACAACCGAAAAAACAAACAAACACAAACACAAAACCAAACCAAAACAAAAAAAAACCCACCAAAAAACCCACACCCAAGAAAACCAGTCACACCTTAAAAAAATAAGCAAACAAAACAAAGAGCAAAATTCCCCAAAACAAACACTTGGAAGTCTCAGGCCAGATGGAGGTGGTTATGGTAGCCATGAATTTGATCATAAGAAAAAATAGTGCTGGTTCTTTCTCACGTATTAACTATCTATGCCTGGAATTGTTGTTTTCCTTATTAATAGAGGGTTGCCCTCCTAAGTGAAGGTGATGAAAGTGAATTTTTTGTAGTGTTCTGGGCTCTCATTGGAATTAATATATGTGAAAGTTATCCCATACATAAATGGGAGAGAAATGTGCCCCCTAGACTTTGAGTTTTTAAATAAACTTGAGCAAGATTTTATTTTATTCTTCCATCAGCCCTGTATTCTTCAAGAGATCAGGAAAATGAAGAGGTGCACCAAGTTGGCTCCAGGCAGAACAGTGGCACTACTGGCGTATGGATGTTGCTCATGTGCAACGTAAATTTGGATATCAGTAGTTTTGACAACTGGAATGGGAAAGGTCCTCGTGCAGCATTGTGCTGGTGGATGGTATCACTGACATGGTTGCCAAAGGGTTGCAGTACCTGGCCATTCTTATTTTCTTATTCCATATGTTGAGAAATACTGGATATGTCCAAAGCTTTCTGAGGAGTTACTCCTGATTTTGACCCTGCTGTCTCGTTTGCATCGTGCTGTAAGAGCTCGGGCAGACCTCTTTACAAGGCTTATGACATGATGGGAGAGGAAAGAAAATGACATTCATGAAACAGCAGAACAGGGAGAGGGAGAAAGCCGGGGTTGGGGGGGGAGAAGGAAGATGAATATGCCATTTGGGGATTTTTGAGACAAATTGTCCTCCAAGGAAGGCTGTACTCAGCACATGCTCTGTTCAGTTACTCAAAACTGGGAGCTCTTTTAGAACTGCACATCTGTGTCCTGTGCCTGTGCATACAGCATGCCTGCCCTGCTGCACTTGCATTGGCTTAGGGGGTCGCTGCCACTATGATCAGCTAACCAAAACACGTGAAAATAGCACGAGTCACCACTGCCAAATAACCATCAGTTTTGAGATCAGCCCATATCTGCTCGATAAGTTGTTCTGTTTCAACGTAGACCTAATGCAGCACACAAAGCCATGGCAACGCTCCTCTGGCCTTAAAGGAAGTTGTCCATTAGGCTGATCTGTCTGTGGGTTTAAATCCAGGCCTACAGTACTGTGGCAGTAAATAGCTCTGGATTTCTCTACAACTTGGTGAATCTTGAATTTCTGGGGTTTTTTCCCCCTCTGTGATGCAAGAATATAGGCCTGTGAGTATGCTAGAAATCAAGATGACACAAACTTGCAGTTGATTCCTGTTATGTGGCCTCTCACCAATTGTCTTGGTGATATCTGCCAAAAGATCTGTGGGCTCTTCTGCCAAAATCCTGACAATTACAAGCTGCTGAGACTATAGAAAATGGAATTCCTATAGTTAGTCCCTGAGTCATCAGCTATCCTAAATGCATGTAAAAGCCAAACTTTAAATGTCAGGGCACTAAAATTCATGCTATTTTTTATTGCTGTCAGTGCATATATATGTGACACAGAGTATGGCAGAAGAGCTAGCACAAGGTAATGAATTCTGAAAAGTTTTATTTTAGAATAAAACTATGGGTGCTTCCCTAGTATCTTAGAGCAAACGTAACTTCTGGGAAGAAAGCACACTTTTCTTTTAGAATACATCTTTGCTCTGAGCAGTAAGAAGAGAGAATATATAAATTATATAATAGCCCAGGGGCTTAATAATCAGTTTTGGTGCAACAGATTTGTAAGTGGTGGGGAGTGGTTGGTGGGAACATTCTGCTGCCTTTGCTCTTTCAGAGTTATAACTTTGGAAAATGAAAACCTTTTTTCTCTTTGCTGTAATACTTTTGATATTGGCACTGCTAGGCAAGAGTAATCTTCACTTATCTGCTTCATGCACCAGTGAAGTTCTTCATGGCAGAGCAATTAGATAACACTTCTGAAATCTTCAGTGGCTGTTGGTGGGACACGGAGGAGAACTTCTGAGCTTAAAAAGTGCAACAAAGGGTAGAACCTTACTATACGAATCAGAGAATCAGATTGACGTTCAGATCAAAGGTAAAAAGTAGGCAGCAGATGTGTGAAAAACTTTTCCTCTGAGACACCGAAGTGAGTGAAACCTAATTTGAATCTCTTGATTGAAGTAATGATTTTCAGATTGTATTTAGTCCTCTGTGCTGTGCAAGGCTTGATATCACATCTAACTATGTTTGGTTCTGAAGACGTCTTGAATTAAGAGTCCTGACCCCAGGAAGATGTCTGAACAGGAAGGCTTCAAGGTGTTCAAAGGTGGTGATTGTCCTGCAGTCTGTCCTGTCAAAACTGGACCAAAATAGAGACAGAAAGTGAATGTTTTGCAGCTTAGAGCAGGGGGAAGTAGAAAGAGAAGTGATAGAGATTAATACAAAAGTTTGGGGAGGTGTTGTTGCAACCTCTGCTACAGGTACTTGTTTTTAAGACTAGAGCCTTCAAAGGCTAGGGAGAACTAAGAGATGGTGGGGGCAGGAAGGAGGACTTGCTGTTTTTTGTCGACAATGCATCAATCCTTATTCCTCATGACTTCCACACTTCCTTGTCCCGTCACATCTTTTTAGCCAAAATGATTAAATGACAGTCACCCAACTGCTTCAGGAGTGAAATACTGCTAAAGCAGGGGAAGCAAGGATGGTAGTGACACCCTCACACCTTTTCAGCTGGCAGAAGAGTGTGGCAGCCAGTCTCTCAGCTGCTCCAAAGCAACGGGTGTCTTGGGGTGCTTATAAAGGCTGACTAATATAAACTTTCCCAAAACCTGTAAGTATGTCTGTGACCATCACACAAGTTAAAGATTTGTTATGATAGATCTGGTATATTCTTTTTTCACCTATTTTCCCCACCCTCAGTGTGACTGCTTCTGCTGCTTAGAAAACGAAAGTGAGAGTGGCAGGTGAGATGGAAGAGACATTTTATACACCTGACACTGAGTTAATTTTTCACATCTGAAAGTCACACACGTTTTGAGTGCTGTATTCTTTGAAAGGTAATTGCTCAGCTAGGCTATTTTAATAGCTGCATCCCATTAGGTATCCACCATGTTTTGTATATATACTTGGAGGTAACAAGTTGCACTCTGTGCTTTGTCTGAAGTGTGAGTAGTAATGCTTGGAAATGTCTGTTTTGTGTAAGGCATGGAGAGTGTCCTGTGAACTACGGATAAAAGGTGCTGAAGACGTAAAGCAAAGAACCTTTTCAATACTGAATAATACCCTGTTTGTCTGTCAATTAAAACATTTCCATTTTTTATCTGGGCAAGCAGTCCAAAAGTAGGAAGAAGAGGAGGAGGAAATAGGAAGAGGAGGAGGAAGTAGGAAGGAGGCCTTCTCCAGACCAATGAAACAAGCCTCATGTTCCAGGTCTTAATATTCATGGGAGCTTTAGCCAGCTTGGTATCTGCTGAGAGGTGAATGCAGAAAGGCTCGAGCAGTGGAGAAGGTTTCTCGAGTGCATTCCTGGTAACTTCCTGAGGCAGCTGCCGAGGACTTACAAATGAGGATGAACTTGGGAGACATACGAAGGTAGGGGCAACCTTGGCTGCACTGAGCACAGGATGCTTGAAGTCAAGCCCTTGAGAGAATGAAACAAGGCATATAGCAGGATTACAACCCCTGGACCTTAGAAGAGTAGATTTTGGCCTCTTTAGGAGTCTCCTTGGAAGAATGCTGTGGGACACAGTCCAGGAGAGCTGCTTGGGTGGTTTGTTGTTGTTTTCCTCTTAAGGGTTGCGTCCTCTGAGTTCAAGAATAGTTCATCCCAACACGCAGGAAACTGAAGCAAAGGTGGTGGGAGGCTTGTGTGGATGAACAGTGATCTTCTGATGAAATTAGACACATAAAATAAGTGTACACAAGGTTCAAAAGGTCAAGTGACTTAGGAGGAGTATAACCAAATATGCAGGGACGGGGTTAGGAATGCCAGAACCAGTGTCCTGATTTTTCTGTCAATAACCGAGTCCCAGTGTGTGCCTGTGGATGGACTGAATAGTTTGCGGAGTTGGCAGCATTGCAACCACTCTGAGGACCAGAGTTAAAAAATCCCACCCCATAAGAGACATCCTACCTACATCAGGGATTTTTTTCTGTTCTACCTTGTACCTACAAGATAGAAAATCTTATTAAGGGCTCTTTCAAGATAGTAAGAGAAGTTTTTAAAAAAGGGTTTAAAATGTATAGCATGGCAGGCAATAAAATAACTTTTAAAATGTGAAACACTTGATTTTGTTTTTAATGGAGTTTTTTTGTATGTCATGGACTGAGAATAGTTTGATATGCACAGAATACTCTAATATCAACTGATATGCTAACATTTCAGTCTGCATGGTCAAACTGGTGATGCTTGTTTTGGGTCTAGTCCCTGGGACTCTTTCTTGTGTGTATAGTTTCCCTTGTAGGAGGTAGGAAATGGTTACCTGGGCAGCTAGCCCATACTGATGGGTTTTAAATGCTTGGCCACATGTAGACAGAGATATTTCTGCATCTATGGGGGCTGAAAGGGGAAAAGGAAGTGGTGTTGGGGCCAAACTTCTTCTGTATGACTCCATGAAAACATTGACTGCAAAGAGAAGTATCAAAATGTGACTCTTTTATTGTCTGGTTCCTTTTAATGTGGGACCCTTCTGTGTGTCCAAGCAGGGCTCACTGGTTTTTCTTCTATTTTTTAACATCTGGAAATAGTAATGATAATATCTGCGTTTTGGAATAGGCTTTAGATAGGTGAGAGTATGCACTAATAAATTTAGAACACTCGTACTTGGTTCCTTCTTCTGTCGCAGACTTTCAGCTTTACATTTTCCTCCTCTCACAAATATGACCTCCCCTTACATTCCCTTCCTGTACATTTTCCTAATTTTAAACCTCCTACAGGTATAAGATAAAAAGGAGAAACTGAATAGTGGACACCTCACGTCATGGGAAAAGTTCTCCACTTTTATGCCTCTACCACTGTCCCCAGTGCTTTGGCTCTAAGAAATTTCATCCCCACATCAAATTTAAATATTATGCAAAGTTAGTTTTGCTTGTTACTGGCTCATCTGGCTATTTATTTGCTTGATTCTTCCTTTTTTTTTTTTTTTTGTTCTGGCAAGTCTGATCAGCTGGAAGGACAAGACACGTCTTCAAGTCTGAGAGGGGCACATATCCTCTCCACATCTGGTTTTAGGGAACTCCTACATAAAAGTGAACTTATATATTTAGTGACACTGTTTGTGTGACTAATGCATGGTTACATATAGGAAATTCCCAGTTATCCAAACCTCCATTTATAAACAATCTCTGTAATTCCATCTTCTTTTGACTGCTGATCATTTGACCTCAACTTTATCCAAATACCCTGGATAAACTAAATGTGGTTTTGGCAGCCAGGCTTCTGTTATATTTAAGCTTGATTCATAATGTGGCAATAGTCTGGTAATGACACATATCCACTTTTCCATAACGTACTCAAAAGCCTGTGGATAAAACATGAGTGCATAAATGCTAGGACTGTTTTGCTTCAAATTACAGTGGTAGGAGAAAAGAATGTATTTTTAAGATCACACAAAAACACATTTTCAGATTATTCAGTTTCAAAGGTCTGTGAGGAAAGGAGATGTCTCCTTCCCTAGTGTTCAGCAAGCCTCTTTGGCACAGAAATGCATCTTTCAGGCATAAGAAAACCAAGGAAGGGAAGATATTCCTGTGTCATGCAGAAGTGTACCCAGCTCAGAGCAGGTGTGAGGAGCAGTGAGGCTGGTGGAAGAAAAGCAAGGGGAGCAAAAACCAAAACTCAGAGATGAAGGTGAAAAAAAAAGATATTTTTCACTGTGTCCCCAAGAGGACTTTACAGTTTGCTACAGCACAAAAAACTGATGTCTAGAAAGGGAACACACCTGAAAACAAGGGAACCTTCCTACCAGCAGACAAGGATCTTCATTACAATATGTCTATATTGAGATTTTTTACATATATCTATATCATATTTTGAATGTGTTGTTCTATTAAAGCCTAGTCTCCATGTTTCAAATCCGTTCTGGTGTATTGTGATAAGTTCAATTTGCAGGAGAGGTTCAAGAAGATTCACTAAGAGTTCTCACTGATGATAGTAGTTTTGAAGTAGGTTTGCAAAAATTCCTTTGTGAGGAAAATATAATTTTTAAGTTTTGTGGGGATTTTTGTTTGATTTAGAATTGATTTTTCTCTTACTTGAAGCAGACATACAAAATTCTGTATCTGAAATCTGAATACTTTCAGACTAAATCTCTTGTGGAACTTCATCTGTAGCCTAGATGAAATTTACACAAACAAGTAAATGATTGTGAATTTATGGGAAGTACCATTTTTCCATGGAATGTCACCAATGTCTCAATTAATGAGAAGATCCTGCCTTTCTAAAAGTTTTATTGCCTTAGTGGATTTTTTCTTTCTGACTGCTAAAGAAATTCCTGCTGATGACAAATTGTCTTTGTATGAAGTGTGGACCAGAATCCCTCTGACCAGTTGTGGTTAGCAAAATTCCCACACTATTTTTGCAATAACAGTGTTTGCCAAAAAATTCAGTCCAAAATTCTATTAACATTAGGTAATATTTGCCTAATGAACCTACTCTCCTACCCCCCCCCATATTCTCAATGCAATTTTTAATGGAATCTAATATAATTCCCTTTATATTGTCTAAAACCTCAGAGTTTTTAATTTTTTTGTTTTTTAAGTAAAACACAGATTCAGAAAACCCAGATTCAGACTGTAGCTTCAATGCAAGTCTTCATAGCTGTGACAGTTCATATCACTTAATATTGTAGGTCCTCAAGCGTTTCTTTATTTTGGGAAACTGGAATAGATAGACCTGAGTCTTTTTCTAGCCCTCTAGATGAGATTGAACACTTTGGTTTGGATTTAATGTCAAGATTCCTGATGAATTCAGGAGCGAATGGATTAATACCTAAAATTGACTGTTGGATCTTTGGTCTGCCAAAGATGTAGTTAGAGAAGTCTCTCATTCTCTTGCTCAGTTAGTGTGTGTGACCTTTCATAAGTCCTTCCACTTTTCTTTTTTCTGCTTTCAGTCTGTAAAGGATGATAATGGTTACCGAATCTCTTAGGTTTACTGTGAGAATTAATGGACTAATAATTTTAAAGCCCTCTAGCTCATCAAAAGATACTTCAGATTATTTCTTTTCCCCCTCTTATTAATGATCTAAGAGAAGTTTGAGCTAATGAGTAAGAGGTGAAAATATATCCCCCATTATTAGTTCCAAGAAACATCCACCACTTCTATATCATAAAAAAGAAGCACAGATTGTTTGACAGGATTTCCAACAGTGGCCATGAGTGATTCTTACAGAAATTTCTGACTCATCCTGCATAATGTTTTATATTCTTTAAAAACCCACATGTTCAGTAAATCACCGTGAAACTCCAATCTTTCTTAAATTAACAAATGAGTTTTATCAGATCATTAATTTAGGCTTTTAAAAATTTCATACAGCTGCTACAGACTTGCGCAAATAATTCAATATGCTTGGTCATCCTGCATTGATTTTAAAATTCAAAAGTATCAGCCCAAGCTTTAACAGCACCTAATTTGTTTAAACCTCCTTTAGCTTAAAGGCCTTAATTTGCTTTGACTGATACATGTTTAGAGAGGAAAATTTACAGTCCCAAGTAAAAGTGGTGAAAGGCAACAGAATTGTACCATGGCTTTAGGAGACAAAGGATGTGGATAAAGGAAAATAAAATGGATTTGGGCACAGTTCAGTTGGAAGAGACACAGATCAAAAGAAACAAGTATATATGATGCTCCCAAAAGCCACAGGTGGTATGAATGTCTTGCTGTCATTTGAGGCTTTGGAAATCTAAAGCCTTGGTCCTTCTCCTTGAATTCAACGGCAAATCTCTTGATGACCTTGCTGGAGAAAAATCAAGCTTTAATCATTCCAGATCCTATGCTATCTTGGTCAGAAAGTCCATTCTTCACAGTGGTGGGCTGATGCCCAGCAGACTATTGTTAATGTTCCTAGAGTCGATTGCTTGTGTCTCTTTAGGGATAGATACCTGCAGTGTTTTCTGTTAAGGAACTGTTGGTTTTGGAGAATAAGCGGTCTTTTGCCCAAAACACAAGAGGGAAGACCAGTACAAATTAGGACTTGCAGTTTCTTTCAGCTATTTCTCAATCTCTTCAAAGTATACCTGCTTAGCAAATTTGTATCATTTGCTCTTTAAAGCCCTCTGGAATTTACATGTTCCAGGACTAACCTGTGCTTTTCACTATCTTGTTTTACATTTGTAGAAGAAGTAATATTGGGTAGTAGTAGCCTGGTTTGTCACTGTACTGATAGAGAATAGCATGGCCACAGAAATGGTACAGTATGGTTGAATCTTGAAACAAAGTCTCTCGTTGAATTTTGTTGTTCATGTTAATCACTATTATCTTTCGTTGGCTGAAAACAGAGTGATATCGTCCTAGCTACAAACTCTGTGGCACACAATGAAATACTGTACTAAGAGCTCTGGAGGCATTAGCTCTCATTGCTGTCTTCTTTTCTGTGCATGAGATGATACAATACTGAATTTCTGCACAAACTTTTGGATAGAATCTGTTTCTTGCTTCGTTAGCAACCTGTTCTGATCAAGAGAATTAAATGTTTGTGAAATCAGATGCTTTTCACAGTCAAAGAGGAGATTGGTATCTGGTCCTAAAGCATCACAGACATAATGGTGGGTCTTTAGAAGCTGCGTTCTAATTACAGAGGGCCTAATTGGCTCTTTCACAGCTTTGATACAGAAAGGTGATGGTGGTTGCTGCCACTGCCATCTTTCACTTGTAAGGAAAACTCTGGGATCATATAAATATACACAAATGTCTCACCCTTATTCTCTGGGAAATCAGATGCAATTTCTAATTATTTTTTTTCTGTTTTATGGTGTCATTCTAGTGAACAGTTTGATAAATACACTCAATTTTGTTTTGGTTCTTTTTAATACAAAATTTGTTTGGGGCCAGCACTTGAACAATCTGAAACCCCCTTCTTACTTACTCTTCAATTGGACATCACAGAATCACAAAATTACATAATCAGTGAGGCTGGAAAAGATCTCTGAGATCATCAAGTCCAGCCTATGGCCAAACACCACCTTGTCAACTACACCATGGTACTGAGTGCCACATTCAGTCTGTTCTTAAACACTTCCAGTTCTGGTGACTCCACCACCTCTGGGCAGCCCAGATTGAAATGTCTTTATAGACAGCCCAGACCGAACTCTCAGTCTGAATTTTCACATTATGTACTCTCTCTGTTTTACTTTTTCTCCATACTTCCCCAAGTAAATTTCCAACCTTTTAAAACCTTCACATTTTTAACATTTGTTCCCCTTATTTTGACAGAGACTATCTTTGAGGGTGGTTCTTGCTACAATAACTGGCATGTGTAATGAAATTTCAGGCTAATAATACTAAAATATCACTTTGTTTCGTACTTTTCTTCTGTCAATATTTGTACAATTTTTCATAAAGGTGGAAATAATTTCTGTGCAGGCAAACCGTGCAGTCCTCTGGTGAGCCATTATATTTCATTAACTTGGGGGTGGGGGGCAGAGTTTAAGAAAGGCAGTAGCTGTGTAATGGCTCTAATGGGAAAAGAAAATTATATTTTTTTCTTCTTTTTAAGTAAATGTTTCTCTTGACCTTTCTACACTTACAGCTGTAAATGAGACTCTCATCTGTGGTAGGTGCTAAGTAGTTTGGCCTACAGACACACCATGGACCGGTTTTGAATGGCACTTGCAGGGAACACCATGGCAGTAGGTGGTTGTGCTTTTCCCTTCTGAGATCTGTTTACCTGTGGCCTTTAGGTCAAGGTCTCCTGCTGCCAGGGTAGACTGCAATTGTTGAATTTGTGGTCAGCTTCTCAGGCAAGCTGCGCTAGGGTGCTGTTTGCTACCTGTTGGAGAGCAACAGTGAAAGCTGCTTTGTGTTGTGGTCTGCAATGCTGAAGAGTCTGTAAATTCCACTTGCTTTCCAAGGGGACTTTGGGAGGGTCATAGACCATCTCCAGTACTTTGTCCTATTCAAATGTCTGTACAGAAAATCATTATAGATCAATCTTCCTAAGGTCTCGGAATCCTGACCCCTCTTATCAGCGGAGTATGAACAAAAACATCAAAGTGTTGGAGATAGAAAGAAATTGGATTTGTGCCTGGATAGGACTAGACTAGCTTATAAGAGGCAATGGAAATGTACCTGCCGGGGGGGAAAAGGTCATTTGCTCACAGGTAGAATTCCTGTGATGTACTTAACTGGGAAAAAGTCGCTTCTTTGAAATGCCTTTTGTATTCAAGGTACTGCAAAATGCTGTGCAATAATGAATTAGAACTGCAGCACCTATTTAAGCAAATGTAGCTCTAATTATACATTTGGCAAACACTTGCATCCTGTCTAGAACAAGATGAAGGTGTTATAAAACACAGAAATGTTTGATTCCGGACCAGAATGTATTGCCCTTCAAAACTGTTATATAGTCTTAAATATCTGTCTAGAACTAGTGGCAAGCATCAAACTCTCCTAATCTTTCCTGAACATGCCCCTTCATTAGATAAAAGCTTATTATCTAATGCCAAATTTATTGTAATAAAATATTCTAGCTGAATCTGAACCCACAGCAGCCCACCACTTTATGGTTCTTGTATATTTTTCAAAAAATATTAATAATTTAGTATATACTCTTAAGTACCACAGTTGCACAAACTCATGCAAAATTGTTAAGAGAATATAACTTATGTTGGATTATAAGTAAATAAGTGTTACAGAAAAAAGCAAAATTTAGTCAATATTGAATCAGCCTCAAAAATATTTACATGCTAATGAGGATTTCCCTCAAATTTGTTGGCCAGAATTTTTTTAAAATAAAAGTCTTCCAATCCACTGCTTGAGTAGGGTTAGCCAGGCCTTTTTTTTTTTTTTTTTTTTTACATCAGCATAGACAGATACTACATATTTCCTCTGGCTCTGTCCTTGCTGTGCCTGCACACTGCACCCTTTTCATGACTCTACTGAAATGATTTAGTGATATTCCTCAAGAAAGAAATCTGAGGGAAAGTAGGATTGTTTTCTACCCACTGGTTATGATCCCCTCCCTCCTGGCTGGCAGAGCCAAATGCAGAGTGGGGCCATGGCTTTTCATATCTTTGAGAAATAAAATAAGATTTTGTCTATGATGTGGTCAAAAGCTTGCTCTAGTCTTAACTTAACTATTAGCATGGAAAAGACTTCTTCCCAAGCCATTGTAATAACAGCAAAAACAGAATGCATAACCTCAACTGTTACTCTTGAGCACTTCAGAGAAATGCATTAGTTAATTACTAACTATTATTACTGCCAGCTGGTACCTGGTTAAGACTGCAGTTTATTTTACTACACCTGCTGTGGAATAATTCTTCTGTTCCATGTTATGCAGACGTTTTCCTTAAATCTGAGAAACTTTCTATAGAGGTAAACACACCGGTTGTTTTTAATGGGAAGTTCTCTTGTGAACCATTATTTCTCAGCTGCATTTCCCATCTGTCCTGTTCCCTACCCATTCTCCCACTGTTGGTGAACTGTGTGCTCCATTCCATGCCTGCATTCCAGTGCCTACAGACAGCATAGCAAAGGCAGCAGGAGTCGCTTCACTCTCCGGCAGAGGTGGCCCCTGTAGGAACATCCCCATTTTACAGTCCTCAACACATTCATTCATTCTTGCAGCAGTAACTGCTGAAAATGCCAAACCTGATTCTTAGCTATACCTCTATCACAGAGGAGCTCTGGTTTACCTATTTCAGTAACCATAAGAACATCTGTGCCTTCCATCTGAAGGATATCAGTGTGATAAAGAGCCTGTATGAGTAATAAGTTATCCAGGTTAGTGGCCAAGTTTGGCTGGAAAAAAATAATTTCAAAGGATACCAAAGTGTACTATTTACCTCAAACTGAAATGTTCTGTTGTTTCTTCTGGATTACATAAATTCTGTTTCTTCCTAATTAGAATTTTTATTTCTGTTTTTGAAACACTGTGTTTTGACTTATAACTTTTATTCTGTTGAAATTCTCTGTGGGAATTGCAATGCTAAACTTCCAATAGACAGCTTGCAAGGACACTTTTACTTATTTCCGTAATATATAAAAAAAGCATTTACTTGGTTTTATTATCCTGTCTTATTACAAGTATTTATACAATCATCATCACAGCTGTATTTATGAAGTAGTTTGAAATCACTTGGACCCAACAGTAGCTGCATTCTACTAAATGTATGTACTGTAAATGAGTTCCCTCTCAATTTAAGAACTGCTTTTCACCTTTCTGCTGGGAATCTCACAGAAGTAGAGTTTGTCATACCACATCCTGTCTTGACTTTAGAGAAACTTACGCACTTTATATTTGATTCTTTAGAGAAATTTATGCACCTTATATTTGATTCTTATTAAATTGTTTCATAATGCAGCAGTTACTAAATGAATTGTTTTAATGACATAGCACATTCATAATGGCAATTAAAAATAATTATATATGTATTTCGTACAAAATTTCAGAGAAAGGTGAGGGGCAAAGGCAAAATAAATCCATAACAGGTTTTAGAATGAGGTAGCAGAGATTTTGACTTTCAATTTTGTGTGAAGTATAAAAAAAGCAGGAACAAGGACTTCCCTTAGTATCTCCCTCCCTTCTCTGCCTCCCCCCACTTTGCAAACCTCAAAGCATTAAATTGCTTTCTAATTTTAGGTAAACAAAGTCCTTATGTATTACACAGTGGCAAGTACAACAGGGAATACAGTGAAGTTTTAGCTTTAAAAAAAGACCCAACCAAACAAACCTTATCTCTGTGGCTTTAAAGTTTTATGTGTGTGTGTGTGTGTGTGTGTGTGTGTGTGTGTGTGTGTGTGTGTGTGTGTGTGTGTGTGTGTGTTAGGGGATTCTGTGCTGGTATTGGATTGCTAAATTGTTCATAATTGAGCATTTACAAACACTTGGTATATACAGAGCTTTTGATTTATGAAATGGGCCCAGTGGTCAAAAGATATATGATTCATTTCAGTAATATATTTGTCTGGTGGCACCTGATCTATTAATCAAGAGAGTGATTTTCCAGTCAGGCAAGTGCTTTGCGAGTAAGACTGATTTATAAGTGTAGAAAATAATGGATGGTTCATGTACCTGATTTATAAGTAGCATTACTGTCATATAGATGGTTTGAAACTCAATACTTTATACCTTGGATGTAAATATCTATTTTATTAATAAAAAAGGACTGATTTATGGGACTGATTTGTAAATCTTTATTCTAGATTTTAGCAGAAGTCATGCTCTGATATGCATTATTTCTCAAACAGGCTATTTTCCAAGGTCCAAATTTTGTAATCACAGTTTAGCTTATTGATATTTACTCTACATTCTTCTCTCTTCATGTTCTTACCAAGATGAATTACTTTCTTTGTCCTTTTTAGGGTACTGCCTTGATGAATGTTGTGTATGGATGATTTTCTATCACTTCACACCTTCTCTCATAGTGATGCTTTCTGCACAGCCTTCATATTTATCAATAATTTCTGACCTCTGTTTATGTCTGGATGCCACTTCAAGAGCATCTAGTGCTTTTTCTTAGAAGCTGCATACAAATTACCACAGCAAACAAACTAATGAATGGGTAGAAACTGTAGCCAAGGTTTGATAATACTTCACAAATCTGTTAGCGGCTTGGGAATTTGGGCTATAAACCAAGTACTTTGAGATGGTAAGCTTTCAGTTGCATAATTAAATCGAATAAATTTGTTCCATCTGAGATCAAAAGGAAAAGGTGCCCGTAAGGTGGATCTTTCCACAGTTTTTAATCAGAATTGGATTATATCTAAAATGTATTCATAGTATTTAATCTTCTTTTTTCCCCCTTCATACTATTCCTCTGTTGAGGACCTTCACGCAATTTTAACTGAAGTCTCTATTCCCCAACATATTCCTTTCACCAGTGGAGTTCTTGCATAAAGAACAAAAACTTTGAATTAAAAAAATTAATCTTTGTATTAAAATCTTTGTATTAAAAAAAAAAAAAAAAGAAAAAAAGAGAAGCTTTTAACTGAAAATGGTACACCAGATTTGAGCCCATTTCTGGGATAGCTTCAAAAATATTAGTAATTTGGAAGCCTACAAGCAGTACTTTACACAAACAGTGTCTGATTGAGCTATTCATAGTGGGAATTCAGATCATTATTGAAACGCTTGCTGTTGGTCATCTGGTTTTGTTTGCTGTTTAATGGTTTAATCTTCATACAGTCTCTACAAACAGCTACTAAATGAGTTGTGATTACAGTCACAACAAACATGTGCAGGAACCACAGCTCAAGCTTACTAATTTCTCTAGGAATACTGTCAGGAAGAGGGGGTGAGTGAGAGTTTACAGCACTGGATTTATGCAGCACTGCAGCAGTACTTTGAGGCCCTGGCTTAGTCTGTCCTTCATTTTGCGAGGCAACTGTCAAGGAGAAAAAGGAGCAGTTCATGGATATGAATAGCCCAGATCACTTTCACATTAAGCTTAGGGGCAGATCTCACTGTGCTATAAATGGAGATGCCGCTTGCCACGAGAGAGAAAATGGGGACTATGACCCCTTTAGTCAGTGGTTAAATTCTTGGCTGTTGGAAGAGACATCCCAGTTAGCAAACAGCTTATTGGGAATTTATAGCACAATGAAGGTGGGGCAAGATCAAGCAAGATTTTCACGGAGTAAAGCCAAATGGAAAGGGTCCGGGGTACATAACCTTGCAGGAGCTGTCATACAATCACGTGGTGACTATTGGTCATATCCCTGACCTGTGGAGTTTCAGTGGATAAGATAAATGGATGTGGATGGAGAAGAATTCTCAAAGTCCACAGAAATGCAGTGATTGGGCCAAGGCCAAAGAGAGTGAGAATGAAACACAAATATTTCAGTCCTGTGATAAGTGGATGTTCACAGATTCATGAATAAAACTTTGTTCATGCTCTCCTTTTCTAGGCTTCAGTCACTGCATTGCAAACAATATGAACCACAATAAACTGTAGAGGGTTTTGTGTGGCAGAAACTTTAACCAGATCTTATGTTAATTAGAATAAGCTTGAGTAGCTTCAGATCTTGTAAAGAGCATCATTTTTATGATCAAATTCATGTTGGAGATTCACTAGCAACCCATTAACTCACTGTAAAAGATCTGATAAAGTTTAGATGAGCTACACAATTGACTGTATTGTGCTACGCTGTGACAATTTCTTGGAACATTAATTATAATTTAACTTTAATATGCTTACAACTGTTTCTTGTAGAATAAAAAGACAATTTAAAATGACAAAACATTAGTTTTTTATGGATTGTGATTCATTTACACTACCATATTTTTAAGTTATTGTGTGATTAGATACTGTAACTTCCATTTATAGCTGGCTGGAAAATTTCTGAGAGTTATTGTATAACAAAAATTTGCTCTTGGAGAAAATATTTAGCAATCATTTTCTTTAACTCTGTGTTTGAGAAACTCACTCTGTGCTGTGAAAGCTGAAAAGAAATATTTTGGTTTGACTGAAATCTGAACATGTGGTTTCACAAGTCACAGAAAAGGGGAGTTTGGTACCAAACCGGACTCCAGCTTAAGATGTTACATGTGTGTTAGCACATAGAAAAGGTTCTGTTATCTTGAAAGTCCTAGCAACCTCATGGTTTGGGCTTTCCCTCTGAACTGCAATATTCATGATGCTTTGTTTCCTACCTTGGCCTTGCTCTTACCTGTCCTTTCACATATGTGCCGAAGCCCTATTTACTGACTGAGTCAGGCAGAAGGAATAGGCAAATAACATCAATCTATAATTTTCAGACCTAGTGCAGTAGATTTGGTGAAGAGAATTCTGTGACCAGTTAGCTCAAAACATCTCTTTTCTGTTTGATTTGAAAAACTGTTTTAGTCAATTTTGTGTGTTTCCAGGCATGGTCTGTATATTCACCTTTTCTCTTAAGAGTAACACCTTTTCTCTTTCAAGTTTATATTTCAATTCTTAAAAAAACTCAGAATTTCTTATAGCACAAGGTTGACGACAAGTTTCACCTCCAGCTGTTTCACAAATGTAAACGAGTAGGCACAAGGCTTTGAATTCACGAGTTGAGTCACAGCTGCAGTGCCTATTGGTAACTCTCAAAGGCCTTCATCGGTACCTGCAGTAGGTTTTTTTTTAATTCTAAATCTAAAAGGACAACATATTGGATTCTCAGCTAGTGTAAACCATTGCTGACTGGAGCCTCCCAGCATCGACACCAATTCTTTGTTATTTTCACTGATGTTCCCTTCTCATTCACCCTTTACATACACAAGCACTTTAATGGTGTTATGTAATTGCTTAAGAATTTCTGTCAATTTCTCACTTTTTATTTTTAACAGTTCTAGAAATAAATACGGACACAGTACATGTGACTGTCTTGTCTCCCTTCCCTTTCCTTAGAAGGGTTTGTTTACTTCCCATCATCAGGTTATGAATACTGCCTATGAATTTATCATGAGTTCCAGAATGTTCCTCACAGCCGCAACTGTTACATTCTGCTCCAGTGCTCTTTGTCATGAGCCTTTTTTAAGATGAAATTAATGAAAAACATCACTGGATGAATTACTCAGTTCTGAGTGTGTGTGTCTGTGTGCGTGTAGGACTTGGAAGGAGAGACCTTTTGGAAGTATCTGCTGTTGGCAAGCCACAAAATTTCCTACTAACACGAGGAATCTCACAAATGTGACTAACAAGTGAGCGTAATGCTGTTTGTACAGTGCGTCACCAAGAGATACACACTCATTTTTATGTGAACTTGCTTCCTCTGTCGTAGAAACAGTGCCTGTATTATTAACTCTCCTTCTGATGACTAGATCTTTGTGTTTAGGCTCTCTTTTTAAAGTAAAGCATTGTGGTAAAAGGCTTAGCTGTGATCTCTTGGAATATTAAGGTAGATATCGCAGCTTCTGTGGTAATAAAGATACTGGCTTTGGTAAAGAGCACAGAACCTCTGGAAAGAAAAAAAGCTGGCAGAGTGGTAGCCAGGATATACTCCCCTGTGTATCCTCTCATTTGGAGGCTTCATTTCCTTCCCCCATTTGAATCAGCAGGTATAGAGATCCGTGAAAGCAAACCATGAATGGTGGGACAGAAATGAGCAAAAGAATTGCACTTGAACCTCCACAATTTGGCTCCTACCTGAGGCAAAACACAGAACTCTGAATTTTTTCTGTCTTTTACCTAAGTGGTTTGCCCATTTTTCCTCTACACATTTGCATGTATTTTGAACATCAAGCTGAGTGCATATGCAGCAGGATATATTGCATCGTTAAACTGCATCATAATTGCTGGGATCCAAGAACCAAGCTCTGCAGCAGCCACCTGGGAATTGCTCTTTGCTGAAAGAGCATAATGACCAACAGTGTTTAAATAACATAGCTATTGGACTACGGTGTATGCAATTCCAAATTAATTTCTGAAAAAACTGAACCCCAAACAGTGTTGAAATGCTGAGTTCTTATAGTCCACTGTGCTGACCTGCAATGGAACTCACTTATTTAAATATTCAGAGAAGCATTAGGAACTTTCTTGGAAAATTCAGTGACTATAGCAGTTAAACTCTGCTGTGAGACAAAATCTTAAAGCAATACTTACCGTTTGAAGCATGATGGTGTACAACATTGTGAACTGTTACTGCAGCTGAAGAATTTGCCTTAGATCTCTGATGTAGGTTTTGATGTAGGGTTCTGGAAGAGGTCACTGGGAGGCTTTAACTTCAGGTGCTTACACTACCCCTCTCCTAGAGACTGTCAACCCCACAGAATGTTCTCATACATGATTCAGACAACTTAAAAATGCGGAGGTCAACCTCAGGTGCCAAAACATGAAATGACACCATTGAGATTCATTCATGTATTTCTTCCTATTAGTCTCCAAGGATGACTGCTGGGTAGAATGATGTTATCAATTGCAACAGCATGATTTGCTAAAGCTCATCTCTTAAATCCATCCTTAGTTTCATTTTAGTTACAACTCCCTGGCTTTCTTCATTACACAGTCTGAAGAATTGTGATGCTGAGTCTCTGAGATGACAAACTGGGATACAGCTTGAATAAGATGGTTTCTTGAAGTATTCTAGGTTATATTTGTAGCTGCACTTTTTTGTTTCTACAAACAAAGCTGAATTTTTGTTTTGGTTGTTTGTTATAAAATGTAAAAAGAATGGCTGACTTGTTAGCATAGCATTTAAAAGGCATTTAGGGCATTTAGTGACCTCAGTCCCATGTTTGGGTGCCTAAGAGATGCATTGCTCTAAATTTACTGTAGATGCACATTTCTTGACTGGTGTAAACTACCAGAATATATCTGATTAGAGGTAAATGTTACCGTTTTTTGAGAGCTGAAGGTCCGACTGATGTCTTATTTGCATGTGCCAGTCAACAGAATAAGGAGAGTATCCATTTCCCAGCAGATCTATTTGGGTCCAAATGTTGTGCCTGCTGCGTCCTTTGTTAAAATTGTGCACGGAATTGAAAGTGGAGAAGGGCTGGGACCATTACTTAAAGAATTTTTAGTGATGTCTGTCATGTCATTGAGTACCACTGTTTTGGAGAAATCAGGTTTCCCCCTCTACTTTGTAAAATTAGAATCGGTAGAAGTCAAATAGCTGGCTTGCATCATACCTTTTACTATTTGACTAGACTAGTCTGTAATAAAATTCAGCTTCAAGCATGAGTCATAGTTTGTAGAAGAACAATGAACTTTAGTAACCACCGTAATAAGCCTCACACTTTTTGTGCCCACAGGTGTACATATATAGGTTAGACTTCCTGTCCCTTAGCCAGGAACATGAGCTTGGATCAATATTTATGGTTGCTGTGGTCCTGAAAAGATTTATGTGTTTGCTCACTTTTATGGTTTTTTTTTTTTAATTTCTTTAGAAAGACGTGCTCTTCATTTAAGGAAATGAAGCAGCAGGTGTTGCTTGGAATTAAAATTTTGTTCAGCTGAGGAGGTGTAAGGCCAAAGGAACATCCCAAAATAGTGGAATACCTTCAACTGTTAATACAACAGTAAACTTTCAAAGCTGAAAACACAGTTTTGGGATTCCAAGTGAATTTTAGTGTTACACATTTTTTGCTGTGCCAAAAACTGAGAGCAGGCACTCCGGATCACTGAAGCTGGCAGAAAATGGTGAGTGATTGACTGGTGCCAAGACAAAACATCTGTAGGATAAAAACCCACCACTGAAATCTGTGCTTTTGGGGAGTAATTTGCTTAAACAGCTCATATTTATGTCAGCAAAACCCTCAAGAATGTTTATCCTTAATTGCAACAACGTAAATGTTGATAATCAAGGACTTCAGGAAAAATTTACAGAGATGACAGTGTTCTCTAACTAAATTATTAAACATCACATTACTTTCACATATGAATCCCAATGAGCTTCTGTACTAATGTGCCTAGGAATTACTTGGCACTGATTACAGGATAAAAGATTCCTTGTGAGAAGGTGACAAGTGTGATTTTGAAATCCAGATTTCTGACAAAATAGTGACTTTAATTCCTGGCATTTGATTAAGGAGAAAAATAGTGTTACTGAAGATATTTTTCAGTAGAATAAATTGAAAATAAGAGCAGGATACTACTACAGTAATAATGGGGGAGGAGGATGGGTCTGGATATGAGGAGAGGGGACATCCTGTCATTACATGAGCAGATTGTGCTCTGATGCAGGGGAGTGCCATAGAGTGTCCTTGCAAATCCGTAGTAGCTGTAAATAAAAGGAGAGAGAGAATTAAAATGTCTACTGGTTAATACTAAATATTTTACCAGCCCATCTTTCCAAGAACAAGATTTAGGACGTGCATGTGGTATGAGATGCTTTTCCGGGAGCAAGGGGGGGGAGAGGGAGGGGTTAAGTTAGTCCTTTGTGTGTTATGTGGTGCTGAGGTATGGGAGAAGGGAAGAGAGATGACATCTGGTGCTGATCTCAAACACCCACGCAACGAGATGAATAGATCTTCACTCCATCCTTAATTCCTGTTTACGAGGAATCCCAATTCTTCCCTGGAATTGTGTCACTATGCAGAATAAATCAGTATGCAAGCCAGGTTGCTTTATTTATGGTACATTCCTTTTATACAGAAAGTGAAGAAGCAAAAATCATAGTATTTTTAATTTATTTCAAACACAGGTGGAAGAAAAAAAAAAGTTAAAACTCGCTGTCCTTGAGTAACACCTCATATTTTTATCATATGTTTAGCTCTCTTAGTAGATTCAGATCCAGAAGAGAATTTGTCTATGCTGGCCATCATTTCTTTATTCCTGATACATAACTTGGAATTTTCTCTTACGGCAGATCTGTGGGGATCAGCTATTAATTGCTCTTCAAAGTGTTCGTCTCTAGGTGAATGTTTTTTAAAATGGCAGGCTTTGCAGTGTATTTCTAAGGAAAACGAGAATAACTGTATTTTAACCGCTGAATCTTTCACCACCGAGGACTCTAACTGGAAGCATTTCACTTGCCTGATCTTCTTGACTACCTAATGTTTTCAAGTGTAACTGAGCAGGTAGGAATGACTACTGATCTCCCTTGCATTACTTGCTTGAGGTTTAGTTTGTTTCTGCCAGTTTCTGGCATTATGGGGGAGGGCGTTAGGTGTTCTGAGCCATCTGGAGCTTGAGATACTTTTGCTCAGAAACTTTGAGCAGTGCCCTTTTACCCCATTTATTCTCACTGAGCATTTGTCTAGTTGTTTTTCTTTGCCTCAGCATGCTAACCTCATTTTACCAGTTGAATTTCATCCACCTTTTTCTTCCGACTTCTCTTTTGCTTTTTTTTCAGGATCATTTTGAATTCTATTTGTATCCTACAGCATACTGGCAATCACTCCCAGCTTGATGTACCTGCAAAATTAATAATCTCACTGTCTTTTTCATCAGCCAGTTTATTAAGAAAAGCATCAAATAGTGCTGTACTTAGGATAGACCTCTGTGGAATCTTGTGGCATGTATGCCAAAGATGGTTTCAGAACCAGTTCTCATAATGAACTATACATATTGGCTAATAAACCTTTTAAAATTACTTTTTATATTGCTTTGGGAGCTCTAATGTGTGGTTTCCTCATAAATTTTGTGGCACAGTGTGCTACCTTAACAATTAGTTCTTCAGTTTGCTTGAGTGAAGAAGTTTACCTGGGTTTTTATTTCTTCTAAGAAAACAACCAGCTTAAGATTGATAGCAAGGCCCTTTTGGTCATAAGGCACTGTAAGTGAAGGCTTGAAGAAGTATGTCGCTAGCTGCAAGAGTGCTAGTGAAATCAGAAAATCCCCAAATATCTGCAATTACACATGCTGCATTCCAGATGGTAAGAAGATTAGGTTTATGATTTATGCTCACCTGGTCCCATAGACTGATAAAAATCTTCGTGACCCTTCTTGGATGGCTTGTATGTGGTCTGAACTTGGCATAGCTGATATACAGAGGGATCTTCCTCTTACCTTAGCTTAATGCTAATAGCTTTTCTTCAGTAAGTTCAAGTAGTTGTTATGGATAGGAATAGATTCTATTTTGTATTTTTTTATTGCTGTGCTTAGAGAAGCTCAAGGGAATGTGTTGTCAGGGGCCTCAGAGATATGGAAATGGTCATCTTGCAGAACTCATGCAACGGGCCAAGTTATCAACCTCCAGAAGTCCTGCAGATGCTGTAAAAGAAGGCATAGCATATTCGTAAAAGTAGAGGACATCTGATGTAGTGTGAGTTCACCCAGTACTGTGCCATATAGAGTAACTGGTTGGGGCCTGAAAGGAGCACTGCAAATTTTATGTATTAAGCTGGGCTTGGTGCCATGTGGCTGTCAATATCTGGACCCAGGCTCGTTGTTTCCAAGCAGTTTGGGGGAGTACACTGTGCTTTATTCATGTTTCTGTTTCTGGGGTTTCCAGAGTAGTCCACACAATCTTTATTTTTGAGTATGGCATCAGGGTGCAGAACAAGCTCTGTGTGTCGATTCAGCCATGTTCCAGTCTTGGCCTCAAAACATGCAAAAGAATGCATTCTGCATTTTATTAAAAGTCCTGCAACCCCCATTAATGAAAACTGGTCTCTGCTGTCTATCTGCAAGTGGTGTCCTTATGAAGAAGTTCCAGAAACCTCATCCGAGATGGTAGGACTTTGTAAGAAGCCTTGCATAGGTTTGGATGGATTCAGAGAAAGAATTGTCATGTGCTTCAGGCAAATAGCAAACCTTCTGAGCATATGAAGTCCCGCAGCCTGCAGCCACGTGCTGTGCTCACAGGCTGAAGTACTTTTCACTTCATGGATCACTGTCCTTAGTGGGCCCTAAGTCCTGCTGAGCAGGAATCAGTTGACTTTGCAGGCCCTCTCTTGATGATGAAATTCCCTGTTGCCTCTAGAATCTAAAGAGGATTTAGCTGCCAAAATCGTTACAGGATATCAAACAAGCAACAGCCTCTTGTGATTGCATGCTTTTTTTGTGGGGTGGGGTTTTTTTTGTTTTTTGGGGGGTTTTGGGGGGGTTTTTTTTGTGGGGTTTTTTTTTTTTTGTGACTGACCTGTGTCTCTATCACACTCATATTTAATAAATGCCTTAATAAATACGTATTTGATAATAAGATCTTTCTAACAAGAAACATCTCTGGCACAACAGTGGAAAAGCACCAGTACATGCATAATGATACATTCCTATGTTTGAAAAATGTCCTCCTGTGTGCAGTTTAAGACTGGCACTTAGTGAAGGTAGTTTTTATAGCTGTAGACCACCATGGCTATAAGGGAAATTTAGTACCTCTAATTAGAGAAAATAGTGCCTTTCTCTACAAGCCTGTCCTTAGTAATTGAAGAATAATGTGTTAAACCATTATGATCATTAAATATATGAAGAGGAGGGTACACTTATTTCATTTTGCCTTTTAAAAAATGGCTCATTAATAATTTAAAACCCTTTGCTTCAGGGTTTTTTCAACACCTAACTAAAAATTAGACTCCTAATTACATGTTAATGGTACAGTGGCAAAATGGGAGGGAAGAAGAGAATCACAATTACTCATTCTCCCTGGCCTTATTTCAGCAAGTCGTTTAAACACGTGGTTTAAAACCTTCAGTAGTCAGAGAAGAAAAGGACTACAGGCACTCAGTAGCATAAAGACAGCAGCCACAGGAAAAATGAAACTGCAGTGTGCAAATGCTGTTTTATAGCATTTGCTGTCAGAAATGTCTGAAGGTTTGAGGCTCTGTTTCCAGAGAGACTTTGAATTTGGAATGAAACCAAAACTGGAGAGAACTGTCTTTTCCAAAGCAAAATAGAAATAGGCATACTATTCTGAATGAATACAGAGATTCATTGTCAACAGAGTCACAATAGTTCATTTTGAAAGGTGGCAGAAGAAGGCTGTCTGGTGCACTGGCCTACTTCCATGACAGATATCCATATGTGCTTTTGGGGAAAGCTTGTGTTCCTGAGATTTGATCCTGGATAAATGTACTGAATTGCCTAAGATGTAGTGATTGACAGATACTAGTGGAAAGGACTCTTTTTTTTTAAGTAGGTTTTCTAATGCAGTATTCTTTTCTATGAAGTAGTGGCAGCTTTTGATGTTATGTTTCTAATGAATGATGTATGTGCTGAGTACTGGTGAAGAAATTTACTGCTTTGACTCACTCCTGGTAGCAAAAGTATAACATTTTAATAGCTTGTAAAGAGCTAGAGAAGCTTTTTAATAGACTTAGACAAACTGGCATCGCCAACATTTCTTCTGTCATTAATGCTCATATTTCTGTTCAGTTTTCTTCATTGTGTCCAGATGGCCAGAAATAAAGTAAAGTATAAGTATAAGATCAAAGGTAGTGGAAAATAAGAGCACATCCTGTTTCAAGTCCTCCTCTGATATGTTTTTGTATAAGTACCAGATCATGTTAGTGAGGCCTTTGCAGGAGTGAAGGATAATACAGACCTGTGATGTGGCTGCAAATTGCTGTTCTCTTGATGACTGTTAACTGACAGCTCACTGTATAGCTGCTGAAAAATATTGCAGGCTTTTGAATTTAAATTGATGAATCTGTGATTGAATCAGGGTTGCCACTCTGTCATTTGTCTCAGAAACCAGCAAATCTCAGCTTCCTACTTTAAGACGGATCTTTTCTTACTATTGTTCTATGAACTCTAGATGGATTGATGGAATGTTCTTCGTCTTATTCCCAACAGATTCTTTGACCAGTTTCAGGAAGTCAAATCTTTAGCTTTTTTGTGATCTTTTTACTGTAGAAGCAAAATGACAATATGGTCCATGTTGTCCTACAGCAACAAAACATTTGTAAGCTTGTACTCTTTTTTCATGTGAAAGAGACAACATATAATCAGATTCTCTATGTGCTTGATTCCTTTTAAAAGGTTACCTATTTTGGTCTCCCAAGAGTTAGAAATTCTTTTTCCCTATCTTGTGAAGTTTGTGATGACCTTGTTCCACCTTTATGGCATGTTTTATTTTCAACCACATTGAAAACAGAATTCCATAATTTTCTGTAATTCACAAACATATTAACAGATTAAAGCTTTCAGCCTTACAGGCAATGCCTGATTTTACTGCCACAAAGATAAAGCTGCTCTTGCAACAGAGGACATTGCAAGCAAGAAATAGAAGAGGTGGAACAGAGAGCAAGACTTGCTTCTCTCCCCTTGAGGGTGGTATGGGGAAGCTGTTAAATGGTGCTGGAGGGAGAAATGCTCATTACCCCAGCAGTTTCCATTGCCTCATGCACAGACTGCTCTTGGTGGGACAGCACCCACAAGTTTGGTGTTTTATACAAGCAAAGGCCATGGAAGCGAGACCATGTCTCAGTCCACGACAGTTTTTGAACCTGGGCCACAGCCTATTTCATCAGTTTGAGGGCTGACCTTGCTTGTAAATTTGGTGAATGCCTCTCTCACTAGGAATGTTGGGACCCAGGCAGTAACTAAAAGCAACAGCGTTTTTCTTTGTCTATGTGCACTGGTTTTGGTTTTGGTGGGGGGGTTTGTTGGGGGTTTGTTATTTTGTTGGTTTGGTTTGGTTTGGTTTGGTTTGGTTTGGTTTGGTTTGGTTTGGTTTGGTTTTTCCCTAGCCTTCCAAAAGATGCTGTTGTTATCTAAGCTTAGTTCAGCTCTGTGAACTGAACTGACTGTTCAGTTCACAGACTCTTCACTGTGAACTGACTCCCTCTTCACTGACTCCCATGGGTTTGGGCCCACGGCAGCCCCAGGATGTGTTTTAATGGGGAGAAAGGTCTGTATGAGAACTCTGGAGATTTACCATATACATTTCTCCGTCAGTAATGTATAGAGACCATCCCTGCCAGCTGTTCCCTCTGTGCTGCAGGTCTGAGTGAGCATGGATGTGCTCCCGTTGAGGACAAGGCAAGCTGATAATGCTGTGTGCCTTCCAGTGTCACTCCATATTCCCCACAGAACAGCAGCAAGGCAATGTCTGAGGAGCAATTGCTAAGTAATTCAGAGAGCCACAAAGCAACTGGACTGGATCCCAAGACTTACTTAGTGAATACACAGCAAAACTGCTCAAAGGGTTTCTAGACAGTGCATGTGATTAATCATGATGCGCTCTTTTAAGGTTTTTCCTGTTTAAAGTAAATAAAATGAAAAATGCTTTTCTGGGGGAAGCAAAGTAGTCTTATATCCATATTGAATTCAGTCAAATAATTGCAGATCCTGTATTTTAATATCTTGAATGAAGCAGAAAGTTTCTCTTTGATCATGACTAGGGAGAGGACCAGTGGGGAGAGTTAATCATTACTGAAGGCAACAATTATTATTGCTTTCCTACATGTTTCTTCCCTTGCTTGGTTACCCAGACTGAGCTGAGGCTTTCCTACACTCTGTATGCACTTCCATAACAAACAAGAGGTTCAGCAGAAGGATATGCTGTAATTTGCGGAAATAAGTGAAATAACTGTTTAAGGAGAAAAGAAAAAGCTCTCCACATCAAGTTAGCTTTCTAGCACAGAAAAAAATGTAACCTAATTTTATACATGCATTTATCTGTAATTTTTACTGGCCAATCTTTATAAACAAAGGCCTGGATCTGCCAAAAAAGGTGAGGCACGCACTGAATACTTACTTTTATTGGCATGAAGATAGCAGAAGTAAATTTAAGTCAAAAAGAATAAAATCTTTTTTTCTTGGGATTGAAAAGAGCTTTGATTTTCACTAAAATGATAGAGGGACCTACCTTTTTTCCCCCTATGGTTTCCAGAGTATTTTTTACCTTTCCAGCTTTGAAAGCACTGTACAAAGGAGAATATGAATAAATGGAGTAATCTTAGAGATGAGGGAAAGCAGGAACACCTAGATGAGATGTTGCATGCCCCATCTTAGCCAGTCAATACCAGAGCAGAGAACTGAACCCAAGTGTCTTGATTTCACCTTGGAGTGTATCACACTGTCTCTGGTGAAACCCTTGAACTCATCTGTGACTTTGCCAAGAGAATAAATAGCTGCTTCCCTAGTGTTCTCCCTTCTATAAATGACCTAGGTGAGATGGAATTCTTGCCATGAAGAATTTAAGGATAGACAAAATTATGGGAAGAGACCCAGGTAATGGATGTAACTCTTAACTTTTAAGACCTGGAAATTTGGGAAGTTTTTATAGGAATTGGAAATATAGTATACTTGTATTTCCAATAGTATTTACAGGTCACTTTGAGGAATCTGTAGAAGTGATATGGAGAACTGTGAGCTAAAACTGGGGACAAGCAGCTACAGAAAGTCCCTACATTTTCTCCTCCTTTTAATCCTTATATTACTACTGGAAGTAGAAATGCAGACAACTTATTTTCAAACAGTTCCAATTATTGATATATCTCTGATTAACCTTTATTATAAAAAGTATTTGTGTATTCAGAATTTTATGATCCCACTGAAAAAATTAAGTGATTAACAATATATAGTTGTTAAACTATAGTCCTATCATTTCTGTAGTGAAACCCAGCTTCTCCATCCTATGTTGGTTGTGCAGTGGGGTCTTGAGCCAGGTAAATCTCCAAAGAGCTCACTTCACAAAAGAGAGGCTATCCAATGTCCTGTGGCAGGCTGTAGGCAAATCACCCACCCAAAAATTAAGTCTGTCTCGGGTATAGAAGAGTAAAGCCTTTGCACTCTTCATGAATGTGTCCTTGTGGAAGTTACCAATGCCTCTGCAGAATGCTAACATAGGCATTGTTAAGCACCATCAGGCATGTGAAGCAGCAATATTGCCAGGTCTTCAGATCTTTGTGGTGGTTTGAATGAAGCCTCAGGTCTCAAAATTGTTATTATAGTCTGATAATCTGTTGCACTTTTGAGAAACTCATACTCCAAGTCCACAGGTGAGCTAGAGACAAAGGTTTCTGCCATTCTCCAGCCTTCAAAAACTAAAAGGAAAATAAGAATGTGAAAGCCATGATTTAGAACTCCAGCAGCCTAACTTGAGTGTTTGGGTTTTGACAACACTGAAACAGATTTACAGCAAGATGACTGCATCTGAATGCAGGGAATTCCTCCTACTTTCTGTAAGACTTGTTGCGGGTTGTATTAAAGAACATCTATTCATTTTGTGTGCTACCAGGCTGGGCTGTGCCTTGTCTGCAAGGGTTCTGGTGCAATGAACAATATGCTTGCATGCAGCTGGAATTTGGAGGGTGTGTCCCGTTTGACTTCTTGCATTATGAGCAGTCAAACTGATTTTAATCTCGATTGACTGGAGGATCCTTGAGAGAAATCTCAGGGAGTGGAAAGAGCTCTTAGTCTTGCACAGTTTGCATATTGTCGCTGTGGATTATTTTTTTTTTTTTGCCTGAAGATCAGCTCAGGTAGAAAATAACCATTTCCAGAGGTTGATTGCTCTGAGAACAGTAGTTTGCTTGAGGAGAAGGGAAAGAATGGATCTGTTGCCTCCTTATTATAATGATTTACAGCTGACTTCACTGTCCTTTGCATGAGAAGATAGTCCTCTGACAGTCCTCTGAATTTAGTGGGATCAAGGTTTCCTACAAGAGGTTCCTTCAGGCTGCAGGCTGCTAAAATGCGAATTACTGAGGTCTCCTGTTACAGCTGAACAGAGAGACCAGCCTCACTTTTGCCTCAGGCAATAGGTAATGAGTCTGTGCAGGAAAGAAAGTATAATCTATTTTTCTGATATTTAGTGGTGATAATGGCCTGGGATAAGGGCTGCACTGTGCTAGACACTGTTAAGTTAATCTCTGCCCTGCAGAGCCCCTGTTCATAAAGATGCAACAGGTGTTGGTACAGAGCTATAAGTACAGGAAAGCTGAGTTCATCTTTGCATAAATTAATATCACAGTGAACTTAATTGGCACAAGGGAGGCATTGATCTAACCAGTGCCAACAGGCAAAAATCCATCAGCATCAAGGCAGCTGCAGGTGTGTGAGACTCTGGTTCAGCTGTGGTAGGGTGCAGACATGTCAACATTACGTTCTGCCAGTGCAGAGCCACAGGAAGAATAGTAGTTGTTGCAGCCCCAGCCTTTTCTCCTCCCTTCCTCCCCTCTTCCTTCTCTTTCTCTTTTCTTTCTCTCACAGATGCAGTCTGCTGCCACTTCTGTCCACTTGGACGGAAAGGCTTCAGGCAGAGAACTGGTCCTCTTACAGATGGAAAATTCCTGTTGGGGTGTGGCTGAGGGAGGAGTCCAGGCCAGCTGGCTCACTTTTAACCTTTCCTACCTGTCTCTTCAGGCAAAACAACCCTGCACAGGCAACTTTGCAGAGGCATCAGACCCAATGAGGACACTTGCTCTAGCGAGCTAAATTAGCCCTGGCCTTTAAGTTCACTAAATTGCAGAAACAGCAGGCAAACTAATCAGCTCCTTATGTCTTCACAGCTTTCCCAGATTTCAGAGGGACTTTGGTGTGGCTGAGAACTTTCCGCTTCTCCAGACATTTCACTGTTTTCTTCCCTTGCTTTATTGTGCCTCACTGCAATCCATGATTCTGGTTTTCAGGGAGAGAGCTTTTCAAATGGGACGCCTGCATCCTTGTGCTTAGTTGGAGAGGGGCCTGATAAAGCAGTAAGTTAGGCATAGTTACAGCCTGAAGTCCAGTTGCTGGCAAAACTTTCAAGCTGTATCAACTTTCTGTGGACTGGCTCTCCTGAGCGACTCTGGGGAAATACTTGTTTGCCCAGCACTTAAAACAACAGATTCTAATTCCAGTACTAAGATGTTGACACAGTAATAGAGAGGAAAAAAAAAAATTTTTTTTTTGAGGGGCTGTGGAGAGAGGGAATGAGATAGGTAGATGCTGGGGCATGTATCCAGGCAGAAAAGAAAGGCTAATGGCTTCTGAGGAAGGGATTTTGAAACAAATGTTTAAAAAATTGATCAAAACCAGATTCACTTCAAATTGTTCACTGCAAAACTGCCTTCCACTAAAATCTAGTGTCGGGCATTGTTGCATTCAGGAGAAAGCTGAAGTCACTGTGGAGTGTTGGTGTTTCACCAGCCCATTCTTGAGAGGAAGACCAGGGCTGGGTATTGTTCTGATGAGTTTGATGCCTGCTTGGTTTAATAAACTTTCAAACATATAAGGCAGCAAAACCCCACCTTCTTCCCTTAAACAAGGATAGCCTTTTCTTTTTTTTTTTTAAATTTTCTAACTGTAAGCTTAATTTATCAACCTGAAAATGAGGAAAACTTGCTTAGTAGTTTAAGTTCTCCTTAAAGTCTGCAAGTTGTGAAACCAGTTCCTCCTTCATATTGGTTTCGTGGCCTCTGTTCCCTCACCTCCTCCAAACACCTTTGAAAACTCTTGATGGGGAAGGTAAGAATTGATTTGAGCCCACTGGTGTAGAAAGTAAAATTTATCCATCTTGATTTTTCTCCTGCTTTGGCCAACTTGTGGAAAATTGCTTTTTGCTCCTAGCGAAAACTAAGAGCTACACCATTTTGAGGAAGAAAATTAGTATGAGTTCATGCTTATTGGAGAGACCATAGAGATGTTATCTATTTGGTTACTGTAACTTTTATATGTAGGCTTTATTTCAGAGCTTTATAAGTATGAGCTTGAAGGATTCCTCCACTCAGAAGCAAATCATTGAATTGACTCATAGACTTGATTGACAATGTAAGGTTTTTGTGTATGTCCTGTGGACAGGAATTTTCCTTGTCCTCTTACAGGACTCTCTTGCGGTCTTCCTGTGCATGACCTGTACAAGGTGTATTTTTGGGCAATACCACTGCATTTAAAACACAGGGCAGAAGTGAGAGGGGTTCTTCAAATCGGAGGTGAAATAATTTGCCTATTTTCTCCCTAGTTTTCACAGGGAATTTAAATCTCAGGTCGTAACCAGCTGCAATAATTTTCTCATCATGAGGTATTGGCCAAACCTTGTGATTTAACCTAGTGTGTGCATCCCTCTTGCTCACTGTTTAGACTTCTTATGCCATCTCATTCCAAGGTACTGATTCTCATCATTTTCTCTACTGAGTTGTAATGTTTCTTTGAGGGGTTAAATTTCTACTGCTCACCAGAAGGGGGGCTGAATTTCACTAGTGCCTTGACAATGTAGCCACAGGACACAGGATAAAATGAGAATATTTGATCCTTTTGGGTCAATGGGTTTAGTGTGAGATGTTGGCCTGCAAAGAAAGCTCTGTGGAAGGATTAGAGAGGTTGAAGAGCCAGGATACAGAGAGCACAGGACAGAATTAAATTAGATACTGTGATGAAGATACAAATGCAAAATACAAGCAGATCAGAGACATCTCTGGAGACCAGCCTGAAAGAAAAGAAAGAGGACAACTACTATTTAAACTGAATGAATTTTCAATTCAATAATATTGAATACTGACTGTATTATAAGGTAGAGATACAAGGCAACACCTTCCAGGGAAAAAAGGGGTTTTTTGCCACTTTTCACTGTATTGAAGAGACCATATCAAATTTTGTACATTCATTTTTTGTCTCCATTTTCTGAAAAGAAAACTCAGATGTCATGGAGCTTGGGCTAAAAGGAGAGTTCTAGTTCAACTAGAAGAGAATGTTCCAAGAGTATGACTCAGGAAAAGCTTCATCCCCATTGTTCTCTAAGGTTTAATGAGTTAAAAAAATATTGACATTAAAAATTAAAAAAAGAGGGAAACAGTGTAAGTTACTAATTGACACCTATGGTGGCAACTTGAGTACAGAGATAATGGGAAGAATTAATAGAGCATTTTCAGAGTAAAAGTGAGCTACATTTTTAAAATAAGTGTTTAGTTTGCCATATGCATGAAGATATGTAATTCTTGTGTTATTTGAATACTGAAAATACACTTTCTTGTGCACATTGAATAGACACTTTTAGAAAATAAAGCATGTAGTTTGATTCTAATCCCTATAAACTTAGCTACCTCTTTATAAACTTAAAAACAGGGAGAAGCAGCACATTTGAAAAAGTTTCCATAATAATTTTTTAAAGAGGTTTGGTAAATTAACGAGAATTGGAGCTGGCGTCTATCTATATTCAGAGAAAGCTGAATGTTATTTATTTTCAGCTTTGTATAAACTACCACACCAGCCAACAGTCATTAGAAGATACAGACATATTGTTTTGGGGCTCTTTCAGCTATCTTGGGAAAAAAAAAGTAAATAAGCATATGAATTTATAATCCTTTGTTTTCTGGGTTTTCTGTGAAATCAAAATACAGCTGTATGTTTACATGTGCATACTAAAGATGAGTAGGTGTATGATGCAGATTTGTGGAATTTTTTTTCTGCCCAGATGCAAGCATGAGAAGAGGAATAGCGCTATGGGCAGGCTTTGCATGCAAATCTCAGTTCCAGAACTCAGTCATCACATCTGTACTACAGCTGTCCTCTACTTTTTAGGAAGCTCTCACTTGGTTTGAGAAACCAGATATGGAAATGAGCTGAACACCCACATTTGAGAGCTTGTAAGTCCAAAACTGCTTTTCCTATGATTTTACTCAACAAGAAGCTTGTATTCTTGAAGGGTTGCTGGATTAATATTTATAAAAAACAAAAGTTATAAGGTTCAGGTTCAAAACTATCATTCTGACTTAAATTATCTGAAGTTATGGGAGTCTGATTTCGGGTGCCATAGAAACACATACACTGACTATGATTTTAAATCCTCTGTCCAGATTCATAATTTCCATTCTAACGGGATAATTGAGTAGCAGCCAGCTCATCAGAAAGTCATCTTTAATGACTGATTGATTAAGTTCCTCATCTGTGTCGGTGGCATAAAGATGCAAACACAAACCCAGCACATGCTTTGGAAGGTGGGAGCTCTGTCTGGTGAAGCACAGTCTCAGAAAGCCCCACGACACTCTTGGAAATGAAGGTAGATGGGGTGTACACAGCGTGTGAGCATGACTGCAAGTGTTTTGGAGTGTCACTGTTCATTTGTGAGCTCTCACCCAGGTAATGTGGCCATCCCCAAACTCCTGATTTTACAGTACCATCCTTTGTGTCCCTTCACAGCTGTAACAGTGATGTCACCTAGACCTGTGTACTGTGCACTGCTGTGAGGCCCTAGAGGCACGTTTTCAAGCCCGTTGTAAAGTTTTTGAAATCAGCTGGTCTTGTTTTATGTCTTCTAAACACACAGTGTCTGTAGATAATTAACTCATTGTTAAAGGACAGTTGTTATGAAAAAGTTGGAAGGCACATTCCTCCCTCAGGCTGGGTCTGACATGAGGGCTGCTGGAGTCACATGAGGCCATCCTGTAATTTATTTTTAATTTACTGAATATGTTGCCTTGGGGTCGCATTATTGCTAGGAAATCTGAGGTGATTTATGTCATGTCTGTGCAATTTCCACACACAAACTTGCTGCAGACACATTGCAAAGTCAGGATCATCAGTAAGAAAAAGGGAAGCCCTTCATAAGAGAGTGCGTCTCTCAGGCTTCCTGTGCTCAGTGATGAATTACAGGGACACAGAAGAATCGAGGATTCTCTTCCAGTAATTTGTCGAGGTTTGCCCTTCAAAGCGTCTCCTGAAATGTCAGGCAGTAAAATTTGCCTTCCAGGGGTGCTGGCAATTTTCCTGAGCCCTGGGGGTCTTAGCCTGTGGGTGCAGGTGTTAACCTTAAACAGGGAGCACGAATGACAAAACCAAGGAGGCTGAACACCTGGAGTGGAGCTCTGCTTGACGGAAGCCAGAAAGCCCCACGAGACTCAAGATTCAGACTCATGTCTCACTCAGGGGACACTGCTATCCCAGAGCACCAAGTGCTGCTGGGACATGCTGCCCTGGAGCGACTTCCCCTCCTTTATTTCAGCCTTTGTCTTTTTAAAGAATCAAAATCAAAACAAAACAAGAAAACCTCGTCCTTACCAAAACAAACATTTTAAAAAATGGCTTGTGTGTGTTTAACTAGAAGAAAGTATCTTGGGAATTATGAATTTTCAGAAGGCAAATACAGGTGGAGGTCAGCACAGCAGGTATGAAGAAGATCCTTTTGGATCAGAAAAGCCCCAGTGGCCACAGAAGCCTGTTTTAATCAAAGACCATACTGCAGTGAGAAGAGCTGGGGGACGCTTTGGGGGAAACAGAGAACTTGTATCAAAGTTTGCATCAGAAATTAATTTGTGAGTAGAAATGAAGATAGATGTGAAACTGAGCTTCCCTAATTGCAGGTTCAGTAGTTGAATTTTTCAGAAACATTCTTCCTCTTCCCTCTTTTGCTAGTTCATCTGTTTTGTACCTTTTGACCAAAGTGAAAATGTTCTGAATGGTAGCCAGCGGCCAGCTACCCTTTTTCATTTTTTGTTCATTTGCAGGATTTTGAAAGACCATGACCAGACCATAAATACTGATAATCTCTTTCTGAAACATCTTGAGGGGTTAACAAACAAATACTGCGAAGTGCTAGGGGATTCCTAATGAATGCAAGGACTTCCTGATGGCTTTCCTTGGAAAGGAGAACACAGTGAGGGAAGTGGCTTGTGTATAGTTCTAATTGCACTAAAGACCTTCAGAAAATATCTTGAAGTAGCCTCTTATGAGTTGTATTTTGAAGGTTTTGTCTCCCTCATCTGTAGCAAAACTCATTCAGTTGGGCAGTTATGACAGGAAAAAGTGTTTAATGTTCACATCTGTATTTTCTCAGCATCACTCTGACACTCAATCTGTAAAAGAAGTACTGGCTTTACAAGGATCTAGAGGCATAATGCCCTGAGAAGTTAGTTTTTCAGCTTCAAAAAATGCACACACAGAATTCAAAAGCCAAAATGCTCATATTTCAAAGGTTTTTGCATGTAAGGAGGACAAGAAAATAGCCAGAAAACAGTTTTAGTATTGACAAAACCCAGCAGATGGATACATTATTCCTATTACATTCTTCTGTCAGACTTTCATGGTAATAGTGTACAGATAATAGCAAGGTCATTGCATGACTGTGTTTCTGTGAACTAATGGCAACTGTGATGTATTGGCTTTAAACCTGCTTTATTAAGTTTATTCTCCTGAGTCAGATCCTCAGATGCTGGAAAAAAATTGTATCCTTTGCAGAGCATCTATCCCTTGTTATGAATTCTTTAAGTCAGAAAAAGAAATCAAAGGTAGTTGGACAGTCATTTGTATATTCCTTTGATCTAAATTACTGATTTGTGCACTTTCCTACTTTCACTTTGCCCCTTTGGACAGCTGGTGTTACAATTTCCAACCATGCTTGACTAGATAACAATCAAGTATGGCCCATTCTGGGTACAAAACCACATATGAAAGGATAGTTACTGCCTTAGATACCAATCTAAGCATCACTAAGGAAGCAGAGAAAGGTAATATTACTATATATATCTAAGAGTGTAAAAATAAACAATTCCAGCAAGTTACCACTCTATTATAATCTACCTGGCTGGGAATTTATAATATTGTTGTCACAGAAGTTCAAAGTGAATAACACACAGCTGTGAAAAAAGACTAACTTAGCTATTGCTAAGGGTTCTAGGTGAGACCTGTCAGGGAAATGGGCTTATGCCACCCATGTCAGTATGGATGATTTTCTTCTTTACCTCTCTAGAATAATTGCATTTGTTTGTGCCAAGTTATAAGTAGTTTGCACTCCGTGCTCCAGTTTGAAGGTGTTATGTGGTCACCAAAGAGAACCAGTGCCTGTGTGTGACAGATGAAGAGCGCAGGCCTGGCCCCTGGAAGGCAATGGTGAGCTCTGAAGGACGCTGACAGTGACAGGATGTTAAATGAATCAATGAGCAATAGGCTGAGAAGTTTGGACTCCAGCCTAGGTCACCTCACTCCCCCTCCCTGGGGCTTCCTGTTTGGAGGGTTTGCTTCTTTTCAAGGACTCAGATCCCAAATACTTCAGCTGAATTGTGTGTTGTAGTAGGCAAATTTTCAAATGGGCCAGGCACCATGACCTAGACCGATGTTTATCTGTGCTTCAGAGTGATCAAAAAGATGAGTGGGAGGGGATGCAGATAATGTGCTGGGTGACCTTCACTGGGTAGCTTAACGTCATTGCACCTCTGTTTCCAGTGATGGGAAATGAAGATTGCTACACACATCTCTAAAACTGCTGTTTAAGTTTCTGGATATGATCCATCATTTAAATGTAGCTAGCTCTAGCTCTGTAGATAGCTCTAAATGCTTCTGACTTTTTGAGGTGGTCTGGCAGATTTACACTGCACATCTAGTTCGGGGAAAGTGAGCATGCTTAGTAAGATGGACATCCTGATCTGATGCAAAGTAAGAAATTTCATTCAAAATTGATAGAACTTTTAAACCCCCTACTCTTAGAACTGATTGAACACTTGTTCGCAACTCCATACTTAAAACAGCAAAATTGAGTTTTGCGGTTTTGTATATAATGACCTACAATTAGTTTATTCACTCTACTGAGAGCGGAAAACACATATAAGATGTATCTCACCTTCTTCTTCTGCATAGTGTGATATTCAAAATGACGGGACCATGGATGATTAAATCTTTCTCACCCCTCAACTGCCTTCCCCAAGCATGTTTTGGTTAAAGAGTTGAATTTATGCTTTTAGTGAGATGAAGCATATCCTAAAGGTGGATAGTGCTATAAGAAGGGGAAAAAAGCATGGTTAGTGATCCACTACAGGTACAGACTTCAAACTTTACCATCTCTTGGTCTGTTTTGCTTTTGAAATTCCATTTACCACTTCAGAATCAGATGGTGGATTATAAGCCAGCAGCAAAACAGCCAGGATCAAAGAAGCAAAATCTATGAAATGAACCTCAGAATTAGGGAAGCCCAGTTGTCTTGAAATCTTTGAAAATTGGTGGCTTTTAAGTGCCTGTCTTAGTGGAACAGGATATATTTGGTTATACTGCAGCCCTTTTATGTTGGGATTTTGCTTACTATGAAGATTAAATATTGCCTGCTCTTTTTCTTCTTTACAGCTTTTGTCTAATTCTATATGAAGTCTTATTTGTACTTGCAGGAGGTCTATGTCTGGGTCTGAACCCTTTTGAGCTGAGTGCTGCACTTTGCACAAAAGCTGTGCTATCTCTGAAAGAATTTGTGATCTAAATGACTAGTAGGAGGTAGGACTATCTTCATTATCTGCAGTCTACTGTGGTTGCTGATGTTTACACAAAGATAGAAAATGCTAACAGAGATTTCAATCAATTAGCAAATTCTGATATTTTAGTGAGATTTTTTTTTCCCCAGCTTCATGAAAATAAGAAGGACATGCAAGGTAGTGGGAGCAACGTTTCATATTTGAAGTATAGGCTGAGATTTCAGTTTTGCAGCACAGGAAAAACAAGAAATGTGAGGATGTGGTCTGACCATGCTCCCCTGCTATTCAGTTACTTAGTGCCATTGCAGCCTTCCTACGGCAGGCTGTGATTTCTGTCAGCTGTTAAACTGAATTTAACTTCATCTGTTTTGGATGAGGGGTCACCCAGGGAAACTCCCTGTGAAGACAGTAATGAGCTGCTGATAGGAAATGTTCATCTCTTTCAGGACTGACACAACTTGGTGACACTGGTGACAAAAGGCTGTTTAACACAAGTTGTGGGAGCTGCTGTGGCAGGTGAGCTGTGTGTGACTCTGCAGTGCCCTGACTGCACAGGTGGAGTCTGTGTGGATGAAAGAGCAGGCAGGACTCTCAGCCCTGCTGCGTGTGTTCCCAATGGCCTGCAGGGCACACTGGAGGAAGCCAAATCCCTTCTCATTCCATGTGCCTTCCATTACACCCAGGACCATTAAGGTAGAGACAATGTGCCCTGCCTGCCACAGGGACAACTTCCACCTAACCACTGTTGTCTTTCCTCCTGCCCTCTATAAAGGAATTTTCCATCTGCTGCTTATGCCAGGAGGCCAGACCCTTCTCCAGTAAACATTTGCCTCCACCAGAACTTGAGGTGATGAAAGAAGTTCTGCACATGGTGTTTCCCATTAGGTAAACCTCCCCTACCACTAGCTAAAAGCTTCACCCTAATAGAATGACACTGACTGCTCCTGGAGAAACCACTCTGTGCCTTTGAAGCATTGAAGCCTGAGGCTCAAATGGAAATTAAGAAGAGGCAAAGGATGATGAACAGAAGCAACATTTTCTGCTTTTCAAACAATTAGGGTAGACATGGAGACCCTTTACTAACTGTTTTTCATTGAAACAGTGTGCAGCTATATGCTATTCTGATTTTCAGGGTAAATATAAACTGGAAAACATTTTTCAGGAGCTGACCCTGTGCAAATGGCCAACACATGACAGAGTGATCCCTTAGGTAGCATTAGTTTGCATGCTCCTGCCCTTCCAGTATGTACTCAGATTGTGCCAAGGCAATGTCAGTGCTTGTACTTGTGTTATCAGGTGTCCTATTTTTCTTCATACAGCTTTGTCTCAGACCCTTTTTTCCGAGGACACAGCGAAGTTGTCAAGGTTCATTTTCATCAAGGTTGAACTCATTTATGTGAAGGAATAATCTGTGGGGCACTTACTCATTATACAAAATTCTCACACTGTCCTAATAAATTTGGCCCTAACAGAGAGATTAGTTAAAAAGAATCGGAACATAAGGTGAAAAAAATTAAACCTTGGCCATTCCTTCTTAATGGACTGTGAACATATTCGTTATTGCTGTAGGTTGTGTTTGCTGTTCATGCTCTGGTAAAAATGTCCATTAAATGTGAGACCTACAAGCTCATTTTTTTAGGAATTAATAGTCAACTTTGTCTTGTGCTGTCTGTAGCAGCATTTTACTTAATGCCAGATTTTTCCTTGGGCTGTGGGGGATTGTCTACCAAACTGTGCATTTCTACCCTATTCATCGCTTGTACATAGGGATAGAAATGGATGTCTAAAGCAATAGGAATGAAAAGGCCAAGGCAGACACTGGGAATGGTCGGTGTTGCAGACATGTAGTTGCCTATGCATGGACTTTTAAAAGTCTATTTGAGAGCCGTTACCTTTTGAGAAGAAAAACAATGCAGCATCTGTTATCTACATTCTGTACTAGCACACTAAATCAGAGTGACAAAACTATGCACCCAATTTCTAACGCGGCCTCAAAGTTTGCCTGGTGGCTGGAGGTCAGCTGCTGGGTTAGAGGGTTGGTCAGCTTAGATGACAGATAAAATCCATATGCCTACCAAAGGGGGCAAGAGGGGAAAGCACAACTATTTTGTTTCCTAAGCAGTGAGTACCCAGAAATTTCATTTCCAACTCTGTCAGTGACTCAACACACGTTCTTAGTGCAGTCATAAGGTTAACACTTCAAAGAATGTCCATTTGTTTTGAAGGTCTCAACATCTGAAAAGTCTTTTTTCTCTTTTTGTTGGAAGTGCTGTGAACTTTTAAAACTGCTATTGGAACAAAAGGTATCAAAGCAGCTTGTACTTTACTTAGGAGAGATTTGCAGTTAAAATACTCCTAATCCCCACAGTTTCCAAAATTAATAGACATTTTTGACAATGTTGCCTTTATCTTCTGTGGATCTGTTTTCATCCTGTACAGTGGACATAGTCATGCCTTATAGTTTACACAGGTATTTCAATATACGATTAGTGTATAGGAATGCTTTATGATTCTTGAATTATGAAATTTCCTGATAAAATTCAAGGTGTCTTTTACATTATCAGTAGCTTTGCACTTGTTCTTCAGAGATTGCTTCCGTCTCCATTCTCAAGGATAATCATGCCACAGCTTTTTCTCGAGGAAGGTGTACAGTGGTGCTTAGCCCAGGACAGTACCCCTGGCTCATACTCACTGTCATGTAGGGATGCACTGGAAGCTGGGGGGTCACAGGGTCACATTGTGATCAGTAGTTCCTTGTTCTGCCCTGGCACTGAGTGTAGCTTTAAGTCCCCCTAATACTGGGTCAATGCCATGAGCTCCTGTTCACTGTGTACTTCATGGAAAATAATTGCTCCTGGTGGATGAAGCTATTTGCTGTTGGTGAATCATAATCTGCTCCTATTGTGATATCACACATGCTGGTATTCCAACTCCAGAGATGAAAAGGAGAAAAGTAATTATCTTGGCATTGTTTTTCATTGTTTCAATGAAATTTCTCTAAGTTGCCCTATCTGATAAATGTATTTTATAGAAATATATTAATAATAAAAATTTATTATATTAGTTTAGATTCCATTAAAAAAAATCCTTTTCTTTGCTTGTAACCTTAGGCATAGTCTTGAGTACCTGGCTAGCTGTTAGTTTGTCAAATTAGTGGCATAAGCCAGAGGTCCAGAGTCTCACTGGACACCTTTCTCTTGTTTTGCACTGGAGCAACATCACTGTGTTTGATTCTCTGTTATACCACTATTCATAAGATCAAAATCAAGCCTACCTTGAAGTGTAGTTTCCCTAGGATAACGGCTGTGACTAGAATCTGACTTGTGCAAAAGGAGGATGTTTGTGTGAGCATAAACCCAAATACAAGTGCAGAAACGGAAGGAACGGAAAGGCCAGCGTTACTGATGCTTGTGTCTGCTGAGGTGTTAGTATTCATACAAGTTGAAACTGTTTTCTTCTGCTATTTTTTTTTAAGCTGTTGTGGAAAAAGTGGTGTCTTGAGTCATTCTACTGTTTGTCACCATCCAGATCAAAGGGCACAAAATTAGGTTTGTGTTTTCACAGAGGAGAGTGGTGCTGACACACAGCTGTCCTTTCCTCCTCCTCAGCACATCAAGACTGAATGTTTTGCAGTTTATAAGTTTGGCCCTGGTGAAGAGTCTGAAATAAAACTTCCAATATCTCAAGTGTTTTGGTGTTTGCTCTAATGAAATCATCAACCTTCATTGTTTATTTTTTCTTCTGCAGGAAAGGAGGAGGATGGGGTAGTCACCCATGCATCTGTTTGCAATCTTAATTTTAAAAGTGTAAAAGTAAATGGGCCCCACAGTCCACCCAAAAACTGTGTTCATCGGCAGTCTAGAACCAGGGACAATGTATAATTCGGAATCAGTTTATCTTAAAAATTTTGCAGACTGGAAAAAATATCAGTGATGGTGTTTACCACTTTAAAGTAAAAAAGTGTACTTTCAGACATCTGCACAAACACAAATACTAGGCCTAAGAAGGCCAGAACACTACTATTTAAATTCCTCTTTGCAATCCACTCTTTCTTTCATCTCTTGTTCTGATCCTTCAGTGGATTGTGTTGGATATGAGGAACCACTGAAATACTACTGTGCTGATATGAAAGGTTGAAGAAGATTATCTCGGAGACAGGGTGTGTGCTTAGATTTTTTGCACACAAGGCAAAATTAGCTTAAAACATGACAAATATTTTTCAGGACAACCCCATGAGCTGTGGTATATATATATTGCTTAAGTTAAGGCTTCTACCATGGTGTCTACAACGAAATATTGATGGCTAAGGGGCAGTGGTAGAAACGGCTTCAGGAAAGGCTTGATGCTGTGCTATCTATGGCCCTAAAACTATTGCTAACCTACAATGTTACTACTTGAGTTATGTAATGATAGAGCAACAACAGAGACCTGTAATGGGGTGCTTGTGTGTGTTTGTGCGTGTGTGTCTGTGGCCCTTCTTAAATTTTCAGGGATTTAATTCTATTTCCTCTGGTGTGTAGACATATTTGCACAACTGCAAAGGCAGTTGTTGTTAAGAGGTGAGGAGAGAGCTGTAGCACATTAATAGACACTTGTTGGAACGTATTTATGTGCATGCAAATACATAAAACAAACAAAAATTGACATTGTACTTGTAATTAAATTGGAGAGATATTGAGTGTTAAGATTCCCACAGCGTCTGTTCATAGGCATGAAAAAGCTCATTTTCTCTGCAATTGCTCATCTCCTTTTTTCTCTTGACTTGCTCTTTACTTTAGTCTGTTTGAAGCTTCCTAGTGCAGGAGAATCAAAGCCTAAAAAACAGGATTGCCTAACCGGATAAGTCATAGCATTGTTATGGTTAATTTGGTTTGGGTAGAAAAGCTGCTCACGGGGTAGTATTGCTATCAGTATTTGATTTGATTTCTGTGGATGGATCCCTGAAGCATGCAGGCTGCAGGGGCTCTTCATTCTTCTGTGTTACGATGACACTGTGATGTCTTGTAGAAAATATTGATGCCTCAAAAAAATTGATCAGAATTGATCCAAATATTGAAAATATTGTTCATCTCTAAAGACAGAAGCTGTTTTAGTTGGGGAAAGCAATAAGAGGCCTGCACAAAGACAGAGAGAACTTTTAACTCTGGAGGGGAGGGAAGGCTCTTCTCGTGTTAGGCACCAGAGGAAATCTCCCGTGTGGAGTCAGTAGGCTCTCTATGGCATTTAATTCTTTGGAGCTCTCATGAGTCCCTCTGGATTGGTTGCTTTCTGCTGAAATTCCTGCAGCATGTTTCAGTCTGTTCTTTCTTAATTTCCTCAAGCAGGCTGGTGCATTTTCTTGTTTACTTAAATCTTCGTCTCTCCATCTCAGGGTATTTTTTTCGTCTCTGTAGCTGTTAAGTTACGCACAAGGTCAGTTGATTACTCAGAACTTCCTGGAAAGCCTCTTGTTTGTTTTAGACAAAAGTACTCAGGAAGTTCCTCAGCTCTTCCAGCAGAGCTGTACTGGCAGCAGCCTGCCAATCCTCCAACTGCACTTGATGCACTTTTTGGAAGATGTGTTAAAATAATTTTTAGTGCAGTACTAAACTCAGAATGTATATGCATTGTCCCATATATGTGAAAAGCTGAGACTATTTTCAAGATCTCCTGCACCTCAGTTAATAGAAAAATGTCTCCTCTCTCACTGTGATGGTAATGTGACAGTCAGGCTTTTTGATGTTCCCCACCAAGCCTGCCATCTTCAGATTAGAACGTTCCACTCCAGGCACAAATTTTATGCCTTTACAGCTCATCTTCCCCTTCTACACACAGGCTTTCAGTCTTACTCAGCTGGTGAGGCCTTACCCCGCTTCAGACACTTTCTGCAAGGCACAGCCTCAAGGAGCTAAATGTAAGTACATTAAAGAAGATAAAAGGAGTGGAAAACAAAAAAACAAACACAAACTCAAATGATTTGGCACATGGATTCTCTCTAGGCTCACAGCCCCTGGTGGCTCATTTCAAAGCACTTGAATCTATACAATTAGGCGGAATATTTCCTGTGATGTTGGGTGATGGAGCAATCATTTAAACATATTTATATCTTGATACCATGTGCTTCTCTTACAGGCCTGTCTGAGCAGAGAAATGTTGACAGCAGTAATGGAGCACTGAGGGGCTGTGCGTATTTGGGTGTAAAGCTTTAATTCTCCAAACAGCCACCACGCTGTGAGAGAATTAAAGGCAGAAGGCAGCTCCTTCCTGATTCTGACCTCTCACTCCTCCACACCTACACCATGGGATGTTTGTGGAAAGGAGGTCTACAAGCTGTTGAATTCAGCTGTTACCTTGGAAATGATAACTCTCTGTAAATAAGGCCAGCCACTACCAATATGAAAGTGCTACTGATGTGGCTAAATTAGTTTAGAGACTAATGAGAGCACTTGCAATACTGTTTTTAATGATAAGTTCTGCTGGCATCTTAGCTTCAGCCACCATCAATTATGTGACACTTTAAAAATTGATTCTGAGAGCTCCACAGAAGGTGCCTGTACTGACTTGGTCTCCATGAGCTGGTCAGACATTGCTGTTGTAGACTAAATCATTTTGCAATCAACTCTTTAGTTTGCAGCGTGTGTCCGCATTCTCTCCCCAGGAAAAAAGGTGAGAGCACAGGAAGCTGTTGGTGTGGGATCTGTGTTCAGCTTGAACAGGATTCAGAGGTCAGAATAACTTTGAGCAGTTACCTTTCTGGCAGCTCAAAACCTCACTGGGGTTTAGGCATCTGAAGGAGCAGGGTGAATCTCAAAATAGTCTCATAATTTCCATGGAAAACCCCAAAATATAATAAACCCACAGAACTCATAACCACTGCAGAGTACCTGTGCCTCTGCTACATGAACCACTGCTCCTCAGCCAGGTATAAATAAATACTAAACAACATTTGATGGAATTTAATCCAAATGCTTTGGGGCTGAATTGCTTTCCAAATTACCAAGACATTTTATTTCAGCTTTTTGGAAAGTTTACAAGTGTATATTCTGTAGATAGAGCACTGGTTTGTTTGGGTCTTTTCCTTCACAGAAAGGAGGGAATTGCCAGAAGACAGAGCAAGAAAAAATAGCTTTGTGTTGAGCTCAATGAATTCAGTTCAGCTGGTACTGGAAGAGTGAGGTTTTTCTGTTTTTCCTCTCAACATGCCAAGAAGGCCTTTGGAGTAAGGACTAGGCAAAATATAAGTGCAATTTATCATTCCTGTTGTTTTATTGTATTAGGAAATGGGGAAACTTGGTTTTGCAAGGGGCTGTTGCTAATTCTAGATCCCCATCTTTTCTCTTTGAAAGCAGGCCTTGGAAATTTGTTCCAAAGAGTCATGAAATACTGAGTTATAGTGAAGCTGTGGTTTACTTTGTCTGACAAAGTATTAGTCAAGGCTGAAATGATGAGAACTGGTAGCACTAAGTGTGCTCTGCTCTTTAGTGCTTGAAGGTCATCAAAACTGGGTCATCAGTGGTGCTCATGTAGAGCTGCCCTGGCTCTCGGCACGTGAAGTCAAATTCAGAAGCAACCTGGCAAGTGTCTTTAACATTGAACATGCAAGCTTTAGATTATAGTTGCCATTTAAATAAAATAATCATGTATGATTATTGCAGCAAACAAAATCTGTACATATCCTCTGTCTTTATGAAAGATTGGTGCCAAATTATACTCATTTATAGCTGTTTCAAAACTGGATCCAAGCCCCACAAATATGTTCCCAAAGTTTATGAGAACTGTATCCAGTTAACACTTTACTGGCATGAGAGAAAAACTTCAATCTTTTAGTGCAAAATTTAAGCATTCTTTTTGTTGGACAAGTTCTAAGAATTCCTAATATTAGATGTAACATTTTTTCATTCTTGTACGTGGAAGAGCATGACATCTTTCTCTAGTTCAGCTTTTTAGACTTAGTGTTTCTGAAACAGAGATATTATTTTTGATCCTTAATCAGAAACTGGCCAGACATTAGCACTCAAAGCATGACAGTATTTCTGTAATAACAGGAAAATGATAGTTAGACCAGGCGAGTAAACTCTGTAGTAAGGAACAGATTACATCCTCGAGGAAAATAGACAGTGGTTGTGGATGCTTATATTTTTCTGTTCTGATTCTAATTCTTGCATTCATGGTGTCTAGGAGCTCAGAAGTCAGTTATGTACAGGCATTCACGGGCTTTGGCATTTAGTAGGACAGGAAGAAATCTGCCAGCTTATTTCACATGGACCAGTTCCCAGCTGGAAGTTTACAACTTCATGTCTACTAATATGGATTGGTTTCAAACCAGCGGACCGGAGAAGAAAGTGATTTGCTTTCCTTTACTAGTTCCCTTAATTCTTTCAACTTTTGCATTCTCTCTTTCCTAGGCTTGATTATATTTGTCATGCAGCACTTTGGTGGCTGAATGAATACGCATGAAGTTTGCACCACTCATTTAGCAACTGAGCAATCGGTTATGAAAATTGCCTGCTGGAAACATATTCTACCTAGGTGGCTCTGTTTATACTGTTTTGTTGTTTTTAGCTTGCATCCCCTCCCCAATTTAATTCTGAGTAAGTGATCCTACTAATAGGTCTGCACTCAATTTGTAAAAGCAATTTGTTTATTGTACCTTCAAATCAATAAGGATGGATTGTTTGATGAATAAATCTTGTAGTCATCCACTCTAGTTTAACCTAACAAACACTGCTGGTAGTTTGCATAGCACCAGGCTGAGCCTCTTTCTCACCTGGATGTGTGTTTTTTGAGATTGTTAGCAGATTGCCTTCCTTAGGCACAACTTCTTTCCACGCACAGTCTGTGAGCATTCCTGCAAATAACGGAAGCTCAGTGTTTCCATGAGTAGTAACCACTCATCTTCAAGTTCTTGGAAAAATAGCAAGAGGGGAATAAAGGAGGCCAGAATAAATTACAATTGGGAATGCATGACTGTATCTGTGGAGATTATTTTGCTGCTATTCTTCCATTCTTTGTGTTTCACACAGTCTTATGCTTTTTAAGACAGGGAAAAACTCAATGAGAGAGAAGGGCAATGGTAAATACCTAACAGCTTTGGTGATAGAAACATGATATTCTTTCATTCAGATTTCAAGTGATTTGTTTGGCTTATATTTGAACTATCATTTAATTTGTTTATTTTGAAGACTAATGTTGTGAAAGAGGTATTGCTGAGTGTTTTCTTTGTAATGGATAGTCTAAAGCTTCCCAGAAAGTCTTGGAAGCACAGGAGTTCAGTTCTAATAGCTACAACCATGTGTTTTATAATCTTTCCTAGGCAGTATGTCAATCTAGGGTGAAAGGAATTCATTACAAGTATCTCAAGGAATTGCCATCCAAGTCTTGCTTTTCCAGCAGAGGCTTGGTAGTATTTACTTAACAGCAATTCACCTCAGGAGACTCCATTTTGTAGATTTGAACTTAGGGCTTTCTATATCCATAACCTTCAGGGTGAGCACAGAGCAACTTTACTCTTACTGCCCTTCTCTGCTTCTGGTGGGGAAGCTCTGCCAGTGATGCAGAAGGGTAGTTAGGACCCCATGGTTCAGATTGCTCAGCTAATGAGTACCATTTGTGATGTCTGTGTCAGGTCTCTGAGCACTAGACCAGGTTATTTTATACTCACTGTGAAACCCTCTGTCAGAAAAAGATTATTTTGAATTACTACCAATCAGGGCTGAACTATTGATTAAAGAGGGTAAGGATTTGTATGCCATAACCTCATATTAAAAGGAGGAAGCAGGGAGAGTGCTAGCCTTGCTTCTGATAATGCATGCAAAAGTTGCAAAAAAACCTTAATAGTGACTCTTATTTGGTAGGCAAATGTAGGCAAGCAGAGATATATGCCTAATTCTAACATTTAAGCTCACTTTGCTTCCAGATTTGTAGTTGTCATGCTTTACTCTGTCAGGTAACATGCAAGGACTAGATTTTTCAAAACCATAGATGAGCTGCAAGGGATGGACTCTGCAATCCTTTTCTGTGTGATGCAGAGGTTTGGAAGCCTAGCAGTTGCTTAATACTTCCTAAAATAATGATTTATAAAATAATGATTTATAGCTTCCTGTAGTTATTAATATTTATCTGCATTTTTGTACTGTGAATTTTCAGATCTTAAGAAGACATATCTGAGGGCAGTTCTTTGTTCTTGGATTATTCTGGGACAGACACTATGTTGTCAAACAGCTGATTTCATTGGTAGAGGGGAAAAAAGAGAGGCTCTAAATTTAAAAAAAAAAAAAAAAAAAAAAAAAGCGTGGGCTTTTTAACAGAGACTTGCCAGCCTAATCTTGTGAAACTAAGACATTTGATTAATTCTGCCGCTCAGTGGAACTGCCTTATCTTTACTGTGTTCGACATTTAACAATTCAGTTGAATCTGCCCAAAAGAGTAGGGGGAGGGGGAAAGGCAACTGAAATCGATTTTCCTGCTACATTCAAACACAATTTTAGCAGAAACAAGTCATTGCCAAGATGCAGCAGCCACTTTTACTTGCTCTGCTGGACTACTGCTTTCCAAATACTTCCTCAGCCATGTTTTCATTTGTTCACATGCAAGTGTCTCTGACCAGCCCTGTTAAAGTTACAAGAGGGCTTTTTGAGGTTGGTTTATTATCAGAGAGGTTTTCTTGTTAGCCTTCTCTTGGTAAGGGGATAAGGAATTCTTAAAGCCCTTTTCCATCTGGATGGCAGTTGTTTGAATCACCAATTGTTACCTATCCTTTGGAAGAACCTCTTTTATTGTTTCCATGACCCAGATTTGAAGCTTAGTTCTATTTGACACACTTACAATTATTACCAAGCAGTTTTATGGTGGAATAAGAAACAGAAACTTTGCATTTCTACAGGAAGGCATTTCCTGTGTGTTTGATTCAACATCCAGTAATGGGAGTAACACAAGCAAAGAACAAAACTATCGATTTGCTAATTACCTTTTCCATCAAAATGCATTGTATCTGCTTTTAAGTAAAGTCCTAACTTTTGTTTTTCTGTCCTTCAAGAATTCTTTTTTTTCTTAAGATAAAAGTCTTGGAATTTGATTTACTTTTTATCAAAAAGCTGTAGCAAATCTAGATGAAACTACTTCTTTGTTTAGTCAAAGGTAGAGGATTGAGGTAGAAAATGAAGCAACATTATTTTTTCACTATTTGAAGAAATGTAAGCTAAACTTCAAGAATAACAGCATCAATGGGGTTTGCCCTGGTTATAGACTCTGTATGTATTCCCCTCCTTACCTCTTCTGGCACCACAGGTGTCACTATTTCTTGAAAAAATATGGATATTAAAGTAATTTAATTTTTTGTTTATAGATCCTAAGTACAAGGAGTACCATCCTTAGAGGAAGTGTAACCTGGCAGTAAGCCAACATGCCTTAGAATGAAGTCTTCTGGAGGGTTGGGCAGTGTCCCAAGAGGTCTCAATAATTTTTTGTAACGCATTATACCAACACTACCACCTACAGGAGTTCAGCAAAAGGGATACAGCATTTTACAAAGATCCTAAATAGAACAGAAATCAAGGCTCTTTGAGCATGGTCTGACCTTCCTCAATATCCAGCCTTTTGGGGAAAATCCTTAGCTATATCAGGAACTATTAAGACGCAATTCTTTCCTCATGAATCCAAACATTTCTATGGAGAATGATACCTTGAGAAAGGCAGCTCTTGTTTCATTGTAATCTACTGCGCTAGAAATTTAAAATCTCTTGCTCTTCAGGTCTTAAGTGTGAGTGAGCATGTGTGATTAAAACACAAGCCTCACAGACATCCACAGATCAGAGGCACATCTGCACAAAAACTTGGCTTAGTTTAATGCGCACATTTCTGGTTTTGGTTTATGTATAGGTATACAGCAGTACCAGTATTTTAGCCTGTGTGGAAGTTGTATTACTTGCACAGATGCTGTATATATTTCATTGCTCTTTAGTAAGCTGCCGTTAGGCCAGCACAAACAGAACTGTCTGAAAATAGATGGAGGGGATTTGAAAGAAAATATGTCATTACTTGTGGTATCTTTCAGTCTTACTGGACTTTGAGAGATTCTGTTTCCAGTCATCCACTATCATTGCTTACACTATTTCAAATTATTTACCCAAAGAAAGGAAATTGTGAAGCTGTAGCTTTGCAAGGTATTTACACTGAATAAATGTCAAGTTACCTTTCCTCATTTTATCACTTTCTTGTCAGTCATTGCCAAGCTGAGAGAGATGATCCATAAATAGCAGACAAGTATAAATTTGCATCTATAAACGAAAGGAGTGCTAAACATTCCTGTCCTGGGTAGTGAAGCACTTAGAATTTTGCTTAAGCTCAGTGGATTTCAGTGAAGCTTAGCTACAGAAAAGCAATGGGCATAGTTGCTTAACACCCCATGGAATCCACTTTTCAATAAAATGCACCAAAATTACATCATGCCCTTTCAATTTATCAGTGAGAAATAAATGTATTGAGAGTTGCCATGGCATCTATTTCGTATTGTCTCATATCCTCACTGGCATTTTAATTTCCTCAGACAGGTAGCAAAAGTTTAAGTTTCTGAGGTGATACCTATGAGATTTGCTCTGAGTGCCCTGTGTTTGTCTATTTATATCCCCCAAACCTTCTAGGAGTTTCATTCTTGCTTTAACAAGAATATTTCAAGCTCAGTCCATTGGGGGTGTCATCTCTGGAGGTAGTCAGAGCATACCTGCCACTCTGACTTTCGAGTGTTTGGCCCAAGTAAGAGAACATTTAAGACAAGGTTGGCATGTTGCCCATGGAGTGGAGGCCAACCTCAGGAGCTTTGCTTGCTCCACGGCTGTTGTAGTAGGTGGCTGGTGGTTTTCAGTGCAGGCACTGCTCAGAAAGAACATTCTGTTTATTAAGAAGAGGTTGGCACCCAGGGAAACATGGCAAGAATGCAATTTATTTCAATATTTAATCCATAACTTCATTGCTCTTTTTTCTTTAGCTCTTCTATGCTGACTATGATGCTTTCAGATGTGTTCTCTAGTTAAGGAGGTAAAATGGGGAACTTTTTAAAAACATGTGAATTGTGGAAGGAGGCAGCAAAATCTGTGGGGGAGTTGGGCAGCATGACTCGGGGGTTGAGCTTAGATATATGGGCAAAACTCATAATAAAACATTAAAAGAGAGAAGTAAAACTCACTTGCCCAGAACTGTTGAACAATACTTCCTGTCAACTCTGAGAAAAGCATTGACACAAAGCGATAGAATATAAGGTTACTTATGGTCATCATATCTGTAAAGGAGTCTTGAGTAACTGCAGTTGACTGCAAGACATTGTAGAAACAAGTTTTCAACCTACACATAAAACTATTTCTGCAAGATATCAGAGGAGTTCTCGGGAGTCTCTGCTATGAACTCCAAGCAGTAGTGTTTGGGAAGCTTTTGTTAATTAAAATTTCAGACAGAAGCAGACAAAAAAACCCCAAAACCCCAAAGAACCAAAACTCAAAGGCGTGAAAGAGAAAGAAAACCACTGAAACGATTGTGTCTGCAAAGTCAGACATCCAAAAGGTCACAGCTCTTGGTTCTTCCCCAAGGTCCCTTGGGTGTTTAACCCTAGTATTTTCACAATCTTCTCTATATTAAAACTTGTAAACCACTTAAGACACTTAAAATTAACAGTGCCAGTGTCAATTTATCTGTCCTTGGTGTTAGATGTTAAGCTGCAGGTTGACACATATTACTTCACATTACAACCTGGATTGAAAAGTTCTGATATGAAAAAGATAAAAATTAATAGGTTTACTCAAAATAATTAAAAATGAGCATAAGAATAGTAATAATTATAACCTTGGAGACTCATAATTAAAGTTTACCATTGTCTGAAAATTATCTCCTCCTTTGCTTTTCCCATGATAGGGAAAGTATGGCTTTTTAGGCAAGGGGATAACTAGCTCATCCTCTTGGGCCTTTGGCCAAATAATGTATTGTGAATCTGAAATAGCCACATGCAGACATCAAACACTGCATGACGGTATTAAAATAATTTTTATACCTTTTTTTTGAGAGTGGTTGATTTGAGTAAGTTTTTCTATTGGTGTTTTACAGGTTTGCAGAGCACATGAGGACCCTGGCCTCTGTGTCAGTACTTAACAGAAATAGCATGTTCTGCTTTTGGGGAAGCCAGCTGACACATTCTGCTTCTGGTCAGATGTTTGCAGGAGCAGGGCTGAGTAAGCTTCTTTTCTTTTGTTTGTTTGGTTGGTTTTTTTCCCCCATGCATTACCATAATTATAGTAGGTGGAAGGATGGAGTACCAGTTCTGTGCATGCTTTGCCTTTTCATAAAAAAAGAAATACAGTTGTCAGTCCTTCTCAATCTACCTCTATTTAGATTGTAAGAATGAGTTAATCAAATACACAGTTTCCTTAATATCTCTAAAACTGGATTTAAAATTGAATATCAAACACTGCCCTTCCTAAACATGTTGTGTGCTATTTAGTCTATTTGCAAATGTAAATGCACTATATTTATATTGCTGACCTCTAAACTTCCACCTTTTTAGGTGGGATGTTACAAAGTATGATTTTCTTTCTGTGCTGATGGAAAACTGATCTCTTGGCCAGCCTTAATACTTCAGCATGATTTTGCAGCTGAATCTCATCTACCAGCCAGGGACTTCACAAGGACCAAGAATAGATCTGACAGATTGTCTGCCTGAGGGATGCCCAGTGCCCCTCTTACAAGACCTATCATACCGAAGTTTCCTAAATGTGACACTGTTGTCCTTTCTTGCAGCACTTTGTCTGCTTGCTAAGCAATGCCAGAACCCTCAGTTGACTCTTAAAAACTCAGTAAGAGAGAGTCTGAGTGCTAGTAATGTATTTTTTGTGTGTACACTAAGGAAGTGTTCCTGGAAAAGGAATGATCACAAAAAAATGCAAGCACTTCCTCAAGTAACATGAGCTCCAAATTGTTCATAGGGAGTGAGTATGGTTCAAGAACTGACTAAACTGTGAATTTTGAGAGCGATCTAATTCTCAAGCAGCTTGCACAGCTTCACCTCCAAGGTCCACAGTTTCTGTGTAAAGCTTTGCATAATATAGGTGAGCACCAAAACAGCAGCTTTTCCTAAGTTTTCCCAGCAAGGTCACCCTTCGTACCAACAGCTGGCATTGATGTTAAGTACTGTGACACACGACTTGGTGGGCACAGGGTAAGACCTTGCCGTGCACCATCTACTCCACAGAAAGAGTCTGGGCATGTGCTGATTCTCAACAACCGAGTGAGAGAAAGCTGGGGCAGTCTGGTCCTACCTGGGCAGAATTTGGGGGACTCTTGTCTTACTACAGCTAAAAGTTCCCTGTGGTCAGTTGAAAACCGGCTGCTGGAGCATGGTACCTCGTGCACATGGCAGAAATTGAATGAATCTGTAGCCTAAATTTTGTCTGTGGCAATACAAAAGGCTCAAGTGCCTGATGAAAGACTTAAAAGCTGGTTCATGACCACTGTCTTTGGTTTAAGAAAATTACATCGTTTTGATAGCTTCATTTTTAAATTGTGAAGGGCATTAAGGTGTGGGTTTGGTGAGGATGTTGTTTCCACCAGCTTTACATCTCTGTGAAGTCAATTACCTCGACATGGCTAGGTTACTCCCTAACTTACCAAAGAGTGAGGTCAGAGCCAGGTAGCCTCTGTGAGTTAAATGGTGTATGGAGTAACTATCTGCTATTTTAAGTCATATGAGTCATATGTCTATACTGACTGTGGTGCTATATGTGGCAATTAGTGAGGTCTTTAGCCTTGTTTATCTGTTGGTGCTAAGAGAATGCAGAAAGAATTAAAAGGTAGTTTGAAATGGTACTAATTTGCTTTTTCCTCATTATTGCAGCTCATAAAGATGTTGATTTGCATACTAGATATATTCCAGATTTGTATTTTAAGGTTATTTCATTTCCTGTTATGCTTGCAATGCAAATTACCTTTGTATACAGAAGAATACTCTGCCCACTGAAAAAAGGCTAGAAGATATTCTTTTGGGAGGGCAGGCTGCAGGTAACGTTTTACAATAGCTGTGTTTTTCCTTTTCTCATTTTTTATTTTCAGTGAAAGTGAAAGGTCTTCTTAAACCCCAGCTCTCTGCTGCAGCCACCACAGCAAACTCTTCCAGCAGCAGCTGAATTCTTTAACTTGAGTCTTTCACAAGACCAGCTCCAGGCAGACAGCAGCGAAAAAATACATTAAATCAGTGGTCTCAAGAAAATGGACTTCACCAGAGGAAAGAGGGTAGGATCAGACTAGGTAGAGTTCTGAGTGTTTGGGGAAAAAATATTAACCTCCCAAACTGGGAATAAAACTATGCAGGCAATGTTAGTTGTAATTATATACTCTGCTCTTAACTGTAATGATGTTGGGATTTGTGTAGCACTTTTGATATGTGAATTGCTCATCAGATTGCTAATTATCTCATAACATAGACAGTTCCGAGCCTGAATGTGCCTGCAAGAGAGTGCAAGGATCTTTCAACAATGTCACATACAGACAGCTATTACAATTTTCCTTTTGTGTCCTTAAGCTTTTTGTCCTAATTTTACTTTTGTGACAACACTATACATCTCTCTCTGTGTGCCTGAATATGACAGAGCACTAGAGGTCCAAAATATTCAAATTTCCCAAATATTTTAGGGAAATAAAAGACTAAATTCAGGAAAGAGACTGAAATATTTCCACTGAGGGAAAGCCTGCAATGTTCCCTGTTTTCTATGGGATGCCAGAGAGTTTACATGATACAGACAGGTAAACATCAGGAAACTCTTCAGTCAATTTTCACCTCCTTACACGAGAGAATCCAGTCCCAAGCAAAGAGTGATAGGAAACCAGATTTCATTGTTTGAGATGTGGTGGAATAGGAATTACTTCTGGCTTTTAAAAACACAGTGATTTTGAAGCAGGTCCCCTCCTGTGAAAAAGCAGAGAGAGGCAAGGAGACAGAATTCAGCCTCCACTTTTTCAAATGTGCAGTAAATTACTTTCCTTGTCATCCAAAATGTGTTCATGAAAGGAACTGAGACTCTGGAAAAATTAGCTGAAAAGACATTTTCCTTTTGGAACATGCTATTTAACTGAAACACATGCCATTTTCAGTGCAATTGGATGTAAAGAAATTGTAAAGCAATTGTCAGTAGGTCTGTGCCTTGTTTGCTTCAACATTTTTCTTTTGTTTGCAATACATTTTCTATTATATTATACAATAAGAGAAACACATAGGAAAAACCTCTGAATTTAATCAAAGCAGAACTTTTTGAAAAGCCCAAAGGGGGTCAATTTAGATTTAATGACAAAATGAGTTTTTCTTTCAGATTCAGAAGAAAAAGAAATTTCAGAAATCTCTTATTTCCTGTAGATTACAATTTTAGTTTCTAATTGCAACCACTATCAACCATTATGACTCTAACGAGCCTCCTTCCTCAGCATTCTATCTAGAAACATGTTTAATTCTTTCTAAATAAATTATATCTTATATTTAATTAATTTAATGATGGAGGTCTAGCAAATGTCTAGAATAAAGACTGTCTTGATTGGTTTTATCTTTATGTTTGTGTGTTTTCTCCTGCCACTGGACATGAGTTGAAAAGGCTGTTTCCATAGCTAAAATGTATATGCTAAGGGGGAAAGAAATGTGCATAGAGGTACAATTGCTAAATGTTGGGAATGGAGCCATGGATCCAAGTACAGGATGACTAGTCAATTTTTAAAAAATTTCTTATTTTTTCTTCTGAATTCAATATATGCTTTGATAGTAATATCACTTTTACCAGGATTTTATTTCTCAGTACAATTCAAAGAATATTTCTGTACAAATCCATTCTTGTTTTCTTCCTTTAGATTTTCTTAAGAGAATTGTTAGAATGAGGACCTCTTATGAATAGAGAGCAAAAGCATTGACAATAAATTTTTTATTATTTTTCTTTTTTTTAATGGAATTTTGAAAAATTTGGTGGCAGAAAAAGCAGTTACTAAGTCCATGCCAAAAGCCATTTTAAAACTGCAAAATCTCTAACAGGCTGAAGTTTTCTTTGATTTTGATTTGGGTTTGTGTATATATCACAAAGTCATGATGGTGGCACTGCAAGCATCTGCAATCTTCTAAAAATCAAGCACTTTCAAATACAGTGATTACTCTTTCTTGAAGCTTTAGAAAGCAGGTGCAATGATACCAACTTGCTCAATTTTTGTAGTGTCACATGAAAACTGAAATAATAAAGATGTGCTGAACTTCTCTATTAGAAAAGGATACTTTTTCCACAGGAAAATGGTTTAAGCTCAGTTCAATGTATTTAATGTTGAAGGAAGAAAATGTGCTGTTAAGGGGAATAATCCTATATTTGCCTAAAGTTTATGTGAGAAAATATGTTAAAACCAAGTGGAAGCTTATTATTTTATGAACCTGTGGTTGAGGATTTTATCCATCTGGGAGATAGTGTGAGAATGGAGAGGAAAAAATAATAGCCTGTGGAACTGTAAAGTGTCCTGGGGATTTCATTCTCCTAGGCAGCACTTTAGTGCCACAGGCTCCACTTTTTTTCCTTTCTGTTTTACTAGGCCATTCTTGCCAGCATCTCTGGGTTTCCCAGTTTTGGGGGAGAAATCAAGCTAAAATAAAGCAAGAAGATGCTGAGACAAGGCAGTAATTCTGCAAACTAAACTGCAGTTATTTAGAAATGACCACGTCAGTTGCATGAGTGTAGTCTGGCAAAGTGCAGCAGCAGCCCCTGGCACAGGAGAGACAGTCTGTGCTGTGGGTACGAAGGGAGCTGCTTCACTTTTTCCACCTGTGAGCTGTGCAGAGCTGCGTGGGACACTGCCGGTCTGGTGTGACCTGAGTAATGATGGCTGGAAACTGTGAGATCTGATTAGGTACAAACCCCGCGCTCGCCTCCGCTGTCACCTCGTCGCTTTATTAGTCACCCAGGGCTGCATTGCTCACGGGAGCCTTGTGCAGTGGTAGATTGGAGGGGCTTCGTGGTGCATGTTGAGTTGTCCCTGAAAGGAACTGAGGGCTGTGGCCTCAATTCAGCCTAACACATCGGTATGTGTGCGAATTTAAATTTTCAACTCCGCTCACTGCTGGAGGAGATGGTTAAGGACTTTGTCCCGGACATAAAACTTCAGTGGCTTCACCTGTAAATATAGAGGAAAAGTGGAATTTTGCTAGTTAAACACCTGAGAGGAGCTGGACTTCTAGGTGTCTTTTTGAACCAGAAGCCTAAACTAATAAAATATATTGCACCTGCATATTTACAGTCTTGACCTTTACTGTTACCATCTAGCTTTTTCCACGTCCCTTGGCATTTTTCATCAAAGAAGGAATATTAGTCTGCCGCAGCTTCATACGCTACCCAGAGGCGTGAAGGAAGTGTGAGTTTTACATGTGAAAATACATTGCACTGATGGTAGGACAAGTGTCAGTGGTGGAAGTGTGAGAGAGGTGAGGTAAAGTGGCTTTATTGCTTGGCTGCAGAGGTGGACAGCTTGTGAATTGGTGTTGAAGATTCACCACCTGACTCCCAGCACTGGGCAGGCATGCTCTGTGCAAATCACTGGTCATAAATAATTATTAATAGTAATCCACTGCAGCAACAGAGTTCAGATGTCAATATTAATGAAGTGATACTACCAGCACCTTTCACTGTGAATTAAGTGTTGACCATGGCAGTTGATGTTAATCAGTTGTGAATAGCAGTGAGGTCAGATGCATGCAAATGAAAAAGATATTTCTCAACTATTGCCTATGGCTTTTTTGCCAGCTATCTCATTGCTTTCTAATGTTTACCTTTTGTCACCATCCTGTTGGTAGGCAGAGTGGTACAAATGGGTCTGTGCAAGAGCTCATGTGTCATAAATTGCTGCTCCTGCTTGCTTTTGGGAAAGGATCAGTATCATCAAGAGTGTGCTCTGCAGTGAGGCAAGAGTGCAGGGTGGCATATTGGTGAGACAGAAATTGCATGTAAATTAGTTCAAGAGGATTATTTTCTGGGAAGCTTGAACGTGTGAAAATGTAGATCTCTGTGGATATACAGTTCACCAAGCATAGGGAATTCCTGTAATAAAAAGAGAAATTATCTAACCCATTTTTACTAGGCAGTTTGTCAAAATCCACAGCAATCTGGGGTAAGGTGAAAGATTTATGTTACAATCAGGCATTTCCTTGCATGTAATCCTGCTTACTTACAATGAATATTCATGGTGGCTTTGTTCATAATTAAATCTTTTTTTCTAGCCAGCCCTTATCAGAGAGCATTTGGGTTTTCTCTCCATAGGATTTTCTGAGAGTGTTCTGGCTATCTTCCTGAGGACCAGCAAGAGTCATGGCTTGGATCAGGCTGTGCTGCTGCTGCAGTAGAAGTGATGGTGAGAGTTGAGAAAAGAGTGCAGGAGCTGCATCTTTCTTACTTCCTCATGTAAATCATGTAATACTCTATAGCTTTCTGCTGCTTTGCTCTCTGCTCCTTTGGTGATTTCCTGTTTCACTTTCTGCCCTCCTTTATGATTCAAGTACAGCTTTGTCTCAGGCAGTGGTAGACCTTATAGATTGTGTTATGGCCACATGAACACAGCGAGAGCAGTCTTAAGTGGGAGGTGAGGCTCTTGGGGAGCTTTGTTACAACCCTACAAAAGCAGGTACTTGGTTCTGTTGGACAGCAGCCCCAACAAGATCAGTTCACCCAGGGAAAGCAGATGCAACAAAAAAACAGAAGGGGGAAAAAAAAAGTATGGGGAAACCTGTCTGATCACTTAACCAAATGAGAGGGTGATTTTCCCAGGTTAGCTGTGTGGGTGAGTGTGTGCCTGTATGGTTTGAAGAGGTACTGGTGTCAGCCAAGGTTTCAGGGGTCTGCGAAGTTGTACTTTGCTGTAGTTCAACCTATGCTCACCTTCCCAAGGGCACAGTGGATTTACCTGACCTGCTATCATTGCAAATGGATGCTTTTGTTTCAAAGACATACATTTCCATCACCGATTGCTGGCACTATCTCAGTTTTCTGATTGCAGGTGTGTCCGACTAATATAAAATTCATCCCTTCTAGATATGTTGCACTGTGCAGCAACTTGATGTTTATATACTGAGGTCTTGTATTGTGTTTTGCTTTTTCCTGTGATGAAATTCTAGGAGCAAATGCAGGTGAGCAACAACACTACCTACACAAGTTCCTTACTGAAATTTGGGTGAAATCCTCATTCTCAGCAATTCTCTTTCCCAGAATCTCTTCTGTTCCCTCTGTGGTGAGCCTGACAAGCTGTAAGGAAGGCCGAGTGGTCTTTCACCCTCTGGGCAGGTGGGTTCCTTAGTAAAGTTTGCCTTTTTTCCTCAGTGTTTGTGTTTCTGACGTATGTGTGTGGACAGAAGGAAAGATGCCCTTTTGTGACTGTCCCTGTACCAGGAGGCACTACTGCTCACCACGGACAAGAGCCTTCAGTCAGGCTAAACCTGGAAATAAGACAACACCCATTTTTTTTAAAAAGCACTGTATTTTGAAGAACTTGCCACACCAACCTGAGGCTGCACTGGGAGGAGAAAAACCTGGGACATGCATAATGTTATTGGAGTAGTTATTTTTGTGGGGTTGAATTCTGTCCTCAGCCATAAGGTAGGACTGCCATCTGTGCTTGAGGTGCACAGAAGCCAACTTCAACAAGGTTTCTTTGTTTAATAGTGGCAGAAATACCCATTCTAGTTTATAAGATTTCCCTTTCCTCAGAAAAAAAAAATCAAACACAGACTGCCATCTCCTTAATCATCCTTGCTATTCATCTTTAGAACATGGCTTTGAATGACACCATCAGAGGCATCACAGACAAAAACATTTTCTCATTTTCTCACAAAGGAGATATTTTAGGCCCTATGATACAAAAAGTTAAAAGTCTAGAAGAAATGTTTAAAGATACTGTCATTTCATTTGAATTGGCTCAGTCATGGCAAAAGGCTCTTCATTTTATGAGATTATAATTTCTATTTTAAGGATCAATTGAGCTTCTGAGACTTTGGCCCTTGAAGAAAGCATCGCCACAGGGAGCATTGTTCAAGGCTACGTACCTTACAAAAGCTTTGGGATCCCTATGGCTGCAAATCACCAGCCCACCTTCAGTGACTGTACCTGTCAAACTGATAATATCCCAATTTTAACAGAGTCAGATACATTGGGACACATTTGCACTTTTGTCTGCAATTTCCCGCATAGACTTGAAGCCAAATCCCATGTTTTATGAAGCTAAGTACAGGAGTCAGTACAGTACAGAGGAGGGGTCATCCTTTTGTTCTCCTCTTCCTGGGACAGCATAGAGATTGCATCAGTTCTTGGCATATTTTAGAGCATCCAAAAGGTATTGTTTATCTCACGTCAGCTGGAACAGTATCCTGTGCTCTGTTCTCAAATACTCCATGTTCAAACTGTTCTCCACCTCCTACCACAGACCGTGCACCTGTTCTTAGTTAGGAAGTTTATTATTTTTATACTGCTTGAGGATCCTTTTGTGGCAGGAAAACCTTTCCCTTGTGCTAGGACACGGCAGTAGTACAGAGGAGGAGTGTGGGGTTAGGGTCTGACCCTTCAGGTATGATTATAAGCTGTCGTTCTCCAAGCAGGTGCCTCAACCTTTATGGCTGCATTGAAATCAGTGATGGTTGTATGTAAATACAGACTTCAGGCCTTCTTCCTAAAGTTTAGTATGTTCTTCATTTGATTATTTTAACTTCATAGATTTCTTTTTTCAATAAACAGAATGATAATTGAACCAGATAATGACTGTGCTTTGAGAACTTGCTTGATGGTTGGCGTGGTCCTTTTGTCTCTTCCCAAGGTCTTTTGAATTATACTGTTTACTAGTGGCTGCAAAAAGCTCAGGATTCAGGCAATTGGTTTCCCCTGCCTTAATCATGTTTCTGAATGTTTCAATTAGCATTTGTCTGAACCATTTTTTCATTGTGAATTGTTTCAAATGAGTCTGTAGAGTCCCACAGCCTTGCAAATCACTTTCATGTAGGACCACAGCTTTAGAAGGGCTTGCCCAGAGAGAACAAGAGCAAACAAGGGGAGAGAACCTTTCCATGAGAACTTTCCCAGGTTGAGTTGAGTGTCAGCTGCCAAAGCATGTAATTTTAAGAACCTACAGAAACACTCAGAGCCTAGCTTAACTTTACAGTTAGATCCCAACCTTGCTAACAGCAGACTCAGACATGAATGCCACATGTTGTTATGCTAAAGAGTTTGCTCAGGAGCTGCATTTCCATGCACTGACCCCTAAAAAATTCACTAGAGATCCCATCTGCTTCCTGCTGTGACAACATAACATTTTCCAAGGGAGAGAGAAGATGAGCTTTCATTTCCTTGCCAGCACTTGAAAGCTGTTAGAGGAGACATGTGGAGAGACACACGGGTCACATCTTGTAGTTCTATTCTCCTACACAAGATCAAGGAAGGTCTTTATATACAGGGGAAAGCCTGAAAACCCCCCACCAATAAATTATCAACTGAGATTTCCCATTAATGCTACCTAAAAGAGTGCTTGGGTTCTGCATGACCTCTGTGGATGTGTAATTAAATTATAAATGGCGTGCTCTCCGGTCTTCTTTAATGACTATGTGTTTTGGAACAATTAAGGCTAGTCCAGAACATGTCAAAACTCTCCTCATGAGTTTGGAAGTCATGTAGACCTACTCCCAACAGCTTTCTGTTGCCACACCACCTGCTTAATTCAGCAGCATGGAACACTGCATGGGTTAATTGAACTTGGATTTTAGACCTGTGGCTCACTCTGCTGTGGCTGCACTGGTCAGAGCCTGAGCTAATTAAAGTTAGCAACATGATGCTATTGCAGCATAAAATGCAGGCTCACCTTGAGAAAAGCTTGGCCAGAGGATATGTGTCCTGGGGTGACATTAGGAAGCTCATCCCAGAGCGCTTCCCCCCGAAACTTTGTCTTCTAAACCGAGACAATATGTAATAAAGAATTTATTAAGCAAGTTTTTGTCCATCTGGTTGCAAACTCTAATAGCTGTGATGTGAAGAAATAAGGCTCATTACAAGCTGATTTCATTTAGGATACAAGTGAGAGATCTGAGGTCTTACTGTTCCAAGACAACATGATCCTGTGAAGACAGAAACATGATCATCTGTTGTGCCCTGCTTTGCTCCTTTTTAAGCTCTCAAGCTTATAAAGAAAAGGGACATTTTATCATATGAAGTATAATTTATAATATATTTATATAATTTATATTTATTTTAGTAAGTTTTATTAATAGAAAAGATTCAACAATATATATAATTTAAAATGTTCCTATGCATCAGATTGTGCTAATCTGTCCTCTGTAACTGTTTTTCTATTACCAAAGCCATGCTTGATAGCCATGTTATCAAAGCCATTCCTCTCCTAGGAACATTCCTCTCTCTTGGTCTGTTGTGAAGTGCTTTGCATGCTGACGAGCTGTTCTAATTGATTGCCAAATTCTACTTTTGTTTCTTTCCATGGAAAAGACAAATTGCAAAAGCAACCCTTTAATAAACAAAACCTTCTTTCTTCTGTAGCCTTCCATCACAGGAGATGACAAGCTTTTTTCTGCACAGGCCTCCAGACAGAGCACAGATCCAGAGGCTGGTTGACATTGGGTGGGAATAATGACCCCAAAGGGTAAAATGTGAAGCTGTCTTATCAAACTTTGCCAGTAGCACTGTGATCCACAAAAGACTTGCCAGGGAAGAAGAGGAGGTGCTAGGAGCATTTCCTTTCCTGTTCCCAATGGAGCTATAGGAGATGCACTGGTAAGTGTATTAACTGTTTGGGCTTTTTCTTGTCGTGCAAACACTGCCAACCGCAAATTCCATACGGTGCCTGGAAAATATAAGTATTTATACCAGGCTGAAAGTCACTTCATTGACCATGAACCTCTTCCACTTCTGGATCCTGCTGACTGTTAAAGAGCCCAAACTGTGTTTTTAAGTGCAACAACTATAGGACTGATAGCTTTTTAATAATACAAGCATTATAACTTCAGGTATTCTTTAAGCCACGGGAGCAGATGATTTCATTCAAAAAAAACCTTGGGGTTTTTCATGGCAGAGAAGAAAAAGAAGAGAAACTCAAGAAAAATATAGCAGAACTGTAATTGTTCTAAACCACAATATTTTCCAAGAGGCATCAGTGTCTTTTGAGGCATACTCAAGCTTAGCAGAACCCTTTGGAATGTACTTCATCGTGAGATTGCAGTTTTATTGAGGTCTTTGTCCAAAAATTAAGATAAGCCAGAACATATTTTTCTTTTAATTTCTTTTAGATTATTTTCCACTATTCTTCACCCAGATTGCTTCATTAGGCAGGTTGTTTTGTCATAAGCACTTGCCCCTGAAGGATATCAGCAACAAAGTGAGAGCTTCCTGCAGAAAGAAAATAAGTGAAATAAATGCTTTTTCTTATTTGCCCGTGTCCTTCTATAACAGAGGGAGCAATTCAGAAGCACAAGTTCAAGACATAACTTAAACCAGAAACAACTAATATCTGCACCTTATTAAAAACCATGCTATTTTAAAACTTCCTAGCTAGGCCCTCACTCCAAAAGGAGTAAGCATGCAGCAGGCACCTGTTATGACTCTCCTGGAGAGGAGGAGTAAAGGGGTGTTTATGATGATTACCTTGGGAAGGTGAGGGTGCACAATTACCCCCAGTGCTACTCTAAAGGATTGAAATTATGTATGGAGACATCGTGGAGCAGGGGAGATCAGAAATGCACTTCTTAGGAGGCTAATGGAAACACACACAGAGAAAATGATTCGCTGCAAAAGTCACTGACTGATATAAACTGGGAAGAGTGGTGGGTTTTTTCTCCTCAGGGTCACTGCAGCCTATTGAAGGCACAGTGCACCTGTTTGCACAAACAGGCAAGAATGTCCAGTTATCCTGTACCTATCGTTCTTCTCTGCCTTTTCATCAAAAATCGCCAATGCAGTTGTCAGTGCCACCCCAGGCTGTGAAGCACTTTGAAAACAATGAAGGAAACTTTGAACGTGGCGCAGCTCCCCAGGGCGGTGTGTTGAACGTTTAACGCATTCCTGGCAGCCGCCTTGCTGGAGAGACACAGGGTGTTCTCCTCAGAGCTGGAGTTTCTCAAGGACTGTGGCTTCATGCCAGGTCACTGTGCTGGAGTTTTGATAAGAAGAGACAAAGCCAGATCAGCATTTGTCCAGATGGGATTGAGTCTCTTGCCAGCTAGAGATCGTAGAAAGCCTTATTCGTGGATGCTGCCAAGACCAAACGGATTGTTTTCTGAAGAATCCAGGACTACTTCTAAGCTAGAGATTTATCTAGTGTTGCTGTGTTCATGCTGTGGGGCTCTAAAAACTCTTGCTTTTTTCATATTGTAGAGCTTCTGCTATCTGATGTGTAATCCAAGTCAAGCAGTAACATAGCTGTGCTTAGTCACTGGGATAGAAAGATGCCAAATCTAACAGGCTGAACAAGTCTAAAAGCTGTGTCTTTGTTTTGATTTTATTTTAAAAACTGAATTACTGATAAGTGCAAGAAATCTGTGGATAAGAGTGTGTTCTGAAGCTGTTTTTACTGAAAAAAAAAGACATAGATTAACTAATTCAACCATGTCCTTCTCAATAGAGGCTATATATCCCCATGTGGGAGAGTCGTGCTGATTGTTCCAGTCATTTTCTGATTTTGTTGAAAACAATTATGCTTTCAAGCTGGAGAGGCGTTTAGCTAAAACATTTCCAACTGCCAGATGCCCAAGAATTGGTACTTTCCAACATCTTTTCTTCTTGGAGAATTGACCCATGCAGAGGGTTTGAAAGAGTGGAGTAACTCAGTCTACCGTGTCAAGAAGGATGGGGACAAAGTGATTTTTCATATATGCTGCTGTGAAGTGAAAAGAAATATTTTTCTCACACAGTCTAGCCTAGGTGGAGCAGGAAAAAATGGGCTTCAATTGCAGTATGAGAAAATAACTAATTAACTTAGGTGTTGAGAAAAAACTTCTAAGAAGCTAATCACTAGAACCGATCAGTTGCAAAGGTTATGGAGTCTGTCAGAAGTTTTTAAGAACAGGTCAGGTAAGCATCAGGGAAAAAGTGAAGTTAAGCTGCATTTGGGACTGATTAGTTGTCTTTAAATCGCTTTCAGCACTTTTTCAATGGCTTGTTGCTTGGCATGGCAAGAAGGGGATAAAAATGAACTTTTTTGTTACATTAAAGGACTGTAACAGCAATTTTTCAACCAAAAAAAAATACTGTGAGAGATACTATTTTAATTTAATTAGTGCTATTTAATAAATAGTTAAACCAAGCACAAATATGTTTATGGGAGCAGGGAGAGGAGAGGAGCAGAGAGGCATATTGGAGGGGGAGAGGATGGAGCCTGTAATGTACTTAGCACATGGCTCCAATTTAGAGAAAAGTTGCATCTTGTCTGGCTTTCCCCTTAAATTATAGCAGGGAAACACACCACCAGCACCACAAACCCAAACAATCTACCAAGCTTCCAGTTCTGTTCCATGGCAGAGACAGAGCAAAAGGGAATGGAGGAGCTCTGCCTTGTCACAAACCGGCCAGAGGGAAACAGGTACATTGTGTCCACAGGAGATTCCTTAGTTTCTAAACATGTGTTAATCTAGAGAAAGATTTAACCAGTGCCTTTCAGATCCCATCTGCTCTGGCAGACCCACAGAGAGGTCTGGGGACCAAACTGTCCATAGCTGCTACAATTTGCAGAATGGGCTTTATGGAGCTAGAATTGCCATGTTGCTGCTACAGCCATGTCCGTGAGAATACAAGGGAGTGTTCAGAATAAAGCCATTTAGCTTTATTGATCCACATTGCCCATGTGATATCCTGCAATACGATGTGGGCTATTTGGAGGCCTTTTGCATTAGTGGGATCTCCCCCCTCTGAAAAATTCTCAATGATTCCTTTTAATACACTTTCCTGAAATACATGCTTTTAAATATAGAATATTCAGCAATGACTTTTTGCTCATTTGCCTTTCAAGCTTTCTCTGCAAGTCTCATTGGCATTTATCCCAAAAAGATGTTAAAATTATATCATAGAGGAAACCAGTTTAAAGCTTACTGGAAAAGAGCTGATCTCTCTCCTTTAATTTTGGTATATGCCTAAGTAAGCACAATCTGTTGGTTTCAAGATTAAAGTACGTCCATAGAAAACTATCTTCACTAAAATGCATGCAAGGCATCATAACCAACTGAATGCCCTACCCAGTACTTGAGCTAATATTTTCCTGTTGATGTTGAGGAAACTCTACTGGGAAAATGGGAAGAAAAAAAAGTATTTTGGTGTTTCTCGTGGCAAAATATACTACTGCATTTTTTTCTCTTGAAATTTCTGTTAGGAGCAGCCACGTCTCACGGCTGCCACAGTCAGGGCCCCATGCTGTAAGCGATCCTGACAATAAACAGCTGGTGTGATCTTATCACATGTATTTGTGTAATAAAAAGACAACGCCTCTCTTGATATCCATATCGATATTCTCCTTGACTTCCATTGCCTCCCAGGAACAACTCACGCAGCCCTGACGTGCCTTGAACTTATGGTAATATGCGGTAAAGCAGAAAATCACACTCATGATTAACTTCTTAGTTAAAAAAATGTAAACGGGTTAGTTTACATTTACTTCTGAAAGAAGAGCTGTTTAGCCAGAAATATTGCCAATAAATTGAACCGTGCTGTCTTCAGTTTAGGAGGCTGAAATGTGACCTTTTTTGCATGCAGGGGTTTTGGGACAGTGTCTGCTGAGGGAGGTCTGGCATCTGGACGTACTATTGTTTCCACTGCCTGAGAGCTTTCCTCTTATAGACCAAGTAACCTCAGCCTTGAACTTTGTTTATACCACAGGAGTCATGTTCTCCATGACTCACAGAGCCTTTGGCAAACAAAAATATTTAGCTTTTTTTGAAGGGTGAAGAGGCTTCAAAGCAATGCTGAACTGAGAAGACAGGAGAAAAAGGAGAGGAGAAAACTTTGGGAGAAAGCTGCTCACATGGACCTCTGGTTAAAGACAGAGGATCTTAGATATTGTTCAACAACAGGATGAAGTGAAGGAAAATAGAGGGAAACCTTGGGAGCAGGGGTGAAAATTCATAAATTAACCCTTGTGGTTTACAGGGCAGAAGAGAGTTTCCAGGTGCCTGATCCCTGAACACTGACCGTCCACATCACGCATTAGGTGTCTGGGTCTGGCCTGCCCTCAGAGGCCACAGTAGGATGCTGAAGTTCCTCAGACTATTTTTCCGCTTCCCCAAGTCTCCTCATTAGATGTCAGACAGGTCCCAGTGAATAATAAAAGACAGATTTTAAGAATCATCAGTAATCTGGAATTGCTTGTTGTTTACCCCTATCTCCTCCTGCTCAAAAACTCTAGAAAACTTATAGGAAAGACAACATAAAACATCTTTGCTGCTTTGAAATCATTCTTCCAATGTTTACGTGACCCAAATCATAAAATCTGTGAAAAGCTGGTAATTTACTCTAATCAGGCTGTCCTGTAAATAGGGAGAAGAGTGAAAGGTAAGTACCTAGATGAGTGCAGATCAAAATAATGTTGGGGAAACAGAGAGGAATGAAAAGCAATGAATCACAAAGCACTGCTTTATCATCCCAGGCACCCAAGTTCTTGATCAAAGCTTGTTGCCATCTGATGTGGAAAGAGAAGGGAGGACACGGGGAATCAGCCAGGCTGTGCGGGACACTTTGTGGTTTCCCCGCGGAGTGGGAGGTGTGTCTGTATAAATCACAGCCAAAGGGATTTGTGCCTGCTTACCCACGGAATGACAGAGGAGATTCCCCTTTTGCCTTCCCAGGCCTGGGATGTCCCTGGGAGCATTCACAGAGGCATGTAGCCCAGGGCCCTTAACACAGTTCCTGTGAGTCCTAGGGAAGCTTATCTCCAGTATGGAGGGACAGCCAGGCAGGAAAAAGCAATCAGTGGAGAAAGTGTTGGAGTCCTTGATTGTCATCTTCCCCTTGATAGCCCCTGGAGAGCAGGGCTAGAAGAGATGCCTTCTCTGCTTGGGGCGTCTGCAATATTCTCACCTCCTTCCTGGGCCTGCGAGTGCTGCTCTGCCTTAAAGGAATGTGGAGCATACAGAGGACAGTCAATTTTATGAGGGGAACCATGGAGAGGGGACAAAGGACGAGGTAAGGGGCTGACAAAGATCCCATTAAGAAGACTGTGATAAAGACCTTGCGGATGTGTATGCTGCAGACATCATAGTTCTCTGAAGGGATTGGGGAGGTGGGTCAGCTTTCCTCTGCTGTGTTTCCACTGATGGGAAAAGTTTCTACTGGGCACTGTCCCAGAAGTACTGCGACACTTTAGCAGCTCCTGCGTTGAAGTTCATGTCCCTCTTCTCTTTTGCAAGAAAAATGCAATAAATGGATGTTTATTGCATTATTACAGATGTGCCTGACATCTGTTCGTGTGCTTACCATGTTCCATGCTGATTAGCTTTTTCCACAGGTAGGGAAAATAAAGTCCCATTTTAACCAGGACTTAGTGGGGCTCTGTGGCAGAGCCCTGTAAGGCATAATAGAAAGTAATTTACTGACAGAGACCTATTCTCAGTCACAGCAGTTGGTTGAAGTATTGGTTTATATTCACTGAGGATCTGGCTGTGAGACCTGGTTTGGCACTGTTATCCCATGTTTACACTAGCATAAGCCAGCTGGAAATCACCAAGGATGTGGGGTGTGGTTCCTCACAGGGAACACTCTGACACCCATGTTGGTTTAGTGTTTTCTTATTGGGAGAAGTGAACACATTCACAAGTGGAATGGAACAGCAAATTAAGAGTCACCTTTTGGCAAGAAAGCTGCTATTACCATAAACCAACATGATTTATATACCAATTCTTTTTTTTATTGGCATCTTGGAATGACAGTGACATTATTTGAGCTGAGAATTTCCTGAGGACAGCATGTAAATGCTCACAAATACAAGATTCCTTTTCTTTTATGTTCAATTTAAGCAGGTTTAAAAAGAAATATTTTTAGTCTTGTGACAGGGAAAATAATCTTGGTGTATGTATATGCTTTTCATCATATACCAGCTAAGATGGTATTTTATTCTCAGCAATTCAGTGACATAATTTCACTATCATTAACTGAAGAAATTTGTCTTTGAATGAAATCTTAAAAAGAGACTGGAAATAGGGTTTGCTGGGAGAAAATTCAGTTATTTTTTTCTGAGCTGTGGACTTCACAGCATGAGCCATGCTTTTACTGCATCTTGCCTTTTAGGCTGCCTTGCTGGACTTGGAGACATCCCCCACACTGCCTTCTACCTAAGACTTACTGGAAGCATCATGTAAAGAAGAGAAGGAAGCCTATTTGCTGCATTGTGTCTATCACAGAGTGAAGATGCTGGAGTGCCTCATATCTGAATTAAGTTCTGGTTCATTTAGAAGCCCAGCTCAAAGGCTGATGGTGCTACAACAACTGAGGTGTGCCAAAGCTTACAGATATTCCTTTGTTAAACTTTAACAGGAGCTCTTGTCCCTGATATTCCCCGAGCCTAAGGTGCTCCATTGCATTGGTCAATTCCATCCCCAGCTCCTCTCTCAAAGGGTGGTTTGGGTTCAGAGGCACATGTTGTGGCGTGGAATTGCGAGCGCCTTGAATGCAGCTGCTGAGGCAATTGGCTGCTTGAAATTTAAATTGCATCTTCCCCTGTTCCGTACTTTGCCAAGTGCCATTCAAAAGCCTGCATTAAGATTACGATGCCGTTTCAGATTCTGTTTCTGGAAGCTCCTGATGCTCAGATACAGGCAAATCGGAGGAAATTCAGCACACAGCAACACAGATGATTAGAGGGGCTGACATGATCTCTTACAAGGAGAGATGAAAATGTGTAATACACCTAACTTGGCTAAGCAGCAGCTGGCTCAAGTGCCAGATGAAGACAAATGAGAGGAATCAGCGTGGGCATGTGAAATGAGACAAACCTGGAGGTAGGAAGCATTTTGTCTGAATAGCTGCCAGAGTTATGAAGAGAAAGATCTAGGTGGTCAGCAAGCCCCAACCTTTTTCATACCAGGAATTTCTAGCATCTCAGTCTTCTCTCCTGGGAGGAGCATGTTGGAAAAAGAAAACAGGCCAAATAAGAAGGGCAGACAGGTCGCAACCCAGCCTGTTCCAGATTGTATAATCTATGTATCAGATGTAGGATGTTTTTTAAAAAAAATGGCAGAAACTGCATGAAACATAGACAGACAGGCCAGTGTGCCAGTGAATGCTCCACAGGGGTCAATTAGGAAACTGTAGAAGGATGTATTAGAATGTTTATTAAGACTTGTTCCATTTCTAAATGGTGACATTTATGCCAAATACACTCTGCAAACAAAAAGAAGTTAAAAATAAAATCCAAAGGCATAATGATTTCCAGTTGTATTTACTTTCCATCTCATTTCAATGATCAGACAGTAAGGTTGGCAGTTTTTATCTGTCTTAATCCATGGGTCAGTGAAGGAACCAGTCTTAAATTCCAGGGCTAGGTTTGTGCCACGTGGATTTCTCTCCAGTGAGCAGTTCCTATGACAAAATTCACAAGTTTTTAAAAAAATTCTTTTTGACTTTTTAAATTCTTTTGGGTACGACACAACCAATTCATCTTTCCAAAGTAACCAAATTATCAGGGTACTTAAGTCATAGGAAAAGAGGCAAGAGTAATATTAATCCAAAGAACACCATGGGTACCCACTCTCTATTTAGTCTTGTCCAACAGTTGTTTTCAGTCTGTGCAGGTCATACAATGCTGTGATATTGTGTGTAAAATCTGTCCTATTGACAATTACCATATCTTCTAGTATCTTTTGCCTTTGTTCTAGTACCTAGGGATATTGCCAGTCTAGCAATTTCCCTACTTTTTTCAGCCTCTCTGAATTTCAGTCTGCTGCAGTTACAGGTGATTTACAAACCACATGAACAGCTGTGTAGAAGTCTAACACAAAATTGGTACTGTGCTTGTCAAGTTGTGATAATGGGACTATGTGCCCAAGAAACAAGGACCTAGACATGTTTTTCTCTTCTGTACACTTATAAAATCTGGTGCTACTTCCCCCATTTTCGTGCTTAAAATCCAATGAGCTTAGGAGAGGTGTACTTTCTTTTTTCCCCACTCCTACAATGTTTTTTGGGAAACCCTGCTGCAGTAATGATTCATGCTGAGTAACAGATCAGCATTTTTTGATGAGTTTCAGAAAGCACTAATTTCTTTTTCTGCAATTTTGTGGATTCTGTTAACACAGTCATTTAAAGGTTTAATAAATTTAGCATCAGGAACATTACCTCTAGGATTCTGTCTGTCTAACATCAGTCACACGAGTCTGGAGAGAATCTGTCAACAGAAGATTGAAGAGTTAAATTCTGTTGTTGTTTATGTGTTTGTTCCTATTGAAAACAGTAGCTGTATGGAAGTAATTCAGCAGTACTTGGCCTTAAGCCTTTCTCAACAGCCAAAAAGTGCTGCATTATCTGGATTTTCTCTTGCAGACTTTTTCCCTCCAGGAGAAACTCTGTACTGGATGTTCTTGAAATGAATGAATAATGCAGTAAACAGCCTTATAATTAACCCATCTTGTCTAAAATGGGTGTCTTCCTAAAATGTGCTTAGCCTTGCTGGGATGATGGTGTTTATTACCCAACTGCGGTAGACAGCTCTGATCTGAAGCACTGTAATAAGGAGAGAATTTGTAAGAGGAAACCTATGAGATGAAAAAAATGTGATAGATGAGAGAGAGAGTGGAGGCTGAAATCAGAATAAGATAGTACATTTCTTTGCCCTGTCTTCCTGTTTGTGTTTGTCTTTTTTTTTAGGGGGTGAGGTGAGGTAGGACCTACCAGGCAGGGCTCAATTTGAAGCCTTTAATTCCTAAATAAATGCCTTAGGAATTGTAAAGGAATTGATCTTTGCCTGGAAAACAGTGCAAAAGATATTCATCAAAGGGGCAGGCGAAGAAACTGGGGTGTCTTGTTTGGTTGGTTTGTTGTATTTTGTGCATTTTTTTAACATCCTATGAACAGTCTGAGTGGGGACTTTGTTATCAATATTTTGTATTTCATCCCATGCCACTTGCACATATGTTTTTGAAATAAGAGAGGTGAAGCAAAATTGTTTTAATCTTTTCCTTTCCTGCAGTGTATTTAGACGAAAGAGTCTGCAGTAATCACCATTAGGCATCTGGCTAGGCCCACAGAAGGGGCACATGCCTGACTTTGCTTAAGTGTTCTTGGATTTTAACTTTTGCCTTTAAAGATGTTACATTTACAGCACTGTGCCTCGAGCTCTGTTTGTTGAATTTCCTACTAGGATGAGTGAGAGGGGGTTAATACACTCTTTCTTGTTTGTCTCTGTGTGCTCTTCCCTGAGCTGCTTGGTACATCTCACACAGCTGGCAGTAGCTGGGATGCCCAATACTGCTGCTGCACGTTCACATGTCTGAGTAAGTGGAAACAGGTATTCCTGGAGAGCACTGACCACTCTCTCCTTGTATTTTATCTTTGTTCCCAGCAGCTAACAAGGAGGACTGAAACAAAGGTCATTTGCAAATCAAATTTAAAGGGCCCCTTTTAAAACAGGAGAAAGGGCAAGTTCTGCTCTCTCTTTAGCATGTGTGTGTGCACAGAGGAGTTAAACCAGATTATCTAAAAGGAGAACATGCCATGGATTTAGTTTTAGCAAGGTAATTTGCTAAAAATAAGTGTGGAACTCCTCCTGTCTAAGCATGATCTCTCCTGTCTGAATTTTGTTCTGTATAACTTTAAAACTCTGGTGAGAACGTTGAAGGACTTTTGCCTTGATTTATTGTTCCCTTTAAGTTGTTTAGTTTCAAGTGAGTTGGGAGATTAAGAGCATACTTAGAGGAGGTTAATCGTGGTGACTTCTGTGGCCTGCGTGATTCCGCATTGCTGGCTCTGATTTCAGCCCTGCGGACTGGCTGTAGCTTGGGCTTGGAATGTCAAGGCTGTGCTTGGGAAGAGCTTGGGATGGGATGGGATGGGATGGGATGGGATGGGATGGGATGGGATGGGATGGGATGGGATGGGATGGGAGGGGATGGGATAGGGTAGGATAGGATAGGATAGGATAGGATAGGATAGGATAGGATAGGATAGGATAGGATAGGATAGGATAGGATAGGATGAGCCGGCGTGGTCCTGGGTATGGATGATTTACCCACATCACCAGGAACAGAAAGGTCAACCTGCATTACCTGGCTGTCAGTTTTCAGGCTCCACCTCAGGGAGTTCCTGACACTGTTTGTCCTCGGTCTGTACCTGGGTGTATGCTCCTGTGTAAGCATCAGAGTGAGCTGGTTTGACCTGGAGAGCAACTTCAAACTTGGGCTTGACTTGCAGTGTAAACATACTTTTAGAGGCATTTTAAGAAACAGCAATCCATGCTTAGAATGGCCTGAGAAACTGCAGAAACTTGTACCAACCTTAAATATAAATCTTAAAAAATACTGGCTAAATACGTACAAAGTCATTGACTTTGGGTGTGGTATGTGAGGGATGTGTTAAATTAGACTGATTAGGAGTGATTTAAGATCAACAGCTATGGATTCAAGTCACTAATCCATAAAAAATTTAGGACTGAAATGCCTAAAAGTGCAAATATAAACTTATTTAAATATTTATAGCATTGCAAAAAAACCCAACCCACAAACACCCTATGTCCATCTTTGGAGTCTAACTGCCTCTGTAAACCAAAGCCCACAGATATTCCAGAAATGAGAGCTGTATAAATGTCCTGCAAACTGACAGGTTGGTAGATAAGAGAAGATTGGAAAGTTGGGAAAAACTTGAGATAGTCCAACAGTGAAATTGTAGTGGTGAATTTCTATCTGTGTTCTTCTTCACCAGCCAGGGATGTAGCAAGAGCATCTTTATGGTGCCCTGTCAAGTTACCAATGACAAAAGACACTGTGCTATGAGAACTGTCATGAAAGCATTAAAATCTGCTGGAGGTGAAAAACAAAATACAGAAGAGAAAAAAGATGAAAGAAAATCTCCTGAAAACACTTTCCTCTCCTCCTCAATTTAGAAAGCTACTTTTTCAGCACTCTAACATTTCTCAGATGAAGAATCTACTGATATCTCATCTACATGTTATTTTTCACTAGTGTTCTAGGACGCTAAAGTTAGCATAGCTTCTCTGAAAAAACCCAGCCCACTACAGAATTCAATAAAGTTGCCTGTATTTTAACTTACTTAAAGTAAGTTAATTTATTTAAAGTAGGTAAAGTTACCACATTTGGTGATTTTGCTTTTAGTTTTCTTCTTCTGTAAGAAGCCAACGTAAGAGCAGAAATAGAAACATTCATATTTTTATGTTGGAACATATTCATTCATGTTTGTACTGTATTTCAAAGGTGGAAGAATACTGAAGTCTCATTTAGCCTTCATTTAACTAAGAGCGTATTCATTAAGTTCTATAAAAGTAGAGTTTGCCCAAAAGGCAGTGACTGCAGCAGTGGAAGAGGTGTCTTAAGAGTCTTCTACAGACATCTTCCACTAAGTCAATGGCAAAGGAAAGATAAATTTTCTGCCTCATTTTTTGGTGAGCATATGCCCCTCTTCTGGTGCACAAAAGTAGTTTGACATTAACCAGCAGAGAGTTCCCAGGCAGCAAAGATGGAGATGCCAGCAGCTCTGATGTGAGGAACCAACGTGGAATATTGATCTTAGTTTTAATTGCATCTGTGGAATGGTACCTAGGTAATTCACTCTGCAAAAATGTGGCCTGACCTGCCTGCTCTCATAATTTGTCAGTATAAGGAGGCCACTGCTTGTTCAGTTTTTGTGTGATGTAGTCATAATGTGACCACAGTCATGTAAGATGGTTTTGTGAGGGCAAGAATGTATCTGTACGAAGAGGTTCAAGTGCTTGTGCAGAGTTTTACACGTGCAGGTTAACAGCCCGTTTTGACTTGGAGGTTCATTATAGTTCATGACATGTTCACAAGAACAGATGACTCAATCCAACTGGCAACATTTTCTGATTTTATTTTTTTTAAGTTTCATTTCACTGAGAGTGCTGCTGAAGGAGTATTGTGTAGGTGGAATTACTGAAAGGTTAGTAAGGGTGATGTCACCTAATGGGACTGTTTGTTTGGACTCAACAGGATAGCTAAGCAGTAAAGTATGTCTGATTTCTTTCTTCAAGCAAAACTGATGTGAAAAAGTTCCCAAATACAGAATAGTTCACACAACACATGGAAAAGATTAACAATAAGAGAATAGTCCAGAGATAAGGGAACCAATTTTATATATGTACAAAACAAAGCCCAAGCCATTATGTTTATCCACCCTTACCCAAACTGATCACTTTTACCCCCAAGAATAATTGCATAAAGGTGTTTTGGGTTTTTTTTTTTTTTTTTCCAAAAACACAGGAATTAAGATGCTTTTAATTAATTGGTGCCCTAACTCACTGTTAAAAAAGTGATGGTGATTCTTTGAGAAAGACCTTCAGAAAAGATTTGATCTTTCCTTGTACATTTGTAACCCCTTTGCTGTTATTGCTATTGCTCTTTTTATGTGTTAATATGAATTTTAAGAGAGACATCCCTTAATCAAATCGCACACAAGTGTCTGTTTGGGGACAAATACACAAATAGTGGAGATAGGTTCTCTTCTCTTTACTGAAGGGTTAAGTAAAATGGAAGAGAAGAAGAGAAACATAGGAAAGAATAAAGTATATTTGAGAGTTGAAAAAAAGAGGAAGGGGAAAGGTAGGTGAGAAAGTAGACATGAGTATGAAGGAAGGAAAACAGTCTGAGAGGAAGGAACTGAGAAGCCTCAAGGGAAGTAATCTTTGACACTGAGAAAGTTATCATTTTCAGTATGATTAGGCTGAGACGAGTTCCTGAGGCTTAGAGAGTCCCAAGTGCGTGAGCTGAGATGTTCTGTGGGTGGGTTTCTCATGAGGGTGGGTATTGCTCTGTGCAGGATACTGCCCTCAGCTGGGTGAAATATGCGTCAGAAGTGTACAGGTTGTACCAAACACGCATCTCGAGCTACTGGAAACCACTCGTTGCCAAATTTCCTTTATATTCTGAAAATGACTTACAGGAAAAAATAATACACTCTGATGCAAAGTTGAATAAAGCCTCTTGATGAAAGTAATCTTACTGCTAGGCTATGGAAATGAGATGAGGAGAAAAACCTCCCAAACTAGCTTCAGTTAAGAAAATATAGCTTTCATTTTTCCAAATTCAAATAGAAGTTTTCTTTATTCTTGATAAGACTGATTTTTTTCCCAGACAACATGCTATTAAAGCGAGCTGTGACTACACAGTCTACTGCTTCTATCCATGTCAAAGACTTACGTCTCTGAGGTGCACTGACAACAGCCTGGGGCTTTTACCTGGGAGTGAAATGATAGAAAACAATTATATTTCAGGGAATCAAAGCAGAGAAATAAAATAGTGAATGCGACTATACAAAGTTACACAAAACCTGCAAACTTTTAGCAGTCCAATGAATGAACACTTTGACAGGACAAGGGAAGAGGTTTTTTGGCAAGATTCTATTTAGGATGTGCAATTTTTCACCAGGGGTTAATCATCAAATTGGTCAAGATTTCTCTGCTATTTTCCTTGCACACCAGGCTTCTGTGATTCAGCACAGAAAATCTAAAAACTATTGACATAAGGCCACTGTTTGTAGAATCATTTCCTTGAGTATAATTGATGATGCAGTCATGCTCTCAATTCACACATGGCAACTGAGGTGGCAGAGTGACAGTGAAGCCGACATATATGAAGATTGATCTTTTTCCACTCTTTGCTCTCCATTTTCGAATAGCCATGTTGTTACGTTGTTTTGCTTGACTACTGACATCTACCTGCGTCTTGGAGTGGGAGGGACAGTGCAGATCTGCTCATCTCTGAAGAAAAGTGAAGGGGGATTGCATTTCAGGGGACCAGAACCATTTCACTGCTCTGAGATGCACTAAAATCACACTCTTTTGCTGCATCCCTGTGACATCTTCTCCCTGGCTTAGCTGCTCAGTATTCTGCTAACTTACCCTCACTCATGGTTTTTGCATGAACCTATCTCTGTGTGGCTTTGGACACATTTTTATTTTTCCCAAGATACCTATATAGTACCAAGGTAATATACAAGATCGTTTGCTTTAGAAAAACCAGGACTTTTTCTCTCTTTTTTTTTTTTTTTTTTGCAAGCCCTTCACCATTTTAATGCTTCCTATAACTGGTGAGAGTATTTCCTTTATGAACATAGTTTTCCAGGCTTCTAAAACTGTAGTGATATTTTGCAAAAATAAGATTTTTATCTTGAAATTACAGAGTATTCATCATGATTTAAAGGAAAATAGCTTCCCAATTTTTCCCTTAACTGTTTAAGTTTTTAAGGTTTTTTTCCCTTCCTTTTTTTTTTTTTTTTTTTTTTTTTTACTCCTGGCTTTTTGCAGTTTATGTGGCTTAAATATCCTAGTAACCGGTGGCGAAGGTGTCCAGTCATTTTTTGTTTCTGACAGTGCTGGTGAGAATTCTCTCTCCTTCTTGTCATAAAAAGACTTTTGTGCAGTTCCCCTCTTTCTTTAGACTTTAATCCAGCAAAACACTTCCAACACCAAGTGGACTCATTTGCTTTCAGTAACAATATTCACAGACTTAACATAAAGCATGTGTTGGAGTGCTTTGCTGGGTCAGGGACTGCTTTACTTGAGCTGCATATCAAGTCTGTTTGTGTGTTATTCTAGAAGTTTCACAACCCCACATATCAGTTCTTTATTGTACTTAGTATTTTTATACAATACACATTTGTAGAAGATCACAGATTAATGAAAACATGTGAATAAACTCACAGATGTGCACCTAGCTGTGCCCATTAGAGCTGGGATATTCAGGGGGTTATTTCTTACACAGCTACGCTGGCAAAGAACAAACTGCACTTTTTTCTCCATTTTGTTGCATTTCATTTTGAGATTTCAGAATGACAGCTTAGGGAAATAATCAATAAGGTAATTAAAACGGACAATCTTTTTCTACAATTGCTCAGGCCAGGCATAGCAATTAATAGTGAATTTCCCACTGAAAGCACCAGTGGATCCTAACATTACTTGGAAATGATCCCTGGTTTTCTCAGGGATCTGTCTACTTTATTTATTTTTTAAAAAAAATCTTTTTAAAGTTGCCCTAGCTTCACAAAGAGTTGAGAAAATAGCTGTTGAGTGAAGAGACAGGTTCGGGCAGCCCTCCCTTGTGCAGGCAGCAAGCTAAGGGCATCCCTCGCTTAACCCCATCCTCCCCGCAGCCCCCGAGCTGTGCCCGCGGAGCGCACGGCGTGGGCTGGCCGCGAACAGCCTCAGCAGCCCTGCCCCGGCCAGGTGCCTGCCCTGCACGGAGCTCGGGTGCTATCGCCTGCTCAGGCTCTCGGAATCCGCCTGTACACACCTGAGGGTGTGCCCGGGGCTGTGTGTGCCCAGGCACGCTGCAGCTATGTCCAGGCTGCGGCTCTGCTCCAAGGCGAGGCAAACAGCAGCGGTGCCGGAGCCGCCCGCCCGGCAGGGATGGAGCGATATTTCCTTGCCCTGCCAGCTGTTCCCTGAGCACACAGCGTGGCTCCTGTGTGCCTGTGCCTCCCTGCAGACACATGTCCCTCGGCGCCAGGAACCAGCCAGAGACTTACCTTTGCTTTGGAGGCGAGAAATTAAGGACCTGTGTGACATAGATAGGGAATCAGTCTCAAAGTCAAGTGTTCCCTGGGTCATTTGAAGTGGTAGCCTATGCTGGTTTCGCCTTTTATTTTTGCCATTTGGTCCTTTATAAATAATCTTCCAATGAGAATTGACAGCTCTGGGATATCTTAGATCTGAAAACAGTTACCTGGAAATAATTAGCTGACAAAGAGACTTCTGCTAAGATTTCGATTCAACAGATAAACCCTCTTAATCTCAGCCCTCACCAAAATCCTGGACACAGAGTGGATTTTTATCCCATGTGTACTGTGCTGACTGCATTTCAAAGTACCACATAGAAAAAAAAATTTTTCTTCCCTTTTGAAAAAAAAAACCAAAACCAACCTTATAGAAAGATAAACATTTGTCCTAATAGTTTTACTTTTTTAGTTTATCAACAAACATTTTGATTTTCAGTTGAGAGCTTCACTGAAACTCAAACCCAAAAATTCTGTACCAGTTCTCAGTGCTGTAGATATTTTGATTTTCACAGTGCATGTTTCAGTGGCCACAGTTCCTGAGTGGGAAAGATGTAACCCTTCTTTTGCACATTTGAAGAAATGCTTTGACCTCACAATTTCCAAAATAGAAAAATCATTTTTAAGCCAGGTTTTTCTTTTCTTGAAATTGTCTATACGAGATGAGACAGATTAAAAAATAAATTTAAAAAGTCATGATTTAACTCAAAGTGTCATTTAGAGCTGGGACCCTACCCTGCATAATGACACTGCAGCTGTGGTGTCTTGTTCTGCAGGAAACTGAAATAGAATCAGCCTCTACTTCCCGCAAAACCTCCTGTGCTCTCTAGGGCAGCATAATCAGGAGTCTTGTCTTAGCAAGTCTTCACCAACCACTAAACCAGCTCTAGTTCTGGCTTAATATAGAAAGAATGGTTATTTTACATACTGCTGGGCATGGTGCCGGTGACCCAGAAGATGGGATGTGCTACTGACTTCTTTTTGCGAAGTTTGACCATTTGTGTCACCTGAGGTGATGGGAGAGACAGTTTCAAAATGTGTTACTGTGGTTGAAATTCTAGCTTTACTAAGTTTGTTCTTGTTGAACTTTTCAGTAATTGCAGACACATGTATTTTTCACTGTTTGTTGTGGTACGGACAGTGTCTAGGTCATCCAAGACAGGATCTTTTAAGTCCTCCTTGTTTTGTAATGTGCTATCTTTGGTAAAGAGATTCATGTCTTATTTCTTCATGGTTGATGAAATGTGTCTTTAAAATGTGATTTGCAAGGTTCTTCTAGCATCTTTCTGAATTTGAGATATCTTTGTTTTCTTTCTAAATCAAACTAACAAATCCATTCCAAAATTTTGTTTCTGCTAACATCTCCAAGAAAGGGACAAACTCTGTGAGGGTGAAGGTACCACAGTAAGACTGAGTTAAGCTGTACATTCAATGTGATTAATGCATTGCATGTTTAGCCAAGGTGGTGTGAGGAATGACAGCAGATGCTCATGCAAGATTCAGCTGGGGAGGCTGTGTGGGACCCTGGGATTTGGGGCAGAAGACAGTCTTGGCCTTTGTCATGATAGAGAAAGTGGTATGTAAATTAATGCATTCTAGTCAATGATTTTTAGACAGCATTTCTGTGTTTGTCTCGGATGTGGTTTGAAGTTTTTACATTAGAATCTGTTGAGTAGTTGGCCACGGTCTGTTAAACATCTCAAAGATGCTAAACCTTACCTCTGCATTAAGACAAAAATAAAAACATGCTTCCTTTCAGTCCCATCCCAGCTAGCTGGGTATTTGCCTCAGGCTTCTCATCATTACCCACAAAATGAGAAATTACTGTCTCTAGCCCAGTGATTAGTGTGAGCACTCCCTAAACCAAACAGTAAGAGAACATTAGCCAAGTTTGGTAAACCACCCAGTTAACATTTTAAGCTAACCTGCTGTTTTTTTCTGAGGTGGATCAGGAGAAGTTCCTGTGAAGCAGCTCTACCAGTAGAACAGTGTGTGTTTGTGACACACACTTTGTAACTTTGGAGAGTGATTTCCAGAAGCAGATAATAACAAATTGGAAGTAGGGGGGAAGAGAAGATGTGTTTTCAGTGTTGCTACCTGAATGGTGACCAAACGTCTGCAGAGCCCAGGCCCCAGCTTGATGTGTGGGAGAAGGGAGATAAGAGGTGCTGAGGGGGAGACAGAGATGGGATGTGTAGAAAGGTATAGATTTATTTGTGAGGGTGTTTTTTTCATGAGTTCTCTCTTGCGCCCGCATGAGTGTTCCATTTTCTGTGAGCCTCTGTTTTGAAGCATTCATCCTGCCTCTCTGTCTTACTGACCCTTGTATCTCTAGCTAGCTGAAGAAGCAGCTTTCCCTAGCTGATGTTCCTCATGATTGCAACCTTCTTTAAATCAGGCCCAGGTGTTTGAGAATTTTGCCTCTGCTGTTCTTCCTCTCTCCTCTATGCATCACCTCCAACTGTATCAATGTTGGGAGTCTAATGAGCTAAAGCCAGATGTTTGAAACACAGATAAGAACACAGAGGATGTTTATGCCTGGGGAAAGCAGGGGTATACATTTTTTAATTTTTTTTTTAAATATTTTTCTCTTAGTTGTACACCTCCTGCCAGTTTAAAGTGGGAAGTACATTCACTTTTAAAGAGGATAGCAGCTCTTCCATTGGGTATGCCTGCAAAACACTGTAAATCATTTATGTCACTCTTCATACTTTAACTATTCTAATGTTATTTCATTCTGAGATCAAGGGGTGTGCTGGGAAAAAAAAATTCTCTTTGGCAATTTAAAGAGGATCTGAGAAACATATGAATTCTCAGTTGTCACAGCATAACCCCAGGTTGTCTGAAAGTATGTGAGAAAGACTGAACAGAGACACAAAGTAAGCCTCCTACACCTGATTTTCACTTTCCTTGAGTCAGATAGATCAAAATCATGGCCATGTCATATCTATATCTGATCTAGTTAAAGCTTTGAAGAGTGGATACTCTAGTGTTAACATTAACCTGACTGACAGAATCTTTCCTGGAGTTGACATAAGCAAATATATCAAGAAGAAGATAAATTAATCACTCTGGTGAGCTTCATTAGTACCATCATGGGCAAAAATGAGATTTCATCTCCCATGCTAACCAGGATTCCATCATGCTGCTCCTGTGGAGGGTTGTGCTTGAGGGAAGAATGGATAAGAATGAAGAAAGTGGATTTTAGGAGTGAAAAAAATCTTGATACTAAGTAAATTCAGAGGGTAATAATTAATGCGGCAGATGACTGAGTCCTCTATTCTGGAAATAAAAGTACATTTGTTCTCTGAATTCACAAAAAAACCCACGACCCTGAGATTCTTCTGATTTATGTAACATTTCACCTAACAAATCAGGATAAATTTAGGAGAACCTCTAGAAACAGCAGAAACTCCTGGAGGAAGTTTGAGCCCTGACCTTTTCTCAAACTGTCTGTATAGATCTGGTCACTGCTGTATCTGCAGAGTACACAGAGCAAAGCCACCCTTTCCTGCAAGCCACCGGTAACTGCTACCTCTATGTACATGTAGGTCTGCAATGTTTGTGTAGACCAGTGACTTTGCACACCAAAGAGTACAACCTGATAAGGAAGTCAGATTAGTTGTATGGCCTCTAGACAAAGCCTATCTAAGGTTTTACACCCAAAGCATTTCAAAAAGTTACAGCTTTACTTGCTTTACCTGATGCCTAAACCAGGCTACCTGAAATAGAGGCTAGACAGAGTCAGGAGAATAAAAGCGGACAAATTTATTCAAAGCCTTTAAGGCACATTCAGGGCAAGCAAAGCCCCCTTGTGAGGCTACACCCAAAATGGACCTGGGTCACTAGCTCTTCACCTTTTATAAGTTCTGTCCTATTAACATATTGGCCCCTAATTCTCCAACCCCATCCTTAGGTAATGATGTTAACCACCCCAGGCCTGCTTTCCCTCAACTCACTGTTGTTTACATATTTTTGGGCTCTAGGGCAATGATTGTGTCCTTGGATTTCTATTCAGAGGCAATTTTTTTGGCTCAAAGGTTCTGGGAACAGAGGTTTCGGTGTTTTATAAGAAGTTCAGTACTACACTGAGTTACGGATACATGAAGAGTAAAACCTAGAAATTCTTAAGGCATCATACAAAAAAAAAAAAAAAAAGTGCGTGCTAAAACATACAAGCTGAATGGCTTTGGGGCTGGAAAGCAAGTTTATGGCAGACTGAAAAGAGAAGATCTGGTTTCCTGATACCCTGGGTAGTTGCTGGTCTGCTGAGCACAGCAGCCTTCTCTTTCCTTATGTCCTAAAGCACAGTGCTCTGTAGCCTCCAGGAGTTCTGCAGTGGTGGGTAGTAATGGAGGCTCCACTGCACTACAGCCTTTTTTTTTCTCATGTGTTTCCAGATCCTGGTGAAGTCCTGCACTGCCATTATTTTGATTGTATATTTTTAGTTCCCTCATCTATAGCCTCTTCTGAATATCCCTTACTCTGAGGGAAACCTTTGTATTAAAACCACAAATAAAACACCTGCTGGGTCACCAGGCTCTTGTAGGAAAAAGTGGAGGCTAGTATATTATATATTGGAGGGATGACAAACTAATAGAGGCTGCAGCTGTAAGTATATGGTTGGGGGAACTACAGATCCTCGTTGGATGCAAAAGCACAGAAAGATGATGACTCTCTAGAAAAGCAAAAGCAGTCACATAGGAGCTATTTACCAAATAGTGAGAAGTGGGATTTGTGAATCGTCATTCTTTTTAGCCTTAATACCAGTTTTAGAACCATGTTGGGAGGGGAGGAAGAAGCTATAAATTGAAATTAATCTTATCTATCACAATGTTTAAGTGAAGAAAAATATATGGAGGTCTGCCTGAATCATCAAAAAACTTATTGGACTGAGTTTTCCTCTATAACTAAGGAGTTATAACTCATGTCTGCCAAGTGAGAAATAGCCTATTGTTCTTTGTTGAAAACTGGAAACAAAAAGGTAACCACATTTCTTAACTTTTTTATTTTCTTGGGATATTAATGCTCAATATAATGTACTATTACTTCAGCTGCCCAGGGCTCTCAGGGCCTTTTAGCTTACAGAATGAGTTGATATCAGTATTGAAACAGGTCTTGTTCTAACCTGAACAGAGGGTTCAGGGCAGAAGCACATAGGTAGCACCCACAGATGTACAACTCTGTCTCTCATTAGCTGAAAAGGCCCCACTTTATTCCAACTCTAGAGGGATCTCTGACTGTAATGTCTTTGGGACAGTCAGTTGAAGCACTGAAATCTGAACTCTTCACTCTGTGAATGTGTCTCTAGGTTGAGGATCTGCTTTTCAAACACATTTTCTAAATTTTCTTCTGCAGGTATTGCTAACACCAGTAGGTCACACACCGGTGAAACAGAGGACTTCTTCCTTCACCCCAAAATTTTCAAGCTTCTACCTCCTTGTTGTAGATTGGGTATTGATGTCTTGTCTCACACACAGCAAAGTCAGATACTCACACAGAGAGTCTGAAGCAGTGTTTATTTACACATACTCTAGGGAGAAAGCTCCATTGCTATTTTACATTCGCTCTGCCAAGCAGGTGCTGGGTTTTCCCTCCGTGCCCACTTGCAAGCCTCTGGTCTGGAGCCCTCCAAGAAAGATCTGTCTTCCACCACCTGTTGGTGAAGCAGAGGGAAGAAAGCTTATGAGTGGTTTTTAGCTGAAATGGCACTTCCCATACATTTCAGACATATGGGTGAATAAGCTGTGACTAATATTAATTTTGTTGCATGATATCAGAGGTCATGTAACTGCACAGAGAGCATTGTGGGTGAAGTTGTTTCTTCAAGTTATCTCAATTTTTTCTTGCAAAGCATCAAGGCTAAGCCACGTGTAGCACTGATTATTAACTGTGGTGTTACTTGTACACCAGGATTGTGAATGCTAATGAGCCTTCCTGTTGATCACAGTAGAACTGATTTTCAATCTGAATCTGAATCAGGTTTCTTCTTTATCTGTGCTACAAGAAGTTTTGGTCAGGAGAATTCAAACCTGGCTCTACTGCTGTTAAAGAGATCCAGAAGCATATTTAGAAAAGTTTACTGAAGGACTATATGAAGGCAGCGTTCATGAGAGTAGCAAGGAGGGAAGAGATGAAAGAATTTAAAAGAGGACACATCCTCTCACCTGTTACAGAGAGAACTTATTCATGTCTTCTGACTGATATAGCATGTGGCAAAAATGTCATGGAGTAATAAAATATTCCAGGCATGCAAGACAAGACCTTTTCTGATAGGGTGGGCATAGACCTGACTTGACTGAATATTGCTAGTGTTTGCCAACAAACTGTGAGGTGGTTAGCAAATCCAGGATATAGGGAAGGGGGAACACTGGCAAATAAAAATGTGTTTACCTTTGTCAAGCAACCAAAGGCTGACGAGAAAACCAAAGACAGGGAATAGAGTCAGGAATACTTGAAAAGCAGGTATTTGGTGTTCATTGATATTGACACATAAAAATGAAGATATGGGGGATTTTTAGTTTTCCACCATCAGGTAGTACTCTTTTCCTCTGCCTTCACAGGTTTTTATTTTTTTTCTTTTATATCCACACTTACTATTTCCAAAGAGAAAGCAGTAGCTGCCTGAAGTGGTTAAGAAAGCTGTTTACATTTTTCTACATTCCTGATGTTAGTTAATATTTAGAGGAGTCATTCTTGAGGCTCCAGAGGAGCCTATATTTGAACACAGAGCTTTCTGCCAAATACATCTGGCAGAAAGGTTACCAATATATTTGGTTTTGAAGACAAGCACCTGCTTGAGGCTGAAATGTTGACATTTAGTATCTTTGCATGTGGTGTGTTTGCAGCTCTGTTGTATACACAGTGCACGCATGTTGTGCTGGCAAATATTTCTTCACTCTCTGTCCTGCAGACTAAAATTGTTTAGCTATAGAAAAGGGAGAATTAGCAATAGCAGTGCACTCTTCTGTTCCAGCTGTGATAAACATTTGACTGTCATTATGTTCAGCTTGGACTATTTTGTAAATATTCTGAGCTCTCCATGTGCGAGTTGTCACTGCCATAGTAATCCAGCTTCATCTTGCAAACTTTTATCCATAAAATTAAACCAACAGGCCTTAATGGGACAAAATGTGTGAGGAAAGGGTACCAAAAGGCATATCTGAAGAAACAGGCCCTTAGAGAGTGCTGTAGTATTTAGAGTCTGAGAAAATAAAGTACAGTGTGGCACAAATGTCTCACTAACAGATAGTAATGGGTTATGAAAAATAAAGCACCATGCCTGAAGTACTGGGCTGTGTGATACAGAGCTGTTGGGACAACAATATATGCTTTTCAGATGGAGTCAAACTACGTTTGACAAACATTAAGTATTTCAATTTTCATAGTTTTTCTTTAAAAATATATGTTAGGCAATGAGTATAAAGCAACTGTCACATTCCTGATGGAAATAAAATATCTACATTTGTATTCAAAGCTCACAGTGCCTGTCCTGGTACTAAGAGAAGATACAAACACATCAGTCAAAAACATCTGTTACTTGTGATGCATTAAAAAGCACTAAGTCTAAATACACACCTTTTACAAGGTTAGATTTCAGCCTAATTTGGAAATTTTTGAAGCTTTCAAAATTTAGGTTTTTACTGAGGCTTAGGTTCATCCCTTACAGAAGATACACAATAGTGGTTAAGTTTTCAGGGCTGAGTTCTAAAGCCTCAGGAAAACATCCCAACGCTTCATGAATCAAAACAGATTTGTTTCCCACTGAAACCAGCTGAATGGCAGACTCATTCACAAATGTAATCCTAGACATTTTACTTTTCAAGGATTGGAAGAAGCGACTGGATCAACTGTTTAACTACAAATAATTCAGCCACCTGCATTAGCAGCTAGGACTCTAGGTCTCTGTAGTGAGGCCTCATCTGCAGAGTGCTCACCCTGAGGAAGCCTGTCAGATCCCACAGGAACTGTTTGCAGACTGATAGGCTGCCACTGTTAGTCCTTGATCATTTCATCTGTTCTCCTGCACAGATGGGCAAGGGGCTTATTGGGGGGCTGGGGGAACAGGATGGGAACGGTTGTGCCCATGTGCTGGATGTGGGTCATTAAAATCAGCATTAGCAGATGATGCAGGGCTCAGGTGCCTTCTTGGTGGGGTACACAAGTAAATTATTTATATAAATAAATAGTCATCCAAGACAATTAGCAGCCATAAAGTGAAGTGTGGTGTATGCTGGTCTATCTCTCTCCCTCGGTTGCAGAGCCAAACTCTTGTAAACAGGGGTGTAAGTGGGTCAGTTGTTTATTGGCCCTGCCAAATCAGAAATCGTACTTTTGGCTCAGTGGGAACAGATTGGTTGTGACTGCAATCGTCCTTGCCACCCCTCTCTAGTGTATTCCCTTGGATAATGAACCTTAGATGATGTAAATTAGCTCAGCTCCTCTGACAGCACTGCTCGTGTCTCTGTCTCGTCAACAGCTGTGCTGCTAGCGTGGATATGCATGGATTAATGGCATTTGCATGTCTCCTGCATGGCTGTCATCCTCTGCAGCAATGGGGAGCAAGAACACCATGGAATCTTCGATGCTCTTTTTTCTGAATGAAGAAGGGCTCATGTAACCTGGCTTTGGTGTCTTTGTACTACTCAGTGTGCTCCCATCTGGAAAGGTTTACAGGCACAAACGCCTGGAGGCAGCTTTTGTCCTTGAACAGGATGGTTAAGCAGAGGTGGGGCTGCACATGTGGTTCTGCACCCTGTGTGTGCTGGAGAGTGCTGCAGGAACAGCAGCACGGACTCAGCCAGGAGCAGCTCTGAGCCATTGCTGGCTGCACGCAGAGCAGCGCAGCCGTGTCTGCACTGCGATCCACACGCTCCAGGTGTGCTTTCATGTGGACAGAACCAAACCATTCCCATGTCTGCACCAGCTCTGAGTGCAGATAGGGCCACATAAACACAATTTGGTGCCTGAAATAATGAGCCATGCTGGACACTAACTGCCTCAGTGGGCTTTGCATCTTCCACACAGACTCTATTTCCATATGCACAGAGGTCTGCTCCATGCCTTTAGAGCACTAAATCTGTGTCCACATCAGAAAATCACAAAAGTGCAATCATATCAGTTACCATGTGATCATATAACCACGGTCTGTTCAGCTTTCAAATGTGGAACAACACTTTTAAATACACGTATTCAGTTTTATTTTTGCTGCTGTGCTTCCTGATGTCCTGTTCGAGACTTAGGCAGTCTCTCCTGTGAGGGAGGGTGGAGGGTGTAAAGAACAGCTTCTTCCAAGGGCCACTTTAAGAATTCCAATTTAAAGCAAAACTTTTCCAAAACCAACTTCAGTCTTTTCCCTCTGTGAGAAGGGTGTTTTACCCCCTTCCTGTGCATCATACATGAGCAAAAGGGGCGTATTTTTTCTTGCAGAAAGGTACTTGTTTTCTTAGAGTTTGTTTTGTGTCCTGTGTGCATTTAACTGCCCTGTGGAATGTTGTGAAAGGGGCTTTTTTTGAGTGTGTCTGTTGTCTCTGTCAAAGGGCTGCTAGAGGTTTAGGCTGCCTGTATTATCTTAGCAGTGATTTTGTGCCACTAAATAACAAGCTATTAGCACAACCTTGCCATTGGGGTTTGTCACACTTTGTGTGTCAGTGTGTGTATGTGCTTTTTTGCTAAGTCTCATCTCTCCCAGCCTATAGTCTGGTCATTTAAAGCGAAGTTCGCCAGCAGCATAATAATGCTGGGGATCACAAAAGAGGGAGCTAATGGCTGCAGCTGCTATTGTAAACCTAATTTCCACAGGCTCAGCAGGGCTTGGCATATCGGAGGCAAGTTCAGTAAAAGGGGCCCTGCTGCTGCAGCTGTGCCCGAGCAGTTGGATTTTTGTTGTCAGCCTGGAATGGAAGCTGGGCTGGGGAAGCTCCCACTGCCTCCTGCAGTGTGCTCCGTGGCCTTGGCCCCAGTGGGAGCCTCACTGCTACAGCCCAATTAGATGGATGGTGTCACTGTGCAGGAGGACAGTGTAAGCTCCAGGCTCCAGGTGAGCACTGAGGAAGCTTCAGGGGTTTGCCCTCCAGGGGAGAACATCCCAGCTCCAAAGACTGTAGAGGAGAATGGGAACATTCATTTAATGCCAAGCTCTGTGCTTCCGTGAGAGCTGAAGCAATCCTCCATGTGAGGTTGCCTATGCCAACTCAAAATTGATAGTGTCCTCCTTAGGCTCCTTTCCGTGATTTTCTTAATGGGAGAAGAACATAAGGCCTCGTACTCCATATGCTTTCTGAGTACCTGCTACTGGTGTACTACCCAGTAATTCTCCTTTTTGCATGTAATCTCCCTTGATGCCTTCTATTTGCTGTCATGGCAAAGGCTAGGTTCAGGCTCTCAGTAACTTCCAGAAGATACAGAGTGGAACATGGAAGAACTGAGCAGTTTTCCTTTATCCTCTCCTGTCCCTCTTCTCCCACGTTATTGCTGATGTGCTCCATGTAATGTAAGAGAGGAGAGCCTGTGCAGTCCCAATGCATTTCCTCCCTAAATTAACATTTAAGGTTTTTGGAAGCACATTGAGACTGAAAATGGAGGCTCAGTTCATCTCCAATAGTGTCTTGGGTTTCTGTGCAAACACAGGGTTTTATTCTTGTAGGTATTCTGGCTGTGCTGTGACATTTCATGTTGAAGAGGCAAATTTTCTTGAGACATTTTGACAGGAAGAAGCTAGCACTTCCATGGCCTTATATGGATTAGGATGTGTTGGTGGCCTTCCTTTCCTCTTTTCTGGTCTGCATAGCTCTCAAAATACAACACAGTGCATTTCTATGTCAGACATACCAACGGGTGCTCTCCAGTGCCCCTTGTTAGATGATTTAAGCCCAGAGTGTTGTGGTTTAGAGCCTTCTCTCCCCATTTCAGGCAAATTTGAAATTGTCTTAAGGATAATTAAGTCCTTATAAACTGGCATCAGCAAAGAGAAAATCTATCCAAATGCTTCCCAGAGTGTGGGAAATGAGAGGAAAATTTGGCAATTGCATAAGCTAACTAATCATTTAGCACATACACACTGCCCTGCCAATATGCATTCCTGTATTTACAGATAACCCACAACATATGGCATTTCCTGCCTGCCAGGTATTATGTGGGGGACATGTGAGGCTCAGGTTATGGCAGTGGTGGAGAAGGAACTGCAAACAGAAGGTGCAAATCTATAGGAAGTAAACAAGGATATTTACATACTTAGGAGTTGTTTGGGTTTTTTTTTAAATGAAGATGCTGTGGTTGCTCTATAGCAAGGATCTGAATTACAGAGCAGAACCTGCTGTGGGTCCTTTGGCCTGTGTTGTGCATTATTTGAACACCTCACATCTTGAATGCACTTCCCTTGGTCACACATTTTGCCCTTCCCTGCATTGCTGGTGTAAGCACTACCCTTCTTAATGCACTGATCCGTAAAAGCGCAGCTGATATCATATAAAAAGCATTAAAATTGTAACAATTTAAATGTGTTTAAAACTCTGTCCTTATGTGACTTCCTCAGGGTCTCCAAGGAAGCCTTCTGTAGGGAAAGAACTGAAGCTGATTCTGCTGAGTTGCAGGGGAGCATTTACATGTGCCAAAAGCACAGGGTGTGTTTGCCAGCACCGAGCCAAGGAGCCTGGCAGAGGGTTGATTCTGTTGGTGGCTGAGTCCCACCAGACCAGTCTTACATCAGAGAAAACACTCTGCTGCCCAGTTCAAGCCAGAGACTCCGTAATGCTGCTGCTCCTCATGCAGAAAATGAGCAGCAGTTGCCCAGTGCTGCTGGCCATACATCCTCCTGCCTGCAGGTAGCATGCTGGAATGAAGGCATCGCTCCACTCCATATCTTAAGGACTTATCCTGTGAGGCATTGACTCATTTCCACAGAGAGATGAGTGCTTTCAGATCTCCTTAAAGTCAAGTCAACCATCACTGAATCAGACTCTTAGTCCATGCAGTACCAGGGCAACTAGAAGTAAGGCGGTGTGTGATGGCAAGGAAGGAAGTGGAGAGATGTAGTATAAAGTATTTTTGGACTTTCACTGAAAACACAGCTGGGGGTTTGTGAAGGGAAGAGCTTTTTTTTTCTCCCTAAAATCCTTTCTTTTTTTTGTGTGTGTGAAAAATTGAAAACATTTAAAGGAAACCAAATATCTTTTAAAAATATATATCTATACTGAAAAACACAAAGTTCTGATGAAAAATTTCTACCAGCTTCTACTCACTAATTACAATTTCCAATAATTCTTAATTTAAAAAATCTCAAGCACTTAAAAATGTTTAAAAAATTTCCTTCTGAAGGTTTTTTGTCTGGCAGTACTAATGTGATCAAATCAGTTCAGCTCAGCTTCAATTAAGAAGATGAATGTATTGAGACTCCCAACAAGGCTGTCTGTCAGTAGCACAGGATTATATGATCCTGCCGTTTGGCTCTGTGTTTGCTCTTGGTGAGGCTGATAATTTCATCGCCCTCCCTGAAGTTGCCTTTCATTCTCCATAAATTCTTTAGTGCCTCTTTAAGCGCCTCGTATCGGAGCACTTTGTCTTCTGGAATGTCCTAGTTTGATCTGCCGTTATGGTGGCATGTCACATTCAGTTACTGGATGTGTCTCACTAGGTGCAATGCAACGCTGGCTGACAACATAACTAATTGTGAGTGAGTCTTGCTCGTGAGGCAGTTTGCTGGAAAACGCAGCTGAGAATCCTCTTTTCAGAGTATCTGCTCTTTGAACTGTCTTGGCATCAGTGAAACACTCCATTATAGAGAGATATAATAGAACTGTGGGCTGTGTCCAGCCTGGCAAACCCCTGCCCAAACTCTCCACTGTTGCTAGCCTCGGTTGGGCTCTGCCGGCATTAGCAGCTGAAGGGGCAAATGAATTGACTGCAGCTTCTCAAATCTTCCAGGGCAACACCCTGAGCTGTGACTGCCTCAATTATCAGCTCTGTTCGTGATTGCTCTCTTCAAGCCAGCGTCCCACTTCTGTTGTCTGAAATGGCTCCTGCTGCCTTCTGACCTCCCCTGGTCCTTCCCCTCCTGCATGCCTTGCTCCACGTGTTCTCAGTGCTGGGCCTCCCCACGGTGCTACCATTGCTTTTTTACCACTCTGCTGCTGGCCTGACCAGCACTGCTGCTGAGACTACGTGAGCAAGCCCAGCAGAGCAATTTCAGCTTGATTTGATGCCTTTCCCCCAGGTCTAGTGTGCTTCGTCTCTTGGTGATGTGAACACAGCTCCACTTGCAGCTTCTGCAGCTTCTAGCACAGGCATTTCATCCTGTGCCAAGCATGTCAGTGTGACACCCAAATTTAGCATGCCAGTCACTCTTGCTTCGTCTGATACAGCTCAGCAGAGAGAATGGGAAATTGTGGCAAAAATACTCTGTTTTGTTGAATGAGAGCTTGATAGTGCCATTAATAAAGCTATTGCTAACAAATAACACCTCTGTATAGAGAGAGACTAGGATTGCCCTTTACAACCATCGGCCCCTTCTTTGGCTCTTTACTGTCTTTGTGCATTTTTTCTGTAACATCTATTTGGAACACTTCTGCTTTATTGGTTTCCCAGGCTTATGAAAGTCAAGTTCTCTCTCCAAACAGAAGGAATTACACCTTGTTGTAACCCTGCTGCATAGCACAAAAGGTTTGGAGTTTTAAATTTTAGCTTTTTAAACCTACCTTTGGTAGTTTGAACTGCCATGAATGGTGCACAGGTAGTTTGAAGGATACAAACCATGCCTGATGTAAATCTTGCTCATGTGAGCAGTCCTCTCTTTTCTGCCTGAATGCCATCATAAGCAGTGTTGTCATCTGAAGTATCATCCATTGCATCTGGAACAGCAGTACATGAAATGAAGGTTGTTGTTTGCAGGCGATCTTCAAAGTCAGGTCACACTGCCAGCTCCATCCCTTGTCACACTGTGAGACATTTCTTTCCCTTCCCCAGCCCCATACTGGGGGGTTATATCCAATAACACAATTTGGATTTCCTTCCTCCCCAGTTTCTCAACCTGTAGAGTGCTTTTGAAATACATCTGTGAGAGCATTTTCTCTGCAACAGTGGGTGATAAAAAGAAGTGGTTTCTAATGGAAATAGAAAATTTTGCCTTATCATTCCCCTATCCTCTCAGGATCTGTAGCCTAAAGAGAAACATTAAATATGAGAAAAGAGGAAGAGATACAGTCATGTACCTCATTTATTTTAAGGATATTCTCTGCCGTTTTAACAGCTAGGTGTGAGGCTGTTAATAAAAAGAATCCAGAAGCTGAGATTTAGAGAAAACCAAGACCTATTATGAATTTTGGCTGGACATACCCCTCTGCTTCCCAAGGATGTGTGCCTTCCTTTCCCTTTGTTGTCTTCTGGAATGCAAGAGTGCTTTTACTTGTTAAGATTTAATCTTTTAAATATTCTTTCACCCTGAGCATATAGAAATGGATCTGAAAGGGAACAATGAAGATTTGAAAAGAGCTTCCTTGACTTTCCGCAACACCAGCTACTAGTTCCTTTTCTCAGGAACTTATTCCTGAGCACAGACCTGCCTGGGAACTGAAACTTCAATTTGTTTTATTGTATATATGAACCACCATGCTCTGCATTGTGTATCTGGTTATGCAGTTATCACTGTCATTTCCAAGTCTTTTCTCTGTAAAAAGCCCCACCAAAGTCTGCAAGTGAGTAGAACCATTAGTTAAGGGTTTTGTTCAAGTACATTTTGACCCTGAAGCCATGCAGTTTTAAAAATAGTGTTCCTCGGGTCTTCCAGGAGATACAACAATAGCTGTGAGGAGCAGACTCTCATGGTTTAACTTCCTGCATGTGCCTACACACCAAGTGTTGTATCAGCACTGATAATTCCCAAGGTCATGGGCGTTTGCTGTTCTAAGCTTAGTCTGCTTTTGTTATCAAAGTGGGATGGCAGCTGTGTGCATGTGTGCTGTGAGTGCAAACTGAATTCAATGCACACTGTGCACCTGATTTTCAAGGGCAAAGCTGAAACTAGGTCCTCTCCCTGTTTTTCTTTTAACTTAGAAGGAAAAAAACAAGAGAAAAGTGGGGTGGGGGTAATCAGACAGTTGAGCTTTGTAACTGCATTATTTACTTTAATTAAAACCATAATACTAACTGGAAATAGCTTTGGAAATGTTTAATTACCTCTTTCATCAAAGGTATTTGACACACAAATAGAGGCAGAACCAAAGCAATGTGAAATGCAATGGACAACTGTTGCAAATAAAGAGGCTTCAGGCTTGGGATCCTTGCATGAACTTGATTTTTAACATCACTTTGGTATTAGATCTGTACAGGCCTGTTATGACATTACAACCTTTTCAAATTTCAATAGATTAGTTCTGTTTGTTTATGTTTTATTATTTGTTTGAGGATTGTTCTTGTTGGCATGTTTTGAGAGCTATTAGGTGGAAAATCTCTGGGAGCGACAGATATGATGGACAAGCATGTGATAAGAAGGTTTTGCTGTAACTATTTTTTTTTCCTTTTTTAAGTGAAATGACTGTGATTAAAGGTGGGCAAGTATCATTTTTAAAAAAAGGAAGGTTTTCAAGCATACATTCACATACAGTTGCTTTACAAAATGCCTGACCCCTTTTCTCTTACCGCAACAGATTTATTTCCTAAAAAGCTTTAATTCTGAGGAAGGAAAGTGTTATAGATACTCCTGCCAACATATATCCATCTGTGAATGCTGGTGTGAATATTTATATGTTTGAATCAGAACACGGGGAGGGCTGCCTGTGGCCTGGGAATCATTCGGTCAGGAAGCAGATGGCTCTGTGGCAGCAACGAGCACACGATGCGAGTTACTGGGACCACTCGGGAATGCTGCCTGGGCAATGCTCATTATAAACATTGGATATGTGATGCAGTCTGGCGGAGAAGTGTGTCTATATAAATGAGTTGTTCAGTATCCCTGCATCTGTAAATTAGACTGTTTCATTACATCAGTTGTACCATTGATATGCAAAGGCAACTATATCTTCTGAATATGTAGCCAGGGGTCAGTTAGGTCAAATGCAGCAATATAGCAAACCCCGTGTGTGAAATTTTTGTAGAGAACTAGGTGATACATGTTCTAGATTTACAAGAAAAAAACCAAAACATTGTTTTGGTCTGTACTTAATGACAGCACTGCTAGATTATTTTGTCCATTTCAGTAGTTGGCTTGTCCTGTTTTCCAGTCCCAGGGACCAGAAGTTCAGTTTCCCGTGATAAATGCTGCCTCAGATTTGAAACTCATTCTATTTTGCCATATCTTTTTTACATCTCCTATTCTGCCATGTCTTTGTTACCAGTTAAGGTAGGCTTGATTTTGCTGTCACCAAAGCTTCCCCTGCATGAAATATTTTGCATCAGTCACCTGCATTGTATGTTATGTTTTAATCTCTCTTTTTAGACAGCTCCCTACATGCTTCTAGGACCCTTTTAGATCCATAATAATAAATAGATTGATTAAAATATACATGCATATGATTATGCTTTGGCTAGAGACTAACCACAGTGGTTTTTTAATCTAATATCGGGATAGAGAGTAGATGAAGAAATTATTCCCCTTTGTTTAAATACATTTTCAGGAGCAAATCAGTTCTGTCTTGTGCTGGGTCAGCAGTGGAATTCCTGGATCTTAAAATGCAAGCGTATCCTTCAAATAAGATATTGTTTTCTTTGTAGGTGGTCATGAAATTCAATGCATCTTTCACAAATTGAAATTGCATAAACATAATATTACTGTAAAGGAAGAACTGGGGTGAAGGTACTATTTTTAGTGAGTATTTTGAGTGCTGTGATGGTATTTTCTCATATAATAATAATGATTGTGATTGGAGCTTGCTTGCCTTAAGCTGGTTTCCATCATTCATTCATCTATAAATTGAGTTTGAATGCAGATTGAGTTCTGGGCGGAGAATTATTTCACACAGCTTTTACTCTTCTGATCTTTTATTCAGCTGAGCTGCTGAGACGCCCTGCTTCCATTTCCAAGGTTTTCCTTCAACACTGTCTTTGAATAAAGAACTGAAGAATGCTTTGTTGCTTTCTTTCAACCTAAAAATGGTTCTCTTAACCTTTATAATACCTGTTAAGTTTAAGACCAAGGGAATTAATGCTCCATTTATAATACTGTATACATGGGGAGTGAAAGTTTTTCTCTATTTCCTCCAGGCAGGCTTGGAGCCTGTATTCCTGGGAGAAGGATAAGTGAAATGAGCATGTTTGCAAGCCCCCAGGCAGAGGACTGAATCAGCCTCCTCATTCTCCAATCAATGTCATCACCACTTCCAGAAAAACAACTGGTCCTGTAGTTTTCCCAGTGTAAAAGATTGTGTACACTGGATCCACCCAGGATCCATGGCACCAGCCCTTCCCTTGTGATGCCTGTTATGTGTCATGCATAGAGAAGATTTAAATGTTCTCCAAACGATTTTGGGCATATCTCAGTGCCCAGGTCCTTCAGTGAATCTTACTCCAAAAGCAGAGCAATGAACTGCATTCTAAAATGTTGTATGAAGCTGTTTTGATATCCTCCTTCCACCTCTGGCTCAGGAAAGGAGCAAAAACTGCCACCATGAAGATCATCCATGCTGGGGATGAATGCCATGGACTATTTAAGAATTTGTGCATTTCAAATGTTTTACAGATTGCAAAATTTGCCATGATGATCTGGGAAGGGCTCTCTCAATTCAATATTTCTCTGAGATGACCTGTCCAGGATTACTCTGTAAAACTGTAACAGATCTGAGATTAGAAAGACGGGTACCTGAGTTCTCACCAGGCGATGTATGAGGGACTTCAGTATTTTCCATCTGGGTAGCTGTAATGCTTTTGTTTTGCCCTAAGCTAGCTGCTCTAGAAAAGAAAGGTTGTTTTTATGGTCAGATCTTTCCTATCAAAATGTCCTCGGTTTGTCTTCTAGCAGTGGTTTGTCTGTGAAGTTCAGTTTTATGATGTCTGTTTTATGATGTCATCTTCTTGGTACTCTGATGACTTCAAGATATGTAACAAACAGAAACTGTATCCCTTTTTGTGGAAATTTTGTATTTTTTCACCTTCCATCTCTGGCTGTGATCTTGCACCATTGAGCAATCTACGGTGCAGGAACTCCTTGCCTTCACTTTTAATTACCCTGCCTGATGAAACAGAATCCCATTACTTAATTATTTCCCCCCAACACACACACCCTTTTGTTAACTATAAGCACCAGTATTTTATGCAACACCCCTCTTTCTCCTTAAAAGTCCTGGATTCCTGATCAAAAGAGCTGTTATCCCACAACCATAACTACTTAATTTTAGCAGGTTTTACTTTGGTGTTCCAAATTATTTGGTTAATAAGTGACAACTACTATAAAGCACAGAAGACTAATTTTCATGATACAGTGCTGTGCACATAGGAACAGCTATGATGCAGCACTGACTGGCAAACAACACTGTTTTGTCCCAAAAGAGGCACAGCCCAGAGGTCTGGATGCCAAACCAGACCTCCTGCATTGTAGGTATTGTGTCTTACACAGCCATTTATAAAAATTATGTTGGTTAGGAATGCACCAACAGTCCTTGATTGTGTCCCAGTTAGAGTGAGGGATATTTTCTTGAGGGTACAATTTCAAACTTCCTCAGTTGTTGTATACAGAGTACTCCTGCTTGATCCCAAATTCCTGAATATCTTAATGCAATCGGAAATGATGGATTAGCACTTCAATATGCTATGCCAATCTGATATATTCTGGGGTAATATTATTCCCAAACTGCCCATTTCCTTGGAAAACAACTTTAGTCACTGTGTTACTAGGGAAGACATTGATTTTCTTCCTTTTATTCAAGCTAAAAGTTAAGAGGAGTCCTGGGGAATTGGTTTTGCCTAAGTTGATGCATTGGGTATGGCTGAGCAGGAGACAACTTTCTTCATATCAGCCTCTAGGGTTCTGTGTTTAGAATTTGTGGCTAAAATAGTATTGATAACCCACTAGTATTTTGGCTATGGCTAACCAATGTTTGCACAGTGTCACAGCTTGTGTTTTCCCTCTCCACCAAGGAGTGGGCTGGTGGTTGGGAAGGGACACAACAGGTCTGCTGACCTGAATTGACCAAAGGGATGTCCTTTACCATGAAACAGCATGTTCAGCAATAAGAGCTGGGCTGGAGCAAGAAGGAGGTGAGGGCTTTTTCTTCCAAGGTGGCTGTTGCTCAGAGACTGGTTGGGCCATCGGTCTGCTTGTGAGAGTTTGTGAGTGATTGTCTTTCAATTGCTGCTTTATTTCATCTTTCCTTCAGCTATTAAACTGTCTTTAGCTTGACCTATGAGTTTTCTGACTTTTGCTCTTCCAATTTGGTGCCCCATCCCAATGAACAGGGTGGGCTGAGTTAGAGGCTGTGTGATTGCTTTGCTCCTGGCCAGTGTCAATCCAACAAGGTAAAAACTCATTTACTCTCCTCTACACAAGAAGCTGTCAGTATTACATTCCAAGATGCTCAGCCTGGCTCTCTGGTCAGGCCTGTTCCTTGCCCTCCTTTTCCCATTGCAGGCCAGCCCAATGCTTGTCCTATCCCTTCATCATTCTGATGGCAAAGTCCTCTTCTGCATCCAGTCTTGAGGTGAGCTGAATCAGATCTGTATTTACTAGCTACAGTAAAATTAACATTTTCCTAGTTGTATCAGTTGCGGAGTCATTGAAAAAAAAGTTTTAAAGGGACAGAATGTGACTTGTGATAATATAAGCAATAAATTATTGTTGAGTGCTGTGGGGATATGGTGGTTCCTGCTTGGCAGGTTAGAAGGACTACAGGCTAGAACTTGATAGCAGTACTCCAGCTATATACCATCTGCATTTCTTTTAATGACAAAAATAATCACCAGTTTCCTGCATGCTGTCAAAATGCTGAGCCAACATGCCGATCTGGGAGTGTGATCTGGAGTTCTGGTCTGGCTACATCAGCTCTGCTTTTCAGCCAATTCCAGAAGCAGATTCTGTATTATTGGTGAGGTTTGATCCAGGAAAAGTACAGATGTTGCAGTGTGTTGCAAGTACTTTGGCACTTATAAAGCCTCAGCTCAGTCCTTGGGCCCTTTTCTATTTGTCTCACATGACATCTGTGCCATGGAGCAGAAACAAAAGTAGGCAATCCAACAAAAGTAGGATTTTTCCTCATAGAAGCATCCAGACAGTTGGACCTAATAGCTATTACTGTTTACTCTTCCAATATTTGCTCTACCAAAGAGAAAAGATATTTGACTGCAACTGTGGATCCTTGAACCAGAAACAATGGTTGTAGCTGAGATTAGGGTTCTTAGGGGTCAACAGAAATTCATTATCGTTCTCTTTGCTCACTGTTTTCTCTCAAATGTACTGACAAACCACTTCTAGTCTTCGTTGACTCTGAGGTGACCTGGTCTGATGTGCTCTGACAGCCATTACAGTAGTAAACTTAGAATCCTATGTTACTATTTTGGGGTGTGATTGATGTACAGAGTTTGCCTTTCAAGGAGGAGTTCAGTCAATTGGAGAGCATACCTCAGGTGAACTTGGGTAAGTCTTACTCTACATTTGTGCTGGTTTTTATCAGAAATGCTTTAGCAGTGAGGCGGAGAAGCCAATGGAGTTGTTCCAACATCTGGCCAAACCAGTCTGTTAGCTGCATTCCACAAGCTTTAC